>OY365791.1:6156968-11156968 GCA_959347355.1 Napeogenes inachia | reverse complement strand
AAATAGCATCATTTCAAGTGGAGACAATTCTATCAGAGCCAGATGGATTTGCTAATCAACAACAAGAAGATGAGGAGATAGACAATGAAAACCAAGAGCAACATTATGATACTGTTGATATGGACTCTGATAACGAAATAGAAATTGCTCGACAGAATGAAAATGATGTAGATATTGATGAAAATCCTTTGATTGACAATGAAGACAACCAACATGACGAGGAAAACAATGTGGAGGAAGCTCAAGATGAAAATGACGGAGATGAACATGAGGATAACGATGATAGACAGGATGATTTAGTTAACAACGTAGACGCGGAAGGTGATGATAATGCCAAAGAAAGTCAAGATGATGACGCCGAGAAAGAGACTTACCAAAATATAAAGAATGAAGATAATGAAGAGGATGAAGAAATGCCAGCGTTAAACATAGCGCCAGTTGTTGAGATAAATGAAGACATGCAAACAAACTCGTATAACAGTGATGCAAATGAGGAAGAAGAAGCAGATGAAACCGTTGATCCCAACGACACAGTCGATGGTGATGAAGCAGAAAAAGACTTGGACCCAGATAAGGTGTACATCACTAAAACACAAAGAGATTTTATTTTAAAATACCGTGATATCATTCAACAAATTAATACCAAACGGTGCCTTTGCTGTAATAAAGAACATCCACGAAGAAAAGCAGTTATACAACATTTACAGAAAAATGGACACAAGGTCCCAAAACATACTTGCTATAACTGCGTTGTTACTTTCGGACACATCGGTGCCTTGCTGAGCCACATGAGATCTAATACCTGCACGGATCTATGGAAAATCATTTATAACGAAAATGGCATAACCGATGATATAGTATTGGAAGATAAACCTGATAACAAAATCCCGTATAAAGATGTCGTCAATGCCAGGTCATATGCCTGTAAATTATGTCCAGCTAAATTTCAGCTTAAACAATTTATAATGAAGCATGTATTAGATGTCCATGAAGATGGTCAGTCACGCGTTCCCTTTTCTTGTGTTCATTGTGGCATGAGATTTAAAGACAAAAATATTGGAAAGAGACATATTCGCAATGGAGATTGCACTGTGTATATCGCTTGTGAATTATGTTCTGAGAAGTTCATGAACATGCAGGACTTCAATGATCATGCAGTTTCTGTACATGCTGGCAATTTGGATCCGGAAAATCAGACTAAATGTGTCGATGGTCGACCAACCGATTGTCCTGTTTGCGGCAAGAAGAATAGTAGCTATCCGAATTTAGTAAAACATTTAAAAGCTGTACACAATGAAGAAAAACCTCATCATTGCCAACACTGCGACTCTAAATTCGAACAAACTACTGATCTTAACAAGCACATCTATATGGAACATTCTGATAGAAGCTTGGGTATGCAATCTATTGAGCCTGACATGTCAATTGTCAAAGAAGAGGCTGAAGAATACCACTACTCTTGTACAGAATGCAATGCTATCTTTGAAACTGTAGATGCATGGACCGATCACCAAGTAGCTGAACATAACCAGGTCGCTCATCACTGCGATCAATGTGAAAAGAAATTTTTACGTCCATCGGAACTTGCAGAACATAAAAATACTCACTTAAGAGTTAAATTTTATCCTTGTGGCGTTTGTCCCAACTCTTACAGCACTCCCCAAAAACTAACAGAACACATGCAGCAAATGCATCCCGGGGCTACCACACGTGGAGGTGATAGTGATTTCTATTGCGATATATGTGTAAGATCATTCAAGAGTCGCCAAGCATACTCGAACCATATGCGTATCCACTCCAGGGTTCCAACTACTAACAGGAAACCAGGAGAATCTAAAGGATTTGCTCCTCAAATAGTTGGAAAACCCATAAAACAATTCTCTATGCAACCTGGATTCAGTCCATTTGTCCCAAATGCACCTTATTGCTGTGATATTTGCGGTAAAGGTTTCATGCACAAGAAGAACATATGGAAACATAAGAAAGTACTTCATGCTGATCTTCTTAATGATAGGAATGATAGTGAGGAAAATACTATGCATGCGTCTACTGAAGAAGATGAATATAATGTGGACGAAAATGGTGCAATCCTGTCAACTCCACAATTTAATAGTTTCAATTTTACCAATGACGCTTTACCATATTCTTGTGAAATTTGTTATAAACGATTCCCTCTCAGGACATGTTTGTGGAAACACAAACGCGCTAAGCACGGAATTTCCAATCCCAACGCTGGTGGTTCTTCGGAAACTCAAGCTCAACCATCATCGGCGGAGGGGAGATCGAGTTGCACCATATGTAAAATAACTTTTTCTGATAAAAAGTCATACTATCGTCATCGAAAAAATGTACACAAGTCGGTTGTCCAGATGTGCAAAATATGTGGAAAACCGTTGAACTCAACTTTAGAACTATATGAGCATCTCAAAGCAGCACATGCACGTGAATTGCTTGGTTACAATGCCAATCAGGGCCCTGGCAAGTCTCAGGATTCTGGACAAGAGATGGAAGTGGAATATGACGAAGACCAGGACTCAGCTGATCCAAGTGTCGACTACCAAGCTCGATACCCCTGCGACACATGTGGCAAGCAGTTTGTTGGGCTATTAGCTTTGCAGAACCATCAGTGTATAAATCAGGTTCAGTCACAGCCACAGACATTTGAATGTGAAATTTGTCACAAGAGTTATACGTCAATTGCCGCTTTGAAGAGCCATCGTGGATGGCATTTACGTTCACCTGACGGTAAAGCTGCCGCTAACAATACTGGACTATGGATGCCACAGAACAAGGTGACGACCAAAGTGAGCAAGCATGAAGTTGTAGATCCAGTCCAACTCGCGCGTGTTCAACATACGACGCCGGCCAGCATTGCCAAAAGAAGGTTACCACCAGAAGTAGAAATAACTGTTGTTAATCCTAATAAGAAGTTGCGGTCAGATGATTCCATCGAATTAGATCACCAGAACAACTCCTCCGGTGGACCTGAAGATAAATATTGCAACATCTGCGATAAGGAATTCACGAAACGGGCGGCTTACCAGCGCCACATGGACGAAGTGCATCAACCCAACTCTGTCTTTTGTCCCGTCTGTGATAAGAGTTTTACACGAAAATCTACTTTGATTGTTCACATGAAGAAGCATTATGAAACCGGCGAAGGAACTTCAGGCTCTCAAATAGATGAAGATTCGCACACTTGCGATGTTTGCGGTAGTGTCTTCGATAGCGCGAAATCTTTAATGTCTCATAAAAACATGCATCACGGCGAAGAAGAATCTGATCAGTCCGAAGACGATGGCGGAGCGACTATCCTGCCGCCTGGGGAATTCACCTGCGCTCAATGCGGGGATGGCGTGGCCACTCCACGAGATTTGATAGCCCACCGCACGATGCACGCCACTCCCACTAAGTTTTTCTGTAACATTTGTAAAGTATACTTCGCGAGGGCTCTAGACTTATCCTCTCACACGCGAGCCAGACACGCGGACAACGATAAAGTGTTCTTTCCGTGCGCGATGTGCGACCGCTTTTATATGAATAAGAAGAGCTTGCAACGCCACATCGAAATGGCTCACTGATCCTCGTTTTAAATTCTTTTAAGATTAAGTCCACCGTTTGATGCAAATAGAAGAGAGTGTATTGAAATTGATTTCTGAGGTAAAGAGTAGCGGTCGAACTAAGTGATATTAGAGTGTCATTTCCTAATTGTAAATAATATTTGTAATAACTGTTGACTTGAGCGAGACGGTACCTACCGAAATAATATACTTATATGTCATTCCTTGGTTGCCGAGCGGCGAGCAGAGTTTTAATCGTTTATTTTAATATTTTTTATTGATAGGTATTTGCTCACGTGTTCTATTATTTATTTTTTGTTCCATTAATATGGATATTAAATGTTTTGTTTTATGTAATGTTTCATTACAAGCTGGCATTGAAAACGACGATTAGGTTAGTAATTATTTTTAATCTATAATGTGGTAATTAAGTGGAATTTACTTTTTCTATATTTTGAATATTTGAATCGGGCCAAAATTTTGAGTATAGTCAGTAACAGTCGCTATAGTGCTAAACTGTTTATGTGTAAGTATGACAAGTCCTATTATAACATTAGGCTTATATACTTCGTCGGTTCTCAGGCGTGTTATGCTTATTTTTAATATAATTTTGTTTTACCTTAGTTTGTAAATATTTTCTTATCTGATTAAATAGTGATTTGATTATTTCGATAGAAAAAGGCGTTGTCGGTTTAAGTTTTATTAAAATGTACTGATTATTTAATAGTAATTCAAAATGTATATTTTATACAAACTAATAACCACTAAGGGCATATTATCTCATCTATGGTGATTTTTTTGTTAAGGCCTAAGTTATTAAGTTACGAAGATCATCTTGTAATGAGCTGTATTATGAATTTATGTGTTTTCTCAGCGCAATTAAAATCGAAAGTGACTAATTGACCATAGTAAAATGTTATTAAAAATACGTATATTTTTCTATTGACTAAACTGAGAAAATAAAAATTATGCTAAACTACCCTCAGCTATTAACACAATATAGTATTGTCACATATATGTTTATTATTTATTAATCTATATTCAGATCAATTTATTAAACCAAAATCAAAGGTAAATAGACTTGCATGTGACTCTTCTGTATGGTTGTTTCATTTATGATAAACATCTATTAATTAATAATTTTATGGGTAAATTTAAACAGGACAGTTGTCAGTTTAGAAGCCGTTATTATAACATTTAACAAGAGTTTATTTCAAATAAAGTAGCAATATTTTGTGTAAAAACAAGCAAGCAACAAATTTCTTGTATTCGGACATTTAATGTCTTCAAATTGTAAATAAAAAACATTTTTCCGGATATGTTCAAAGGTTTGTAAAGTAAAAATAATTTGTCAATAAAATCAATATATATACATAAATATATTGTTTTAAATGGTTTTATATTAAATCCATTGTTAAATTTAATGCATCTAATTAAGAATTGTCAAAGAATTATTGAAAAATTTTGTTATAAATACTAAAATGTTTGGTAAGTATGATATTAGTATACATAATATATTGGTCCATAGATGAGGTCTGTTTGTCAACTTTGTGGTTTCAATAAAGTGACTTAATAATAATAATTGTCTTTTATTACGCTTATTATATTAGTAAATAATAAATATGTTAGTCTAATACCTTTATATTAATAGGAAAAATATGTAGGTAAGGAAAACTAATGGAAATAATTTAAAAGGCTAAAAAAAAATAAAAAAAATACTCTATATCAGTGCGATCTACTTTGTACCTGTGGAATACTTAGAATTTTTATGATCTTTGAATGATAAAAGAAAGGACTTAATTTTTTTTTTAATACAAACTATGTTAATGCTTAACTACATTCCACCTGATGGAGAGTGGAGATGTTGTCATAGGTGATAAGGTCAGGATAAGATAAATAAGTCATTAATCTAAAAACCTATTCTCTTGAAGACACCCACATTGTATTTAGCCGACGCAGGCAAGTCCTTCGGTGTACAAATTATGAAAGTCACAGCCGAAGAATGCAAAAAAAACCAAGATTACTTTTAATTATATTTAATTAAATTATTACAATATATTAATTATTACTAGGAGATGACAATTGTTCGAAGAATGAACGAAAAGTGATTTACTAAATTATTAGATTACGAAAGAAACATCGGTCATGTCCGGTGTTCAGTGGTGGTGGTGGTTGCAGCGTAAGCAATACGCCCGGGGTCAATCGATGGCACTAGATGTGTTGCAACAGCCTGCTGCGTCGGCGATCTGCCTCGTGTCCGTTGGTAGCAACGTGTGACTGCAATATCGATGAAATACCTAGCTAGCAGTTACTAAGCTAGGTGCGAGTGTAACTTACGCACTAAAAACGACGAAACATAGCGTTTCGTTCGGACAGTTGGAGTGTCCACAACGTAAGGATGGATACCCGCCGTGCGTCGGATCGTCCGGTAAAAGAAGGAGGACGAGGGAATTAAGTCGTGTCATTCCTGTGCACACTCACCAAAATGTATCCAATAGAATACTGAGAGGCTAGCAATTGTATGTCTGTGTTCAAGGCTGTGGAGATTGGCTTCATCCAATTCAGCTATAAGCCTCTTTGCTCGCGTCTCAATAGAGTCCAGAAACGCCAGATGAGACTGCGGCACTAGCAAATACGTGACCACAGTACTCTACATACGACCGGATCTGTACTTTGTATAATGCAAGTAGCTGTCCCGGTGAAAAGTACTGTCATACCTTCGCAAGAACGACAAGCTTTCCTGCAGTTGCTTTTGCTCTAGACTCAATGTTCCGACCAAAGTTGAGGTTCGAGGAAATCTCTAAGCCTAAGCCTTGTGCTGTCGTCTGCATCCCCATAGATACCGGGCTCCAGCAGATCGTTAATGTGCAGTAGAAAATAAAAAATTATCTTTGGAAAAAAAAAGGATGAAGAAATATTAAACACGGGCAGAACTAAAGTGTTAAATTTTACTGTCAATGGGACTAGACAATGGGAGTGTAGGCTCGAAAAATTGATCCGTAAGCCGCGAAAAAATTGGTAGACACATAAAAATACATACCTACAGTCGAATATAAAACCTATTTCTTTTTTTAGTCGGTTAAAAAGTAGACTAACTAACGTCCTACTAGGCCTTAGGTAATAGTTGAATTTTAAAAATGTTTGTCACCAAGAATCAACTAAAAAAAAAAAGATAAACCCTATTGAATAAACCTTATTGAAAATCAATGAGTCACGTGTAACTGCATAAATAGGCACTTACAATTTGTATATATGTTTTTAGTTGAATATGGCTTCTCTGCCATTTTTTATTTTAATTATCTGATAATAAATACGAAAAATGTCGCAAAATTCCACCTATTTCGAAAAAAGTGTGTCTTAAGAAGTGACGGAAAATCGTTTTTTTTTAAGATTTAAAAGCCTACAATATGTCACTTTTTTAGCCAAGTAATTAAAGATAAAAAAACGTAATATCCGTTGCAATTATTTGTTTCATTACATAAGTTTGATTTTGTAGCAATATGTACCGAAGACTTCACTATTTTTACGCATAACCGTAGGTAAACATAAACAAATCCAAGTAGAACTAACATGTTTTAAGACAATTTTAAATATTATTATGATTTGTTTTTATCTTTTTAATATAACAATGAAGTACCTACATGCTGAATGGGCTTTTCTTAAAAAGTCATACTAGTTAGATGTTATTTCACGACAACTACAATTCGAATTCGACGATTTCCAATTTCAGTTGAACTAACAATTGTTCTTGGAGTCCCTGTAGATGCCAAATGATAATGGGGTCCTCTTACAGTTTGATCGGCCAACACCTCAACTTCGTTCTACCGCACACAGTTTAGTAAAATAGATCAAACTAATGACACTACTTAGTTTGTTATAGTTATTTCTATAGTTGCAAATATGGGATTTTATTATGAACTTATAGTTAATTATGAAAAAAGGTTATCGATCCTTTTTTTAGTCAAAAGCGATGAACGAATCACAAGTTCGCGGTACTAGTTATTCGGTATCCGAGTCAATAGTGTCTTTTTTGTTTAAAATGTAGGTATAAGTACAATTTTACAATGTCCTTATAATAATGTCAAAGTATCTATCTGTCTGGTAGATATTCTAGTATAAAAATAACGGTACCAGGTTAGTAGCTACTAGATTAGACTTAGCTACTACATGTTAATTATATTTTTTGTTAGATAAAGGTTTATATGACCTAAAACGCTGAGCTTCTTCCGCCGGTTACTCTCAGGTCGGTAAGAGCAATGCCATTCATAATTCTTATTAATGGGCCTTTTTCATTATCCAGTCTACAGCGCGATATTTGACCTCAAAAATGAGTCAGTAAAACTGTCCACCAATCAATATAGAGCACTAGCCCCCTAACAGCCTTTTCACAATGCGATATTAGTTAGCATAACTCAGTAGATTGGATAGTGAAATCTTCTGCTCAAGAATATTTATTAACATTAAGAATCTAAGAGATATTTTCAAGGGTTTGGATCACCAATGTACGACCATCCGGTTATATCGACTGTTAAAATATTCAGCTGTTTTGTTGGTAATTAATGAAAGTAGAGATTTTTATGGCCGTTTCATTTGGTTCGTTGGCTCTCAAAGTAATGAAGTTGTTGTTGATTATGAGATGGATGAAATTGGATCTTGGAAAACAAACACATTATAGATTGCACAAAACATTTTAATATAAACTTAAAAAGTCGTACAACAATATGAAAAATTATTATTGACTAATTTATATTCGCGGACAGAAGAACCGCTTAACTATATTATGCAAATATACTATCTTTAACACTTCCTTCGAATATATCTTACAAAAAAAGAAAAATAAAAAGTATCTTTATTAATAAAAAATCTCATTACACTAAATTGTATTATATTAAACTTACGTTATAGATTATCTACAAAATACTGTAGCTTTTTGGGCAGTTTTTCAATCGAGCTCCTAAAGTTACATTACATACTTTTAATAAGAATAGGGCTTTAATGAAGTACATGTTAAGGTACTGAAATCATACAACTAGACTTAATCTAAATCAAAATATAAAAATAGTAAAAAAATAGTTGCACATTTCCGTATACAACTTGTCATTGTTGTGCTTTGAAACGTGAGAGGTCCACACGGGGCGCATGCCTACTGTATTAAAGCAATTTACAGATAATTTTGAAAATTTACCTAGTCTGTACTATCAAAGAAATATGAATGCACGCCGTGTGGACACACATCGTGACGTCACGCGACGCGACTGTCGCAAGCAACGACAAGCTGACTACCCAAGCCCGCATACCTAAGCACAATTTCTTATCGCTAACGACGACCTCGATTGAAACACTGAACTCAAACGCCAAGTGAAATATAAAAAAGATAAATAACACATAGTATTTTATTCCCATCGATTTGCATGCACCCGTTAGTTTATGAATTGAGAAATATTTTTCTATCATTATTCCATATTCATGTCTTTTATAACAATATTATATAAATATACCATACAGACTAAGGCCGGCCGCCGCGGCGCGAACGACCGGCAATGTACACAAGGACTAATATCTTCTTAAAAAAATACTGTTAGATTGAAACGTAGCTAATCCTATAATAGTTATGTATATTATAATTATATTATAAGAGTACTATCGTACAAGTGATGATTACACTAGGTGAGATCTCCGACGTCTCCGGGCGGCCGCCGCGCCGATCGATCGCGTCCGACCGGATATGCAATTGTTTATATATTTATTATATGAGTACAGTACATACCCGTAGGTACGCTATATACTTAGAAAGTATGAATTTTCAATATTAAAAATACGTTAATTTCTCTATTGGCCTTTATTACATTCACGTGAAAAATTAGATATTTCGCGTACGAATATATTATATTATGTATACATATTTAAATATCAGTATTTATTTAGATCGGAGGACGTATGTATACAGGCTCGCTCTAGAAGGTACGTCGTCGTAAGCGCACGCGGCCTCTCGGCCTTTCGATCCCTTAAATTCTACGAATAATATATCGATATTGAACGAAGACATCCAAAAGTCGACTCGGCTTTAAATAGTACGAAAATAAATCGCCGGCGAGTCGCGCGGCTGATTATTGCTCCTATCGATAAATTTACACATCGACGTAACGAACGAGAATACAAAAAGTTATGGAAAATCGTACGGATATCACAAGCGGCGGGCGGCGCGGGACGCCCCCGCAGAAAATAAAAAAATAAATCGCGGCGCGCGTCTCTGTCGTAAAAAAGTAAAGACTCTATGAGCGGACCGCGCGGGGCGAGGGGCGCGCGGGAGGGGCTCAGTTCGCCAGCAGCAGGTGGGCGGGGGGGGCGTAGGGCGCGGGCGGCGCACCGGGTGCACTCTCGCGCCGCGCCAGGAAGTACGCCGCGGGGTCGGTCGCTGGAGACAGCGCGCGCGCCGCCAGCTGCTGCTGCACCGCGCGCTGCTTGATGTAGTTGCTGAACTCGGTGGGCGACATACGGTTGGCGCGCTTGCTGCTCGTTTTCAGCTTAGTGCTGCCGAACTTGGTTTGCGCAAATGTGGCAGTGGTGAAAGTGAGCGGCTGCGCACGGAAGGGTGGGCCGGGGGAGAAAGCCGCCGGCGCTGGCGGTGAGGGAGCCGCTACTGGCTCCACGGGCCGGAAGCACTGCGCCTCTGGGTTAAATGCGCGGGTCACCTGAAGAAGAAAATATTAATTAATATTACTTCATCGGTATAGTAACACAATCGGTTTAACGGGTACGAATTTAAAATAATAATATATTAAGTCTTTATATTTTCATTCGATAAACGCTACTATTATTCATCCTCAGCCAGCCGACAAACTCAAGATGTAACGATAAGGCACGTGACCTACAAGTATGTCTCTAAGATAAAATGAATATGATTCGTTTTCAAGATCTAAGTACCTCTCGGTCGGTCCTCTCATCGGCAGCGCGCTCGTCGCTGCTGAATAGCACCTTCACCGCGCCCTTTTCGCCGATACGGTATGACACCTCACCTGAAAACAAGACAAAATTGTTAAATTACCAAAAATAAACATGAATTTAGATCACTGGTTATAAATTCTTAAAACTCAAGAGAAGAATCTAATATAAGTAAGACATCGTAAATTCTATCATTATATTAAAATTACATTGCACTTATGTTAATGTTATATATTATGTTTATTTAAATTTGCTCTTATTTCAAAGCACAAAGGTCACGTTAAATACGTATTTAACGAATGATTGTCGGTTTGATAGGAAGAAGCTAATTTGAACAATGCCAGCGGCAAGGACCGTACCAACGGCTATATCATAGTGAATAATCCATGAACTCTTGTAATATCGAAGCCACACAAATTAAAATTAAGTAGATTAATTAAAGAGCCGTGAAACGAGCTAACAACTTTAGAAAATAAATATAAAACTATTATATAAAATAATTTATTACATTATAATGACATTAAAAATAATAATTACCTGGATCCACCCAAACAGCTAAATCTCTAGGCAGGTGTTCCAGTACGTCTCGGACTGGAACACCAGATTCCCGGGCAGCTCTTTCTAACACTGGGTCTAATGGACCTCCAGTCTTCAAGCAACGGAATGCAGATCCTCGACATGGTCTGTCGGGGTACCAATGACCCCTGAATTTGTCTTTCAACGCCTTTTCTAATTCCTCCCCGAAGATATTAACCCTTCGTCTTGGCAGTTTGTTGTACAGGTACGATATGACAAAGTTAAGCGCTACTTGCACTTCAATATGCATCGTCGGTCTTACTGTGAACAAAAGAGACGTATTTATAAATAGGAGTTAAAACTATTGTTATTTGTAGAGCTTATTCGTATTGGTAGAGCGACGGGATGGTTTCCCAGAGGTCGCGGGTTCGAACCCCTGCCCTGTCGGTTTATTTTATAAATTTATATAAATTTAAATGAGCTTAACATTCGTAATATATGTTAATAGATATTTTCAAATAACTGTTAAATTGGGTTATAAATAATATTTAAATACAATTGGGGACTACCTTATCGCTGTAGTAGAGTTTTACTAGTAGTTTTTGAGAAGTTACAAATACACGGATTATCTAAATATCGATGTATTTTTATCTCAATGATAAGTAGGAGCAGCAGATAGTCGAGATGTTTAACTAAATAAATAATAGATATAGATTGACGCTGGTTTTTGTGTTTTTACATGAATTAGTTACGAGACTCTTTTCGGTACTTAAATATCACCGCCATGTCGCTTTTTTGCTTTATTTTCTATTTAACAATCCTATGACACTCGGAATTCATACTTACTGACTTAAAAATGAATTTAACGAGAATTCTATTCAATAAATCGATGCCTCAAATTACATTGATTGGGTTCTGCAAACAGCGCAGAACTTATTTATTATTAAACGTTTACGAGTGGCAAATTTACTAAATGTAAAGAAATATTGGTTATATTTGTATATCTGTTTTCTTATGTAACTTATAAAAAACAATGGAATTTGCTGGTGGTTTAAGCATTGCGTCGAAACATTTCTTTTAGTTATAGAGGTCATCACTGAAATTATTTGTTTAATTTATCGAGGTTCCTTATTTTAAGTTCTAGAGCTTTTGGAATCTGAGGGTGAAGGAAACAGATTATTTTTGAAGTTAGAGAGCTTTTAAGTTATCGAGATTCTACTGTATTTGAAAGCATTAAAAAGCTGAATTAATAGCAACGGTCAATACCCTGAATATATCTTTTCTCATATTGTCTAATTTTATATGTGCTACTGAATTTAAATGACCTTCCGCAAATCGCGTGGGTTCTGAAAATTTATGAGTAACGAGAAAAGATCAAAGAACACATAATAAATGAGTTTCACATTTTTCTGTTTTATGAAGCGGCTGAAAGCTACAGCACAAGAAAAAATATTTGATTTCTTTAAGTATTTATTTTATCAATATTAAAATATGTTACGACAACCAAAAATATATTACGACAGCAAAAAATATTTTACAAAATTTTTAAATACTATACAATGAGCATGTTAAAAAGCAGTTTACATAACGATTTGTTGGTAAGGAAAATGTATAAAAGAAAAAACCATAAAAATATTTTTTTTTATTAAGTTAAACCAACATTATCAAGTATTTCATATATAGCCATATATCATTTTGTACTGTTGTTTTACGATCTGTCTTAACGTCATGGAATAATAATTATATATAAAAATATAATTTATTATTACTTAATTATGTCAGTTTGCGTACAAAGCTATTTATTTCCAACGTGACTGATTTTGTATTGATAATTTTCTTTTATGTCTCTCTCACGTACGGACAGCTTATCTTATCTTTACGTTCTTTAAATTCTAGCGAGAAAAATAAACGTATAAATAGATAAATAAGGAAAACAAAACCCTTTTCTCGTTTCAAATAAGGTCAATTGGAAAATTATCTTAGTACATCATTTACGCACCGAAAAAAGTCTGAATAAGTTTACTTAGTTAAAGTCAGATTCAAACCATATTTAGTTAATAATATTAATATACGATGATAAACTATACAATGAGTCTATTAATATCAGTATCTTAAGAACTCTATGGGACTCTATGTATAACAGTCCCTGCGAAAATAAAGTCAAATCAATAAATGAAGTATATGTGGTATATGTGTGTAAGTGTATATAAATTTTAATAAAAATAGCTCTAAGGGATTCATACTTTATTTATCGGAAATACCGATAAATTATAACCTAAATGATAATTTAAAATTCTTCATTGTGTGAAAAAGTAATGGATTTTACTTTTTATCGATATTATGTTATTACTTTCTTGGCCTAATCCAGCTCACCTGGAGGGCAAGCTAATGGAATTTAGTTGTGATGCCTGATCTTCCCCTTGGTATATAAAATGGCCATAGTCTATAGGAATATTAATGATCAAACATTCTCTTAATTTTTTTTTTATAACTATAATAGGCATATAATTTGATCTTAGATACAAACTACAAAGTATTAGATGATTTTTAAAAAGTAAACAAAATGACTACTTAGAATTCTTTCCCGAAAGATGTTTTTTGTTTGTTACATAACATGCAAAAAGAGTCACAGATTAAAATCTATACATTTTCATACAGAAATAATACAAAACACTTGGGACCGCAAAAATGTCGACTTTCGTGTTTATAAGAATAAAGCAATTAATTTTATTGAAACCAGTTAAAAGTCAGAGAGTAATAAATTATCTACAATATGTTATTTTCGGGTAAACGTGCTAAAAGCCTAAATAGCGTATAGTCACGTTATTATCACGTGTCAAAGTAAATATTAGCTGTCTGAATTATTACAACAAATTTAAGAATAAATTCAGATTTATTTTGAAACATAAATTATGATTACCCCGAAAATGGGTCGTATTTTCATTATTTTCAGCTCGAACAATTTTATTCTACAAATATTGTAGCATAGGAGATTACGGAGATAATCTCAATTCAATTCAGATTATTTTCTTTCTAAATCATCTTAATTGAATGGTCTGAAAGTTCCCAGAGGTTGCGGGTTCGAAGTTTCATTCTATATTTAAATAAGTTTAACATGGCTATACATATTTATAGATACTACCGAGCATAAACTGTAAAATGTCAGACCTGTGTCGCATACGTCAGGTCTTATTTAAATAAAGCCATGCTTAAACAACACTAGTTAATAGCTTTACTTAATCTGATTAATAACGAGTATCACCATATACAGAGAGTATTGAAATGTTACACGATTTCTCGTGTTACGAGGACTCAATAATAATTATCATATATTGCGTCTGAATATATGTAGCTCAAAATAATTTATAGGCAATAACCAGTGACGCTAAATAGTCGGTAAAGTGAACTATCTCAGTTAGTGTGAGCGACAGTTAAATGATGTTAGAATTGCTAACCATAATCAATTAGTATTTAATTTGGAATTAAAAGCATACGTATTTTAACATTAAAAATACTATACATGTAAAACCTTTAGGCTGTATTATTAATGTGTTTAGGAATTCAATAATAAGTTGAACAATATTATATTATATAATATTATCATAGACCAAACATTAATTAAGCGCGTACCTGAAAATCAAAGCTGGCAAAGATAAGAACACGAAGTCAATATAATTATGAAACCATTAGGATATAAGTAAATATAGAACAAGTGATTAATAGCAGGTATGCCGACCTTCATATATCATAGAACGTTTCGGCATTTCGACCTAGATCTGACGTCGGCGGAAGTCATAAGCGATCGCGAGTTTAATATTTTGTATAATTTAATGTATTTTGACTTTTGCTATAAATAATTCTTATGCTCGTCGACACAATGGCAGAAAGGGTAAGAAGGAGCATGATAACTCCAGGGACAACTTGAAAACTAATCCTGTAGTAGCCTGACAAAGTGGTCGCTTGGCTCCGATGTATTAATGTATCTAGTCCAAGACTAGTAAAGCCAAGGTTGGATTAGTGTCTGGTCATCGATAAGTCTTCATCAGAGTTATAGAATACTATTAAAGCTGGTAGTTACAAGGAACATGCCTGCTATTATCCTTATTATGTTAGCTTAGCGTAAAATTTAACTTTTTTTCATTCTCTTCTTCTTTCCCATTCTCTCAGTAAAAATCTGCGTAAAAATCTGCTCTTGCTCTTGGACACCTTTTTCACACACTCGTCATCTCTATCTCCCAGCAAGTAAATAACGTTCTTAAAATTAATTATGTAATAATCAAGGTCGTTATCACAAAAGCTGGGAATGTATTAACTCAGTAAAGAGAACTTGTCACAACAAATATTACTGACCAATAAGATTATTGTAAAAGTGACCAGCAATAAATATTTAACCAATAAGAATCGGAAGGTTGTAATCTGTGCCATAACCACTCTCGTCATGACCTTCTTCGTGACGAGGGTTTAAGGTAAAACGGTGGAACTATTCACCTGGAAAGACTAACTGGATGAGTTGCTGTTATATTTTGTTGCTTTTTTGTTTATTTTCTTCACGGTTCGCTGTTTATTTCATTTATAGTTAGTGACGTAGCAGTTTTGGGCAGATTATTTATAAGTAGTTTAGTTTCAAAGATAGACGTAGTTTAAACGTATACATCAATTGTTATATATAATTTGTATATTTTAGGTTTTAAATATTTGTACCGTTATGTTTTTAAAAAGTAAGTAAGTTTGTTTTGTATAATAAAATTTGAGTACACTAAAGAAAGGTCACAATGTAATACATAAAGCGTGTACCCTTACATATTTACGATTGCTGAGCAAATATAGCGTAAGAAATTTGTTCATAAAAATTTTGCGACTTCAGAGATCGCAGATGTTTTTACAGCATCCAACTCATCTCGGAATCGATTCACGACAACGAAACTGAGCGTTGGCGTACGGCCTTTAAGTTCTGCCCTATTTATATCAGTAACCCAGTATTGATCGGGCGCCCCACTGAACGACAACCCCTTACTTAGCACACTCAATAAAAATACTTATATCAATGAAGTTAAAGACCACATTCCTACGTAGATTTATATTTAGTGTTAAAACGGTCGAGACGAATTCGACTTCTGACCGTAATTAAAAATATGCTTTCTATTTGTTAAATCTCTATTTGTGTGCGTTCAATACAGTTGTTCAAAATAGGAATCGATTTTTTTTTTAAATATTACATATTCTAACATTTGCGCATATATTTCTTATGTTCATACTGCATCCACGTGTCTATCAAATTAATAAGAATTGTAGATTTAGAAATGATTTTCTTACTTGCCTAGAAACTTGCTTTATTAAAAAAAATACAATGTTCTATATTTAAAATCAAACAACTAACAAATTACATATGCTGAAATGGTTTATTACTATTGATTAAGCATGTTTGTCGTCAAATGACTGTATGAAAGAACCAACTATTACTCTAAATTACTATAGATGGGCAGTAGTCGTTAAGGTGCTTTGAAAATAATGAATACAGAAAGCCAGGCATCTTGGACTTTTATCTGGATGGAAATAAATAAAATAAACTACAAAGAAAAGATAGATAAATGTTGTTTGAGTAAGGTGCAAGTGATAAGCTTATGAAAGCATTTATATATCTTTTTTGTACAAAAGGCTACCACGACATGAGTACGAATATTTTTTTATAGTTTAATTTACTTGTTTATTACACTATTTCTATTCTGTAATATAATAATATGTTATCTATACTAGGAAGTTAGGAATATTGGTAAAGATTTTCAAAAGAAGACAAAAAAATATCACAACCATCCCGAAAAGACAATCATATATCGAATACTAAATTCACTGAAGAGATACGTTAGCTCAATTGATAGATTGACGGTACAGTCTTTCAGAAGTTGCAGGTTTGTATCCCTGTCCGTATTATTTTTTATTGTATGTTTATTTAAAAAAGAAACTGGTATAGAATGATTAGCTGCCTCCTGTAACATAGACAACAAATACCTAGCCTTTCTCTATCTTAGTATTCTCTCTATCTCCTAACATGATACATTGGTGTACTTATAAGACTACTGTTTATTTAAATGCAACAGAATAACTAAACATTCATTTGTAACCGGAATGATTAACGATAAGCCGATATTTTTAACGATAATGCATCGTCAATGTTAAGCCAAGGCTCCCTTATCGTTACTGTGTAAGGTTAACGGTTTAAATATCGTAAAATATGAAATACTAGTATTTATTTCTTTGTAATCTACGTAATGATCAGTCTATATTTAGACGTAATTAAAGTCTCAATGCTCAATCAATTAGACTTTTGTCGCTTCTAGTATTTGTATAACCAATTAGTGTTTACTAATGAATTCTAGGTCACATATGGTGTATTTATTACTTTGATATAGTAATGTCAACTGCACTTATTATATTGAATACCCATTAAGTCTATACGCTAGTTAGGACATAAACAAGTAGTATTATTTACAAGTAAAAGTAAACATTAATAGTCTAGGCATCAGACTTATATACACTACTTATATACTGACAGTCAAAGAGATTTATATATAAGTAATATTGTAACAAAATGTACCTCTATATGTAATATAGAGCTATAATTTTTCATGTTCTTGTCGTAATGGATCCACCATCCGGCTCGAAGGACCGAAATTGCTTTGTTTCCTGCCTAATATTTCTACTTAAGCCAATGTTATGGTCATGAAAGCAGTTTAAAAGGTATCCATGTGTAATCAGCCTTAATTATCTTCCTGCTGGGGTTGATACTACCAATTTATAGGTCAGTCCCGTCAGTTAATAGTTCCTTCACTCTCGAATGTTGGACTATTAAACTATATTTAAATAACAGTAGATTATTTTAGCAAAACGACTTATTCAATGGTGTTTACGATAATGCTTTAGCGAATATTAAAAAAAAAGTATGTTTTTTTTTGTTTACATTTTTAATAGCAAGTTTCGAGTATTCCTGGTTTATGTAATCATCTCAATTTAAGTGTCTAGTTTGTAAACTATAAAAATAATCTATTTTCTAAAATGTATACTACCATTGCTCGTTATCGCTATGCAAATTTTCTTGTCTACGAACTTTTACATGTTTTTGGATGTTTCTGATAGTGATGTGGGTTATCTCTGTTTGCAACCGCGACCTATAAAAGTTTAAATGAACCTTCTGTCGTTGAATTAAAATACTTTTTCGTAGAAACTCGATACCCTTATTTCAAAACATGTTTCACTCAAAAGCTAATTGGAATTTTGTAGTTCTTTAGCTTGTTTTGTTTTAAACTACCGTTTCATGAACATGTCAGTTGGTTTTGAATAAATTAAATCGTATATATGGGTTATTGTACATAATGTATTGTTATATTTTAATGAGTGGAATTAATAATAACAATGTAATGTTCTAAAAACAGGAACATGTACTATTAAGTCGCAACAGCTGTTTATCGTTTAAATATTTAAATTGTCGTAAATTACGTAACTTTGTGACGCTTCACCACAACATAGAAATACCAAAATTTTTTGGTATTGTTTGTTTAGGGTACTGTAAATATTTGAAGGGATCTCGATATTTTTTTCCTAGATTTCAATTACGTACTAATTTAAATCTAATTTACAATCTTTTTACAAATACATTCGCTGTAAGTCTATAACTCTTATCGTATAAGCTGTGTGTACATTTCTAAAAATACGCTATGATGATGAAGAATAAATAGAGCTTGACCTAGTATTTAAACAAACAAGCCTAGTTATGCCTTTAAATAACCTTATGATATTCATTTTATATATTTTAATAGAAAATTATCTCTAACATTACTGAGAGAGAGATTACTTTACAATACTGAGATAAGCCTGTCTTTAAGATTGTGATATATATAATATTATTGTAGGTTTGTTTTGTCACGTTGCTTAGAGCATAACTATGGATCGATATGGAATAGACAGGTACAAGGATTGAAGTTGAAGGGTGATATATACTCTTGATTTTGATATTTTTTTAGTCTATATTTCCTATACTAAAGCGAGTGATGCATATTTAGATATTATAAACTATTAAAGTAAAGTACAAAGGTTCAAAGACATTATAATATCTATCTTCGAAAACTTGTGTTAATAAGGCCTGGCGTGTACAAAGACATATGTTTCTTAAAGTTATATATAGATAGATAGATAGTCAGTTGATGCTTAAACTTGTCGCAACTGATTTCATCAGCGCCAATCTAAAAAGCAAGAATAAAGATTGAAATCTCGACTGATTCTTCCTTTTTTGACGATGGCAATCGCTACAATTTTTTAATTTACTTCCTAAAGGAGATAAGTAGAAGATGATAGATTCTACAGCCGGCAGTTTTCAAAAAAAGAACGGGTCAAAAAAGCGAAGTACCGAAAGTTAGTACTTGAGTTATAAATCTGATATCATCCTTATTTATTATTAACAATAATAATAATATCACTGGACAAATTACACAAATTGATCTAACCCCTAAGTAAGCAAGTTATTTGCTTGTGTTAAGGGTGTTAGACAAAGATACAAATAAATATGCACATTATAAATACTGAGAATATATTTAATAAACGACCAAACCCAGAAATACAAACATCTATGCTCATCACATACATGCCTGGTACCATCGGGAATCGAACCCAAGCCCCTTTGGGCCGTGATACGTTAGGCTCCTCGCCAACCACTTATCCATCGAGGTTATTGTTTTACCAAGTCACATGACTGGAGCATCAATTATGTCAGGAGTGATTGATAGATCAGCAAAAAGCCTAAAACGTCTAGAACGATACAAGTGTATTGATTGATGGATACTAAATTAACTATAGATTAGATAACCAGAAGATTATCTTCCACAAAAATAGCACTTTTAAAAAGGAATATTCTCACTATTTTTGTTACTTCTGATAAAATTCAAGCGGCTTTGTCTACTTTTTACTATTATAGTAAATTGATTTAAAAGAAAATTTTATTTTAGTCAGCAAGATATATAATTATGAAAATATTCCTTTTTTAAATACTGTTTTAATTTTAATAAAATTTTGAATTAAAATTATTTAATATTTTCTTAAATTGTAAATTATGTATTGTAGATTACATACGGATAAACTGGTCACAGGAAAAGTTTGGTATAAAAAAGTTGTTTCTTATCTACTCGTATCAGAGCAACATTGTTTGCTGACGGTATTCGTGTTGCTTTTTATCTTGTTAACTAGCTTCTATCTCTGCATTTAGTTAAAAGTAATCAAACAGCACCTTAGTTAACTGTAACATATGAAGTAATTTGTAATAACATATGAAGTACTAATTCTATGTGAATTATTATATATGTAGTTGTGTTTGTGTATCTCAGTACAATTTGGGGATCATAGGATATTAGATATAGTTACAAGATATCTAAATGTTAGCTTAAACCGTAGATTAGCTATCCTAATCCTTATGTTGGTAGTTTATACTCTTGTGTCATGTAACTAACACTTGTTAGCTGTTACTACAACACTCACAGCTGCTACTACAACTAAAACGTTTAGTTACTCTGAACTCATTAATTTACGTTAATAGCGGTAATTATCGTTTGATAAAAACAAACAATAATAATAATACCAGTAGATAAAATCATATTATTCAACATTTAAGTAATTTCAAATCATTAAAAATTACAAACAATTTTAAGACAGCAAGGTATAATTGAGTAGTCCGTCAGTTCGCGTGTTTTGAAACAAGAAAAAACACATTAAAAGCGGAGCAGTAACATATGTAGCAGAACACTCTATTAGGGCGCTTTCATTTAGGTGTTCATTTACATGAATGACAGGGATAATATATATTATTCTTATATACCTTACTCTCTCTTACTAATGCTGGCTTTACAGGTTAAATTATAAAAATATATATCTCAAGAAAATGGCTATACTTATCGTTAAGAATACCTATTATGTTACATTGTGAATAATCGTATTTCTTTTGTTTTTTTTTCATTACAGGTCTAGGACCTATTAATTGTTATGTAAGAAGAGGATAAACACATTAAGAAAATAAAATGATTACTGTTATAAAATAAACTGCTTAATATAAAACAACCCTTACTCCGCAAGTTTGCAATGTGGGACGATGACGTCAAAGTTTTCGCAGTAGGCAGTGGGTCTCGGTCGAAGGGAGGCACAGATTGCGTGGAATCTAAACTAGTACTTGTTGCTATGTATATACGGTTCGTAATCCCATAATGTAGAGTAATGACGTAATTGCCAAGCTATGAAATAAATCCTGTCTGCAGAAACTTAATAATTTTGTTTTATATTCGTCGCGGAAATATCAGCAATGAATTGTAGTTCAAGGTATATTAAGATCTATGTTAATTGCCTAACTTTTGTAATGAATAAACTTTGAATAAGTTTTGTCAGACAATTTTGTGATCAAAGGAAATGATGAATTTCGTAAGGAGATATCGATTTCGATTTGGAAGGTTTTATAAAATGATGGTTCCATGGTGGTTTAGCAGAACTGTTTTATTATTATCATTTTCCTTACCCGAAGGTTATTTACTTTCCTGAAACCATTAGGTATTTGGTTGTGTTATTGATTGAAATACGAATTTGCATCATCGTGAATAAATTTACAAGATAATAAGTGGAAGATTCCTATACTCGTTTAATGTTCTCATTTACCAACAATGAATATTGCATAACACTGACAGACGCGGTTTTAAATATTGTATCATGTTAGAACGACTTTAATGTTAAAAAGACTTTGCAAACTACACATTTAGTTAATTGTATCGTAAAATGTACAGAAAAATCCTTTTAAAATGTAAAACGTGGACATAATTGACGTTAAATGATGTGATTTAAAACCAAAGATATATCGATAAAACGTTACATCTTAGAAACTAGAAGTGTCCATCTATAATGATTAACGAGCCCATTTATTCTGTATGGACCCGGAGGACATAGAAAAACGTGATTGATGTTGGATCGGAGGACACAAGTAATATTTGCCCTTATTTCCTTCGCTATGTTTTCGGATGGTTGTGATAGATGAAGCTGGATGAGTTGGATGGAATTGCCATTTTTATTTTCGATAATAAGTAAATATAAGGGATAATAAACAAACAAACGATTTAGTTAACGAGTTATAAGAGGTATAAAGCCGAAGCCAATTATAATACAAAATATACATTTTCAGATTAAGTATGTATAAATAAATATTCATTTCAATATATATTTCATTATCTTCCAAAAAAATCCAACATATATAATGAAACAATGTTATTTTAACCTTGTCCATCGTACTATAATGTCAACCTTACAAACTCTATGTTTCGACTGAACGCCTAATTTAGCAGAACAATTGTCTTTTTGGATGAGTGGCGAAGAATAAAAGATATTAAGTAAAGGCAAGTTTTTGTTTCATTCAGTTATTTCTATAAACTTTAAACAACCTTAAATATACAATGTGGGATATTTTAGGACTGTCTTGCACACTTCGTAACTTCTCTAGATATCAAAATGTTAATAAACGTATTTAAAACGTATATTAACGTAACAATAATATCTGAAGGACAATGATATAAATATTGTTGGCGTGACAGTAGTAATAATTGGATTACCAAAAGCTTTAAACCCATGACATTCGCGAGGTCGATTGACAAACGCATTTGTTTTTAAACAGTCAGAGCGTCACGCAAGCCCGCCGTGACGTCACAAGGTCGTAAAGACTGAGCAATTATATAAGTTATAAATATACAATGTTTGTCATCCTATCAATATTTGTTTCAGTTAATAACTGTAAAGATTAAAGCAGGTAAGTGAATTTGACCTTAATATAAAAGGTCGATAGTAAGGTCAGCGCTGATTGAAACATATGGTTTAAGCGACCCCTTTAGATACATTACGAAACTGTTATATGAACTTACGTAATATGCCGCAACCTAAACATTTGGTGTGGCATAAAAAAAATACATGATCGCAAGTCAAGGTTGGCGAATAACATTGGCCGTTCGACGCCACGGCTGCGTTCTTTGTTGGCAATAGTAGAGTCGGGATTGCTATCCCGGTACTTTATTTTGTATTATTTATTATATATATTATCAGATAATTTTAATAATTAGAAATTAGATAATTCACCTCATTTTTTTTATTATACAACATTTCTCATGTGTGTCAATTATAGCGGGATTCTAATCCCTATCAACGAGATTTAGCAGTGCATCAATTGAATTCCCTATTTGGCACGCTCGGATGATTTCCGATGCGTGACAAGGCTTTATATATATTTTTCCGTTTTGACAACAGCGCAACGCGACCACTGCAGTGGAACGTAGAGGCCTTAGTTGGTAATTTAGTTGGCAGTGATACTGATAATATTAACTATTATAGAATACATTTTAATGATAATTTTATCATATGTTTACTTTGCTTTATATTGTCAAGATAGTTTCCTTTATGTTTTGATTATGCACAGTTCCAGCAATCTAGCCTTAATTTTAAGTGTCATAACTATTCATTAGAGAAAACTTTTAAAGAGTTATAATACTTCATGTGAGATACATCCTTACTTTTTAATTAGACCTGTTACATAAATAGTTGCAGTATTTCGATAAAGATGGTTAAGACCCATGCAACTATTGACTTATTGATTTTTCAACTGACTAATTTTGAATTAATTTTCTTATTCCAATAGTCCAAATTATTCTTATTCCTCTTGGTATAAACCTGACTCATATATTTTGATATTATGTATTCAGTCTGTTGACGAGATCTTACGCATGTACAAATTCAAATGTTTACTTAAATGTCTGTTTGTCTCCCAATTTACGTACAAATTGTTACAACGTGATATTTACTGACATTCTTAAACACGTTAAGAACTACATATATGAGTTTACGTAGATTATGTTTGTTCTCATCACATGCTCATTAGAATATTTTTCATTAATAAATATACATTTATAATAAGATGAATAAAACTTATTTTATGTACCTATGTATAAAAAAGAAAAACTCTATAAAGTAGAGATAAGAAATCTGATCTTTTTCCATTTTCCCAACAGAAGACTGTCGGAAATTGATTACTTATCGTTTGATTACTTGATCTAATCAGTACATATAATATAAATATTTGCTAAATATATGATAGGTTTTTAATAAACTGTGATATTTTAACATATTTTAAATAATTTACCACATTACTTGTAACGTAATACCTACATGTGACCGTCTGAAGGCTAAAAACATTAGTAAGAATTATCGTTCATTTACCATGAAAATAATGTAACCTTACAGTACGTATATGTAAATAATGTATATACTTAAAGAAAAACCTTATTATTTTTTAAATTATGTACAAAAAAATACGTAAAAAATGAAAAGAACCCCGATTTAATATAATTAGATTATATATTTTTAACAAATAATTTAGCATTAAGGTTATTTCTCTAATTATATAAATAAAATATTCTATTATACTGAAAATAAAAAGATATCTCCTTCCAAAGGTATGATTATCAAACAATTCTAACGTTTATCTTTTTTATTTAAATTATCTTTTATAAAATTATGTTTATATGATTATCTTTTAAATCCTGTATTGTTCTTTAAGAAGTCTATATGTATTAGTGATTTGATATGACGGATGTGTTTCGAGGTCACGCCGTCGACCTCATCATCCAATATCCTCGTTGGTTACCAACTGGTTACATCTCACTGCACTCGACTGTCGCTAGTTCAAATCTAGATTTGATTTTGTACACATCTTAATATGAGTGAAAACGTGTACAGGAAAATAGACATTGTGTTATTGTAATAAGAGTTGTTTGTGAATTCTAACATTATATTATTCATGATGTTTTTTGTATATTGTTTTGCTATAGATATAATTTATATTAATAAAAAAAGTGAAAAAAAAACATTCCTGAAACCTGTACAAATAGTGATTTACATGTGATTTTTTTACCATACAGTTTTGCTAAAGATATATTATTCATAAAAAACAGTGAAAATAATATTTCTAAATCATTTAGAAATAGTGATTTACATGATTTTTCATAAAATTTAAGCCTTTGAAATAATTTATATTACAATTGTTAATTTATTAATATTTGATAAGATCTTTCAAGGGGATTACTGACTGAAAAAGGCTTTCTGTGATGAGTAAGCACTAAGCCTATTTAAGCTAACAAGATTGGCTTGCGATAGAACTGATGTTCTCGCCTTTGTTAATTTAAAATGACTAATTAATGCAAAAATATGATATTTATAATTTACATAGTTTAGAAGGTAAACTCTATTATAATAATTTAAAAAGGCTGAAGTCGTGGGTTCGATTCCCACACAGAACAATAATTTGTATTCAGAGATAGATGTGCCGATAGATATAACGTGGTACGAGGGATTTATCATAAAAAAAAACTATCAAAAGTTTCACTCGCAGCATCACTATAACATTAAACTAACATGTTCATATCCTAGTTTATCGATTTCGATCAAGGGCAGTAAAAGCGCAGTTATCGGTACTATGAAGTTTGGAAGCGGTGAACGGAAATTTGTTCGTTTTGAATACGTGCCAGTGGAATTGGTGAAACATTCACGTTTTTGGCAGAGGAGTGACGCCTTGAATAGTTTGGTTATCTTTAATTTAGATAAGGGTATGTTTAGCGCGTATTTACAAATTCTGGAGCTGAAAGAACTTGGGGTTAGCCCGTTTACAAATACTAGGCATAGACTATACTCAATACTATTTTTTTTCCGTAATATTTTTTTTTTGTAAATATTACTGCTTATTTATAGTAATACAAAATTTTTGTAGTGTTAGTTGCTGAGTTGTGATAGTTTACAACTAACTTTGGTTAAGAAGTTAAGTAATTTATTAAATTGTATTATAAAAAAATATCCTAGTAAGTTTTTAGTTTGGTTAAGACTGTGTATTAACACATAAAATAATAATACTCGTTCCACTATCTTGATATAAATATATAGTAGTAGTGTGTACTACTAGTAGTATGCTAGTGTGCGTGTTGCTCTGCGCTAAATACAATTCACGTAGTCATTCTAGATAAGGATATTTAGACTAATCGAGATCTAGTCGTAAAGAGATATGTTCTTATTTACCTCCTAGACATATACCTTTTAGACAGAACTATTAAGCCTAATTAAGCTATATTTATAAATGAATATTACGTATTAAAACTTTTTAAAACATATTATATTAGATAACATTATTATGGTTACGAACAAACTAATTTCACGTATGAAGAAAATGTTTGTTGGGATTCATTTTGTTATTTGCGAGTCTGTTTGTTGTTTGTAGAAATTTGCATGAATATGTGATGTTCAGTTCGTTATTTGTGAAGGAACGTCAAAATTAATATTTTACAAAAACGTCACTGTCAAAAGTAAGCGATAGTTTCCTTCAATACTTGAACTTTATCTACACTACTAGTCTAATTTTCTGAACATCTATATTTAGTAGCAAATATGTGGTTATCTTGGCAATGGCATTGAAATCACTCCATTTATAATATAATTTGGGACTTGGCTCCTTTCTCTCTCGTATTAATTACTGGGATGAAGCTTTCAACTTGATAATTAATAAACACCCAATATTATACAAAATAAAGTAACTCTAATAAATAAAGTTATGTAATTATGACTATATTAAATATAATTTAAAATACCCGTAATAATGTTTTGTGCATAATTATAATAAATTAGAGCCTAAAGTGTGAAAATATATCCTATTATTAAAAAAATAAATTAAAAACTTTTCATTGAGTAAATAGAGTCATTGCGTGATTGTCATTTGACCTAAAGGTAGTGACGTCATTAGACATGTAATGTTTGTATCATAAATATATTAAAATTGTTGTGTGTGTGACGTCAACACATAAACATCTATAATTTATATAAAAGCAATGTAAGCAAAAAAACAAGACAATGACACACTAATAATAGCCATTATTTATAAAGGTTTTAATTGGTAATAAGGAAAAGGTGTTACTTAAGTGAGTGAGAGGAAAAAACTTTAATTCGAGAAAGTGAGGAAAAAACTTTAATGGGATAGGCATTGGAGTTTTTTCATTGAGGCCGTTATTGTAATTGGGTCAATGTGGACGAAACATTGATGGATAGCCCTTCTACAGTTAACTGTCCGTTTGAGACAATAAAAGCTGTAAACTTGGGACAGTTAACACTGGATTTGAAATTAATATAGTCTACACAGGATAAGAACTTTTTTTTAATTAAAATAACATTGAATTATATTTGAGTTCCGTTATATTTCTTGTGGTAGGTTTCTTTTTAAGAGAAAGAGAGAGATAGAGAAGGTAAAAAATAAAAAAAAGTAATCATTTATGTTAAAGAACATCTGAAATTTTACATTTGCTTACAATATAATATTTTGTTTATTTTTTATATAAAAAAAGTTTAGTAACAACATTTCAAAATAATTGCATAATAAGTATATTTTCACTTAATTCGCTTGAAGGCAGATTTTAAAAAAATAATAATATTAGGATTGCGTATATTCTATATCCAGATAAATTGCAATTCCTTCTGCAATCCTTGCACTTCGGGGTTCGAAGTTTAAAAAAGTATATTTGGTTTTATGCAAGTAATATGCATTTACGTATGTATATCAGCAAACCGATAAAAATACTATAAACTAGTAGCAATTTAAAAGAAACGATAACAAATAAAACGTGTAAAGAAAAAAAATGAATAAACTATAAAATCGTTTTAGACTATAGAATAAAATATTATTTCCCGATATATCTCATTCAATCTTATAAGATATATTTTATAATTATATATTGTTCTTACAGATATATTTATCACTTGGGAAACTTATTTTTTTTACAATACGTGTGAATTTCCAGTATATTATAATTATCTAATAGAATAAAATATTATGAACGTAATTTATATTCTTTACTAAAATTAAATAGTTTCTTCTTTTGTTTAGAAGGTAACAATCCAGGCTTTTTATATAGAGTATCGTGAAATATTTTTATTAAAAACAATAATAATAATAATATAAGTTAACATATTTTAGATCGTTGCTAGAATATTGAATATTAATAAAAATATATGTGGATGTTTATTACATTTTAAGAATGCAATTATCTGAACGATCGCCAGAAGTGCGCATCACAATTGTGTTATTTAGATCTTTACCTGTAGGTCAAGATCAAGTCTTTAGCGTGCATCTGCTAGTAGTCAGGTCAGTATCAGGTCAGCAAATGTAACGTATGTGATTTTGCAATCAGTATAAAGTATATATGAATGCATATATTACAACTCATTAACATAACAGAATAATATGACACGTCGAGCAAAGCCACAACCTTGGAAACAACGTTATCGCATTATTTATTCCAAGTGCGCTTAGAAGATCGTAAACCGTGAAAGTGATTCGTTTTCCTCTAGCCGCACTGTTAAGATGCATTGTCCGACATTAAAACAACAGATCAAAACACAAATATCACATGAACCTGAATACAAACAGTACCGGCCTTGAACGCTAAGCAGATCGTTCGAAAATACGCGGCGCGTGGAAATAGCGACGATGAAAATACTAGCACGTGATGTTACGTACCTCGCGTACAGCCGTATGGAGAAAATCGATGGTGCTCACTCGGCGTCCGGTGGCTGACTGAGCCAGTGTGTCAGCAGCGCGCGACCCACCGAGCCTTAACCCGCCTGATATATCACAGAAAAAAAAATCACGGCACTTAAAAAAAATAGTATTTGGACACTAAATATTTTCGTTCAGGCGGTTGAGGTTTCGCTTCGCGAGTTCGCGGTAGATGTTAGGTTGAACGCGTGCTTGCAGGTCGGCGTTGGGCGGCGGACTGGTCGGAGCAGCGAGCAGTCAGCGGGCCGTCAGTTCCCCGGCCCCCGCTGTGACGTACAGTGGTGGAAATTAGAAGCTTCCCGAGCGAGGGTCGTCGGATGTAGGTCACGGGGACTGCACTTACTGTGCCGTGATGCACACTTGACAAGTTTAAGGACGTTACTCTAAGATTGGGTGAACAATTGACTGTACCTCGCTACGGTCTCGTAGCCATGTGACGTAGCCTATACTGTTACTACCAACTCTGATAAAGATCAAAAACGTTCGAGTCTAACCTCACCTTCATTCATTAGTTTTATTGGTCACAATAAAGTAAAAATTTACGAGCATTTTTTTATTATTCGGATAGATATTTTTTTATCTTTTGACATTGTAATAGTTTTATTATTTGCATTATGTCATTAACATGTGCTCGCTGCATTTTTCTAGATAATATTGATTTATCGTATTTTGTGAATTTATCTACAGATTAATTATCTCGAACAAATAGGATCCAAAGATTTAACTAAATCTATAGTTATAAAGTGCAACCATCAATTCAATACAAAGATTGCAATTCTGTTAAAACCATTTATTATCGATTATCAGATGGTAACACTAAAGAAAGTATGACAAAATAATTTGGATAACATAGTAGTTTAAAGTAAACAGTAGTAATAACTGTGTTGTCTTAATATAAGGGGATCTATTGAAGTAAAATATTTACAATTAGTACCTTTAAAAACCTTACACTCGTATATACCAAAGGAAAATGTTTAAATAAAACATATTTGGCTTTCTATTATTATTATATTTAACTCTCCTCTTGTATATTTAATGTCTGAAAAAGATTTTCGGATACTTTTTGGATTTAAAAATATATCAAATATTTATTATTTGTAGCAGAACTACTAAAAATATTATAACATAATAGAGGAGTAATAAATAACTATGGTATGAAAAAGAGAGTTTCAAAACTCTACATAAATTAATTAAATATATGAAATTTATTTATTAAAAATGATTTGTGAAATAAATATTTTATATACGTTTATATGTGGCTATTGTTTATTTAAATTACATTATTTGTTTTATGTATTAATAATATACCATTTAGAATTACGACTATTAATTTATAATATTGATGTAGTGTGCGTGGTAATCAGTGATTGTAATTTATATAAGTGTGAGTTTTTCTAAAAGCCAATGCAAGAATAAATATTCTATTGGTCTTTTGTTATTGCAAGCAATAATTGTGTAAATCGACATAAAATTTCCTCTAGAATTCACAATAAAATTTATGATCATATAAAAATTACCATCAAATGTTTTGTTAAAATGTATTTGATGACATCATATATTTTATTAACAAAATAAATGACTTAAAAACTTATTTGATAAACTCGATATTATTTAGTAATACAATAAGTTCAAACTTACAAAACAAATATTATTACCTCAATTTTTATTTAATTATAAATTAATTACGCCATTTCGTTTTTATCTTTATACAATGTTTTCGTAAATCCACTAAGGAGTCTTAAAATGACTCGACGAGGAATTTAAAATTCAGTTATCTCCTCGTCTCTTACTATACCAGTGGCTCTTTGCTGTGAACATAATGAGCATCCGTCTATATATATATATATCTCTTTAAGTTCTTTAAATGTATGTACATTTTTATAATCACTTACGACAACCGCATTCTTATCTCAGTTTCGTATTCTAAATATATGTATTGAATCATAACTAGCCAAAGATTAATTTAAAGATTTAAACGTTACTAAACGTTGTAAACTTATAGATAAAAACTTTGTCACCGTAGTGTATTCTAATCTCAGCTTCGTATTCTAGATATATGTATTGTAGCATAACTGGTCACAGATTTATCTAAAGATTTAAATGTAAAATATAAAAAAAGTCACAGAAGATTGTCAATCTACAATAAGTTCTTTAAATGTACATTCTAATAATCATTTACGACAACAGTATTCGTATTCTTATTATATTCTCAGTTTTGTATTCTTATTATAGTTATTGTAGTATAACTAGTCAAAGATTAATCTATAGATTTAAACCTATTGAATGCGTTGCTAATTGTAGCAATCTTTAGCTTCTATTGTCGTTCATTATATACTTATGAACAAAAGCTAAGTCAATAATGATGACATTGTGACCGGAATTAGTAGTTACGTATCACCGGCCGAGGCCAGGCGGTTGTCATTGTTTAGCATAATTTACTATTATCACAAGCATTGAACATAATGTCATTGCCGCTATTACGAAATTCAGAATATATACATATTATTTCAGTTACATGAATATTATCAGTCACTTTTAAATACGTATTTTTTTTGTACCATATTTTTTTGTTTCTTCCAACTTCCAACTTCTTCTTGTGTTTGATTCTGTTTTATGTTATCATGGTTTTTAAGGATTCACAGGTTAGTGCGAACTAAAAAGATTTTTGCCACATTTTTTTTATATGTCGTATCGCGGACGAAACCGCTGCAAGAAGCGGTTCAAATCTCTCTATATATATATATATATATTAAGAATTAATTACTACGTTTTATGTACATCACATAGTTCCCTAAATTGTTTTTGATATTTTTGTCTTCCTTTTCTGTGCTTGTTAAGCCCGGTTATGTTTATATGTTGGTTTGTATTTAGCTTTTATGGGCATGTGGCGTTTACCTATAATTTATAGCTTCTCATTTTATCCTAGTACTTATTATTGTATTGTTTATTGTTTAAGAAAAATGTTTTAACAAACCTAATAAATGAAAAAAAAAGTCTGAATGTTAAGAAACCAAAATACTAATTACAATATTTATTAATAATAATTAGCTATATACCCAAATTACATTTTGTTTGTTACGAAATATCGCAATCGAAATTTCTTATTTTTTTCACTCACCGACTCACCTATAAAGTAACTTAAAACTTGGTCCCTTAGAGGAAGTCCTCTCATAGGATTAAATCTGTTGCTAAGAGATGGTTTCCAATAAGTATAAAATTGTTAAAAAGTCGAAAAATTCATTAAAGTATATTACTTTATATTTAATTAAATAACCATAGTCTGCACTGTCAATTGTCCAGTTAACCTTTCATATTTAATAACTACACTTTACACGAAGAGAACTCAAACCTCTGAGTTCTATTACTCTGCCCCCATCGTTCTGTCATGAGAATCATGTAGTTTATAAATATATTTATAAATAAATATAACATAACTAAAGATTAAAGATAATTTAAAATAATAAAAAAAAAATGTTCCTAAAGTTACAATTTATCGAAATCTTCTGATTATAGAGGACATATAATATTTTGTCAGCTCTATATCTTAACTTATAGATAAGATGATTTAGAAAAACAAAACAATAAAATAAACATATATAAAAAGTTTATTAATTGAAGCAGAATTTCTGAGTAATATTATAACATAATAGAGCAGTAATAAATAACAACGGTATGAAAAGGAGAGTTTCAAAACTCTACATAAATTAATTAAATATATGAAATGTATTTTTTAAAAATGATTTGTGAAATGGAAATATTTTATACACGTTTATATGTGGCTAATGTTTATTTAAATTACATTATTTGTTTTATATATTAATAATATACCATTTAGAATTACGACTATTAATTTATAATATTGTTGTAGTGTGCGTGGTAATCAGTGATTGTAATTTATGTAAGTGTGAGTTTTTCTAAAAGCAAATGCAAGAATAAATATTCCATTGGTCTTTTGTTATTGCAAGCAATAATTGTGTAAATCGACATAAAATTTCCTCTAGAATTTACAATAAAATTTATGATCATATAAAAATTACCATCAAACGTTTTGTTAAAATGTATTTGATAACATCATATATTTTTTATTAAAAAAGTAAATTACTTAAAAAGTTATTTGATAAACTCGATATATTCAAACTTACAAAACAAATATTATTACCTCAATTTTTATTTAATTATAAATTAATTACGCCATTTCGTTTTTATCTTTATACAATGTTTTCGTAACTCCACTAAGGAGTCTTAAAATGACTCGACGAGGAATTTAAAATTCAGTTATCTCCTCGTCTCTTACTACACCAGTGGCTCTTTGCTATTAACATAATGAGCATCCTTCTATATATATCTTTAAGTTCTTTGTATGTACATTTTTATAATCACTTACGACAACCGCATTCTAATGTCAGTTTCGTATTCTAAATATATGTATTGAATCATAACTAGTCAAAGATTAATTTAAAGATTTGGGCCTAAATAAATAAATAAATATATGTATTGAATCATAACTAGTCAAAGATTAATTTAAAGATTTAAACTTAATAGATAAAAACGTTGTCACCGTAGTGTATTCTAATCTCAGCTTCGTATTCTAGATATATGTATTGTAGCATAACTGGTCACAGATTTATCTAAAGATTTAAATGTAAAATATAAAAAAAGTCACAGAAGATTGTCAATCTACAATAAGTTCTTTAAATGTACATTCTAATAATCATTTACGACAACAGTATTCGTATTCTTATTATATTCTCAGTTTTGTATTCTTATTATAGTTATTGTAGTATAACTAGTCAAAGATTAATCTATAGATTTAAACCTATTGAATGCGTTGCTAATTGTAGCAATCTTTAGCTTCTATTGTCGTTCATTATATACTTATGAACAAAAGCTAAGTCAATAATGATGACATTGTGACCGGAATTAGTAGTTACGTATCACCGGCCGAGGCCAGGCGGTTGTCATTGTTTAGCATAATTTACTATTATCACAAGCATTGAACATAATGTCATTGCCGCTATTACGAAATTCAGAATATATACATATTATTTCAGTTACATGAATATTATCAGTCACTTTTAAATACGTATTTTTTTTGTACCATATTTTTTTGTTTCTTCCAACTTCCAACTTCTTCTTGTGTTTGATTCTGTTTTATGTTATCATGGTTTTTAAGGATTCACAGGTTAGTGCGAACTAAAAAGATTTTTGCCACATTTTTTTTATATGTCGTATCGCGGACGAAACCGCTGCAAGAAGCGGTTCAAATCTCTATATATATATATATATATATTAAGAATTAATTACTACGTTTTATGTACATCACATAGTTCCCTAAATTGTTTTTGATATTTTTGTCTTCCTTTTCTGTGCTTGTTAAGCCCGGTTATGTTTATATGTTGGTTTGTATTTAGCTTTTATGGGCATGTGGCGTTTACCTATAATTTATAGCTTCTCATTTTATCCTAGTACTTATTATTGTATTGTTTATTGTTTAAGAAAAATGTTTTAACAAACCTAATAAATGAAAAAAAAAGTCTGAATGTTAAGAAACCAAAATACTAATTACAATATTTATTAATAATAATTAGCTATATACCCAAATTACATTTTGTTTGTTACGAAATATCGCAATCGAAATTTCTTATTTTTTTCACTCACCGACTCACCTATAAAGTAACTTAAAACTTGGTCCCTTAGAGGAAGTCCTCTCATAGGATTAAATCTGTTGCTAAGAGATGGTTTCCAATAAGTATAAAATTGTTAAAAAGTCGAAAAATTCATTAAAGTATATTACTTTATATTTAATTAAATAACCATAGTCTGCACTGTCAATTGTCCAGTTAACCTTTCATATTTAATAACTACACTTTACACGAAGAGAACTCAAACCTCTGAGTTCTATTACTCTGCCCCCATCGTTCTGTCATGAGAATCATGTAGTTTATAAATATATTTATAAATAAATATAACATGACTAAAGATTAAAGATAATTTAAAATAATAAAAAAAAAATGTTCCTAAAGTTACAATTTATCGAAATCTTCTGATTATAGAGGACATATAATATTTTGTCAGCTCTATATCTTAACTTATAGATAAGATGATTTAGAAAAATATGATTAGAGACATACTTAATACTGAAGGACTGATTGATAAAAAAGAACTATACAAAACATTATAAATCATATCTTATTAGAATATCGTCAGTTATATATTAGTATTAGTATTACATAATATTATTTTCATATTTGGATGACTCTTTTAGAGATCTACTAATTACATATAGTCCGGGAGCCAGCAACCAATTTTCGTCATGAATTTCCTCCCGAGTGAAAATTTGTAAACTGCAATAGAAAGTTGTGTTATGAAGCTTCGCGGTCGTCAGCTGCGACTCCGGTGGTGGAGAAGGCAGTGGCAGCCTCCCACGCACGAAGAAAAAAAAATTTTTTTTAGTCATTTCCTCCCATTCTAAAATTTCTTGAATAATAGTTTATCTAATATCTTGAAGGGAAAATAAAGTCAGCTGACCATAACATGGTGGATTATACGTCAGCTGGCCACCTGAATATGAAAAAAAATAAAAAAAATTCAATGATTTCCTCTCAACTAAAAATTTATCTGGTGATAGTTTATATGTTACTGTGAATGAAAATTAACATCAGCTGGCTGTATCTCAGTGGAAAGTTCGTCAGCTGGTTACTTGAAATGTGTAATGTAGCTGCATTTATCACCTACTGAATCTTATCAGCTGACAACTTTTCCCTTTACTTAGAGCTAGCTGATTTGTTTTATTATTTACAAGAGTATATTAACTATTCTTTTATAAATTTTCATCCAGGAGGAAATCACCTTTCTCAGGTTGTTTGGCAGTATATTTGATTTGATAATAAATATGCAGTTTAATAATGAAGGAAATATAGTTATAACTAAAGTTTAATTAATCAATAATTTATTGAAGCATAATTTTATAAATTAATTAAATTTTATTTTAATATAATGAATAAAAATACTAACAACGGTTATTCATTTTCGCTCTCGCTTTGGCTTGAGTCGTATCGACGCAGTTTTAGAATCATATAGAATGTAATTTAATTATAAAATACATTTATTTTAAGTATGTCTTATTTCCTTTTGTACCCTCTGCTGCGACCATATATAATTAATAATTAATAATGAATTATTTATTAATTAATAATTAATTATTTGTAATTTATATTATTATTACTTTTGATAACAGCGCACATATACACTTAATGCTTAAGTAAAAATTATATATGGGTGTTTCTCTACTAACGGGAAAGTTTTGCATAAAATTTGTCCGGCTAACTTTTTGTTTTAAAATAGGGTTTTAAATATATAGAATGAAAGCTAATAACAAGCGATTTTCAAGTCTATAAAAGGCTGGAAGATTACTCTGCTGTTTTCAATTTTAGAAGTTTTCAATTTTAGAAGACTTCACACTGTCAGCGATTCATTAAACACAAAATTGAGTCGTTATCATAGACTATATAATTTTGTTTTATTTTTTCAAATTAACCAGAGGATTGTGTTCAAATATTTAGGACAACATTCAGGCGGTAATTTCGAAAAATTATTATTACATTTACGTAGTGTTTGTTCAACATATATGATTTTCAGTATATTTAGTTTTAAAATGTACTTTAAATTTATTACACGCACTTAAATATTAGTTTAAAATTGGATTTAAAGTGAAGATTCTGGGATGGTTGGGATTAAAATAAAAAAAAATATGAAACATTTACATGATCAACAGGTAGCCTCAAAGATACTGAAATGTACTATAGTTTTAGATATTTTCTTAAATAAAAAATATCCAAAAGAATGTGCAAATTGCTTGGGACATCAATTTTCCCGTTAGTAGAGTAACACCCATATATATAATGTATATGTTTACTGTAGAAGTTCTCAATAGTGTAATTCCCTAGTTGGAATACATTACACTAAATTATACTTTTTCTTACAATGAATTGTTAAAAAATTATAATCGAAGTAGTAGAAAGAAATAACATTTTACCCATATATTTACGTTAATGTTGAAGGTGTCTCTTCTGATGTCTTTCTTATTTTCCGATATTTTTGCGGCAAAGCAGTATAACGTCGATAACACTTACTATGATACAACTGAAAATGGTTAAGTTGTGTAGGAAGCACATTATTTTGACCGGTTAGATTATTAACTTTTCGTATTGTTAATATAGATCTACACTTATTTTAATTATCTTCACTAAATAATTTGGAAGAACATTAGTTTTTTTTACAAAAGGTACCACGTTAGACATTTTTATTTTTAATTATCCGTTACTATAATAACACTATGTTCGACTGACCAACTTAAACATGGAATCTTTCACTTTCCATTCGAGTCATATTATAATTTCAACTTACCCTCTCGTTAGTGTGTTTTACTGTTTTATTAGTGTGTTTATAAAATCTGGAGAGGGTAATTTGAATCTACAATCTAGCTACAATGTAAAAAGGGCTCATGTATTACTTTAATTTATATAAGAAAAAGAGATAAATAGAGAAAAGTGATTTCCTCCTGGATGAAAATTTATAAAAGAATAGTTAATATACTCTTGTAAATAATAAAACAAATCAGCTAGCTCTAAGTAAAGGGAAAAGTTGTCAGCTGATAAGATTCAGTAGGTGATAAATGCAGCTACATTACACATTTCAAGTAACCAGCTGACGAACTTTCCACTGAGATACAGCCAGCTGATGTTAATTTTCATTCACAGTAACATATAAACTATCACCAGATAAATTTTTAGTTGAGAGGAAATCATTGAATTTTTTTTATTTTTTTTCATATTCAGGTGGCCAGCTGACGTATAATCCACCATGTTATGGTCAGCTGACTTTATTTTCCCTTCAAGATATTAGATAAACTATTATTCAAGAAATTTTAGAATGGGAGGAAATGACTAAAAAAAATTTTTTTTTCTTCGTGCGTGGGAGGCTGCCACTGCCTTCTCCACCACCGGAGTCGCAGCTGACGATCGCGAAGCTTCATAACACAACTTCCTATTGCATTTTACAAATTTTCACTCGGGAGGAAATTGGTCATGAAAATCTGTTACTGGCTCCCGGACTAATACCCTAATTCGTCGAAAATAATATACCTTCTAAGACTACTACCAACATTTAAAAGTAAGTTATGTCTCGTGTAAATATTAATATTGGAAATCTAATCTCGTCTGATTGTGTATCGATGAATTTTTTTCTCTATCCCTACTCCAGTTATACTTAGTTTTCTGTTATTATTTAGGTAAATCCACAGGGAATTTAGTAAAAGTCTTTGGAAATTAAACTGTCAAAACGCAAGAAATATCAGAACATCTCATATAAGTTCACTGGACGTATTATACTTGTCGGTAAATTAGTTCTAAAACTAATCTACCAACTGACTTTTTCATTTTCTTAATTTGTCATGTGCTCTTAAAACTTTGAAGCATCTTAAGAATAAACTTCTTTCATTTAAACACATAGTTATTTGTCGATGTGATCAAGAAGTTACTGTGTATAAATAGTAAGTTTAATGACCCATGTCTTATATTATATGTATTACTTTTACTAAATTAATAATACACAGTGATAAACTTCAAATAAAGAAAAGTAATATTTAATCTCAGGAAATGAATATAGCACCTAGAACTCTGTCCCGTATTCGAGTAATAATAGCTTAGGGCTTGCAGTCTCTTATATACTAATCAATGTATAACTATTGATTGAAAAAATAATAAGGTAGTAAAATTGAAAAAATACTATAGAGTCATGTTTTAACAAGCATAATGAATTTATGTGAGACTGCCTGTTTCTTTTTATAACTGTCCTATACATTTAAAAGACTGTTTAAGAGCCAATTGAAAGTTTATATAATCTGCTAGTTTTTTTTAAAGCTAAATGGACTGATTTTCTGTAAACAGTTAGAGAGTCACTATGCACATCCAAGAAGTTCAATTTATTGTAAAGTTTACTTATTCTAGGAATGGGCGGGTTACCACCCATAACGGTTGAACGAAGAGGAAAAGATAAAAGCGAATTTAAATGCTTTCTCGGATACCTGGACGGAACTCTTAACTCAAAGCTCTTTAGAAGACAAGAACATTCAATTTTGTAGTTGAAAATTTGAAACAAAAATATGAGATCTAGTTTTGTTCTCCGCTTTTCCAAGGAATCCATATAGCATAATTTAGGCGGTCTTTATAACTAACAATACTTTTAGCCTTTCCTGCCATGTAAGCCAAGTGCCAAAAAAAGCGCTTTTGGATCCGTTCAATCATCAGCATATGTGTGGAATAGTGTGGTCACCAAGCTATACTCCAGTATTCTAGAATGCTAAGTACTAAAGCTTTATAGAGTTGCAATTTGGTACTGATCATAGTAAATTCCCCTACTATTTTTTATAAAGGAATCCTAGCATTTTGGAAGCACGTTTTACAATATTATCAACGTGAAATACAAAAGTCAATTTACGATCAATAGTGATTCCTAGATCTTTAACTGATTCAACTTCCTCAATACAATATAGGCCAATATAGTATTTTGAAGGTATGAAATTGCATTTGCGTGTAAATTTTACATGTAGACACTTCTTTACAATTACACTGAATCATCCTGTCTATATCACTTTGTAAATACTCTATGTCCTCCATACTATTAACTAAACTATTCTAATAATCTTTAAGCCATCAGCATACATAAATGGCATAAAGTTATGAAAGTGTACAGCTATATCATTGACAAAGAATGGGACCAAAGTGTAAACCCTGTGGAACTCCCGATTTAAGCAATCTTTGGCTAGAGTGATATCCACCTACAACGACGAAAAATAAAACGGTTTCTCAAATACGAATCAAACCACCTCAACAGTGAGCCTGATATGCCATACATAGATAACTAATGCAACAAGATGCTGTGAGAAACCGAGTCGAATGCTATACTAAAATCTATATATATGGAATCCACTTGTTTATTTTCTATAGCTTCTGATATTTTTTGAATAAAGGAAACTAAATTTGTAATCGTCGATCTGGATTTTACAAAGCCGTGTTGACAATCAGTAAGGTATTTCTTAAAATAGCTCTGTAAATATGGACACACCAGCGCCTCAAAAATTTTGATCTAAGTATAGGCCTATATAGGCCTATATAGGCCTATACTTAGATGTTAAGAAATTACTATCTTTTTTCAAAATCGGAACTACATTTGCAACCTTCCATAAAGTAAGAAAAGCGCTAGTGGCAAGAGATCGAGTATATATCATTGTAAGAGGTTTAACTAAATTATGTACTTAGAAATAAACATCGGTAAAACAACAACAAGAATTCTAGTTTTATTCCTTTCAAAGTTATAAGTCAAAATGGCCTGAATGACTACAAAAAAAAAGGTACAACTGTGCGCTTTTGTTTTTTGTTTGTCTGTTAGATCGACTTGGCAAGGGAACTAATAAATAAATAAAACATGAGAAGTCCGTATTGTCATGGTTAGTTAAACTATTCTTTACTATCATCATTTAATAGTTTTTCTAATGCATGCCGCAGAAAATTGAATCCAAGTTATTTCAAATTGTTTTCTTCAACTGTACATATATCTTCCATTTTCTAGTTATTTATTTCATAAAATAATACGCTTTCTAATATACGATATTCTCTTTCTTGTTGAGAAGTGGTTTCCTGAATGTGTGCTAATAAAATTACTATTTATTTACTTTTCTTTTCTTTGTTGTAGGTAAGTTAATAATAAAAAAAATTAAATTCAATTATGTATAACATAAATTTTATATATACATATGAATTTTAATTATGCAACAGTTTCCTTTAACGGTTAACCTGAAATCCATTTGTATTTCATATATATGTAAATAACAAACAAAAAGGACCTCCAAAGGGAATTCATTTCATTACATTTGAAGGTAATGTATAACAAATCAATTCAACTTTTTATTAGAATTTCGGTTCCGTTCATGATTGCAAATGTATATTGTATAGTTTTTGTTAAGTTAATAAAAAAGTTATAAATAACTTAAAAAGAGCTTGAATTTAATAATTATTGGTATGTATTCTAACTTTTAATAATAAAGTTTTTATTATATATCAAATACTTAAAAAAAGCCTGCGATTTTGTTTTAATTAAATAATGATTAAAATTTCTAATACTCTCTTCATATATATGTGATATACCTACACTAAGTTTAAACTCAATTCGAATATAAAATTGTTTGCAGTAGTCATTTCCTAGAAGGCTTCGACGTTAGGTATATATGTATGTTAGGAATTCGTTACCTGGCGCAGAAAACAGTACACCCTTTTATGGCTTGTAGAAACATACAGATAGTTATACATACTTGCATATTTCAGTGGTACCAGCCGTGCCAACGAAATTAAGAATACAATATGATTACTTTATTTATTTACTGTACTGTATATATGCAATATCTTATTATATAACTAACATATATAGAAACATTAAAATTTTCTGCTTTTAATAGCAAGTTATGGAAATTACCCAGAACTCTCTTAGCTATTACATCATCAAGATATATGAAAAAAAACGATTAATGTTCAGAATAATTTGTGAAAAACCCAAATTGTGTCCATAATATCGTAATATAAAGAACTCTTGAATACAAATACAAGATGTAATAGATAAGAAGGTTTAAACATTCCTAATTCAAAAAAATATATAGATAAAAAAATTTAGAGAAGAAAATACAATTGCTATTTAATATATTTTTGGAGATAGTTTAAAGCTTCCAAGCAAAGATTTATTAAAAAAAAACAGGCAGTCTACTGTAATTTCTATTAAGTCATTTATCATAATTTCTCTTTGATATATCCAATTGACCTACATTCAAGATATTAATGGATTGACGTCTGTCCTTCGTATGGCAGGGACAAGTCAGAACATGTTTCATATTCTGACCTTTGGGATTAACATCTTACGTGGCTTATTGAGGTGACCTTTGTAATTCAGATAAACGGCTCTAATTAATATAGGATATACTTAAATTAATATTGAGTTTAAAAGATGCTCAAAACATGTATTTATTTTGACTTGAACAAATATTAAAGAGCTTTCTTTATATTGGCCAGTGAATTTTTACACACTATGTATTAACGTAATATAGGACCTACCTCTAATTTCATGCATTTAAGAATTGTATAACATAATAAAGGTATAAAAAATATATGATATGTCAATTTTACAAAAATATGTATACCACGTTTACCCATAATCGAGTAAGTTGGAATATTTTTGATGTATGTGTATTTGTTTTAACAAACCAGCTGCGGAAGTAAGTTCCCTATAATTTGCAAATAATTGCAATTACCTCTTTCAATGTTGTTACAACGTCTTCCTTTACGTCCCCTATATACTAGTATACATCAAATAATCCAATTTTAACAATAACAAATCGTAATTTAAGGATCACGGCTAGTACAACATATTTTTCAAATATTATAGGTATTTATTCTAAAAAATGATATGTGGTGTTTATGAAATACTTTTGTTTTATTCCTGTTTAAATATCTTTGGATACATTTTATCCTTAAGTAACCAAATAATATGAAATATCTTCCACCTAAAGTTGTAGCCTTGGTATAAATCGGCTTATAACAGATACCTTTTTACTTCTTGATCTCATCTTACAATTTCCATTTCTATTTTTTCCGAAGGCAAATTCACATTTTTATGTAACTCCAGATAATCAAAGCGGTTCAACCGTTTGTATTTACTATGTACTTGTTACATCTCATATTTTTTTATTATTCTTATGAGTTTGATATATTTATTTAATTATTATTCTAGTTTAGTTATACTAGATTATAGACCCTAAGGACATTTGATTTCTGAAACACGGTTTAAACGGTTGGGTTTGAAAGAAGTTATGAATGCTTTAACAAAAGTAAAACCTTAAAGCTTGGGTCACCCAGAGTCTCCATTCACAAAATTCAGAGGTTTTATTAAGATTTTCCCAAATGATCTGTCAGTGTATTGATCCTGACTGTGGAATGACCCCACTGATTAGAGATCCTGACTGCGGAACTGGGTTGTGGTTGTGGGTTCGATTCCCACACGGGACTTTTTTTTGTGTGATCCACAAATAATAATCAAATAATAATCCACAGATAATTCAAAGTCTGGGTGTACTTTGTATCCCTTATTTATATGTTTGTATAACCACCCCGCCAAATAGAGATAATAATGTATGAAACGAACGAATTCTTTAAAAAAAAAAAAGCAAAATATTCACATTATTTTCATTTAAATCACGTACAAATTACACTGCTATAATGTATTGATTTGTATGGACCAGGTCACGAGGGCGAATTTGATTAATGACGGCATGACATGTGGAATTCAGAACCAGGGTATGAGGAAGTGAATATAAATGTAATTTCTTTCAATAGCACTAATGGAACTGTGAAGTAATCTATTGATAACATTTTATTCAAACGAAATGTTTGCCTCAATTACTTAGGACACTCTATGTATCAGCAACATACCTTATATATCTTGCTATATATAGTACATATAGTAACTTAATTATTGAAACTCTAGTAACAAATTATATTTGGTATTTTATAAATGTTGAAAAAATTCAGTTAAAAAATTATTATATTTAACAAACTAAACTTACCACCAAGATTGAACTCAATTTCAACAAAAGAAATTCTCTAATATTAATCTGGTAATTTTTATGACCTTTACAGCATTTTTTCAGCCATTTAATTTTTTACTTCTATTTACTAACTGTACAGTCAACAACTGTAAAACTGCGCAGAAGCAATGACTATAACTAATTCTGTGCAGTTGGAGGTCATTGAAATGCATTTCCTTCTTCCTACATGAAAACTAGATTTAACAAAGTACAAAGGGCGTGAAGGCCACTAACTATATAAAATGTTTTCCGAGTGACCTTATTTTTTGTAGGTGAAAAAAATCTAATAAATAGAAAAAAATCTACTTCAGGAATATTGAAATGAATTTTAATTAAGTTGTGTTGTCTGTTTGTTTTTTTTTAAATACCTAATACTTGGTAGGTACTTGATGATGATGCTATTGATATACCTTATGCTAACATACCAGTCTATCACAATAATACATATTTTTCCATACAAACATTTCTAAAATCTATTAAAATAAATTGTTTCTTCCAAAAAAGGAAGAATAGTATTTGCTGTACATGTTAATTATACCCAAAGAACTTCAAACACATTTTGATACAGAAATTGAACAAAAATACAAATTTCTGTTCAATGCTACTATTTTAAGATTAAACGCCCGATTTATTCGTATATATTTTTTATTAAATCGAAGAGTTTTCACATTTTTAAAGCATCTACAATAAAACAAATTCTTTTACTGTAGTATAAGAATTTGTTTACATTCAGTTTTTATCAGAACTTGCGTAAGGTCCTCGTTATCGCTCGTTTTACGTAAGTACCGTAATTGTTTCCATCGATGTTGACGAAATTTGAAATGCATGCGATAACTTAAAAAATAACTGGTTTTTGAAAGAATTGGAGGTTGTTTATAGAAATGAGTTTTATCACAGAAACGCTATTCTTCTGTTTGTCAATCTGTTTAGAGACTCTTAATTTTAATAATTAAAACCTAGAAATGTTGTTTTTAATAAACCATTATTTAACTTTTAACATTAATTAAGTTACATTTTTTACTATAAATCAGTTTTATTTCGTCATCTTGATTAACACTAACTTTTGATATTTTTTTTACTAAACAATTGAACATGCTTTTCAAAAGATACCTTGAGATCTGATATGTTAATTCTTTGGTATTTAATATACATTTAAATTTATTCAATTTGCAAATTTTAATGTACCTAAAACTCAAATACAGTACCTAAGTACGATTTAATTATTTATGACATTAGTACTAGAGAGAACCATAAATATTTATAGATACCCTATAGTAAAATAATAAGGCTTAATCCACGGCGTTCTTCGGTCGAGCCTAAAATTAATATCTCTAGTCATTTGTTTTAATTAAATCATAAATATGAATGAGCAGCGCAGATGACAGTTGCTTCGTTTGACAGCGCGGAACCAGGATTATCGCTACCCAAATTAATACCCCAAGAACAATAAAACGACAATGTTGAAATATTCTCTGGAGATATGTAAGAACTTTCGTAATTTACATTTCAAATATAATTATATATTTATATTACATTTGTTTTTGGTATCAAGAAATAGTGTCCATGTTTGTCCATGTTGGTTCTGGTTCTGCAACAGCACCATTTGAGTAATTTCGAGAATGAAAACCATCCACACATATAAATTCAATGTCTATTTCAATTTCCATTATGAAATAAGTCGTCCTTGTGCCATTTAATTACAAAATAACATCCTGTCAAAATGTGAAAGTCAATTCCTGTAGTGGTATTTCTAGATAGATATATACTGGTGGCTTCAAAACGGTTAGAGCTTCGCAAAGGACGACAATGCTTCTGTGCATCTTCTGATATTGCTAGCGACCATTGACAGAGATGATGGCAAATATGCCAACAAAACTTCATAAATTATATATAAATCTTTACTATATTTCAACAAAATGCAATTGTGTTTTGAAACAATCTATAATAACTATATAATCATATATTATTAGTTATTATTTTAAAATAAGTAATTATAAATTAAGGAACGCACATAATTTATATTAGGAAACCTGAGTTTAATTGTTTGAATACGCCAATCTCCGGAACCACACCTCAAATTTGATGTAACATTTGATAACCAAAAGAGTTGATAGAGTAAGGTCTAGGCTTATTAAATATCAAAATATGAAAATGGGAAGCATTGGAAGTATTGTGTGCCACAAAAATATGGCAAATGCGAACACTGAGTAACGCCTTTCTCTAGTAAAAGTTGACAGAGTTGCGGACAACAGATAGTATATTTGTTATTTCCTGATATTGGTTACATAAAACAATGGGTGTATTGTCACAGTTGGGCAAGTTTGGCCAAAATTCATAGGGAATTGAAGTCATAAATAATACAACACAAACGCCCTAGTTTCTAAGTTTGTGTTTTGGCCAATGATTTCAGGACCCTGTTTGTTAGTTCAGGACTTATTGTACAAGGAATTCTAAACCATCTGAAACTATGTTATAAGCAAATGTATCTTACTATTTAAATATCCTTACAATAGTAAAATGACTTAAGAACTGTAATTGACCGAAGTAAAATGCCTAAACATAACGTTCGAGACGGACGGACACAAACTAAAGATATATTTTGTGACTATAGACCCTTTCTTGACCTTTTAATTAATCAATTACAACTTCGAATAAGTAAAGACATTAGCATGCATATGTAAGGAATTCCATATTGATAAAAAATACGTATTTTGCTTAAGTATTTTATTTGTGTGCAGGCTCAAGAAAGGTATTGGTGGTCACAAAAATTGTTATCAGTCACGGTTGCCGATGAACTCCCAGAGGCGTAGCCCCCGCACTTTCCTCGTAGTGTTGTATAAATGATATTCATTATTTTAATTTAACAATAGCGTCATTAAAATACTTATTTGCAAAAATGTGTACTATAAAGAGTGTTTTTATTACAGCGATACTAGTTTCTTCTAATGCATTTTTCCATAAAGTGATACTTCATTTGTTATAGAAAAGCAACGAAGCTTAAGGCAAAGAAAATTATTTATAGGATTATTTATTAATCAGAGAGTCGTAAGGGCTCCATTTGCCGACCGTATCAGACGAAGCGAATAAATATACCTAAAAGTTCTTTCATTTATTATTGAGAGTTCAAGAAAAGTTACCTTTGAAAAACTCTATCAGTTTTCTAGTTGATTTAACATACTCTATTTTAAATATTAGTCTACATTGATACATTAAAAAATTATTTTAATTACTACAGATTATCCCTTCGTTTGTACGTCAAAGAGACCCTTAAAAATTGGAAAAAAATAAACAAAAAATTGGTCGCAATTTCAAATAGAGGTAAATTTTCTTTACAGTACATTTTTCGTAAAACATTTTGGAGTATTCAATTAAAATAATTATCTTCGTATGGAGAGATGGAACTTATGTATATCATACTGATGGTAAAATTTTAGGATACATCAAATATATTATCACTTTGTATTTAAAGGTATTCAACGGGAATGCAGTAAAATACCTGCCAACTACTTCCATAGAAATCATAATCTGATCAATAAATGTAGGATACAAATGTGCTGTTTTAAGAATTATTTTTAATTATTTCAAATATTGTTTATATTATAAGGTGTTTACTTACTATGCATATACTATAATGTTTTAAATAACAAAGGCCTGTGGAATATCATAATAATATTTTTTTCGTTTTAACCTAATCCCTAAAGTATGTTTAGTAGATTTGATCAAAATTTTAAAATATGGCCTGTAGATAGTCTAAGGTTACAATAATACAATAAATAATAAATACAATAATAAATAATTAGATACCACAGTATAAGTTAAGTTGTTTCATGCAGATTATCAGTAGACGTAATGTAAGAATAATAAAACCTTAAAATTTCAGAAAAAAATATCAAAAAAGTAACAATGAGCTACTTCTTGGGTTAAGTTTTTAAACAGGGAAAATTTTAGTTTTTCTTGATTACATTACCTTAAACTATTCTACCTTAGTTACTTTCAATAATTTGTATATAACCAAAAGACTTCACTTCTAGATTGGTATGTCTGCCATCTGACATATTATACTGGATTTTTTGAGTAATATAAACTATATTAAATATTAGCAGAATTCTGTAATTAATAACAATGAAATTGTAGAGTGAGAACAAAATGTGTAAGAAATACCGATTACTTGTTAGTACTTATAGAAATGACTGACAAATCCCAAGATAAAGATAAACTCCCGTTAAAACATCAAGTTGTGAAGTTGTGAAGCGTAAGGGAATAAGTGGATTAAACTGTAAGCTTAAAACTCATCAACGTCTTAGTTTAGTATTTGAGGTGCTTAATACTCTTTGTTTTAGGTAAGATGGTAAGATGGTGTTCACTAGCTTTAACTAACATTATTAACAGATTTAGTTAGGTTTAGTTTATCTTTGTATATTTGCCCTAGTTTATATATAATATGGACCTGATTATTTTAAACATCACCTAAGTTTAGAAGAAATATGACCACCAGGTCAGGTGACTGTAACCAACCATGGTTACAGCCACTGTTGAACAGAAGGCATATAAATCCTGGAATGGTTGGTGGTTGGCAAGGATATCAACTTTCGAGTTCTTAAATAGGAATACAAACATGTCTTTAATTTTTTTTACCAGAAAATCGCCAGAGCAAAGTCCTCAAATGCCATAAAATAGGCAAATAGCTAGTGAGCTACCTGTTTGAAACACGTAAGTTCTAGACCTTCAGAAATGGTCAAAATCGACTTTAATAACAGTAGAAATATACCATCTTCCATTCTGAGACATCAATTCAATAACGGACATAAAGATTTGAGGATTGAAACCCAGAATTTTGTGGGACAAATATTTTCTTGGTTTATTTAGGTAATTATGTCGAGAATTAACAAAGAAAAATTCAGTTAGTAATACATTTTTTAAATTCGTCAAGTCCAGATATTTTCTCCCTATAAGGTAAAATTTATCTAAATTGTTGCAAGGAAAAAAGTTGGGCGTGTAGTCAAAATGAAGTCTTTCACGAAAAATCAGCGTGTTAGTAATAAATGATAAAAATGAGGCAGGGATTATATTTTTTAAGCTACAGGACAGATTTACATAAAACATTATGGAACTCTGAAGTAAAATTTAATAATTGAATTTCTTTCAATTTCAATAGTTTTCGATGCATACGAGATTTAAAATCTGGCAGACAAACATATGTACATCCTTTACAATTTCTAGTATACTAAAAATATTTTCAAATTACAAAGTGTATACAAAATTTGTCCAAATCGAGACGATTTTTAACATACACTTTAATCTGAAGTCTTTTAAAAAGCAACCAAGTTTCACACTACCAAGATATTTTTGACCAATGTACAAACACCTATTCCCGAAGGCTGTGTTCAATTAATCTTATACATTGGGCAAGTTCGATTGTACGTTATCAGGTTAACAAGGCCGCTGCAGCGATTCACGACAATGATAGATTGCTTGATGGATTGGCCGTTCACTATCAGACTTTACGATGATAAAACGATAATAAAACGATATTAAGTTTCAAGAAAATACAATGGTGTATTTTGTTAGTTTTTGTTTTTATTGAAAAAACATCACAAATTTTATTATGTGATGCAAGATTTAGTTATTTTTATTATTCTTAGGATATATGTCAATAAAAGATTTACGTAAAATAAACAAAGAATTATACATTTAATTCTTGATACATTTTGTTGTCGCTACATGAGACAGGGGAGTCCTAGGCAGGCCTAAGATTGTCAGTGTCAGATAAGTGACAGTGTCGGAAAAATAATAAAAGAGAAAAGATTAGAGACCAATACATATCTTTTTTTAATTACACATGCAAGAAAGAGAGACTTTTCTCTTTTTTTTCAATTTACATATTTTAGGCATTTATACAAAATTAGACAAATTTTAGTTATGTACATAGTACTATATATAGTAGCTCAATATAAATTACTTTAAATTCGTTGTAATTTGAAACTAAATGAAACGAAAATGCGTGACGACAAAGAGATAAACAAATAAGTATATAAGATTAAGCCAGCGCCGGAAAGAGGTTGAATACTTTACACAGTATTTTTTATTAGGTTTTTCATAGAAATCTTCTGATATTCCAAATTAAAATTTATTTCAAATTTCACAGCTCGTACTGTAAGTAAATTTTTAACTGTTAAGTAAAGTACAAATTTTACTTTGATTTTTATTTGATATAATTTTGTCCACAAAATAATAAAAACTTAAAATTTCGGGTCATTTAGTACTTCACCGTGGTACCAATAACGCAAAAACTTCAAAAAAAAATTATGACAAGTACGGGGAAGCTACTGTAAAAACAATCTTAATATGTTTTTGGTTGTAACGTTTTTGTTCTATAAACTTTGACCTTCAGAATAAACTGCGGCGACGGCTGGAGACTCTGGTAGTGAGGTTGAAAAGGTGATCATGGAAATGGTTCGTATGCAAAATCACGTCAGAGGTTGCCGCAGACTAACCGTCACAATAACCAGTCATATCGTTACGAGTGATAAAAAAATAATCCTATATAATAGTCTTAAATGCTCAACACATTAATTAAACTCAGAAGTAACTGTCAAATCATGTCCAAACCAATTAAACGCGATTTGACTCGTGATACTGATATTTGGTAGTCTAGTGTTGATGGCATATATAATACATACCGCAGAGCTGTTTTTTTCTAATAAACCATGTAATTTGGAAAGAAAGAAAAGTCGGTTCCGATTAGGTCCTCCAAACAGCCTTTAAAAAAATATTGGTTTAAGTTTATAGCAATGGAATCTAAGAACTATCTACAAAATGAAAAAGATGTGTAAATAATAGTGACAAACTTCACCTACTACTCACTTCGATTAGTAAATCATTTTATTTATTTCATTTTTTTGTTTTATTTTTTCCATATAAATTGTCTTGTGTCATTTAATCAAATTGAAAACAATATATGTGTTAAGTAAACTGTGCAATGACTTTTAAATTTTATTAAAATATAATTTAATATTTTATTGGGAATTCATAATATTTATTAATATAGATAGTCTTGTTTTGCTTCATATCACACAAATAAATATTACAAGACTTTGTTAAATAACTTCATAATTAAATGAAAAATTTACAATGAAAAGATTGTTGCGAGTTTAATGTATTTTCGTGATTTTGTGTTAAAACATTTTGTCTATATAAGATTAGATATTTATTAAGTCACTTCGCCATGTTTACCGAATAAATTGTTGCACCGAATGAAACCAGAGAGAACATAAATATTCGTAATTATACTCTTGGATATAAATTATATACTGTTATAGCATCTTTGTCAATGTTATATTTATTAGTTAAAATACATTCATCCATATGTAGTTTAATCGACCTACAACGATCAATATTTTATTTATATTTAAAATGAAGCTGTTTAAGCAAGTCTTTTTTGGAAGTTGATTTTGTGATAACACAACAGTGGTATCGCAACTAGCAACAGATAATTTTGATAGCACTTACGATATAAAACATCTTGCTATAAACCTCGGACAGGGTTATTCACTTTTTGAGACTAATAAAAGATAATGCGAGCTAGAATTTCTTTCTTGTATTTACATTGTGTATATCATTATGCATTTTTAATAAAATTAGTATTATTATGACTCGCGAACCATAACATGTCCAAACTTTTTTCTGGTTTCAGTCTTTTCTATTGTAATTTATATAATTATTTTTTTTTTAATATACTGACCGGCCATCTCTATCGATTTGCTTAAACTTATCTCGTAAAAAATCTCTAGGGTCAAATTATAAATTGCACAGACAGCTAGCTCTCTTTCCACTGAGCTTCTCCCTTTCTTTCTGAGCCCTACCCAAGAGTAGAATATCAGATAATATTATGCTATGAAAATAACTACAATAAACTACCTTGACAGTGTAAAAAAGGCAGTAAAAAATCTTTTTTCACAGGTTATTTCATAGAACTAAGTTTACTATTCTAATTTAACATCAGCAAAAAATTAGATCGGAATTAAATATTCCATCGCTTCTCTTTTAAAAGTGCATTTGTTTATTGAATGCATTTTACTATTAATATAGAAGAACTCCCATAAGTAAACAATGCTATTTTATTATATTTATCTTCAAAAGTAGGCATATCATTAATTTAAACAACGAATAGAAATGGACCCAAAATTCCTTCCTGGCGATCCCTTTTCAATCTCTTTAATCCTATAAACTCTATTAAAAAAGATTAATAGTTTGAAATTATTTTCTTAAAGCCATAATGGACAAATTCCTGACTAATGTTTATTGCTAAATATAAGCAATGCCTGAATGAAAACAGAATACTCATACATCAGTAGTAGAGCAACTCTTGTAAAAAAGATCTGTTAATTGTAAAGTAAATATGTGTTGTGATAAAAAATAAATGACAAATAATCTAAAATAGTCAAGTAATTTTTGACGGATCTGAAGAATTACCAGATTTTAAAATAGATGTTACATTCCATATTTTCTTAGGTTAGGTTAAAAAATAAAAAAAAAAACACTTGACAAGAGAACTAGTTACTAGGAATGGTTGCTAAGTAAGAGCCAACTAAATCAAATAAACCAACCACTTTTACAGATATCCTCTATAAGTCAGAGGTGCTCGTAAATTTAAAGATACTCAAATATTTTATAATGATTTTGAATTTAGTTATTTTTTATTAAAAAAATGAATTCTTATTTATTTCTTTATTTTATTGGTTTAAACTGTGTCTTATGTTATACTAGCTGTGCCTGCGACTTCGGACGCGTAGATTTCAACAAAACGTACCCGTTAAAAGTTTCATCAAACACCGGTAAGTAGTTTTTGCGTGTAGGAGTATTTCTAGATTATTTTTATATATTTCTTTATTTTGAATCCCATATATTTTTTCACTGACTAAGTAGTCCAATTACGTATTTTTTTTATTGGAAAGTAACAATAAAAAAATAATTATTCTTGCCTGACGGGAAGACTATCAATATACCATCAATGCGTACAATCAATATATACTATCAATATTTAGTATATATATATATATATTATGTACTATCAGTATGTCCTATCTATATGTACTATCAATATTTACTATCAATGTGTACTATCAATATTAACTATCAATATTTACTATCAATACGTACTATCAATATTTACTATCAAAACTTACTATCAATATTTACTATCAATACTTACTATCAATACGTACTATCAATATTTACTATCAATACTTACTATCAATATTTACTATCAATATTTACTATCAATATTTACTATCAATGTGTACTATCAATACTTACTATCAATATTTACTATCAATATTAACTATCAATAAGTACTATCAAGACGTACTATCAATATTTACTATCAATACTTACTATCAATATTTACTATCAATACTTACTACCAATATTTACTATCAATACTTACTATCAATATTTACTATCAATACGTACTATCAATATGTACTATCAATGCGTACTATCAATACGTACTATCAATACTTACTATCAATATGTACTATCAATACGTACTATCAATGTGTACTATCAATACTTACTATCAAAATGTACTATCAATACGTACTATCAATATTTACTATCAATACTTACTATCAATATTTACTATCAATATTTACTATCATTATTTACTATCAATACTTACTATCATTATTTACTATCAATATTTACTATCAATACGTACTATCAATATTTACTATCAATATTTACTATCATTATTTACTATCAATACTTACTATCATTATTTACTATCAATATTTACTATAAATATTAACTATCAATATTTACTATCAATACTTACTATCAATACTTACTATCAATACGTACTATCAATATTTACTATCAATACGTACTATCAATGTGTACTATCAATATTAACTATCAATACTTACTATCAAAATGTACTATCAATACGTACTATCAATATTTACTATCAATATTTACTATCAATATTTACTATCAATATTTACTATCATTATTTACTATCAATACTTACTATCAATATTTACTATCAATACGTACTATCAATATTTACTATCAATGTGTACTATCAATACTTTCTATAATTAATTACTATCAATATTTACTATCAATATTTACTATCAATATTTACTATCAATATTTACTATCATTATTTACTATCAATACTTACTATCATTATTTACTATCAATATTTACTATCAATATTAACTATCAATACGTACTATCAATATTTACTATCAATGTGTACTATCAATACGTACTATCAATACTTACTACCAATAGGTACTATCAGTATGTACTATAGTTATATACAATCAATATGTACTATCTATATGTATTATCTATACTTACTACCAATACGTACTATCAGTATGTACTATCGTTATATACAATCAATATGTACTATCTATATGTATTATCAATACTTACTATCATTATTTACTAACAATATGTTATCAATCTGTACTATCATTATTTACTATCTATATGTACTATTAATATGTACTTTCTGTACTGTAGTTTTGTTATATACATCATTACATATTATCATTATTTATTATCAATATATACTATCATTATTTACTATAAATATGTACTATTTATGTGCACCATCAATATGTACTATCAATCAATGTATATTAAATACAATACATTTTAAATTAATATTCTACTTATTATTATGAAGCTATATAAAGTCAAGTTGATAATGAATCGATGGCTATTGTGGAAGCAAATCCATCGCAAACTACTTCCGAGTACAATAATGAAGGAATTTTAAATTGAATCATCACCTGTGATGAAAAATGGATTCTCTACGAATAGGAAGCGCTCATCGCCATTGTTGGATCCTGATCAGCCAGCAAAATCCGGCCCAAGTGATAATGAACTCAAAAAAAAATACTTGTTGGACTAGGGCCGGTATTTTCATTACAATTTTCTAAAATTTGGCCAGACTATTACGGCAGATGTCTATTGTCAACAATTGCAAACCATGATGGAAAAGCTAACTGCTAAACAACCTGGGCTGCTCAATCGCTCCACACCACTGCTGCTTCACGACAACGCTAGACCACACACTGCACAACAGACGGCTACCAAATTAAAAGAGCTTCAGTACGAATGTCTAAGACATCCACCGTGCTTCCCGGACTTTGCTCCAACAGATTACCATTTTTTTTTTCAAGATTTTGATAACTTCTTGCAAGGGAAAAAATTCAACACCGATGGGGCCGTCTAAATCGCCTTCTAAGATTTGATAGTTTGCCGTCCGACTGGTGTTTCAGTAAAGGGATCAATGAACTACCTATAAGACAGCAAAAGTGCATAGAACACAATGGTTCATATTTTGATTAATTAAATACATAAAAAAATGTTCGACTTTTTGTTCCTCCTATACATAACGCCAATTTCATTTGTAAGTACTTAATATTAATACTTAATTGCAATCCTAAAAAAATATCTGTCCACGAAACTTTATCTCTTAATGAAAAATAACTATACTTATACAATACAATATCTGTAATAACAATAGAATATTACATAGGTAAATATGAGCTTTACTTATATGTACTAAAATCAGCGGGTTGGTTTAAATTATATCCTAATTTAACTAATTGATCAATGCTCAGAGACTTATTACAAAAAGCTATTTCAGAGACTAATTATGAAAAGCTTGTATATACAACATTTACGACCGCAATACCGATTTTACACCTAGAATTATTTTTAACATTACATTTCTATCAATAATTGACATTTTATTCTCAGAAGGGAGCCAAAGGAATTTATTATAAATTCACCTTCCAGTGCTAAGAATTTGCATGAATTACAAAACTCCTCACCTCAAGCGAATTTCTGATAGCGTCAAACACACCAAAGTTTAATATAACTTGACATAATTGATTTATTGAACAAATTTCGGAGAATCTACCGGTTATAGGATTACAGAGAAATCATCAATTATTGAATTAGAAGTTTAATCCCCGATAATAATTTTTTTTTTAATTAAAATAACAAAAAGCGGATAAATCGTTAAAACGTATAAATGTAATAAATTAGCAGGTCGTACCATCGTTAATGTATGTGCCTCTACATAATATTAGATTGTCTTATCAAATTTATTATACATAGTCTGGTCATAAATACTGTTACAATTAAAAATAAAAAAATACTACATTTGAATTTGGATTCTGTTATTTTTATACGATTGTTCATTGTGTCTTCTCATTTTTCATTCAATATTTTGTACAATATTTTGCGATATTAAAATGGAGTGGGGTGATAAAGAGAACAGAATCGCTGTGATTGCGTAACACAAAGTGGGTATGGAGCAAAATGCAATTTTTAAAACTCTCCATACACTTGGTATTAGTCAAATGTTTGTGTACCGGGCTATTAATAGGTACAATGAGACTTTTTTTGTTTGTGACAGAGAAAGATCTAGCCGTCCACGTAGTAAAACAAAAGGTGGTCAAGGCAGAGAGAGACTTCGAAGAAATCCTATCCGAAAGCAAAAGATTTTATCTCGGGAAATGAAGATAGCACCTAGAATCATGTCGCGTATTTTAAGAGATGACTTAGGACTTGCAGTCTATAAGAGACACATTGGTAATTTCTGAACTGATAAATTAAAGATGAATATGGTGGTAAAATCGAAATAATTGCTGAAGCGGTACGCAAAGGGAGGTCAAAGAAAAATTTTGTTTACGGATAAGAAAATTTTTACAATTGAGCAACATTTTAACAAACAAAATGACCGTATGTATGCTCAAAGCTTTAAGGAAGCTTCACAATTAGTCGACAAAGTGCAACGTGGGCATTATCTGACTTCAGTGATGGGGTATTAGATATGAAGGAGTGACTGAGCCATATTTTTGTGAAAAAGGTATCAAAACATCGGCACAAGTGTTTTAAGATACCATTCTTGAGAAGGTTGTTAAGCCCCTTAATAACTCCATGTGCAATAACCAAGTATGGTCTTTCCAGCGAGACTCGGCACCGGGTCATAAAGCTCGGTCCACGCAGTCTTAGTTGGAAGCGAACGTCTCGGACTTCATCACAGCTGAAGACTGGCAGTCGTCTAGTCTCGATCTTAACCCGCTGGATTATGATTTATGGTTAGTTTTAGAGAGTACAGTTTACTGTAAACGCCATGATCATTTGGAGTCCCTAATACAATACATACGATTGGCAGTGAAGAATTTTCCCATGGAAAGAGCGTGAGCTTCTATTGATAAATGGCCTAAACGTTTAAAAGACTATATTGCAGCCAATGGACACCACTTCGAATAAGCTTTTTAACGATTATGGTTGTTTTGTATTAAACTAACATACTGTAAAAGTAATAAATTTTATTTGCAATTCAAATAAATAGTTTTTTTCTTTGTTACAATATTTATGGCCAGACTTGTAATACATATTTTAAATTAATGGTTCTACTGCGAAGTATTCAATGAAGGTAACATGTTTAAAGATATTTTCAAACATGAAAGTACTACTTATTTTAGGAAGCCTAGTGATGAGCAAGTTAATTTCTTTTTCTGGTGTTAATGTTTATTAAATCACACAATTTTCTTAATGTTTCTAAATAAATGCTTTAAACAATAATAATAAATAAATATTTTTATTGATATTTAATTTAGGTATATGACAATATGAAAAAAATTACAAAATATATATATGTTTTGAGTTGCAATAAAAGCTATTTCTAATAATACAGATCGATTTTGGGACCTTGAAAAGTAAATAAAGTAGAATTAAAACCATTCTGTGTACTATTTACTTACCTTTTCATGAGGCACCTTTTTTGGTACGTGATGATTTAATATGGGATCTTGAAGGATTTGATCTAAGATACAACCTCGATCGCATAACATATATAATGGACTTTAAGTAGGTATTTACAAAGATTTGTTCGCTACGTGTTTTGAGTAATTGAATATTTGTGTTCTCAAGTTACACATTGTTGTCAGATCACATGAAGCATGGGGTAATGATAATAGAAACGACATGTGGTTACTAGATAAATAGTTGAATACTATATCAACCGCCATTGGTCGCGCGTTGGTCGAGTGGTTAGCGCAGACGGATAAAGTATAGCGACAAAAAGAGGCTCAGTTTTGATTCCCGACAAGTACAAGCATCTATGTGACAAGCAAAGATATAGATGTCTGTATTTCTGGGTTCGATTGTTTAAGAAATATATTCGCAGTTTTTATAATATAAGTTTTATATGTATTTGTATCGATGTCTAACTCCATTAACACAAGCAAATAATTAAATTACTTAAGGGTTAGATCAATTTGTGTAAATTGTCCAGAAATATTATAACTATCAAATAACATCAAGTTACTGTAAAGTATTTTAAAGTATAACATCTTATTTATTAACTACTATTGAACGCGGGTTCGTCCGTCAATATGAACTACAATTTGCAACACCATATTTACTGATACGACAAAAATAATACTGAATTTTCTGATTATATAATAGAAGAGAAAAGCAAACACACCATTGACAGGTATAATAGAAGTCTTTTATAAATACATATATCACCCTTTACACTTAACATAACTATATAAAAATATTATTTAATTATTATTTATATTTATTATTAGTATTTAACATTTTTTAATGCAAGGCAAATAATTAAAATAAAAGTAGGTAACATAGGAAATACACAATTAAGTACCGATTTATATATTGATGTAAAATTATTGATTAAGCGAACAACTTGTCATTTTACCGGCTTCAACACTATCAAAGTAATAATCAAAAGCAATAAATGATTTCATATTGTTTTTTACCTTACTACCATACTTTATGCACCGTCCCTTATGAACGACAATTAAGGCTTTATTTTTTTTTCTCGCATATTCCAACTGACACTCGTTGTGATATGATTTGGAGTCATTGGCACAAACTGGTTGATATATTTGGCAAGTTTTTCTACAAGAGCTTTTGTGGAGTACATACAGATCTGGGTGTCGTTGCTTAGCCATCAAAAAGCTATCGTGATTTGCATAATTTTGGAAATCTGACCCGCATAGTGGACCACTATTTTTAGGAATGGGTCTTGGTAAAATTCTTGAACTGGAAACAGATATTAGCGAAACTGAAAAAATAAACATTATAAGAAAAAATCTTGTTAAAGTAAAAATTAAATTATTGAAAACTTACCTAAGACTATGGTATATTTACTTAAATTTGAAAATTTCATTATATTACTATATTCTCGGTCAAATTAAATAAATGTCTTATGCTTTCAAAATCATGGCAGTGTAATTGCGTTATTCAGTAATTGAATATAGGCACAAACTGAATAAATTCAATATATTGGTTACTTTTGTGAAATATTAAAAACCAATTAATATGGAATGTGTTATGAAATTGATTTGTCACTCTCCTCTCTACCGTTTGAAGGTAATTTGGCTGTGACCATGCATTTCACATAAGTAAATCTTTAAATATTAATAATTATTAATTGAAATAAATATTAAATTAATAATTATTAATTGAAATAAATATTAAACATTTGTCCTTATAAAAAACGATTACGAAAAAAGAATCGTTATGGTACCTTATTACGTTACTATTACGTAAACACCCACAATTCAAATTAAAAAAATAAATGCCTTAAAATAAGATAAAATTTATCACTCTTTAATCCTCTACAAGTTCTATAATAATCTATCTCTTTATAGCCTACTTAAAGACCTTGGCCCTTCTAGGACACGCATCGGTTCATTTCTAGAACGTATTTCAATGGCGACATTAGTAGGTTCTTTCCAAATTTGGTTAGGTAGGGAGAGGAGTGTGGAGGGTGAAGGTGAGCGTTTTTGCGCATAATAAAGGGGCTCCTTAAACCTACTCCTGGGTCGCAAGTCCTAGGCACTGCTTGCACTCCTCTCCTTGCAACGCGATGGGCCCGGCACCCTCACGGTGAATCCATGGAATGCTAAGAAGCTTCGTCTTAATACTTATGACTGGTTTGACTTTATTTTTGAAGCTACGGCACGAATAATAACAAAAAAAATTAGGAATATGATGTCAATACTCGATGTCTGATGATGTCTGACATGCTAATATTATTATTATGTACAGAACCTCTGTGCAATATATCAATTATCATCTACAGCCTACGAATCCTGCGAATGGTGTTTCGACACACATGCACTAAGAACTCATATTCTCTAAATCTAAATATTTTGAATTATTACACACACACATATATTAAAAAAATATGAAACAAATATTACATGAATTTTATTTAATCGAGCAATACAAGGTTTGTTTATAATTTAATCGATCGTTATGGTTTCTGTTTAGTAATTACTTTGATTTAAAAGTAATAATATATAGAATAATCAATTGGGTAAGAACACAAATTAGCATTTAAAGAACAGTGTAACTTATGTACTAATAAATAAGCTCGTGTTAGAATTCCTTAATGCGAGGATCTAAACTATTTATAATATAACATAAAAATTATTCTGTTAAAGATTTAAACAAAATTATTATTTTATGTGTTAAAAAAACATGTGTTTCATGAATTAACAAAACAAATTTAAATTGTATCGTAACTCAATAAAAAAAAAAAGTTATTGAGTCATAATTTGAATAATATATATATGTATATATTATTCAAATTATGTTTTTCTCTCATAACTATTATTCGAACCTTCGTTGTTTTAGATTGGCTCACACTTTGCCAAAACTAATCTTATGAATACTTGTTTTTAATGGAATTTAGTAAGTATTTAAATAGAATACAATTGTTAAACGTTTGTTTTGTAGATTTTCCGAAATGTTATTGTTTTGTAAGTTTTACAATATTGTTTTTTTTTTTACTTACTAATAGTGTATATTTTATAATCTACTCATAGTGTTTGATTGAAATATTTTAGTTTAAAATACATTGTGATTAATTAACAGACATTAATTGATATCTGTAATTTGGATTATGTAAAAATTGTTGTTAAGCCTATTATTATATTTTTAACCAAATCGTTTCTTTTAGTTCTACTTCTCGCTTTTTCTCTCAAAACTGAAGCTGTTGATTGGGGCTGCCCATCTGTTGAACCAGTTTGTGGTACAGACGGTAAAACATACAAAGATATTTGTGAATTTAATGTTGCGAAAATATCGGATCCAGATTTGCAGGTGCTTTATGAAGGAGAATGTTTAGATAATAACATTCTTCAAGGACCGATTAAATTGAAATTTCAAAACATACGACCGATACATAAATTTCGATTTAATCAAGGTGCCAAATATAATTTAAAAAAGAAAATCTATTATGATTAATAATATTTGTTTCAAATGCGATTTCAATATTATATGATTATCCACTAGAATTTAAGACCGTCTGTCCTCCAAATAAACCGGAAGTTAGAAATAGTTTTTGTTTCGCATAATCTTGATTGGTTTGTTTCAGTGGTTAATAATCATTTAACACAAAATAAATATTATTTGTAAATGCAATAATTGAATTTTCCTTTCTGCCTTGAAGTTATCAAGTTCTCTACCTAAGCGGTGTTGGTATTATAGATGATAAGTCCTAGCTTCTAGTCTTTGGACAATTCCTTTGGGCTGGCTGGACCAGGGAGGACCTCTCACAAATGATTGGCATAATGTATCTATTAAAAAAAGCAATAATAAATAAAATAATTGAAAATGAATACAAGTTTAATTTAAATTAGTTTATTATCCTGCAATACAATGGAATTTTATAGGATTTTTCTTTTGCTTTGATATCTCCTTCTTAGCTAAATAGAGCTGCTTGATAGAGAATTATTAACTAATTATTACTATTATTGAATCTTTCAATCCAAACAATTTTAAAATCGATCTTACTCTCAAAATAATAATAATATTATTTTAATATTAAAATCTCATAGACTTCTCTTATATCAATATAAAGCAGGTTAACCAAATGTTAATTTGTATTTTTCTTGTTTATTAAATATTTTGTTGCAAATTCTCAAGCGCAATACTTAACAGTAATTTATTTTATAATTACTATATTTACGATAAGATCATATTATGCATATTTTTTTTAAAAGAAAAAAAAAATGCATTTCAGCCCAAAACGAAGTTATTAATATTTCATATTTTGTTATTTTTTTTTATTTGGCATTATTTACTTAGAAAGTTTTTTATTTTATCTTAAATTTTTAACATGTTACTAACTTAAAAGAACTTAAAAAATACTTTTGTAAATATTAAGAATTGCTTTTAACGAGATTTATTACAATTTTACCATTTATAAAATAAACTTTAGATTTCTGTCATATATTTCAAATGTTTATATCATCCTGAAACGAAGAACATTAAAATGCTTATCCTTTCAGGGTTTAATCTTTGATATCCTATTGGATTTAGATGTAAGATGTACTACAACTTATAGTATATCTTACATTTAGTATCTTTTGAAAAGTGAAAATTGGATTTCACCCTTTTCAAAAGTTCTTAGGACATATTTAGTTACTTAGGCTATGTACTCTTTCATAAATCTTCTGGTTCTTTTTTTCATATAACCTACGATTTTATTTGATTCAAGATTCATGGAATATATATTATGATTATTATGCATTATATCTACCTAAATACCAAAAAACCTGTCATACATTTCCCATTTGAAGGAAGAAATATTCAAATTACCTTATGTCGGTAATTTTTTATTCAGGCATTGATGTGTCAATTCAATTTTTCTTCCTTATTACCTCTGAAGGAACTTATGAAAATTTATTTGGGTAAAACTAAATTTTATAAAGGTTATTTTTTTTTGTTGATGCTTTTTTTATATAAAAGACGGGATTAATCAATAAGTAACCTGGACATATGGCCGGAGTTACTGTTAGGAAATGCAAATAAGCATAGTTTTTTTTTTAAATAAATATCACTTGCACCTTGATGTAGAAGAAGCTACTTTTTGTAAATCTTTTATTACAAGTACAACAGTATTATTTATATCTAGCTCTAAAATATAAAATATATTTGTATGACTATATTTTCATATTTGATTCATTTCATTCGAATTCATTTCATACGAAAAATTATCATATCATTTATTCTACAGGAAAACCAGGAATTTTATTCTAGTCTTGTACTTGTCTTGTTTTTGCTGTGTTTTTTTTTGTACTAACTAATCATTTATTAATTTTTTACTACTATTTCACTGTACTCTTTTCTGCAGTACTGTGAAATAGACAAACGCTTTTCTTCCTTTTCCTTCGGCGATGATCTTAAATACGAAGTGTTATACCATTTTATTTTTGTATATATAAGAATCGGATAGTCCAGTATTATGTACTATGGGGTAGGAAATGGAATGGAATCAGGTGGAATGTTGTCAAGCATTAAATAAGACAGTAAAAAAAAAATGTTTACCTTCACACCTAAGTCATTACAGTCATCATAAATTTTCTTTATTTTTAAAGAGGTTGATGTATGTGGAAAAACCCGCAAACCCTGTAAATATCTGTTTTCTTACAGTCAAATTATTGGTTATAACTTGTTCATGTTCCATAATACATTTATTTATATTTATGTATGAACTGTACTATTTGTATGCATAAGTACCTACTATAAGTATGGAAGAAGCGATATCAGGAATATTACAATAGCAAAGTGTAGAGGATTTAAGCTGAGTGAACAATAATATCGAAACCCTAATATGCGCTATAAATCGAGCCTATCTATGACCGGAAAGTTATGGCAGTAACATAAATTTGTATAAAGTTATGGTACGTTTCGTTTGTTTACAGCACATATTATTTTACTTACAAAATGTAACACTTATTGGCTTAGTAATAAGTATAAATTTAGAAAACATTATACATATATTTTAAACCTAAATGTAAAACAAACCAAAATGTTTCGTTTATGTATTACTGTGAGTATTTGTTGAAAAGCTAAAGTGTCATCTTGTCTATTTTTGTTTGTTAAGCTGGCTAATATAAATATTTGTTTGGGCTTATTTTAAACATTTTGTTTGAAGGTTCCTAACGTAATTTTTAGAAAAATACCATAATATGAGCTACAGGAACTTAAATGGGTAAGAAAAACTCTTGACTACAAATTCTTTTATTTAAAGAAACAGGGTCATAGTCGATTGATAGAAGGAAAAGGGAATGCCTGTTTCCTAAAATATTCAGGTCGTTGAACCTCGCCTTTACAAATTCAGACTATTTACTTCGAGCTGATATTATATTATGATATAATATCAGCTGATATCAAATAAAATCGTCTTTGGCGAAGGAAATATTCTACGGAAACTAATTTTCCACTTTTATTACGAAGCTGATTGAAATGTCAATCTTGATATTCAATGTCAAGATAATGTTAAAAATAGAATAGCGGGTAATTATTTTAATAAATATAAATGTCACAACAATATTGCCACAAGAAATGTTCTATTTAATTCCTATATCTATTTCTTCAATGCGACAGTGACATTCGTAGATTCGATTTTGATAAAACGTACCCTTTGTACTTACCAATGTATGTAAAAACTATAAATCTTCAAACTGGTAATGGTACGACAATAAGAGATTATTAACCTCTTTATTTGTTAACCAATTGTTGAAAAAAAAAACAAAAAGTGAATCCCATGACAATATATTTCCTAAGACTGCATCCAAATCGATTATTCCTTAGCATGCACAAACATACAGACATACAGACGAACAGACAAAATGAAAAAACGTTGCTTTGGGTTCTCTTGTTTATATAAAGGTCCCCCCCTGTATGAATTTGTGAAAATATTTTTTTTTTGTGTTGTGTGCACAACTAAAAGATAAACAGACAAAGATTTTATATATTATTAAAGACAAGACTGGTATATTTTTTAAAACATTTTGAATGTGCAAAGACTACTTCTCTATAAATTTATTACATGTATAGAATAGGATTTGTATAGTACCCATTACGTTATTGACATAAATTGACATAACTTTTTTATTTCTTAACCGATTTAGATGAAATCAATACTAAATGTTAAGTGAAGACTATGATAATAAATTCCTGAAAACCGCATTCAAATTGGTTAAGCCGTTTCTGAGATTAGCGTGCACAAACATACAGACATACAGAGTTACAGACATACAGACAAACAGAAAAACCATTGTTTTGGGTTCTATTGCTCTTATAAAGGCCACCTATGATGTTTTTTATTATTATTTTCCATGTACAAAAATGGATTAGTGATAATTTTATTATATGTATAGATATAGATGTTATAAGTTATGTCGCGTCGTATGAATATGTTTAAAGATTGAATTTATAAACTATACATAAAATACATAAACTAATAATAATGATGTAAGAAGATTGGGTGAGTAATTTTCATCATAGTATAAATTTAATATAGGTATATTATCAGAGATTTGAAGTACGCTGGAAGGTGTTTAAGTTCGCGGAATGGAGGGGTTGGTGGGTGTACGTTTACTCGTCTAGATAGTCACTATTTGAACATCTCATTAATAGTTTAAATACCAAGTTTGGACCTAATCGGGTTATCGACCTGTTAATAACTGAATCGGGAAGAAGTTAGCTAGGATGGAGAAAATTTAACACCGCGCCATTATTAAGTTCCTTACCAAGCAAGGAAAATCCGCTCAGATTATTTTTCAAGAGCTGTTGGTGGTGTACGCGGACTCTGCCCCTGGTAAAAGCATGGTTTGCAAGTGGCGTGGTCTTTTTAAACAAGGACGAGAGTCGATTGAAGGCGACCCCCGCTCTGGACGGCCAATTGAAACCATTACTCCGGCAATCGTCAAAAAAGTAGTAAAACTTGTATTGCAAGATGGCAGCAATGATTATAGTATCCGAAACAAATATTTTGAATATTCTACATCATCATCATGACATGATTAAAGTCAGTGCAAAATGGGTTCCGAGAATGCTCACGCCACTTCAAAAACTTGATCGTGTCGAATGTTCTCGTCAGTTTTTTTAACTCTGTGAAGAAAGAAAGGTAGAAGTTATTACCCCAATCGTTACCGGTGATGAAACTTGGGTGCATCAATATGAGCATGAGTCGAAGCAAGAGTCGCTGCAGTGGCTTAAAAAAAGGACACCTCCAAAAAAGTTCAAAGTGACACATTTGGCTGGCAAGATCATGGCGACTGACTTTTAGGATACAGAAGGCATTTTACTGATCAATTACAACCTAGTGTGACTAAAACGGGATAGTACTACGCTTTTTTACTGGAAAGATTGAAAGAAGCCATCTGGGAGAAAAGAAGAGGAAAGTTGTCAAAAGAAGTGCTCCTTCTACGCAATAACGCACTCGTTCACACGTGTCATATTGCGACGGCTGCCATTCACCGATTCAGCTTTGAATAATTGAACCACCCACCCTACAGTCCAGACTTTGCACCTAGTGATTGTGTGACCTATTATTAATTTCCAAAAATGAAGAAAGAGCTGCGGAAAGAGAGCGGAAAAAAGAGCTGTAGAAAAAAAGATGACGACCATGAAGAAATGTAGTCTGTAATTTTGACACGAAAGAGAAATACTTTCTTTCGATCATATAAACCAGTTATTTGAGGGTTTTTAAAAAAATGTATTAGGGTTAAGAGAGAATATATTGAAAAGGCAAAATAGTTTGGTGTTAATTTCAACCTCTTTCTCTCTTATTCCGCGAACTTTTTGACCTCCCCTTACGCTTACATCTCCTTAGTACCTTCATTGTCATTAAAGGGGTTCTTTTTCACGGGCTCGAAGCATGGCATGGAATATATTCGAATTAAATTCTTCTATCTATTGAAATTCTATATAACTAAGGCACATTTTAATGTAAGACATACTTACGTTACGACTTCATATACGTTTTTGAGTTTTTCTTGAAGTGCAAAAAGTATGAAACCTCTAATAGCATAAAAAAATTAATGGTTTGATAAGTTTGTACAAAAGAGAACAAATACTCGTATATGAAACTACAAACTATAAAGTTGTATAGTTTGGAGCTTTATATACGACATGTCTTTAGATAGATATGTTTTAAATTGTTGAAAAATAGTGAATAGCTATACTTATCTAGTTAATAATATTACTGTTATAAATATCAAAATGTAAAGACGGTAACACACTAACAAATTAGGTATTAATCAGGTAGGCACTTATAAGCCGATAGTGCAAACCTTAATTAATGAACGAGCGAGCTTAGCAGCTACTATGATCTAGGCAGTTACAATTAGCATTGTGAACTGTCCAGTAAGCGCTCTGATTACTAAATGATGTAATGAACTCATTCATTCAATGAATGAGTTCATTACATCATTTAGTAATCAAAGCATTTAGTGTGATGTTATATTTGGTCATATTAAGGATAAGAAGGACAAATTTGCGGATCACCTGGTTTCTCGCATAGGTAAGGATCAGACGAGATCAGCAAGATAGAGACAAAATTTGGGCATTGATCCAAGAACAACCGTGGTATAACACTTGACAAAGTTTAATTCAGGAATCGTCATCAGTTAAACAAACTCCCGGCTGAACGTGTTCGCAAAAAACAAACTTTTGGCTGAGCGTGTTCGTGATCTAAGTCCAACAAACAAACCCAATCATCATTTCACCAGACCAGTTTTCAGTCCACTCTGTAAACATAACTACCTGGAGTTACCCCATCTCTGAAAAGAAGAGCTGGCGTTGACACCCGAGGCCGTTCAAACTAACTTTCCTTTCAAGTTGAACATAGAAGAGACCGGACGTGCCGCTGCGAACAACAATTCCCAAAAACAGTTTGCCGTATATTTTATCGAAACTAACCTTAAATAACGTGAAGCTGTAGTAATTCATTATAGCAGCCTACGCAGCATCAGTCTTCACCATAGCCCTTCCCACTGAATGAAAGACATTGATAGTAGATAGATATTCAAAGATGTTTCCGGTAGGACTCGAAAAGACCTCCAAACATGCAATATCTACGCAACACCAAGTTATCCAAAATGATTAAGTTTTCAAAGAACTACGGAACCCTCAGCAATACGTGTTTACGAACTCGTCCTTATTGCCTTAAGGAGAACATCTTTCAATAAACAATAGAAAACTCGGTCAAGGAAATTCGAAATACGCAATAGTTTTAAACAATGGAACGGAATTTGTTATTGAATGACGATCTTTCTTTTACATTTATTTTTATAAAGTTTATTTGATTTCACCCGCTCGTGTAGGTTTCAAATACTTTTACCGAGAACTTAGATTCTCGATTTGTATTTATCAAAGACATTTTGTTATGTTATTATAAAATATCTTTGTTTGATTGTTTATTTCATGGTCAAGATAATTATGATATTAAATATTTATAGTTCTAATATATATAAGTATATTAATTATTATTAGTAATTAATTATATAGTAATACTACATTAAGTAATATAACAGTAATGATATCAATAATTATTTATTAATTAGAGTAGTATTATTAATAGCCATCGCTCTAATTGATTAAGCTTCTGTAAACAATTCAACATTTTCTTAAATTATTAGTCTACGTTACATAATTATTTATTTTAATAAGTAGAGCGACAGGACTGCTACCCAAGAGTCTCAGGTTCGTATACCTGGCCCTTATTTATTTAAAATTTACAAGCTTTAATTCAAATTAATTTATAAGTGCAACGATACAATATATGTGTTGAGTTGCAACTAAGGTTATTTTTAATAAAACAGATCGATTTTGCAAAACTTAACTCGTAACATTCGCTTGAAAAGTAAATAAATTGGAGTTAAAGTCATACTGTCGACTATTTACTTTCCTTTTCACGTGATACCTTTTTTGCTACGTGAATATTTAAAACGGGAATTTAAAGGATTGGATCTAAAATACAAACTCAATCGCATAACATATACAGGGTTATTCGTAATTAATTCGCCTCTTCTTGCAGGCTGCTTTTCTACATCAATCCCAACAACATTTGTTCTACGACTTTTTACAAATTTTGATAAACAACACAAAAAAACGAAACCAAATAAATTTTGCTCCCTCTTTTACCTATTACTCTGTATTTTGTAAGAAGTTCTTTAGAGGTCAACGCCCAGGCGCCATCGCTACGCTAAAATTTTAAAAACTATTAATTGTAAAAAGTCGTGCAACGCATGTTATTAGGATTGATGTAGAGAGGCTGCCTGCAAGAGGTGGCCAAATAGTTACAAATAACCCTGTATAATGGCTTTAAGTAGGTATTTATTCAGGATTGGTTCGCTACATGTTTTGAGTAATTGAGTATGTGTGTTCTCGAGTTGCTGGTGACAAATCACACGAATCATTAGGTAGTAACTAGATTACAAGTGTATGTAGCTGAATATATTTTTTTATGAGATAACGCCTGCTTTGGAGATTATTATCGCTGTGCCGCGGGGGCCTTCACAAATATATAAATAACGCATTCTAAGTACACCCGAATTAGGATCACTTGTCACGAATTGTCCCGTGTGGGACCCACAACTTTTGGTTCCGCAGTCAAACATACTAACAACCACTGCAATCTTAATCCTAACCAATGTTACTAACTTTTCAGTATAGATAAACATTGAAAAGATGCGACTACAGAAATTAATGTTTGAAAATATCTATAAACGTGTATATGCTTCCCAGTAGTCGCGGGTTCGAATCCCTGCCCGTATCGGTTTATTTTTCATTCTATATTTAAATAAATAGAAGAGAACAGAAAACACATCATAGACAGTTATAATAAAAATCTCTTATACATACATATATCACCCCTTACAGTTAACGTAGCTTTATAAAAATATTATTTCATTATTATTTATATTCATTATTGGAATTTATTATTTTTGAATGCAAGCCATTGCAACATCATTTGACTCTACTTTTAGCATCTAACATCTGCCAGCAACTGTTACTTGGGTATTTTTCTAAACTAACACTAGTATTCTGAAGACATTGGATTGACTTTCTTTTCTACTTATATATTCAATTTTTATTTTAAATAAATAAAAATAAAAGTAAGTAACATAAGAAACACACATACACGTATACATATTTATATAAAATTATTTATTAAGTGAACATTTTGTCATTTTACTTGCTTCATAACTATCAAAGTAATAATCAGACCCAATAAATGGTTTCATTTTGTTTTTTACATTACTACCATTCTCTTCGCACCGTCCTTTACTAACAATTTTTAAGGTTTTATTTTTTTTTCTCGCATATTTCAACTGGCACTTGTTGTGATAGGATTTGGAGTCATTGGCACAAACTGGTTGATATATTTGGCAAATTTTTCTACAAGGGCTTTTATGGAGTACATACAGATCCGGGTGTCGTTTCTTAGCTATCAAAAAGCTATCTTTGTTTGCATAATTTTGGAAATCTGACCCGCATAGTAGGCCACGATTTTTAGGATTGGCTCTTGGTAAATTTCTTGAACTGGAAACAGATATTAGCGAAGCTGGAAACGTAAGCATCATAAGATATAAAAAATGTTTTGAAAGTAAATAACAATTAATAATTCAAAACTTACCTAAGACTATGGTACATTTACTTAAAAATGTATATTTCATTATATTACTATAATCTAGTTCATATTAAATAAGCGTCTTAAGCTTTCAATATCAGTAAAGTAACTGCGTTGTTCAGTAAACGAATATCGGTACAAACTAAATAAATTTAATATTTTGGTTACTTTTCTGAAATATTAAAAACCAATTAATACGGAATGTATTATGAAATTGATTTGTCACTCTCCTCTCCACTGTATATTTTGCAGTAAGGCAATAAAGTACAAGGCAATTTAGCAGAAACTATGAATTTGGAATAAATCGTACTTATCTTTTGATATTAAGAGTTATCAATTGAAAAAAAATCATTGTCCATAAGTAAAGCAATTTCAACAGAGGCATCGTTATGGTACCTTATTACATAGCTATTTCGTATATACCCTCAATTCAAATATAAAACAACCTCCGGGTGATAGTCGTTTCACTTGAGATTGCTAAAGTTTATGATTCAATAATCTCGTCAAGATCTGTAATAATCTATTAATACTTTTGACTGATTTGACTTTATTTTTGAAGCTGCGTAAAAAATACCAACATAATAATTAGGAATATCACAAACAATGTCTGATGATGTCTGACATGTTAGGTATAATTATGTAGAGAACCTTTGTGAAAAATATCAACATTGATCTACAACATACATCTTGCGAATGATGTTTTGACACTCCTGTACTAAGAGATCATAATCTCTAATAATTTTGATTTATCTCACACTCAAAAAAAAACACATTAAAAAAAAATATTAAACAAATATATCGTCACATCTATTTTATTTAATCGTACAATACAAGTTTTGTTTATAATTCAATCGACCGTTATGGTTTCTGTTTAATAATTACGTCGATTTAAAAGTAATATATAGAAAAATTAATAAGGTAAGAACACAAATTAGCATTTAAAGAACAGTGTAAGTTATGTACTAATAAATAAGTTCGTGTTAGAATTCCTTAATGCGAGGATCTAAACTATTTATAACATTATATAAAAAATATTTTGTTCCAGATTTAAATAAAATAATATGGTGTTATGTAATAATAATATAAAGAACATTGCGTTGTATCGTAACTAAATTAAAAATATATCTATATATTATTAAAATTATGTTTTTCCTTCATAACTATTATTCGAACCTTCGCCTTTGAGTGTGGCTCACACTTAGCAAGAACATATCTTATGAATACTTGTTTAAGATGGAATTTAGTAAGTATTTAAAAATAATATAATTGTTAAACGTCTGTCCTGTAGACTTTACGAAATGTTATTCTCTTGTAAGTTTTGAAAACGTGAGACAGTTTTTTTTTAAACTACTCAAAGTGTATTATTGAAAAAAAAATCTAAATTCGGATTATGTAAGAATTGTTGTTAAGATTATTATTATATTTTTAACCAAATCCTTTTTTTAGTGGTATTTTTGGCTTTTTCTCTTAAAGCTGAAGCTATTGATTGGGGCTGCTCGTCTGCTGAACCAGTTTGTGGTACAGACGGAAAAACATACAAAGATATTTGTGAATTTAATGTTGCGAAAACGTCTGATCCAGATTTGCTGGTGCTTTATGAAGGAGTATGTTTAGATAATATGCATCAAGGACCGATTAAATTGAAATTTCAAAACATACGACCAATACATAGGTTTAAATCAAATCGAAGCTCCAACTATAATTTAAAAAAGAAAATCCTTTATGTTTAAGAATATTTTCCAAAGAATCAAATGCGATTTTAATGTTATATGATTGTCCACTGAAACATAAGACCATCTTTCCTGGAAATAAAAAGAAAGTGAGTAGTATTGTATGTGGTACGTAGTAGTATAGTAGTTTGTGTTTCAGAAATACTTGTTTAACATAAAATAAATATTATTTGTAAATGCAAAAATTGAATTTTCCTTTCTGACTGAAATTATCAAGTGCTCTACCTAAGCGGTATTGTAGATGGTAAAGCCTAGCTGGAGTCTTTGGACTTCAATTCCTTAGGGCTGGCTGGACCAGGGAGGACCTCCCACAAATGACTGGCATGATGTAGCTATTAAAAAAACAATAATAAATAACATAATTGAAAATTACACAAATTTAATTTCAATTAGTATAACGTTTTTGCTTCGTATATTATAATTCTTTGCATTGTGAGTAATTTTCTTTTGCATTTGAATATCTCCTTCTAAATAGAGAATTATTAAGTAATTATAATTGATACATTCAATTCGGACAGAACGATCTGATTCTCATTTTTTTTTAAATTTAAATCTAACAGTAATCACATCTCTTATATCAATACAAAACAAATAAATCTACCACCAAATATTGTTTTGTGTTTTGTATAATATAGATTTATTACATTTTTTTTGTAGTAAATTCTCAAGCTCGGCTAATCTGTTTATTCTGCTAATTCCTTTTGTAATTAATACATTGACGATAAGGTCTAATATTTTTTAGTTTTTTGAACTTTAAATTAATGACTTAAGGAAAATAATTATACACTTTTTATTTTTTATTGTTTCGTTATCACGTTATTTATTTACTTATGAATATTAAGAAATAATTTAGAAAATATTAATTGTCTTAAAAAATCTTAAAAAATATTATATTTTTAGCATTTATCAAATAGCCCACTGTTTTCTACTATATCTAAATTTTATTTTTATTACTTTCGTTTCAGGGTAGTCTCTATTAATGTTTTAATCTTTGGTAACCTGATGGATTTACATGTTAACTATACTATTATGAATTGGTTTAGTATCTTATCTTTTTAAAAATGAAAATTTGATTTAATTTTTTTCAAAAGTTTTTTAGATGTTAAGTTATTTAAGCTATGTATACTTTCTTAAGTTTTCTGGTTCTTTTTTTTCGTATAACACACGATTTTATTTGATTCAAACTTCATGAAATTATATATTATAATTATTATGCGTACATTTATATCAAAAAACTTATCATCATTTTGCCATTTTAAGGACGAAATATTAAAATTACCTTAAGTCAATTTTTTTGATATATATTTATTACTGTAAGTAATTTGTTGAAAAGCTAAAGTGTCATCTGGTCTATTTTTCTTTGTTACGCTGGCTAATATACATATATATTTTTGTAGGTTTGTTTTAAACATGTTGTTTGTATGTTCCTAATTTTTAAGAAAATGCAATAATATAAGTTACAGAAACTGAAATAGATAAGAAAATTTCTTGATCACACATTCTTTTATTTAAAGAAACAGGGTCATAGTCGATTGAAAGGAGGAAAAGGGATGCCTATTTCCTAAAATATTTAGGTCGTTGAACCTCGCCTTTACAAATTCAGACTATTTACTTCGAGCTGATATTATATTATTAAATAAGATCGACTTTGGCGAAGGAAATATTCTACGGAAATTAATTTCCCACTTTTATTAAGAAGCTGATTGAAATGTCAATCTTGATATTCAGTGTCAAGATAATGTTTAAAATATAATAGCAGGTAAGTATTTTAATAAATATAAATGTTACAACAATATTGTCACGAGAAATCTCCTATTTAATTCCTTTACCCATATTTATTTCTTCAATGCGACAGTGAAATATGTATTGACATATAATCATTGTATAAGTTACTAGCTTTTGCCCGAAGCTTCGCACGCCTTAAATTCACAGTAAAACAATTCCCCTTTCCCTTATTATAATACTTATTTTAAGTGATACAATCACAATTACTACATCAGCAGACATTGCTCACTGTCAAAAATCTATTTAAAGTTTTTTATAAGGATATAATGTTAGATTTTGTATTTTATTTATATCTCTCTTGTTTTTACTTAAACGTCCATTTAAATACTTTTTAAATAGAGTACTTAATAACCATTCTAATCAAATATCACACTTACAGATTTTCATCGAACTTAATCAAAATATGACCATGTAAACTTGAGGAATTCTGAGCTACACAATCAACGTTATTGTGAAAATCAACTTGCAAACAGAAACTGTTTTAAATGCTAAATAATATGTAATAGACATTCAATTAGCTATATACATTAACAAAATTTTCAATATGTAACATTCACAAAAGCCATTTTTGAGACGGTTTGCACGGTTCCATACCGCAGTACGCCGCAAACGCAATAACCCTATATTTTAAATTTGTAATATCTTCAAATATACTAATTTAAATTACATGCTATAAAGGGATATATTGTTTAATATTAAATGTAAAATGTATTTAAGGCACTTAATTAGATACGGATTAATGTTGTTTTGCTTAAAATCGCTTCGTAATTATTTCTCGATAAAAATAAAGGATAAAATTGGTTATTGTGGGTTATCCATAAGATATTAACATATACCATTGCGGACTTTGTTGTAGAACTTTTTAAGGTATACAATACTTAGTACATTATTTTGATCTATCTCGTAAAGTTCAGCCAGCGTTTGCAATGTAAGCGCAAAACAATGTGTTTATTTGCATTAGAAATCTTGAAATTATCAGTAGTTCTCTAATATATTAAGCATGTTATTATACATATAAAACTTCGTCTTGAATCGTTCTATCTATTTAAAAAAACTGTATTGAAATCCGTTTCATAGAACTAAGCATACATACAGACATAGGGACAGATGCGGAAAGCGACTTTGCTTTTTATTATGTAATCATAAGTAATGTCGAATCGTAAGAATAAGTTTCAAGAGTGAATTAATAAACTTCTATATACAGCAAGACACAAATTAATAATAAATATATAAGAAGATTTGGTAAATAAGTTTCATCATAGTCTAAACTTAATATAGGTATATTATGAGAGATTTTAAGTACATCTTCTTAGTACCTTCTTTATCATTTGGCGTTCTTTTTCACGAGCTCGAAGCAGGGCATGGAATACGTTCGTAACTATTCGGGGAAATTCACTCTGTAAACATATAAGTACCCGGTGTACTTAAGTACCCCCGTGGTTATCCTTGAAAAGAAGATCTGTCGTTGTACGCCCGAGGCCGCTCAAGCCAACTTTCCTTTCAAGAAGAACATAGAAAAGACCGGACGTGCCGCTGCGAACAACAACTCCCAGGAATAGTTTGAAGGGTATTTTATCCAAACTAACCTTAAATAACGTGAAGCTGAAATAATTCATTAATGTAGCCTATGTAGCGTCAGTCTGCATCATAGCCCTTCCCACTGAATGAATGTGAAACACATTAATAGTAGATAGGCAGTCAAAGATATTTCCGGTAGGACCCTCCAAAGATGCGATATATACTCAACAGCAAGTTATCCAAACTGATTAAGTTTTCAAAGAACTACGGAACCCTCAGCAATACGTGTTTACGAACTTGTCCTTATTGCCTTAAGGAGAACATTTTTCAATAAATAATAGAAAACTCGGTCAAGGAAATTCGAAATACGCAATAGTTTTAAACAATGGAACGGAATTTGTTATTGAATGACGATCTTTCTTTTACATTTATTTTTATAAAGTTTATTGGATTTCACCCGCTTGTGTAGGTTTCGAATACTTTTACCGAGAACTTAGATTCTCGATTTATATTTATCAAATTTATTTTGATGTTATTATTTATACAAGAACTTTATTCGATTGTATATTTCATGATTAAGCTAATTGTGATGTTATATATTTATAATAATTAATGGTTCTAATATACATATTAGAAGTAATTACAGTAAGTAATATAACAGTAATGATATCAATAATTATATATTAATTAGAGTAGTATTATTAATTAAGGTGAATAGCATTTATAGCCATCGCTTTAACTGATTAAGCTTCTGCTAAGAATTAATTTTCGTTTTTTATTATTCGTCTACGGCACATATTTATTTTAATTAGTCGAGCGACAGGACTGTTACCTTTAGTTCTTTTGTTCGAATACCTGCCCGTATTTATTTTCAATTTACAAGTTACTGGATTCAACAGCAAGATAATGGGAATGTAAATAAATATTGCACTTATCTCTTGTTACTTCTGCCTTTTATTCTTTCTTTCATTTGAAACAAGCAGTAATAGTGAACGAGCATAGACATCGCGAATTGACTGACATTATCATATATGGCCAAGCGCTACATGGGTTACTACCCACCTTCACACGGAATATGAGTTTAAGTAGCTTTAAGCTAATCAACGTAAGTTAGAGTTACTACCCTCTCCTTATGTTACTTCCAGAATCCTACACAAATTGTGTTCCATCAGATAGTTCTAAGCCATCTGCAGATTCATATGTTTGACTAACCCTCCGGAAATAAAAAGATCGTCTTCTTATGATAACTGCGGGTTATCAGTTGTCCATGACAGTTTTCTTCCCATTATTTATAATATAAGACTAACATATAAATGTACTATTTACGATATTCTAGATAGTTTATTGCTATTTGTACTATTATAACAAAGTATTAAATTTTTTATCAGATTTATACATGAGTATTTCTTAATCAAGATTACAATATGTTTAAGTAAACTGAGCTGATAACTATCCCATAAAACCGTGTTAAATCCTCTACAAAACAACATAAAAATCTAATCGCCATTATTATTTCACGTTTCCCGTCCAAAATCCGGGCGTTGCGCTGAATTACGGGTCCGTTGGGATAGAATCTACTCTGGAACTTATATATTATTCAATCTCTCCTCAGGTATGATGTTTATTAGTCTGAAAATAAATTCGCTTTTATGTCCAGTGACCTTTGTCGAGCGCTCGCCACGGTTGGCTTAAATATTTGGAATGAGGTTACCGCTACTGCTAGTTAAGTTTGTGATATAAAAACATACGTCACTTTACACACTAATATTATTATTAATCAACAATAAATATTTTTTGTGATAAGATATTAAACCAATCCCACACCAAATTTCGTAAGAATCCGTCAAGCAGTTTTGTCATGTTGTAATTTTAGCAAAATCTTTTTCATGTTTCCCCATGAAAGTTACTGTAATTTTTGGGGTAAAAGTATCGGATGCATACCATTTCTGTTGCCCGTTGTCATTAAACAGAACAAATTAAATCTTATTAAAAATAATAATTATTAATTCTAGCTGCACCTACATATAAAATAATGTAATTTGGATATACTATTACATTTTAAATAATAGTTTATATTATTTAAAATGAAATAAACTTACAAGTTGCTTTTATAAAAACCCCAAAAGTAGTTCAATTTTTCATCTTGCATCACATCTTTGAAGTGAGTTTTGTTTTCAAGGCAAAGTTAATGAATGTTTTCAGTTGCAGTTGAATGCACTCCACTGCACTTGCACTCAACTGAAGCCGTTGACCCTGAACACGCTGAAGTTTGAGGATTTCATTATAAAAGAGATGTCACACAAGTTTATCTTTTTTAGAAATTTATATTTTTGTGTATGAAAAAATGGTACCTAATATATTATTCAGAAACTCAAATAACGTTTCTAAAGTCACCACAATTTTACACGAAAATATTTATATTTAATTACATGTATAAAAAACTAATTAAAATGTGGTAGCGTTTTAAATAAGAGAACATTGCAAATTTGTTGAAGCTAATAAAAAAAGTGGATATTTTGTATAAATTCATTTTATAATAGTATGTAATATCAGCACAGTGAATTTCTCGTAAAGTTAGATCTCTTGAAAGACGATATTGAATCATAATATTATGTATGCAGCATATGTATGTAATATCTGTAATATCTAAGTATTTGTTATGAAAGAGAAAAGTAAGACTCAAAATTATAATAGTATATTTAGTGTAATTTGCTTTAAAAAAACAATTTCCATCTTCTTGTTCATTCACAAATTATTCAAAGAAAAATAAAAATCATTGTTACTTTTGTTCTGTTTGGAATATGTGCGATACGTCATAAATTTAAATAAATGTTATCGTTTCATCTAGGTTCCATCATGTACCAATCGCGGGGTGAATACCCTAACAGACTTCAAAGCATGAACTCGATTGACGTATCCGTAGCATATCCACGTTAGGGTTGTCGCTCTGAAAATTACGATGTATGAGATATGTTTAATTAGATAAGGGTTGTCACGCCAAGTATGTTGCAGTTAATTTAGTCAATGTTTTGTTTGTTGAATATTATATTGCTTACCAAGGGTTGTAGCTTTGTTTGTTTGGGATGTACATTTAAAAACATTTTATAGGAGTCAAATTTTAAACAAAATTATAATTATAATATTGTTTTAAATTTTAATTAAAAAAGACAATAAAGGGTGGTTTTTAGATAATACAACATGGTTTCAGTATGTAAATGGAATAAAGAATAATTTTATAATTTTAATAATTGCTATTATAGAGCAAACCAGTAGGTACTTGTTACAACTTTACATCTCTTATAGTAAATAAAAATGGAACTTCATAAATCCGTTTTAGGTACCAGGGGAAGCAGTATTAAACAAAAAAAAACCCCAATGGTCTATCTACTATACATGACAAAAGATGTGAGGCTTTCAGCCAAAAAATCCTTTGTCAGCTAGCGAGTGAATTTTTTCCATTACCCAGGTGAATTTTCTCTCACTGATGCAAGTAATAGAATTCTTTTGAATCATTAATATCATTCAATTCGATGTTCATTTCAGATGGCCTAGATTTATATGTATGACCTAGATGTATGTATGATCTACTTTAACTATAGTTGGGTGACGTCATCTTCTGGCTCATTTTTAGGGTTCCGTACCCAAAGAGATGGTTTTAACGAAATCGGTACTTTTACGGTCGCTTCTCAAAACTTATATAATAATACAATAATACGTTAAAATTTAAATACTTATATAAAAAAACCGGGGCAGACATATATAGAGATAAATACAATAAAAAAAACTCGTAGTCCTTCATAGCCTTGAGTGTATGCATGTGTAATAAAGTTCTATAAGATATCATAGATCTTCCTTTTCTTAGTTTTAAATCTCGAATTACAAGTATAGTGTTAAATAAATCTTATTATAGCATTCAAGAGTTTTGGATCATCAAATTATGTGGAACTTGGGTTATTGACTCATTTGTACGGTTGATGTTATAATGTCAAACATTGTTAAATTTCATTTTAAAAGAGCTACTGCTTGCCTCTTCTCAGCAGAGTGGCTTTCCGAGCTGGTGGTAGCTTAATTAAAGACAGACTATACTGACCTTTTAATGTAATCATTGACAAAAAAGAAACAAAGAACAAAGATGTTTTGAATTTGAAAGGGCAAAACCAAAATCCTATTACTAAGATTCATCTGTCCGTCTGTCCGTGTGTCACCTGGCTGTATTTCATAAAGTCTGATAGTTAGACAGTTGAAATTTTCACAAACGATGTATTTCTGTTGCCTCCCTGCGGGCTCTTATACAACAACCGTGATTTTTTATTTATTTTATCGATAATGGTATCGAACCCTTCATGCGCGAGTCTTACTCGCACTTGGCAAGTTTTTTTATGTGTGATTTGAGTTTAGGATTTCAGATTGTATTTTTAAGTGATTCTAAAAAGATTACAAAAAATATTAACATACTACTTAATCTCTAAAAAAAATATGGCTCTCCCTATAACAAAATCGTTTACCTAGCGGTTTAAAGATATTTTTATTGATGATCTGCCATCCTATTTTGATATGAAAAGGTTGATACGTAGACCTTTATGCTATAATCTTTTATCGTTTACCTATCACATGTCACAAATTCTGAAGAGTCATCTACAATAGACCCAATATATATTTTTTATAATAGTAGAGATCAAACAAGCAAATGGTGCACCAGACAGTATATGGTTAAATTTGATCATATAATACTTCAACGTATTGTATAGTATAGTAGAATTAAATAAAGTGGGAGGAAAGGGAAAAGGTTTTGTCAATCTCTACGCGAATCTATCTCTACTTTATCTCTTTAATAACTTTCACAGATCTTCTCAGAGAGCTAATATATCTGCAATTAGATTGTCTTCCGCTAGATTTTATCATCACTAAAATAAATTTGGTTATTATAAAAATAAAATATTTCTAATTATTATGATTATTATTAGGGTTTGTGTAGCAAGTAGCTATTGAATTTCAACATATTTATTATATTATTAACATAATACTGAGACATTTAAAATTATATTCAAATAAAAAGAAATTAGAAAAAGTTTTATTAGGAAGATAGAATAATTTAGACAAAATAAATATACAACAGTGACAGCGGCTTATGTCTGACAGATATTGTTTAAGGCAGAGGAAAATATTTTGGACAAACCGTCTTTCTTATTGTTACTGTATTTAGATAACTTTTAATACTACAGAACACTTTCTTGGAAAATCAAGATCATGGATGACGTTGAAGGTAAGAAAAGTAAAGTGTCGATGTTGCGAGTAAAAAGCCAATCGGCGAGATCAAGATCACAAATGATCCTGGGGCCAAAATCAACTAGTCGATTGAAGGTGCGAAGACAGTCATATGGATTCTCTGGCGTTCCTGGGATAAGGCCTGTGGAAAGAAGTTCACAGGTAAAAATTTAATCATCTAATTCTTTAATCTACCTTAAGTTTATATAATACTCTTTAATACAAGAGTGAGATAGACTTCAATATTTCCAGTGGTTATAATTTTTAAATCCGATGTAACAATTGCTGTTTACAGCTTGCAATGGAATTCAAAAGGCCACCATTGATGTATTTGCCGACCTACCAGTTAGACCCTTATAATGCATTTAATGTACCTGCAGTAAAGATGGCCTCAGATGAAATACTCGATGAAAACTTTACAGGACATAAATACAACGTGCAGGTATCGATTATCGATTATTGACTATCGATTAAAATCGCCTAGGTTATAAAGCTAAATATGTCATTAGATATTGTTTAATTAGGAAATAATTTTATTTAAATGCAACTGATAAATACTGTTGTTGGTACTATTTATGTATCTGTTTTGTTTAGTGTCAGGATTAGACGTACTTGTTATTAGCTTTTAATTATCCCTCAGGAGTCCCCCGCTCTAGCCCTCCGTATAGCCGGCGAACTCATGCGCAAGATCAAAGGGATGCAATTCAACCGCTATCGTATCATCACTGTTGTTACAATTGCTCAGAAAAGGTCCCAATCCTATAACAACGCTATAGCTTTTCTGTGGGACCACGAGAGAGACAATTATGTGGATGTCCAGAGGGAGGAGTACTCTGCGTTCATACAAGTTACCACCTTCGGAGTATACTTAGATTGAAATAAATATTAGATTTAGTTCATTTATTTCAAAATATAGAAATAGTTTATACTATTTATAGATATATTTATTACGTCTGGTGGACCGGAGATTGTTAATAAAGTAGTATCTTTACGCCGCGATGTGTTTTATGATATACCTTAATAAAGTATTTATTGTAACAGTGTGTTGTCCTTCGTATAAATTTCGCTTTGATAAATAAAAAAATATTTTAACTGCTTCTAATTACTGTATTGATAGATTTTATCAATTACAAAAATAATAGGATTAATTGTAAAACTTATAAGATCTTAAGTATAATATGATAGAAATCTAATCATTTTAATAATTCTTTTCATTACACCCTAAAATATTATGCGAGTTGAGATTGCGGTCTGCATGCTTACTTGTAAATGTTCAAATGAATGGTGGAATTGCAAGCTACAGCTGTTATTTCAATTTGGTTCCTTTAAAATTCATTCCCTCATTTCAGAAACGATACGTTCCTTCTCTGTATTTGTATTTTCAATTTGTCTTTTCCTTTCTACGGTACTGTTGAATGTTTTATTTTGTAAATTACACCAGAAAATTAATGTGTAATCAGAAAGCAAATAATCACTGTTACAGTAAAATAATATCATTGTATTCAGAAAATATATGAATGATTCTAGATGTATTTTAACAACGTCTATTTAAAAGTAGGTTTTACTTTGGTCATGGCTGAATGATATTTAAGCAGTAATTCGATGCAAATCGTGTTTCGTGTTATAACTTTAGTTCTTAGAAACTAACTCAAAGGAAACTTTAAGGCTATCGTTCTACCGCCGTGTACAAGTTCGTCGGTGCCCGCATGAGAGGGATAAACCCTTCCTCTTAGAGAGTTCGGGAACTTGAGATACACGATTATTATAATGTGAATGTTATTAAATTATACGCAAAAAGTTAAATAACTTAAAAAAAAAATTCACAGCTCGATATTACTTAAGATAATAATTATAAAATAAACGTATCTTTTTTGTAATTTGTCAGGTTGAAACTCAATTTAAACTACAAAACAGTGGATTGGCAACAAAGAGTGTTTGTAATAGCCGTTCTTTAATTACATTTACAGTTACAAGGTGCTATTTATTTTCTCTCTAAAATTGCATTTAAACCTTTTACCGTGAGGTACATTTGTTGCAATCATAAAATTTTATTAGCTCTCAGGTGATTGGATGGTGAAAATGTTAAAGATAAAAGAATATGGATACGAGTAGAGTATTCTGAGGCACGTTTCTCAACGATACAAATTCTTATCGTCGCTGACGTTGCATATGTTTTGGGATAAAAGTTAAATGTAAATGAACAATCTAATACACTAAAAATATATTCATGAAAACAAATTATGTTTGTTTATTATTAATATAAAGTTTAAGTAAATTTTGCATAACTACAGCTTGGATCAACGGAATGTTCTCTTAAATTAAACCTTAACTGAACTGGTTGTAAAGTTTTAATCAAGTATTGTTTATTGTAATATTTCAGTTATTTATTATACAGTCTGCGCTCTTTGTTTCAGTCTCAATATTTTCTATGCAAATGTTTTTATTAACGTTTAACGATATCCGACAGTGCATGAGCTAAACAACTCTTATTGCATTCCATTAGATTTTAACTAACAACGAATATTATTTACAATTGTTTGCATTATTCTGTTATTCGTGAATAGTAAAACTGAAATGGAATAGATGAGGAAAATGTTGAAAATGAATTGAAATAGACGAGGAAAATGTTGTATTCGTGATGTATATACATTTTGTAATATTATTAATATCTGAAAATACCGGTGAGTTTGTTTTATCTTGAACTCCATTAGCGAGATATTTGTAATTCTGTAATGTATTGATATTGTTATCGAGATATGTGTATTCTTTGTTTTAATGTAATTATATCGCCAGAATATTTTGGAATTCCCCCTAAAAATGGTCTTTTTTTAGGGGGGATTCCAAAATATTCTGGCGTTATAAAAATTTTCTTCGGAAAACAAAACATATAGAATTCTTAACATTCCGATGTTAAACATTCTATGTTTAATTTGAATCTTACATTAATAAAATAACTTTTGTTCATAAAACACCACACCAATATTCAAAACATTCCTCTCAGAGGTTTTTGCGTGACACGTGAATAAACCACAAACACAAAATATAAAAAAGATTATTCTAGAATCTGTATAATTTACTTACAGAACTATCATTTATTATATAATAAAATATGTAACTTTCACATTTTGCCTCGTTCTTAATTATTTTATTATTTGTACATTTTGTGTTCAAAATGTAATTTAAACTCTATTGTCTGAAGCTCCGAGCAACCATATATTACAAAAGTCTTACGTAAGTACGTAACGTACGTAAAGTATCACGAATATTCTTGTAATTATGAAGACATGAATATGATTCAAAGAACCTTCATAGTCATTTAAAAGGAAATGAAGTATAAAATTAAATTATTATTCTGTCTAATGTTCTTCATTTAATTACAACTAATATTATAAATATTATAACGTACATAATATTGGGTGGAGTACGTTGTATATAATATTTAATAAAGATGAATGATGATACATGCGTATCCTGGAAATGGGTGAAAAAGGTTTTCATTTAAAAACCTCGCAGCCACCCATCATAGCCATAGTTACCAAAGGTAGGTAGGTACTATCTGTCAATTATTTCTTTGTTTTTTTTTCGTGATCCTCTCTCCATACATCCTGGTCACGGGTTCGAATCCCAAAAGGCCTTATATTTACAGTTACATTTATCCTGATCCTGATAATGCGTATTCGTAAAAGTTTAAGAAAGTACTGAATATCCTAATAGCAATAAATTAATTTTACAAAACAATACAATAAAAAAAAAAAGTTGAAACTTTTGAATATGTTTGAAAATAACTTCAAACTATATTTTATAGCCATGTTAAGCTTACTTAAATTAAATAAATATACGGGACGGTTTCCCAGAGGTCATGGGTTCTAATCCTTGCCCGTATTGGTTTATTTTTTACTCAGTATGAATTTACTCGTAAAGTAAACGACCAAATCTAAACTAATATTGTGCTGAAAAACCTTTTGTATGTGCGCTAATCTTTGGAACTACCAGTCAGAATCGATAAACTCTTGGCATTTGAAAACATATATACTATAGATATATACTATAGATATAGATAGATAAGTGCCATCACAATATACGACTATTATGATTGTAGTAGTTATACGGTTACGACTACTATGATAGAAAGGTTGAGTGATAGAAAATAGCCTTTTAAAAAATATATAGCAAATTATTAGCAGCGCGATTCTGCTGTTGATCTTTCCTACCTATGTCCCAGCAATAGTATGAACTTCTCCATGGTAGTTAATTTTTCAATAGTCTTCGGTAGTTCACACAGACGGTGTCGCGGGCACTTGTTAGTGCTTTAATAAAGCATTGATCATGATTGTAAAGATACACTATGAAATCAAGCAAAAGAATAATTCGGATGAAAAATCTCATTATGATATCCTCTAAGTGCCTGTCTTTAATCAACAGACTGTTATCTTAGTACCATAGCCTAAGTGTAGTTGGACGGCCAGACAATAAATACGAAAAGTTTATTACCTAGCGGCTACCTAAACATTTGTAGCAGAGAGAGGGAGGATTACTCCGATTAAATATTTATAATATTATCTCTCCAAGACTTTGTTTATTTGAAATCGCAGATATTTTCGTAATAATTGCTACAAAATTAATCTTCTGTATCGACATTAAATGTAAGACGAAAGATGCATAATTAAAATTAATTAGTTGAGTTATTAAATTGTTAATAAGTTGAATGAAAACTCGAAAAATGAAATTAGTAGGTACATACGTACATATATATATTTATGTAAACTTTATTGTGTGTAGTTAATACGGCAGTTATAGTAAATACTTTCCAAGTTCAATGTCATACGAAAAAAAAAATGCAAATAAATTGCTCACGAAATATTTTCATATTTAATAACACAACGAATTTCTCGCTTACTGCCCATTAGTGAATTTGTTTCATAATAAGCATTTTATAGTGGTTTAGCTGTGTTTAATGTGTTCAGCTGAATTTGTGAAAGAATACTTATTTCACGCAACAATAATGTATACTTTCATTATTCATTTGTTTATATCTAAAATATGTATGACCCTCTGGTCGTCGGTCACACTTATCTCGCAGACAAGCGTTGGTTTGTAATCAGAAATTTTATTTACAAATCGCAATCTTGTCTGCGAAGTATAGAGCAAAAACATCTCTTTGACATCTTTACTGGAATGTGTGTTGTAAAGAAGCAATTTTACATATCAACATTAAATATTTTTATAGTATATTTATTTTATTCATTTTTGTCATTACATTTGAATTCAGAATTTGTTTTAAATTTGTAAAGTCCGTTAACTCGGGGTGGCGTTACTAAACTCAGTGGCATAAGCTCAGGATTCTTGTCATAATTGGAAAGACTCTTAGCCGTGGAACATATAGGTTCATAAGCTACCAGTTTTAAGAGAGGTTTTATTATTCAAATCCTTAAAAAAGTCAAACGACTGAAATAGTGTTTGTTATAAATAATAAACTAATATTTCTGTTGTTCAATATGATTCTAATAATATATTTTTTTTTTTTTTTAGGTGTATTCATTACTTTCTTCCCCATGGGAGGAGGGATTCTGTGTTCAGGTTTAATAATTTTTTCATCTGTTCATTTTATTAATGAAAATTGGGTGAATGACGTTATTCTAATAATATTGATTTAGTATTTCTAATACACATTTTTTAAGATTTTTCTTTGTGAATAAAATTGATATTGAAAGATACCTACAGAGATGAGGATAAACCAAATCCCAATATTTAAGCCACAATACCCTAGATAAAGTTTAGGGTTTTTAGAAAAACGTTTGTTTTGTTAATAGATTCTCTTTTCAATTATTTAAATAAAAGTTTGAAACATTCGATATAAACCAAAAATAAAAATAGGTAAACGATAATTTTTTTTAAGAATACAAGGCTATTTTTGAACCACGTGACTTTGTTATACGTTTCAGTTCTGTGATAACGGAGTTATATAACGATTTATTGCGCCATACCATAACGTGAGCTGATAAGCAAATAATTACACACAATTTCACGGTTAAGCGATATTTCGTGTGATTGTTTAATAATTCTTACGTAAGTTAGATAAGAGAAACCGTGGTCAAGGCTTCGTCCTCAGTTATTACTATTTGATAATTCATTTTAAATGATTATCGATTTTTAGGTTTTTTAAAAGATCCATTCCATTCAGGTTCTTATATTCCCAGATAATTATGAAAATACTTTTATATTCTGCTAGATATTTTATTGAAATATTGTAAGAATATCTAGTTTATCTTGGATTCTGATGAGTTAAAAATAATGTTTTAATTGTATTTAGATTATAAGAAACATTAAAAAGCAATATTTTGCGTACTAGATAGACAGACTCATGGATACATACATAGACTTCTTTTCATCCTGAAAAAATAAACTTTATTGTTTTTTTTTCTTTAAAGTATCGGAGTCGAAGCTTAGCCTAAAAGTTTTTACAAACCATAAGGGGAAAATGGAAGGAAATGAAATGATAGATTGATTTTTTATTTTAAAAATATGTTTTTAAATTTCACCATGTAATAGGTATTGGGAAACAGTTTTTTACATTGAACTGTATTACATATTTTCAGATAGTTTTGAATCATGTGATAATAAATTACCTAACGATATAAGCAAATAGTTTTTAAGTAAATAGAGAACGAAATGAATTTGCAAATCAGACTAAAGAATTAAAATTAAAAAAATATATTTTTTTAGTATTAAGCAGAGAATATCTTGCATAAAAAGCAGAGAAGAGAGCTGTGATGAGATCGAAACAGGTTAATCTAGCAGTGGTTAGATACGCGTTGAACTGAAACATGCAAATGCAAATTTAATATTTTTATAAATTAAAGTCAAGTGAGTAGAGTCGATAACCTCACTATAGATATAAAGCTTTAGCATTAATACGTATAAAGTAACATAAGCCAAAACAGTAATCCGTAGCTATTTTATGTGAGGCGACGAGATGTCTTCTGAGCACTTATCCCTAATACAAGTCAACCATGACGAGTGGACGCAAGTTTTACAGTCAGAGTAACTTTAGCTAGAGCTTTTATTGATTAAAAAAATATAGTTTAATAAAATAAATAAATATAGTTTAATTTGCAAAAACCTAATCAAGTTCTTTAGTATTGATTGAAGAATCAAGAGCAGGTTTTAAAACAAAACATAACATAACTTTAATGTATAATTATAGATTTACGATGGTTTTACTTAAAATGTTATAGATAACCCTATTGATTGTTATAAATAAGGTATATTTACTGGAGGTTATAAGATAAATCTGTTATAACAACTAATTTTATTTATCTACGATATGCTAGCGAAGGGCGAGTCACAAGTAAAACGGATAAGCTGAAAACTACGCTTCGAAGCGATTTGTTTTTTTTTTTACAACTAATGGATTCCCGAACGAATGAAACAAGGGAAAAACAATATCTGCTCGATGCTTCAAATGATTTTTCTTTTGAAAGCGTATTCTATTTTAACGTTGTTTTATTTTTACAAGTTACATTTAATTAAAATCAGTTCCAGCTTTTAAAAATGGAAATAAAGAATATATTTTATTTTGTTTTTTTTTCTGTTTTGGATCTTGTATGATTCCTAATGTATCGTATTGCTTTATAAATTATATACTTTGTAAAAAAAAACAAGTGAAATTTTGGTAAAAATTCTCAATAATGTAACTAATATCACATAACTTTAGATTTATTATATTACTAACCGTGCCTGCGACTTCGTATGCGTAGATTTCGATTTTGGTCAAACGTGTCCTTTGTACTTAAAATGTATGTAAAAACTACAAACCTTCAAAGTTTCATCAAAATCAATCAAGTAGTTTTTGCGTATTTCTAATTTATTTATGTATATATTTTTTAAGTTTAGTATATGTTAAGTGATTACTTTGGGTTCTTTTGCTTATATAAAGCCCCATTCCCCCCATTATGCATTTTGATATAATTTTCCTTGTACACACAGTGATCAGATACAGTTTTAATATATGTAAATTTCTTGAACATTTTAAATACATATATATCTTTTTATTGAGTGAACAGTGTGAATAGAACGTGAAAAAATTAATGTTATTCAGAGTGACGCTCAATTTTTATGTATAAAAGTTATTTAAATTAGCTACATACATATGTTTTATTTGTTGCGTGCATGTTGCACTAAAAGACAAACAGATAAACAGACACATTTTTTAAATGTTAGAAATGGATTCTGTTACTTATCCCTTCGCATCCTGGCTATTTATTTTGTATTTTTTTTCCATGTACAGAGACTACTCCTCTACAGATTTATTACATGTATAGAAGATTTGCTTGGTACCTATTACGTGGTTTCATTAATTGACATAACTTTTTTTATTCTTAACCGATTTAAATAAAATAAATACTTAATGTTAAGTGAAGACTGTTACAAAATAATTCTGAAAACTGCATCCAAACTGGTTTGGCCGTTTCTGAGATTAGCGTGCACAAACATACGGACATACAGGCATACAGACATATATACATACAGACATACAGATAAACACACAAAATAAAAATCATTGTTTTGGGTTCGTTTGCTTTTATAAAAGCCGCCAATTATGTTTTTTTTAATATTTTGCATGTACCGAAATCGATCAGTGGCAATTTTATTATATGTATAGATTTAGTGTTATTTACTATCACGCCTAAATGCGACTATTTTATTGCGTTTAATATTCTTGTTTATACAAAACTGCGTAATTCTAACCGTTTTGAATTGACGTCAACATTATATACATTTGCTTTACAAATGATGGTTCTTAAGAATGTTTAAAATTCATAATTAAGGCTAATTATTATGACTGTGTCATATACATAGATGAGAATTTCATAGAAAATTTTTCTGCAATCTATTTTAAAATCACTTATATATTTCCAGACTGAATGTAATACGGTTTTTATGGTTATGAAGACAGAATAGTAATAAAATCTGTAAATATCTTTTGAATGTCGTCAGTCGGCGTATATTTTATTTATTAAAATTTATTTAAAATTTACCCGAAATAAAAATATTTACCTTTAATGTTTTGTTCAGATATTCTCTTTGTCTACATAAAAATAATATTTATCTCACATTTAGGAGAGTATAGATCCACAAATCTGTGAAACGTAAAGAAGAAACAAGGTGAAAGAAATTCGTGTCAAAATATATACGATTAAAACCCCTACAATTATGTTAATAACAACATAAACATTGAAGGCCACTAGATATTAAATGGCCTCCGCAATAATTCATCGAGTCAACAGTTATAGATCTAGTTTTTATATAAATATCTCGTAGCGCACAAAGAACAGCCTGTGGCTCCGTGACGTCAGCGCTCGAAATGACGTCAAAGCCTGCGTACATGTGGGTCAATAGAACAGCTAGGCCCGGGGAACACCCGCCAGCTAGAAATAGGTCACAGTTCTTAACGCGACGCTTTATACAAAAGACCATTTCACGCGGCCGTGTTATTTTCAATTCGGCTTCGATATTTTTATCTTAAGGGAAGATCTATTAAATATAAAAGTAGCCATGCTTCTATAACCCTTGTCCGACAAAGGAAAGACCGTTAAAGGGAAGACCGCTGTTGTAATATTTTAAAACAAAGGAGCTTTGTTTTTATTATTAAATAACCAAAAGGAATTTGTACTAAAGATAAGACACCCTTTGTGTATTTTAATTCTTTTAATTATACACTCAACTTGTTAAAACCATTGAGTAAATAATAGTATTATAAGAATTAATTTTTAACAATACCTTCATTATTATTAAAAAAAAAACTATTTTATAGTATATAAATATAGCTTTGATAATATTTATTACATTTAAAGAACTTTTACGAATAGACTTGTTTGTCGCTTAATAAAATTACATTTCTCGGAGACATAATGAAATGGCATTAAGACTAACGAGTAACATTAATTAGAGCATACTTCATTCATTATTTATTACTATATAACTAAGTCATATATAATTAGTGTATAATTTAGTAATATTATTGCTCGGTTTACGATTTACATGTTTAGATTTTAACTTTAACACCTTTTGATTATGAAAATACAATATTAAATAAATGTTATAATACCCGTTTATTTTATAAAAGACTACAGTGGAATAATAAAAAAATATAACAGAACTCTCCTGTTCGTAGACAAAGTAAATATAGTTCAATAATCTTTAATATATAGTTTTAGGCATCATGTAGAAGTTTAATGAAAAAATATATAAATTATTTATACCTATATTTCAGATAATTTAGAAACGAATACTTTATTTAAAGGTAACAAAATTATAACTAATGGTAACATAGCTATGACGCAAAAGGAACAAACACAGTTGTATATAAATCTAGATAAGGTACTCAAAATCACACAATATCTTTTCACACTTACAGAGCTTCCGGAGTCATATGTGTATGACACAATACATCATACACTTGACACTTGTGTTCCTATTTAAAGCAATAGATGCTCACCACCTTTATAGAGACTTCAAATTCTAAAAATATACAATGTCTAAATAAAATAGCTAAAAAGGAAAATCATTTAACCTGAATTATAATCCCTTAAGAAATTTATTCGACTCAGGTGTTTAATAAAATTTCAGTATTCGTAAAATTTCATAGCAACTTCGAATTATTTTGACAAATTTACAACCATTAAACAAAGTTGGTATCCTCTTTAATTTTAAGGACGCTACGAGACCACCTGGTTTCCTCGTTAAATGTGTAGATTTCACTGTATGGTCTGAAAAATATATTTGTTAGAACATAAGTGTTTCCACCATGTGTTCAGTTTTAAAATAGATGTAACTCTTTTAGATGATATCGCCATAAATGTTAAAGTTTCAAAGTGTTAAATTTAAAGTTTTAACATTATATTATGCTAAATATATTTACATTATTAACATTCTCTACGCTCACTTAAATCCCAGCTATGACCTAGTTGCGTCAACGTTTATCAAATTAATTCGCTGAGTAGCCACAGCTTATATAAATATATAGTTTTTATAACTCTAGGATAATATTTAGCGATCAAACAAGCTTATATCGTTTTGGGCGTTACAATATTATTATAGGATGTTGCTTCAGTGAACTAGTATTTGGGTGCAGACTAATATTATATCAGAGTGTAAAAATATAGTGTAATAATAAATACAGAAAAAAGATATTAGCAAAAGAGTTTTATTCCTTTACGAATGCTCAAAATGTTATTTACCTACCATACGTTATATGGATAAGTATATAAACATTCAACGCCAGATCTCAAACTCCTGAATAGGAATAAACACCGCTACGCGGTGCTACAATTCGCCAATAACCATTGTCACTGCTACGCTAGACAGATGTCAATGTTATATTATACTAGTGGTTGTCTGTGACCTACCCCTACCCCTCTCTGACTCATATTATAAGCTATCTACTTTTGCTTATATTTTTTTACATGCATTTTAGTTTATTTTATGTGATAATCGCTTTTGTGTTCGTTATTTTTATTTATGTGACTCGCGACACAGGGATAATATAGTCCCTAATACGGAAGTTGTCTTAAAAAATATATAATTTCTGAAAACAATTTTTTTGTTGTTAAATAACGCTATTATATATTTTGATAAGAACATTAGGCTATATGTGCACGATTAAATTTTGAAACAGCTTAAGCTTAAGATTATCATCTTTACATTTATATGGTAATAGAGAAACATACATAACAAAACAACGATTTTGTGTATTGACCACGGCATTAATATGACCGCTTCAGACTTGATAATAAACGAAAGATATTTTGCCTTTCTTTATACCATTTTGGTGTTGAATATTGTTTTAGGTTTTCAATATCATAATGAATATATAACTAACATCACTCATTTGTGATATTTCAGTCATCATATCGTTTAGTCAACTTACTTGAATAAAGATATTCTGTTTTTTTTTTAAGTTATTATAAACTTATTCGGTTTTAAGTATGATTAATTCATGTAGAATCTACAGTTTACATAATTTTGATTTTTAATAGACAATCATGTTATGTATTACCGTGTTTAAGTAATTACTAGTTGAATCAAAAACATGGACATTTTAAATAAACTAGTATCATGTGAATACAACGTATACATGTGAATATGGACACACGCTTAGAATCAAAACGGTCAGATAGATTACTTTTAGGTATGACAGGCGTTTAAACGTCGAAGGAATAACATTTGAAAAAAAAAGTCTGTTTATTTTAATAACAACGAAAATTATATTTAAGAAAATTGAAATATAAGTATCAATATTATTCAAAATGATTTTTTAGTTTTTTTTTATAGAATTATTGGCTTAAAAATCGTAAGCAAGAAATAAAAAGTACAACAATACAATACAGTTCAGTAAAAAAATTAGGTAACCTGAATTTCCTCATCCTGGAATTGTAGAGTTGCTTAAGTTAAATATCTTATATATCTAATATTTTTTCAACTTTGCTGCAGTACATATGATAAAGTTGCATAGTTTAGTTTGTCTGATCCTTAGATTGGTCTTGAAAACTAATTATTGGTTTCGTTAAGTTGACTTTTGATATAGATTTAAATATAATCTGGTACATTTTAACTAATGACCGTAATATTTGAAATGTTTTGAGTGAAGCTGAACATATAAGAATTTATTTAAAATTACTTAATAATTCTGTTTACATCATAATACATAAGATACTTCAATTATGATTAAATATATTTACCCGGCTGTCTTTACCTTTCATGTGCATTTGATTTTTTTTCTAAAAATATAACTTGCATTACAATCCACAATTCGTTTTTGGAAGAGATTGTTCTACTACTGACGCTAGTTTATTTCGCATATAACTTATTTTAGTAATATGACAGGAGCATAAGCGAGAAAGTGCTTTTGGAGCATTATGTGATCTATCGAAAGCATTAAATTCAGTGAGGAAATTGTGCCACTGTGGCATTAAGAAACACTTTAACACAAAGAAAAGATCTCAAACTTTTTCTTATTTCTCTAACAGAATTCAAAAGTTGAGTTGAATGTAAAGGGACTGGGGCTCCTATTGTAATAGACCCTCAAGGCTCATCCTTAAGCCCATTTCGCCACCTTGACAAACAAAATAAGATAGTATTGTTTGCAAATGATACTTCTTTGAAAATATACATATACATTGCGTTAGTTATAATTGTGTGTGTTTGAGTGAATGCTTAATATGATTTAGAATCACTAGGAGAATCAATAGAGGCGCTTCCATCGAATTCTAGGAGTTTCGCTTTGTTGGTTTAAGATTTTTCAAATACATATTTATCTCCTACCTTAAAATATCAGTAGGTCAACTTCAATATTGTTAAACTAATTGCTATTGAAAATAATATTATGAGTATTCAATTAATTAGTATTTACATACATTTAAACACGCGGGAAGTATTCGCGATATGCTTTTTACAACATCACATGTTTTATCATGACAGTGTATTCTGATGTCTGCTGAACTAAATAGTTGAGATTTACATTTGAGCCTGGTAGCGCTTGGAATTTACATAACATTCAATATTTTTTTATATGTTCAGCATGGCTATTGCGTATCTTTTTTGACAGTTAAAATGAAAATCACTATCAGTAAGTGCGGATATAATGGTTGTCAAATAACTAATTTCCTATAATGTAACTATAGTAACAAACTGCCATGACGTCACAGCTGATGGTCATTAGAAAAGTCAAAAGTTAGCGAATAGCCCTGCAGGGCAGGACAACGTCTGCCGGGCTTGCTAGTTTAAAATAGAAAGGGCATCAGTTAATGATTGAGGATGAAGAAGACTTTAAGGCTCTTTCAAATAGTTCATTCATTTAGTGTTAATAATATTTTACTTAATAAAAAACAATTATTTAAATTCTTAGATTACAAAAACAAATGTAAAACAGGTGCAAACTAATGCACTATTAAATGAGATAGAGATAGCGATAGAACTTGTGAAGTCAAAAGTTTTTCTAGGAATCACTGGTAATACCACTTTAAAATGGGGCCCTCGTATAGCTAGATTGGCTAGTAAACTTAGTTAAAGAAACAAGATGGGAGATCTTGTTTTTTTAATCGTATACTACTACTACTAGAGTCAAGTTAGTTCATTGTAGTTATTCTCAGAGGGTATGTTATTCTACTCTGTGGTAGCGCTGGTAATATAAACAGAATTTTCTCTCTATAAATGAGAGCTACCCTTGCAAGTTATATTCTAAAACCTTTTTTCATTTCTCTTAATATTTATTTATACGACGATCTTTGGTGCCTCAGTTTAGGAACGATACGCCTATTTTTTGCTAGAAGCAGCTGCTGTTATACACACATTGAACTGCCACCGATTGGCCCTACAGTTTAGTATGAATATATTTACTTTTTGCAGTATTATGCAGCGAGGGTGGCGGCGCAATCACTAAGTTCGTCGGAAGAAAAACAAACCTATCCCAAAGGATCGGATCCACAATATATGGCAAAGAAGCAAGTCTCTATTAAGAAGGAGTAATGTAGTTGTAGTTTATTTTGTTAGAATAAATTAACCTAAAAAGATGCAATAAAAGTTTTTTGATAAAAACTCTATAATTAACAACAACAACAAACCTATATAAAATACTTAAAAATATTATTAAAATAATTACAAAACGTTTGAAAATGACTTTAATTTCATTTCTATAGACACGTGTGAGCTTCAAGTAAAACAATCAATTTAAAATTAATATCATTTTTCAATTCCTGGACGGTATTATATTAGGATATATAAACATGTCCCTTATGGTCTCTAATAATAAAATCTAACGGCCGTAGATAAAGCGAGTATGGTAGCTACGTTATAGAACCAAAACTGCCCATCCAATGTACCGGAAATTGTTATTAAAGACTACTGAGAGATCTTGTTACTTAAAATATCGTGTTGTTTTCTTTAAAGGAATAGCTTATATTTACTTAATGGACGAAGATGTAAGATTATTCATTTTTAGCTTGATTAGAGGATCATTTTTTTAAATACGCTCCTTATATTTTACGCTTTTTGTTCATTTAAAAGTATGTGCAGTTAATTCTTATTATTTTTAAATTTAAATTATTATGTATCTGTTGTAATGCAATAATTTATTTGTTTATGAACCATTTGATATTCATTGAGTTTTTTTTTTCACAAAATTAAAATCTGAAACGGTATAAAACAATCATAATTGACTTTAAAGACACTAGAAAAGTGAAAATGCTCGAGAATGTGGTACCATATTAACTAAGTGACGCATATAAACAGATACGCAATGAGTGGTTACATTAATCAATTTTCACGTTAACGAGAGAATTTTGAGTCATATCGTTACTTAAGATGAAAATGGATTTTGGATGTTAATTACATCCAGAAGAACATGCCATATTATGTGCGAAGCCGATACGATGACCGATTTGTATAGAAATTGGAAACTTAGATGACAAAACTAGCTGTTAAAAAACCGAGACTGTTCAACAAACGCTAGACCCTATACGTCACGACAGACGGTCGCTGGCTGTGAGAAGAATATCTCTGAAACCCATTCTTCGGACCGGCTACCAAGATTTTCTCGTCTCAATATTTTTTTCAGCACTAAATGAACTAACTTTGAAACGATAAATGTAATTTCATAATAATGGAAATTATTAATTAATTTATTTTACTGATTTTATACGTGAAGACCGCAATATAAGTATTTTTTGTAAATGTGATTTTCAATCTTAGAAATGTTTTTAAGAATTAGTAATCTTTGAAATCTAACACCGCTATTAGAATTTTTAAATTAATTGTTAGTCTATTGAAAGGTTATGCTAAAAAGATTGCTTTAATTAAGAAATACGAAGATTTTTCTTTAATCTGCAACAATCAGTCTTAAGTTTCAGTTTTTCTTGTTACATACTTGTATCAATAATATTAATATTTTAAATTAATTGGTAATATATTTATATCAGTATATTTTTGTACAGTAATAAACCTTGGACTGACATGGTCAATAATTCTGCAGTTCCATACACCACCAGTTCTTTATACACTAGTGTCATACACTCACTACAGATGAAATATATATATAATATGGATACGGTGAAAATGTCAAGCCCAATCCCTGCTCTCCTTACCGAAATATTCCCCCTATTCGATAAAAAAAAGGAAGGCAGGATTTATTAATAGGCGAAAAGTCTCTAAAGAAGTAAGTAAATGATACGAGAAAACGATAGTATTTACAATTACGAGTAGCCACACTAGGTAACGCTTAATTTTTTTTATACATTGAAATTTCATGCGCAATCACACAAACAAACAGGTCTGCTGATAGAGATATCATTTTGAAATAAGTAGTGCCTTTGTACAAATTCATGATAAAATATGTTTATCTTATAAGTATTCTATGTGTACATAAATGTTAAATAAATAAATAAATAAATATACAGATAGCCAAGTTAAAAAAAGGGATATTGATTATTCCTGATTCTTATTATAAATATAGACACTAGTATACTTACACAAGATACCTTGCAAAATCGGAATATTTTTTATGTATTCGTCCTTAACACAAACTTCAAGGGGATTCTATGATAAAGTTTTCAGACGAATCAATTACAATAATAATTATAATAATACAACAGTGTGTAATCTAATAGCAAATATAAAACCTCATACAGCTTCTTATTTTGTTTATGTAATAAAATAAAAGAATATCAAATTATACAAAATAAAAAGATAATAATTTAGGCAATAATGTTTATAGGAAAAAATATCGAAAGTATAAAAAAAGTCTATGTCGATATTTGGGTAGAAATATTTTATTTTATAAAAAAGTAAAGTCTAAAATCTTGACTGGAATAAAAATTGCAAAAATATATACTTATCAGTATTCAACATGGCGTGCTGGGTTTAGACGCAAAAGTACTCTAGTTACTGGGTTACTCACTAAAAGATTATTGGATTATGGCTTTTTATATTGTATTAGGAATAAAAAAGTCTACGTCGTAGGTGATACGTTTATAAACCGTTTATACGTAACCATTTGTGTGTGTGTGTAGAAAACCTACTCATTATAACAAATATATACACTGAAAAGATAATTTGATTGTGCAATAAAAACCTGAGTAGAACGACATACTTATTACGATAGTTATTTTTTGATAAGCTGTTGCTTATGATGGGTGATTGAAGAGATGATAAGAATCAAAGTTAAAAATGGATAGATAATATATAATTTTATAGATTTGGTTTAAATTTAAGAGGATAGAAAATATGATATCTTTATCTATTTACTAAGACAGAACAATGAGAAAATTGGTGTAAAGTTGTTGAGACATCGGGTTGCGAGGAAAGCCGAGTTGCCGGCAACACTTTACTTTTATTGTTATTGCAAAAGTTAACTGTGTTTTTCTTAAAAGCTTAGCAGAAATTTTCTAATATTACAGTGTTATTAAAAAGTTATGTTTGGATTGTGTTTTTTCATAATATTTATTGTTATATAGGACTGAAATTCTGTTCATTGTAGAAAAAACAATTTCTATTGAATAATTTAAATAGATTAGATACATCATAGAGTTGTAATTTGGCTCAAATTTTGGTTTATACCTTAAATTTTAGCTCCTAGGATTGCTCTTTATGGGTTCTTTAAAAAAAAAACACTTTTTTTTCTATTAAAAAGATGTTACACTGTGAAGAGATTGAGTGCTACTGACCATCACTTTAAGTATATTAATAAACTATAAAAGCTGTAAAAGCTGTTTATAATTATAATAACGCATTAAAACGGGATTGCTATCTAAGCATAAAGCAAAAATAAATTTATTATAATAATTCGTTATGCAATATATATACAAGGAGCAAACACGAGGTCCCGTTACAGGAAAGCTTACGTTTGTTGTCAAGTAACAGATTTTTCTACTCTAAAGGTGAGTAATTCTTACGGATGCTACAGTATTTCCGAATATTTAGCGAATGATGCATCTTGGGTATGAAGCGACGGCTGCCAGGCTGCTACAAAATCGATTTAGAATATATCCTGTAGGTTAAAATCAATTTTAAATTTACTTAAATTATATGTTAAGAGGGTTTCGGTAAAAAATCCTATTATAGTGTTAATGATTGACGACGGTATGGCCTGGGAGTGAATTGCATTTTTATGATTAACTAGTAACCTACGCAATTTGTTTTTTGTTGTTTAGTACTCTCGTTGGGAAACTTCTTGCATTGCACTTCTTCCTTAAAAATCATTACTTGCGGTTTCATTGGGTTGCGTTAACATATGGTAACATAATTCCTCAAAATTGCAAAAGAGTGTGATGATCCTTGCTTTCTAGTTGCTGCTTGTGGTCGGCAGTCAATCGGTTTTTGACTGACTCAAATCATTAGGTCTCCCTATACAATCGATTGTGTTCGTAATGTTTGTTCGTAAATTGCTCATTAAGGGTTGAAATTTGAGAAACAGTGATCACAATAAATACAAAAGTGATCGCTATTGTTGAGTCATAGTGAAAAAGATATTCATAAATCAATTAATAAAAAATATCATATAATGTATTTATGTTATTTAAGCAGTAAGTATGGTCGTAATAATACAACAAGATAAACCCACTGAGTATTCAGTAATCTAATCATCAACTCTTCTCAACTCTATAGCACTTAACTTGCCGAGCTGATGAACTTTGAAAATGTTTTTTTTTGTACAAGATTTTTAATAAATATAAAATAAAATAGCCCTAAAATAAATTTGAAACAAGAAACCTATAACATTTTTAAATTATTTTATTTTAGGACTTACAATTATAATCGTAAAATGATATATAAGAACTACCGATTGATCAAGATTACCAAAGTTTTGGGCAATAAATTACTGTTTTATGAATAGGAAAAACTAGGTTACAAAAAGAAGACGTGACAACACGCAAACGAAATTTATTTTTTCTATATACAAAAATATTTTTTATAGGTTTCTTGTTTTAAATATCAGTTACTAATTTCACCCATTATTTTAGTTTACTTTAATTACTTTACTTTACTTAAGTTTACTAAATATATACCAATAATTTTTAAATATAATATATCTTTAATTTATATTTAAATGGTGACCTTTGATAATTTTAACAATAAAGAACTGTAATATACACGGATTATAAAATAACATGTCTGTTTCGTTAATACATGGCTAGGCGGCAAAGAAGCTTTTTTAAGGACTAAAGCAAAATGATTTGTACAATACCGGGTAGTCTCGTAAAATATAACATCTTTAAGAGAAGGCCCTGGTCATAAATTGTGCAATGAAGATACAAAAATATTAAGACATTAAATATCCTCTAAGCTTTGATAGTTTTTATAATTAGTTAATGATGAAACTCGGTCAAATATAAAATAATATATACTTCTGCTAGCTAAATTATTTAAATATTAAGTTAAGCAATTAGCTAGGGCAGTGTCGAGGAATATCGGTAGGGCTGGTAAAGCTTCGGGTTCGATAATATTTGATGTAGACCCAACCTTGACCTGATTTCACCCCAATTTAACCTTCCACTTACTTAAACATCAGCTTGCTTGCATTTGTTATTAATAAGGTTAGTTCAACAATTTGTGCTTTTTTTGTATTTTAGCGTTTATGTTTATCTTAAATAGGTAAGTTATATCGTTAAAGGTAAGGTGAAGTTTAATTATATACATTTATAAGGATAGATTTACATTTATATTACGTATTATTATTTAAATTTATGTGCTTTTAGAGAAATAAAGATTAATAAGGTGCTTATAATTTTTGTAAATGTACTTATTTATTTTATTTATCAAAAGTTAACAACGTTCCTTTTATTTTTAATTTTCCAGTGGGCATATATCTATGAAGCTAAACCTCCGCTGATTATCCAGCATCTTTTCTTAATCAAGAACGTAAAATTAAAATGAGGTCAATTCATAGATTAAGAATAGATTGTGAAACATAATAAATATTAAAATTATGAGAAAATTCTTTATCAGTAATTTATGACAAAAACAGAAAGGCTTAAACTTTTAATTTCATTTATAAGTTATGTTATATAATATAACTTTTTTAGTTTGCAAAAAAAAAATCTGTTGAGCTTAGAACTTACAGTTAAGAACTCTAACTTTTACGTTCAAAACTTAATTTTATATTTGAGCGTGGTTTACTATAAACTACATTTGTGGCGTGACTTTCCTATTTTATGAAATGTTAAGGAAAATATATAGGGAGAAAACTAAATAAAACTAATAACTAAGGTGACAGTCTTCTTGAGATGAATGATCTGCTGTTTTTTCCATGGAACCCTGTGTTTTCTTATAAACTTATGTCCTTATCAAGTCATGCCTGCAAAATACCATGTTTATCTAACCAGCAAGTGTGTATATCATCCACTTTTTGCGTAACAGACGAACAAACACCCAAAAACATTTTCGATATTATACTTGGTTACTTTTGAAATTAACTTTTCTACAAAGCCATTAAAATTGCATATATAAACTCTAACTTGTCAAATATTTGCGTTCACATGGAGCTTTAGAAGCTATCGATCAATCACTGAATTTAGAGCAACGAGCGACTCGTTTCAGCAGGTTTCATTGGTAAAGTTTGTCTAAACCCGCAGATGTTATTTATTGCTGAAGGGAACACGTACAGCTAGCAAAATACTGTATTATTATATTGCAGTAAGAATCTTATTACTAATAAAATAAATTTTCCTTGATAACTTTTCTGTATAAATCTGGAAACGTAACATTGTTTCTAGGACTATTTAAAAGGTTGTACTGGTTTTTTTAACGGGATGCATCCGTTTGGTTTCGCTTTTATTATATTTGTTTTAGTTATAAATTTGTTACAGTATATAGAAACTATATAGATATTTTTTTTTATTTCATAAACAAAGGCTGTATGTTACTCGGTAATGGTTTACTTCCTTCCGATTTTACGTTTGATTTTTTTTTGTTAATACTCTGATGCTGTTAGCCATGTTTGATTTAGCCGCGTCATCTGTTGTCGTGTTTCAGCGCTTTGATGGACATTCTGATGATGTAATCCGTGCACCTCCGATGAAATTTTGGTTTAGGTTACTATAGAAAAAAAACTGTGATATATAATACAATTTTTTTCAAGTAAATAAACAATAAAAATAAAACCATATAAACAACTGTTATCCAAAACAAAACTTTGATTCCCGGATATAAATTGTATCCTTATTATTTATCCATAATGGACCTGTCATTTAAAATACATGCGAAACAAATTCATAAGTAATATATGTATGCAATAATAAAATATATATACTTTCCTTCTATACTGAGTTTTAAATATACCTTGAAGAAATATGAAATATTATTTTATATTCAATGTGATAATTAGGTTTTACTATATTTTTTAATAGCAATTAAAATTGAGTATGTGATAAAACATGCATTTGTTTGCTTAAAAGCAGCAACTAAAATAATTTTGCAAATATATCACGATAACGTTTCAGGAAATAACATTAGCTTTTCTAGAAACGGTTATTTTAGTTTCAATGAAGTGATGAATTAATGCATCATATTTACTTTAATTTAAAATACTTTTGGTTATTCTTATAGAATGCAGAAAAACTAAATTGAAATATGCAATATAGAAGTAGTATAGCATTTTATTACTAAATCATATCTAAGATTTAATAATCCTTATCGTAATGATATCATAAATATTAAGATATAATATCTACATTGTATTTTAGATATTAGCATTTAAATTGAGAATAATAATTCCCGTTGTTATAAAACAGCAGACAAAGGATTTACATTTTCAACATAAATGAAGTATGTACCCAATTTTCAGCTTCCTACAAACATTTTGTATTGATTATATATTGTAGGTATGACGTAGATGCAACAAGTCATGTTCAACCTTGAATCTGTATACTTTATGACTAAGATCATAAAGTTCAACATCGATTGGTTTGAATTGTGCAGGTTTCTAGGTTTCCCAGGGATTGCAGAGAGAGACAGAACGCTCAGTACAGGGATATGACGTAGTTCGCAGATTGGTTCAGGACGCACTCTGACATTTAGAAGGCTTTAAAACCATTTCTAGTTATCGAGATTGCATCGTATTAATGTGGACAGTTTAAATCTATTCGATAATGATTGCTTTTAATATATTCTCCATTGTATTTTTTGAAAGACAATGCCTGGTCCGAGTGCTAATTAGCAGTTTGTTAAGAAATAAAGCAATCCTTACAAACCTGATTTCTAAAAAAGAAAAGATATTTATTTTCATTTTATTTTCAGCCTATTAGTGTTTAATTACTAAAACAAGTTCACTCTACGGAGTGAAGAGCTTTCAACACTTTTGTATTCAATTTATTATTTTTATTTCGTTAGTAACATATTTCAGACTTGTATTTCGAAATAAAATAAATGTAGTAATAATATATTAGTAATTTAAAGGTATCTTGGTACTTATTTAGTAAAATAGCATGTTGAAAAATATTTTAGAGTTTCTATGTATGAAGTGACAAGGCTATTTATTATCTTGGTATATTTTAATCTAACAAATCTCCCACTACGTTTGTGTTTATGAAGTGACATAGGCTATTTACTATCTTGGTATATTTTAATCTAACAAATCTCCCACTACGTAGGTAAAGCTACGGGCAACAGTTTTCTAATAGTATATAGTTTCAAGGTAATTTATTTTATTTTGTAACATTGAAGTATTTTTTTTAAATAAAAATACTTTATCGTCACTAATGTATACCTGCAACTTCTATCTTCTATACACCTTTAGTAAAGGTCGGCCCGGGCTGGATATAAATAGAAACATTGATTGCACCTTTGCACTTTACGCCCACTCACCAACCCCTTGTTACTGTTAAGCTTTGCAGGGATTCAGCTAATGTATTTTTTCTTATAATAGACGGATTTTTTAAAACGTTAATTACTCAACTTCTTATTTTTATTTTGAACAGCTTTTAAAACATTAAGTTAAAAATTTCACATTACGAATTTTAATTGAGAACTATTGTGTTATTTTCTTTTTATGTTAATTACAAAAACTCATTGATAAGTATAAAAACTGTTGGCCTTCATTGTTGGAAATATTTAAAACCTTTCAATACATCTGAAGCTTTCCAGCGAAAGATTGCGCATCAAGTTAAGATATTCCGCCCACGTGTATCTGTATGCAGTTAAAAGTGTAACAAAGGGAAATTGGGGCATGGGATAAACAAAGCAGTGTGTCAAAAACTCTAAGACAAAAGCTTCCATCTCAACCTCTTGAAACATCTTAAGTATGTCATGTATATATTTACGGAATGGGTTATCTTTAAGATTCCGAAACAAAGCTATTTGCGGCGCAGTCTCCGTGATAAACATATGTCAAGATAGCAAGACATGGAGCTATTTGTCGTTTGGAATTGGGTCATGTTTTGTTTTGGATAAGTATTGAAAAATACATGTTATTTTTATTTCAGAAAAACCATCGCGATTAGCATTGAAATATTTGACGCTAGCGGCTTTGTAAGCGTTATTTTTTGGACGCAGTTTTTACTGTGCGGTTACCATAACAGTTTTTTTTTACGATAAACTATTCAAAAGTATTCAAATTTCTGTTTTGTAAGATAATATTTCGCTGTTCCATTTTTTTAATAGTTAACTAAATAAAATATAAATATATCGTTGTAAAACCGTTTCCAATATTCTTTACAGTTTGTTACCCAATTGTAAAACATATTATATAAAAATATCAGTGCCATCTTTGACATATGTCAAGATAGCAAGACATGGAGCTATTTGTCGTTTGGAATTAATATTAAATCAACGAGAAAGTTCTGGAACGGTGTTTATGATAATGAACAGTTATTTAAAATAAAGGTGAAGCGTAGGCTCATAAATATAAAAGATCTGGTAAAATAATTCAAGAATGAGAAATAATATAAAAGTCGGTTAGCGGAGGCACCTCAACGTCGTAGAGGGATTTCATTGCCTCCTATTTATTTCTTTGTTCAATCTATTCTCAGTAATATTTAAACCTAGATCAGATTTATTTTTGTTTATACAAGTAACAGTACAATAATTGTCCTTAAACATTGATAAATTTGAATTCATAATTACGCACAAAGGAAATATTTATCATAGAGTTTTTAGACAACCAAGTTTCAGCTTATATTAAATTTCAAAATCATGAAAGCATGAGTATAGTTGTAGTCAGTTCACGTACTCACGTAAAGGCTGCCTCGACCAGGGTGATATCACCCTCTCACAAAACTTGGCGTGAAGTTACTATAGATGATTTTAATATGGTGAGCAAGAGATCAGAATGGCCGAAATCTTTTTTTTCCAAGGATAAAAACGCATCTGAAACGTCCGATGGAAACCGTTTTATAAATAACCATAGTCAAACGGTCCTTTTTTTTTCTTTCTATTAAAATAAGAAAAAGGGTTTGTACTTTGACAGGCCATGAATATGACTTCAGTAATACTAAGTATTTAAGTGATATTGTATGATATTCCAACGCCTTACGTTTATTCGATCGTGAAAGAAATGTCATGTTAAATGATTTAAGATGAACTAATATATGATATTTATTTAAAATCTCTTATATGTTCTTAGTTATTTAGATGGATTATTGGTTAGCAATAAAACAACTTTAGATCTTTAATTATTTACAGCTAAACATCTTACTTTTTATTTTACTATCTGTAGTTTAGTAATGATAAAAGACTTGGTTTTACCGTATCGTAAAGTCTTCTTCAAATCAACTTTTAAAATATTAATTATTTATTTTATTTCAATATTAATTATTATCGATCCTTATTAACATAAAAGTTAAATTTTAAAATTCAATGCAAAACAAAGTTGTAATTTATTTACTAAATATTGAACACGAAGCTTTATATGGCCGTGTTAAATATAGTTTCCAATTGCTACGTTACTACGTTTCCCAGTCCCCGTAGACTCGTAGAGGCAGGTAGCTACGCGTCTGCGTAGACTCGTTTATGTGTGCGTTTGTGAAAGAGTGTGTGTGTGACCTAAATTCGTTGAGCCTTTATAAAATAGTAGCCGCTAGTATATTTGGGTAACCAGTAGTAGTAATACTAACGCTTTTTCGGTTTAGATTTTATTTACAATGTAGATTTTAACTACGTGTTACTTTGTTATTATATCTTAAATTTATAGCAAATTATGTTATTAAATTGTATGTTATTCAAAACACTGTAATGTAATTAGTATTTGATTATTCATGCGTATGATTAGTTTGCTACGCTTCACTTGTTATGGTAATACGTGTATAGCATATCTTATACAAAATTGTCAGAAAAGCTTTTTATATTAATACTAGCAGACTCGGCCACGCGTTGCTGTGGTTGCTAAGGTTTTGGATATACCTATTACATTGTACTAAACTATTTAAGAAGTCACGGTATTAGAAAAAATAAAATTAAAATTAAAAAACCCCCGACCGCTAAGTAAAGGAAAAAAATTAAAATGCCAGTAAATTTATCAAGGCCAATAACGAAATAACAATATTTTGATATAAAATAATATTGTGACTTAAAATTAAGATGTAAGTTATCCTATGTTTCAAGTTGGATCAAACTACACACGGTGTGCAAATTTGATTAAAATCGGTTAAGTAGTTTAGGAGTCCATCGCGGACAAACAACGTGACACGTAATTTATATATATTAAGATAAGCACTAGACTTTAAAAAAATCAAGATATTATTTTAAGTTGATGTATTACTACTTATTATTTGTTGATATTAATAAAACTACATTTGTTCTTTTTTAATTTAACTTAGTTTTACATTTTGCTGAGTATGTTATGAGCCAGGTAGACTAATATTGTTGAAGTTCTTGGTATTTCAATACAGTTTTATTGTTATACAACCCATATTTGAATGGCATTGACTGGCACCTGTTTGCATAAAGTACACAAAATTAAATTGAGTACAGTCAGCTACAGTCCCTAACCGTGAACGCTGTCTCTTATAATGTCAGAGGTCGGTACGATCGATATTATCCAAATAAGAAAATAGAGGCAGTAGCGAATGAATGAGAACGAATGAATTTAGTGAATGGTCAATTAAATTTAATATGCTGGCACATCTATTATAATATTCTATTTATGTATTTTTAATTCAATTTACTTCTTTAGATTGAATGAATGGAAAATTCAATTCAATGTTGGAATGATCTTAAATCGTACGAGTGTAGTAAGATATAATGAATAGTAATGTTTTTACAGTCTCGAGGCTGTATAATGATACTTCAAGCATCATTTAAAATCATCAAACAAGTAAATTTCTACACAGCTAAATGACCATGAATGATTTTCCAGAGCTCGCGGGTTCGAGTCTCTAAGATAAAAATTGTTCTCTATCTAAAGCTTGACAGTTGGAAAGAAGGCTTTTTCTAAATACCTCTTTATATTTCCATTGCAAATTGTTTAAAACTTTTATAAGCAGTATTTGTGCAAAAGATGTCTATTATTGTTACTAAATAAAAGGTAAAAACTTTTGATTTGCGTTTGTATAAAGCCAGTAACATTCTGGAAGTATTTTGTATTTTTTGTATTTTAAAATAATAATTTTGATTAATAAAGATTTATAAGATACGGTAGTAAATTGCTTTTATTTGATTAAAGCTAAATTCATTTTTAGCAGCAACAATTTATTTTATAATATCGACGGACGCTTTACGGGTAATTTGACGCTCTCGACAAATTTATGTTATATCGATTATCTGTTACTTTATGGCTGGTTGGTGTTAGCATCTAACAATTTAATAACTTGAAGCAATAACATCAACATTTAAAAGGTAGGTAATATACTTAGTATATATATTTTATAAATTAATATTGAGGAAGCCGCGTTAAAAGTTAAAATATGTTCATATTATCATGTGTTTTGTGTTATTAAAATAAATATAATAAGCAGGTATAATTTTTTTTATTTTTTTTATTGTTGGCAACATTTTGCTCAGCCATTGTTTTATTATTATTATCTTTTATTAGGAAGTAAGAATGAATAATTAAAATGACTACAAGTTTCATACATAAACCGTTAGATTTATGCTATTTTCCTTTAAAATGCAGCAAAACCTATCTATTGGTTCAGAGTTCTATTGATGTTCTAGAAACGGGATCGGAAAAAGCTTAGCACAGCTACTATAAATCTCTCGCAGCTTTCAAATTCATCTAACACAGAGCTCAATGGAACAATAAATTCTGCTAATGGATGAGTTTATTTATTTATGCCTCCATTGTGACGCTAACCTTGGGAGCACAAACATTCCAAATAGAATAGAGGGTTGTTATTTATAAACAATCAATAATCTAATAATGAAAGGTAATTCTTTATAGGCATTTGCTAGAGACAGTCTTACAGCTTATGAATTGTCTATTATTTGTTTTATGATTTCTTGTATTAATATAACAATCGTTTCGTAATAAATGAAATATGCCTCATGTTAAGGAAAGTGGTTATTACGCAATACTTGTTTATTATTATTTCTATTAGTCCTATGTAGATTTTTGTGATTTAATTAATTAATTGAATGTGATTAAAATATATAATTGACCAAAATATACCTACCATCTTATAAACAAAAAAATCTCTGCGCTTATTTTTACATCTTATAATTACTTAAAAAGGTAGGTAATAGTTAGGTATTTAGCTAACAATATACATAGTTGGCTATAAAATTATTAATAAATATTTTATTAAGGCTGTTTGTAGGATTAATAATAAATACACACGCACCATCATACACACACATAGGTACATTAACAAAAAGACAAAAAAAATAAAAAAGAGAAAGAGATAAAAATAGACACTGATACCTGAAGTACCTCAACTTCATATACTCATGTAATCATCACTTCATGTTTTATAATCTTACGTTTAAGTATATTTAAAACAAAATAAAGTTTATTATGCGTAAGATAATAATAAAGACAAGCATGTTGATTGGTTGATTGATTGACTGATTAATGTTGACTGATAACACAAAAAAATATTCACCCAAGCGGGTATCTTGACAAATTTAAAATAATATACAAAATTTGTTTGTATTGTAATATTTATTCTTTGAGGTAAAGTCATTTTGAATATTATATCAAAAACCTTGATTTATATTTACATTTATTTATGTATAAGGATAAAAAGGTCACTACGTTGCGGCTACGTAGGCGTAAGGGTGGCTAGTTAAGAATATATCTAAAGGTCAAATGACAATCTTTGTTCGAAATGATGAAGTTTCCTTAGGAGTAGGGTCTAATGGTTTCTTAACAATAAAAGTTTTTACTAGCACACGAATTTACCTTTTATAAGAACCTTTTAGCGTTGCCTAGTTTTAAACGTAAAGGTACGAAATTTGTCGTTATACATTATTCAGCCTATTATTATTTGTGAACTAATAATATAAAAAATAATAATTAGTAAATAAGTATGTGGATATTCCATAACTGGCATATTAAGCAATATAAACTAATTAATGGATTCCGTTTCCAAATAAATTGCGGCTCTCACCGAAACTCGCATTCCATATTATTTATGACAGATCGATATCTCGGTACCTAAGTGACACATTCCTCTTCCTTCTCTCGTCCTGGATTTCGAAGCGTGTTCCAAATGTTTGGTAATTTCTCGTATAAGCTTATTTATATTCCATTTCTATATGTCTCGGCTTGAATCTGCTTGTTGCCATTTTGTTTCTGACAATTTTGATTAATCAGAGTAATGTTAACATAATTTCTCATGATCAAAAAAGAAATACAATAATTAACTTTACTTAAAAGTTGCTAATAGCTTTTAAACAAAAATAAAAATTATAAATCTGTTACATCGTAAAGTAGAAAGTTTTACAAACATAATCTAACAAACGAAAGGAGCGCTTTGTCTTATTAGTATATAAAGAGCCGAAAAAACTCGTTTTGCGAGAAAAGTTTTTTCATTTTCAAATATTTAAGGAAGCCATTTTAAGGAAGCGAGACAAATTCACTTCCAGCTCAAATAAAAACCCTGCTGTATAATTCAAGAAGCTCTTCTTTATGGCCGATTTCAGCATTTCTCTGCCCATTCTTTGTAACTTTAATATTATCTAAAATATTTCCGTTAGCTAGTTTGTTTTCCTGACTCAGAAACTTACTTTTAATGTAACTGAAGGAAAAATAAATATAATAATAAATGTATTCTAGTAAAATGTAAATGTAACATTATAAGAGAATTAAATTGATTATTCAGAAACTTATATAAAATAATTCATAATAGTAAGGATCGTAGCCGGTTGTGTTCGTTTTTCGATACGTCCAGGTTTTTTTTTTCGATAAAATTTTCACAGGCATCAAAATGTAATATGTGTGTATGTAAGTATACTTTAAACATTTAATTTATTCAGAATACTACACAATGGTTACGTTTTACGCTATTTTCTATAGTAAAAGGGAATTTCTTCTACTTTTTAAGCTCTACCTCTTAATAAAAATTACCAAAACTCTTAATTACAATGCTTTATATAATCTTAGTATCCTTTTTTAATTATATTCAGTTACCTCAATTCTTAACCTAGTTTCAATCTCAATAGTAAACCTAATACTTAATACTATAACTGAACCCAAATCCGTACTCTTTGTTAAAGATTTTTATCCCAATTCATCCTATAATTAGAACAATTATTATTAATTATAGGCGTCAAATTTACGTTCTTGTTATTTAGAGATATTTGCTATTTCATTTGTTAGACATGTCTTTCATCAAAGATAACTGATTACTTATAATATAGATGGAACAAACCTTGAAAGACATTCGGCAATATTCAAAAAGACAATAAAACATTACTAACATTTGTTAATAAACTTCTCCCAAACGACGTGAAACTATGATTCTCATTAATACTTGTGTTCCGTTCTAATTGGATATTCTTAGGAAATAGTCTCGGCCTGTCCCAGTTCCTTGCGACTTACTGGAGCGTAAACAAATAAATCGCACTAAACTTTCGAGATTAAGTAATTTAATTTCTCTGACTTCTAATTTAATGGTAAAGTTATTAATATTTTAAGATATTGATTTATGTGTATGAACTTGTACATAAAAGTTTATTTATAAACTTTTTGCTGTACTATATATTCATGAGGGTTCTTGTTAAATATAAATGACTACTTAATGTTTAGTATAACAAAGAGCAACGAGATCGTAATTTAGCATTTCGATTTCCATTCACGTATTATGGAGATACATAGGCCTCGGACCTATTCATTAGAATATAAATTATTGTACCTCAAATAAATTACAGAACAATGTTAAAGCCTGAATTCAGGTTAAGTTTATTGAGTAAAAACATATTTCTTGGTAAGGATGTTTAATTAATCTCTGCCTTTATTACAAAGAAGATTGTATATACCATAATGTCAATTCCTTCTTCCCTTCTTGTAAAAAAGCTAATCCTCCCAAGACATAAAAATAGTATATTAATATTAAGTTCAGTTTGCATTAACAATTTCTATTTAATTCAGAAGTAACATCTTTGAAACTGAGTTGTTTTGCTGATTAAGGTCCGTCTTAATCTCTTTACGATTCAGAGATAAAAAAAATGGGAGGCTTAAATAACGGAGTACAAATATAACCGGAAATAAATAAATAAATAGTAGTCCGGAAATTAATTCTCTTTTAATTTATAATTTTGATTTCATCTTTCAACTTTCAAGTTCTATTTCCAGAAACAACAGTTTTAGATGAATCTGTGGTTTGAATATTAAATGTATTAGTCTGGTTTATTTTGATTTATAGTTCTTTACAACCAAGTACTTTAATGCTAAAAAGGCATATCGTAGTTATTTTAAGTGTTTGTGATGTGTGTTTCTAAGGGAACTTAAAGTATTTATTTTGGTGAGAATACAAATGTTTAACACATTTGGTAAAGAATATAAATGACGCAAATATACATAAAGATGGCGAATATTAAATCTTAAAATATTTCAGTAATATAAAAACCTATTAAGAAAATGGTATTGTCTGCTATTATTTCTGAGGGTTTTTTCAAGTGGGCTATAAATATTAATAATTTCTTGGAGTAATTAAAAATTAGGTTCAAACTGTTACATAACCGTGTCTTAAAACGGGTCTCAAACAAAAGATAATGCTTTAGGGTCGATTAAACTTTTTAGTACGATAACTTTGGGCGCGGTTCCTGTAATGAGGTCTGTCCTCTTTCTTTTTTTATTTGCTACAGAATTAGCTAAGTTCCTTGACGTTTTTTAAGAAAAAGGTCCAAAGAAAAATTTTATAAAAATTTTGCAGTACATTTTCATAATTTTTGTTGACTTGCTTTTTACAATGTTGAAATTAGCGTTATTATGAGTGTTTGTTTAAAATTAAAACGACTGGTACCAAATAGCGAATTTTGTAGACTCTTTAATTTTATTGTACATTATAGTTGAGCTTGTTTCAAGCTCGATACAGTTTTCTAATATATTGTTATATTATGAATAAGAAATAATTGTTTGTTAGTCTACATAATTGATACATTCTGAAATTAATTAACTATTTCACTATTAGCTAGCTACTGTATTCATGACATACGCTGATTTTAATTACACAGGAAATCTCATAGAGTTATTAAACATTTAGTTGGGGGGCAGTTCAAAATGTGTCCATCGAAAAAAAGATGAAAGCAAATGAGGCTGCAATATCTGTCTTTTTTGTTTTTGTGTGATTAGATAAAGATAAGCGTGAATCTCCCAACTTTTCTCTTTTTTTTTTTAGACATTCGCAAACACAGGCATGCATACTCTATGTATAATAACTCAATAAAAAAGCTAAGAAATTTTGATGGCTATCTGCGGATAAGGTCATATATGTTAAAAATTAAAAAAGATTACAAAGCCATGTACTATCGCGCTGTGGTCGAGTTATTTGAGGGCCCTAAATATTTTTTACCCCTTACTACCAAAATTTATGACTTATTTAAATTACTTAGATAAATATCGAGGCTACTTTATAAAAAAATATCCAATGATATGATCCTTAAAAAACACTCCACTGGAATCAAATTTAACTAAATTCAATAACGGCGCGGTAAAATGATTTCCTGTCGCTTGGAACCACGTGAATGCTTTTTAATAAAATGTACCCTCCTTTTACCAGGAAAATGCCTTGACCTTTTCATAAGCTGATTTACGTTTCATTTAGATATAATTCTTAAAAAAAAATACATATTTCTTAACATAGCTTGCAAAATGGCACTCTTTTTCATTTTATTAAGTTTTGAATAATAAATTCTAGAATATTTTAAAATTCACAAACTAATTTTGAGGATTATTATAATTTTTATTTAGAGGTCAGCCAATTCTGGGTAACGATTTTCATTATCCCAAACCTCAGAACAATGCCGAGCTTATATGCTTCTATCGTCAGCATTTAATTAATGTCAATGTGGAATTAGGACAAACAAATATTAAAATAACTTTAGACCCTAAAAACTAGACCGTGAATAGACTAGGCTTGCTTTTAAAAAAAATATGATTGGTCTTATAATTAATTATGTTAGTGCTTACCAACTAATATAAAATAAACAAATACCATTAATTTGTTTTAGTAACATAGCTTTTTATTATTGTAGTTATAAATAAAATTGTACGTATTTTATATCTTTAGAATTTTATTTACTTTGGTTAGACGATAAAAAATATTCTTACAATACAAAAAATACATAATATTTTAGACATAACATAATTTCACTTCGTTAAACATGACTTAGTTTGAATAATAATTATGAGTATGAAATATTGACATTATTATTGTAATATTTACCCACATGTACGTAGATATATGTAAATTATAACTTTACTCCACAAATAGAAGCACCCCATGATACGAAGGCATCCATTTACGTTGTAGCCAGAGGGATCATGGGTCGTTAGGTGCTACTTTGGCGCTACGGTTGGAACTAAAAAATTACCGCACTTTCGTCTACAGCCAGTACATGCAGCGTTTAAGGTTTTCTCATTAAAATATACTTTCAGTAGTTAATATATTAAAAATAAAACTTATATAGTTATAGTATTACATGTAAATATCTTATGTTTATTAAGAATCTTGTGCAATTCATAGCATGGCATCTTGCCAGATATCTTCAGTCGACTCTCAAGGGCTTAGTGCTGTTAACACATATTCTGTAGAGAAATAACATTTCAACATATCTAAATTCGCCTTGAAGTCTTATAAAAATTTATGAATATATGAATACAGATACTTTCCTTCTGTCATACCAATTTACATTGAATATTTTAAGAATTGATTTATCCTTAATTGATTGATGCGTAACAAACTTTTTTTTTATTTAATAACATGTTTTAGAATAAAATGATTTTATAAATGTTTTTATTTTGAATATATTTATTACTGACATAGTCCACGTGGACTGGAAAAAAGCGTTTTACTTTCAGAATATTAGTCTCAAGATTACTGACCGACATCGTCAAAGAAATAACATAACCGCATTTTTCACGTGTTTGGGTAAGGAAATGCTTTGCTGGTTTTTTCTGCACTCTATCATTATATTTGTTTGAGACGAAGTGCGGTGTAACATAAAGTCAATGTCATAAAACATCTTAAATCAATGTTTTTTGAAAAAGGCAAATTATTCTTTATAAGAGTATAAGTCATTATAGATAATTTGATTCAAATTTGCATAAATCGAAATACATAAATATTTAAATTTATACGAAAATTATTTCTTGCTGACTTGTCAATAACAAACTAAGAATATTTTAAATCTTAAATGTAGTCTTGTATACAAGAGATAAAGCCTAGAATAAAATGATTATCACAATGCATACACTGTTCCTAGTATTCCTATTTCTAATACTAACGACTGTCGAAGCGAGAATAAGCTCAAATTGAGACAATTAACGCTAACTACAGTCCTTTGTTGCGAAGATGTGGAATGTTCCTGGTTATTATGGACGATAATTTACTGTTCTATTGTGTAGTATATTTGTTTGTTTTCTTATACATAATATACAATATATTTCTATTACAAAATTATAACCAAGGCCTCCGGAGTTTTAAGAGAAGTTCAATATCTTGGATTTACAATTGTAAAATATTTACAATTATATTTTTATTTAAAATATAATAATTAATAAAATAATTATTGTAAAAGGTTCGGATTTATAGGTATATAAAAAAGGTCTTCGAATTTTGTGCTATAACTGGTAATGACAATTTTATTTTGTAAAAATTCTAAAAAGTCAAGTACTAAATATTAAAAACGCAAGTACTTTGAACCATATGTAATGTTTTATATAACAAGCCATATATTCCAATATTAATAAATAGTTTAAGTACTACTTTTGCTTTTATTCACGGTCCCTGGGCTATTAATGATTGTCGTCCCTTTTTCCACTCCATTGACGCCAAAGATAAGAAATTCCAGTAAAAATCCAGGTCAAATAGTACAAAGTAAGTAAAAAAATGTATATAACATATTCAACAAGAAATATAAAAATATAACTTATTTATTAATCATAATAATATTTTTTCTTACTCAGAGGTTAATGATCTATTTTAATTATTTATTTAAATAAAAACAACCTTTTTTAATATTCTCTCAATATACAAGAGATATTTAGATATGTAAATTAAGAATTCCTTTCTACCTTCAACGTTTTTAAAAGGCTTGGGCTAGAAGGCTTTCTGATTGTTTCTTGCGGGCAACAGAGCGAGAAATAAAACAATCTTATACTGAGAATTACGGAAAAATGCTACGACATTTTACATTTGTGTTAGAAACACACTTTCACAGAATAAATAACATGATACTATGCCGTACTTACACTTGCAAATGTTGCGGTCCCTGTGTTGTTTCATAACGCATGGCATATCCACCCCAGAGCTCAATGCAATAACATTTGGCGCTATTCCAAATGTGTCTGTAGGCAAATCGATCGATGCTACAGACAAAAATGTTATTGTAAATAACTCAAGACATAGATTAAAAATTAGAAGTATATTAAAAGAGAGAGTATATGCATTTGTACAAAATGTGGTACATTAATCTTGTGGAAAATGTTTTATGGTTGCCTTGAACTCTGTTATTCCAGATTAATTCTGCAGAGGTTTTTTATTCTCCGTTTGTGTATTACGAGCTGTAATAAGATTCTTTTTATACTTTTATTACTTTTTCTTTATGTCAACGCATAATTTTTGTGTACATGTTTGTAGCGTCAGCGTTGAAGGATGGTTGTCTTGGACTAAAGTAAACGTAATTAAATACAAAACATGGTTTATATTTACAATGTTATAAAGTAAATATACATATGTGTGTGTGTGTGTGTGTGTATATACTAAAAATAACGATTTATTGTTCAGTGGTGTTTGTTAATTAGAGCGACACGATAACATACCTAAATAGGTTCTTTATCCTATATAAGTTATGTTCATGCAAGTTATTTAATCAAATTATTCAAAACAATATCTAATATATAAAAAGAACAAAAATATATAAGAAATTCATACTTAAAACGTCATTACAAGACATGCAATATAAAAAAACTCTGAAAACAATAAAGAAGATGTTTTGTAGTGAATAAGACATTTGATAATATTCAATGACAATAAAACCTAATATGATAAAAGAAATAAGGGAAATAATGGAAAAAGGAAAGCTTTTTTGGTCCGAAAATATTGAATTTTAGTCAGCCCAGTTCGGAAAAATAATTTTATTTGAGAGAGAAAGTAAATCAAATGAATAAATTATCCACTGAATATACTTAATTTTCTTTTTAGAACCACTCTAAGTAACATTTTTATAAATTTAAGAGAAATACTTCAAATTGGATCATACAATATTGAAATTACTAATGGGATATATATAAAAAGCACAAAGTGGTTGGTTCTCACTGGGATTATTTAATAAGTTTGGTATTTCATTTAGTTTGTATCCCAAAACAACTTTTAAGTGATTAAATGATTAAAATTTAATTTATTGTCTTGACTTCGTATTACTTGAGGTTTTAATGTATCTTTTAATACATGTCTTTTTGGAGGTGAGTGCATTGACTCGATTTCTGTAAGTGTAAATAATTAAATATATAAATTATAATGTACAAAAATAATCAAACGAACCTATCAACTAGTCTAGGAAGGTAAGGCATGGATATTTTATATGATTAAGATGTTTTTTATTGGATGATTTCTCAATATTAAGCTTTTCTTCCATATGAGCTCAATATATATTATTTGTAACTGATAATAAGATATGTTGTAATTCTTGAACTTGAGTATCTAATAACAGCATTGTTGAGTCAATTTATGTCATTATACATCGGCATCTATACCCCACGTTGCCATTACCCTACATATGAAAACGAAGCTCTACAACCCAAAGCAATAACTTGACGTATGTAAGGGCCTCGTCTTTTTTCCATTAATTCTATGTGGATTTTGTGTTTATCAGATTTAGCGTAGAATATCAATTGACGTGCTAAAATTTTTATAAGATAGAACATTTCGAAAGACTGAAGATAAATATATGTTATTATTATTGTAACGTATTCAATTATGAATGTTGTTGTATGTTTCCGACAGAGTGTCTTAGTAGTAGATGTAAATTTCAATACTATACTCGTTTCTTCATAGACTTTTCTATTCATACATAATTGATACGTTCATTCAAAATACATTAAGCAGGCCCGGCACGATCGCTACTCCAGCAGTACGAAACAAAGGTAATTTCGTGGTTAGCCGTAAACCGAAACTCAAAACGAGGTGGTTTGTAAACCGACTTAATAAAATATCCACTTATCTAACCAGAGCGATAGAAAATACACCCTATTCCATACATATAAAGTAGAGATTCAAAATGTTATTTTTTTCAAATTATTATTGTTATCTCTGCTCAGTGTATTCGCTAATGATAAAGAAGGGACGCTTTTAATTATATTTAAATAAGACACTTGAGTACTTTTACGTGTTTTTTTCTTATTTTTTATATTTTGTACAATATATCTATTTATTTAGGCAAACATTTATACAGATAAAAGCTTTGTTCCTTGTTTCTGGTTAAAACTCCAATTCCTACATATATTCACTCAGACTCTTCCGAACTCCGAGATCGATTTATTCTTTGATTGGAAATAAAAGTATTGAAAAGAATTCAGCATGATTGTTCGAAGGATACTCAATTTTACAGAGATATTTCTAGTGGAATAGGAAATCTGAATCGACATTAAATGATCTAATTTCGATATATTGTAGTAACACAAATATACTCAGTTTCACCTACTCGCTGGAGTAGAATGTTATCTTGTTAATTATGAAATAAATTATAAATCCTGTCCAATGATACCGTAGATTTACATGTGAACCGTGTCCAGCCGTCTATTAGCATATATTGCAATTCCACCGAAATGCAAACGTCCAGCAGATTGCATTCATATGCATAAATTACTGTAAAGAATGTCGTATAGTTGAAGATAAACCGTTCAACTAAGCTAACTACTTTGGATAGCTTATAGGATCAGTTTGATAATCAAAGATTATGTAATTTCCATCAACTTAATGAATAAATGTTGTATTAATAAAACAAAACAATGTTAGCGTTTAACATAGTCGGGGTGTTATTACTAAAAACAGGCTCTAACTAAACAAGACCAATAACACAAAACTGCAGATAGAGTTTGTCCCAACACGCGAAGTTTCAGAAATAAAGCCTTTGTTGCGCTACTTTTTTATAACCTGTGACACAGAAATAAAAAATAATAAATTTTATAATAAAAAATATTAGAATTTATTAAGTCTGCCAATTAGTAAGTTAAATGATATAAGAAAAAAGTTTTGAATGAAAACTATTTTATTTAAATTGTTATTATCAAAAAATGTACTAAGCAAATTACATAAAAACTTCTCTAGGTATTCTTTCTCAAGGAAGTTAGTTTAATTTTGTAACAAGAACAAAATTATATACATACATAGAATATTTTAATATCTTATATACATTTTTATCTCAATTCACAATTTGACGTAAAACAATATACATATACCTATTTCAATCACTACGCTACATCATTATAATTCTGCTATAAATAAGTTACAGTTACTATTTTTTTATTATAACATAATTCTAAAGAAATTATTCGAATCTCCTATCATAAAGACGGTAATCACTATTCACTTACCGTCTTTACTTACAAACCTCAACATTTATAAAGCCACCCAGATCTATTCTTACAATAGCTCTACGTAAGTCAAATTCAAAGCGGCCTATATAAAATCCGGGGCTAATAAAAGCTAGGGTTGTTTAAAGCGACAATGGCGCAACTAGGCAAGGGGCACATCCGGGAACGCGGCCGGGTCAAGGTCACGGCCCGCGGATCGATGCAGCTACGCCCCCTCCCGGTACGAGCCGTTATGCCCCCTCTACGCCGCTACGGATCCCGCTACATCGCTACGTATTACATGTTATATCTACGCGCTTTGAGATATTACTCGAATGGATAATGTATGGTTGTAAGCGTATTGAAGTATAAGATAGCATTATTTTTCTTTTGAGACTGAGTTATGTAATAATTTGAGAATATAATATCTTTTTATTTTATTCGGTTATATTACAATGTCTTTAAGACTTATTATATTAGGATGTACATGCAGGGTACACAATACTGTTGCTGATTACTTGTTATATTAGGCAAGAAAAGGTCGAAAATAATTATTTATAATAATAAATTAATAATTTTACGTACATGTTTATTTAGAGGTTTATAATATTATTTGCTACAAAAGTATATATCATAACGTATGTAATTTTTCAGTTATTCACTGAGTTACCAAATATTCAAAAATTAGCGTATATATATGAGATAAAACTTGCGATATATTAAAACCGAAACAAAAGGTAAACTGAACCGTATTTAGATTACTAACTGTACCTATATTTAGTATGCAGTTCGCTTTGAGACCAGAGCTGAACGGAAACTAAATGTGCAACTGCAAAGCAATAAGGCCGCAAAGCTATCACAAATTGTTCATATTAAAACTGTAAAGGTATTTTATTAAATAAAATGAAAGCTGTTTAATAATTCATTCTTTAATTATGTTGCTTAAACCAAAAAAAAAACTCTTTCATACATATCATAAACAAAAAAGACATCATATAAAACGACCTCCATTTTGAACACAGTGCTATTAAATAACGTGAAAAGTTTAGGGTTACAGAAAATAAAATTAAAACATGGTCAACACACGCTTTTAACAAACAGTCGTTTGCTTTGGTAAAAATGTATCTCATTTCAAGTATTTTATAACATTTTTGTTATATCTGTTTCATACATTATATATTGTATAATAAAACGGTTTTGTTATGCGTTTTTGTAATTACAATATTATATGTACTAATAATGACTTCAGATTTAGGTAAGCTTTAAAATAAAGTCATTTGTATATAATAATTATTGTTTAAATAATTATTTTATATATTGCATGACAATAGTAGATATGTTATTAGTATGCTGAATTGAAAATTATAGAGATATTCGACGTATAATACTGTCTTTCAATTAGTACTGTCACATATGCATATCGAAATAACACTAACGATGTTCTTTGATATCATACATTTACTAAAAAAGAATTCTTGAGCATAAATGTTGTTGTTTATTTATAAATCTGTTACGCTGCAGCGTAGAAATAATTTATAATTCTCTAGTGGCCTTCCACAATTCTATCGTAACCTTGAGAATGTTTTTATTGCTAACGCGAGCGTCCACCCCTATACTTGGAACGGTCATGGTCGTGATACGTCAGCATCAAACAAGGGATGTCCGCTCACCTCAACAGCCGGCTCCCGAATGGCCTTCCGTTAGGTAGCCACTAGCGAGTGGTGGGGGAATGTTTACCCGTCTATCCCCTTCCCCGGCGGTGCCAGCTGAGCAGCGGCACGCTATATTTAGGTTGCGCTGTAAATATTCGCTCCAAGTACGGAAAGCGCCCCCTCCCACAGGGGAGATAGGTGGGTACAGTTCCCAAGCTACATAAGCGGGTAAAGTTGAAAGTTCACCAACGCCCGAGCGCAAGTTCGCGCTGTTAGAAAATGTTTTCTTTATTTAAATTCTATTGCAACTTATTCGATGTCTCTACGTTGCATTGACAATACCGATAGTTATTTATTTTGGGGCATTATAAACTTAAATGAACTCAAGGTGTTTTTAAAATAATGTGACATACTGATTATAATTATTTTGCAGTTATGCTTTTTAAGTATTTCATAAAGCAATAACCTAAAAAAAGAAGTGTATGTTAACTACGGGATTACCTTTTAGCAGGACTCATTAATCTTTATTGATACGAACTACAGAGGTCAATTCAGTTGAAACAACTCTCCAAAATTATCAATCTAATAAAACAAGCGTTTGAGGGTGAAGGCTATTCCGAAAATGTGACATTCTCTTCCCCAAAATTAAAATAGATTACCTTTACCATGATGGGCTATTTGCGTGCGTGAACAAATTGTTTGAATTTTTTGCTTTATCATGACTAGCAGTAAAAAATTACTTTTGCTAAATTATTTAATTATTTTTTAAAGTATATTAAACTATATTTAGGTATAATAGATAAATAATAAATAAAAACAAAGGTTAGTTATTTACAAAAATAGTCTACAAACAAATATAACGTTAAGTGTTGAGAAATCAACGTTACAGCTGACTGGCATTCAAGGTCGCTTCCATTTACGACTAACAAATATTGACAATAGATTTATAGAGTACGATGACTTGCAATGTTTGATTTATACGATAATTCCTTTCCTGATAATATCAATGACGGAACAGAGTACCATCTTGAATGTTGTTCCATTTTATCTTTGCGGTTTTGGCTGTTACATCATTAAAGTAACCGATTGTGCACACGAGGCAGCTGGAGTAGGTGAGGTAATAACACTCTGGGTTAATTTAACTTGCGAAGGATGTTCAACCGGTTCTTCAGAACTAGGATCATCTTCGAACCAAGTCACATCTTTCAGGGTAACCTCAAATTCTTCTTTCTGTTTAATTGAATACTTCTCATGCTTTGGCTCACGGAAGCTGACTATATTAAGTACTGGGGCAGTACCACCAAAGGCAATTTTGTCTTCGTGGCTGGTGATAGCCAGAACAGTTCCAACGGCGGGATATGAACAAGCAATGTAGCGATTGTGAAGGTTAATTACCTCTACACAATTAGTTCCACTACCCCCAATAATGCCGTACTTACCCTTGCGATTAAACTGAAAATTCAAAATTATATTACATTAAAAATATTATTTACAGTTTTCATGTAAAAGCATAACAAGTATATAATAGTATCAAACAATGCAGCCAATAATTGAATACCCAAGACTTTATCAAGTTGATTTTAACTATCTAAACAATATTCAACCACAGTGACCTTACAAAGCGAAAACTTATACCTGTTTCAAATTTCAATGTACTTAACAATTCACAGAATGGAAGGATAACAATCTGTCCAAAACCTCAGGACTGAAGCTCACTTTATAATAATATGGCTGTTTGTTTTGTATTACCAAACTATATATCACAACCAGCTAAACTTGATTATAATTATCATACTCTCCCATATTTAGGTATGACTCTACCTAAAGTTCCGAGGTTATTACAGGTCATTTTACCTTTTTCGATCTCCAGTATCGACAGGCATATATATACTCTCCATCAACATCAGGACGTCTGTTCTGAACTCTTATAAGATTTAATCTCTTCTTGGCTACAAGATCCCAAACTGACAGAGCCTCATTCGGTTGCCAGCTACCAGCAATACAATGATCCCGCTGATATAAATTGAATTTTAGTATTCTTACGGTTAATAAATTTAACTACATGCTTTATATCTAATATAAATCTAACATTCGGTATTATTAACGGTCTTCATTCTTCAAATAAATGAAATACTCAGTGACATATAAATATTTTAGGAATTTTAATAAACATTAAAGTTTTTTCATAAGGGCTATTTCAATGAAATTTAAAAATGGAAATTAAAAACATTTTAAAAGCTTCGAAAGTTAAATTTTAACTAAACGCCACTGCGAGTTTTACTCTTAAAGCACACAATGATGAAAAATTTAAAATAATATACTTCAAAGGCACCAAACTATGAGAGAACGTCAAAGTTGATAACGAGGGTGAGACGAAAGATGAAAGTTGAAACCAAGTCGACAAAGGCAGGGTTTTTAATTAAAACTACCTCGTGGTCTCCGCTGTTTAAACACCTTAAGCTATCCAAGTACACTAAGTGGTTTGAACTAAGATACAAATTTGTAAAATGTTAGAGAAGTGTATATAAACTTTTTCTGGCGTACAAAGCCGCAAAAGGTACGTTATACAAATTAAATATTAATAAATATATAGCCTATAATTTATTCGGAACCATTAAATATACGCAACGTGAATACCGCGGGCTTAATTTGTTAACAACCTTCATTTATCACTCCCTTTATGTTAAAGTAAAACTCGGCGTATTTTTCGATTAATCTTACCAAATTCGTCTAATGTGTTAAATATACGAAAATATTTACGTCATTATGCTACTGAAAGGTCTGTGACGGTATCGGGGAGGTTTAATATAAAGGTTGCTTAGTATCGTATCAACTCTATATATACTTCGCTTTGATCGAGACTTCGGCTTTAAGTTTCTTAATCTAAAAAAGACTCAAAAATATCTAAGATATGTGTATAAGTGTGCGTCATAAGAGATTATTTTAACTAGTGGTATAGAAGAACTAATACACAGATCAATTTGGCAAGACAAGTGACCAATTTAAATAAATAATTAGCTATTTAATATTTTTTTTTATTTTATACGATATGATCAGATATAGTTTCCTTAATCACGTTTCGCAATCAAATGGCTCTGAATAGGTATATATTAGTGATTTTTTAATGAAAAAACCATACCTTGGTATCTGATTTTGGTATTTAAGTATTTTAAATATGTAAACATTGCATAGAACATTACGAAGGTACATTTCAAGTAAATGGTTTAAAAAGACTAATATTTTACTAAGCTACTGAAAACTTATTTTCAGAAGCGTTATACTTATCTGGTGTTTTTGTAAATGAAAGACAAAATCTCTGAGAATTGTTCCGTACGTAAATGTTTTAATAATCCAGAGCGGATGTATTGTTACTGTATAGAACTTAGTTACTGTATAGAATAACTTTAAAAATTGTCTAAAAAGGATAAAAAAAATGTTATTATGTATTTACTTATTGAAGTCGTTGCTTCGGGGGATCGTTGTATGTACGTTGACGATAGTGTCTATTTTACGCTAATGCTAATGAATGGGGACTTAGACTATACGATTTTATATTGTTATTTCGTTATTTTCCTTGGTAACTTACTTGCATTTTGAATTCTTCCTTTATTTAGTGGCCCCCCTTCACTTCAATAAGTACATAATAATATTTTTTATTCGATTTAGACGTCTTTTGTATCAAGGATTTTTAAAATTTTTAAATTTATTTTATTTCTGCATTTTAAAATATTTTACTTTTTTCTATGCTACTAAGTAAACCTATAAATACACTCATTTCACTTGCGTAGGTTTTTAATATCAATATTGTAAAATTAGCTTTCACCTTCACCAATAAAAGTTTCATATCTTGGAGACGACTGCTTCTATTTCGACCAAACATAAATAGGAACCATCTCGACGAACCAAGCTTTTGAATAAAAAAACCGCAATCAAATCCGTTCACGCGTTTGGCTTTTACATTGCCACAGACAGACACACAGATACACAGATCGACAGGTCAAACTTATAACACCCCTCTTTTGAGTCGGGGGTTATTAAAAAAGGTTTTGTTTCATGGTTTGCAAAATATTTTTTATGGTCTGGTAACTGTAGATCTGCAACCTTATAAACACACAAAAATCTTAATTTGGTTTTCATAGTTTGTAGTACGTGTTATGTCTATATTGTTTTTTAGTTTCAGTTTTAATAACAATGAATAAAAGTATTTTTAAATACTACAAAAGACGGTGCCAGCTATGATGGCCGTAACACACACATTCACAAATCGTTAAATAAATAAATTTATATAAATATAGAATGAAAAATTAACCGATACGGGCTCAAAATTAAAATAAATATTTTTTATTGCGCCTTATGTATACACCATTATTTTTTTTTAGTAGAAAATAATAACAATAATAACTTATAATATGTTTTTGATCCTAAAAATTACACTAGAGATCAACATATTTTAACTTACTGCCGACAGCAAGAAGTGTGCTAAGCTAGTCAAAAAATACTATTTGGACTGTCTGTATAAATAGAAATAGTTAATTTAAATATAATCTAGGTTTATTCAATCTAAATTACTGGTTTACCTTTGCGTCATGTAATATGAGTTTATTTCTGTATACTTTATGTATTCACTAAAATAGGTAGTTAATATGAAACACCAGTATGTTTAAATTTTACATATACGCCAGGCATTTTTATACTCTACAATAACTTATTTAACATTAGAATTTCTATCGGCCATTTCAAATCTATCTAATTTTAAATAAATATAAGAATTTATATTTTGATTTTGAAGATAATATGTCACTTAAATGTGAAGGTATTAAGTACACTTGAAAAAACTTCTATTTTGGAATGCGTCTACCAACAGACAGATCGTAGAAAACTAAATAAACAAGACAGCAATCATCATTATTATCTTTATAAGAAATTTATCCTGTCTTATACGTATATTTTTTGAAGTAACAATATTTTTTGCTACCACAATTTACTTTGGACCCACAAAGAAATACACAAATGACCTTGAAAGGTATAGTAAATTTTATTTGGCAAGCTTTATTGTATTATATTTTTAACATACAAAAGCCAAATAATTTAAGACTTATCTATCTGTGTGAAACAGACGTATTGTGTTTTTATTATAAATTAACATTTCATTATTTATCATTATTTATTTTATTTTATTATTATTGAACAATTACAAAATAATACAGTTATTGTCACGGAAATTGAAATTATTATAAATAAAGGAAGTGGTTTCGATATTCAGTTTTGGATGAAGGTATTGGACGGATTTGTGTCAAAATTACGATATGCTCTACAAAAGAATATAGTAGCTTTTTTAATAACTGAAAAATGTTATTCTCGTGAAGGAAAACATTCAGCCGTTCATCATCAGAAGGTGCTGGATATTTTAGTCAGGTCAGTTAAGTTATTAGTTTCTCAAGTAGATCTTTGACCCACGAGAGTCAAGCTGCTATCAATTTTGATATAACTTATATAAAAAGATAGATAGTAATCTAGACCCATTAAAAAGTCAGTATGACTGACTAAAGTACAGTTAAAATACTAAATCTGGAACATGTGTATTTTACAATAAACATCTCCTAAAAAATATTTGTGGAACATTCAAAACGATGGGAGTGTGAATTTTCATGTCTATTTTACAAAATTTTGATATTTTTCAATTTATGACTTATATTCAAATTTATATTATATCCTTAAATTAGAAAATAAATATATACTTTTCAGAAGTTTCGGTAATTCCACCTAAAATAAATCGGAGTGGGTAAGCTATTATTTACTGAAAACGTAAAATATTAGTTTAACAATTTTTACAAATATTTTTCTTTTGGGGCGCAGTTTCATATGTTGGTAATATATTTAAATTAACTACAAAACACAAGCCATGTTTTGTATGAGGTTTCATTACCTGTTCCAAAAATATTATTTACGTCTTTGTAAAATTATTGTTAAAATTGTTATACTTATATTTAAGGAGAGAAAATAAAACGGGAAATGTTATTAACGATGGAGACCACCAAGGTATTTTAGCCTAAATATTCGGGATGATTTCATATCGAAAGAAAATATTTAACCGTCTTGGCGGGAAAAGACAAAAGCCTACACTTTGAGTAATATCTTTAAGCGTTAACATGTTTTCACAAACAGATTGATGAGAGAGTATTTAATACATAATAAAACGGAGATGAGAGTAGATGAAATAAGAATAGCAATTGGGCTAGATGGTATACCAGTTGAACCTTGGAAGTTTCTGAAAACGGAGGGATCGAAGTGACTTGCATTATTCTACAAGAAGTTGTTGCATGAAGAATCGATCCGGATGAGAGACATTTAAATTAAAATTAATATTTAAGGGGCGCCCATAAAAGAAATGTTTTTTTTCGTCGTTTTATAAATGATGGTACGGAAATCTTCATGCACGAGTCCGACTCGCACTTGGTCTTTTTCTAACTAAGCTATCCATTAAATCAAATTTGTTACTCTATTAAATCAAACAGAGATTATTTGGAACTGCCTAAATATATTAAGAACTTATTTTGATCAAATTCAGATTCATTTAGTTAGGGTTATTTATAACGAATAAACAGATAAATTATATAGTAATGATAATATCACGTACATTCAAATCAATGCTGTCAGCGCATATATTAACTCCTTCAAAAGTCATGACACATCCCACGTTGCTTCTTATGTCCCAAATCTGAAACAATTTTTAAAGTATTTATAAATATCAACCATTTTACTTAAAGATTATTTTTAATACGAAATGAGCTCTTATTACATATTTTTATTTATAAACGATGTTAGCATATTTTTAATCAAAAAGAATTCCTAATAAGCGGTTTAAATGTTAAAAGCATGTAGGAATGCCGTTTTATGCTTGTATACAGACTCTATTCTTTGTTGACGCTAAACGCTCAAAGGCGTTTAATAAATAATTTGAGTTAACCGCTGGCGAAATATTTTAATCTCAACAGAGACGCTCGGGTTGGCGGTCATTGACTGCCATGTTTTATTCAAGGAGCGTTTAGACAATACCAGTAAAGTGACTCGAGCGAGTATGTAATACTCTTTATCAAGGGACGTGTTGATTTGAGAATCATAACATTAAATATTATGAAGTATATTTTGGTATACTACTCGCTTAATTACTTGAAAGAACTAAATGAAGCTTTGGGAATAAAAGTCTTTCTAATTTAATAGTCATGTCGACCACAGAGCAATGTCAAAGCGACTCGTTTTTTTTTTACCTCGCTTTGCCGCGTTCAGTTGCTAAATGTTTTTTTTATTTTTTTACATGAGATAAAATTTGGACATAGAGGTACCTTTTTTTGTTGGGTATTCATGTGGTGGTTTTGTTGTGCTTATTTGTAAAAGAGACACTTAGTTATGTGGTGGTCACTATAAAAATAAACAAATGTGCTGTGATGGTTAATACAAAAATAAATAAAATGGCGGAAGTCCGACTTTGATTTTCAAATTATACTTTTAAATGTGTCTTTTAAATCTAATAGTTGTAGCGATATTAAGATGCAAAAAAATAGAATGTTCCTTAGCCTGTCTGTTTATAAATAATTAATGTTTTAAGGTTGTCTTGTTTTTCTTGATTCATACTACTTTTGAAACGTGAACAAAAGTTCACCAACGTTTAAAAATATTTTCAAAGAAAAAAATAATATTAAAGAAAGAGCAACTCTCTTGTTTTAATTGTTTCTATAAATATAACTTTAATGAAAAATAAAATCAAGAAGGTAACATTATTTATAAAAATATATATTTCCAGAAGGTAAGAAAACCGATATTGTTGTGAATAGTATCAACTATCAAGTATGCTTCGTTTTTTTTTCCTGTTAACTGTTTAGCTATTTGATATTATTATCTGAACTATTTGAAACATCTATTTCTTTTATATTACCAAATTCTTCTACTATAATGATGATCATTAAATACAATATATATATATATATATATAACCTAAATAATAACTAAACTTAACCTTATAATAACACTAGTAGTTGCCCGCGACTCCGTCCACGTGTTTATTGACTAACAATGTTTTTATCTTTCAAATTGTTTTAAACTTATTTATAAAAAGTATCCTTTGTTACTTCTAATATCTCCAAAAGTATGTGTACAAAATTTCATAATGATCGGTTGAGTAGTTTTCTCGTGAAAGCGTAACAAACAAACTTACATTTGCATTTATAATATTATTAGGATTATTGGAAAACTACAATTTTATAAATAATATTAGGTATTTGCGTTTAAATATTTTTAAAAACTAAAAACCAATAATAATTAAACCTTACTCAAAAGCGCTCATGAGCCCGTTTTATCACACAATTTCAATCAGACGATCACTCACTGACAACAGCGTTATCACAACTACTAATTAGTAACTAATTGGGTGAAATTAGTACGCTAGTTGTCCTAGCACTTCGTAAATAGTGTTTCAATGACTCAAATAAGCAATAAGTACCTAACTACTGCTAAAAACGTTATGTAGTCTATATGAAAACTATATACCCTTAGCGTGTTATCCCAAGCTCCAGATGCGAAGAGATAAGGCCTCTGCCGATGGCACCTGAGAGCACAAACTTGTCCACAATGCATTCTCTGCAGCTTCTTGGGTATAAACTGAAGGCGCAGTTTGTGGACCTTATACGTTATATTCGCCTGAAAGAACACAGAAACTTCGTCTTCAACATAAGTATGCATGAGATTGTTTGTTTGTTCTTGTGTTTACTTCAATATTTCGTTGTAAACAACTAGAACTTGTTATCAAGAGAATTTCTACTTGGACTGCCGAGATGTAAATGTTTAGTGAAATAATTTGTTTGTATAATGTATTTATTTACACATAACTGTGTAAATAAATAAATTATACTTTTATTAAAGATATGAATAAAAATGACATGGTTAACATATTTATTTACAATTTTGTGTTGTAGCATCAACACTTGTTTGTGTTGTAGCATCTTTCAATGTTATTGTATACCTAGTATTTATAATTTTGTTATGTGCACCCAAGTCCAGATGTCAGTCAGTACGCTGGACGTCGCCAACGCCTTCAACAGCCTGCCATTCAAGACATTGGTTGAGGTGCTCCAGTACCACGGAGTACCGCCCTATCTCCGCATGCTATTGGGGGCTTACCTACAGGACAGAGAAGTCCTGTGGGAGTGCGGTGACCGGCGGGTCTACAGACGTGGCGTGAGCCCAGGGGTTCTACAAGGGTCCGTGTTGGGACCGGTCTTGTGGAACCTGGGCTATGACTGGCTGCTTCGCTGTCCGCTCCTCCCCTGGACGAGAGTGCTGTGTTACGCAGATCATAACCTCGTCACAGCGCGCGGAGGGAGCTTCGCAGAGGCGGCCCGTATTGCCACGGTCGGTGCTACTTTGGTAGCGGACCGCATAGGGCTACTGGGACTGGAGGTCTTCGTTTCCAAGTCGGAGGCCATCCATCGGGTGGCGGTAAAGGTCCAGATGAAGTATCTGAGCCTCACCCTGGACGCTAGATGGAACTTCAGGGCTCACAGGGAGTGTATTGACACCCGGTGGAAGTCAAGGCTGGGCGGGTTGGGCTCGAGGCGGATCGGATCAGGGCTATAGGCCGGTCTTGCGACAGTGGGGACTATTTCCCCCCACCTTGATCGTTGGATTGGCCAGTGGTACGGGACTCTAACGTTCCGTCTTGTGCAGGTGCTCATGTGGCATGGGTGCTTCGGTGAGTTCCTGTACAAGATAGCACGCAGAGAGGCGACCCCCTCCTGCCACCACTGTGACGAGTCCGTGGACACGACTCGTCACACCTTGGCGGAGTGCGCAGCCTGGGACAGTCAGCGTACTGAGCTGGCGGCCTTGGTTGGCAGTAACCTCTCGTTGCCGAGCGTTGTTTCCACGATGCTCAGCGACCAGAGGTGTTGGGTCGCTATGGCTTCCTTCTGCGAGCAATTCATTGCCGCGAAGGAAGCCCCGAAGCGGGACAGAGAGGATGCCTCCTCTGAACCGCTCTGTCGGGGTAGGCTGGGTCGAAGGAGGCGAGATTAAGCCCGCAGCCTACTTCCGCAGCTGTATTACCTGGGCGAGAGAGGGGGGTGACCTCTCTCGCCCATCATAGGCCTACGCGGTGAAGGTGTGTAAGTTGATCGGGGCCTCTTACAGTGGGTTCCGCCAGGGCGTCACGGTGAGCGCGAAAGCGATCCCGTGGCGTCCCACTAAAGCAAAGAGATCAACTGTTGGTTTTTTAGTGGGTAGCCTTAGAAATGGCAGCGTCTTCTATGTTGCCGGGTAGTCCCACATACCCCGTCGGCCATCACCTTCCTGGCCGCTGGGATGATGCGTAACGCTTTTTTCCAACGATAAATAAAAAAAAATAAAACAAAAAGATGTCAGTCAGTAAGTTTAAGACAAGTAAATGATAAATCCTATCCATTCTAATCTATTACAAAAATATTACTAAAATATTAAAGCTACTTAAACTTTACAAAACGTGTTTCATATTAACTCTCTTATAAATGCAGCAAATCTTTAACAAAATTATTACATACTTTATTCATAATCTAAGCTTTATATGATATGTTTTTATTGTTAAGTCAAAACACTACCTCACTTACAAGGAACTTTGTGTTTTTTATATAAATATAAGTAATTACAAATACATACACATACATTAAATAAATATACCTAAATAACAGGATTACTTTAGACCGACATAGAGATTAGATACATATATGTTAGTGCAGTGCAGATAAAGTAAATAAGGGCGAGTTTTGATGGTCCTGCCATCTGGCCAGGCTGTAACTTGATAACGAAATCCTTGAGCAGCATCAGCGACCTACTTTCACAAGTCCTTACTTTTAAATAACTCGTAAACCCTATCTAATATTGTCAATAAACCGATTTCACGGCCGGTTTTACGAGAAACACTTTTTTTAATGGCATTACCAAGAAGTGTTATTTTTCCTCTAAAAAGAAGTGTTATTTTCCCTTTAAAAAATTATTTACAATCATTATACAGGATAGTAATATTTTCATTTTCACTTTGCTTATTGTGACTTTTCTTTTTGGTCTAAAAGAGCACCCAATCGAGTACTAAGGTCAAGGATGGAACCCCTTTTAAAATAATAAACAAACCTACATGACTATTTGGGATAATAGGAAATGAAATACATACCTAACCAAATGTAATAAAATAATAATTTTTGTACCAACTTCGATAAAATATCAATATAGGTAACTTATCTGTCTTCGTTAAAAATAAATATTTGATAGCTTTCTTCTACTCTACATTATTTTATTATTCTTGGGAATAAAACAATGCAAGTTTCTTTCGGAATAAAACATTGGCAATTTCATTAAAAATTCAGTGAATATTCAGATAGTAACTACAAAATAATTTATACAGTATTGAGATTTTTCTATATAAAGTAATACCTAACTAATAAATACAGAAACATCTAAAATATAATACATACAAATTACACTAAGCATTTGTAGCGAAATATAATAAAAAACTTAATAATACTCACAAACCACTTCAGACTTTAGCTAATTTAAAAAAAAATGAGGGTATATTTATTAACCTCTTGAGTTTCCATATCGTAGACCTTTATAGATGTGTCAGCGTAACCGACGATGATTTTAGCTTGATCAGCAGTTACTCCCACGGATAGAGCCGGTGATCTTTCTAAAGTAAATATAAGGCTAGATGGTAATCTCATAAAAAAGGTTTGTAATGTAATATTAGGTACATATATATAATATATTTGCGTACCAATGAAATAGGAAAAAACCAAACTGAAGTCAACGTTCTATAATATAACTTCAAAATTGTAACGAGATTAGGCGAAATATTTAAAGAGAGGGGAATACCGAATACCACAAGATAACGGTAGGTATAATTACCTTTTGAAGCTTATCTTACGACGGCCTAGAGAATGAGAACTTATATCTTATATTATATAATATAAACTTTTAAAGAATGCTTTTTTAAACAGATTTTTTTTTATTATCGGTGAATGATATAAATAAAAACATACGACTAATGAACGGTGAAGAGGCGGAGGATATGACAGGCGCTCCATAGAATTGAGTGTTAAGGCATTCCAGAGCTGGATCGGCACGAATACAATACTCAGGAGGATCGTTGGTCGTTGTTGCAATCTGTTTTGTGGTCTCGTTACATACAGACAATTAATTGGTTAGCAAGTTTTAATTGATATCAAATAAGAACTAATTTGCATTGGCTGTGTTTGGAAATTGGAATTAAGATTGGATATTTATTTATATCGACGGTTCCAGTGTTATTTCGTCTAAACAAAAATTTTTTAGCACAATGGAGTTATACATATTTGGAATCAAAAAAAGTCTGTGATTTAAAATACGTATATAATTCCATTTTGCAAAAAAAAAATATTAGACCAAATAGCGGTCGATACATTATTTGCTATGCTGGTAAACGATTATTGTATATATTTGTTGATACAACTAATAAAAAAGATAATGCAAACTACATTAGGTATTTCAATTCTATAGACAACACCATCACTGCAAGCAGCGTAGCACACTCTTTCTTCTAGCTTACTATATTCTAGTGCATAGACAGGTCTTGGAGGGAACTGTATATTTCGCAGAGTTGAAAGAACTACCCCGGTACTGCCATGTCGCATCTGCAAAAAAAATACTGGAACATAATTTAACTTCAATTCAATTATCTATTAGCATAATATATTTGCAATTAACAATTTTCATCAATTTGCAAGAACTCGAATCTGCAACTTCTCAATTCCGCCTCCGTCACTCTGCAATCTAATCTATTATGTCGGTTACAGGGTCTACTGACCCACCCGCTCCCTCGGTGACGCTGTAATAGCCAACAGGGCTAAAAGCATAGACAGACAAAAAAAAATTAAAAAAAAAGTCGGTTACGGCGTTGTAAATTTAGGATTTTAAAAAAATATATACGTGTGTAATTTGATATACGTGTGTGAATTTTATGAGGTTAAATATTTTTTCATAACCCATTTCTTATTTCATAAATTGTAAAGTTTCAAATTTTTTAACAATGTTTTTTTTTATTTAATACTACTACTTTTCAAGTATTAAGTGACGACTCTATGTAACAATATTTAAAAATATTTCTTAACCAATTCATAATAATGGAACAATGAAACTCCGTATCGGCAAAAAGTAAATCCGCTTAGTTGAATAGTTACACAATACTACCTGTACCATCCCCGAGGCATGGCCTACAATAATTTGGCCTCCATTAGGAGAGTATGTCAAAGCCGTTACAGCGCCCAATTCAGAACAATACCATCGATAGTTCAATATCTCGTTTCTAGTGTCTTTTAAGAACTTATAATAATTTTGTTTCGTCCACGCGAAACGAGTATATTCCTCATGCCCTTGATAAAACATGGGGTACCATATTCTTGGATTTTCTTCATTATTGTAATACGAATTAATATTTTTTTTGTAATCCGAAATTATTTCATGGTGCTCATCCATTTAAATAAGCATACTAGATTATGTGTAACGTCATTCTTATTATTGTTAGGAATTTTAGCAATGTTATCCAAGATAATTATTTATATCAATAAATAGCAATTTATCAAATTTATTACATTCATAGTTATTGGGCTTATAAAAAGCCGTAATATCACTTTTTGTATTCAGCAACCATAACCGAAGAATACTATAAATATTAATAGGTAACGATTACTTTTTACAATAAATATAAATAATGCAAATTTTATTAAATATAAGCAATTTAAATTTATTCATTATTGATTATAAGCAAGTAGGTAGACTCTATCATAAATCTAAATATTCTAGCGATACAGTTAAACTGTTTAGAACTGTTGTAGTAAGTAATATTATTATTAGGAATTTAGGTACCTACCTGAATCAGTCCAGTCGAGTGTCCTACTATTAAAAATTCACCATCTGGACTATATATCATAGCGGTAATAAATCCTGTTTCTGATAAATAGTTTAATCGTAACAAATTTTCATTAGGGGTGTCTTTGATAAATCTACTATGATTATCTTGTAACCATGTAATTTCCGTTAAACTTAAACTTCTCTCAGCAAATGACATAAAGCCAGAAAATCCTTTTTCATCTTCACGTACAAATTGCCTTTTTATGCGATTTCCATATTCTTTGACAAACACTTGAATATCTGATTCGCTCTCCGACAAATTAAATCGACTGTATGTAGATATGTGAAACAGGCTTGAGGCCATGATGTATTTATAAGTTATGTATAAAATTCTTCAGTTTGTATGGTTTAGCTATTATTTTAATATTTCATGAGACAAACAAAGATGAACAATTGATGTTAAATTAATTTGTCACATATGAAATATGTAGAAAAATAAATGAGTGAAGTTTATGGGATATGTTATCATAGAATTATTATACATAATATGTCTATGCATGTTATAGAATGATACATATTATAGAAGTGTAGGCCTCTTGATAATAACCGACATGTATTATATCGGCTGTTATACAATCATTACTAAGTAATACTATTGCATTAGTATTTATTATTTAATAATTAAAACAAAGAAGTATTTGCTAGTAGTAAACGGAGTACATATAGGTTTTGAAACTTCCGATTCACATAGGTATCACCTTTTTTAATTTTAACTAAACTAAGGTAAAGAACGTACTTGGATATACTACTATCACATATTAATTTTATAATATTTGCTTGTTATTATTTTTAATGCGTAGTACGAAACGTTTTTCAGAATGACAGACGTCTATTTAAAATTTAAAAAAAAACATAATAAAGATAGGAAATGCGATATTGAAACAAGAGTGAGCGAGCAACGTATATAGCGTACCGTCGTAAACGAACGTGAACGAAAGTTACCGAGGTGGACGCCATATTGTAATGTCAGGTTAGGTGAAGGTGGAGAAAGCACTTGCCTTTTATTTCCAGTATTTGTCTTTAAAAAGTGATTTATCAATTGAATCGGACTACAAATCTCAAAGTATGTATTAAACTCCATTTCTTTGAATTTAAATACATCTTATTTATATGTGTTGAAGAAAACGAAATGTTGTAAATTGTCGGGTGTGGTATTTAGTACATATGATTTGGTCAAATACTTTGTTTATTTTGTTATAATTTCTTGATTTCCTTTGGTTACATTCAACAATAATGTATATGATGACATATTTGTAGTGAAAATAAAGGTGTTACTTGTGTATCATCCAATTGTTTATAAATCGATAGCGAGGGCTGCGTCGTGAGCTTGTTTCATAGTTTATTTTTTATAGGCGCAGGGTGCATCACTGCATCCGCTAAATCATGAGTTATCAAATACCATCATCGCAGAGCCGAACGAGTAAGTATTAGAACAGACTATTTAAGCCCCAATATAGCAATAAACTTATCCACTTCCAGAAAACAGGTTGTGTTGTGTGACTCATAGTATCTAAATCTATATTATATATAAAATAGATATTGACATCACCCATGATTACTAACTGATAATTATTTCTGTTAATAAATTAGCTCTACTTAAGAACTTAATTCATAATTTCTATTGTTAAGATATATTTAAAACAGAAATTAGCTACATTTATACACAACATTTTGCTTACAAAAATGTAAAAATTGGTATGCAAAAAAAATAATTAATAGTAATTATATTATATTCAAACACAAGCAAAATAATTTGCTTACTTTGGGGTTAGATCAATTTGTGTAATTTGTCCAGTGATATTATTATTAAAGCTTACAATAAATTATGTTTACAGTGTCTCACAGCAACTATGGGGGGTCTGATGTGCCGATGGCACCTAGTAAGGAGCAACAAACTCTCATGTGGCAACAGAACTCTTACTTGGTGGACTCTGGCATCAATTCTGGTGCTGCAACTCAGGTATTTTTATCTTGTTGTTACTTGTAGTACTTATGTTAATAGAACAGACTAAAGAAATCATTTAAAGCTTGAGTATGAGTAGCTAAGAAATAAAAAAAAAAAGAAAAGTGACTTGCATCAAGTTTATGACAGTTGAATCTAAAAGGACTAGAGTAATAAATAAATAAATATGTAATAGATATACCTTATTCTGAGCTATAGTAGAATGAAAAAGTATATTTTATAAAAGTTTTAGATCTTAATTTTTGTTTTGAATTCATTTTATGTAACTTTGATTTTTTCACTTTAGGAAACAGCAAAGTTTTCTGGAAAGAGATTAAAAACGAATGTAATCTGTTGTATTTAAAAACCTTAAATTACATCTTCAATGTATTTCAAAGAGACAATAGGTGAACTATTATTGACAAGGACACTAAATGCCAATAAATCTTATGTTTTTACGTTTGTAGAAAGTTTAATTTGAAATTACACTTTATTGTTAAAAAGGTCATCAACTCATTATTGTGGTTGTGTATTTTAAGAAATAAAGCTTTTTGGGTTTGATGAGGACGGAAACATTTGTAAAGTTTAAAAGTAATAACAGTTTATTGTATGAATTCAATTTTTAACCATATATAATTATAAAGTTTTTGATAAATTTAATAGTTCTGTTTGTTTTAAAATAAAAATAAATATACTTAAATGAAAATACAAAAAATAATGGCTCTTATGATTGTATTATTGCTATTAATAATATAGGATTTAATTCCCGGGAAACTACAAATTACGTGAAATAGGGTCCTAAAAGCTTCTGCAACTTCTGTAAACAATTACATAGTAATAATAATAAAAATAAGAAAAAAACTACTTTTGAAAACAGTTATGAGTAACATTTTTGTGCCACGGATGAAAATATATAAGTATTTGGATGTAAAAATATAAAGATATATATAATATTTATGCTAGAGCTAATAATGCAATGATCACAATTATTTCAATAATCTTTATGCTGACAGTTTGTATATCATATAATCCAATATAATCCAATACTATATTAATAAACAAACATACATATACTATATAAAAACATTTTTCTTTCCGACTGACTGTCAAAGTCAAAACTACTGAGCGTATAAAGTGAAATTAGAATAGAATCACTTCATAACTCAAGCTTCTGCAAAAGTGTGTCCCGTGAAGTCAGAAATATTATATTTAGACCTAAAATTAGTTGGCTATACTGGTACTGTTTGCTACTATTCATATGAGCCACTGAGGGACTGACCTAGTTAAAATAAAGTTTAGTTTTGGTAGATGAAAGAATGTTGTCTTACAGGTGCCATCTCTTACTGGCAAAGAAGATGATGAAATGGAAGGAGATCAGCTTATGTTTGACCTGGATCAGGGTTTTGCTCAAGGATTTACCCAAGAGCAAGTTGATGGTTAGTACTAAACAAAATCTATTATAGATTGAATTCCATTATATTTATAGAATTTTGTGTGACTGAAGATTACAGTTGTTTTTAATAATGTATAGTATATAAATATATGATATGCATAAATAAATAATATATAAATAAATATCTGTTACCTTACTAAATGTTTTTTATAAAACTCATGCAGATATGAACCAGCAGCTATCTCAAACCCGCTCGCAGCGTGTTCGTGCTGCCATGTTTCCCGAGACTTTGGAGGAGGGTATTGAGATCCCCTCCACTCAGTTGGACCCGGCTCAACCCACAGCTGTCCAACGTTTGTCTGAGCCATCTCAGATGCTGAAACATGCTGTTGTTAACCTTATTAACTATCAGGATGATGCTGATTTGGCTACACGGTAAGTTACAAAAATATCACGTCTGTTAAGAAGGGAGAATAACTGCTCCTACTGCTTAAACTGGTCAAAGATGTTCAAACCACAACTTTATTATCTTACAGGGCTATACCGGAACTAATCAAGCTATTGAATGATGAGGACCAAGTAGTAGTCTCTCAAGCAGCTATGATGGTGCACCAACTCTCCAAGAAGGAAGCTTCACGTCACGCCATCATGAACTCCCCTCAGATGGTTGCAGCTTTAGTGAGAGCCATCTCTAACAGCAACGACCTGGAGACTACCAAAGGGGCCGTGGGAACATTGCACAACTTGTCTCATCATAGACAAGGTTTACTTGCCATTTTCAAAAGTGGAGGGATTCCCGCTCTGGTCAAGTTGCTGAGCTCCCCTGTAGAGTCGGTGCTTTTTTACGCTATTACAACTCTGCACAACCTACTGCTACATCAGGATGGGTCTAAAATGGCCGTACGTCTCGCCGGAGGGCTACAGAAGATGGTGGCATTATTACAAAGAAATAATGTTAAGTTCCTGGCTATAGTGACGGACTGTCTTCAGATTTTGGCTTATGGGAATCAAGAGTCCAAATTAATCATTCTCGCATCTCAGGGACCGATCGAACTAGTGCGCATCATGCGCACTTACGATTACGAGAAGTTGTTGTGGACCACATCTAGGGTTTTGAAGGTATGTACCAGTGTTCAATCAATATTTATTAATTAAATATACATTTAAGAAAAAATATCATTAACCTAGATTGAATGAAGTAATAGGAAAATGTAACCGAGAGTTTTTAAATATTTTTGCATTAAAAAAAACATTAATCCTTAGTATAAGAGCCATGCTTTAAACATATCAAATTCCCAGGTGCTATCGGTGTGCTCCAGCAACAAGCCCGCTATAGTGGAGGCGGGTGGCATGCAGGCCCTCGCCATACACCTCGGCAACCCCAGCGGCCGCCTGGTGCAGAACTGTCTCTGGACTCTGAGGAATTTGTCCGATGCTGCCACTAAGGTTGGTCATATATCGTAATTGTTAGTTCGTAAATCACGTTCGTTTGTATGAAACATGCTTTGTTTCAATGTATAAAAACATTCCATCTTCGATCGACACACGGACAAAGAAAATAGATTGTCGATTCGTTCGTGATCATATATTTTGATAGATAAGTAGTAATTAGATAGATAACTAATAATCAATTAGATCTCTTTCAAAGTAACTAATAAAAATAAAATGTATGCCTTTGCGGTTTTACGAAATATCATAATAGATTTTACGTTTAATACGTGAAAATTACGTACGCTGGTAACGCTTCCGTACCGCACGCCCGCAGGTGGAGGGTCTGGAGGCTCTCCTGTCGAGTCTGGTGCAGGTGCTGGCCTCCACCGACGTCAACATCGTGACCTGCGCCGCCGGCATCCTGTCCAATCTCACCTGCAACAACCAGCGCAACAAGGTACAGCACGTGAGAGACGTCGGCTTTATAATGAGTGGTCCGGTCGCCTAACTCTCTGTGTGTCAGGTGACGGTGTGCCAGGCGGGCGGCGTGGACGCGCTGGTCCGCACTGTGGTGTCGGCCGGCGACCGCGAGGAGATCACGGAGCCAGCCGTGTGCGCGCTCAGACACCTCACCTCGCGACACGTCGAGAGCGAGATGGCGCAGAACGCCGTACGGCTGCACTACGGTCTACCGGTATGCCGATATATCTTTTTATTTATTATTTGAATTATTTTTATCGGTTTCTCGAAAGATACTATAATTTATTTATTATTCTTTTCGGTGGAGGTTTATACACTTTTATGTTCCTATTAATAAACAAAGCTTACGTCGGCACAAGTCGTTCTTCCAGGTGATAGTGAAGCTGCTGCAGCCGCCTTCGCGCTGGCCGCTCGTGAAGGCGGTGGTAGGTCTGGTGCGCAACCTGGCGCTGTGTCCGGCCAACCACGCCCCGCTGCGGGAGCACGGCGCCGTGCACCACCTCGTGCGCCTTCTGCTGCGCGCTTTCAACGACACGCAACGGGTGCGTATCCTTTCGAATATCGTGATCGATCCCGATCCGATTCTTCATAACAGATATCGAAACCCTAATCCGTCTCCCCCTCAGCGGCCAGTCCCGGGCGGCGGCGGCGGCGGCGCGTACGCAGACGGGGTGCGGATGGAGGAGATTGTGGAGGGAGCCGTGGGCGCGCTGCACATCCTGGCGCGGGAGGGACTCAACCGCGCGCTCATCAGACAGCAAAACGTCATACCGATATTTGTACAGCTGCTGTTCAATGAGATCGAAAACATACAGGTCACTTATACTTATTATCTATACTTGTAGTCTAACATTTAATTTATCTCGATGGACACCTCATCAGAAACTTAGGTTTGTCCGAAGGACGTTTTGGAGATTAGCGCGTAACTGGATGTTCGGAACGTAGTACATAAAAAAAATACATAAATAAATATGATTTCCATTTCGAGTGAACTTGCATTGCGCCGTTAAAAAAATACGGTTCTTCTGGGACGTCTATTTTATAAGTATCGAACAAGAGTATCTCTTGAGCCTAACAATGCAGACGTATATTAATGAGTAATGGTGTTGCAGCGCGTGGCGGCCGGCGTGCTGTGCGAGCTGGCGGCCGACAAGGAGGGCGCAGAGATGATAGAGGCGGAGGGAGCCACCGCACCTCTCACCGAGCTACTGCACTCGAGGAACGAAGGTAGTCGTACGCCGAGTGGAACCGAGCTGATGCCACCTTTATCGTCAATATTTAATTTGTCGATCCCGTGTGGACTGACGATTCCTTTATTGTAATAATTGGTGTTTTAAGTATAGAAAGTGAAAATATAGTACGAGCGAGGCGTGTCCGCCCATCTGCGGCGCCGCAGGGTGTGTGCGTCCTTTGCAAGTTTGCGGTTCCCGAGTTTGTAAAATAGTAATAATAAACATTCGTACGTTCGAAAGTTTGGACGACGTTATTAAACTAGAAACTGTAATATATAACGTATCCTAAAAATGAATGTCTTGAAAACAATTTTGAACCGTAACTAAATCCGTGTTCACAGGTGTGGCGACGTACGCCGCGGCCGTGCTGTTCCGTATGTCGGAAGACAAGCCTCACGATTATAAAAAGAGACTCTCCATGGAGTTAACTAACTCTCTCTTTAGAGACGATCATCAGATGTGGCCCAGCGACCTCGCCATGCAACCCGACTTGCAGGTACGATCCTGATATTGATATAAACATTTATATCAATCAAAATCTATAATATATCAATTGATACATATAAATTATTGATTAATAGAATAAATTTAATATGTTTTCACTATTATTTGGTTAAATACAATGCTTATTTTTGTCGATGTGTCGAATTAAATGGATGTTTAAAGAAATCATAATATAACATTTCTTTTGTAAATGATTTTTAATTCCCATTTGTGTGATGGTACTATAGGACATGCTGGGACCGGAGCAGGGCTACGAGGGACTCTACGGGACCAGGCCGTCCTTCCACCAACAAGGTGACTTACATTTGTTGTTACAGAATAATGTATTTAACTGTGAATTGATGGATGTAATCATTGTATGAAAAATTGTATGCTACTGAACGTACACTTAGTAGAATTCCTATCATTCTTTAATTATTATGTCAAATTTATGCATTTTGATAACTCATTATTCTGTGACATGTTTTAAAACTAGTAGCCTAACATTGATTTGGTCTCGGTGATCGATGTCGAGTATGAAGCACTTGTATGTAAAGTTTCTATTTAAATATGTTTCTCTCTTCTTTACACGCAGCTTAATCCGGGACCTATTTATCACTAAACACAGGTGATGGGATTATTATTATTATTGTGTGTGTTCTAATGTATTGTTTTATTTGTTGTGTGTGTCATATTTAATATTATGTATTCTAATATATAATAGATTTGCACGGAATTCGTCCCGATTATAAAATTTTGATAGCTGATGATTGCTCATAAAATACTTTATTGTTATTGCAATATTACACCTTAACACATTAACTCCCACCGTTGTGGTATATATATGTATATGTATTTAAAAACAAAATATTGCCACTGTGTCGCATTGAAAGTGTCCATTATTTAATTACATTTTGCTATAATGACTTACCCCTCTGCTTCAAAACATACTGTTAGCATTTATTATATTGTATGTGTGTTTATTTTATATTGTATATTTAAAACTTACAAAGCATCGTTTGTAACTCTTTGATGGCATAATATCCTACAAAATAAAAAGATATATTTGATTAAAGAAGAATGTTTACATTTAACTTCAAAAGCAAATAATACAAAATGGTAATAAGGCATCCCTCTAATGTCAATAAAACGAATATTCAATATTATTTACTCAAATCTAATACACTTTAAATAATTCTAACCAAACCTAAATAGCTTAAAAGATTTTATTTCAATGCGACAATGGTGATTCATTTAATTTACGAAACAACCGGCATAATCTAACTCGAAATCATTGCAGGCTACGATCAAATCCCGATAGACTCGATGCAGGGCTTAGACATCGGCAGCGGCTTTAACATGGACATGGACATGGAGGAGGCCGCCGCCAGGGACGACCTCGCCTTCCCCGAGCCGCCGCATGACAACAACCACGTGGCCGCCTGGTACGACACTGACCTGTAGGCGTCGCCGCGGGAGCTGCTGAGGGCGCCACTGTGGTCCACTGTGGGCCATTGTGGTCCACTGTGGTCGCCACCGTACGCCGCTATGGCTATCACTGTTGGCGCCAAGACGAAAACGACGTCCCTTTACCTAAATATGTTCATCCATTACTATTTTGATCGATTCTGATGCGCGTGCCGCGTATCGTGTGCGAGTCTTCATAGTCTCGTACAATTGAACGTACTATGTTTTTTTTACAAATTAATTTAACTACTCCAAAGTATGAGATGTCGGTTGCCGTGAGTTCTTGATAAGTTGAACCTCCGCGATAATCTCGTGACGTGGCGGCTAACTATAACATGGTCAAATCTAATCAAATTTCAAAAGCTTCGGTGCTATGTTTACGTCGAATATGCTACATCGGTATTACATTTCACACCAGACGGACGGTCCCTGCATTGATTATATCGAGTTTTATACGCGAACGTATGAAATGCGTGTAATCGGAATATAGGGTACACCTTACATTATAAGATATAGGCTTTAAAATAATATTTTCTAGCGTAATTTGATTTATTTAATATGTGCATTTACAATGTGTGATTTATTGTTTTGTTACAATTATTGGCTGGATGACATTTTATTTAAATAATTCATAAGACTGTTTGATTGCTAAGAATCGTATTTTATATTGGTTTTGACTGCCAGTTTTTTTATTGCTGACAATTTTTGCACTTTGTATTTCGTGAACAACAAATGAGACGCGTCTCGTATGACGTCACTTGACTTGATTCAAGCGACGTTAAGTTGTAGTCGAGTGTAAATTTCACGCATCACAAAACTGAATGATACGCGATTTTGACTCTTAGTTGTGTAATATTAAGGACGTGTATTTGATATATTACGCGAAATGCGCGTACTGAAATAATAATTAATATTATGTATTGGTATATTAAATATAACAAATTAGTAGAACAATCATTATATAACTTAAAGGTGCGTGCTCTTCACAAGTAGTACAATGCATACTGAAATAGTTATAGCGGGTTTTATTTCTGACTATTAAAATATGTACTGAATCACTGTTTTAGTGTTAAGGTGTGTGTACACTATATTACTCAGAAAAGTGCCAAATAAAAAGAAGCTACCCTAAGGTCTCCATTGAACTAAACGTTGACTACAATGCGTAGTTTGAGAATAACTAAGTTTATTCCACAATTTGCAGTTACATTCTGCTTGAAACGACAGTATTGTTTTGTATGAACGCACACTAGTGTGTACTCACCTTAACAGTATGTAGTTTATTACGATATTGATAATTATTAGGAAATGCACACTAACGTAACGTACACGTAGCATTAGATTATTGTAATCGTATATTTAAGATTTAGTTTTAATTGCGTAATTCCTCTAGGGTCCTCATATATAATTTTTCTATTTGTATTCTAAGTACCTTTACCAATGTTTTTATACTAATTCGATTATGAAGACATTGCTGAAGCATGTTTTTGTCCATTTATGTATGGATATTAAAGTCTAATTAAAACGTCTGTGTTGTTTTATTTTTTTCTTTACACCAATGCTTAAAAATTATCAATATTACTTAGAAGTTGGAGAATCTTCGCCACAAACTTACATTAATAATTAAATGTAAAGCATTACGTAAGTAAACAAGGGTACTTATAAAATTATTTCTTTTACTGCTTAATACAAAGGTTACATGAAGGTCTTTGTTAACTACGAATGTCGCCGGAATATATAGACATTGTATACCGACTACTTACCTGAATTGATTATACTGACCTATTAACTGGTTTCGTTTGTTTTTGATTATAATATTAAATATTGCTATCATGCATAGGCACCGATAGTCATTTTTATCAGAAACAGAGGAACTTACAGATTTTGAAGCGTGCTATTCTCAAAGTATAAGTTTTATTGTAATATTAGATCAAAGAAATATTTTTTGATCTTGAAGTGTTTATCACCTTTCTCTACAAATATTATATAAGTTGTTATAAGTTACTAAATTAATGTGATATTGAATTGGATTTATCGTATGTTTTTAGACATACAATTTGTTTTACTTGATTATTATCTACCTGATGGAAGATAAGTGGTTCCTTCGATCATGGATGGAAATATGAACATTTGCAAATGCGTTGCGGCTTTTCATCCTTCAGAAATGAGGACTTGGGTATTTAGGGGCCCAGGATACACAAAGGAAGGGGAGAAATTGGATATATAATATACCTACAATTATCAGTTTTCATATGAACATACATGTCGAAGTTGTCATTATAAGTGTCACACCTAGCTGGCTTCGATAACTTGCGAGTGACAAATTTCATCCTATTACGGACATATTTTTTTAATTTTAGGATATCTATTGATCAAATCCAAATTCAAGATTAAGCACTGACAACTGGTGGCACCTATATCAATATAAATAAAACGAAGTTCACCATCCAAAACTCAATTCAGAAAGTATGTTTTTGTAAAGAAACTCAATTCTAATTTCCGGAAATGAATGTTTTACCTTGAAAATGAAACCACTATGCTTGCTATGATGAAAATATTTACACTCGGAAGACTAGGTACATAAATATAAGTCTTGTACTTGAGTATCGAAAGATAACTCGTAGCCCGCAAATTGTTAGTGAAGGTAGGAGACCGCAACCACATGACGCAACTTCCCTGCCTTCGTCCCGACAGTTATTATGTACAATTAGGACTTAGACCACGCTACGGCACTAATCTTACACTAACTTCGGCGTATGCATAAATAGTTCCCGTCTAATTGCTGTGGCTTTGACGGCAATTTGATCAGGTTCAAATTTAATTTATATATATATATATATTAAATTAGTGTGAGGTTTTCAGTAACACTTTAATATGAATAGATAAAACTATTTTTACGGAATTATATATTTATGCTCATCACATAAATGCCTGTCTCTGCCGGGAATCGAATCTGAGCCCAATTGCGCCGTGACACTTTAGGCGTCTCCGTCGCGACTCGACCAAGTGAGACCAAGAAAGTGAAATTATATGTTTGGTTGCAACGTCTTATGTACGAATTTTTGAGCAACATATTAAAGGACTTTAAATATATCGAACTGTCAAACACAGGATCAACGCAGCATTGATAGAACGTCGTCGGGTTACCTTAACGGTTTATTGAGAAAACTTACAAAACAATAATAAGGCTCTCCGTGTTGTATAGATCGAAATTCTGTGTTACGAAAGAAATGGAATCAAATAAAAGTGCATGCTGTTGAGATGGATCTGTGTCGTGACAAGAATTAATACAGTAAGAAATGAGTAGTAGAAGTAGCAGCGGTGATAAAATAAATAAGAAGTAATCTTTGATGGCGTGGTCACGTTAAGCGAAGGGATCAAAAAAGGAGAGTCTTAAGTATGAATGTGGATCTTTAAAGAGAAGGGCGAGGCAGAAGACCACCCGTCCATTGCCATCCATGTCATCTTCGGTCATCTAGTGCAGTAAAAATAATGTGGCAAAGAATCTCTACTGACAACGACGACATTGTATGATAACAGAGCGAGGAAGAAACATATACAAATTGCGTTGATACAAAAATAGGCAGGTGTGTGAAATTTTTGGTCCGGAAAATTTCCTCACTTTCACGAATCAAAACTGATTAGTGCTATAACTAAAACACCTACTACTAAAAGTAGATGTCTTTTTAAAAAAAATCAGTAAAGCTAGATATCTATGATTTGAATTAAGAAAGGACGGGACGGACGAAATCGCAGGCTTTATATTGCTTACAATGTTTAGACACGGATAATTAATATCATTAATGCTATTTGTGTTAAACGGTCTTTAAAACCATGTAGGTACATTAGCGTGACACACGCTTAAATCCTATATTATTCACGGGGGAGTTCCCAAATCACAGTCTCTACCTAATAATCATCGAGAAATTTACTCATGTATGTTTAAAACGACTAAACGGTTTTCGGTAATTTCCCATGCGATCACTTGTAATTAGCTGTATATTTGATAAACTCTTATTACCGTGGTATAAAGGTATGGGTTGAATGTCGGTAATTATAAAGGAGTGAATGTTGGTGATAATTATACATTGAACTTTGAACTTAACGGTTGCAAGTGAACATATAGATCAAACCTGGTATCCTTATAAGGAAGTTTATTACAAAATTTACTATTGTAATTTTGAGTGCTTAATTATTATAAAAACCCCTGTATGTACCTATGTGTAATATGTGTGTTAATATATAGGTACAGTTGTAAGTAAACTTTTACCTCTGCCTTAGATTTAAACGCTTTACAAATTTCAATTTTGCGCTCGTATTCATAAACAACTCATTCAACGATAATTATAGCTACGTTCGTAAATGTAGGAGGTTCAACTTCATCGTTAAAAGTAAAACTAGGTTTCCGAAAAGCTCTTAAAATAACTAGAAATTTTAATAACTTCTAGCATAAAAACCTATTAACTCAAACATTTCACGTCACGTCATTTGTAAAAAAACGACAATATTTTTTAAGGATTTAAAATTGGTGTTACGACTAAATGGATAATTATTATTTGTTGTCGGCGAAGAATAAAACTTTGATATTGTTTTTACTACACAGGTACCAAGAGACCCTGACTCATTTTTGATGAACACAAGATACATAATGCTAATGCTGTTAAAACAAAGAGAGTTTATAGCCTAACAGTTATGACCCTCATTAGAGGTTGCATAGTATCTCCCTGCAGTTAGAGTTTACGACTCTTTAATAAACCCCGCCGAGGGTAGATAACGTAATTTTTACGGTCAACAGTGAAAACACATCTGTCCAGATCATCAGACTTAAAATTACTTATTTAATAAGGTATCATTATCATACAAGGTATTGTGAGTTTATAAATATTATATATAACCAATTAATAAGTGATATAATAATAACATAGCTTTAATAATAATAACATCATAATAATTTACACACATTGATCTAATCCTAAGTAAGCAAATTATTTGGGTGTGTTAAGTGTTAGATAATGGTATAAATACATAGAAATACAGACCTCTATGCTTATCACATATATGCCTGTCTTTGTCGGGAATCGAACCCGAGCCCCCTTGCGCCGCTATACCTTAAACGTCTGCTCTAACCACCCTACTAACGCGACGGGGCGGTTTTACTGTTAATCTTTAGATTTACACAGTAGAGCTTTAGGTATATATTTAGTAAAATAGATTAAAAGAATATCAAGATATTTAAGGGTTAATATCAATAGCATATTTATGAATTATACAACTTTTATATTTTTACGTTTTTTATGTTTAATTATTTTTATATATAACGAAATAAGAAATAAGGAAAAATCATTAAAAAGATAAACTTTTAATAACAAATATAAAGACAAATTTGATCTCACCAGCTGTTACCGGTTCGAAAACCTTTTGTACTTCTTAAAAGCTTTGCTGTTTTATAATACTTTTTAATAATATTCAAGTAACATTTATTTGCCCGTAACAATGCCAATGTTTTGATTTGATGTTGGAATTAATCTATGAATTAATCTAAGAGTACATTAAAATATATTTTTTTTAAAGTTTGTTTAAACATTTTAAACATTATTGTACGAGTAATACGAGTATATCAAAGTAAATATTTTTAGCTTGACTATTAGTTATAAGAGATTCATGGTTTTTTTTGTACTACACAAGACATAATAATATATTTTATTTTTATAGGACATAAATATTGTATGAAGTGGACCAAATACATAAGAAAGCGACAAAACAATTTCAGTTAGAACAAATGAAGTTGGAAAGTTGTTTTGATATGCCATAGTCCTACAGCCCTGTAGCCGTACCCTGTAGACCTGTAGGGCGTAGGGTGGCTCGTGTGACCGGGCCGGGCTGATGCTGACAGCCCACAATTAGTACTAGCCGTCAACGGAATGTTAATTAAATTCCAAACGAAAGTTTTACAAACTTTTATTTTTGCACTTTTTTCTTTGTATCTCCAAAATTGTTTGTCTATCGAGAGTTAATTGAAGAATTACTAATTAGTTTTTTAATTAATTTGCTTGTTATTTAATTCTGAACAGGAATTTAGATCGTTATAATTAAATGTTCTTTATAAGAATTTTATTTAGAATTTTTCTATCAGATTCAGGCACCCATTCCATTAAAAATAACCGCAGAGTGATCCTACAATTCTAACCGCCTTTGACGAAGGTTTTTTAAAAGTAATAATGAGTTTTTAGCTTACAATAAATTTGCCTTCTAAGATCAAAGTATAATAAGACAAGAAGACGCTCTCGATTATTATACCATGTCAAAAACATTTAAGTATGCAAAACTCTATTCTTATTTTCGGTAACATCAGCGACATTCTAAAATAAATAAAATTAAAGGTCAAAAATGTGTACTAGTAACATGTCAGCATATTTTACTTTTTAAATTACTAAATAAAAAAACATGTAGATACCTATATTGTACACAAACAAAAAGTGATCAAATTTTTAATACAAAATACTGTTTGCTTATTCACATTTTCTCATTCGCAGTCTGATACTTAAAATTATCCACTCTCTTGAATCATAACTGCATAGCACTCAATTCAAATTAGGCCCACTGCAATAAAGGAAAATGAGATTTTTTTACGAACGGAGAAGTTGTTTTTATTGTACAAAAATCCCATTTTTCCTCAGCACTGATTAGGTAGTTCATTTATTTGGGGTGGATTTATTATGGGATCATTTATTTGTTCCTTAAAACTTTTCTCACAAATCATGACTTGATCAGAGTTGTTTGAAGATCGATTTGAATGCCAGGAAATTCATTAATGATCATAACGCTTATTATTATATAATATACAAACATTTTTTAAATATAAACATTTCGTAATTTGCAAAATTTCGTTATCTTTGTCTTGATAGGTACTATCTTAGATTAATAGTAAAGCTAAAATTAAATGTGTTTATCACTTCATTATGTCCAAAGTTTTCAAAACGTCTTTCACAAAAATACGGACAATTCTGATTTATTTACAGTTCCCATGATTTTAACAAAAAGGTATTCCAAACCCGTAAGACCCTTCAAAAATGTTATCGGACGGCGTCGCAGGCAACAGCTAGTTTTTAATTTTAATTATTTAATTTTGTGAATCGAGTTACTATATCTCAATTCTTAGTAAAAACTAACTTAACAAAAATTTCTTATAATATGTAGATCTTAACATTTTTATTTAAATATGTTTAAGATAGTCGTAAATAACAAAGAACACTAATAATGGTAATCGCATTAAAACTGAAACACCATTTTCACATTTTGAATTTAAATTTGCTTTTCTGTAAGCATTTGCTATTCAAATCAGTGTCGTTCTAAGGTCCAACAAAATATTGAGCTAAAAGCATGAAAACAACAAGAAAAATAAAGAAAACATGCAATATATAATCAAATAATATAAAGAAATAAACAAAATAAATCATTTAATCAACAAATAATGAGCATCAAGATTAGATAAGAGTGGTAAAAGGGAGACATAAATCTCTCAGCACCAATTATAAGTGTATGATTGTAATGTCCAAGGAATCGAAGTGTCGTCCAAGACAATGGCCCTTTTGGGAAATATTCGCGACAATAATTGGGGTCGCTTTGACCCCAGTGGAGATGGGTTGCGTGCATTCCTATTCATAAAATAAATTCCATAAAAATATATCCACGAAACTTTTTGTTAGACTATAGGTATTATTAATAATAAAAAGGAAATAAGTCCAAAGGGTTTATGCTTTATTTAGTATTCTCTGTTTTCGTAACGAGGTCACCGGATGTTTTACCTGTGAAAATGAAGGTAACTGCGTAGCGAGTCTGATTTAAGATGTCGGAAGTTTTAAGTTATTCGTTAGAGAAAACCGCGGGAGAAGTTCTGTAAGCTGCGGTCACGCTGCCGCAGCAAAAAGACGGTTTCGGAAGAAGTATCCTAATCTGATATAATATACTTACTTTGAGTTTCTATTTCCGTTTTGTTTTTGTAATTAATCAGCTTAAGTTATTAAGAAGCTTGAGGACACTTGAAAAAATATAATGAATATTTGAAAAAACGATTTTAAATTCCTAGTAAAATAGTCCATATGTCAAATGAAATACTGGTTATATTATGAATGTTTGTATAGTTTGTTTTTATAATATGATTATGTATCTAACATTATTTGTCAGACACGCTACATCTCATTCGAACTTCATCACGGCAACAATGAAATGGTATTGCATTGTCACGGCCTTTACAAACCGCGTCAATCAATGACAACTTCGCGAACGGTAACACAAGGCAATTTGTGTTCTATTTTGAAAGGTGTCCCAACTTTATAATTGGTGTGGAGTTGTTCAGAGTTATTAGCGTTGGAACAATGTTGGCAACGCGGCGCGGAAACAAAGGTTGCAGAGCTGGAGGTTGATATTGTCTGTATTTTAATTTTAATTGCTATATACACTTATATTTTAAAATAATTGTTTTAATTTTTAATATACACTATATATTACCTAACTAACTAAATATTGTAGTTAGTACATATGAGATTTGTTTTAAACTTCTTTCGTTCCACCTCTTTCGATAAAATAATATATACAAATTGTGGTTTAATTTATTTTAATCGTCCAATATATTGGATATATTGTGAATAAATTGTTTGTCACTACTGGCCTTTTGCTATAAAAGTATGAATCGTTGCAAACTTTGTCAATTCAAAGTTAAAATGCACGAATAGAACATGTCTGGTCGAACAGGCGCTCCCCAACTAAACATTATAATATGTTTGCAAAATATAGAACTATAGATCAAGTTTTAATAATAAGGAACTGGATTAAAGAGATTAAAGTAGATAAAATAATAAACTAAACTAAATAATACACTAAAGAAATTATTAAATTGAATAATAAATTTAATTAGATAGAATAATAATAAAATAAAATAAACTGATTAAATAATATCTTATTTTATTTTTTTACGATAATCCGTGAAAAGAAATCAATAATTAAATACATAAACTGTATAGAGCTAGGCAAATATAGGTATATTTATGATAGACTACATTGCCTAGATTGCAATTGAAGAAAGCGTCATTTCTAAACGTTATTATTGATTCTAATTCTATATTATTGATTCCGATATTCATTATTGAATCTAATACAGTAGAAGCAGCGCTAAAGGAAGATTAATACTCGCATTGAGTCAGAACTGAATATTGGATACGTTCAAAGAATCTCATTATATACCTGTACGGAATCGCCTTCGTTAAAGTCATTTAAGCACAACCTCCGCAAGTTTTATGATTGTGATCGGTAGTAATTAATTAGTTTTTTTCTCTATTACTTATTCATAAGAGTTTTTAGTTAGTACTTTTTTATCATTGTTATGTATATTTTTGTACACATTTATTATTGTTATTTTTTTTATTAATTTTTTTTAGTTTTCTACCATGTTACATGTTATTTGTTATGATTTTTTTTTTATATTTAAGAATTCAAGGGTTGACTGGAAGAGATCTCTTCAAGGGATAAGTCCGCCTTTGTATACTTTAATAATTGTTTTTTTTTTTTGTTTTTTATATATATTGTAATATACATTGTGTTATTGTGTACAATAAAGAGTTTAACAACAACATAACAACAACGGATAATAATTACACTTATTTATTGTGCTGCAAAAATAAACGTGTATTTAAACTGTCATAAAATCTCAGTTGTATATTTAATACTATATTATTTGATGTGATACTACCTAATTGCGATGAGGACAATGAACTGACTTGTAAATAAATGAAATTAAACGTATCTAGCTAGATAGGTAAGGCTAAGCTAATAGCTGAAGTGGTTTAAACCTAAGAATCAGTAAAAATTCATCTAAAATAAAGTTTAATAATCTGAAAAATAATCGTCTAAGAAATATATTTTGTTTTTCAACGTAAACTTTGAACTCTTTGTTGGTTGTAGTTTAAATCAACATCATCACAAATATAGAAAAGAAATAGCTGTTGGTATGTTTGGAAGAGTTGACCTGAGCCTTATTAGAAATAATAGAAATTAAGATCATATCCCTTTTTATTATAATGAAACTTATCCAAGAATCTAAGAATTTATAAACAAAAGAAAATATTAAGTTATTAAATACTTACTTTTAAGGGTATAAGCGGGTTTTTGATTATGTGGTTATAAGGAGAAATGAGGTGAGGTACTTGTGTGTGTGTGTGCGTGCGAGAATTTATTAACTATTGGACACACAGTCGATAATTTATTAACTATTGTAAAAGTCCTTACTAACTTTGAACGTAAGTTCAAAGCATAAATAAAAGTTTCTAAGAAAAACTTTTTGTATTTATTGCTGAAAGGTTTTGATCTCAAAAAATTTCAGTTACGACACTTTAAATTTATATAGATTATAATAAGAATAATAATATCAGGACAAATTACACACATTGATCTAGCCCCTAAGTAAGCAAATTATTTGCTTGTGTTAATTATTTGATTATAAATAGAATCATTTTATAAAAGGTCAATTAAATTAATTCTTGACGTTAAATCGTTTTGTACTTTGTTCTTTTATTATTTATTAAATAATTATACAGTCTTATTATAATTTACCTGCCTTTTGGCATTACTAACTTATTTAAAGTTATTATAGAAAAAACAAGTCACTGTTGATTTTTGTATTCACGAGGACACCTACTGAAGTAACTGTTTTTAATATCTGTTATAAATGTGAAAGTTGTATGTTTGTCCGAAAATTAGTTAAAAAGTAGTGAATGATTTTGTTGGTACTTCCTGTATCTTCAATAATATTATTAGAACATTTTACATTTATCTTTATTTCTTAATTAATATCACTTAATATATATTGATTTCCTCAATAAATGATTATGAATATAGCGATTCTAATTAACTTTTGAACGCCGACGTCTCGTCAGTAAGTCGTGACCGCGCCGCTACACCTCATATTAGGAGTAAATCCTTTTAAATGCATAAATAATTTAGCTGACGTGGATTAAGAGATTCATTATTTATACCGTAGTGTAATTAATTTATATTTTAAATTTAAAACTTTGAAATTTAAACTGCAGAAATTATTTTTTTTACCAAATTATTTGTTTACTGAATAGGTTCTTTTTGTGATATTTAAAAATATATATCAAGTAACACTTACAATGTTCGTAGTTACGTAGTTAATAACGTAGACCGTTGTGCTGTTACGTCGTAGCGGCGTAGCACGTGAGCAAAAAAGCTAAAAATATTATGTGTGCAGTGTTTTAACTAATGATGGCAGCAATGAAGAGACATCGAATATACTAGGATACATGAAGAAGAAGGGTTTAAGTCTCTTACTCAGTAAGGAAAGGTATACATAATAGTTACTTAAAAGATCTAAGAGAGTGTACCCGTACGGTAGAGTCGGCCCGTAAGCGATCTGCATTGATACCACAAATAAGTTTTACTACACAAAAAAATATTATCAAGATCAGAACAGACAATTATAGCTAAAGACATATTTAATAAAAATTAAGACTAAAGTACAAACAATTTACTGAATATATTTTATAAAAAAATAAGAACATTCGCTTCGGTGTAACAGGATTCCAGTGTCGTATGAGACGTAAAAGCGACCCTCGTCTTCTGCTGCAACGTAATCCTCTTAATAGATTCCGACGGAATACCTCCTGCTAAATATACCTTCTTAATGAAGCGAAAATTCATATTTGCTATACAATTGATAGATTTATTTATTTATTTATTTATTTATATCTTTTCCACTTAGAATCATAATCAGTGATCACTTGTGTACGTCAACATGGAAGTGTCAGGAGGGCCTATTACGATACTAGATTTATCGTAATAAGCCCCTCTGAGAAAGCACTTTCCATCTTAATGTTAAAGCTATGAGGGTTCCAAACGCGTCCTGGTCTGAGAAGAACCACACAACAAACTCAGCCGGATATATTTTTTGTTATTGTGATCACTGTTTCACAAACGTCAAACTTAAATGCAAATTTGGAACAACTAGAACCGTCGCAATCAATAGGAAAAGAAGCCTAATGATTTCAGGCAACGAAAATTAAATAATAATAACAGAAAAAACATATATATATAAATCTTCGGCCTGCCACACAACCAGTCACCGCAAGCAGCACCCGTTCACGAGCATAACACAAGAGATTATTTGTCTAGTCTTATATATTGGGTGAGATCTAAGATTTGGTAAGTTTAAAAGTTTTGTTGAACTTTTATATTAAAAAACTAATCTAATCTGTATCTGTGTGGATATATTTAATATGTATGTTATTTTGGCATCTCAGGATAATCTCAACAACTATATCTGATATCTGATATCTGATATTTTAAACTATACAATATATATGATTACATACTTTTAATCCTTAGTTTATGTACAGTTGACTTAATAATAACTGTATCAAATATAATAACTGGGTAACTTTATTAAGTGAAATTTTATGATATTTACTGGTTCTCACTGTTTTCACTGATATTCACTGTTTACTAATTTATAATTCAAAAACACTTAATAATATTGCTGTATATCAAATATGATTTACTTTCTCATGGTTGATCACGTGGCAGGTAATCATAACTTTTGACAGCCAAATCGATTTATTAAATGTGTTTTATAATCTTACAAATACTTGAAGAACTTCCTGGTGATATGATATCTTTCTAAGAACAGATCTGACTCAAATGTAATCAAAAATTATATGAATCATTTACTGAATCCGGCAATTTCAATGAAACGCAAATAGCACATAGAGTATAAAATATTTATTTAAATATGGAAGAAAACCAGATAAATAAATAAAAAAAATCGACCGAAACTTAAAATTTATGAAAACGTAAGTTATAATAAAATTTTATAATTATACATTAACTTTGTTTAATATTATAATATTCAACATTTAATATTATACGAGATAAACTTCAATTAAAAAGCAACTCTGTCACGGTAAAATTCCAGTTGATTATTCAGAATAATAGATTTGAAAGGGTCTTAATTAACATTTTAAATAATATGTTTAATGTTAAATAATTTAACGCGGCACAAAAAGGGTTAAGATTGTCACTTAAAAAAATCAGGGCAAAAGCGAAATCGTGTCGGTCATTAAATAAATAATGTTATTTTATTGTATTGTAATACTATCCTTGCTGGCGACTTCATCTACTGAACCTCCCGCCTCCCCTTTAATAAGCTGTTTATCTCACACATTTTTTTTATTCGTACACTTCTAGTTTAACAGTAACTATAGCCTGTCAAAATGAAATAAAAATATTGCAATAATCTATAAATTAGGTATATCAATTATTTTATTTTTCTTTTGTAAAAATTTATTATGCAATAAAGTTTTTAAATAAATAAAATCAATCAAAAATTTTCCCTTGTAAATAAAGTTGTATTGATTCCAACGGATTACTATACCTTCATTAATTGACTGCTTGATGTTAAAAGTGATGTTACAAATTATGTGACGTACAAATAAAGTTTATTTTATTTAATTTTTTATTTTATTTAAAAGCAATTAATTATAAACGTTGGAATAAAGTACATTTATATATTATATCCTAATATCAAAGTAAAATAAAAAAAAATTATAGCAATATAGAAAATATTAATAGTAATTTCAAAATTTACGATCGTTAAACTTTCTTTGGTACAGACAGAACTTTGTTAGAAGAGACTAACTTAGTTAATCAATTAATTACTAAAAGGGGACAAATAATTTAAATATAAGGAAAGGATCACCATTAAAAGGTTTATTACTTAACAAGTAAAGGTACTATCGCAGTATTTGAGTAACTCTTTGATGCTCTAGATTCACAATTATCTAGAGCATCAAAGTGTTACTCAAAGTGTGTATTGTTAGTATAGCTTATTCATTTACAGAATATTTTCTCTTAATCTATGGAATTTTAATTAATTAATAATAATCTCAAATAATGTATGACATGAAATCTTTTCTATAATTTTTAACTTTTCAACATAAAACATTAATGTTTGCAGAATATCTTTTACAAATAACAATAATAATCATAGTTTTATATCATAACATATAAAAATTTTATGAGATTTTTATCGGATAGTATATTTATTATCATAATGAAATAAGAATAGATTTTAGGAATAGGAACATTTTTTAAACAGCTTAAGAAGATACTCTTTTATTGTTTGATGTAGTGAGGAATCATTCTACAATCGCATGTTGAGTTACCCTTTAACACTTTGTAACTTCTATTAATTTAATGCCTCGTAAAACGAATGTGAAAGCATTGTATGTTTGTTTTCCATTAAGTAAATTAAGAATAAAATGTATAATAACATAGTAAAGTTGACGAGTTTGTTTATTTGTTTTAAAGCGATAACCTCTGGAACCTCAATATTGAAAGAATGTTTTTGCATTTGTGGTTCAATGAACTTTCGAGAAACTCCAGTAATTAAAAAAGGTCAATCTGTAACATCATACTAAGACCCTAAACACCATCGTTAGAAAATCCCCCCCCCAGTGACGCTGTAATAGCCAACAGGGCTAACAGCATAGACAGACAAAAAAAAATATCGTTTGAAAAGGCAAACCTAAAATGTTATACAGTCAAGTATTGCACAAAAAAATAACGAATAAATAGTTGCAAAGTTAGTAATAATAAATAAGATCTAATAATAATGTTACTATTAAAAGCAGAACCTCCAAGGAGACTTATTATAGCTAGGGTGAGGGAAGATACCCTCAGCTATATCACTCGAACTCACTTGAAATTAAAAATGTTACTCAAAGTTTTCATTCCTAATAATAGAATTACAGTTTATATTGCACGAAAGAGTCAATTACATAGACTAATAATTATCTACTCTAGCGTGTCATTATTATAATATTATTACAATAATGTAACTTATATCATTATTATTACGTTTTAATAACTTTAAATATTTGGTACAATATTTAAATTACATAACAAGCTAGAGAGTTCTTACTTTGAATTCGATAATTTTATAACAAAATAAAAGTCTATAAAAGTTTGCTAATTTAATGTTCAACATATTCATATTATATCAATAGTAAAGGCAAATTGCATTTTAGTTTAATAACAGCTTATCTTATTATTATTTAATAATCAATATATTTTTTCAATTTAATCTTGTCTCAGTTTACTCATTTAAACGAAATTCGCACTTATGTCTTTAAATTAAATTTATCTCTCTCTCTCTCTCTATCACAGTTATTTCATTTTAAAAGTCCTGAACGATATTAATATTAGAATGTCTTTATGTCAGTTGTAATATACATAATAAAGAGGTAGACTACTCTATGTTTCAGTTTGTACTGAAATGCTATGTCCGCTTCTTTGTTGAAGAATCAAGGGTCTTTTTCCTTTCTATATGGTTTTATTTTAACAACCTGTTTTCGATTTACATACTGAGTATCCACAATAATTTCCATTGAATTATTATTATTACTCTTATGAAAAGAAATCATTATAAAAATTTAATATCATCAGGAAAAAGTAAGAAAAAAGAACAGAAGCTAATTTAACAAACAGGAAATCTATTTTTATTTATAAACTCATGGTACGGAAATTAACTTGTAAGAACTTCCGATAGAAGCCATATAATTGAAGATTGACTATTAGTAATTTTCTTCAAACACTAGCTTATAAGTGAAGTTCAACTAATAATAGTTTATTTATACACACGCGTGGGTCTTACCGCCCGCCCCTCCCCTTCCTTCCTGGGAAATATTGCGAAATATACATAGAACGTGCACGGTCACGGCCAATGATCGAGAATTTACACGCTTCGAGAATTTAAGCGGATATGATATAAACAATAATGTATCCGACATTTCATTTATGCTTTTATTGAACTTTTCTAATATAGAATCTGTTTTATTTTAGTCAAAACAATGATTTATAATTTGATTATAGTATTAAATATACGTACTTTATTATTGCTTTATTTGGTTTATTTTGCTAAATCATGTTATTGTATCCACAGTTATTTCAAAATATATTTACTTAAAACTTAGCATAAATTGTTACATTAAAAAATCACAAAACATACTTCAAAGACATTGGTGACATAAAGATTCAGTCAAAATAACAGAAATGAAAATTGAATAATCCTCTTCAACTTACACAAAAATCCGTACAAACGTCAACAGTCTCTTATAAGCTAACTTTATTTATCTCGTAAAGTACTTGTTAATACTCAACCCCCGGGGTGGGAGTCTGGCTTCTCTGACTTTGATAAAGTTTGACGAGTTGGCCAACTTGTTGCACAACTTGTTTGTTCACCTTGTTCTACAATTTCATAAAATACCAATTTATATAGACCTTCCTCTGAATATTTGAAACCACTATATCGGTATGACTGAAGAGGGGAGTGGTAGGTTTATTTATATTGTTTTGCAAACACGTTTGTCGATTTATTGTTGGATTACTGTCGGTCAAAGGGGAGACAGGGGTGCGTGGAAATGCGAGAACATTTATAGACAAAACTTGTTTACACTACTTAAAGAATTAAACCACTTCAGTCGATATTTGAGTTAAAATTTTGGTTTGCGAGTTTCTTTGTGTTTATAGGTTGATTGTACTTTAATGTTATAGTAACATTTAATAATGTCTGTTTTAGTTACGTTAGTTAAGCTAAGTAACTAACTAACCTAACTAAAACAGACATCATACAGACTGATCAATATCATTCTTAGGTAATTAAATAGATTTAATATAAGGATAATTAGTAGAGATACATGAATTTGGATGAGAATGATAATAACAAACAGAAATTAAATTTATAGATATAACAAAAACATAAAATACTTAGATATAAATTGATACCAATATTAGAGTACATAAAAGTATAGAAAAGTTAATTAAGAGAACAAGAGAAATTTAAAACTGGAACGCGAACATAATAAACAGTCTTACAAGTTATTAAACAAACTTTTAATTTGATCTTGTGGCCGCCGATAACAATGCAGCAAAGTTGTTAGGCAGAGGGGGCGCGGTGGCCGCCAATCTTTCTCACATTGCAGTACAAAATCGTACTTCTCAGTAAGAACACCTCGCAAAACTTTGTCCTAAGTAAACTCGCGAAAGTGCCGAAGTGAGCCGATCGTCGATCGCGCCCGCTCCGCTCCCCGCCCCGCTTCCGCTCCGCCGCAGCCGCTACGCGATCTACAATCGTCTCCCTCCGCCAAACAAACGGACAAGTTTTAATGTTTTGCTCACAAAGTGTATGATTAAACGCGGAGAGCGGCGGAGAGAGTCGGCCGTAAGTTATTGATTTTCCCCGACCGAACCCCCGTCGAGTACGCGACTCGCGGTCCGATTTGAGAGCTCTATACGACTATCTCATTAACTAAATCATATCAAATCGCCTCAAAACTACTTTTGTGAGTTAACAATATATATAAAATACTTTTTGGGACAAGTAAAAAAGTTTTTTCCTTAAAAAGTAAGTATTGTGAAGTTTTTTGGTGAAATTGTTATGAGAAAAGTTAGCAGTCGCTGCGCAATGGTCGGCCGAGCGGCGCGAGACGCGCACCCTACAACTTCACTTCGCTCTACGTTCCGAAGTTAACGCAAAGTTCCGCCATTTTGGAACATGCTCACAACCCACTTGTTTTATAAAGAAACTTTTTATTAATTCCTGTGGGCCGCGGAGTGTCAGTAAGATGTTTTGAGGTTATGCTGAAAGTCGATATACGTTTGTCTGACTCGGAACTGGTGTTAATGTTTGTTTATCAGTGTGTGAGCGGGATTCGTGAGTGTTTTTGAATATTTGGGATGTTGTTTTGAAGTGTATCAGGAGTGACGTTTCCCGGATGATGCTCCTGTGATTTGTGTTTACTTCAGTAAGTGAGGAGGACGATACTACTACACTTCTTGACCTTGTATATGAACTGTACGTGCACATAAGTGACAGGTGATAAAAACTTAACTTAATACTTGTAGTTTTTCCATAGTTTAAAAGTTGTGTGAGAGAAAAGTTTTTGACCGAAGTGTTACGAATTCACATACTTATATACTTGCGGTTGTGTGGGTTGTGTGACAGACGCTATTGCCAAACTTCTTTTGTGTTACGTAGAGTAACTTTATTTCTTTGGTAAAATATTATCTTTATAAAATCTTTTGTTATTCTATGTACAATTACGTAAACGTATCATAATAATATTTTATATACAAATAAGATATTAATAATATAGCAGTTTACTCGGAAAGCAAAATGGATTTGATTAAGTTTCTTGGAATTGATCTCAGGAGGCATGAGCTTCCCTGCGTGACGGAGAATTTTAAAATGGTAATAAGTAAGATGTGACCTTGTCTTAGCGGCTAGATCAATATCGCTCTTTATATTATTATTATCTTTTCATCTCTTAGTTACGGGCAATTTTTTTACAATCCAAACAATATGCCTGTAGGTTATTGATATCAAGATTCTACCTCACATATAATGCTTACAAAATACATTTGTTTACAAAACAAATTTATTTCCAATCTTTATTTTGTAAATATTTCTTACTTTAGAACACATATATGAAGTTATATATAATAAAGGAACAACATAAATGTTGGGTAGAAAAAACTCGTTTGGATCATAAATAACGTAAAAAGCCTACGATATTGGAGATCGTTTTATTAGGGACGCCATTACAAAGTCATTTGAGTAACCGGTCCCAGTCTCGGTCTATTGTAGAAGGAAAATCTTTCTACAGTCACGGCTCTCGATGGGATAACACAGATGAATATTGCCTGCCAAAGGCCTTAAGTAAACTTTGTCGTACAAATAATAATTAACCCAATCCCAACTACTCAAAGTACAAACTCGTATAACAGTCAAGAAAGCTATGAAACTTTGTTAAATAACTTTTCAGATAACTTGAAGTTCATCTATTTGCACAAAGTTGTAAGCGGAATTCTACCGCGGGCTAATTCAATCTGTGCTCGCTTGTAATAAATGTTGTTTTCGCGTAATACCAATTGGGGAGTTAGTATACTTTGGTAACTTAAAAGTTCTGGACTTCACGAAGCAAAACGCGAACTTTTGTAGAACATTTCAGTGTAGTTAGTACAATGTTATAATGGAAATAAGCACTTCAAAATGGCGTTTCCTGCAGCTGTGTTAATAGGTATATGTATCAATACTAAGATTTTAACAAAGGAACAAATTTTCGCTTTGGAACTAATAATAAACTTGATAAATAATTTATTTATTTAGTTTTCTTTTATGTTAAAACAATTCGAATGATATGTTTGTGTAAAATAAAACAAATGATCAACAAATGAAATTTAGAATAATTGATGAAATTTATTATAATTAATTTCATAGAACGCCAATTTGAATTATTAAACTGAATTAATAGGTGTACAATGAACATTTCAAACGAAATGATAAATTTTGAAATAATGACATAATAATTCAATTATGCGCTACATTTAAGTCTGATATTCAGGACATACTACTCCTATAGTTCTTGAATACACCATTATATTAAAAACTACTGAAAATATTATGTCTCATGCGCTGTCAAGGCAATATGACTCTTGTAAATATGAATTAAGATTGAAGTTAGATTGCAGCAGCGGATTTTAAGGGACTTTATGGGTGTCTCTTTATATTTGGCTGCTTCTTTTTACTTGCTTTGAACAATAAATGGCCTTCAGGGATGATACTGTCTTTAAGCTTTGAACGGATACAAGTTTGTTTGTAACCTACATGTTTTATATTAATATCCTTATTGAAATCAAATTTTATTTAAATTGCATATTTAAAGTGTAAGTAAAATTTATTAAAACCAAAGTCGTTTATTAATATTTAAAAGCATTTATATCACAGCATTTCGTATCAATTAGCTGTTTTTATATTGTCTTTAGAATACTCTTTTTTGTGTAGGTTGTTTTTTATCATTCTTTTTATTATTATATATTTAATTGTTTTTTTTTCTATATTTTTAGATATTGTAGCAAAATATATTTTAAGTTAACTAACCAATACTGAAAATAAATAAAAAAAAATTATATACGATTTTCTTTTCATTACGATCACAATTATAAAAAAAAACAACAGTTGTTTTTTTAACATGTAATTTTATGTTGTTATGAAAGTTTAAAAATGAAAGTTTTATGTTCGCCTAAAAATGAAACTAGACACAAGATTAAAAACATAAATAAAATGTTCACTATACATGTTCCATTTGTACCGTTTTAAATTCTCGTTTTAACTCTGTAGTTTGAAAAATGCAACAAAAATATACAAACTTACAAATATCCAATATGTGAAAGCCCTTACCGCAAGTTGTCAATACAAAGAGACTATAAATAAACTGTTCCAATTCTATTCGAAATGATTCATGAATATCAAATAAGTTTCAAGGAAATACTCATAATACTGCTCTTTATATCCAATTGATGAAAATTATACAATTTATAAGTTGTATAATACAACTTTATAAATTGTATAATTTCCGTGTCAGTACGATTTATTGTATGGTATACACTTCAAATATTATTATTATACAGTAATTGATAAAGTTATACGATAAAAAAGTGCAAATTTCATAAGTAATAAGTATTTTTTACTTCAAAAGCTAAAATGTTATGGATAGAAAGAAAATGTTCTTTTGATGAAAAACGATTTCATTTACATTGGAATTTTCCTGCTTTACATTTTAGAGAAATTGAAATTATAAAATTGTTTGGAAAATTAATTTACTTTTCTTATTTGTATCAAGTTACATAAAAGAGGTATACAAATATGTTTGTAAGTAAGTTTTCGATGTAATTTAGGAGTTAAGGTGATTAGTTACTAAGCGTGTCTTGATTATAAACAGGGAAGTGAGAACGAAGTTTTCTAAATATTCAAAAAGTTTTATTACTGGTAAGTTTTTATTTTTCCGATAATAAAATGCACTAGCTATATCGAGTGACTTCGTCCGAGTGAACTACTAGAAGCGTCTACTAAACTACTAAATGAAGGGTTAGCAATAAGCTTATTTGAATCATTTTTATGGAAGGCATTTTTTCTTACTGAAGTAATCATTGTACATATCGTAGTGTAATGTAATATATTGTAGCCTACCTGAGTAAATAGGTTATTCAATTAAATATTAATTATAATAAACCGAAGGTTTTCTTTTATCAGCAATGCCATTATCTTACTACATGTTATATTTTATCATAATCATTCAAGCCAACAAATAATATAGAAATAGTGGACAAAAGATATTTAGTTATTTTTGGGTTATTATTGTCTAAAATTTTAATACACAAAATTAATCTAAAGACATACTTACAGATGTATATAGTAGTAGCTTATGTAACCGGGTCCGTCAGTCATCATTTAGTGCATGCGGCGCCTAGTACCTGAACTTTATATATTTGTAACGGTTTTCACTTTTTACATGTATTTCATGAACTTTTTGAAATATTTTTTTTGCCAAATATCTTTTGTATTCATACACTTATTATAAGTAAATAAAAGCAAATTGCTCAACAAAAAATCGGTGATCAGCAGGAAAATTCATAGAGATTCAAAAAACATAGAGTATGGGCTGGTAGAAGTGAAAAGTCATTGTGGGTGATATTCTAACCTTCCTGGTAAGTAAAGCATCCGGTGATACAGGACGGACGGTGGCCCCACGTTGTATAATTTTATATATTTTTTATTCTATGAAATAGGAGACAGGAAGCTTTTAAACATTTTATAAGAACTTTGCTTATTCTTAACACAATTTACTTTCTAGTTTGTATAAGGGCAAACCTGTTTCTTCATAGCTTTATATTTAAAAGTGGTCTGTTCTGCTTGGTTTTACTTTTGTAGAACTGGTTACTCCGCTTTTATGAAAATTGAGCTCATACCTGTTATTTTGTAAATAGCTATTGAGTATTGTAACCAAACGTTTAAATGCAAAACCATACTGTGTCTGGTAACACGAATTCTAGATTACGACACTATTAATGAAAGGCCATAACATAGTTCTATTTAGGCACTGCCCTAAAAGATAATCTGTTTTATCCTTTTACATAGTTAAAGGATGGTAATTTTGTAGAAAGTCACATAAACTACAATTTTAACCAGGTTATAGATTGTAGTACTTGTGACAGGTGTAATATAGCTGCAGAAACTTTTCTTATTAGTGATGCTGGTAATGGCATCAGTAGAAAAATTTCCATGAAACAGAAGATAATGCTTGTTATACAAAATGCTTCTTATAGCAAAGTCGTGAACTTATCGAGGCCAGTCAGTGTTTTGTCCTATTCGTATTTTCTTATGGTATCTCGCATTTTCAACTGGTAAAATTGAAAAAAATGTATTATCATATTTATTTTTATACAAGAGTACATAATCCATTTTCATCAAAATTCCCACAAGTGAAACCGAAACAAATCAACACGTTAAAATAGCAATACAAAATCAAAGACATTTTAATTATAAAATAATTACAAAATTCAATTACAAAATATATATGACATAGAGTAGAATTATATACAATATGGGAGCTATAAACAGGCCTGTGAGTGTAAGTGTCTAAAAAAAAAATAAAATAATAAAAGTGGGAAAAATGATGAGAGATTCACACTTATCTTTGTCTAATCACACAAAAAAAGAAAGACAGACAGGCAGCCTCATTTTTCCTTCTCCGTTGGCGGGTATCCGTAACGGATTTTTCCAAGAATTCCCAAATATTCCCCTTCTTTATGTATAATAACGCTAATGATAATATTCAGTAAATATTAAAAAAAAAACAATACAAACCTGATATGACAGATATGACGAGAAAAACGAATGAAGAAAAAATTAAAGGATCTTAATTTTTTGTTTCACATTTTGCAATAAAACGACGTCGTCACTTTACAAAATCTTAATGATGATAATATAAATTACTTTTCAATAAAATTAGAAGTAAAGGCAAAAACTTAATTGAAAATTTTCTTTTGTCGTTCTTAACCATTGAGAATATTTTAGAGAACTTTATTTTTAGGTCGCTTATGTTGTGGAGGCCTAATACTTCGGTACTAGATACTTGACGAGCCATTTAGTAAAGCGCTCTCCGAGGGCGGTGAAATGAATAATGGGGTTTTCTTTGTGGTACACAAACTTACGTGTTTTGGAGAATCTTATCTGGGTTCACATCAATTTGATCCACTCCCATCGTACTGGACGACAACATAAAAACACAAGCTTTATTCTTTTCAGTTTTTTCTGTCAAAGCTGCAGTCAACTCATGAATATATTTACCACAGATCCGAGAAGAGTTGGTAATAGAAACTCAGCGGGCTTGTATGTATTTTGTTGTTTATTATAATTTTATGGTATGGCAACAAAGCGCATACGAGTACTCAATTTGCCTCAATGGTCATTAAATGGCAAGTTTTTTTAAGGTACACGAATTTTATTGACATGGAAACATCGTCAAAGGAAGTCCATTCCACATTTTGGTAGTAGGTGTAAATTTCTCTATTTCATTCCGCGATGTAGAAGAAAATTTAGTTGGTGGACATGGTATTGCAGTCGACCGCGTGTAGTGCGATAATGAATGTCGGCTGAAGAAATTAGATCAAAAAGTTCTTTGGAAAACTAATCGTGATCAACGCAATGTAAAATAATCAAGCCTTTCATAGAAAGCTAAGTTTTCTACAACTCGAGTATCTTTTTGGTAACGGTCACATAGTACAAGATAATACTGTGCAAGGACAAGAACGGAAAGAAACAAAAAAGAACTAATCTCCACTATAAAAGTGCAAGCTTTTGGTTTGGCGTGACGTTGGCCTTGCTTTCCAGGTGGCCCTGAAACTGACAATCCCTCGAAATGTCCAGGCTCAGTAAACATATACTTAGCAAGATATCAGTGGCAATGTTCTCGAAGAGTGGTGATACAACAAATTGCAAGTGGTAAAAGAGCAAATTTATGCATTTTATTGATAAACGAGTTTCAACACCATTACAACAAAATTCCAATAGCTTCTATAGGAAGTCTATAGGAAGTTCTATAGGAAGTCTCTAATACAAACATAAGTTTCTTTGTGCATTCATCAACATTTATCGAAAAAAGTTTTCTCCGGCTAAATAGTAGCATTATATACAGCATGACAATGAATGTTGGGTAAATTAGACATACCAATTACATGGAGATGGTACAGTATTTAGGATTCCACGCAGCCTTGGAGAAGACCAGTTGCTAAGAGGTTGTGATCCGAGCAAAAACCGCTGAGGAATACTTTAATTTTCCTCCCAATAATTCTTTGCATAAACTGTCAGAGATTGAGGAAGTTTCAAAAGAAGTGTCTTGTGTCATGCACCATCGGAGGCTTTCACAATATCCAGACTGTGTCTGGACCTATTCCTTACTTTCGATGGCAGCATTCCATTGATGTGTTGAATATACCAACGACCATAACGAGAACCATATTGCGAATTGTTGATCAACTTGCAATCTGAAAAAGTATCCCAAAGATGGCGGTCGATGATATTTTCCATTAATTAAAAAAAGGATTTTATGGATTTAAACAGCTATGTATGGAAAAAAGAATAAAGTGCTATTCGCCACACTCGTCTTATGCACGCCCGTGAAAAAAAGAGTTTGAACACCGTTTTTGCTTGATCACAACATCCGGCATTCATCTGGATGAGAATTGGCTTGTCCCAGACTGCTATCTCACAAACAATTTGTCAATTTTGACGACATCAGTTAACTTTGCTGTGCCAATTTTCGAGTTTGGATCTCTTGTAAGCAGCACCTAAACACAGCATTGATACGATTACTATTTCCAAGAAAAACTGCCTAAACCAACACATCAATCTTTTGTAAGAGTATAATAAAATAAAACATAGCCAATAAAATACAGCCATATTCAATGTAAAATAATCTATCAGTAATTACTTCGTACCCACGGTGCATCATGCTCTAAATGTTTCATAATACTGTAGTACCCATGAGCACACGGACGTTCCTTAGTTACTTTTTTGAATGCGTAAAGTCGTTGGTATGAAATATTTTTCCATCCTTTATGTATGAGAGTCTCGATAGACATCTCATTAGTCACGTTGGAATAATTTATCAAAAATTCATTGGATGGGATGGGATAGGATACATAATACATCGCAATTGTAACATCAAGACTATATCTTATGTACAATCAAAATTACACTCAGTGTTACGGTCATTCAAAAACAAAAGCAAATTAGACCATAGAGGAAACTCATCAAAACTTCAATATAAATATCACTGAACATATACGAAGTATTGAAATTCCTGTTAGCTATGTTAAAGTAATAAAGGTATAAGTCGAGTTAGGAATACGTTGAATCCTACCTCATGACACCACCACTCTCGCAGCGCGCTATCTGAATCTGCACTCAGATTCGACAACCTTGGTCCGAGTCTGCCTTGCCCCGAACTCGTGAGTAGAACATAAAAAGTTAATATTGAACATAACTCCGAGGCACAAGTTAGCAGCATAATTTGAATAGCACCATCCGACCCACTCGACGTATGAACAGTTCAGGAATATGAGTTTACTGTAGTAAAAGCTTTTCGAAGAAATACAATATCCGGTGCTGACTTTTAAGACCGTGGTATGTCAAGGGCATGTTTCCATGATCATTGGAAGTTAAATTTAAGACACGAAGAACCCAAAAGATCGGATTTCTCGTTTGTTATATGGGTCAGATTGTAGTTTCCAAAGTGAAGCAAAGGGCAAGACGACTGTGAGAAGTTGCTGAAAGCAACTTCAAAGATTGCCTAGAACTGGCCTTCATGTCCCAAATGGTTATTTCACAAGTTGTTCACTGACTTTTATATCTAGAGTGGTAGTTGTTTTGTTTCTTCAGAACTCAAAACTTCGGATTCTTAGAAACCTGTGCATGAGCTAAGGATTGATATACCTGTTGTTAATAAGCAGCAGCTACTTTAACAATTCGGTCTGGTGCTGGTTAGTACTTCAAAGGTTAAAATAAAAGTATCTTTATCCAAAAAGAAGATGCGAACACTACAATGCGAAATATTACACACATCCTTGCATTGTTTACGTTGACAATGTGAGTTATAAGTATGTAGTAGTTTGACATCAAATAGAATAAAAAACAAAAAAGAAATATGCAAAGAGATGTTGGTAGAAATCTTAAAACTTATTAAAAAATTAAAGTTAATATAAAATTTGAATTTCCTTTACTGATACTGATATATAAATTGATATTGATATATAAACTTGATATTGATATATAAATACGTGTATATTTATAATTATTATTTATTTAATTTATATTTATTTTATAATAAACAATAATCAAAAGTGAGAACTACGAAACTAACCTCATTTTTTGGCTCTCTGGCTGGCAGGCTTTGTATTTTTAAGAATTTACGGATTATTTGCTGAGCTGTACTTATTAACACCTTGCGCTCAGCAAAACTTTTACACCCTCTTTGAGACTTAGTTACGTATAAGTTGAGACTTTTGTTATCCTATGTAGATAAGTAAGAGTTTTGCAAAAACGCTTTGAATTGTTTGATATCCGCCAGTAATCAATCATCCAAACGGAACTGATCAATTAACAAAGACGGACAAAATAATAGAAATGCCAGAAACAATATTTAATTATCTAAACCGTTATATCATCATTTAGTTCCAAACAAACTCTCGTCAAAGACTTAAACTTTTGTAGAATAGTATTATTACTATTAATTTAGTAGAAACTATTGTCAAAAGTTAGTCTATTATAATTGTATGTGGTAATTAATAATCTAAGACAATCTTACGAAGGATTTGTTAATACATTTGTCGTATTGAAAGATATAATGATATTAATGTTAAAGATCGTGCAAAGTGGAGTTGAGCAGGAAGGTCGACCCTGGCATACGTCGGGTTTAATGCGAGGAAGGAGAAATATTGAATAAATATAATATTTGTTTACGTAATTTCGTTTCAGCTATTAAAAGTTTTTACTACTACTCTACATTCGCCAGCCTCCACTATCTAATTAATCCTTTCTCATTACTGAGTCAGTGAAACTTCAGATAGCCGAGCTACTTACTAAACTTTGTTAGTATTGTTTGTTGGATATACACCACTTTATTATATTCTTTGGTACTTTTAGTGCGAATAAAATAATAAGTTGTAAGTAATTAGGATTCTCTTAGGATTTCTGTTAATTTTGTATACACTATTTATATACACTATTTTATTATCCCAATTTATTTACTAATGAGTAAATGAATTGGGTTAATAAAATAGTGTTGTGGTCGTCGATATAACATACGTATATACATATATAAGCATGTGCTATAAATATAAGTAATAAATATAACAAAAAATAATATTATAAACTCAAGTATTACGTGAAAGTGGAGGATACCTATAAGTGCTGTATCCTCTGGTCAACTTTATAAGTTCAGCAATACGTATGTTTTCTTTTTTTTAAATATTTTTGTATTAAAAACTCCAAGACCTAATTTTACTTAATTCACAAAGCGTATTTTCCCAAAATAATCACGTTCTAGTTAACCTTAATTGGATAAAAAAGTTCTATCTTTACGACGTCACTTTTTACTAGACTTTACGTCTAAAGTTTGAGCCCATCAGGATTAACGTCAACTTTTATTAGTATTAAAACTTTTAGTCATAATTATTAAATTATAATTATATTTATTATAAAAAAAATTGCTAAAATATTAAAAGTTATCAAAACACTTATTTTATGCTGTATCTCTGAAGCATCTTTAACTAAAATACCATTTTATTTATTTATTTATTCTTTATTGCCTAAAAATTAGTACAATAGGCGGACTTAATGCTTAAAAGCATTCTCTACCAGTCAACCTGAGAATACAGTGCAAACATAGAGTAAGGCGCTTAAAATATAAAACATGAATACAGGAAAAAGCAATTAATAAAACAACATTACAATAGATAAAATAAAACTTATGTGCAACACATTGTACATAATGTATACAATAAATCATAAATACTTGTATTGAATAAATCAATATACTTACACAAATACATATTTTATACATATATAAACATATTATACAAACATACACCTATATATACATATATATATACACATACATATAAATATATACATATACATAAATATCAATTCACAATATAAATAGTGTTATAACTTATATGTAATAAGAATAAGTATACACAAAACGTAATAAATACACATATTAATTATTATTCTGTAGATGTTCATAAAAATACAGATAAACTGCCCTCTTAAAGGCCATTCTGCTAGGTGATCGTCTTATGGTTTCAGGGAGGCTGTTCCAGAGTTTAGTTGTGTGTACTGTAAAAGAGCTTGAGAGAAACCTAGTATGGTGAGAAGGGGTAAAGAGTTTTAGATTTGAGGTGGAGCGAAGATGTAGGTCATGAGTATTTCCCAGTAATCGAAATTTAGATTTCAAATACTGGGGACAAAGCGGATAGTTAAGAATAGTAAACAATTGACATAAATATCTGGAGGACCTTCGCTCTCGTATAGGAAGCCATTTAAGTTTTGAACGGTAAGGAGATATGTGGTCATATTTGCGAAGACCAAAAATGAAGCGAATACAGCTGTTGAGAAGACGATCTAATTTGTTTAAGTGACATTCAGAGATGTTAGAGCAGCAGACATCAGCATAGTCAAAGAGAGGAAGGATAAGTGATTGCACTAGCAGAGTTTTAGTCCGAATGGATAGAAAGTTCTTGTGACGATACAATGACCGTAGAGAATTTGTAACTTCGCGAGAGATTTCACTTACGTGAACATTCCAGCATAATGTAGTGTCAATGTTTAGGCCTAAATTTTTTACTGCAGATGAAAAAGGAATGTTTATGTTGTCATAAGACAGTGACATTAAATCGATAGATTCCAATTTAATTAGCTGTCGCTGACTACCTACTATTATTGCCTGACATTTCAAAGGGTTAACATTAATACCAAACTTTAAGCACCATTCACAAATATGTTGCAAGTTAGAATTTAAAGAAGCAATGGCATTATTAATGTTGTCAGGCTTAGCATGTGTGTAAATTTGTAAGTCGTCTGCATATAGATGGTAAGAGGTAGTGATATATGTTGTAATAAAGTTGATAAATAAAGAAAATAAGAGTGAAGAAAGTATACCGCCTTGTGGTACACCAGCATTCAGGTCACACCAATCAGACAGAGTACTGTCGATGCGAACCGCTTGCTGGCGACCGCGAAGATAGGATGAGAACCAATTTAGTTCGTTGGAAGAAACATTAAGGTGTGAAAGAGCGAGAGCAACGAGAATGTCATGATCAACCGAGTTAAAAGCGTTAGAGAAATCGATAAGGACTAACACGTCTAACTGACCACCCTCCATTGCATCTCGGATATCTTCCACAACCTTGAGTAGAGCAGTGCTAGTACTGTGGCCAGGACGAAACCCAGACTGGAACTCAGACAAAATATTATTATTAAGAACATGGGAAGACAGTTGTTTATATACTGTTGCTTCCAGGACTTTTGATAGGTAAGGTAAAATAGAGATAGGTCGAAATTCACTAGGAGTAGTAGGATTGTGGATTTTTGGGATAGGAATTATATGCGCTTTACGCCAAACTAATGGAAATGTACAAGTGGAAAGTGAGGTATTGATAATAAAGGTTAAAGTAGGTAGAAGTACGTCAATCAAAGTGACAATCATAAGTCTAGAGATTTCGTCCTCACCAACAGCATTCGATTTAATCGAGAGCGCTGTTTTTTTAATTTCTTCCTCAGAAACTAAAGAAAATGTAAATGAATTGAAATTGGGTGATGGCATGGAAGATATAAAGGAGATAGTACGATGTTTAGTATTAGTATTAAGAGTTGGGACTGTTAAAAAGTGTTTATTTAATACATTAGGGGAACATAATTTTAAATTTGGTTTGTCAGTAGAAGTAACTAAACCAAAGTTGCTTAAAAACTTCCATATGTGTGCCGACGAAGAATCAGAAATGTTATTGTGGATATATTGGCGTTTAGCACCTCTTACCATCTGATTACACCGATTTCTTAACTTTTTATAGAGATTCCAGTTGATCTCGCTGCGATTACGCTTAAATTTACCAAAAGCACCATCTCGTTTTTTCATTGCGGCTCTAATCTGTTCTGTTATCCAAGGTGATGGGGAATGTCGTAATTTAACAGCTTTTACTGGAACGTGCCTGTTATAAATGTTTATCTCAGTACAATAAAACTATTTAACATAATTAGCTATCAATAATAATATGTACTTTACCAAAGTACTAAGTTCAATGAATTCCAAAAATTAGACACTTATTGAACATGTAGATGCGAGATATTAAAGAGGTCAATAACCTTATCAACAACACACAAACAAACAGCCTCGTACGCGGTGTGTTCATCCTCACACTGTTATAGGAATTTTTAATTAACATCGGTTTTCAGTAAACATTCCTTCCAATAGTTCATTTTTTTTCTGATTCGTCAATTGTAAATAAATAGCCATACTATTGTTTACAATATTCAAAACCTATAAAAAAATATGTGTTAATATTAATAACAAATACAAAGAATGTTAATATTATTTAAAAATTATTACTAAGATATACAAAACACTTACCTACCTATAAGTTATAAGCTTGTATGTTTTGTTGGTATGTTTAACTTAATATTCTTTTAACTTTTAATAAGTTTAAAGAGTATTTACATATACATGTGAATAAAGTGGAAGGAAATAACAAGTTAAAAATAATAATGTCAGTTCAAAGTAAAGTTTTCTCGATAAAGCGATGTTAAAAGCTTTAAATTAAATTCTCGGAGCGCATACCTTCCGAGATTTCATAATAACATACAAAGTTACATAATATCAACATCTCACATTAACATTTTGTTTTGAAGTTTGAATTAATGACTATTGTTATCGAATCATAGATTTCTTAAATTATTAAGAAACATTTTTAGCTTTAAGCTAATTGCAATATTTATTTTAATATATATTAAAAAACTCATCGACAAGGCATCAAAGCTGGGACCTCTGGGAAACTTTCCCTTCGCTCTTCTGTGTCGCTACCCGATTCGATGAATCTAGCATTACCCATAGTTATATTGATATAATCGTCTTTCTAGGAGGAGACATCTATTAGAAGGCTTTCGAAAGTATCCTAAAGTATAAAATGGAAATGTATTAAAAGTCTAGTTATTACATCTACTAATAAGTTACTTATGAAAATTTGTTCAATTTTCTATAACCACGTGTGCTTTACTATGTAAATAGTTCTTTTTCTATATAAAAAATGGTACATTTCATCTTTATTCGCCTACTACAGTGCTTTAAGATGAGATCTCTACAATGCACTTCGTCTGTAAAAGAGGGTTCAGCTTAAACTGGTCGGTATAAGTTGTGAGTTAAATAATAATCACAACAGTCTAAGTCGTGGACAAAGCCAGTCAAATATAGACCTTATTGTAAATATATTTAATATTTATAATCTATTATGTCGTTCTAGTTTCTCATTACTGATGAAAAGCAAATAATTTTTAATTATAGTTATTAAAACGAAAACATCATAACGAACAAAGCCTGCATTTTAATTAATTTCTATTTTTCTATTATAAATAATAATATAAACACTATTGAACTTTTACGTTGGAGTTAAAATATGAAACGTAATTGTATGAAGATGGTTCAAGATGTTATAACGAATAGGGTTTCAACGATATAAAGAAACCGATTTATACGTAAACTCTATTAAGTGGCAGCTCTACATAGAGTTGTAAAGGAACAATGTTTAATAAATAGGAACATATTATTAAAATAATTAAAAAAAAAGAATGAAAGAGAAAAAAAATGGCTATCTTTATCCCTATTCATTAATTGTACTATGCATATATAAGTTCATCTAATAATATTTATTAAAAATTTGCATCGCCTCCATGCATCGCGTTGCACGCACGGCGTCTGCTATCTGAATGTCGCTTGAAATCTGACAGCGAACTGCGCAAGAACCCCGCCACTCACACATAAATCATAACCTCACACTAGCTCTCCTGAACACAGACTACCTAGTGTACCTACAGAGTACTAGTTCCTTGTTAACCGCTGAAGAGTGTGTACGTCAGTTTCTGAACGCAATTGAATGAAATTTCATGAAACTTCAGTAGCAACTGGATAATTGTATGCATTTATGTATTGCCATATCTTTGTTTCCTTGTATTAAACAAAATAATTAATATAAATACTATATTGATATGATAAAATGTATATTTATTTAAATCCTTTGTTATGTAAATATTTATCAACTTGTTTTCTATAAATCAATAATGTTAAGCATGTATGTATTTAGTAAACATTATCAAATATACTGAGAAATTTAAACTGTTATTTGCTTTAAAAAAAAAATAACATATTAATATAATAGGAAAACTAGAGTATTATTTAATGACATATATAATTAATATTTTCTTATAATTTCAGAATGTCACGAAAATCTCGTCAAGGCTACACCATCCGTCATCTTCTGCAACTACCGGGCACCCGCTCGCCCGGGCCGCATCCTCCTGCACCCTCTACCAAGGTACGTCTACTTTATAATTAGAACATTAAATCATTTAACGTTCCATTTTCAAATATAATTAATACAATACATTCATTACAATACAATACTAAAAATTTTTGTTTTTATTCCATTTATTACTATTTGCGCCGGAACAGCCAGTCGCGAATATACTTTAAAAAGTTTTTATCTGTTCAGTAGCTCTTAAACTTTTTAGTTTCATAAAGTCGGAAGTTTAATTTAAATTACTTTGCATTAAGTTATGAAATGTACTACCAGAGCAAACGTTTTACCAGTATATATTATAAATAGTATATTTATTTGAAAAACTTTATTTATTATTATTTTTATGACCTACACATTTTTTTTGTTTAAAACTTGTGTATGTCTTTTGGCATTCTTCTCTTTCTATAGCTCGAAAACGGCTGAACCGATTTTGATGAAAATTTGTATATAATATGAACATGAGTTTGCTCAAATAATAAGGCTTCATACAACATTGAGAAATTTATAGAGAACTTTATAGTGCGGACAAAGCCGTCGACTGAAATTAGTTAAAGTATATTATATATCAGAGATTTATATTCTTTAAGATATTTGATACAAACAGCAAGCAAGAATAAACACAACTATACGATAAAAGGTTTTCTTTTACATTATAAATCTTTTTAGCTCGTATGAACAGAGTTGCAATTGATTCAAATTCCCTTAAGGCGCTATTATGTAGTATATATATACAGTGTTTGTTGTCTTGGTGCTTGTAAATGCAGTCTAAATTTAGTTTCGATCGATAAATGTGATTTTAAATCTGTGACGCCATAACTAATCTTGTTTGTATTTTTTACTTAACTACTAATGTAATTTTGAAAGTTGTTATCAATTTGAGTCAACGCTCAACGTCTGAACTATACCAAATTATTTCCGGAGTGTAATTTTTTTTTTTGTTTGTATTTATATTAACTTAAGATAACTTTTACGAAGCTGCGCGGATTAAATTGTTATATTTTTTTTTAATAAAAAAGGATCTAACATAAGGGGTTTTTTTCTTTTTAGAACAAATTGTTCTTTATTTTAACATTTAAGCTCGAAAAAAGTAATATTTATTGCTAAATGTTGAGCTTGTTTGACTGTTTGACATCTATTAATGAAACTTTTAGCTTTAACTTGGAAACTCACCTTTTTCCAAACAGTTACAAATTTCCTTCACAGAGGGCGGTGGCTACGGGAGGAAAGTGAAATAAATCGTAGTTTGGCTTTTAACTAAGAGATGGCGCTATTTTAAAATACACGATTTTGTACTTTTTTTTTTAATATAAAAAATATATTTTATATTTCTTCTAATTGTAAAGAAAAAGTTACTAGTAATAAAAAATAATAGTAAATAAGAAAAAGTAATCCATTGAATGAATTCCCAGTTTTTGTCACTTGATAGAGTCAATTCCTCTACATTTGGGAAACTCGCAACTAGACTCTGACTTTTCATAACTTATGCAATGTATAAGATAAAAACAATTTGACTGTTACTTGATTAATTTATTTATTTCCTTTTATAATTGATGTATTTTTTTTGCATTTTATTTCAGAAGGCTATATTATGTATAGATTTAGTCAATATTATTTTCTTATATTTTTAACGGATCTAACTTTTTGGATAACTAATTGGTTATTTATATTTTACATTATAAATTTTAAACTAAAGCCGAAGTTTCCAGATGACTCAAGGTGACACCTTCATTTCGTCTTATGGTGAACACGATTGATGCAAAGTATTCGAAACGTCAGGGGTATAATTTAAGTAAATTTAAATACTGTTAAGTATTTTTTCGAAAAAGGTTCTCGTTCATTAAAGATGAATTAATAAAGTCAGATGATTTAAACACTATCTCAACTTAAAATGATTTGCCTACGTTTAAAAACAAAAGATTATTATCACACATAATTTTAAAGGTTCTATTGATTTTGATTATTTAAAAAAATATAGGCGATAAAAAGTAAGGAAGCTTTATTCGACGAAACGGAATAATAATACACAAGCAATATACATTAATTAAGCAACTCTTTAAATACAAACAACACTCAAGTGATAATTAAGATTTTGTAGAAATGTTTTGTATCTTACACGACTTCGGAATGTCTTCAAGCCTTATAAAACACTTACTCATCTGACTTACAAATAAATAATAAATAAATATAAATATTTTATAAATTCGTGTTCTTTATATTTTTTATTACGTTTAAACACTTAGTCAAGTTTCAGTAAATCTATTGAAATTGTGAAGTAAATCTGAAATCGATTTAGTAAACGTTAGTTGCCCCTGAAAAGCTTCCCCTTCATCGCATTCTTAAGAAAACTATTTGAATTGGCTTTAGTATTATTTACAAAGAGAAATCAACTATTTATTTGCCGAAAGATGGCTTTGATCTTGCGATGACCGAACAAACATACTATTGACCTTCCAGTAGACGTTCTACGAAAGAATATTGTAGATATCTCGCCGTTTATATTTTTTTGTTATAATATATTTTATTGTTTTTTTTATGTATGTATAATACTCTTGATATATTAAATCGTGAGAGTCAAAATAGCGCTGCAGATGTTTTAGTTTACGTGACGTTACCAAATTATCAAATGTATAGAATGCTAAAAGAGAACTAAGAAATCTGTATGCTATAGAAATCTGTATGCAAATGCATTTATTATATTCTTAAATATATTTAAAAAGTAAGATATTAAGGAATTCATAAACATATATCGATTTGTAAAAAGTATCACTAAATAACTTAATAAAATGATTATCAAAGGTAGGTCCATAATATTAGAGATAGAAAAAGGGTTTCTTTTCACGGGTAGCTGGTTGCTAGCCCCCGGTCCGTTTTGTCTACATTACTTTACCCTGTAAGAATTAATGTCCTTACAAGGGTAAATCTTTGCTTTACCCGAGATTGATGCGCTTTTCTTGTACTATTTGATATTTGTTTAGTTTATTGGCTCTTTAGCCATTCTCTGTTCGGTTTTTGGTTTTTCTTAAAGTTTTAATTGATTTTTGTTATTTTTTTTTTGTTAATTATTAAAACATATATATTACACATACATAAGTTGGTGATATTATATGTATGTATGTGTATATTATTTAAATTATGGTAATAATTTTAATAAAATAATTATTTTTATAATTATTATTGAATAGCGAAAACAGATGTCTCAGATCTTAAATTTATTTCGCAAAATAGTAAAAAATCTTATTAAATTTGCGATATATAATGTAAAATATCTCCTATTATTCTTAATAAATTTATTGAAACTGAATCGATTTCATATAAAATTTAAAATACAATTTCTTTGATCTCGACATACTAAAATTAAAATAACGCTGGTTAGATATTTAATTTTAAGTGAATTTACAAAATGTTTTAAAATATAATGCTAAAAGAAAACTACATAAACTATATTTTTTTTAAATATTCCTATATTTATGTTTTTGTTTCGATAGTTTGTTATTATTTAGCTTCACAACGTTGATACTTATCAAAGCTGGATGAAATTATTATTTTAATATCTCCAAAAAATATAGAGAATCCTGGTATGGTTTAATAAATAAATAGTGAGGTGCAAAAAAATTATTTCTAATAGTTGCTGCAAGGTTAAATCAAGGTTGTAGTGAGGGGGCATTTTTAGACGATAAATTCGTCGTTAATCTGTTCAGTGTTAAGTGATTAAGCACTCAGCAGGCGGTCCGGTCTTTTATACGCCGATTTGTTAAACAGTTACACTCAGGGAGGAAAAGTGATGGGAACTACCGCTACACTGTTTTATACTCGATTAAAAATAATAAGATATTAATATAAGATAAAATACTCATTTTTAGGTTTATTAATCTTTTTGTTTGTTTCATTATATTTAAATTGTTTTAGGTAATGTCTTCTGACCTCTGAATCGTGTTCTTCTATTCAACAGAGTTAAGAAGGGTAGGTATACTGTGCTGAATGAGGAGGTAAGAAAAAAAATATAGATTACAATAAAAATTAAGGAATATGATTTAATGTATTATAGATTGCATTTAAGGTGTATAATATATTTGTATATTAATATCTCACACGGTTTAACCTCATAAACCGGATTAGGAACAAAAAAAAATACAATAAATTATTTTTATCGGTTTTCATGTGGTCAATCCCTAACCGGAACAAGTACATAGTGTCGGTAATATTTCTTCGAGGCTTCACGCCTGTAATTTACCGGCGGCCACCTAATGTACGGTCTTCCGATTGAAATATACAGAGTAATTGTTATTTATTGACTACTGAGAGGTGGAAATTAATGGTTTTATGTGAATAATACTTGCTTTCTCTATTGAATTACTGTGATATGTTGGTATTTATAATGATATGTCTATTGTTTGACGTAATTACGTAATTAGAAAACTATGACGTAGGTAAATAAAATTAATTGGTATATTTTTATAGCTACTTTAAATATGTTAGCAATAAAACGTAAATAGACCACTTGTATGCTTCTCAATGCAATAAAAGAGATATAAGGCATTAAGACAATCGATTACGCGAACACATAAATTGCCAGAGTAATAAGTTAGGTTCGTTCTAGGATATTGCCCCCGTGTGGCCACTTCGCGATAAAATCTAGTAATGTGTTCCTCTCACGACATGGTGCCGATTGCCAATTTTTCTTTTAACATATGCTCAGAATAAAAGAATTGGTCTAGGCTGTACTTGGAGCTCAGTTAATATATGAATATGTGGTGACATATTCTTTATAGTAAGTGAATATGATGAATGATGTTATATATCCCGTGTGTATTTTCTTTTTAATATACAAGTCTATAAACGAGCTATAGATAACATAAATATATGTATATATATAGAAACCAACTATTGTTCCTTCTTTTACTAAGATGCCGTTGAAATAAATCTTGTACTTTCGATGTTAAAAAGTTTGTTTCGTTTAAACCTATTAAGATATTTTTCCTCCTGTAATAAATTAATTTTAATTCTGTTGTTTGTTAAAGTAATTTATAATTTGACAATATATCATAAAGTTGGTGGCGACATTTTGTCTTGAGGCAGCCTAGCAAGACGTGACCCTTCACCGCAGAATGCCAACCTCCTAACGAGTTTTTGAAAGCTCTCCTTACAACGAAACCATCTTAAAGGGATTTGCACTTTCTAACTAAATTGTCTCGTAACAGATATTCCAGATGTTTTATTTGATTTATTTTTATGAAAGCCAAACATTAAACTAAATATACAACAAAACGTATTAAATTATATTGCTATGTCTTCTAAACACATAATAAGTATCTAATAATAATTCTTTAATACTGAAAGATCCACAAAGCTTAAAATCAAGTACAATGACGATGTTAAATAAGATATTAGTCGAGTCAACCGTCTTCACGTATCCAGATCCTATAATCCACACATTAAGTATTCATCTCGCAGTAGGCTGTTATTAAAACCACCTGTAAATCCCGCGCTGGTATATCGCTACTCTAACTATACAATTCCCTTCCTTGACTTTTGTCTCGAATCTCGGCACGTCTTGGACATCGGGGACACGTCTTACAGAATTAATAATAAGCCAGGGTGCGGTTTGGGCCGCAATGTGCCGAAATTTCTAACCCTCATTACTGGTCCTCTGCATCCACCGCGTGCTCCAAACTTTGGGCGTTCGCGCGCGCGTTTTCTCGTTGTTTATAGATGTTGCCGACATCTTGCAGCGTTTAATAGTCGCATTGCGAATGTTCTGGTGTGATTTGAATGCAGCCATTATGTTTATTATAACTGCATTAGTTTTAAATTAATGAATTCCCTGATACTAAATTAATGATGTACTTATAGATTATTGATTTGATTACAACACTATAATTGATCATTATTTCATTACCATACAATTTTTAAATATTGGTATTGGTTTATCGTAAACAATTATAGCAAGTTTTAATAGTAATATACTTATTATATTTTGCAATACATAAAAGTATCATCTCTTTCAGAAACTGGTAATATCTTAAAATTTTTCATTAGTTTGTACGTATTTTATTAAGGCATAATAATTTAAAGAACATAGAATTTTTATGCTTATTTCAAATAATTAACAAATGATTAAATTAATCTAATGTGCTTTAAATCAAGTTATATTTCAACTTATATATTTTTAATTAAAACCTACCAAGGTCTTTATTCAAAGTCTTCACTTTTAACAAAGTTGTAAGTAGTAAGAAATTCTACCTCCTTATATTTTCCGGGACATAAAAGGCAGTCATTTATTAAGACAAGCCTAGCCGGTAAAGCGGATATTCATAATAATTTCAAGAGTAGGGTGAAAACATTCTCCTAAAATCAAAAGTTCGTTCGAAATTTGAATTACTTATTCGTCCGATGCGTGCGTGCTGCGAGATGCGGGCCGCGGAAATGAAACAACACTTAATATGATTTATACGAGAAAATATTGTGTTATTATGAATAAGTCATTGTTTTCTTAATAAATCGCGCTGTAAGGAAATGTAAATTTTAATTTAATGTGTGTGATGAATTTGAATTATTCAATTTGTGCGCACGTGCTGTTTGTTATATATCACTTTTATGTCAGAAATATTGGAACATGTTTTATTATCTTGGGAAAATAATTTTTCTCCTCTATTATTTCAAGAATATACAATTACTGAATTTTAATGTACGTTGAAATTTATTTTAATCACTAGTATATCCATTGACCATTCTGTTCTTCCACTATCTCTAAAATGTTTTATTATTTTTGACAAATTTCAGCTCACTTGATTTTTTTGTCAGATACAGTCAACTTCAATAAACAAAATTGAGTTAAATTTTGCTCTTACATAAACATACAGATCATTATACATATACATCTCACACTTGAAGAAAATAAGAAGTTTGTCCAAATTACTGATCTCAAAAATAGAATAATATGCTAAGTTACGAATATATGTCCTCGTTCATACTCTTCAATGCTTCATTTTTCTGATAACTCGTTTTCTAATTGTGATGCTGATATATATTTTTTTACTTATCTTTGAACTTTACTAGTCTTATTATTTAAATAAAAGAGGTAAATTATGCAAATCTTATTTTATCAATATTTATTATACACTTTCAAAAGATAAAAAAATCCAAGAAATGATTGTTGCAACTCTCAGAGGACTATTTTGTTAGAAACAAAATGTTAAAACAACAAAACAGTTATGTAAGTTGTTTTGCACGTAGCGTGCAATATTAAAGCTATAAAGTCGATATATTAGGTTTTACAAAACAAGCTTGCGTAACGAGTTCTATTTCCATCCTAAGGAGCGTCCGCACAAAAACAGTACACAAAAGTTGGGCGTTCCGACGACGTCCTCCGGTGAATTTATATCACTAGAAAACAAGAAAACAAAAGTGGAACTGCGCCAAAGGTACATTATCTTAACAAAGTACAGCAATTAGGTACACGTTCCACATCTGACTACAATAATTTAAATATGATAAAACAAAGTGAGACGCTGAGGCGAAGAATAAGGCGGCCCCGCTTAACTTATTTATAAATTCTTCCTGTATTCTTGAGGCAGGCAACCCTTCCCGTATAATGCAATAAAAGGGGCACTCATATACGTATCACCGCTTTACTTGTGATAAGGGGATACTAATCCTTTCCTTTTAGTATCCTTTTCTTTCTTAGATCTCTTCGATTTAGTTATTATAGTTATTTAGTTTAATAGATTTTAGCGAGAAGTAATTTATTTTTAACAAAACTACAAATAAATATATGTATTAATAAATAACATAGTAATCCTCATTAACGTCTTGACTGGATTTTAAGTTAAGGTGGTTGTAAGATATTCTTATCATCTGATCTGAGTTATCATTACCAAAAACAACTAAGCCAGTTCGACAGGCCACAGTCCTCTGTATCTGTGGGCTGTCTCAAAGCCATAAAATTATAGATCAGAACTCTATCGACCCCGTGGCCTTTATTCAGAGCCACCGAAGCGGACTATCAAAGAAACTCTTCTTAGGAGTTAGCGTCTTAGGGTCGGCAAGTTTAGCAAGGGTTGTAAGATGCGGGTGGGGCCTTTTTGAATGTAAATAGTGGCGCGTGGGTCTCATATGAATTAAATTTAAGTAATTAATGGCGGAGCGTGCGGGTTTGTCCGTGCTATTAAGATGCTATCAGATATTCGTTTTAATTGCTGCAGTGCGATTACCGCTAATTACCAGGTATTGCTATGCTATTTACATACACCATACATACATACATGGTAAGATAAAAAAAATCATGAATTATATTAAAGAGATTTGTTTTGATAATGTAAAATAATATAACATTAACTTGTACTTCCAGAATGTAAATATTTGTAAGTTATTCAAAATAAATGGGTATTCTCTACCTTAAAAATATTTAAGGTCACAGTTTCTTTTGAATCACCATAACTTACTTGATTCCAACGTCAAGGTTCATGAAGGTTTGTCGGGGCTTAGGGACGTAGTGGGTCATTTATTAATTATACCGAACCGTATGTAGCCAGGGGTAGAAGTCAACAGCTGAAGAAAGGGTGGCTATATTTTAAGATGTCGTCGTCATCTGGGAAGGAATGCGTGGTTTGGGTCCGACCTTAATTATTTATTACTTACTAGCAACACCAGACTTATCTTGTTTACGAGTTTATGTTTTGACCTTATGCCTTTTACATGTTTAGTTAGTTTGTGTTTCTTTTACTGTGTTAACTCTTTATTTAACACGGGTAATATTATCACACATATTTTTTTCTCTAATGGATGAGAATAAAATCTTAATTCTATAACTTTCCTATTTAAAAAGACTATCAAATGCATCTCAATTCCATCAAATCCATTTATCAGTTCAAGAACTGAAAAAAACTTGTATGCTCTATTACTATAAATTAGGTATATATGTTATTAGATAATGTATTAAAAAAAAATAATTAATAAAACAATAAAAAACATATTTTTTTTATTATACGTGACAGGTTCTCTAAACAATTAACGTCTTAAAGTATTTAACGGCATTTATAAGTACCCAGTTAGTTAATTGGATACGCTTACTAACAGATCGGTTCACTATCGAGAGGACAGCTTCTTAGTAATATGAGTAAGGAGCTAAGAACGAAGTCTTGAAAGTTATTACGATATTATGATAACAAAGGGTACTGTAAGAAAAGTAAAGTAAATTTTATTACCATATTTTTCAAAATAAAAATCATCTCAAATAAGTTTTTCAGCAAATCCATATTAACTAGCTCAATAATTTTCCACCCATGCAACACTGGCCGTGTTAAATATTCAAAGGACAAGGTTCGTCTCCCGGGTCTGGGAGACCCTCAGTGCGGAGAGCCGCGTGCGCTCATGCCTCCCTAATTTCCGATTTGTCGACCTAAAGGGTTGAATGATTAGCATCTCACTTCTCAAAACCCACCAAGTCACCTTTGTTGTTGACATCATGACATCTTGGAGACGTTAACAACAAGTATATATACTTATAGGGAATAATTATTAACGAATATATACGAATATATATAATTATTATTATCCCAAAATAATTAATTTAACATTTGAAAACAGATATACCTAACATAGGGTTAATTTAAGAATGAAAAAACCTAGTACATTACCACGTCAATGTCGCTTTAGGTTTTGTAAGCAGAAGAAATAAAAAATAAAAAATAAAATGTCTCAATAAATTAAATACTTGTGTCTTCCTCACTCTTTGAAACTAAGGAAATCTATATATCGCGTTTCTTGACAAGTAAACGGAACAGCCATCCATTAATCCCGCAGATAATATAATATTCTCATTTTATCATTGGTAAATAATTCAGTATTGTCACGTTGACGGGCCTAAAGGGCCCCTGAGCGCTTACCGCATTACCGCCGTAATGATACGTGTAATCCCTACACGGCTGCCGGCCCGTGACACCTCATGAATGTCTCATTTATCATCTGTATTGTCATTTTTTTATTCTGTATTGTATCTAATGGCTTGTCAATTTGGCGCCAAAAATGACAGCTACATCACGCACATGTATGATAATTACCAAACGGTCTGGTGGTCTAATAGTTAGTGGTCCTGCTTCGGATTCAGATGTCATGGGTAAGTTTCCGATTTGACAGTTGTTTGTGCGATCCACAGATTTGATTGTTTCGCGTCTGGCTTTGCTTTGTGTCCGTTATTTCTTTCCCGAAACACAGAGATTATTTCTCTAATGTTTAAGAATACAATGATAGAAATTATAAGCTATATTTGTAAACACATATAGTCTAACTTGCAGCCAGACACGTGCAACAAAATAAAACACAATCCTAGTGGACAAATGAAGGTTCGAAATTTAAATTGTGTAGCACGGCTGGCGACGTATCGGCTGTCACATTACCGACCCGCTGTTATTATCAAAGTTTGTGAAGGGACTGCGACAAAGAGTCACAGAGGAGAGAATACAAAACACTTTTTATATACTTTAATGTTATACTTTTAATAAAACTTAAATTAAATTATATGTTAAGCCACCGAGCTCTAAATTGCGTTGTAGATAATAAATGCATTGCAGTCAATTTTTTTTTTAAATATTATATTTAAATAAAATAAAGGTCCATCTCCATAGTCCGCTGTCCTCAGTGTGATGTGTCCATACAGGAGGCGCATATGGTAATTTCTTATTCCAATAGGAAATAGCGGTCAGTCGCAATAATCCATCACGGGAGGTTATTTGTTTGTCCCGGGACATGTTTATATCATTTTACGTATTCCTTACATGTTTTTGATAAATATTTGTTTCCAGTAAGTTCGGACATGTCCAGGAATTGAATATCCGGTGGGTAGGATTTGATTGGCATGTGTTAGGAATTGGTACAAAACCTTTTTGTTTTGAGGATATATTACATTCAGGGTTTATGTAATATTTTGACATGTCTAACATTTGTTTGCATTTACTATAAATAATTTAGTTTAAGTTTAGTAACTGCTTTAGTTACAGTCTAGAAACTGCTAATGATTTTATATAATAACTAAATATAACCGAAAAGCTTATAAATAATAAGTTTTAAAAAGTGTTTATATAAATAAACAGCATCCTGTATAGCACAGATTAATTAACACCATACTTAAATATGCCAAATTAAACTAACTAAAATACGTTAATAAGACGCGAAGCATAACAAAAACTGTCTCCCTGGGGCGGGTTACGTCATTACGTCTGAGGTTAAGGATCGTATGCATACAGAATCCACCTTATCAGTTATGCATAATGCGGAGACCCCAAAGGTGAGCAAAATATTGCATCACATAACCTACCGTATACAGAATGATGTTTTTATTTCTACTAAATATAATTATCTATTTTTATATAAAGAAGGCAAAAATAAAATCAAGTAATATTATTAAACTTTGATCGTTTTTAAATATATTTTTATATTTAGAGTTTGCTTTTATAAGAATTTGCTAGATTCTATGAAACAATTACCAAAATATGTAATATTCAAACTTTAAAAAAAATGCAAGTCAAAATGAACATAGTAGTGTACACTATAGTAGTGTAATTTCTTTTAGAAATAGTATTTTTTTAAACATACTGTGTTCAAGCGGCAATACCTCCCGTACCAAACGTCAACCTGATGTATATTGTTCTGAATCTATTACAGTTCTTTATTTGTCGCTGAAGCCGCTCCATGCATGTCAATGTTTTGTATGTACATGTAAATTGATACTTTATATGGCACTAGTTTTTGTCAACAGTTTTACCCGCATTTTTACTTATTATAAATAGGTCAGCGATTTTTTACTGCCTCATCTGATAAAAATAATTGGTCATACGTTATCTAAAGACCTCCTGAGGTTGTAATCTTCGCGCATATTAAATCCTAAATTTGAATACTTCTGGGGTTGTAAAAACTCCATCAAAATCGATTTAAGCTTACAAATACTGTCTGGAATCTAATTTTAATGAACAAATACCATTTATACAAGCTATCGTAAATATAAAAGCATTTTAATTAATGTAAAAATTAGTATGTATTATATAAAATTGTAAGTAAAATACAAATGTAACTCTATAACAAGATGTCGTTTAAAACTGTATCGAACTAAACGCCGAATCTTTAAGATCGTATCGGTTTCCAATTAAAAGTGAGTCAGTGAGTTCTGAGTCTCATTATATTTTTAATTTGAGGGCGGAATCTCAAATTAAAGCGAACGACGTCAAAGGACAGCCATTAGAGTAAATAATTAAAGAATTCGACCGTCCCGTCTCACAGTAGTCGGAATTAAGGAATTGCTCCGTTTTACTTGGTAATTTCGATTTTGGCACCCATGTAACTTTCATACAAGGTTTTTTTTTTAAATTACAAAAAAAATGGAGGCAAAGTTTTACATTTTTAGTATATTTCGAATGAGAAAAATAAAAAAAACAATGTGTTCAAATTTTCTTTTCTTCCATTTCATAAAATCAAAAAATAACATAGGTAATATAAATAATTCAGATAAAAATTCCTATAAATGAAATAATTTCCTAAAAATATAATATGATAATATTTTAGAAATAATAATAACTAAAAGTACCGTGAAAGTCGAAAAGCATTTAAGTAAGGCTAATGTAGTTTTATAAGTTTAATTTTCAATTTCGTCTAGACGTGTGAACGTTTACATACAAACTAGATTCATTACTTCCACTAACTTAGTAGTGGCCGCGTGTACGAGGAGTGCAGTAGTAACATTATTTACATACAAATTAAAACTGATACCCACCAACATTGTAACATTATAAAACATGAAAGGTCCTAACCAATAGCGAGACATGACAAGATACATTACTTTTTCAGTTACGTAATTACTACTCTGTTGTTCTCTTTTCCACTACTTTTCTAATAACGTAAATACTATCCTATATAAACAATTGGTAATGATTGCTATAAATTTTGGTCCACGTGGAAGTTCCATAATATTCGCACACGTTAAATATAATCAAAGCTAAAAACATCTTAAGCCATAAAACCCCTGGCGCAGAGGTACTGTTCGCACGATGGTATTCAAATGGAATAAATCCAGGTTGCCGGGGTCTAGGACACCCTGGGGAGTGATCTCGACAGAGATGACCGCTCTAGGGTACTTGACACTTAGATGAGACTCTACGTTCCCTTCAGACAAGCGACTCGTTTGCTAATCGCACGCTTGTCAGATAATTTTCTCAATGTTTAGAGTCTGGAATTATATTATTTTTACTATTGCTTTAAAAAAATCTTCGCATTAAAGAAAGAAATTTACTTTTTAATCAATTTCATATTTTAATTATTCTAACTATAATAAATTAATCAAACAGATATAGTAAGATCTATTTTGTACATTAAAATTATTGCTTTCTGATGAACAAGCTAACCATAGTCCTGTAAAGTATAGTTTAGTTTTTAAACGCAACTCTGTGGGGCACATTGTCGCAGACAAATTACGATTCGCTCCTACAAGGGCTGCAAAGGGGTAATGTTTACATTTTAATGTAAGAATACCGTCGGTACAGTGTGCTCGTTAAGGGGATCATTTCTCGCCCGCAATGTGGATTAAATGCCTCTTTTTGCTTTCACTATTAATGAACTGTTTGATTAAAGAAGATTTTCATGAATTTACAAATTAGTCGTTTATATTTTGTCTTGTTTATCTGAAGTGCAAAGATTTCTTTAGTTGTGATGTTACTGTGACCATTCGTTTGTGATATATAGTCATACTTTCTCTAATTTTAAATAAACGTTTAAGCAAGATAAATACAATACAAAATAGGCTTATATTTTAGATTTAAAAACCGCAATAAAATTATTATAGGAAAGTCAATAACATATTTATTAAGTAATCTTCGGTAATATAAATCTCAAAATATTTATTTATTATATAGAAACTTCAAAATGACATTATTTACGCAAAAATTAATGATTGTTACTATAGAAAATTATAACTGGCAATAAAATAAAAATGTCCTTAAAGGCCATAACAAATTCTAGTTAATATTAATTGCTTTTCTTTCGCTACCCTTCCGGGGTCATCACTTTATTTCCCTTCAATTCGCCCCCCGGGGATAACTATTATATATTTATTAAGTTATAAAATTATAATATTAATAAAAATTTGTAATAACATGAAAAAAACAATATTATTCAATATGAATAAATATATTTATAAAGTAATCTATTAATTTTTACATTGCATTGAAACTAACATATGAAATTACTGACTACCTTTTTTAATCTTAATAAAAGAAATTGTTACCTTAAAAAAGGTACAATAGATAGCAAGTTTATCAAAGCGGCAGTGAGCACAGCAAAAGTGAAAAAAATCACAACGTATGAATTCAAAGAGAATCATATAAAACCCAGATAAACCTTTAGATATCGCAGCTACAGAATTTTCAAACAATGTGTCATTGAAGCCTAGCTAACAAGACCGTCTGTCGCAAGCTTCACACTTGAAATCAATAGGAAAAATCAAACTAAACATCCCCTCGCGTCCAGCTAACGACCAAACTGAGTTCTAATCATGAAATGTCAAAAATGGATATCGAGAATTGAATCGGAGCCTTCTTTTTTGGGGGTTCAAATGGCCAGATCAACTCAATAAGGGATCGTGACGTGTTTACTCGCAACCCACAACTGAGGGCCTTTTTACATTTCCAAACGTTATTTACCTCGTGTCGTAGCGGCATTGTGCTGACGAACAATGCTCGGGGATATGCTTTTTTCTTTGTTTTTAACCATTTTTGCTCTTTCCCGAGTGTCCGTGAAAGCGGCGTGTCGCTTTTCATTTCGATTTCGAACTGATCTGATGGCTGTCAAGTTGAATGTTAGTTTTATTATTTTAATCTTGATAATGGATTTGTGCCAAGTGTACACTTAGTACATACGTAGTGTTATCTTTTTTTTAAAGGAATTTTCTCGGTTTGATTACGTGATGATCAATACATAATGATCTATACGAGAACCAGTGTTTTAATGATGCTTGAACGAGTACCTATTCTAAAAAAAATATCACTCTTTGACATGACTCCTTGATGATATGATATAAAGTCATGTCACGGTGGTTTCTGCCTCCTTTTAAAAACTCCATACATAATTACGATCTCGACATAAAGGGATAACTTTTTTAATATATTTTGTTTGTTAATAGTTGATAATTAAGATCGTCCTCACTGTGATTTAGGAAACTATTCGGCAAAATCTTTGAAACCTTGCCTGGTATTGTAGGAGTTTACATTTAGATTTTCTTAATAATCTTTGTTGCAGCATCTAGAGATGGATTGTTATTATGAGTTGTCGAAGAAGCTTAACTGGGCTTCGCAGATAGATTATGTATCTTCAGTTTGTTATTTTGTTTGTTTTAATTAATTGTTGTAATAATTTTCTCCTCAAACGACATCTAGTTCAAGCGGTTTAGTTTATGTTACAGGATACGTAAGAGATAAAGCAATTTATAAATATAAACACATTTCAATATAATCATACAATAATGACTTTTATACCTTCATCCAGAAATAAAAACAATTTAATCCAACGGGGACTCAAATCAGCGACCTTAATTATACCAAAACGTCAATTGACAAGTTAAGACATAGTTCTGCAACTCTTGTCATATGTAATGTCTTTATAGAATCTCAATAGAATATGTACCTAAGGCAGTTTTAGGTGACCTGCAGATACTGTACTGTATGTACACCTCTTGCAGGCAGCCTCTCTACATAAATCCCAACAACATTTGTTCTACGACTTTTTATTAATCTTGATAAGCATCATCAAAAAACGGAACAAAAAAATGTTTGCTCCCTTCTTTACTTATTATATTAAAATAATTTGCAGGATATGTGTATAAATATATTCTGCAAATTGTTTTAGGGTTTTTTGTCATCATAGTTGCTTATGAAAACAGAAATTAATGTTAGTGAAATATAATGAAGTAGTTTTAAAGACAACTTAAAGTTACTTACTTAATGGTTGATTACTTTAATGGCTGTTATTCATAATTCAAAGTTTTTTATTTATAAAACTATATCAATATAGCCGTCATTTAAACTTAACTTAACTATTGACTAAACTAGACAAATCAAACTTAAAGCTTATGAAAAAAATACCGCTACTGAAAAGTTAAACATATCTACTAGTTTTTAAAAAAACGTCTCACATACACACACAAAGTTCATAAAAATATATAGGTCCTGATTTCAATATTTTTTTACAAATATAAGATAATTTTATATATATGGGTGTCCTATTGCTAAACGGCATTCTTATACCAGCTGACGAGGTATAGTAAACATTACGTAGATATTTATGCTCTAACCATATTCCAAGTAAACCCGATGTTTATACTTTTAAAGTAAATAATGATGACGTAATGGCGGGCTTTTGAACACCTTATCCAGTTTTAGCGTTTGTTAAAACTGAAACAGTATTTTATCCGCTTAAATAATAAAGAAGCAATAAAAGCTTCGTCCTTACCCGTTTTCAATAAACACCTTTATCGATTATTCAGCCCGTCGTCCATACTTACATCTCTGAAGCCTCCGCCATAGACAGAAAGTTGGCAAACTAATTCACGACACAGGCATAGCTTGTGTCGGGTGGCTGGTAGGTGGTCGCCAGGCGATAGCCGGTGGCCGCGGGTGGGGGGACCGGGGAGGGGGTGGAGGGTGAGGGGCGTGCTCACGGCTGGGCGGCGCCGACCAATCCCAGCGAACCACCCACCCGACCCCGCCCTCCTCACCTGCGCCTCACCATTAAGCCTGCTTTCCTTGTACTTTTTTCGCGGACCTCGTATCCGTTCGCTGGCGCCGTCTTTATTTTATTTTCTCCTTTATACCTCCTTTCCGACTCGCCTCCTATTTTACGCCCGTCGTAGGTAGGAGAAAACCTTTTGTGAATACGAATGCCGAGCAGGTATTCGCGCTCGTTAGTTACGGGCGCTGATATGTAAAGTAAATAAAGGTTCTTTGCGAGACGTCCGTGTAATGAAGCCGACATTTCGTCATAGGTACATGCTTAGCTGTCGTATGTAGAGATCTCTAATTAAACGGCCGTACTAAATATTCGAGGGAGGCTCGCCTCTCAAAGTTTGCTTTACGAGCGTCGTCGCGCCGGAAAAGCGGCTAATAACTTTAACTTCCATATCGATCCGCAAAAAGTTCGTCACGAAAGTAATCTGAGGCAACCTTGCTCCACATTTTGTTTCAATGGCTCCAAGAACGGAGTCGTATGCAAGTGTCCCTTCCAGGGTGAACGATCTCCACATCGATGAAGTTTAACTGAACTTGGAAAAAACTTTAGCGAACTTTGTTCGGGCCGCGTGATTAGGAAGACTTAGTTTTGAAGTGAGTCGGGAACAGTTTTTTTCAGTTTTGAAAGTAGGTGGCTCAGTTTATGATCCGGGTGAAAGTCGCCGCGGATCGATGAACTCCGGCCGGGGTCAACTCCGACGATCAAAGTTTGCTAATAACCAAATATAATACGAGAGGGGAAGCACTGCTCTCGTGTATTCAAAACAAACGAACCTAAAATGCGTTTAAACATCAAACAGACCGACTATAAGTATTTTTATACAGAGAACTATTCAATAGAAAATTGGGAATAAAAATAGAAAGAATCTTTGCTTATCTCGTGTGGGCTTATCGGAGAATAAGTTGAGTGGAATGCGTCGCGACGAACGTCACTGAATATTATCGTCGAATGATCACGGTATCATAGTGTCACGGTAAACAACGTATGGCGGGTGCGGGTGCTCGTGCGGGTGCGGGTGCAGGCGATCAGAAATGAATTACGACACAAAAGTTTCTCAATAATTTATTACTGTGCGGAGTAAATGTTGTAAATCAAGTTAGGAACACCTGATTTATATGCTTTTTGGACAAATAGTTTAAAAGACTTTGTCAAGAGTATATTGATTTAGAAAGGGTTTCCTTAAAATAGACATAGTTCTAAGAGAAAATAATGATTCTTCTCAGTCTTATTGAAAATCTTAGAATTAGGTACTTGCACTTCTACTAATTCTCTTTTACTTTAATTTGTGAATTTTATTTTTATTAAAATATCTAAAAAGACTTAACTTTAATTCTAAGATATTTTAGCTACTTGGTTAACTAAATCTAAAAGTTTTTTATTTTTTTTTAAAGTAAAGATATTTTTTTATTATTTAATTTTTACAAACATACTCCTCTATAAATAAAAACTCTTTTAAAAATACAGTTAAGATCCACTGTAATTTTTATCAATACATACATACACATTATCATTAAGAGAATAAATCTTACAGCTGTATTTCAGTAGCAACATGTCCCTCACATTATCTCCCTCCCTATAATAAAGGGGGTGCAACGTTCTTATAAGAGTTTAGTTGAGGTAAGATAAGAAACTTGGACGTCGCCGCGTCAGCTGTTGCTATCAAAGGACATGACGTGTCTTCTTACACTCACTTCGACATAAAAAATATTTTATTGGATAAGCTTTTCATTTAATTTTAACACTGTAGCTCAATTGGTAGAGCGACGGGACGGTTTCCCAGAGGTCGAGGATTCTAATCTCTGCCTACTTTTCATTCTATATTTATTTAAAATTTTAATAAGCTTAACATACCATACATGTTTATAGATATTTTCAAACTTTTCAATGAAATAAAAATAATGCTGTTCTTTACTTATATTCAATATTTAAAGTACTAAAAGCAACACAAGTCTATCAATAAATCAATTTCAAATCATGTTAACCATCGTGTCGAACAAAATGTTGAGGCTTGTTCGCATTTGAATATAATTTACCTTCTAAGATCCAACTCAAGTCCGGTCTTGCGGGTCTTAGAAAAGCTAATCAATTATTTAGGGGGCTTTCATCTACATTATCAGACAGAGACGTATTCTATGTTATAAAGTATTTGTACATTTGGATAGATCTACCTTTACTTAATTTGATTAAATTAATTATTACATTTCAATACATCAATAAATATATTGGTAAATATATATAGGTTTTTGAATAGCTCATTGTAAATTTATATAAATATAGAATGAAAAATAAACCGATACGGGCAGGGATTCGAACCCGCGACCTCTGGGAAACCGCCCCGTCGCTCTACCAATTGAGCTACCGTATTGCTGTCCGTCTCGGTAAATTAAGCATTTTATATATGACCGTCTTAATAGGTAAGTCTTATTGGTAGAGCGACGGGACGGTTTCCCAGAGATCGCGGGTTCGAATCCCTTCCCGTATCAGTTTATTTTTCATTCTATATTTATATAAATTTAAATAAACTTAACATGGCTATACATGTTTAAAAATATTTTCAAACATTAGCTCATTTTAATTTAATAATAAAAATACTTTATCATTAAATCTTGCTCTGTTTTATTGGCGTGTTATTTCGTCCCTGCGTCAATGAGATAGTCTAACTAGATAGTGTACTATCCTCTATGTCGGTCTGAATTGTTACTCTGAATAAATTTCAATCAATTACAAGGCCGAGGTGTACGGACACGATAGTTTGAGTATAACACTGTAGCCAATGTCTTGAATATTCATTCCATCTTTGATGTATGCTGCTTAAGAATATATTAAAACTATTTCCAATTATCATCCAATTATAATGCTTATTTACACATAGTATTTACATTTTTATTGTATCAATTAATGCAGATGTTACCCCTTTAGAAATATTAATTTAATTCCTTCTAGAAATATGCTTCAATAAATCATTGAATAGTGCTGAGCCATGGTTTCTTATTAACCATTGTCTACTATCGAGTAGGTAATTAAACGTCGGGCGATAACCATTATGACCCGCCTCGCCTCAATATTGATCTAATAAATGATCTATAACTATATTATCCGGATTATTGAAGATTGCTTTTGAGATAAACGGTTTGATAATATTGTAAGATATTGCTAGTAATTTTAATTTTTTTATTTTATTGTAAAAGTTCTAATACGTAGATTCCGTTCACCAAAACAATTAAGTACGTTAGACTAATTCTAAAAAAAAAAAAGTATTTTAAATAATTTAAGGAAAATTTTACAAACTAAACTGACCGACGGAAATTCTGTCCGTCACATTCTTAAGATGTAGACGTTGCAGTTATTCTGAAGCAATGTCGTGGTTCGTCCAAGAATGCTTACATCGTCTTTAAACTCCCTCCTCTCGCTTTATATCTTGAGACCCGGCGATATACAGACGATTATTGCTTTTAAGATAGTGTTGGTAATCAACATTTTGCGCTTTAAAATTTTGTGAGGTTTCTAATTACGATAACATTTTAGTAAAGTTTTAGTTTTTTATTATATTATATTGGTATTTGATTTCTTATTCTATTTATACAGAGTTAGCTAGGTTTATTTGTTGACACAAAATTAGCAAAGCCTGAGAGGCTACAAACATACAAATTGTCAGTATGTAGTTTCATTTGCACTAGGTATGTGCTTCTATCTAGCATCTAATCAGGCTTCACTTTTCCCAGCGGGATATATGGGGTATGGGGGGTGGGGTGCTGTGGGGGGAGGGGTATTAATGGAATCAGGACGCGGTCACTGCGAGCTAGCTGAATCGGTTCGCTGATTTTAAAGGATTGCTAGGAATTTGCGACACGCTTCAAAGTAGCTACGTGTGGTTCGGACTTCGAAATGCTTTCGGTAATGCCTAAACTTAATTTCGTGCTTAGGATTTCATTCCGTGTGGATATTGGCGCCGGTTGGGAAGAACGTGCTTAAATTCTGTCTCAGTACAAGCAACTGTTTAAATTTGTTAATGTGATGTGTAGCCGCAAAGTAACGAATAGGTTAATAAATTGCAAACATATTTCATTTATGTCAATATTAAATTCTTTTACATAGTTATTTTAATTCTATATAGTATTCCAATTTATTTCCAAATGTAGGTACTGCTTATCAAATTATTAAAAAAAAAACACATATACTACTTAAAAGTTGTTATTAGCAAAGACATTGGAAAGATTTGTATATTTATGTAATTTCAATCAAAATATTTCACAATGCTATAATTTTGTAACCAGCAATTAGAAATGACCGTATCTAAGAGGAATCTGCAAGTCGCGAATACCTCGAGAACTTGGTCTGCGGCCATCAGATGTTCAGACGATGTGTGTACTGTAGCAAAGTTTTCCACTGCCAATTGAAAACGCCGCCAGCGACGCCGGTCCTCACTCTGAAATGATTAACTGGAATCCAACATGAGTATTTACTTAATGGACAAAATGCGGTTACATACATACATATATATTTAAGAATATGTCAGTTTGATATAATATGTTTCGGATATTTCAAATAGAAAGTACATTAATTTGATTCAAAGTCAAAGTAAAAAAAATAGTCCATGAACATGTTTTACATTTATTAGGACACGTCAAGGTGAAGCAAAAAATAAAATAAAAAATATATATACTAATTTAACAACTTTGACTAGTAAAAAAAGCCTTTCCAATTAGTAGAGCTCGTGAGAAGAGCCAGGCAAAGAAACTCATGGCCACTCTTTTCAACGGCCAATTACAGATTTTTTTATGAGGTACGTTTACAATAGTTTAGCCCCAGACCTTATTATCATTATATAATCCTTTATTTTTAAGTTTATATAAAAAAATATATAGTTCATATATCTACTGTAAACCGTATGTTTATTTTGGTCCAGACCAACTTCATAGTGTGACGCATTGAATTTTAGTCACATCACGACCCTATTCAATTTTCAATAGCAAACATTTGTCCGCCAACTTTTCACAAATCAGATTTAAAAAATGGATATTTTATGTAGATCCCACCCTTGGACCTGTGCGGCTGACACGCGTGAGTGGCTTCAGGCAGCGCCATTGTTGTATGACTATTCAATATCTTTCATACATTTCTAAGAAACCTATAACCGTCTAGAAGGGAAGTTATTTGTAGCGAAATAAAACTTTTAAAAGTGTATTATTTATACAATACTAGGAATAATTCTAATAACTAAGTATTTTTTATAAGAGTATTATTTTTTAGTATATAGTATATAAGCAATGTTGTTTTTTAACTTTGTCCACAAAACTTTTTAACAATAACTATTGAACAACGGAGCCCTTCTATAGGAAGGACCAATGATTCGAATTTATGCTTTATGCTGTGGAAAATGATAAATTTATGTGAGTCCAGTTCCTGTGAAACATCCCGACGTCTTTGAAGGGAAATGTCTTGATTTTTATGGTTAGTACGGCACGTTTGCATAATTTGTGAAAGAATATATTATATATCTTATTGAAAACCCGTGGGTTTCTTATATTTGATGTTTTTTTTTTAATTCATTGTTACACTATTATAGGTAGGCTGTCAATAATATTTTTTAAGTTCTAGAATTCGATATTCTCTTTCGATTGTACTGCACATTTTGTGAGTTATCTAGCACTATATGATTGGTTTCAACGTGAAAACAAGATAAATAAACAAAGATATTTTCTCATTTATACTACTACGTATTCCTAACTCGATTAGAACGTATACACACAAATTCAATTTACATTTAAACTAAAATACTTTGGATTCAGGACTGTATCTATAAAAGAAAAGATAAACAAATTTCAGCTGGCTGAAGACAGATGGCAGGCGAGCTCACGTAGGACGTAGCGTTGCCTCAACCCTTCTCGGGTAATATCTTTAAAAGTTTCGCAGCCTCCCCTCCCAGGGGTCTCGCCAGCGATCTCTTTACATTTGCTACCTATCAAATACCATTAGCATAAAACGTTGTAACAAAAATCTAGGAATCGAAATGATTGATTTTATTTATTTGATGAATAATTGACCATCAAGATGTCTGATGTCAACTTGTACTTCCAAAAAAATCACATTCAAATTTGAATATGGATATTGTTTTAATGCAACTAATATATTTATGTAACAGGATAAGCAGAAATTCCCTGAATAGAATATTATAGTACATGATAGACTTCAAAGATCTCAAATCGAGAGTATTTAATTTAAACTTAATTTCACTGAAAAGATTATACACCACCGGCAAGGGATGATTGATTTAATTATTCTACTCCTTAGACGTGTCCTCTCTTATAATTACGCTTCATTACTTAAGCATCGCTTTTTGCAGACTAATTACTTAATAGAAGTAACAAGTTATTTCCATCAAAGTTGAATCTTACAAGTAATCAATGCTAAATAAGATCGAGGAAATAAAGATGTAAATACAGCGTCTCGCGTCTAGTTATCGTCGAAATTTCAGTGATTTAATTATTTGCCCTCTTTGAAATCATTACAACGTATGTTTATGCACAAATTTATTTAGTATTATATTATAAGTCTTAAATAATATTTCTCAGTTGTTTTCTAAAGTAAATGTTAAATTACTTAGACAGTCAGTGGACTATACCCAAATTTTATTATAATAAAATTATCCATTTGTTTCTCTTCCATAGAATTACTATAAAATTTTTAAACTTGTGAAATTGCGGAGGAAATTAGGTCATTGTATTACAATATTTATTATAACCCACTGCAGATTCCAAAATCTAAATTTGATTCCAACAATGAAACGATCAAGGGAAAAATTATAAAATTATCTTTCTCCAGCGTGGATCATCTCAGTAAATAGGTCAAAAGACCCCCGCCCTAGGGACGCCCTGATAAAACTTTGGATCACAAACTTTTGTTTTGAGCACCTCAGGAGCAGTCGGATAATGTAACAATAAGCAGTATAAAACAAATCGCATTTTACATTTTCTCTTTAAAAATAAATCATAGAAAATATGACCATTTTAAATTTAAATATGATCTGATAAGATAAATCAAGAATAATAATATTATCAAAACCACAACTCAATTTCAGATGTAAATACGCTATCAAGTAACAAAATGTTACATAAAAAGCCAACAGGAAAACAAACAGGGCAGTTTGTTACAGGCAATCAGTTACTTTGTACCGGGGCTGGGGCCAGTGGTCTGCAGCCGCAAATAGGGGCATAAATGTGAATGGATGTTAACGTGTTTTTTACGACGACTCTACCAACGCGACGCGACGTATCGTTTTGTTTGCGTCCGATATCTTTACGATATCCTTACATTCTCCCCACTTGGATGGAATTCATTTTGATTTTTGAACTGAACTGATGGAATGATTAGTTTTTATTGCGTTCTGTAATTTTTGTTTAAAATAGTTTTAAAAATTATGTTTCTTATATTTTTTTTAGTTATATATTAAAATGTTAACTAGCCTTTTGATTATCTATTGAGTAGCTCAACTGGCAGAGCGATGGAGATGGTCGCTAGTTCGAGTGCCGCTCGTGGTAAACAATTCTGTCTCTAATTCTAAATTATAATTGTATATGTAAATTTTAATCTACTAGTCAATTAATCAAGGTATCATAAATCATGATACAATTACTATTTTTTATTATAAAAAATGAATAATTTTGATTTTCTTATAATTTTGATTTACCAAAATTATTTGTTATATTTGTTATGAATTTTCCTGTTTTTGTACAAAACAAAGAAGTCGTCACCAACAAATAGGATCATACTAGATTGACAAAGGTAATTTATTTATAGGATTTATTGTCGTGAGGGGAGGAAGAGCTAACATTGACTCTGTGTCGAAGTGTTTGCGCCGGGACGTGTTCTTTTTGCGATGGTTTTTTCAATACTGTTGATTGAGGATCGGTAATTGATACATTTAAATTTTATCTCGTTAGTAGAAGAGACCAAGTGCGTAGGGAAGCTTAGGATTATTTTTCTAATGTAGTAAAACAAAACATGTAACAGAATTATGAATTTACGTAAAAAAATCACTCACTCACTTACTTTTATATTAGAACACATATTTTTATGACGAGTTTAGTAGTTAATTTTAGAATTAAAATTTGGTGAATATATTTATTGATACTGTAATAAACATTGCCACCAAAAAAAATCCTACCAATAAACTCTAACTAAAGTTATTCCTTCTTTTAATACTAATATCTACTAAAACCCAGTATCAAAATTCATAAGTAATTTATATACATTAAAACGTAGCATTAAATACCGAAAAATGCAATAATTACAAAGATAAAAGAACGATTTACAAAGGCTTAACTTATTGAAACATATGATCCGTACATCAAAGGGTTATGTGAATGACGATCAAAGCATAGCAGGGAACAATTATTCGGTTTGCTGATGATAAATTGACTCCATAACATGAACCAGAGCACTTTTTGTCTCTACTCTCTGAGTGATGAGCCCTGCGGCGGTCACCCTCATGTGGAGGAGGCTTTTTATAATTGTTAATATTATTTATCTACATTTACTCATTAATATAGTGTCTTATTTTATCTAAATATTAATCATATGTCCATTGTTTTGACTAAAATGGTAACTATAATGACAGCTTAACTCAAGTATTTTTTTAGTCTTCGATTTAAGTGTTATTATTATTTTGCCGGTACACTAAATGTAATTATAAAAAAGTATTAATTTAAAAATCTTAAAATATTAGTCCATCTCCATATCATCTACCCGCTCCCCGCGGCCTATTGTCATGTCACATTAACGGGAATCGCATCATAACTCCCGATAATCTACTTTTATTGGCTCCGTTCGCTGCTTTATTACTCAAACATTCTATATCCTCATGTCCCTCATGTCGTATAGGGGATGGTTGAGATAAAACAAATACATATTCCAATTAGATTTTAGTTATATTAGCGTCACTACACAAGTAAGTAAAAGTAAAGTCACTACGTAGCAAATAAAAACTTGATTTTCAATTTAACTTATTTCAAAGATTTTCAAGAAAACTTTCAATCAATCACTAGTACAATATACAAAATAATAACATTAAAAACTGAATCTATAAAAAAACTAAACTGTAGCTGTACAAGTAAATAAAAGTAGAGTCACTATGTAGCAACTAAAAACTTGATTTTCAATATAAAAATTTTTAACGGTTTTTAATGTATATCACTAGTGCAAAACATAAAATAATAATATTAAAAACACAATCTATACCACAAACTAAACCTTTAAAAAGAGATAAACCATCTGATTTAAATAATATGAACATAAAGATCCGCTTCGACAGCAATTATAATTGTTATTACTGAGAACAAAGGCCAAACTCGTTGTACAATCACGATCAAACATTATACTAAAGACAATTCATTATTAGAGAGCAGTTATGGAGGCTGTAATCGGCAGTTATCGCCCTTTTATAGCAGATTTTACGACGCGAACTATTCACCCAAGAAATGTACTTGTTTTTACCCTAACAGCCTTTGTTAGATGTAATTAGATGGGCTGTAGTCATTATAGTGCACTGGCTATTTCATTTTTTGAAAGACCATACATTCTTACCTACATACATATTGCACCAAACAACATTATATCCATAATGTTATATACGTTAAAAATATCCGTTCAAAGCTATTAAGTTGTAATAGTTGTTTACAGCCGGCACTCGCTGTGCGTTTCCAATATATTATGAGCTTGTCGGCAATAAAAAGGGTAAGGAAAAAATGAATAAAGCGGAAAACGTTAAAATAAAGGAGGCCGCGAATATATACGACTTCCTTGAGGAAATAATAATGCTGTTTGCAATTCATTTGGCTCTACCTGGTTACCCTCGCCTTTTGAAAAACAACGGATCGCCTGGCATTTCTTTTACAACCCTCCTTAGTTTTTTCTTGGAGGGTCGTGATTTTACTTTAAACCCTTTGCTTCCTGAAATCAAAGCTTAATGACGAATAACAGCAAGATAGTCGTAACTGAATTTATTGCTTACAAATAAGAAAGATCACTACAATAATACATACAGTACTAAAGAATACTTATATAAAACAAATATAATTAATAAAAATTACCAATTTTTATACTGCACGAAAAAAGCTGTAAAGGCGTTTTATTTTTGACCTTGTTAGCCAACGATATAGAATAAATTCGGTGACATATTTGAGTCTAAGAATTAATTTAAATCGCAATTCCAAAAATCTCAGAAACCCCTTTTTCCTTCAGCGTCTTAAGCCGACAAATGGCGTGTCGCGAAAGAAAAATCAAAGTAACAAAGAGGCTTGCTTACATTTAAAAACGTAATTGTAACTAACCGCTCCCCTCTTATTAATTTACCTCGTTTATTCCTGTCACTCCCTAACGTCACGTTTTAGTGAAAAAAAAACCGAGTAAAATATTCATGACATTTCTTTTGATTCTTATACTTTACATGAATCAGTAGGAGAAACAAAAATAGGTAATTTTAAATAAGAGTAGAATGAAAAATAACCCGATACGGATTCGAGTCCCTGCCCATATTGGTTTATTTTTCATTCTACATTTATTTTAATTTAAAAATAAGCTTAACACTATATATGTTTAAAGATATTTTCAATCAAAAATAATACTTGTTTAATGCGTAAATATGTAAAAAGCTTTATTATTAATATTTATTTTAAAAAGTACTACATTTTAATCTTATAGCCAGTAATATTTGTTTTTTTTTAAACCTACAAAAAGATGTGATCAAGAGTCTCAACCTGTACATTTAAGATCATTGAGGAAGTCTCAAGAGCCTCTTACAGTCACTTAAAATGCTTGATGAATGATCGACTAAGAGTATATATCTCAGGCCTTAATCACCGTTACTTTTAATTTGTTAGTTAACTTAACATAGTTTTAGTTTCATTTAAATTCTTAATAATATACTCACACTAAAAATGTATTCTATTACATGAATAAAACATATTACGTGATAATTTTACTACCTAAAACTATTATATATCAACTTCTTGTATGAATATTTCAAGTTAAAAATTTAAGTTTTTCAGAAAAGTACAATACAATAAAATATTTCAAGGAAATCCTGAAATCGGATTGCAGAAATGAACATTTAGAATAAGTTGCTATTTTCGAAAAACAAAAAATAACTGGCAGGAAACGAATACCCGTACCGTCTCAACCGCTTTTTTAAATCCCGGTAACAAGCCAATAAATCCCGGCACATTTTTCTCCGTCCGGGATCCACCACCCCGAAAAAAGGCTTAGCGCGATTACATTCAAATTTACTTAACACTTAACACATTAAGCGCGTTAATAAAGATCTTTATTTGATTTCCTTATCATGCGTCCTCGTTTTAATTCGATGATGCCGGGATTGGGTCTTGTGTAAATTTTATTATGTAAATTGAATCCCGAATATGATTAATTTTACGTTAGGACAAAGGACACCGCGGACACATTAGTAGATTGGGCAGATGCGTTGTTATTAAATGAGTTTAAATTAAATAAATAATTAAGATAAATTTGTTCTTCAGCACAAACATGGGTAAATATAACAGGTAAACACGAGTGGATTCTAGTTGCTCTGGAGCTGCGAGGACTCTTTTAATTAATTAAGTGCCTATATGACTGAGCTGAGCAGTCGCGCACGTATTTGCTGATTAGACTCATAAAGACACACATCTGGGTTGTTATTTTATAGGTGTAATTTATTTTACAACCTTCTCATTTTAATCATTAAAAGATAATTCGTCATCGAGCACCTTCTAATTTATTGACAAGAAACGCCTGTTATCGGTCAGCCCTTATCTGTTAGAATTTTGGATAATTATCTTGCTCTAAGGTTCGTTTGATGGTCAATCGGTCCATTCGGTCCATTGATTTTAATCAACGCTGATGTGATAGGACAATCTGAGTTTATTAGACTGACAGCAGTAATTTAAATGTGATATACAGTTGCAATGAATCTATTTTATACTACAGTAGACTTAAGACACAATACACTTAGCAGTCACATATGCGCGTAAAGTTAACTTGACCCGAAAACCTAAAGCAATAAATTTTAAATATAAATTACTCAAATTCATAGTAGGATGGGTGGATTAATAATTACTATTACAAATCACAAATGGCGCGCAGAAGGCGCCATGATCAGCGATACGTCACCGGTAAATATGGCAACACTTATTCCACGATTTATACGGGGGAGAGTGGGGTAATGGGGACACTTGGTAATAAATCTAGCCGAAGTGATTCAGTACAAAGTACTGAGCCCACGGCGTAAGCTTCTCGGTCAGAGACATCCATTGTAAGGCACCCACAGAATCCGATAATGCCTTGAGATTGTCCCGTCTCTCCTCTAACACCTTCGATACTATGAAGCTGTGTATTGATAATTTAATGCCTAATCTTCTATAATTTATTCATTTCGTGTCAGTTAAACAAGAAGACACTACGTGCAAACATTTAAACACATACATATATTTTTAATTCACTTATATATTAAAATTGAAACACCTTATTTTGTACTTTTAAATTTCCTTATAATTCAATCTATAAGCTATTTGAAAAAAAAAAACATTTTTTATCACATCTTTTTAAATATAACTCCAGTAGTTTTACGAGTTCGTTCCTTTTACTCTACCCACTGAGCGTCTTTAAGGTTTTCTATAAAAGGTTTAAGGTTCTCTATAAAAGTCTATTAAAACGATGACTACATTTCTCCTTCAAAAATTATTTTTAAGAAATAATATTATATCGAGTTTAGTCCGAGAAGGAGGGAGTCGTTTAAATGACCAAAAACTGCTGTCAAAGAAACAATACTGGAAAAAATAAAAATACTAATTAGGAATTTAATAAGAGGATCGTTCGTTATTATGTCACATTACAACTATACGATATTATAAATATTTTAAAATTTAAATTTTAATTAAGAAATAATAAGTTAGCAAACAAATTATGACCAACAGTTCATATGGTTCTTGTCTACAATAACCAATAAAGGATTTTAATATGTGAGTGGTGTGGCAGTGTGCCGCGTGTGCGACCCGGCCTCGGCTAAACTTAATCTATAAATCAAGAACTGAAACTATTTCGTAATTAGATCGTATTTAGGATGGGGTACAACACCTTCGGCTCCTTGAGAAAGCGCCTCCCAAAGGGTCCGAAGGTAAAGGCTCTATTGCCTTTCAAGAACCTCTTTAACGGCTAATATCCTTGGTAAATGGATCTCAAATATTTTGCTCCATAACCGTTAGGGCTAAGCGACGTAGCCATGTTTATTGCTTTTCGGTACACTATCGAAGGGCCCTCATATTTATTTCATAATAACAGAATTCATTAATGTTTTTGGAGTACATGCTTACTAAACAAATAACAAGCTTTAATGTTAAAAGTCTAATAAATAGGCGTATTAATAAAATCACCTTTAAAAATAATGAATAGAAAAGCAAATATGTACGAAAAAATTAAAATCAAAACAATCGAGACATAAAGCCTCTTAGCAGAGCGGTATTCTTTTATTCTGTAAAACGCTTTTGATGTTTGTGTACTTAGTGTTTCATAAGTTGATCCTGTTACAATGTCCAGGTAACGTGGCGGCACAATGGAGTCGGCGGGACGCTAACAAGATTATAACTTTATTTTGTAAATTAATAAAAAAAAGTAGCGAGACGTGTGTTTAATTCACCCCAGCTCACCTGCTGTGGATGACATGACGTTAATGATGACGTACATAGACAAGTCGTTTTTTTTATTTCTGTTGTTCAAAAGAAATTACTTTTTCTATTTTTGAAAAACAAACATTAATAATAGTATTCAGATTATTCATTAAGGAGTTTGTGAATATTTGACGGATTATTTGTTTTTTTCATTTATAACATTTTTTTAAATTGCAAAATAAGACATTTTCTCTTTGAAAACATTAATTGATATTGGATTACTTGTGACATTTCAATTATTGTTAAATAAGGTTTGGTAAATAATTAATAGTGTATTATATAAATAGTGATCTGCTTACACAGTCACGTCCTGGCAACACCGGACTCACATGTCATATAATCCTGTGCTAATGAAACGCTAAATTCGTATTCTGTATGAAGTACACTCGTTCAATATTTCCCCTCAACAGTGACGCACGTTGTCTCTCATTAACTTAATACGTTATGGTTTGTACTTGGGCAATATGTGCGAAATGAAATACTTGTGTAACTACAGGCTGTATCATACTTAAAGAAGAACACAAACAAAGCCTAAACTTATATTATATAAAATAAAATAATTTTGCGAAAAAAAAATGTCCAAATTTGAGTATTTTTTAACAATAAATAATGTATTCTCTTCAATACTAAGAATATTGTAAATCACAAAAACTATGGAAATAAATAATCATCCTGTATCATCTCATAATATATATCGCCCCATGTATAATCGAGTTGTCATAAGTTCGTCTCATATACGGACACTTGGCGTAATTTTATGTTCATATCCAGTAAGCCAACGCTCAGCGACACTCATTTACGAATGACACAAATGAATCATTACAACTGAACTCTGTTAAGTATAAGCATATTTATTTTATTAGTTAGCAGAACATTATTAAACAAATAGTTTATGATCTTTATTGTTGTTCCTTATGAGATTTTAAAAAGTATTTAAACATTTTGTTGTATTATTTTTAAAACTTAAAGAAACAAATGATCATATGCTCGTATGTAAACATAATTGTAAATCTATCATATTAATCGTACATTTTGAATAAAGATAATGTCTTTGGAAGTATCGTGGGATATAATTGAGTGTATTTTCCGTGGTTAGATCAGAGTACATTAGGATCTAGAAGTTCCACGAATGGACTTTAATGATCCGGGTTTGGACTTATGGGTACACCGCCACAAATGTGAGTTGATTCCTGGCTCCCCGGGGAAATATATGAAAAGAAGTTATGGGACTTTTGCATTAACCACCGCCCGAATCTTCAAACTCGATTGCGTGTTATATTTGGTTTTATAAATAATATTACAATATTTAAGTAAAACCGCAAGGAATCAAAGTGATTTCAAATTTATGTTACTATTAGTTTCTCGTGCTTTCAAAAAGGCACCCCTCGCCGACTAGCTCCCCTCTCGGTATTTTAGAAATTAATCAACATTGGCCACTGGTCACTAAGTAACTTAGTATTAGGTATATATTTGCATTAATCAAGCCCACCTGCTGACTGGCGAGTCCTATTAGCTCAACCCTTGCTCACCTACGATTGTATGATTGTGCCAAATCGGCAAGATAATGCCGCGTATTTACTCTGATTCTCGTCGTTAAAAGTTTGGGGCTGACGAGGGCCGTCGTTAGGCCCCTAATGGCCACCATTTGTCTTGTCCGGCCTGTAGTTGTACCCCGCTAATGAAATTATTGCCGCAACTATAGTAAAGGTTATAAATACCCCTGAAAGACCCGAGCGGACGCCACCTTGTTTCGCACTAATGGACCGGTCAAACTATAAACTGTGTTATCAATGAAATTACAATTAGTGGAAGGGATAAAAATTACCAAGGGTCGGAAGTTGCATTTAGTGATGTTTATCGAGGATATGAAAGTTATGCATGTTCCCTTCATTACGTTAACATGGACAACAATACCGGCTGTAATTTTCGAACACTATTACTTAGATCGAAATAAAGATAGGAATCTATAGATGCTTTTAATGGTAACACAAAAGTAAATATCTTTAAGTGTAGAGAACAATAACGGATCAGTGATAAGGTGAATGTATGTCCGGTCACGTTGCATTCGAAATGACACTTGCCGATGAGTTGGTAAGTATAAACTTGTGCGATATGAACACAATAAAGTGCGACTTTCGGAGTATTTCGGGAAATGTGTTGGGCAAGAATGCCATCTGCCTTGGACAATCAAAACTTTGCGGAATGGAATTTTCTGCTTAGCGTCCGTCGTATTGCTTCAGACAGCCCGCTGACCCATGTGCTGTCTTGAACAATCTATCCAATATTTATACACTTTAGAATAATAATAAAATCAATTTACTTATAAAACCTTATGTTTTCTTATTAATTATTATAAGTTAAAATGTTGTATACATTTACGATACTACATTTAATAATTATTCGGATCTTGAACAAATCATATGCAAAAATGTTATATATTGAAATACATACAGTAATGTAGTATAATATAATATAGTTTAGTGTGTTTTCATTTTCAGTGTTAATTATCATATAACGGGTTGTGTATAAACATTATATATATTTATAGGTTATATAAATTTTTATAATTTATAAATGGTTTTCTTTTCATGTTTTTGTAGCTATATATCACGGCAAAATATTATAAATAGTTAATAAATTCACTCGGAGAAAAACAAAAAAATCTGTTTAAATAATGAATATCTTATAAACGCAAAATCAGTTTTGTTCCAACATTGTTTGACGACGACCACTGTAAAGTAGCGGCCACATCAAAACGAATCATCGGCGCACCACAAAAGGGATCGCGACTGGAAATCGACGCTTTTATTGTTCCTTTACACGCTGAAAAAACGCTCATCTCCAAATACCCTAATCTTTCTACATCAAACGATACCAAACCTTGATATTACACGCGTCATTTGAACAGTCTCAAAGACATTCCTGAATGGGGAAAAAATTAAAATAACAAAGCGAACAATGGATGTACGGTGTATGTACGGCGCTCCACTGATTGCAAACATCGCGCACACATTGCGACCAAGGAGCCTATTAAATTAAACATTCTTTTTCAAATTCTATTTCTTTTATAACCTGGCATTTTATAATACATTTATTGTTGAATAAATACTAATATTTGAGAAGCTACAATTAACACATTTGAGTTAAACGCTTTTAAATTAAAAAAACTTAGTTTTTATACTTTTGTAATTCAGGCAATATAAACAGACCGTAGAAACGTTGCGGTATGTGCCCATCTAGAAACTGCGATGACACATGATGGATCAGCTCGCTGGCTTTTGTGTTCAATTTCCGAACGGTTACCTCCCAATACTGGGCGCCACCACTCACAGATTTTAAACGCATTCCGCCATTTTGTGGGCCATTAGTCGATGTGAAAGAGACTGTGATTATGATTGATTGCGCACACAATACGGTAAGTTGACTTGTTGAATGGCACCCTCACGTGTGCAAGCATGTTACTTTGTTGCAAACTTTGTAAAATATTTCATTACTTTGTTTGATTACAAAGTTGTTTTTGGAATGAAGCACTTCGATAATCACCGGGAGTGCGTCAGCTATTACGTAATTGGAAATACGTAACGTTCTTGATATTTATTTCATTATTTCTTAAAATCTTTATACGTAATCTCAAAATTACTAATAAAATCTTCATAATTAACTGTCTTTAATCATTATTGGTTCTCGATTATGGAGTTAATAAAAATACGTTTTATGTATTTCTTGCTTTAAAATCAAAATGAAAAATATTTATTAAAAGTGGGTTTTATGCAAAACATGTTTCCATTGTCAAAGCTACCAGTTCGGAAAAACAATTTTCACAGACCTAAAAAAAGACGATAGAAACTCAAAAACTCAGTTTCTACCATGCATTATTTTTGTAAAAAACTGAATTCCATTATTTCAGTAACTAGACTTGTTATAAATATTCCATCCATATTAATATACGTTGTCAGGGAGGTTTCTACAATGGAGATAATATGAATAAATAAATCATTTCATTTTCTAAGAAACCCTGCTGTTCCGAAGAAACGGTAATAAGAACGCTTATATCTATGAATATCGTATGAGAGCTCGGCACAACTTTGATAAAATAATACTATATTGAATCGAACCAATGCACCCATTGTGAGTCAGATCGCCGCTGCATTGGAAGCAAATCGAGAATGAACGTAGATTAACAATTCGAAACTTGGCTTTAAGATGTTAATTTCAAAATGCCTGGCTGCCTCGATACGTGGGCTTATATACCCATTGAACTTAGAATATAAGAACAGTCTTAGAGCCTTTGTTAGCCGGTTTTAAGATAATATTCTACTTCAATTAATACATTTTCAGTTAGGAATCTTAAAACAAAAACTTCATATTATTGTTTAACTCACAAAGGAATGTTCATTTATTTAAGTACTCGTATATACAATTACGAATAATAAAGTTTGCCTACATTACGATGAATAAGGTTTTACAGTTTATATGAATACTTAAGAAGTAGTTAAATAGTAAGAATTACATATTAACTAAAAATATTTAATGGGGTTGGATTCTTGCTTTTATTCTATGACTAATTTGGTACGTAATGGTTATATTCATGCATTTAACAGAATATTACAATTTTTTCAAAAATAAGAACTTATATTCTCAAGCAAATAACAATTATCAAGTGCGACCTATTTGAAATACAAAAGTAAAAAAGTGATAGTAAATTTTAAAAAGTTGAATTGAGACAGCAATTATTTGAGATCTCCACGCACGAGCGGGGCGGGGACGCCGACACATTGCACCCGCGGGACGCCGCAGTTAGTGCACAAAAAATTAGATTCCAAGGGGAAATCTCCGCTTTCTTGTGCACGAATGGCTAACATTGTTTCGTTTTTACTGCACAGTAGTTATAATAAATGACGTTATGCGGTACAAAGTGGTTGAAGTTATTTATTTTTTTCATATTTAATGTTTATCTTTTTGGTAATGCAAAAATTTATCAGATATTGAACAGCTGTAATAGTATTTATCTTACGTCATGTTTTGGTTTTTAATATATACTAAAATATTATTATTTCAACGTCGTAAAATTAAAATCAACTTCCTCATACTTATATAGAAATCCAAACGTTATTATGCATGTTCGTCGCTATTCAAAAGATGCGAAGTCCCAAATGTCTTTTTTATAATCTGTTTACTTTCCTCCGCTCACAAGATTATCCTCGATGTATGTGCTGATGTTTGCACTCGATTTTATAAGCTTACTTTTTGTTTTTTACCATCGCCGTAGCAGGATTCATCTATATTACAATTAGATTATAATCCATGTTTGATAATTAATTTATTTCTAAGCACTGAGTTCAGGTAAAAATCTTGTACATTATGTTTTCTTCATTAACAACTACATATATTATACATATTCTTTCATATATATTATACCCCCCTAAAAATAATAATAGATAAAATAAATTACAAGCTCAGTCTTTATCATATCATATAAAATACTACAGGTATTATGATGATATACAAAAGTATTATTAAACCTAATTCCTTCCGAGATGGAGCGTTTAACTAACTTTAACTGTACATAAAATTTTATTGACCCATATATGAAATAGTGAGACAATCTCGCCGGAATCCGCGAAGGTTTTCGAGTCATTAGCCGCGTTTTTATTACTCAATGACAATAAACATGTCGTAAGATATCGTCTGAAAACATTCAGGAATTAGTTCCCTCCCTTCTATTATTACGGTTATCGTATTCACTATAATCGATTTGAATCGGTAATATGATTACTTTTCTACCTTAGACATTTTTTATTCAATCCGCACAATTTTAGTGTTTTTTTTTTTGTATAAGAAAATATTAAAAAGCTAAATAAAAAACACCCTGTTGGATCAGGTTATATTTATTGCTAACAATTTTGCTTACAGCGGAAAATATTACAGTACATTTTTCCGTACCGTCTCGTGGAACTCCTAATTTCTAATGGCCATTTGCCACTTTGTCAATTGCGCCAATAAATAAACGCTCCGACTGACTAACGACCCTGTCTCGACCTAAATATCGTGTCATTCTTTTATTTGTTGCCTCTCCTACACCAACACTCGAAGACGACCATTGGATCATTCACCCTTGCAATGTTTGTTTTCTTTTCTACTACTAATAGATTGCTTATTGGACAAAACCTTCCACCTAATCATTTGAACTAATCTATACCTATAAAAGAGAAAGTATGCATGTATGTCCCGGATAAACTCCGAAATGGTTTGACCGATTTTAACAAAATTTTCAGAGGATCTTTAGATGGACCGTCAGTGATTAATTTTTTACTACTCATATTGTTTTTATATCAAACTATTTAAGATCAGTTATAATATTATAACACTATCCATGTACAAGCTAGAGAAACGAGTAGAAGAAAATGAAATAAGGTGGAATCATAATTATTATCAAGGTGGTTAATTCTAAATAAGTTAATTCTTATATTTAATATATATTTTTTAATATATTAATATATTTTGTAATACATATAGTACATGCTTAAAAATAGACAATACGCCTAAAGTCTATGATAATGATTTTCACATATATTCCGTTCACACGCTACAGTACATGAATAAATGAAGGAGTTCATAGAAGTTCTACCCTTACTGGCCTGCAACTAAATTATAGTTCACACATCCGATCTATTAATAACCGGTATTCCATCCCCGTTCGATACAACATTTACCGACATTCATTATAAAACAACAAAACTTAATTAAATATGTCCGCCTTAATTTGAATAAATTGAATAAAAAAATCGATGGCTATATTGAAATGTTTCATTCCAATTCTATCTGCAAATGGCGTTGACTCGAACTGGCTGAAAGCAAAGTTTGAATATCGGATTCTATTTTTGAATACAATTGTTAGATCAAAGTTTTTAAACGATGCTCATGCGATTGACTAGTTGGTATACATTATTAAACAAATATATACCTAGGTATATTTGGAAAATAAAACATCGGAAAATGTTTATTTCTAAGCTGATATGCTTTTAAAAATTTAGTTTTATATAACCAATACAATATACATTATTTATGTTAAGTTACTTACACACGATTTGTTCATTAGAATACAAATTTTTAGTTTTCCTGAATGTAGTAAAAGAATATTATTGATATTAACTTATATATTTTTAGTCAACACTTGTTTCATTTGAATATTTCTTAACAATTTACTTCTATTAAATATCATGTTTTTTTTTTATATAACCTTTGACGTCCATAAAATACCAAAAAGCATGAGTAGTCAAAGTCGTTGAAGTGTGTATGGATGACTAAGCAATACGTTTTGGCAAATTCAGTAAGTGGTCTAAAAAAATTTAGCCTAACGAAAAAGTCTATTCAATCGAAATTTATCACGCATTTTTAAATGATATTTCAAAAATAGTGCAAGCATATAACTAAGCTAGCAAAAAGTTATTTTGGACTAACAGCGCTTTTGTAATTAAGGAAAATAAAATCACGTCCGCGGCAATGTGTTACTTCAGTTCAGAACTAACGTTCAGTTTACAAAGTTTCCTCTGAAATCCCGTACATAAAAGCAGTGTAAACTCATAGATGGCCGCACATCACTGTTTATTTAAAGCCAGTTCAACGAGTCATTTCCCTCTAATTTTGGAATTGTAGCCAGCTCTTGATGTAGACATGGCACGTTGACTACAGTTGTCGGACACGTTGATTTCCTACTTGTCCTTACTCCTTAAATTATAGATGACAACGTCAGAGTTGCTTAAACCTTTACCTGCATTTGGTCTCACAAATTTGAATGTTTACTTAATGTTGTGACAATTGACTGATAGATTCCTCCAACTAAAGTAAACGTACGTGGTATGAATGTTATATTTAGCATATCAGTCCTTATTCTACTTCTAATTGATATTTTAAGTAAACAGACGGGGTCATAAAATTTAATTTAGCTCTGTCATCAGTCACGAAGCGGACTGAGGTCGCGTCACTGCTTTGGGAAGATAACGTGGGGTCAGACGGTGCACTAACTTCCGCACTGTGATGAATGTGCCCTTAACAGACCTCAAATATTCCACCGTTGGCAGCTAACAAACTGTTTAAATAACCTATCTAGTTTAATAAAATCTCCATATTACAATAACAAATCAAAATTGTGTTTTTGAGGAAATCAATTTATCTTTAAGTCGCTAACTTGGGCATATTATTCATAAGTTTGTTAACTTCCCCAACGGACGGTCCAAATGCAAACAAGCCGCGAGTAGCGATATTAATCATTCAGTAGAGTTCCTTGTTATCGAGCGGCAGTCGTGGTAGAGTAGCGGTTCTCCTAATTGTGATTATCGCTAAATGGGTGTTGACCGGAGCGGCCTCGCGGCTGACCGATGACCATTGTAATCACCTGAATTTAAGGGACACTTACTAATTTAATTAAAACCCTTAATCTTGTACCACGGAGTTACATAAAATGAATATATATTTAGACCGACTAACAATTTTACTGCTTTTTTTAAAGTCTCCTAACTTATTCGACTATATTGAAATATTAAAATGTTCCTACAAAGCGTGCCAGCTCGTTACACGACGCAGTATTCACCTTACACTCACTCCTCATTAAAATTTGTACGACAGCTTCTAAATTCTACTCTTTTCTCCGCACCTCCATTTCAATATACAGGAAAAAGTGGAAGAGCGCTGTGTACGGAGTACCGAGCAGGGTTGGCAAAACTTTTGCCTTCCCATCCCACGGAGGGGGGCAAAAAGTGTTGCCGACGGGTGAGCGCTTGTATTTATACCTATGTCAGGGAAAAGTTTTCCGTGTTGCGGGGAGTGGTGTGAGAGGCGAGGGTGGGCGCATGCGCGGTGCCTCCACCGCAGAGCTGACGTGACAGTCCTTCTTAGGACTTTAGCATCAACACCAGGGTGCTACAGCTTATTTTCTCAAATTACGTAATTTACGAACTGATACTTTTTAGATGATTGCAAATTGTTACAGATTGATACTTTTCTTATTTACATGAAGTAAAAGATGTAGTAGTAAATAGTTTTACTGTAATAAAGGTTTTTCGGAACTTTTTATTATAAATTTTGTATGTTATTTTAACAAAAAGACAAAGTAAATCATGGTTGTTAGGTTGTGTAAATTGAAACAAAATCTAAATTAAAACTCAAACCAAATTATTTTTGTAGAAAATAATATGAGCGCAAACGATATTCAAGCCCTCTGCTCGTACCTAGCTGCTAAGTTAACTTTTACTTTACACAATATGCAAAATAAATATCACTTTACCAAGTATCTTGCGACTGTAATATGTAATTCTCAAGACTCGATTATATTTAGAACGTAATCTATTTTTTTACAGTATTACACTAACTATAGTAAATGTAGGTAGGAAAGATTTCTTTGTTTAATGAACTTCGTATGCACTAAGATACCAGGGTCGATGAGACATGTGACGTATGTGCCGTTGATGACGTCACAAATCAGCACCGCGAAGGCACCGTCTATGAACTTGAAAACGACTCGCGCGCCACTTTCCAACGGATTTGTTTCGACTTGTTGTTACTCCGTTTGTTACCAAACTAAATTTGAGTTGCTAAACTAAAGTTGTAGATATTTAAAGAGAACTTTTTCTCGGAGTCAACGGCCGCTTCGACCGTCCGCGTCACCCAGTTTCAGAGTACCTACGGAGTTATGGCAGTTGTTCGTAAACTACTTGGACCAGCGGGCAGAGGGCTGCAGTTGGAAGGTCATGGCGCTAATTTGACCTTGCCTACAACTTCTGCACGGTTGTTCAACTAGTTCGATGTTCATACCTAATTGTGTGTTAATGTTCATATGTGAGCGCGATGAGATTAAATAACCCCTGCTTTTGTTGAGGGTTTTAAATGACCTTAATACCCATAAAAACAATATAATTTATCTTTACCTGTTGATTAATATTTCATAAAACAACTTAAAACCTTTTAAAAAAAGTATTATATGATATAAACACATTAATAAAATGTTAAAATTTATTTCGAAATTCACAAAATTCTATATCCATTAAAATTATCAAAATTTGAAAACATTCGATTCCGTCGGACGGATCGGGCCGACTTAATTAACTGAATCTCCATCCCGTCAAAGGTTTCAACAAATTGGCCACGACAAAATAATGCCGGAGATAATAGCCGTTTAGACAGCACCAAATAACCGCCGTGGGCACAGCACCTGACTAACAACATTAATAAATTAATTACAGCCCAATAAGGAAATATTAACCGGCCGCTTAATAAGCCATTCTCGAGGATACGCCACAATTAAATTGGGAGGGTCGTAGAGTCATTATTTATAAACAATAATATATCAAACAGATATTTTCAAGATGGCGCCCGCCGCAGCTCGAGCGATACGTCAGGGAACTGCTTCCTGGAGTGGATTGCGCTGAATACGTTGCGTATTTTTATTACAGAAATTTACTTCCACGCTGTAGCTATGTTACTTTTTATATACGCCAAAAAAACAACGAATAAGACGCATTTTTTTTTTGTTATGATGTAAATTAATTGTTTTTACCACCCTTTTATTTTATCTAACACAAATAAAAGTTGTAGCAATTTCAAAATCAAAATGTTTTTCACTAAATCCTCAGCTGCATTTCACCCGAATGTTAATAATGTACAAAAAAAACAACGAAAACGTTTTTTAACAAACTAATTATAAAAGCAAAGAAAATATTACTATTACGAGAGAACACAACTCGGCAGCTAGCTGTGTACTGGTAGAGGCAAAACACGGCCCGGGCGGGTATTTATGGGTATATGACGGAAAAGTTTTGGAGCGTAGGAGCTAAAGCCATCGATTTTCAAAACTTTTTCATGGAAATAAACCTACTTTCGGTGTGTACGTGTGCTGTATCTGTGTGAGTGAGGTCACAGGACTTCAATTGATTTCTAGTTGATTAACAATTTTACAATTTTATTTTCAAGTTAGAAATGTAATTGTTTGAAAAAATAAACTTACAGTGATAGTTGGATAAATAAACGATGTTAAAAGATTAATATCTTAAACAAAATAAGAACAGTTTTTAAATAATACTTTTCATATTTCTATAATTCTTTATCAAAAATGTTCGTCCAGGTATGAGCTTACTTTTCTTTTTTATATGTAAATTATGATTGTCTTATATCGGTATTAACCTGGGACACAAGTTTTGTCTCCTGACACATCATCTACGCGACTATCGACCGCGTGTATGAATCACACACACATACAAACCATCGTCCTTGTAATGGGTCCGCAAAGGAAACTTTTTAAAACTTTTCCAGCGAGGCAATATGGTTCGTGTTCTCAGCCGTTATGTTTTATTTAGGCAACGTTTGCTATCTCCCTCTAGACCAGAAAACTCGCTTGTTTCAGAGTAAGACAGTAGTATTTTTCCCGCAAAACCTTCAACCAGAACGATACGACTGCCTTGCCCGGGACACAAAGTAATTATTTATATTCTATCGTTTCTGTAGTATTTTTAAACACTAAATATTTCGATATATCTAAAAATAAGTAACGTATTATTAAAAGACAAATTTTATCTCAACAATATATATAACCTTTCATAGTAAATGTTTGGGTATACTTAAACAAGTCATATTTATATTGTCAAGTGTTGCCATCTGCTTAGTTTTTTACCCGAAAGGTATAAATATGGGAGCAAGAGTGCAGTCTCATGGTGGTCGTTTATCAAGATCGCCGACTGATTGGGGAGCGGCTCAGCTGCGTTTTATTGCCAAATTACGTGCCCATTCAAATTTTAATTTATATTTCCTATAATATTGATTTTGACATTTTAAATTATAAAACAATAATCAATTTTAATAAATCTGGAATTCACTTTTTGTATTTGAATTAAAATATTAAATATTTATAACATATCATATCGTCATTTTAGATAGATATAGAATGAAAAATAATACGATACAGGGAGGGAATTAACCCGCTTCCTCCAGGACAGCGTCCCGTCACTTTACCAATTGAGCTACCGTATCGCTTCTCATTTTTCATTCTATATTTATTTAAAATTTAAATAATCTTAACATTACATATTTATAGATATTTTCAAACATATCTTCGTATCATTGAAGTTAAATAAAAATAAATATGATTTATAAAATTAATAATAATATTAAGCATTTGATTGTTTGGTCGATCATATAACGAAAATCATTGCAGCATTTTAGTAAATTAAACAATATTAATAAATCTCCCATTTCCATTTTGGCCTCATCCCTACAGCACTTACCTAATCTTTATTCCTGTTTTAAAAGCGGGGCATTATCAAATATAAGTTGATGTAAAATCGCGACTGGTCCAACTTTCCTCCATCCTGGCGAGGCTCGTAAATTACCGTCCATTGTTTTATGCGTTCTCATTACATAGATTGTTTTAGGGCGAGGATATTAATCCTGTTATGATTTACAAAGAAATACTTATTTTCACAGCCAATTGAAATTACAAAAACGAATCGTGAAATTTAACCAAAAATATGACAGTGGAAACAGATCTGTGTAACGAAGTACCGCTTTATCTCTTTTCAACGAACACTATTTTTGTTAATAATTTTAGAGTTATATGCTTAGAGGACTAACTACTATTTTATTTGTCTAAGTTTCAATCGACTTTTTTATCGTTCCTGGTACGAAGAGCGTGCGTGCTCGCGTCGGATGTGGCAATCCGTGAATCTTGACGGCCAAATCTATCTACATCCGCCCAGAAGAAATGATACTAAATTTGTATTAGGATCATTAGAAATATTTTCAAAGATGTATTGGGATTTTTTTATAATATTACATATAAAATAATCGAAATAGTTTCCGTTATTATCTATTCACTTACACCCTTTAAAGGGTAGCCAACTTGCTTTTTCATCATAGTTTGTAATTGCAAACAATACAGCTACAATAAATGCCTATAAAGATCTTATAAACCCGTAATGTATGACTCCAGGATCATACCACCATACATTCAGGAGTACCGCATTCGTAGTCCACTTTCATTTTAATCTTGATTTGGCTGATTCTTCTGGGTTCAACCACTGTGATTAGCGTTATCTATCCTCCAGGATCCATTTTTCATCACAGGTAATTATACGTCTCAAAATTGACTATCATTGTAACAGTTGAGTTATGTAATGCGGCACTGAATGTATGCTTGTCTGTCATTGTATGCAGTACCTAATTTTTGAGATTTTAAATTTATAAATTTTCATAAATGTATTCTCATAAATTTATTTCAAATGAATTATAATTATTTTATATTTCACACCGAAGTCTGTTGCTAGATTCTCCGATTCCATGGTCTACTTTAACTTTTCATTTTCAACTAACTAGAGTCTCGGGTCATCATCGGAGTTCATTCTGTTGCCCAAAAATTCCAAAATTCAACGTTGATATCCAAAAACAATCCGTGCTTTCTTTTACAGTAGCTTTCCAATATAAATAATAATTCTTCTAGATGTTTCTTTACACCTTCTTCTAGATGTTTCCTCTAGATATTTTGGCACCGCATTGGACACCGCTATTTGTAAATAACGCGATGTTTTAAATTTAAAGTAGTATAAAGAAATCAAATTGTTTGAAAATGGATCACTAAATTAAAAACTGAAATACACTAGCCTAAATTTTAGGACCATTTAAGGATTTATATATAAAGATCTAATATTAATATAATTTAGAAACATATGTGATAAGTCATTACAATTCTACATTTTATTATAATAATCTACAATCTAAGATTAAAATCACCTTGCTTGGTTTCTAACAAACTGAACGCACATGTCACAAGTCGGTTATTAGCAGTCAAGAAATCAAGTACAATATCAACTTCTCATAGCAAAAAAAAATGTATTACAATCGATTATTAATTTCATCCGTAAATAAAACAATTGTGTACATTTGGAATCATCTATCCTTTGCTTATTATCTAGATACGTTTTATTTAATACCCTCTAAATATTTCATACTAAAGTACGATTAATGTATAAAACTATTTTTAATTTATTACTAAGTAAAACTATACACAGATATGATTCATAATTTACATATAGGAAATCCGGTGCGAGTACAGACAAAGGAAACGCTTAGCGCAATGCACTTCATGAACTTAATCACAGTATATCAAATATGAAATCCAAACCATTGCTGCATTGTCACGTGCGCGTGAATAACAGACCCAATGTACCGTACTATATAGAGTTCCCATTTATGTTACCGCATATGATACTTTTATTTTATTGAATTTAGTTATCATTATATAATAAACATTTATAATATCATTATGCAATTCAACAACCATTATAACCGCCCCATTGGTGGAGTGGTTAACGTAAACGCCTAACGTATCGCGATGCAATGATTTGATTTCTAACAGCGACAGGCAAGTATGTGATGAGTCTAGATGCCTATATTTCTGGGTTTGGTCATTTATAAAATATATTTGGAGTAATTATAATTTATATTTCTATGTATTTGTATTATTGTCTAATACCCTTAACACAAGCAAAAATTTTGCTTACTTAAGGGTTACATGAATGTGTGTAATTTGTCCTTTGATATTATAATATTATTATTATCAATTCAGTGTACATTAAGGCTTTTGATATTTTTGATTTTTATTGGCTGCATTACCGTGACTATTTCAGGATTTATTTTGTCCCTGGCAAGACGGTGTCACGAAACGCGAGCGCGGCTGCAGTCGCATAAATAAGAACAGTAATTAACATTCGTCGCAACTCGTGTTCTAAGGCCGTTTACATTTTATTACTTACAATATCTGTTATGCAGAAACAAGTAACAGTCTCTGTTAAGGATATATTTTCAGATAGATGTATATATATATATGTATACGGTGTATGTGTGTGTGTATAGTGAAAATGATTGTTTACTTTCTTACACTCTGTATTATTCATATAAAATCTTGACGAATAATATAATAATTAAATATTAATAGTTAAAAATCCTAAAGCTTAAATATTAATTTAAAAAAATGATACTTGATATAAAGGTTTCTAAGTAAAATTATATCTCGTTTTGTATTGTCTAATAAAGCTATGCAGACAATTCGCTGTACATTAAACTACAACAGCCTTAATAAATTGCATTATATCTAAGTAATGTTGTGATTTACCTTTAGCCTTATCGTTATATCTGTTTATAATAGAGCCATAATTCTCATAACATGACAAATACGCACAAATTACTATAAAATTACACCAGGAAGTATAGCGACATTTAGCATCACGTGCGTTGTGTAACTGCCGTTCATTAGGGTAGTGTTGACAGTACATGCGTGCGCGCCGCCCGCTCCCAGCACCGCCTGGCACTGGCCTATCGCGCCACCATCGATGACTAATAAACCGAGACTGCGTCGAACCAACATACCTTTACGAGAGTCACGCCTTTATTCCCGAAACCATAAAGTCGATTATTTATTAAAAAATTGTAAAGTTATTTTTGTTTATCGTATCATAAGTGATATCAACAAAGTTGATAATGCCTTTGATGTGTGTCTTCCTGCTGAGAACTTAAAGAATGTTTTTCCATGGCTGCCAGTGAAATACCTGGAAATTAGTTTCAGTTGTAATCGCGACCACTTCTGACGAACACTTATATCATGCCTTTGCCCCGAATTGAGCGGTTCCTGTCAGAATTCACATTGTCTACGATCGCCTACGATTTATATGTGCGTGGGAAATTATTTCTTCATTTCCTTTGATATCATAATAATACCAAGTTTTCGTGTTTGATAAAAAAATATACGTTATTTATTTAATTTATTATTTCAACTTAAAGTTAGATTGAGTTTTGAACATTGTTATAGTAACACTGAAATATAGTTTATGACGAAAACTAATAATTTGGTGCGATCTAGATTTAAGATTGCAAAGTTTTATCAGAAGACACAGCCGAGCACCTTGCGATTACTCATTTCGCAATAGCCCGAGGCAATTAAAAAGGAAGGGGTAGTGCTATCATGAAACGGGAGCGGCGGCGTCTTAACAAGAATATAATGCAATTTTAAAATAATCCCCGCAAAAAAGAAATTAATGCAGGCACCTCGCTGGATTCTCTTTTTATCTCCTTAATTGGTTTTCACATCTTCTAGTGTAAAAAATATCGTGTTCTTTGTAATCTCGGGCGATGTTTTAATAAATATAACGAAGTGAGCTCAAAATGGGGGACTAAAAAATATTGCTGCCCTTAAATAAACCTTCACACTCGAAAGATCAACGCGGCTACTGGCGCGTTCAAGATTTATTGGGAAATAATTAAATGCGCCGCCGACGCCTTCAAAGATAGTAATTAAAGTAAATTAACTCAACTTTCTACTCGTAATGAATTTTAAAATATAAAAAGCATTTGTATTTTAAATGTTATTTACTTTACTAAATTTAAATAATTATAAAATGACAAATATACCGATACGGGTAGGGATTCGAACCCGCGACCGATAGGAAACCGTTCTGTTTCCCAGTGTTATTAACTTTTAAAGAATACATATTATTTATATGTTCAAAAACTATTACAGAAAAACAATATCAGAGCTTCAAATTGAATATAATGGATAATAGCCAACAATTGACAAATGTTTTTATTTCTCGCTTATGAGCCAAGTTCCTGCGTTTTCTATCGACCAATACGATTGTATCCCGCTTTATCTATCCTTAAGAGCCTCTTAGCCGTTTTTATAGTCCAAAGTTTGTTTCTTTTTTACTCTTATTTCGACTGAAAAATAGTTTTTCCTTCGATAATGTTCTTAACTGCTTTCATAGGGATGTATTTTTTATTTAAATTCCTAAATACTTGCGCAAATTTCTTTCTCAAAAAGATTATTTCAAGTATCAAGAACTACTGGAATTTTAAAACACTTTTTTGTTAATTGGTAGATAAAGTATAATGTTGCGAAATAATTTTTGATACTTTAATGCATGTGTATCCCGTGTCTTAACTTAACAAATAAAATCAAAACACTTTGGAGCGACGGAGAGTAATGTAATCCACTCATAAAACCTCTATTAATCCTTTGCAGTGTTATGTCATCAACGGTAGCCGAAATTTTAATCACCCCCTATCCCCCCTTAACCCCCTTGACGCCGCAGGGCTCCGGACGACCGCCTTACACGATATTCCCATTACTTAGTCCATGGCGATAATAAAATTTAATATAATACTGAGGAAACGGATGCAACCCAGTGCCAGACGGCAACCGGCCGAGAATTGACGTATGAATTTAAAAAATTAAACCCTTCAAGAAGAACAAAATCAAAGATTAATTATGAACCTTTCATTGTCTTTATTGTTTTAAAATATATTTTTTTATTTATAGGTAATATACTATAATAGATATACTTATTAAAAATATTTAGTGTCATCGATTTATTAAAGAAATAAATGTATTGTAATAGGATATAGCCATTTCTTTTCAATCTCAACACAAAATAAACATAAAATCGGAGAGCTAATGTTAACGTTCAACATTCTTTGTGAAGCAATAAAACAAAGTCGAGCCACATCTGACTTTAGCGTGGAGCCGCGGGCTGTCGAAGGGTTAGGTGTATCTTTTGTGCGTCCATCTTAGAATAGGGGTCTGTTGTACCGAGAAAATTGAGAAATGGACCGGTTAACTTCGTTACAGCTCCCTAGTGCTACTGGATTACAGAGCGGGTTGGATAAAAAATATTTTGTTTTTACTATGATGCATATTATTTATTGGAATGCCTTAGCAAGGGATAGAATCTAAAACATAATCAGACTTTATTAAACTGATTATTATAAACTTTACAATGATACTTCTCACTTACCTACTCTTTAATTTGTAAACGTATAACTATGTTATTATAATAAGACAAATTAAGTCCATTCATTTAAATAACATTATGCATTCTAAGGAAAGCAATTAAAAGCTATTTAATTTATATTGAACTGTAATAACAGAATAAATACAAATATTTAATTTTCCATGAGTGCCGAACGCAGGTAAGTTAATTGGCGAGTTGTAAAGGTTCAGCGAGCGAGAAGTTTTACACTTTTAAAACTTGGATGCAGTAAACTCATTAACCGGAGTGAAGAGCTTATTAGGTAAGGTACTATACACCGTACTATACTATATACAATACTATACACCAGATACACGCTGCCCAGCTTAAAATAAAGAAAATTATAGTCCAAAGATTTGAATAATAGATGGTTCTATAACATTTACAAACAGCTCAATTGCTTCAACAAACATATAATACATTTTTTTATATAGAAATTTAATAAAACATAAAAAAAACTCCGATACAATTAGACCTCTAAAACGGATAACAATACTATTATTATGTACTTATTAAAGTCGTTGCGTCTGGCAGCGTTTGGCTGCTACGATGCCACAGACAAACACAAAGATACATACACACAGATACACAGATCAAACTTATAACACCCTCTATTTTAGGGTTAAAAAAACAAAGAAACGTTACTTCTGATCGTCTACAAGCTTTATATTTTATGGAGTTATATAATTCCTGATATGTTCCAGTCTCCTCGTATTATAAGTAAAACATCAACATATTATTCATACGTACTTCAGACATTTAGTTCAAAGCAGTGTTTGCTTTTGGGATGCAGACATTATAAATCATATCAAATCGTGTAATTAACTATACACTAGCAGAGATAGTGCTTTCAAAATCATAAGAGCTTTTGCACATGACTAATAAATTATTTATAAAGTGAAATAAATGAAAATAATATTATTTATTAATAAGGTACAATAATAGTAATTTATAATATTTTTTTATAAATTAAATGAAATATAAATTATATATTTTTATAAAGTACATCAAGTGTAAATAATTTTATTTTTAGAAGAATGTACCTACATCAAGTATAAATACTATTTTTTTTATAATTAACATGAAATGTAGATAATGTTTTGTTTGTTATAAGATATATCATTTTATTACAAAGTACATCAAATGTACATAATATTACTTTTTTTTAAGAGTAGGCACATCAAATGTTAGTCATATTTTTTTTTTTATAAAGTTCATCAAATATAAGAAATATTATTTTTAAGTATATGTAATATTGTTTAAAAATATCTATAAACATGTATAGCCATGTTAAGTTTATTTAAATTTATATAAATATAGAATGAAAAAAAACCGATACGGGCAGGGATTTGAACCCGCGACCTCTGGGAAAACATCCCGTCGCTCTGCCAATTGATATTATATTTTATAAATATATATATAATTATGTTTATATTAATATGTAATGTTGATAGTATGTAGTGACGTGCAGAGCAAAGTTAATATCTCGTTCATACAGCTAGTATTTACTGTAGCTCTATAGATAGATATAGACATCATAGGAATTTCCTGAATTCCTCTAAAACAATAATTATATCCTTAAGTCAAAATTATAATTTAACATTTAAAACAATGATTTTTTTTTCCAAATAGCTAAATACGTATATATAATATAATACATCGTAACATAAGTAAAACGTAAAGTAAATATACGTTCTAAGGACTAAATAGCTCCTTATTAAGCTTCTAGAATCACCTCCACTCTCTAGTAATAAACATCAGTAAGCTTCAAGACAGTACTAGTCATAAATAATGAACATTAATAAAATTATAATGAATTTCCAGACCACGTTACTATTTAATCAAATCTGACATAAGTAAAAGCTAATAGTATTTTTTTAAAAGATTTCTGTAACAACTTCTGATTAAAGACTAATTTACAATTACATTCGTGATTGTGTATATCAAGTACTTAAGTTAAAAGTTTGTTGTGTCAATTACACTTCTACATGTGATTATTTCAAATTATTTTAAGGAATTCAATAAGTTAAAATTGAAAAAGATAATTAAAAATAAAATAATAAAATATTTTTCAAAATACTATAAATAAAAGTTATCAATTGATATTTTTATTAGCTCTTGTATCATTACATATCTACTGAGAGTAATGTTTTGTCAATCATCTCAGTAATTACAAATCTGCGAAAATATATAAGATATGCTTTTATATCATATCCAAAAATTTGTTCAAGGTTACATTTAAATAAAACTATTTCTTACCGATCTAAATAACGTATTTAAATATTTATATTTTTTTATTTTGTATATATATTTTTTAATATTTTTATATGTGAGTGAGATTAAAAATAGTTTTAATTAAATAATTACTTGTGAAAATTTAAATAAAGTTACACTCTTGTTAATTTATAACACTGTTTAAAAAAATGTGATATCGAACATGCGAATATACAAAAAACGTTAAAAAAGATAGCTGCTATCTGAACCGCACAAAGTTAGTGAAGCTTGGAATATCCCGAGATGTTTATGGATATTGGTTCTAGAAGTAAAGAAACGCAAACACCTCACAGTCTCTAGCTAATCGCTTAATCAAAATTTATTCCGCACTTTGATTTTAAATTTGGGACGCAACATTTATTATTGGGCCCCTTCAGCAACCCTTCGAGGGCGGCTTCATTATCGCGGATTAAGGCTGTGGAATATTTTATCGATCGCATCGACGCCAGTATTCATTTTCAATTAAGCGCCAAGTGTTTTATTAAGTTGGAGCGGAATTGATGAGTTTCGGGAACTTATATTTACAATAGCGTGTGTGTAACCGATGGATCGCTCGATTGTCTTTCGACTCGGCGCTACAGGAATAATGTCGATATATTTATCCTTATTTTTAATAATATGTGAACAGGAGTATTGTATTACATTATAATAATAGAAAGTAGAGATTTATAATTATATTAAAATATTCTCCAACAGCAATACTAAGTCTAATGCCGATCAAATTGCATTCAAATGGAACTCCGACGTTCAGTTTAGTTTTCTAGGTTTCAAAAATCGATATTCAATTCCAAACAAGATTCCGCAAAACAAGTCGAACAGATAAATTAGATGTTCTTTAACAAAGCACTGTTGGAACGGTGAATGCTGCGAGGTGACTTCAATTTCCTGAGCGGCCCCGCGGCCCCGACGTCAAACGTGGAACTTTTGAAGGCTTTTGCGTCATGAAATGCAGTGTACCGTATTTACACCATGAGCAAATAGGCTATCATGGTGCAACAGACGAAAGTTATCTTTTTGGGAATATTAAAATATCTACATTTATGTTATTTTCATTAAACGTGTTTTATAGTACAACCATGAACATAATATCAATAATGAATTAATAATATATTTTTATAATTTAAGTTAATTAATAAATTATATCAACAATTTTCAGAATGTTTCGGCAGTTTCCTTAAGACAGATTAGTTGTTTGATTTAAATAAATATTTTATTTATTTATGTACCAGGTTAAGTGATAAAAAACAATGCAAAAGGAAAACTAAAAATACATAGGATAAACTTATCTCTAATAAGAGATCTCTACCAGCTACCCGTGAGAGTGACACAGTTAATTTTAATGGGCAGAAATAGGTACACACTACATATATGATAAAACTGGATACAAATATAGATTTTAAAGAACATAAAATAAATATATAAATACCTATCCCCATATATATATATATATATATATATATATATATATATATATATATATATATATATATATATATATATAAATATATATACATACATACAAATAAATATATAAATATATATGTTTTTAATATTATATATTTTCTCCCCTCCGTCTACTTCTACTCTATACTAACCAGTCGCTGGTAATAGGACTTCAAACTCTGAACGGTCTTGATCTAATGCAATTTCCTTTTCAGGTGTTTCAAGTACTAACTTTTATTTTTTTAATTTTTTCTAACTTAACGACATAAACTTTTGACACCCCTAATAACTCAAATTTAATAGCTAATATTTATAAATTTTGAAATTAATTTACTTACTTTAATATTCCAACCAAAAACTACCTTCAACAAATTGAAAATAAAGCTTCAAATATAATGCAACTTCATCTCATGATAGACAGATCATATGTTCATATTTTTAGAGCGATAATTAACTTAATATTTATAAGGTAGTCTGAGAGCTGTCAGAATATCTCGTTACCGCATTTACCTGGGTGCGCGGACGATATCCCATTTGTCTGACGAGACGAGGCGGTATAAACCTGGTCTAACTTTTCACTCTACGCCATCGCGGCTTTGTCTAATCAATAACTTAATGCGTGTTGCATTTTGCTGTTATTAAGGGTAATAGCCTGATAAATTTGTTAACATGCTACGTACTCGAGATATAATATATATTAGGGATTATGTGTGTTAATGATACATTAAGAAAATATTCCTGGAACTGTTTTGTTTTTTGAATTACACTACTAACGGAGTCGAGTAAACATTTTTCTAGTTTTATACTTATTTTAAACTAAAAAAAAAAAAATATTAGATATTAGTTTTGTTAAATGTATAACATATGTTTAAGCTAATAAAAAACATAACACAATAAATATATGCATTATAATGCGCTTTCCTTCCTAAAAAAATAAGCTAAAAGGTATCAGGCAAGCAAAATGATTTCAACTCGTTGCGAGGCTCATTGTTGGCATAATAGCAATAGCGTCCGCCTTCACGAAACGAAAACTTTCAAAATGCCCTCGCTCGGGCCTTTATTAAAACCTACGGAGCATATTGCGTAACTGACAGCAATAACTAAGGCGACCTCCACACCGCGCTGCTACGAATTCAATATTCAGCGCGAGTTGGAAAGTTTTATTATTGCAGCGTAAATATAATGAGTGCAGGTGAGCTGAGGCTACCTCTGCGGGGTTTACTTCGATCGTTAAGAGACACCTAAATTAGTTCATGTGAGTTTCAAATTTATATGAATTTATCCTTATACTGTTATTAGCCGAAAACCAATATTAAAAAATCGCTTAAAATTCGAACCTATGATTAGGTACTTTTATACAGAAGACAGTAAAAGTTATTATATAATGTGTACAAACCCTTGAAGATCTAGTTCTATGAACCATCATTGTTATTAACAGTCTCACGGTATAGGCTTTTAAAATACACAAAAAAAATATTTAAAACAGATTCATAAATCAACCTACATCCCAGCTACGCATATTTCATACTTAATTCTTTCTGGTTTAGGTTTTCTTTATGAGCCGTCAATCTTTTAGCAAGTTTAACAACACCTGCATATTTCAGAGAATTGTGTGCAAAAATTGTATTATTCTTATTTTACTAACTTTATTATTTTTAATAACACTAAGTCAAAATATAATTATTGTCGTTATCGTATTTTACATATATTTTTTTTTCTATTTCATTGAGCTCCGTAACCGCTCACTAAAATAAAAATCTTATTTATACACATCTTTTGTCAAATCGGTAAATAAAAAATCGTCCCTCTATAAGCGATGTATCAAAATATATCTTACTCAAAGCGATGAAATACAATTCTAAATCTGTTTCAGTTCGGTAATAAATCTATTGTTTGGAATCTCAGCTGCAGCATCCCATGGCGCCCATACATTGCAATGTAAAGACGTCAGAGATTCCCGCTTCGTAAGACGTTTAACCTTTAGCCAAAACTACGATGGTCATACACATTAATGTATACAACACACACATATACACATGATGACTTGAAGTAAATAAATATTTTTGATGTGTGAGTGTAACGCTAAAGGAATTATATTAAATGTATCGCTATCTCTACATATAGAGATTTTGGTGTTGTTTGAAGTGATCATGTATGTTGTCAAGACAGTGTTTCAAAGCAAAACTCTGATAGGCAGCGTTGATGAATTAAATTACATAAAATGTCTTAGGAAATTGAAACATATTTGTTATTAACATGATATTTAAAAGGTAAAATTAATTAGATAATTCATGTTATTGTATGTATATTGTATGTACGTGTGTGAGTTTCATGTAAATGATGGTAACAGTTCAATACGAATAAGTTCTGCACCTCTTTGATTTCCAAACCCACACCCCGTTTACGCTCACTAATTTTCTTGTTCGGACACAATTTCGTGGACCCCTCATAATAATAATTTCGGGAAACTATTATACTCGATCCTCTTGCTAGTAATTAATTTTGCCTAAACCAGAACAATTGAAGCGTAAAGATTTGGTGGGCCGCCTCCGTGAGGACTTTTGCAAATGATAATTAATTTTCAATGAACTCTTGTATTTTTATTAGAAAATTTTGAATTTACTTATTATTTGGTGTAGAAATTTCGTTTACAACAAACCCTTTCCGAGGTCGGTTTTCTGATTTTAAATATATACAAATGTATATATAAAACACCTGCAGATTTTTCTATTATGAAAAATTATAAAACTTATATGTGTATTTACAAAAGTTTTCCACAAAAAATATATCATAAACTTTTTGAAATCTTACAATCTGAATTCACCATTTATATTATAAGCTGTAAGTTACATTTGCCATTTCCTTAGCCAACATATGCAATAATACGACATAAGGACAAACTTCTGAGAACAAAGCCGCAGCTCGCCGACTCTACCTAGCTATTATAGCATTGTCGAATTCATTTACCAGCATGATGTACTAAATACTGAACTGGTTTAATTTAGACAATACTACTTTAGAAAAGAGATATACCTTAAAGCAATTATAAATAAATCTATATATACATAAATATTCAGACCGAAAATTAGATTTCGGTATTGTAATTGAAAATTTGTTTTCATTTTAAATATAATTTTGAATAATTATAGTGAGTATTTCAATAAATTAATACTTATACATATAATCGCTGACCACCCACTGGCGCATTCTCACCTGAGGCTTGACTTCCTAAGACTTCGCAACTTTGACGTCTGCTGCAAATACTAAGATTTGAATCGATAGCTTCGGAACCGTCGCCTCGATTGACGTCAATAAATAAACTTCCTTTCAATAACTTGTGACCACGATCGAGGATGTCGATAACATTTCAATACCAAAACTTTATTTTTTAGCACAATGTAGCTAAGTACGATAGTAGGACAATTGCTACGGAATTTAAGTGACTTTATTATTTGTTACTAAAAAGGTTCACAATGGATTATATTCAAATAAGTCCACTTTAATGTAGAGAAAACAAAAATCACTGAAGTATTTTTCTCTACCTATAAGTACTTAAAATCTCAAAACCCAAATATAATTATAATATCGCAAAACAGACCCAACTTTGCTAGAGTTTTTGCATTATAATTAACTACCGGGGCCATACCGGCACGTAAGCGCCACGCTCGCCATAAATACACCAAGAAATCGGGACTATCCCCATAAATTCCTCTCGTAAAAGGCTCCGCGATTATGTTAGAGGGTGGTATTAGCAAAGTTTGTCCGATAGGGGGGTTCCCCCTAATACATTTTTCGTTGATGTAACACGATTTTCCGACGTCTCCCGGTTACGTGATGGATTAAGAAGCTTGGTCTCACCACCATCGGATTAAGATGGGCCTTCAATATTTAGGGCATCAGCTAATATACAATGTTTGCTTGTCAACAGACCCTGAGTGCTTATGATCTGAAGGTAAATGTATCAAGAATATAAGAGGGTAAAAGAAACATTTTTAATCTAACTAATCCGATCTCATATCAGAGCTACATTATCAACACAGGTATGAATATTGTAACATTATTTGCTAATATTAAAGTTACAAAGTTAATATAAGTTATATTTGTAGTGTTAAAGTAAAGAGTTTGCTTAAATTCAATTTGTAGTGTTAAAGTGTATAAAATAAATTAGCTTCGTGATGGTTTTGGAATCCCTAACCCCTTCTTTAATATAGCGCACCTTTGAATATACTTTATTTTACTTTTCCACGGCTCAAACAATAATCATAAATACATTACACGCGATTGGAGATGTGAGCCTGTTCGTAAACAACGCACAATGTTGTCTACCTTCAAATGTATTAGCAACTCTATGTTGAAAATATAGGGTTGATTTTACTATGTCTATACAAATATAGTAATACGCTGTGTATTCTTTCACGCTATTGCCTATCTAACTTTGATGGATTCTAATAACAATGTTTACTCTAAGTACTATATGTTTTTTTATTGACCTAAATATTAAAAACACATTATTAAATACATTACAACGCATTAAACGAATCTAAAAACTCAGATATTCATTGAAATTATTATGTTTGTTTGAAAATATCTATGAAAATTATATATTTTTTTCAATTAAATTTAAAATAAAAATTATTAAAAGGTCAATTGGTAGAGCAACGGTACGGTTTGCCAGAGGTCGATTAAAATCTTTTTTATCGATTTATTTTTCATTGTATACTTATTTAAAAAATACAATATCTATTTAATTTTCCATAACCTTTTTTCCTATAAGACATTTTATTGTATATCCTCAAAAACACGAAGTGGTAGGAACACAAACAATAAGAACAATAACATCGCCCTCTATAATAGAAACTCAATAAATTATATATTTAGTACAAGTAAAATATTGCAACCGGCCTTAAATTAGCTGCGTATGTTTTATATTATCAGCAAACGTTAATTGCTACAAATTTTAACTAATTTCCCTTGCATCTAGAGTGGCAGCCCCCCGGACGTATAAATACTGAATAAGCAGTAAACTGTATTACTTCGACGAACCCTTTTCACTTGGCGAATTAGTAAAAAGCTACTGGGGAGTGAAAATTTTAACTTAAATGCTCCTGTAAGCTTACGTACCTGAGTGTGTTTGACAGTCCGAAGTGATTACATTGCAATGTCTACCCTTCCTTCCAATTGTTTGTTTTGATTCGGTTAAATTTGATTTGCGACATTTTTACGGCATATTCACGTTTTAAGTTAACATGTGTTGTTTTGTTATTACCTTACCTTGTGATTGTTTACTTTTTTGTCATTTAAACGCCTATTTGTTATAAGGTTGTAGTGTGATATTTTATACAGTAAATATTTGTCTTAAATACAAATTGTCATAGCAGTCGAGACACATCCTTGATATCGTAACGCTCGTAAACTAGCAACGCCAGCCTACATTATTACGCGTAATTAAAAATGCCAACATACTCGCAGACAAGCTCGGGGCTCGTCTAATTAGCAAAAAGTTAATAAACAGACGTACGGGCTGACAGTGACAAGCTCCCGTGAAAATGCCAAGATGAAACACGTTTAATTTGCATACTCATTACGTTCCACATACTCGTAACTAGCGCACGGCTGTATGACTTCATGACCACGCTTAGCAACCAGACTAAGAAGTAGTATTATCTTATAGGTTTATTCTTTTAGGTCTTATCTTTTTTGGTAAGACCATAAATATAATAGAAGAACCGAAGGAGAACATAAAACTTCGTAGCTACTGATGATTTATTTCGTATCAGAAAATAAAGCATACACTAAAATGTGCTATTCAAATATTTAAGGTTAAAGTAGCTATATTCTAAAGTGAACTGAAACAATACACCACCCCTTCAAACAAAGTCATTAAGGTCATCTCACACTACCCGAGCAGCGAGTGACCATCGATCTGTCAAATTAGTCGCCCTTACGATCGAGTGCACGATGCGAAGACGCGCACTGCTAACGAAGCCAATCAGAGCATACGTCATTCAATGGATAATCTATCATAATGACATCGATTTCCCATCTGTTTGTAGGGGTCACGACTCACGTGGGTCGCACATTGAGCCAATTAAGTCATGTAAAATTAGGAACATTATTTAGGGGGGTTATTTTATAAGTATGTAACGTGACATAAACAATTTTATTGTATCGTAAGGTTATATAATAAAAATAAGTTTGTTTATCTTTTATAGCAGGTAGTAACTTTTATGATAATTTCCGTATTTCCCGCGTCAACGCTAACCCACAGCACGCCCTGCTACGTGCCTAATAAGACGCTCTGTGGCCGCTCATTGCCAAACGCGCAATTAATGTCGCGTCACACATCAGTCTGGAGTGCGCTTTATAATTACTTGACATTGTCGTATACATAATGCAAGTGGTTTCTTGAATATCTACTCAAGTCAAACAAGAATGCATTTAACTTTTCTTTAAGACTATTACATATCTATTAAACTTTTTACTATTTCGTCCATTCTCGAATAATGGCTTCATAATCTTAAGCATCTGAAAACTCCAAAGATATCTGATATATTCTATCTAAATAAAATAATAAGAATCATTCTCATTTCGAGTATATTCATAGTAAACTAACTCAGTCATCCCTAATGAAGCGGCCGCTGACGTCGAGTACCATAATGGTTTCCTCTCCGCCTTTGTCAAGACTTCGCAACTCTTACGAGAATAACTAGGAGTGACTAGCCGCCAACTTACTCTGATTTTCTTAAGCGGTTATACTCATTGTTACGTGAAATAGAAAAACATTTTACAGTAAATTTATTATTATTTTTTGACACTGTTTTATAATTTTTTATTGAATTTTTATTGGAAAATCATAGAGCTTTGATAAAAATAGTTTAGATTCTAGATGATAATTAAATATGATGGTTGGAATTGAATTAAATCTCATAATTACAAGATGTGATATAATTAATAAAAAATATACCCAACATTATCCTTAATAATATATATACACAACGTGTTTGCCAAATCTTTTGCAACACTGCAAAGGAGATGAATCCCAGTTTATTTATCCCTTCGTAAAATAAACAAGGCTATAGTTCTTGACGACTTCTTCAGATTCATTCCATGCGAAGATACGTTCCTGATTAAATACGCCCGCTGTTTGTATAAGACGTAATTAAAGATGTCGCATCTTACGGTTACGTCTCAAAAGAAGCTTCATTTATTAATTTGTTAGCTAATATTTACTTCTAATAAATGTACGTGCAAACTTATTAGGCTTCCTTTGAAATGTGAGGGATACGGTCGATTAAAATATAAAAATATCAATAATGCTAAGTACGGCACGCCACGGCAATGATTTTTATTTATTAATAACTTATATTACGGCTCATTCATTAAGTAGATGGTTTACTATTATATTGTATTTTTACTATTTATAATATTGTCTTTCTTATCCTTATTTAAAACTTAACTATTTACATAAACTTTATACCAAAACTTCAGGAATATAATTACAGAACCGTCACCTGCGAACAAGGCGTCTGTATGCAAATCTTCTGCTGAAATTTTCTGCACCTTATTATAAGAATGCGAAAGTGTTCGCAACGAGCGCCGATGTTGAGATATCGCTTCATCTGATAATACGCCCTTCCAATTTCCGCGTTTTCATATATTCGCGAATAATATTTAGGGTGAAAATATTGGGCATAACTAATTTATTCGCTATTTCTCGGATGCGAAATGAAGGTGTGCACAATATATTTTAATAACGCACTCTCCCGAGACTCCGGTGATACGGATAACGAAGTAGAAATGCTATTTTTTACTCCACGCAGATGGTTGCCTCTGTAATTTAAAGAGGAAATTTCGACGTCGTAAATTTACATTAAGACAGATACGTTGATTAGATCTAAATTATAGTCACTCATTACACCATCGAAACATTTATCACTATAGCGATTACTCTGGCAATGGTGGAGAAATTAAAAAATAGATCCATTTTAGTGTTTACTTAACAATGATATTTTGGTTTGGAACTCATTTCTTCCTGTGTTGCTCTCGTTGCGGAAATATGACGGGTCGGTGCGGTATCAACTCAGGTCGCGCCCGCAGATTGGATCGAGTTAATTTCGCTCCACAAACAAATTGACAAAGTTTAGAACGGGGCATATTTCTTCGCCCACCACCCCGCGCTCGGAGATTCTCGCTGGCGGAAATTAAATTTTACATCCAAACAGACACTTGCCACTGAACACGTGCCACAACATGCGGTTGCCACATAGTATCTAATATCATTATTCAAATTGTCCTAGCGTTAAAAATTAAAAAGATTAATAAAGGGCTTTTGTTAGAAATTCATTTATACCCTTTTGTATGCAGTTAAACAATGAAGTAGAATAATCTACTTTTCCCAGACAAACAAAAACAATGTGAATAATGTTCAAAATGTAAGTATATAAACGTTTACGGATTGCTAAAACTAATCCTTGCGCACTATCAAAATTGCAATTAAAAGCCCATTTGGAGAGCCCGACAGACCTGGGGGTCACCTCGAGAACGCACGAATTGGCCATTAGCGGGCGCTTCGGACCTTGTTTACACCACGCTTGCCCTAATGACGACCTTTACTCTTCCCTTCGTTAAGGCGAGCGAAAACCTCACACTAAAAGGCGTCCCGACTGGACAGAGGCGTGAGGTAAAGCCTTAATACAAGAGTGGGAAAAGGACAAAGGGTGATAGCTTTCGGATTAATGCCCAAGTACAAGGCTGTTAAAAGGCAAGCCGAGTGAGGCAGCGCCAGGGTTAACAAGGTTATTACGGGATCATCCCCAGTAACCGCCGCCGTAAAAGTGTTAATTATGTTTAGAAAATTGACTGATTTTCTACGTACATATGTAAATTAAATTTATGACCAAAATTGGTATTAATACCTGTATAATTGATTACGAAAATATTTCCATATTTTTTCCTACAACGTTACATAACTTGTAAAATAAACCGAGTTCATCAAGCTGACGTAAGGATTTCAGAATGTTCAATATTATGTTTCTCGACCTAAATTTTGACTACAGACAATTTTCATACTAAAGTCAATGATCGTTAATTTAAACACAATTAATGTTATTTAAAAAAAATACGAAATGAATAAGTAATTTCAAAATTCTGTAAATAACATCTTACTTAACAGCTAAATAATCATAATTTCTTCACTTTTAAGACATACTTATTACTTATTTCTCTAACCCGCGCGATCACTCGTCTAGCGATGTAATAATTCTTCGAATTAATAAATAACTGTACACCACATGTGCAAACTAGCTATAAATTCGTGCATTAGGTGAAAACCTTCATTACTTAAGTCCGTAAAACCCTTATCCCTTAACGTTAATAACACAATTACTATAAATCTATCATCACTGAACAAACACGGTCCGAATCTCAGCCTAAGCTAATACATTTTGTCCACACCCGTATTCATACTTAACGACTGGGGAGTAGTATTTGCTAAACACACACGGAGCCCGCACGAGCGCAATATAACCTGAAGATGTTCGGGTCGAGCCCCCGGGTCCTTCCCTAACCCTAGAGGACAGTAATTACGGTAGGCAAATTAAGCAGTAAGGGGCCAAGCAGCCCCACTATGTCCATCTTTGTACGCCGGTTTATTTTAGGTTATTCGTCGTCTTATTACAATGTAGCTCTCCCCTGCGGCGCGCTCGGAGGTGAGCGGCCGGCAACTGATTCGGGAAGGCATCACAGTTTCATTACGGTCTGTCGAAAACAATCCAGTCTAAATATCTATTCTTGGGTGCGCGCACTCCGAAATTACATTAGTCTGAGGTGGCGAAGGCTCGACTCAATTTGTTTGGTCGTAATAACGCAACGCTATCAGCCTGGCTATAATAAATGAGCTATTGTGAGAGCAAATCGGAGGAAAACGGTTTTACGCTGTCTGCTCTATTTTATAGTTGCCTTGAAGCTTCTAAGTTTGGGGAATTGTCTATTCGTATGAATATATTACTTCAAATGAATATGAAGCAGCAATGAAGTGAATATAGAATTTAGGCTCTGTTATTTAAACAGATAGAAATGTATTACGAAGCTAAAGTTGCGACGGATATTTTGTGGTGTTTTTATATAATTTTATAAATAATTAAAGGTTGTTTTTATTAAATGCAAAAAGTATTAAAAATATATCAAGATTCTATGTATAACATTATTATCGTTATACCCTTATTTGTATCGAAGTATATATTTTTATTAACATTAACTATTTATTAATATAAATATTTAAAAAAACACTTAAATTTTTTTTTTTTACTGACACAACTTTATTTCCCAAAAAGTCACTTAAATTATAATAAAACTATTTAATGTTTATTTCAAAACATGACATTCGTATTTGCAATAGAAATCTGATAGAAGTTAACAATATCTTCCTACCCCGTGACTTTAAAAGGTCGCTTCCACAATGGTACAATCCTCTCCTGGGATTTGAGAGCAAATATAATTTGTACATTAAAAAATCTAGAGATGACCACACTCGAGATGGTCACAAAGCATCTCGTTAGCAGCCGTACGTGCCGCTTGTCACACACTTCAGCTTCGGCCCTTCGTAAATAATGAGGGCTGCCCTCGACTGAGAAAAGAGATGTGGAGACGGCAAATATGTCGTCTTTGGAAATACATTATTAATATTTTTTTCCTAAATAATTTAATTTATCAAGTAAATTATAATACACAAAATGGCTCCATATTTTCAAAGTTAATTTGCGTAGATAAATTGTTAATGTTAATAAATATTTTATAACATCCATTGGAAAATGTTAATTATTTTCCTATATACTACTTATGATACCTAAAACAGGTGACAAAAACTACCGTATCCATATTCAACACATACTACATTCAAAATTCTAACCCCTTGGGAACTAAAACCTATGTGGGGCTGACTTGTCGACGGACGCTACAGAATACCTCTTAGATTGCCTCGCTCCTAAATATAGCTGGTCTGAAACAAGGAGTTGTATTAGCCGCCTCAAATGGGATTTCAGATATCTTAAGTTATAGTATGCTGACGAAGGGATCTTAATAGAGTTGCGTTAGTTATTATATCCGTGGATTTATTGCCGATAGAATTGTACAATAGATTTCTAATTGCGGTCCTCGTGCGATAGTAGTTCGTTACTCGTGTAATTTGTGTTTGGTAGATACAAAGGGTTTTGATTGGTAATCATTTGTTTACTGAGTTATTGCTAAATCTGCTTTACCTTTAATCTTTTGTATACAATATTGCAATTAATTTATATCTTTGGAATTAAATTATACTTCTCAATGCCATAAACGTCAAACATCGAAGACTGAAGCTTGATCGCAGCTATCTACATGAATTAGTTGACGTTTATGTCTTTTTGGACAAACCGCAGCGTCACGACACCTGGCGGAAGAAAATTATACCATCATTACTCGCTTCACTGCTTCATCTGTCTTTTATGTTACATAATATTTATTCATATATATTAACTAAACATTATATCTTAAGGATTAATAATGAAATTTGTCAGTCGCAGCTTTTGACGTTTACTAAATCTTGCATATATATATATAAATAAAATGTACATACATTTATAAATAAAATGTACATATAAGTAAAATTAAAATATTTTTATAAAAAGCATATGAAAGTATGTATGTACATACTTCAGATTAAGGTGGTATTCTACTTACATAAACTTTACTTTTTTTCTGTTTGTTCTAACAAAACTTTCACTGGAGGACAGCTGATTTTATAATTAGGCTATTTTTATTGTTGAAAAAAAAAAACAAATAAAATCACCGAATTATGAACAATAGATGTATAAAAAAAATCACGTAGACGAAGTCACGCTTAATTAAGTTAGTTAGTTTTATATAAGTGTGTTAAAGTAAATAATTATTACGCAATTTTAATAAGGCTTGTGTGAATAAAATATTGGCGTCAATACGCTCGTTACGCGCTCAATGCCTCAGGCCGGTATCCAAATGCTATCTTTTAAATAGCCCTTTTGTGGATCTATCAGAGCGCAGGGAGTCGTGGAGGGTATGTAAATTACACTCGCGACTTATAAAACAAAAGCATTTAGTAACTAAAATAATAATTTATATATTTTTTTATTCTTTTACAATAATAATAATAATGACACTGAAATTACACAAATTAATCTGACTCCTAAATAAGCAAATTTTTAACATTTGTTAAGGATGTTAGACAACGATACAAATACATGGAAACACCAAAAGGCCAAACCCAGGAATACAGATATCTATGCTCATCACATACATGGCTGTCCCTGTCGGGAATCGAATTCGAGTTCTTTTGCGCCGCGATACGCTAAACGGTAACCTGTCAACAAACAATAAAAGTGTTATTAACAATTTTTATTTACTTCCCTTTAAATAAATAACTTCAACTAGGAAAGTCACATAAGCATTTGGAATAAAATATATTATGTGTATGTGTGTGTATATATATAAATAGTTTAAAGTGTAGTAGTCTCAAAGGAGCCGCAGTCCGCGTCGCGTCGTTTGTCTCCGGCGCACCTCCGCGCGTCCGATTTATTGGACAGTTTTGTGAACTCTTAACCGTTACGTGATCTGCTTCCGAATCTAATTTATGCCCTCCATGGGGCAACTTTACCCGCCTATTCTTTACGACTCATCTTCGCTTCTTTGCGTCTATTGATTTTAAATTAGATTGCCATGAAATTATATTATATTTAATATGGATCACCAATATACAATAAAATAAATGTACTTTTATTTTATATTGAATTAATAGAAGTGTTTGGCCAAGTCTAATGTTTGTTAAACCAAAATCGTTCATTATTAAAAGCTAAAACGGTAGATGAATTGAGTGGAAATCAGTTGACCGAACCATTCAGACGGGGTCCTTTGTCCTAACAAAATAAATCCTAAATAATTAGCGTTGGATTCCTTTAAATTGACCGATGAATATTGAACAAATAATTTAACTAAGCCTTCTCCTTTCCGAGAATGGTGTATGTGCGGATTTATAAATAAATCTAAGTACAAATATTGGTAAATATCTCTTTGCAAATATCAATAAATATCAATAAATAGAATGCTCAATATATTTTAAATAAGTATCTGAAGCCCCGGTCACCCGATGGGCATTTAGCATTATTATTTATTGACTCCCGGATTCACTTTCCACGCGGCCCCTCCGTCCCCTCGCAAACAAATCGGAAGAAGTAATTATTAAGAATACTGCAAATAGACGGCCTTCGGCAATTTTATTGGGTGTCTACTTCAGTTTGTGCAAGGCTTGAAACTTATATATGAATATATTAATTCAGGACATACTACATGAATTATTTAATGTAAATAATACTTCAAACATTTTTACAATTTGGAACTACTATTTTATATCGATTTAGCTTACATTATGATTATTTTGTTAAAATTAAGTATAACAAATTCATGACATATGTAGATATACCTAAAATATACTAGTAATTCTAGTGTCTTATCCTGTTTGTATATTACGAGGATCTTGACATTTATATTTCGCCTCTTCAATATAAGAGTCCCATTTGATTCGACATCGGAAATCTAAGCATTGGTAGTTTTGTTATTTTGCACGGCAAATCCTTTTGTTACTTGGATTCGCGTTAAATGGGAGGGAAGTTAGTACAGGGATTCAATCGGCCGAACAGAGCAATCTTCATTTCCTAATACTATGCATTCCATCTACTCTCTTCTGACACGTGAATATGTATTGATAGCCTCGACAATAGCTCAAAACAGGTTCAGTATAAGAAAAAGCACAGGTCAACTTTAACTGGCGGTATGTTGAAAAGGAGAGCGGCGTCCACCCTAACTCTCGCTCGCGTATAAATCAGAATCTAATATGGTTCGAAAAGGCAGCTAGCTTTTTCCGTCTTATTGAACCTTTTCCGATCAAGAACTGTGACGCCTGAATCTTTTATCTGGATTCTGTTATTTAATTTATAAATTCTTGTAAATCAAAAACAAGCTAACAAATGTGACATAAAATATTAACAATTGTTAGAGAATATGAAGTTATATTAAGGACTTAGGTTTTCTAATAACCAATCAATAATATATAGTATGAATAGTCTAGAAGAGACTACACCGGTATCGGTTGTCTGCGGTGAGCTCTAATATTAATTCCATTGTCTACAAAAGCTGGTTAATGAGAAGTGTTTGTCGATTTCTAATACTTGCAAGTAACTATATACATTTAAATTATGTCGCATTATTGCCGTCTATTGAATACACGAAATAATGTTTGTTGTCTAGTATTAACGTGTTCAAAAACATTTTACTCATATCATTCATGTATGATATGTTTACTCTTTACAAAAAATATTTTATGTAATTACTTTAAAATAATTATAAATATTCCACCGTATTAATCTGAAACTTAATTTCAATCTCCTTTAAAAAGTACAAAAGAAATGATATACAAAATAAAGTAATTAGACATAAGGGCCATCAAAATACTTAAAATCTCGGTCGAGAAACCTCGTGAGTGTTGCTCTTTTGCATGGACGGTACAGCATATATCTATGGTACATATATCTATGGTACATTTAGGTGGAATCCTTATTTCATGCTCCATGTCACATCTTATTGCCGCAGGTCCTATGAAAGCTCTAATTATAATTACTAATGCTCGCGTGCTCAAAGTTGTTGTTTTTGTGCTTTGATGGTACACTAAGTGGTTGTTTTATGGCCGTTTATGAGCATGTGTTTACTAACTAGATTAAAAGATATTATTATACATTTGTTGTCTAGCCATATAGACGGCCTGTAGGTCAAGTAGTTAGTGGTCCTGACTGCTAATTCGAAGGTCTTGGGTTCCCAGTGTGATCCATTGATTTGTTAAAGTGTGGGTGCATTTGTGTGTAATAAACTAAGTGTTACCAGCGATTATCCTTTGACCACAACACAACAAATCCTTTCTTTTATTCTAATGGTAGTAATAGACAAAACTATTTATGTGTTATTATATTGTTATATCTTTAATTTCAAATGTCATAAAAATCCATCCCATTATTAAAACATGTATTTTAGTTCAAAAATCCGTACACCAGTTTTTTTTTTAAATAGATACTTAACACTTGAACAATATTGTTTTCAAAGAAAATTTTGTGGACACGTGTGGTCTTGATATTATTATCATACGTACATATAAATTCTAATCAACAATAATTAATTAATATTTTTAATTCACATAATAATCCTCAATATTGTCTAGATCATTCATAAAGATAGATGTCACAACACTGTTTTCTTATTAATTGTACCATAAATCCATCATCAATGACGCTGAATTTTAAACCTTATTTAGGATGCTCTTAAATAAATTGCCGGAGCCTTTGATAGAATGGAATTAAGTTAATCGAATAGTTGTTTACACCGTGTCACTGGGAGCAATTAAAATTGTTTCGGAAGATAATAAATCATTCGCAAGAAGTGAAACATCACTACGGTAGGCGCTGCACACCTTGCAATAAATTTTACAATTACTAACAAAATTCCAATGACTAGGGAGGGGAAATACAATAACATTAATTACTTTCAATATATACACCGTTTAATAGTCTACTATTAAATTTATTATCATGTATTTTTATGTTCATTATTTATTATAAAATAATACAATATAATATGTGTACACATTTCAATACTTAAATTATATTTCATTAAATATTTTGTATTAAAAGTTATTTTTTTTATTTAAATAAAATTATAAAGGACATTTAATTAATCCCCAAAACCAAGTTACCCCGAGTAAGCGTGTCGCATACTTTATTACGAACGACAAACCAAACTTGATTTATTCTTCAGTTAGGCAATTTAATCATAAATATACAATATCGTAGCGAAGGTAATTTGTTCAACAGACAGCCTTAGTTTGAAAGGAGAAAATTAAGTCACAATTACCAGTACCTTAGCGTCGGTTTCCCGCCTGTCTTCCATTTTATTTCTCGACATACCTCATTGTCTTTTTTGAATTCTGAACGCAAAATTACTACGCTTGTATTAATCTTATAGCTTCTCATTTTCAGCCAACACAAGTCTCAAAAGTTGTGAAAACTTTCGTATGAGTTTTGTAAGATAAAAATCATAAAATTGTCATTCGCAAATCTTCAGAACACTTTAATGTTGATGTACAAATAATAATTGTTTGTCATTCGTTATAATAAATGTTATGACTCCTCATCGACTTGTGTCACATTGTGTACATACATCCGCACTTAGCAGGGTGTTAATTTGGCGATGACTGTCTCCGCGATCCGTCACCGCCCCGTCATCGCTCCGGGCTCACACGTCTTTCTGATGTCGTATAAATGAGAATAAATTACATATATATTATAGTTAATAACCAGACTGGTTGTAAAACATTATAAAATAATAGGAGAGTATGCTACTTCCGGCAACATGGCGATATGTTTAACTGAGTACTTGAATAATTTATGTTGCTTAGTGTATTTTAAACATTATTTTTGACACAACCACACACAAATCTATAATGTAATTAGTTTTGAGTGAATGCCCTTAAGTATTTTACAATTAAAATAATTAAGTCAATAGCTTTTGACATATTTGCCGAACGCAAATCGACGTTGTTCAAACCCGCCCTAATTATAAGATGAACAGAGGGTAGAATAATCGTGAGTACATGACTAGGTATTTTTGAACCCTACTTCAGTTCGCAAGATGAGTATTGTTTTACTTAGATATTTAAACTTTAACATCAAAATGGAATGTTAGTTGGAATATAAATTAAATTTAAATTAATTTAATCAATCAAGGTATTTTATCGCAATCTAATATTTAAACGTCGGTAACCAATGGCTTTTGGATCGCTGCTGCAGTTGTATAAGCTGAACCGACGACTACCAGACAACCGCAACTAGAATAATATTGGTAATTTTAATAATATACATATATCACTAGTATTTTTCTGGTATAATGTTTTTATCTTTACTATAACACTAAACGCATGTTAAATGTTGGTTAGTTATTGTTTAAAAATATGAACTGCAAAATTAATTTGTATTACAACGAAATATGAAATAGACAATTTAGTTTTGAACATATATATACAAATATACTCGACACTTGGAAGTCGAAACAAAGGTTGGCCGCGATAATTGGATGTGGCCGATCTGAATGCGCGCTAGACGCAACTTAATTGAGGTTTTAGAGTTGGGCTAATTCGCCTACCTCGATCCCGCCGTGGGGCTTCGTCTGCCTGGCTTGACTCCCTGTTGAGGTTAAGTGAGGTGATGCCTAACTGGAATGTATCATGTTCTTTCAATAGCGATATATGTAAGTTTTGTATGTTTGCAGTTAACCTAATGTTTTGTTTCTGTATATTATTAAGTACATACTATTTTTTTAGGCATTACAATGTATGAAAAGAGCATTGAATTTCCTAAATAAATGTAGTTATATTCACTCAAACGACATCCTAACAAAATGAAACACAAAGAATCCGATTCAGAGTCCTCTCACGTATGGTGTAACAAAAAGTAACAACTAAATATTTCGGAGACGCCCCGATAGGTCGGGTGCGGATAACAAAAAGTAGGGCTTCGTCCGAGGGCCGACACCCGCACAGATATGATAATCCCAAGTATGTAAAATAGTGAAATTTAAGGCCTCTTCATGTGAAGAATTGTGCTTGTTCGTTGGCAAATTATTCTAATGCCGCCCTTTTATTCGAAGCACACTCTGTGCGCGGGTCACCGACTCCTCCAACACTCATTTGTATTTCAATAAAACACTACTAACCCTATCTAAATAGTGCCTTCGACTCGCATATCAGTAGACCTTGTTAAATAAGTTTTTTACGTAAACACGTAGTAAGTTATCAATTACTAATCACTACTATAGTTGTCCCTTTTTCAAAACATTTATATTATAGTATAACGTTTTTATTTGGTAAGACATTAGGAACGGAAAATTTTTCTTTTTTTTTTATAACGTTTCTAATATTTTGCAGTGGTCTTGTTTTTTGGTCAGTTTCATACAAAGTTTTATAAGAAATAATGACGACAAAAATAGTTACCCAAACCATTATGTACAAAGAGAGCTACCTAAACTCTGTTTTATACAAAATATTTCTTGGCAATATATTAAATTTATGTTGTTTTTATGTTATACCTCCCTATTATCAAGTGTTATTTCAGCATTTTCATTTTAGCATGATATTAAGTCGGTCATCTATTAACCGATGCTCAATGAATCAATTTGAATACATTGAAAGCAACGATTCGGGGGTTTACACAAAGTTGTCCGTACGTATACTATATCTCATTCAAAAAACATGCCTTGGCTTGGTTACAACAACGTAACTCCCCTGTCACTACGGCATAAGGTATCCAATTCAAAAGTGTAAATAACGTCGATGTATCGGTCTTTTGAATCCGGTCCAGGCTATATCGTCTCGTCTGTCCGATTTGCATGGAATCGAAAAGTTCACACAATCACATTTTCCTCATCAGCCTGCGGGGAGCATAATTCTTCCTTCCATCCTTCGTCTTCCTGTATCTACCCTTGCGAAAACCTCTTTTTGCCGGGGTTCGGCCGCCGGCACTGTTCGCGATACATAAATTTCCACGATCGGTCATCCCTTAAAAACAAGTTTAGCTCTTTATCCAGTGTCGAGTAAGTTAAAGAATGGCTCGGCCGTGCGTTACCCTCCGATTCGTTACGTATTCAAATTATTTCGCCATCCTGTTTTGCGTCCATTTGTGTTGCAATGTACCTACGAATTCTGTCCTCTTTTGTGTCCTGGTTGATTAATTAGGGCTATTTATTCAAGATCAGAATGGATTTTCTAGTCATTTTCCTAAAATAAATCTCGGTGTGTATAGATATGTTGCAGACCAATTAGTTGCCGGCTCAAGACACTGTGTAGATCTATATCGGTGCCAAGCGGAGAAGCCTATGCCTAATTAATTGACCGCATCACGTGGCTAAGACAGACAACCCCTTGAGCATCAGACGGTCGCCCCTGTCGGAGCAGTTCACGCCGACTTACCGTCCTCACGTGATTCCCGCCACATAATTTAATAATAAGGTTTAAAGCCGTCCCTTTGTTGAGAACTGTTACTACGTGAACTTTGACACAACATAATTAATTAGTCTACTATTTTAAAATGCCTAATGCATATTTAAGCTTATAGAGTTAAACGAAAAACTTTAAAATTGATTAAAATAACACGTCTTATTAAAATTAATCGCAAACCATTGCAAATATTTATTTAACATTTTATTCTTTAGAATATTCATAAATCAAAAAATTGCATGTAATATACATTAGTTGTTATAATAATTATTATAAATTATGGCTTTTGCTGATTATACTGATAGAAACGTATGTATTATATGTAATGAATATGCACATATGTTAGTCACATTTGCGTTTCGCTGGCAAACTGAAACTTCAACGGTAAGAGGGTGTTGAAAGATAAAGCCTGACCGAGAGCATGCAACGCACGTCCACTCTTTACAAATTCACAACTGATGTTGAACCATTCATATGGCGGATAAGTTCCGCGGTGCGACGAGCAGACTGCCGTGATAAGTCGCCACAACTCGACAATGAGGGAATCGTGAGTTGATTTCGTATTATGTAACAATCTCTGTTCTACTTTAAAGTTCGCTATCTGTATATGGACGCTAGACTCGTTCTAAGCCGTCTGTAATCTAGATACTAAATTTCACTCGAGCGAATTCTAATTCGAAGTACTTACTTGGAACTTCAATCCGGTGATAATTTCTCAGTAAATGCTGTTGTTTCAAATGCTTTTACCATTTGGTGGAATATACCTTTAATGTCATTAAATATTATAACAATATCAAGAGGGTATAAATAAAAGATAAAAAATATATATTTTTATATTATAATCTCTAACCTTACTTACTGAATTTGTATTTAATATATCATTTTCAGTTGACCGCGTCTTAGATGCCTTTAATAGCAACTTCAATACTAATCATCATGACAAAAGTGTCCACGGACATGTCGCCAGATGCATTAACGGATAAAAAAGTAAAGCATCCAGCGTGACAGAATATGTTCGATCTCAGAAAACATGTCAAACATTTGATACATACAAAATATCGTTAGGCTAAAATGACACATCCTTGGATGCGATATGGTTTATAATGGCGTGCATGATTTGGATTGTTAGAAGCTTAGTTGGAGCGTACGGGGGATTCAGCGAAGCATGGCGCAGTGAGTCATGCAGTTATTCAATAAGCCAAGACCGCTTGTCCGGATTTACAGCACCGTGAAAGACTATGTGAATGCAGTAGGGTTATCAGTTTTATGTGACATTAGAAGATGCTATTCCACATTGTGCTGGTAAAATGTTGAATATATCACTGACTTTTATATTGTTTGCTTCGTTACATTTAGATTTTACCGAATCTTTATTCATCTGTAGTATACACTTACTTAAGTAAGATGTTATGTTTGTCAACATAAATACGTATGTTTTTATGTTTTATATAATAAATATTACATCGATATGGCTTAGACCTACTGTACCGAAAAGATTCACAAATCATGTAACATGCTGCTCTTAAATCTTGCGTGAACCATACCAAAAAATATGAACTGTGCTACATGTACGGATAACTCTTTCAGACCAATAAAACTAATAATAAAATAAAAATACATATATGTATGAGGCACCCATTTAAGCCAAAATAAAATATTTATTAGTTTAGGTTTAGAAATACGTAAATAAAAGTAATGATTGCCTGAAATACCAACGTTAGTTAGCCGCTCGCCGAAACAAGTTCAGAACCACGGAGCGGTGATGCTCTGAAATTGTCAAAGCGAAACTCCACAGCCCGGTTTTACAACGCAATAAAATATTGAAATAAAATTTCGTCCGCGAACCAGCAATAAAATAAAATGCTAACAGTTTTTACGGCGCCGACAATATAATGAAATAATCGTAACGGCACTCGATGTCATATTGAATTGCTCAATAAATCTTCCTCGGGTCATATTGTCCACAGTCCTCTTGGCAACACTTTAATATCCAGAAATATCATTCCGATAATCGAACCCGCGCTACTAGCCGCTCCGTATAAATCATTCCCCCGCGCTTTGCTGTCGTTTATTTTTCAGACTTTCCATTTCCAAATAAAGTCCCTGAGCAGCGGGCCAGTGCTTCCTCTTTCCGGGGCGGTTTTTACATGATTTGTGGGCTGTCGGCCATTTCCCTTAATACTGTCAATATTTCAAATATTAATTGTTATAAATCACAAAACTTCTATACCGTTTCCGCTTTTTATAGCTATTTGTGAATTAAATTTAGACATAAAGAGTACGTTGACCGTTAATATATTTTACAATGGATGAAAAAAATTAACGAGTGCGCGAGGGCAGGAGTGTTAAATTATGTAGATACACTTAACGCGTCATTCTGATCACTACTTTGAAAAAGTTCCGCCCATAAAACATTAACAAGCACTCAAGAAAATTCCCGGGTTCTGCCCCGTTCGTTAAGTAGTGTCAGGCGGTAGTTTTTCCCACCTCGGAGGCCACTAGAAGCCGGAGGGTCCCTGTCAACGCGATTGACCAGCCGATATCTCCCAAGAGTGTCGCCCTCCGGCCCTTCAAGCAACTCTCCGAGATCATCGCAAAGCCTTCAATTAATGACAAACAACGTTCTATCCTGCGCCCAATTTTCACTTGTCATTCCTATTTTACACGTTGACAGTTGGTATGGGTCATTCTGTTCACGATTTAGCTACAATAAATCCCAAATGCAATAAGTCTTGAATAATTTGTTCAAGATTCCAAATAACATTATCTTATTTTACAATTGAATAGTTTAGTTTAGTCTCAAACACTGATTGTAACTTACATTAAATGAGTAATTCACAAAATATATATAAACTGACTTAAAATAATAATTAAAGTAACTAAACGTCAATTGGAAGTTGAATGTTTTCTCATATTAGAAACGGAAGCTTTCGTCTGTCTTTGAACAAAGTTAGATAAAGATATATTATTTCTATTTTTAAAACAAAGTCAAATTATTACTTTCTATAAGCAAGCGTTATCATAAAAAGTTAAATGATTAAATATTTAATATTTTTAAATGCTTCTAAGGATTTAGGTCTTTTAAAATGGTTTTATTTTGTTACTCGTCATTTTAATAATTTTTGTAACTGTTATAATATTTATCACTACTTAAAGAAGCAAGATAAAATCTTTTTTTTTTTTTTTAATTGGAATTATACGGTTTCATTATATCAGTAGTCAGGGTTGCTTATATAAAAAAAAATAATAATGTTCCAAATTATATTTATAAATAGGTATAAAACCAACTTGTTCTTAAATCAACAACACTAAGACCGTAATTATCACCACAAAACACGTTGTGGTGTGCAGAGGAATCTTGTCCGATATTTTCATGAGGCGGAGAGCGCTTACTCGCTCGACGCGTATCGATCCGGGGGAGGGACAAGGGGGCAGAAATTTGGGAAAACTTTGAAAGTTTCGCGTCTAATTCAGGCGCACGCACACACCCGCATCAACACACCGGCTTAACCGCACACAAGCAAGGCTGATACGTAATTTGTGTTTTGTTTTCTGCCCGTTTGAAATGTCACGTGTCTTCAAGTTTGTATATGAATGAACACGATTTCTAATAATTATGCAATATTTATGACATCAGTTTAAAACCCTGTGTTGAGTTAATGAGGTATTTTATTTTCTATTCTGTTACGTTGCATAGATACCATAATATGAAGAATAATAAAGCCACCGACTTCCAATTATATAGAATCCTCATTAAGTTAACATTTTCATTACAAAAATATCACCCAACTTTGTTTTTTAGTAAAAGACGTACAATTTTCTACATCCGAATCATTGTCACACACTGTACTGAAGATCAAAGCCATATCATTATCAATTGTAGCGGAGTGCTTTGTAAAAGAAAACAATTAAGAAGATGAGAGTAGGGTGACCACAGCGTGTCGACGCCGGTGGACAATAGATCCGGAGACTGCCATTTCCTGCGTTACGATCAAAGAAGCTTTTTCAAGCAAGCTGTTAAATAATTAAACATACGTATTTGGTATAAATCAAAAAGTATACATCATGAGTCTATTGTACATTTTTCTTTAATAGAATTTAGAATTGCCTCAAAAAGCTTCTATTTAATATTAATTTAGATATACTATAATATAAAAAAAATATTATCTTATAGCATGTATTACAATCTATCGTGGCGTAGATTTTTATCAGTGTATATAATAGAGCATATTGTGGTGAAGTATAATATTATATAAGTAAAAATCAAAATTAATTTTATGTTTTATATTGCGTATCAAAAAGGTAGCCATCTTCTGCTTTTTTTGAAATTAATACGGGGATGGTATTTCAGAGGTCTCTGATTCGAGTCCTGCCCATATTGATATACTTTAATTTGTATTCATACAATATATGAAAAAGTAATTGTTATTCCAACTCTCCATTAATCATTTAAAATACAACTCAACCCTGCTGTTATCTATAAAATATTATGTACAATTATTTTAAATTTATACTGGTTATAATTTTTAAACATCCATTGTCGGGCGGCAGTTTGTAAACAGGCGACAAATAAAGGAATTCCATTGAAAAGAAGCTTTGGTGGACAACAAAATAAAATGGGCCGCAAATAAAAAACAAAAGACTATGAGATCGCAATTAGCGTGATTTAATGGTCGTTTAATTACAATGTGATTAATGCGTTATTATCGAAGTCATTATTCTTGTGCTGAGTTTATTTTAACAAATATAAAACCTTGTGGAAAAATAAAAAAATTGTTTTTAATTTCATAGGATATTGCTTACAGTTTCATAGTATGTAGTATGTACATACTATGGACATAGTTTCAGTTTAACTTTTTTTTAAAACAAGTATCCGAGATCCAACCACGGTGAGGTACCAACTATGTAAAGAATAAAACTCATCAATAATATGATAGCTTTCTTAAAATACGTATTCTGTAATCTTGTCTAATAATTAGAAATCCAATCACTTCACGTAATTAAATTATGAATGCATACTAATTTCTTAAATAATACATTTTTACTTTACAATCGAACAAGTTATAAATAAATTATCATACGTCTTAATTAGAATCTCTGTAGTAATTGTCATTCGCGCCATTAGTGTAATTAAAATATTCTCTTTCGGCGATCGTGCTTTGTCATGAAGGAAAAGTTAAACTTAATTAGTTTTAGATGATACAATGGCGCGTTAGTGTTTATTTCTTAATCTATTTTAGATTTTAATGAATCATTGTAATGCAAAAACCTAAACACGTACCGGCTGATCCAAAACTTTTATATTACAGATACTATCATTATTCTCCTAAAATCAAATAACAAATATACTTATCACAGTAATATAGCACGTGTTAAATAGATAATGATTATTTTTTTCTTTCTACAATACTCTAATAAATAAATAAAAATATATTAATAATTTCTAAATCTAATTTCCTGTAAAAATTCTTATCCACGTTCAAAATTTTAAACTAAGCAAGTACAGAGCACGTAGTTGACAGTATAAGATATTTAAGGTAGTTTAAAGAGTGGTGGCAACAAATAAAGCTGTTAGCTTCCAATCGGCAGTCGGGTCACGACGACACACGGGATCAAGTGCACTCTTACCTTACACATGAGATAAGGTTGCGGGATATATCTCAAGATTTCTTTTTATTCAATAATTTATTATAAATCAGTATTTTTTTTTTTGAAATATAGATTGTATTTAAAATGGTTTATAATTTGTACGTGCAAAAGAAATATTCACTTCCTTAATTGGTAGTATTATGAAATGTACAAAGAATATTTTTACAAGTAACTATCAGGATACAAAAGAAAACGTAAGGAGATAAACCATTGAACAAATATCGAGTTAAAAAATGTTGAGATTAATGCTGAACCCTAATCTCATGTGTGGTGGCAAACATCTCAAAAGAAAACCGAAGCGAAGTAATAAGAAAAGGTAAGAGTGCCCCATTGAATGATAACTCCAAGTCTTTGTCTCCTGCGTCCGTCTTGACGAATCGAATTAAAAGGCTTATTGTGTCTACGTGACAGCTCCTCAACCCCTCGGCGAGGCGTTTTTGTTTCAAGCAAACTAAAATATTACGGACCATTCACTAGATCCCCAGCGAGGGAGCTTTGCTACTTGAATTTGTACTCAATTTTTAACAGGGACCCTTAATTAAGAGTCGCTCTTTATTGGCAAGAGAAGTCTTAATGCGTTAATTGTCGAAATGCAATCTCGGATCCGTTAAATCATTCGACTGCTTCGCGTTTTAATTTTGAAGTAATGACATTTTTGTTTTGACAAATTGTTTTTAATTAACTTCAGAATTATAATTAATATATAAGGATACTTTCTTATTATTAACTAGCTGTGCCTGCGACTTAGTACGCGTAGATTTCAATTTTGATAAAACGTACCCTTTGTACTTACCAATGTATGTAAAAACCTTCAAACTGTAAGCAGCAATGGTACGACAATATTAGATTATTAACTTGTTAACCGATTGTTAAAAAAAATGTAAAGTGAATCCCATGACAATATATTCCCGAAAACTGCATGCAAATCGATTAATCCGTTTCTGAGATTAGCGTGCACAAACGTATGTTCTGACATGTACAAACTTGTGTGTACAAACGTTTTTATCTGTATGTCTGTATAGACTAGACTGTATGTCTGTATAGACATAGACTTTTTGTCTGTATAGACATACAGACAAAATGAAAAAAAACATTGTTTTGGGTTGTCTTGCTTATATAAAGTTCCCCCTGTATGAATTTTTGAAAATATTTTTTTTTTATAAAAGACAAACAAAGATTTTAAAAATACTGAAATTGAGTTCTGTTGGTTGTCATTTCACATGCTGGTATATATTTTTAAATATTTTCAATATACAAAGACTACTCCTCTACAAATTTATTACATGTATAGAAGAAGATTTGCATGTTACCTATTACTTCATTGATATAAATTGACATAACTTTTTTATTTCTTAACCGATTTAGATGAAAGAAACACTGAATATATATTATTAAAAATCGCATTCAAATTGGTTAAACAGTTTCTAAGATGCACAAATATACAGACATAATGAAAAACCAGTGTTTTGGGTTCTCTAGCTCTTATAAAGGACCCCCATGATGTTTTTTTTTTATATTTTCCATGAACAGAAATGGATCAGTGACAATTTTATTATATGTATAGATTAATTGAATACTGATGTTTTTTTTTATTTCAGGCATCCCTGAGGCATCGCCAACCTTCACCATCTGATCAAAGTAAGTACATCTTCTACTGTTTTAATATACCTATTACATTCATTTCCCGAATTAAGCAAGTCCTCACATTTGATACACAATTAAAATTACATACTAAAAATATCAAAATTAATTTAACATTAAAGAAACCAGAGTAAAGCTTTCTACTCTTGCCAGAATAAACCCTCGAAAAATCATCTGACATTTCCCGAAGCCTGTTCAACATGTCTTAATTATTCATTACATCTCAGGACGCAGTTCCTTATAGACGCCGACCAAAAAGCCAACCATTAAAATATATAGATACTAAAACGAACACGCACATTAATGAGGGCTATGCAATATTTATACACAAGCTACCCTAATTGCTAGGGTGGAGAGTGGAAAAAATGGGCAATTTCACGTAATATAATATGTATATTTAAGGTGAATTCCCAAAGCCAGTGTTGAAATTCGTCGCGGCAATACTTAAGCGAGACCACTTCAAGTTCCTTTTGTGTCGGCAAGAAAACTCCTCCACTTGGTACACATATAATTAATAAATTTAATACTTTTATTTGGTTTTGAATGCGAAAGTTTATATGCATTAAATATTGTGATTAATTCTTCCTATGGATACTTTTTTTGTCACGTGTAGAAAATCGTAAGACTAAGAAAATAATGATCTGCATAAATCTGAATTTTTATTTTTTTTTAAATTAACCGACAGTTGAAGTAGAGCAACAATTTCATCGGAAGTTGTAAGTGGCTAAGATTTTATTTTTTCAATATGTTTAGACGCTCGTCGCTAGTCCCCTCGCCGCAATTTCCTCTTGACGGAAACCCTCAATCTAATGATACGCCTGTGTTAAAAAACACAAGGAAATTTAATAACGCCAGCCCACAGAATAGGAAAACAAAGAAAAGTTTAATTTCGTCGATTCCCACATGCTCAATATCGCTGAGAAGTTACGCCCTCTTTCTGTGAAAATTAAAAATCCCGGGGAAAATTACAGTATGATAAATACTCTTTAGCCTTTTCCTATATTATTAAGGAAAACAATAACAAAGGAAAGTTAATAAAAAACAACAAAACCAAAAAATCTGCATATCACGAAACGGGGACGTTTACCCTAGAGTAATTATCCGCAAAGCTTCAACACATTTCAAAGGTAAGCAAATTAGTTTCGCACTTAATGGTCCGACAAAGAGGTTAAATCTTTTTAAAACGTTCACTGCTGCCAGGGCGCAGAAACGGTAAAAAAATATTTGCATAAGCTCACCCCGCATATATGCAAATCTGTCGGCCCGTACGTGGAAAGGCGGTAAAATTGTATCAAATTGTAGCAACGACACGTAGGCTTTGCCGCCAATTTGTCAAGCGAGCAATAATTATTTAAAGCCCCACCCCGCTGTGAATTAGCTACACCGCTTGATATGGAATTTTCAAGGGGGTACCCGTCAATCACGAACAATATTTTTCTGCTTTATGATATATTAAGACATATTATTGTGTGTAACGCGTCAAAAGTTTTGAATAAACTTCTATTTCTATAAACTAACGATATATGCAACAAGCACTCACGCAATAAAAATCAGTTATTAATTTTATGCCAAATAAAAAATAAGTGAATTCTGATTACCATATTTATATACAGTTAAAAACATATAAAATAAACAATTTAATTTACCACAACCGACACAGCGATAACGTTCCGACGCGTTTCAATAAAAACAAACTGCAAATCGTCAAACGAAAAGCCGAATTAAACTGTGAGGCTATGGGCCGTCCTGAAAAATGTTATACGCCACCTGTGGAACACGTAATCGTATGCGTTGATCTCTCGTGGCTGCACTCGTGTCCTCTTCCTACATGGATGTTGATATTATCAATGCGTCACTATCTTTCAACGAAAATTTTATACAATGTCAAATTAATTTAGTAGGTTTTTTTGCATCAACTAGACCATTTGTTAGTTCGTTTGTTTCATCGTTTAAGTAAAAATAGGAAAAAAATGCTATCAAATCGGGCTACAAATATTAATACAATATTTACAAATATATTTTTTTTTGATTGGATTATTTGTTCTTATACACGTTAAAATTGAAATATGTACAAGATATGGTAAAACTAGAATTTTAAATAAAAAATCTAAAAAATGATAAAAAGGTATCATTCATTTCCAGAATTTTACTATCTATGGTTTTGAAACGCATCCACGCGTTCAATTCCGAGCCGATAGCTCGGATTGCGGCGCTCAGGCAATTATCATTCACGCAATGATTTCACCGGACACTCGACAGTCCCCGACACACGCCGGTCTATTAGCACGCCCATCGCATTTCACTCAATTGCCTGAACGGATTTATTGACTGCTGGGATTTTATTTGAAAGCCGGAAAATTGATTTCAATATCTGTTTTGTTTTTCAATTATTATCAGTAAATTGAATGATTATTATTGTTTTACATATTTATAATGTTTCAATAGGTGTTATTAAAAACGAAATAATTTTCGTTACGTCTTACAGTTGTATATATTTTTATGTGCGAAATGAATTCTTTTACTATGTAGATACGTTAAGAAAGTCTTCTCAAGTAACCGACAAAATTTTCCCACGGTTATGAGGTCTTAATAGTGAGTCGGTCCTTTATGAAGTCGAGCGGACACAATAACGATAAAGGTGAGCAGAAAATCCGGACAATAAAGTCGACAAAAAAGCTGAGTGAGGGCTAGTGCGGGGAAATAGTTCGTGAAATTTCGAAGGGTCCGGGTATACTCGTACGGGACACTTTACGACGGTCCTCTCAGTAAACCTGCCATTATGTTGGGTTAAAAGATCGTCCTATTCGCAATATAAAGATGCCGAGGCAAGATTTGTAGCCGGTTTATGGATGTAGAAGGGTTGTTGGTTGCGGTTATTACGATCATGTCGAGTGGAGAGGTCGTATCATCCAGGAGTCAACATTGCGAATATGATGGAGGACTTTGGGGTAAGAACCAAAAATGGAGGCTTGTACTGTTAATTTTTAGAGTAGTACTTATTATTGAATTATATGAATTATATTTCTCTTTTAAATACTTATGATTTAATAAGTACTATACAGTACTTATTAAATCATAAGAACATACGTTTTTAACAATGATTTAGCCAAATTGAATATTTTGTAAACGTACTCGTATTAATAAAATACTTTTGGGCTATTATTATTATTGTTATATTGTATACATAAACTTATATAATTATAGAATGAAAAATAAACCGATACGGGCAGGGATTCGAACCGTCACCGTACCGCTACCGTATTTGACCGTACCGTAATATAGATACGGTGGCTCAATTGGTAGAGCGAAGGGACGGTTTCCCAGAGGGTCGTGGGTTTCAATCCCTGCCCGTATCGGTATATTTTTCATTCTATATCTATATGAATTTAAATAAGCTCAACATGGCTATACATGTTTATAGATATTTTTAAGCGTATTGTTTACATTTTATTAATTATATTATTGAAGTCTCTATTACCAAAATCAAAGTAAAAGATAAAACACAATCAGTAAAATCAAACAGAAATACCGAACCATCCAAACTGCTACAAATTAGATAATATATAAAGCATATACCTACTAAGCTCGTCTCAAATTCTCTACTAGAAATGCTATTTAGTTTTCAGGTCGACTAATTGTATGGCAATGGTAAGCGGACAGTCTAAACATCCCGCTCGAAGGCGTTTACAGGTGTTTGCTAAGAGCCCTCACGTAAACAGCGCAGTTTACACTTCCTTTTGCTTTCCGTGTTCTGCTGCTAGTATTGTGGAGTGGTTTTCGTCTTGTCTACTATTTACATTATGCTACGTTTTAAATTATTGCTTTCAAACATTGTGATGGGTCACGTTTTTAATCACATTTTACAACGTATATTAAATTACTTAGTATTACTATTAGTGAAAACTGTGGTTATTAGAATGATGTCAATGTTAAAAAAGTACAAGAAAAGAAAGTAATATTAAAATACTTTAAACATTTAGTTGTTTCTAAGTCTGTGTATAAATAAACTAATTTGGTGTATAATTTGAATGTAAAGTCTGATCAGGTACCAGACGGCGGTGGATACTTGACACGTGTCGGTCAGCTGCGCGTGAACCAGCCGGCCCTTTGAGCTCTCACCTTCGACCGCAAATGTTTTGTACACTACCTCAAACGGAATAGATTTGAGAGATGCTGTAAGGGATTGCTTTACTTGGAAAACAAATTTATAATTGAGTATTGAATTACTATTTATTATATTAACCGTATAAATATACCTAAAAATAATAAAAGCAATCTGAGGAACCAAAGTTTTAACGTCCTAAAACCTCCACGTAATAAAATAAACTGTTAGTTCCACAAACCAGATGTGTAAAAGTGAACCAAACTGAATATATTCAGCAAAAATGGGAATTAAAAATTTTCGAGCCACAAAATATGTATTAGAATCAGCAAGCGGCACGAGTTGGAAGTTGGTTCGTCCGGGACGTGGTTTGGCAAAATATGCAGCGCTCGCGTATTCCTGCCTGCATATTACATGAGGAACTTTAACGGATTTCTTCAATATTTCAGCGTGGGAACATTCCTTAGCGATCTTTACCATATCGGTTTATGCGGTATTTGTTTTTTTTTACGAATTGAGGAATTCATTTAAAAATATTTTATTAAATTGCCATTTCTATTTTTATTATATTCAAATATTTATTTTAAAGATATTGTAAAAACTGTTTATGGAGTTGTTATTTGTTGAAATCAATGTAGTCAAAGACATTGCCAACAAATAAGATTGTGACAGCCATGACCTAGTTTTGACCTAGTTTGGCTATGAGTACTACAGGAGGTATTAGCCGCAGCTACTGTCCTAGAGACCTAGAAAGTATTAGAATTATCTGTGATTATGAGCAATATATCATTCTGATAAAAATATTTTTTATTTCTTTATTAACTTACCTTATCAGGATTTTTGTACTTAATATTATTTACACAAAAATGACTTTGCAATAAGAAACGGAAACGAAATTGTATGATAAGATAAGCCTCCTACTGTTTTCATAAAATAAACACTATAAATTAAATAATAACATAAATGAAAATAATCTGCAAACTGTCCAAGTTCCCGCGGTATCTGGAACGCCGGGGGCCGTCCGACAATAGATCAGCTTCTTCCCTCCAGCACTCTTTGTGTTGAATACACCGCTGTGTAATAAACGCGATGTGCAATGACGAGATTGCACTTGAGACTTAATTTCATTTCCTAATACACGCCACGTATTTGCTCGCCATACATTCATGTTTGCGCGCTACCGCATTCATTTTCTCCACAGACTCTCTCCATATTTTCCTTTTGTCTAGACGAAATCTTAACGAATATTTAAATAGACCGAGTACAGAATAGCGATTGTTTTCGATACAAGCAACAAAACTGTATGGCGTATAAGATGCCATATCTTTAAATTGCTCATGTAAGACAAAATTAACCCTCGCCCACATTAACACAGATAAGTCGGAGAGCTCATTTGCGGGCCTTCCGGCTGGTGCTCGTTACATCTTGATATTCTTTACCCCTTCACCGATACGGAGCACCACACGAGCAATAAATGGCGCGGAAGGAGCTCGCTATCGCACCGCCCGATATCTTCCATCCGAATTAATTTCAGAACGCTCCTCAGAAACGAACTTAGTTCGTGGACTTGTTATTTCTACGTGTAGCCGAGCGAACACGCGAGTTCTAATCGCGAAGAGTTGCGAGATAAAATGGCGACCCGTAATTACCATAGCGCCTTTCGAAGATATGTGGAGAATCTTAATGGTACGGTGGCTTCGTAAATAATGGGCTCTTATGGGAAAGTTGCTAAGAGCACTGTTTCGAATGTAATTTTAAGGGTTTCCTGCTCACGTGCTTTTAGAATAATGAGTTAGGCGTGATCACCTACACATATTATACGTATGTTATTCCCGCATGTTCTAATGATGACGATTTAGATTGCTTGTATCGGATAAACATTTAAGTTATTGAAAGTAAATATAATGTGGACCTTTATTTAATATGTAATTAAGTATATATAATTATCTATTTAAATATTACTACTTTTGATGAGATACAGAGAATTATTTATTTCCCAAACCCAAATAAACTGAAATTCAACCCTTTTTATCTCTCAATTTATAAGATGTGAACAAACCATTATACCTCGAATGTCCGTGTTACAAACCGCTAAGAACGGTATCTCCCGCATCTTCAGGATGCAGCAACCTCGACATTTTCAGATACGAATGAATTACGAGCAGTTCTTAAACTTGGTAACAGCGCTTTAATAGCGCTGGAACTATGCGCTATACAAAATAGATGTTGCGTTGTAAAGCGCTAGCACTAAGCAACTACATATAGTAGCCTACAGCGTAGCGGTATCTTTTCATATCATAACGCAATTAACGTGTAACCTACTACGCTTCACCAAAAAGCCTTATTTGCAGTCAAGGGTTCTAATCTCAGACCGAAAATATTTAATTTTTCATTCTACATTTATTTAATATTAAAATAAACTTAACATGGATATACATGTTTAAAAATATTTGAATGTTCTTAGTTTAAAAACAATAAGAAGTTCAAAAAAATAAATATGACCTTAAAAAACAATATATATAATCTTTAACCTTTAATCTCAATTTTAAAATAATCGCAATTCAAAAGTAAATACTTGAGTACCGTTCGTGAGCATTCAAATCCACAAAGTGCATGGTTAATGCATTTTAAAACGTAGTGTTTCTATTCACATAACGATATATACCCATTCCTTAGTACAATGAACATGTTCCTTACATTGGAACTGTAAATTAGGCACCAAAAACGGTCTCATTTTCTACTCGAGTGCTGCGGCTAATATTGTCTCGCTCTTGAAATATGCATCCTTACCTGCGGGAGTCGGCGAATATACTGTAATTGTTAAATATATTGCGTCGTTTAATCCAAGCTACATCTCCTGGAATGTTCGAGAATGCAGCCAAGATTTGCAGGCAGTCTGCGGCTATGAGACTTGGCCTCGGGCCTAGCGGTTAATAGTCAGCTTAACTCTGCTCTGAATTTCTTGATGGCTCCCATTAACTAATACAGCACCCGCAAGTAACCAGAGAATCTGTAAATGAAAATTGAGTCTCGTTAACATATGCGAAACCTTTTTAAAGTTGTTACCCTCGAAACCTTCTTCAACAATCCCGTTCCAAACTCTACTGCAAACAGCCGTCAGGCGGCATCGATGAAATTGCAAAAATGTAAAAGAGCTAATGTTTGCTCACCTTAAACCCCTTCCCGACCCCCACGTACTGGTGTGACGAGCAGGATAAAAGGCTTTAATACACCCTCATCCCTTATTACGAAACTTGAAAAAGACAACAATATAGATCCAATGTGTCGCGGGCGCGGCAATCATACGCGCATCAAAGGTGTCGCTAGCCAAGTGTGGAGGAGGCTTTATGTAGCGTTGTGTTACATTCGGTTTGGAAATAGCGAGTCAAAGGGTTGCACGTTATGAGATCTGGAACAATAAGGATTGTTACAATCCTGTTTCCTTCGCGCGAGAAAATGATATTTGAATGTTTAATGAGAAGCCGCTATTTGTGATCTAAATGTGACGTCATCACATTCCGTTTGACATTGGAACATTCTATTTATAAACACATAAACCTTCGTTTTTGACTATTAAAATTTATAAAGTAATAATTGTCTCTTTCCACTAAATTTTGACTGACAGCATATGAAGCCATCATTACCGCCTCGCTGAAAAATGTCACGATGCTTTGCAAGTCAAAACTCCTTATCCGCCTCCTCTCTGAGTGCAGGTAAGTGTTCCTATGTTTAAGAAAGCATCAAGCAAGTAGCAATCTATTTCATCTTACTAACATCGATCGTAATATTCTGTAATATTTTTTTTAAATTCCATTTTTAAGATTTTACTGGCACTTGTTATCACAATTCTGATAGTTGTCAGTAATTATAACATACAACAAATTAATAAATAGTATATGTTTATAAAGATATTTTTATAAAGGTAAGGTTAATTGTGAGATAAAACTCGCGTAACTTAGAATGTGCACATTAAATAATGATCTCTGTTCATGACGTCACAGTGGGGTTGCGGGTTGATTTATACTCGCGTAAATGTCGGGCCAAAAGCACAGGTGTACATTACTGACTTCATTTTACATGTATTTGTTAAAAAAAATTATAGCATTTTCTCTTTATTGTTTATCAAACATTTTTATACGTATATCGTATGAGGGATTTCAATCGACGCGTCTTACATCTTAAGAAGCAATCCCGCCCTCACGTCGTTAACGCGACGTGTGCACATTATATGGAATTATTTGCGACATCGCCTGCCTGCGACGCATTACCTTAAATTGACATTCGATCAGTCGCCATATTGTTTTTCGAGAAACAGAGACAGATAAAATTTATGTTACATAAAAAAATAACAACGACTCACAACAAACTTACAGATTAAAATGTATGTTTTCTCGTTCTTTCGAAATATTAGAATAATTTATTGAATTCGTTTGGTGCTTAAAAACATTCACTCAGTTTATTTTCTAATCATTATTATTTCAGAAATGTCCTTATCATTTTGGTTCTCGAATTTAAAGCCATATGGGGGAACATCCTGTAATTTAGAGAGCTTGATGTAGAATTCCAGCAAGAGGCCGCAACACGTTGCCGCAAATTGACATTCAATCAGTGTCGCGACATTGTTTCCCGATCAATCCTTATTGGCAGCGGGGCCACGCTCCGCCGATGTGCCGCCATCAAATCGCAATTTGTTTATGAAAATTTATTGTATTCGCCATTACCGGATTCTTTTCCTACGGGAGCGACCCGCGGAACGAAATCACCTTATTCAATTCCCTTTTTGCATACATCTCACACGGTGTCTTGCAAGGGGGAACATCGGGTTTTGTCTGAACACGTGAATCGCGTTTGGGATGCATGTTCGCCTCTTATTAGCCTGAATCGCGGATCGGTTTTTCAAAAATTACCCCCAGGGTGTACACCTTCTTGTCTGTTCATTGCTTGCTTTTTAAATTGTATCTGAATAATATTTTAAGATTTCATTGATATTTACTTCTATAATTTCTGTTTAGTGTTATCATATTTTTTATAAGCACAAAGAAATACATTTTAAAATTAATAGATTTACAGTCACAGTCTAAGCCTTGACAAATACATGCGGATCAGAAGAAAATTTCCATTTGGATGTGCCAAGGAAATCATTTATCAGCGTGGAATTAGCGAGTCACACATGCGAAATGTCGATGCTAAGCGACGCGAGCGATATGACACCGTTTCCCTTCTGTTTCGAGGATTTGGAGAAAGAATTGTCGCATATATCACAGTTAATAGGGCGAGGAGAGAGCACTACTTATGCATAATGCTACGAGGAAACATGCTACGAGCCGCACTCGAATATATCACAACTTGATCTTTATGCAATAAATATAATAATAACCATTAGAACTCAACTCGACTCTACTTGTAAGGCAACTAAATAATTTGGATAAAATATAATACATCACACGTCAGAGAAAGTTATTTACTATACAGTATAATTATTTCAAAAAAATATTCTATCACATTCGACAATAAACTATGTACCCATATTACGATTCCCATTTTCCTAAAAAACACGATATTAACTTGGTTTTAACATAACAATAAGGAGGTGACGTGATCGTAAACACGCCGAAATGATCTTCGTAAAAACGAACGAGGCGGTAAACATGGACCAGCGTTGTCTTCGACGCCGGATGACTCCAGATGCAGTAAAGACGCTTTTAACGCAAAATGGTACTTGTAAAAACCTAATTTTTATGAGAGCCTCGCGCTAGACACTGAGATAGAAAATACTTTAATTAAGGGGATATCTTATATCTTTTAATTTGATATTTATTTAACACGTCATTTTAAATTTAATAAACCCTTTTTTAAATAGAACTGAAATAAATTTATATAAATATAGAATGTAAAATAAACCGATACGGGCAGGGATTCAAACACTACTACTGGGAAACCGTCCCGTCGCTCTACCAACTGAGCTACTAGCTCATTCGGTTTATTTTTCATTCTATATTTATATAAATTTAAATAAGCTTAACATGACTATACATGTTTATAGATATTTTAAAACATAACTTAAATAGATAACATTGGTGTTATACATTTGCAACAATTATACTCTTACCGTATCTGAATTACAGTTATTGGAAAACAGTTATTAGATTAAAATTTTAAACTTCTAATTGATGCAAATAAAAAATTAACAATGATGATGAGATGAGTTGATAAAGATTAATATCTGAAATAAGATAAAGGATAAATCGTCACAATTATAAATACATTTTCAATATTTTTTATTTTGTTCTAAATTATTTTCAAATAACCATATATTCTTATTAAAATCTAAGCCTAATGCAATAAAGATAAAAGCTACTCCACACACCCCAATCAGTCGAAGATTATGCTAAATACTTGTAAGTATAATATTTGGAGACGCAAGACGCATACGTAACTGAGAGTTTATCAACCCCTCGCTAAAAAGCTGTTATATTTTCAACACATGATTATGTAAAAGAATTCCGAGAAAGAAAATGTGCTAAGACGCGAATAATTTAAATTTAAGAATTTCTTTTAAACCAAATTTACGTCAGGATTACTTAGTATAATAATACTGGCAAATGTTATTTAATTTTAAATTGTCATTGAAAACAGTTTTTCCGAATGGTAATTAATTATGATTACCATTCGAAAAAATGTTTAACTATACATGATGATTACCTAACAGCATTATAAGTTTTGTTAATTCAAATCATTACAATTCTCCTTAAAAAATTAACAAACGACAGTTGAAATCAACACTGACACACTGACGAGCTACGATCGCTAATTTTCTGACTCGCCAAACGACTTCCTCAAGTTAATAACACAAAACAAATTACCAACGAAATCTCCGAGCAGCACCGAAACAATTAATCAAAACATGACTCTTGGAAAAAAATTAAGGAATTATCCTTCCAAACCGGTGGATGCCATTATGATTATTTAAATCTTCGGGACGACTCGACAAAATTGCGCGATATAGATATAAGACTGTAATAACCCATTTAGGAGGATAAGAAAAAGGGATGGTACTCATTAGCATATAATGACAGTAATTAAAATACACAAATAGAGCTATAAAGACCGCCCGGCGTTGAGGGGTTGTCTTCATCATCCACGAGAATTTATACATGGTAAATATTTTGAGTGCGGCTCAGGCAGGCCGTGGCGGAATTAAGAACGGTATTGTTTAATTTATTAATTAATAGACCTGATGTTTCGGTAGAGATTGTCGACTATACGTGCTTCAGAACTCATTAAGGTAAGAATTTATGACAGGTTTTTTCCATTTTAAAAAGAGTCAATAAATAGATGTCACACACCTACTACTTAATAGACAAAATTAATTATATAACATTGTATCATTGCCCATATATTTATACTTCTTTGGTAAATGTCATAATACAATCAACAATACGGTTATAAAATCACCGTTAACAGTTTAAAATGAACCCAAGCTCTTGAAATATCTGAAATTATTTCAATTCATCTACAGTCTCGCTCTGCCGCCTCAGACAATGAAGGGCTAATTACGAGATGTAAAGCTTTATTAACGCAATCGGGTGGTTATTAACATAAAAAAATAATATTTACTGACTCTCTTCACTGCGAAGCCTCTTAATTTTTGAATATTGCGCCATTAAGTTCAATGCTCCCTCAACCCTTCATCTTACAAATGATTGCAGTGCTGTTTCGCCTTGAGAAGTAGGATGAGCGTCAAGATTAAAGCTCATCAGTTGTTTTATTGAATTTCTGTAAAATTATATTTATTCAACCTATTTCTATAAATGAAATAATGTACAATATAGTTGTTTTCAACAATCTTGTAACTTGTTCTGATCTTGTCGGTGAAAGAAAACGCCTTAAGGAACAGTTTTTTCACGATTTTTCTCAGATTTGGGAAATATTTACTGTGAGTTACTGATACTGACACTGACATTATTCAAAAATGTTGGCATACTTATCCCAAATATTTAAATGTCTATTTTAAACCAAAAAAAAAAAGAATAACAATGTATAATAAAAAGTATTTCAATCATTAAAGACTCTTCTCAATCTGCACCTTAATATTAGCAGTTCACACACGTCTTACAAAATTGTACCATGGACAGAGCTGTCTTCGAGCTACGTCCAAATTACCCATTGATATTTTAATCAGGACAGCCGTCACTGACTTTCAAGATTTGGCGATTAGCATATAAATAGCGGGTACAATATGACATCAGCATTTTAATTTTTCGATATTACGAAGCGATTTACAAATTAGCGGGCAAGAAAAACGCTATGGCTTAAGAGGGTCGAACCATCCGCAGATGTTCTATTTAAATGTAAATTTGCTTCAATACGCTGACGACATAGATAAAAAATATAATTTTAAATCAACATATTTTGACAGATTCATCCAATATTAATATAGAAAAGAAAAAGCTGTTTCTAAATTAAATTAATAGTATAACATTGTTATCTTTGGAATTATAAAGTGACACAAAAAGATAAAAAAAAAATTAAGAGGATATTTAATCAACCTTTCAAACCGAGAGGGTGACAATTGCAGACACGAAAAAAGATTTCTTTTCGGTGAAAGCTACAATAAAAGAACAGTACAAAGGTCCGGAAGTGGAAGTGACAGATTGTCTGCAGCGGTGAAAAGTCACACCTCTTGTTAGAAGACGAGAGATTAGCTGTCTTTATATCGTTAAAAAGATATAAAGATATGATTTAATTGATACTATTAGTAAATATCCTCTTATCCTCGAGTCTCGCCTCACTTCGTGAGTATTTACAGATATTTTCTACTTTTCAATAACACTTAATATTTTTTTTATAACATGTTTAAGTTTTCTTAGTTTTGTTGTCACAAAACATTTTAAATATGAAAGGAGTACTTATTTATTACCTACTTCATATTTAGTTCTATTCTTCATAATATAAGTTTTATATAATATGAACATGTAAGTTGTTATGTCTGTCTCAAATGTATTAATGTGTTATATTAAAACATTAAAATATATTGACGCGATCGAGAATCATTTTTATAGCCAATTAAATCCGAGGCTCGAATTCGTCAACTTTTTTAAGAAATAAATATAGTGGGATATAAGCTAGTTGTATAAAGAATAAGTTTTCTATTTTCCATTTGCTGATATTCACGAACCGTATTTCCTCTTCTTATAAATACGTTGCATTTGATTTAATTAGGCAGTGAATGTCTACGAAGTCTTTTATCCAAGCTCCGTCCAGAATTCATTAATCCCCTTTTGCATCTCGAATTAACGAATCGATAATAATTGATTAAGTACCGCGCCGAGCCAAGGAACACCACAAAGGAGTCCATTCGAATCGCCTGCGAGGAAAACAAAAACAAACCTCTCCCTTTTTTGACCGAGAAGGAGAAATCTGGGCTTTGTTCATTTGCTCGGTAAACCGATAATTTCATTAAACAACAAAGTGGGACTCCTTGGAAGCGCTCTGTAAACACGGCAAGAAGCCAATGTCCCCCAAAATAGAAAATTAATTTGGAGAAAAAATTTAAAACCCAAGCAGTGCAAATTAAGAATCCTCATCCCCTATTTTGTTTATTCATTTTGTTCTAAGATTTCCCATTGAAGTCGTCATGATAACGATATTAAAGAAATCAAATTATTGATGCTAATTTTAAAAGTACTATTGCATTATGAAGTAATAATATTTGATTTAATTATATTATTTTAAGAGAGAGTTGTAATAAAACCTAATTTATATAAGTTATTTGGAAATTAATTTTTAATACAAAAAAGTAAACCAAACCAACATAGCTTCAGAATGAAATCTTAACGGAACATAGGTACCCTTTACAACAATCCGGCTAATATCGTTTCCGTAACCCAAAACGGTCGAATTCCGGGCGTTAAAAATATCGCAGAGTAATTTGGAGCATTCGAGCAGGCTCGCATTAAAGTTGGTAGCCAAATTAAGCCGAGCCCCCGATATATTGCGTTTGTTCTTTTGATGCCGGTGAAGGGTTAAGCCAAGAATGCTTTGCTTTTTATACCAAGTCCAATAAACTGGGGGAAGTTATATATGTATGGTTATAACGTTTGAACGGTCAAACAAGAAATATTGATGTAATTTTAAAACCTAGCTTAAGTTAATTTTAGAATTAGGTAATTATTGATATATGGACACGTCAAAATTTCGATAAGATATTTTATGTCATAAATATTCATTCCACCTAAAGTGATTATTGGTATATATTTTTTATATTCACTGGCATAAATATAAATTATAACCAACGCCTTGTAAACAAAGCATGATAACTATACATATTAAAAATAAATTAAATTCCACGTACGCTCACAAATAATAATTACGCGTAACCAATGAATTATATGTATGCTTGGTAATTATACTGAAAATACCATTAAATTAATAAATAAAACACAGGAGCGAGTCCCGTCATATCGAAGCAACATAGCCCCTCTGTCGAATAAATTTATGTAAAAATTTTCATTAATATTTTTGAGGCCGACCGTCCGTTGGCCCTTGGGAGTGGAAATCGAGTTCGCGGTTGCGATGGAAAAATGCAAACCGAATATTATAGGGTCCCTCGCCTTGTATTTGCTTATGAATACCACTCGTACCTGCCGCGTTGTGACCTGTAGGTAAACATAATATGCGTATCGTGTACAAAAAAAATTGCCCACATTGTTTGGGGCCATTTCATTACTTATGAAACCACTCAATCATTTAAGTGTTCGTGGATATGTTTGCCTCGAATTCGAATATTCATTTATTTTGTGATGCTTTTATGGTTTTTTGGTGTGAAATTTTATGTGTGATTTTTTTATAATTTATGCCACATTTGGATTTATTTTAAATATCTAGCCATATACAATAGTTTCTGCCCTACCTTGTAAAAGTGTCCACTATGAAAAAACCCCTAGATCTTGGGGGATTATGAAAGATTTGTGAGTTTCGAGTGGCTCTTGCACGGCCCAGCTTAAGAGATTTAAATCGCTCAATGGTCCGGAATGCCAGATACAGTTTTTTTTTGTGATTTAACCTATATGTGAAACAATATCTAACTTAACAAAATATATCTGATTAGAATTTTTCTAAAAAAGGATTGTGTTTGGAAATAACATTTTAAAATTATTTACATATAAATAAAATAACCAGAATATTTTTTGATTGTTCTTTAAAAATCAAACTAAAAATCCATAACGATAAAAGCGTTTAAATCTGAAAGAAAAGTCTTCAAGGTAAGTTTCCTACTTATATTTCATCCGGTAAGGCCACAATGCAGCCAGAATCTGCGCGCCATATCTCAAGCGAACCTGTAAATCTTCCAGGCATTTTTATATTCGCCTCCCCGACTAAGGGCTAAGCAAGTCGCACCGTCCAAGATTATATCTTGACACTTGATGGATGAATGGTTATTGGATCTCAACATTTTTATCATTTTGATACAGTCGCGGGGGCAAGTTGCGTTTTTATTTGTTAGGAATTTTTGCTGAAATATCTATAAACGCTTCATATATGATGAAAAATCTTTTTGGTGGTAGGTGGTAGAACTTAACACTTATAATTCTAATGTAAATGTCGCATTATGTACAATAACTAATTCGTGCGTCATTCACATAGCACAAATTGAAATCAAATAATACATAAAAAATAATATATGTCTAAAATAATGTGTTGTAAATTGTAGGTAACATCTTTATGGCTAACAGCAATGATCTTACATATTATGATGTATGGCAATAAAATAATTGTATAATATTCGTAACAGGCTGAGTGCGTACAGAGGTATGAAATTGGGAATGTTCTCAGCGGCGCGTCTGACACTGCGACCCGATCGTTTGCACTCTTTACTACACCCCTATCTCACACTTCATGTCACGGGTACTAGGTAAGGTGTACAAAAACACTTGAATCACAGCTAATATAAACATTTTATTCACATCAATTTCCAATAAATCTAAACAGTTATGACTGAGCTTTTGAAGGTTAAAAACAAATAAAATAATTATGGAATGGAACATATCATAAGAAAAAAAATTTTAAGATTAGCGGCAACCTGGAGATAAGATAACACATTTAAAAAGATAATAAAAGATATTATGTAAAATATATAAGTAAGATTTAATCTAATAATTACTTTTAGAAGTAGTTGCTAACTGTACCAGTTATCCGCTCACTTTGGCGCGCATGATATGTGATATAGTATAAAAATGGTGGCCGCGTCGGCGGAAACATATCAATTCAATTTGAAAATCGCTCGCGGAACAGCGTGAAATAGCGTGTCCGCTAAATCATGGCCGCGATAAACATTTAGGAAGGGTTGATGTTTTATTGTTTTATTAGCTGTTTAAGATATCATCTTTTTAAAATGATATATATATATGTTACCAATAATTTTTAAAGGCAATGAATGGGATAAAAAAAAATATAAAGAACGCCATAGAATTTGTTAAGGGAAAGAATAGAATAGAATTTGTTATATACTTATGTGGAGTACTTTCTATTTTAAATATTTCGTATATATTATGGATGGATAGTGAATAAATAGTGAATTAATAAAATCAATTCAAACGACCAAAACAACATATTAATATATAATTAGTTGGTCTCATTAATTATAAAAGGGCATGTCTAAAAATTCATTGTGTCATCCGACGAGAGAACATTAAAATTAAAAATGCACACTCGTCTCGATGCCTCAAGGAAAACGTGTTAAGCTTGAGTGAAACATAAAATGTTAAAATACCCCTATTTTTAAGGAAGATGATACTTCTTTGTGCCTTGGAGGTCTTTTAATTAAATGCATTATTAGTGAGGCTGACAATGATCTAAAAATGTAATCCTCTAAAATGACAATATTTTCTAAAAATTACAATTTTAAAGGTTTAAATAATTTATTAGGACGACAGATAGTTGTTACATTTCATAACAATATCCGAAAATATATTAGATAAAATAATATAATACACGGTTCTGAACAGATTTTATTGGATACCATCTTTATATATTTGCAAATACCTATTAAGATGTTTATCTTATGATTAGAAATAACGAAATCCCGCAATCCTTTCCCCAAATATAATATTGAGTCACTTTAATTAATAATTAAGTATCAAACTAAACCCGTTATCAGCAAGTAATATAGAACGCACCAAACGACTGAACATACCGATATGAACCGATTTAATATCCCGCTCATAATTGAAGCGAATGTTCTTAAAACCCATTACGGTAGCTGGTAGACTCGATGAGCCCCTACCAAGGTAATGAACTCACATTATAAATGCAACGAGGCATCGCCGTCGATGCACCGCTCCGACGAGAAGAATTAATTCATTTGCATGTAAAACTTCACCTAGCGTAGAAGATTAGGTATGTAAGACGCGAGATCGATAGAGGCTCCTACTTAGTGCCGACATTCTGTTATGAGTGCTAATGAATATCTTAGTTCTATGTTCCTTATTTTGTTACACGTATAACAATATCAATATAAACCGTGTTTAACCGTGTTTAACATGACTATTCAAAAATAATTAAAATAGAAATAAATATAGAATGGAAAATAAACCAATTAGGGCAGGGATTCGAACCTGCGACCTCTGGGAAACCGTCCCGTCGCCGGAATCTAGTGGTCGTGGGTTCGAATCCCTGCCAATATCGGTTTATTTTTCATTCTTACATTTAAATAAATTTAAATAAGCTTAACATATTTAAATATACATAATACATATATATGGCTATACACGTATAAATATATTTTCAAACATTAAAAATATAATTATCAGAGGTTCGATAAAATTGTAAATAAGAGCAAAAAGATATCTCTCCGGCGGGGAATCGAACCCCGGTCTCCCGCGTGACAGGCGGGGATACTGACCACTATACTACCGAAGATTATGGAGGTTTGTTGAAATTTATTGTTAGGTATAAGTTGTGCTTTGAATAAATTTAGATATGAAATCACGCGTCTTTCAAGTACTTCTTATCTCACTATTGTTATTGTCAACAAAGAAATAGACGTAGGTATTTATTATTTTTATCAGTATCACATCGATGACATTTAAACCCATATTAGCGATATCCAAAACTCTTTTACTTCTTAGATTATATTAAAAATAATATAGAATTATTAAAATGCAACTAATACAACTAAGTTTTCTAACAAGCTATATGACTTATCATCTTATTGGAAATTATAAATTAAAATAAAAATCTATTTAATATGAACATATAAAAAAAATCTAATAAATAATACCCTAAATTCTAATAATAAAAACTAAATTAATTTTATCAATAGAGATTCAGTCAACTAATATCCTAGACCGCCTAAAAATTCAATTAAGTATTAAACATCCTATGTTACTAAGTTACTTTTAACGGGACAAATCCCCCATCAGAGACCTCTTCTTAATTCCACGTGCTTCTCTCAAGCACTTTTTAGAGTCATTTCGCGCCTCTTGAGTACAATCGGATGCAAAATAGAAACTTCAATTTGTCAGAAGCGGCTTGAATATGGTTTAGGGCTCCTTGTAGAATAACATATTTATATTAAACATTGATTACATAATATTTTACATTCAGACCTTTGGAAGTTTTTATTTTTTTTAATTATTTTCTTAATATATACAAACTATTACGTTTATTATTATTTTCTTTCACTTTTACTAATCATAATTCATATCAAACCTAACTAATAATAAAACTTATTTTCGAAAAATGTAATCAATTATAAAGGTACTCATTTAAAAAGAAAAAGTAAAAACAAACGTGATAACCAAATCCCCTCATTCAGTACTGATCTCTTCGCCCCTGGAGGCGCGCACTTATCATTCACATTAACTTTTTTGTTGTCCATAACATTTACATAACTCTTAAACTCTATCGACACAGCACGCTTCGAAGCCCGGAGGCGACCCCGCAGCCTATACTTGTTAAGATCATTTTCAGACTTTGCGAAGACGCTCGTCTTGGGAACTGTAAAACTGGGAGTAATTTGTAAATTACCTTCAACGAGGCGAGGTAAGGACGCACGCATCTTTGACTTCATCCCCCGATGCTATATGAATACACAAACATGAAGGAAATTTATTGAATAACTGTGTCTCCGCCAATTTATGTTGATTTTAAGTCTGCCATCTTTAACTACTCGTTTGACTTAAAATTTGCTTCATATTTTAACAAGCAAACAGTCTGTTACACATTTGGTTAATTGGTAGCCACTTATGTTAATTATATACATACTTTTGTGTTCCTATTGACGTAAATTAATGATACAACAGTAATATACAAAAAATGCCAAAAAGTCTTAACAAATGTTAAGGAACAAAGAAAATGGAGCTAAAGATGACTTATTGCGAACATTCATCTCAGCTTGAATGTCGCAGATTAATATGAATTTGAATGAGACTATTTTGATGTCTGTCACATCCAGGCGGCCCTTCGGCTAACGAAGCTAATTCGAAGGTAATAAGAATGCCGTTCGGTGAATTATTTATGCGGATATATTTTTTGCAATTATTTCCTTTCGGAATAAAGTTTAAAGTATTCTTTAAAAGGTTGTAAATAAAATGTTCTTTTATTCAAATTCAATTTAATTTCTGCATTTATTTATTCCGTGGAAGAATGTAATTGTAAAATGTTGTCAATTGTATCCAGAATAATATGAAACATTAAACGTTAAACGGTTTACATAAATAGTATACAATTAATATAAAAATGATCTAAATATTTTAAGAAAGGAACGGAAGATAAATTTTAACTTATTTATAATTTACTTAAGAAACCACGTGCAAAAGTCGATCTAATTTATTTTATAATCCATCCGGCGATTATAATTTAAAAACATGAGCGTATACCGTGATAGCAAGATGGCGGATATCTTAATGAGAAGGTATCACTGGAAGCAGCTGTTATGATACCGGCCAGAGTGTCGCCGCACTCACCCTTAAAGAGATTTTTTTTGATAACTTACTACGGAAATGGCTTATGGCAGGACATCTTTTACAAGAAGTTTATAATAAATCAAAACAAAATATTCAAAGAGTAATTAATACCTACATAGCTATTTAGCTGTGAGAAATTGTAGGTTACCTTTTTGTATTCTTCGTTTCTTATTTTTTTTTATTTGGAATTTCTTTTTAACAGTACCAAAAAATATATACTTAGAACGTACTTCAGTACTAAAATTCTTCTTCTTAGAATTTACTTAGGTAATTTAATATATTCTATCTAACTGTCTAGACATAGTAAAAAAAAAAAATTAAAAGCGTTTGTATACATTTATATATATATATTTTTTACATTCTAAATGTTACTAATTTGCTTAAATGCTACTTTTTTTTATATTTTTATTTAATACGGATCCATACTTTGTAGCCTCTGAAAACCATTGGAAAGGCGATCGCTTTTTTCTCGCCCCAACCTTCGAAAAAAATAGGGGAGATTCCTATCTTGTCGCTTCTAATTTACTTATTCCTCTTTTAAAGACTTATTTACCTTCAAAATCCCATTGTGCCAGGCGGGCCGATCCAGTAATAACGAGGCGACCTCTCCAGCGACGTGTCAACGAGATTTTTCTTAAAAAAGCAATAACAATTTACATAAACACCCGGTGCTAGTTAACACTTAATAAAGAAAACGATGTCGCAATTGACGAGGCTGTCTTTTTAAATGCTTTTTAGATGGAAATGTAGATGGTACATTGTCCTACAAGGTTTTTTTCTCTTTGTTCGTCGGAAGACGATTAAGACACTTATTTTACGATTGTTTCTTTATCTTTGACCATTTGTTTTTTGTATCAATGTATAAATTATCACAATGACTTGTAAATATTAGAATACTCAACTTTATTTGTTATTTTTTTTTTCAAATCCAAAAAAATCTCCTCCTTTTTATTTATATTTTAAATCATTCATTTTAATTAAAATAAAGCTTTTTATTTTAAAATTTGAAAAACAAACGAATATAACTACTTAAATCTTAAAGAAAAAAAATGTTGAAGATTCTTCTAAAATATTAATTCTGTTTTGATCCTTTTTTCGGCTCAACATCCAGTTGTAAGCAAATATTTTTTTAGCAATAAAACATTATTTTTTTAATACAACTGGTATTACTAACGCACCGATTCTCCGTTATATCTGATTGGGCTCAATCCTAGATTTTCTCTAAAGTCTAATAAGCTCAATTGTAAAAATAACGTCATGCTGGGAGGAAAAAATGACGTTTTGATTTTTAAATTCTTCTCTAAAACTTACAATCCTCTAATACTTTATTTTGTATCTACAAGTAAAATTAGGATGTTACTTGTAGATACGCATAAATATTGTGTATCCAGGAAAAGGTTTAAGATTTTAACAGATATTTTTAAACAGGGATAATAAAAGAGTGACAGGAGTAAGTGGCACATCAACCTCGTTCTATTAAAAACTTCCGACTTCACTAATAGTAAGCCGAAACAAAGTTCGCGACGTTCAAGGTCGCAATTTAAAGTTTTTCGAAAAGTTCTTTTCCGCTCAGTTTTTTATAAGTATATAAATCTTTTTGCCGGCAAAGTTTTACAAAGTTTTTGGCCCAGATTGTCATCGATTTTTGTTTGAAGAGTTTGTTTTTTCATTGTTCTTCTTTCTTGTTTGACGGTTAATTCATAGAAAGTTTGCCGCCAGCACAATCGATAGAAGTCTAACTCGTTTTGTAAACAAACTAACATGGCCACGTGTTAAAGAAACAAACAAATATTAAGACAAATACATTAAAAAAATGGTAACAAAGTATTTTATCTGCATTTGTTCAGTAAAATTCAAAACGCAACAGATGTGTATAATAAATAAGATTCGTTTTATGGACCATATTTATTTTATATTCTTACAAAACGATGGAAGCCTTACTATTTTCAGTTCATAAATATAACGTTTTCGCACCGCCTGTAAATATTTTCCCTATGATAAAGGCCATGCATGTGTCGGCCCGAGGGCTCTCATCACTTCGGCCCTGAATATTTTTGTATGTATTCTGCGACCCTCTGTCTCAACTTATGTAAATGCTGCCTAACACTTTTTCCGTTTTTGTCGCATTTGCCGCACACAATACAGTGCAATTTGATGCCAGATTCAAACATTATCCGCATAGGTGAGCCCTCCCGACACTCGGATTTTCAAATAGCAAGAGTGATTTGCAGCTTATTTCGACGAGTTTGAATAAAATTTCCGAATCCATTTGTGACTTTTATTTTTATTCGGCGTTTAAATTTAGTAATGTCTCGTCAAAAATGCTAATTTAGTAATAAGAAAGATTTTTTTACATTAATTACTACTTTCGTAGACAAAGAACGCATAATGAATAGCGAGTCCCCGCTGTCCGTCTTCGAGCTGATTTATTTCATGACTTTCCGGATATGCAAATGACATTAACATTCAAAGATGTAGGTATTCCTCGCCCCTTAAGAAATCCTCGTGACCGCAGAATGATGCCAATCCTGGGTGAATCTTAATATTTTATGTTGTGTTATTCCTTTTCTTTTTCCTTCCTGATATTATTTATTTCCTCTCCGACAATGAGATTCCCACTTTAGCGCGTAATAAAAAAGAATTATTGTTCATCTTTTATAGAACCCCGTTTTGTTTGGGTTGTTAGGAGCTGTTGAGATTTAAAGTGACGATTTAAGATAACTGGATTTTTGATCTCTAGTTCATTGTTTTTTTATAAATAACGACCAAAGGAATTAAAAAATATGCGTAGTTACAATACAAAAAAAAATAGGATGAAACTCTAAATATGCAAAATAAATAATAACATGTTCTATCATGAGTGAGTAACAAGTCCCTGGGGTAACGGAAGAGTGGGAAAAAATCATCGACGTGGACCGAGGGAGTGATCGGGGGTATGATGGATCATACTCTAATTGGTTGATGGATGATGCACCGGCGAATTTACTAACTCCTCAACGGTGTGGACCACGAGACGGTCGGTCGCATCACATGTAGCTACGAGGTTTTTAGTCATTGGAATTAATCGTAAAATTCTTTAAACTATGATGATATAACAATATTACATTCACAATATTGTTCATATTTAAGGTCAAATAAAATCTAAATATTTAAATAGTTGGTTCATATATTAACTATCTTTGTCATATCTGATATTGCTAGAGCAATAACTAGTACATAAAATCCAATATTCAGTAATAAGTATCTCAAATTAAACATCAAGAATGTTACGAAGCCATCAAATAACAGTATTTCCAAATAGTAATTAAATTCCGTAACAGTACAAAGCAGAAGATACGCAGCGGAACCTAATTTTCATAGCTGATTAGTCTTACCCCACATGGGATCATGATTACCTCTCACACACACACACATATCTATCTATTCAGTAATCGTAATGCATTAGGAAACATTATTTAACCAAAATTATATATATGGCAACTTAATTCGTGTTGATGATTAGTTACATTTAGTTATTAATCTTGTATAAATATTCGGAGTAACATATTTATTTGTTATTTAACGAACAAACAATTAATTTACGACTTTTTTATTTGCCAATATATTTTATTTAGTATGAGTCTACAGAGATTACTTTTACTAAAATCAAATATTAAATAACATGCTGTAATTCAGAATAAGCCCATCAAGTACAGGTTGATATCCCATACCCCTATCAAATGTCGGATGCACACATATTACCGAGACGTCATCTTAGACACAAATGTGAAAAACCAATCCACTCTTATTGGCCTACTATTATTATTACCTTTATTAAAAATATAATTGCAATTACTGTATTTCTTCATACCTTTCCTCTAAGCTCTTGAACAAATAAAATAATTATTGAATTTTTATATCCATAAAACGAAACCGATAAAATAGAATAAGCCTGCCAATAGAAAGCACTTCACATATTATATGTAATTAAATTTGTATGTTAAAATGTTTAATAAAAGCTTTCCAGCTTGTATTGAAATCTATAACGAAATGTTACAGTATCGTTTTTTTATGTTTGGATAAATATGAAACGATATGAACGATATGAAGCGATATGAAAGGGTATAATTGAAGCCTCAATTCAAACAATTCCTTGCATAATTAAGCAATAAATGACCCGTTTGGTAAAACAATACGAGCTCTTGATCGAACGTCGCTATACACTAAAGTGCATATAAAAGCTGTCTAGAAAGTTTTGTCGCTCGCGGGCGATCGATACAGAACAGTACAGTACGGTACAGTGGCCGGGATAGACGCCTAATTAAACTACCTACAATTTGGGTTATTATGCCATTCCACTAACTAGATAAGCCTATTAATTTTTCAATTAAGAAATCGTTTATCCGGTAAATCTTATTACCACATTATTATATATATTTTTATTTTCCTTACCTACTATGTATTTTTATTGTCAAATAGTATTTAGAAGAAATGTGTTTCTTGGTTTCAGGAATTTTCTTTTGTATAGTGAATAATCCTGTAGTAACCTCGCGTGATCCGATAGCCAAGTTTTGCTTAATACATAATTGGGACCAAATCCCTATTGGATCCCTATTCGGGACGTGTTCCTTAGTGTGTGTTGAAGGGGAAATTAATCAAATTAACCAGTCCACGGTGGATGTAAGAAAACGAGAAACTTCATATACATGTAATGCCATGTTTATACTTTAATTTTAATCACAAACTTAAACAATTTTAATAAACACTATTTGAATAATAAACAACAACAAAAAAAAACAACAACAACAACAAAAACAACATAGCGTTTTGAAAAACATTGCACTTAATTTATTTAAGAAGTTATAAACAATTATATAAAAAGTTGAATTACATCTGGCCTTAGTACATGAATTAAGTACCAGGTCTATAAATTGGTAGTGTCAGTAGCAGTGTAAAGCCGCGGACACACGCTGGTAATAAATTTGCGGCGATCGTGATGTGCGTGCTACGGTAATCCCTGTACGTGACGAAAACGGGATTTAATTGGACTTATATGGTCACTTCTTGCCGTATTTTTATTGTTTAACAATATTATACGGAAAAAAGAAAAGAAAATTAATTTCTTGCCATTGATATAATTAAATCAAACAAAGCTAACTTTGGGTACTTAAAAGGAAATACATAAGGAAGTAATAACCGTACCATATTTTGCATATTATAGAAACTTACTTGCTAAATCAAACTCAGCATTCGTTTTACCAGTTAACCTCAATGTAACCGCCTAAGTTCTTTTCAATAAAGCTAAAGTGTTTTCCGTGCGCTTCTGTTTTCGTAGCGCAATTAAACTGCTGTTAAACTTCTTGCAGCAGTGTTTGTAGAGCACCTGAATGGTCTGCAAAAGTTGTACGGCCAACGCTTCTTGTTTGCCTGCTAATTATCCCTACTGTGGATTTGAAGCCGAATCAGCGCCACAAAACGCTGACCCAATCTAAATGGTCAAACGAGGCTAAACGTCTCACAATGGTATTCAACTACGGCTTCCCACTAACCCGCCCCGTCGCCATAGTGACCGCCTCCTCCACGCTATTATTTCATTGTATCAACATTCATATCGACATCACGTGTAACTGTGGCTCGATTAAAAGAGGGTTGCCCGAAGCCAGTTCTGTCAAGTCTCTTTTCAAATTAGACTGTACGGTCCGGCATTGGCACTTCACGCATTTAAAATCAAAAGCGCAGAAGGGTTACATAATCCGAACCTTTTTCAGCGCGACTTGTGTTTGTGTGCACGTCTCGTCTTTTGTCACGTATTCTTAATTAAGGACCGCCGGCTGCCAAACGACCCCACTCGTCACATTTTCATATTGATTGTAAGAGGGATTCCCTTATATGATGTATAATGTAGAATTGCGTACCGATAAATATTATAAAGTTACAAATAAATCAAGCCCACACTCTTAATCACAATAATAAAGAGTGACAAAACACCAAAATTGAATCTGTAAAGTCTCCCCTTATTTGCAAAAAAAAGCTCAGCTAATAAACCGACGCTTAACCCTATGCGACAAAGCCGATACAAACAGAGTGACATCCCGTCTCTTCAAAAGATCTCGCGAAAAAATACGGAGGCAACGTGTCAAAGACACCGCGTATCAAGGGGCTCTTTGTTGCTTGGTAAAATATTTTTTTAAAGCTCAACTCCTTAGTGAATTGAGAGATTAAGTCCTTCTTAAAGAGGCAACCGGTCCCCGGAGTCGGGCGTGATCATTCCTTCTGATCTCATTTCCGCGAATGCTCTAGTGGAATGTTATTTTTATCACTTTTCTCCATTTTGTTTCCTCAACAACTGAAGTGACAGTTAACAATTTGTAGAACGTGTTAAGTGTTCTTCAATCTTTTAAACAACTTTGTTTGTTTTACTTGATTGCCTTCAATGATTTACTTTTATTTTATAGAAAATATTTGCCCAGATAATCAATAGCTCGGCCAGTTCCTCAATAATATGTGTACCATTTATCACAGGCACGCGTGGACAGTCGACACTAAGCCACAAGAAAATATGCAAATCGCTATAAGGCAGTAGGTAAGCGCTCGTAAGCCGTGTAATTATTCACATCGGATTTGCAAATCGCGCCTGAAGCGTTCCATTTCTACACACGCGAATTAAACTGACCCTTAGCGTGCATTTAAATCAAAACACATGTGCTGAGAGCGGGTTCAGTCGGCCGCTGATTTTGAGATGAGGGCTTCCCCTTTTTGCGGGTCCCTGCGTCGATTCCTTGGCGGGCGATGATCGATACCCCGCCCCCGCCGCCGGCCGCGACCCTCCTTCCCTCGCTCTTAATTAGGACTCGGAATCTGCGGCGGACACACACGCACACACAGGCTTCGGGTATAATGTTAATCAACTTTCATTATGCACTAAGGAATTATATGGGTACGCCTAAGGAGTGATTATCCGCGTTAGGCCGCGTTCCCAACCAAGAAATCATACTTTATTATGATTCCACATTCAGCTTTACGGTAGCACCTCGCGAGGCCGACGTTACATTAGAATTAAGTGAGCATATATCACGAGAGTAACGACATGGTTCCTGAAGTAACCGACGGATAATTAACTCTCCCCACTAGTTATAGTCATAACACAACTTTTCATTTTTACAATTTTATACGTATCTTTATTTAGAAATTTGTATAATAAAGTAATTAAAATTTTCCAAATACTCTGAAACAGTATTATAGCACAGCAGAATAAAAGCATATGCGAGAGGCAATTCAAATAACAGTTATATCCCAAACTTGAGAGCCATGTTTACATTGGTTTAGATTAGTCCGTGTTTGACCCGAAATATTACACGCTCTGAGCAAGCGTTTTGTATTATATTAATTCTACGAAATTAATAACTATATGTTTACATCTCAGAATTGTTTTCACTAGATAATAACAAATCAAAGTACAAATTAAACATACACATGTATCGTGCATAGAAACTGAAAGTCACCATGACAATAAATGACATATTAAAAAATCTTAATAATAAATTTTATCACAGACATTAAACATGAAAACAATAGAAAAACCTGTGTAGTGCAGGTTTTCTCTTTTTCTTCAGAAGATGATTTTATGTAAACAAAACGCAATGAACTTTCCGAATCCGTTAATTTAACACATGACCTCTAGTCGTAAACATTCGCTCCTTAATACGAGACCCGACAAGGTCTAGTAGTATTGAGCAATATCCTTTAATCTACGGTTATGAGGCTAAACCTCCAATAAATCTTTCACTTACCCGCCCTTTAATAAACGCTTGTAATAAAATTTAATTGATCAAAGCGTAGTTCCTTGAGTATGATTTAGGAGTTCTATGAAGCCTACCTCCCTGATAGTTTATAGAGGACTTACGACTGATAAATGAGATATTTTGTATCAAGTTATGTTTGAAATAGTTTTTTTATCTCTGATAATTAGGTTTAGATTTAAAATGTTTTTATATAAAGTTAATAATTATCTCTAAATTAGGTTAATGATTATTATGTGTTTCAACTCAGGTCTTAGCTATTAATTGGTTTTATAGCTTATATTTGGTAGATTAGTTACGTATACTAAATAAAAAAGTCTGAAACTAAAAACCTAAAATAAAATACAAGTAAATATTCTAATAGAAAATGTTATCTAAATCCTTTCATAAATAACAATTGTCATAACTTTTGTTTTTCTAATATTAATAACATTTTCTACGATTATGTCTTGTTATTATTATTTATGTTTCCTTTGCCCGAGTCAAAACTTCCTAACGTCCACAAATCAATCATAAAGGTTCCAGAAAACATCCAACATACATATGATAAATGAATTTTCTTGTTTCATTTTCTTCACGCGCAATTTATTTATTGTGTTAACTCCATGTGATATCGCCAATTAATAAAGAGCCGTGACTTGCTTGTTACGGGACTATTTTCGGTTCATGTGTAGTGTCTTGTTAAGTTGGTAATCTTACACACGTATTTTCGCGGGCCCTCCAGCTAATGTAATAGATGAGGTGTTCTCATTAATTACAAAGAACGTCGGGACCAGCGGGTCGGCGGTAACTTGAACAAATTAATAAGATTATTAACTCCTTCCGACAAGTCATTCTTTCTCATACGTTTGAGGACTTCGCTACCAAATTTGATAAGACGTCAATAGTTATAACGTTTATTTTCATTCCTCTAATTGTTAGATATTGTTTTTGAGATTTGATCAAAATATAATGTGTACATTCATAGCCCCCTCCACTTATAAAAGAAGAAGAAAAGCTTGTTACTTAGAATTATTAATATTACTTTTTGCTAGACTTTTCTTAAAGCGTGTCCTTTATACACATTAGGAAAATAATCTTTTTGTAGTGTCATAGAGGCTGTCGCGACCAGGGAACGTGATGGATTGTTAATGAAGTGTTAGGGCCATAGTTATTAATGACGTAACGCCGCCTTCTTTATTTACCCACTAACACCTATTAGCCCACCACGTCTGATACACTGACGTATAATATATCATAGAAATAGATCAATCAATTTATCCTAATATATTGTGACGGTATAATCACCCTTCGTCTAAACTGTTTTATATTATTATTGTGGATGTTCTACTTGAGATTACTTAAAAGAATCGTTTTTTATTTATTTATTCTTAAAATCATTGCTCCTTTATTATTCCTTAAATTTATATTTATTGATATTAATTCAAATGTTACAATTCTCTCCAGCCCTTCGAAATGGGGTTTTGTTTTATTTCAATTAATTCGCAATCACAAAAGAGTTGGAGACCGCAGCAGTCACTCTATCGTCGACAATTTAAACAGATGTCGTGTTAAGGAGCTCCTCTCAGAATATTCGTTCGGAATTTAAATTGCAAATTCGTGCGGTGGCAGGTGCAGCCTCACGATTGAAAGTCCAACCTCTCCTTCTGTCATACCAAATAGAACCGCCCATCTCTTTCGCACGTCATTCAAAATCAACGAATAATGAACGTCAACAAATAAAACTCGAGCGTTACTAATTACTGGGCCCGTTCAAACGAAGAGAGGTAATCTTTGCACTTTATTTCAAAGAGGAAATCTTAAAGCTAATGGTGTTAATTTAAAATAGGCCGATGACTGTGATTTTTCTCGCCAGGAACTTTTCAACTCGTGATTTATTGACTGTAAGAAATAAGCTTTTATTGCAAACGCTGTCCATGCTATTCCATAGATGGGCAAATGAATCTCACGTAAAATGTCAGTCACACACAAGAGGTTCTAAACTAAACAGAGGGTGTGATTCATTATGAGAAGGGCAAGCGGTCGCAGGTAGCGCTCTAAATTAAAGTTTGGTTCGTTCGCGATGTGTATAGAGAAGTCACCACTTGCTCAGGCCGATCACGAATGTGCCTGCCTTAATGAATGAAGAAATTTCGATAGACCCCTACGCCACACACACTTGTCTGCCCCACACATTGCCCTTCACGTTGCTGTAAAGTATATTTATTTTATTTTAGTGATACTAGTATCATACAAGTTAATGACATAGCTACAAAATATGTATAAGAGTTTGAAAAGGCAAAGCCCATTTTTAAAAGGAATTAGACTTCTCGTTAATCTTAGTCGTGAATCGTAGCGAACGTTCTTTCGTAGGCCAGTAATTAGCTTCCCAATTTTAAAGAGCGGCTCATTCCGTACCACCCATCAATCCGCTCCCCTGCCAGCCACCGAATCGATGATAATTAATAATTTTTGACGTAATCACAACCAAAATCCATTCTGTTTTTTAGCTAATTCATGTCCCTATAATAAAACAGGCGGCCGGATGAAATTGATAAAAAATAAATAAGAATCTACACAACTTTCCGCAAAGTCAAACAAAATTTGGTGTTAGCTTACGCTGCTGAAAGTTACGTGATTAATAAGTTTTGAGACATTTAATTGATTGTTGCAAAATCGATTATCTTTGGTACTTCGAGAATGTGATACATTCAATTTCGTAAACAATACCGAGATACATTGAAACCCAAGCTCCATAGCAGTGACAAGGGATCTTTGTTAGGTGAGAGTTACGTACAATCGGCAGGGTACTATGTCAATATTGGACACATCACATAATAGACCAAGATTCGGATGTGGGCAACTGTCGGATACAACAAGGCTAATAGATGTTACAGAACCTCCAACTTGATCATTATTCTAAAGACTATTTGTTTATAAATTTAATAAGATAAATAACTTATTAAATATTACCAGCTAATTATTATTTTTATAAATATAACTGCCATTGTTGTTTACCAAATATATAAAACACAAGAAACTCAAATGTATTCAAACGTAATTGCGCTCCTGTTTTGGCCAAAAAAGTAAATCACGAGATTTTCCAATTAGCGCTGCCGAAATGAAATATTTTGATACACAGAGGGAGAATAAGAATATCGAGAATCAAGAGCATAAAATGCCGGCAAGTTGTTGGTACTTAAAAAATACATAGTGAAAACATTAGGTTTGCTGTGGGTGGTTTGGCCCCGTGATTAAACTCAGCGAAGCATGCATAACGAACTTCGTATGTTTGAACGCTTACGAATACTTTCCAAGTTGGTACGGACGGACGGCGGTGAGGGTACCACGACCACCTGCGCTTGTTTATTGGATAAGAAGGCTACTTGAATTTGCACTATTTGTTTAGGCGTTCTGACCTACTTTATATACATGAATAATATTAATCGATATTACCCAATGCGCATCTATTACGCCATATTATTACAAATCGGGTAAATTTACGTTTAGGAACACGGTCCAGTTATTAAAAATATAAATTCGGGGTAGTACTGAATTGAATGGTATAACCATTTAAAATTAAATAATATTAAGGAGGCTATCATGATCGGACGGACACATGCTAATGCAAGAAGTTTTTAATTAAAAGCGTCCGCCGTTAAGAGGCTACGTAATGGCTGATCCTCAGGAGGGATCCGATATTGGGTGTGTATAGGGAGAGCCAAAGTACAAACATATTTAGGTCCGATACGTTGCGTAGTGTTCTCAACGGCTAATCACCGGACAGAATATAAGGCCAGCCGTGTACACAATGGTTTATACCCCTTTCTTATTAAAATTATCCAATATTTGTTTACCTTACTTAATCCACTGTAATTAAAAAAAGGACTACAATATGTATTTTAAATTGTACCTTTATAAAATTTATTCAAAATATATTTTAAATTTTATTGCCCTTCAATGCCTTATCATAGAACAAGTACTATAACTAATTTATTTGTTTGCAGATGCGAGAGACTCAAATGACATCAACACTGACAAGGTAAGTAAATTACGATTTCAAAATCGGTTTTAACTTAAAAAACAACGTTCAAAAAGCACTCGACTTCCCCCGAGTGCAATAGAAACTTTCCCGTCGACTTTATAGCCTGTGTGACCGCCAAACGTCGCCGAGGAAAAGTGCAAGCTTGTTTACTCATATATCAGTGGTAACGTCGGCATTTCTTTCTGATAAGCTCACTCCCTCGCTGCCAATAAAGTGATTAAGCCACAAATTGTAAGACGACTTCTCTCCCACGTTTCCTAGTTAAGGGATGTTTTGTATCTCGTTTTATACTACACTGAGTAGTTGTGACAAGATCTTGTGTTTATTTCCTTTGATTATGGAATATAAGTATTTATTTTATAAATTTACAACACTATTTAATTGCTCTCTCACTAAATAATGAAATTATCAAATATAATATTAAAAAAATAAATTACTTAAATTTAAAATGTAATACCGTAATTAGTTTCTCTTCGTATCTCCTCATAAGTAGACAATTATTTGCTCATAAATTATAATTCATTTGATTAATCTGTCAATTAAATTTTCAATTATACACAAACATACAAACCACATTTAGAGTTTTTTTTTTATATATCGAATCGCTCTATTACAAATAAATTGCTCTTCGAACCGCTCCGCGTGTTATAAGTTTCATACGTGCTGAGAAATGACATACGGTATTATTTATTACCAACTTTTTGTTTCGAAAATGAAAGAAGACATTTTTATATAATTGAACTACGTTTTGTTGGGGCTGGCTGAAACAAGACCAATTATCAATATTTCTAACAACTCGCTTATATTTGATAACGTTTTTTTGTACAAAGAGATTGTCTTAAATTCTCATCTCAACATCACCAGTGTTAAGATGTTCATATAAATATTGATTAATATTATTTGTATATAAAAATTGTTTTATTTAAATTCATAAATCTTTTTTATTATGAGTTGAATAAGGTGTTTTATTTCTAGATTAGTTATTTAATTAATTACTAGACTATTATTTGACCGCCCCGTTGGTCGAGTGGTTAGCGCAGACGCCTAACGTGTCTCGGCGCAACGGGACTCGGGTTCGATTCCCGGCAGAGACAGGCATTTATGTGATGGGCAAAGATGTCTGTATTTCTGGGTTTGGTCGTTTATTAAATATATTCTCAGTATTTAAAAGTGTATTTCTATGTATTGTATCGTTGTCTAACACCCTTAACACAAGCAAATAATTTGCTTACTTAGGGGTTAGATCAATGTGATATGTCCCGATATATATAATTATTATTACTATTATAATGACGCCTACAGCCTACCTATAATCCTTCTAGATTATTCATTTATAATGATAATATAAAAATAAACACAAACAATATGTATTTTTTTAAAATACCTCCACCATAGGCCAGAGACAGATATCAGATTAATATTCCATCATGGTAATATTGGATCAAAAACTATTTGTACATTTGGTATAGTAAACTATAATTAACGATTTCATAAACGTATGTTATCCACTTTCACTGTAAACATACCTTAATTGACATATAATTGACGAAAGGTAAACAAACAACACTCAATTGAAGGAACATTAACATCTGTCAGCGAATAACTCAACGTCTAACCCTCAGTTTAGCTTTTATGAACGGCATTAGTAGGAGGCGCCATTAACTCTACAAATGACACTAAAATGAAATCTATTCATTTCTTCAGAGCGGAGTCAATCGAGTCTAATATTGTTCAATTTCACGCGATCCGAACATTACCGTGGTATCCTCGCGAGTTACCGGTTCGCCTCACTATTTGTAATCCAAACTCAAAATAAATAAATCTACTTCGATTTAAGAAATGGAACGTTAAATGATTTAATATATAAAATATTTAAGTTTTGTTTGACAGTTACTTTTATTCTTGTTACACCCAGAGTTATATAGTATACTGCGATTGGTCGATATAGCTGTAAATGTGAAGATTCAAAAGATGATATGGTCTATGTTATCCGAATCTACAACACCACACCAGCAAGTCTGCAACCAAACATGAACCAGCATTCAAAATCGTTTAAAAGTAAGAAATATGGTCTTGGTATTCGAACTAGGTATGTATTTTCTTTGATATTTTCAGAATCTGAAAATGGTCTATTTGCGTTTTTATATAAAATTTCTTGAAGCTAAGATAACCTTTTAAAAGTTTCTGTTGAAAAGATTATGTTTCAATAAATTAAAATACCGTAACCCGTTGCATCAGTTAAATCGATGTCGTCATGGGATCTAGATGTCGCGATAAGGTCCTTCCTATCGAATTTTACGAGTTAATTTGTTACGATGTTTATCTCGCAAACGTATCTGGTACCTTTTGACATAATACTTTTATAGACGTAAGGAAATTACTTTTAGTTTATTTATTATCTACATATAATGAAGTTTTAAAGTATTTTATAAAATATTCTGTTATAAATTAATAAGTTGACAGGTTAATTAAGAAAATGTAAAAAAAATATATATATACATTAGTATTTTAAATTCTATAAAAAATACCTTAGTATTTCATTATTATTTCTTAACCTTACTAAAACCTACCAATTCCAAATTTTAATAAAAGAAAAGCAGAAAATAAGATTAATTGAAATTAAACGACTCTGAAATTGCTTATGAAATGATACGTTTCTATATATAATTTCCTCTTTAGTAGAAAGTATTATTCCAAATTCCACTAAAGTATGGTATTATCAAAAAATTGGCTCTATTACAAAACTATTCGCCTTCTAACTATCTTGATCAAATAAAAAATTAACCCAAAGAGGGTGACGTGGTCGTAACAACCTGCGTCTCATAGCAAGTCAACGAAATACTAAATTGGACATAATATAGCATAATTGACATAAAAGGATATCATTTTATTCAACACATATGTTTTTAAATGTGTGGGTGTATAAAAATGTAAAGTGTTTTTTTTTCCATATTTTTCTTAACAGTCGGAATTTTTATTTTTTTTTTTTTTAAATGCAAGAAATATTAAAACATAAATGAAGTTATAAATGAAAAATACAAAATAATATTTAAAAATGTAAGCATAATTAATACAAATTGATTGTCCACAAACTTTAATATTAAAAAATGTGCAACTTCGATTGAAACATTAACATAATTTTATACAAGACTATGAAAATAAAACTGAGACGGCTGGATTCAAAAGCAATATTATTTCTAGCGCATTTTTTTATTTTACAAATACTATGATTTTTATTGTGAGAGGCAGAGAGTCTTATTTGGAAGTTTGTCTAAGGGTAGTTGTTTTATATCCGCAGGGCGCATCGGGACGTGTCGTGTTCTTTGAATCCAAATGTATTTTTTTTTTAGGATTTCCCTCAAATTATAAAATCAATTATGCGACGTCTACATCATGTTACCGACAAAGATTGTATTAAAATGCTTTTATAATATGTACTCAAAAAAACGTAAGTAATTATTAAAAATGGTTTATTGTTTAAAAAATAACATAGTAATTGTGTTATGTTAAAAAAGTTATGTAAATAAAATTATAAATAGCAGTGCATTTTCTGAGCAACTTATTATGTCACTAACATTATTTCATTAAATTTAGTCATAGCCGAGATTATATAAAACACTGCGTTTCACTTGAGCAGTCAAAAACAATTCTTATTCAAATGAAACAAAAAGCAATTAACGGCGGAGATATCCCTCCGTCCTCCGAGAATACAAGAGGAGAGATTATTGAAAAAATAATTAATAAATATTTATGGCGGGCCACCTGAGGAACGACAAGGCTCGGATTCCATTTTTATCCAGTGCTCGAGTCCTCATCTGCAGCGCTACACGGAAAAGCGGTTTATTACGAATGCAAAATTTTCCATTCATATTCAAAATTTTATATCCCGATGTGGCTGGGAGAGAGCTAATTTATTCCGAGGGAGCAAGGAGACGTCCCAGCATCTCGCGTCTTGGGGGGATTAAGCAAGGGTTGAGCGTTGCGAAATTGACAGGTGCCTATCAAAAATTACAATTAATAATTGAGATGCGGCCGTTACTGATGCGACTTCATACCACCAGAAGAAATATGTGACTAATACATACATACCAACTCAGTTAATTATATTTGACAGAACTTATGTCAAACTTCTGTCAAAAAAATATAATGACCTTCAAGAGTATCTAAACAAAGTTTACCATTAAAGACATTCCTAGCTCGGTGGAATTGTAGTTGTAACTTTGATATTCATAATTCTAAACAAAGGGTTGGTAGTTATGCACGTCATAAAGTCATATGGGATGAACTCGGTCTGATTACGTCACTAGTCTATCCGTCACGCGACTGTAAACATCGTTGCGCATCGATTACCCGTTTTACAGCTGGGACACACTTTAATGGCGGTAATCCACTACTAACGAAGTTTTACTGCCAGTTACGACTGGCAAAATACAGCAATCAGAATTTATCTACAGGACATTTCATTTCCCTAATTCGTGTATACCGAGCTTTACACAAATTTTACTGTAATCTTTGTATTTTTGTTTTATATCCAATAACAGTTTTATTACATAATTGAAATTACATGCACTTTTATTCGGATTATTACTACTCAGATTTATTATAATATGAATATTCTTAGAAATATGAAATTGTGTCTAAATAAACTCGTAATTATATGACCATTAATTCAAAATAAAAAAAAATAAACTTTATCAAATGAACCTTTACGTTAAACGGATCACAAGCAATCATTCAAACCTTCATAAAGAGGACAGTTATTTGCAAGTGCCCGAAAAATGCATACGATAAATTGCCGCCAGCAACCGATAACTCATTGTGATATCAGAACGAACAAACATTGGATTTGAGTAACAAATGTCGGTACTTCATCAAAAAGTCCATATGCAGCTATAAACGTCCGATGTGGCCCAGCCAGGGATGACTCTGTACTGTTTTAACTTGTATAATAACTTACATTCATTGAATTATTCGGCAAATACAATTGATAATTTTAAATGCACAATTTATTTTATTTCAACCTTAATAAACAAAAAAATACTGTCAATATATGAAACTAACATATATTACAGATAATTTTAAATAAAGTAGTAAAAGAAGTTATATTTTATTTAACGATTGCAATATGATAATTGACAACTTTGTATTTAGTTTATATATTATATAATTTGTATTTTGTTTATATAAAATTATCACTCTAATGGGCCTGGGTCTTTCCAGTCATACTGGTATTTAAAATAGAAAATCGAACTTATAGTTAACTTATTATTAATTACTAAATAATTTATTTATTAGGCACTGCTTTCTATGGACGGTTCTGCACTGCATGTGTGTGTTATCTTTTGTTATGAATGGAGGTCATTTTTCAGTGACGCGAGCCGCAGGCCTCTTCAGCCTGGACAAGCTCAATGAATTATTGTTTCCAATCAATGCTTTGTTTTCATTATATCAGGCAATATACACACTTATGTATATAAACTTTCATTTAAAAAAATCGCAATTACTTGCATAGATTATAATTATTATTATATGTAATAATGGCCCGGGCGCATTTTCATAATTCCCCATCCGCGCAATTCCATCAGGAATTTAATCCTAGCTACGTCGTAAATATTTTGTCCGATTAACCGTTCGACAGCCGCGAGGCGTAAGAAAATGTTAATTAACGAATCCATTGTTTCCCGCCCGGCGGCTCCAAGATGGTGCCGCTTCCGTTTCCGCCGGCCGCCTTCTTTATGTGCGTTTCCCTTATTTTTACGTCAGACGGGTATATTGTGGTGCGACTGCGGCGCACCCGACTATAATGATTTTAATTTCCTCTAATCAAGCCTTCGGCGGAGCTTAAGAATTCTAATCGTGTGCGACGACGCCGCAGCTGACAGAAACATCAGCACTTATTCTGATTGGGACGAGTGTGGCGCTGAATAATTAATACGCCTTTATTTTGAATTATTTTATGAAACAAAGCCGTTGTGACGCCTTCGTTTATGAATCTTAAGAGCATCTTAAACTCATCGTTGTGTTATGAACGACATTGTTCTGCCTTATAGATATATTATAACACAAAATTCATTTAGGTCTATTGGTACATTGGGTTATTTGTATAGGGAATATATTAAGAATGTTTATCATTAATGTCATAATTATTATATTTATAAAATGGAAACCTTTCGGGGCCAAGACTATCAACACAACTCACATAGACATCCCTACATAGTATATCCCTATGTGTGCTAGGTATTTAACTATAAACCAATGTTAGTACATTGATAGCCGTTATCAAAAAGATCACTGCGAGCAAAGTTTAATTATATGGGGGCGAAGAGCAACCCCTTCGTTCAATTCTCACTAACGACCACATTTCGGTCGTCTAAATCACAACCACGCCACTTGCAATTAATTTTTTAACTGCTAAATGTTACATTTCAGAGCTTTTCTACCGTTTATTATCATATAAAATTATTATTAAATAACAGATATTGTGTCTTTAACTATATCTATATATTAACAACTTCAAGAGCTTTTATATGTATATATACTAATGTATATATATCAAATAATTTTGATAAACATATAAAACGATTGTGTTTTTCTTTTATCATTAAATATATTCTATATAAAGATAGTCAATTAATATCCATTTCATACAAGCAGTGTTTATTTAATAATTTTGGTTCATCCATTATCAATTAAAATTCATTTAATCAATTTAAATCCTTTCAATCACTCTCAATTTTACCCAAAATAATAAATCAAAATACATACGACTAAAATTTGGTGTTAAAAGTTAAAATGTTCACATTTCATGGAATTCAACGCATACTTTTGAAAACCATATTCGCGGTGTTTGCTGCGGTCCGCACAATTAAGACAACCCTTGCAGGCTCTGCTCTGCATTCAAATGCGAAGCCCTGCCGCAATACAGCGCTTAACACTACGGAATTGAGTGCCAAAATAACCGACTTACAAACCAACACCATCAATTATGTGAAAGAGATTAATTTTGAACGACGATGCTCCTTTGATAATATAATAAAGTCTATGTTTTAAATTGTTACCTTAAAATTCACTGAAAAGATAAAATAAAAGATATGATGTTAAATATTTACACTGGTTAGTCACCTTTCTTATATAACTAATAGTTAGAAATGGTTAGTGGGATAAGCAATCCCGACGCAGTTATTGCGGGGATGGGAGACCAACCCTCATTTTATCTGAGCTAAGTTTTTGCAAGGTTGTATTTGTTAGATATACCGAGTCGTTGTGACTACAAAAACAAACTACAATATAGATAACTAGAATAATGTCCAGTCTAATCGCTATTGGGGCTACACTTATCAAATATTATTGTCAGGACCAAAATAATGAAATGTAATGAGATTTATTACAGCGTAACAACTTCATCTCCCCGACATACTCATAACCCTCGAATAAATAAAGCAGTAATAAAATGTGAAAAACGATTACAGATCAATGAAGCGTGGCTTCCCTCTTGGGGCGCAAATAAAAACCTGAGTACACACTTCAAATATGCTTTTCTTAATCGTTCTCATAAAACAAAGATCAGTCTACAATCTCCCCCGCGCGCAAAAATATAAAAACGAGCCCCCATTGCTCATATTGCGTTTGTTAGCTCCAATTTTCCCCACAAATTGTTTCCTATTGGAGACAAAATCTATATTGTTTAAACTCCGGATGTAATACGTAATCGGAAAAACAAATGGCACATTGCGAACACTCCGCGGTCGAAATATTGACGAAATTAGAGTTGGTTACGTCTTTTGAAATGTATGTAATCTGACTTATAATATAGCTATAAGCATAACAACTTTTGAAAATATGAAATAAATATAATAATTTTTTTACGTTTCTAAGTGTCACTATCACATTTGAGAAATATTTAAAAGTTCTTAAACGAGGCATCGCCTAAGGTATTTTCGAGATTGGCTTAAAATCTCCCTACAGATGTGTCATTGTAATTTGCCGAGGGATGACGGATACGAGCTACGATTATAATACCGTAAGCCATTTTAATCTTAACTTAGTTAAAAATCTTTCGTCCGACATTAGCATTAATCACTTTTGACAGTCACCTAATGGATATGTAATTAATATTATGTAAAGCCGATTCTTATACTTATATTATTTTTGCACAGTAATGTTTTAGCTTTTAGTTTATGATATATTTCATGTCTTAATTAGTGAGTTACCTTATTTGCTAATGTATTTTCAAGAAAATATTGAAGAAATTTCTAATTAGAATAAAACATTTTAATGCATTTATGATGTCGCCTTTAATATAGTTGCAAAGACGAATTTAGAAAATAGATTTCTTACCTCAGTATTAAATACAAATTGAATTAATATTACAAAGGAAAATGCCCTCATCAAGCACAAATCTAAATCTTAATTGAACACCGACATTGAGAGATTTCAATTCAATTACTAAACCATATTTAGCGAAATCCAATCCCCTTTCCTTGAGAAATAATATTATTTATTCACAAAAAATAATACAAAACGCGGTTAGGAGACGCCGATCGCTGTGTTGGTTTAACTGAGATCATTCGATGTAAAAGTTGAGGCTGAGGACGGAGGCAGGAAGAAAACTTGGTTAGGCGAAACCCTCTAAAAATGATTGATGCCATAGAGCGGCGGGGGAGGCCTAGTACTGACGTCGCTCAAGTTGAACGTTTTAAAACGAATGAACGTCGAACCGATGGAAATTTCAAAATGAAGATCATTAGCGCTATATCGACGCCCCGATCCCCTGCGTTTCATTATTACGATGGAATTTCGTATTTTTGCCCCACAGTTTTATTGGCTGGCCGTCAATCATATTGGCTCAACGATTAGATTTAAACTAGCTCGAACAGACGCTGGAGTAACAATGGCGATCGATTGCATTGGAATCGCTTACAACCAATTTCCTAGCGCATTGGAAACATTGAACAATTGTTTGAAGACATGTTATAACATGGAGCGTTTAGCCTGGAAGCTAACAAGCTCTGACGTGGTTTGTTTCTGCGGAATCTTTGTTCAGAATATAACAATTAGGTAGACAAAGCGGCTGGTGGCGGACGCGGACGGCGTTATCGCCGGTGATGCTCACACAATGCTACCGCGACAATGCATGCTCAATATCTTTACGCTGCCTGCTACTGAAGGACGATGCACCCGCTTGTTGAATCAGACTCCTTTGCTCCACGTTTAAGGTAATGACATAGATTAGAAAATATAGATGGGGCAGCCTCCAGTCCTATACATACTAAAACATTTCATTTTTTTAAATATTTATACCTACTTTTCTTTAAAAGCTCACTATCATAAAAAGATAACAGTTTTTTTTTAATTTAAGATATCTTGTAAACCTTGACATTGATAAATATATTAATATTTATGCATATTCCTCACCAAAGAATATATTTTTTTATTACCATTTACCATAAGTTAAGTATCTGTAATGTAATGATCTATGAGCCGTCGAGACACCTCGAAGCCGCCGCTTTGTGTTCACTTCCTCGCAGCGTCTCACGACACTCGTCCTCCCACACTCCTGAATGCACATTTGATGTTCTCCCTTATTCAAAGATAGTGGTAATAACTGCTTGATACTCTCCCCTGTACCGTACTCGGGCTTTTCATAAGGGTTCTGTTCAAACTTTAAGAGTTAAAAAATCTTTTAAAAAAATTATTAAATAGTTTAAAATTTCCCACAACCAGTATGACCTATTAAATCAAATAAAGCATACAATATAAACAATAAACATTAAAGCAGCTTCGCAGTCGTTAGTAGAAATGTACACACAAAACGATTAATCACAAGCAAATTAACAATTCGTGTAACAAGTGACGCGTCACTGAACATTCACGCAATCAACGTTGGCATGACACCTGCGGATGTTGAGTTTAATCGCATAAAGAGCTAATTGTCTGTGCGGATTCCGCAGGTAAACACTACACGCCTGTTCACACACTACCACACATTTGAGTTACGAATATAGTTCCTCCGTTCTAAATTCAAATTACCTTTGATAAAAAAGCGGTTATCGATATACGTATTATAACTTTTTCGCTTTTCTTTTTACATTATGAAGAAAAGTTTTAAAATTATACAATTAACAAAAATTGAGATAAACTATAATGTTTGTATAACTAATTAAATTTTCTTTATTTATACATATATGTATTAAACATAATTCAGAAACAAAAGCTAAAAAGTTTTCTATTTAAAAAAAACTTTCTCGACCAGTCACTTAATAAAACCTTTTTTCAGAAGTATTATCTTATTAATTTTACTCTTTAATCACAGAAGTTCGTAGCTCCATGTACTATACAAATGTACTATATCACGGTAATCGTCGATCGTGTTATTCGACATGGAGTGATTTAATTCCAACAGATATTTATGAGCCAGCGCTTACGTTAATGGCAATTTGACTTAATAAAGCACGTATGTCATTCAATATGAAACTGTAATGTAATGTTATCGTGGATCGCAATTATTGCTATTAATGTGAATTATACATCCATTTGAATATGGAATACATTCATTTTATTTAATAAAATCTCATTAGTAGAATATTCGAGGACTTTGGAGTTTGATTTTTCATTGCTACATCACTAATCTATTTTTTTATTTGTATTTGTTTTTTTTTATGAACGTCATAATATTACGATGTGTTAACATTGTGACTGTTTTATGGTATTTTTAGTACAAGGGAGATGTTTAGTCAAATGAGAATACAGGAAAAATATAGGGACATAAGTCTGCATAAAAATCGGAGTTATGTTTTATAGCAAACGTGCTGCGAATAAAAGTGACTTGATCTTTAAGGTGCCGTTTCCTTACCTCGAATTTAATATAAAAGATATAGTTGGGTAAATTATTTTGTTTATAAATATACTTATTCCTTCAAAAATAAAAATGATTATTATTAAGTATATGATAGTCAAAGGTTTCATTGTCAGTTATTATTAGAAATAGATTTTTGTTGCTTTTAATGACTACATTATTACCTTTCAACGATATTTTAAGTAATAAAAAAAAATTGCTATCGTTTCTCTTAACTACAAATTATTTTTCCTTAATTATATTATAAAAAAAATCGCTGCAGCAAGCTCGTCACGCATCGAAGTCTCGTCGCCAACTCCTGCCAATTCTTTATTATTCATGGTACGATCTCTTTCAGAGTGTTTTATATGAGCAACGATCGAGTATCAATTTGCTCAGAACCGCCCTATATTAGCATTCTCCTTGGAGCCGACACTGCACTACAAGGACATAGAAAATAAATTATAATAGTTTGACTCCCAATGATTGTATAGAAGTATTGGGTTGTTTAATATGTTTCAAATATTTCTTCAAATTTTTATACTAAACATTTTATCATTATTAATACTCGAAAACCAAATCTAATAATTATAGTAATTATTAACTAACTTCAATTACACGTTATTCGTTAACTTACACTCATTTAATATTAGTTGATATTTAATATTTGTTTAAATATCTTTGAAATTTAGTCTATAGTTCTCCCAGTATAATAATTATTTTTACACATTCCGATATAATATCTGAAGATTATCATACTATAAGATAATTATACACAAGAAAAACACCAAAAATAAAATTGTATAAAACACAGGAACAAAAAGGAATTCAAAATCCCACGAAACTCGCTTAGTTCATTTGGTCTTAACAAAGCTTTGTGCCACACTACGTTAAGTAGCGCACTATGGTTATGAGTGTTCATAAAAGATACGGAGACTCCTAAGGTACCTTCTTCTAACTACAGTGCTGCCAATATTACTTAATTGTAATACAAAACAAAATAATATTGAATATATTATAACTATTAACTCACACACTCTTGCTAGTGTTGCTAGTAATTTTACATATTTACATTAAATAATTTTCTTATAAGGCTTTTTACATCTTATAACTTTGTATCAAATAATTTTTAGGAGGGAATGTGTTAGGAAGAATGACTTCTTTTGTCACGGGAGCTTATTGCACTCAAAAGAAGAAACGAACATTAAAGTTTTCTTGTAATTTGTTGGTTTGTAATGAAATAATCATTTTTATTTTTTTTTTACCTATCTTCAAATTGTTCATAAATATCTTCTTCTTCTTCTTTTCTTCTATCTTTTGTTCTTTTCTTCAACACAGCTACTACGGTACTGAATTTTATTTCATTTACGTAATAAGAAAATATACAAATTAGAAGAGTAACTAAAACTGCTCTACGAGGGTGTCACGCGCACAATACTGATTTTCGCTTAGTAAATGAGCATTCATTCTCTGCAATACAACTTGTCTCCATTGTAACAATCCTATAGACAAAACTTATTTAATTAAAGATTATACTTTGAGTTATTTTTGAAAGGTCTATATAAACCTCTTCACAGTTGTTTGTAAGTATTATACAGAGTCACAATTGCTAAAAAGATAATGATGACAAATGATATATCAATGAACTCTAAAACAGAGAACATAATTATAAGTAAGACCTTAAACATAAAATAATTACTACACGTCACGACTAACACAACGAGTATGCAATGGAAACAAACATAGACATGTATAGTTTAACTAACAAGGGGCTGTTAATTTAAATTTACTATCTTAGCGTCGCGTAAATGAACGGGAAGATGATTGCTATAATGGGATTGTAGATTTCGTCGCGAAGTCATAAGTATTCTGTGTTCACTTCAATATACATAACTTTATACTTTATATGTAACGTCTGTGCCTCATAAAATGAAACTGAATTTAACGAAATTGTCTTTTGAAGTGACTTCAACTATCTATTATTATTAATTAAAAACAGATTGAATAATGCCAGATATAATGTTTACATTGTCGATTAATTTCAATATAAAAACTCTATAAAATATTTTTTTAAATGTCTACAAACATCTTATCTTTTACTTATTTAAATCAATATTTATCACAAACCTAAAGAAAATCTAGGACCGAAAAACTGAACAAGACAATAGACAACACAAGATCACGCGATCATGTAAATTTACGATGGTTGCAATTTTTAATTACTAGTGTCTGAGCATCTGTCTGGAGACATTTGTGGCGGGCTGAGTGGCTGTCAGGTGAGGAGGCGTCGGGAGCGGTTAAGCGTGGCATTTTACCGCTTTTATGCATATTTGATGGCACCGCCATAATCTCTGCGAGGGAGCCTCACCTGTATTCATGTACATGTAGGTTTTTCTTAAAATTACGTCATTTTTTAAACCGCTTATAATGTGTTCAGTTCTTTAGTTTTTCTTAAGATTATGTTTTTTTTTTATTTCTGATTATGTTTAGTTCATTTAATGTAATTTATTCATCTCTATTCTTTATTATGGTAAAAATATTTATTATATATTTTTTATTTTTTTGTATTTTAGTTGTTTTTTTTTTCTATAATATTAATAAGAAATATAAATAATATTTCGTTTAATATAAACACATAAACAAACAAACCTATTATTAAATAAATATTAAATTATGTAAACATTAATCCTACACGTGAACACCAAGCCTTAAATTAATTCTGTAACATTAGTAACCTTCAATAATCCGTCATTTTAAGCCAAAGTCGATGAATTCGAAAATAATTACAGACATTAGCGGCGTAATAAGAGTCCCGTATCAATTACTGGCCGTAAGCAAACAGGGTATTACGTGCTCGATATTAAAATCAAATTTAGGGACCGCCCCGTTTCTAAAACACCTAGATATAGAACAGCAGGGACGTGTGGAAATAAGGCCTCTGAGGTACTATCTGCAAGTACTAGTAAAGAAAGCAACAGCATTAATTATTATATATACAATCATTAAAGTAGTAATCACTTAAGTCTCAGTATCTTGTATTTAACAAAGCTTCATCAGTGAGTAAATTTGTTATGAAAGCTTCTGCAATAAACTTATATTTCTGAAAGCAAAGAAATAAAATTTACTTGCTATCCTTACAGAGTGTGTTTGTATTTGTCTATGTACATGAAAGTGTGCGTAGGTAGTGTGTATGTGTGTAGATGACCGTAGCGACACATCAATTAAAATCTCATTTCGAAACCAAAACACGTCATGCTGTCATTTTAAAACAAAATGAAACAATCGAATTCTATGTCGCAATTTGTAGACGAAGAAATGAGTATATACCATTGACGTCAGTGGTTGGCCATGCTACGTAATATCTGTAGAAACTTTAAATGTAATTTTAATAAACTGGACTCTACCTACGTCACAGCGTTTCAGAACGATTTCATTTTTCAATAATAATCGTCGATCCTATACAATATTATCTTTCCTTTAATCGTATGATGTATATTGTTTCAGGACCACGAGGAAATACAAATAACGCACAAGCTCTTCCGCCCGTCGACCTCGAAGGGGTAAGTTATTTTGCTTGATTACTAGCGATTAACAAAACTAAGTAATCCACAACCACAATACTGTCGATAATACTCTGCTACATAGAAAAAAAAAATACAAATCTATGGAAAATAATATATTTAATATTAGTACAACATTTGTTTCTTTTGCTTGATTACGAGCGTTTAACAAAACTAATCTACATCCACAATATTGTCGACAAAAAACTTCTACTATAAAAAATATTTTTTTTATCTAAAAAACGTAAGGAAAATTATTTAGTTAATATTGGTACAATAATTGTCTCCACGTATATTCAAATAAGACACACGTAATAGCATTTCTTGAAGCCTCCAGCATCGCTCGTAAAGCTCTACAATTGTCGCGTAGCATATTTATATTATTTATGTTTACTTGTAAGTACGTGGGGCGTGATACCGTGATCCCCGAGTCGCTGTAATTATTGCGTGACTTATTGCCGAATAGATAACACGTTCTGTACTTCACCAGATTACTTTGACCTTAGAGTTTTGATACGTGTGATAATACTTAAATCAATGTTATACATTTCTGACAATTTAATCATAGTTTTTATAATTATTATTATTGATGAAAGTATTAAAATATACTCGTATATACAATATTAAAGAAAATAGGTTTTTGGAAGCCTCTTTAGAGTACAAAATTTTGCTTTGAATAATATTAAGATAATATGATAGATATCATGCAAGTTTCTTGAGGCAATGTGAGAGGTCTTAAAATAATGGTAGTGACATCTATAATGGAGGGTAGCGAATTTATCTTTCAAAGCTTGATCGTGACTCCCCGAAAGAGATTTCTGTAATTACACTGATTATGAGTACGATCGTGACTTATTGTACCACCCCATGGAACTATACCATAAAAATATACACAATAAAAGAAATATATCCAATTTTCGTATTTCTATAAAAGCTTTTGGCACTCTTGTATGCAAAATTTGGCTACTTTACGTAAATATACATTTTTAAATTTTATGAGACTGCAATTTTAGTTTACATTTTATGATACCTATAAAAGAAAATAAATAAAATATTTATAAAAATCTGTATCTCGAAAAATACTTGGTTCATACCGTCGTTATAGAGGTCACAGTTCCCTAAAGAAAAAAATGTGTTTAAAATTTGGGCAGTTTAATAAAATCTAAAGAGACATACGTAATAAATTTAAACTTTGTTATTTTATATTATCAAAGTAAATAAGTAAAGAAAACACGCACCGTTGGAAAGAACAAATATAAATACAACCTTTTAAAGCACAGTTGTTTTTGGGAAAAATTCGGATATTTTTTTTTTACCCACCATTACAATCAATAGTGCCGTATCAACTTTGTTACATTAAAAAAATATATTTTCTTTAAACATATTAATGTTTTTTTTATGTTTATTTTTAAAAAATAAGACGGTGCGAAGACAGGAAATAAAAAAAATATAAACACATTAAAAAATACATTATGGAGTAAACCGGAAATTAACAAACTGTATTTTTTTTAATCCGTTTCAGTTAATTGTTTAACTAACTATGAAAAATTTAAATATATTTCTACAATTTATAATGAATAATATAATCTCTACTACATTTTTTATTTATTTTACTTACTTTTATTTTTCATAAGCTATAGGTACAGACTTACATTCATACTATTTAATTTACATTATTATTTCTTTATTTCAAATATTTGTGAGAATGTTGTCCTCTGTACAGGGTTTTATAAAAATATTAATGACTCTAGAAAGATTTAGAATAATCTAAAACTTTACCTACAGTGGGTCAAAACTGCTCTTTGTAAAATTTATTTACACAATAATCCGAAAAGTTAGTTAGGCTATAACGTTAAAACAAAGTAAATGAAGATACTTAACCTTGTTGAGAAGTTTGAGCCAATAAAACAAAGTTTCAAACAAACGAATGCATTAAAGTCACCCGCAAACTGATCCAATCGTAATATCGCACTTCCAGACATCGAAACTTAGTATGCATTGACTTTGAAAAGTCGTCCAAAACTAAGTTGGGTTATGTTTATGAAACTATTCGGATGCGGGTGTGTGCCGCCGATACACATGCAAGAACTCGCGCCCAACTCTAGGCATAGTTCGCTAAGTGGAACAGCTGTAAAACAAAGTGGCGAAGGGTCTAGGAACTTAGTGTGTACGTTAGCAACTATTCGGGGTCCCGAGCACATGTCCTTCGAAGACGCGGCGGGAGTGGCGGAGGCGTCGCGGCGCCTCGTCGCTTCACAACTTTGACAGTTTAATTCGGGAAGCACGGGTACGGCCGACGACCGCGGCCGATTTATAAATAAGTTAAACTAGGTTTAACAAAGTAGGTTTTGCGGAGGATGATAACGAAGCAGCGCCTACGTTCCGCCCTCCCCCGCTCGTCCCGCGTGCAGATAAACTTTTAAAATGACTTTGGAAGATTTTGAGCTTTTAATCGGTAAAGTTGTTCAGACAGACAGTTCAGGCACAATCCTTGAACCGCTTGCGCCGGCGACGGCGGCCGCAAAACTTTGTTTTACAGGACTACTTTTGTTCTTGTTTCAAGGTTGGACTCTTAAAACAAACTCCGGTTCGACGGAGTTCGTGAACTCGGGCGCCAACAATTTACAAATTTCTCTCTTTCATAACAACTAACTGCCGCTCGGCGCGCGGCGAAAGTTGTCCTGCGTAGATCTTAATCGCATTGTCTGTTGCGCTCGCGGCTCGAACAGCTGATTGTGACGACAGAGTTTATCGAACTTTTGCATTAATTGGACTATAACAGGAGTTTGAATATTGAATGGGACCACTAAAGTTACTTCTGCCCATAATGTAGGCAGAAATATCATAAATTCAATTATAGATAAGCTTTTATTAAACAATAATTTCCCTTTTTAAATAAGACCTGCGCAGAAAACTGTTAAAACCATATCGCACTAAAGTGGACAGCAGTCGGCTCCCTCTGATCCATTATTCAATTTGTTTAAGTGACACTGATACCGCAATACTGTGGTCGAAAAAAACTCGTCTGCCAAATTAGACGGCGCCCCCGGTCACCGGCGGCGGATTCTTTTTTCAGTTTACGCCTCACCTGCCAGGGGCCGTCGAAGTGGTCTAGCGATAAAACATTGATTGGCTTTTAATCTAACATATTTTCGTTTTTTATTTCTTGTATCTTTCTTTTACTACTTTAATTTTGACATTCAAACCTAAATTAATACACGGACGGAAAACATATGCATTTTTTAATTTATAACGAAGATTTCAATACATAATAGTACGGAAGATTTACAAAATTCAATGAAAGCATCACATAAAGTATATAACAGAAATCTAAATGCAGGTATATATCGAGTATTCCGCGTAAATTTTACGTAACTAGAAATAAATAGGTTGCGGGTGTGTGGGGCGGGGCGGCGTGGGCGCGGCGTGCGCGCGCAGCCCCGCTGCCGCCTGCCAGGCCTGCACTCGGCCTCCGCATAGTCCGCGAATCGCGCTCCGCGAGTACCCGCGCCGCGGAGACCGCTCCTCGACTCTACTCCGGCTACGACGACCTACGGACAAAGTTTTTCGACTTGGAAGCGCTACGAAGTGCTACGGGCTACGGACTTTAACTTAATTCGTTTGTGTAGTGGATTGTCGTATATTACATAGTGAAATCGTGTTTTTTTTAAACGTTAGTGCGCTATGAGGGATCGATTCTTTTAATAGTGATGTCGGCCCTCGTCCGCCCCGTTTGGTAAGTTTTATAACTTTTTTTGTAAAAATAAAATTTATTCAAGTCGGATGAGTGTTAAATTTACAGTTCGTATTTCGGGATTTATTTCAGCGGTGATACTCAAGAAGAAAAAATATATATAAAAAATCGGGTACGCACAAATCCCACGCTCGTAAAACCATTTCACGAAAACTATTTTTTGAGAACAATAAAATATTTGAGTAAAAAACTAGGAAAAGTAATCGTTTCTGTTGGTTAGACGAAGTGCAGTTATAATTAATTTTTTATACGGTTTTGTTGATTATTCTGATCTCGGTTAAATATATCAAATAATTTAATTATCTTAAGCGAATGAAGTCGCGACGTCAGGCTTTTGAAAGAAGACAAATAAACATTTGTAAACCATTTTTTTCACTTAATTATTTAACTATTGAAACACTGCATTAATTCATATAATTTTTTTATATTCTAAAATCATTTGGTATTTTATAATAATGTTAATAAAAATAAAGTTACGATAATTTTATTTTTATTTAAATTTACTGAAAATAGTATTGTGTTTGTGTTTAAATTGTGATTAACTTCTTTTTATTAAACGTTTACGTTAAATTGTTTTATTCAAATAATGTTGAAGGAATTTATTTTCAATGACTATTATTTTAATCTCTTTAAAGTCACAAAAATAATTAATGTATCATATATTTGTTTTTTAATATTTATTACTTATAAATACTATAAATATATTTATAACAGTCATAAGCAAAAGTTCACAAATCCGTTTTTTATCGCTTTATAAAATATATATTTTGACCGTGATAGTATTTATAAATTATTTCATTCAATTTGTTAAAATTCGCGTAAGATAAGATAAATATCAGCAGAAATAATATTAAATATTTCACAATAAGAATATTAATGTTTTGTAGCACAATTTTCCATGGACAGATTGACTCACCATAGTAATGAAATTATATAACACTAATTAAGAATATAAAAAGTACATATATTTACTAAAAATATTAAAAGGCAATCTTTTTTTAAAATCTACGCCAATGTTAAAAAGCACTTATAAAACTAACCATTAATATAATAACAAAATATTTAAAGTCATTTATAATCTATTAAGAAACATCGTAAATTCCGTTCAAGACATACATCAGTAAGTGTTAAGTATTTCAAATGTGTGTACAATGTACACAATGTACGTCGTAAAAAAAAAAAATAATTATACCGTCCGTATATAAATATTTTATTATCACCAGTTAAATCATATAATCATTTAACCCAGGTAGGGCACACATCGCTAAACGGATTCCACGTAAGATCTTGATAGCTGTACAAATTGTTTCCACTGAAGCCGCTGAAGTTATCTGATAGGACACAACTCTGAAATGAATTTAAATTGTATTCCTGTACCTTTAAGGTGTTATTTTAAATGTAAACTTATCATGTTACCATCGTAACAACATTTTTTTTTTTTATTAAAATTATCTTTTGCTTATAAACAGACAAAAGGTAAAATTTATGAGTGGTGCAATGTGTATTAATGAAAAATTAACCGAAAATCATTTTTATCATTAATACGAAAAATATATATTAAAATATCATGTAAATACTTTCTGTGGAACTGACCTTCAAAGGCAATATATTTACATTTCGTTTTCAGTCAGAATTATGGTATTATCAATAAAGTCAGAAATAACAAATAATTTTCGAATTGCCAACAGGGGCCCGTTGCAAGCCCCGTACGGCACACGGGGACTTGATTCACCGATAACCATCGCTCCAAGTACACCCTTTATTCAGGGTTGTACCAACTAATAATTTTATATTTACACATTTTATGACATGATCTTTTCACAGTTAAAGTTTTTTTTTTCATTAATATAGTTTTTTTGGAGATAAATCAAAAATCAAATCATTAGTCGTTTCTAAATCTTATCTAATACATTCAGTTTTTTTTTCTATTAATTTTTAACACTAAAATCAGGTGATTTAATAATATATTATTCTATACTAAAATCAATAACATAGCATCATTCATTACAATCAACCAAAACCTTCTCGAAAAAAACCCAAGCGTAATCTTTAATCTTAAAATAAAATACATAGTTAAGGACCAACAAAATAAATAATTATAAATAAATATACGTATAAAATAATATGATGTTAAAAAAAATATGTCATTAAAAAGAAAAAAATAAAACGTTGCTATTTTTCCACTATCGGTAACCCTACATTTACCCTAGGGGTTGTAAGCTGGGGCGAGTAGTTACAATGCACCGCGCTCGGTACCATTACCCCACTTACTTAAACTATTGCGATATTGATTTTACACTCATATGTTGCTTTGTACCTTTTGTTTTTAATTCATTTAAATTCTAAAATAGGCTTACTTTTTTGTAATACATGTGAAATTCGAATAATCCTAGCGAATCTATGTAACCATTTACAACAAACACATCTAATCGTCAGCTTTTAAATATTGTTTCAAATGTTGTTATAATCGCACATGTTAAATTTTATTACGTGTTTCTCTATTTTTGTTACTAAATATTTCGATTATACATAAAGAGCACCATGAATAACAGTTAATATCACTCACACTAATGTATATAATATTATAGTTAAAAAAAAATACTTCCTACTTAAATACTTTTACCACTACCTACCTACTACTTACTTCACTGTTCTGTTTTACTGTATCACTACTTTACAGATTATACACAAAAAACTAATTCCTTATCTTTTTTAACTTAAAAAATAGTAAATATTTTACCTCTGTTATTTTTTTGGATAAGCTTCTTGAACTTAAATCTTTTATGATCTTTTTTAGAATTTAATTTCGCAAATGAAATCAAAGACAAACATTGTTATAATTATATAAAATACATTGTCAAAATAAAAGATTATAAGATCATGTCACTGAATATCTCTAGTACTACAGTACTACGACGTATTAAGTTGTCGTATTAACTTATTCACATTTGATTAACAACAAATTATTTACTGTTCTCAGATTCAATGAATGAATTTAATAAGAAAAAATATATGAAAATAGTTAAAATTATGATATAAGTACTTAAAAGTGAGTAGGTAAAAAAATCGACCTCCTAAATTATTATCATTCGTAAATTTAAAATTATTCTGAACTGGATTCGAACATGCGATCTATGGGGACCATCCTGTTCGTTTCCGTTTTGATTTTTAAATATGATTTGTGCCTCTTTTATATTTTGTTAAAATAGAAACTGAGTAAACAGATAAGAGCTACATCCATATAAGCTTCTCACTAATGAAACAGAAGTCACATTATATGGGTATATCATATTTTCCCCAATCCTTATCGCGTCCAGTTATCAAACAGCATCAGCTGCTATTAGCTGTAAACTTAAGTTTTCGCTAAAGCCATTAAACACGAAACTCAATTTAAGGATCAGATCAAATTGGAAGAGCATTTATCTTCGCTGGGAGTCGATTTAAAAGCAAAATCACGCAAGCACACGATGCCATTATCGCGAGAGCGCGATCCTCAGCCGCGCCGACTCTATGAATCTAATCCACGGGATTTAGCCTCTGATTTACAGTCGACCCGAGCCAACGAGGGCGCGACTGCTTGAAAGAAAAGTGATAATGTCTTAATCCTACCACACTCGAGTTTTCTCCCTCCAATTTTATGGTCGCGCGCCCAGACGGCACGTTTTGATTTATGATTTCAATAATTAAGAATTCTAAGGTGCAATTTGAATTTGAGTCGCGATGTGGGGCTGCGGGAGGTCGAGTCTGTTTGTTATTGCCACGGGGCGAGAAAGGGTCGCAGGCTTACCTTTCATTTTCTAAGGAATTATAATAGAGCTTAAGAAATTACAACGTCTTCCATATTCTAAAATATACCTATTGATGCTGTGGAAAGAGCAGAAATGAATACCTTTTATCAAAATTCATTTACTTATTTCAAACATAAAATATGTAATAAATTACATTCAATACAAATATAATTAAAAGTTCAAAGTTCATAGCAAATTTATTATGAATATATAATATTATTTCTAATAATACAGTGGCATGTATGTAAGAAGCCCTTACGTCATGGAATCTTCGCGTAATCCTCATTCGGCAATATAACCCGTTGGGTTTCCTTATATCGCGCCCTAATCTCAGGGCATTACAATTAACGCGGCCCGAGATAACCCAACACTCGCCACCCGCTGATAGAGGGTTCTACTTGTACTAGTTTAAACTGGTTAAGCATCTACCGCCCTTAGGGTTTATCTAATTACCCTACACTAACACACGCGTTTTCACGAACGCGCATTATCGTGTTGCCAGTATCCAATATCAAATCAGTTCACGTTTTGGGCAATCTCGACCAAATTTAGTTTTACTCTACTACGTCACGTACGTAAATATTTGCCGGGTCCATGGCATTAGTATTTCGAACTTCCGCTGGGCACCCTAGTACAACCGTCAAGGGCTATCGGATTCCAGATAAAAGTATAGTTATTGAGTTATAGATATACAGATGCATACAAAGACGTTTACAACATTTGCTGTTTCATTTAGTAAACTAAAAGTGTAGTTAAAACAACCAAGCCAGTTGAAATTATATATATATTGTTATATTGATACTGCATATCATTTATTTTATATATAAACCTTGTTTGTGTGAGAGTGATTTTCATTTATTTCTTTTTTATTTTATTTAATACAGAATTATAGCATGTTAAACATATGATGCATGTAATTACGAGAAGATAATTCCGAATATAAAAATAATAAAAAAGTATATTTTAAAATAATATCTAACCTTTTTAGTGCAAAATATATTTTTAATTAAATCATAAAGTTCGAACTATGTCATATTCTGCGTCAATAAAAAACTTTCACTAAAACTTTTAAAACTTAATAATGTACAACCTTTACAATTTTTTCAGCATCATTGCACAAAATAATTGTTAATAATAAATTATATTGCGTGGTGCGTTTTCTACAAATAATATCATTCAATGATTTTAATCACTCGTCTCGGATCAGCAGAGAACAAAACTTAAAAAAAGCAATTAATTTTAATTTGTAGAAATAATAGTTGGATATATTTTGCTGTATTTTCCTCTTTTAAAATGGCTTGATTAAAATTTAAATGGTCTGAAAGTGAAATGGTTTTTACGTGGGAACGATTTTTGTGCATTTTAAAACAATTCTTAAGTGTTACAAATGTGTTGACGTCGACTGGAATCGCCGAGAATCATTTCCGCGTAAAAATATTGTGGTTGTGGATGAAAAATCGAATCGCAAGTACACTTATTTATTTATCGATATTATGTCTATTACTTTTCTACAAGGAAAGGAACTGATGGAACTGTTTGTTCCAGGACGGCGCCGCACAATACTCACACGACGCTGTCACACATTAACAAAAGACGCCTGGAATTTGGAGTTGATATAGAAACTTTCAGAGTAAACGATAGACGACAGGATCGCCTTGACAGTGAAGCGTCAATGGACGAAGACGCAGTAAAGCGGCGACGACGACTTCTAGATGATGAACGAAGAGACGAAACAGACTCATATTATCGGAATTATACAACACATAGGCCAAATATTCTTCGTCATCCAAATGATGATGATGATTCTCTTGTTGAAAAAACACAGAATGCTCTCAAAACTTTAAGTTGCTGGGCTCGAGATCACTCTTCAGTGCCCGATGATGATAATGAGGATGCCAACGACTTTGACAATATATTCAACGATAAACGGTCAGACAAGATGTTACCATCATCGCCGTCTCTATCTTCCGACAGTGCGGATAACTCTCATCGAAGCTTTTCCATGCATTGTCAAAATGACGAATTAAACACTAATATGCATGAAATGGAAATTGAAGATAATTCTGAGAGGCCAACAAAAATGGAAAATGATAATAGTATAGATCATTATAAGCTAGACAAAAGTTCTCATCCCTACGACGTAGCTCATTTTGATGAGCTAGCAGATTCATCATCTAATGAATTAGAAATAGATATGTCAGATAGAAACGATGATAAGTACGAGGAAGACAGAGAAGCAAAACGAAGAAAGGCTGAAATTATATCAGTTAATAAACAGTCACTTTACAATGCTTACAAAGCTGCAACAGCTTCGTTGCCTTATTCAACACAATCTGCTTTCAAACCGCCAGCGGAAGTTAAACACAAGATACACGGTTCCAGTTTTCCTAGCGAACCTTTTGGAGGTTATTCAAATGATCATGAAAAGAGTTCGATTCACAAAGGATCGAAGCAATACACCGTCTTGCAACCGGCAGGCGCCGGGTCTCGAGCGGCCACGGCACTCCAGGAAGCCCGTACGGTCCCATCTGCCCAGCCCGCACGAGACTTAAGGCCCCTCAACCCTCTCTCTCCGCCAGTCGTCCGAGGTACAGTTCGTCTGACAACTAACCCATTGCCAACTTCTTAACGACACTAAACTTTGCGTTATGAATGAGTCAAAGTTTGTTTCAAGGTCGGCTGAGCTGGTGATAGCAAATTAACAATAACGTAGCTCTAATTTAGGCAATAACGATATCAAAGAGTATATTTAGTAAAGGTAAATCATTCATGTGCAAATAATATAACCTATATATAATATTTTCTATATAGACTGATAGTTAATATTTTGAATGTTTCTTGAGCTATACTGAAGAAAATATATTCTTTTAATAAAGGTCCTGAATGTTTTATATGTAAAATACAACTTGTAATTCAATAGTCAACATTTATATGTAGTTAAACTCCACCTACGTCAATATCGTATATAATGTATGTAGAGATTCTTCGTATGCTGGCTTTACGTCATGCAATAAAAACGGGTCAGGGTATTGGGCGGGGCGAAGTCGTACCGCCCCGCATCTCTTAAAAGAAAAATTGTCAGTCGGACCGCGCAGCCGCCTGGCGTTCTTTATTTTTTCTTTTAAGTTGTGGAGGGATGGGTCCGGAGTGGTGGGCGGAACTGCGCAGGTACGCCCTGCGGCACGCCCGCTCGTATCGATCGACCTACTCGCACCCACGCCCCACTCAATGATTAACAAAATACTAATTTGTTAATCGATTTGTCCGCAGAAGGCAACAAGTGTCCGACTCCTGGTTGCAATGGGCAGGGCCACGTTACTGGCCTCTATACACATCATCGAAGGTAAGAATGATGATTTCCATGCATTTCAGGTAACGGGAGCTTCTATTTTAAACAAGGGTAGAATATAACATTAGATATTGAAACAATGGAATTTTAGCACTTTACATCTCATAGGTAGGTATTACGATGTGATTTATGTAATACATCTATTGATTCTTTATTATTTGTCCATCAGTCTGTCAGGATGCCCAAGAAAGGACAAAGTCACACCTGAGAGTAAGTAATCTTAGAACATGAATAATCTGAATGTAGCTTACGTGATTATTTTGCAGGCTAAATTTTATTTATTACTTAGGTACATTAGACATTTTTTATGTATAGTTTAATTATAATTTTTATTAAAAGTACATCTATTTGTTGCATTATTATTATTATTTTTATTTTATATATTATTGTTCCATCATGTGATTAAATGTAGCAACATTAAACATGCCATCTAGAACTTATAACTTAGTAGAAAGAGAACAAGAATTAACGCATTTTTTTTTATATAATAAATACTTTCTATTGTAGTTAACCACCATAAAAATAAGGTTACACTTACTGAATTGGAACTGAATCAAAACAAACTTATGATTTTAAGGCAATTTTGAAACTGAATGTTTTATTGCTTTTATAAAAAAGGCTTACATCACATCAGCGTGGTTGATGAGGCCCTGCGATTGACGGAAAATCTTGTGCTATTATAATTTCTGGCTTATTATAGTATTTCTATACAAACAGACAAATAAAACTGATGTACACTTTGTCTATTTATAAACCTCCTTCATCTCACTTATTATCCTTATTAAATTTTATGGAAATTTAAGTTAGTATTATAAGTAAAATTATCAGAACTAATACCAATATTTTCGTTTCTGAGTAATAATGTTCTAATTTAAAAATAAATATTATAATGATTGGGCAACCTTAGCATTACGATAGGGTAAATATGATTTACCTCAGATAAATAATTCACATAAAAAGTATTTAATAACCAGTACCAGTACTTTTATCTATAATAAAGTTAGAAATTATTAAAAAATATTTAACAGGGTGTGTATACAAGCTAAATCCAAAGTGATAATATAGCTTCTTATATAGATTTACGTCATCAAATTACAAATTTCAATTTATCAAATATACAACATAAAGTGCAACCGGCGTTATTTCTTCAGGTCTGATTAAAATGGTCTTCCGCAAGGATTCATTCGTAGTCCTTTTTTATTTTTACTTTTTTTTAGCCTTCCCTATTTCCCTTCCCTAACCACTTGTTTGGTTATTGTAGTCCTATTTAGTGTCCCACTTAACTGAAATTCTAGTTTGTTGCCACATATCAATTATGATTGACAATACTCAATATTACAAATAATTATATTTATAGTAACAATATAAACATTTTAAGATTTACTTTCCAAGGAGTTTCTAAACTGAGCAACTAGAGTCTGAATTTTCATAAGTGCAATGTTGCTTAAAATTTCTTCAAAATATATATATATATATATTTTGAAGAAATTTTAAATACGAGTATATATATATATATATATATATATATATACTCGTATTATTTATTCCGTACAGATAAAATAGTGCCGAAAATTACTAAACAAAAACATATTTTTTTTTGTGAACTGAAAGGACTGAATAGAAAAATACAATACAATACTAGGTTATAACAACTTCATTGACAATATATAAATAAATCAACAAACAAAATAAAAATAATTAATTTCCAATATTTATTTAACATCACATAAACTTACTTAAATTTAATATAATATTTTGTGCTTGATTGTGCTTTTGATGACGTTCAAAGAATTATTGCAAAGTCTTTATTATACAAATTTAAGCTGCGGTTAAAATATCTATTGTTAATGTAGTTTTTACTCGATTGTGGAGGTACAAAAATACTTAATGTAATCGTGAGGGACGGATAGGAAATCGGACTTTAGATATAAATTTAATATTGGAAAGGAGACTGGTTGCATCTATATAATTATTTAAAAGCTTATGGAGAAAAACTAGGTCAAATTGTTTCCTACGATTGCAAAGTGATAACAATTTATAACGTAAGAGTGAGGCTTTATAAGATTGGCCTTTCTGATTCTTTCGATAATTTAATTTTTTTATAAATTTTTCTGGACTATTGTATATGATTATTGTAGCAAGGTTCCGAACGTTCCGAAATCCGAACCTGAGGGTAATAAAAAAAAAACTAGATTAAAAGTACATTTAGGCAGCAGACTCTAAACTTCGGTTTTAATGATCTAGTTTCAGATACTTTAATTACACTTTTTACTATTTATAAGCAAACATGGCAATAAAAAAACGAATGTTTTAGAAGGGTTATAAATGATGTTTGGATGTCAGTAGAATCAGCAATTTAAATGATTTTATCAAGCAAGTTTTAACGTACATGTTATGTTAATAAAAATACTGTTATATCCATAAGAAATAACAAAATTAGTAGTCCAGTATTTCATAGAAAATAGTCTCAAATGATTTATCAAGAATCAAATATCCTCTTGATATTTTTGTCTTTGTAAACATTTATACAAATTTACTAATAAATATGAGATAATATTCTTTGTTCTTTCAATTAGTTTTTATACAACTACCTACTATACTATACCATACTAATTTGTAGAATTCAATAATCCGTCAGAGGCACGAGGTGTCAGTGTTTTGTGTATGGTTGGATTGCAATAATAAATTTATAAAATTCAATTCATATGCAATCCACAAATCTGTTTTTTAAAGTAGCAGTTTATTATGTTCCTTGTTGCTTATTAAAATAAACCCGAACAAATTCAACATATTGCAATAAATAGGTTTATGTTTATCATTCAAGTATGCACAACTCTTTTTCACTTCGTATACGATGTGAAAAGAAATCCTATCTATTTTTTTTATAGAGATGGTTAATAGACTATTTCATGTACACATTAATATTAATGCGATTAATTAATTTGCTTGATATTTTTATTATAGTTTTATTTTATATTTTGCCCTTAAATTTATTTTGCATTGTATAAGTTAAGGCAAACATTCATCTGCGAAACGACAGAGCAACTAATTTTACTACACCGGCATAACTCTTATCTTCCCAGTAGTATTATCTACTACATAAAATATTAACTGCATTTTCAAGATTATTATGAAACAATAGTAATGAACTATCCACAGTATAATAGAAGTTCTCTACTTTTAATTTATTTATTATGTAGTCAATTAAATTTATTTAGTTCAGTACTATAATGGCCTTACGAAATTAAATCTTATAAGATTTTTGAATGTAATTGAAATTTATACAAAATGCTAAAGCACCAGATAGACCATAATATATTTTTTTCTATAGCTGTATTGTTTAAAATCAACTTACATAAAAAATTGGATTTATTTTCTCAAATGTTATCGACGCTAAAAAGGATAATAGTTGGAGAAAGCAAGTACCAACTGTCAACAACAACTGTCCCTAATAAAGTGTTTGACCGACAGTATTGGCGTTGCACGAGACAATCCTAAAGTGTCCGACGCCGGGGTGCAACGGGCGCGGTCACGTTAGCTCTAACAGAAGCACGCACCGTTCTCTTTCCGGCTGTCCAACGGCCGCTGCACGCAAAGCTGCAGCTCGTTCACAAAGAGGTCGACCTCCAGGTATAAATTATTCAGATACCAAAGTGACCTGGCAACCTGTTCAGTTGAGTGATGATAAACAATATTTTGTCCAGTCCAATTACCAGCACCGACTCCTTCGACACAAGTGTCAGTAGGCACATCCAGTGACAGTCACGTGTCGGAAACGTCTCTTGACCGAGAACGACTTCCAGCGGCATCGCCGCAAAGTCCTGCCGTGAAACACGAAGCACCCGAGCTGCTGGTTCCGAAGCGAGAGGCCGCCGAGCCCGAGCGCGACTCCCCCGGCATGGAGACGCGCCACGCCGGGTACGGCGCGCCGCCGGACCAGCGTTCGCCATACGAGCGCCCTCCTGATGATCATGTGCGATCTTACAGGTAAACAAAAGATATAAGATTAAATTACGTACATAGTATTTAAAAGTATGTTCTTCTTCTTCTTGTATCATTAGTTGTAATGTATTTTCATTGACTCCGTTTATTAAAAAGACTTAAATTCAGTTGAGTCTTAATTTTTTTTTTTAATATCCTAGTCAAATGAATGAAGCCCGGTATGGGTATGAAGCTAGATGCTACGAAGGTGCTCCAGCCTTCGAGCGGTACGACCCAGCTCAATGCCCCCAAAGGCCTTATGGTTGGGAGGAGGAGCGGTACCACGACCCCCATTTGCCCACGCCTATGAAAACCGACCAGTCAGAGCAAGAGACCAATTCTGGGCCTATATATCCTAGGTACGTGGATTAACCTATCCCTATCTTCTCCAAATTTTAGAATATTCATTTAGCCTTTATGTGGTAAACGGGACTCGTTACTTACTCTAAATTTGTAGCGTATTTATAAGCGTCCGCGGTTATGTTAATAACGTATTACGTAAATGGCCCAAAACTTATTAGTCCTTGCGGCTTGTCTAGACCAATGTACCATTACGAAGCTGGTGGAGTAGGCGGCGTGGCCGGGGTGAGCGCAATGGGTCCGGGAGTTCCCCCCGGTTTCTCCGCAATCAATCTCTCAGTGAAGATAGCCGCGGCTCAAGCCCAGCGGCCCCGAAGTCCCACACCAAGGGATCCTCGTGATCCACGTCCAGCTATAGATCTATCCACATCTAGTGGCAGTCCACAGGTGAGAATAGAATCGTACCCAAAAGTTATAGATTATTTAATTCGTAACTAATAGCTATATGATAAAGCCCATTTATGCAACAGGGTCCATACGCATCACCGGTATACACGAGCGCCGGTGGTGGCAGTGGGGGCGGAGCCCGGGGCAGCCCGCAGCCGGGCGCTTCGCCCCAGCTTACGGCAAGTCCCCAAGTACCCAGTCCACAAGGCCAGACTCTCGACCTTAGTGTGTCCCGTTTACCACATAGGTGAGGCATCCTGCTACATAGGTTAAATATAAATAGTTTATAAGTATTATGTATTTGTTTAAGCCACCTGTGTACTAAATATTTCTTTATTACTAAATCACGTATCCCTTGCCAACAGTAGAAGTTTCCCAGGCGGTGTCTCATACAGTCGAGAATCAACACCAGATAGCGGTGGAAGCCATCCTTACCTTGAAGCGTATCATCGGGATACAGCTGGTGAGGAATTACAAGAATACTCCTCATATATTTCACATTTAACCTCGAATATTTCAAAGCCTACAAAAAATAGAGCCAGAGACAGGCATTTCATATTTTGTAATCCCTTTTCATAGTAGCGTACCATAAAACAAGCTGTACAAATTAAAAGCGACCGCGCTAATCACTCCCGCTAGCTTTGCGCCACTCGCTTTTGCTATTACTGCTCAGCAGGCGCTCGTGTCATCGTACATATGCGGTTACACGAGTGAAACGTACAAGAGCGCTAATTAAAATGTAAATTGATACATTCATTTTCCTGACCCATATTTTGTTTTAGTTTTATCAGTTGTTTGATAACTTTAAGATAATTTCTATATTCGTGTTTGGAAAAGAAATAATTATTATACGTAATATTATTTTATTGTTCGTGCTCTGTTTTAAGTGTCACTAAATATTAAAATAAGTGCTCTAAAGATAATTCTATTACGTAAATTGTGAAAATGATATTTTTTTAGATATTACAATCGTAACAAGAAAGTCAAAATTCGTTAACTATTAGTGGGCACTTGATTTTCAACGTTAATTAATAAAATAAATGTAATTTCTATATTTATTATAACAATAATCTAAAAGTTCATACAATACCTAGGCTATGGCGGTGTAAGTCCGCATCCAGTAGCCGGCTATGGACTCGCTCAGCCGGATTACGCGGCGGCTGCTGCCGCAGCCGGCTACGGTGGCTACCAGTACCAGTGCGGCGCGTACCCTCCCCCGCCTGCGTACCCCCCGCACGCGCCCCCCTACTCGCCGCCCTGCTATATGCCGCCGCCGCACGCGCCGCACGATAAACCAAAGGATAGCAGGTGAATATATTCCTTATTCACAATATTATTATGAACTAGACTAGCTTCACACAATATGTTCTGTTAAAAAGGTAAGTAAAACTGTAATTTAATGGTAAATCACAAAATTTATATTTATGAAATCATTTTATAAGACTTACTAAAGATAATTCCGAATGTGACTCTTCTAAAACAAAACCAACCTAAATATATTCTTGGTACAAAACACATTTAATGCTCAGTAAGATATACACTTGTGAAATGTTTATAAACATACCAAACTTCTTTTAGAGAGGGTCTTCACTATTTATAGAAGTGGTGTGCTAGCTGTGTTTCAATCTTGTTTCTTTGTAAAATTTATTACAATCAGATTATGTGTACTTGATATGTATACTTGTAACATGAAACGTAAATCGTAGTTACAACATTTTTGTAGGTATATATTAATTATATATTTTAATTTCTCTGAGATAGAATACATAATACACAAACGTTGTACACACTTAGTTTCTGTACAGGAATTTGCCTCTGTTTTGTAGGTTTTATCATTTATAACAAACCTTAAATATTTCTCGGTCTCTGAAAACCTGTTTGATTTCGTTAATTAAATACCACAACAACGTTGAGAACCACAATTTTCAACACTAATTTTCAGCTAGTGAAATGCGTCTTTCATCATCCGAATTACACACAAGCACATTATTGTATTACAGTATGGTTAAGTTTGGACGTACTTGTTTACAACATGAATATGATTAAAATGAACTTACTATACTAAAGATACGATTACTTTATACGATACGCTGATACGATACAAAGAGCATTTAAATCTAAATAACCTGCGCTAGATTTTAGGTCTTTCAAGATTGAAAATACGTCATTTCAGGAGACGGACATATCGACACTAATTTGGAGAACAATATCTTACGGCACTTAATATATACAAATACATACATAATACATTGTTTTACTAACATATATTGTTGTTTGTTATGTGTGGTGTTATTCAATGTGATAAATTTTATCCTTTAGCTCTTATCGTAAGATTTTTTTAACGTTATTTTGTTATCATTTTCCTTGTACCTAATGGCGTAACTTTAACATTTGATAAATTACAAAAGTGGAGATTAATTTTGTAAAACAATAGTTAAGAATTTACTGTAAATAAAAACAAATATTTGCCGAATATAATAATCTCAACGAATTTTACATCATATGATTTATCGAAAGCCTTTCAGACTCATTTTAAATTGAACAACTTTTTAAAATTTATTACAGCGTATGAAATGTGGTTACTCGCCATAAAGTGCATGAGAGAATAATTAAATAAATAATAGTGTGGGATTTGAACGTATCTTGTAACGAAGATTCATTCAGACATACTAGTCAGAAGTCGGTACTTACTGCTCAGTAGTCACTCACATACTTGATCCGTCAGTCTAAATATACCGGCGGCCGCGTGCGCTTGCGCCGACCGACGGACGCTCTACATACACAGATAAGATATACACAAACGTGCTACAAAACTAATTATGCGACAAAACAGGTAGGATATCACTTATTTAGTAAATATAACCCATTATAATATTACTGTTCACATAGTGATAGTAAGCGTGATCTCGTAAACATAATACTTTTACGTAAACAATGACCATGTAATAGTTTAAGTAGCGTGTAATTGTTGCTATAGTAGATTAATGACTTGATGATATTACATAAATATATACGGAATCAATAAGTGAAGTAAGCGGAATATTTAATGTAACGAGTTACGTTTAAAATAGTTTCATTGAATTAGCTCAAGATTTGTTAATTTATTTACGTATAGCTATCACCGCGACGACTTTTACGGGAAACAGGGTTACCGTGTACGTGAGACGAGGGAGCTCATCCACTGTCCCGTCCACAGTTGCGACGGTTCCGGACACGTTTCTGGCAACTTCGCAACTCACCGCAGGCAAGCGGGAATATTTGCGCAAATATTCCGAATGCAAAATTACCAACTGAATACAGCATTAGCGTAATATTACTGACAATTTGTGCTCCGTTCCCACTTTGCGCATATCCGTCAATTGGTTCTTCCCGAGGTTTCGCAGCAAACTAACCGCATGACGGAACGCTAACTTCAACTGCATTACTTGACTTTAACCAACTATTGTTATTTTCAAACGCGAGAAGATCAATTCAGAATGATTGAAGCAGTTTTAAAAGAAAATAATATCTGTGCATCGAATATCTTCATTGTTATGGCAGATTATCGTAAGTTTTAAATAGAATTCCAAGCCATAAACAATGCGCTTATTTCAGTAGGTACCGATATGCTAACGATCATAAATATTAAAAGACGCCACACATGCGTATTATTTATATCGCGCTAAGAGTTCTACTTTCACATTTCTCCTTTGTACAATGTGAAAGACATTTAAATACTTAATATAGTTTTAGTTAAATGTTATCTATAGTTTGTAATTGATTACATTTAGGAATTAAACTACATAAAACTTTTTATTATGATATCTTTTTATAATCATGTTTTTTTTTGTGCATTAGTTGATATAAATTTAATTTAAGCATTGATCGCATGTTGTGTTTTTCTCTTTTTTTTTAATTAATCGCAACTTTCATAAGTGTTGTTTTCAACTAAAACAAAAGTATTTGATTAGTCAGCATCAGATACGATAAGTAAATATACATCAATAATTATAACCATGTCTTTGATCCGAAAATACTTTAAACTCTACATAAAAAAATATTTATTCATGTCTGGTGATACATAGAACAAAGCAATTTCAGAACGTATAAACATAACGAAATAAATTAAAAATACATTACAACCATAAGGTGCCATACAATACTCCGCCACGGCATTGTAAGCAGTTTGTATATGTGCAGTCTGTCGGGGTGTCCACGTGCGGACCGCTCCCAACTGCAGCCTCACTCCCAAGAGCTGAAGTGCCCGACTCCTGGCTGCGACGGCTCCGGACACGTCACCGGAAACTACTCCTCTCACCGGTCCCTATCTGGCTGCCCCAGGGCTAACAAACCGAAGAGTAAGCCTAGAGATGGCCAGGATTCTGAACCACTCAGGTGAGTTGTGAGGTTTGACGGCTTATAATTTTCTCAGTAAAGTTATTTTACAAACATACATTTAAATACATAGCGAATAAATATTGTGCTGTAACAATTGGACAAACCACATTACAATTGTGATAAGAAATAGGTTTTTTAACTAGTTTTATCTTTCCAATACTAATAGACGAATACTTAGGTCTGTGTTGTAGTTGAACCTATAAAAATATAGATTAAACGGAATAAAAAACACCATAAATAACACATAAAAAGTATTCCCTCGTAATACAAATTCTAAAAGCAATTGAATTTACAAATTGACGAAATAAGAACGGATTCTGTAACTATTTTTTTTTTATTATTATTATTTGATATTTGACGGTTTTGTAATATAAATGAATATTATAATAATGTATGGTAACTGTTATCAATAAGCTTGTTGATATTTACACGCTGCTTAGATGCCCTATACCGGGCTGTGACGGATCTGGGCATGCTACTGGAAAATTCTTATCACACAGAAGGTAAGAGAACATGAAAGAAATGGTATCCAGGGTATATGTAGTAGTTCACACAATAAAATTAAGTATGTAGGTAAATATATATAGGTACGAATTCAACCACGTAATGTAGAAATTGAATAAATTACTATAATTTGTGATCATTAATAAGTAGTTCGTATGTTAATTAAGTTTTTTTATCATTTTCCTGTTGTAAAGTCAAAAATAATTTGCTGTTTTAGGGTTAAATTGCAGTGCCATTAGTTTTGTTTAACAAACAATAAAAAAATAATAATGTTATAACAATAATAATAAATCTATTTTTATCTTAAGTCCATTTCGTTCCATTATAGCAGAGCATACCACCTATTGTATATTTTTCGTGAATACATGCAACATTAAAGGATATTTAAAGAATATTATTATTATCACTGTCCCCAGCGCGTCTGGCTGCCCGATCGCAAACCGCAACAAAATGCGGGTGCTAGAAAGTGGCGGGACTGTAGAGCAGCACAAGGCAGCTGTGGCAGCTGCGGCATCCGCTATAAAATTCGATGGTGTGAACTGTCCCACCCCTGGATGTGATGGATCAGGACATATAAACGGTTCGTTTCTAACCCATCGCTCGCTGTCTGGTTGCCCGGTAGCTGGGGCAACTACGCCGACGCCGCAACCAAAGAAACCGAAGTACCCTGATGATATTACGCCGCTGTACCCCAAACCCTATTCAGGTCTGTATTGTGTTTTAATTACCTGATGTCATTATCATGTTTATGGGTTTCATCGGATTGGAATTTTGTCACCTCCAAGGATTAGTCGTTGAAGAAAATTTATTCTACCTATCGAGTTAGATTATATTGAAATCACATAAATTAAATTAATGTAAGGTGATTTTATAACAGGCATGGACATTAACATGCAGACAGGCAATGGCGAAGATCTGATGACACTGGAGCAGGAAATTACTGAACTTCAGCGTGAGAATGCAAGGGTCGAGTCGCAGATGTTGCGTCTGAAGTCGGACATAAACGCAATGGAATCTCATCTCAGCCATGGAGAAAGGGTAAATATTACTAATCATTTATTTGAAGAATATTAACACAGATAGTTACACGAACGAACTCACTTCCCAAAATAACAAAACCAAAATTTATAAAATCTTTGTCTGATAACGTAGATGGTAGAGTCATGGCTCCAAACATCCAACTTTGAGTGCTAACAGCATCTATCACATGCGTTTGTGAGTACTACTTAATTACTATGCGATACGGTAGTCACTCTAAAGAGGAGCCCATATCCCGTATTATGTCTAACTTATCGACTTAAGTATAAGAAATAACTTTTACAGGAAAACCAGCTCATCATTCACCGCAACAGCAACTTAAACGAATACTACGAAAGCCTCCGAAACAACGTGATCACGTTACTGGAACATGTAAAGATACCAGGAGGAGGCACGGTGCCGGCCGCGGCTGCTGCTGGCGCCGGCGTAGCCCCGCCGCCACCAGCGCCCGGCGACAAACCCGCGCATGATAACTTCGACTCTTATCTGACAAAGCTACAGACTCTGTGCTCTCCCGAAGGCTACTGCCCCGATGAGAACCGACCGATCTACGAAACCGTGAAAAACGCGCTTCAAGATTTCACGGTGCTCCCGACGCCGATATAAGGCTCGCTCAGCGCCGCCGACGGCGAGCGACAGTGATCGCGCGACTGTCACCGATTGCGATTGGCGGAGCTTATTTCGACTGAGATGTACCAAGGAATCTACTAGAACGATGTTATATTATATTATGCTATTTACCAAAGGTGTATGTTTAAACTGACATAAATGTCAAATCGATAACAGTGTTATGAATGTGTCCGTGTACGGAGTGACAGTGCGAAGGATCTTTTGGACGTTATGTGTTCTATTTAGATATGATGTCTATTTTATAACCGTTGTATACGATGTGTGAATTCTTTAAGACATCACGTTACCATTCGAAAATTCGACTATTATTTAATAAGATGGACTTAAATTTAAATCAAAATGAATTTTAAACATTGTTACTCGTATATGCTTAAAATAAGTTAACGTTAGGAAAAGTTTATACAATCGTATTAAGGAATTTTAGCACTACACTACATGCAAATGGAATCTAACGTGTAAATATGTACGTAACTTATTAATTAGATATTACGTTATAGTCTACGTCGAAACGGACGGTGTTTAGTGAAATAAAAATAAAACATTTTATCAATAAAATGAAACTATAGCTTATAAGAATGTTACTGTATGTTACGTTCATACTGGGTATGTGCCAAATGCTCTGCAGGGGCACTCGGCCGCTGACGTACTAAGACTATTATTGGTATGGAGTTAAAAAAACGAAATAATAATAAACTTTTAGCGGTCTCTAGTCAGTTTGTAAATAAATTGTGAATACATAATAACCACGTCTCAAAGGACGTTCTTATTTACATTAGTAAATAACGATCTCATTAGATCAAGTAAGTTAAATAATTCAGTCATTAATTGATAACCAATTTAGGGATAAATTGATAATTTCTTTGTTAGCCAATGTTCACTCGCTGTGATTATGTTACGTGTTACTTATTTATTGTTACCTTTGAGGGTGTGATAGCTCAAGTCGAGAGGGTTGCTGTTATTTTGCAATGTTTTATTTAACACGCTTAGTTTAACAATGTGCAATTATCGTTTATATATTAAGATAAGCAACAATTCTGTTAAATATTTTACGAATACACATTGTCTCCAAATCGCATCAGTACACTGATCAATAATGATATTCGCATTTATTAAACCTACCTATTAATATGTTATTCTGATTGTCATATACGTTTCTGTAAAATATTGAGTATGTGTTGTTAAAGAGAATAAAAATAATAAATAATGATGTATTGTATTTCATTAAACCATATTATGTTTCGAATAAGTACGTTTGTACAGGTAAATTAATATTTTTATTTCAAATTGGCAAAATCATTTTAAATATGGGCAAAATTATATTTTACATGAAACACGCTTATAAGCTGCTTTTATTTATTTTATTTTATTAGATGTGATAAATTAAATTTATTTTCAATGCTTTGATTTTTAATGAAATAACCGATATATTCTTCTAAAAAGTAAATAATTTCTTGGATACCAGGTTCCTATTTTTTTACAACTGAAATACTAATATTATATTTTAAATAGGGTACGTGATCATTATTAAAAACTTCTAGGCCTTAAAAAAGTTCTACTAAGAATTCTAAAAGATTTTTTTGGTATCCTCTTCTCTTATTTTTTTAATCAACTTCCCTTGATGTAAACAGAGTAACTAAGTGTTCATACACTCAGTGGTCATTGCTCTTGCTAAATATTTTTTATGTAAATGTTATCTCTTCAATTCTTTCTATATTTATATTATTAACCCTGGCTCTATCAATGAACGAATAATTACGTGTTCACAGTTATGCCGAAATATATCAAGTTTTTGTTACAAATTCAAACTTATTTCAGGAAACCAATAACGGAAACAGATTGCTTTTTTATCTTTAATTACTAAAAATTATAAATATAAGAATCGTAGTTGTTATGTCAAAAAGAATATATAAGTTCTCTTTCTTTTGTCTCCGAAAATACATTGAATTTTGTTTATTTTTAGAAATATTTCTAAAATTCGTATTTGAGGTAGTTCTCAGTCGATCCACAGTATATTATAAATAAAGTGAAGACTCCTTGGTTTGGACTATTTGGTTCTCCTAGACTAAAGCCGAGGAAACTATTCTGGAATGCCTGGTATGCTTATACTGCGCATTCTTTGCGAATTCCTGAATAATACTTTAAATTTTCATAAAGCTATTTATTATAAGATAAAAATGGAAAAATATATTTTACCATTTTTCATCTATAGTAAGTACCTTTATTGAAAGTTTTGACCTTAAAGTAAAAGTAAAAAAGAAAAATGTGGCAAAATATCAGGTTAGGTACTTCATAGTTTATGGAATTAACTTATAAATAATAATTTAATTGTTAAACTTTTACTAATAATGAATTTATTTTATTTTATTTGGAACAAAATAAAGTGTTAATTTAAGTATTTGGACTTTTTAAATGAATTTGCACATTTCCCATGAGATCTTTTTTTGTTAGTATTTTACGTAGCTACATGTACGATCAACGATCATTATCTTCTAGACGAATAGAACTGTTGGGTTAGAAATGTTGGGTTGCCTTGTGGACTGACCGCCCGTCAGGAAGTGACTGAGACTTACAACACCGACACCAGCTGGACACTGGTAGTTAGCCTTTCTGATATTTAACCGTTTTTTATATTAATTTTCACTTCTATCCACGGACACGTCGCCCGGGCACTTTTCGTATTTAGTCTGTATTTGGCAGATTAATCGTTGAATTTTGAGATAAGATGCTCAGAAAGGAGTTTATCAGTACCTACAGGTATCTTATAAAACTGTATTAGTGATATTTAACCTTAGCGAGTGAAGTCGCAAATGCACGATAGTGTACGGGAAGTGGACGTGCCTACATCCCGGTAGTTTCGGGTGGTCGTGATTAGACTAGCCTGTGACCGAGAGATAGCATTGCCAGCTTTTTAGTTGTCTAAACCATTATGATATGTCCTGCCGTAAGAGGCAACTTTTATACTTGAAGACGGCTCAACTTTTATATCCCATGGGTTTGTGGGATTGTATAAGAATAATCTCATTAAATTATTAATTACCTAACTATCGCTCCTTGATAAAAGTTTAAACAAAATCGGTCCGTGGGATATGAGATAAAATCTCATTTGAAAAAGTCGGTTACAAGCAAACAAACTAAGTCGGATAACGGATAAGAGTGGACACTTTTTTTAACTTGTCCGCCATACAAGATGATTCTTCTTACTACCTATACCCTCCATACTTTTAGGTTTTAGCAAACCTCAGAACAATAACTAAAGCTTAGAAGTAGCCTAAAATCGAAGACTCATAACTTATAAGTGATCTAACATGGTATTTTTTTTACGTTTTTCTTCGTTACAATACAACTATTTGTTATATTTTTAACTGGTTTACAAATTATAAAGATAAAATGGTCCTATGGCACAATTATAAGACTGCTATATGCAGAGATGTGACTTATCTAAGATACAAGTATCTGAAATACAGATACAAGATACAAAATACGTATTTCCATCTTGTATCTAAAATACTTTTTTAAAAATGTATTTTGTATCTTGTATTTAAATACATTCGTTCGGTATCTTAGTATTTCATAAATACTATTTATGATAAAAGATAGGATAGAGTATGTGAAAGGTCTTATCCTGAATGAAAGTCGAAAAATCAATCGATTTGAAAAACATAAATCGGAGGCTTTAACCAACATTGAAGGTGATATAAAAAAAAGTCCAAAGATGAATCATATTACATGTTTTTAGAGGATTCTGATTCCTCTATTACAAGTGACGAAAACACGGGATATACTGCAAGCGCTGCTGACTTAGAAACATTGCAGTACCTAAATAATAAAGATATGGGCTTAAAGAGCTTAAATTCTTACCCAACTATAAAAAAAAATATTTTTGAAATATAACACCTGTTTGCCGAGCTCTGCCCCTGTGGAGTGACTGTTTTCCTTTGGGGGAATGATTATGAGGCCTCATCGAAGAAAAATAAGTGATAAAATATTTGAAGAATTAGTTTTACTTAAATGTTTTATTTAATTAATATATAATTTAATATTAAAGGACCTATGTAATAAAGAAACTTAATTTCATTTCAATGTTGTTTTATTACAAAAGTATTTTATCTTTAAGAAGTATTTGAAAGATACCTATTTTGTATTTCAGACACCAATCTCGAATTACTTATTTTGTATCTGGTATTTGAAATACTTAATTTAAAAGTATCTTGCATTTTGTATTTCAGATACTTTGTACAGGGTATTTTGTACATCACTGGCTATATGCAATATTTAACACGATATTTGATCATTTTAAAGTTTTCTAAATATTTTTGCAATAGTGTTTTAAAAAGCACAGTTATCGATAATTTAATCCAGTGTTATTCTAATACATTCTGCAACATCTATGTGATATATCCAGGGAAGGGATTATTTTTCTAGACTTCCCACGGACATTAACTAAGGACAGATATGGATTGACACGATTGTACAGAAAAAATTGGGAATGGGAACATTTTTTTAAATACTTTAGAAAAATATAGCTGTAATTTTATTGTAATTTATTAGTCGTTTCTTTTATAAGTGGTTTTCGAAGTGGCGAATAAAAAATAAAAATATATGTGTTAACCTGACCATATTTTTTTAATTTACTTTCAATAAATGTTTTTGATTTTGTATTTTTAGTTTATTTGTCGCTTTTATTATTTTTAATACTACCTAAGTAATTTTCTAGAACGAAATACAACTAAACGTTATGGCACGCTGCAAAATTCTCGAAGTTATAGCACTTTTAGATGTATCTCGTTCTAGCAAATGATGGAAAGCACCTAACCAGCCTTTTAAAAACGGTAGGTACGACCATGTCACATCACTAGAAAAAATCTGTTGTCTACGACAGTGTACGCTTTAAAAATATGAAGCTCCTATGCTTTAGTTATTATTCTGAGTAGCAAACTTTATAAACACCAACAACTGTCAAAGTCATGTGGCGACTGGCGAGTGGTAAGACGTAAACTACACATGTGCGTTACGGTTGTAAATCAATATTTCTGTATTTTTTCTAAAATATAATGTTAAGATGAAGAATCAAATTAAAAAACAAAAAATGGTAAATTTAAATGCAAGACGGCAATAATTTACTAAGGTAAATAAACATGTAAAATTTAGTTTAACATAAAAATACACCTTTACAGACGCGGTACTTTGACTCCGATGCCAAAAATGAAGAAACCCCTGAGAAAAAAGATGAAAATGTTAAAGTGTTTACAATCAAGAATACAACAAAATTAGTCAACATTCAAAAGTATAAAGTATGACTTAATGTCATTAAACATCTTGTTTTGTGTTTAAAAATGTCTTGCTCAAGCTTTAATAATTTTAGGAAAGCAGTAGAAATAAAAAAGTTGCTGTTGAAAAAACGAAAAAAAAATTTCCTGGTAAAGCTCCGGTTGATCCTAAGAGTTTCGAGCTACATTCCAGAGGTGATGGCTTTAGTGGTAAAGGTGTAGTACATCCACTTCATGCATTGAAGTTGAAAAAACGAGAAAAAAAATACAAATATGCACAAGACCAAGCTGCTAGAGCTGATATCCTATTGACTGAAGGACAAGGGTATATATTTTTATTATTTAATAGTATATGTGATTAGTGCTTTTAAATAAACTATAAAAATATTATAAAACAGTTTTTAAACACTTTTTTTTAAGGTTTTTGGAAGTGGATGAAGACAATAGGACAACAGGAATTACACAAAAAGTAATAGCTGATAATGTTGACATTACTGCAGCTACAAAAATATTTGAACTAAACCTTGAATTTGGTCCTTATAATGCCAAATACTCTCGGAATGGTAGACATCTACTATTGGGTAGTACTAAAGGGCATTTGGCTGCATTTGACTGGGTTACAAAAAAGTTACACTTTGAAATCAATGTTATGGAATCAATACATGATATTAGGTAAGTCTGTGTATAATATATATTTGGGATGACTTTGAATATAAAAAATAATTCTTGTATTAAACATAAAAAGATAATGATTTTTTTTATTTACACCTATTTCATACTTCTTAATCTAGATATCCTATATAACAATCTTAAAAAATCAAAATATGGCTTTTTTAAGTTGGCTGCATGTAGAAACAATGGTTGCAGCAGCTCAAAAGGAATGGCTTTACATTTATGATAATACAGGAACTGAAATACATTGTGTTAAAAAAATGGACAAAATATTAAGAATGGAATTCTTGCCTTATCATTTCTTACTGGCTGCAGTTGTATGTATATCCTACTTACTCATTAATTGTTGTTTGAAAATTATAAAGTTACGAAAATAATGTATTACACTTTCACAGAATGAATATGGATTTATGTCATGGCTTGACATATCTATAGGAGAAATAGTTGGGCACTTCAATAACCACATGGGTAGGACATCTGTGATGACACAAAACCCATACAATGGCACTGTTTGTTTGGGAAATCCTAAAGGTGTTGTATCATTGTGGTCACCAAGCTCAAAGAAGCCCTTGGCTAAAATATTATGCCACAAAACACCATTGACTGCTATATCTGTTGATAACAGGGGCATGTATGTTAAAATTTTAGCAGATATGATATCAATCCACTCATTGCAAATGCATTTCACTTATTCCTTATATAAATAGGTACATGGCGACATCAGGTGTTGATAGAAGTTTAAAAATATGGGATATAAGAAATCTAGACGGTCCGCTGCAACATTATAAGTTACGAAGTGCTCCTGTCCATCTTGATTTCTCCCAAAAAGACTTGTTGGCTGTTGGATTAGGAGAAACTGTTGAAGTATACAGGTAAAATAATTCCCTTTTAATGCCCTTTTCTTGAAGAACCCGATGCTTTAACAACATAAATATGTACAAGGCTCGCTCTAATATATTTCTTATTTTTATATATTTTTTGATTTTAGTAACTGCTGTTTGCAGACAACAAATGGACCTTACCTTCGACATAGAATGGCAAAATCAATAAAAAACTTCAAATTTTGTCCTTATGAAGATGTTTTAGGAATTGGCACTAGTGGAGGATTCACTAGTATAATTGTACCGGGTATGTCATATATAACTTAAAATAATATACAATAATTACATTGATTATAAATTTAAGAAATCTTTCATCTCAGAAAAATATACAATTTATAATGGATTTATTTTATTTATATTTTTTAATCAATCAAGATATATGTATATGATATACTTATATGATATATATCAACTTCATTTTTAAAAAATATATGTCTATACTAATATTATAAAGAGGAAAGGTTTGATTATTTTTTTGTATGTTTGAAATGAATAGGCTCCGAAACTACTGGACCGATTTCAAAAATTCTTTCACCGTTAGCAAGCTACACTATTCCCGAGTGACATAGGCTATGATTCATTTTCAAAAAATTAGGGATGATTACTAAAACTTTAATATTCTAACGCAAGGTGTAAAAAAATTACAAAAAACTGCGTGCGCTGCGAAAACGGTGAAAGTTACGCAAAAATGATGTTCTATGAAATTGATTCCATAGATTACGCGAAAAGCGACCTACACGCGGGCGGAGCCGCGGGCAACAGCTAGTATTTTATAATTATTAATTCAACAGGTAGTGGTGAACCAAACTTTGATGCACTGGAGAGCAATCCATTCCAGAACAAAAAACAAAGAAAAGAGGCAGAAGTCAAGGCATTGCTTGAAAAGATACCTGCAGAACTTATCACTCTCAATCCATTTGAAGTTATGGAAGTTGACATTTCTTCAATGAAGGATAGGTTGGAGACCCGGAAGAATCTATTGGTTTGTACTTCTTTATTAATGTTTATGACATTTTGATTCGGATGTGAAACATATACATGTGTAAAAAAGTATCTAATTTATTTTGTTTTTTTTATAGTATTTAAAGCCTAAAAAGGTAGACTTTACTCCAAAACATAAAAGAAAAGGGAAGACTAATATTGCAAGAAAGAAAATAATAAAAGAGGCAGCTCGAAAGGTAAAGTATTAAATTTTAAGTTAGATCAACTTCCATTTAAATAGTTTTAGGCTTTCACATTAATGTAAACAAGCCATTTTTGTTCACATTAAGTATACTAGAGATATATTAATAATCTTTCTGAACCATGATGACTATTAAATATATATTTACCCGACTATAATCACGTAATTTAATCGGAATTTTAACCGACTAGTTTTGAACCCATTCAGGGTTTCTATTCAAGAGCTCAAAGCATCAGCTTCCTTGCACCAGGCGTAAAATTGCTAGCCTCTCAGTATTCTATTCTATAGGATACATTTTGGTGAGTGTGCGCAGGAATTACACGACAATTCCCCCATCCCCCTTCCATCACCGGACGTACCGACGCACGGCAGGTATCCATCCTTTTGTTGTGGACATTCCACCTGTCCGAACAAAGCGCTTTGCTTCCTCATTTTTAGTGCGTACAGCGAAGGACTGGAACAATTTGCCTCGTCGGTATTTCCGGCCAAATATAATGTGGGTGTCTACAAGAGAAGAGTGAATAGGTTGCTAGGGTAATGCGCCTTACCATCTAAGACTACATCCCACTTACCATCAGGATCAGGTGGAATGTAGACAAGCATTGTCCTAGATCACATAAAAAAAAAAAAAAAAAAAAAACAAACACTCGGACAAAATTCCGATTAAATTACTTGATTATAACTGAGTAAAAAATATATTTAATACTCATTTAAATGTGATCTAATGTACTACCGAGCTTTAATTATTTAATTCAAGGAATTTATCAACCAAACAATTGAAGTAAAGAAATTACTGAAAGAACCAGAAGAAAAAAGTACATCCAAACCCAAGGAGTCATTTGGCGTTTTAGACAGATTTGTTACGAAACCTAAGGTTAAGAAATAAAAAAAAAATAATAAACAAGTTTCTTAAATGAATTGAATGTTTTTTTATTCACAATAACCTTGATTAACATTGTATACTTTCTATTTACATTATTATAAAAAAAAAATGATCACAAATACTAGTGTAAAAAAACGTAATTTATACAAAAATGTGTAATGATTTTAAACAAACTTATTGGTTTGGACATGGAATATCAAATAAATCGCATATGCCTTCTGTACCATATAAAGAAAATGAAAAATCTTGCATTGTTACCGGTGGACTTAGTCGTAAAAGATAATCTAAAAAGAAAGAAACATTTTAATAACTCAAATAGTATTAAACCATATTATACACAACAGATTATTTGATAACTTAATGATTATGATTAACATCACTAATAAATGAATATTAATTGCAATAATCATAATACAAAGACCAATCAAAAAGTTTTACAATTTTTTTTTTATGTATGGAACACAAGTTATAATTTATGTAAATATAAATTATTTAGAAGTAAAAAAAATATATATAAATTTTTTGTTTGTATAGACCCTGGTGGAGAGATCTCTAAAAAGATTTAATACCTTTAATAACTTCTTAACCTCCTTGAACCTTATAAACTCACCTTGTGTATTATTGGTTTCACTTCCCGCATACCATTCAACTTCATCGTCCATACTGTCATCATCAATAATCTGAAGAATCCAATTATTTATAATCCACATTTTAATAATGACTATAGGCAACAAATAAAAAAATATCAAAATTATTACTCCTATTATTTTTTAGGATACAAAAGTAAAAAAAAAAATTCATTTAAAATTTTATAATTAATCTACCTTGAGATGACATGACTTGTGTTATTAAGACAGAGAGAACTACAGACTATGTAAGCCTTTTTAGCAGGCCATTTTTAGAATGTGTGCAGTACCAGCTATATGTAACACACTAAATGAATTATAAGTTTGAATAAAGCATAAATACCTATTAATAATTTATCAGTGCAATTTAGGTTCCCCTTGTCACTTACCTTTTCCTTTTCAATATCACACAATAATATAACTCCTACAGTTTCACTTGATTTTAAATGCAGAAAGTACTGATTCTGTTCTTTGTCCTGCAATAGTAAATGACTTACACGAAAGAAAATTTTCTACATATTTTTTTAATCCTAATAATTAAAAGACTGACAATATTACATTTGAAATAGATTGAAATAAATCATATTGGCAATTTCTACGAAATGTTTAATTATTCAAAATATCAATTTCCAATTATTTCACTTCAAAAACACTAACCATTTGGTTTTTAATACTTATTGTAATAAAAGTGGAACCTACCTTAGCCAGTTGTCCTACAGCTAAATTAGCACCAAGTGGTGCTTCTAAAACCAGAACTTGACTATCAACAAAACATTGTTTGACATCGCTTTGGGAGACATGTGATAAAGCTTCATTATCAGCATCATCTAGTACATTTTTTATACTCTGTTCTATCCATTGCATTTGCCTGAAAAGAATGAATATTTATTTTGATTTATTATGATTCTTTTTATTATGACAATTGTTTTAGAGACAACATTAACATACTTATCTAATAACTCTTCATGCTCTTCTAATAGACCTATTTGTTTTCTTAGAAGTGTCACTTTTTTTCCTATTTCAGATGTATTACCATCTGGACTTGCTCCTCTATAAAGCATATAACATATATGTTATTAATCTATATTATAAGTAATTTAATAGCAAAGTATCCTTGTTTTAACATTTAATTACACAGTATATATAAAATAATATTTGCTTACTTCCACTGTATACTATTCTTACTCCGCTTTTCTATCAACCCGATTCCTTCTAAAACATTAGTTATATCATATATTCGTCGCTTTTGCCTCACAGCTAGTAACTCAGTTGCCTACAATAAGTAAATTAGTAGAGTTGTTGGTTCAAAATTCAAATAGTCTTTACGGTATTTTACAATATACTGAGCGTCGCTTATTACTTACATGTTTTAAATCCAAAACTCCGTCTTTAGCTTTCTTTAGCAATGATACGAACCTTGTTGTTAATAACCCAAGTGACTTTTCATACCTTTTATAACCATATAATGCCTCTGCCATTATGGCAAAACAAATTTTAACGATTTAAATAAGTTTACTCTTTCTATATATTTTTGCGTTGCGGCGGGATATATAAATTCTAAATAAGAGCTCGTTTTCTTGTTTACATTTATACAGATAATATTCATAGTTCGTAGAATAAATATGAGTAATAAAAAGATACTGTTGACAGTTCACAGCCTATGCAGTATACCCTAGAATGTTATATGCATCCCGGGCGTCAGGAATTACTTAAAAATCTTAATATTTTAGAATTGATGTGAAATTGTATGAATAAAAAATCTGATATATATATCACAGTTTTAGTTTAAATTGCAAATAGATATATATATATATGTAGGAGCGTCATGAGAAGCCTCATAGCGGTCTTGGCTGTTATTATTCATAATGGGCGTTGTAACGATAGGAATTTACAAAAATAGAAGTATACTCGTATTGTCCAAAACGTTATTATTCAATTCTTAACTGTTTAACAAAATATCACAAACAATCAATAAGATTAAATTGAATTTAGAGCCAATAGGTTAGCATATGTGCACTTCTAGCAACAGTTGTTATCTCCATGACAACCGCCATTACCAGTGGCGACACCTACTACCCTATTCGGGATTACCCGCTCATATTTTAATATTCCTTATAACAATCTATTACAGAATCAAACAATATAATTGAGTAACTTATAATTTAAAATAAAACTCAATCAACGCGCCGTCACGGCCGTCCTGCATTGTCACACGCCCTCGTGTGTACCATTCTCATCTATGGACAATAAATATAGCGCGTTATACTATATCGCGATCGGTCTTCCTGACCACACAATATTCTCATTTGTTCATGTCATACAACTTACAGCAATTACATTTACTTCTAATTTAAGTACTACGAAATGTTTGGTAAAAATCACACTCAACATATTATGACACAGGTCACATACGTCAGTTAATGCTGCATATGCTATTTGCTTCCACATAGGCAGTTTTCTGCCACACAGGTTAGTCGTTACCACATAGATTAGTCGTTGCCACACACGCTAGTCGTTGCCACACAGGCTAGTCGTTGCCACACAGGCTAGTCGTTGCCACACAGGCTAGTCGTTGCCACACAGGCTAGTCGTTGCCACACAGGCTAGTCGTTGCCACACAGGCTAGTCGTTGCCACACAGGCTAGTCGTTGCCACACAGGCCAGTCCATGCCACACAGGCCAGTTCATGCCACACAGGCCAGTTCATGCCACACAGGCCAGATGCCACACAGGCCAGATGCCACACAGGCTAGCCATTGTCTCCTAGACTAAAAAGTAGGATGCATAGGTTATGTAATTACTTACCATGGCCGTCATCGGCACATTCTGACTAGATTTGGTTGATTGGATTCTCCAGTCCGCCACTCAACTCCAATGGAACATAACATTCGAGCATAGCCCGTATACGGTCATGTGCGTACCTATATGTCCTATTAGAATCAAGGGCCCGAAGTAAATACCTGTCAACATTGTCACCATCCAACAGCTCACCTACTTTGAAAGGGCCTTTAAATTTTGGATCAAGTTTGGTTTGGTTATGCTTGTGGTTTTCAAGTTGCACATAATCACGTACTTCAAACTTTTTTTAATTTTGCTTTACTTTTATCGAACCTTACTTTCTCCGAAGAAGCATTAAATTCTATTGCTCGTGTCGATTGCTCTCTTATAAGATTTAAATCCACTTCTGTCATCTGTATCTAATGTCATTAGGTTTAGGGGCCTAGCAACCTTTCCTATTAACAATTCTAAAGGACTTACTTTTGTAACCCTACTCATAGTACAGTTGATGGATAGCGGTATAGCATGTTGCAGTAATTGTCTTCTTCTGCGAGCTGGCGTCCTGCTGCTGAGAGGAGGTAGTATCTGAAATTTCGAATCGTGTAGTAGAATTGCCGTCACGACTATTATTTCTTGGACATTCCCGAGAAACGTGACCCGGCTTGCCACAGTTATAGCATCGCTGTGCATTATCTGTACGCGGCTTCTTTAATTCACAGTCGGAGTAGTCTTCTCACTAGTCGGGGGTCATCTTTTTCTGAAGCCGAAAGCCATAAGTTCCTGTTACGATTTATAGCGAGTGTCATTCTCAGTAGTAAATGCTATTCTTTGCAATCGCGGCTCAATTTTTGAAGTATGTGCAAAAGAAAGCGCGATCGCAATCTGTTCTTTCGATACAGACGTCCATAGTGCTAATATAGTGCTCATAAATCGCCCGGCAAACGCAGATAAACACTCTCCTTCCCTTGGACTTCTATTGAGTAGTCGCCATAAGTTCGCAGCTGGTGTCTCAATAGCATCAAATCTAGCTAAGAACAGATCTTTTAAATGCGGCCAAGTAATACCGGTAAAACTAGATTGGGCAAGCCATGCTGATGCCGTTCCCTTGAGTGCCTTGCTCATTGTGATTACTAAATCACTGCCGGAAATAGGTTTTTCTTGTAAGCATATGTCCATGGTTTCACACCACGCTCGAGCGTCGTACTCAGGAGTGTCAGGGTTAAACTCTGGTAATGTTATTTTAGTACTAGATGTATCTATGTGTACATGGTTCTCGTATAGCGCGAATTAACTCCATCATATTATTTTGTTGCACTTCAAAAAGATATTTCCAACGTTCGCACTCGTTATTTTGAGAAATATTAACGTTCTGACTTGTATTCTGTTCCTTATTCGTCCCTGGTAATCCCACTTCTGATGTAGGAGCGTCATGAGAAGCCTCATAGCGGTCTTGGCTGTTATTATTCATAATGGGCGTTGTAACGATAGGAATTTACAAAAATAGAAGTATACTCGTATTGTCCAAAACGTTATTATTCAATTCTTAACTGTTTAACAAAATATCACAAACAATCAATAAGATTAAATTGAATTTAGAGCCAATAGGTTAGCATATGTGCACTTCTAGCAACAGTTGTTATCTCCATGACAACCGCCATTACCAGTGGCGACACCTACTACCCTATTCGGGATTACCCGCTCATATTTTAATATTCCTTATAACAATCTATTACAGAATCAAACAATATAATTGAGTAACTTATAATTTAAAATAAAACTCAATCAACGCGCCGTCATATATATATATATTTGAAATTTTATCATTTCATGCCAATGCGGGGTCTACCCTGTTCCTTGTACCCTGGACAATCCCGAAAGCCCGGCAATAGAATTAATGCATAGGGTCAAGTTTTTCAATCCCAGTTTTTAGAGGATTAATCATTAAAGATAAAAGAAATACTTTCCTTGCGAACAAGTTACAAAAACCTGACTCATATTCTTTTAATAGTTTTAACAACGTTCTTATCATGAAAATTTTAAATGTCGGTTAATTGAAGACCACTAGGTAAAAAAAAACAAAAATATTTTGTTATTCCTAAGCAAAACTATATGCCGCAAACCTTTTTGAAAGGACCAAGAGGCATACAGTTATCGTTTACGTAAGCTGTCCGTATCTTTCTATTGAAATCTTTTTTATCCTACTCTTGAAAAATAAGCCAAGTGCCCCAACTCCCAAGTGATATTAAGTACATGGGCGAACAAGATTATTTTACATTAAAGTCATTATTGGTCATCAAATAGGGTAAATTGTTGACATATGTTCTTAACAAAAAACACTAATATTATAAGTTGAAAGTATCCCTTTATCTTAGATTTTAAAGTTTTAAAATAATCGTTTTTAACGTGTTTCTTTATATTCAATATTTCACTTAGGCTTGATGTAAGCATCAATACTCTAGCTAAACATTTAAGTTGGGCAACATATGCGTTTAGGAACTTTCGTCAGTTAACTGATATCGCCAGAACTAGGTTCCTTACTTACTTTAACTACAATACTTATGCTTCAATCCCCCTATATCTTAAAAATATAATTTATGTCGAATCGAATTGCAGAAGTCGGGCCTTCATGTAAAAACTATCGAAGCGTCTAACATGACCAAAGTGAGCTCAACTCATTCACGGGAATGGTCCAATAAGGAAACGTTGAGACTTGTTGGTTCCTCCTCTGTAGTGATTGCTATGGGCACCAAAACAAATAAAACCATATATTTTACGAGGAAACTTCCGGAGGCTTTTTCCCCGGGAGTTCCTCGGCGACCGTCTCCGATAACAATTTTTGTGACCCGTAACACCATTCCTGACCCTGCACACAAATAAAACACTTAGGTAAAATACGTATTTTTTATCAATATGGAATTTCCTACGTATGCATGCTAAAATGCATTTACTTATTCGGAGTTTTTAATTGATGAGTTAATCACAAAATATGCCTTAAATTTGTGTCCGTGAGCTACACATCTAATGGTAACACACTTATATACCTCGAACATTATGTTCAGACATTTTATGAAAAATGAAAACAAATACTTGTGCAATTAACTTTTAAAACGATTCAACAAATTAAGGTCTTTTATTTCACAAGCCAGTTTGTTATAAGTGATGTTCCTTCAAAAATATTATTATGAATAGATATGGAAACATAGGGACATACACATGGACTTGAATAATATAACAAAATATTATAAAATATGTAGTAGTAGAATTAAATTAATGTCTTTATATTGATGATAAGTAATGTTTAAGATATTTTATTTTTATACCACATTTCTATTTGCAATAATACTATTAAGCAATCTAAGTTTTTCCTTCTCAATTGTTAACATTTCATTTTCTTGCCTTTCCTTTAACTTTAACTGTCTTAATTCTTGTGACTGCTTCATTAATAACTTTTGTTGTCTTAACTCGAACTTCTCTTCTCTGATTATTAAACTTTTTTCCAGTACTTCATCTTGAATTAACTTATTATGTTCTTCTCTTTTTAAATATTCAATCCACTGCTTTTCTAAAATTATTTTACTTTGTAATCTATCCGATTCAATTCTATTAGTCAATCTTACTTTTCTAAGTTCAATCATTGCTTTACTTTCTCCATTTGATTTTATATATTTTTTGTTTCTTTCTTCAGTTTTTCGTTTATGCTTTATAATATCATTAAATTTGTTAGATATAGAATGTGATACACATTCAACATTATACTTTGCATAAATGTTGTCCATTTCTCTAAAATATTTGAACTTTATCAACTGTCTTTTATCTAAACATTGCTTATATTTTTTTGTCAGAGCATTTATTTTCCACCTTACTTGATTAGATGACATCTGTGAATATAAAATATGTATCAAATATAACATGGACTATTGAACAAAATACCTAGTTTGGTAAATACCATTACAATTAGATTAAGAGAAACAACATTTAAATTTGGAATGTCATTTATATAAGAATATTCTTTGTTTTCTATTTGCCTTCCAATAAGTGTAAATATTTTTGTTATATTAAGAGGTAGTGAAGTGTTAAAGAGAACTGAATTTCTGGGATAGTATTACACAGAGTAGGTATGGAGTTGAATTCCATCCCAAAACAAAGTGTCCCAAATAGTTAGCAGATAAAGTGTCCCAAATAGTTAGCAGATAAAGTGTCCCAAATAGTTAGCAGATAAAGTGTCCCAAATAGTTAGCAGATAAAGTGTCCCAAATAGTTAGCAGATAAAGTGTCCCAAATAGTTAGCAGATAAAGTGTCCCAAATAGTTAGCAGATAAAGTGTCCCAAATAGTTAGCAGATAAAGCATGTATGGGCAACCTTTGGCAAGTTGCGGGCCAAACTTTAGTGTGCAAATACATTCGCGGGCCGCGTTTAAAAGTAGTTCATTTTAAAGTAGTGTTGTCAAGTAGTGTTCATAATTTTTTTGCACTATTGCAAATATCTATATATCAGACATGAAATAATACGACAATATTATTATCAAAGGCTTTTATGTTTGCCGCCTTACTCTTTGATAATCGCCGCCACTCTGCTTGCTCGCTCACTTGATTCCGTGAGTATGAGAAAGTAGTGTAATTTTTTTTTTTTAATTAGGTTTTACAAAATGTCTTGCGGGCCGGATCAAATCATACAGCGGGCCGGATCCGGCTCGCGGGCCGGTTGTTGCCCACATATGAGATAAAGTGTCCCAAATAGTTAGCAGATAAAGTGTCCCAAATAGTTAGCAGATAAAGTTGCCCAAATAGTTAGCAGAGTATGATGTGGGCATAATGGACTTCAGTGATGGTTTAGTGGGGCATTTACTATCAATGAGTGACTAAGTGATATCTTTGTCAAAAAGGGGACTAAACACTGCCAGAAATATATCAACATATAATTATTAAAAAGGTGATTAAGTCACTAACAAATAACACCATGATCCATAACCAAGAATATGGATGTTTTGGAACTCATTGGCCATCATTTAGTCCCGAAATTAATGTATATGAATTATTGATATGGTAATTTTTAGAGAGTAATACATATCTAAGGAAGAATGTTCCCATGGAAAAACTATTGATAGCTTGTCTGTATGTTTTAAGGACTGTATTCAAGTGAATGGAGATCATCTGAGACGAGATTCTTGTATTTTTAATGTTATTATGTTAATGATAATTACAGTAATCACATTTTTTATGCAAAAGAAAAATCCTTTTACTCCCTTTTAAGTGTTTATAGCTAAAGTCGGTATATTTACTTATTTCTCAGGTGAAAATAAAATGTGAAAAAAGTTTGATTTATAATAATGATAAAAATTAGTTTTGAAATGAAAACATTTTTTTTTAATTTATAATAAACAATATATAAACAATTTTCTACCATAATGTTATAATCTCTTAGACTCTCTGATATAGCTACCCATATTCTTGTCTTTTTTTTAGGAGATTTTAACATTTCCAACTTGTTTTCATAGAGCCTCAGAAGAACAAGTGTGTTGTTATAGGTCCATACTGCACCTATAATTAATATATTAATTATATTCATACTCTTCTATTTATAAGTGGTAAACATAAACCTTACTAATACCTACTAGGTCTTTCTAAACTTTCATTTTTACTAGTTGTAAGGCGTGCTTGACAATTGCTGTAATCAATTTGAATGTTGTTATCGAAGTTGTCTGATTTTTGCTCAGCTAAAACATAATATAAGTTAATAATCAGGCTAGAATTTCCATTTGAGTTGTACGAGTTTTGGTTTGAAAATGGTATCATTTGAAAGGGGTTGGTCTCCCCTTTCTTTTAATACTATTCCCAGCCTGCGAAAATGCGTAGTTTCTTTTTTATATGTTTTTTTGTGTGAAATAAACTTACCGTGTTTTCACCAATATTAGCACAAAAACACAATGTTTAACACAAGAACACTTCACATCTATGCAATATGTTTATCAATTATTTATATGATATTATCAATTTTTAATTTTAATTTAACAAGAAAAACACAATTCGTAACAACTTTGTTGTTTTAGATTCCCTAATGTTAAATGGCGGCAACTTGACATATGACGTTTGTGATTTAAAATGCTTTTTGATATAATTAATATTTATATTACTTTTTTTGTCAAAACTGACTCTGTTAACCCCGACTCCACGTAGTCTTGTCTGCCCTACCCCTAGAGTGTTTTTGTAAATCCGGAGGCGCGGAAGGAGGGCAGCCCCCACCCGCCGTTACACTGAGTTGAAACCCAATCGAGCCGTAGCTACTGAGGCTGGTCGCCGAAGGCGACCAACAAGCCGAAGTGGCGAAGGCGAGCTTGGGTTTCAGTTCAGTGTTACGCAAGGGTGAAGGGGCTGGCCATCCTGAAGCGCCGGAGACGTCACAGAAGTCTTAATTACTTACATTTTAGGTTAGTTTTTACGAAACTTCAAATCGAAATATCTCCAAAACTAAACATTTTCTCACAATAAAAATGGTGTCAGGGGATAGGGCTTCGACCCCTCTTTTCTCCCTATCCCCCTCTCCCTTCTATTCTTACAACTCAATTGGAAAGAGTTACCAATAATCAAACTACAACACTGAAGATCATACAATGTGGCTATTATATTTACCACATTGTAATAAATCATCAACATAAGAAACATCCTCATTAATTTCCATTGTAGATATGCTATAAGTCATAACTTATACGACTTATTATTTTACAGATGTAAACAATTTTTTATAAAAACCAAAACTTTTGTTCTATATTCATATAAATAACAATTTATCATTTTTGTATAAAGTTTTGTTTACTAATCTGTTCTATTCTTAAGTGTCAATGTCATTAAACACTAAACAGGACCGAAGAATGGACTGGACAATGAAATTTAGAGGTTTGCACCGGAGCAGTGAGTACCGGAGAATCACCGGTGATTTACCGGTGAAATACTAGATTGAATCAATCGATGAATAACCGGTTAAACTCCGGTGATCGCAGTCGATTTGTTTATTTTTATGTGGTAAAATTAAATAGATATTTAAAAGCATTAGTTTTAAAATCTAACTAAACCTGAACTAAAACTAAACCAAACTAAGTCTAATTATGCCTGCAACTTCTGTAATGTCGGAGAGAGTATTTTCCATGACAGGTCAAACACTCGCCTATAGAAGAAGTATAACTAGCTGCAGGAATCATCGCTGATGATTATCTAAACTTTTATTTGTTCCTCTTGGTAGTTATTTTAAAATATTTATTTAAAGGTCATAGGACATAGTTGAAAATAAATTATATTGTACAATTTGATTAATATCTGTACACCAATTAAATATTTAAAAAAGATATTACATGACTAGCTACTTTAAATATAGAATGCTTAATTGACTGAAGTGGGTAGAGCGACGGGGCGGGGCGGCTTTTCAAAGGTTGCGTGTACAAATATGATTTATTAAAGATGTTTATTACTATTCTGCTAACTTAAATAATAATTAAGATCACAGGAATCTCATTACATTGCTTAATGCTCGGTAAGAAAAATCATGTCAGAGTAAAGAACACTATCTTTATCTTCATTGAAAGTTAGAAGAGTCTATGTTTCCTTTTGGAAAAAAAAATGTAAGTTGTCACTTGTCAGCACAAAGTTGTCAGTTTACACAGTTATGACAAGCGACTTACTATTTGTTATTTGTTTGTATTTTGCACTAAATATATGAATAATAAACGAGATTATTACAAGTTTAAAATATTCTTATCCTTATATAACTAATATATATTTTTGAAAACATCTCTGATGATCTACAAATTTTAACAATTTATCCAACCACTACCTATTACCTATTTACCTAAAACTGTTATAACTTTAAAAACTACTTGTTATAAACATTAAATTTCTAATATGTTGACTCCAAATCGTGATGTAAATATATTTCATTATCAAACATAAAGGATACATTTGATAAAACTCTTCATAAGATGAATAAAACAAAACTTTCAGTTTTCCTAGCTGAATTTGTAGATAGCAGTGCTGATAGTGAATCAAGTAGTTGGAGTGATTTAAGTAGTTCAAAATCCGAAATATCAGATGAAGATGAGGAAGATAGATTGTTTTTCCCACTCATGCAGTATTTAATAAGATTGAAAAGGAAAAGAGTTGATGACTACTTACATATTGTAGAGTCATGGACTGATGTGGAATTTAAAAATCATTTAATATTAACCCGCAAGACCGCTAACAGACTTATTGGTACATTGAAATACTTGCCTTACAACTTATTATTTTTCTGAAATGTAAGGTAACACAAAAATATTTTGTTTCAGATGATTTGGGAAAATCTGGATTTATAGCTTCACATAAGTTTGGTTTAAAGCCTTTGGAACCAAAATTGTGCTTCTATATATTTTTGTCTTTTATAGCCACTACAGAACCATTGACTCCATTGGCAACAAAATTTGATATATCTATATCTTCCACATTCAGAGTAATAAGAAGAGTTGTTGCATGGCTATTAACTAAATTAGATGAAACAATAAAATGGCCACAAGATTTTAATAATGTAAGGAACATATGTGAAAAATTCCACTTAAAGTCTGGAATTTCAAATATGCTAGGTGTCCTTGACTGTACACATATAAAAATTGAGAAACCAAAGAATTCAAGACAGTACTGTAATCCAAAGGGATATTTTTCAATTGTCTTGCAAGCAACAGTTGATGCAAATTTACGGTTCACAAATATCTATTGTGGGGAACCTGGTTCTTCAAACTGTGCTAGAGTGTTGAGAAAATCACCGCTTTATCGCACAGCTACACAAAACAGAAACGCTTTGTTTCCCCATGATACATTTTTGGTGGGTCATTCTGGATACCCAGCTTTGTCTTGGCTAGTACCTCCTTTCAGAGAAAACAAGAGATTGACCTTGCAACAACGTGAATTTAATTCTCTTCATGCTTCTTCTAGAAAATTAAGTGATAAAGCCTTCAATTTATTAAAAAGTAGGTTTAGAAGGATAAAATTATTTACAGTCTATAGAAATCTATCATTTATTACTGACACAATTGTAGTTGCATGCATTCTACACAATTACTGTTTGGATGAAAGTGATTATTTGGATGTATAAGAAGTACTGGACTATAATAAATAACTTTAATTAACATGTTTATTTTTTTATCACATATAATTTTAATATTACTTTCAAGACGATAAAGTAATTTAGGACAGGTATGAATTGAATATTTTTTACTATTTATACAGGATATCTTATTTATCTCACTCGGTACATGTTGGCCCAGCCACTTATAATAAATTCTAATTTAATATAAATATATGTCATTGTAAAACTAGATTTTTAAAACATAAGAAAGCTAAAACATACAAAACATAGCTTTTTATAATTTTTTTACATTTGTTCAATGTATACCCTATTGGTCTGCTAACAATTTTCTCAATAATGCACATTTTTCCCTTTCAATTTTGAGAATTTCTTCTTGTTTCTTTTCTTTGAATTGCATTTTTCTTAGAGCTATTGATTGTTTGATTTCCAATTCTTTCTTCTTAAGTTGTAGTTCTTCTTCTCTTATTTTCAGACTTCTTTCATACCTTTCATCTCTGATTTGCTTTTGCTCTTCTTGTCGCCTAATATATTCAATCCATTGTTTGTCAAGTTCAACTTTGGTTCTACGCTCACCTCTAAGTTTTCTGAAGGGTGTGGAGTTCTTAAAAGATAATCTTCTATTCATTCCAATGTGATCTTTATCACCCTGCATTATTCCAGATGCTAGTCTGTATGCTCCATGATCTTCATTATATCTTCCTAAGATTTGATGCATTTCATTAAAGTATTTAAAACCTACTGCCCCTTGGCCATTGTCTGAACAATCCTTATATTTTTTGGTAAGTGCATTTATTTTCCATCTGACTTGATCTGGTGTAACCTTAAAATATAATTAGCACATTAACAACTATCTCAGCCTATTTATATCTTATGGTTTTAATACTATTTTATTATTACCTCTATATGAAAAGATTTTAGTTCTTCAGACATGGATATCCACATTTTAGATTTTTTTTTTGGATTGTCCAACATATTTAGTTTTGTTTCATATAAATTTAAAAGCATTAGTGTTGAATTTTTAGTCCAAATAATATCTAGAAAAGAAATAAATAAAAAATATATTATAAATTTGTTTTACATATTTACTTCTTTCAAATAATACTTGCTTACTTTGTTTACTGGTTTCATTGACTTCTACTTCCTCTTGATTTATTTGATGAGTATGATTATAGCCGGTTATGTTAAGATTTTGCTTGTAAGATGAAGCTGAGGTTCCAATTTTTTAACCATTGAGAACATATGAAAATAAAATTTATTATCTTTGTTTGAATTTGTCCATAAACCTGTGTAGCCGCTTAGGAAGCATATAAAATGAAAATTTAATTGATATGGGAGGTCATTATGACAGGGTTTTGTTTTTTTGGTCAAAATTTTTCATTTAAAGTATAATTGAGAATTTAAATAAGCTTAATACCATTACAGACAATTGTCTGTAATGGTATTAAGCTTATTTAAATGGTAAATTTCCCACATTAATTTTGAATCTTGCACTCTCAATGTAATTCTAATAATGCTTAATAAGAAAGAAGAATTAGTTAAGACCTTCAAAGAATAGATATGTATATCAGAGGTTGCCTATGTTCCAATTTAGATGATTATATGTAATAATATAATATTATGACGATTAGAAAATGGTATGTAAAATATGCATATGTATGCTAGATTCATCAAGGCATGTAGCAACTTGGTTGGCAATTTTCCAGAGGTGTCAGGTTTGGGTCCTACTTATGTGGATGAATTTTTCATTCGATATTTATTTAAGATCAACCTCTTTATCATCTTGGTAATTCCTCAAGTTAGAAAATGTATTTATTTTACTTACATTCATTATCCAATATAGCCAGTACAGCAACATTATTATCAATAGTTTCATCCATATTATTTATCAAATAGCTAATATAAGTAACTATTAACTAGTTATAGCCAAGCAAATGAGATTAAAATAGTATTTATACATAAACAATTTATAATTATTCTTGATTAAATTCAGAATATTATGAGCATATACACCTATTATGAATTAACATAGGAAAAAAACTAAATTATTATGTTTCGTTTTCGAATTTTGTGGTAAATAATTCTAAGCAAAACAGCTATGCCAACTACAACGAGAAGGCTTCAACAAAACAACAACATTTGCAACAACTGCGAAGTCCGAACAATATTAGTCAACAATCAACTGTCAACTGTCAACAAATAAATGATGGGAATTACAGCCCCAAATAACAGTTCAATAACTTTTCACATTTACCTCAATGTCTTGCTAGATATAAAGAAAGTTATAGGAAACTAGAACAGTGAAATGTAGTGAAAGAAAACTGTCTTCTTATATAATTAAAGTAACAGGGAAAGTATGGTGTAAGGCTAATGTTAATGCTTTTATTGAATAGACTTGGGATCAAGATAATTTGAAATTATATTATGATCATCATATTATCTATTTTTTAACAATTGTTAGTCTAAAGAGGGCATTTTCTGTTTTCATCGTCTTTTTGTCAGTTACATAGATAGTGTAAGTTTAATAAATTCATCATTCATCATCATCATCCGAGCCTTAGTCCCGGTCGCAACCAGAACCGTTATTCTGGTGCCCGGGGTTCGCTATACTGCTTTTCCTCCTCCATTTCGCTCGATCCCTGGCGTCCTTGCTAGTCAGGCTATTGGCATGCATGTCATCTCTTACGACATTAAGCCAGCACTTTTTGGGTATCCCCCTCCTACCAGGGTCCTCCTGTAGTTTGCCTGCGATGTCACATGAAGGCTGCCGCGGACGCGGGAGTTTCTCACGCGATCCTTTCGCGAAACTCCGGACCTCCAGCGCAGCATATGCATCTCCGTCACCCGCAGCTCCTGCTTGTGTAGCTCCAGCACCGGCCACGATTCGCAGTCATGTAAAAGGACAGATCTAATGATAGTTTTATAGACCTGTCCCTTCAACCTAACTGGCATTTTTGGGTCTCAAATGACACCCATTTCATGCCACTTGGCCTACGCGGCAGCCATGCGTATCTTGACGTCGCAATCGATGTCACCAGTCGCAGGAAGTACAGATCCCAGTTATTTGACCTGGTCCGTGAGCTCGACCGAATCCTCGCCTATGCGGACGGATGTGGGATCTGTACAGTTTAGTGCCAAGTACTCGGTCTTCGCCACATTAAGCTTCAGACCACCGTCCTCTAGCGTCTCCTTCTACACATTCATACGTCGCACTAATCTGCCCCTGTCCGCGTTTGCCAGTGCGATATCATCAGCATTCATGAACAACCATGGGGGTCGCTCTTGTGAGTCTCTAATGCTGTCCGACTTTAAATCTCACGCTCAACAGAAACGGACTGAGGACAGTGGTCATTATTTGGTATATTTATATCAGTTTGGCCGTTTATTAAATATATCCAAAGTATTTATAACATGTATTCCTATGTACTTGTATCGTTGTTGCACACCCTTAACACAATTCAATAATTTGCTTACTTAGGGGTTAGATCGATTTGTTGAATTTGTTCATTGATTTTAGAATTAATGTTATTGACTTGTGTACACATTAAAAAAATGTTTTACTTATCAAAATACGCTACCATCAGTTCATTTTAGAAATTTATAGAGACGGGACTCATATTTATTAATTGCGGATTACCTACATACAGTTTGATGCATAAAAAAGAGTTAGAGAAAATTTTATTATCTACAAAATATCTAATAAATATTAATAACATTAAAATTTCGGAAACGAGATATTTAAAAAAAATGTTTTGTTTTTTGAATAAAAATTGAAAAAAATGTTGAGTATTTTGGGAACATTGTTCTATATGATTGAACTTAAAGTAATAAGTAGGATTGTGAATTAAAGCAAAGAATAAAGTCCAATGTATTACCGCTCCTAAATGATTACTTATCACATTTATAATCGCACTATTTTCTAGGTCTACGAATCGAACGTATCAACGAGGCTAAAAGTCTTTGATCTATCACTTTTGTGTATAATTATTTCAAAATACATATTACGTACTAATAAAGTACATTAAAGGATGTGTAATTTTCAAGTGAAATATATATAATTCTGAGCTATTCAAATAAATTACATGTAAATTATTAATAACAAAATTATGGAAAATTGTGGACATGGTTGGTTTATTTTTATTATTATACAAGTTAAATATGCAAAGAATTTTCGGTTGATGTTGCTTAGATTGTTATAATATTCTGTATTTTTTTTTTTTTTTTTTTTTTTTTTTTTTTTTTTTTTTTTTTTTTTTGGTGTTATGGCTTCATTCACATATATGTATGGAATATTCTGCCAATTTCAAGTAACACTTAGTTAAAAAAAGTTTTTTATTTTCCAATATTTGTGGTACAGAGTGGAGAAAACATGAAGGAGATTGGAGAATTTTGAAATGTGTGTAAATTTTAATTCCTTAGTTAAATTGTTGACCAGCACCTAAAACAACACAAAAGGATAATATTTACTTATTTATATATGTGATAATATTTACTTATTTATATATGTTATAAGTTAGAGGTTTTAATAATATAATATATTATAGTTTTATATTATTACATTTAATAAATTTACAAACAAACCATACCAAAGGACTATTAACAAGGTTTAAAAAACATTCTACATTTAAGGGACGAGGGATATTAGCTGGGAGAACATCATAAAGTTGATAAGTGAGTCTGGGACAGGAGAAAAGTAAGTGCGGAATGGTACCTTCGTCTAACCCACATTCACACAATGAATGATCTCTAACCCTTATTTTAGCTAAGTGCACCGGGGTGCTAGCATGACCTATTCGCAGTCTGCAAATGGTTGAGGTAACTTGTCGGTTACTTTTTCTATAAATAAAAAACCAAGGTTTTCGAGGAATATCTAATTGAATTGATGCATAATATCTGCCTTTAATTAGTTTAGATGAGGACCAAGAAAATTGCCAGGATTGGTAAAGGTGGAATTTAGCAAGACGATTTAAATCTTGAGGATAATTTGTCAAAAGGGAAATGGGGCTTGCGTGTATTGCTTGTTTAGCATATATATCTGCATGTACATTGCCAGTTATGCCAGAGTGTCCCGGAATCCAAACTAATAATATTTGTATATTCTTTTGATAGCAGGAGAATAATACTTCACGAATTTTAAAAATGATTGAGAACTTACTCTTACTTCGAAAGGGGTTTTCTTTAATTGCTTGAAGGCAACTTAATGAGTCTGTCAGTATTATTGTTTGTCGGATATTATGGGATTCGGCAAAAAGTAATGCTTCTAATATAGCAACAGACTCTCCCGTAAAAACTGATGTCATGGGGGGACATTTAAATTGGAGTATAATTTTATATTTCGGAATCCAGCAAGCTACTCCGACGTCACCATCACTGGATAATTTGGAAGCATCTGTATAGATGGCTGTGAACTCAGGCCATTTAGAGTTAAAAATCTCATTAAATTTAGTGTTCGCTTCTACAGTCGTTTTATTTAAACCTAAGTTTAGAATAATAGGAGGGGAATAGGTCAAAGCCTTAAAAGAAATTGAGAATATAGGAAGTTTCGGTGAACTATGAATCGGGTGGGGAAGGCAAATAAATTTACGGAAACTTTTAAGAAGGTCTGGAATATTTTGATTAGGACGTATGGTATCATTTAATTCGTGCAAGCGACTTATTAAAGGATGAGATGTTATTTGTAAAATTTTAGAAATGAAACGGTCGCTCAGATATTGGCCTCGTAACTGGATAGGAGGGTCAACACATTCTAATTGTAAAGCATTTGTGGGAGAGGATTTCATAGCGCCTAAAATTATTCGCAAACATTTGTACTGAATTTTGTTTAATTTATTAATTTCGGATTTATTTATTGGATTTAAAGTAAATAAACCGTAGTCTATATGACTACGAACGATAGCGTTATATAATATTTTTTGTGAGAATGGATGCGCACCCCACCAAACACCTGATAGGGAGCGAAGGATGTTAGACCCTTTTTCACATTTTTTAATAATGTAATCTGTATGTGCTGCTCCATTTAGCCTTGAGTCAAAAACAATACCAAGAAATTTGACTTTATTCACAACAGATATGTGTTGACCCTCATAAGATATGTTGATAATTGGAGTTTGTCTTTTTCTAGTGAAAATGATAGCCTTACATTTGCTTAAGGAAAGAGAAAGACCATGGTTTACTAACCATTGTCCTAAATAAATCAAAGCGGAATTTAAACGGTAAGTAATTTCGGTGATAGAATTTGAACTGCAATATAGAGCTAGATCATCAGCATATTGCAGAGAATTACACAAATGTTCAACAGAGAGATCAAGGTCATAAGTGTAAATGTTGTAAAGCAAAGGACTCATAACAGATCCTTGAGGAAGACCTTTCCAGACTATTTTTGGATGAAGATATAATGAGGAAGATTGAATATGAATGGATCTAGGGGAAAGGAAGTTTAGTATGATATGAATTAACCTCACTGGAATATTCAGCTGTTGCATTTTCTGCCTGAGTACCGGAAGTAAGACATTATCATAAGCCGCTTCAATGTCAAGAAATAATCCAACAAGGTATTGCCTTCTGCTAAAAGCCAATTGAATATCAGTAGTTAAAATACCTAAACTATCTGAGGTGCCTAAACCTTTTCTAAAACCAAACTGGGATCTAGCAAGTAAACCTCTGCTTTCAATTATCCACTCTAAACGGTTTTTAATTAAATGTTCCATTATTTTGGCTAAAGTAGAAGTTAAAGCTATAGGACGGTATGAATTTGGATGGAGGGGGTCTTTTCCTGGTTTTAATATAGGAATTATGATCTGAGTTTTCCAGGCATCCGGAATAAATCCTGTTGCGAAAAATTTGTTGATCATTTCAAGGTAACAATGTTTTGCACGATCATTTAATTTTACAAGGAAAGAATATGGGATGCCATCTATGCCAGGAGTTGAGTCTTTGAGCCCAGTGAGAGCACATTGTAATTCTTCAAAAGTAAAGTTGGAATCTAAATTTTCATTGAACTCAGTATGGGTTATAGAAGGTAAAGGAAAGAGGTCTTCGTGAGGAACATAGGGAGGAGCAATCTTGTCCGAAAATGATTCTAACCATTCAGATGGATTATTACTGCTGGGATTACTATAATCGACTGCATTACGAAATCGTTTGATTTTGTTCCATACTATAGAGGCTGGAGAACGGGAGCTTAAAGATTCACAATAGCTTATCCAACCACGTTTTTTCTTTTTTGATGCTAATCTAATAGACCTTGCATTCAGTTGTTTATAGCATGTGAAATTATAAGTGGACCTACATATCGAGTAATTAATTTCTGCTTTTTTTCTTCTGCTGAACAAATCTGTACACTCACTATCCCACCAGGGAAGAGAAGGTACGAAATCTCGTTTAGATCTTTTGATCGGTATGTGTAAGTCAGCGGAAGAGAGTAAAATGTCAATAAACTGATTGTAATAACTTTCTAAATCTACAACAAATTCAAGGTCTACAAGTGCATTTACCTTAGAGTCAACTGAGATAGCATATGAATCCCAATCGGCCCGATTGAGTTTATATTTCAAACGACATGAGAGATTTGAGGAAGGGGCAACATTGTGAGAGAGGGATAAAAGGATGGGGAAATGATCACTGCCATGAGTGCTACCTAGAGTTTGCCAAGAAATAAGAGTAGATAAAGGGGGAGAACAAAGGGATAAATCAACAGCAGATTTGGGATTTTGAAAAGGGTATACCCTGCGGGTTGGGGAACCATCATTAAGTAGACATAAATTTAGATCATCAAAAACATCCAATAAATGTAGGGAAAACCCATCACAGAGATGGGAACCCCAAATATTATGATGTGAGTTTAAATCTCCCATTACCACTATGGGAGACGGAAGTGAAGAGAGAATGGATCGAAGGTCTGGGATTAAGGAAGAGTGAGGATGAGGAATATATATGGAGAGAAAAGATATATTGAAAGCCCTCACTGCCACAGCATTAATTTGCTGAGTGTGAGGAGGAATTGGAATAAAAGAATAATTAGTTGAACGACGAATAAGAAGAGTGCAACCTGCATAGCCATCATCCCTGTCATCCCGGAGACAGGAAAAGCCCGGAACTCGAAATGAAGTACCAGGCATTAACCATGACTCAGAGATAGCAAGGATTATGGGATTGTATTCTTTAATAATAAAAATAAGTTCATGTTTTTTGCTACGAATACTTTTACAGTTCCATTGAATTATTCGAACTGGATCCATTAGAATGAAGGGCAGATAGTTGGGAAAGTAGTTTAGCAACGTTGGACGGTAGTGGTATATCATTAAATTTTTTAATCATATTTAAAAAGGATTCTCCTATAGAGATTATGAGATTATCATCAGGTGTCAGAGAGTATTTATCATTTTTATTGTTGTTGTAAGAGTCATTCAGGGCACAGCCGTTTTCATTTGAGGAAGGATGATTATGAGTAAGGGATTTGTGGAATTGAATATCGTAACCCCTTGCTAAAGGAGTTTGAGGGCGAGGGTTACGTGTGACAGTTTTACGATATGAGACAGATGGAGACGTACCTGATTTAGAATGGTTCACGGTAACAGTAGGGGAGTATAAGGGAGGAGTAATCAAAGTCTTAGCAATGTCTGCATATGATCGGTATGTTGGAGCGAATCGAGAAGAGGCTTCAAGATAAGATATGTTTTCTTGAGACATTACTAGTTTGATAGAGCGCTGGCGTGAGTGTTCTGGACAAACTTTGTCCGTTGCTGAGTGATTGCCAGTGCATAACAAACATTTAGCATTGTCCATTGTAAGGTCACATGAATCACCGGTATGAGCTTGGGTGCACTTAAAACATCTTGGCTTAGAACGACATTGATTTTTGACATGCCCAAATCTACAACAGTTTAAGCATTGGATTGTAGGGAGATGATACATCTCAACTGGGAGGGAAGCGTGAAAAGAACATATATAAGATGGAAGATTTTGGCCTCGGAAGGTAATGACTACTGATTGAGTAGGGATCCAATTCACAACTCCGTCAGTAGATTGTTTCCTGTTTAACCTTCTAGCTTTAAGCACTTCACCACAGCCAGGAGGAAGGTATAAGGACTCAACAAAATCAGGTATGGATAGGTCAATAGGAACTCCTCTGACAACACCCATTCTGGTAATATTAAAGGTAGGAATGTAAGCAGTGTATTTTGCAACAGATAAAATAGGGTTTTCTATAAAGTTGTTAGCCGCTGTAGCAGAATTAAATTCAACCGATATTTTGTTTCTTCCAATATTTTTAACTCCATCATTAAGTATAGCCTGTATTTTATTATTGTGAAGAAACTGACCAAATTTAATAGCTCTAATTGTAGTTCCAGCTGAAAGGTCGGGAACCTCTCGGGAAATGTGAATTATAAAAGGACCTTTATCATCAATATTGTAAGATTTAGGGGAACTAGTAATAGATGGGTGCATGTAGGTAGTCTGAATGGAAGGAAAAGATACTGAAGGGTCAGCTGTAGTTTTCTGTAGTTTTTCATAGACTAATTCCCTCGAGGAATTATCATCTACAAGTCTTTTACGACTGTGAGAACTCTTAGTATTATTAATTGGATCCCCTGGATCGGGGGGTTCAGGGAGATGATCTATTTCCATAATTACACAGAAATTTAGTTAGTAATTACATACAATTTATAACTACTTACCAATATTTATATATAAAAAAATTAATAAACCAACACCACACAAAACAATATAACTGGAATTATCCAATCAAACAGTTAAATAATTGATATTTTAACACCAAAATCTCACACGTGTTAACTTCAACTCCCCTTTCATATTCTGTATTTAAAGTTTTGAGATGTGTTTAGATGTCATCTTGACAATTGTATTATATGTCAACTCTCCAACTTGACATTGGTTGACGTGACATTGGTTAAAAACTTATTTTCGTTATAAATAAATGATAATATTAATTTATTCTTCTTGGTTATAACCAAGATCATTTTCATAGCTATGGCTCATTGTGGAGAATTTCTCAAAAGGCACTTTCCGTTGATTGACGAGGAATTAAAAAAATATGTTGAAGGTAAGGTTATAACATCAGTCTGCACAATTTGGGTTTTGTTTCTTTTTATAATAGTATATTATGTCTTATAAATATTTTTTTTTGATATATATACCCTATGCTACTAATATAAATCGTAATTACCACTTTTTACTATTTATTTACTAATTTTACTATTTTGCAGATATTTTGGATAACAGTGCTGGCGAATTCGAAGATACCGAAGAAGTCTATGAAGCAGTAGGTGAAATTTTACAAGGAATTTCACAAAAATCTGAAGATGATATCAAGTATGACATTTATTCAATACTATTATTAATTACTAAGTGTTTAGTACTACAATAGTATAAAACAACTTTATTGAGATTTGACATTACTACATTAAACATCCAATAAAATCGCAATCAGTTGCATATCAGCATTGTAAGGTTTGATGTTCAATAGTTTCATGATCCATGAGCTGTCCCATTTCTTATCACATTTCTAATAGAATTAAAACTTAAACATTGGAATATTGCCATATAACTTAATCCTTTTATTATAATACAACAGAGAAATATGTGAGATTCTATTGAACATGATGCAACCAGATAAAACCAATGGCCGCAATGGACCTAGAAAAGTATTGGATGCACCAATTACATTAGCATCCATGAACACTCCTGTTCAAGACACAGAAGATATGAAAAGTATATGGGTTCAGACCAGAGATGATAGTTTGGTAAGTTAATACTACAAACAGTAAGGTTGTATTAAAATTCTATAACATAGGCAAACATTTCATAAAGCCTAAGAATGTAGATTATTTTAAACATAATATTGTATATTTTGTGTCTGTTCTTAAAAACTTTCTCTTTTAGAAAGTAGATGCAAAAAAATTAGAAAAGGCAGAGGCAAAACTGCAACAAAAGCAGCAAAAACACAAAGATGCAAAGCTGCCAATCTCTGCTCCAGTATTACAAACAGCAACAGCATCACAGGTTACATCAAAAAAAGATAGCAAATTGGAAGCCAAAGGTACAAACAGAGCACAGGATATAAGGATAGAAAACTTTGATATAGCATATGGAGACAGGTAATATTTATGATTGGTAATTACTTGTTAGCCTTTACATTATTTACATACTATGTACATATCATAAACTGGTTTGATTATTCAAGAACATATTTGAATTAATTATATTTATATGGATTATGTAATTTGTTGTTTGTTTTTATGTTCAACCAGTGCTTAGTTAGTTGTTTTGATAATGATTTGTAAAGCAGAATAATCAATAATATTTTTATATTTTCAGAGTTTTATTGCAGGGTGCAGATTTAATACTAGCATTTGGTAGGCGGTATGGTTTAGTTGGACGTAATGGGCTTGGAAAGACTACACTTTTACGCATGATTTCAAACAAGCAATTAAAAATTCCTTCACACATTTCCATTTTACATGTTGAACAAGAAGTTGTTGGCGATGACACAATAGCCTTACAAAGTGTGCTTGAATGTGATATGGTTAGAGAAAAATTGTTAAAACAGGAAAAAGAAATTACAATTGCTATTAATAATGGGTGAGAAAAATTTATATATCAAAACATCTTTTATTAATTTTTTTTTTTAAGTAAAATGTTCATAACAGTTATCTTTATAAAATATTCAGTTTATTAGTTGACATATTCTATTTAATGTATTTTTTTTAGAATATTTTTTTAGAAAAGAAAAATGAAAGTAATTAATATAATAGTATTTTCAAAAGTATATGTACCACACCCTGTACAGAAATATTTTTTCAGTCAATATACACAAATTGAGTGTGTTCAAAATAGTTTGATTGAAATTATTATAATTGTACAATAAATATTTCAGTTCTACGGATCAAAACCTATCAACGGAGCTGAGTGAGGTATATGCTCAGCTGGAGAACATCGAGGCGGACAAGGCTCCCGCCCGCGCCTCCATCATCCTCAGCGGCCTGGGGTTCACCCCGGAGATGCAGGCCAAAGCCACCAAAACGTTTTCTGGAGGATGGAGAATGAGATTGGCTTTGGCTAGGGCTCTATTTTCCAAGTTAGTATTTGTGAAAAAATCATTATGTTCAATCTTCCAGACATTAGATCAGTATCTTTATTCACTTTGAAGTGTTTTGTAACCTCTTCCTCTTCTTGTGATCATTTTAGATATATCATTTTATATATAAATAGAAGATAGTTATATCTTTAATTAAATTGAGAATGATGATGATGATGAGTTATATCTTTAATTAAATTGAGAATGATGAAGATGCTATATTATAAATTACTTTTATAGACCGGACCTTCTACTTCTTGACGAACCGACAAACATGTTGGACATCAAGGCTATCATTTGGTTAGAGAACTACCTTCAGAACTGGCCCACCACGCTGTTGGTCGTCTCTCATGACCGCAATTTCCTGGACACCGTACCTACAGATATCATGCATTTACACACACAGAGGATTGATACATATAGGTATGTATATTTAAAGACCATTTAACAATGATTTCCATATTTCTTCTGTGTATTTCTTCTGTGTTTTCACTTTTAAACAATATATATAATTGTATATTTACAAGTGCTGAAATAATCCATAACGATTATAGTATATATAATATATACTATAGTATATATAGTACATACTAAAAGTGTTATACACTGCCAATCATTCCAGAGGTAACTACGAGCAGTTCCACAAGACGAAAACGGAGAAGCACAAGAACCAACAGCGCGAGTTCGAGGCGCAACAACAGCACCGCGCGCACGCACAGGAGTTCATTGACCGCTTTAGGTACAACGCCAACAGAGCCTCCTCCGTGCAGAGCAAGATCAAGATGTTGGAGAAACTGTGAGTCGTACTATATCTTGTAATAGCCTGCGAAGTTCTAGTTTTATTATTGTAGAATATTTATGTATGATTTTACTGTTAAAATCAGAAAATCTTACCTAATTAATATTATCGTATGCGTCGACGGTATTCCTTCGAGATTTCTACGAAATTCCTCCAGTACTTTCATGTGGTACGCCGTGCGATTAAATAGAATCTCTTATCTTTCTTGGTCGTGAAATAATAATCAAACCTAATTTGACCATTATGAATTAGGCCATATTGATTTCGATTATTGAATCATATATAAAAATATAAAGATTGAAAAATTAAAAGTAAATAATCCCAACGTTACTCCTATACCAGACCAGAACTAAAACCAGTCGAAAAAGAAATCGACGTGGTTCTCCGGTTTCCGGAGACAGAACCGCTCTCTCCTCCCATCCTTCAGCTCAATGAAGTCGGTTTCCACTACTCTCGGGATAAGGTCATATTCTCTAACGTCAACCTCGGGGCTACTTTGGAGTCTAGGATATGTATAGTAAGTATATTTTAACGTAATTTGAAAAGGATTTATTTTACCTAGCTAAGACTATAATAATGTTTTTTTTTTAATTAAATGTTACATTATTTGTGTGCATAATTTTGAGAAAAATTAACTACATTTGCTATATATGTATATGTTACAGGGTTATTTATAATGAATTGGCCATCTCTTGGCCAACAACATTTGTTCTACGACTTTTTATATATCTTGATAAAAAACCCAAAAATAAAAACAAAGAATGCCCCCTGTTAATTATTACTCTCTGTTTGGTAAAGAAATACCTAAAAGGTCAACGCCCGGTGGCCTCTGTCAGAATGAATGCCAGTTTAGAGGTAACAAATAAATTTTGTATGGGAACACTAACATTTTTAAAACTATTTATTTTAAAAAGTCGTAGAACAAAAGTTGTTAGGGTTGATATAGAGAGGCTATCTGCAACAGGTATATATATTTATTGAGAACTTTGATTTCGTGATTTCATAAGTAATCCATTTCCATTGTAGGTAGGTGACAACGGAGCCGGTAAGACTACGTTATTAAAGATCATAATGGGTATCTTGTCTCCGACGAACGGAATCCGTAACGTCCATCGTGGACTCAAGTTTGGATACTTCTCACAGCATCACGTGGATCAGCTCGAGATGAATGTCAACTCTGTGGAACTACTACAACGGACGTATCCAGGTGACTTGTCTTTTGTTTTCTGTTTTATATTTTATTTTTATTTTACTATTTAAATACTTATGAGAAATATCTGTTCACGAGGGAGAGAAAAATGTAAACGATACTAAGTCAAAAGCACAACTTTGCGAAAAGAGCTTTTTCAGTTTCATCTGAGCGCTTATTATTGTAATTGTAGTAATAATTTCTGTTTTAATTTAGCATTTTTACATTAAACGAAAAAATTATAAATTTCTCGTTAACATAACGTTACTACATCTATCGTAGCATCATTTTACGCACAATCGAGCTACCGGCATTCACTCAAAATATTAGGACCTCAATCGTAACTCGGCTTCTCATATTTTACAAGACGCCGCCGAGGATAAATATCATTATAAATACTTTACAATCCCACTCCAGGTAGGACGATAGAGGAGTATAGAAGACAGCTCGGTAGTTTCGGTGTGAGCGGTGACCTCGCTCTTCAGACCATCGGCAGTCTCTCCGGAGGACAGAAGTCCAGGGTCGCCTTCGCCGCGATGTGCATGGGCAATCCCAACTTCTTGGTGCTCGACGAGCCCACTAACCACTTGGACATCGAGACCATCGAGGCGTTAGGGAAGGGGATAAATAAGTACACCGTGAGTTTTTTAATAACTTGTTTCTTTAGCATTTTATTAGAACGTCCATTTTGAATCGAGTCTCCCCCAGGGCGGCGTGGTGCTGGTGTCTCACGACGAGCGCCTCATCCGCATGGTGTGTCGGGAGCTGTGGGTGTGTGGAGGGGGGAACGTGGTCAGCCAGGAGGGAGGTTTCGACGAGTACAGGAAGATCGTGGAGAAGGAACTCGAGGCCGATAAGTAGGGCGGCCGTCGTGACCAATGAAACGCTCGTATTTATGCATTTCCTTTGTTTTATTTCGTACCTTCGACCTCTCCTTCGTTAGACGGCCGTGCGGTCCCGCGACGGATACCGCGGCGAATTAAAGTATAAAATTAAATTATAAATTATATTTACAGATTAAAGTTCAATACATAATAAATGATTAAAATAGTGACTGAGTCGACGGAACGATTCGAAGATGAGACTCGTTCGGTTCGAAATATCAATTGATGAAATTCCAAATGAGGCATTGTGACTTCGAATTCGGTCAATATAAGATTTATAAATGCATGTTATATTTTATGTCACTCCATTTCGTGATAACGGAGGGTAGAATTATATTCGAATACAATAATTGATTTCATACGGAATTGACTATTGTCGATGGGTTGATACGATTTATATAAGAATAAATAATACATACGACTATATCGAAACATATATGGCAACCGGTAATGGTTTGTGGTACAAATTAAAAAAGTAACACTAGCAGATCACAAAACCTCTAAAACTAAACGTTATCCGGTTGGCAAAGATAAATGGCGGTCGATCACTCGTCTCTTGCTATTGCAAGAGGGGGTCGTAGGATAAAAATATTTAATTACTGATGTTTCTTGCGCCTATTTTTAGTTTTGTCGGCGTTTCTTAATACCTCGGCATAGGAGAGCTCTAATTTCCTGAGTTTGTGAATCTCCTGAGAAGCAGTGCTCTGTTTAATATCCCAAGAATCGGTTTCGGAGTTCCAGCTTTGATAGATCTTACCGGTCCGGCCGCTAACGCTCGGCGTTGGGGAACTTATGCTTTTGTTGTAGAACTGAAGCGTGGATCCATTCCATTCGGTTTCAGTTGTTCTCACGAGTGGACTGATTTCTATTGGTCTGTAATCTCTTCTCTTCTTATTCGTAGATTTCTGGTAAACAATTTTGGGTGGCGACGGGAACACGGGAGAATCCGCACCCTGACGATCTTGGCTGTGCTTGCGGTTGCGATGTCTGGACTTCTTTCTAGTAGCTGCAATGTACTCCAATGGTTGACGCACCAGGGGTGTTAATACTCGCTCTTTTTCCTTCTCCTTCTCTTTATCATTTTGATTTTCTTCCTTCTTTTCTTTGACCTGATCGGTTTCCTTCGGGTTCTCAATGGTGCTCTCAACCTTCGGTTTGTTTTCTTTGTTGTTTTCCACGTGATTCTGTTTAAGCTCTTGCTTTTTTACGGGTTCGGGAATTGATTGTTCCTTTTCCTTTAGTGTAGGTGTTTCTGGGGCAGTTATGTCAGATACTGGAATCGATTGTTCAGACATTACAGACGACAAAACGCTTTGGGTGTCATCAGTAAAGTTGCCAGGGGCTTCTTCCGTGGCGGGAGTTACAGGTGGTACTTTACCACTAACTGTGTCATCTAGGAGGGGAAGCTGTTCCCCATCATCTTTATTTTCAGCCGCCTTTTTAAGTATGGTAAATATTTCCTTGAAAAGTACACGATATTCAGGTCTATTACGGAAGCGACTATCCATTGGACTAGCATCATCATAAATGCTAAAGCGATAGTCTTCTCCGTCCGCGATTGTACACAGGAAGGAACCTGGTCTCTCGCGTTCTGTTTGAGTGGCTTTATTACTGGTTTCATCTGAAAAGCCGGAGCTTGACGTTTCGGCTTCAGAAAAGTCTGGGGTTTGAATAATTTTCTTGCGAGAGGTTGGCTCGACTTTCTTTTGTTGATTTTCTTTTTGGCCCTCTTCACCATGACCGCTTTCTTCGTCGGTATCTTTAACACTGAACTGACTGAAGTCGCCCGATGTTTGCAATTCCTCTTGAAGAGAGAGCGGGCCCGATTGACTTTGTGCGCTCGGCAATGAATTTGGTTTTTTTCTTATGTTCTTGACCTGAGACAGCTGTACCTCGAGCAAGGCTTCATACTTCTGTACCAACTCCCTGTAGGGATTATCGTGGCCATCTTCTTTGTTTGCCCATATCCCTTGGAGCAACTTTTCCTTAGCATTCTGTAATGTGATTTTAAATATTTTTAAAAAGGTAAATAAGTCAAGTGAGCAAATTGTTTTGTTTTTTGTTTATATTTATGTGTCATAGTAAGTGATAGTTATAAATGATAAGTAGGTTTTACTTTTATTCATTACTTTTGACATTAAAGTAATATTAATATGATATGTCAGTTACAAAATGGAATGATTATTATTATTTTATATTTTATCTAAAAGAAAAGAAAACAGCAAAAATTATTTGTAAAGAAGACAAAAGATTCAAGAAAATAGAAATATTATACAGATTTTTTTTTAAATGAATGAAAATGTAAAGACAGTAAAATAATTAGTCAAAAATACACCCATTACTCCACAAATGCCGACTAATAGTGAAAAACAAAATAGCCGATATTAGCACACGTTTAGGAGATATGCACACATCATTATTGTTATATTAGTTATTAGTAAAACTTATATAATGATTTATTAGTACATCGTTAGCTATCAGAGTCGTCGTTAATAAAACCAAATAAGGACTTTGATTCCTCGAATGTAACACGTTTGATGAGCTGATCACCTTCACCATTGAATCTTTTTTTTGTTAGCGTGCATTCTCTTAGTCTAAAAACGTGTCAGTAATGGACATACCTTCGACTACATGCGATATATCCAAAGAAAACTACTGCATATGCGCTTCATAATGCAAATGCAAAGCGTGATCAACAACATCAGGGGCACTTGGAAAAGTTTTGTCGCCTAGAAACGATCAAAACATTGGTATGAGATAATAAGGGAGATATACCGAACTCTGCCTTTTTGACAATATATACTTATTTTGTTACCACGTGGAGCTACCTACGTTTTAGATTTTATAATTAGGTTGTTAGTGAAGTTAATCTTGCACATTAAAGCGAAATGTTAATACGGTTAAGTTAGATTGACCATAAATACTAAAAAGACAACGAAAATACAGTTAAATAACAGACAGAACAGAAAGCGGAAGATCAGATAGGGTTAAACAGATCATGCGGGAAAAATTAACATTACATACATCAAACTTGACGAGTTTGCTGGTGACGTGGTCCTCTCTAGGGCTTTGTTGGCCAGGAGTGAGGATAAGAGAACTGATTGCGCTTCTGTCGTCGTCATCTCCATCGAGTATAGATGACATGTCATCGCGTTCCATACCCCGAAGACATCTGATGCAGAGCTGTCCTTGTCTAAAAAAATAAACAAAAATTAAGATGAATTCTGCAATGTAAATGGGCATTTTTAATTTGTTTAACCCATTTTTTTTGTTAATATTACTTCTTACCTAACTTCTTCAAGGATCGAAAATTCTTCATGCATGGATTTAGGCTCATCTTCCTTTAGGTTCCAGTTTCTTAATTGTTCCTGCAGTCTGTTGTTCTCTTGTATCACTGAAGCTAGTTGTTCCTCCAGCTCTGTAACTCTCCTATGTTCTTGGGCGAAGGCCACTTTATTCTCCCTCAACTCATCACTAAGCCTAAGCAAATCCTCATCTTCTTTTGTCAGTTCTGGGAGGGGAGCTGCAATTTTTTGAGGGGTGACAATGGTTGGTTTGGTTTGTGTTGTGTTGAGCTTTGCATTATCAGCCGGCTTTTGCTCCTTTTCTTTGGGTTTTTCTATGGCTTCCGGCTTACGTTCGGCTCGCCGTCTGACCATTTCTAACTGCGCGTTCACATCGTCAACAGTCTTCTGTAGTTCTTCGCACTTGGTTTCCAAGCTTTCGATGGTGCTGCATAAACTAAACAAAAAAATATATAATGTATTCTAAAGTTTCTTTAAATCTATTTCGTTATTTAATTTATTCATAATTCAAATGAAAAACGACCTTTTTTTTTTAATTTTTAATAAAAAAAACAGTAGGTATGTTTTAAAGAGAAGATAAACATCAATGTTTGAATAAATGAGCATGTTTATCTTATTTGAAATTTAAAATAATATTAAATGAAAAAATAACTCATTCGGCAGGGTTCGAAGCCGTGACCTTGGGGAAACCGTTCGCTCGGTCTCCCATTTGAGCTACTGTATCGCTCTAACCTCTTCATAAATTTAGCATTTTACTTCTCCTTTTTAACGGGACATCTATTAGGATTCCTTTGAACTTAAACAACATTTATCAATGAAATACTTACGTTTTAATATTTTTCTTATCGGCAGCATGGTCGACGGCGAGCCTGTGGTTAGCTCGTTCCAAATCTTGTATGCTCACTTCGAGCTGTTCGTAGATTCTCAGTCTTGAGTCGTTCACTTCGCGCAAAGCAACCGTTTGCTTTGTTAGATACTGAAATGATTAGTTATATTGATTAATACACATTATATTTTTTTTAGACATTAATTTGTTATCTATTCAAACATACTTCGATTTCCTGTGTTTGATCTTCTATGACATTTTGATGTTGTCGCAAGGCTGTTTCCAATTCCTTATTTCTTTCTAGTAAAGTCTTCCCAAGCTCCGCCGCGAGCTGCAGATCTGAAAGAAATCGATAGTTAGATTACAGATTAGTTTGTAGAAACTTGGAAAGTGTTATGCAAATGGAGTGAGAGCAACGCGGACACGATGGAACAGAATTGACACTGTAATTATCTGATCAGATCGTCGCGTCAGACCGCTATCTCATTCCCGGCGTAATGGCTAGCCGTGCAGACAACAATCTTTAGAAACATGATTAGATTCTTGCTTTCATAGTTATTTTATTTAGGTCTTCTTATAATTATTGTCAAAATTGCGGGAGTTGTGATTGCAATTTTTTTATAACACTAAAAAATAGTTTCAATTGTTTTAATTAATTAATAATTGTTTTAAATAATAAAATAATCACTACTTAATTTTGTCCAAATTAATTAAATTCTAGTTGATAGATACCTATTATTGTAAGAATCAAACTAAATCAATGTTTATTGAGAATTTCAAGCACCGAAAAGTGTATGTTGTGACAGACAGTAAATAATTTTATGGTATCTAGTAATTTATTAATATTCCAAAGTTCTTGCGGGAAGCAGGATCATTCATGTAGGCACTTAACAACTCACTCATCTTTTTTCATTAACAGTAATATTTAACGTACAGCCTTGTCAGGTTTTATATTAAGCGTATTTTTGCAAAAAATAAGTCGCAAAAATGTCTTAATATACCTATGTATTCATTTAAAAAGATGGTAGAGGTGAGACTTTTTTCAATCAACCTGAATTATAAACAAAAACAAATGCCAAAATATATACTTATTTAAAATATTAGAGTTAGAAATCCGTGATATAAATAATGTACCTACGAAAACAAGAAAACAAAATGTAGCGAAGTCAAGTAAAGTAATTCACTTATTTACATATCCATCAACATTTATTACTTCATATTGAACGTTTGTCGTAATCACATAATCACATTTATATTGCGCTTTTTGAGACGAAAATTGATAATTAACTGTTAGATTGCAACATGTGGCGTACACGTCACATGCTCTACTTCGGTGATAGTAATGACACATCTTGTCACTGTCAAATTATCCTATCGTGAAAGGCCAAAACCGAAACACCAACCTTGCAGATGAAAAAGGCCTCGAAAACGTTGATCTTTAATCTGATAATATAATCTTCAATTATATTAAAAGACGAATACGAGATTGTTAGTACAAATCTAATACGGTTGTAGAAATATTAGTAAGTATATTCGATTGCGGTATTTTTCGCTCTGAATATCGGATAGTTAGTGAGGAATTTGTGGTAAGATAAGCGGCAACAGTTTACGTGCATTCCGTTCACAGACAGACGACTCTCACAATCACAATACAACATAATATTAAGTAATCCTTATTATTGTAATAACGTTGCTCTGAAGAATATATTAAAGCAATTAGCGGTAAACCAATTGTGTTAGTGTTTGAAGACAATATAATAAATAAATATTAGACATATAACTTATCTAATTCGATGAATAGAAAACATTAAAAAGAAAACAAAATTTCTTTTGTGACTGACAAACAATACCGACAATGGAAAATTAATCAGTTCTATGAATAGTGGGCACTTACAGTACTTTGGAACCCAAATAGGTACTTTCTCTAGACAAGAATTGAAATGTAACTAAAAGCTTTAATAAAATACACTGTTTGCTATCAATAATTATTAATTACAGAAACGTTTAAATTATTTACACCTCAACTTCATTAGATACAATACAAATGTTCTATTTACGACTTAAATATAAATATATTTGATACTTAACATTACTTGAATGTGTAATCGGTCAAAGTAGGCGTTGTCTACAAAAAAAAACAACGTAAAAAAAATTTTTGTAAATATAAACATAATAAAATAAAAATATATATTTTTTTTAAATATGCATTGTTTGTTTCGCGGAGGATTCGTATCTGTTGTATGCAATGTTAGGTCTTTTCTAAAACCTACTTTATGAAGAGAGTAGGACTTAAACCGAGACCAAATCAAACTAAAACGTACAGGTAACTTTAGTACCTATTTACGGCACCTAAAGGACTACTTTTAACACTTCATATAAACATACTAAATTTATTTTTTTTATTAAGTTTCTGAACAATGTGTATTTTATAAAATATATATATAAATATTGATTATAAACTGCAAATAAAATTACACTCTTTAATGTTTTAAGTTGCATTCATTAAATATTGAAATATATACAAATACTGTTGGAACAATAGGTAGGTTATTTTTTAATCTAAAAATAACCTTGAAACAAAACTCACGTTTTTGTAAAACATTCATATTTTGACGTAAATACGATTTATCTATTAGTTACTTATGACCAGACAATAGCATAAATATATACAAAATGAATAAAAAAAATATGTACAATTATAATGTTTTTATAGCTCAAACAGCTTTATATCGTCCCGTGGTAGGAAGAAATGTGAACGTGGTGAGGTTTGTAACAGACGAAATTAATAATCAATCCCAATCCAAGATTGATTAATATTACAGTTATTTTGTTTAGTTGTCAGTGTAAAAAATGTTGGGACCGCTGTCAATTTCAGTTTTTTTATTTTAGTTATTATTTATATAAAAAGCTGTTTTATTAATTATTACATTAGTTTAGTGTGATCCCTGAACATACGATAAATTAATTTATGGGTAATTTGTACCCAGTAGACACTATGTATCTAGATTTAAATAATTTTTGAAAAAATATATTTATTATGGATACTACATACCGACTACAGATTTGGTCTCTAAGATTTAAATTGGGTTTAGACTAGGTGCTGTAATGTATTCAACCCAAACCTTGTACATTATACATTATTTGTACATACTACTGTATACATAACTATATAAGTCTATATTATACGTTCACTTCTTTTATGAGAAAATATTAGACAAATCCTATTATAATATTATGTAAAACTGATATCCCCATCTTAGGTGGCCATTGCTCTTTCAACCACAATACTCTCATTCTAATAATACTAACCAAAGTTATAGGAAGTATAAATTTGCTCTTCGGTATCAATGGTTCTGAAGTTTTTTTTTAATATTATAGGCACGTCAGAAAAATGACAGATAACAAATCAGTTTAATTATGATGATTTCATTTAAATACGATTATTTGAACGAAAAAAATTAGAACTGATATTTTTGTTACACGAAATAAAATGTCTAAAATATAATAAATCAATATTGCTAATAACATACTTAGTAAATATTCGTTATGGTTTTTTACGTTACACCTTTCAAAGATCGTAATACCTATATACATATTTAAATTAGACAAAATAGCTGCAGATTACTTCGATCGCCAAATAATAGTATTTTCTATTAGTAATTAAATGTTTTGTAGATGTCATTTAGGTTTTTAAGAAAAAGAAGAAAAACATGTTACGTGCTAATTAATAATGGGCCATGAAGTGATATACTAATTACTGACACTTAATACCGATTACTTAAATATGTTTCTTCATTTGGATATTAATATGTTTAATAAAATATAAAATAACTATAGAGGGGCATGTAATGAGAATCAAAGGGGTATTTTATCTGTTGTTTATTGTTTAGTTTTTTTTTATGTGTTATGCAGACTGACATAAACGGCATTTTTAGGGAAGCATATGTTTTAAAACAATAAATCCAAATCAGAACGAATATTACTGGCACCTTTAGGAAACCATGTTTTTTTTTATATTAAATCAGAATCAAAGAAGATGGGATATTACCACAGCTAACATTCAGATCAGATGATCTTAATATTAATATTGTGAATATCATTAAGTATGTATTACTTTGTTGCTTTTTAAACACAGCTAGATAAGCAGAAACCTATATTTGATATCTACAAAAACTTGACTAAAATTTCCACTCTTACTTGCAGTACAAGCTGATTAGAGCGATGTCTGTGAACCCTTTGTCTTTAATAAAGGTAAATTATTCTATTAATAACGAAACTGTCTTCATTAGTTAATTAACTCATCACTTTAACGGCCCGTTTATAATTTTATTCAGTTTTTATACGTTTGCATAAACAATAATAAGTTGTGTAAGAAACATTTAAATTACGGAAGTGAAAAAAAAGGCTAAGCACTATAAGTAATATAGAATATTATAAAATATATAAAACAATTGCTTGTAGATAAGAATCAAGATACAATAGAATATATAGGTATAACAACTAAAAAAACTGTAATTATCGACGGATAAAAAACCGATTTGCAGCGATAACATGCTATATCTATAATACCTATACTTTAACCTGACTACGAGAAAAAAATGCTAAAACGTAGAAAAAGAATACTTATATAAAGATAAAATAAATATACAGCAAATCTATTTACTTTCTTATAATTTTAATCGAAATTACAATTTAATTCTATAAATAGAATTTGCTTATAAAAAATTACACATTCAAATCAATGAGCATAAAGCTATTCAGCATTATATCTTAAAAATGGTGGCTTAACGATAAGAGGTAAGTTCCATGGTGCGGTTTCGCAGACTTTATTTCGTGCATTACAAATTGGGCAGTGAGCGCAACAACTACCACAGCGCCCCTCTCTTTTACGCAACACTAACCTTCAGTGCCTTGCAGACACTCCAATTCGACGGTGTAATCCCAGAGATCCAGAGAATTCAACCCGTTTAGCTCCCACGAATTGAAGGTGTCGCAACGTTCGTGTTCCTCAGTCATTCTAACACGATTTACAAATGTCCCAGATAATTTATTACAATGATTCAGCCATAATTTTTACTACTAAACATCGGCAGCGCGGTCGCGGCGCGAACAGCGTGGTAGCGCAGAACGAACTGAGCGTTGCGTCGAACAAAAACCACTGCAATTAAGTTCGACGCCATCGCCTGTCCTCCCCAATCGCATTATAGATCATTATATTTGAAGATAGCAGCAATAGTATGAAATTAACAAATGTTACCATTTGGCTGTGGCAGAAATTTGACTTGAAGGGAGAAAGTCGCAATCTATCAAGTTGTTTGGTATGGTAATACACGAACTTAAAATCGTAACTATGAAAATAAAAAACGATCCTAATCGCGTTGCTTTCTCACGCTTCATGGACCGCAGCTATCGGTTATTAAATCTATTAAAGTATTTTAAGATAAATAATTAGTTTTAGACTTTCAATTTTCATCATGACATTCAAATAATAGCATTTCTCTATAATATATGTTGCCACTCAAGTTTTCATGAATTTTCTTATCATTAAGAAAATATACTTAGGAAAGGTATTCGTGAATGTTAAAATGAGCATATCCATAGAATATCGACAGTATTATTTCATTAATATAGTATAGTATTAGTTCCATGTACTTTAAAACGTCATTAAACAAATACTTCTCTCTCTCTCTCTCTCTCTCTCTCTTCTTACAAAAACATGATACAAAACATACACAGGTTTCACAATCAGCTTCAATATTGGTCGCTGTAACCAGTAAGTCAAAATACAATTACAAAGGTTACCGACCGGTCTCCGACTTGAAGGCTCTTGCGTTAATTACGTTTTAAAAGTTTGCTCTAACGAACTAATTCACGTGTAAAAAGTTCTCTTATATTACTCATTACGGTGACAAACCAGAAAAACTCCTGTAGAATAGACTTTTTACAAATAAACTTTAGTCCTAACAATACCAAGATGGATTTTTTTTTACAATATCAATTGATGTCTCTCACACAATCCCCTGTGATAACATAGCGTTTCTTCTCTCGAATCTATAATACTTTCATTAAAATAATACACATATTTTAATATAAAAAGAAAATGGTTTTCGTATTACATAATACAAAATGCATTAAAACCTTAATCGTCTAAACGAAACTCATTACTAGTAAAAAAAGAATAATTAAAATTAAGAACACACCTTATAAAAAGCATTGTGAGGACTAATGAAACAATGTCGCCTCATTAATTTATAAAACCAATTGCATCATATTTAGAAACTGATTATCAACGATTAATTTTTATTTATTCATTTATTATGGGTAAATGTATAGTTTTATATTCTGTTACATATAGGTAAAGTACTAATGAGCTAGCTAGACTATAAAATAATCTGTATTAAACTGTAACAGAATTCAAGCATTACAGAAAACTTTTCTATCTAAATTAAAGTCAATACATATATTATTGGAGGCAAAGGATTGTCACAGTTCAATAGTCCTATAGTTTGTAAATCTCCCGATAATATTTTTAAACATGGATGAACTACATATAATAACTTATATATTATGGTAAATGTAACAAAACCTCAATTATTGTAAGCTGTTGTGTTTCTGGACGTTACAATCATTGCCACTTAGGTAATTATGCGTTTTAGTTTTCTCAAAGTGAGGAAGGTATGTTTATAACCGTAACCGTTTTGTTCAGAAGGTCGACTGCTACAATCTCGGTCAGTTTACACTTTGCAATATCCAGAAGTATGTAGACTTGACCTCGTGTTTTGTTCTATTTAAGAAGAAAATGTATAAAATAAACAACACTTTTAAAATCCAGATACATATTTTTAAATAAACGTTAAATAAAATGAACGAATTCACTGTCGAAAAATAAGCACAGCTCCTAATATGCTTTAAAATGTATTTGAATTTGACAAGATATTTAAATGAAACAAAATGTATTATTTCATCTGAACATTAGACGTAGATACGTTTTGATTTCTGAAACTCATAAAAACAATGATTAAGAAATAAATTGTATACTTATTATAAATAAGCCAGCATAATAATTAATCCTACCATAAATCTGCTTCATTATTAAAACAACCAAAATAATAATACTTAAGTAGAATCAGCATTAAGTATAGATAATATTTGAATGACTTGTTTACTTTTTAATGATACATAAACGAATAAATGATAATACTGGTCTCATTGCACTCGAAATCTTATGTAAATAATACTCGTAGCGCGTTTCTCAATTATTACTCGACAAACGGTCAATCTGAGTGATGCGACTCGAGTATTGATTGGTGCCTCGAACCACACGAGTAGATTTACTTCCATTTCAGTTTCCGAGTCACTCGAGTTGTAGTAGAGTTTTAGAGTCACGCGAATTAATTAATTACACTAATTACGTAGGAAATGTTTGAAAAAAATACATCTAACGGCGAACAACAATTCGGTGGCCGAGTTGCCCGTTTAACTCGAGGACATAGACTCGAGTAATATTTTTTTCTACTTACGTTTAACAAATTCTCTCGATTGAAAATAAGACCCGAGTCGCATCACTAAGTCAATATAGTTAAACGTCTTTGTAATTAATCTATTACACTAGTCTTTAAAAGTATTTAATACATCGGGACCACTTCATTTAAATGATCATTAGATAAGTCAGTTTCAAAATCCTAATACTTAGCCCTTAGGCATTGTGAAATCAATTGTCTTTGAATATAAAACAAAATGAAGTCATGAACTAAAACAATTGAAGTTTACTAAATAATGTTCGGTCATACCTTTTGTAAAGAATAGGTTTAAAAATTTTAGCTTGATGTTCGACTATTGATTGAGATTTTATTTCAAAACATTATGTTTGTGACCTCACATTCTCAATATAATCACATATTTAGCGATAAACTAATATTTATAATCTAAAGCAAAAGCACAGGGGATACAATGGTTGCTATTGCACCCCCTCCCTCCTCTTTGGTAAATAGATAGTTTTTAAAACTTGTAAAAATAAGTAATTCTATTCGCAGCGCAAATAATTTAGTGTCACTCACAATGACACCAATTCGATTTTATTTTTTCTAATTCATTTTGTTTAGTTAATAGACAGAATTTTCTGGAACATATTTCAAATTAAAAAAAAATAACTAAATCTTTAGCGACGCCTGTAGTTATTACTATATTATAATGTTTTAAATTAACGATGTAGCTTAAGTAAACAGTTCACATATGTACTCATATGTAGGTTATAGGAATGTTTTAAATAAGGCCTTGGACACATGTGCAACTCTGAAAGTAAAATAAACTGGATCATGTGTTTAATGTTTACATCGTTACATGTACGTTACATCAACATCTTGATTACGTTTGAAGGCTAGTGCATTTGTCATGTTAAGTATCGTGACTCGTGTGACTGAGCAGTCTACGATGCGATCTGTACATAATATTTGTCATTCATTTCCGTATATAAAACAGACTTTGAAACATTAAGACAACTCTTGATGATAAAAATGAAAGAGAAAAACATTTCTGTAATAATGATGATGGGATTCAATGGGAAATAATAATTTCTTTTATTTACGCAACTACTATTACAGCACCTCTAACCTTTCCCAAGCAAATCAATATTAGCAGGAAGATTAGAGAATATAATCTAAATAGAGCATATTTTATAACAACATGGTTTTCGCAAAAGGCGAGGCTGCAAAACAATCTACTACTTTCTAAAACAAATTGATTCTACTTTCAACAAATTGCGCGGCTCCCTTGCGCGTGCGCAGGTAAGAAGCGCGACGAGCTGACATTTAGGGGTCATCATGACGTTCTTCCTAAGTTTGATTGGATGAGATTTCTGACAATTTTGCTCTCTACCTAACAAAAGGAAAAAATAAATCTCACATATTACCGTTAGACAAATTCCATAATGAGAAATGAGAAATAATTTACCTTAATTAAGAAGGAATAAATCATTATTATATTTAAGATAAACTTATTGATGAGGTATGGTAATCGGACTTCGTATTGAGTTATATAATTAATATTAGTATTAGGTTAGGTTCGTAATAAGACTTTATAAACATATATACTTACTAGTATTATAAAAAATATAGGTATCATAATACTGTAAAATTTATACATTACAATTAAATTTCACAATATTGTAAAATTTAGTTACGTTTTGATTTTCTTTCGTCGACCGATTTTATAATTGTAACATGTAGAAAATGACCTAGAAGAATATGGACTATTTTTATCTCGGAAAATACAAAGTTAAAGACACCTCCAGCAACATATTCTTAAGTTAGTTCTAAGCAAGTGACTGTAGAGTCACTTGCATATTGTCTGAATTTTCTTGGTGGTAGACCATAACATCCGGTCGCCGGCAAAGTTACCACCCATCGGGCAGAGTCGTGCCGCAAAACGACCTAGTCGTGTTCCGGCACGTTGCTCGATGAAGCCGTTTATGGGAAATGGGTCTGAACAGTTGCGGTGCGTTGGCGAACCGGTCTGACGTCGGGTTGGTGTTTGTTTTGTCGGGTGTCTAGTCGAGGAGGGTAGCGGGATCCGAAGCGACGGCTTTCCGCTGGCCGCCCGCAGATAGTTAGGGGCCCAATTAGTGGTATAGCCAACCACGAAAGGCTGCCCCGCCAGCTGTGAAAAATCCCAGGGTGGCTCCATCGTGCTGGTTGGCGACCAGACGAGGAGGCCCGATGGCGATCCCTGGGGGGGTTCGGGCGTCCCCGCAGTCTCCAGACTAGCCTCCCAGTGGCAAGACATCACCAATTTCGACGTCGGGTTCGATACGTACCGTCTCGTTCAACTGCCATTTCCCATCCCTATTCACTTTTATATTTATTTATTTTTTTTATGAAAAAGTTAAGAAAAAAGAACAAGGTTACACAGCGGTTGCACTCCTCCTCATATAAAGTGCACCTTACTAATATCAGGGGTTTGCACTCAAATCTTTTAGCTGTCCACCACCACCTGGAGACAGAGCAGCCGCACTTGCTCTTTTTGACGGAGACGCAGATACAATGTCCTTTGAGCGCTGCATACTTGGATTATCCCGGTTACTCGTTAGAGCACAACTTTCGCTCACGGGCCGGAGTCAGTGTGTACGCGCGGAATGACCTCTGTGTTCAGCGTCTCCGTCACCTTGAAGACCCCACTTTTTCTTCCCTATGGGTTTTAGTGGACACAGGAAACGAAAAAATCCTGTATTCCTGTGTCTACCGTTCGCACAGCGGTGACCAGGAGACAACTCGTTTATTTGAGTATCTCAGTGAGGCTGCAGATATGGCTCTGTATCAGTACCCTTCGGCGCAGCTCGTCTTTCTGGGGGACTTTAATGCCTGTCATCAGGACTGGCTATTCCCGTACCAGAAGACCGACCATGCTGGAAGAGAAGCGCGGAACTTTGCGTTGTCCTTGGACCTCTTTCAGCTGGTGAGGCAAGCGACAAGGGTACCAGATGTGGAAGGCCATACAGCCAATTGCCTGGACCTTCTGCTGACAACTGATCCGGACAGGTATCGTGTATAGGTCACGTCCCCCTTGGGAACCTCCGATCACTGTCTGGTGAAATCTGTATTTACATATTCCCCACCAGCTTTCGAACCACATGGTGTTAGGCGAGTATGGAAATACAAGTCAGCAGATTGGGATGAGATGCGGCACTTTTTTGCGTCTTATCCTTGGCGGCAGGTCTGCTTCTCTTCTTTGGATCCGTCGAGTTGCGCGGATGCTATAACCGATGTGGTGCATCAGGCAATGGAGTATTTTATTCCTTTTGCTGACGTACCCATCGGTGGCAAAGCTCGCCCATGGTTTAATGCCGAATGTCGTCATGCACATGACCGTAAACATTCGGCATACCTCATTTGGGCTGATGCTCGAAGCCGCAAAACTCCGGATGTAAGTACAAAGAAGAGAGCCTTAAACCAAGCTGCCAAGTCCTATAAAAAGGCATTGCGGAAGGCTCGTCTTGATCGGATCGTTAAGAATGGCGAAAAGCTCTCTGTCAGACCAACTGGCAGTCGAGCTTTCTGGTCTCTTGCCAAAGCGATCGAGTCGAACTTCTGCCAACCCTCACTGCCTGCTCTGCTGAAGCCTGATGGATCCCTGGCCCACACAGCAACAGAGAAAGCGAATGTATTTGCTTCTCTGTTTGCTGAGAATTCGCTTCTAGACACTGGCAATGCTTCTCCAGAACATCTTCCTCACTGCGGTATTTCGATGCCTGAAATCCGCATCACGAACAAAGAGGTATGGAGAACATTGTGTCGTTTGGATGTGAATAAAGCCAGTGGTCCTGATGGTATACCAGCCATTCTGCTCAAGACATGCGCAGGTGAGTTGTCTCCTGTATTGACACGTCTGTATCGCCTCTCTTTCAAGACTGGAAAAGTGCCGGAATCCTGGAAGCTTGCCAACGTGCAACCCGTGCCCAAAAAAGGCAGCCGTGCCGATCCTGCCAATTATAGGCCCATTTCAATCACCTCCATACTCTGCAAGATTATGGAGCGAGTATTGAACTCGCGGCTTCTAGCGTACGTAGAAGGTAACGATCTCCTCAGTGACCGACAGTACGGATTTCGCCGAAATAGGTCCACTGGGGACCTTCTAGCGTACGCAACACACATTTTAGGCGAAGCCATCGAGAGGAACGGAGAAGCGGTCGCCGTCTCTCTGGACGTCTCGAAGGCTTTTGACAGGGTCTGGCATGTGAGCCTTTTAAGCAAGCTTTCAGCGTACGGTATATCTCCTGGTCTGATTGGCTGGATAACGGACTTTTTGAGCCAGAGATCTCTCCGTGTTGTTGTCGACGGGTGTTCTTTGGAACCTTTGACAATAAATGCCGGAGTACCTCAGGGGTCCGTTCTTTCTGCAACTCTTTTTCTGCTGCACATTAACGATCTGCTGAAGCCCGGTATCTATGGGTATGCAGACGACAGCACAGTTGTAGAAAGATATCTGCCAAGTTCTAGTAGAGATGAAGTACAGTCTGAAAGAGAAGCCATGGTGCAACGTTTGAATGACAAACTTCAGGCAGTCTCCGCATGGGGCAATGCCAATCTTGTCAAATTCAACGCCACCAAAACGCAGACGTGTTTGTTCACCGCCAAAAGGAGCCCCTTCACCTTGGCTCCTACTTTCCAGAATGTATCCTTGGAATACAGTGACTGGCTTCAGTTGTTAGGCTTAGAGATCTCCTCGAACCTCAACTTTGGTCGGTACATTGAGTCCAGAGCAAGAGCAGCTGCGGGGAAGCTTGCCGTACTTGCGAAGGTGCGACAGTACTTTACACCGGGACAGCTTCTTGTATTATACAAAGCACAGATCCGGTCGTGTGTAGAGTACTGTGGCCATATATTTGCTGGTGCCGCAAAGACTCATCTTGCGGTTCTGGACTCAATTGAGAGGCGAGCAAAGAGGCTAATTGGCGACCCTAAATTGGTTGACGCCAAACTCCACAGCCTTGAACACAGGCGTAGAATTGCTAGCCTCTCAGTATTCTATAGGATACATTTTGGTGAGTGTGCGCAGGAATTGCACGACCTAATTCCCCCATCCCCGTTCCTTTGCCGGACGTCCCGACGCACGACGGGTATCCATCCCTACGTTGTGGACACTCCACCTGTCCGAACGAAGCGCTATGCTTCATCTTTTTTAGTGCGTACAGCGAAGGACTGGAACAATCTGCCTGCGTCGGTATTTCCGGCAAAATATAATGTGGGTGTCTTCAAGAGGAGAGTGAATAGGCTGCTAGGTTAATGCGCTTTACCACCTAAGACTACATTTCACTTTCCATCAGGTGGAATGTAGTCAAGCATTAACCTAGTTTTGTATAAAAAAAAAAAAAAAAAAAAAGGTAAGAAGCATAATATCATAATGCAGAATATACAGAACAAAAATATCATACGAACAATCTAACAATCGGTATTAATACTTCATTGGCACTTGCGTTACAAACGCACTCATCGGTACAGACGACTGATATCCACGGATTTGCTTCATCGGTATAACTTTGTATTGTTTTTTTCCAATAGTTAATATTTATAAATAAGTATTTATAAAATTATATTTCCAAACTAGCACTTGCACATGATCATTAACGATTCAAATGTTAAATTTGTAATTCTAACAATTTTCAAAATCAATGTTTGTAAATATCTATAATTATGTAGGTATAGCGATTTTAAGCTTATTTTAATTTATATAAATATAGAAGGAAAAAACCTTCTACATGTGATCGTCTTTAATTCACCGAGGCGGACAGCAATATGGCAGCTTAGTTAGTAGAGCGACGGAACGGTTTCCATTAACAGTTGGGGAGCATCACGTGTCATGTCTTTGGAATGCACAAAATATTATAGAGTTATTACACCATGGGAGCCAGTCTAAAATGTATCGGTAGAAAAAAAGGGAGAAAGCAAATGAGGCTACCCATCTGTCTTTCTTTTCTTGCATGTGTGATTAGACAAGGTTGTTATTTGTTAGACACTTCGCATTCATAGGTCTCTCTATTGCTCCTCTTCTCTGTGTATAATAACACTATATAAAATATACTTAACTATTCGATCTGAGTTTCATAAATGATTCAAATAGTATGGAACTATAAGACTGTAATAGAAAACTTCTTGCAATTGGTCCCGAGACAACCAAATAATTATAAACAATTTGACAAACAATAGTATGATTATGACCAAAAATGTGAATATAAGATCTGCTATTATTCGTAAAATATTAACGTAGATAATAAAAACTTAGCTCTGGCCTTGGTTGAGCTGGTACAAAGTACACTGACATCTAATTAACTGATCATTAATTTGACATGCGCACAAAATACTAGAAAATAAAAAAGGTTCGTAAAAATATATAAATTCAAAAACGTATAAGTATCATATAGGTATAGTATTGAAATAATACTTACGACGTCATCATGGAGGTAAAGTAAGAAACCGGACATTAAGATGTGCAGTTCAAGGGCAGACTTACCGGTTTTCTTATGGATCTGTATTCGTTAAATAAAACCGTAATTACAAAATAAATTAAACCTCCCCAAGTATTTACAAAATCACTGTATAGACCTCATTACTATCTATCTAAGTCTAACAATGTTTTTTAAAACGAATCTATAATTAATTTTCATAATGTCTTGCAGATGCATATCATTGTTGAATAATCACAGGCTATAGATACCTGTAGTGATCTGTAACTCCTAGATAACTGGTTCTACACGCAATATCCACTGCATTATATTTAAACTCGTTTTACTTAGTAGTTTGTGCAAGAAGAACTTAAAAGAAGGTTTCAAGGTATTTATTTAGAAATGCATATATGTACTTTATTTAATATTATAAAATTATAATACTTATTTATATTTATAAAGTATTTAAGCAATTTTCCGCAGACGTCTAATTGCCTCTACGACGCCAGTGTGTAAATATTCTATTCACAAAAGGGTAGCGAGGATAGGGTGTCTACTCGTCAATGAGACCTTGCGTGTTTGTCGAATTGTATGGTTGGTTGACGTTGGTCATTAGCAACAAATACTTCTCTTAATTAAATTTTGCCAATCTTTAATAAGTAATAATATTTCTGTTATACAACTGTACAATACTGTTTCGTGACAATTATGTAACTCACCTGTATGACAGCTTTTGCAAAACGATGTCGCACAGCAATGTATAATTATTATAAAAATAACAAAATTAACACATTCCAAGTAACATGAAGTTTGATCAATCACATATTATCATAATTATTGTGGAGGATGCCTATCTTTTTTACACAAAAGGAAAACGAAAATTAATAACCTACCCACAGGATTGAAGGTACAGTATTTATATATTTTTTATTAGAATCCATCGCAATACCTCATTTATTTAGAGAGCTAGAGTCTGAGTCTGATATTTCATAACTGCGATTTATGTCTATTCGATTTTTTTTAATGATGTGAACATATAATTTAAAGGTGTCCAAGTCAGAAGAGGTTGTGAAGCGGAAAACAGTATAAATAATGAAGGAAGGTCAAATAAAGAACGAAGTGTCAACAAGAAACTCTGTCAATATATAAACGACTAGCATTATTCGCGTGACATTGGTATAATTAATGAGATTGCAAATTAATCTCGTTTGCAATAAAATCGATGTCATCCGAGCAACAATACTAGCTTGGTGCTTAGGAAGCGTTATAAAATCGTCTGTTTTAAATAAACTTAACCGATTTATAAGGGGAAATATCGATTTTAAAAACCCTACAAAAGTTTCCGAGGGGAGTAGGGGTGAATGCACGCCGCGGCACGCTACAAGGATCTTCGCCAAGGTTCGTCGCCAAAACGAGATGACATCTGTTCCATGTCTGCCCTATCCAACCTTTACAAGTTTTTAGCAAGCGGTTTGTGGATCTGTGACTCATACATCCGTATTAAACGTTAAATTTATTAAGAATACAAACAAAATAAAAAAGGTAACTTTAATATTATTTATATATTTTTTATCTTCACTTAAAATAATTGGTTTGAGATATCAATGTTAGTATTAGGTGATATGGATGATATAGATAAATTTATTTTTATATTAATTAATCGGTTTGGCCTTAAAACTGACCTTAGAGCCTTATCGTGGGGTGACTCGAGATAAAAGACAATAAGTGACATTAGAAAGAATGTTTTGCCAACCACAGCTGATTGCGCATGCGTAACTCATTGTACATTATTTTCATTACCGTTTTATAATGCCGCTGAGAAATATTTTTCAAATGAGTCATGTTGAAGTCTTCGTACAATAATACAAATAATAATTTATTCGACACCACGCTGCTGTCTCCATTGTCATTTGCATGAAAATCAATACTTTCCATGAACTTTGCATAAGACTCTACCATGTCATTGAAATTATATTTCGCTTATTGAAATACGACCACCAGATACTTATTTAAACTGAATATAGTTAATTATGATCTTTTTAATTATTATACTTCTTATCACATAATATTATATATTTTACTTTAATCACTACTAACCGTCTAGCATACATCTCCTAGAGTTCGCGTCGTCTTCGCCAAAATCATCCAAGAAACCCTTTTCTTTTTTTTCCTTTGCTACATCCATCTTCACTCACAGCACTAACATCACATAAATCACAATTAATGCACTATTTCACAGAGATAGGCCATTTCACGAAATATCGCAACCAAGCGTTATAAGGTTCGAATGTAAATAATCGTACTAAAGCAAGCGACCGTCGCGCACCGGCCGTTCAATGTCAGTATCGACTGGCCAATCAATTATGCGACGTAGAATACACAGCGAAAAGAGGAATGGTGTCGCAAACTCGCAGGACAGGCTCGGCCGAAATTACTGAGGGCGGCGCATGCGTGAGAACCCTCCGGTTTTGTTACACAGCGCCTGCGCGGGTGTCGGCCTCCGTCGATACCTATGAGGCGTCGCATCATGGCGCCGCCGGGACGCTATGCCTCACTGATTCAATACCATAGATCAAAATTCATGCATTGATTAAATTTTTTTTTTCACAACTACGTCAAGACGCAAGGGGAGGTTTATAAAATACTCTATTCTCAAAATATCTCTCATGCAGATTAGTAAATAGTACGTAGGTATTATAAATTTTATTTAACAAATTTTTATGTACTAATTTGTGAACTGCCGAAATAGGCTTAAAAATTATGTTGCATGAGATATAAATAGATATACAATAAATACAACTATGTTATATAGTCTAAATATTACTTAGTAGATTATCTACTAGATAAAAAAAAATTAATTATGTATTTAATATTGATCAATAAATGTTAGTACATATTTTTTTAAAACCATTTGCGCCTGCCAAACGATTATAAGCACATTGCTATTATATTTAATGAGGAGCCGTTGGATTTTAAATGAAACCCTAATTTGGGTAATTTCATTTTAGTTGGTTTGGACTTTCCTTATCTAAGCCAATTTTCAAATGAATATTGCAAATATTCAAAGGATTACAAAGCTATAATAACTATTTCATTGAAACATGTTAGTATTTCTTATTTGAAATTTATTCTTCTTTTTAATTTATTGCTGAAATCGGTTTCCTGGAGGAATTTCACATGATTAGGTAAATCGTACCAGCTGCTGCTGCTGCTTCTGATATGAAACAGGTTAACAAACCTATATCTATACAGCAGCAACAATAATAAAATTAGAACATAGTATTCAACATTATACCAAAAATATATTAATTATAACAATTTTTCGTCGGCGTCTGTGATGTCATTAGGATTGTTCATTAATTATTTTAATCATTTAATTGCGTAATGTGCTTTCCAATGAAATAACCGGAGCATTGTGTTTGAATGAAGCTTTGTTCTAAAGCCTGTGATACACTCGGTTCCATTGTCAGTGTTATTGCTTACATAATGAGTAATTGATATAGATTAAACGTTAACTCTTATCCAATTTACGATTATATCTTTTTATTAATTTGTTATTGATTTAGGTAATTGAAACCGGATTTAATTTTGCTACTAATGTATTATAAAATGATAATTTTAATCGGCTTTGTAGTCTGTCTTCAAATAATTACAAATTGTGTAATATCTCAAGTTTATTTGATTCAGAACATGTTCCTTGTAAAGTGATTAGTTTAATATGTTGGTATTTTATGTTAATAGTTTTTGGTTATTTCTGAAATTAATTTTAAACTGAAAGACGCTGATTGATTATATTTCTCAAGAGAAATGTAAATTGTATTGCTTCAAAACTTTAATATATGATGTTCAGTTCATATTCAGATGATGCAATCTAGTTTTCAGTCGGAGAATTTAAGTAAAGTTTAGTAAAAAAAAAGTTTAATGAAAGCGGTAAATGATATTATGTTTTATAATTAAACTTTTTAGAAAAATCAACTACTATATATTACTATTGAGTTACAAAATTGGCGTTTCATCAATTTATTCATTATACATGGGTACCATCATTTTATTTTATGAATATTAATTTGTTTCAATTCACCTGTATTAACGAAATAGTTGTAATTAACTTCAAAGGACTAATGGTATATTGGTAACATTGTCAATTTAGGTACACACTACACACTACATTTCACCTTCATAAAAACTTTACAGAAGAACATATTTTTTAATTATTCCAGTAGAAAGATTATAAGGTTTTTAATAAATGTTATTGAAAATAAATACATTTTTTAATAAATTTAAAATTAATTGCGCACATTTAGGTACATCAGTGTGTTGTACATACAAACGTTACTTATGGCAAGAAACCAACCTAAAGCCTGTAGCAAAAAAAACCTAAAATCCATTTCTTACTTGACTTCTTGATTAAAAAAGTTTAAACTACTTTAATACCTAGGTAATGTTATACGAATTTGTCAAACAGATTTTTATTGCATAAACATTAAAAACCATGATAAATAATCAAAGATTAATAAAAACACTTTTAGTGCACATTTTGTACATACATTAAATAGGTTATATGATATATATGTTAAAGTTGTTTTAAATAAATGTTTCATTCAAGATAAACTATTCTCTTCGAAAGATGTTGGAAAACACACAGGTTTATAGACGCCAATTAATATAAATACAAATTTCGTACTTTTTATACTTAAATTTATATTTTCGTCGGATCCAATATTATAATTTTAATATTACATTTTAATAATAATGTAATATAATAATAATAAAATGCCAACAACAGAAATATTGACAAATTCACAAGAAAACTAGCGATTGCTCTAACTTTTAAAAATGAGAGATGTCAAATTGACAATTTTAACCCATAGGTTAGTGGGATGCATGCTATCAAATAGAGCTAAATAAATTAGCTAGAGTAAAAACGAAAGTAGCACTGTAATTAACACATCAGAGGTGTTGGGTATGACTGTATCTTCGCACATAACAATAACAAACTCCACGGAGATATTCCGATCAACGATAAAACGGTTATTATGAAGTTTTTATATCATCCTCACGTGCTAACATCCGTCGAAAACAATACAATACAATTGGTCTTTTTATCAGAGAATTTATTAACGTATTTCTTACATAAAATATATTACAATAGCTATTAAAAGTCTAATAAATAACGATTTCAACTAACAGGGCGCTAAGTGTTGTTGTAAAAAGATGCTAGCTTGCTATTATTGCTTCTTAACGATCGGCGCAATGATGTGGGAATAAATTTACTTGCATAAATTGATCAATTCAACATTCATTAACTGTTTGATATAAGTTCATAGTCTCTTTATGTTATTACAAAATACTCCTTATATAATTAAGTTAGACAAGAGTTACAAATTAATCATGTTAAACCATACGAACAATAACGTCCGATTATCATAATTTATTTCGCATGACTGAGATAATAGGTACAACAAGCACACACAATCTGTCTTGAATGTATTAGATCTGAATGCTTCGGTAAGCAATTAGGTTATGTAATCTCTTTAAGCTCGAGAAGAATAAAGTGAAAAAAGAACGTCTTGACATGTAAATATCTGTGGTTAGTAAAGTTAAATAGAATATAATTTGATTGAAATCCCACAACTCACATAAGTATAACTTCCCGTCAAAGATTACGTCATTTGTCACTGAGCTAGAATGCATTTAATATAATTCAAATTCGTCAGGAAGTGATATTGGGACAAACACATAAACCTACATACTAGTAGGTACTTGCCTACACTTATCTTTTATACTTTCGCTAGACCCCATGCAGTCTTCAACAAAGAAACCGTTGACAAGATCGAGTAGTAATTATATAATTTCATTGTAAATATGAAAAATCTATTATTTGACAGAGTTAATTGATAAAATGTAAAAAGTATATAGACATGGATTTAAATCGTGAGTATTTTACATTTTATTTTATATAAATATATTTTTTTTTCACACCAAGACCAAAGTCTTATAAATATGTGCTGTCGTATTGAGCTATTTTTTCATGAACCATTCAAGAAAACCTCGGGAGAGTAAAGACGCTCAAGGCATAGAGACACAAGGATGACAGGACGCAGTAATGGTTGCTTTCGCAATTATTAAGTTCTTCAGTGTAATTATTTGTAATCTCTATATGATAGTCTATCCGTTATTAGCAGTAATAATAATCTTAGAAGATGGTAGAATGGTAGGTAATAGTTAACCTACCATTTTAAATACCGTGTATTTTTACATACAGGTTCTTACGTAATTATGTCCGTTACAACGTTATTTTGTTACAGAGGAAATTAATCTGTGTTGTAATAAGAGAAGCTGATCCGCGGATGTATTTGGTAATGATAAAAAATTACATTTGCGACAGTCAATCTATTTCCATGACTAAAGGCCAATAAGTATGTGGTTTTATTTTTCATAAAACATAAGTTCTATTTTGAACGTATTATAACATTTCTGTATGTTTTCTTCCATTGTTCATTGTCTCGATTTAAAATTTTATTTTGACTATTCAAAGAACTTTAAACTCAATCATTTTTCTAATATATTATATTTATAGGAGAGCTAACGAGCCTACGAGTCATCTGGTGGTAGGTGATTACTGTCGTCTATGGCCTTACAATATCAGAGGATGCACAAGAGCATATCCGACCTTTGAGAAGGGAATAGGCGCTCTTTTTGAAGACACCCATGTGGTATCGATCTGGAAACACCGCCAAAGGAAGTTCATTCCACATCGTTCTGGTTCACATGGTTCGTGGTAGACAGTACTTTGATAACCGCACTGTTGATGAACGCTATGCATCAAGGTGGTAGTGATGGATTAGTAAACTAAGTCAAAACCAGATATTTGAACATTAACCCAATTGCTTTGTATCTAATATAATTTTGTTTGTATCTAATGTTGGTTCAAATTTGTGTTAATTCCAGTTGCGGTTAACAAAACATCGGCTCTAGTGGCGACTTATATGTCAATGACATCTGTTTTGTTGTTGTCAGTTCGTATTACAAGCATGTTGTTCAAGGATTTTTCTTAAAAGGCTTCAAAGTTCCAATATTACGAGTGACAAGTCCTTTTTAATTAAATGAATTTAAAAAAAAAAAAAAAAAAAAAAAAAACGATATTAGGTATGTGTGTAGAAATTTATTTCACGTTTGTGACATACTGTCAATAACTTCATACCTATTTCCGTCTTCCGGATACCTGATGCTTGTCGATAAAGTTACAAGAGCCATGCTGTAATGATACACCTTCATATAACGTAAAACACAATGAAGTGTAAACATATCATGTTATATATTTATATAGAAAAAAAATAGAACAAAAATTATGTTTCCAAATTTAAAAAAACTGCCACAAAAGTTATCAAGTGCTACAAAAGTGCAGACGCCACATTTAATGTTTATTTAAAAGTGTTATTTTGAAAAGTCATCTCACAATTAATGTCTTCCGTCTTATTTTATTTAAAGGTCTCGTTCACTTTAAAAGGTCTTATGAACTTTAGCAGATTACTAAACTTACAAATTATATTGAGAATGAAACAATTATTACGTTGCCTGTTCTCCAGTGAGCTGAAATTTTATATAATCCAAAACTAAACTTTGAATTTAAGAAAAATACTAAGACAGATTTGTGGGCTACACCTATAGATTAAATTCCTTATTTATCTGTGGAATTTGTTATTATTTAAACAGCATAATGTTATGTTATGTTGTTAGGCATATCTAACTGCACCTAACTTCGGTTAACGGATAGTTACATACAACATAAGTCAATTTAGCTCCTGATTTCACACAAGTCAATGTATATATTACACCTTCTATTATAGATCATACACTCACTACTGAAATTATAAATTTAAATAGAAGTAGAGCAGGTGCTAAATCAACTTCCGTTACTACGACTACAATAAAGTTCCCGTTCCGCGATCCCGTCGGAGTCGTGCTCTTGATAGCTGATAAGATAATATTCATGATTTAGACGACGGCGAAAGTTAACAAGACTTGTAATTGACTGATTCTGAACAGATTTTATAATTATCATACTACCCCCTATTATAGAAGAATTTAATGTATACGGTAACATACGGTAGTATGTTTGTAAACGATTTGGTCATTGGATTAAATAAAAAATATATGCAATAAAATTAACCTGCGATTTAAGTCTGTATCATTATATAATACTTGTCGCTCGGTAAGTGTTGTAATGACCTGAATTGAATGAGAGAATCCGTTTGAAGTTTCAGCTACTGAAGGGTTAAATCGTAAAAAAACAAAAGCTAGGATCAAAATGTTTTACCTAAAATGCCTTTACCTAGTTTAGTTGTGAATCTAAACCAAGAACCACTTAAAAACATACAAACAAAAATCTTTCACAATCATCAAGTTTGATTATAATGAACTTTTTAAAATGCTTTTGCTTATAAGCTCACTTGTGCTAATATAGGTAATTAGTTTATTTTTAAGGTTCTAGTATTAATATCAATAATTTCTAATTTATTACGTAATAATACTTTTACTCCATCAGTTCGAGGAAATTTAAGAATTGATAAGATAAATATTTTTAGTAACAAACCTGTTGATAATTTAAGCTAAAACCTACTTTTTCTTTCACAATTAACAAAAAAAAAGCTACCGGTTTATTTTTGGGTCAGGTTAAGATTTTTAAGTAAAGTCGTGTCGTAACTTCGATAACACATGTAGGTTCCTATCAGTTATTTCATTAAAAAGCAACAGGTTAATATATAAAGTCTTATTCAGTTACTCACTGTATATATTCTGTTATAGATAGACAACCACAACTGACAAGTAAGCTTCATTACAAACGTAGGCTTTGTATTAAGTTGCTGCGATCGTGAAAGCGAATTCGTCAAAGCCTTCGAGTCTTTGTTATACATTATATACACCTGCGTCAACCATTGTAAGGATTTCATTCAAAAGATCGACCGTTTTCATCATTTTACTGCTTTTACCTATAATGGGAAGAAAATGGAGAAAGTATGATTCTGTTTGATTTCTAGATACCGTGTTTATTTAGTTTCATCTAAGTTTGTGAGTAGAAGCCTCATTAATAATAAACAGATTTTAAATTTATTTTGAATCTGGAACTTAACAGCAGAACAAACATATTTTGTTATGATTTAAAATAGATATTTTACAAACAAAATGCATTTAATTTATTAATTGCATAAAGCACAGTGTAATGTTCCTTATTATGTAATAATTCAAAGTCGTCGAGTTTGTATTTGAAGGTTAAATTCAATATTTTAAAGGTTTAAATTAAACTGACTTGCTGAAGTGAAACTTCTTAGTTGTTTAACTTGAGATTAATTTATTTCTGGAATTGATTTTTTAATATTTATCCATGGTCGGTGCATTGATATTTTGTTGAGTGAAGAAAAGACGAAGACGTAGATAGTAGAGGCAAGCTGAAACCAATTTGACTGTGTCTCGTGTACGGCTTGTTTTGTCTGGGGTCAACAACCCATGATTCAACTCTCTAGAATTATTGATATGAAGTGGCATTATATATCGTAATACAGCGAAATATCATTTCCAGTGTTTCCATCCCTTATTTCATTTCCAATGTTCTACTTCATGGACTAATCGTTAACAAAATGTCCCTATTGACGTTTGTTGACCAATTACTTAAACTATGATTAAGTTTTTTTTTTTACTTAGGGGTTAGATACATGTGTATAATTTATCCTATGATATCATTATTATTAAGTTTCTGCATACAATGATTATATTATAACCTGAACCGTTTTTTTATATACCTGCTATATTGTTAGTATCAACTGCAGTTGAATATCTTATGGGTTCATATCGAATGCTCGTTCGTACAGGTTCGTTGTCTCGTGCGCAGTTATAGAAACTTCCTCCGAACGGTCCCTCACAATCATGACCATCAACGATTTCACACATTCCTAGAAAGGTATCATTAAATACAAGGGAATTCAAAATCGGTTTGTAAGAACGGTCACGAATCATCGAGATGACCACGACGGATAATTTGATACACCTGGGATGAATCTGAGGCTGTATTTACCGCTCCGTGGGCTCCGAAGACTGAGAGCCAGTTTCTTCAATAATCTGTAAAACTTTTATCTGGTGGTATAATTATGTATACATAATATCCTAGAAAAGGATGTCCTGATATGAAAATATACAATAATTCTGGAACGTCATTATTTACGCCAAGATCCACTATTAAGTGTAACTGTACAAAGGGAATACATTCTCTATGGTTGAATATATGTGACCATTAATTTTTATGCCCATATTTTGAAAGGTAGAAAGGATGAAAGGCTGCAACTCTATACGATAGCAAGCAAAATACAAACAAAAAAGTAATCGATGTAAAAAAAAAGAAGATTCTAAACCATCCACACAGCCACCCACACAAACACACAAAAACATGTATCTAAACACTCAAGCAGTTTTTAAGTTAAAACTTAAAAACTGCTTGCTTGATGTTCGTCATAGGCTTTAGGAGACTGACGAACATCAATTGATTTATATTATTTTATATAAATATAAATTACGTCTTCCTGAAATATTTGCCAATATGCTTGTCATATTCCCTAGTGACTAATTTACTTTTTGCTTAAACGAAAAAATATAAATATATATATATATATATATGCAAAAAAAAAATTGAAAAAAACATACATATTTTGTCATTACAATTACATAGGTATTATACATTGCATATTTATTACCTATTATTTAGCCCGAAACGGATTAGTTGGAGTTTAATATTGTTAACTAGTCTAATTTATCGGTGTAATGCCATTAGGTAGACGTTCATTCCAATTGCATATTGACCAAACTACGTGGGAAACTTTCTAGTAGGTCTGTGATAGCAAATACGTATTACAAACGTGATAGGTCCATTTTATCGGGACGCAATACCTCATTAACATTTACTCGTTCGGAAACGTTTACTGAATTTAATTGTTGTGTTATTTCGTTTGTAAATATTCCGTGTTTACTGTTCATTCACTTTTTGACCCCGCACATTATTGGTCCTTTATAGAATGTTATGGTCATTAAATATTTATTTATCTGGCAATATTCATGTATATTAATTAGAGTTTCGAACTAGATTCGAAGTTTCGGAGTCGCGGCTTTTAAAGTTTAGCCGCGAGTGCCCCATACTTCGAGCTCATGAATAGAAACCTTGAATGAGTTCGAAATTTGTCGAGTAAAACTTCGATTAACTCACGTGTATAAAGCCGGGTAAATGTTTAATAGCCATCACGGTTCACGAAAGTTTAATTATAAAAAAAATGTTATGCTCGTTAATCATAATTCTCATGTCGTTGTTGGTTAACGTTAATGTAATATGTTACAAAATTACTTTTATTTACACTTCCCGTGAAATGTGTTTGTGCTCGTTACGTCAAATGATATGTAAAGGTCTACCTATCACGGAAAACAGTAATCTCAGAAACGATGTGAAGATAGTTATTATACATGTATTGAGGTTTAATGAATACATTTGAGGTCATACCTGAGCTTTCCCTTACAGATCTAACTACGTGAGACCTACAATTTTGGACTTATAGGAAATATTAAGAAGATACATTCAACTGGCAGTATCTTCTATATATTTAAATAAATAATAACCATTAATAATATCCATAGTGTAAGTAATTCTAAACATTTGCTTATGAAAAAAAAAAGTCTGGCGACAAATTTTATGTATTTTGTTCGATGTTTTGTTTAAATATGTATTTGTATTCACACTTGTTTATTTGCATTAAATACATATCGATGAAAATACACTTGTTGTGAAGTAAAAAAGTAAGGTCCTGCGACCTTTAGTAACTTGTTCTTATAACCGTTACGTCTCTTGCGATTTATTCACTTTTTGTTCTCCTTATTGTTTCTCTAAGAAGATCGAAAACATTTTATTTATGAATAAGTTATTATCGATATGAATTTTACAAATTTCAAGTATTTGCTTTCAATAATAATTATTGAGATTCATTTTATGCTTGTACGTGGGTTTAAGAGAAACAACGCGGAAAAGTTGATTTGTAATCTAAACGAAATTCCACTGTCTAAGAGATTGTTTAATTGAATTAATAATATTGAATAACTATTAATTTGAATATTTTATACGTTGATTTGTGATTAAAATATCACGTTTTACTTTTATTTAGAATAAAGAAAGTAAAGTTAATTGAATTTCATAATATACTGAGACGTGATGAATGAAAATGGCGGGTGATGAAAATTACGTGACGGTTAAGTAACGCTATCTTAATTTAATTAAATTTATGTAATTATAGGATTTTTAGTGTTTTGTTAAGTATCATAGATTCTAGTGATAGTATTCACTGAAGGTCAGGTTAGACAAATGTAAGATATATGTTAAAATAATAGTACCGAGGCCGCCTTGTCACGTTTCTATACAAAATCAAGAAACCACATCCAAAGAGTTTAAACGTTTTTATAACCTCCAAAAAGTCTATTGAGTAATAGAATCTTCACATTCAATAAATTGGTTTCCCTGTGCAGACATGATTTAATTGATTATCCATATAATATCATATAATAGACAATAGTGTAAAAAGTAAATGTCAAAGATAAAATATATTAAAAATATTCTAAAAGAAATACTAGAGTTCGCTAATTTAAAAGTTTTATCTAAATATTGAATTAGAAAATAATAATACGATATCGCTATGCGGTCTAGAGATTGTAGCCTGTGTTTGTAGTTCTATAAAAATTATGTTGTGGACAATTAAACATAACTATGTGTAATTGTCCACTTCATAAATACGTCACTTTTGAAAAAAAGACCACGTTACATTGAAAGAAAAAAATGTATATAAATATTAATTTTAATTTTTTACTTTTTTTTGATACACTTAGATATAATCAATGAAAAATTAATCGATACGGGCAGGAATTCAAGGATTCGGCAGGAATTGGAACCTATAGCTTATGACTTACCTTATCTTTTTCTATAGATACGGTATTGCAATTGCTAGAGCTATGAGACGGTTTACAGGTTTCAAAGTCGCGGGTTCGAATCCTTACCATTATAGATTTATTTTTAATCCTATACTCATAAATAATTTAAATAATTTTAACACGGCTACATATTTATTTATTTATTATTCATATGTGAATAGATATTTTTAAAACTAACTATTTTAAAAGTATGTATAATACAAATTGATGGACTGATACCTACAGTACCTCTCACTCTTTCACAGTAGATCAACATGGATCAACTATCATAGCTATGTTCCGTACAATAAGTGAGAGAACCGAAAATCCAAGTACTACCAACAGCATCCTTTTTCTATAAGTCCCAATTTCTTAAAAGTGATAAGACCAAAAATATATATTTGCATGGAGAACAGTACCTACCAATTACCATTAGGATAGTACGATCGGCAAAAAAATATAAATCATTTTAAATTATAACTTATAAGACTTGATTTCTATTCATGGATATAATATCAATAGAAGTAAGCGAAAGTGATAATATTAACTAGAATGGGCTTTCAAATTGTCTATTTATCAATTGTTATTTGATTTATACTGACAGACGTGTAAATAATGCCTTTGATTAAAGAATAGCACTTTAGTCTGCATGTTTGACTTGAAAAAGATAGCGAACTTTTTGTGGGGAAGGTTTTAATATATAAGTGAAAGTAATATACCTTAATAATTCTTAATATTTTTATGTACTTGAATAAGTAATTTAGGGTCCGTGACTGGTGGTTTCCTTTAGGAGCTCCGTTTTTATAACAAGCCGGCGAATCAGAGTAGGGTGCTGTCTTAATTAGGTAAACAAGGAAAAAAAGATTTAACAATTTTGTAATTATTTCAAACTCTCCTCCATTGTTGCTTCATATCATAAAGTTTATAAATTAATGTTGTAATCAAGAATGCATGATAATTTTGAAGTTACGAAGTCAGACTCCGTGGGAGGTTCCAATTTACATTTACAAATAGGACCCTATGTTTCCGCATGTCTAGTTATTTTACTGATCTTAGTCACTTCCTTCATTTGTATGACTTTTAACAGTTTCAAGTTACAAATGAATTAATAGGTTTAATTTTGTAAAAACCAAATGAAGAATGTGAGACAATTTAAAATGTATATACCTAATCGATGTCTATAAATTACCATTCTACATTGTCTATGGCTACAGTATAAACATATGTTTTATTTGTAACGAAGAAAGCACGATAATAAGTTGTTTGTTTGTTAGAAAGTGTAGTTTTATTCGTGTTCGTTAACTATAATACGACACTAGTAAAATAACTTTTACCAATAACTTTGCGAGGCACGCTGTAAATCCCCATCGTGTCGATTCTAGATCTACTTGAGTTATGATTCAAGCCACGAGGGTTGGCACTTACCTAAGTTATAAAAATCAACCGATCGATCATCGGATCGATCGATCGTTTAGTTTTCTTACGCTGAATGATCTATAATAATAATAATAAAATAACGGTGATATATAAAACATTTTATGACCTAATATTTTTTAATGATTTTGATTATGGTCTTTACTTATTTACCTAAAAATATTTACACGTAAACAAATATTAACTGTAAAAAAAAATAAATACTATATTGAAATCTTTACATACCAGCGTAAATGGAATGCCAGTAAGTCTAGACCATATATTGTTTGGTGCAGCCCTTACTGGGCGTGGTTTCCGACATGTTTTTGTACAACTTTCATTGCCGTTTTAGGTTCTGGTCAAAGACCTATCCCGGCCACAGACTATTACTTAATAGTATTATATGTAGTAAAAGAAGAGGCACTGTTCACTGGAGTTCAGCAGGATAATATGTATATTCAAAGTAACTCCTCCATTTGATAATATATTTCAAATTCGTACTCGTAATTTTATAAAGATATTTTATTATGTAGCCAAATAAGAAAGCCAAAGTTTTAAATATTTTCATTGTATATGAATGTTCATAAACATGTGTTTAGTCAGGTTAAAATCATTTGATTTTTTTTTTTAAATATACCTACTGTAAAAATAATATCGACAAGGGGCAGAAACCTTAGCTTTACTTTTAAATAATATTGTGTTCTACAGATCTTGGGCTTATAATATGAGTTTTATAAATATGTATATATATATACAAAACTTTAAAGGCGATACGGAATTGATTTACCACACCCCTTATATTTTCTTGTATGAAGTTTCAACCATTAAGCCGGTTACAGTTATTTTTTGTAAGTAATGTAGAATGTAATATACAGATACAAGTTACGTATTATCATTTACACTGTGTGTGTGTGTGTGTCTCAAGTCTCAACTTACTTCAGATGCTATTGGAGTGACAGGTTTATTATTTAATATAAGCGGAATATTTACATTAAGGACAAAAATATATATATAATTGCTTTTATTATTTAAATCTATTTAGTTATATTTGGTGTTATATCTTATTTTCCACAAACTCTACTATAATAGTAAAAGGTTTGTTAAAAAAAATATTTTAAGAAAAAAATTGCATAATGAAATGAAAAAAAAAAGATTTGTAAAGAAAATATTTGTTAGTAAAAGATTTGTTTCATTATTACTACAATTATTACTATTATTATTACTATTATAGATATACTTACTAGGTAGGTGAATGACAGTGATGTATTAATACACACCGCCGCGCCGCGCCGCAGGATTAGTTACGTCCAAATTGCTTAGAAACAATCCAACTATTAATTTATTTGTAGACTTAATATTTCTGTCTCTTATCTTTATTTTGTTTTGAGTGTTATAGCGCGGTTACATTCATATCCACTTATAAATATTTTACGAAATACCAGAAATGTTAACTACGGTATATAAATATTTAGTTTCAGATTATTTTGTGTATAATTTTAAGAAAATGTTATAATCTCAATTATCAATTTGTCTCTCTGTCCCGCTGGAATATGATACGCAAACACCACATTATGTATTACCAAACAATTACTTGTATTGCAGCTACTTTTTATGAGTAAGTCAGATTGGCGAGTAGCGGTTGACATACCACGACACTTAGATTTACGTCAGTATGATTGGATTTGCTAATAACTGATGAGTCCTTTTGGTCTTTGGGATATCACAAAAATACAAAAGAGTAACCTAACCCCAAACCGCCTGTTGATTAAAAAATATAGAATTAATTTCAAAACTTACAGGTTTCAATCATCATCTGGACAAACGAATGTTATATCGTGGTTTTATGACCTCACAGGATCACGACCATTGTAACTTACCTACATACCAACGTTTTGTTTAAATAAATAAGGAATAATAAACTTCTTCGAACTAAGAAATTAAGAAAAGTTCTCAACCTGTATTGACATATAATGATGTTATTGTGTAGCAATAAATAAAACGAGCGAGTGCTTCATAACTGAATTTACGTAACAGTCTGTAGGCGTCGGATTACGAAGGCGGCTATCACCTGCTCCGAACAATAGCAGTTGTTCACTTTCGTTCAGCCTCCTTAACATTTTGGAATATCGAGAGGAGTCGTGACTTAACTAGAGTTCCCTCATTATCGACACTAACATAATGATAAAGTCTACCTGTCAGTTCAGTATCAAGTTTTAGTATTGAGTTCATAATTTATTTAAACTGCTTTAATAATAATGTATAATATTGTTGTAAACATATCTGGATGACAACACAATAATAAAAGTTTACATGCGCGCACACAACGCATAGACACGCACACAGACACACGCACATAGACACACGCACACAGTCACACGTACACAGACACACGCACATAGATACACGCACACACATATAAACAAAACCAGGATTTCTTTAAAAAAATACATTTTGATCTGTTATCGTACATGTAATATTAAAGGAGAGCACAATTACTATTTTGCAAGTACACGTTGCAGTATACATCAATAACCTAACCTATAAAGGTCAGGGGCTTGAAAAATATTTACAATTATATTTAACAAAACATTCAGCTTTTTATCAATTTATCTCTTGTTAGGAATATCGTGAGAAAAGAAGACATAAATATAATAATAAAAAATCTTACGTTCGTTAGGATTCATGGATAATCCATATTTATTGCAGTTTCTATTAACACCTTTTAGGGATAAATACTATGGGATAAATATAAATTAAAAGAAATTGAATTACATAACGTTTATAATTTAATAAAATAAATTTGGAGCGTTTTACCATACATTGAGGTCGTGCCCGTAATAGAGTTTTTATCTTATTTTGAAGGTTTTATCAACCGTTAAGGAAATGTAATCCGGACCATAAACTAGAACCAGACACATTTGACTTAAATGACGCAATTTATAGTAAGTCTAATCAAAAACTATTTTTGTTTTCTATAATTCAACCGAATGGCATACTATATGCTTAAACCCTTCAAACAATTTGTAGATTTATAAGAAACAACAATTAAATAGGAACAGATTATTTTTAGGAACTGTGTTACTTATGTAGCTAATAATTAATCACGTGTTAGAATTCCTTTAGTGCGAGGATATATCGATTTATAGTTATAATGTAAAACATATTTTGTACTACACTTAAAGAATTTAATCCGTCACTGCTTCAGTTTGGCTCACACTTTGCCAAAACCAATCTTATAAACACTTGTGCTAGAAATAATTTAAAACCTAAGTATTGAAATACAAAACATTAAACAATAGTTAGGCGTCTGTTTTGTTGACTTCGTAAAATGTTATTCATTGTAAGTTTCGAAAAGTCTAAATAGATTGGTTTTTTTTTTGTATCAAAAACTTTTTTAAAAGGAGGGCAAACGAACCTGCGGGTCATCTGATAGTGATTTATTAAGACCCCCTACGGTCATTTGCAATGTCAGAAGATGCAAGAGTTTGGTCAGCCGTTGAGAACAAGTAGGCGCTCTAGTTACCTAATGATTTAAGAAGTAAAGGTCAAAATACATTGACATGGCGAACACTATCTACACACTCAATACATACAATACCTACATATATTCTGATTTACCTATCATATTTTATTTTTGAGGTAGTTTCGGCTTTTTCTTTACAATCTACCTAAAGCTTTTGACAGGAACTACATCTTTGTTTGTGGAACACACGGAAACTGGTGTCGGAAACTATAAATGGCACAGAGGGAAAAAACATAAAAAGAGCTCCAAATATAATACGAAAAAATACTTATTAAATTTCTGAACATTTGCTAGAGAATCAAATGTCATTTCAATATTAGATGATTATCCACTGAAATGTAAGACCGTGTGTCCTTGAAATAATTTATACTTCACACAAACCTGTTTGTTTCTGCAATGATTGGAAATAGTTTAACATACAATAGATGTTATTTGACAAGCAATATGTGTCAGTGTGAGGTTTGAGACAGCAAAGCGAGAATCAAACTCTCCCTGAAGGTGGCCTTCTGAAACGGCTGAAACTAATCGTCACGTTCGACTTTTTAAGGTACACGAGTCACAGTCTAACGCGAAGTGTAAATCTTTTTTAGTTCGAAGATATCATAGGTTACTTCTACTTAGATTTTATCATCGGTAAAGCTTGGCTGTTTGCTTTTGGTTGTTGCTGGCTTTACCAAGATAGTGCCACCCACCCTCTCACAGATGATCGGTGTGATGCAGATACGTTTTATACGATGTGTAAACGAGCCGGAAGCTAAAAAGCTAACCCACCCATTTACATGTTACAAATGCTTTTTAGGTAACACTTACATTCAGGTTAGATTGTTCATTAATTTCTTTTATAGTTACTACATCGATAATAAAATTACGTTTATTGCATATTATGCCTTCAAAACGTTGCTAAGAGTCGCCTAGAATGAAGAGACTAATAATTATCGTATTTTTCAGTTTGTGATATTGAACGCATTTTATATCTATCTATCTATCTATCTATCTATGATATATTTAACAAATATATAATATATATATATTTGTAATAAAAGTTAATTTTGAAAATGCTCTCAATATCGCCTTAGCATTTAACTGCATTATTCAGTAATCGGTAAAAACTGAATAAATTCAATGTATTGTTAGATTGATTGATTTCTTCTCTGGAATATAGAAAAGCAATTAATACGGAATGTAATATGAAATTGATTTGTCTCTCTCGTCTCCACCGTTTGAAGGCAATTTAAAAGTTATCATGAAATATTATGACCTTAACTTATGGTAGATGTTAAAATAAATAATCAATTAATCCTTTTTAGGGTTCCATAGCCAAGTTACCATTACGTAACCAGTAAAAATGAAGCCCTATTACAATGACTTCGCTCACCGTCTGTCCGTCTGTCTATCTTCAACCATGGTTGAAATAAAGATCGACAGCTAAAAATTTCACTAGATGTATTTCTGTTGCCGCTATAACAACAAATACTAAAATCAAAATAAAATAAATATTTAGAGGCTCCCATTCAACAAACATGATTTTTTGCCGTTATATATATATATATAATGGTGCGGAGCCCTATGTAAGTCAGTCCAACTCAGACTTTTATATCAAACACTTGTCCTAGAAAGACAATTTCAACAGAAGAAGCATAATGGTATCTTTATTACTTAGCTATTACGTACATACCCTCGGGGACTAGGAAACAAGTAAGATATGTATCATATTACAACGCCCACTATTTCTTACAGAACAGACTCCTACGCTATTCACTGGAGGCTTTGTTAAAAACAATTAATAACCAGTTTAAAAATGTCTACAAACATACATATGTCAAGTTTATTTAATTATTTAAATAAATATGGAATGAAAAATAAACCGATACGGACAGAGATTCGAACCTTTTTGAAATCTCGAAAATAGCCTAAAAGATGTCGCCATCACGGCGCTAGTAGCGATACGATGTCTGGTTTCCCAGAAGTCACGGGTTCTAATTCCTGCACGTATTGGTTTATTCTATATTTATTTAAAATATTAACACCCTTTAATTTATATTTCTCTAATTTATTTTTATCCTATTAAAAACCAGCAAAGAGCAACGTTCGAAAGGTACAGCTATTCCAAAAATAACTGCGTGATCTTTGCGTGATTTTTGAAATAAGGAAAAGGTGTGACACTTTTCCTTATTTCAAAATCGAAATATTAAATATAAGTAACGAACTTGTTCTAGAAATTCATGTACTCACTATACAGTGTTATTTTTAATTAGTTGACCACCTCTTGCAGGAAAAGTCTCTACATCAATCCCAAGAACAAACTTTTTAAAATTAATAGTTTTTTAATTTAAGTTTTCCCATACAAAATTTATTTGTTGCCTCTAAACTGGCAATAATTCTGAGCGTAGGTATGGCGCCAGGGCGTTGACCTTTTAAACACTTCTTACAAAATACAGAGTAATAAGTAAATGAGGGAGCAAAAATTTTTTTGTTTCGTATTTTTTGTGCTGTTTATAAAGATTCGTAAAAGGTCATAGAATAAATGTTGTTGGGATTGATGTATAGAGGCTGCTTGCAAGAGGTGGCCAATTGATTACAAATAACCCTGTATACTTCTATATACTTCATTCTGTGCAGTAGAGTCCATCTAATAGCTGTGTCTTCATTTGCAACAAATTTAATAATGTAATTCATATTAATATCATCAAATGTCGATTGATAGTATTTTTACATGATAACCAAGTTTGCTACAGTACTTCATACCTCACCTACCCTTTTAAAAATAAAAAATATTAATACCTAACCAGGCAAAGTTACGATCTCTTTATGCCTGATTGGACTTTATGTTTGCATCTCCGTAACGAATACTAGCATAATAATTAAGAATAATACAGTCGATACTCGTTATCTGATATGTTAATTATTATTATGCACATAACCTCTGTGAAATATATCAACAATGATCTACAGCCTTACGAAAGGTGCTTCGACACACCTGTACTAAGAGACCATACAATCTTTAAATCTAATCTTTTTAAACTATTCCACACGCACACTTACAAAATATAGTAATTAAATAATTCAACTGTTCATATTACTTTTCTTATTAAATATGCTATTCTCTTAATCGGAATATTGGTTCCCATAACACTACCGATCGATCCTTAGTCAGTACGTCCTTAAAAAAATTTGACAAAACAGAGGTATATTGCAATCGTTTTTTTTTTTGGCGGGAAAAATTATTGTCAATATAATTAAATATCCCTAACACAGCTGTCATGACCAAAGATAATTTAAAATAATAAATGAAACGCGATTATAAAACAATATTCCGTTTATGTAAGAATTATAGTTACTAATTCTAAAATTAAACATCTTAATTCAATTTAATTATATGATAACATGTATAAAAAGTACTTATCTTTCTTTTATGTTTTTCTTAAGAAAGGAGACCAGTTTTTTATTGGCTTTACGCTCTCGTATCTTTTTTATATCTTCTACCGCACTCACCCACTCAGTAACAGTCTAGTCGTGACTGTGTACTGTTAAGAACGTAATCGTTTCTTAAAAGTTAACGTAATCTAGCTCAATAAGATTCTACCGCGGAATAAAAAAATTTAGAAGAGATGATCTTTGCACGAGGAAAAAACAACATTGAGAACACAGGTCTATTATTTTTGCACAAATTGTTATGTAATAACGACTTATTTATAAACGAATGTTTGTAAATATATATCATATTTAGACAAGATTAGCAATGTTAACTTATTTAAAAGTTGTACTAAAGATATAATGAAAAATATGCCGATAGGGCCAGGTATTTCAACTCGCGACCTCTAAGAAACCGTCCAGTCGCTCTACGTTAGCAATACGGTAGCTTAAGTCATAGGGTCAGTTTAACTATCACTTCATTTAAAATAATATTGATTTGTTGATCGATATATTATTTAACTACGGATTCTACTATCACTTGAATTATTTGAGTTGATTCATATTTATGTCTAGCTATATAAAAATAAGCAAAGAATAGTTTATTTATCTACATACTTAGTGTGGCCATAAATACTGTTATAATTAAAAATAAAAATATTACATTTGAATTTGGAATCTGTCATTTTTATACGATTGTTCATTGTGTTTTCTCATTTTGGCGCCAATACATTGTACAATATTTTGCGATATTAAAATGGAGTAAGGTGATAAAGAGAACAGAATCGCTGTGATTGCATTACACAGAGTAGTTATGGAGCCAAATGCAATTTTTAAAACTCTCCATACACTTGGTATTATTCAAATGTTTGTCAGTACGTCCTTAAAAATTTTAGATAAAATGAGGTATTTACTTATTGCAATCGTTTTTTTTTATTTACTTATGATTCCGTATACATCATCCGTCGAGTGAGTATCCAATCATCGTTTGTACATAGGACTTTATTTACATTTATGACTAATTCATGTCGCGTATTATAAGAGATGACTTAGGACTTGCAACCTTTAAGAGATACACTGGTCATTTCTTAATTGATAAATTAAAGATGTTTAGGGTGGTAAAATCGAAACAACTACTGAAACTGTACGCAAAGAGAGGTCACCGAAAATTTTTGTTTACGGATGAGAAAATGTTTACAATTGAGCAACATTTCACAAACAAAATGACCATATTTATGCTCAAAACTTTAAAGAAGCTTCCCAATTAGTCGACAGAGTGCAACGTGGGCATTATATGACTTTAGTGATGGTTTGGTGGGGTGTTAGCTATGAAGGAGTGACTGAGATATATTTTTGTGAAAAAGGCATCAAAACATAGACACAAGTGTATCAAGATACGCCAACCAACATTTAAAGGACTGTATTGGAGCCAATGACAACTACTTCCAATAAGCTTTTTATATTTTTATTGTTTTATATTTGTGTATTAAACTAACACACTGTTAAAGTAATAAATGTTATTTGCAATTAAAAAATTTTTTTTTTCTTTGTTACAATATTTATGGCAAGACTAGGTATTTATCTATATCTTTAATCCTTTATCTATTTTTCTATCTACCTTTATTAAATTTGAACTTGAATATTGAAATGTTGCAGAAATTTCTATGTAATATTAGTGGAATACTTTTCTAGTAAAGTGGTAGTGGAGAAAGGAAGTCCCACTCTCTCACAGAAGATGAGCTGATGTGCATTTTATAACTACGTATAGGTAAGTCATACTCTGAGTGAGAGAGCAGGAAACCCAAACCTTCCCACTGCGTTTTTCCTAGCTTCTTACATCCTTCTCTATTTCTGAAGTGTGGTAATGAATTTGCACATTATTTATAATGCAACGCAATGCTTTATATTTGCAAATGTTTATAGATAACTAAACAACTAACATTTAAGTTCTTAAGAAGAAAATAAATTTTATAGTATTCTACTTAGTATAAAATAGAACTACTTTCTATATTGTTTTTTACTCAACAGTAAAATATTTCCACTACATAAATTTTGATCAAAATCTTGCAGCAGTTTCTGTGAAAAGTGCGAACCCTGTACGTGATTCTGTACCCTATAAATATATAAATGTAACAAATACTTTATTAAAATAAATATAATATATTTACTAAAAAATAACCTAAGCATATTTTGATTTTGCTATTTAGCTAGCCAATTGAATGGAGAGTTTAAAGCTTTTTTCAAATTCAAGCTAAATTTCAATTGAACACATATTGTTGTTTCAATTGTCACATATTTGCTGGTGCTACAAAGTTCTGTCATCTTACGGTTCTGGACTGAATTGAGAGGAGAGAAAAGAGGGTTATAGGCGACTCTGAATTGGTTGAAATCAGCCTCCACAGCCTTGAACGCAGGCGTAAAATTGCTATCCTCTCAGTATTCTATAGGATAGATTTTGGTGAGTGTGCTCAGGAATTAAACGATTTAATTCCCTCGTTCCCGTTCCATCACTGGACATTTTGACGCACGGCAGGTATCCATCCTTACGTTGTAGACACTCCACGTGTCCGAACGAAGCGCTATGCTTCATATTTTTAGTGAGTACAACGAACGAACAGCTTGCCTGCGTCGGTATTTCCGGCCAAATAGGTACAATGAGGGTGTCTTTAAGAAAAGACAAAATAGGTTGCTAGATTACATTTCCACTCTCCATCAGGTGGAATGAAGTAGGTATAATATAATATATAGCATTAACATAGTTTTGTATAAAAAAATAAAAAAATCATTATCTAACTTATAAGTAAATGTTGCTTTATATATCCAATCTCATTTTTTATTTGACGAAGTCTTACCAAAGTACAAAACTAAATTTATTTAAGCAAATGTCACATAATTTAAATACCTGTTTAACAAACAGTTTTATAACAATACAAAAAATGTTTCACCAGTATGAGTTTGATAATAAAATACCTAACTGTAATGCACAAAATGGCGGTAGACGGATACGTGACAGGATATTTGTTAAGTGCTCATTTTGTTATGCTAAGAAGTAAATCAACACGATGGAATGCGGCGCGGTAAGTACAGTCTTCAAGCTGACCTGATTGCTATTCACCTGGCCTTGCATCTAGGCTGGAGCCCATAACTGTTGGTATTGCTTCGAGTTCTATCATCATTACTGTGCTAAAGTTATATCATTTTGTAACATTAAAGTGACTATAACTTAGATCACACGCGATGTTTGTTATTATTTAATCTGTAGTCTGTAATCTGGATAACGCAAGAGCTAACAGTTCTTTTATTTCGTCATTCCTCTATTCTGTTGTTTTACATTAACTTGACTTACAGTGCTAACATGTTATTGGTTTATTTAAACTAAGATGTAACAATCGATACTAGTATTATATAAACGTGATTGATGTAACCGAAAACTATTAAATATGATAAATTATACAAACTCACCAATTAACATACCTTTCGTAAAATTGAATGAAGATCAAAAGGAAAACACTTTCTTTTACTGTTACGTTCTGTTTTTAAAAACGGCTTTAATAACTACGGTTTACGTAAGTTTAAAATATTAAAGTGGACTTCGAAAATTTTAAACCACATTTGAGAGCTAACTTATTTTTTATTAATGTGATAAATTTTATCATAACAAAAGTTATTAGTACCGTAAAAATATTATTAAGATAAAGTAGTTTTTTTTTTTCGGTTGTTTTGCAAAAAAATATCTCAATTTCAAGGCGTTCAATCTGTTATGGCAGTATATATATATACGGTTTGTAAATGTTGAATAATCAAGTTCTAACGTATAAAATTCAGTGACACCTGGCTTCAGATGGTCAGTGACGCTCGACGACGCACTCATGAGTGACATATATCATCTTACTTAAACCTCAGATTCGCAATAGACGGTATTTTTACCCTTTTTTTAAAATACAATAGAAGATTAAGTTACCAAAAACAAAGGCAGTAACACAACACCTTTTCAACAAGAAATATTAAAAGATTTATTACAATAGTTTTTGGGATTGGAATAGGATTACCGAGACGAGGTGTTGTTTTTAAGTCAATCGGTGGATTTTTATTACCGTGTTGCATTAAAACCGGTAAATCTCGTTATCTATTTTCCTTCCGCTCCAAGTGGTATCATGCTTCGGTCAACGTCCTTATTTAAAAGTATTATACATTTTCGCTATCTCATATAGGCGCAGTTCTTGTATTAGAAAAGAAACTGTACATAATTATTAGATTTGTCATTTGGGTTTATTATAGACGTGTCTAGCAGCTCGCTTACTTTATTAAAATTTATACAAAATATTAGTATACTTATAAATTATAATATACCTATATTATACTTATACTATACTTATGCTATACTATACTAGACTTATTTATACGTTGTAAGAACACTAAGTAATTTCGAACACTCGCATACCGCAAAGGTAAATAGATTCGAAACAGCAGTGACCTAGTTAAGTAGCAGTAACACCTAACCTAAAGGTGAATATTACACAGTATTCTAAACGAATTCTGATACCGTGGAAAATAGTCAACTATAGCTATGTACCAAAAACTACTAAACATTTTTAAACTACCTATAAAGGAACATTTGTACATACAATTAAGTAAATAAGTAGTTTGTCTTATTATCATTCTATTGTTTCGTAAAACCTTCTTTTAAATCTCTTTTAAATACTATGGACTAAGTAATTATTACTTAGAATATAGACTATGAAGGCGGAGAATAATGACTATCGACATACCTTGTCCTCTCAAATAGGTAGTTATTATACAACTAGTAATACAACTAACTACTTCTTATAGCCTTGAGTTTATTATATTTTAAAATAAGAAAAATAAATAATTATCATAAATATATGTACCTCAATAATTATTAATGGAATAATACTTTTAAAATAAAGACGATTTTATATAAAAATAAATATATTGTACGCAAATAAAATTACATTATTGTTAACAGTTTACACACAGTATTTTTGTGAAACATGGCACTCAAAAATGTTAAGCCGTTATTTGGCTATTGAAATAAAAAAAATTGAAAAAAGGGGCCGACTTCCAAATCAATGATCTTTACCTGTGTGATGACAGAAGTGTGGGTCCATCTTGGACTCGGACAAATACCTAGGTATAGGATATTTACATGGGTGTTTGAGTTTGCTTTTACCTGTGTAATGATAGATGCGTGGGTCTATCTCAGACAAATAGATACAGGCTATTTAGCGAGCGTTTGGGTTTTAGTGTGAATCGCCAATCCAGTCATTCCGAAATCAAAGATATAGGTATAATTTAATGTTGTTTATTTGTATATTTATATTTAACGACGTGCAATTATACGTAAAACGCTAGAAGTAGTTTCGTCGTCTTAGTATAATGACTGCTTTATACGATATCTAATTCTAAAACTTCTACTTAACAAATACTGTTGATAAATACCTCGACATTTACGTTAAATGTATATTTTATAAACTCATACTTTAACAAATTAACAAATTTAGCACACACATGCATAGTTGTAAATTTTAATGATATTATATATTTTTTATATATCCATCTGAATCATTAGTTTCTAACGAATACATTATACGTAATATTTAAATGTAAATATGAGAATATCATATTGAATATGATATTTAAATGAGCGAGCCTGCTCACATAATATAAAGGTTAAAGAAATTTGGGTGTCCCGAATAGTTGGCGTAAGTCGTACCTATACGAGTTGGGAATTCGGTTTACGAAGTAACATGAGTAACGGTTGTTTGACCATGTCAAGCTAGTTGTTATTCCGCTGACACTCGTCCATTTTCGAAACAAATCATTATTTTTACAAAATGTGCACAACGTTCAACTTTCGTATCTTTATAGTATTCATTCACATAACTTATATTTAAAATTTATTACAAACATTTTAACGTTGATGAAATTTACTTATTTTTAATATGTATGTATACCTACCTATATGAAATCCAAAAATCATCAAAGCGGGCAAGACTCGGGGCTTTAAACTCTGGGAGTGTCAAAATTCTACGAGTTTATGAATTTTTCATTGTATAATTTGTATTAAAAATGTATATTTAATATCCTACAAAAATATACATTACATCTACAAACGAAGTCTTCATTTATATTCTACACTGTGTAAACCTAAATTCATACACGTTCAGTTCAGTTCAGTTCAGTTGCTTATAGTAACAAAATATAATTTACCAACAATATTAAAATAATTTATGGCTTAAGATTAGAGTTAGGATTCTGGAGTTGATATTGTTTAATAAATCGTGGGAAAACTAAATTACTCATTAAATATCAAAAAAATGTGCAGTTGCGAGGTTTAAGACGTTTATTACCTTGATTATGTTAGAAAGGCAATTGATGGGAACACTAATGTAGTTTTCAAGCAATGTACACAGATATTACAACAAGACAATTTATTTACGAGTAATTAGAATTTAATATCGAGTAATTAGTAATGTTTACATTATATTATTGATTAGGACGCCAAGAACAAATAAAAACACTCGAAACCGTTACGTCAAATTTAAATTTATTTCAATTGAATGTGTTAACAGAACGCACTTTCTTAGTTAATATGAAAGAGAGATTATAAGTTAACAAACATAACAAATAAACATATACTTCCAAATTGGACATTGACGTAACCTTTTTGACAGAGGTTAAATTTTATTAATAAATAGAGCAATTATCTAATAAATTAATGTATAATTCAACATTGTGTAAAATATGTAAGACATTGCAATACTGAGACAGCAAGACAGCAAAAATTACATTTGACTTAAGTAACTATAAATCAAGAAAAATATTAACACGATGTTCATTTTAAAAAGTGGGTTGAAGTTTTTTAAGTATTTTTTCCTTATATAATTGTTGGTTTTTATATATTAAATGGTTAATTTTATGTTAAAACATGTAGTTAACAATCGGTTTAGATTATAGGCTCCGAAGATATATCAATAAAAACTCATGCGGGTATATTATTTTTATGAATCATAAGGGCTTAATACATTCCACCTTTTATGTGGAAGTAATTAGTGTAATTAGAATCTTAGATTAAATTTTATAATAATTCTTTAAGAAATACACCTTCAATTATACAATATGAAGTAGTTTAACGTAAAAGTCGAAATATCATCTGAAAATATCTTGTTAAAGATGAAAGGTGTGCTTGACAAATTTGCGGGTAGATTGTGAAAAGAAACTTGTAAAAATATCTTACAAATTTCTTACTAGAGAAAACGAATCATTACGGATTAACAGTGAACTCTTGTCACAATAATAATTCGGCTTACCAGATGGCGTCCAACATTCGGGACAGTCCTGGCACAGGGTTGACCAGTCGAAGGATAAGTCCTCAAAACTCGCCATGACTATGGCTTCACTTCTGTCTAGTCCACAAACATAATATCGCTTGCACAATCACTAAATATGGTTTATGTAAACTCTTACAAAATGTAACCTTGGTTAAATTTATTCACTAAATCAAATCAAATCAATTCATATGTTTATAAAGTTGTCGCAGGTGCAATAAGTGAACGCTCGTCGCGGTAGGTGTATTTCATGCGCACACATTAGCGGCCGGCGGAGCACTGCGCGTGCGCATCGCCCGGCTAACCCGCGGTCGGCTCGCACCTAGGCTTACGATCTCAGATGTGTTGCTCGGAACCTGTTCCTCGAACTCTCAGCGTAGCATTCACTCGGCGTTCTTTCGATTTCAATGAACCGTTTTAACGTTTTCTTGGGTGTATCTTATCTACATAACATGACCTCATCTATATTACTTCCGCTTTTATCAATGATCTAATGATGTTCTAATTAACAGATAATTTGGTAATATTATCATTTCAAGTTATTTACTTACATGTATACGGTCACCTTGATTATAAATTCAAACCATATAGAATGGCAGTTAGAAGTGTGTCCTTTTGCACCCACGCACTTCTCATTGTTGAGCAATCACAAAACTATTATTGCCGGTCTAAAATATTTGATTATTAGATAAAACCTTTAAATAAATTTGAAAAATTTTGTCTAATATTTAAAGTAAGATATTAGTTACACGAACTATTCAATATGCTCGTTCTGAGCGTGTCTTCAACCTAAATGATTACTCAATTATATTTCGCATAAAGCATGGCATTAATGCGAATACGTTGCTTTAGCGGTTGGCAAAGCAGAAAGCGGCAAGAGAGCGCGTTATTTACACATAAAATTAATTTAAAAATCTTATACCACCTCATCCGCGGCTCATCTACGTATTAAAATATAGCAAATTCTTTAAACGTGATGTAGTTACGCAAGTGATAAGTAAGAGTCGTGAAAGTCGAGTTAACTTGTACTATAATTACATTTCTTCACAAATAACTGGCTGCGTCCTTGAACTATAGTAGCACAGATAATCAACCATGTTCAACATAATGTAACATTGTAAGATGTGGTTTATGAAATTGCGAAAAATGCAATTTTAAAATGTCTTTCCTGTTGAACAGCTATTCGAATAAACTTTGCTTTGCAACTGCATTTACTTTTAAATTAATAGCAAATATGGATTGCTTATTAAATAGAGATTATGTGATTTCTAATTGATAAGCAGACCTTAATGTTTTATTTTTTATATAATATATGTAGATACAGGTATATATTTTAATTGCCCTTTGAGAGTCATATAAATAATGTCATAAATGACACGTACGTCTTAAATAGGGCATGTCGGTTCATAATTATTTTTAAGATACGCACATTATACCTACATACAAATTATCACGTTTGTGCAAAACTTTTTTAAAACGATCCATTTTATCGAATGTTTCAATAACAAGTTATGTTGTACTTGAATATTTTTAAAATATATTATCTTAATGTGTCCATTATGTGTTTATTCTGTTCTGATCTTCATAAATATATGACCTTTAAATCGAATGTTAATTTAAACACTTTGGGGTAGATTTTTTTACTAATCAAGACGTTTCTAGCTGTTTATGTAAATAATTAATGCAATAATACGCTAAATGTTAAATATAATAATATTTACGTTTTACATAGGTATTACGCGGTAGAATGAATATAATCTGGTGGATGAGCCTATTATTTATCCCTAAGTGAATAAAAACTTAAACCGTTTATAATACAAACGTTTCCGAAAAACTTTGTAAATAAGCTCTCTAACTTTTAGGAAACTAACACGAAGTAAATAAAACAAGAAAAAATACTCTTAAACGGTATTTAATTTGTTTATTTCACATTAAAGAAGAATACTTTTCTCATTCAAATTCATTCGCAAAGGCAATTTGAGAATAAGTTTTTTTTATCAATGAGAATTATTTTTATTTTTTGCCCACAGACAGAAACCCAGAAGTATTTGAAAAGTATTTCGCATTATCTTCATTTAGTCGCGTTTCAGCAGCTTGAGGATTCACGATTTCAAGACCCTGGAACAAGAAAGTTTAATCATAATAATAATAAGAAGAATAATACCAGGACAAATTACACAAATTGATCTAACCCCTAATTAAGCAAATTATTTGCTTCATACAGATACATAGACATACACATTATGAACACAGAATATATTAGCCATATATAAAATGGAAGCCAAAACACATAAATCTAAAAAAAATATGAATATATGGATTTTGAATTTCGTTATTTGCTTGGACTATTTTAAACAACGTTTCTTTTGAATCGGACAGTTTTTTATATCTAAAAAGGCCACACCTAACTGGATGTACAAGAATAGTTGATTATTATTGGAAATGATGTAAGAATCGCGATTTTATTATTTTAAAGCAAACTGTGAATGGCTTAGTATCGGTTATAGTCACGAGAAGATAGATACCAGCAAGTGTACGTTGAGAGAGATTTAAACTCACTTCATACGATTTTATAGTAATAGTTTATAACACACGATATTATAGACGATGAGACAGTGTTTCATATTCTTCATACATAAGTAGATAAGTAAGGCAATAGCCCGCAATGACTGTTCGTTTATTCGTTAAGTGCGAAATTTTCGTCCATTGTTTTGGTTAGAAGTTCGCAAAGTGATTAAGCGTAAACCAGGACGTCAAATTTATACATATACATACGTACATACATACATACATTAAATTGTTTTTTTTTGTTCATTGTATCCTCGTTTAATATAAAGAGATTAATATATCATAATTATATATGGTATACCAATCTAACAGTTAAGCACCATATAACATTGAACTCATTTTATTTTATCAGATAACATAAACAGAATTCAATCAATTATATTGTGAAATAGGATATATTTTTGTACCCAATACAATTCTTATCAAGTTTCATAGTGTTTAATTGTTTAGATTATCAAAGATATATTTAATATTTAAAAATCCTACATTGTGAAAATAATCGCTTAAGTTAACCGAATTTTAAGTTCAATAACCAGTTATAACCAGTATACATAGACAAAAACTACAAAAAAACGCCTGTCACTGAGCACTGATTTAAGAAGATGACTCATTGCTTTAACTTTATAAATAACTAAAGAATTAAGGTTAACATTTATTACTACATTCGTCATTTAAATAAATTTAAAATATTTCTCAAATTATTTTATCAAGTTTTATAATCAAAGATGGCTAGATTTGTAATATTTATTTGATAAATAAATACCATAAGGGATCGTATGTCCCGCGGCGTTGCAAGCTCTTTGAGATCGCTATCAGCCTAACGGTGGTTGCAACTCGGCAAATTTTATCACCAACGTTGGCTTTAACGATGTAGAATACGAGTGACCTATTAGCTATAATAAGACACATGCCAATTGCACCTTGTTACCAGCTGGGCCAACATACCCAACATTAACACTTAAATCCATTGTAGATTGAAAATAGGCTGTTCGCTGGCGCACCTTAATAGCACCCTGTACTCTCAGGTCGTTAACACTTGAACGGTATTCCCGTTTAACAGAATAATGGAATTGAAAACCTCAGGTATGAGGAACTGGGAGGTAATATCATTATTAAGGAGAAACAAGTCGTTAAAGGTTAGAGTTAGATCAAAGATTGGCTCAGTATAGTTACTGGTTCTAATCAAGAATACATCTAAAGTTTCTAATAATATAGAATGAATGTAATTTATAATAGATTTAAAACTTTAGCTTATATTCAGCATTTAGTTGACGCGTGATTGTGGATAATTTGTGACTACAATAGGTGCAAAAACCGAAACGAAAAAGGACAAAAGAAATGTATTACAATTAAAAGAAAGGTAAGAATGAGAATAAGAATAAGACAGTTATAATATTGCAGTCGTCAACCAAGGTACCTTAACAATAAGAGAGCATCTTAAAACATTACCATGAGGCACTACAGAAGCGGACGAAATAGAAAGCAGCATGGACCAAATGGAATTAATAGCTACAGTTCCTATCACATTTACTATAAGGTACTTAGAAAACGGCTGGAGGAACTTTGCATACAACTCATTGCGACTTAAGCTACATTTAATAGAATGTCAGCATCTAACGATATGGGAAAGGGCGTAACTTTCTATAAGACAAATACCGAGACCTAAACAAAGATCCTAGTACTAACCAGATCGTCTAAAATACAAATATAGTTATATTCATGTGACTTGTTAATGTCCACATATTATAATGGATGCAAATTATATACACATAATAAATATATTAGTCTTTTACGTTATTATGCACTATTGCATTAACACGTGTTAGGAAAGAATTTTGGGAACTGTAACCCAGCTACTAATTCAAGTAATCTAGAAAAGTAATACCGAGAGAATTAAGATTTCAAAAGCTACTGTTCGAGCAAACATAATCTGTTTATTTTTATAAATTTATAAGAGCTAGTGACAGTTACCAATCTCCAACAGGTTACTGAATCAACTAACATAACATCCGGAATGTCTGTGTTGGATATGATTTGGTTTTTGGTATTACATAACCTGGAGAAGGAAAGGAAGTACATAAACGATTTAGCAATAAAAGTATTCTATACATGTATATGATAAATATATTCATATGTAACATTATATCATATACAATTTCCCCATAACTCTCATCTACAGAATTTTACCATTAAAATAATTTCAAAAAAAAAAATAAGCTACTTTTAGGTGATTTAGGGTTTAAAAAAAGACCAAAATGGTCAGTTATATAAAACCATATGCAATTTAAAACAATTGCCAAAAAAGAGGACACTGATAGAAAGTACTGTAATGTATTATAAAGGAATAAGTGTATATCTAGTAGATTTCTACTTTCAAATGAACTTGAAATACGTTTGCTCTAATAACGAGATGGCACTAACGATAATAACGATAATACTCATCGCAAGAAAACGTCGTTATGTCTTAATATGCTATCAATTTCTACAAGTATGTAGTATCTTTCTACAAGTAAGTTAAATATTTTACAGAGTCTTATAATTCTTTCCCGTTTTCTAAATAATAGCGGTATCAGAACCTATTGCTTCTTGACGTCTGAATCGTTATGGTTGAAACTAAAATCTAAGCTAGAGATAATAATCAGCACTAACTGCTGCTAACTGTAATTGCTGTATATTGCTTAGCCCTTGATATTTGGTCGGGGAAATGTTAACTCGCCAGTGCTGTGAGGATAAACATCAATCCTCATTTGCTAACCTCTGTAAAGAATTTGATCGGTAAACTGGTTCCAGACTCGAATAATGGTATTACAAGCAATATAGCAATTTTGGCAAAGTGTTTTTAAGTAATTCTTGAAGGCTTTGATTTTAACTTTCTTTTAAATTACTTTTTAGAAAGTATTAATGGCGTTAAAATGATTAACGATGAAGAATATTGTATATTAATTTACTTGGAGTCGTAAGATGTAAATAAAATGTAAGAAATATATTTAAAAAAGTTGTTATCTTTTATATCTCTGAATCTAAAATAAAAACCTGCTAAGTCAAGCCGGCCTCGCGCACGAAAGATTCCGTACCAATATATATAAAAAATGGCAAAAAAAATCACGATAGCCCCCCTTAAATATTTATTATATTTTGTTTTTAGTATTTTGTTGATATAGCGGCAATCAAACTACATCATCTGTTAAAATTGCAACTATCTAGCTATCACGGTTCATTAGATACAGCCTGGAGACAGAAAGACGGGCAGACGGACAACGAAGTTAGTAATAAGGTTCCGTTTTTACGTTTTTGGTACGGTATCCTGATTACATACATTAATTATCTTAGTAAGATAGTATAAATCGTTTAAAAATTATGTATGCTTAATCATTACGAAACCTAATAAAGATATCACAATAATTATAAGTATATATACACAATAAACTCGTTTTATTCGCGTCTCTATAAACTATCTTATGACTGTATAATTAATTGTCCAAGTGACAGACATACAGACATGAGGTAACGCATTAAAGTTGAGATGACAATGGGACTCGAGTACACCGACACAGATTCCATCATAACTTACGTGTGTTGATGTAATTTACTTGACATCATTGATATCTTAAGTAATTAAAGTGCAACAGCTACGATGTTTTAATAGTATTTCACACGGATATTATTCTTAGTAATTAGATTATTCTAGATTTTGTAATGATTGCAAATGGTAATGTTAGGAAAATGTAATGGGCCAGACAACTATGTTTGGTGGATGAGAAACTGAAGCCGGACGGAACCATATTTGTCTTTATAAGTCAGTGAACGTTATTTTAACGCTGTATCGTGTCGATTTTGTTCACGCTCTTTAAGATAACGATTTATCTCAAAATACATTAATTTGCGCTCAAAGGTTACATTCTATAAGTTTATGTTTGCTTAATAACGTTCAGAGTCCAGATGGAATATTCATAGATAACGTTAACGTAATCATTATTTTGCTTTATATTTTACGAATTTGGGGGACCAGTCTATAGGTTGTTTTTTATCATATTAAAACCTTATAAAACAATAATCTATGATAAAAATCAAATTTATTATTTAAATAGATTTCTTGGTATATATTAGTATATGTATATATTGGTATTGCTATATATTGAACCAAGATAATTATTACATAATTAAAAACTTAAGTCTCATGTCATTGTAAAGGTGGGTTCTCACTTGTTAAGTATTGTCCATCGTCATTTAAAAATAATTATTGTAGGATACATAAATACTACAATAATACTGAAGTGTATTTTTGTTTTTTAATATAGCTATAATGTTAAACTCTATTAATTATCACAACAATTCTATTTTTACTTATTAAACTTTTTTCAGTAAACTAACTTTTGAGCATAGAATGACTGAAGTAAAAATTATTAGTTAGTATTGTCAATACTGTTTATATAGTATATCAAGATATCGACTAATTATAAAAATTAATACCGTATTGAACCAAACCAACAAATGAAATTAAATTTATAATTTCTGAAGAAAAAAAAACAATTCATTGTCTAAATGTATTCGTGAGAATGCGCCTTAATAAGTCACGGTTGGCGTCATTTCGTCGGAGGCTACGGGAATCAAGTTACAAGAAGTTGGTAACTCACCTGTAAAGGCGTGAAGGCCACAGAGGAGGCCGTACCAGACACCTGTCTCCGTATACTGGTAGCTCCACCGTATTGTTGGTTTTGTTTCTGTAAGTTCTTTTGTAACGTCTTGCTGATTCTGACTTTGGTCTTCTCATCTACTTGAGGCAGACGGACCCGTCCGGTTCGTGATTTGCCGATCGTACCCCTGGTATAGCCTAGGTCTTCTTGGTAAGCGTCGTCTTCGATCTGCGAAAAATTATATAAATTGTAATAGAAGAATAGCGCATATACGCAATCCATATTAAACAACTTCACCGTTTACGAGTGGGTAATCTCACATAACAGGTCACGAATAACCCACTTTTTCAAGTAGGTGGGAAGGGCGTTTAAGAGGTAAAATATATGTAGAGTTATTTTTGGTATAACTAACTTCTCCTGTTTATATTGTGTACAAAACTATTTTTGAAGAGGACAAACAATTGGCTTGATTTGTACAGAATAAATTTGTACTTTCAAGTAAATGCAAATATGACAAATGTGGCTAAGCTATTGAGTAATGCACAAATTATTATTAAAGAATAAGATTTTTTAAAATTTTTGTATTTAAAAAAATTATTGCTCATAAAATTATTATAGGAAATTAATGATTTAAGAATTTTGAATTACGAAGGCAGACTGCAGAGAGATTGCTTATAAGCAATCTCTTACAGACAATCCTACATCAATAATAAGAATTTGCTAAGTCAAGTGATAGTGCAAACACACTTCAACAAAAATAAGAAATTACACAAAAAAGGACACAATATAATAAGAATAAGATATAGCAACCGTTGGAGGTAGATGACTAATTAACTGACTTACTGTCAAAAACCTCCATCTCGTCTTACCGTGAACACGATTGCTGCATTCGAAACGTCGGGTTAGATTTGAAATGTAAATTTAAAATATAGATAAGACAAAGCTTCTTAGCAATCCATGGATTCACCGTGCGGGTGCCGGGCCCATCGCGTTGCAAGGAGAGGAGTGCAAGCAGTGCCTGGGACTTGCGACCCAGGAGTAGGTTTAAGGGGCCCCTTTATTATGCGCAAAAACGCTCTCCTTCAACTTCCACACTCCTCTCCCTACCTAACCAAATTTGGAAAGAACCTACTAATGCCGCCTTTGAAATACTTTCTAGAAATAAACCGATGCTTGTTCTAGAAAGGCCAAGGTCTTTAAGTAGGCTATAGAGAGATTTTGCTGTTATACCTCTCGCTCCCACTTCTACCGCGTACAAACTAACTACAAATTTATTCCTGATCAGTTCGTTGGTTAGTTCGTAATACTTATTGAGCTTGAATGTGTGATCCCTTGGGATGTTTGTTTCCCAAGGAACAGTAAGCTCCACAAGTTAGACGCGAGTTAAATCCGTAAAAATAGTTTTATTTCATGATATAGCAAGTTCTCCGAATGTATCGTCGAGCAAGCACATTATTCAACGAGGACGCCGAAGTCCGCGCTTCACCAGATTCAGTTCCGGTCTATTTGAACGGACGTAAAAACTTTATGCCATTTTAAATCCTACTCATCTGCGGTTCGCTAAGCGTTACGTCGCGTTCTAGGTTTGCTAGAAATCACAAGATGTCCGTAATTATTACCGTATTTATTCGATTTACATTCCACTTTGTTAAATAAATATTGCGCACTATTTCTTCTTTGAATACGTTTATTTGTTGCATGTATAATGTATGTTACGTTGCTTATTATTTCTTATTAGTTAACAGTAATTATTGAAGGTGTTTAAATCTTTAGGGTGGATTTACTATATCTGTGTTACAGGCCGTTGTATAAAGGTAATTTTATTCGATTAAAAAAAAAAATGTATGTTTTTTTTTTAATAAAACAGTTCTTTATTTTCAATTAGAAACAAAATACCATTTTAAAAGTTATCAATGTTTCCTCGAACTTCGAATAATTAAGAATGTCTTTAATTATGATAGGAACTTTTAAATTCTTATTCAATACTTGAGAGTAAATGAATAAAGTATACCTTGTAAAAGAAACTAACTAGTATGAGACCATTCGAAAAATTTGATTGTTTGTTATATTCATAAAACTATTACCAACTTTTAAATACAATTTAGGATTTATAACTTTAAGTGTTTCAGATAAATTAATAATTGATACCCAATAAGCTCCTTACACATCTATTCATTATCTATATACCTATAAATACGTGAAGCAAAAACTTTAGATCCCTTTTTACGGACGAAGGAGTATGAAATTTGGAAAACTTATAGTTGATGTGTAGGAGAAGTGCAGAACGCTAATATTTATCAATAATAATGCACTTTTAATCCATTAAATCAATTGAAATAACCTACACTACTTCGTTGGTAACATAAACGTTGACATCTTCAATGTATATTTGTCTGATGTCAAATAGACGCACAGAGTTGATAGTCACTTTAATAAAAATCAAAAATAAATATGCATAGAGGTTTTAATCCAAAGTTTCATAAATATTAACACTTTAGATTACGGTCGAATTTCGGCCGTTGGGCGATCACTAGTTCAAATAATTCAGTGAACTTATCGCTGAAATTACATATCAGACGTGAAACAAATATATTTTTTAAATACTAAACTAACATAATGAGACATTCACTAGAACAAAACCGTAAATTAATTTATATAATATTTTATTTATAAAAGTATTGTCATATGCATCTTATAAAAAAAGCTTTTAAATAATAGCTTTCGTTTTATTTATTTATATTTGAGCTTTAATTTTATTCTTTTGACTTTATTGACCCAAGTTTTACGGAGGCATTACTTTGAAGTCTCAATAATATAGAAAATGTATTTATTTATTAGTATTAATATATATTTTTTATAATATATTAACATTGTGTGTCCACACCCTAATACCCCGGCCATCAGTTGCTTGTTTCAATTTCAATTAGCTTTCACCGTGTGTAATGGAATTTTCATTATCAAAGCCCCATTTCAGTTGAGTAATTTATACTGTAAGCGCAATTATCTCGGGAACCTCACTTCTTGCCAACGCCAATTAATTATGTTTTGAGAAATGGTATTAAACATTTATTTATTTATTTCTATGTGTTCGACTACGAATCAATAGTGATCAATCACTTGTGTAATTCAAATGGAAGAAAGTGTCATCTGTAAAGACGCTGCCTAACTTAAAAATATAAGCACATGGGCCAAATAAACTTAGCTGGGTTTTTTTTTATTAGATCCCTGCCTACCAACGTCTACATTTAATGACTTTATGAGCAACGAGCTGATGAGAAGACTTAATTGTTAATTAATAATATAATAATAATGAATTTAGACGATCGATCACCGCAAGCATTCACGAGAATAACCCAAGGGTCAGCGATCACCTTCGCCATATTTGAACGCCAAACTGGCCCAACATTGCCACAAGTAATGACTTCTAAGGTAGTAAGTATGCAGCCAGTTGTTAAGACAAGAGTAACCTACAACTCAAACAAATTACGTAGGCTATTAGTTAATCGCTAAAATACAATCTATTCCTAGACCATACCGTCGCGTCGTTAAAATTATCCTTTACACTATACTAGGATTTTATATAACTTTTTATAAGGTTTAATTCTAATTTATTTATATTTGTTATAATAATATATAATATTTGTTGTTCTTTAATGATTATAGTAATTCGATATGTTATTGATTTGGGTAGAGCATATTTCTACTGTTAAATCATCTTTACACTAATATTGTTTAAAATAACTAATAAACTTTATTTACTTATACAGCACTGCTCAATAGTAGCAGACTACACAAAAGTCAAATTATTGACTGTTATTAAAACACGAAGCTACCGGTATCTTAACATATGACCATAATGATATCAACCTTGAGTCAAAATATTAATATTTGTTAATGTCAATCTTTAATTGTAAAAACAAAAATTACATATACATAAATAAATTATGTTATATCTAATCAAGTTTTTAGCCTCTGAAACATTTTTATCAAATGGTAATGTAAACCCCATAATATTTTTACTTTTAATTTACTTAAATTTTCAAAACGTTGTTTACTTTTCAAATGGTTCGTATTATCCCTATTTCATACATTAAATCATTACATGATTAATAAATATAGAATGAAAATTAAATTGATTCGGCTAGGGATACAAAACCGTAATCTCTGGGAAACAGTCTCGTCTATATGGTCATCTGTATCGGTTCGGTAGCGACATCTATTAGAGATTTCGAAAATCCTAACCTTTGTTTCTTATTATACAGTAAAGTTAACAATGAAAAAATGCCACAACCGAAATTGATGATTGAAATCATTTATTAACATACTTAGTGCTGTTAATTATATGTATATAGTCCGGTCAAATTAGACCAAAAAATTAGGGTGAAATTACATAAATTCGCAACAAGCTGAATTTTGGTACAATCGTTCAAAACACGATTATAAACAATAGCTGAAAGTTCCCCATCATTCCCGTGTGTGGAAAAAATTTTATTCAATGTCAAATGTCAAAAAAATGAGTTTTTCGCGATTTTCAGCAAAACAGTAAGTTTTATCAGAAAAATACCTCAGACTAAAATTGTAGATTATTAAATTATTTTTACATTACATTCGACGTCAACGAGCCGACTTGCGATACATCGTTATTGGCTGAATTTACTTGCACCCAAGACGAGGATGAACCAGAAGAAAATGAACAAGGAGATATATTATTTTCAGTCAGGAACTACTATTATTAGAAACAAAGTTATCAAGCTTGTCAGACATTTTTTCTGCTGAAGGAGCAAACATATACTTTGTTCTAAGACTTTTGTGTACTTGACTGACACAACAATTTACTATGAGTGAGTTAGCGTTCTTCATTGCATTGTTGTTATAAGCAGGTCATTCAATTTATGTTTATGTTCAATAAACATTTTGTAATCTCATACTAGTAGTAGCTGATACTTTTTATTGAAGATTTAAGAAGGCTTATGTGTGATTCTAACAATTGTACACACAATTTCTCTTATTTCTATTTTATTGTTACACTTATTTTACGAAACTTAAATTATGTATTTATTATTTATCGATTTTGTAAAGTATATATAATTTTGGTTTTTTTTTTATACAATAGGTTAATGCTTGTATACATTTCACCCGTTGGTAAATATAAGTTTAAGTTTGTTATTGCTGCAACTGACAAGACTGTATGGGCTATGTGTAAATAAGCTTTTAACTTTTCTATTAATAGTTGTAGCCTATTACGCCCTGAGATTTGAACTTGTCGTTTACTCTTTAAACCCTCTAACGGTTTCTTTTCATTATCATTGGGCGCACAAATCCTTTAATTTTTGTAATGCTAGTTTAAGCTTGTTCTCCTCCTGACATGAAAGAGATCTTCCTAAGTTATTTTGAATGAGATAATGGACCCGCGCGAATACAAGATAGTTTTGCTATTTCGCATTTGCAACAACTGCGTCAACGGAGAATTCCAATCATACATTTACAGGTAACAGACGTATTCAATTAGTATTAATAATTACTATTTATTATTAAATTATTTAATAATTACTTCAAATTACCTATCAACTGGCATATGATATTTTTTTAAACTGAGATATATAATAATAATAATAATAATAATAATAATAATAATATCGGGACAAATTACACACATTGATCTAACCCCTAAGTAAGCAAATTATTTGCTTGTGTTAAGGGTGTTAGACAACGATACTAATACATAGAAATACACATATAAATACTGAGAATATATTTAATAAACGACCAAACCCAGAAACCCAGACATCTATGCTCATCACATAAATGCCTGTGCTCTGCCTGGAATCGAACCCGAGCCCCGTTGTGCCGTGACACGTTAGGCGTCTGCGCTAACCACTCGACCAACGGGGCGGATATAAAAGACAAGATTCAACGTTACACTCACGTCAGCGAAGTTGAGTCTGTTTGCGTTCTTCCTGAACTCCGTCATGGCGTATCTCTCCTTCATCTTGCGCACTCGTCGGCCGCCGCGCTTCTTGCGACTCGCCTCGATTGGCTTCGGCAGCGGCTTCACGAACTTCACCGGTGGTGGCTCCTGTACTCACACCAACCATGATTAACTACACTCAGAGGCAGGCACACACACACACACACACACACACACACACACACACGCACGCACGCACGCACGCACGCACTCACGCGTGAACGTACACACTCACTCCAACGTAGCCACGCTCAACTGTAACAACTACAAGCACACTGTTAATATCTGTCTATCGCTTCAATATTACCTGCAGTTTGTCCAATTTCTTTTCTATTCCCTCTCTGAGCGTCCGTCCTATCGCTCCGTCGGTGCTCTCGTGGCACGCGTCCACTCTGGCGGCTAGAGTTAACTTCGTCGAAACGAGTTTAGCCGCTTTATATCTTAACTCCTATGGAGATGATGTTTTTGATTTGATTGATTAATTTACCTTGAGGCGAATGCGTTATTTATATGATTTACTAACTGCAATATCGAAAATGTGTTGTTTACTACATTTTGTATAAGTAGATAATGGTCTATTATCGCATAATATTACTTACGGGGGAGGTGTCTTGTACTATCTGTGAAAAGTATATGAAGCCGGTGTGAGGTAATGATGCAGCTTGCGAGAAGCCTGACAGTGTCCTCTTCTGTTGGCCGAGAGGCAATACGTTGCAGGCCGGCATCTTAGATAGCTTGGAGAGACCGCCCGCTACTCCCAGGATCTTTGCAGCTGTAGATGCACCTGTAGAAATTATTGCTGTCTTCAGTGATGCAATAGGCAATGATATGGATTCTGCACTTTACAGGGAGCGTTCCGGAAAATCATTAACTAACCTCTGCATGCCAAAAACTTCATGTTTACTTACTCTCTTATGACTACATATTCGAAGTAGCCTGTGTAAAACTAGTTTCATATAATTTTTTTTGCAATCTATTTTATATAACGTTTTTATCTGCGCCTAATGAAAATATTATTGTATGGAGTTAGTTCAATATAAACTTACTAATAGATTCCTAGAGCACTTTTTGCGTTTAACCTTTCGTGAGCCGTCCGTTTCCGCTTCCGTTTTATTTAATGTAAATACTAGCCTGTATTCACATTAAATAAAACGGAATTTGTCCTGACTAGTTCCGAACCCATTCACGTTCTTATTCGTCAGCTGGAAGTACGGCGGACTCACGACGTGAACTGCTCTTACACTATTAGGTTCAGATCGTTGTTAAAATTATAAAACCTTTCTAACTTATTTATGTGTACCCATTTTAGAAATATGTCTGTATTTAAGAGAAATAAGGAATTCATTTTTCCATTCTTAATATTAGACCATGTACTCTGTTTTAGCATTATTCATCAATTCATGTCATCCTATCCATTCAGACACGAAAAGTAGCTACTGTAGAGCTTTATTACAGGTAAAATAGAGAATTTTGGTACAAATGGGATAAGCTTTATGCACAAGATGGTTGAAGTGAAATGTTAGGATGGCAATGTTGTGGACTAGTGCAGAAGATTGCTGATCATTTACACTAGTCCACAACACAAATAATTTTGTTTTGGCTTAAATAATTTGTTATTATATATAATATTAAAAATATTCAAAAATAGATTTACTTTACTACATACAAGAACATTTGCACTACAAATCACTACTGACATTTATCTCTCCATTGCCAAGAATGATTTTTTTTTTTTGCTCTCTAAGAAATAAGCATCTCTACTAAACACTATTTTTCAAACCTATCTTCCAAACCTTTTTATAGTGTATGTTGGATTTAACATCTCATAAACACTAATAGAATTAATTCTTCTCTATAAAGCTTACTGTAATAAACCAGGGAAGTTTTGAAAACCAGAGAGATATTATACTTTTCATTCCAAGAATTATCCAATTTAAAAGATTTAAAAGATTGGGTCTTAAACACATTTACCTTTATAAATTAAGTTATTAAGAACTAATATTTATAATACACAATAGACATTTAATATAAGTATAATATTTATTAATTGGAAACATAAGCCAACTTACCAACAATAGCTGTAATATTTGGCGCTATAAATGTCATTCTACTCTCAACATATTCATAAATTCTTGATTTAAAGTTGTTCAGCTCTGCAGCCATATCACATGCTTCAAAGATCTCACTTAACTCATTTTCTGACAAAACTTTTCTACAAAAAACAATACCGTATATTAACAATACTATTACTATGTGATTAAATTATTATTTATATTTGTTGGTGAATATACACTTAAGTAATAAATAAATGTTACATTGTTTGAAATATCCATTATTTCAAACCAATAACTACATAATTATATATAAGCTCAATTTTTTTAATAAAAAAAAATAACAATATAATAATAAGATCATTTTTATACCCTTGTGTTGTAGAAGCAGTCACAGAGACAATCATAATAGTAGCTTGAGTCAGGAAACTCTGCAATGTTACATTGTTCTTAGCTCTATCAAGATCATTTCCCAATTCCTTAACAGTGCGAATGTACTCTAAAGGTGTTATTATCAGGGACTCAAGTTCAGGAAACCTTTTTTGATATTTATCACGAACAAATCTGTGAATAGTAGCTATAAACAAAATATATCACTTTAATATTTTAAGATCAGTATGAAAACATTAAATTATAGATAAAAATATGGTACAACAACAACAACGTTTCAAAGTTTCATTTATGGTAATTTGGCAACATTGCAAGCATCATTATCATGAATGATGTTTTACTTGAACTACATTGAATGATTGTTTTACTTGAACTACATTGAAAAATAAACACTGGAATACTTTAATTACGGGTAGCATTTTTTTTAGACTTTTAGGATTATCATATCAGATTTAAATATTGTAACTATATCTCATTATTTAATTACCCACCTATTTCACCATCTATTTCAACTGCTATGTTATTAGCTTCAACAATTAATTGATATTCAGGATCAGATTCCATCAAACCAGCAACTTCAACTTTCTTCCTATTGTTACCCACATTTTGCTCGATTTCAGTTACAACCTAAAGTTTGATGAAAAAACGGAGACTATTTTGGTCGATTATAGAAAAAAGAGAAGTTAAAACAATCAAAAAATACATTTATTAATATTGCCAATTATAATTGTATGTATCAATTAAGCAATTAATATTACCAAAAATGCATTAATAATTACATTATAAATATATAGAAATATTCACCCTCGCAAGACGGTCTGAATCTCGCAATTTAGCTAATTCACGAATGGATACATTCTTTATTTCTTCCTCTTTAGGTATTACGGGAAAAGGTACAGCAAATTCATGGGACGTCTTATGTTCAATAATTGCTTCAAGTTCACCATCATCATTTTCTTCTAAATCAGCTAATAATTCGTCAGCTAGTGACATTTTTTAAACGGCAAAGATAAATAAATATCTACAAGCAGTCAATATATAAATGCTTTTAATATACCACAGAATTCAAAATAAATAATTTAGTGAGAATTTAAGTATTCGTTTTTATGATGCACCTAATGTGTATCATGGCCGTGTTCCGAAATACAAACCAGTATACTGGCCAGTGCTGATGACGTCAAAAATCGACGCCAATCGACACCGACACCAGTGCAATATGGCGTGGTGTTATGACGTCATTAGCCCTGGCCAGTATGTTGGTTTGTATTTCGGAACACGGCCCATATATATTACAGTTTACACAAAATGTCACTTGGTAACTTGTCAGTTGTCGTCTGTCGATCAAAACTCGAGAGTCAATCGTGAAACGACTCAAACTTATACTTTATAGTACTCTGTGCTAACTGCTAAGTGAATAGTGAATAGTGATTATACTACTCTATGATTAAGAGTTGAGACTAAAGGTATGAACTGTGAAATTTGAAAAATGGGCTTAATACTTAAAATTTTGTCGAAGACTAACTTAATTAACCATTATTATTAACACTCATTGACGTAGCAGTGTTAATGTTTGCTTTGGTATTGAAAATTCAATTTTAGTACCTACATTTGAAATATTTAACTTAACTTATTTATAATTATATGTAAACAAATTAGCTTATAAGTTTCTTCTACTTTTATACTGTAACCTGTAGTAAATCTCACAAAAATTGAGCGCCATAAGCTTAAGGTAAAATCATATTTTCTTAAAAAAATTAAAAGTTTATCTGATGAATTTTTTGAAAAATTGTCTTAAAAGTTTAACTTAAAAGCAAAAATAATCAATAAACAAGCCGTACAATGCTAGCAATAACTAATACATCGCTTGCTTTCAGTCTGAAAGCCAAAATAACTAATTTACTAGCAATATAATTTAAAAATAATAATAATAAAAGTATAAATATCAATTAGAACATAAAACATTCAATTATTGCAGAAGTTCCCAAACAGGACGCGGGTCCCAAGGGGGGGTTAGGGAGATTAGAGATGTCAAGGGGGACAGGAAGCGTTTGAATTTTAGACAGAAAAACAATAAGTAAACAAACGACATTAAGAAATAACATAACAATATAATGTTTAATCTAAACGCATAGCATTCATGACATTAAATAATATATTCATTTATTTTTTCAACACTGGCTAACAGAATAAATGAAAACGGCTTCAAAACTCCACGTCATCAATCGCAGTTTATACAAGTTTCGACAAGTCACAGCATAAAACATGCACGCTCCCCTTTATCATTCATCACTAAGAAAATAGAAACAATTATTTACCTACTGGTATGATCTGTGACGTTGATGCCCACAAAATTACAAAAAAATATGAAATATGGTTTTACCTTTATAGAAAAAAGATGACTTACAAATGCCTTAGAGCCTGATATGTATGAAAAATTGAAGTAATGATAGCATGAGACCCAATCGCCTTGAAAGGCATTTGAAGCACCAACATCTAACTCTGGCTTTGAAGACGAAATATTTTCTTTCTTCTTAAGAATCACGCGGATATCGGAAAGTTATCACGGAAATGTATCGCAATTCACTGCATTTAAAAGCTAAATTTAAAATAGCTTTAATGATAGCTGAGCAAAAGAAACCCTATATCGGTGGAAAATTCATAAAACCATGTACTAAAGGAAAGCAGATTATTTTTAAGAGATTATGCAGAGCAGCTCAAAGAAACAAAATAAATAATCATTTCCATTTTATCATCTATACTTACTCATATATAAATATAATAGGTTACAATTCAGACATTTAGTAGAAAGCTATATTATGTTGTTGCATTTTACCTAAACTGCTTTTAAAATACTGTTATTTGATAAAGTGCTTCCACTTGTTTGGTGGCAACCTGCAATTTTATAGGATCAAATAGTGCGCTGAATATTATATAATAAAATATACCCACTACTATCAGTGTTATTATTTAGTGAAAGAACGTGTAGAAGTAAAAAACAAAGGTTTGTACAAAAGTATAAAAAAAAATTAACCTATACGGTTAATGAAACTACATAGTACATGAGCTTATAATAAATTGGCAACACTAAAACCGTTTGCCATTATTGCGGTGTAAAGGTATGTTTGAGGCCCGCAATAGGCCTGCATTTTTATAATTGCGGTGTTTTCAGATTTGTGAATAATTGGGTCTAGTAATTAATCCTAATGGCGTCTATGGCACTTAACCCACAATATGATGCAATCGGAAAAGGTTTTGTACAACAATACTATACCCTGTTCGATGACCCGACACAAAGAGCAAATTTAGCCAATATGTACAACGTAAGATTTCAGAATAATTCCTAGGATAACCTTTTCCCTTATAATATTGTTACTTGACTCCTAATTATGTACATATAACAAATATTTTTAGGTTATCCGAGACCCTCCCGCCTAACAATGTCAATATCTTTTAAAACTTCAGGACCCACGGTTAAACTTTATTATGCTGTTACAATTTTATTTTAATTTAAGATAACCCTTGACATTTTAACTAACTCCTGAAAATGATAAAATGCTCTAAAAGTAAAATATACAATATTAGCAACTTTTATTTTTGAGTATTATGATTTTAGGTCGAAACATCTTTTATGACTTTTGAAGGGGTTCAATTACAAGGTGCTGTTAAAATAATGGAAAAGCTAAATGTAAGTTCGTGAACGCTAGTTTTATACTTTCATTTTACATACTATAAAATGAATAACATGGTGCCTTTAACATATTGGTTAGACAATAGTATTTTGATATTGTTAATATACATATTATGCTATATATTTTCCAGAGTTTGACATTTCAAAAGATCGGCAGACTAATAACATCGGTGGACTCGCAGCCTATGTTTGATGGTGGTGTTTTAATTAATGTCCTTGGGAGATTGCAGGTATATTTACATTACTTGTTAGGATTTAAATACAACCTTTTTAAACCTAAAGGGATATGTTCTTAATCATATTACATAAATCAATTTCAAATGGTTGCTTCATAAGTCAAATAAGAAAAAATATGAGCACATTAAATAGGTCTAGTTTGATATTATTGCTTTGTACAGACAGATGATGATCAAGCACATGCATACTTTCAAACATTTGTTTTGAAGCCAATAGGCAGCTCATTCTATGTTGAACATGATATGTTCCGACTGGCACTTCATGATGTTTAAGGGTAATTAAGTAAGCATGTGTGTGTTCATGGTTTTACAATGCAAATGAAATCCTTGGAATAAGTTTTTAGTCTTACTATGGTTTGAAATTGAAGTTTTTGTATAGTTTAGTTGTAATTTTTTAAATTTCAGATAGCTTTGTCCAAACATGTTCTATATCCTATATATGTATATTATATGTCAAAGCATGTTTGGAAATATTTATAAACATGTATAGCCATGTTAAGCTTATTTGAATTTATATAAATATAGAATGAAAAATAGACCGATACCGGTAGGTATTCGAACCCGCGACCTCTGGGAAACTGTCCCGTCGGTCTACCAATTGAGCTACCGTATCGCTGTCCGCCTCGGTGAATTAAGCATTTTACATGTGATCGTCTTTATCGGGACGGTGGTAACATCCTTTAGGTTTCTTTTGAAAGTCATAAACAATTTTTCTAACTTTGCAGTATAGATAAACATTAAAAAGATGCCACTACCGAAAATAATGTTTTTAAATATCTATAAACATGCATAGCCATGTTAGGCTTATTTAAATTTATATAAATATAGAATGAAAAATAGACCAATACGGACAGGGATTCGAACCCGCGACCTCTGGGAAACCGAAATATATATATTTAAATAAGCTTAACATGACTATACATGTTTATAGATATTTCCAAACATTAATTTCGGTAGAGTAATCTTTTCAATGTTTATCTATACTGCAAAGTTAGAAACATTGGTTAGGATTTTAGAAAGAAACCTAATAGATGTCACCACCGTCCCGATAAAGACGATCGCATGTACAATGCTTAATTCACCGAGGCGGACAGCGATACGGTAGCTCAATTGGTAGAGCGATGGGACAGTTTCCCAGAGGTCGCGGATTCGAATACCTACCAGTATCGGTCTATTTTTCATTCTATATTTATATAAATGTCAAAGTATCATATTTATTGTTGTGGCACATCTAAAATTTTATATAAAAATATATAGATAAGGGCAGAAATTCAAACCTGTGACCTCAAGGAAACTGTCTTGTGTTACATTTTATTTACTTGAAATTTTGACCCTGAAAAAATATTGTTTGGTAAATAATTTGAACCTTGTATAAAATTCTTATTATTCATAATATTTTTTAGCCTGTGTAATCTTAAAACCACTAATTGTATTAATAATGACTTCATCCTTGATAACAATAGTAACCAATTTTGATCAAAATAACCCACTGCTATGTAAATAATAAACAAGTTTCTTAAAATATCTTAATTGGACAGATATTTATAGTACACATATATTTTTTAATGGCATTACGACCCATAATAATCCAAAGTATTATTTGACTATCATATATTACTAGGTGACTTGACTAACAAAAATATTTATGATATTTCTTCCAAATATGTTTTGTACAATATTTGTTAAACGAATTCTGTCAATCATGCTAATTGTCTAACATCTGACAGTTAAGAAAATAGTGGTAAGGTCAGTTTAGAAAAGTTAACATGTTATGGTTTGTAAGTTTTCCTTTATTTTAAAATTTTAAGAAAATATCTTGTTCTGACTATTTAGCTTTATTTATTAAAATACATTTGAAGTTTAGTACAACAATGTAACTCTTTTGTTTTAGATTTAGGTGTTATACATTTTTACATGTTATTCTAAGTAATAACATTTTACAGATGTAATTGTATATTAGTTTTTATAAATCTTAAATAAAAATGAAATTTTCAGTTACATAATTATTTACTTAATACAGAAAATTATTCTACATTTGAACAATATTTTTTCTTTTCTTATAATGGCACAATGTAATGTTTCCTTAAGAACAATTGTTAAAACATTGAATAGGCAAAGAAATTTTCCAATAGAAAAATCAGATCTTAACATACCATGCTGCTCCACTAATATAATGTTATAATTTTTATCAACACTTTTTTTTTATTTACAGTGTGATGATGACCCTCCACACCCATACATGCAGAGTTTTGTTTTGAAGCCACTCGGGGACTCCTTCTTTGTACAGCACGATATATTCCGCCTTGGTATCCACGACGTCGCTTAAGTTATTATGTATATTGCGATTTACGTAACGGTTATAACTTATGACTAACTTGCTATCATAAACTGCTTATGTTTCAGTTATCTAGGTATAAGAAGCTAGTTTGTCCACTGCCCACTAAATTCAAAATGTAAATTTAAATGTTTGGCAATATTTTGGCTTTGATCTTTAATGGATGGCTTTAGTAAGGCGGACGTTTTCAGTTACATGTATACATTTTATAAATAAATACATTATTTTGTAATTACATTTTTATTGTCTTCAGAATATTAATATAATCAAATAAGTAGGTACATTAAAATAAAACTTATATTAAAATAAAAGTGATTGCTGTATAGTAAATAACTACTTACATGAAACAAATACCTACATAATTAATAGATCAAATTGTTGTTTGTTTACACAAAACAGTCAACATTAAATATTTTCACAGCCCCCACAATCTTGTTTTGGGTGGTTCACAAATGTTTTGTTATAGATGGGTTGTAACTATTTATTAAATATATATACTCTATAGAATGGGGAGGAAAATCATATATCTCAGGCTAAAATTGTCTAAACTAAATATGTAACATTGAGGGAAATAAAACAAATTGAGATGCTAAGACAATCATATATTAAGCAATAAATAGTCAAAAATTAACAAAAGAACCATTGAAAACAGGTACATCTTTACCAATCTCAGAATTTAAGTAGCAACTTTAAAATCCTTAGATGCTACAAACACTTATGTTATTTGCATGCACTACAATGAAATACATACAGATTCATACCAACATATTCAGATTGTCTAAAGTGAATGACTAGGTTGCGCTCACACATGTTATGTACATTCCTTTACAGCAGTTAAGAGAAGAGGTTTGATTTTATTTAATATAAATAATATGTACTGTTTCACAAGTACTTTAATAAGTTGTTACACATTTAAATAAAACAAGTTTTAACGGGTTTCAATTGAGTATATTAATTACTTAAACCCAATAATTTGAATAATTTGTGTTCCAGATTTTATTAAAATTATATCTATTTAAATAGTATTATTGCTTAAGAAGTAATCTGATATAATTGAAATTTAGTAAAAACGGGTTACAACTGCTAAAAGGAATACATTCGATCTCCGATGTTGAAGACTAGCAGAGATCAAAGCTGACATGGCAAGACCGAATGGTCTTATAACGTTGTGAATATTTGTACAAGCTATTTAGCCTCTGTTCTCTAGCACTGTTCCATTAAATAATGCTGAAACATATACCTCATTCATAGAATTTTTAAAAGTGTTAACAAATTAATTAAATTAAGAAAAACTTTTTTTAACAATTAGCCTCATACATTTTTTAACAAAAACAAATTTAAATTTACTTGCTTGTGATCTAGAGCAGTTTGTGAGTATTTTTATAACTCATTGCATTATTAGAATAATTCATCAAATCATTCATATTTTGTAAGTCATGCTATTCAATTAGAATATATGATGTTTTGTAATAATATGACAATGTCTGTCTGTCTAGAGTCTAGACTCTAGAATAATCTGTTATTTTTTTTGGACAAACGTTAGAATATCATGTTAGGACACAGTATTATTGTTTTGTTATTAAGTAAACTTAACATTTGTAATATGTATTGATTGTAAAGCAATTTAATGGAACAGTTCTAGAACTTATCGGTTCCCAACGATTTTAATAGCGACTCTCTAATAACAATAATATCAGTTAACGTTACTCAAATTTTGCGCTCAGTAAGCGATTAATTGTACGTTCGTCGTGGGCCTGAGTTTAAATCTATCACAAGTAATAAATACAAGAACTTGGTCACAACCTTAACAAAATATACAATAAATTAATAATAAAAAACAAAAGCAAATATGAGCAAAAATTATTTCCGTTGCTGTTGGGATCAGCAACTTAGACAGTTGTACGATTTAAAATGCTTTTGCTACCTTTCCTTAAATAATTTAATAACATTGTTTTTAGGACACCAATGATTGTATTCATGGTAGAGTTAAAAAAAATAAGAACAAAGTACGACTATGCTCAGGCATATGAACTCCCAAAACTCGGGTTTAAATCATATGTAGGGTCTCGGGAACGTCAGTATACAATTTTAAAACTTAAGGGTACGCGGTACGTACTCTACATAGATATTTCTAAGATATATTCATCAATAACAACAATGAAGACAAATATATCATAATTTAAATTTTCTATCATATCAAGCAGCATGGAAGTTGTAGTTTTTGGTAAAATTGGTATCGGTTAATTTTTCATACTAAAATGAAATAATCCGTGAAATCTATAAAAATCTTGAGCATTAATCAGTAAGTACTTCAACAAATATTTCACAATCGACATAATATGTAATGTCACGCATCAGGTTGCCAAAAACTGTCTAAAACTAATTTAATGGATAAATGGCGACGACCACAAAACAACCCTGACAAAATATAATTTTTTAATCGCGTCCGCGAGTACAGAAATGAATCCCTTCAATAAAATTTCACGACAATAAAAGTTTTAAAATACTTCTATTCAATACATGTTTGCTATTATCAATTTTGTTATATTTTGAGACGTCGCAACATTTTGGAGTCACGATAGGAACTAAAATAGCTCGGGCGTCGTCTATGCGTTGTTCTTCCTGCGGCCCCTCGAGGCGGCCGTCCCCGTCCCCGGCCCCGCGCCCCGCGCCGCCCCCGGCACCGCGCCCCGCACTACCCCCCGCAGGGAGCGCATCGCCATCGCCCTGTTGAAGTGGTGTCGGTGTGTCTTGTGCTCGTCGTCGGCGCCGCCCTCCACCGACGACAGGATCACCAGCAGCACCCCCATCACCTGAGCGGCCACCGTTATAGACCGAGCTTAGCCAGAAAGCAACGGGCGACAGATTAAATCTCACCAGACAGACGATGATGAGGAGCGTGTAGACGTGCACGGTGGCCTCTGGTATGTTCTCGATGTCCCGGAGCGCGACGAGCGCAGGCTCGAAGTCCGGCCTCAAGTCCAGGGCGTGCTTTAGGTGCACCGCCGCCTCCTGCTCACGGATTATTATTTTGTAGAATGATGCCACATTCGACCATTTTAGATCGGACCGGGTGTAAAGAGTCAAACTTTATTATGGATATTTCTTCGTCGACGTGAAGCGGTCGAACCTGTCCGCTTACGGAACGGTAGAAGTATATGTTGAAACTTACCTGATAATGTCCGTACGCTTTGAATATCTCTCCTAGAGTGAAGTACTGCTGCCACGCGCTGCGGTCCGGAGGCTGTACTTCGAGCGAGCGACGCGTCAGATAGATCGCGTCGTCCAGGTACTGCAGAGTGAACAGCACCCGGGCGAGGTTCAGCAGCACCTAGTGCCAATTAAAAATACATTTAAACTATATCTGCGGAAAGATATTCGTTCAAGGTGATGTGACCGAACCGAACGCCGAAAGTATTAAGACAGATTTATGCTCTAATTTATTCGGCTAGCGTTGGATTCGGTTGTTTTTAATAGCATATGAATACTTACTTCAGCATTGTAAGGTGAAACGGCTAGTGCCCTCCGAAAGCACTCGATAGACTGTCTTGTGTCACCTTTGATTCTCCAGAAGTTACCGATTTGGTTATAGAGCTGTACTGACTTTGGTTTTTCTCTTTTGGCCTTTTTTAACCGTTTCTCTAGTGCATTTATATCTAGTTCTGTGACACCATTTTTATAGGATTTCTTTTTTGTAAATATTAGGGCGACCTAGGGAACCCACCAACAGTTAATTATTAGTAATTACGGTAACATATTAGTGATAAAGGTAAGAAAAGGATTTAAAAAAATAAGATTGCAATTATAAATAAAGCAAAGAGCATTTTCTAAGATTTTCAAAAAACATCAAATACATAAAATCATATTAACATTTAAGTAAAACTATTTGTAACGGATTTAACTTGTGTATAATTGTATATATATTTTACATTATAAACTATAAATTAAATATGACGTTTTAGATGATTTGTATCATCTGACTAATTAACTGACTGACTGACGGACACCTATATCTTGTGTTCCTGTGAATATGATAACTAAAATCGCATTTTAAAATATAATACACGAACAATTTATTTCTAATTCCTTTTTCATTCTATTGAAGATTGTTTTTGAATTATTTATTATTAACTGAAATTTGACTTATCATTTAAAATATTAGTATAGTTAGTAAAAGTGAAGAGTTGCTATTAAAATAATCACTGATCAAAAATAATATTTCAATTTTTAAAAGTGCTAAGTATTAAGTTTCATACTACTCCATTATTTCTATAAGCGTGGTAATGGTCACACTAGAGCACAGGTTCTTATGTATAACAATTTTAAGTATGTAATTTGAGAAAACATAGAAAAAAATCCTTGTTTTATATTTTACACATCCATTGTAACAAATGTGTTTTTCTATTCAAACTAATTTAACTAAATTCAAATAATATAGATATTATAGAAAAAGCCAATTTAAAAAATCTATTTTCTTCAAATGTATAGTTGAAATGTGTTTGAAGAAGTTCAGTTATGAGTTAAAAACTTGTGAAATGCAATAATCCCTCTTAAAAATATTAATTATAAATATATAAAATTTTTGGTAATACATAATTTATATTTATTTATTGAAGGTAAACCTGAGATGGTATATACTGGAAAAGAATTAAAAAAAAATACTTATTTTATATATTTACTTGGGAAACTATAACAAAACATATTTATGTTTTTATCATAAATATACCTGAGGCTCGGGGACATTAGGGTGTCTATGACGGCGAGCGACCCCAACCAGGTTATCATAGTAAGTAAAGTTAACTGCCTTGCCACAGTCCAAATATTCATCTTCTATATCTGCGATATTTGGTTCTGTTGAAGTACCGTCACTACTTTCTCCACTAGCCCTGAAATAATAAAAGTACTATCAGTATTCAAATTTTCTTTTAATATTATTTTGAATAGATTTAAATAAAAAATTTGCTAAAGATGAAATTAACAATTAACAAAATGGTCTATTAGCAACCATTTTGTTTTGATATATATTTTGAGAATATCTTTATTGTAGTATATGAATAATGTAGTATTTTGAAATAAAAATAGACATCTAATTACTATTATTACCTTTGTTGTTCATATAGTTGACAATCTGTACAGAACATATCAAAGCCATGTTTAGTCCAAGTATTACCATAATACACAGTTGATGTTATAACTTTGAATACTGAGTCTTCTTCATTTATTTTTTGCTTATCCGAGTCATCCTGAAATTTGAATTTGTTAATACATGACAATTACAGACCAAAACAGCTGAAAAGTTATAAATAGTAAATAAAAATATTATTTTCACAAATCATTTTAAAATTGTATTAAAAAGTGAAAGTGATAAATTGAATTAATTGGAACAATATTGAGAGTCCTAAAAATACTTATTTCAGTCAAGGATAACAACTATATTGAATATAAAATCAGCTAGATGACAATATGTGATACAATATTGAATACACAACTGATTATATAAAAGTATAACACTAAAGACTGACCTGCGACAATGTATTACCATCAACAATTTGACCTTCTTCAACATCCAATTTCCAAATATTTGAAGTGCGAGAATTAATAGCGATAATTTGAAATGAAAATATGTACAGAAACAAACAAGTCAAGTATGGTGATTCCCACATTATGACTGGTGGGTTCAAAAGTAAACATGTAAAGAGCTTGTAAATTCTTATTTAAATCAAACTTTTAAGTCAAACACTTTTTTAAACACTCAATAATCACACAACTACAAATTGTAATTGTATTCTTTCCTTGCCTTCCTTCTTTATTTTGACAACTCACAGAATACAGTTCGCCACAGAATTAACAAAATTAGTAGTACTGTCAGCAAATAAGTCAAAATTTTACCTGTATTAAAATTATACAAAATCAATGGTGTAGGCGCAACCAAAAGCCATTTCAAAATAAAGAATAAGAAGAAATTCAATGTTTGAAAATATCTATAAACATTAAAGCCATTTTTTGCTGTAAATATGCAAATGCCATGTTAAGCTTATTTCAATTTAAATATTTATTTATTTTTTCTAAAAAAAATATTTTTAATGAAAAATAAGAAAAATTTAAGTGTAATGTATTAGTAAAATTGACTAAGATAATACAGTACACCCTATCTTTTTTAGATAATGAATACTTTACGGAAAATGATATCATGTATTTTGTATTTTAATCAAAACGAGGCATTTTGGAGAAATAGTTTAAAAAATGAAAAATTCTGCAATTGGTTTTTAAAACTTCCTAAAATCCAATAAGTTATTTCGTTAAAACTGACCTTTCCAAATATGTTTTTAAAGATAAAAAAAAATGCACAAAATCTTTTATGTGAATATGTTACTTATAAAAATCAAAACAATTATTAATTACGGTTTTTGCCTTTTTTTCTATTTGCTTGTTTGTTTATTCACTTATTACAGATTATACTTTTAATCGGGTTATATGAACTTTTCTGTGTCATTTGTATTTAGAACACTCGCTTAGATAATACACAACAGCTGGCTTAGGCTATAACTAGAATAAAAATGTATGGACTTTATTGAGTAATGATAGATGGCTGAATAATTGGACTTGATTTTTGATTTGGGCAAGGAGGAATAAACGGAATTGATAGCAGCAGCTTATGATATAAATAAAACAACAATCATGTAACTTTATAATGTAAAAGCCAATTGAAAGTGCAAATTTTGTGTGCATGAATTCCCTTCTCAAACCAAGCGAAATCACCGTTTTATACACGGATCGGGCAACAAAATTATCGCCGTGTTGTTATGTCGTCATGTATGTTACAAACATGATCGTTGAAATTGACATTGTGCGTTAACACTTATTAAATTTGTCTATGCATGTCTATTGCATTCTCTGTCTATACTTCTAGCCTCTGTTATCTGTGCAAATGACAAATGTGAAATGACATAAGACATTTAACAAGTCTAAATATTTATTAATTTCAGACGCAGACATTTATAACTATAATTAATAATAAATTAATGCTAAAGTTATCTTAGATACAAACAATATAATGTTAATATTTTGTGGCTAATTTAGTTACTCCATACTAATTTAAAGTGACGAATAGCTAGCTCTAAACATGAAGAAAGAGCGAACAGGAGACAATTGTCGCCCATTTAAATTATAAGTATCTTAAAAAAATTGTAAAATAAAGATCGTTGAAGCTTAATAATAAATTGTATTTTCACTTTACAGCCCATCAAATCCTAAGTTTAACTGGAATAAGTTTTGAAAGAAGAAGTGTAATAGTAAGTCTAATTATGAATAAAACACCAATACTGTATTTTGTTTTAAAAATCTGCTAAGACATGTATTGACTTTCCGTGAAACTTAATAGGAAATATGGGGCACATTAACATAGACATTTTTATCGCATTTTAGGATTTTCCATATTTAATTAAAAAAAATGTTTTACAGGGTTTCGTTGAGTTAACAATAGTACCTTTGAAAGACAATTTGAGATATATTCGTCTGAATGCTAAACAGTGTCGTATATATCGGGTGTGCCTCAATGATCAGTATGAAGCAAACTTTCAGTATTTTGACCCTTTTCTGGATATTTGCCAGAGTGACCCTAATACGTAAGTAAAGTCTTTTACACCTATTTTATTTGCAAAACTTCTACTCAAATGTAAAAAATAATAATGTTATTGAAGATGACTTGCTATTTATTGACAATTTAAATGTTTTGTAGGAGATCTCTTGAAGTGTTCTCCCAATATCACTTAGCAGCAGCACAGAAAATAGACCCTGATCACAATTCTGGCGAGCTTCATATACAGGTGCCAGATGATGCAGCCCATTTGGTGGGAGAGGGCAGGGGCTTGAGGATTGGCATTGAGTTTTCCCTGGAGTCTCCTCAGGGTGGCATGCATTTTGTGGTTCCAGAAGGAGAAGGAACTATGGTTGAGGTTAAGATAAAATCATAATTGTATTTAATGTAAAACTTAAACTATATATATTTGCGTGAAACTTATTGATAAATCATAGCTAAAATCATTTACTTTACTGAAAATATTTTTTATTTTATTCTTAGGCATATTCATGAATGCGTTATTCCTTTCAGAAATCAGCCCACATGTTTACATTCGGACACTCAGCACGTCTTTGGTTTCCATGTGTAGATAGTTTTGCAGAGCCATGTACTTGGAAACTAGAGTTTACAGTGGATGAAACATTAACTGCTGTATCATGTGGAGAGCTATTGGATGTGGTGTACACACCAGATCATAGACGGAAAACATTTCACTATGTTGTTAATACTCCAGCTTGTGCTCCAAATATTGCTTTAGCCATTGGGTAAACTATATATTGTTATACTTTTGGGAAGACAATCTCTATGCAGCAATCATGTTTTTTTATTTAATGGCTGCACAGTATAGGAATGTTTGAGTTAAAATTAAAGTTTAAAATTTATTCAAGTTAAATCTGTTAAAAACAGTTTAAAAAGGCATTATTATTATTATTATTACTTATGGTGATCCTAAAACACTTAAATATTATTTACTATGTTTTAGAATAACAAACTATAAATTATATATAAAATTGATAACTTTGAATACAAAATTTAATAATTGTTTGAAACATTAATTAAAACTTTCAATTATTCTGAGAATATGTATATGCTATGCAAAAATGTAATTTTAGGCCATTTGAAACCTATGTGGACCCCCACATGAATGAAGTGACCCATTACTGTTTGCCGCACCTTCTGCAAATTCTTAAGAACACAGTAAGATACCTACATGAAGCTTTTGAATTTTATGAAGAAACACTATCTACGAGATACCCCTATCCATGCTACAAGCAAGTTTTTGTAGATGAAGTGAGTTTAGATAAATCCCTATCATCACGACTTATTTATTTTTTATCTCATTAATTTATTGTCTTCAAATTTCAAGTTTACTTCAGAATTTATATATGATAAATTCAATAAATTATAGGAATTATATTAAATTATTAAAATGTGATTCCACTTATAATATTCTTCTAATACGTGCGTTTTGAAATTCCCAGACAGAAGACGACGCAACCGCATACACGACTATGTCGATTCTCAGTACTCACTTACTACATTCCATCGCGATCATAGATCAAATATACATAAGTCGCAAAGCTATGGCCCAGGCCGTGGCGGAACAGTTCTTCGGCTGCTTCATTACCATGCAGAACTGGTCCGATCTGTGGCTGGCCAAGGGAATACCGGACTACCTGTGCGGTCTATACTCAAAGAAGTGCTTCGGAAATAATGAGTATAGGTATTGGATACAGCGGGAACTGCAAGAGGTAGGAAAATTGATTTATCATATAACCGTACGAACATTGGAAAAGATTTCCGAAAAGTTGAATAGGTTATTTAGACTAATCGCCTTGTACAAAGAGATGTCTTGGTGGCAGGTGGTGAGCTACGAGGAGCACTACGGCGGCATAGTGCTGGACCCGGGACGACCCGACAACAGGGACCACTACCACTTCCCCGTCAGGAACGTACACACCATGTCACCACGGTACATAGAGGTACGAACACACTGATATTTTATAACAAAATATCGGATTCTTTGATTAAAAAGTTCATATATTTTTGAGTTAGATCCTGTCGCTTCCAGTACGCGGACTTGGAGGCGCCACGGTGCGATACCGTATTCTTTATGTTATTTTTTAAGTCGAAAAAAGTCAGGAAAGGTTGAAAGTTCTCAAAAATTTCTGCACATTTCCTGTTTTGTTCGTTTATGTGGACTACGAAATCTTTTAAATACTTTACGAATTCGGTCTCGAGGTGAGTGTTTCAGAGTTTAAAATAGCCGTGGAAATTGTCATCGGACGAACAGACGGGAGAATAAAAAAGATCTAGTCTATTATATGGAATGAAGAATTCATTCTATGTTAAATATACAGGGTTATTTGTAATTAAATGGACACCTCTTGCAATCAGCCTCTCTACATCGATCCCAACAACATTTGATCTACGACTTAAAAAAAAAAAAATAGTTTTACAACAAAAATTATTTGTGAATACCACTGAACTGAACTGTGGTATGGCAACGACCTTACAAACTTCAGCTATATGTTGGCATATCCTGATTGTATTTATTTCTTCAGGTGATGCGGAAGAAATCTCACCTAGTACTGCGGATGTTAGAACAACGTATAGGCCAAGAGCTTCTATTACAAGTGTTTAATAAACAGTTATCATTAGCAACGAACGCTGCTAACACAAAGATTGGAAGCGGCTTGTGGGGACATCTTCTTCTATCTACGAATTTATTTGTCAAAGCAATATTCACTGTGACCGGAAAGGATATGGCCGTGTTCGTTGATCAGTGGGTTCGGACGGGGGGACATGCAAAGTTTCAATTGACCTCGGTTTTCAATAGAAAACGGTGAATATAATATTCTATAATTTATTACAAAAGATTTATAAATAACATTATTTTTTACTACCCATATATTTGGTATTTTATAAAAATATGTGGTTACATCGTTTTCAACAGAAATACAGTAGAACTAGAGATTCGACAAGACTGTGTCCACGAGCGAGGAATAAGGAAGTATGTGGGGCCTCTATTAGTCCAACTACAAGAACTGGATGGGACATTCAAACATACGTTACAAATTGAAAACACTGTGGTAAAAGCGGATATTACATGCCATAGTAAGAGTAGACGAAATAAAAAAAAGAAAATTCCTTTATGTACTGGAGAAGAAGTGGACATGGATTTGTCTGCTATGGAGTAAGTTGATTAAAATTTTCTGTTAACGTAAATAATCTATAATGATATATTTATTTGTATAATAATATAACGCATGTTATGTTTTCAAGACCAAACTGTTCATCCAATTTCAACCGGAATTCAGACTGGATAGTTTTTTTACCAGAGCTTTATTTTGAAAATTTAAATAATAAAATATATTGAAATAATAACCATGAGATACTACCATAATTCATAATTCTAGCGACTCCCCGGTATTATGGATACGCCTAGACCCGGAGATGTCTCTACTCCGAAGCACGGTCATTTCCCAACCGGACTACCAGTGGCAGTATCAATTACGTCACGAGCGTGACGTCACAGCGCAGAGCGAGGCCATAGACGCGCTCCACAACTATCCCGAGCCGGCTACCAGGAAGGCCTTGACCGACACCATCGAGAGCGAGCAGGTCCACTACAAGATCAGGTGTCGGGCCGCACACTGCCTCACCAAGGTTGGCTTATTCAATTATTCATAATTTGTGTGATTGTGGTCAAATTTCCACCGGTAGTTTATATCGTACGCGAATGTTTCATTTGCCGATTTTTTCTTAATATTGAATACGATTAATAATTGTTTATGGACTACATTGTAAATCTGACTAATTTGATTATATGCAGGTTGCCAACGCTATGATAAGTTCTTGGGCGGGTCCTCCGGCCATGCTGACGATATTCAGAAAAATGTTTGGATCTTTTGCCGCTCCACATATTATAAAACAGAACAATTTTGACAATTTGCAACATTATTTTTTGCAAAAAACCATACCTGTAGCTATGGCTGGTAAGCGTTAATTTCGATTGTGGTACTAAATTATGTTATTCGATGAGTTATTTGGTATTTCATATACTTGATGATTTTAAAGGTTTGAGAAACATCCACGGCATATGTCCACCGGAAGTTGTGCGGTTTCTGTTAGACCTTTTCAAATATAACGACAACTCCAAAAACCACTTCTCTGATAATTACTATAAAGCTGCACTAGTTGATGCGCTAGCAGCGACCGTCACACCAGTGATATCGGTTTTGCAACCTGTAAGTAAAAAAACAATGTATACAATTTTTAAAACAATCATTTAATAGTTGGACTTAAAAAATACTGTTATAAAATCGATGAAAAGTGTAAAAAACATTATAGACTCCTCAAAGTTTAAAAAGGATTGCTCATGATATAAAAGGCGAACTAAACCTTCACACAGGGCGCGCCAATAACGGCGGAATCACTATCAGCGGATACACGACTAGTCCTCGAAGAAATAACTCGAGTACTAAACCTGGAGAAGGTTCTCCCGTGCTATAAGAACACCGTAACAGTTAGCTGTCTGCGAGCCATCAGACGACTGCAGCAGTGTGGCCATCTACCCAGCATACCCACAGTGTTCAGAGCATACGCACAGTACGGACAATATATAGGTGAGGCCGGTCATGCTAAAAAGACTTAAAAATATGCTCATAAATATAATTTAAAGATTCAAATCCAATTTTAACTGAATATTATTTGTCGATAATGGATGAATGTTTCTTCCTATTTTGTTATCCGCATAACAATGATCGTTGGATGTATCTAATATATCATTGTTATGCAAAAGGAATAACGTTAAGGATAGCATGCAGCCCTGGAGAACACCACTGTTATGCTCTGCCCAGTATGAAAGTTTGTGATCCAGTTACATAAACTCTCGAAAAGCCCACCGAAAGGTAGCGAAAGAAGCGTCTTGTTTGATCCTGTAAGGGTACATGATCAAAGACTTACGAAATATTCAAAGTAACTTATACGTCATTGAATAATTGGTAATTCTCAAGGAGCAGGCACTTTGTAAAAGTTTTCATTCATTTGGAGTTGTAGGTAATGGCGACTATAGATATGACCCATATATCTTAAAAATAGTAAAAATCCAAGAAACTACTAAGATTATTATATTCCCGCTATTTTTAATGACGCCTCGCGTGGAGCCTAAGACGCCAAATTCTTGTCCGAGACTTACCGACCGATCAACGAACGGAACGAAGGAACACTCATTTCATTCTTAGACGTGCGTCTTTCTGCGTTCGAGTGTCTGGTGGACTTCGTGCGCGTGGACGGTCGGCCCGAGGACCTGTCGTCGTTGCTGTCTGCGGTCGAGGCAGACCCCGACCCCGGCGTGCGTCACGGCCTCGCGCGCCTCCTCGTGGCCATGCCGCCCTTCGAGCGCGCACAGAGACACCGCCTCGACACAGACGCACTCGTGCACAGGTACGCACACTGATCATACTCACTAACTTCATGCCCCCCTTGAAGTGACTCCGCTTCGTCAATCAGTTACAGGTACTGACGCGAGGCCTCGGACTAGTCTTTATTGGTGGATTAACAATTGCAATATCCCCCGTCCTTTCATAGATCTCACGCCGATTTTTTTATGGAATGGGCTCGGACAATGACTATAGGATAATAACAAACAGGCCGTTTTATATTGAAACCTATTTTTTTTATAACTGAGTTATAAAACTTATACTTCTTTTTGTGTCGTGTTATTCTGTTGGTGATAGAGGTAGCTGCTGTTTCTCTATCTATTTGTTTTTAATTATTACAGATAATAAAGAGCACTATGTGTGCTATAGCATATGAACTCCTTTTTTAATGAACTTAAATATTAAAATATTCTTAAATTATAATGTTACTAATTTATATTAAAATCCGATTTTTCTTATACAAATGTAGATGCAAAAGAAAAAATGCTCTTATTTATGCTGATTGCAGTTTTTATGTCAAGGATATATAGATAAACCATTACCTAATTATAATTAAATTGGCTAATAATTATTATTAGTCAGCTTAGTTTAGTATATAATAAAGCAAAACATAATTGTGTATTTACTAACAATCTTATCACTAAACTAATAAATCGTTTGTCCCAGATTATGGAATAATATAAACAGTCAATTATCAAATGACGCAAGACTGAGATGTGACCTTGTGGACTTATATTATACCCTGTATGGTCTAAAGAGACCGGTATGCGTTCCCCTTCCCGAAATACAGGCGATGATGAAACAAATGCACCACAAAGAGAGAGAAAGACTTGATAGAGAGAGGGAGAGGGCGGAGAGGGAGAGAGAGAAAGATAGATTACGGGAAATGGATCTGAAACAAGTTATAAAACAAGAGATTGAGGATGTATGTATTTTTCTTTTATTATTATTACATTACGTTATTAATTATATAAATATATACATACATGGTAAAATATAATAAACTAGATAGAACTGTTGCATAACAGTAACTATTAAAATGACACTTATTATTGGCGTCAATATTCTCAATATATTTGGGTTCATTTTCATATAATAAAATAGACCATATGAAATAAAGTCATTCGTTACTTTATATTATGTTACAATTTAAGACATATACTAAAATAAACTCTACATCGAATCGGTCAAGAACACCATAGTTTAGTATGCAGAGCGACGGTACGGTCCAACGATAGTAGTAGGTTGATAGCACATATTAAAAAAAAACTATATTATCATAATAATGTCTAGATTCCTATAAAAGACGAGCTCGAGATGGGTCTAGGGGAGCCGATGCAAGCCAGCGAGCTGCCCGTACCAGTGTCGGCCATCAAGGAGGAAGACGACAGAATAGACGTCACTACCGTACACGACATGCCGATTAGAGTTTATAGCGTGAGTAAGCATTGTTTATTCCCATATTCAAATTCGTGACTTGTATATTGCATTAAAATACTTTATTAAATTATTGATAAATCTTTTAAAATAATAGCAGGAAGATTCCAAGCGTGAGTTTTCTTCTGACAACGCGGTGGCTCTCCCCGGCATACCCGGCTCGTGCGGGCCCGTGGGCTTCGAGCCGGGGATGTTCAAACACGAAAGGGACGACGGAGGCCCCAAGGTAACTCATCACCACAACCATCACCACCTTCACCATACTCCATGACGACACCATTATAGTCCTTATTAACACCACCATGCCAGTCTGATGATGTAGTAAGGAACGAATGGCATGACCACATCCTGATGTTGACAAGAACATGGATATATCTAGTCACAAGACTAAAGAAGCAACTAATATAATATAAACCTAGAAATAGAAAACCCTGTCGATTTTATTATTCGTCGTGTTATTGCAATTTATGTAATTAGTTAGTTGACGCTATCGTGAGATAGAGGACAAAATAAGTATAAAAAGTTCGTTTCCGATATGAAAAATAGTCAATAGCTTTTTTATTTAAAACAATCTTAATTTAAACAGGCAAAAAAGAAGAAAAAGGATAAAAAGAAGCACAAACACAAGCACAAGCACAAACACAGCAAGGACAAGTCCAAAGACAAGCCGGTGCGTCCGCCCTCCGCCGACGCACTGCGCCTCAAGGACGACACCAGGGAGACCATCAGCTCCTTCAGCTCCAGCCAGAGCCCCTCCGAAGACATCTCATCTATGCCTTCCAATATGACTTTCTAATTATATTCTGCTGTTTCTTTTTCATTTCCCAGATTTTTATTTTTAAAAAACGTTGACATTTTCCCTTAAAATTTGTTTAATAAAATATATGTGGATAAAATGCGTGTTATGATATTTTTTTTAGATATACATTATTATATTGCTTAATCATTGAGTGGAGTGATCACACCGGTACAAATCCTTAAAGGCGTCAAGCAGAGAATGTGTCTTAGGTCTGACTGATTTAACACTGTAATAAGCGCAATTTATTTTGTAATTTTACTAAAATAATAATTGCACAATTTTTACTGCCAAAAAAAAAACTAATAAAAATATATATGTTTATACTAAAGCAACAATTTAGGAGCTCGGTGAGGTGTTCGTGAGGTTTTACCTACAATATAAACTTCACCTACCTTACCATAATATTTTTGATACATTATATTATCGAAGAAAAAACTTGGAAAAGTTGGAAAATTTCTGAACTTTCTCAGTTTTCCTGAATTTATTTAAAATAGCTATAATTACGATTCAAGAAAATAATGTAGTAAGTTGTCAATATAAGTAATTATTGATTATTCGATTATTACTAAATACATATAAATTTATTTGGCTATATTCACGTAAATTGGGGGTAAATTACGTGAGGCGATTTTTTAAATTTTCGGTATTTCCCTCCCCCCTGGTGAGATGTCGTGAGATTTTATTCAACCCTTTCTCTCAACACCCAATCTCACGTGAGATTTTTCAAAATGTGGGTTTGGAAACGCGTTGGATGGTTATCGTAAAAAAAAATGCTTGGAAGAAGTTGTGTCGTCTTTAGAGATCTCATACAGGTAGGCTCTCATACAGGCTCTCATACAGGTAGGCTCAGGCTCTCTTCGTCACTTTTTGTTGTTGGTATTACGTTGTGAACACACTGAACTTACGGTATCATTATTGAATGTATGTAAGATTACGTTATTTTAAAAAAATTAAAAAAACTATATGTGTATAGTTTTTTTTAAAGAACTTCCGCATTAGGGATTATGTTATCCCTGTGTCGCGCGGGGCTAGACAAATATATAAATAACGGACACAAAGTACATACAGAGTCGGAAATACAATCTATAGATCATACAAAGAACGGTCCCGTGTACGAATCGAACCCACAATCTTGGGTTCAGCCATCAGGGTGACTAACTACTATCAACAGGTCATCATAATCAGATAGTACCTATTAATTATGTTATTATTATATGTATAAAAGTCTGATTGCTTAACTTAAAATGGATTTCCTTTATCTTTTCGGAATGCGATTGATTTTTTTATGGATACCTCCCGACCACGTGAATTGGTTGGGACCGGACGCTGTCTATAAGTTTTTATTTACAATAATACCAATAGTTGCATCGGTCCTAGAAGCGTGAATAGATGTGAAAGCGGTCCTAGAATCCCACTATCCCAATATCTACGCCTCACCTACTGTGCCAAGGGTGATCGTATTCTTACCACGAAATCACACAACCTGAACTTTTTTGTATCATAAAAACAGATAGGAACAAATGCGATAATTGAAATGGAATTTTTAATTTATTGACCCTAATATTCAGTCAACTGAAGTTTCCATTAAACTATTATTTGAGGGAATTTTTCAGAGCGGCTTTCGTTTTTATTTTATTTTTTCTACATTACGTGAAGAAAACTATATTAAATGTAGGTATAGAATATCGAAAAAATAAAACTTCTTTCAATATCATAAATTAGCTATAAGTATTTGAATATATCTATAAACATGTATAGGCATGTTAAGCTTATTTAAATTTATATAAATATAGAATTAAAAATAAACCGATACGGGCAGGGATTCGAACCCGCGACTACTGGTAAACCGTCCGTCGACGGTGGACGGTATCGGTTTATTTTTCATTCTATATTTATATAGATTTAAATAGCTATAAGTACCCAAAAAAAATTACGCCATTGATAGTCAAAATATAACTAGAATTTTTAAATATTACAAAATCCGTAAAATTAACGTCCTTGTTTTGGTTTGTGAAAGATTTTAATTTATGATACTTAATTAAACAGTAGTACTTACCTAGACATAGGGAATGGATACAACTTAGGCATAAAAAAAACTTAATATAGAATCTTTAAGCATCTAGATTTCTTTAATTTTTGTTTAATTACAAAATACCTCAAATAAAATTATAAAAGTCAAATGACCGTAGGCTACAACTATCATAGATATAAAAACGATATAAAAAACTATTGCTAAAGTCCGGTGCGGAAACAGAGGTGGGTGTAGGATGAGGGCTTAATTGTTGATAGTCCCTTACTCAAGGAGGACTTGATTATTATTAAATTACGAAAGAAACCTATTTCGCCTAGCTATTATAAGTACTGAAAAATAACGGCTTTATTTTATACTATTTGACTCTATTAAACGAGTTTTTGTACAAGCATTTCTTATCCCAAAATATGCCCTTCCTCTGATCGAAATTAACTTATAAAATCATTTATTCCGAACATAATATTATTAAAACTTATATAACGCAAGATAATAATCATCATTATCAAAATAAAATAATCGTTAAAAGAAGTGTCAAACAAATAGTAAGCCATAATTAAAATAATAATTATGTCATTATCTACTAATATGCTGGCTGAGGCCATCGCAACATGAAAAAAACCACTAACATGGTTACTAAAAATAATCTTGTAATTATGTTAATGTAAATTTTAAAATAAAATGTTTATATTAAATAAATTTGGAATGCATTAATAATTCAATTTACAAGTAATGGCTCCCGTATCAGAGGGGTGGCGAATTTATTAGTATAGACCAATTAAAATATAATTTTGGAAAACATTAACTTCATAAAGTTTTAATTTACGGCCTGTTTTTTGAAATGTAATTTAAAAGTTCCCTCACCTGATACTTTTATGATTTGTGAATGTACCTAATGTTAAGTGATCAACATGTACATATGTATGTGGAGACAATTAAAATAATAATTATCTACATTTATTATATATACGATAAGATGCATAATAAATATGCGCAATATGTCATCATAATTGATCATCCATATATATGACTCGTTGTTGCCCGTATACTGTAAAAATAATATTTAGGTATTTGACTTATGTAGGTACATAGCCATAAAAATATTATTTTTACAGTCTACGTAGACGGAATCACGATCAACAGCTAGTAAATAATAAATCATGGAATAAAAGTAGTCTTGGTTACTCCTTATTATATCAGCTATCTGTAAGTGGAAGTCCCGTCAAAATCGGTTTAGCCGTTTCAGAGATTAGCGTGTATAGACAGGCAGACAGACAATTGATAAAAAAATTTAAAAATGTTATTATGGTTTATGTACCGTGTATGCATCCATATGTAGTTACTAAGCGGTTATTTAAATATTACAAATAGACACTCCAATTTTATTTATTTGTGTAGATACAATTTTGACATACGGATTCCCGTGCACTATAAATATTTAAAAAAACTTGTATAATAGGTCCTTTTTAGAGAAACATACCTAAGTAGAAATAAAAAATCAATATTAAATTATTTGTCTATGTCTGTCTTTTTGTCCGTATCATGCAAAAAACTTTTCAGCGGCTGACAGCTCGTAGTATATTTTTACTTCGGAAAGTGTGCTAAACTTTACTAACATTGTTTATGTACATTATAACTTAAAGGACGTTACATGTGTTATATATTACCCTTTGTACTCTTTATTGTTTAGATATATATTCCTGTTATTTATGTGATACATTGGTGTATTCACTTAGACTAAGTAGTTGTTATTATATAGATAATTATAGCAACAGTAATCACTGTATTTACTCCCCATTTACTAATTATTGTTTACTTTTGCTTATTATTGTTTACTGATATTGTTTACCGCCATTAACTAATCATGTTTAACTATCCCAAAACTCTTTACTATATAAGCTTAGATAATAAGAAACTCAATCATTCTATATTCCAAATTCAACCAAATCATTGTTTTTCTGTGTGTCTTACTTATAGTTACTATATTGTAGTTAAAAACGAATTATATTGCTTAAAACAAGTTTAAGTTGTTTGCTACGTAACAATTTTGGCGCAGTCGGTAGGATAGCCTAGGGCAGTCAGACAGGGATAACGTACCTGTTAGGTTGTGAAACAGCAAGTACGGTACCTGAAGGGTTTTGAAACTCCCTGCCGAACCAGCGATGTCTATCCGCATATTGATTGTTCTACTGTGGTAAGTGGCTTAAACATACATATTGCTCAACTCCCTATTCCTCATCACTTTTCTCTAAATCTATTTTTTTTTTCTAAATCCATTAATTTCAAACTCCAAAATCACAATGCCAGATACTAAAATATTTTCCAACTCAGAGTTAGACTTAGGAACTCTATTAAAGCTAATTCCTGATTTCGACACCTCGCAAAACTCTCAAGTCTATAGATTCATTCGGTCGTGTGACTCCGCATTCCAACTAGCATCAGTAAATCAGACAACAGTTCTCATGACGTACGCGTTAAACAAACTCACGGGTCCAGGTTCATCCGACGTTCACTCCAAACAATTCTTTAAATGGAATGACCTAAAACAATTTCTAATTCAAAAATTTTCACAAACCAAAACTCTTGCGCATCTGAATTTAGAATTGCAATCATACTTTCAAAAACCCCTAGAAAGCATTACCGATTTCTTCCTTAGAGTCGATCTGTGTAGGAGCAAAATTCTGGAAAAGCTAACAGCAGAGATAACCGATTCCACATTAGAAGGCCGCAAAGCGACTACCGAAGAAACGGCTCTTAATGTATTTGTAAACGGTCTTAGCTCTGATATAGGTATGATGCTCCGTGTTCATGGTTTTCAAACTCTGTCGGATGCAGGACATTTTGCTATCCAGGAAGAAAAAATTAGAAATATGAACCGGGCTAGACAAACATTATATAAAAATACAGTTTCAACAGGCTTCCCAAAAAATCCTCCATTCCATCAATCAATAAACCACCAACAACTTAGAAATTTCTCGCGACAGCAACAGCCTAACAAAACTTGTAATTACTGTAAAAACCCTGGTCATTTAATCTCAGAATGCCGTAAACGCGCTTATAACAATAACTTGAAACAACCAAATTCAGGACAGCAAACTCCTACGACATCCACAACTGCTGTAAAAGGAGTAAATAATTTAAACTTCGAAGCGGCCGAAGCTACGGACACGCCTTTGGAAACCGCTTCAGCCCACTTTTACAGTGTCCAAACACCGAAAATGGATCTAGAATCACTTCAAATAAACTAGCAACTCATCCAAATCCTAATTTTATTAATTCAATAAATAATTCCTCTTATCCAGTCCATCGGGGACAAGGAATTATTCCTAAAATCAGTAAGGAGTACTTACACGCAAATCAACCAGTCCATCGAGGACATTTTCGTGATGCATGTACTCAAACTGATATTCAAATAAGTCTTATATCAACTCCAACTCAAACAAATTCAAAGCCTAAACCTAAATCTAAGCCTAAATCTAAATCTAAGCCTAAATCTACTAAATCAAATCCTAAATCTACTAAATCAAATCCTAAATATACTAAATCTATTATATCAAATTCTACCTCTACTAAATCTACTACATCAAATCCTATATCTACTAGGTCTGTTACTATTTCAGCACTAGATGTGCCTCCAGAAAATCTACTGCATTGCAAATTCCACATTAAAGGTAAACCAGTAACCTTACTGATCGATACAGGAGCCGCTATATCTGTCCTTAACAAAGAACATATAGGTAGTGCACCTCTAGATCAATCGAGAATCGTATCGATCATAGGTATATCAGGAAACCAATCCTCTATTCAAAGCTTCGGCACAGCCAAAATATCTCTAGACCATTTTCCTAAATTCAATTTCCATGTAGCTAACCTTAACATCAAAGCGGACGGTATCTTAGGCAACGACTTCATGAGCCAATTCAATGTCAATATTTTCGTACAATCAAAAACCATGAGTATACGGGATCGCACCTACAAATTATTCTTTATTAAAGAGAAACCTATGGAATCCATAGATAACAAACAATTCGTAGGACAACGATCTGAAACTGTTATTACATGTTTTACTAAAGATATTCAAAACGGATCCGCCATAATCAACAAACAAACTATTAGCGACGATATCACTATTCCTAATGCATTAGTTACAGTAAAAGACAACATATTTCTAATTACTTGTGTAAATTCCAGTAACGAAGATAAACTTTTATCAATCCCCAAAGTCCAAGCAAGTGAGCTAACGACGTTTGAATCCACAGATAACATTCCAATTAGTTTAACAAATTCATTGACATCAAAGGAAATTCAAGACAAAATAGATAAACTTATCCGTAGAGACCACCTCAATGAAGAAGAAGGTAAATCTCTTAATAAAATAGTTACGCAGTTTCCAGACATCTTTTACACCGAAGAAGAACCTCTTACTTTTACGAACCACACCAAACACACAATTCCCACTACAACGGATGTGCCTATCAATACAAAAACCTACCGATTTCCCTACGTTCATCAAAAAGAAGTGAAATCCCAAGTACAAAAGATGCTAGATCAAAATATTATTCAACCTAGTACATCACCTTGGAGCAGCCCCATTTGGGTAGTTCCTAAAAAACAAGATGCATCAGGAAAACAGAAATGGCGCGTAGTAATCGACTATCGTAAGCTTAACGACGTTACAATAGGAGATAGTTATCCTTTACCTAATATTACCGACATCCTAGATAAGTTAGGCCATTCAATTTATTTCACTACATTGGATCTTACCTCGGGATTTCATCAAATCGAACTCGATCCCAAAGACATTCCAAAAACAGCTTTTAATACACCATACGGACATTATGAGTTTCTTAGAATGCCATTTGGTTTGAAAAACGCACCCGCTACGTTTCAGCGTGCTATGGACAGTGTCTTACAAGGTCTACAAGGAGAACGTTGTTTTGTTTACTTAGATGATATAGTAGTATTCGCATCGAGCCTTCAGGAACATGAACAAAAACTAAATGAAGTCTTCAAACGACTACGACAACATGGTCTAAAAATTCAGCCCGATAAGTGCGAATTTATGAGAAAAGAAGTAGCTTACCTAGGACATATTATTTCAAGTGAAGGTGTAAAACCAAATCCCGATAAAGTTAAAGCTGTTCAAGAATTTCCAATTCCTAAAAATTGTAGAGACATAAAATCATTTTTAGGCCTTGCAGGCTATTATCGAAGGTTCATTCCAAACTTTAGTAAAATCACAAAACCTCTAACAGGGCTCTTGAAAAAGGACGTTCCATTCGTTTGGGAAAGTGCCCAACAACAAGCTCTTGACACTTGTAAGGGCATCCTTACTAAAGCCCCTATCTTACAATATCCTGATTTTTCCAAAGAATTCGTTTTAACCACTGACGCTTCTCTTTACGCAATCGGAGCTATCCTGTCTCAAGGTCCAATCGGCAAAGACTTACCAATTGCATATGCTTCACGAACGTTAAATAGTGCAGAACAAAATTATTCGACTATAGAACGCGAACTATTAGCCATAGTGTGGGCCGTAAATCATTTTCGACCATATCTGTTTGGGCAAAAATTCAAAATCATTACAGATCATAAACCTTTGACATGGATATTTTCTATCAAAGACCCCGGTAGTCGTCTGATTCGTTGGCGTTTGAAACTAGAAGAGTACGATTACGAAATCGTTTACAAAGCCGGCAAAGCTAATACCAATGCAGACGCACTTTCTCGTCCACCAATAATGAATTCTAATGTAATCAACCTAACGGAAGATGCTTCTACCTCTATTGAATCCGATTACCTTCAATTAAATTATGAACATTACGTATCTCTAAGGTCGTCAGAGCATCTAAGTATCAATAATTCCCATTTAAAAACCTCTTCTGATCAACTACTGGATCATCGACATAAAGACATCTATATTCCAACCCCTTGCATTCATCATGATCAAGACAACTTGTTCAACGAAGCCATATCATCGTGTTCACAAGTAGAATCTTACTTAGAAAAGTCCAAGTCACTCTACGATGTAGACCTACTAGTCTCAGACAAAAAACAAAACCTTTATTTTTCTTATTCTAAACCTAACCACTGCGATCCTTGGGATAGTGAAAGTTATTTTAAATCCCTTTTGTCTTGCCTTCAGAAACATAGCATAACCACACTTTTCGTCCCCGACCTTAAAAGCGATCACACTTGTAAATTATTACCAAACGAACAACATCGAATAACAGCCTATCTAGCTGAAATCTATAAATGCGAAATTAACATTTGTGAAAATAGAGTAAAATACCCCACAACAGAAGAAATCCCAAATATATTGAAATCATATCATAATGAACCACTTTTTGGACACCGTGGTATAGTTGAAACATATAGGAAAATCCGCTATGATTATTTCTGGAAAGGAATGACAAATGACATCAAAAATTACATCGACTCTTGCCTTGTATGTCAACGTAATAAAATTCAGAGGAAAACTTTCCAAGCTCCTATGGTCATAACATCTCAGTCAACTGAACCTTTTGAACGAGTCTCAATTGATTTAGTCTCTTATTCCGAAGTTAGCGACAATAACAATAAATATGTTTTAACATTACAGGACGATTTAACACGTTATGTTCAAGCTTATCCAATACCTGACAAAGAAGCATTAACTGTAGCTCCGCAAATACTTCATTTTTGCCAACATTTTGGGATCCCCAAACGATTTCATTCGGATCAAGGCACCGAATTTATTAATCGTGTAATGAAACAGCTAATTAAATTCTTTGGTTCTAAACATACCGTCAATACAGCATATCATCCACAAACAAACGGCGCACTAGAGAGATTTCACGCTACATTACGTGATCATATACGTATGTACCACAGTCGAAAACAAAGAAATTGGGATTCAATCATCCCATTCGCGGTAATGTGTCATAATACGTCAGTAAATAGTTCCACAGGGTATACTCCTTACGAACTTCTTTTCGGGTTCAAACCTCGTCCATTATATTCATTAAAACCATCCTCTGATTATTCTACATGTGACTATCTAAAGGATCTAAATGAACGCCTTAAAGTTTCTCGAGATGCTGCTTTACAAAATCTTGAAAAAATGAAAGAGAAAGCCAAAGAACGTTATGATAATCAAATTAAAAATTTTGTCGAATACAAAGTCGGTAGTAAAGTTATGTTGCGAGTTCCTAACCCCAATAACCTAGGTTCTAAATGGGAAGGTCCTTATGACGTAATACGTGTGGGATTTAATGAAAATTACCTTATTAAAAAGGCTGGCAAAAATCAACTAGTGCATGCTAATCGTTTACGACCATATATGGTAAATAATAATGAATAATTCTAGTACATAATTATAATTAGTTAAACTACTAATTTACCTTTATATTTAATACTAATTATTATTACAGGGCCTGTCGTTCTACAACAGCCCAAAATACTACATCCTTATTCCAAATATTCCATGATCCAAATTATATTTACAATTTTATTATTTGCTCTCTAATAAAACTCGTAATAGTATTCGCTATGTATAAACTTTATATTATCATCAGAAATTATGTTACAAAGCAAAAGGTGACTAGTTCTAACTCAGTTATCCTTCCTATTACAGGGCAACCGGAGGGACACTAGCCATTATAGATATTTTCCTACCCCTTACCTCAAATGCCGGTATATTTTATGACGAAGAACAGAAAATCTTCATAACCGATGAATCGTGGAAACTAATAATATATAGAGATTTAAAGCCTCTTTTCCTATCACATGATTCTCTTTTACGTCTATCGAATAACTTTCAAGCTATGTCTTCTCAATATAACAATCTTCCAAGCGTTCAATCAACAAAATCATTTGTAAATATTAACCTTAATAAGATCGAAAACAGACTTTCAGAACTTAGTATGTATCTAGGCAAAAACTCACGTACTAAAAGAGAATTGTTGGACGGTCTAGGCTCTGTTCTTAAATGGCTAATTGGCACACCAGACGCTAAAGACGCCATGCGGTACGACGATTGTATCAATCGGCTTGAGAAACAAGAATTAGACTTAACTGAGCTCATGCAAGAACAAATTCAAATCACTTCTTCTGCGATTAAAAATTTTAATGAAACTATTTTTAAAATATCTTTTGATGAACAAATTATTAATGAAAATATCAACCGCCTAAACAATTATCTAAATAGAAGTGAAAAACTCATATTTGACATTAAAGTAAGCGAAGATATTTCGATGATCTCCATACAAATCTTAGAACTTGTAACAAGCCTAGAAAATGAAATAAATGACTGTTTAACAAGTATTCTATTTGCTAAATCTAATATAGTCCACCCTTCGATTATCAAACTAAAGAAATTATATGAAGAGCTTTTATTATCCAATAAAGTTAGACGCAACAAAAGTCTAGTAACTTTAATATCCATCGAAAATATCCACACACTATTAGATTCATCTTCTCTATCAGCTTATGTCTATTCTAATCGTTTGGTTTATATATTAGAATTTCCATTAATACAAAACGAGATCTTCACCTTATATCATCTTTATTCGATACCTACCAAGCATCCCAATTCCTCTTACCATTCCACCATCCTTCCTGAGCACATGTATCTAGCCACGAACCCTAGTGGACAACAGTATGTGTCTACGAGCTCACTAGAAACCTGCAACGCCTTCGCAACAAGAAGAAGTGTCTGCAAAACTCCCAAAAACTTGCACCGTGTCAACATTTCCAGCCGAAATCCAAACGTTCCAACCCTTGAATAATAACAGATGGCTGTACATCGTCGACCACGAGATTAGTTGTGTCCTTCAGTGCAACAACGATATCACTAATCAAAAACTTCAGGGCTCGGGAGTCATTTCACTACCTCCAGGATGTAAGCTACACACAGGATATAGCACCTTAGCAGCATACCACTCAGCCGAGGAGAACATCACACTGCCTATCATAGTTCCCGACATCAGCACAGACGATTGTTTCGAGAAGACCAAAGAGGTAGAAACTCCGAATTTGATCCCGATCACCATCAACGAGACCCCACTGGACTCACTAAAGAGCATCCAAAACCATTTAGATAAATACTCGGAAGAATTGACAAAAATCAGACAAACAGCAACACAATCTTTCCTTCAGAAAAACCAACCCACCTTTATGTGGTTCTACTTTGTTATGGGCATCCTTCTTCTAACATTTTTCCTAATTAAACTCTGTAACAAATGTCCTACTGGATTCATACATCGTCACCGACGCAACAACAGAGGTTGCATTCAAATATTCAACAATTGTTTTGACAACTCTTCAAGACGACGTACAACACAAGTTGCCATCCCAATGCGGAACATAGAACCAACTTCCTGCATCTCCGGAGATGAAGACGATGGCGACACCACATCAACAACTTCTAATTCTCAAAGATCAGGTGCAAACACCCAATCTTTATTCTAAGGGGGGAGGTGTTATATATTACCCTTTGTACTCTTTATTGTTTAGATATATATTCCTGTTATTTATGTGATACATTGGTGTATTCACTTAGACTAAGTAGTTGTTATTATATAGATAATTATAGCAACAGTAATCACTGTATTTACTCCCCATTTACTAATTATTGTTTACTTTTGCTTATTATTGTTTACTGATATTGTTTACCGCCATTAACTAATCATGTTTAACTATCCCAAAACTCTTTACTATATAAGCTTAGATAATAAGAAACTCAATCATTCTATATTCCAAATTCAACCAAATCATTGTTTTTCTGTGTGTCTTACTTATAGTTACTATATTGTAGTTAAAAACGAATTATATTGCTTAAAACAAGTTTAAGTTGTTTGCTACGTAACACATGGTTTACAATTTGAGCTTGCAGAGGTACAGAAAAGTTTATCGTTAATTCTCTTTACATTCGTCTTGTTCATCTCTATTGATACAAAGAGCTTTGTCCTGTTTTTGAACAGGCTTTATTATGCTATGTACATTTAGCCTAATTAATTTATATATACCTACATATATGAGATAAGTTTGAGAGAATTGATCTTTTATTTTTGATAAGTAATCTGACAACTGAAATAGATAAATATAAGAAGTTATGCTAAATAAAATGCTATACTAATAAAAAATAATAATTATCTTAACGTAATTAATTTGTTGAATTAAATTGAAATATGACGCAACAAATATCGGAGTTGTACAAGGTCTATTAAGTGGATTGAGGTCTGTTTAGTCTATTAAAGTAAACACTTCTTAATAGTTCTATAGAACTAATCAATGTAAAAAAATAACTAAAAGAACTATTGTTTAAATTTATAATATGAAGTTAATGTTATTGACGAGTTTAGTAGTAGAAGTAAGATAATTGGATCAGATCAGTCAAATATGTTTTCTTTACGAGAATGACATTTTTACCAAAGTCGTTGAGTTACTATAACTGGTAAAAAATCTTAAAATTTGTGTCTGTTTTCAAGAAAGATTGATGCGAACTAATGTACTTATTTTAGAAGTTTATAAACAGATGAAAATTTTAATATAACTTTGACCAAATTTTTATACACACCAACAATAATGTTAAAATATATTGATTTCCTAATCTTATTATTAAGATTAGTGGATACCTGAGCTGATGCGTAACTGAACACGTCGACCTCAATAAAGACATGTTACGGACGGATCGATTGTTACTCAAAACAATATTATAAACAAACAGATATTTAATACATTTGTATTTTTTTTAGTATTTGGTATTATTGTTAGATATTCAATAAGTATAAGAATGGATTGATTTGTCTGTTTGTTCTTCATGAACTATGAAACTACTTTAAAAAAAATTAAAGTCTTTAACCAATTCTGACTTAGGTCTATTTTTAAAATCGTAATCGCAAATTTTGTGAATAGTGTCACAGGAAATGTCGTCACTCGTGATTTACCTACTTTAGCAAAATGTTCATTGCTTGTAAATCAATGGATTGCTAAAAAGAAAGGCACTAAGTGGTACCCCTAAATATTTGATTGTGTTGGAGGAATTATCACGAATTATAATTATTGTAATAGGACAAAAAATGCAATAAAAACTAAACCATTTTCAAGTTACGAAAGTTACAAAGAATATACTGCAAAAGTTACGTAACACCTAGAAAAGGTACGAATTAAATTTAATTAACGTAAGTAATATTTAGAAATACAGATGCAGACAACATATCAAACTACCAATTTTTTTTTTAAATCATGATGTATCTGAAACAGCGAAGGTACATGTGGTTAATTAAAGAAAATGTATACGCCCATAAGGTTACGTGATTATTGAAGTTAAAAAAAATATTGGTAGGTGCGATAATGTCTTTGCTACCACAAAGTTTAAAACAATACAGAATGAAAAATAAACCAATACGGGACGGTTTCCCAGAGGTCGCAGGTTCGAATCCCTGCACGAATCGGTTTATTTTTCGTTGAGTAATTTTTTAATAATTTAAATAAGCTTAACTTAGCTATATATGTTTATAGATAATTTCAAACATTTTTACTACAAGTTAAGTGAAATACCGCACTAACTAAAATACGAATAAACAATATATTTTATAAACTTTTAAAATCCAATAATTATTTTTACTATTCAAACTCATAATAAAAAGTCACTCAGTGGATAAGCCAATAAAAACCTCTACAAATATTCTATATCATTAGAATATGATTGTATACATACATATTTAAACATAAATTGGTAATTTATACATAATAATGGTCCATCAAAGTGATAAGTGCAGAAGTTATGATTTAAAAGCTTCTATTTTTATAGTCTTTTTTTAAATAACCGGTTAGTATTTAAAGTACAAAGTTACTGGAGTAAATTATATCTAGACAATCGTTAATTAATAATTAGTCGATACTAAAGCCGGTGATACCACAGTTCTGTCTAGTCGTGCTGTGGAAGACGAGCTATACACACTGTCTGTCTTAGTAACATTAACTTCGAGAATTTCAGTGTTTTTTATTAAAATTAAATTAAAATATAATGGAAAAGAAATTAGACGTGGTAGTAGTTGGGGGAGGCTTAGTAAGTATTTAATAATATATGTTTAACAATAAATATATTGCGTAAATATAAATAAATATTATTTATTAGTATGAAATGTCGTAGGCTACAAATATTCAGATAAAAAAAATGCCTGAAACTATTTTTGAAATATTCAAAATATGTACTTTTCCATTATATATAAATTGCATAAGATTTGGTAAGACTTGTTATATTATCTTTCCCTATAATGATTTTGTTTAAAATATCAGCGTATTTAGTATTTTCTTTATTTTAATTATTTAAAAAGTTTAAGGGTTACATTTAATTACTTTAAAACAAGCGAAGCTTTTTTTTTGTTTTCATCTGTAAAGAAAAAAAATATATATCAGATTAGCGTGATGTTGGACTGAAGTCATATGCTTCTAATTGTGTATACTGTATAATTTAGAAAAAAGACTTTTACAATATTGTTAAACACGATATTTATATATTTCTTCTATACAATAAAGTAAATATGTTATAATTATATTCGTATATAATCAGATTCAGATATAATATATTTAATTTCCATTCAATTTATTATTCAATTCAATTTATGTAGGTATCTTTTATTTATTTAACAATCCTACACTTGCATACAAATTCGTTTCTTATTAATTAAAGGCCAGCTGACCTATTGAATATCAAAAACCTGTTAGTATTTATTTTTATTTATCGTGATTATGCTAATCCTATCCGTTGAACAATATCTATATTCGCATGGTATAACTAAAACGAATAAAACAAATTTAATTAAAACCAACGCTTCAATGTTCTTAAAGTATGGGACATTTCCTATCCGTTCATTTATGTCGGATTAGGATCGGAGTATCTAACCATTTATTCTTTAGAACCTCGAATAAAGGAGGGTATTTTGGTGGGAGTTCTTCGTTGTTGTCCTCATATGTCATAGGTAAACAGCGGTCCAAAAAATGTACACTATCAGCATTTTCCGTCACCGTTGGATGTAAGGAGTATTCTTACTTAAAATAAAAAAATACCAAGGTTTTTTAAAAGCGTTCTACGAAAGCTGAGACAAGTTAAGTAGACGTATAATAATAGCAGACTAAAGAACGAAGCAGAATTTTGTCTTAGCTTCTGAACTATCGCGTGAAGCTTCGGCAGCTGTACTGCGAACTGGTGCAAACTGGTATCGTCAAGTCAGTGGGTACATGCTTATTGAACAGTTATACTTTATTCCTTGTACTATATGTTATAAATTGTTTTTCAAGTTCAAAAACTTTTGATCGATGGATCAAAATTCAAAAACTTCAAATTTGGTAAAGAATGATGATGATGGCTTAAAATTGAAGTTGTAATAAAAAAAGAATCTCTTTTCATACTTATCTTTTACATAATAAACTTGACTACTGTCGTGAAATTTTTTAAGTATCGTAAAGTGTCGTAAAGGTTTTTAACTATTTTGTATTTACTTTTATTCTTCAGTCTTCAGTCTTTAGTCTTTATTACTTTTTATATGGTTAATATCGTAAACTGAAAAAATGGTTTCTTTATGTGTAAGTGGAAAACAGTATGTTAAAAATCAAGGTATATATTCCAGGTATACCTGCGACAACATAAACTGAACCCATACTCTGTGTTGTTTGTTTAAGGTCGGTTCCCTTGAAGCATTGTATTTAGCTAGGAGAGGTCATCAAGTATCATTGTACGAATACCGCGAAGGTAAGCTGATTTCTTCATCAGGTATTTTTAAAAAGCAGTTATAAAATTTGTATAGTTATGCTGCTTTTACAGTAATTTCCTATCGAGGTGTATTATCTTTTTACGTACGTTATATCACGAGTAGTCCATCAACCCTTACATCTCTTTTTGCATGATTTCCATCCGCATCACACGTTCATACTGTTCCCAGTAGTAATAAAGGTGTTTCATTCACTTGAATAAAACAATTTTTGCCTTGTAGATATAAGAAAAACTCCTCAAGTCCGTGGACGTTCAATTAATTTGGCGTTATCGGTGCGCGGACGACGAGCCCTAAAAGATGTGGGATTAGAAGATCAGATGGTCCATGACCACGGTATTCCTATGAGGGCGAGAATGATTCATCAAACTGATGGATCTACTTACTCTATGCCATATGATTCCAGAACTAAACAGGTAATAGTTATAATTTGCAAATTGATATAAACTAGTTATTGTCTGCGACTCCGTCAGAAGGGGGTTACAGGCCCGGAATATTAGTTGTAATATTAGAACTAATTACTCAAGACAGGTATGAAACAGCATTATTCGTGTAAAGCGCTCTAAACGGTGTTATACTTGAATATATATATTTATAAAGTTTCAGTTACAATAGTGGTAAGTCAACATATTCTCGTTTTTGAATCTATTTATTTTTGTTTTGCCAATAAAAATAATAGAGATACATCGGTGTGTTAGAGCTGAAGCTTGACAAATTACAAATTTGATAGTTATTAATAATACATATATATTTTTTTGCTGGGATGTATAAACTAATTGCAAAAACTCTTTGTTCTTATTTCATGTCTTGTGATAGTTATAAACTAAGGTTTTTTGTTTTATTAATAATTAAGAATAATTAAGATCTCTTTGTTTTTCAGTGCATTTATTCTGTCGGACGGAATTATCTAAATGGTCTCATTTTAAAAGGTATCTCTTTATTATTCCTTTCAACATGAAATAATAAATTATATATAAAAATTTTGTTATTTATAAATAGTAATTTAATATTCTGTATATTAAATTTATTTTCTTTTTTAGAATCTGAGAAATACGACAACGTTAAAAGATTCTTTAACCATAAACTAATACAAACAGACTCAAAGATGGGATCGCTGACATTTACTAAGTAAAAATAATATATATATTTTTTTATTGTTAACTATGTAGGAATTATATAATATTTATGAAGATATGAAGATAATTATTTAACTTCATGCATTTTTATCCCCCGACCCAAACAGAGGGGTGTTATAAGTTTGACCTTTGAATCTGTGTGTCGGCCTGTGGCAACGTAGCACACAAACGCGTGGATTTGAATGTGGATATTTTTAATCGAAAGCTGGGTTCGTCGAGATAATTCTTAGCTATGTTTAGTCGAAATAGTCGTCTCCAAGATATGGAGCTTTTATTGGTGCTGGCGAATGGTTCTTATATTGATGTTTAAAACCTAAACAATTGATATTAGTGTGTTCCTGGATTCATTTAGTACAACATAGCAAAAGGAAAATAGTTTCAAAAGCAAAAAAAAAAATAAAAAAATTAAAACCCCCCATACAAAAATAAGTCTCAAAAAATATATTATTAGGTATAGTATAAGTCCTCATTCATCAACTCCGTAAGTTTTGTAAAATAGACACCATCATCAACGTATGTAAAACGGTCCCCCGACGCAACGAACTTTAAATATTCTCAAGTAAATAACCATCAAGGGACATAAATATTTGTGAACCTTCATTAGTAATTTTGTAGTAACAAACTGAACTTAAAAGCTTATGAAGCCACAGACTTACGACATTCTAAGACGATGGAGATTACTTTTGATATAAACCCAATTTGTAAAACAAAGTCTTAAATATATCTTACAGCACTAATACAAAAGAGACAGTGCAAGTGAACGCTGACTTGATAATTGGAGCTGATGGTGCATTCTCCGCTGTGCGTAAAGAGATGATGAAGCAACCGCTGTTCAACTTCAGCCAAGAGTACATTGAGCATGGGTACATGGAGTTGTGTATACCAGCGGGGACAGATGGTGGCGTAAGTATGATGATTAGTTTACAGACTAATGTCGGGGTATAGATAAGTTATATGGTTTTAAGTTAAATTTATAGTATAAGTTAAATTTATATGATATAAGTAATACATCACTATTATTTTAAATTAATCAAATCCTAAATTTACCTATGAAAATATAGACATAATCTTAACTCGCATATATCCAATCTATACTAATATTATAAAGCTGAAGAGTTTGTTTGTTTGAACGCACTAATGGGACTACTGGCCCGAATTGAAAAAATTTTTTGTGTTGAATAGTCCGTTTATTGAGGAAGGCTATAGGGTATATATCATCTCGCTGTGACTAATAGAAGTTAAGCAGCAATGAAAAAAAAAATTTTGCAAATTTAATATAATCTAATAGGTTCTGACTGACTTAGTTATATCATACAGTCTAAACCGCAGGTCGTGGAGATAGTAAAATTGGAGGATACATTTGTTTTTCAACGTAGTTGTGTACTAAGAAAAGATTTTTAAATCCCCCCCTTAAGGGTTTTAAATATCAATTTTGTATGGAACTCGGCGGCAACACTAAAAACCACGCGGACGAAGTCGCGAGCGAGCCCTAGTTTTAAATATAAAATTTAATATAATCTATTATATCCACCTGTATGTTTAAAATTTTAATAAATATAAAATAAACCAATACGTCCAGAGATTCGAACCCATAATCTCTGGTATACCGTCCCGCCGATGACATATTATCTATATATATTTATTGAAAGAAACAGAGTAAAAGCCTCTTTTAAACCTCTTTTGAGCACGAGCTAACTAGTTATTCCTTAATTATGTATATTCATGAAAATACGATTAGTTATTTTCAACATTCTTTATTCTTTATTGAACAGCATAAGAAAAAAAATCATAGACAAGTATTATTACAAATCTGTTGTACACAGACGACGTTGAATTATACTATTCATAGTAATATTACTACGAAATATACCTATATTTTTGAATTTATAACAGTATCGTTATCAAAACCTAAGCGGTGGTAGATTTTATATACTAAAAATATAATACAAACTTGACATCGTTAATTTAGTTGAATAATTGAAATTGTTCTTATAAAATTTCAATTCAGTTTCAGATGCCACCGAACTATTTACATATCTGGCCTAGAGGTAAATTTATGATGATCGCTCTTCCAAACCAAGATTGTTCCTGGACAGTAACACTTTTTATGCCTTTTAAGAACTTTAAAAGCATTAGTTCTGAAGAAGGTCTCATAGAGTTCTTTGAAAAATACTTTCCGGATTCCGTACCATTGATAGGTGTGAAGAAGTTAATCAAAGAGTTTTTTGTTGGATCTCCTTCGCCATTGGTTTCTGTAAAGGTAATAAGGTTGTATTTTTTGATGACCTACACTTATACAATACTTTTTGTATTTAAGATTTAATTAATAATTGCTTTGATTTTCATAAATCTTTTAATAACAAGAATATCTTTTGGTTTAGCTCTATTTTTCGATATGCAACTGTGACAATAATCTGATATGCCCTACATTTTAAACAATACCTGCAACTTTGGTAAAAGATTTTTATTTTTTTATTACAGTGTCGTCCATATCACGTAAATGACAAGGTTCTTATAATAGGTGACGCCGCTCACGCAGTTGTTCCATTTTACGGCCAAGGCATGAACGCCGGATTCGAAGACTGTACTTTACTAGATCAACTTTTCCAGAAGCATAATGATCATATAACTAGTGTTCTTGAAGAATTCTCCGAAACTAGATGGCAAGACACTTTCGCTATTAGCGATCTCGCCATGTACAATTACATAGAGGTATGATTATAAAATATAATACCATATTACTCACTCATTTACTGTACAGAAATTACAGTAGGTACCTACTAGGTGATTTATGACAATACTTTCATAGGTTTCTTTATTTTAATGAATACCTAACTATGTTTATAAGCCTTTCAAACGAAAATTATACCAATATTATAATTAATATATATTTTTTCAGATGCGAGATTTGGTTAATAGGCCGTCATATAAATTACGTAAAGCTATAGATGATTTTCTTCTTTGGCTAATGCCAGATTTTTGGGTGCCACTTTATAACTCTGTAACTTTTACTTCCATGCCCTATAAACAGTGCCTCGAAAATAGACGATGGCAGAATAAGGTAAGAAAACAAGTTTGGTACAGATATTATAATTTTAGGATGGCTTTTTTAAATATTAGTCTTCTTCAGTTTTTATAAAATGTTGTATTTAATCAATACAATATTAATATTGACACATACACTCCAATTGTTTTAGCAAAAAATTATAATAACATGTTATCGACAACAACATGATTATCGAATTATTTGATAATTTTTATACGTCGGTATTGGAAAGTCTAAAGTTTTTTACCCTAAAACCAACACAACCAATGCTTCATCCTACAACTGTTCTTAACTTGTTATCATCTATTAAAAATATGATTTAATACATCATTAGGGTAATGTCATATTATGTTGTAACTTTGAGACAAGCATTTCTATGAATATCTTTGGTTTAGGTAGACTAAGTTCACTTTATGCCACACATAAATTATTTTTTTCAATCAATACAAATATGCAAATGCGTTATGCGATGTTATTGCTAGGAGAAATATCTGACACAACCTTTAGATGAAAGTTTGTATATAGAAATACGACATATATAAAATCGATTAAAATGTAAGGAACATTTAATTTATAAATAAAGAACTAATAAAATAACTAACAATTCGATAAGTGGCGCTACTAGTAAGATCCCACTGCCATCTTACAAAAATCATCTTTTTCACGCACGCGTATGGCTTGCTCACCGGCTTGAGCAGGCGCTAGTGAGCCATGTAATCGATTAACAAAGCAGACAAAACAAATGTTAGGGCAGTTTGGGTCCCTATTAATCGGGGGAACTGGACTCCGTTGGGATCCAATTAGGTCGGAAAAAGGTATCGTGATTTGCATTGATGGATCACCCCGTAGTTATGTTAAAATAGTGGTCGATTAAACACCAAGCGTGAAGGTTAGGTTAGGCGAAGTAGGAGCATGTCTAATGTATCTTGTCCGAGTGGAATTGACATGGAATTTTTTAAGAAAACTGTAATAAGGGGGATATGAGGATTCCGAATTAAGTAACCTTTTACAGATAGTTGAAGAACTATCCTATGAAAACTAGCATGTAACGATGATTTTTGTTGCCTTTATTTTCTGTAACTGAGAGATATTTTAAACTTTACTTAATTAAGACTTTTAAGCCTTAATTACGGGTTATGCAATTATGTTAATATAAAAATGTGTAGGTGTAGTATCATTTTTTTAGAATATTTCTCAATTACCTACTTCAACAAATTTAACGCATTAACTTTTGTGTTTCAGGTACTTACCTTGTTGACATTATTCGTCGTGCTTTTAATTTTTGCAATTGGTATTTATATTAGAAGATAATTATTTTATTATTGACGATGATGTGTTTTAAGATGAAATGAAATTTATGTGGAAGGGATTTTTTAATGTTATGCCAACAAAATGGTAGCCAGCATCAATTGTGTTAAATCAAATTATTCGATAAAATATCATGAGTTTTGATAATATTGTAGCAAGGTAATTTAATAGTTTTAACGTAAAATAATTGTAATTACAGGTAGTAAAAATAATTGTTTTACATTGTTTAATTAATATGTGTAATCTACTTTTTCTTAATGACATCTACGTACTTACATTTAATCGTGTGAAAAAATCACTATTATAATTACAAACAATATAATTTGTAGGATAAATATAAATAGATCTGTATTATTTTGTATATTTTTTTCTCATTTTCCAAAGCGTCATTGCAGTCTCCATAAGATTATGAATCCTAATCAAACAAATATTATTTACAGATACATTAAACAAAACATTGTGTAATATTATAATAATAAAGATAAGTAAAATAATAACCTTTAAAGTTTTATTTTTAAAGTATAATAAAGTAAAGTATTTTTTTTATTTATACGTATTAGCGATTACTTATTGTTAAATTGTGACTTACTTTCCATTTGGATATGGAGTCTGTCATTACGTTGAATCTTCTTACAAATTTAAAAAACAAAAACCAGGTCTAATTTGAAAATATTTGAATGAATCAACGAGCAGACTTAAGGGTTTTTAATAAAGGTGGGTAGACGTTGAAAAGGCATAAAACAAGTTGTCTGAGGTAGGTATCAACAAAATATTTTTTTAATTTAAAACTATTATTTTTTTCTATTTTGTTACTTTTATATTTTTTATTTAATGTTCTTGTACCAATAAATAGAAAATATGACTTCTTTATATAAATACATGATTCGAATGATAACACTTAACACTTTGCTATATTTTTTTACAGGCATTTTGTTTTATACGGATAATTTAAGAGAATTAATTCAAGCACATGTTAATTTTACGTTATTCTAATAGTTTATATGTCAAGGTCTCAGATATTTATATGACATTTATCCTTAAATTTAGAACTAAATTTACACAATACTGTATAAAAAAAATGAAGCCTAAGTGTTATTCTAAAACAAAAGCTAAATAGCTGTTAAATCTAAAACAGTTCAGTAGTAATATCCTGAAATAGTAACAAACATGGATTTTGCTCCAAAATATGACTATGTACGTAATGAACAAAGAAATTAGTAAAATTTAAGATCGATCACATATGAAAGGATCGGTTTTTTAGATGCATAATAACATGGTTTTTCAAAAAAATCTGGAATTAGAAGGGTGAAAATGTTTTAGGAGTAACATTACCTAATTAAAGTTAGTAAATAATAAGTAATTATTAGATTAATAAGATAATATAGTCCTGGTTCAGAAATATTTTGAATAATTTTAAGTATATTTTATAGGTATTTATAATTAAATGTAATTTTGGAACAACTAGAACTCTCGCAATCAATTGGAAATGAAGCCTAATGATTTGAGGCAACGAAAACGAAATAATAATAACAGATAATATATATATATATATATATAATTAAAAAATATAAAAGTAACAAAATAGAAAAAAATAATAGTTTTAAATTAAAAAAATATTTTGTTCCATATATATATATTTACTGTTATTATTAAATCTTTGCCACACAACCAGTCACCGCAAGCAGCACCCGTTCACGAGTATAACACAAGAGCCAGCCATCACCCCCGTCGCCATATTTGAGGGAGGAAGGCAACCTGAATCCCGATGCTACCCCAAGTAGTGACTTCTAAGGAATCGGTGTGATGCAGCAGGTCGATAAAGCAAAATTAATTTACAACAAAAAACAAATTGCGAAGATTACTAGCTATTCGCAATAAAATACAATTATTTTTAACATATAATTTAAATTTATTTATTGATAGGCTTAAGGCTTCATTTGGGAGCTTATTATAAAAACGTATACAATTACCCTTAAAGGATTTACCTATTTTATGGAGCCTAGTGCCGTGCATAGCGAGTTTATTTTTATGTCTTGTATTAATTTTATGTAAATCACAATTTTTCTTTCTTTGAAATATTTTTATGAACGTAAATTAATTTTTCATAAATGTATTGATTATAAACAGTCATAATTTTAAATTCTTTAAATTTGTTTCTTAAAGAGTCTCTTGGTCTCATATTATATACTGCTCGAACAGCCCTCTTCTGCAATGTAAATATGGTATCAATGTCAGCCACATTGCCCCATAAGAGTATACCGTATGACATTAAGCTATGAAAGTAACTAAAGTAAACTAATCGAGCAGTTTCCATATTTGTTAATCGACGTATTTTTTTAACCGCGTATGCAGCAGAACTAAGTCTGCTTGACAAATCAAATATATGAGGACCCCATTGCAATTTTTCATCTGAAGTAATGCCCAAGAAAGTAGTAGATTTGACCAAGTCCAATTCCTCATTATTTAATTGTACATTGGTTCTAACATTTTTAACATTTCGTAAACTAAATTTGACACATTTCGTCTTTTTTTTATTGAGTAACAAATTATTGGCGTTAAACCATTGTACAACATCTGAGAGACATTGTTTACATCGTCAATAACAGATTGCCGTCTATTAGCATTTAAAAGTAAGAGAAGTATCATCAGCAAACAACACTATCCCATGTTTTTCCCTCACTAGGTGAGGTAAGTCATTTATGTAAATGAGGAACAAGAAAGGCCCTCAGATAGAGCCCTGTGGCACACCTATTTTTACCAAAGAACCAGGGGAACGTTTTCCATTTACATCAACTTTTTGAATTATATCATTAAGTTATAAACTAATCAAATCTAGGGACTTATTTTTAACTCCATAATGTTCTAACTTTTTTATTAAAGAGCCAGAACCATATTTTGCCTTGCTTTCTAAATTATATTAATTTAATATAAGCTTACTTTGCACTTCGTAAATCTCTAAAATAATAGTAATAAATGTAATAATATTTGGGATAGTAAAGTGTATCTTGAAAACTTGCACCACTCCGACTCGAACACTATTTTAAAAGCGTGAAATTAACCTAGTACGATACATTTATGGTATATATCTTCTGTGTGTTTTAATAATAAGCCCCTTTAAACTTGCAATGCATATCTTTGAAATTTCCCTGGCAAAGGAAAACGTCTGATTGTAGAAACTGAAGAAATAAATCTGTACCGAGAAACCGTTTTAATTTAGGATGATCGAGCTTATCAAGATATACTGTATTTTAATCAGTAGGTTCAAGGACAGGAGTATATAGAAGGAGTTCATGTTCATAATCTTTTTTTTGTCACCGTTTTTAAGGCAGTTAACATCATATAGTCATTCGTCCTGAATTTCTGATAAAGGAATTATATTTTATGAAAATTAGAACAAAGATCTATTTTTTCAGCTTTTGTTTAAGGTTTAACGATAACGAGTACAATTTATCTGTTTTGAGAGCTAATCCTTTTTCATCAGGCGTGAAATCTGTAAAATGATTTGCTGTAAAAGTTTATATAAAGAAATGTTAACCAAATCCTTATTATTCTCAGTTTTTGTATTTTGTAAATACTTCACCTGAAACAATATATAAGTACAACATGTAAGTACAACATGTAAGTTATAATAGAAGTAATGACAACGACACAATAATATACAGTTATTAATGTGGTCGTTCCCCACGATGATGAAGATGTGTAGACATTTACCTATTTATTTATTCATGGGAAACATACAGCGTGTAATATTACACAAAAAGTTTTACACAGTAAAGTAGACATTAGGTATGTCAACAAAGATTCACCTTGTAAATAATGATCCTGTTTATTTACAAGTGGAAGAAAAATGGAAATAATAGTCATCCCAATGATACACATATTTATATAATTTAATAAAATCTTTGCTGCTTGGAGATAATTTAAATGCAAGATTTTGGCAATTTTAGTAAAAAAAGATTTATTTTATATAAGTCACCGGTGGTTTAAGGATTTTACGTACTTAATTATAACTTGGTAATTGGGTAGTAAAGTGTGTTTAGGGAAGCCATGATTCTTTTAGGATAATGAGGTCTGAGTCAGTTTTTAATCATATCAGAAGTGTGATACTTCAAATATCTAGGTAGATTCAAATAAATCTGATATCTAGATAGATTAAAAGAGTTTGGGAGACACAAATTTTGATAAAAAAAAAATCATTGACAATTATATTCTTAAGTTCGTTTACTATGGATTTAACATACGAGACTTATTTAAATATATTTTATTTATCTTCCTACGTCAATATTAACCGGTGCCGACAGGCCATGGATTATTTTTATGTCTGAAATTAACCCTTGCTACATTTCTTATAGTTACCCTTACCTGTGTAGCTAATGAAATTAAATGTTAACATTAAAATACTTACCTCGTTTATTAAGAGAAGACTATATCTCAGATAAGGTAGCGTCATTTATTTTTCAGTTATAATAAAGAAATAAATTATCTTCTTGCCTATGTCTATATGGCGTAAGATAGTATTATTACATTACCTTAATCACTTAAATAAAGATCGCATATAAATAATAATATGCATTGCTACTTAGCATGCAAATAATTGGACATACTCGTATCTTCTTTTGATGGAATGTATCCAGAATTTGTAACTTCACTTGTAATGTTTTCTTTGATTTTGATCAACATTTTCATAAAATAGTGATAACAGGGTTTCTTTTGATTGTCTACTTTGGAGATCAATTTGTCAACAGTTTCCAAAAGAAAAATCTTGTTTCGGCGCCTTCACCACTAGACTATATATATAACCCCAATGAATTAACAAATGTCTTAAAGTACTAGTCATCCTAGAGGTTATTTTTTTAAATTTTTTTTATACAATAAATAGCTCCAGCCATACACCTGGTTGGATAAATCACTTTGATTACTTTATGATTGATTTACCTATTCTCATTATCTCATCGTAAGAAAATAGGTACATCAATCAGTTTCCGATAATTAACATGTACAAAGGTTTTTGCGTATCTTGGTTATAAAATGTAAAAAAAAAAATCGGTTCATATATTATGAAAAACGTGTTTGACGATATCGGTTTATGTTTTAATTTAGGAACAATTGTTTTAGATCTTTAAAATGTTAGAACATTAAGGAAAACAGGGCAATTCATTGTCTAGTTTTTGTTCCAAAAATACACAAACTCCTGTCAATCGACCTGAGCTATTAGACGCAATTGTGTCATAGCGCATTATTTGTACATTGTCATTGAGGTTCCAGTTACAAAGTGCGCTTAACACAGATTTAGTTGTCTTGACCGACAGATAGCTTTAGCTGTCACTCAATTTTGGATATAGTAGTAAGTCATTCATTTTGTCCATATGAAATTAGTACTGGGCGGCGTTTTTGTTACTTCCAGCACAGATAATAATGTCCCATCACAGGGATGGCATATCATTGCATACTTTGTCTTTTATAATCTGTAACGGAATGCTTTGAATGGACAATTTGTTTATTTGGAATCATAACAACTAAGCTTCTATTATTTCCTGAAATGTATAGAAAGAATCTCTTACACTCAATTGACATGTATTTAAAGCAGCAACTAACTTAAGCGTGATAAAATATTTCACGGTTATACATGTTTATAGATATTTTCAAATATGAATATCGGTTTTTTTAAATTTTAAATTTTATTTTCAAAAAATATTATATAGTATTGTTAAATTTGAATATTAGGCAATATTAGCAATAATTCGATATCAGGTTTACCATATGAAAACAGAGTGTATTGTGTAGAGAAACATTTAATTAAAAATTTTTAAAATACAAACAATCATTCTACATCAAACATCAAAGTTTAATTTTAATAAAATTAATACTCACAAGTTATTAATTAAATTTTAACCTTATAAATACTATTTATTATTAATAATTTAGAGTGCGGAACTAATAATGATTTTATTTCTAATTCACCAATTTCTTTTATTTGGTTTGTTTATTGATGTGTTGTTTGGTTCAGACACGAGATCAGCACCTTATCTTAATCAAACTACTAAAAAAGAAAATAGTGTATGTTTAAATTAATAATCTCACTTTATTTTCGCACCTGATTAATTTCAACAATATAAATAATTAATGAAATAATATAACCCGCAAACAATATACCGAAGTGTATTCTAAAGTCTTTCAAATTAAAACGATGAAATTCAGTTATTACCATAAACTGATGATATGTGTCCTCTGTGTGTTTCAACAATAAACCCGATTCAAAATGATAAAACGCATACCTTTGAAATTTCTCAAGTAAGGGAAATCCTTTATTGACAATAACGTTGAAAGCAAAATCACCTGTGCCGAAAAGCCACCTGTCCAATCTAGGATGACCGTCATCATTCAGATATTTATACTCCCTCTTATAAAAAGTAGGTTCACTGATAAGAGTATATAGTTGGTTGTTGCTTGACACAGCTTCTAAGGCACTTTCTTCGTGTAGACACTCATCATCAATTTGAGTAGAAAGTGTTAAATTGAATGTATATTTAAACCAAGATCGAATTTTGAAACTTATACAAGGTTTCAATGAAGACGAAAATAATTTGTCTGGCTTCACAATCAGACCTTTCTTATTAGGCGCAGTTAGCAATCCGTAAAATGTTGTTTCATAAAAATTGATAATGGAAAATGTAAACCAAATCCATGTAATCATAATAATTTTCAGATTTCGTATTTTAATCAAATGTTGATCGGAGTGGTTGTTAAGGTATCCAAATATTTTAAAGGCTAAGTACTTTTTATTCATCTTACCAACTGTCATGTTGTAAATTATGATAGAAGTAGAGACAACAGCACAATAAGATACAGCTATTAATGTCCATGTCGTTGGTTCAAACACCTGGTAAAATTTTCTCCATGTCTGTACTTCCAATAGAGATGTGTAAATATTGAAATTAGCATAACAGTAACCCCAAATAAAATCATAGCATTCAGATCTTTTTTTCATCAAAATATAGGCACCGATACTAATACCCAATGGATGATTACCTAATTTTCCAAATGCATCAGGAGAACTACAATTATCCATCAAGAACTCATATTCGTTTTGTCGTTTCTTCTCATAATATTGTAATTTGTAATTTTCACTTTGAGCAATATTATTGAGCATATATTGTTCTATTCCCGTTGAGCTGGTCCCATGATGATGAACATTTTTATTGATCCCGAAAATTACATTTGGTGGATAATTTATAGCCAAAACATCAATTGGACAGTTGTAAAGCTGATTTTCTTTTTCGTTTCTAATTATTTTAATTTTTTCATTTTCTTCACAGATATTTATCTTAATAATTTCCATGCTAACGTTTCCACAGCTATTGTTTAGAAAAGGGTTGTAAGTAGAAACATATGTTTCACCTGTTGGCATTGCAGATATAAGATATACCTGAAATATGTTTAATTTGGACAGAAAAGTAAACACCTCTAAATATTCTTCTTTATTTAAAAGTTTTGTTATGAGAAAGAATTTTGCTGTTGGAGTCCATTCGTATTCATTCGTTAAGTTTTGAAAAACTCCTGCGAAGTCGGTTACATTTTTTAATAAAATGATATAGGCTTTTGATCGTAGTATCCACTTTTGTGATCGAGGGGATCTTATAATAAAATTATAGCAATCATTAGCACTTAACTCTTTTATTAAACGGTCTCCATGATGATTTCGGTGTATTAGAGTAAAAGAGCTCCCACATGGAGCTTCTTGTTTTAAAATGATCTTAGTGCATTTAAATTGTAAATCACTCATGAAATTTAATCTTAAAATCTTCCTTGTCCATATTTTGTTGAAACCTTCAGAACTCGCCGTTACACACGTTCCATAAAATATGATAAGAATTAAAAGAGATATGTTTGAAGACTTCATTATCTATTACTGACTTGCTGGCTTTATGACTTCTCCTAGATGAATATTAATAATGAATTAACGCCTTTGCTGGCTCAAAGGCTCTTCAGCTTCTGTCATATTTGTTGAACGTATATTATGTAGGTACATGATGCATTACTAAGTATTTTAACCATTGTTATTTGATGATAAGGATATTCTGGATTTCCATTAGTCATCTGATATATCATTTGTAATCGTTTTCTAGACCTAATGACTTTTTAATAATATATCTTCATACAACATGTTATATGATTCAAATGATATGTCGCTTATATAAGAAGATTGATACTGCTCGAAACAATTTTCAAACGTGTAAAATATTTATTTACCATTTTTACAATAGATTATTTATGTAACAAACTCTACTAACAAAATTTAAATAGCAACACAGAAGTAAAGTACCTACAATTATTAAAATCATTTTTCTATATAAATTTAACTTACAAGTATGCACATCATTAACGTTATTATTGATTAAAACAAAACCAATACAAACTAAAAATATACAAACAAAAAACATCTAAAGATCACCAAGTAAAAATTAATACTTAAATATTCGAATATATATATTTTTTAAATGTACCAAAGTTGTCAGAAAAATGTCTAAATTGTGTTTATGAAATAGAATAGAGAATTATATAATTTCAGACTATGTAAAATTGGGGAATTAGCACCATAATTATTTTTTCTTTGTGGTATATATAGTGGTAAAAAATTTTGTGTTCTAACTGAGGGTCGCATCACGTTTATATTTATTCTAGATAATAAAGATGAACAATCAACATGGCTGTTAATTATCCTGAAAAGGAACATAAGTTTGAAACATTTATTTCTTTGTTCCAACTATTTCATGTTAAAATATTTTAATTTTTCAACATTTTTGGAATACTCATTGCAACGAGTGATGTTAACAAGTCTTTTGATGATTTTTTTCTGAACCTTTTCTATTCGTTGTATATTAATCTGTGAACTAGGAAACCAAATTGGACAACTATAATCTATATGGCTACGAACAAGGCTAAAATATAAAGTTTTTAGAGCAGCTACTGATTTAAAGTCTTTGGTATTCCGGTTAATAAAACCTAGCATTTGCAGACTTTTCTCGATCACAGAATCAATGTGGCTGCCAAAACGTAAATCCTTATCTATTAAAACTCCAAAATCTTTTATATCAGATACCTGATTAAGCTTCATTCCATTGATAGTATAAGAAGTGTCCAAATGATTTTTTTTCGCGAAAACTTAATGTGGAAACATTTTTCCAGATTAAGTTCCATGTTATTATTATTATCATTACACCACGTATATATCTTATCAATGTCATCTTGGAGAATTTGCTTGTCAGATGTCGTTGAGATATTTTTATGTAATTTTAAATCGTCCGCATATAGTTCAAATTTAGAGTAATGTACATATTCTTTGATGTCGTCAATAAAAGTTAAAAACAAAATAGGTCACCTTGAGGAACACCTGAGGCATTCCTCAGGTGTTCCTCAAGGATCGATTCGTATGATTTATACCCATTTACAAATACTGCCATGCTTCTTTGAAGTAAAGAAGACTGAAACCATCGTAGTAGTGATCCATAAATGCCAAAGTTGTCATGTAGCTTTCTTATTAGTATATTATGATCAACCTTATCAAAAGCCTTTTTTTTAATCACAATAGATAACATCAACCTCCTTACCTGTACTCATGGCTTCAATCGTTTTTTCAATAAAAATTGCCAGGTTAGTAGATCTATTTCGGAGAAATCCATGTTGATTTTCACTGATGGACTGCTTTATATGGCTATGAGAGATTCGAATACTTTCCCAAGGACACATAGTATGCTTATGGGACGATAATTTATTATATTAGATCTGTCACCAGATTTTAGTACCGGTATCAATTTTGCTGTTTCCCACATTTTTGGAAATACGCCATCTTGTATTGACTTATTGTAAATAATGTACAAATCTTAGATAAAAGTGTAGAACATCGTTTAAAAAAAACTGGTGGTATGTCATCATCGCCAGTACCTTTAACTTCTTTTAGATTCTTAAGTGACTTTTCAATAGATATTTGAGTTATATGAATATAACCAGAGCATTGGTGATTACAATTATAGTTATTATTAATAAGTTTTGGAGTTATATTGTCAGGATATATTGGATAAGAAGATAAATTATATGTAGAAGCAAAGTTATCTGCAAATAAGTTGGCTATAGCTTCGCCGTTATCTGCAATTTGATTGTTCATTTTCAGTTTTCGTGGTATGTTATGACCATTTTTATATTTACTCTTAAAATATGACTAAAAATAATTAAAGTCCTTATATATATTATTTTGCACACATTCTATATAAATAGAATAATCAATATCCATTTTATTCTTGGCTCTTTCCTTTAAGAGTTCATATTCAAATCTATCCAAATCATTGTTGAAGATTTTCGCTTTTTGCCTAAGCTTTTCTTTTTCCTTTAAGATTTTAATCAACGAAGTGCTGAACAACACTAATAATAAATAATAATAATATCAGGACAAATTACACACATTGATCTAACCCCTAAGTAAGCAAATTATTTGCTTGTGTTAAGGGTGTTAGACAACGATACAATTACATAGAAATACACATATAAATACTGAAAATATATTTAATAAACGACCAAACCCAGAAACACAGACATCTATGCTCATCGCATAAATGCCTGTCTCCGCCGGGAATCGAACCCGAGCCCCATTGCGCGGTGACACGTTAGGCGTCTGCGCTAACCACTCGACCAACTTTTAAAATTTAATTTATTTTAGGTATTTTCTTTTAAAATTCTTTTGAAATGGGACAAACTCTTTAATAACTCTTTAATAGTTGAAAGTATTCTACGAGATTAAATTGGATATAACCGAAATATTCTTCTACTTATTAACTTACCATTAGGTAATTATACCTGGGATTTTTTTCTTTGGAAAGTAAAATGTATTTATTTTTTATGTCTTTTATGAAAGTCACAGCAAAATAATTTAAAAAATATTCAATTTGAAATTGCCTGCCTATATATAGAATTAAAAATGTGTCTGAACGAATTAGACGGGACAGGTTTGACAAACGAGCATCACATTGAAAATCCTTAAAGGAAAAAAAAAAACTGAGCAAACTAGCACGTTATTAGTTTTATTATATCTTTGCTTTATTTTTGGGAATAAATAAAAGTTGCAAGGTGTGAGGTCAGAGATGTATGGCGGGTGATCTAGTAATTCCACGTCTGACTTCGAAAAATAGTCGATTGTTCTCCCGGCGATATGCGATAAGGCATTGCATGCGATTGTCCTGGTGAAGGTGGATTCAATAGTGAGGTCGTTTTTCCCAAATCTTTCCAAGACAAGTTTCAATAAATAGTTAGTGTACTACTACTAGTTAGTGTACGCAGCCGAAACTTCTTTTTAATCCTCTAAAACAATTATCTCGTAATGAATTAACCTTCCGAAGACAAAGGCCACCATATTTTTTTAAACACTTCAACTTCTTTTCATTTTGGTTGACAGATCCTCGGAAGGAAACACCCACTGAGCTGACTATCTTTTGGTTTCCGGAACAAGGTGGATCTACTGTAATCCACCTTTCGTCACCCGTAAGTATGTGGAACGCAGCGTTTGAGTTACCTTTGAATATTCATGGATGATTTTGTGCACTTGACTCATATCGATGCTTAGGCTTGTCCAAATCTGCTGATAGGTCACTTTTTTGTCACTGTCTATGGTACGCCACACTGATGTTATCTTCAGTTGTCGATGTAGAATGCCGTCCTTCAAGTAGATCTTCGTTGAAATTAGTACAAACACGTTTAAACTCATTAAACCAGTTGTAACCAATGACACGAGACGGAGTTTCATCGTGAGAAGCCAACCGAAGTCTATCCTAACTTTCTTGTTGACTTCAAAGTGATATCGAAAGTCATAAAAAAATGTTGTACGATTTTTTTTTAATTAGACAAACCCGGAATACGACAAATCTGAATAATGACAAATCCAGATTAAGACAAGTCTGAATAATGAAAAATCCAAATTACGATATATTTATGTTAGGGTATGTTATCGAATAATCTTTGAAGAACCATTTTCCAAAATTACGCTTCTTTACGAATTTCAGTTTCAAGTTCCTGTTATTGACTTATTGATATCCTTGTTATATTACCTTCTTTCTAAAATTAATACATTCCATATTCTTTTCAATTACGTTCGTTCGTACGTAATTAAGTTCAAATATTTTTTTCTACAACCAAATGCCCTTACACCATACATTGCTTTTGCAAAACAAATAGCCAGCTTGGTCGGCAATAGGCAGAATTTAGTATTTTAGAATAACACAACCAAAAACGTTGAGCTAGTCCATATTTTGATGTTGAAAAGTAGTAAGATTTTGAAAAACACCTGTTGTACTGATTTAATCTTAATAGAACTGATTTAGTCTTAAAGAAAATAGTCTTTTTTTATTTTACACAAGTTAATAACAAGGACAAATTGAGATTTGTCAGTAGTAGAAGACAGTTATATAGCTAATTCAAAGATTACATGTTCAATCACTATTCACACCTATAGAGCTTCCGCTCTTCAATGAGTGTGATACAATCGGTCGTAAGCATGATACTTGTTTACCAATTTATAGCAATAGATCCCCACCAATTGCTTAGAAATCCCCTTAAATCCTAATTGTATACTAAATCTATCAGAATAATGTGTATTTAATAATAAAGTAAGTTACAAATACAGCATTTTTACCAATAAAAAAATCTCAGGTCAAGAACGGAAAAAGAATAAAACAAAACGCTAATGGGATACCTATTCCTTGGGTTAAGGGCGTTCCCAAGCCTAACATACGACATTCCGAAATTTAGCGACGAATCGAAAGTGTTCCCACCAAATTAATTGGGCCTTTAGTTTTGACAAACAAAAAAGAACAAACTATGTTGACACTAATGAAAATTTATTATTAGGGTCTCGAGAGCCTATCTCGAAGGTCTTATTTAGCACAGTGAAAACAACAATGTTATAACACGAGGTACATCTGATTCTAAGAATATAAAGTATTTGTCTTATTGGTAGCATTGTCTTTGTACAATGAATTTAGCTTTTCCCACGGCACTAAGGTTTTTATTTCTTGAGTTATGCAGTTTTAATATGCAAAGACAACAATAGCAAACTAAAAAACAAAGAATTAATAAACAACATAAAATCTAACGATCATTTTGGAAGTAGTAATTGGTATCCGAACTTTAAATTTTTATTAACGTGACGTCACTGATACAAATTATAAAGACAAATGGTGATAAGAGAAGCTATTTCTGCGAACTCACAAAAACCTTGCTCGTTGATAGCTAATGACGTGGCTTCTATATTACTGGTATAATTCAAAGCTGAAGGGTGGGGAAGGTTAGGTTGGCATTTTAATTGGCGGTTCTATCAAAGCCGCACTAGTGGTTAGTGGATATTCGACGAATTTGCACCGTGTGGTTTTTGATAAAGTCTTATATACTATATACATCTCGTGTATGGTTTTCGTTGCATAAAGATTACCGAAAAAAGATAGCAATTCTGTGAAGTTTTTTTGCATTAAGAAAGAAATTGTTTGCAATATCTTAGAACACTTTAATTTGATTTAATTACTTAAAAAAATCTTAAGCTTTTTGAAGGTTTCAATTGAAATTATATTACAATATTTTTGCGGCTTATACAATTTATTAATTATTTTATACTTATTGTGTTATAAAGTGTTATTTATTTAAGGATTAGTGTCATATTTAAAAAAAAAGGTTTATTTGAGAATTATAATACACCGTTTAAGTTATCAATAGTCAGATCTCCAACCCATTAGGCGATGATGGAGCAAAATTTTGTGTATTTATTAAAAACTCATTTATCTTTTAAACTTCACCCAGCATTGTTAGAATTAAAGGTCATTTATGAGACTTGTTCTATAATTGCTATTGTTAATTGCTTAGTAAATTGATATCAATATAATTATTTATTTTATTTACTCTCAGGTATCATCCTAATACTACATTGAGCGAGGCGTTCAATCTCACACCAACACAACAGTGTGAACAAATTATTAATAAAAGGTTGTGATAAATTCTTGCTTAAATAATTTTTAAAGATTTATTTATTGAATTTTAAGTTATTTTTTAAATTCCATTTATATCTTAGATATTTTAAAAACCAGTTGCTAATCCCAAATTAATATTACTTATCAATTTAATTTGAAGGTTTTTTTAAATTTCATTTATATCTTAGACATTTTAGAAACCAGTTGCTAATCACAAATTAATATAACTTATCAATTTCGAAAGGAGATCAAAACTTTGTGATAAACCTTAAGAATAAGAAGTCATAATAATAAAGATATTGTCGGGTTTTAATTCTGAATCAATTTTAGGTATAATATCTAATTTTTGAGTTTTAATCTGGTGTTTATTTATTAAACTTGTTAGAACAATATATAATGTTATAAGAACGAAAACATCCTGAAATTCTATAACAATATCTGTAGTATAGCTACTTACTTCTACTTATAATTTTTCAGGTACGTAAAACTCATTAGCTTGATTTTAAATTAGTTCTCCGCTATCTTATTATTCTTAGTACCTACATATTTATACGTCGCGTCGTTGATAACTGTTACACTTGTACAACTATAATATTAAAAAATAAATGATTGATTGTTCATAAGCTAGTAATATATATGTAGTGCCTTTCGGGGCTCACCTCCTCTTCTTTCGTATATACTATGTGCAATTTGTTACAGATGAGCTGGTAACAAAGAAACAGTGACACGTGCTTAAAACCGCACAGGGACAAAGTCATGAAATTTGTTTTAAAAAGTTAATATATTTTTTAACTAATCGGATATTAAGAGTAATAAATCGGATAGCTTTTTAATATATGTTAAACACACGACTATTCCATGAATGGGTGATTAATAAAATATCTCAGTTCCCATGTGTAATCTGAAATAATATTATGGTACCACATGTTTTACGATTTCCCTGAACAAACAATCACTACGGACACATGTGGTGCTTATTTTATAGTATATGAACCTGCCCCACTCTTATATGAACCTGCCCCACTCATTTTTATAGGAGATATACTTCATATATACTTTACGTATATAGATTTCTTAGTTTTGTAAGTACATAATCAAAAGTTGTACAAGCGTAACAATTTTCATTATTTCACAACCGTTAGAGTTATATATCAGTGTACTAAAGAAGAGATAGCATGAGAGATAATGTACTAATGTACTAATTACTCGTATGTAGAACTAATAATTAATTACTATTTGTAATTAAAAAAATGTGGTATGTTATTAGTCCTACAAAAAACAGTTTTTGAATCTGCTCAGACCATAAGAACAAAAAAAATATTTGAATATATTATGTTATAATTTATTTATCCTTAAATACGATCTTTAAAATTTCGGTTTTTGGCATTTGATGAATGAATAAAGAAATAATCTTATATATAATTAATTTCCTCGACTTTTATTTATTTTCAAAAGATCAATTTAAGTTATGAATTATTTTAATTTATTATGTTTTTCTCTAAATTACAAGCTACTTAAAGTTATTACTTTTTAATTAAAGATAAAGTTAAGATTGCTCTCACAGTTCCAAATTCAATATAAATCTATGAGTGTATCACGGTCCATATCTTCCACAAACCAAACAAAGGAATAGCAAAATGAATTTGAGATCGTAACATACGAATAGACATAATAAATGGCAATTGAAAATAAGGATAAATCATAATAGAAATTGTATGTATGTGTTCTACATTTTTGATGTGACGTTATGGGGTATTCCAAGCAATGTTGTTCCATAGTTTCTGAATAATTCTGCTCAATACACATTCCTTTGAAGGCCTGAATATTCTGAATCGATTGCGTTCTGTTGCTTCCGGCATGTTTGACTGAACTGAACTGTTTAGAAAAGGGTAGTGATATTTACATTGTTCTGTAGAGTCTTATGAAGATACTACTTCAATATTGCGTCTATCTTTTCTGTATCTTTCCATGAATTGAAACTTATTTGAATTGAAGAAATGATTTAGCGATTTATAAAAAGATTTTAAAATAAAATCTAACGCCAAAGTTTATTTGCAAATTTTGCTGTTGAGTCATTAAAAAAATTAAAATAAATGTGCTGTACATTTTTGAAGTATTAAAATTTGCACCCGGATTTAACTCAAATGACTCAAAGTGATAAAGTTGACGAGTTTTACCCACTCCGTTAATTAATTCGTCGGCAAAAACGTCGGCTACCGACGACTGCTCGTGGGAGTGAGAATGTAGTCCGGTTACAGTTAACAGCATTTATAGAATTAACATAACTGTGGAAAGCTAATCATAACTTAATAGTGAATTATCATTTTATAGTCCATAACATCCATGTTATGAGTTGTGGGAAACATTTATGTAGCTTGTAATACTGTTCAGTATTTAGTACTTGGCGATGTTAGAGTGTTATTTTAAAACTTTTTTTTTCTGTATAAACCGGAAAAATAATTTTGAACAATCTTGTCTACACATCATTTATATTATGATATAAATTAAGGCCCGTTGTGGTAAAGTGGAGAGGTTTCCTACTAATTAAAAGAGCCTGACAATATATATTAGTAGTCTTTATCTCATGGTTTTTGCTATATAAGATCTTAAATACAAAACATTTGTTTTTGAGCTTTTTGAAGGGACAAAGGGACCACTTTGGAGTTAAAAACGGAATCGATTAGGAGTAAGGTCTAAAGAATGGTTACATTTTTTAAAAAAGTAGGTCGGCTTACCTTAAATGAAGCTATGTATAACGAGGCTGCTGTTGTTAGGAAAATACTTAGATAACTTAAATGTAATCATTATTTGAATCTAAAAGTAGGGGAGGTTAGAGATTTTTTTTTTTAAGATTTAAGATCGTATATTTTTTATGCAATGGTTAACTGCAAGGACCACATTTCTGTTGGGTATAGTAAATTGGGCGCGCTAGGTCTATTTAAATTAGTTTTATCTAACTATAAGATAAATTATATAACAGAAAATACTTCGTTCTTCTTCAAATTCTTATCTAAGTGAAAGGTAAATGACCGGGTATATAAAGGAAAAAATGACATTGTTTTTTAATGACACATTTTAGTCATAGCGACTAACAGAATCTAGAAATCGTGCCAGAATAAAACGGTGTCTTTTAAAATGTTGGCAGAATTAATAAGCATGGCAACAATAGATGAGAATTTGAATCATACGGTCATTTCCTATATCCAAATGCACATTAATATATTTAAGTGTGTAGGTGTTTCAAACTAATGAACCGTAAATACGAATGGCAATAAAATGTATTTACTGTCTTACAATGAACGAGCTAATCCAACTATTCGTGCACAACTGCATCTTAAGACACATTTATATGTAAATTTAATCTGTCTTCTCAATTAGTTCTTTATCCTAATTAATATACGAAATGTACATAAAATTGTTTTTGTAATTTTTGACATATTGCACTATTGTGTAGGGGTAAGAAAATTCGCCCAAAACATTTCTTATAATAAAATTGGTACGTAATTGGAACTTGTACATCCTTTGATTTTTTTAAACGAACAATATTTGTTAATCCTTTCGTAATAAAGTATAATTTTCTTTGAATATGCCAGTATGCGGATTATATGAATATCGCTTGGAATTTTATAGTATATCAGTATATCTATAACATCTATAAATATACTTATATATATTTAGTAATACTACTATTTTTATAGTACTATACTATATTATATACTATCTAAACCCGGCAAGCAAAGTAATATTTCCCATATTTTAAAATTGTGTTTTGCAACGCAAGAGTGTAGAATCTCGTTCAGTAATTTTGATAAATGCTAGGCAGTTTCTTATGTGACAACTGACAGGTGCTAGTGTGTCATATAAATGATCTGCGGCTAAGCACCGCAATGTATTTTATAGGTTATATTATATAGTTATTATATATACCTAATATGTGAATTTTACCCTTTATATATATTATATAATATAGTATCGAATGTGTGTTAAAATATGATGACTAAAAATATAATATAACAAGAGGTTCAGGCTTATAAAAAAAAATACGTATCAGAACAACCATGTTTTTAACTCTTAATAGAATTAAATTATATATTTGGTTATAAAGACCGAATAGTCTTGCAATTGTTTACTCGATTCTAAAACTTACAGCGCTTTATAGAGCAAGTATACCGAGGTCTTAAATAGCAGGTTCATCGAACTCCGATATAAGGCTGTGTTCAGTACTAAACACGTGATTTATCATACATTAGCGTGTTTATATTTCCCTATTATGTGAGAGAACGTTTCCGAGTGTTCCATTTTAACTTTGAGTGTTCTTCTCATTATATCTTGTGGTAATAGGTACAATTTGCATAATGAAACATTACAACAACAATAAGAGATACATCAAACATAATATACAAATGTTGTTGTATTCATTTTACTTTCTTTGAAGAACACAGATAACGTCAAAAGTGACTAGATATTGTTGCAGATATTACCTACAATGAAGAAATACTTAACTGAGTTTGTTGAGTAGAAGGCTTTTTTCGATAAGTATGTTATCAAAAGAGATCCATACATTCGTACTTAAAAAGTAATTACTGATATTTAATCAAGGTGGAAAGGATATAAATATTCATCTTTTTTTCCCCTTCATGTTCATCATGGTTAATTACATATGTTCCTTTCACCATTCAATATTTTGAACCATATCCTTCTATGGCTGGTATAGCAAAACTCTGTTAATCCACTTTCTTTAACGATTTTCCTTATCTTTTCGCGACTAAGTTCTAACCCATTCGTGGTTCTTACTCATTTGCTCAAAACATAAACTACTTGAACATCAATATAACCGGGTAAATATATACTCGTATATGCATATTTTATGTACGAACGTTTAAAAACAATTTATAGCTGTTATTTGTAATTATACTCTCCGTAAGTGTATTTTGCCCATGGCGTTTTATCTTATAGTGCATTGTAAAGCATGCTTTGCGAGTCGCGTGCGCCGGCGCAGGTCACCGCGGAATGAGATCGAAGCCGCGTTGCACAGATAGCCGGCACGCGCATTTCACCAAACATTATTACCATATTAAGCTTATTTCTACTCTGTTTTAAACTGTTAATACATTACGAACTTTAAACGAAGTTTAATGTTCGGGAATAATATGTGTGCATCCTGTATTAAATTAAATGTGATTTAACAAAGTAGAATTCACTTATTTAATCCAATAGGTAATTCACATTTGAAATAATAAATTACGTACAGGGTTTTGTTTCAATGTATTCCATAATAAATGTGAAAATTACAAGGAATGTAGGAATAATGTATTAAAGTAATTTGTTGAGCCGCGTTAATTAATTAACAGCTCAAAACCTGATTCGATATAAGTCTGGCGGGACGTTAATCTGATCTGCATTACGTGTCGGTCGTAAATGATTCCATTATACAAATGGTATAGAGATGGAAACACAATTGAACAAATCAAAAGAGTGTTTCAAAATTTGAATTAAATTTCAAAATATTGTTCTCAGATAAATGTAACTCTAAAGTTTCGAAAATATTTCACAAATGATATCCATGATCGAAGTTCCATATCCGAGTTGGCAAACTATTCGATACGATCGAAGCTCGCTCGGATTTAATTAAACTGGAATCTGATTACGATACGAGGAATGGGGACGCTTTTGGGAATATCTTTTTGTAATTTTGTTTACAATATATTCTGTTTTCAATCATGGAAGTGGATATAAATTTGGTTGCTTCTACAATTCCGAATGGCATAAGCTTGTTTGGAGTATGTTAAACTCAAATTATATAACATCAAACAAATTACTTGTGTAGAATTAATTATAATTTTTCATTTGGATACTATTAATATCCATATAAGAATATAAAAGTATAAATATAAATATGCAATAAAAATAAAAGAGGTAGGTATAACGAGTTATTGTGCAACTTATATCCTCAGTACAGAAGTTTCTTGAATATTTATCAAAGTGGTAGTATTTTTCTAGTTCAAAGATATCTCGATTCGAACTTTCGCAGTGGAATTTTCTTATGGTTATTAAACTCAAGAATGTTTCAGAATATTACCAAGACGGATAGTCTGACTGTTGCGGTGTAAAGTTATAGGTAATATTTATTAGAATATTCTTTGTTTTTGTTATTTATTTTAGACAGGTTTTATTCCAATGTACCTAGTTTCTGTTAATCCATATCATTATACTAATAAATACAATAGTAATGTTTATAATAATATAACACAACATACTTTTAATTTTATTTTATAAAATTGCATTTTTCGTAATTTTCCTTTTCCGATCCTTTGAGTCGGGTTATTTGAGTGTGTTTCGTCTCTTGTATAATTATAAATATATTCGTGATATATTCTGACGTAATTTCCAAACAGTATACACATACCATTTATCCCTATTATGTCAGGCACGTTAGTTATTTACATTGTATTAACTACATACATATAAATGAGCATCTCACCTTCAGAAATATTTTTACAATAGGTACTAACTATTATGATTAACTATTTAACATTTCACTGTTTAACTTACAATAAACCAGTTGTTATGTCTGCTTTCAACAAAATTTTTTGTAATTATTAATAATTAATAATTCAGATAGTAACTAAATTTGATAGATGTAATAATGTCATATATTTTGCGAACTAAATTGTGTTATGTCACGTGTAAGGCTGTGACTGAAACATGTCGCAAGGCTGCGTCATCCATTCCTGTCTTTCTCCTGATAAGGTAAATGTGAGCGTTGGAATGACTTTTATACTATTGGCTTGGTCCAATTTATCGTTTCTTTCTTCCTTATTAAATATATATATTTTTTTTGTTATTGATAAAAATGTTGATTTATTTAAATATTTTTACAAGGTTGTTTACTAATGTCAACATTAGTGACTTCTTATTAAAATGCGTCATGGAATCGTAGCGACTGAAAATGGAAGCTGGAGTCATACAAACGCTGTCGCAGTGTACGTCGCAATCGCACTGCAACGCAGTCGCAACGCAGCCGCAGTGTATGTTACAGTCGCAACGCAACGCAGTCGCAGTGGATATCGCAATTACTTATTTAATTAATTTTATTAAAAATTAATTAATAAAAAAAATCTCAATTCATGAATATATAATAACCAGCGTAACATTATTTTGTACCAACCAGTTAAACAATTCACGTTATGAAGTTCAGATAGAAAGCGTGATTTCACAATAGGCTCACGGTCTTTGTTTCGGAAGCATATATTTCAAATCAGTTTAGATTATTTAGTGTACAAATGTTTGTATAACAGCATATTGTTTGAGGATCGGATTTATAAGGCATAATATTAATTCATTCATTTTTGAGTGGTTCCGTGGATATATGGATATTTTTTTAGGGTTTCGTTTTATATGAATAAAATCCTTAATTATTACTTTAACTTGTACATTTAAAATTTGAACATTTTATACCTGGCACTAAACTAATTACTTACTTGTTAAGAGTGTTTTATACATGTTTTAAATAATATTTGACACTAGATTTGATTTTATACCATAGTTGGGAGAAAAAAATGTGTTACAAATTGAATTTTCCTCCAAATTTATTTACTGTATCATCATATAAAAACGGATATGCGTCGGAAACATTTTCGTAAAAATATTTTTTACGACTTTTAGTCCAAATGGAAACCTGATTGTATATTTGCTGTGTCTCTACCACAATGTGGCGTTAGAAATATTCCCTGTCTCGGCGACACACGGTATGCGTAGACGACTTGTTTGCTCTGGTCACTGACTCTAGCAGTACTACCCTTAGGTACTTGTATACATAATAGACCTCTTGGTATTTCCACGTTCTACCACACTGCGAGCATGAAACAGTGAACATAACTACGATATATAAACAGTTATTACACCTACACTATCACTTACTGATGAATGGTTTAAAAGACTTCAATTAGCTTTTATGGATAAGGCATCTGTAGCAACTGTTTACCGCAACGGTATAACAAGCTTAAATTTGAAGGATGAAAAAAATGGTACTTTTAATCTTGTTTTGGAAAACGTACTACCATTGAAAAATAATTATATTAAAGCCAATGAATGATTCACTTTGTGTAACTAATAATCGCACCGATTCTCAGACCCACCAACCACAAACACCACGACCACCACCACCAATGGTGCCACAATATTATTGAAAAATTCGTAACAGGTTCTTCCCGCCACGTGTACGATATCGTAACAAGTGATAAATCTAGGATTTATCTATGTGTTCCAGAAATATGACACCAGTCAACAGTATGGCTATTTAGCAATTTAGCAACAAAACAATGGTTACTTATTGGTTGACACGCTGAAAAAATATCGCCAATCTTTTCTTCTTAACCAAATCACCAAATGCTTTACAAAAAAACTTTGTTTAGATGCTAGGTAAGAAAACTTTTTGAGTACACATATTTAAAAGCTACTAGTAATCTTTAACTAGCTCCATGAAATTTATTTATAATGTGTCCACGAAATTCGGAGTCGAATAAGTTATTTTGGTTTCAATGGTTTTATAATATCATACATCATCATTGTTCCAAGCTATTTCAATCTGACCTTCAAATACTGGTAGGTCATTACCTATATTGTAGACAAGATTAATGTGCCACACAAGGTGCGAAGGATGACAATTTCTCACTGCTGACATGTTTTCAACAACACGGTTTATGTGTGAACTTTTAAGGTTCCATAGATCGGCCACCCAAAAATACAAATTCTATATTACAAAAGTTTCGAAGTATTATTTATGTGTACATTCATGAAAAAATACTTTAAAAAATATATTTTTATTTTTACTTTATATTGTAATTGTCAATAATTTAAAGAGATATTTTTATTTAAATCAATAACCTGTCTTTTAATCAAAAATATATATTAACTCACATCTATTTCTAACAACTAGAAATTATTTATCATTGATATAAATTTGAGCCATATTTAGTATTATACGAATTTTTATTATTTCTTAAAGAACAGTTTGGAGTTTTTTTTATTAATATTACTACTATTACTATGCTATATAATTGCATCTGAAAAGTTTATCACTCCACTATCACGCGGTGGACTTCGAAGTATCGATCGAGTAGTCGAAGTTAGATGTCCTCTATTGCCTTTGAACATGAAACTCAATTATGATAGACGATTGACTCTTTGTCAACCCTAAGTGATCTAACCAGTTACTATTCTACCAATTTATATATATAGCGTCAACTAACATTAGGTTTTAAGAACGATTTGAAATATATTCTTATACGTATCATAACATAAACATATTCTAAATGAGTATTTTTTTAATGTTAACGAGTGCATCACATTCAAATAGCTTCCTTAACGAGTTCAAATACATGTATTTATAAACACAAGTTGTAAAAATTACTTAATTCGAACATACGTAATTGAAACCTATTGCTAACGGCACCTGGCACATCTTACCTCCGTCAGTTGTGTTGTCAATAAATCCTGTTATTATTTATCTGCCTCGATATTTTTTTTTAATTCACGCAAAATATCAGCAGGAGCACTTCTGAAATATTCAGGTTTATATGTATAAATGAAGTTAAAATAGTTTTATTTGAATTTTGATATTCCTTATAACAATAACGCAAATAAGATTATACCAGACGGTTCACTCGTATCTCTCGTTCGCAGGCACAGTTCGGGCAATAGACTTAGAATTGAAATAATGGACACACTGTACACTATAAGAGAGATTCTGGGCTTTGTTTCAATATGAATTTAGTTATTATACATAATATATTCGAGTACTAATGTTGTGTTATTATAATTTATTATTTGTGAGATACTGTTATATTTATTTATTTTCTATTTATTTTTTAGTCTACTTTAGTGTACTGTCGTCGTTTGCCTGTTTGGTGATTTTTTTTACCCTGAAAAGAAAGTAGAAATATGTAAAACTACGTGCTTCATTCTATATTAATTTAAAAATTAATTAAGTTTACCTTGACTAAACGTGTATCTCATTTCAAACTTTAGTTTTTATTACTTAAAGCTTGACGTCTTTTAAAATATAATTTAATAAATGTCATCATTATAATTTTATTAATATGTATAAATATTTTGTTTCTTAGTCTTTATATGTAAATTTTAAAATTGTTGTCACTTGCCCAGATCGCATTACGACCACTTGCTCTCAATCAGTGAGGTTAATAAATATGGACGGTGTATAAATAAATGGTGGGTGTGGTATATGTTATCAGGAGGAAGATCTTCGAACTTTCAAGGACATGTGATATACTTTTAAGGTTATTCCATTACATCTCTGCTTATTATTGCACATACATGTCATAGGTTTTCATAATAAACATATGAAAAAATAAATAGGAGTGGATTTAACAGAACATATATTTATTCTATCACAATGGGTAACTAATCACCCGATGAGTCGTTAAGTATACCTACATAATTTGAGACAATTGTTGATATTTATCATACATACATTTCCAATATTGTTTGTTCAGATATTCGATAACTAGGATATTTATGATAATGATAATTAAATATTATAAAAAATTTAATCCAGGATAATCAACATTTATAATTTAAAAAAAAATAGGTAATAAAATATTTTTTTTTTTAGGTATTACATACTTTTTATTTGTCCGACGTTTCGACCACATTACACCGACCGCGATCACAGTTTTTTTTTAATAATTATATATAATGAAACGCGACAGTTGAAAAGTTAGTATAGTCGTAACATTTCTATACCGCTTCTTATTAGAAAGTATTCACTGAACAATCACAATATTCATTATAGCTGAGTGAAATGACCGCCTGCAGCGCGGTCAGTCCGCAATCCTGACATAGTCTGACGTCTGTTATCTTGGTTAACGCTGAAGGCGAATGTTCCGATGTAAAGAATGTGGGTCAGAACAAAATTGTAATAATATACCAACAGTGTGCAATGTCAGTTCGACAATATGTATTACAGGAATAAATGGAAAATAAAGTTTTAGTTAGGAATTAGTTTGTATATTTTAGGTTTGATATGAAACTGAATATTCACCCTGAGTCATATTTCTACTGTTGTTCACTCACAATCGAAACCAGAATCCAAATGGGGCGAAATAATTGTTGTTGAATATTTACGTTATTTATATAAATATTAAATATTTGTATTAAAAAAATAGGTAGAAGTCATTAGAATTGTGTAAGTTATCTTTCAATTTCAAATATTATTAAGGGGGTGACATAATAACGTTGTGGGGAAAATAGATTTTTCAAATATACTTAAAAAGATCTTGTGATAAGTTGCATCAAAGTCAACATATCCAACATTTTTATTACAAAATTTGTCCACTCTCACTGACTGAAAAAAACCTTTTGATATTTAAAAAAAGAAATAATACATAATACGCCCGCGGCAAGCTGTTACGACGTTAAATTTGAAATACTACCTAAATTCGTGTTTTATAAAACCAAATTTACATTTTCATGGAAGCTTACATACTGTTTGGATTAGATTTCAAATTATTTATGGGTTTCTCATATATATCTGATGTCCATAAAATGTAATAATATTATGTTCATATAAACAATAGCCATACTTAGTTGGTTGTTATTATTATAACCTTGGTAAGTTTTAAAGATTTTATATTAATGGGGTGTAATAAAAATATTTATTTGTAATGAACCTTCTAATATATAGAATACAGTTCATATCTTTTAATTCGATTTCTTATTTTTCTTTCAGTACGAGTTATGCGTTTTGGAGATCACATTGAACTATTGTTTCCAAAATGAATTTCGAAGTCCGAGAATTACGAGGAACAACAATACATTTTACTGAAACGTGACGAGAAAGCATTATGACGCCAAGAGCCGCAACCGATTGCTTGAAATGTAATTTCGTTTTTATATCAAAAAACTTCATTGCTCGAGATGAAATACTGCATATTACATCTTTTTCGAATCACCTGCTTCCGGATTGGTCCAGAATTTTGGAGGTCACATGATTAGTTATACTGTTCAGTTCGATTCCAAAGCTTATATAGTGAGCTTTGTTTTATATATGTAAAATATAGGCAATTATATAATGAATGTCTATGAATGGACAAAATGAAGTTTATTCATAAAAGCTATTATAGGCAAACTTGAGCTTTCAAAAAAGCTCCGGGATGTAAATATAAGCCAATAATCTTATGGAGCTTTATATATGTTCACGGTTCTATAATTACAATCCATAAATCGTTACTTAATAAGAGGTTTGGTCGATCAGCTGCTACCACTTACGAGAACGATTTGTCTTTTAACTACTGGACCTGCAAGTTGGGTATTGTTAGCACTAAATTGTCTGGAACTATTTAGTGGCGAATAGGACTCCCGTACATTTTATACTTTATGAAATAGGCTATGAAAGTTGACAAATAGCTTTAAAGTTCTCTGTTTCTAACATATGTACAACAATGGCAATAAATTATTATTACTATTTAATAAACTATTATTAATCATTACAATTTATGCAAGTTCCTTTACTTTGCATTTAAATTACCATGAGGTGAGGTTTTTCGTATATTATACAATTAAGGTACATGGCGGTAATTTGTTCCACAATCTGACTCCAGAAAAACATGTAACTTGTATAAAAAATATTAAATTAATTATAATAAATATTAAACAAAATAGAGTAAGGTAGACACAGAATTTGTAGGTTTTCGAACATAAAGTTTGATATATAGTCGGAGACATTGTCAAACTTGCGTAGCCCAGAAATAAAACACTAAACCTATTAGGAGTAAGAAGGCGATCTAATCTATTTAGAAGTACTTATTTGGTGCTAACATAGTACATATCAGCAAAATCAAGAATATTCTGCAGTAACAAGTTAACTAACTGTAATTTAGCACGATAGAGCAGGAAGTTTTTAAGACACCTTAATAATGGTTGAAATGTACGATATAATGTTTGTTATAGTTCTTTTACTTGGTGATGCCAACTAAGACAGCTGTTTGTTAAAATTCCTAATTTTTTCTTCGAGGAAGATATGGATGTGTATTATTATAATCACATATAGTAAGTAATTTAGTCAATTCGGGCCAACTGCAGGTATAATATTTGCTTGGCACTTCCAAAGTTTTTTTCAATACTAAAATCATTAGACCATAGAAACATTTGCTGAAGAGCAGCGTTTTCTGATTGAATTGATTGATCCATTAAATTAAAGAAGTATAATTTGTGTTAAGTCATCCTTTACATGACGGTAACATATTTGTTTTTATATTTTGACAAACATCTTCGGTAATCCTTAAAAGAATTGTACTTATGATGTGTCCAGTGTGGAAACCTAAACGCAACAGGTAAAGAAAGTTAAACTTTAAAAGGAATAGGAAAAACTGGAACTGATTGACGAATTCAATTGTCTTGGATAAAACCCATTGAACTTTTTTTATGTAATATAAACGTATGGTCATCGTAAAGCCACACTTGTGGCTTGCTTATCCCCGTTATTGACATTCAGAGTGACTTCGATCTGTTTTATATGTGGCTTCGTACAAATTGATGTTATAATTATTTTTTGATGTATCACTGGAATTTTTGTATGGAAAAATGTAATTAAAAATATTTTATTCACAATGTTATTAATTGGAAATCAATTTCAATTTACTACACCATTTTGGTAATATCGGCAATGTTTGATAATGTCATTCAAACATTTATTTCGTTTGTTATATCTTTGCAAAGTTAGTAACATTGGTTAGAACTTTCGTACCAAGTCTAATAGATCTCGTATCCGTTCTGATAATGACAATTATCTAATTTAGAACGCGAGATTTCTTTCAAGTGGTTATAAATACGGTAGTTCAATTCGCAGACTGACGGGAAAGTTTCAAACATTATATTGATGTTAATTAACTGTCCATCATATTTATTCAAAGCTGAAATCACCCGGTATTCCTTTCTATTGGGCTTTTTTTTAAGATTATTAATCTTAAAGTTACTACAATACTACAAACAGATGCTATGCAGTGACGCATAAAGTTAGAGTAGGTCATTTGGCACTTGGCCAGCGCGATTGTGATCAGTCTTAGCAAACGAAAGCCGATACCCTAGTTTGCTGAGCCTAATCACTAACTAGGTTTGAGAGGCTAGTATGCCACTTAATTATGTCTTTAGCTTGCTTCATTAAAGGTGTGGCTAATAATCTTGTTAGGTATAACGAGGTTCTTTTTTTGTTAAAAGAGAAATTTATTAGAAAATGTATGTGATAGTTGTGTAAAAGTAATAATTAATTAATTGTAAAAAATATTTTTTCAAGGTGGAGTTGAATGGTATTGAATATACATAAAATTGGTTTATGTGAATAAATGATATTATTGATAGTAAGATATAACAGCAAGTAATTTTATATTACTTAAGTTTAATAATTTAGTAACTTCATGTCAGACGGCACTTCTAAGCCTAGGGGTGTCACCCACTCCGTAAACGTAGGTGTAACCTTTGTGTCATCCAAATATAAGACAATTGTTTGTTTTGTACTATTATTACTATTGTAACATGTTTAATGCTTTTTCTTTGTTTCCAGCAGACAATAGACTACTGTTCAGTCTTATGTCATTTATTTCACATTTCTAAAGATGACAACGGAAGGTTGAATAATAAATGTCTTGAAAGTTGTGAAGTGTGGAATAAGGAATTTTAAGGATAAAGTTTTATAAAAATAATACGAAATAAGTTCTTGTCTACTAAATTTTGTGTTCACTAACAAACTTAAAATATTTTACTTTAAACAATTAAATTTTATTTACTTTAAGTTTTTTTTAAATCACAAAATAGTAGCGTGGTTACTGTTTCGCAATATGTCATTTCTATTCTATATAAAACGAATACCTACCTTTTTTGGCAAAAAATATAAATATAAAAAAAAAAAACATTATATAAATGAGTAATCAGTCGTCCTGAATAAATAACTAGACGTTTTAAATTTCGTGACTGCATTTATATATACTAAAAGTGCCTAAGGGAACAATTACTGGTGAAGGCTCAAGCAATTTTAAATTGATCAAACTTTCGCTCCCGGCTGTTTAACACACGCCCATTAAGAAAAGTAGTAATTAAATAACCTACTTGATTTATCTTTATAATTAACATTAGTTGCTTGTATGATAAAACTACCTCTAACATTTCTCTAATCGAGCACTTAATTATTCTAACATTAAAAGTAAGATTAAGTTATGTAAAACGTACACTTTACAAATAAGTACACTTATAATTATAAATAAACTTATTTTTTTTTATAATTTGGTGAACTTTCTGAATACATACTGTTTTACATGTAAAGTATAGAACTAGCGACATCTTTATGACTCTATATTTTAATTTCTTCAAAATTGCAAAAAAATTATAAAAATGTTGATTGGCATATTCTATTCATTAGTTAAGTTTATATTTTTTTACTTTTAGTGTTTTTTACTTTTACTGACCTGGCTGGTATATTATGTGGATCCAATTGGTGTATCAATCTGTTTATGGCAACGCGATTCGGTAAACGGAAATAAAAAGTTGTTATGTATAAAAAGTTGATCCAATTGTTTACAGACTCTCGAGCACACTGTTTACAACCTCCTGTAGAGAAAGCACGACAATTCAAAGTTCTTTCAACAAATTTATAACGTTTAGTGCTGCTTCACAATTTTTTTAACTGTTTTTTTTTAATTTTGGTACAAAATACCACGATTCTGACTTCTCGGTAGATTTTCCATTATATCATTAATACATGAGGTTCGCCCTGACAATTATGATCACACAAAAAAAAAGTCAAATCTTTCAAGAAAATTAAGTCGAATCGTTCAAGTCATTTTCAACTGATGTTATTTTTGTTTTGATTTATAAAGATTATGCAGTTCTCGTGTAAGTATCAAATACAAAGAAAATATATATTTTTTGTAAATTACAAAAAGTTTACAATTACAGTTGAACCTTTAACGGATTTATCACCAAGTAAGTTCAGAGAGTATGCGGAACACATCATCTCATAAAAGTTTTATTTATAATAACGGCGGGCCACTAGAGATTGTACACAATTGTAGAGACTCGATATGCTGCCCCTACCCTACCTACCCTGTAGACGTCTATTTGCGTCTAAAAAGTCTTTATGGTTTAAACATATATTAAAATTCTAACGAGGTTAAGTCTACACAGAAAATATATTTTGAAAATGCAAAAATTGCGGCTCCATACTTTTAGGACTAAAAATAATACGTTTTTTGGTTTGCGTACGTTGTTTTTTATTATTTTTTCTAAGGTTATAGATTATTGCCAATAAATATGTTTTACTGCAATTAATTATAAATTTTACTAAGAATGTATGGATTACTTTAAAGAATTGTAATGATTGATGAATTCTAATTTGTTATTGCGAAGAAGGACCTAAATACCTATTTTGTTTGTGATTACAACTTTTCAACAACAATTTTTTTCAACCAATTTGCTTATTTTTGGATGGAAATAGGTTGCATTAATTGTAATTGAATACCTACTATTCACTTTATGTATATACCACTTTGTGTATATAATTATATATACGCAAAGTGCCTACTGCTTCATGTAGGTACAAGTTGTTTGACTCTCTGATTACAAATAAAACTATTCATATATATTTAGGAATAACGACTCTGCTCAAAGTTTTAAAACCTTCATATCATTACCAATTTATGCACAACCAAAAACAAGAAGTATCAAAAACCGTAAATGTTAAGTCCCTAAGACTTTTAAATTTACCACTTGAATAACCATCTTTGGAAATTATGATTATTCTTTTAATGTTCATGATATTCAAAACAAGTTCTTATTTATTAAAATTATAAAAACCAAATTCGCAATTTACTTTCTGTAATATTCAACTTCATATACAAACACGATCAAAGCATATTTTATGGAAGCGATGTAGTGATTTAAAAATAAATAATAATTTTAAAAACAAAAAAGCTTTATGATTAAATTATTTTTTATTTTTAAATATACATTATTATACAATCGTAAACTAAGGTGCCCTATGCCTCTAACATGTAGCACCATAAACTAATATGTAGAGTCTATGTGGCTCCTGGTTGGGAATGTTAAAGCGAAATAAAATTCACAAGAACACATCGCACATAGGATTTAGACTATGTTCTCTTCTATAATAGAAAAGTAGCTGATCTGTCAACATATATTAGCAACTGTTGGATACCTCCCACAATACTTCCTGAATAAACAGAATAATATAATAAATTATAAAAAACTGAACTCTTCATATAATCTTTGTTTATCGTAAATGTTTCATTAATAATTCAACCATTTGTTATACTTACCAAAATATATACATACTAAGCGTTATAATTTACAAACATCGCTGTAAGTTCGTTAAACCATGTTCGACAGATGTAAAACATTATTGTATACATTTTATAAAAAGCGGCTTTGTGGCAGAGAATAATGCATGATCACAGGTCAATACAAATAAATGGTTTGGAGAAGTGTTTTTGTGATTAGATAAAATTGTTTTGATCACGCAACGATAAAAGCTTACATTCTTGGTTGTTGTCTGAGTTTGCATTTATTATTACGTTTATTATATTTGTTTTATATTTATGTTTCAGAATATAGATATTAAATATTAAACTATTTTTGTATTACCCTAACCTGACGTTTTCCTTTTTTTTGTAAGATTTCATTCTTTATCACAGTCTTATGACTGTCGAAACGTTGTAAGTTTATTTTTTATAAATAGCAATAGGTAGTCAGTGAAAATAAATAAAAATCTAATATATTGCTACTTAATTTATTATTATATTAGCGTAAATAAAATCCAACTTTATATCACGTGCAATCTTATGCTAAAAATAAAATGTATTAAGTTTAAAGCAGATAAGTCAATTCAATAAAACCGAAATAGAGAAACGAACTATTTTCAACTACAGATATCTTTAGAAATTGTTTAAAAATATAATACATATATATATATTAAACACATTTACAGTTTGTCCATAGCAGAAACTGCTTTTGACAGCTCCTCAGTATAATAACCACGCAATAAATTTGTACACATGTCGGTCAAATTGTATCTTATTCGAATAAAATTGAAGACTTTTTTTACATGTTATTAAAAAAAATGTATATATAATTATCAATAATCTGAAATAGATTTTTATGTGTGCGGCGATAATATGTTTTTAATTATATTAAAGAGTCTGATATTTAGATTCAAACTTATGTTGATACATAATTTAAAAATGTATAAATCCGTAAAATGTGTAATGAAGTATTAAATTAAATAAATATTTACAATTCATATCAATTCATAACTACAGTTTTTTTCGTAAAAAACCATTGTGTTCTTAAGATTTGAGGCGGTAATAAAATTTACTGGTAGTCAAAATTATAACTGTAATATTTGTCGGAGACACGGAAGAAATCGATTTGAAAATCTTCTCTAGAGGAACATGTAGTACAGAGAGTTTTAATAGCGTTACTGATTTTTAAATATAGGTGGAATGGAAATATTTGTATTGTACCTAAAAGAAATTGCAATTGACTATGTGATAGTATAAAATATAGTTCGTTTGTCTAAGAATCGATTACAAAACAGCGTAAGTAGGTTCTGTTGTAATTCCGCAGCTGTTATCCCGAGTAGAGATATGGAAGTATCCATCAATGCCCCAATCTCGGCCCCAGGAGTTCTTCACGATCCAGTACTCTTCACCGTCCAGCTCACCATAGCCAACGAGAGTAACCTCGTGGTCCAATTTGGTGGGATCACTGTAAGTACATTTTACCTTAGTTTGGTATGGTATGGCTTTTAGTTTTGTTTAGTTTTATATACTTGACTAAGTAAAATCAGTATTACTACTCCTAGTTTTTTTTCAGTATTAGTATCATTCTTTTATAATATTATTATATTTTTTTTATTTTACAATTTAATCAAAGTGGCTTGCGAACATTACTTTGCTCTAAATTAGCTAGTTAAGTGGTATTTCTACATAATTTAATATACTTGAAACGTTCATATAATTATTACAAGAACTTCATTATCAATAATGGAAATATATTTTCTATTTCTAAAGAATATATTAAGGTTTTATAAAATGCAAAAAACAGGGTACAAGAAACTGAAGTAATATTATTTTAGTTCTTAAGAAATAAATTGTGTAGGACCAATTTCGGAGAAAGTACTTGAACTAATAAATAATATTCACCATAATATTTTACTGTCTGTGTCACGTAGACTGTACCTAGAGACGTCTCGGAGTGTTTTCAGAATAATAAATAAACCTTAGTTACTTCGTTTGTCAAGTGAGTTATTTATGTTTGTCGAGTATTGGTATTGGCTTTTGTTTTTAAATTCTTTATATATATAATATTATGTAACATACCTAACAAACTAAGGGTGTTTGTATTGTATGTTTTATATTTAATTCACTAAGCGCTTACAGTCATCATCAATCAAAATATTTTTTGTCATTATAATAATAAGCCATTATAATTTCATTAAAACAAGAAAACTTACCAATCCGGGTCGGAGAAGATTCCTCCATTATAATATGTCAGTGCATCAGTTGCTTGGATAGATACTGACAACGGTCCGTGGTTAACTAAAGCCACCTTTAAAAGTTAAAATAGTTAGTTAAATTAAAAATTAAAATCAGGCCTTTTGTAATAGTTTTTATAATTCTATATCTCCAAAAATTTTATTTTAATTGGTTTAATTAATTTGTAGATTATTATTTTTGTTACAAATTATTTTCCAAAATGAATATTACATTTTTAGTTATATTTTTTTTTCCAAGATGTTTTAGTGGATCATTTTTCATGGGCGTAAACGTGACCAAGATTATAAAAAAAAATAAGTATTATATTTTGTACATACCTTCAGAGCTTCAACACTGAAGGGTGTGACGTCAGTGAATCCTTTAATTTGGTAGACTTCCGTCATATTATCGATTTGACAGTACCCATCCTAAAAAATATGTAGCATATATTGAAATGGAAATAGAATGTCTTTATTAGAAATAATAATATAACTAACGTAATGACACTGAAAATTGTTCTTATGTTTTGTTATATTTTAATATAAAATTTTGACCTACTTTGTTAACATAGGGACCGTACTCCTCCTCTGTAGGAAGACCATATTTCATTATCCAGTGATACGCAGATGTATCTGAACCACCGTCGCAGCCAGAAGCACCATAACTGAATAATAAAATAAATATGTCTTATGAAGATATAAATATAAAGAATTACATATTTATACCCATATTTCGAACTAACGGCTGATATATATATGGTATACTATACCATGTTAACATGTAACAATATAATTTTATTGCCTGCAATTTTTAAATCTGTGAATATCCATGTGATATAACCGTAGAGTTATTATACATAGAGTAGGGAAACCAGATTAAGATGAGTCCTTGGAAAAAAAAGAGAAATCAAATATGGCTGACCTATCTATCTCCCTTTCTTGCATGAGAATTATAAAAAATAAGTATCGGACTTTCCTTTTGTCATGATTATTAATTGTCAGACACTCATAGTCCTGCTTATGGCACCTCGATTCTATGTATAATAAACCTATGGATAAAACATATGAGACAAAATATAACAGAAAATAATGTCAACTAACGCCCAAGCACAGTCTATAAGTGCTTGATTTGAAAGCCTCAGAAGTCTGCCTCCGTTCACTCGCGCCAAAGCTCCCTCCACTGCACTGGTTGTGCCAAATGTCCAACAGCTACCACAATCTTCTTGATCTATTGAATTCAAATATCAGTAATTAATAAAACTTAAAAAAATGAGTTTAATTTAGGAACATCTTCTGGGATATATACAATTTAATAAAGTATTTTTAAATTATTTTTGTTTGTGGCGTAACGGATATATAAAAAGGAACATCAAATTTATGAAAAATATTTTTTGACAATGTTTTAGAAACAATTTTCACCTTTTACGGGGGTAACGAGTCCATACATTCTTGCGTCGTAAGCAGGGGGCAAAGTATCAGATATTTCGGCTAGCTTTGATTCAGTGTAGGGAAATGGGATTTTGCCCGAATATCCGCTTCGTCGTAGGAGACCCTTTCGTTTCTGCATTTCTTCATGGGTAAGGTCAGCGAACTTGTTTATTGCTAGTTTATAGTCAGTATTTTTTTTATTATGTTCCTCGATCATTCTAAAAAATATAGATAAAAGCTGTTTGTTTAATATTTTTTCATGTTTTTGACGATGGTCTCCTTAACAAAATAAAAAAATAAAGGAAATTACCTTATATTATTTGCAAAAATGGCCCTACGCTCCTCGTGTTCTTCCTTGGCATAGTTTTTATTATGTTTTTGCCTAAATCTAAAAATAAACTCAATGAGAATTATATGATATAAATAGGTTATCTGTAAAATACGCCAAATATAATTTGTTTTAATTACCTTTCGAATAAATGGTTTGATTCATGAGGTTTTACAAAGCCGGTTTCATCATCAGGTTTAGTAACGGTGCAATTATCTAAAATAAGAATTATAATATAATAAATAACTCAGATTAAATAATTATCGTAATCAAAAAAATCTTACATGCGTCTATATTAAAGACTTCTTCATTCAAATCATCATTGAAGTTAAAAATATTCCAAACGAAGTGGGTTTTTATGTTATTTAACCAGGTGTTGTAAACAATCTCCTCGTATCTATAAAAAAATAGTTAATTAAAATTTCAATAATGTAGAATGAAAATGCAACCAACAACCTTTGGGAAACCTTATCCTTACAGCTAATATGTACAGGCAAATTTAAAGAAAGTAATAATTAATATACGTCTAATCTTACACATATAATTTATTATATCCTCTACCGACCAAAATTAATCCAACTTGGTAAACAAACAATCAATCTCAAATGATTATGCCAATAGACTTCGCAACTGCATTAAGTTTAGTTTAGTTTTGAGGACAACGTTTTAAATTAATTTCCATTTCTAGTGACAAAAACATACTACAACTAGAGAAAAAAACAAAAATAAAAATATTGAATTTGGTACAGGTATATGGAAAACGATTTAAATTAATTAGCTTTTCTGCTAAAGATAATTAAAGAGTTGAATCATAGTATTATATTTACCTAACTGGTGTCCAAGACGACTGTTCTAATGACGCCCATAAATACTGTTTGGTTAGAGTATTAGTATAATCCTCTTCGTCAACATAAGCGAACTTCTGAACTTCACCTATTTCAAGTTGTTCCTTACCTGTGAATAAATAAGTATCTTACAATTATTAGTTATTATAATGAAATATAAATATATACAAACCAAAAAACTTACTTCCCCTAACACAGACTCTACCCACCTATGCGGGGGAAAATAGCGAACACACCCAAATAAAAAAAAAAATAAAAAAATACAAACCAACGTGGGTAAAGTAGTCAACGTCAGGCAGAATCTCGTCAAGCTTGGCTCGACGGAACATTGAACCTTCTTTTCCCGTACATATGAATTTGTTCTCATACTCTTCATTAGTTTCAGGATGAATCTGGTCAAGTTTATATTATGAATGAAAAAAATTATCCACGTTAATATATATTATCGAAAATATAGGCTATGTACCGTCATTAGCGTTCGAAATGTCACTAAACGGCGGTCACTGAAAGTCAGCGTAGGGGACAGTTTCCTCTACAATAGCTGAGTGGCTCTCCGATTTGGGCATCAGTTTTTATAATTTTCTTTGTCATTGTATTAATATTGTTTTTTTTTTCTCTTTTGTATTATTTTTCTTTTGTTTTATAAAATAGATTTAATATTTTCATGTCAGTTTTGATTAATATGTGATGTCCAAATAAAGACATTTTGATTTGATTTGATATATTTTTTGGTTGTATAATACTGTGTGTTTGTTTTTATAATATATAATACATGTAGGATAGTTTGGAGATTTTTTCGTTTAAAATTAAATATTTTTAATTTTAAAATTACTATTATACAAATATTTTACTATTATAAAAGCCATATAAATTAAATTATGGGATGAAATACTCGTTCGTACCTCATATTTTACTCCGTACGGAAAGGTGGTTTTCCTTTTGCCCTTTATTGACAAATTCTTTACAGAGCCTTTATTATAGTCCACCCTAGATTTTTTACTGGTTCGCCTAAAAAGTTAAATTAAATTAAGTAAAAGTCTGAATCTAAATCATCGCCATACAAATAAAACTTTTAGTATAGAAACTTTTACCAATAAACAACATCTTCAATTAAGCCAGAAGTAATTGACAACTTTTGAGCTTCAAATGTATATTTTTTAGGCCATTTCAGTTCTGGAAGATCGTCATCTTGCACTGAAAAGCAATTTGAAATGTGAAAACTATTAAATATGTATTCACCCAACTGTATTCAAGTAAATTAAGCGGAGTTTGCTGACTAATTTTCGAACCTATTCGAGGTTCCTATTCAAGCGCTTGAAGCATGAAATTTAATTACGAAAATAGCTTTAAACTATAAAGGTTTCCAAAATTGTTAATACAGTAAAAACATGTTAGCTATATTAATTAAATAAGTTATTACAAATATAATAATTACCATATTTCCCCGTAACCGATGCGACGATGAGTAATGATAATATTTTCAATGTAAAGACAAACATGATTTTAAATTTTGAAATCCGAATGGGATTTGAATGCAATATTTGGTGTTTTATAGTCAAAGTTATCAGTTTTGGGTTAATTAATCAGGAAATGTATTGGTGATAACGAACGGCGAGCGGCATAATAGTTTTACATTAAAATATACTTTTTTATAATTATTTTATTTTGAATTATATTAATAAAAGTAACATTTGCGTTTGAAGAAAATAGGTTTTACGTATAAACACTCATAAAACTATTATGTTTCTATATCAGAATAAAAATAAATGGTTTTGAGAATATAAAAGCTTACGTAAAATATATATTTTTATTTATTTTTCCCATTTTTCTTTTTTGGATAGTTGTTTTTTTATATATGGTAGAGGAATATAAAATATAACTATATGTTCACTAGCGCTTTAATAAAAATATTACAAATTTGATAAAACGAACGGTCTTCGATAACTTATCGATTTAGTCGTTAATTATTAAAATAAATACTAATCATTAAACCAAACTGATTGGTCTATTTTATTATTAAACAACATTTATACGGCAACAGAATTATAATAATCTTTTAACTCAATAATAGACTGACTGGAAATAAATTCTTAGTCTGGCCATAAATACTGTTACAATTAAAAATAAGAAAAAAAATATTACATTTGAATTTGGAATCTTTTATTTTTATACGATTGTTCATTGTGTTTTCTTATTTTGGCGCCAATACATTGTACAATATTGGGCGATATTAAAATGGAGTGGTGTGATAAAGAGAACAGAATCGCTGTGATTGAATTACACACAGTAGGTATGGCCAAATAAGTAGGTATGGTAGGTATGGTAGCGAAATGCAATTTTTAAAATTCTCCATACAATTGGTATTAGTCAAATGTTTGTGTACCGGGCTATTAATGGGTGCAATGAGACTTCCTCTGTTTCTGACAGAGAAAGATCTGGCCGTCCACGTAGTGTTCGTATGAAAAAGGTGGTCAAAGCAGTAAGGGAAAGAATTCGAAGAAATCCTGTCCGAAAGCAAAAGATTTTACCTCGGGAAATGAAGATAGCACCTAGAACCATGTCGAATGTTTTAAGAGATGAATTAGGATTTGCAGCTTATAAGAGACGCACTGGTCATTTCTTAACTGATAAATTAAAGATGCATAGGGTGGTAAAAACAAAACAACTACTGAAGCGGTACGCAAAGAGAGGTCACAGAAAAGATTTGTGTACGGATGAGATTTTTTTTACAACTGAGCAACATTTTAACAAACAAAATGACCGTATTTATGCTCAAAGCTCTAAGGAAGCTTCCCAATTAGTCGACACAGTGCAAAGTGGGCATTATCCGACTTCAGTGACGGTTTGGTGGGGTGTTAGCTATGAAGGAGTGACTGAGCCAATTTTTGTGAAAAAGGTATCAAAACTCCGGCAGAAGTGTATCTAGATACCATTCTTGAGAAGGTAATTAAGCCCCTCAATGACACCATGTTCAAATTGAATATTAATAAGTATGATGATATAGTAATGTATTAGATTGACTTGTAACCAAAATATGCTTTAATTATAAAATACAACTTATTTATTCAATATAACCGAATAAGAAACACCTAACGAACAATATACATTACGAAAAATGAATTAGGACTAAATAGTAAATAAAAAAAATATTATAAAACCAATTCAAGTAACCAATTTATTTCTTAATACCTTTATAAATATTTTACGCTTAAACTTCCTGGTGTGCGTAATATAAACTTCACACAAGTCTACACTCTTTATACGCTTGTATGGTTGTGTGTTGCAGTTTCCTCACCCCGGTAAATCATAATTTCAACCTCAGTGGCGGTTAGAGAATGAAGTGTGAATAACGGCATCTAGTTTACATTGTCGACTTTGTATAGCTTATTTATTGGAGAGAATTAATATTTTTTTAATGAAAGGGTTGTTGTTGACATTTTTAAATAACGTTAATTTTTTTGATACTTGTTTAATCTAAAGCAAGACGTTATTGTTTATAATATTATTTTAGTTCTTATCGTACATTATTAGTAGGTTTGGTTTTGACTGCTCATTGAAATACTAAACTAAGATACTTAAAAAAAACAAGATAATTAAATCTAAATATAAAAAGATATTTACTATTTGATTTGCTTTGTTGTTGTTCGAAATAATAAAAAACTTCTTTCTTTTTTTAAGTCGGTTAATAACAGTATCCCGCTTTTATTTTATTAAATATACAGTAACAGACCTATATTATGAAAATATTATGTATATCTTATAATATGTATCGGCAAAACAAATCGTTGATGTTATCTTAGTCCCAGCCATGTCACGTCATGTTGGCAGTCAAGACTTCTACTCAGGGGACAGATAGCGTCAGCATATAAGAATATAAAACTTGTTACGAAATAAGTGAATGGTCTTTGTAATAATTAAAATATATTATTTATTTATACTATGAATATAATAATATTGATAATGGATAAGCAACAACATTTTTTATTATAATATATAGGTATATTAAATGGCATATTAAAGATACGCAAAAAACGTTGTTTAAATATGAATTAATTGTATTTTTTTTTGTAATCAGTACACGCTTTACATAAGATATATTTAATAGACAGTTTCTATTAGAAAGGTGCCCCTTGCCCTGATAGCTATGGCGAATCGACGCCAGCGCAGGTGCAGGCGTTAAATATGCAGTAATTGTTACTTTAGCATTAACAGTTTTGCTTTACTGGCTTTAAAACTAGTTTGATACGGGAAACTCTGATAACCTTTAGGAGTACTTAAACATATTTTCCATAGTATTTAGTTTAGTCCTAGAGAATTCAATACCAGACTTAGTTTACGAACAAGAAATAACTTTTAAAGACGGGTAAAAACTTAGCAAGTTGTTTCAAGTTTTTGTGGGATTCATGGCGAAGCAATGGTAGCCACACTTTGTTGCCAATATTTTATAAACAAAAATATCAATACGCACAATTCAAATAAGAATATATACGTATTACAATACAGTTCAAATAAGAATATATACTTATATAAAACTTTAAATTTTGACAACTAACTTGAAACATATTAATTCCAAAATAAAAAACAACCATTAGATTTTTCTTTTTAACATAATTTTATATTTATATTTCATTATAAACCATTTTATGCTACTTGACGTCTGTCATTTCTGTCATATCAAAATTGATTACGTAAATAAAATAAAGATCTGTCTAAATTTTAATAGTTTTTTATATATTATATTTCTCAATTCACAATAATATGCTTACCCTAGTGATCTATTTAAATCTGGATGGCGAGTTTGGTAAATGCAAATTTCATCTCGACTGGGAGTGAAACCGTCCCTGAGCGGCGCTTACAAGTTTGCCTAAGCTATACTATGATCTAGAATAAGCAGTCTTGATACTTTATGGATTAAATTATTTTTATTTAATGACTATTTTATATAAAAAAAGTTTTATTGTGGTTCGTTCATCGTTAAGGGATAACTATATAATCCAATTTTATACATTATATAACCGAGTTTAATTCCATCTAAATTAAGGAAGGTTTTAAATTTATTTTCTAATCAGCTACACTCGTTAAAGCGAATTTATGGAGCTTATTACAGAAAAGATTATCAGAAATTTAATTAAATCCCTTAATAACAGCTCTGCTCTTATTCATCACGGGTTTATTGTTTATTGATGCCTATTAAAACATTGTCGGCTTACCGTTTTATTATAACGCCAATAAATACTTTCAAAATCCCTTTGATGTACACGATTATTACCTGTATTTTTATAAATATCTATGCTACTTTAGAGAAAGTTGCATAAATTATGTATGAAAGTCATTATATTATGATTAAAATTCACACTGAAAGCAGAAACATAGATATGCCATTCCATGTGTAACCTAGTGTAATGTAGTGTATATAGAACAGTTGAAAATTATTTTAAATGCTTTGTATGTTTCTTTTCCAGGAAGGTTATAAATATAGATCGAACTCATTAAGTCTTAAAGCTTATAAGCAATTTATATTTGGTACAAACAAATATTTTTTGCGTTTGAAATTGAAGTCCTGCAAAACTTATCCAGGGCATTTCAACTAAAAGCTAGTACACAGAAAGAAATCATGATTAAAAAAACGCTCGTTTTTATATTTCAACATATCTTTTTCATTTAACACAAGAAATAATAAAAAATGGCTTACGTAACTTGGAATAATTAACGTTAGTTACAAAGTATTAAAAGTCATACTATTTGTGTTATTCATTACACAAATAATAACACGATACTTACAGTTTTATTGCATAGGAATACTGTTTTATTTATATAATAAAATAAAAAATATATATCATTGATATGACTTCATAATTCTTTGGTTCTTAATAAAAAAAATATAATAATAAATAAAAAGTTTGGTACTTATCTTTATTGAAGACTCTTAACTTTTGATTATACCATCCTAGTTGAAGTTGGTCCCAGATTGGGTTTTGTGAGGTTTTTGTAGAAAGCTTTGATATCGGAAGATACTTTTTTAAGTTAAAAGTCTTTCTAAGTGAACAAGTTTGGATAGGTGCCGCAATCGATATAAAAACTAATAAAGCTACGTGGTTTTTACAATACTAAAAAACTTTAACGTTACAAAAACGAGCCTTGGGTGGAACCAAAATTGTAGCACGAGTCACATTGACCCATCTATTTTGGTTTTATCGAGCAGAGAAGTCCTAACATTTCGTCATACAAAAACAAATTTCGAACAGTAAAAAATGTCAGCGCTATTTCGTTACTCAAAAGAATCAAATTGGAGAACACGCTCCAACGACTTCGACTCAATTCAACAGTACAGAATTAATAGCTTTTGGATTTAGCTAGCGAAAATGAACCTTGACTTTAAAGAAGGTAAGTTCAAATTAGATTGAAAATAAAAAAGGTATTTCTGTCCTAGTGGGTTGTAGTAGTAGATAGGCGCAAAATGCAACCGCGAGCTGTCACGCGCCGGGTTCTTTCAGTTCAACGACTGTCGACAAAATAGAAACGTTAAAAGTATACGCATATATGTAGTATGAAATAGTTAAATTGTTAAAATACATATTATATAATGAATTAATGGCATACTTATAAAGTTACTTTTATTGTTTATATATTTAATTAAAGGAAACAAAAATATTAATTTAATTTCAAATTTCATTATTTCTTCGATTGTGGGTGAGATTTAAAGTTGAAGAATTTTGAAAAGCTCTCTTTTTCTATTATTCGTTAGGTTTTTTTAAAATAATTATTGTACTTCCCTTTACTGATCTTTGGTTAAGTTGAAGATAAAATATCAAATTAGGGGTAACTTATTTTGTGATCGTTAATTAAAACTCTGACTCCCACGTACGGTATATAAAAGTTTGGAAAATTAATTAATTACTAGGAATGTTTCGTGTGAGTAAGCTCATAAATATAGATTAAACTTTTTAAGCACGAAAATTATGAGACATATATATTTGGTATAGAAAGAAATACTTGATTGATGTTAATTGAGGTTTGATTCTCTTAGAAAATTCTAGGACATTTCATTTAAAAAAAATACATTAAACGTAATAATGATTCAAGAAAAGCCTGATTTTTATGTGTATTTAGCTTCTTTTTATTTATACTACAAGAAATAATCAAATATAGCTTAAGATATACATATAAGCAGTGCAATGCAAAATATCACAATGTTTTAACGACGAAGCAATGGAGCTCGGGTTCGATTCCCGACAGGGACAGGCATTTATGTGATGAGCATAGATGTCTGTATTTCTGGGTTTGGTCGTTTATTAAATATATTCTCAGTATTTATAATGAGTATTTCTATGTATTTGTAACGTTGTCTAACACCCTTAACATAAGCAAATAATTTACTTACTTAGGAGTTAGGTCAATGTGAGTAATTTGACTTGTATTATTATTATTATAATATACTATACTACCAAATTACTTGTAATCTATATGTTAAAATTTGAAAACTAAAAGTTCACCCTATGCCTACATATAATCTAGAATTGTTCTGTAAAAACTTGGAAGATAAAATAAAATAAAAATACTATAGTGCCCATGAAATAATAGAATAATATCCATCAAGAGATGTTGCTTAATATCGTTTCAATTAATCTTCAATTGAATTCCAAAGAGATAACATGGTATAAGACAATAGAAACTTAGAGTGTATTTGAAAACAATCTACTATAATGACAGAGTGATATAGATGATATGATATATTGATTTCTTTGCCCGCAAACAATGAAGTCGGTGTCTTTAGAAATGGTATTGACATTAGATATGACTGAATGGTTCTTGTCGTCACAGAAAATATATGTTTTTGATACCAGTTTCAAATGGAATTTTAATGTTTTATTTCTATTTTAGGAACATTTTGAAGTATTAATTTTTATGTGAATCGGATTTGCAATATATTTTTTTTCCTTAAGTATCTACGCTACGACTAATAATAATGAGTTTTGTAAATAAAATTATTGCTTTTGTCACACAATAGTTATAAATATTTTTAGTACTAGCGAATATAAATTTTAAGCAAATAATATAGTATTATGAATACATCTGTAAGAAATATATATTTTTTTATTTGGAATATTGTTTATACTAATCTCTTATTTATTTACCTACTACAAAAATATACATACAGGGTTTGACGGAAATTCCTGTATTTTACAATATATTTTATTTCACTGGTAAAATGTAAAATAACGTATTTTAAAATCGACAAAATGTTTATAAATTTTACTCGCCTAACTCGACTCTCGACTCTTTAGGTATAATTTTATAATGAGAATATTATAATATAAATTCATTTTGTATTAAATAAATATCTAATCCATGTAATATTTTTTATTACAGTATACATATAAAGTTATAGTTAATCTTTTATTTAAGATGCTTTCTTAATATGATTTGTAATTAGTCTGATTGGTTATACAGAATTATTGGAGTGTGTGTGAATTGAACACCATTACTTTCAACATGATAGATGGTATCATTTGATTGACGCTGTGATACATACTTACTTGTATTCTACTTAAAGTGTAGTAACACATTTCAGCAACTAAAATTTATTATGAGACGCACAAACGAAGTAGGTACCTACGTGTTAATAGAATGATGTAAGGAAATTAAAAGTGTTTGACGCAAATTAGTATTGTGTTTTTTGTTTTGTATCTTAAATAGTATTACATATATCACGTAACTATAGTCCCTTTAATCTAGGCGATACCTTTTGACGTTAAATATTTTTCAAATCAATACAACTTTTAAGGAATTTCGAAGATATTTGTATGTTATACTATTTTATTTTAAACTTTAATTACTGAGCGTTTGAACGGTTTGATATATTTGAAACTATAAAAAAAAGCTTAGAAGAAAAAAATATAAAGCAACATTATCGTTAAATCGTTGCGTCTAAACAATCAAGATTTTTCCAGTCAGATTATATATTCATACAAGAAGTCATAGCGACTTATCATATCAATCAATTCACTTCAGACGTCCATTTGTTTAATTGTCTATAGACAGGAGCTATATGTTATCAGATTGTCAATCTCAGTATATGTTTCAAAAGTAGTCCTCATAGTATGAGAGCTTTCGCCCAAAAGTCAAGCCGAAATCCATTTAATAATTTCCCACTACGAAAATACATTATTTTAGTTAACAGTTCCTTTATTATTATTCGTTTTTTAAACTTAGTATACTGTATTGTATACGTGTTTTGTTCCTAGCATCAGAGCAAATACATTATTCTCTTAGTCCGTGGTTGACCGATCGCATATCCGCTGATAGTTTATTCCCAGGATCATTAGGACTGTCATCTCAGTTTTATCATTAACATATGATCTGTTTGCTGTTTAATCTTTAACCAGTGTCTGTACAGCGACAAGCAGTCAGTCATAAAATTACTACCAATAGCTTTACATTAAGAAGCAAATACAGATAAATATCAAATTAAGAATGATTATAACATACTATTAAGTTGTACTAACTAACTAATAAGACTAATTTAATTTTTAAATTTATTTATTATTGTGGGTTCATACGGTCACGGGTTCTTAGTCTACGTTACCGTTACATTTGTGTACTCCTGGCTCTGACTTCCTCTGTGTGAACCAGTTATTGTGAATTTATTATTGCAGCATCAACAGGCATTCAATGAGTTTTTTAAAAAAACAATTGTAAATTGATTTCTCAAGCCTCGTAAAACACCTTAGCTACAAATAAAGAGCTGCTTTCTGTTTAGCTATTATTATCTTTTCTTTTGTTTATGTACTTAATTCATTTTAGTTTCATTCGTTTCTTATTCACTAATACGATTGGCTACTAGAGTAGATATTAGAGTAAATATTTGATTTGAGAGTGTCAAATATCATATAATATTAAATGGTAAAACCAGCAATTTATATATTTTCAATAATACTCTCAATAAATAATATTATATTTCCGTCTGTTTGTCGATTGCAGCGAGACTAATGGATTCAGATGTTTGAGTTTGTCGGCTCTTGGTTGATTGTTTCTTCGATTATGAAATTAATCACTGTTGGTAACTGACATGAAACTCAAGAAACGTTGAGATTTATCAAAGGATTTTCATATTACAAGGAATATTTTATCTCATAGACAATTTAAACATGACTTCATTAATACTACATATAAAAACTATTACATTTCATGATATTTAAAAATAAATAGTTTCTAACATTTTTCACTAATATATACATTATTATATATTAAAACCCTAATTACTTTAAAACATTCCTAATAGATATTCAAGATGAATATTCATACGTCACAAGGCACTGCATCTGTTTGGTAAACTAAAACGATTAGATTGTTCAAGACGAGATAAGGGTTAAGCGAGGGTGGCCTGGTTGTTGACTTGAGAAGACGCAGCCAATCCCATGGTCGGTAGGTGGCAGGTGCTCGATTGAAAAAAATGGGCGCTTATAAATAGCGGAGAACTTGTCTTTCGATACACAATTAAAAAGGATTGTGTTAACGTTTATGTTTTGTACTAGTCTTTTCAAGTTGCGCTTGTAGTGTATATTTAAAAAATACATTGATGACAGTTTTAAAATTTGTTTTCTATTCTTCGGTGACAGTACTTTTTTTCGGAATGAAATGTACCACATATACTTTTCTGCAGCCCTGGTAACATGTGTGGGAAATTTCATTATGATTAGTTAAATAGTTGAGACGCGAAAACATAACAAAGAAATAAATTCACATTCTCCTTTATTATTATAATATTACTTAGGATATGGGTAATGGAATAAAATGGTATTCCCAAGTGTCTGCAATGTGCTAGTTTAAGTCATGAATAAATTATTCCTAAAAATTAAATCACGATGAACTTACTTAATAATTTCAAAGGAATTCATTGATATATTAATCGGTGTTTATGTTCATATTTACTAGAGTTCTTATAGAAATAACACTCTATTTGTTAAAAAATATTTAACATTAGTGTAGTCATAATGTTTTTATCTTAAAAAAAATATTTTCATTTCCTTTTGATAAATAGAATTACCGAAATTATGTAAATACGAAACTTATTTTCTTACTTCTTTTTAACAAGAAATTACCAGACTAACATTTTAATATACTTTTGTAATGAATATTTAACAAGAAACTTCTTAAATAAATATTAAATCAAGCCATTTCAGAAATGCCTATATTAATATAAAGATATAAAAAATAATCTGACGCAATTTTATTCCTTACTCTTATTGAATATATTGTTTTAATAATTATTATTACAAATGTATATGGATAACTATTTAATAACCATTCTGGAATATATATTGTAAGATAATTAAATTATATATCAGTCCCTATATTTCTAAATGTTTGTCACTTTCCTTTTGTAATCATAATAATAGTGCTAGCTACGTCCAGTCTCACTGTTCTAATTCAATTGACGATTTATATTTATATGTATTTGATTTTCTAGTATACATATTTAATATTTAGTTACGACTTGTGTTTGAATAATGAACTTTAATACACATAATTTATTAAATTAAAACATAATTCTAGATATAACAATAAATGAAAAAAATGCATAAAACATCTTGCAGTTAAAAAAGAAGTACATTTAAATTAATTTGTCATTTACTTAATATTAATTACATTCAAACATCTGCAAATGTGTAAAAGAATATGATGTGTTGAATCTTGCGAAACATTTATAATTACAGATGAAAGTAATTTTAGTAGGAATTTTCAATTTAATATCAAAACTATTCAATATAAGAACATTAACTGATATCCGTTAAAGGACATACCTTTTTAAATTTGATAATACTTTGAGATAGTTATCAAATTTTACTTTCTTATTAAACCTTTTTTGTCGTAAATAGTTTTTTCTTTAGACAGTAATTCCCTATACATTAAGTTTTTTTTTTTCAAATGGGCGTAATAAAGAATTCGTGAGTCACAGTAATTACCATATCTGATTTTTGACAATGTCCCGTGACCAAAAGACGCTCTATAGCTGAGAGATTTTTTTAAAGATAATATGTTTTGGTCTGTGACTTTGTCCGTTTTAAGAAATGTGAGATTTTATTAAATTAAATGCTTTTTTTACTTAAGATGGGATACTGACATAATGTTTTTTTGTTTTTATACAACAAATATTTATGAACATATAAAAGTTTACTTAATTAAAAAGACTAAACCATTTTTTTTAGTATTGTATATTTGTATCTTTCTAGTTTCAATATTTCTAGGAAATTAATCTACCGTTAAAAATGTTTATCTCTAATTTGTAGAAGAAAATTGTAATAGCTGTTATACTCGTATATGTATTTCGCAATTGTTTTAACATTCGATAAATGTTTTGATTAAAAAAATAGAAATATCGTAAACCTTTTAGCTTTTAAGTTACTAAATAAATGTATAAATCAGTAATACTGAAAAAAAAAAGGTTTTAATTGCATAAATAAAAACATTAAAACTAATTTATTGGTATTGTCAAAATAAAAGTAATATGAATAGTATTTACTCCTTTGATGTGGAACGGTTTTATATGTTGGTTAATGTTGTCAACGTTGTTAATAAAAGCCAAGTTATTTGACAAACCTCAATCCGTTCAACTTAAACGTAAAGTTTAAACTTGTGGAGCTTAATCTATATAATTTATATTTTTGTAACCTAAAACCCTCGTTACCCACAAAAAACAATACTCCACATAGCTTCATTATATAAGTTACACGAGGTCTCGTGATCCCAAGATCCCAATACAATCACTACAACATATGGATATATTCCCCAAGCTCCTACGAATTACTGAGGAAGTTTGCTCGAAAAGAATTGAGTGCCCTTTAGATTTTACTCCCTCTTCAATATCGTCACTAGAGCACAATGCAATACGATAGGTAGGCTTATACCGTGTTTCTCTTAACTTAATCCGAGCACTTACTATTGTCGAAGAGCCAACTGACTCTTAAGCAGTTAGATCAAATTGCTAATAAGTCTTATATCACGAAGGCTTATTTTGACACCATGCCTATCAGAAAGACGATAATAAGTGTTCTACATAACACACTTCAACTGTTCCAAAACAGCGTTGGTTTTAACCACTAATATATTATTATTATTATTTGCTCTTTATTGTCCCAAAAAAAAGATACAGTATATAGACTGTTCTCAAACGCCAATATTTAGGTGACAATTTATGAACAGCTACAACCATATAATTGAAGTCGTAGATGATCAAGCTTTGAAGCAATTTTATTTTGTAGTAGAGATTTTACTATAGTTATATATTTCATCCTGAGAGTACGGCTTTTGTTTTTTATTTAGTATATGTATATGTAAACGTTTACACAACAAGTATACATATACTTTAACATTTTCATGGAATTGGTTTAGTAATTGTCGAAACTCATATTAAGAACCAAGATTAGTTTCCGAAGTTTGAACATTTAATTCGATAAGGATATTATGGAAACGAAAGTTATATGGTAATACTATGGATGTTTTACTTAATACTTCTATAACAGGTTTTCATGAAAGAAGGTATAAAGGCAGGTGTACCCTTTTTTACAATGCTATTAATTAATATTGATGTTTAAATTTCATCCCAGCGGATCCGGTGTTCAGTAAGTCTATATTAATATTCAAAAGTGTACGTGAATTTTATAATGAATTAGACATTTCAGATGTTTTAAAAGATTTAGATGTTAGCTTACCCACTGTCATTGGACCCGCATCGCAAATAGGAACAAAATTACAGCTACATACGGCTAATTTAGAAGTTCAAAAACTTTTAATATGACCGTGGGAACTGGAAACCAGCATGTTAGAGAAGTAAGTTAAGTTTAACTTGAAAGGTTCACAGTAGCGAAGACAATAGCAGGAAGTTTTCTTTAGACGATCATTCACGCTACGTATTCTTAGTGAAACCGCAATATTTTTTGTCGTATTGTTTCTAACAATGAGCACTGAACCCACTAGCGTGTGTTATGACCTGTTAAATTTATGTAAAATACATAACATCTCCCCATTAAGGCAAAAAGTACCTTAATTAGACCATTAAGGCAAAAGTACATCCAAACATGACACAAAACGTAATAAACCTTTTTATTTGATTTTTTTTTATTTGTCAAGTAACTTTTATACGTGGTCCGTTTTGTACTGAAATCATTTATGACAAGACAAGAGAGACTCCTTCGACGAAACGTGATCAAGGGTTCAGTAGTATCCTCTCAGAAAAAATAAGCTTCGCACAAATTGTATAATTATTAAAAAGTACGCTTACTAACTTACTTTCTATGATATTGGAGATTTATAGGCTACTTGATATTTCACACTCAATATTTAAACTAACTTTTACAAGCTCTCAATCCTAAATGCTGATTACGTCCGTCTTGTGAATTATGGAAGGGATGAACTTAAACTACCACACCGCTGCGGGTTGGAGTGAGGAAAATTACGTATCTACGTACGTAGGTATATTTTTGAGAATGCAGATCCTAACTAATATTATAATGAACTGTGAGTTTGTTTCTTTGTTACGCTTTTACGTCTTAACTACTCAACCAATCATCGTGAAACTTCGTACTTGCATTTCCAAGGATAGAAAAAAGGAAAAATGTTACATTTCATCCCGAAAAAAATACTGTGGCCGAGAGATAGAAAAAATAAAATACCACTGCCTTGCGATATAGCAAAACGATTACATACATCCTCTATCGAAGCCGATGACAAAAAACTAGAAACGCAAAGACCACCGAGTAACTTATTAAGTAACTTACTATGTTCCTTAAATACATGTAAATTATATTACTGGAATAACTCTTTATTACGTTGTAATCAGATTCCTATCCTTGTTAAAAGAAGCCCATTCGCTAAATTGGGTCATCAATTATCTCTAACAAATTTTACAAAGACCTGTTTAGCTGAGTCATTGTTCGCTAACGACCTTCATGTCAGGGTCCGGATAGTAACTATGTGAAAGTATATAACATTATATATACGATATTAGAATAAGGATTTATAAAAATTAAACGTTTCAAAACAACTTTTATGAACATTAAAGACAGTCTGCTCGATTAATAAAGAGCTTCTTATATGTAAATTGGGGGAAGGGTCACAGTAAAGGATAACATCACATACGAGCGTGTCTGTTAATACTGAACAGGGTTCAACAATACAAACAATGTGTACTTAATCTGGGGTTCTCAAACTATTCCGGACTTTTAACTTTTAATAGTCCATTAAAATTAACGCTAGCCAATTATAAATATACATTTATATTTAACCTTACAGGTTTGATATAAATAGGTGTTCTGTCGCTTACACCTATACATTTATAGAATTGTTTGTGTTGTTGTACTGTGAAAATGTTGAATTGACACAAGGCAGAGGTTCTCAAACTATTCTGGACTTTCAACTGCCGTGGACTAATTTTAAAGCTAGTCAAATATACTGATACATTTATCACTTCACTTGAGGTTTCACATAATTATAGGTTGTTCTGTCGCTTACACCTATACATTTATAAGATTGCTAATTTGCTTTTTACTTGTCTGTTGTAAACTGTTTCACATTCCTTTTTGTTACATTCCTTTTTGTTTAAATGATACCATATAATAATATACCGCTGAATATAAATGGGCAATTAGAATTAAGAATATAAAATTCAAATTAAAAACACTATTCTTAAATAAGAATTATAAAGTAGCAGATTTACGAAAATACGTATTTAAATTAAGTAATAAATTATTTAAATTGACCCAAAAGAACACAAATCAAGAACCACAACTTCTGACTCAACAACATTTGGTCTATTTATTTCGGTTACCCATTAATTATCTCAGCATACCACTTTCAATTAAATAATTCTTCCATACATGCAGGATTATTTCTTTATAAATAATATAACAACTCCTCGTGAATAATTCATGTCAAACAACTATTTTTATTACAAGTATATTTACAAGCAGGTGTTTGGAAATAATGGACTGTAGAAATTAAGTTTGTAAAAACTTAAGAAGATGGTGGATTCGATCGAATGGCGACTAGATAGTAGTTAAACCAGATGTTTGTCTATAATAAGCCCTTGTCTTACTAGCCCAGTGTAATACAAGTATGTAAATGCAACTCGAAGCTTGGACGATTACTATTATCAAGGTAAAAAATGAATACATTAGCGTTTACATATATATCGATGTCTCTTGTCTTGTTATGAGTATCTGGAATATAATATAAGATTTAATTAACATTTAGGAATATCGGCATATAAAGATAATTAACGAGATGTAAATAATTAACAATATATCTGCATAACTTGAAATAACTTGACACGTTAAATGAGGATAAAATAATAAGACTTGTTCTGACTTAAGTTTCAAGTTAGACTAGTTTAAGAGTAATTGATGTGTGTTTTTATATTTAAATGGTTCAGTGGAATGAATTGCTTTAAAAAGTCATTGTAATTATACTGAAATAGAATACTTAAAGCGTGGGATTTTATTTTACAGACTACATTTTAGGTTAATGGACACTAATCACTAAAATATCTTTTGTGTTTAAATTTTCGGGAGGCATGATGACTGTTATATATACATACTCGGCATGTTCGGGTAAATTAATCGGAATTTAGCTCTACTAATTTCAAACCCATTCGGGGTTCCTATTCATGAGCTCGAAGCATGGCGGCGTGAACTGTCTACCGGCGCGGCGTGAACTTTGTTTGAACTAGTCGGACAAAATTTCGTTTAATTTACCTGAACATAGCCGGGTAAATAAATATTTAATTATCAAAGTACCTACTTAAAAAAAAATGTTTTATGTGTTTATATAAAAATTGCGATATTATCTCTTCTCTGACCATTACTCAAGTGTAAACTTCTTATTTCCTAATAATATATTTGAAACCCAATTGAAATCATTTTATTTACAAAACGACGAAAGTCATATTTTATTCGGTAGCCCTAATTTATTCAGGCTCGCTTAAGATTGACTGCGATGTTTTTAATGAAATAAATTTAATTAAAATTCCATTGAATGATTAAAGACTTTACAATCTTAGAATACGGAGTTACATCTACTATCAAGTTATTCAAAAACACTGATTTGTTTTGAGAAGTATAGGGATCTTTTCCATGATTTTAAAAATATATAATAAAATATATAAAGAACATTATTTTAAAGTAAAAAAAGAAAGCTCCGTTAAATGATATTTATATTACAAAATATACCACTCCAACCCAATCAATATAATAAATGTACAATATGTCCCACATTATTCCAGATAAACCACTTAAAAAAAACCACCCGTCACATCCTTAAATTCTTACTCAACACCATATAAGGAATAAAGATGCGATGAGAAAATATACCGCAATACCAAAATCGTCGCAACGGTCGATTTCTTATAAATATGAAAATGAAATATTGAAACCGGTATACAATAATTAAATACGTTTATGTCTGAGTAATTAAAAATGTTGGAATCATTTGGGGCATGTTCAATCCGTATTAGGAGCAATTGAGCTGATGGGCTGAATTGGGTACACTTGATTAGTTAAGGCGTCTTCGTTTAAAATGAAACACGTTACTCCCAAGATTGTATCTGTTAGAGGGTCGGGTTCTTGTATTATGTCATTATGACTCATGATTGCTTTAACGACTTATTTTATATCTATTTCGGCCCTTTTATCATGTAATTAACCTTTGAAGTCATATAAGCTAAGAGTTTTGAAACATCCTCCATGTTGTCTGTAACCTATGTGCTCGACTCATCATATATTATATCTCTGTGACTGTCTTTGTCGTCAGCTCGAATGATATATTTTGGGTAAGTCAAACACAAGAGAACATTATCACGTCAGCGGGCTGTAACATTGAATGTGACTGATTGCCCTTTCAGACGAATATTAGATTTCGATTGTAGCTAGATATATATATAGATTTTGGCGAAAGGAACTTTAAGCTAATTACATTATTGTATGATCTACAAATAAGTGTTCAATTTCATATCCTTTCGATAAAAAGTACGCGTTATTTTCTTACCGATTTGAATGTTAATAGGACGATATCCAATATTATAGGAATATTACCGTAGTAAATATAAATATATTATACTTCATGACAGCTATGTTGTTTCGTTCGTACCGAAGCTGTCATATCTGGTCATAAAGTACTTTATACCAGTATGAGACGAGTGTGGGTGGGGTTTAATAATATTGATATTAGGCTTACTACCTACTTAGTAAGTCTTGTAAGTTTTCGATATATGTAATGTAAACTAAAAAAAAAACAAACGAAGGAATAATAAAACAAGTGTAATCAAAAAAGACGAAAATTTATTAGGTATTAATATTTTTTTTAATACACTTGATCTATTGGTTTCAGATAGTCTGTAGAAAACCTTAAACCCGCATTATATATAATTCTGTCAAATATAGCATTAAAAACTTTTTAAAGCCCTTACGGTAATTAACTATTTGTCGCTCTGTTTGAAGAGTTTGTAAATATTAGTTTAACTGTCATCGTTGTATTTAAGTAAGTTATAACGGCCATCAAATAAATAATTTAAAACCTTGTAGTTGTTGAAACTTGTCCCTTTACAAACTTGTCTAACTTTTGTAAATAATTCGTAACACTTACGTATAATATGTAATAATAATAAAGTATTTATCATACAAACATTATAGTTTAATACTGAATATACAGTTGCAAACCGTTAAAGATACTGGATTTCCGGGTTCGTTACGATTACTGATAAGTATAGCTTCGCAAACGATTCGCTATCGGTCATCGACCTTACCGCTTATTTCATTTTATTTATTTATCTATTCCGTTTGGAATACCAGTGATCTCTTCTGTTCATCAAATGGAAATGTTAGGCCCGTTTTGATAATATACTTATCGAAGTAAGCCCTTCTGACACTCCCTAACTCAAAATTAAAGCTATGAGAGTTCCAAACTTGCCCTGATCAGAGAAGAACCGCACAACAATTTCAACCGGGTATATATTTATTGTGGTTACTTTTAACAAAACGTCAATATTGATTCAGTAATTTACGAACAACTAGAACCATAGCAACAATTCTATGGCTATAGAATAATATAATCAAAATGAATTCAGAATATTGAAATTGCTGAATAAAAGACAATTTATTAAAGAGAACAAGATCCCTCTGTAATTAGATCTGTCGGGATCGTAATGCAGGTTCATATTGCTGCAATGCCACATTTCGCATCGATTGGATTTAACGTCGTTTACAGTAAATTGTGTCACGTAATGTCTAATAACCTTTCCGAGAGATTCATATAATAGAATAGGAGTTTTATTGAGCAACGTTATATTATTTATGGTACAGACACTTTTTTTTTTACGATGGGAAAATCTTTTATGGATACCGCCCTGCCCAAGGGAGTATGTTTGTGCACATGGAACGAATATGTGATACTCGCTGGTATACAGACTGCTGATACCAGCAGACTGATACCCAGTATCCCAACGGTTACCAACATCTCCTTAGTCTAACGCTGGGTTCGCTATCACCGTGACACCCCTGAAACCCCTAAACAAAAATATAAGAAAATCAAGTATAGAAATTAAATGTGATAGTGTTATCATATTTGATTTTTTTATTATTATGTCATTTTTACTCCAATTGATTGATTTAAAAGAACAGTTAATCCATAATTTCTAAAGATATTTTCTATAAAATTTATCGGTTTATTGTACATTTATATGTACATTTTACCTGGCTGTTTAGGTTACAAAGGAGAATTTATTTTGAACTAGACCAGCAATAATTCGTGAAATGCTTTGTGTTTAATATTTGCAAAACCACGACTAAAGTTTACGCGAAAACATGTATGTTCTTGCCACATATGTTATATTAATATTAAATTTTACTACAAATACAAATATCATTATATAACACTGGAATTACTAGAATATATATGTAATTAGGGAGTTATTTAATAGTAATGAGCATATATAAAATATTTAAGCTCTATTCTTTTGTGTTTGGTGTTTTATTGTAGAGTAAAAATGATTAGCAGTGGTTACTACCACTGCTAATAATATGGTAATAGTAGTAGTACTCATTATTTAATTCTAGTTATAAAACAATAATCATCAAAATAATAGTATTTATTTAAATTCTATAGAGAATTTCCATAAATACTACCACATTATTCTATAAGTGCAGTAGTATATTTTACCATACGTTCGTACATATGTAGCTGTACGAAACTACCATCACGCTGAGTATTCGACTGTTCGCATACATTAGTTCCACTAGATAAATTGTCTAATGCTTTTAAGTGGTTCTTAAACTAGAGCACGGATATGCTCATATGTTGACCCCATTAATTAAACAAGGACACCTTTTGTTAATGTGAAGTTCAGTTATTAAACCAAGAAGGAAGTTATTTGTCTCTCTCTTTTTTTTTTTATTAAATATTAAATCATCAATAAATCTATTATTATAAATTTAACATTACTTTAACATTTGGAATGTCTTTTGTCATTTGTGTGAATGTTTCTCTAAGTATATAAATATTTTAAATTGTTTATTTAGATTCAGAAAAAAATATATGAAGTAAAATTCGCTGTCAGTTTCGTCAAAAATTCTAGCTTTCGTGTCTCTGTGGAACGTACGAGTAGTTGGTATTAAAATTCTCTTCCTCTATGCTCATCATTCATTTGTGTCAATTGTAGACATAAGACAATTTAGTCGTAATGGTTTTAAACATACTACGTAAGTATTATATCTATACATATTTAAGACTAAGTAAATAATTATTATTACAATTTTAGTTGACACATATTAGTTGAAATATATCTAAGAATATTTGTGCACATATATTTAATTAATCGAAGTAATGCTTACGATAGTATAAATTTAGATAGTTGGTATGAAGATAAAGACGATCATATATAGAATGTTTAATTCACTGAGACGGGGATATGGTACCTCAATTGGTAGAGCGACGGGACGGTTTTCCAGAGGTCGCCAGTTCGAATCCCTGCCCGTATCGGTTTATTTTTCATTATATTTAATTAAAAGATATGGAAAAGTTCTGGTCTAATGTATGTACATCAAAAATAGGTCAAAATTTACTTACAAGACTTGCACACACATAAAAGTAGATTTAAAAATGTTTGTACAAAGCTAACGATGTTTCATTTAAAATTCAATTAACCGAATATGTACCTGGTTTAGATCTCCCTGAAAATAAAAATAATTGCATAACTATGAAAAAAATATAAAAGAGACGCAAGTGACACAGATTTTGTGGAAATGTTGTTAACAAAAACCTGTTAAATTAACATTATCCTTTTCAATGAAATAGACATTTTAATTTTAGTTACTAAGTATACTTAGATACATTTAATTGGCATATAAATATATGTTTTCCTTAATGTAAGTTTTATTCCTTAATGTGAGATAAATCTTTTAAGAATTATCAAACACTTAGAACTAAATATTTTTTTTACCAGGTGGTGAAACTGAACATAATTTTAAAAGCAGTTTTGAACTGTAATAAACTGACTAGAACGGGTTAATTCCACGAGTTGATGTATCTATACTTAATCTACCGTTAATCTACAGTTAATGTATCTATAGTTAATCTTAGTACATAAAACAAAGACAAGGATTCCATCCTGCTTGCATCGTTCACACGACCATCCGAACACGTGTCGCTTGTTCCCACCAATGTTGTATGCGGGTATATTCTCCTAGTCACTTACTACACATTTGATATTACTTTAAGCAATAATGCTATTTAATTTTAGTACTTAGGATCTACTTTTGCTTGAATATATTTTAATACAGTTTTGTGATCTGCGCAGTGTGTGCTAATTGGAAATAAATATATTGACCTTATATTGCATATTAATTATATCGATTAAAATGTAAATAATAAAAGTGAAGTATCAAATGAGAATTAATGACAAACAATATAGCATATTTTTTTAATACAGATGTGAAGACATTTGATGTTAATGGAACAAGGTCGGATATTACAATATTATGCTAGTAGAAGTTATTTTTGTATAAGGAGGCCTTCTTTCCAAATTTAAAAAGATTTTTCTTTCCAAATTTGGTGGATAACCAGCCAGTAGTAGAAAATGATACACAAATAACAGAAAAACAAATGGAATAATGAACAATAAAACGCTTTAATGAACAAAAGAAATGGTGAGTAGCAAGCAACAGCTCACAGCATTTTCTTTACATAAAAATCACATACCTCTCAAGAAAGTAGAAACAAAATCTCTCCCCAACCTATCAGTCTAGATTATTCCATTACACTTGACATATGTATTCCAATTCGTGTCACATTAGTGAGGTGCAAAGCTGTTGAAACGTGTCAATATGATATAACGAGTAACGGAGAGCTTGATATTTGATGTCGCCTTCTTATTATTTAAAGCTATAATTTACGAGTGCTTCAAAAATTGTAATATTTAAATTAATGTTAGGCTGTTTCGTCATTTTATCTACTGGCAGAATATATCCACCACTTCAGAATATCAGTGTTTTAATAAAGGTTTGTAGTTATTATTTATTCATAGGATTACATGCTCTAACGTCAAAGTGCCGTAACAGAGCTTAAAATACCTAAACCGATTTTACGAGAGTCATTTTGGGCAGGACATTATCTAGTGAACGAGAAACACGAGTACATGGGTGCTCATAAGAATAAACTGCCAATGTTACCCCAAAGTGTGTACTTAGTTTATTTTGCATTTAACAGGTATTAGGAAGTTTCTAAATCGGGTTTAAATTTTTAAAATAAAGATTAGATTTTTAATTGATTACATAAATTCGTCTAACAGCAGGTTTGGTTAAAATTGTGTTTATTTTCAATGTACATATTATCTGTATTTTTTTGTAATGAACCTCTAATTTTAATTCCTATTCTGTAGTAACATTTATAGAAAATGTGTATTCTACTTAAAAATATATATATATCAATTTTAATAAATCTGAGTAATTTAACCTTACCTAAGTTAGAAATATGAACTTTATTTTCAATACGACAGAGACACAATTATCACCCAGCAAAACTAAGAAATATCATTCTATGTATGAATTTATCTCAACAGTATCCATCATGACAATTTATAATAGGGAGTGTACTGTTTTGAAATCAAATATTTGTATTAGAAAATTTCAGGAAAACGTAAAAGTGTGACAAAACCCTTAATACGTTTAATATACAAGTAAATGTACAAAACGATTCTCTACTACCATCTGTCTCTCTGAATATTAGTCTACTAATCTTAAATCCTCATCGTGTGAAGCTTGGATAAATAACGTTATAAAGAGGGACTTCATTCATAGCAGTTCATAGCAGTTCATAGCAGTTTCCTGTACAGGCTGGAGCACTAACTGTAATATCCTTAACGATTAGCTTTCACCGCAAACGTTAATTGTATTCCTGATAATTATCTAACACTTGATATTCATTGTTTTCTACACGAGCCAATTTAGTTTTTGTGATATTTATCGAACACTTTTTTTATTATTATCCTTATTTTTTAAAGGGAGCTTTTATCCACAAGGACATGTCAACTCCATCGTCCCTTATAACCAACAATAAAGCTAAATAAATCAAGTTAAAATATTTAGACTATTTAAGACTCATATTACACAAAGTACTATAACTAGAGTCATATTACACAATGTACTAAAAGATTGAAAATTATGGATAGATTATCGTTACTGGGGATCAAAACTTAGTGGCTAACTCTGAAGTTGGATTTGATAATCTAACACTTGATATTCATTGTTTTCTACACTATTCATTTTAGCTTTAGATAGTATTTCTTTATTATTATAAAGTATATAATAGAGTTACTACTCTCTACAGTAAATTGCTTAAATTAGCAAACACATGCCATGATTTGATGGCACTCATATTTTTACTGATGATTAAATACTTTTTGGACTTATATTAACTTATTAATTCTAAAACAATGTTCTTATTTCAAAAAAAAAAAAATTTTGTAAAACTTATTTATGTTAATACTTTATCCATCGAAGTTTGGGCTTTATTAGTGAAATTCGTCAAGCTCGTACCGCCTTTAAACCGTCCTCTGGATAGAATTTCGTTGACACTCGAATGGCTCTTAGCGGTGGTCGGTCTTGTCTCGCTCAGATAGACGTAATTTAATATCAAAATTAAATCAACACCCACCTCAACAGCGTGTTTATTTTCATTTATGTTAATGATTATTCTATTATTATACTCATTATCATATTTATTAGAAAAGTGCATTTTAATTATTTCGTGTTTCATTGAAATTAAATTCGAAGACAGCTTGTATATGTTTTTTTTTATCATTCTTGTACCAATGGAAGTTTTAGGTAAATAATAATTTAACTGCACCAATATGGGCTGCACTTCCAATTTTTGCTTAAACATGATTCAGAATTTCCGAATTTCTCTAGGTAAATTATTGTGACTATACTATATTGTAATTTGTATTAGTTATCTACATGAAACCAGACCAGAACAGAGAATCCATGAACCAGAGAAATATTTCTATACTAAAGAAAAAAAATACGTTGTATTTTTAAAATCGTAATCAAAAAATAAAACATAAAGAACCTATTAAATATTTAAATATAATCATTATCAACATTAAAAAAAAATCGGTATGTTATTTTAATGTCACACAGCAAAAGGACTCACTCATATTGTCTTGCGTTTTTGACATTCCGCATGCATTGTTATCGTTTGCATATTAATCTTCGAGCAATTTCCAATCTCAGGTTATGCACATAAAGTTTAATTTTGGGGAGCAGTTTCCTAAGTAATTTAATACTCACAGATTCAGTATGTAAAAAGTGTTGCCGACCTTTGTTCTATACTAACTACATTTACCTACAGTAGCCAATTTGCACTTTGTGAGTGCAATTATCTGGTTAAATTCAGAATAAGAATATTTTTATAAAATTATTCTACGAAAGCATACTATGGATATTTTTTTATATGACGTATTTTGAAGTGTGAAATTGGGACATAAACCATACAAAAAACTGTTTAAATAAAATAATTATCAACATAACCAGAACTTAAGCTGTGACCTCAGACTCCGACACTGCCAAATTATTAATTTTTATTCAGTTAGAAATACCTGCCTGGTAGGTTGAGAGATAATTAAAAAAGGTATTTTCGTTTGTGAAATCTCCACAATGCCATTCAATACTGCGGTTTTTTAGAATTCCTAACCATTGCTTTAAAGGATTTCGAAAAAATTAATAAGTTTCATTTCGATCCTGTAAAACCTATGGACCCATAAGATTCCAGATTATTTCTGTTTCTCCCTTGTTTAAACAGAGGTGACAGGTTCAAGTCCTGCTTGTGTAGATTTCTCATTGTATATTTATTATAATTAGATAATATCTCTAGATAATTAAAATTGTACTTTCATTAAGTGGAACTATGTTTTCATATCCACGGTGCTGTAAATAGATGGTCAAGTAAGTGTTAGAAGATTTTCTTAACTATCATTGTATTGAAAAACATTAGGTTGAAAGCAGATTCTAAAAAAGCTGCTAAAATTTCGTTGAACAAGAAGTTCAAAAGGAACTAATTAATTATATAATTTATGTCCTCATCCATCTTCCAGCCATTAAGTGATTAGATATATATTCTATTGAAATAATCCGTTTCTGCCTCCCACGCTGTACCCAAATTAGACAATCGGTATAATCCTTATCTTGAATCACTGATAAGGGAAACAAAACTTAATTTTAAGCTTCAATTATTTCATAGTATCTAATAACATCGATCAATTTATTAAAGTGTCTGATAAATGCGAGTATTGTAAATGGATTAATTGATTGATTTTACTCAAGCGGTTATTAGAAGAAGATTTTTAGTAGTTTGTTGTCTTTCTTTTCCATTTTTGAAATTTAAAAATCAGATGGAAATTCAAATAGTGAACATGCAATTTTCTTTAAATACGTAGCTCAAGTAAGGAATTTCTTAATAGTAAATTTCGTTTCCCGAGTAAAACGAGAGCATCTGGCCGAGTGGCATTCTAACAGGATTATGTTAGGATACGGTGGGTAAAATCACCTACAAATTTCAGCAATTATGACCTCTATGTCTATTGAAATAAGAGCGACATTATCGTTCACTTTCCGATTTGATATACGTATTGGAATTCTCAGCTGTAATGACCCAATATTTTCTAAGAGTTAGCCATTTCGTATTTTCTACGTAAGTATACTTATTATTACTAAAATCGCTGAATGCATTTAAATTTTGCTAACGGAAGAGGGAAAATAGAAGATTAAAGAAAAGCAATAAAATCGACCGGATTTTTTAATTGACTTGAAATATTTTATGACTTATATTATTATATGGCACTAATATAAATTGGATATTTCTTATATAATTTTGTAAAACAAATGAAAGAGTACCCACAATAGTGTATCTACGTCAAATAAAGTGCACATTATTTTTTTATTTTTTTTTTATAGTTGGAAAAATGCGTTACGCATCATCCCAGCGGCTAGGATAGTAATGGCCCAGGGGGTATGTGGGACTACCCGGCAGCATAGATGACGCTGCAATTTTTTAAGACTACCCACTAAAAAACCAACGGTTGACCTCATCGCCTTATTGGGACGCCACGGGATCGCTTTTGCATTCACCGGCGGAGCCCCGATCAACTTAGGGCACCCTCACGGCGTAGGCCCATGGTGGCGAGAGAGGTCCCCTTCTCTCAAAAGTGCACAATACTACAAATAGTACAACATATTAGAATTAGTATTTTCAAAAGAAATTCATTTCTATCCTCTAATTTGAAAAAATATTTCATATTCAAAACAATTCTGATTAAAAAAAAATGTGTCGCCACAAAGACACAAAGTTCACCTTGAATCCTCAGAACAAACTGTGAATCATTCAAGACGTAGTTCCAAGTCAGAATCAAACCCACGGGTTTTGGTTCAGCAGTCAGGGTTACTAACCTCTAGACAAACAGGTGACGTATTATATCCGAAGGAAATTATAACGAATGCATCCTATAAACAGCAGCCAGCGGCACTAGTGGGTGCCTCGTGAACGACCACGCCTGCACTTAGGTTAATATTTGAGTGCTGGAGCGGTGATATAGCGAGCTATAATATTTCTTTTTACAGTTTAAGAACAAATTAGTACATCAATAAAATGTGTTATTCCGTTAAGCTGTTTTAGTTTTAAAAATCTTACTTTTAGTTATAAAAAAGCTTAAATTTAGTGCATATCTATTAATTTTACAATGATTACAATTACTTTATAATAACAATGAACTTAAAGCAACGGATTATTTTATTGTTAAGCAAGTAGTAAAAGTAGGTTTTTTTCAAAAGCTTGTAATATAGCAAGTGCCTAAAACCTGTGCATAAATAAACAATCGCGTAAATCCCTCGCGGTAAGCTCGCGCCGGCCACTCTTGCGCAGCTGCGAATCTGGCTGATAGTTATCTTTCTAGTCTTCAACGCAAACGACTTTCGGATTTAACTTGTAAGCGGCGTATAATTAAAATTTAAATTTAGAATCCTTGGATAACCTTCATGAAAATATATTAATAATTATTATTATTAAGAAACGTGAATATAATATATAGATAACGTTTTATGTTTTTATTTAACAGGTTTTGTTGTTATTGTCACATTAATCATCCTTCCGGGAATAAAGCGACAGAGTACAGTTTTTAGTGACAGTTATTTATAGTAGAAAATTTATCTGGCCTGAAAACTGAAACAAAGATAGACAGTTTTTGATTGAACGCCCTAAATTGGAAGATTGGCGTGAGGACGATATTGAATCATAGATTTCCTTTTCTAGTCAATTTGCCATGAAATTGTGGACAATTCTGTTTTATATAAAACATTTATTAAGTTGAATTTATGTGAAATTATTTAATTGCGATTGGAATAACCTTTGTGTATTTTATGTTATGATCGTATGATGATGAGATATTAAATGTTAAAATGGTAAGTCATTATAACAATAACTATATTTATATTACATACTTGACTACATCATAAATTTTTTTTTCTAGTTCTTTGAACTTAGTAACTTTGTCAATGAGTCTCAAAAAAAAAAAGCAAATAGACAATTGTCTTAAAATATTTATCTTTTAAATTGAAACTCTCAAAATAAAATTAAAAATTATGTTCCTTTTTTCCTAATTTATGGTATAGAAAGGATTTGAAAAGCGTTGAATGGAATATTTACATAATAAGTGTATGTTAATAACGATAGCATTTAATATATACTTATGTCATGAAAATAAATATTTCATACAGCGTCATAATACTAACTATAAAATTAATATATTCTTTGACACGAAGTTATTGGTACCCATAACCGTGGATGCTTAATCGCTAAATTATATACATTCAGGTCTAATCGTTTCCTCAATGGTCCCCTAAAGCGACACGCTTCAAAAGCCACGAGCGATTCAGCTATTCATTTAACTTTTTTTACCATTATGATTTGTGGCATTGACTGGAACAGACAACTGAAGTACGATATCTTTAACCTGTGATGCGATTATCACCCTTAAATTTATAATGTAAGATTTAAAATAGGATGCACATATTATATTTTAATAAGAAAGAATATGGTATGGTATGAATTAATATTGGTCCACTGTGTATGGATAAGGCATTGCAAATTTCATAACTCAATTTTAATTGAGTCGTGTTTTGCATTAGTGATGTTTGTCTCACATAGCTTAAATAAAGAATGAATTTATAATTCAGAATTATTTATATCTAATTTTTATATATTTTCATATATAATACAATAAATAATTTTATAAGTACACCTTCAATAGTGTTTTTATTTTTATATATAAAACTATTACATTTAAAACCAATTGAGCATAGGATTACACATTAAAGAGCACATAAAATAAAGATATATTTGATAGCTTGATTAAATTACAGATGATACTTTATATTTTACATACGTTTTAACAACAGCGACCAAATAAAGGCGCTCACAATTTAATTGGGCACAGCTTGACGTGGGCGGTGACCAGACTTTGACGAGACGTGGGCGAGTGTACCGTTTGTTATTTCGTACAATAATTAGGTTTGCTTAAAGTTCACGATTCTCGAAAATTTTGTTGAAACTCTAGTTTTGCTTTATCACACGAGTAACACTATTTTATTTGTTGTTGTTGTTAAACTATTTATTGTACACTATAACACAATGTAAATTACAATATATAAAATAACAAAAAAATAAACAATTATTAAAGTATACAAATGTAGACTTCCCTTGAAGAGAGTTCTTCCAGTCAACCCTTGAATTCCTATAAAAAAATAAAATAAAATAAAATGTAACAAACTAGTAAAATTACGAAAAATTAAATAAATTAAAGGAAAATTATATACGTGTACAAAAATATAACAATAATAAAAAATTATAAAAAATTAATAAAAAACACATATTTAAAACATGTACCTACAATCTACTGACAGTGTTCTAAGAGAATTTGAATATTTTCAATTTTCTTATCATATCAAAGAGATAAAAAGAACACTAAAAATTTAATAGTCAATTACTTCATACAAATAATAAAATAAAATAGAATAAATTAAATAATTCAAAGACAAAATTCTGGTAAATTCCGGTTGTCTACCTGGTTGTAACCTAACCTAACATAAGCAATTGCTTACTTAGAGGTTAGATCAATGTGTGTAATTTGTTCTGTCATATTGTTATTATTATATTTCGCAACATTTTTTTACAACATATATTTTTTATATATTATTTTTTCGATATGTAATTCCGAAATTTTGTATTGTTTTTATATTTTAAATAGTGTTTTACAAAAACTGATATTTCATATATATATTACCTACTTACTTGTACTTGTAATTTCTTCATACTGACTTGTAATGAATGATTTATAATGAAAAACTAATTAAAAACTCTTTTTCATTGGAAGAAACATGGATTTACTAACATAACTCAATTTTAATAAAATAAACATAACATTTTTTGGAAAATATCCCAATATGTATCAAGAATACTCTAACGGATTTATATCTTGAGTGAAATGTGCACATGATAAGATGATATGCTTGTTTATCTCATTACAGCATCCCTGATACATGTAACACTTAACGCAGGAAAGCAGGTGATTTGTCTAGTTCCAAGAAAAATACCCCTTCATTAATATAAATAACAGGATCTGAATTTATCCAAGTCGTCCAGAAATCCTGGATATTCTTTTAAATGAACATTTTCATTGAGGCTTTTGGTCATAAATACCTACGTATGAAATTAAATATAAATAAAATATTTTTTTGTCTCCAATAACTACGGGTCACATACTCATCTCATATAGTATTTCAAAGTAGAAATAATTAAAATTGAAACTACAGAACTAACTACTAAGCAAATATAGTACAAAATATTAAAGCACTTCTATTAAACGATTGAACATCAAAGGAAGAAAGACAAAACGTATATTAGCACATACCGTTATCTAGAATTAATTTAAAACTAATGAGACTAGAGATAAAATCGATTCTCAATATTAAAAGTTTTGTATCGATTAGAAAACAATACAAGTCGGTACTGTTATTGTAATTAGAACATTATTATATTGTTATCTGATGAATCTCGAAAGTGAACAAATGCAATAGAATCGAGATATAATAAAAGATAATCGAGAATTACATTGCACAATAATCATTGAATACCTAACTACTATTGTATGTTAAATGTTATTGCTAAACCTAAACATTTTACTCATATTTTTCCTATTATTAAGTTTTGGGTAATAAATATTGATTAGAATTTTATGCTGTTAAGTAGAGTTCTACAGGTATCTTGTGGTCTGAATACCACTCCAACATCCAGCACCTTCTTCTAGGATGTAGATTTGAATCAGTAATTAGACTAGAACAAGTCTATTTAAAGAAACCGATGAACTTTCCAGAATGTGGAGCGGGTTGTCTAATTAGATGCATTCTGACGTCACAGGAGGTCAATGACATCCCGCATACACCCTCGATTACTCGTAATTGCTAGTTGCCGTGGTCTCGCTTCGATAATCACAAGTTTTTATTGTAGGTAATTTCCAGTGTACGTAGGATTCCTGCGCATCGCTCTATATATTATTGATTGCGTTTATTATTTACTTCTGATTTTATCCGTAATTGGTAGTTTGTTCCCGCTTGGAGACACTAATGAGCAAAGGAATTAGGAAACCAACTCTATAAGGGTATTAAGGTTTTAGAAATGTTAATGATGTTCTCTTTTATTTTTTTTTTTAAACATTTAAAATGTGCCAAAAAGTTTCATCGAGTGCTATCATTTTTGTCTGTTATAAAGCACACTTTTTAAGGCAATTTCGTATTCGTTAATGGTTTACTTACAAAGATATAAGACACAAATATATAATAATTACTTAATTATTATACAAAGTTATAAGAGCATAATTGCTAATAAGTTAACCTAATTTGAACATAAATTACTACAATTTGAACCAAATGTGCTACCGATTCAGCCACGAATGGCTGCGGAGATTATGCTAGTAGCCGCTTCATAATTACAGGCCAATTGCCAAAGTTCGATAAAAATCGAAATGCTTAAACCACGTGTTTGTTTTGAACCACTAAGTATTAGTCTTAACATATATTGATAATAATACTATAGCGAGTAATGTTTCAGAGCTTAATGATGGTAGGTACCTTCATACTGCCCGAACCGGATGTGAAACTAATTATTATTATGTTAACGAATCCTTCACTAATACCTGGACATTCTTTATGTTAATTTTTTTTTGCTTCATATGAATTGTAAAAATTAGTATCATAAACATATCAACTAATGTTTTACAAAATTTTAAAATACGTCATGTTCAAGAACAAAACGTTTAAAACTTTCCATCAATATGTAAATCAGTGATCAGACATTTTTTATATAACTCGCTCTCTTTGATATTCCTTTGACATTGAAATTTAAATAATAATAATAAAAGGATACAACAGTATTCTAAAAATATTTTAATTTATGCTAAATAGCTAGAATCTCTAAGTAAAAATGTCCTTAAAACCATAACCTCGGCTCAAGTAACTCAAAATTGTGTTCCATTTTCTCGCATAAAGTCAACCAGTATCACTTCATACTTCAAGCAGTAGTTGTTCGTGCCCCGTTCCCGTTATGGCGGCACCGTTTCCTTGAGAGTGCCCTTTTATAGGAACTGAAAATGTGAGCTTCCTACTGTTATAATTAGAAAATTCTAACTTTTGCAGAAAAAAAATCCTTCTAAATTTAGGTTAGGAATAAAAAGCTTTCGACAAAACAATATTTATTTACTTTTAGGTAGTGCTTAGTGTTTTTTTTTACGAATACATTTCGTTCTCAAGATTTATCCTCGCTGAGGGAGAACTACTTCATAAATAGTTAATACGGTGTTCTATCCATTTATGCTAAACGAATGATCTGTTCCACAAATCCGGTCTGAGGATGCTGTGAGGCTATACTTTACGGCAGAAATAAAATTAGAAATATGTAATATGCAACGATACTTCTTTGTAGGGTATGCAAATTAAAATTGCATTTAGTTGCGATTTGTTTATTTTAAGTGGATCAGAGGAAATAACATATTAAAAACGTAATTCTGAAAATAATACCTGAAACTTTATGTCGAACAAATATTTAGGGATGGAAAGTATATTAAGTGCTCTTCGTGATGTTTTATTTCTGTAGAATTTACCAGAGTCCAAACTTTCGTATTTAAAGAAAGGCCGGCTTAATAATATCTTAATGACAATTGAACGAGCACCAAAATCTTCCTTCGCAATAAAGAAAAGATTTTGTTACAACGGACGGGCACTTTATTATTAATTCATAAAAACGTTAATGGTTCTTAAAAGGACAGGAATATTTGAATTTGAATACCTTATATACCTTGAAGGTAGAACCACAACATTGAGAGCCATACATTTATAAAGATTGATTATAATATAGAAGAATGTGCGATATAACAAAAGAATGTATAAGTCCTAGATATCTAGAAATACTTATTTTAGAATATTATTAAAATTCAAAAATTCAAAATTCAAATTATCTTTATTCAAGTAGGCATTTACACGCACTTTTGAATCGTCAATTATATTAAATTGGTCAGTATAGTCAGTCTGTGAGTAAGCTACCACCAGCTCGGAATGCTGCTCTGCTGAGAAGAGCTGGCCAGAAACTCAACAGTTGCTCTTTTTAAATAAAATTTAACAATGTTTGACTTATAAATTAAATATATTATATTATAACATCAACCCTGCAAATGAGTCAATTTTATTTATTTTATTTTATTTTATTTTATTTATATTATTTTATTTATATCTTTTCCACTTAGAATCTTAAAGAAACAAATCACCTATTTTCAGTTAATGACATAACTCAGATGTAGTCAAAACTTTGAAATATTATAGTTAATTGCCAGCCATTAAAGGTTTAAGCAAATGTTCTTGTTTTAAATTGGAAAATATTTTAACGGTCTCCAGTGAATAGCGAAGTTTTTCAACCACGAGGCCTATTAGTGACTTATATACAGAAACTTAGGAAGATGCGGTTTGACAAAAAGTTGAAATGTTAAATATTAGGGGTATTTATTATACCTACGCTGTGGTTTTCAACTTAATGTTTATAGAAAATTGTGTAACGAATATGGTCTAGCTGTTTTTAATTTCGCGATAAATGTCTTTAAATCGGAAAATCATATTAAAATTATCAGCTTCAAAATGACTAGTGAGGTTATTACCTGTGTGTGTGTGGAGTGGAGTGAGGATAATAATCCTAAAAGACTATGTTAAAATTCATTGTTCATAAGTAAGAAATATCTGAACGTTGAAAAGACCTTTCAAATGTCATCGTAATCATTATCCTATACTTGAAAAAATTTAATCTGAGAAGCGTCTTAGTAAACCTCCCGTATTTAGTTAGTATACATAATGCACTTAAAATAGTCATCACAGCATAGCTTGGGGTATAACTGTAAATGTATGTGAAATTGACTGACCTCCGTTTTATCGTTGGTTACAGTTAGTTTAGTTGTTCTGATACCATTAAATTAGAAACCGTATTTTATGCGTGTTTAAGATAATGGTCAGTTTGTTCGAGTCATGTAGATGAACTAGCTTAGTGGTTTACAAAAGATATAGGGTGTTATCTTTTTACCTTTTATCTGTTTTGCATATATATGCAATGTTTACAAATACGTATTGTTATCGTATATACTTTTTAAAATCAATCTTTTCTTTATTATAATTTAAGCTTTTGTCAAATTCATAGAACTCCCTGAATGAGTTTTAATAATATAAAGGAAGTAATATCTACAAATTTATAGGAATGTTAGACTTTATATTAAATTCTCATATAAAAGTTGAAAAGAAAATATATTACTATTTTAGGTACATCTGGAACTGAGAATAAAGGTCGTAAACGTAAAGTGCACATTTTATGGCCAGTAATTAAAGCTGCTTGTAAACCAAAGAAAACGGAGTAAAGTTATTAAAACAACATTGTATGTAGGAAAATCTAGGTAAGTCTAACGTACTTCTAAGATACTATTAGCTTCAAGTTTCTTTGCGAGAAAAATGAGGAGAGCTTCTCGAGTTTCTTTTTGATAAAAACTGGAAAACTGGCTGTTCAGAGTCAAACGTGATGCTATATGGACTTTCTAGAACTATTTCCTTTTGTGTTTAAAATCCCGAACTCAGGTGTATTAAGTCCCTACTATCATTCAGGTATAATATTGGTAAAATACTTTTGTATTTTAAAACGTTTAATATCGTTTACCGGATTACCGTATCTATATCAATAATAAAATAAAAGTATGTTGTCGAATAAAAAATAAAACAAATCGGCTTACAAACAATAAAATGTTGATGGATTGATATAAAATACACGAGATATTACTTCGTAAATAAGGAATCTAATTTAGAAGATCGGAATTAATCGGCTGGTCATTTAAGGATATTATTCTACTTGGAATACGATTTCGTTTCATTCTCCATTATTGTACAACTTTCACAACTACCTTTCACATCATTTTAATATAATTTTAATTGTAAAAGTACACAGCTTAAGAACACCCAGGCCGAGGTTTCTCTGTATTACTCCTCTTCTACTGGTTTTATTAACTTAGCCCAAGTCATAGGTTATACGCGTTACAAAACGCGTTAAACATTTAATTTTGTGTTAAAGCATATTTTATTTGGACCAAATGAACCATCATTTGATTATGGATGCCTCAGTATGTATCACTATTTGGATAAATATGTCAAAAAGTATCAAAGTCAATATATCCAAATAATACCCGACCAATACAACCCTTGGCGTTGTAAATAAATAAACAATAAAAATATCACTTTTTATTAAAAACACTATTAACTTACAACTTGATCCAAACTGCAATTTAGAGCAGTTTAATATTAGCACTTAAGAATGGGTTTCGTCTCATATCTCTTTAGATTTATTAAGTTAAAGTTCTGTAGGTACTTTCAAAAGTGTAATTTGGAAGTTATATACTTATTTAAATATGTTCTAAATGTATATAATTACTTAAAAATAACACCATCATAAAAACATATTTTTTCAAGTTGTAAGTAAAAAGCTATATTTTAAATAATTATTGAACATTCAATACGACTTACATCAAAATTATATTATTTTTAATATCTTAGCATTCTATAGGCTATAGCGCATTACAATCTGATTTGTTGTCGGTAGCTTTTAGCACAGATTCCGCTCTGTAAATTATATAAAACTTTAATGGGACTTTGACATTTATTTCAAGAGCCTTAGGAAATAAACTCGCTTGCTGTGTAGTTTAGATTTAATCTAGGGTGTGGCCTCTTGTATATTGCAATAGCGTACATTCTGATTCAAATAAAACCTTGGTTTCTTAAAGCTTTTTAATGAAATTAGCTTTTATGTTCTTTTGTTGGTTTCGAAAAGTAGGTTTTAACAAATATGTAAAACCAAAAATGTGTTTTTCACAGAATAAGAACTTAAATTACATGTAGGTATTATTACACTTAATTTTATTAATTCATGGTCCGATTAAGTTAGAGTTAGATTCTAGTTATAATTCCTCAGTCAGACATTATACAATAAGATATATTTTGCCAACACTCACTAATACTGGGTCTAATATAAAATTATCATTTTGTCTGATCGTTTCGTGACTGGGCGCTGTCGTTTGTCCATTTGTGTTGATAATGAGAAATAGTTAATACTGCAATAATTTTAACAGACTCCGATAGATCGTTACTTAACACGCACACAATTTGCAAATCATAAAATATTATTAAATTTACATTATAATTTATAGAGCAATATTGCGTGATAAATTGCTTAGATTTTTTACGAAAGTTTCGAGAAAAAAAGTTTCTCATTAAATTTCCAGTTTCTGTATCTATATTAGGCGACATGTTAATTCATGTAGCTGACTTATTTGAAATATGTTTATTTACGTAATAATTATCAGTGTCAGAGATATTTTAATGTGGATATCTTTTAACAAAGATATAATCTTGTGTCGTTGTAAAGGTCATCAGTATTCCATGGTAGGAGTGTCATACAATACCCAGCATTCAATAAAGTTAATAGGTAGACTAAGCATTCAGATCAAATCTTTTATATTCAGGCCATCCTTTGATTCTTTTGAAGCTGCTTTAATTTTCATTCAGTCTGTATTAGTCCCGGTACTATTGCAGACGTCTTTGATGTTTGAATCCCATTATATTATATTTTTAATGAAGACAATGATGGGATTAAAATATAACAAACAATTATAACCGAAAATAGCAAATTATATAAACAATGATTTTAATACAAGTGTAGGTATATATAAAAATATATATATATCTACCTACTTGATAGGCCTATGTGTATCAAACTTATATACTATATTTTTATTAAAAGTATTTCCACGGACTTCTCTTAGGTATATTATTATTTTTTTTATTATTAGAAGAATTATTAATGAAGAAATTCATGGCTGGATGTTGTTTAGATCGACTTAATTATCATGACACCTAGGGTTGCATATTTTATAAGCTGAAAGAATTTTTTATATAAGTTACCTATTTTTGACATTGACACTTTTATTGACATAATTGTAAGATGCTTGATCTTTTGCCCCTAACATATCACAAAGCAATCGTAATATAAAGAAAAGTATTATTTTACCTATAACAAAAATCTCACGGAAATAAACTTTTAACAAAAGGTTGGCAGCGAATTGTCGCAATAAAAGCTGGATTAATGACTACAGATAAGTTTCAACTGCGCATTGCATAGCTAAATGTAATCACAGATAGCAGATATGAACCACATTTGAATAGGCGTGACCTCACCGCCGCACCCTTGACTGCTTACATTGTCCAGTAAGTGAAAGGATTGTGGGTTTAAATTTAAAATTTAATATAGTTTATCTAGAGATACATTTAAATTAAATTAATGTTTAAACTTTCTATCTAAATGCAAAATTATTTTATTGTAAAATTTGTAAGATGCTTTAGATTAAATCTATTTTAGATTAAATTTTATTATAATAAATGTTGTAACCTTTTTACAAGTGGAATATATAGCCAATACAAAATGATAAAAATATGAATACCAAAAATAATTTGGTTATTAAAAAGTATTTTAATGTAATTTAAATACGGAAATTTCACCACAAAATACATGTCGCAAATAATAAGTACACCCATTATATAATATCAAGTCAAAGCGGAAAATCTTTGCCAATCAGTTTCTCAATAGCATTGAACATGTCGCAGGTGAGGGAAGTTTAATTGACAAGAAACCGGTTGTCATTCTGACATGGCGGTAAAACTGTTACTGGTTAAAATCAATTATATCACTGCTTCGAACTTGTTGAGTTGTGAATATTGCGCATTATAACGTTTTCAAATTGCCAGGTTTTTATAATATTTAGAACACTTCCACAACCAAATAGTCCTAATTCGTACAAACTCTATAATCTAACATAGCTGGGATATTATGATTAATATTAATAATTTATATAATAATAGCTGCGACTATTTTTAACCTTTGTTGATTCTTAATAAAAAAGTTCGCCGGATGATATAGGCGGCTAAACAAATAGGTCTACAATTTAATTGAGTGTCATTCCCAACTAGCGGATGGGAGATCAATCGGCGCTCTTTGAGCTTAATTATATTTATTCTAACCCATTAACTAAACCAGTTCATTTAATCGATCCACACGGAAAATTAAAGGAAGTTGTTATTGCGGGCCCAATAAAAGACAGGTCTTATTTGATGCAGCTGAAGTTACAACACAAATTATAACATTCATTTTACGTCTAGCTTTGGAATTAAAAAGTGATGTAACTTTTAAAACTTATAAAATTATCATTAAGAATAAACTCGAGGGCAAGAATCAAACTCTTTTTCGATAATATTTCATATCGATCAATCAAGACTAACTGCTATAGAATTAAAAGTGCACCAAGTCATTCTAACTGATGCAGAACAAATTAAAGAAGCCAATTACCAAGAATGAGTCTGCAGTTGTTAATCGATTAGAAATAAAAAGACCGAACGGGCAGGTGGCTGGACAGGAAACGCCAGGACCCGCCACTGCGGAGCGAATGAGGCATGTCAATGTTAATTAATCATTTAAGAAGCTTAAAGAAAATTTCATGCTACACAAACCTCTCATGCTAGGATGCAAAATTAGATTTGGGATCCTGTTTTTATCTGGTCATCGTACTGGCCTACCTATTTAATTTGTATATATAAACATATTTTTAACACATTTTATAATAATTATATATTAAAAAATGCATTTAAATTCTCTCCTTTCCTGCTTCTATAGTAATATGTTATTGCTGACTTTTGAAATCATTTAATTGATATTATTTGAATTCGATTCTAGAATAAATTTCATAGTGTCCTCTCAAAATTCAAATATTTTATGATAATCAAGCCACTAAACAGGTATTTACAACTCAATTATTCGAAGCATGTCTTACTACACCCAGATTTTAGTTAATCTTAAAAGCATTATTGCAATAAAATGCAAATCGTGTCCATTTCTAAATTAAAGCATCAACACGTAGTAAGGACATTAACCTAACATTTCTTGAATGCTAAACACGAGAACTTGCCATCTCGTTCAGATTTGCGACCAGTAATGCATTCCATTTATATTCCAGCGCCATTTTATTTTTTTGTTCATTGTGGTTTCGTCATTGCACACCTGTGATATCATATGAGATATGTATGTGTGTGTAACAATATTGTAAGATAAAATATGTACTCAACTATTCCGTTTATATTAGACTAGCTTGGGATCTATGTTCCTTTATGTACTAAAACAACTTTAGCAAATACTAATTAAATTATTCAATATTTAGTATATTTTAAAATTGTAAATATGGAAAGTTAAATAATAACGAAACTCAGTATTTGAACGAAATGTATGGAATTATTTGTTGTGTTCAAAAGGCTAAAACAAACTAATTAAGAGGGCATGGGGTAATTCATACAACTTTCTTTTAATTTACAATTGTTTATTTAATAAACAATAATTTAACAACATTTGACTCAATGAATTTAAATACATCTTATTTATTAGCTATATAAACACAACTTAAAATTAAAAATAAACTAATATCACAGTTAACATTTTATAAGGTATAAGACATACAAAAGCTAGCGTATTATTAAAGCTAGGCGTGATTTCAAATTTTAATTTGTAAGTTTTATTTCCGATGGTTAAATTAATATCACAACCTGGTTTAAAATTAACAACAATGTCATTTATTGCACCTAATTTAAATGTGAAAAATATATGAAATGTAGAAATATATATTGCAAAATCTATTTTAAAATATAAAACCGTATCACTTTAGACTACCTCGGGCAAAATTTGAAATGTGGAAAGAGGAAACAATGTAGAGAAAGGAACCTGCAACAAATAATATTCACTTGTAGAAAATTCGCATCACCGAGAATTGGTTTGAAAAGAATCGCTTCTATAGAATAAAGATCTAAGAAATAAGTTATCTTAATATTAAATTGGTAATAAAAATGATATATTTTACAGAAGGTTACAAAAAAGAGGTTTAAATTAAATAGATTTACCTCGTTGGATCATATCTGGAATCGAATCCCGGGACGTTGATGACATTCCAAGTATTCTTATTCTTTGAGTAACTGAAGGATATTTGGTCTCGGAAAGTTTCCGACATAAGAAGTTTCATTTGTTCTAAGTGAGAATGAAATTCTGGTACCAAAGTTAAATTTTTCTTCATAAGATGTTCTGAAAGGTTTTAATTTATTATTTTATGAACCTGTTTCATAATAGCTAAATATTCATAGTAAAGATGTTAAATGTTTTTAATAGAAGTCAGGTTTGTATAAGCACAATTACCTATTATAAATCCCATGGACACGTCGTCTGGCAAACGAATACCTTCACAAATACTAATGAATCTTCCACCACTGTAAAATAAAATGTTATAAGAGATATGATCTTGTTATATGAGATTTATGAGATATGGAATTAATAAGTACCTTGCTACTGGTAACATCTTTAAGGCCAAACTTCTGCTTATACAAAAACCAGCACCACCCGTCGCAAACCAAAATGAAAATAATAACTGCAACAAAATTTTAATTACATTTTACACAAATAATACAATGAGGTAATATAACCGGTAAATTTTTAAATAACTTTTACAAAACAGTCGTTTAATGTAAATTATTATACAATTAAAAATGCTTTCTCAAGCATAATAAATGATTAAATGAAATGATCTTATTATTAGTTGATGTACCTTATTAGTTGGTTTCTTATATATTTTAACTGGTTCATATACAGAAGTTCTTCCGAGATACCAGTCTTCTTGATGGTTATAAGTCTGAAGCACACTGACCAAGCGGGGAACATTGACGTAGTTGTCATCGTCGAAGTGGCAAAACCATCTAATAGGAAAAAATACAATGAAAAAAATACATGAAATATTTTTAATAATGTACCTGTAGAGATTTAAAGGACATTAATATTTTGCACAAAAGTTTGAAAGGGTAATTAAATATTAATAGCATTATGTCCTATAAATATTTAAAGAAAATTACTTGATTATAGGGTCTCATACTTTGTATCAATTATTTCTCAAGATTTGCTTGGAGTGCCAATAATAATTAGTTCTACAGTATAATTTACTGACATTACACTTTGCGCAAATAACAGGAGCAGCGCCTGCGCAACCGAGACCACATATTGCAAGATGGCGTACGACAAATGACTGCTATGCTAAGTCATAACACGGATCCAATTTCCTTCATATCAGGTTTTGCATTTTATAAATTAAAGTGGTTACATACTATAAATATCGTCTATAATATCTTCTGAACTTTTTTTTTATTCATAAATAAATTATACTATTAGGACATATTTAAAAGTACAAAGGAATTAAATTAATAGCAATACGAATAGGAAGGAACATATAACCATGCAACGAACTGTCAAACTAGAACAAAATCTAAACACTCCTTGCCTCATAAAGTCCAAAAACAAAAGGAATAAAAACATTGTAACATTCACGGCATTTGGAGTTGTTTTTCTTCATTCAAATATAAATATAGCGGTATACTAAGTGTACATTTGTATTCAAAACTTACGGTAGCAGAGATCTAATTTGAGATGATATTATTTTACAGTACCATTAACTTAACTTCTGTGAGCATATTATCTACAATTAACAGTCGTATGTGGGAGGTCTGTCGATATCATTATTATTATTACTGTATATGTTATTCATTTGCATAAAAAACTTTTAAACTTTTAAGCTTAAGACCATTAAAAGTGTATATTAAATAGCCGTAGGTCTCTCAAGTAGCGATGAAAGATTATGAATACTATTTAAAGAGAAAAAAAAAGCATGTGACCAAACCCAGGCTTTTATACTATTAAAAACATAGTAGAAGAGTTGATTTACCGCGTGAAAATCATTGTGAGCCCATAATAATATTGGTCTTGTTCTCAAAAAACCATTAACTTGAGTTATGTTTATTTAAACACAGCTTCGTCTCAGATCTAAGAGCCCATGTCATCTTTGGTAAAAAAAAAAGACTCGGAGATAACAAAATAAACAATACAGGTAGAAGGAAGTGATGTAACGGAACAAACTATGAAATGATTTTGTTTTTGTATCATCATTTTTTAAATTCTATTTCTAGAAAATGATGAATTGGTAATTGTAAAATATGAACTGAGAATATTTTTTTATAAATTATTAATGACATATCTATATAAAGACTTATTCAAGGAAGTTGGATATTTAAACTGTTTGATATGACAGTCATTAGCGTCGTCAAACAACGGCCCATGTTCGTTATTTACCGGACAAGCTTCTAAAAACAGAAGTTAAGAGCACCTTGTTTTTACTAAAAACAAAAAGCACTCAACTCAGTGGTTTGAACTGACCGGTGGATTCATTGGTTTGATCTCCGTTCAAAGTTAATGAAGCGCATATGTATGGCTTCGAAGTCATATTACATTAATGATAATTTACGATGGTCTTAATTTATTTTGGCTCGTAAAATATTTTATTATAATTATGTTTGATTGATTAAGTTTCTTTCGACCATATTCGGTACTACTCATTTGTCTTTGTTAATTATAAGGTATACACCTCAGATATAATCATAGTAGTGATTAATTGCGAGCTATCTCGCCGCGACAGTGTGTTTACAGATTCAATTTTAATTGCATTATAATTGCCGTGAATGTACAACTATTTACAACTATAAATATAATAATAACCTATGAATTATTAATTACAATAATTAAGTATATCTTTTGGTCTACGGCTATATTTAGGGTGAAGTACAATTCAACTGAAGCACATTCTCTTTTTCTTATTTTTTTATGTCCCCCTCTTAGTCAAATAATATTATTCTTATGCCGCTTAATATGGCACCCAGTGTTATGGGGTCGAATGACATCGGAGACTCTATAAACAACATTGATTATCATGTGTCCTATCGTTACATGTCGTTCCAATTTAATAAAACATACAGTGTTGTAGATAAGTTGATGCAGTAAATTTCATATACTTTAGGAATAAAAATACTCACTTTTTACCGCTTTCCAGAAAATGATCATATTCCACTGACATTTTGCAACAGAGGTGTTTTCGTTGATGCGACGCAGAACACTTGGTGTTTACCATGTGTCCATCTGGCGACATAATAAAAAACAAAATAATACCTTATAACTACGGCACCAAGATTCAGAGTTGAATGTATTGTTAAGAATAAAATCGTTAAATTGGTTTTATTATGAAATAAAACTCAAATTTGCAAACTTCGGTATCACCGAAAATTCACATGTACAAAATTTACCATTCATTTTAATGTTGTTCCAAGAGAGGAAAACTTTTTGTTAAAGTAACCTCAACGACTCAACTTTTCTGATAAACCTTAGAGTTTACCAGCGCACAAATAAAACGACAAATATTTTGAAATGACAGCCAAAACAACAGTTTACAACTGCCATAAATTTAAAAAAAAATGGTTTCTAAAATGTGATTACAAAAATATTCCTTTGTCCAGTTAGGAAGTGTATAGTATAAAGTTAATAGCGGAGAAAATATAATATTAAAAATGGTAATGAGAACAGAACAATACGTACTTGTTTGGTTTTGCTGTTGTTGATTATCCGTGTCTGTGAAAAACCACGTCTGGAACAAAAAATATTATTAAAGAAAGATATTTAAAAATAGGTCAATGTCTATGAAAACTAAAACAATCTTGAGTACTTTTAATCTTTAGTACATGGTTGCTTGTAAACATTGAAATACATAGTAAGACACGCATAAACCAATAAAAAAAGTTTCGATACGAGAGGTCGGTCGGTCGGTCGAAGATTCGAATCCTGTAGGATTCTATTATGGTTAACTTGTCTAAACAAGTTTATAGACAAATCAAGACAGTTCGGTTGTGGCATCTTATCAATCTTAATCTATTAGTATAGATACTATATACCTACTTATATATTAGGAACATTAGTTTTTCGAAACATGCCTAATAGATGTCGTCTGCGTCTTCATAAAGACCTGATACAGAATTCTAAATTCGTCGAAGCGGTAGCCGAACTGGTTAAAAAATATCATAAAATATAAAATATATACCGGCTTTAAAATAAATAAAACATGTCGCAAGTTTTTATAATTCTTAAAATTATAATACGTTTGAATTTTTTGAACAAAATATTTTAGATATAGTTTTCTATTTATATTTATTGTTTGGATTAGATTGTTTTGAATTTACTTTACAAAGCCTTGATTGGCTCATTCTAATTGAAACGCCATTGTTCTGTAACTTAGCATTAATATGATGTAAAATACTTAAAAAGATACATAAAAGCACATTATCATGTGTAAAAATATAAACAATTTGTAATACCACTATATAAGTAAAATAAAGATATTTAGTTAAAAAAATATATAATTTTGTAGGGTTGGCATATTATTTAACATTGTGATTTAACATTGTGAATTTAAAGACAAAATTTAAGATTTTTTTAGTTTGGGAATTATGGTTATTACAATATTATTAAATGTGGTTTCGACATTTGTCAACGCCAATAAATGAAAATATATAAAGGAACGTGACTTTGAGTCTCAAAACGATGTGGAATGAATGTTACACGAATTTATATCTCACACTTGTATGGAGATGCTTGCAGTTATATGTGAAGTGGATAATTATAATATAAATAAATTCCAATATATCTTACGGTTATAATTTAATTTCCACCGTCTATAGAGTAACTTAAAATTGGGTTAAGAATCGCTTATACCTTCTGCAGTACCTACCAAAAGTAATTATTATTGAAAAGTTACCAAAGGTAGCTTGCTAATTTAGTTATTAAAACATGAAACATTTTTGTCCAAAACTTTTAGTGACTAGGAAAAGAAGCCGTTTTGAAAGCCTAAGAATATTTTGTTATATTGTAACATTAATGAAATAAAGCAATTTAAATAAGATAAAAAATATAAACGGTCTAAATAGTGATAGTATATTCTTTCAATTCATAAAACATAAAAAAAATCTGTAAAAATCCTTAAATAATAATATTTATAAAATACATGCTTTCGAAACTTAATACAAAAACATATGATGTGAAATGTTATTCATGTACTTATAAAATTAATGCTCTATTCAGATGTACATAAATCACATAAATATTCCAAAATCTCTATTACAAAAGAAGAAAAGCAGAACAACAATCCAGTCACGTGGCCGGCGCGCGCCTTTGTGCCACGCGCTGCGCAAGCGCAGGGTCCGTACAATGGTTATTTATGTTGGTCCTCAAAAGTCGGATTAACGTTCGATTATACTCGCTCCAGATTTGGGAAATGAGATGTTGGTTACTTTTTTTTATTGTAAGCATGTAATATAAAAATATAGGAGCGAAAAATGTGTAACAGATATTAGATACAAACCGATTAAAACACATATTTTATACAATCTATTATTCGTCATTTAAAATTTTTAGTTAAATATTTTCGAATAAAAATGATCATTTTATCAGCAATGAAAATCGTAAACTATTGTGAAAATCATATTGTGAAAATTATTTATACACAAATAATGTACATAATATCAACAATTTAGACTCCAGCAGAGAAATAAATGTTGGCAAAGAAGATTTATCTGTTATATAAATATTATTTTTAATGTTGCCTTCCCCAATATAAATTACAAGTACCTACACTCTAATGCAATAAAATTTTAAATGTAATTGTGTAATAATTTTCAATTTACTAATAAATTATTTGACATATTTTTTTTTATATTTCTAAACTTCTACATTTTCAAAGATAAAAATATAAACTTTCTGAGATACCAAAAAAAGAAACTGATTCCGTTAAAAATTCTATTGAATAAAACTTTTTATAACATTATAATCAATGAAACAGATTCTACAATAAGAAATATCGTCAAAGAGGGTTCGTTGAATGTTTAAGGTGACTTGTTAGACAAGTCCGTTGAGTTTAATGTATAATTTAGATATCAGGTTTTACAGAGTCATTTTGGCAGATGTTTATCTCTCGTAGGGAGCGTTCCAGGACAGTGGATCGACGATGAGACAGGTTTATCTTTATTGCGTGCTTCACAAGAGGAAGGAGATAAGAAAATATGTTTTTTTCAGTCGTTTATTCAGGTTGTGCGAAATTATATAAAAAAAATTTGCAAGAAAAAAAACAAATATGTCAAACATGTTGCCATTGAAGAAGTTAAGCGAAGACCCTATGGCCTCTTTGTATTAACATTTACACCTGACAGCATACATCTGTGTTAAAAACTGAGATACAGGGTTTGATCCCAGTACGTTATAAGTCCGTCCGGGTGTGGTTGCTAAAATAAGACACTGAGGAAACCTGAATATTATGAAAGAAGTTAATCGGCAATTAAAAGTGCAGAAACATTCTGAATTAATCTTTGCACTCTCTAGAGACCAAATGTCCTCTGACCAGCCGTGGGAGTGGGACATAATTCTATGACTAATATGTCTAATATTAGTGAGCTGGTAATTTAGAGTTGAAAAATACTATTTATGTTTGAGTGAGATAAGATGTTAGACAATGTTTGCAAACAAAAGACAAGTGATAGCAGATAAAAATTCTTTCTCTACAAAGTTATATTTAAGTTATATAAAGTAAATGAATCATGTACAAAGAAATATTTATAGTACCTGATAAGGACTAAATATCTGTTTATAGTGTTACAAGTGTTTGATCATTGGGTGTAGAACCCAATTATTATTAACATATTCCTATTGTTTATGTTAAACTTATATTTGTAGAAACAAGTTTATCTTTGTTGTTGATAACGTTTTTGCCCCTAGATGATAATTTTCCTAAAGATTCGAATGATTTCGCTTAAATAGTGCTCCGACAAAAAGTTTAACATTTATGGAAATCGATAGTTGTCACAATTAGATTTTTCAAAAGAAAAAAAATTGCAAGAAATATATTAAGTACCAAGTACATTAAACTAGCAATTTGTTATGATAAAAAAATGGGTTTACCTGATCTTTGGCCAATTGGAACCATGTTTTCAATATGATTGGCAATCTTGTGTGTTGATAATGTTTAGTTGTCTTAATACTAATAAATATATCATCCAGAGTGATGTTCTTGTTTTGCCCACTGTCTAAAATTGTTGTTTTAGTTACGGGTTCTATAGACAAATCAGCCACTTGCACTGACCGACTTTCTTGGAAGTTGAAATTCACTCCGCCTTGGTAAACAAGCAAGCTGCTGTAGCCCAAAGCTATCAAAAGAGCTGCAGCTTTGATTAACCTACGCCCACCCATCCCAAAGTCTTTTGGAAACACAGTGCCTAGAATACAGGCTTTGTCCTAACACCTTATCACTCATCTGTTGCACTTTGTTATCGAAACACTATCCAAAGTTCGAATAATCTGTGCGCATGCGGCAAAGAGCGGTTATAAACTAAATAAAAATGTAGTACAAGCGGTACGGTCGCGCCGCCTTGCAGCCCCACCACGTGCTGGAAGCGAGAAATCCGATATATGTGTCCTGTTCGCTCTCGCTAGGCCTACCTGCGCGTGCGCCTGTCTGCCGCCTGCGCAACCGCCGCGCCGGCAGCTACACCCGTGTCAATAGCTCAAGTAATTGTTACCTTCATCGATGGGTGCATTTTGTATGATGCATTTAACAAAAAAGATAGAAGAAAATAAGAAATAAGTTGAATGTTAATTAAAAGTTCAGTAAAAAATATATTTAATAAACTGTGAGTAAATCAAGCTGAGATGCTACGTACTTTTTTAATATATAATGTTTTCTGGAAATCGGTTTAATTTCAACATACATCTTAGTTAGTACATGCAAATATTTACATTAATAAATATTGATTTAGGTTTAGATTGTATTTACTATCTTCTTATAAAAATCTAAAAGGTTTATTTTTTATAAGCTTTAAAATGTAATCTTGCACAATTTTTGTGAGTTATCTAGGTATTGGTAAGGAACTGGAATTTTATATTTACGACTGTACAATAACTATACTTACCTAGCCATAATTATATTTTCCATTGCGTTAAATTTCTCTTAAGCGGTAAAAAGTGTACAATTTTGGAATATCGTGATTGTCGGCAAATTAAAGAATTTGAAAGGTTTTTTTTTCTACGCGTGAAATCATTTAATTTGTTGTTGTGGTCACATCTTCCGATTTATTTTCTCGAAAGTAATTATTACCTTATTGTAAGGTTTTTTATTGGAACATCAATTTTGCAATCTCATGTTGTTATTATTTTAACAAGTGACATTATTTTTAAATTTAATATGTTACATAAAATGAAATGTTCGTTTTAACATCTTATAGTTAATTTTAATGTGTACCTATAGATAAAAACTTATAAAAAATTTAAACTAATTACTATTTAAATATGCTGTTTTTAAAAACAAATTTTTAATAATATGAAATCCTATTTTTTTAATATGTAGGATGATTGCTAGCACTATCTAGATAGTGTTCAAACATTACATCTACCAAGTCAGTTGTCATTTAATTATTGCTAAAATAGTGTTATTAACAAATATTAATGAGAATCCTATTTTATATTAATACCTACCAAATAAGTACATACTACTACGAGAAACCACACAGGTGCGGGTTACCGCACTCTTCTTAATTAAAATACACAACTGTATAACCAATTTCCGGCTTAAAAAACATCTCGATCAGTATCTGGCTTTAGTAAGACGTTTAATATATATTTATATTTTTAATATATAAACTATAACGCCGTCATCATTACTATCAGAGGACACTCACTCACACGTTCATTTGTTTGTCCTTTTTTCCATCAAAAACAAATATATTGCCACAACATATACAAATTGTCTGTCCTTCTTTCCATCAAAATTATATACAAATAAATTTTATTTGAACTTATTTTTTTGCATAACATTTATAAAACATTTATCAGATTGCGTGTTACTCCGGATGTATCTTAAAACATAAACACCGTCGTTAGAAAGTGAGCCCATTGCTAATTGCGGAAGCTTGTAATGAGGATCGCACACGTTCATCGTGGGAACAATAACCGTTTAGACTTAGTCTGAATTACTTTTTAAATTGATATATTCATATCTGTGTACAAGTCTCTTTATATCGTTTTGACGGAGAAAGTTCAGAAGCTGTTACTATTTATATCTAATATAGTTGTTATAATTGAACTAGTTATGTATAAAAATAAGATGATTCTTTGAAAGGTGAAAATAGATGAATGGAAAAACACAAAATAGTGCGATGCAAAAAGACTATAAACTTTTCCTATATTGGTTTGTTTTGACAGGATGCTGAGGCACTCGCGCATTCACTCATATGATTAGAAGATTTGATTACTTAATCACTCACTCGTACACAAAAACATCATGTACAACTAAGTAATCTCATAAGATGAGGCTTTGTCATAACTTGCCTTAGTAATTCAACGACACGAAATCAAGCTCATCCGTGCGTTTATATTTGATCAAAACACGTCTCTCAGTTATGATATAAATTTTTATTTTATAAAAAATATGACAATTAATTAATTGATATCCCTAAGTTATAAACAGATTGATGTTTTATCTTACTCTTTAAACGGAAAGATAATCATAAAAATAGACAAAATTTTCGAATACGTAAGCTGATATGTCTTATAATTATGAATATTTCGCGTCTTTTGATTCGGGAAGCTGCATATTTTTATATTAAGCTATATGTTACACGGGCCACTTATCGGCACTTGAGCCAATGAACTGATTGGTGACGTCCGCGACGCTGGTATTATTCAATTTGCTTATACGTTGACTGACATTGATCTCATCTTTGTGTAACGAAGCAATGCATGTTTTAAATATATGACATGTGTCATATATTTAATATAAAATAGTACATTATCTTTTAAATAAAACCTAATATACATGTTTAAAGATATTTTCAAACATTAATACTTTATCAATAAAGTGTCATCTAGCAGGGAGTATGCGTTATTGTCTATGGCTAATATGTAGCTAAATGTCTTTTTTTATTTATTTGCAACTATTGTATGTTCCTGCAAGGATTTTGGGTGATTCCTCGTATATACTTTTGGGGATAGGTTAACATTAACATAATAAAAGTAACATTAACATCAATAAAAGTTATTATGTAATTATTAACCTAGCTTTTCACATTAACCATTTATGTTACTTGTAATGTCTAAGTTTATGATTTTCATCTTTGTCTTCGTTAACCAATACAATTTGAAATAGCCTCAGTAACAGAAGAACAGACACCAAGATTATTATATAAATGTTAACTATTATTATTGAATTACAGTAGCAATTGACGTATTTATTATATCTTTTAGCCCGAAAAGTCCCAAAGAGATCAAAATACATCTTGAGTGCAGTCTAATTTGTGCGCCATTAACTTTTACGAATAGTTTAACTGTTAAATCATAGATATTGGTAAAGTTATAAGTTTTAGAGTAGGTGAGATTGCTAGATCTTGTTAACAATATCCGTGCAGAGAGATGGGAATACTCATAACATTACGTAATACCGCCCTTAAAATCCATTTAAAAAAAAGTTTTACCACAATGTACTAATTGTCCTAATCTTAGTTTGACTATAATTATATAATAATTTTCACAACATCCTGTTCACGGTACCGTTCTAATCGTATTATAAAATTCTCCTAACATAAGATACCTAAAAGCTTTGGAAACTGGCTTTATCGAGCCAGATCTTATTAAATTGACGTTAGTCTGACACACACTGACACAGCCTCGGATTAAGATAAGTAAATTCACATCTGTTATTTCGATACTTTTATTAGGTGTGGCATGTTTTGAAATGGGTCATTTGAATATTATTGGAATACTAGCTTCATTAAATTAGATTTTTAATCCCTTTTGGTAGTTGATGGACATATCAAGAAAACGTATTAGTAACTTACAAATATGTTTTATTTAATGGTATAAGAACATTAAAATCTTTTCTGTGTTTTAATATCTGATTCAAGAATGCCTACTAACGTATCTATCTATAAAAAACTGTTTCAATAGGCTCTACCTACTTTTAAATTAATATATAATGAAACATTTTTGATGTTATTCTGAGCATTAGTTATTATTTTTACAATCAATATACTCGTAGTATTAAACTATATAGGTATATAGAACTAAATGATTTTGGATTTATATAAGTGGATGGTTTCGTGAAAGATGTCAGTTATATACCTATGTTAGCATTGTCGCCTGGGGTTAGGGTTTCTCTAAACCAAGTAAAGGATTGTATGACCATTGCATACATTTGACACGTAATTAAATTAAAAACGGCGGAGAGGATTATATATTACGTTAAATGCCTCATTTATCGCAATAAAGTGCATTTTAGGGAGCAAATTAGTACTTACTATTACTATGAGTAAATATAATTTTATGAAGTTTACTTACAATAAATTATAACACTTTTTACTGTAGCTTTGAACGTAGTGATTCGTTTGTCCTTAATTATAGTAATAACAAATTATTAATTATCATATATCAACAGTTCTGAACAGCGGGTTTTCTGTTTCGTGCCCGAGTCCGAGTATTTCACCTCATATAAATTATTTTTATAGCTTTTATTACATGTGAGTAAACAAACATTCATTTATATTATTATTTTATTTTGAAACTCCGTTATATAGCTGCAAGTGAGCAAAACTTATTTGTGTACAAACATAGCTCAGAAGTTGGAATAGTTATTTCAATTTCTGTTGTTGGAATTAAAATTAAATTAGTTAGTGATTTATTACGAAATGATATATTTAAAAATATGTATATTTAATATATTAGTTATATGATATATCTTATGTAAATAATTGTTGAACCTTTCGGTTTTAAAAGAAAAAAAGTATCATTGGCACATAAGTGCATAAGGGGATATGGATGACTATTTCGGAAGTAACACTGCGTTAGTGGCAATTAGTGGCAGGAATCTAATCTAAACTTTTAACAATACTCTCCCTCGTAAGGGCAACTCCAAAGGGTCTTACTTAACATAGATCACCGGGTACTTATATACCGATCGGCTCTTAGCTGTACTAGTGTCTTAGCCCTCTTTCTACATACGGGGATACGCATAGGCGTACCAAGGGGAGGCCAAGGTAGGCAGCTTTTCATTATGAAAATGAAACACGTAAACCGGATGTAAGCCGGTCCGTGCTATTCTAAATATATATACATATATTCAAATATCAAATAAATTGATTTCTTTGTTATAACCTGCTAATTTCACATACATTATTTTCCACTGTTTCCAACCAACTATATATATTTACCACTTTCATATTTTACAAAAGCAAGTAGTTGGAGACGAAAAAATATACGAAGAAACTTAGTAATATCAGGACAACCGAGATTTATTTATGAGATATGGGGCATTTCTAGTTATTTTTAATCAATTAACTGGACACCGATAAAGGAGTCCTTATATCAACCAAAAGTTGTAATCATCGGAATTGCCGATAACTCTGCCGATTATCTGGAATTAACCTTGACTATTTAGTCGCTTGATTAGTCCAAACAAGAACTACTGATCACTTGTTATAGGATTGGAGTAAGAAATTATATTCTTACTACGTCAAAATTCTTAAAAAAAGGACATTCGAAATCCGTTAAAAGAGTGCCGCATAAGATCGGTCACTTTGTATATCAATGAAGCTTATGTTGAGTTGTACGTCCTATAATTATATTATAATGATGATTAAAGAACTATTTATAATAAATAATCCTCTTGGATTTCCGTCTAACATATTATATCTAGGTTTTTTATCAACCGAAAATTGATTTTCAATTAAGGCTATAGTGTCTTATAATTAAATATACACTGTTTACTAAAAGCTGTAACAAATCGAAACTTATTATCATAAAGTGGTTGAAAATATAATTTATATGAAAGATGGAAATAAATCAGAGTATTAAAAATAAGAATCCCGAGAATAATATAACCTATTCATCAATAATAGTCTGTTTGGATAAAATATGAAGTATTCATTTCTATTTAACTTCAATAAAATTTAATTACCGTGAAACGGAATGTAAATGTCGACTAATGTATAATTTATTGCTGGAATCTGTTTAGAGTTTATTTTGGATGCGTACAAAGGAGCGTGTTTCTATCACAGTTAAAATATTGTGTGTGTTCTTATTAATCGTTAAGCTTATAGGAACATGGTCTCTTGTATGATTCATAAATCACTGCTTATTAACCATACAAGAAAGTCCTATACCATAATGATTATTTACATACATAGAGTAAAAAAATATTCAGATGATGTCTGGCAATTTTGACCGAGTAACCTGAACACGATTACTGACAATTTTGGCAATATACTCGTACTTATAATACTTTGTTATTTTAAATTAATTGATGGGATAATTATATTCGTAATTCATAGACTTAAAATATTTTATAAATAAATACTCGTGAAAATCTTAAAAGTATAATTGATATATAAAACACTAACTAATTTAGGATAAAAATAATAAACATTAAATAAATAAAAGGCATTAATTTAATTTAATTATTTCAATTTAGTTATTAATTTAATTATGTAAATACTCATAACCTAGTCCAACACTAAAAAGCAAATTCCCGCTTAGCAGCTCGAGATGGTTTTTATAACCGCTTAAAATATACATTGAGATTTATACTAAAACAACATTGCTATAATAATATTTCAGGCGGTAACTGGTTTTATTATAGACAGTAGAATGCTGGCCAGTTATAAACTGTTTTAATGAAGTTATAGTAGTATTGATATAGTGTTAATTAGAGTGAGATTAGAATATTTATATTCATAGTCAATGGTCGTATAGTTTCTTAATAGTCTAAACTTTCCAGATTAACTGATCGTTTTCAGTTCTTTTCTGGCAACAAAACTTCGATCCTATTTTTCTCACAAGACCATAAGCCGTATTGGAGGTCGTTGGGTCGGATCAGAACGATAAAGGAGATTAAGTTATAATCATAGTAAGAATTTACGGTAAGCTCAGTATAACGTAAAAAGATCTAAGATTTATCCATTGTTATGATGTCAATAATAATACTTGTAATAATAAATCTCTATTTATATATTACATCCATATGAGGAAAACATTTTTTATGTGTGTTTTTGATGTCTATGACCAGAATAGTGTAATCGTGTGTTTATTATTAGGGACATTATTTTGTAACCTTATTCTCGTGCAAGTATTTATCAAGAGAATACTAAAGTTCCTAAATTAGATATGTTTATTATGTAATATATATCTTGAAGTATTATACTTACTTTGCAGGTAGATATCGATTAATTAAGAGAACAAATGATTATTTAGTAATATTGATTAAAAATGGCGTCCGTAGAATATATAATAATAAAAGTTTGTTAATTGATTACCTATCAAGGTATCTTTTATCAAGGAAATATGAATAAATTTATACATTCAGGGAAATTTGTTAGTGCTCTTTTTTTAAATTTTCAACAATATTTAGGTATCATTTTTTTATTTAACATGCAAAAATTGTAAATGATTAAGAAGGAGAGACACGATAATGGACGAAACGTTATGCACACCGACCGCAATGGTCGAATTATAACAATTATTATATTATTATTATAACAATTCTGAATCATCATTACCGGTATTAAGATAAATGATTTGTAATTTACTTTTCGAAGGAAGAAACTAAACAGTTAGAGGAAACCATAAAAACAGAAACTACCACATCCTAACCTTTCGTATTATGTCATTTGTTTGAAGGTTGTATGTTACTAATATTAACGATTTTTGTTGACACTAAAATGACGTGATTTTGTTTGCTGTTGGTGTTTTGTTTTGTCCGATTAACCCATATTGTGTTAGTGGTACTAGCGCTTGACGTCACATTACGTCCTCGATTTTTCTATCAAGCGACGGGCATCGGGTCACATCGAGTCCCGCCGGTTCGCAAATTTAATGCGCATGCGTTAAAATTGCGCCAATTTCGTGACTAGCGGCCTCTACCGACATTTCCAGTCTTCTTACGGCACGAAAGAGAGATGTTGCGTCCCGCGAGGTTGCACATTACGAGAGATGTCAAAAATTTAAAAATGGAATAGTTCGAAAGTGACGTAGCGTCCACCTTAAAAATAAAAAAAATAAATTCATCGCGCTAAGTTTTAAAAAAGTGGTATTGTTTTAGATCGTTCTAAGTTAGAGTTTTTAGGATTAGTTCTAGAATTGTATCGAAAACGAAATACAGCCTTGAGATTAGGTGAGCTAGTCTAGTTGCCGTGATCGGTGGAGTCGTTACTGTGGTGTCTGCATGACCTTGACACATTTTCCCGCGTTAGCTCTCCAACCTTGTTTTCAATTGCACTCTCTCTTGACTTTTGCAAACACCATCATTCCTATAATTAGTGACGTTTAAAATAAAGTAGGTATACTAAGTGTGAGATGCTTTATAACCGTAAAATATTTTTTAAGTTGATAAAGTAATAAAACGATTGAATATATAATGCAAAATGATGACTATAAGTTAATAGGTATCTAAATTGACACTTGGTGTATAGAAGTATAACCTTTTTTGTTCTTTTATAATGTTGTGACCGTTTCATTGGCAAGGTCGGCGACAATGGAAACAATAAAAGGTAAGACTATAAAATTTGCATTTAAAATATTTTAATTTAATTTTAAGCATCGTAAATAGTGCTTCTACAGATTTAAGCTACCTTTTATCTTTATTTTTTAAATAGATTGACAATTATACAATTACCTAATTAAATGATGTAAAGCTTTAAGTAAAATAAACGAGTCTTTATTTGAAATATAATAGGTACGTATGTATTATTTCTTAAGAAGGTAGCGTTTTATTAACAACTTAGATTAATCTTAATCTACGGCTCCCGGATTAGGGGTAGATCAAAAGATTAAGGCTTTGACCCATATTCACCTCATTTAATAAAGAATAGAAATGCTTAACAATATCGTAAATACATTTTGAAGAATAATAATAATAGCTTAAAGTTGAGGTAACGTAACATAAAAAAATTTAAAAATCCGAGTAGGGTAAAACACCCAGTAGTCAGCCTTTTAGTGAGAATTTTAACTTCATTCAGCTGTATTTAAAAAACTAAATACTTTAAATGAATAGATTTTTTTTAACACAAAGATTGTTTATTATATTTTTAAAAGAGATCAACAAAATTGCATAATTATGTAAGAGTTATAGAAAAAATCAACATTAAACGAAATATGGCAATTTTGCCCGGTAGTCAGCCTCATTTCTCCACAAGTCAGCCATCTCTTACCCTATAGTCAGCCTTTTACTTATTCTTGCATGTTGGACATACAAATTCTTTATTATATACATTTTCATACATATCATCAGCAAATACAGTACTTTTAAATGATATCAGGCAGGACAATTGTCACAACCAATATTTTTTCAAGTCGAGTTGCCCTTTCATGGACTATACTTTTCCATTCAGACTTTAAGGGTTTGAATACACTTACGTCTTCAGGCTGAATTAAATGTGTCGCATTTGGAGGGAGTGCGTAAGGGATGATACCATTTTCATTACTATGTTCACGGAGTCGCAGTGTTAAATGGCTTTAATATCCATCAACAAAAACGAGAACTGGTTTTGAAATGTTTTGTTCTTCCACCCATTTGTTAAAGCCTTTGACAATATAATCGTAAAATATAACTGACTTCATCTACCCGGTCTCTGACTTTCCTAACATCCATCCCGCAGGCATACCATTTATAACATCTTTGGTCTTACATATGGTAAGATTACACAAGGAGGCAAAATCTTGCCAGAAGCCGATATAAATAGAAGAACAGTAACAGCCTCTTTTTCCTTGAGTTTAACGATTTTGTAGATATTTTTTTATATCCTCTGGGTGCAATAACTTTTTCAGTTTAGGGGCATATTTAGAAACTGGTTTCGTCGCCATTTAATGTTCGGTCTGGATTAGTCAAAATGTCAGTCACGTTTACATCGTCTAAGTGCTTCAGTAGTTTTGCAAACCACTTCCGAATACCTTCTTCGGTTACTGCTGCTCGACCTTTAGATATATTTTCAGGTATCCGCTCACTTAACTCCGGATTTCGCCTTAGAAATGACTGGTACCATTTCCTCCCTGGCCTATTATTCACAATTGGGTTAGGTCTGTTTTCTTGGGAAATGATATTGTGGACAGTAGAAGAAGATCATTACATTTTAAAGGAAAACCACAATTAGCTAAAGCTATGACCCAGTCTTTCAAGGCAGTCTCTTCTCTTTTGTAAGTACTGAGTCTGGTCCCATTTTACGAGGTGCTTCTGAAACCCTTAAATGCAGTACAATTAAATCTTGTAGAGTGCCTCGTGGTACGCTAAAAATTCCACTGGCTTCTCTAATCTTCATCCCCTTCTGGATCGCGGCCACAGCCTGTGTCAACTGCTATTCTTTGTACTGGTGGATTGGATGTTTCCACATAATGAAATTCTAGACTAAAAGATTTTAATTTCATCCTTATTTAACAGCATTAAAGTACAATATCACACAATACAACTAACGGCCGACTATTGGAGTTAACAGTCCATTAGTCGGCCTCTCAAAATATATTTACATTTAAACACGGCTGACTACTAGTAAAATGAATGTTTTTTCATCTATGAGTTATATTCAATCGAAGGCAAAGAACAAGGACTATTCTATGTGTTAATTACAACAAAATCCAAGAAATTCGTAAAAAACCAGTAGTCGGCCTCATGCGGCTGACTTCTGGATCAACCTTAAAAAATGGAAATCCAGTAGTCGTCCCACTAAATTTAAACGTAATTAACTTATAAAATGCCTCTAATCCCTAATGTAATCACAGAAAAAATATTATTTAATAACGTAACATAAAAATCTACCATAAATTACAACAAATTGATAAATAAACTTACCAAAACCTCAAGTACGTTTTCTTAAGAAAAAAATGGTCAAAGTGACACGATCAGTTATTTCGCTTTCGTCAGAGAAATGAACGAGTATAGCTGATCAACCTGTCATGGTATTGGTTCGTAGATATGCATATTATTCAATAAGAAAGCATAGATTGGATCAAACGTTGTTTCAATGGTTTAAGAAAAAAAACACACTATTTATATCGAAATAAAGCTTAAAAAGGCCGAGTACTGGTGCGGGGCTGACTACTGGGTACTTTACCCTACCTAATAAGAAGAAACAAATGTTTACGTAAGAATTTTATTGGACTTTCAAAAATACCCTGCGATTGCCGCAGCTGATACCTACTTGCCTTCAGATTCACTTGCCTGCTCTTTACTATCATTCAACACTTTTTACACATTCAATTTACAAAAACATACTGAACAATTGGCTGTCTGGTGAAAATACACTTCGCTAAAAAACCTTAGAAGACATTCAAGATACCTACAGGCTACAACCCAACCCACTCTTCTTTGTTGCACACCTTTTATGTTATTTTAATGTCTAATTTTGAGTTTAATAATTTTATTACGTACTAATTAAATGTGTTCTTTTTAAATGCTATAAACAAAGTTTAACTGCCTAATAAAACAGTAATGTAATATTTCACACAAAATTTCATGTTAAATATAAGTTAATTTTGAAAACATCTTAGTTGCGAATTGAGTTATATAACATTGTATACGTTTTCATTACACTATTAATAATTCCGTTTTATTATTATTATTGCGTAATAAATAACATTAAAAAAGGGTTAATATCAATTTAAGAGATGAATGATCTCGAATTCGAATAAATAAGACAAAAGTCCAGTTTAACTTTTATGTGGAATTAAAATTTATAGTCTAGTGTTAAAGACAATTCAAAGACAATCTGTTTCATCCCGCTTGGTTGGAAACGAACGTGGCTTGCTGTTTTAATTTGCTTTTGATTAATAAATGTTCTGTGAAGACATTTTTTCGCATAACAGTGAGAATTTTAAAAAATAGTTCTTGTTAATAGGCTTAAATGTAGGGGCTGACTTGTAAAAAACAGCATCAGTAACTAATAAATATTTTTTAATTTATGATAAACTTATAAACGTATGAAAATCTACTACAAATGAATTTTAAGATGTGGTTTAACGATTTGTCAATGTTAAATTTACAGGTGGACAAACCAACCAATTTAATTTCTTGGTTAAAATTTACGTTCAAATACATAAAGTAATTAAAAAGGTTCTTAAGGTCTTAATTTTATAATAAGGCAATACTATAACATAATTCTAAAACAATGTATTTCTTTCTGAAAAAAAAAATATTTTCCTCGATTTACTACTACCTACCTACCTACTTTAATAAGGAACATAAATTTGTGTCGAGTGTACGTATATCTAAAAATAGCGTTCATATACTGGAACTAATTAGAAATTTTCTTAAGGTCATCATTTTATATAAAGACAACATTATAAAATAATTCTAAAACAATGCATTCTTTTCTGAAAAAATAATATTCTCCTCATAGTAGCTATACCTACTTTAGCAAGCAATATAAATTTGTGTCGAGTGTGCGTATATCTAAAAATAAAGTTAAAGCACTGGAACTAATCAGAATTGTTCTTAAGGTCAGTATTTTATAAGCAGACAACATAATCAAAAAAATCTAAAATAGGGTATTTTTTAAAGAAAACAATTACTTTAGCAGGAAACAAATTTGAGTCGAGTGTATGAGACGAATAGATTAATATATAAATTTAAACGTCGGATATCTTATGTATGTATCTCCAAACCCGCAGATTACTGCAATCCTGTGTCTTGAGGATGACTGTTTAAACTACGCTTTAAATTCTAGTTCGTACTCGTTGGTACAATTAACTAACTTGCAAGCCCACCTTTGTTTAAAGTCCCATATTTAGTGTTAAATATTCAAGCATATTAACTGAACTTTCTACAGTAAATTGTCAGAATAGTCTAATGAGAATTTTATATAATATAGTTTAAATAATAATTATAAAACTATCACTTCCTTGAAGTGACTATAAACTATAATTGTTATAAACATATATTATATGTATAGACTACAAAAAGTGAACTTCAAAGCCGTCAAAATTATGAAATTACAATTAACTGCTAACTAAACAATCTGTCCTTTAGAAATCCCTTATCTAATTATATTGAATGTGAAAAAAAGACCTTCGTTTACTACAACATAAATATAGTATTTATCTTTAATACTTTTTATTAAAATGATATTCAGCTATTAATGTCAATACATAATATTCAATTATATCTTTTAATATAAAAACCACAAATAATGCTTGTTGCAAAATTATATGTATTTGTATTTTATTTTTAATGTGTTACCAGCAACACCAAAATGTTTTACATCACACACAGATATTAGTTTCACATAAATATATTTGAGAATATAAAGTGAATGTTTTAAACCTAGAAAAAGAGTATGGAATTATTAAACCAATAAATATTATTTGCTATGGAATATATCTAGCCACAAAGGCAAAAAATAACGATTTGAATATAAAGATAATTTAAATATTTTCATGCACGTTTAAGGTTTTTTCTTAAACCAAAAATACCCTTACTGAAAATTATCGATTCTCGTAAAGTTTAACGCCTACTAAGTTGAAATTTTGGCACGCCTGGTTTTCATAAACTTATGTGCTCTATAAGAAAGGAATTTTCAAAACTATCTATACGGTGAATAGCAGCTGCTATGTCTGTTTGTAGAATACTTTTGTAAGTATTTAAACATTTAATATTTTTTAACACTCACAAAAAGTTAAGAGAATTTTTGGACATATTTTTTTTTTACTATTTGTAATGTAAATAAAAAAATTTGATGTATAAAAAATTTTCTAAAAAATTACACGTAGCTTAACGTTGAGAAAAATCTATTTCGTTTTTGAATAGTAATTCAATGTATTTATTATTTATTTTTATATTTATGTTTTATGCTAACGAAGTAATACCTACGTAGTATGTTCATGAATAAAAATATATACTTTGAAGCTTCAAAATATATAAGGATCTCTTTTTACTTAACCTCGTTGAAACATTTCAGTAAGATGAGGGTATCAACTAACAATGTCTAGGTTTTTGACCTCTCTTTGACTCACCTCCTATGACCTATGTCTACAATATTCTTTAAGCTTAAATTTTTGCCAAATCTGAATTTCTGCTCACAGTTTTATCTTTTAATAGAAAATTATAATTAATCTTTTATTAAGATTAAAATCTAACTTTAGTATTTTAGGAAGATTGCCAATTTAAATTATATGAAATATCAAAACACAACAAGAATCCGAATTTTAACCAAAGGGAACCAAAGGAAATAATTGTAACCATTTGCCTTATAATATTAATATTTTTTTTTTACTTTCTGTTTTGCACGTCGACCAACATCCTCTCCTGTACATCATAAGGTTGACTAGTACAGAAAGTGTTCGTGGTTTTAAGCACGCCTATTGTGTTTTATATTGTATATTGTGCAAGATAAATAAATATCTAAGATCTTGCGGCATTGTTCTGGTGTAATATGCCTTGAAACTTTCATAAATGATATGAGCCATGACGTAAATTATAAAGCAGTTCATTTCATATTCATGAAGTAACGCCGCGGTGAAGGAGTTTAATGCTTTTAAGTGAAATGTGATGAGACCCATTGTGTTTAGTCATGGCTATGTTAAATACATTGTGAGAACTTAGTTTAACGATGAAACATGTAAAGTTTTCATTAGGATTAAATACACTTAATATGTGATTAAGGGTTTTCAAAGCTTAGTTACTCAAATATGGATGTTACAAATGCAAGTTGTATTATTTAAGATAGTTATATTATTTAATAACTATTATAGTAAATAAAAATAAAACTAATAGTAACAATAAAACTACAACTGTACAAATAATAATTTATCGTAGACAAACCTGTTGAGGAAACTAAATATAAATAGCAAAGGGTTGAACTGAAATTTGTTTTAAAAAAATCAATATTATTAAATAATTCCTAAAAGATACCTACTCTAGCTAGTCTTGGTTATAGCGAATTACGATTAGACATTATTGTTATCCAAACAAACGATACGGAGATTATTAGGTATAGTTTTACTATAAAGTAATAAACACTATTTTATTTCGTTTTATATATATCTTATGCTAAATGTCGAAAGATAATAGAAATTATACTAGAAAGTGTTCGTTATTATAAGTCGTTTATTATATTTAATACAGCTAAAATTACACTAATAATAAAATAAAATATTTAAAATATATTAATACTACATATATATGAAATATATGATGGTAATAAAGAGTTTCTTGGTCCAGAACATGAATGTGAAAGTAATTTTGAGAATTCTAATAACAAAAGTTTTTCCATTTAAACTTCTAGGAATATCATTTAAAACAATATAATCTTATTTTAATCTTATAGATATGTATAAAAGGAAAATTTACAAATTGGCACGTCTGCCTAAACTAAGGTTCTCAAGAACGTGAGATTTTGCACAAGGCTTTGATAATGAAGGTGGGCACTTAAAAAAGGTTGTCCATTCCAACACTAAAGAGGTGAAGGTTTCGCTTGTTTGAAATGGTGGTCTTTTTTTGGTATTGTATTTATAAAATTGATTTTGAAGTCCAATCTAAAGACTAATATTGTACTAATGGATACAACCCGAGAGAAGAAGCTCATGCGAGTCATATTTAACTTTATAAAGTGCCTAAACTATTGCGACTAGGAATTTCAGAATATTCTAAGAATTATCATTTCGAAACTATTATCTCAGCTTTCCGTAGCAAAAAGCCGTAAAGATGGGACAAAGCCATAAAAGTGCCTTATAACAGAATAATTATCAGCATATTGTATATCGTTTTGTATGTAAACGATAGCTTAGTGGTCCTTTCTAAATAGTTTGCCCCAAATAACTTTTGCTTTCTAATAACAAAACAAAATTTCCAAGTCTAAATCTAATTATTAGCCGCAGCGTAATTGAGACTATTAATAAAACTGTAGTCTTAGTTATATAGATAGATAGATAAAGATATAGATAGATAGATATTTAAACTCGTTTTTTTATCCAAAATTTATTAAAATACTAAGTATTATGTTGCTGACAGGGAGTTCTTGCAATAACCAACTTGTTGAAAATTGTGCTCATATTGCTTCACTTCAATAACTTTGAAGGTCTTGTTTATTGGCGTTATTGGTTCGAAAATAACGTAAGTACTTTTACTTTGTATGTTTAATATAAGAATCTTTCAAAACTTTGTAAATGAGAAAGCGTCATAGCAGTAGTGATATGGATTGTTATTCTAGTCTTATCTTTGGTAAAATTCTTATTTGTTGTCACATACCAATAGAGACTGTAAGTCTTAATAGTCAATACTATAAATGATTGTAAATTAATGAATAAGTGAAACGAGTCATTGAAGTTTTTTGTCAGTTCTTCTTCACGGATCTACTTTTTGGAATCGTGCAACTACAGACCAGACACCATTGGTGTCTCTTTGTTGTTTGATATCTTACTATTTAACTTTAGATGTAATGCGACGATGCTTTTAATTTCGAGTATTATTATGTTATCTAATTGGACAATTTCCTCAAGTAAAGAGAAAATTATAAACAAATTTGTATCAGATTTATATATAATATTTTAATACGTACAACGAAAATAATAATATGGAAAGGTTGAAATGAAATCCGATGTGTAAAAATATATGAAATAATATAAAAGATTTACAATGTTATTGACAAAAGTAAAAACATACATGGTTCGAGTCAAGTGGATATTCACGGTTAGAAAAACTCGCATAAAGCTGAATATTTTTATAGATGTTGTAAATACTATCACAAATAAATTGTCATAATTCACCAACGATTATGGAAACCGATCATGGGGTTATTGGAACTATTTATGTGATAAAATTTACCGTTTGGCTGAAAGACGCGAAAAAGACATTTGTACCATTTTTGACCTTAAATATTAAGGATTTTTGACAGTATTTGTAATAGAGTCCGAAACATTTTTACAAATTATCAGTTTTTTGTGAGTTTTTGTAACTCAATCTCTATTTTTTGGGCTAAAGTGACCGGACTAACTATATTACTTAACTCAAAGTTTCAATATATATATTTTTTTATAAATGCATTTATTTTATATTGTTTAATGTTATATTAATTTCATGATTTGACTAAAGTATCATTTTTAAAAAATAGAAATTAATACTTTTATGCAGTTAAAAAAGATTTAATGCAATGTAATTCCATGTCAACTTATTTTTAAATTGTATAATTTTATTCTATTATTGCGATTGAAGGGCTTGTACTCATGGTTATAAAATAAATAAAAATAAAATTCAAAGTGGTAAAACTAATAATATAGATATTCCTTTTTCAAATAACATGGATAAAAAACATACATTTTACATAGATCCACTAGACCATAAAATAAATATAAACCTTTATAAAATCAAGGCATTTGTGGTAATTGCACAAAATGTGTAGTTTTCCCCACAGATTATTGTAAAATGTTACTTCGGGGAAGACCGAATCGTATTTTAGAAATAGCGAGTTAACAGGACGTTGAACTGGTTCGTTTAATTTACTTAATAATTTAGTAACCACTTCAGGTTTAGTACAAATTGAGTTTAATATTAATAATTGGAACATTTTGAATGTTATTCTCATTTGTATAAGCAACACCGCCATCAGAGCTATTTAGATAATTAGTACTAGAAAATGATAGGTAACTAACTACCTATCATTTTCTACTTACTTAGATGGAGATTTGTTTCGAAGGACATACTCAGCATTCTGTTAAAATAATTAATTGTACTAGAATTAAACATTTCTGATCCTAACTTGAAAATTGAGGTATGTTTTGTTCAACAAGCAAACAGGACATTCTTGAGGATAGGACAGAAAATTTATATCAATATAAAATTCTATAGAATTTCGTTGAGCACAAAACGATGAACATAGAAAGACTTTTTGGATGGAAAGTCCAAGAAAGACACAGTGTATATCACTTTTTTTTTAGAAGTAATAGAAGTTTCCCACACGTGGAAGTCGTAAGATAAAATAAGAAATGAAAAATGTCCCAAAAAATAGTGAAAAAAGTTAAGAAGATTTTATTATCATGTTCTGAAAATTTATCTAAAGTTGTAAATTGCAACATACTTCATACTATTAGACAAAAAAGAAATATTAACAAAACTGAGAAAAACATAAAACAGCACTCCTACAATCATTGAGACCTCTTCGATCATATTGAAAACTGAATTATTGAAAATGTGAAAAACTTTAATTTACTAAGCACAAACAAAATCACTGCGCCAAACCTCTGGGCTTAACGAGAAATTCAGATACGCCGACTTTTTAAAATCTTATTTAATTTACACAATTTATATACTGTATTTGATATATAACGTTATATAATGTATAACATCTAAATGCGGATACAAATGAAATATTGAAGATTATAATTGTTCTATGCACCCATTTAATTTAATTAAATATATCACTTATCTATTCTCTATTCTATTCTATTCTGATATTGCTGGAAAAACGAAACACTGATCTGAAAATATTACTTTAAAATATTGTAAGAATTTACTGGCATTTAAACAATTTTCAAAAAGAAAATTCAAGTCCGAAATTTTCAATTCTAGTACAATTAATTATTTTAACAGAATGCGGAGTAAGCCCTTTGAAACAAAATCCCCATCTAAGTAACGATCTATCATTTTCTACCACTAATTATCTAAATAGTTCTGAGGGCGGAGAAGCTTACACAAATGTAAAGAACATTCAAAATATTCCAATTATTAATATTAAACTCATTTTGGTACTAAGTCTGAAGCATAAAATTGTTAAGTAATTTCAGTCAACCAGTTCAATACGTCCTGTTAAGTCTTTATATCTAAAATGCCTTTCAGTCTTCCCCAAGGTAAAATTTTACACCAATAGTCTGTGGAGAAAATTGCACATTTTATGCAATTACCACAAATGCCTTGATTTTATAAAGGTTTATATTTATTTTATTGTCTAGGAGATTTATGTAAGATGTAAGTTTTTCTATCTCGGTTATTTATAAAGGGAATTTTTATATTATTTGTTTTATCATAAAGTTAAATGATATTGCAATACACATACAACATATTTGCAAAAGACTCGAAAACAAAACGGATAAAAACACATATTATATAAAAAAAATGCTTCTAAATATTTTACTTTTATAACCACCATTGAAGAGGTTATTATTGATTTTCACATGAAGAAAATTATCATCATTATTAATTATTACAACATTAGAAAACTGTCCAATTAAAGTCATCTTTTGAATTTTATAATAACTTATATATAATTCATAGGTGTTTAGTTTCAGGGAATAGTTAGTTATCAAGTCAGGGAATAGGTAGCGGTTATACTTAAATAAATTATTAATAATAATATTTATTTGAATACATAGTGGTACAAAGTGGTAATATTATTATTAACAACATTTATGCTTTATTTAGAGGTTTGGGTTGACAGCTTCAATGCTTTATTTAGGGGTTTGGGTTGACAGGTCAGTATTGTAAACTGTCACAGCTGTCAGCGTCTTTCAACTAGAAGAAATATCCCAAGTTGTTTACAATTGTATAATAGATACAAAAAAACAATGAAAATAATAGTGATAGGTAATTAGTTTCATTATAATTTAGGTTTTTTTAAGTTCCATCTAAATTCTAGATTCCATCTATGTATAAAAATCTAGTTGATATTGATTGTATGTGTATGGACTGTGGTTTTATCTATTTTCCGCATCTGCCATATTAGATATTAATATCTTTTTTTTATATTTAGGTTTTGTAACCATGTTTTATTTTTATTTACACTTAAAAAAAGACAGGAAAAATATGTAATTTATTTTTTTACCAACAATATAGAAGTTACTACATATAACTTTTGACATAAACAGTGTTTTCCAAGCATGACTCAGTATGCCTCTTTAAGTTTGCTCTAAGGGAAGTAAAGTAGTAATACCAACTCCGCGCATGTAACAATGCAATCCTGTAGTAGACTATGAACAAGAGTACAATATTCTGAGAAATATTCCGAAGTATTTTATATAACAAGATGAAATAGGTACAAGAACGGGCAGGAATGTATTCATTTATAAAAGTATAACTATTCATAGTGTCGAATATTGTTATTATAACCAGCTACAGTTATTGGTATCTGAGAACAAATTAGAATTCAACCAAAAAGAAGGCTAGAATGGTACCAATATAAGAACTATGATAATTATTTACTAGTACTAGTTCTCTGATTGTAATAGTATTGTATTTATTGCCTTGTTTTTGGTCCAAGAACTCCAATAGGCAAAATTTGGAAGTGGTTATAAGAAAGCAACATGTAGGTCTAAATTTAACTTTTATTTGATGATTTTATCAAGGACTTATTTTAGGTAATTCGCTTTTTACAAAAATATAGGTGTGCATTTAGTTCCGTACGCATATAGCGATGGAAGCGACAATATTGTACGTCTTTGAAAACATTTGAAACATAATAAATAGTCTTCAAGAACCGCATTTTCCCTTCTTATTGTGTAACGATAATCAGGTCACATAAATATGTATTCATAATAACTATTATCTAAAATAAACGCAGTGCACACATAAAATATTTTGTCTTTTATTATATTGTTCACATGTCTAAAAATATTAAAGTTAAGTTAGTTACATTATCCCTCCTTGCATAGATGAGGAGGGATAATGTCCGAAATGTTCACATCAAAAGTAACAGAAGGAATCACGATGGCGTCTATCTTAAGATAGAAAAAAAAAACGAAAATTCAGGAATAATAATTAATAATAATAATAATAAACATTCGAGAATAATAATTATGATATATATACTCGTATCATTCTGTCGAAACATTCAAGCTTTGCGGTTCGTTGCTTTGTACATAAAGAATGCAACATATTTTGTTATTCAGCCATCACAAAGTATTTGGGGGATGAATTTTAAAAATGTGTACTGTTTGGTTGACCGAAGCATTCGTACAGACACCGCAATGTTAACAAACTTCTCTTACAACTATTTTACTAGCTCATTTGATTATGTACCATCGTGTTTATTTCACTTTAATTTTAGTTTTGTATAGTTAAATGGAAGAGTCTAGTCGAAGTTAGATTTTTTCTTAATTTTAACTTTTACTTGAACTTAGAATGAAAAAAAATCCTCATTAGATCTATGAAATGTAAAACTCTTGCACTTTCCTAAGGGTATGTCCGTGGACCAATCCCCTGGAAGTAATTACAGCAAAGTAAGATGTGCAGAATTGTCAACACGTTAGTAAATGCCTAACCTCCTATTGTCAGAATATTCCTTAGTATTATAATAAGCTCTGGATAAAAGAAGTTTACCCAAATTCTAATACCTAGAACTGTTTTTTTTGTGTGTTACTCGTTCGTTAATTGTGAAAATCATTTGATAATAAAAAGTAAAATAAAATCCATAATGACCCATACTTAAATAAGAAATGTTCTGTAGACAGCTTTATCGAACAATCCAAATAAACAATAAATATAGGAAAATTCTGAAACCTTTTTTGGCATAAAAACTCTGTTTTATCTGGATTATATTGTATTTACCTACTTCTATTGTTTGTATATTAGAACAACACTAAAACAAGTAAAACTGTCTATTCAATGAATAAAAAGACCATTCTATCGAATTTCATTAGTTGCCTACCATTTTTACCAATTTAACGAAAATTCGTTAAAATTTGTTCTGAAAATTGTTAACAAATTTTTCACCTACATTAGCTTTTTTTTTGTCGTGGGGAAAATCCTCATGGATACCACTCCAGTACGGGGGTACCAGAGTGGTTATGCCGGACTGTTACCGGCTAAAAACCCCACGAGTGAGCAGTCGTCCGCCATGGTGGAGCAAGATGGGGTCGCGTTAGCATTCGCCAACTTGCCCCGGCGTTAGGTCCGGATACAAACCGGGCCTCGGCACAAATGTGGGGTAACCTCACTCACACGAAGGTCACCCCTCAGACGTATGGGGTCATTTTGACAACCCAGCCGAAAGTCCCCCGACTTCCGACCGGTAACCCCATATCTTTACGGAGGGTGAAGAAGGTGGGCGAAACGTCTTCTCCTTACCCCCGTACGTCTGCGTCGGAGTAAGTCAGAGGAAGCGTTATCCTCCCTTGCCCGCTCCGCGGCCTCCTTCTGCATCATAACGTCTTCGCAGAAGGAGACCACCGCCTGCCACGATATCTCACTGTCGAGCATGGCGTTGATAATGATCGGCAGAGAGAGATCCTGTCCTAAGGACGCTGAAAGCATATGTCGCTGTGGATTCCACATGGCACACACCTCCGGCGTGTGGAGCGCCGTATCCTGTGGCGCACCACACTCATGACACACCGGGGTGTCCTCCCGTCTAGCGATTTGGTGCAGATATTTTCCGAAACATCCGTGTCCGGCAAGTACTGCACCAAACGGAAGGTTAGCGACCCGTGTCGCCGCCTCACCCATTGCCGAAGGATTTTTTATCATTCTTAATCTTATAGGTAACTAAAAAATTAAGTACGCTATTTGTATTTTTATATTTTCAAATATATATGTAAGCGATTCTACTCAAGCGATTCGAAGCAGGATCTCATTTCCAAACAAATATTTTATTGAAACCTTGGTAGAGAAATTTATCATTTTTTTAACTCAATACATGACAGGGCATCATTTGAACGTTCTAAGTAAGATTGATTACTCCTGTGAAGTTGGACTCACTTTATTTTCTGCTATAAAGGGAATAAAAAGTTCAGTTCTTGATGAGCATAGCTACGATAAACAAAACTTTTCAGTTGAATCTACATCCTTAAAATATTTGGAATTGCTTTGATGTTTCTTTTGTTAAATTTAATTATATTATTTAATTATTATTTAATAATATTTAGTAAGCGTTTCCAAAGCTATAAATTTTTAAAGCCTGAGTGCCACCGACTAAATATTAATTTTAAAAATTTAAACGGGTCGAACAATGGCAGAAGACATGGTGTTTTTTCATTAAAAAGAAACGTCAGTAAGTGATATAAATCTTTTTAAATAAAGCGCAATGTTACGAGATAATTATTATGGGAACTATAGAGCAGAATTGCGAGAAAAATAGATAATATGTTTTAATTTTTGATTTACTATCTTTTACGTCACCTATACAGGCAGTCTCTCTACATCAATCCCAACCACATTTATTCTACGACTTTTTTAAATTAATAGTTTTTTTTAAAAATTAAGTTTTCCAATACAAAATTTATTTGTTGCCTCTGAACTGCTATTAATTCTGTACATAGGTATGGCGCCTGGGCGTTGACCTTTTAAGTACTTCTTTCAAAATACAGAGTAACAAGTTAAAGAGGGAGCAAATATTTTTTTAGTTTCGTTTTTTTTGTGTTGTTTATCAAAATTTGTAAACAGTTTCATTACAGTTAACACACATTTTTTTTCTTATTTCTTTCTTCCTAATTCCCTACATCTTAGCAATTTAATAAATTAAAAAAAAAAGTTATCTTCGAGTCCAAGTACAAGCAAGAGCCATACGGAGACAAAGTCAAGTCACTTTGACAGTACGAGTCAAGAAAACTTGAGAAATAACAAAGAAGATCACTTACAATGCAACATAGAACATGAACTTACGTAAACCAATTTCGATTTACAAATCAAATCTAGATATCCATAGAAGTCTAGATATAGACAGCGATATAGATATATAGATATAAAATGAACTATAAACTAATATATTTTTCAAATCGAAGGGAAATTTCGCTAGAACATTTTTGAAGCTTTGACTTCTAGTCTATTGTTAATGTTAAAAACATTTACTAGTATGATAATAATATGGTGAATACAATTCTGCCATGTTTTTTGTTTTCAAAACTATACTTTCATATAAATCAATAAACAACAAAAAAACTATAGTTGATTTATATATAAATCTATTATAAAATCATAACACCAAAACTTTTAAAATACACTTCGTAATCAATAAGGTTCTGAATTAAAAAAATATCGGAATTTATTATAATAACACTTAAGATTAATTCATTTTTCTTATTTTTCTTAGAATAATTTAGTATTCAATACGATACAATAAAGCGAACTTGTTACATAAGAGAGAAGCAGCAATTACGTATACGATTTTTATTTTTTTATAACATTTAACTACAATGTTACAGTAAATTAATATTTGTTTTGTGGGACAATATTTTCTAGAAGGTAATTTACTTGAATTCAATGTAAACAAATTAAATTGAAAGCAAACATCTCTAAGTAAACTATATTTACCTTCCTCTCTAATCAACTCGCATAAGTAGGAAACTTGAAATATTTACCTTAATTAAGTTACCCTATACTGATTAATTATTTACTTACTTATTATTGATTTCAGACATTTATTATAAATAGAATGTTGACTATTAATTACTTTAATTAATTAAAATGGTCTATGCCTTCTATTTATTGTAAAAATATAGCTCTTAAAATATTATATCACTGCTCGATCTAATCTCGATTTTTAAATGGACGATTTCAGTTAATTAACTTGTAAATTAAAGTCCTGTAAGCTAATTTGGTGGCAATTTGTCTAGCATTGTATGTCTAAGGGATTACATGGTGCCGTTAATTAAAGCGCTGATGATAATATTGTTCTTGGGTAAGATGGTCGTGTTTGCAGTAATCATGACCACGATCTACAGGGCTTAACGTGTGTTTGGAACATCATTACGGGTCAATCAATTATTGATAACAAGTTTAATTATAATAAAGCTAATGGCAAAATATGAAGTGTTAAAATCAGATCCATCAGTTTTTGTCAATATATTTTAGTCTTACGTTTTTTTTTAATCATATTATTTTCTTTTATCATAAACGGTAACTGGTTTGTTGTTTTAAAAGTTTTGAGAGTATGCATTCCGTAAAAGGGAATATCCTAATACTTTTGTATTTTTTTTCTGAAAGTATTTTCTAAATATAAATCTGAATATCCTAATACTTTTGTATGTATTTTTTTTTAATTTTATCTTGAATAAGGTCACGTCTGGAGCATATTTATAGAAATGTATATTTTTTATATAAATAATTAATAGAAAGGAGATAACTTTATAACCATGGACTTTCTTTGTTTCAGATTTCACCGCTATGCTAATAGGGATTATCCTTACCCTGATTTGTTTTACCGACTGTGATATTGTTGACGACAAACATGTTTTCCAAAAAGACAGTACATTGGCCCAAGAACCGGAAACATTACCAGTCCTGCATCTAAATGATACTAGGTGCAGGATATCAGAATACCAGTGTTTCAATAAAAGGTGTATACCCATTAACCGATTTTGTGATGGTGGTAACGACTGTGGGGACGCCTCGGATGAACCACGGCACTGCACTCGTAAGTATTTTTTACAAATTTTTACAATTACAATTTTTACAATTTATTAAATTTTTACAATTTTTTTTTGATGTGGGATAAAATATTACGTAATAAGAACAATAAATCATTAAGCACAAACTTTTATTTTTTTTAAACCAAGATTTTTAATAAAAAAATAAAAGCTGAATATAATAATTTTAACTGAATGTTATTTTAAAATTTCATGTAACAGTTGAACGGAAACTGCTGACTCGGCGGAGTTAATTCAATTTTGTTTGGGCGGATAGACAGAAAATATTCTTCTCAAAATACCTTAAACGCATTACGCGTTGTCAAATGAAAACAGACTCTTTATCTTTTTATAAAAATCCTGTCATTAAATGTTTTTTTTATGTATATACTTTTAAATGATCCACTTATATAAAACAAACATCCTCATTGACTAGCTCTTTGAGAAATTTATTAAACTGTGAGTTTATTGACGGGGCTGCACTGGTTGAAACGTGTCTATGACACGTGGGTACTTTAAGCTTCTGTGTGTTTCTGTGTGGTTCTGACAAGTAGAAGTACGTAAAAAATATAATTTTAAGTGTATGGAAAAATTTTAAATATATGGTTTTAAAAGTCAAATGTGACTTTTGAAACGTCAAACTCTTGTTGCATGGCTCCATAGTTCACGGAGAAGAAAGAAATATAAATTATTATGTAATGCTTCGAACAAAACATTGAAAAGGTTTTAAAATATCTATTAACATGGTTACTATTTCAATTTTTTTTTAATAAATATACAATAAATAAATTGTTACGAGAAGGGATTCGAAGCTGAATTCTCAATTCATAGAACCTCACATCTGAACGACCTCGCTCCCTTCGGTGAGTTTAGTATTCATGATACGATAGCTCAACTGATAGACGAACATCACTATTTCCCAGGGGTTTTCGGTTGTCTCGTCTTTCCTTTGTGCATTTATATTGCAAAGTTAAAAATATTGGTTATGATTTTCGAAAGAAGTTTATTTCTTTTCTTCACTGTTCAGATAAAAAGGTAAATTTATTTATTACTTAGCATTTTATATATGGTCGATCGATGAATCGATATTTTATAACTGATATAAAATATCGATTCATCGGTCGACCTTACTCTAACGTTATCCGCTTAGGTGAATTTAGCAGTACTAAATTGACCATTAGGGTATTCAATTGGTAGAGAGTTGGAACTGTTTTCTACACGTCGTGGGTTCGAACTCATGCCCGTATACATTTATTTAAAAGTCAAAGTTTTTAAAATTTCAAATAGACATACTTACACCTAAAGTTTTACACGGTTTCAAAGGGTAGGTAGGTCACGTCAGTGAAGCAACACTTGCAGAATTTGTAATAATTTGGTTCCAGGCCCTTCTATAGTCAACATAGTATTTTATTGTAAAGACTCACTTCATTCTCCTCTCAGACACCACTAAACTCACAATGACAAAGAGAACTACTACACGTTGTTACTCGTCGCGGGTCCGCAATGCTTTGCGCTTATAAGTAAAAACCCCAAATAGGTCCAAAAGTATTAAGTCAAAATTATTTAGTACAGCCGCTAAAGTATTACATATCCATTATATTTATATGTTTTTTTTTACAGTGCTCATATTATGTCAGTTGTTTTGTACATTAAACCTTTGCAAATATTTATGCACTTAATATATTGTTTTTAAGATATAGATTTATAGATACCTAAGTATTTTAGAATCCCTTTTAACTAACTAACTATATTATTAAGCTTGAACAGATTCTTTAAAAAACCAGGTCGTAATATGTAAAACGTCTTTTCTACCTACTTGAAATATAAGCAAAGTTACACACAACAGCAAGGTCTTATTACATTGATAAGTCACTAATAGGGCAAATCGTTAATAATCATTAATTATGACCCAAAATTTAAAATAAAATTATTTGTAATTATAATTTAATAAATTAATTAAGAGAGTATTCATGGAATTAAATAAAATAGGCATATGAAATAAAATATTATGATTTTATTTTGAATATAAACTAAGAAAGAAAATGAACAATAATTGTGAGATATAAGGAACGCCTCTTTTCTTAATGTATCTAAAGAAATAGCACCTTTCTATACCAGCGTTCGGTTGTCAGTTTGAAAAGTTTAATGGCTACAAGAAAGCCAGCCAGGCCACGACCTCTGTAATGGAGAAGTTTTACGAAGGATTAAGATACTGTGGTCAGAGCAATCAAAGTTTGTAGAGATTACAAAAGATTCTAATGGCATCATTTAAGTCATCACCAACCTCAAAATCTCTGCTACCAGTTCACGCCTGCATCAGGGGTCTCATAAAACCAAAAGGTTGACTATGAATTGATCGGTTTAAACTAAAATTTAACCTCATTTGGTCTAACTCTTGGCTATATATTATTTTAAATATTTTCAATACACAGACTCTAGAGATTTATTACACGTATAGAATAAGATGTGCATGGTACCTATTACGTGATTGACATAAATTGACATAACTTTTTTATTTCTTAACCGTTTTTGATAAAATAAATACTAAATGCGTACAATAAACGCTAAAGCGTTGCACAAACATACACACATATAGAGACACTGAAAAACCATTGTTTTGGGTTCTCTTGCTGCTATATAGGCTATGATGTTTTTTTTTAATATTTTCCATGTACAGAAATGGATCAGTGACAAATTTTTTATATTTATAGATTAACGTATTCAATATTTTATTCAATTTGTATTGTTAATACACTTTGACAATACTTTATCACTAACACATAATTTAAACTATTAGGCGTACATGAGTTTATGTGATTAACTATCAGTGTCAACAAATGTTGGGGAGATTCTTATGATCTCGACTAAACATATAATTCTGATCAGAATTTGAAATAAATTATTTAAACTATAAATATTATTATTATAACTTTCAGACAGATCTTAGATATAGGGAAACACCTACGACTATAATTAATTACTCATTTATAATGTCCTGTTATTTATTTGAAATCACACTAACAACTAAACCCTTTTGAGACAGTATTTTTTATTAATATCATAACATTGCATTTTTATATACATTAGTAAATATTTTCTTATAATGGAAATTGTTAAGTACTTGTCCAAAGCCAACTCCTAAACAATTAAAATAAATTACTGGTCTATTTGGCAAGATTATAACTTTTTACTGGGAAAGGAACTGCAGGTAATATTGAAAATGCTACATTTACCTACCTATATAATTGTATGGCGCATACGATCGGAGATCTATATTTGCAGTAGAGATTACTTACAAGATTCTCATATTTATAGAAATATGGATAGGCATAACACTACTGTAAATCCTACACTTCACATAAATGCTGAATGTACTCACTAACCTACCTCCTGATTTATTTTTTGTTTTTTTTTTTTGAAGGACATCTCCCGCCTAAGAGGTTATTTTCTTTACAAACATATAAATAGAGGATACAAGGTACATCTAGACTCAGAACAATAATCGAAACCCTAACCTTTTGTTTAGCAGTCGGGATCACTAACCACTATCTCAACAATATGATACAATATGATATTTAATGTGAGGATGGTACTACCCCTATCCATTCAGTCTTTTTTCGTAATGGAAATATAATTTGGTTCTACTACATAAAAAAATAAATAAAAAGATTGAAATTGTTTATACATTTTTGTCATTAATGATGATTTACATAAGAACGATAATATTTCATACACTTTGAAAAAGCTGTGCCCGTAATTCAGTTTTTATACATTGAAAAAGAAACTGCTTCTCATGGTTTTTAACTTGTATTTTATATAATGGACTACTAAATCCGTCTAAATTATAAATATCTGTTTTGAAATACAAACTAAGCAATATTATTTACAAAATACTGCTCGAACTTGCAAGTTCTCTTGTAATTTTCCTGCGGACAAAAAAGGAAAACGTAACTAATTCCTTTTAACATCCGAACCTCCTCTCTGCGATCAGTAAAATTTCGGTGCTTTTATTTTCCTTCAAATGCCCTAGAATAAACAAAGTATATGCTTATAATATGTACTTTGAATTTCTAAAATTGATATAAAAGAAAGGACAAAAAAGAAAGTCCATGTTTCTCAAGAATTATCTAGAAACATTTTTACTAATCATTTTATAATAATAAAGAAAATTGAATAACACAGTATAGAATTTATTTTGGTATGTGTTATTTCTTACTATGTTTTTATATTATAATTCAATAACATTTAGATAATAACAGTTCATCTTTATAAGAGAACTCTTTCTATCGCCGTGTTGATACACAAAAAAAATGTTATACATGAGAAAGAAGTGCCGAAAATATAATTCATAATATATACCATAAACCCATGTTCTGTACATCTCGTACTTAAGGGCATAGCGCAACCTTGTCTTACTCTAGAGTACTCTTAGCTTAATGTCATCTCTAAACTCATTGGGATAAACACCTCTTAAGTGTCTTCCAACGATCCCTTACCACACACTTGTACTCCACTGATCTGATACATCTTATGGATTTCAGTGAGCCTTACAAAAACTGGGACTGAAACTGGCGCTGGTGTGACTTCTCAGAGAAATCTATTAGATTTGTCCACATCTTGCAGTATCGTTCCAAGTTTTTTCCAATGTTCTTTGTTACTGAGTCTGTGTTGCTTTTTAAAGTTTTTAAATTGAAAAGTTGAAAGTGTTTTTTTTTTAATTTAGTTGCCTTTAAAAGAAGGTTTTTTTTGTTATTTGTAACATAACAAATAGATTTTGTATTTTTGGTACTGCTTGTACAATATTTAGAAAAAAATATACATGTCGTCTGTTCTTTATTATCTCATTACGTACCTACATAACGTACGTTACGTAATGAAAAATAAAGAAAACGGAATATCTTCAATCTTAAAGACTAAATATTCATAGTTGTTAAATTATCTACAACTATTTTCAGAAAAAGGTATTTAATAAAAAAAATGGGATTCCTTTCAGCAAACTAATAAAATAATCGAGTTTCACTATGCTAGGACACGGATCTGCATCAATTCGATTCTCCGCATCCTATCAGTGGACAGTCTTATCTATTTATGATATTTTATACCATTGCTTAAAGTATTAGATTTATATAACGAGGTGAACTTTAATAATCTTAAGATATGTATTTTATAAATTTGAAGCAGCACTTTCCATTTTGATTAAAATCTATACAAGATTTATTATTATCTACTTTATTTTTTAATTATTATAATTCTTAACTGTTATTGGACAGTGATTGAATGAATCTCAATACCTTTATTGTTAGTTAGTTGTAGTTAGAATAATTCTTATAAAGTCAAATAAAACACTTGGTAAGCTATTTTTTATCAATACTATATAAAGAACTAATTTAAACTTATTCAATTTGCTGGTTGAGTAAAGTTTCAAAGCTTCTTTACCTTTTCGTTTTCTTCAAGGGAGGTTTCTGAAGGACTAATTTTTGTTTATTAAGTTTTTACTTACTGAATAGCGCCCTATTCCCAAAGGATCATCGCGTACCTTTACTGTACTTAAGAGTACTTAAGTTAATACCAGTCTCGTTGTGAAACCTGAATACGTGAGATACCAACCATGTATGCTACATTATTTATTTTTGTATATTAACAAAATATTTCCGTTTTGAGAATAAGGGACTATAAATTGATGATACTAAAATTCATCCTATTTAACAGTCTGGTAATCATTTTTAATAGAAAAAGAAGACTTGTTTTTTTTTCTCTTAACTTAAAAAAAAAACCGAATAAGAATGAATATAAAAAATTTCAATAACCATTTCACATATCACTCAAAAATATATATTTTTTTAATTATTTTGACTTCATATCGTAAAATTAAAAGGAAAAAATAAAACTACCTGCAAACTCAATGCACGTATTAAAAGTATAGCGACACATTATACATACTGTACAACAAAACGTAAAACCATTTTAAAGCAAGCCATATAATAATATGATATTTTTTTTAATATCCTTGTTATTCATTTTGCTAATCAAAAACTGAAGTTTTATAGCCAAATATGTTTAATTGCAAGGATAACTAAAAAACAATGCATATGCAATTTCTTGTCCCAATAATGAGTGTTATAGAAAGTTTAGTGTAATATTTTTAAAATAAATATGAAATGAAATGCATTACGAACAATACAATCTAGAGCTCAGCAATAAATATATTTGTATCTTTTAATTTAACAAAAATTGCATTTTTATTCGATGCATGCCTATAATATAATATAAATGAACTTTGAACGTTGAACTTTTGAATTACTAACTCTGGTTTATTAACTTTATCTCAATGAAATACTCAATTTTATTAGACATGTTATAGCCAAAATAATGTTAATATATTAAAAAATATCTTTTATATAATTAAGATTAATTCGTTCGATAAACAATTCCTATATACATTATTGTTTTGTATTGTGTATTAATTTACTTAATACTGAAACTTCTAGAAGACCTCGTTTCATAGAAATCACAATTAAAACAGCCCAGAGTATCCTCCGGTGCATTCAGCGCAAACGTATTCAACCCATGAGTTTTCAATGACCCTTATTCATTGTTTCTTTTAATAAATACTATTATAGAACAATTGTATAAATTCTGTTATAAGGCTTTGTTATTAATAACCACTGGACTATACGTATCATTTTAGTAAAATATGTCTTAACAATATTCATTATTGTGACTATTATTATGATTGCGATTCATGTAACTTTTTTTTTTTTTTGCACACATCCTGCAAAATCAAGCTTTCAAATAAATAAAACAAACACAATAAGCAAGCCCTCAAATAAACAAAAAATACACCAAGGTGCATATAAACTTAAAATAAAATAGTAACAAAAAAAAAAAAAAATAAAAAGGAAAACAACTAAGGTAATAAAGTAATTTTCTAAGAAATATAAAGATAAAATAAAATTTTAAATAAAAACTCATTTTTAGTCCTGAGATGTCAAATGTTAGGAGCTTACCCAACGTCGCGTCGTTAGGTAATGCATTCCAGAGTTTTATAGCCTGTTTATTGTAATTAGTTCTCAGAAAGCCGAAGGAAGCTTATCTAAGTAACAATAGCACTTAATCAATAGAACTTCAATATGGATGCCGATGCGCTGTATAAACTTTGAAGATTAAAGTTGGATCAACTTCAGTTCTGTAAGAAACATGATACAGAACTTACTTTTAAAGGATGAAAAGGAAATTACAAATGTAACTTGCAATTTTTTTACATTTTTAATGGTCTTAGACTCCTTTAAAAAGAAAACTTTTTAAATATCATTTTCCTAAGTTATTTCTCTAGCTTCTTGACCAGACCAACGTAAGCTAATACGAGTTATATTTAAAAACGATAATAATTATCATTTTCAAAAAGGGTTCTGAAATCAAACGGAAAGTTTTACTCAATCAAATTCATTAAAATTAATGTTGTTGGTGTAGTGGTTAGTAAACCTAACTGATTAACCAAAGCATGTGGGTTCGATTCCCACACGGGACAATTTTTTGTTTATTTCACAGATGTTGTTCCGAGTCTGGGTGTACTTTGTATTCGTTATCTTTGTTTGTGAAACCCCGCAACACAGGGATAATATAATCTCTAATGCGGGCATTGTCTTAAAAAAAATGTTTTGACCATTTTCTCGTGTTTAAAATGTTAAAGGTAAAAATTAAGGATTTGGATAAGGAAGAAGCCGTTAAACTAGAGTTATAGATTTAATTGTTTTATCAAAGGACATTACAAAACGTATTATAAAGAAATAAAGAACCTTTTTTTTAAAAAATTGCAGAAGCGCAAACTGAAAAAATTTATGAAATGTGATATTGGTAATAAAATATCGATTATTTCATTGATAATAAAAATAGAATATACTTATTTTAAAAATGTTGATGTTTCCAATGCACATAAATTATTGTTAAAAACCTAGCGCCTTCAAAATAAAAGCAGCAATTGCACATGTTTAACAATTGCTTTTATTTTGTAAAAGATTTAATACAAATTTTCACGATTTATTTTTTATCTTCCTGTGCTTAATTTGTCACTTCCCTTCTCATAATGAACGGGTCAATTGTCAGCGGGATCTGCTAAAAAACAAGAATAGGACCTTTCCAAAATCTGTAAATTTTTAATTATAACGTTGTCTTCGTTACTTCCTTTATAGGACCCCTGTTAATATTTGTAATCAGAGAAAACGAATAAAATGTAAAATAAAAATGCACGTTCCATTAAACATAACATATGGATGAAAAATAACTAATTCTGATAAGACGAAGAATAAAATGCAGAACCAAATAATTTTACTAAGAAATTCAATACTTGAAAAATTAAAACCTGTCTTGGAAGAAAACCAATTATTATAACTTCAAGTAGAAAGCTGAAAAAAGTGGAACTTTTAAAAGTACACAAGAAAATTAATTAATAAAATTAACTTAACAATAATTTTGTAAGCTTATTAGTGTTTTAAATTTAAGCTGCTCTATTGAAATTAAATACAATAATCAATTGCTTTAACAAGTATTTCATATACTACTACCTACTCAAAGGGCTAGAGATGGGTCGCAACCTATGCCACGAAAAATGAATGAAGATATATCCCCATAAGTATCTGAAATCTTTGAAATCGACATACATATAATATACATAAATACATTAACAATAAGGAAACAAAGCAAACAGGATATGTCGAAAGTTTTCTATAATAAACTGGCTAATATCATCCATACCAGACTTACATGTAGAACAGAAAATAAAGAACTAAAAACTATCAACATATCTCCACAAGACGAACTAAAAATCTTAAAACGAAACAAATAACTAAGAAATTGAAGGAATAATTGAGTATCTTATTTAAGATATTGTTTATAGAACCATAACAGTTGAGAAAAACCCTAAACATACCCTGAAGCACGAAAAAAGTTATTAAAAATAAAAGTAGTACAAAAACTAAGATAAGCTACAAATATGACAAAAATGAAAGTTATAGACACCTTACAATATGCCGGCATTCATCATTCTCAAAAATTGGAGACACTAGCAAGATGCACAGACCAAAGATGGACATTATGGACAATTATATGGAAAGAACCAAGAGAAAAAAAAGAGGAAAAGGTGTATAGAAGATAAAAAAGCGATGACATTTCTAGACTGGAAATCAACAGGCTTTTTTGTTATTACTATTATATATTATATAATATTGGTGACTCCTATCAGTCGGCCTATGATCACGGACAGTTTAAACTAATCGAAACTTCAGGCAAGTAAAGGTGATAATCAGTCCGCCGATTCCAATTTATAAAATTATAATATATAAAAAACATCTAAAACATAAGCTTTTAGCCTCTCCTATTTTATGCATTATTATCAATTAGGTATAACAAGGCATCTCGGGAATACGTTAATGGCTAGAGAGGAAGGTAATAAAAAAGCGCTTTGTTAATTTAGCCCGTCTTCGATAAATTTATTAAAATGTTTTTTGAAAGAACGAATTTTTTTGATACCGACTGTAATTAGAAAAATTAGAAATATATGGTTTGAGAAATCAATATTTGTGATTGAAGTTAGATGAATAGAATATATATTTTTATTGTATCATTTACTTAATACTCAACTTAAGCTCAAACGACGGAGGAGCAAGCAGATTGTTGGTTAGGTTTTCTATAAAATATAATTTGACCATTAAATATCTAAATTAGGCACTATGATGAGAGCTATGAGATTGTTCACCTATCTATTCATTCTGTTCATTCCGTGCTGACTAACAGTAACAAAATAAACACAATGTGAGTCCGTGACACGTATAGTTTACAATCTATGACGTATGGCACACATTTGTGTACGTATCAAGTTGATTCTGCAATTCACAATGTTTGAGGTTGACATGTTTCCAATAGTAATGGAAGTAATAACGTAGACAGATAGCATTCTCTGTCTACGATTCATACTAAGATTTTGACATGTATTGGTACGGTTTTAGGCTAATTACAAACTTAATATCATGCCCCAGAAATACAAAAAACACACAAATTTTTTATGTCTTTTAAAATAATGCAAAAAAAATCTTCTAATAAGTGGTTTGATATAGAGAGAAGTTTTGTCTTTTTCACAATTGTCATGTTTTCTTATATAAATAAAGAGTTTTTTAAATTATTGTGTATGCCGGTGCATCATGCATATTTTTTTTTTAGTAACAAATGCACTATGCATTTGTTACTAAAAAAAAGAGTATTCACCTAATAACAGATTGCTGAATAATTTGATGTCCTGTTCATTTGATGACGTCAAGATATTGCTACGTTATTACTATATACACCTCGATCCCTATACACATTGCTCTGAGCCCATATCTTACGTCATACCTTCATCATAGAGGGAAAATTGTATTTTATTAATATATTTTTTGCAGTTGGGGAACGTCACGAACTGGATTTACACTAACACTTTTTATTGTATATTGATATATAAATCGATAGAACTTATTATCCTAAAACTATATTTTTCCAGCTACACTGTACAGTGTACTGTACATTTTTCTTATAAGATAGAAAATTCTAATCATTTTTGAAATCACATTTTCTTAATATATACTATCTTTTAACAAGGCTTGACAGATTCATGACGTTTTAAAATTATAAAAGGACATACATACCGATTAACAATAATGTAATTAACAGCTTTGTAACAGCAAAAATTAGCTCATTGAGTTTTGTACAAAAAAATAAAAAAATGAAAAAAAGAGCCTACAAATCTATCCTTACTATAGTGTAATGACTTGAGATCTGCAGCTTTGACCCAATTAAAATGCTTGAACATATCGTTCGAGGTTTACTAGTGTGTTACCATTCGATTGAGTATCTCACGGACACAAACCTATGTCATATTTTGTGACTCTAGACCCTTTTCAATCAATTAAAAACTCCGAATAAATAAAGACATTTTAGCATGCATACGTATTTTTTACTTAAATGTTTTATTTGTGTGCAGGGTCAATAAAGGTGTTAGTTTCCTCATATAATAATATATATAAAATGTCGATGAAAAATTCGAACAATTTAGTTCCGTAAAATATTGTATAGTAAATGTTAATCTCAAAAATATTGGAGACAAACAGGAAATTTGCAAAGTAAATCAGCATAGCAGGTGTAAATCCGGATAGTTTCCAAATTTCTAACAGGGACAGCAGAGTTGGAGTTAGTTTACAATCTACAAAGCTACTGTGTACTAAATAATTTCCTGATTAACTTTTCAAAGGAATTTAGCAAATAGAAAATTTAATTAAGCTTTAAAAAACATTCACGACAACAACAAATTTCATTAGTTGCACTATAACGTAACTCAGCGTGAAATTACTATTTTTGTTGCTAGTTATAACAGTATTTCAGATTTTCTTTATAATTGAATTATTTAAAAAAAGATAAAATTATAATTGTATAACTATTATTTGTGAAGTACTACAGATGAACATTTTGTATTCTGTTGAAATTAATACAAATCATCTAGAACTTTCCAACTTAACAGCACTGTGGCAAATGTTATAATATTAAACATATACGTGTTATTCTCATATACTATATATCTTAGAACTCTTTGTGATGTGTACAATGAATAAGAACTTTAAACTTTGGTAACTTTAAATGACTTATTACGAATTGGGTACATAAATATGAGTGCACAACATATACTACTTAATCACAAATAATTCAACATACAAGCAGCTAGTATCTACTTAAGTAGTTTTCCATTAACTTAATGAGAATCAGTTTCTTACTAAATAAAAACTTCAGATCAGGTGCCTTAATGGATACAGAGACTTGAAGTCTCAGTTTCCATTAAGGCACCAGATTGAATCGCTGATGTTAAGAATTATTTTGAAACTTGGGTTAAGCTACTTTGAACATTCTAACAACTTCTTGTCATTAATTTCAAACTTATACATGTTGAAGATAGTTCTCTTCAATAATTTTTGGGTATTAGATAAATATCTAGGGCGATAGAAAAAACATTTGAAAGATTTATATTTCCTCTCTTGTATATGAAACAAAATATACCTACTAGTAATTTCGATTGATACACTACAAGATGTAATTCCCAGCTTGTGATACAAACTAAATAAAAATGTCTCAGATTATAATTATAAAAATCTACAACCTGCAAGTTTCGATCTTGTTAATGAATATTAAATGTCATATTTATAAATTATTAAAAATAGCATAAAAAGATTTATTTATTACCGGGCATTTTAGACATATCTAAATTAAGTTCTAATTAATATAACAAAATATATTGTATTATTATCTTTGATAAAACTTTGACATAATAAATTAAAACTCTGTGCAGTTTATTCCAAAAAGTAAAAAAAATATGCCTCAATCCAAAATATAATAATTTATATTATGTTAAGACTTGTTTCAGTAATACACAGTACTTGCACTTCAATGTTTAATATCCAACCATTTGTAATAGAATGGGCGAGAGCAGCCCTTACAACTCGTTTTATAATATTTTAACACTATAATATTTAGGCGAGGGTAATTTACAATTTCATAACCAACTTACAGATGATATTATTTATACCTTATAATAAGTTCTAATAATTAATAAAAGATTAAACATTATGTTAAAATATTCTATGCTTCTAATTCTTAAAACATTTAACAGTAAATACTAAATAATATTCCATAATTAATTATGTAGGTGGCGCTACTGTTGAAACTTATGAACTAAAACATGTAAATTCCAATGTATTTACCATTTAAATCATTATAAATAAATATGACTAACACTCGGCCTTTCCTGATTTGTAATCTTACGACCTCGTAATTGTATCATTAATTTCTTTAATTACCAACCATCATATATTAAATGACTAATTTCTAATTTAATAAACATTCTGGAAACCAGTAGACCAAATGGTCATCTGAATTAAGGATCTTACAATGTTATAGAGAAAAACAAATCATTAGAAATACAATGCATCAAGAAAAAAAACATCCAATTATACTTTTAATGTGCGAAATAACATAACATTTATACAACATATAACTTTACTATCGGCCGTTTTGACATCTTATTACGTCCTCGTAATATAATTATAATTTTTATCATAAATACTCGTTAATATAATAATAATATATAATAATAATCGTTTTTATCATAAATACTTGTTCTCTTTGCACCGGACAAACCAGGCTGCTTACGAAAAGCCAGATTAACGGACATGCCGTTATGATCATAATAATAATATATAATAATAATATATAATAATAATCGTTTATATCATAAATACTTGTTCTCTTTGCACCGGACAAACCAGGCTGCTTACAAAAAGCCAGATCAACGGACATGCCGTTATGATCTGGTGCCCATGGACACACATCATCAACATGGGATATATCTCAATTTTACTATTACCACTGGAACACACACATGTGGTAGCTTATTCTTATTTTTATTTATTTATTATTTTTTTTTTATACCACGGGACATGCCCATTGATGGTATTTCTTATACTTTCACTACTACCACCGGAACATACACATGTGGTAGTTTATTCTTATTTATTTATTTTTTATACCACGGGACATGCCCATTGATGATATTTCTTATACTTTCACTACTACCACCGGAACATACACATGTGGTAGTTTATTCTTATTTATTTATTTTTTATACCACGGGACATGCCCATTGATGATATTTCTTATACTTTCACTACTACCACCGGAACATACACATGTGGTAGTTTATTCTTATTTATTTATTTTTTATACCACGGGACATGCCCATTGATGATATTTCTTATACTTTCACTACTACCACCGGAACATACACATGTGGTAGTTTATTCTTATTTATTTATTTTTTATACCACGGGACATGCCCTTGATGATGATATTTCTTATACTTTTACTTACCACTTACTTACCACGGGACACACCTACATGGTATTTCATACTTACCTTTACTATTGGACACACCAACATGGCATCAATTTCTTATTTTTACTACGGGACACACAAACATGTTATTACGTTATCATTTTTACACCAACATGGTACCTTACATTTATTTTTACCACGTAACACACCAACTTGGTAAACAACACATTATTCAATAATTTACTTATTAATATCATTGTTATGAACATATATTTAATTTTAACTTTTTGAAACTCATTCTAAGCAAATAAATCTTTAACTAATAAAAGCAAACCAAGCTCATTTTGTTAGGCTATATTAATGATCAGACTACAGAGATATAAGACTTTGAAATTCATACTATGCATGGGTTTTGTTGGAAGTAGCAGGTTGTTTTTACTTTGTATTACGTTTGTATTGTTATGTTTGTTTAGTTTCTTTATATTTTTTTTAAGAAAAATGAATTTTAAATGATGTGGGATTTCATCGAAACAGTTTTAAATTTTACATCTTAAGAAAATGTTCATTCACCCGAATTTAGAAAATGTAAATACTTTAACGGTAGTTAATAAAGAAGATACATTTAGTTATTAACCATAACACGATTCAAAATTCACGACAATTGTAATATTTATATATATATTTCTCTATATTACTCTGGAATGACCTACCGTTAGAAATTCAAACTTCTAAATCACTGTCAATTTTCAAAAATCGTTTGAAAAAAATATTATTTATCTACACGCAATATATATTTTTATCATAATTATGTATATATTATATAGGTTATCTATTTTATTTTATTTATTTATATATACGGATATATGTATGTATATGTATATGCGTATGTGTATATTTATATATAATCGTTATTATTTAATTACTTATATAATTAAAAAAAAACGATAGTTTTTATTTTTATTGTGTCCTTATGTATAAATTCTTATTCTCGTTGTAGAATGCTTGCCCTGTCCTATGACCTTGTATATTCATTACTCATCAAGGGTTGTCTGTAAGAGATCGCTTTTAAGCGATAAGACCGCCTTTGCACAAAAATTTCTTACTGTATCAACATCCTACTACTGTAATTTCTTGTAATAATTGTATGTGCAATAAGTTTTTAAAATAAAATAAATAAAATAGATATTTCTTTTTATTTAAGAAATTGTAATATATTGTTAGGGGTCGAGGGTACTTCTAGATAATTAGTAGGCATCAAGTGCTATATATAGCATTAAGTCCGCCAATTGTATAAATTTCTTTGTATAATAAAGATTTTATAAATAAATATAAATAAAATTCATATTTTTATTGACTCTGTCCGTATCAATATTGAAAATATTCTTAACTAAAAAAAATAAAAATAATCATTAGTGGGAATTTGGTTGTTGGAAATTTTGAAGATGTAACGATACTTTTCATACAATTGGACAACATTATAAAACCAAGCATATTTCTTTAGAAGTTTACTATTTATATTATTATTTCCAATTGTTCTAATTTGCACTAAATCTAATGATTCACTAATTTATTTATAAAGCATTAAAACGTAAATCAATTAAATTTTCAATCATATGTTATAAAAGTGTTATTAATTTTATTCCGAGTTTGAAATCGTAATTTTGTACATTGTATACCTACACCTAGTTTACTATATAATCGAAACAATGAATGACAAAATTATTCAAAACGTATTTTATATTTTTGTTTTATTATTATCTACAGTATAAATTATTTAATAGAATTAAACTGCATTCAATTTTACAAACGTTATACTGAAAATAATACGATTCTTGGAAATTTAGAGGGTTGGGGCTTGGGGTTTTATAAGGTCGTGCCATATATAATATTACTTCTTATACCCTAAGATACGACAATATATATTCGTTGCTAATTTTCTTATGTTTCTCTTGTCTAAAGTTCAAGTTACCAGAATCTTTAAGTCTAACGTGTTTAGTTTCATATTGCTAATAAGAATATTAAGGAGGCATGTTTTATAATAATTCTATTTTTAAGTAATAAACAGTCATAATCTAGAAAATGATATATTTTTTTTAAAGTTCATCAATTTGAAATACCTAATTTGAACTGTCTGAACTGTCAATTATGGTATATTGTTTAGGCATGCAATTATTTCTTGTTTAGTATAACTTTTACTGTGGATTTATATAATTCCTCGATTTGACAGTTCAAAAACCCGTGTTATTTATCATCGTACTCGATCGATAATTCATCGTAGTTATTTCTTTTCTTCTTTAACATACTATCGAAAATTAAATAATCGAGTGCCACGCATATCGTTAAAAGTTTCTTTTAATAGGGATTTAGAAGACCTAATTGCTTGCTCTATTTTTTTTTTTACAATTTAATACGAAATGTAGGTACGCGTTTACTGGTTTAGTTTAAAATCGATCTAAATGTTAAACCTATATTATCATCATTCTGAAGTAATTTATCGATTCTAACGAATTAATTTCGGAATACCTATTGCGTTTTACCTTTTCAATAATCGATTCAAAATTAAGGATCATAAATTCATACAGATACCTACTACTGAGAACTTAACGCTCAGTAAATAATTTAAACGGTCAAATAAAAGATAATAGAAATATGTTTTAGTAATAAATACCAGTATCATTGCTTCATATTCATACGCGTTATTATTGAATTAGTCTGTTTAGTTCGGGATTATATTTAGACAGTACCGGTTCAGATTTTAAACGTTTTTAAACTTTATTTTTACCCACCTAAAAATGGTCTTTTCAAAGCAAATTTGATTTATGAAAGTAACCAATGAAACTTCTTAAAATAAATATTATTGGGTTCCATAAAATTTAATTTCTCCACATGATATGGCTTAACCCTATCCTCGTGGATAACCAAGTATCCAACTTGGTTTTAAAAACGAACGTCTATCGCAACCCGATGCTAAACTTACAAATTCAAAATTAAATATAAATATTTTAAGATCTATGGAGTAGTTAGCAAAACAAAATAAAATATAGTTGCAGAAGTAATAAAATAATATCGTGAATTCAAATCTTTACCTATTTAATAAATGTAAACATAATATCTAAATCTACCCCCTATAGCGTCAAAGCATTGGCTTATTATTTCCATACGGTCCTCAAGGCCATTTAGATCTGATCCTACCAAATTTATAGAGTTTCAATATTTACCGAGTCATATTCATTTAAGAAATAATTCTATAAGAAATTCTAGAATTTTAATTTCTCTGAAAGGAGACAAGTGTACATTTTAATTTGTTTAAATTAAAATTATACTTTATCTATTCATATTGTGTATACCTACTATAAGGAACTACTTACTATCTTAAACAAAAGGATCATTACGATTTGAAAATGGTTTTATGATGTTAAGTGCTTTAACTTTAAAAATATATATATATATAAAATATCTAACGTTATTCCTTTTCTTTTTGTTTAATATTGGGTTTTATATTTTAATCATTTACGACTGATATATACTCTTTTTTTTTTAAGAAATCGTTCTTTAAATAACTTACATACATTTTGTAAACCGAATATTACCCCTTCATTGAGAGTGTTCACTTCTATGTCATATATAAAGACATTAAAGCCTAAATCGTAATCTAAAATACTAACATTACGTTTATATTGCAAGTCTCAACTACCGCGTCAGTTAAAAAAAACTTAATAAAAGCAAAAAATAAAAATCGCGTCTCTAACCTACAACTGGGTCTTAAAAGCTTTGAAAGTTGGTATACGTAGTAACAATAATATTATAAATCAGATGGTCACTGAATTATGCAAAACTTTTCTAGGGCTAGTTTCTTATAATAAAGTTTATCTGTCACCTTATTGTTAGATTCAGGTCCATCGTTGTATAGTGTTGCTTGCTTGCACTGCAATCCCGCGATCAGGAAGAAAGTACTTGGTTGACCTCTTCTTCCAGTAGCTGTAGGTGATGTTGATATGTTGTTGATTTTCATAATACAGCAACGAATTCCCTTCCAGATTAGCAGTCAAGTAGTAGTTTAGAGTTTTCCATCTCCGACGTATGTCTTCACCAAAGGCTCCAAGCGATGTAAACATGTATGGAGAGATATTGTATTAGTAACACTGTAAAGTTTTGGTAAATATTCAGGCTCTTATTGTATTTCGCATATGATTGAACTTTAACGGGATATGGTTAATAGTGAATATGATATATATGATGAATAGAATTCAATAGTAGTGCTATTAACTTCAAGCTACAAAGTTATTAATATTCTATATTGAGCATGCTGCCGAATAACCAGCAAGATAATTAGCCTGCTAAGCAGATGGCAAAACGTGGGTATTAAAAAAAATAAATAAAAATAAAAACTTACGCACTTGCAATATCATTTTAAATCTACGACTCCTTGTCGCTTGAGGTAACTACAGTAGCAACCGGAGAAGGCCCAAATAGTAACTTTAACGTCGTCTCTTATTTTCGTGACTTCAACGGCATTGGCAGCACTCTATCTTCATCAGCATTCTTAGACGTAACTTTAACGTCGTTTCTTATTTTCGTGGCTTTTCAACGGCAGTGGCAGCACCCCATCTTCATCAGCATTCTTGGACAGGATATCTTGCGAACGGTGTATATCGACACGTGGCGCGTAATACTACAGCGGTCGAACACTTCTGACTTGTTAAGACTTGTTTCAGTAATACACAGTACTTGCACTTCAATGTTTAATATCCAACCATTTGTAATAGAATGGGCGAGAGCAGCCCTTACAACTCGTTTTATAATATTTTAACACTATAATATTTAGGCGAGGGTAATTTACAATTTCATAACCAACTTACAGATGATATTATTTATACCTTATAATAAGTTCTAATAATTAATAAAAGATTAAACATTATGTTAAAATATTCTATGCTTCTAATTCTTAAAACATTTAACAGTAAATACTAAATAATATTCCATAATTAATTATGTAGGTGGCGCTACTGTTGAAACTTATGAACTAAAACATGTAAATTCCAATGTATTTACCATTTAAATCATTATAAATAAATATGACTAACAATTAATTATAATTTAAAATATTTTTTTAAGTAGGTATCGACATCAAAATAAATTGTATGCTAAATTTGATAATTGGCCTTTTAAAACTTCAAAAGGCTTCAATTTTACTATTTAACTGTTAAAAGTTGAAACAATATTCGATCGCGTAAAATTTTTAACCACAAGTCAAACATTTCCCGAACTCCGAATTTACATGCAAGGCGTGAGCTGCACAGTACACAGCGTACTCGTAGAACGATATGTAAACAGTGATTGGGTTCCGCACTGACATGTTGAGCAAACAAAATTTTAAATTCGAAAACGCTTCAGGCATCACCGCCTCAACTAAGAGCGATTGAATTTGTGACCCCAAAATGAAAAAAAAACTTCGAATGTTGCGAACGGTCAACCCCTTATTCTTGTAAGCTATGTTATTTATTGAAGGTTATTAAATTTATTTACATTAAATTATTTTATGGGTTTTATTAGTTGGCCCTATAATTATATTAGTATTATTAAATTGCTACCGCTTTGCAAATGTCAGCCATAACCATTACCATTAACGAGCTGGCATAGGGCCAGTAAATCAAATATTTACTGCCTTTTATTTTGCCAAAATTCAATTTACAAACGTTTATTTTAAGCAGCTTTTACTGAGGTTTTATAATTTGAATCAATTTACAAAAAAACATGTTGGTACTAACTTAACTTGAGATTCTGATTTAATATTTTTACACATGACAAGTTAATGATTATTAATTCACATTCTTATAAATAGTATAACAATAAACTTTCTTGTAATAGATATGAGTGTCAGTGAACCTTCAAAATTTAATTTATTTTTAACAGGTAAAGGAAAGAAATATGCAATGGCCATTTTAGGTAAATGTTTAATTGATTTCCGCATTCCTTTGAAAAAACAAATGGAATATTTATAATTAAGGTACTTAATAGGTATTGGATATTTTACTTGAGGTAATTTGAACAATCTGTAATTTAAAGATTGTTTAAATGTGAATAAAATTCTGTTTTTCACATTACGTTAAAATAAAATTGTGCCACTGGATGGAAATGAAATTACCAGATTAATGTCTGAAACTATATGTCGGTAAAGATGTATAGCCATGTTAAGCTTATTAAAATTTTAAATAAAAAAATAAACGGGCAGGGATTTGAACCCTTGACCTTTTGGAAACCGCCCTATCGGTCTGTGATTAAAACTAGTGTATCGCGTACTGTTTAAATATTTTGAAATAAGAATAATTTATTTTTATATTATTTATAAAACTTAACCTTTCAATCATATACTCTATTGATATTAACAATAATATTGTTATTTTTATAATTCGAATCATCTATTCGCATATTTTTGAATTTATCGCTTTGTATCGTTATATTATACAGAGTTGATCGAAAACTGGCTTTACAGATAGAATTCTATACATTTGATTATATTTCCCCTTTTATTGTATTAAATAAACATATAAAATTCAAGAAATAAAAAAACAAAGTGATCAATTCGTTTGATCGGACAATTAAACAAATCTTAGTAAAATTAGAGAAACTCATTATTGTTTGTGATCGTTTATGGTCCACTGTCAAGTCAGACACTTTGAGCAATCTGGAAAAAATATGGACAACATGCTAATTAAACTTAAATTGACATAAACAATTATTTATTATTAAATTTATTGTTATGTTAATGTCTTAGAACATAATTCGATAAGTGTACAGATTTTTTAATTCGTTTACCTGACATAATCTATTAAGGATGTTTTTATAGAGAATACTAGAATCACTGCCCTCGGCACCACCTGTATTTATAATATATTGAATATTATTCCAAATTTTAAATGTTTACTTTAACCAATTGAGTCAATATATTAAGTTTAAAGGCAACAAGATAAGAGAATTGATGGCTGATGATTGTTAACTCTCATTTTTCAGATTAATAGACAGTTATCGGTAATTGACGATGTAAGCATTCTCTCTGTTGTACAGTGTATTAATGCTAATAAGTTTACTAAGAACTAAACGTCAAAAATGTATTATAAAATAATATGGGATAAGAGTTAGTTCATTCTTCTATTTTTTTTTAGTATTGCCTCACATGCAAAATTTTAATGGGGTCCTCAATCCTCATATGAGTATATGTGATTTATTGAATACACATAGTTCTTGCGTATATGTGGGTTAAAAGAATACGACGGTTGACAAACGTTGCACCATAAAATATTAATAGTAACATAGTATAAATAATTTTCACAAAGGATGACTTATCACTTACAAAAGACCTCTACCAGAAACCCTTTTTTTTTAACGTCAGGAATCCTCATGGATACACACCTCCCCATCCAGGGGATGATGGAGGTGGTTATGTGAGATTGCTACTCATTAAACCTGACGGTTGCCGCCGCCGTCTTAATGGGACACCACGGGGTCGCTTTCGCACTCACTGCGATGCCCCGAAGTGAACCACGGAGAGGGCACCCCGCAACGAGGAGCACCCATCCCTTTACTAGAAATCCTAGGTTAAAAAACATTATATATTAGGATGGGTATGGTACATAGTATATAGTATTAACAAACTTAACTTAAAATAAAAATAATAACAACACATACAAATAAGTATACATAAATACACAAGAATATATACACTTTTAAAAATATATACTTTACGTATTTTCATAGCATCAAGTCAAACGGTATATTAAAGGGTAATGCAGTTAATATTAATACTACATTTATGCTGTAGAAGCTATTCGAGCAGTTCATAATTTGAGAAAAGAATTATTAAAATATATATTCTGCCTGTGTATAATCAATATGTTTCAAATGTATACAAATTTAATATCAGATTATTGAATTTCTAGGCTCATAGCGTGCAGTCAGTACTTATCGTTTTCGTCCTGTCGAATAAAAGATTTTGTTATGTCTTGAACTTTCCTACTTGTTCCTAGCCCTATTTTATTCGTTTGAGCACCTATCAAATTTTTTTTGTGGAATAGAAGCCGTGACTCGAGCTCTGAGGCAACTTTATCTTTTGGGAGAGATGTGACAGTATCATCTTTGGTCCGCCCCGTTGGTCGAGTGGTTAGCGCAGACGCCTAACGTGTCACGGCGCAATGGGGCTCAGGTTCGATTCCCGGCAGAGACAGGCATTTATGTGATGAGCATAGATGTCTGTGTTTCTGGGTTTGGTCGTTTATTAAATATATTCTCAGTATTTATATGTGTATTTCTATGTATTTGTATCGTTGTCTAACATCCTTAACACAAGCAAATAATTTGCTTACTTAGGGGTTAGATCAATGTGTGTAATTTGTCCTGATATTATTATTATTATTATTATTATCTTTAGATTTTCCGATGATATGTCTTTTGGTAACTCTTAGATGTTTATAGAGCTCCGATGGTTTTTTTAGTTTTAACCCGAAATTGTGTCGGTCTCTAAATAAGATTGAAAAGTCCGCTGAGTGCGCTAACCCGAGCCATAACTTCAATGTCTTTATGACGCTTGGAACTAACGTAGTAGGATTTGTATATTCTCTGAGATGTATTTCGGACAATATTATAACGCAAAGACCTACAAGACCTTGACCTTATAGTTCAATAAAATCGATAGAGAAACTAGCTATACTCTGAGACGGAATAATAGTTAGAAAATGCAAACAAAGAACTGTCATTGTCAGTGTCGTTACGTTACATGTCAAAGTATATGTTCTTTCAGTGATAATAAACATTTTCTAAATTGGTTTATTTTTTATATTTTATTTTTGAAATGATCATAAACTCTCATATGACCATTTTAGTACAATACAATAAAATAATTTTATAATATTTTAATTTTGTTTTTTTTTTTAATATTATTCTATGAGAAATAATAAGGAATTAAAATTAAGCAAGAGTGAACCATTATTACTTTGTTAGCTGTCAATAGACGTAAGACTTGATGAGTCCACATAAAAAATTCTTTCATTTATAATAAATTTATCAGATGCGTCGTCAATGAGGTGATTAAATGATTACTAAAGGTTGCGTGTCCGTCTGATACTGCCATCGTAATAAACATATTTTTGAACCTTTTTTTTATATTTTACGGCTATTTACAAAATAAAAGGTTATTTATTATTTTCTATAACATAAAAAAACCTTATTTTAAGCGTTTTTGGATTTGCACGAAAATTTTAATATTTTTAGTGATGGTAACTCCTTTATTTTCTAACAATTATTCCATCTCCGAGTATAAACTAGATTTAATTTAAATTTAATTCTTTAACACAAAAGAAAATCTCAGACTCTTTTCTGTTGAATAAATCTTAAAAAAAAATCATGTAACATGTGTGTGTATCATTTGTCACTTTGAGATAGATATAAGATAAAAATAGATAAATATTAACTCACGATACCCTCTCCTCCACCCACACCATACTTACACACCACCACCACACATACACCACACATACACCTACACCACCAAACTTATAACTTAAAATATTTTGTACTTTCCTTAGGTTTTAACTTATGGAGGTTCTACTGAAGAGTAACTATATAAAACCGACCTTACGTCATATTGACACAATGAGTCCTATTACGGGCACACCTATGAACGTGCCGCGTGTTAATGAACGACTATCAAAATATCAAGTCAAGACAAACAGCTACTGAAAGAGACAGATATATAACCCTATTGGTTGTTAAAATAATCCTGTTTCAAATTGTGCTGTGTCACGGAAGCACCACCTCGGCAAGTAAAGGATAAAATCAAAAATTCAATGAGGAACATAATTATCAATGACATGGTTGATGCTGGCCTAGTCTTAATCATTTGTTAATGTCAGGTTTCAATGTAGGTCAACTTCAGTCACAAATCAATCACTAGGGCTTTTCTTACCTTTTCTTAGATGGAAAATAAATTAGTTACATCACTAGTCCACAATGTCTGCGAATAGAACTGCGAATAGAACAGGGTTTTCTAGGGTGGGGTACCGCCTCCGTTTGAATCCTGTCCCTTACACTGTACAGGATTACATTAATGACGCAAGCCCTGGATATGACTTACATTTTTGCAATGACCTAGTAACCTACGCAATTTTTGATGATATTTGATACTTCTGTTTGAAATACTGGCTGCATTATACTGCTCCCATAAAAGTCATTCCTTGCGTTAGCGTTGGGATCCAGGTTGCCCCCCATCCCTCAAATATGACGAATCAGGTAATGGCTGAACCTTGGATTGGCTAGGTAAGGAACGATTATTTGAAATTTGAATTAAATCCAAAAGAATGTAATAACATATACACCTGTATACATTCTTATACTATATACGAATAAAAGAGAGAAAAAAATAATTTTAATTAAAACGATTATACTTTATCATACGACCTGTTTTCCTTATCTAGTTTGTCATTTAGGCAAAAAGTTTTAAACGCCTTTCTTTAACAAAAGACAGTTTCATAATACAATTGTTAAACTCATAATAGACATAATCGTTTTCAGTGCGATGACTTGGCGTAACGCCAATGCTGCAACTGAGAGATTCATTCTTTAATATTTTTCTGACTTAATTCATAAAACTCACTGAACGGCTGTGACCTACAATGTGGTTTTCAGTTTTTTTACTCTAAAAGATATGAAATACATATTTTTATTACTTTTTATAATTTTGTTTATTTTGAAATCGCATTTTTTTTCCATATCGGTTCTATTTAGAAGAGGGAGGCGAGTGATAAAGAGAGAGACAAGGAGAGAGAAATTTACCACTACGTAGCTTTATTTTATCTTCATTTTGGTTCACTGAATTAAATTTATAAACAAATTCCGTTTTTGCTAAAGTTTTTCAAATATAGAACTGATTTCGTTGTTTTCATTTTGCTTTATAAATGAAATTTTCTGACTGTTCTATGTGTAAAAAAGTCAACCTCATGTAAATTTCAGGCGTAATTTCTCTTTAATTAAATTATGTCCTACAGCGTTTTATAATAATTAAAGTTTGAATTTCACTGCAACGAAATTATGGAGCAAACATTTTTCACGTTCTTATCAAGTAATGAAATGATACGTCCAGATTAAGAGTCTTTACAACACATCAACACTCTATGTTCCTGTGGTCAATGTGTTTCTTCATAGTTGCTCCACCTTGAACTACTTCTAAGTTACGAGCGATCGTTAAATCCTAGTTGGAATAAAGGCCTTCTCATACAATTTTTATGTTTTATGACTCAATTCAGTCTGTTAAGGTTCTTGGAATGGTTTAACGGTCTGAGATTATTTTTGTTGCTATACTATGAAGAATTTAATGCAACATACTATTATCAACTTGTCAATTTAGGGTAGAAACGTGAATATTTAACTACATATTAAGTAAATCTAATGCCAATTCTCTCTACTATTGAGTATCAGTTTATATAATTCATTGCAATGCCATTTACTGCCGTCCACTATTGGATAGAGAGCCTAACCACACTACCATTTATGAATAATAAATGTTGATGTGTTAATTATAATTAATACATATTGTACGAAATACACTTCGCTACCGAATTAGGACGTTTTAGTTTTTATTATCCTTAACTATACAATTCTTTCTACTGTATATACTATTCTAATGGTTTGATTTCTCATACCTATATATTGATATATCATTTGCTATGTATACCACATGGTACCTTTTTTACCAACATTATGGTTTTATACTTGACCTCATCATACCAATTTTCAACATTTCAAGGTTCAAGCTATACTACTCTGAAAATTCTTGCTTTTAGACAAAGAAAATCTCTGGCGACATTGATCGTTTTCTTATGTATCCTAAAAATGAAGTGTATTTAATAAAATTTTGTTATTTATATAAACACATATATATATATATACCTACATAGTTATGTATACATATTATATAGTTTTATTCACTTATTGTATATAAAGTAATGTTAATATAGACTTTTTTTATTAACAATAGTATTCTTATAGTGCTAATTGATATTATTATTTTGAATTTAAATAATGTTTGTTTTTGTAAATGGTTTCGCTGTGTGACTGTACTACAGTATCATCCAATAACCATGGGTTGACTGTCAGATATACCAGCACGCATAGCGTCCGCCTATTGTATTACATATTTTATTTTTGTAGGCTTATATACAATAAATTAAATAAATATAAAATAAAAATCATTTTACGTGTGCTGCTTACGGAAGATGAGAATATTTTATATGCAATGTTTATGTATGAATATGTAATAATGTCGAACTTATTTCATTATTGATTTCATGTTCTTTGTTTTAAAAAGGTTTTATAAAATTTAGAAGCCATCTCGTTATTTTTTTTATTATATTTTTCATAAGTCTGCCTGTAAAAAATATTAATCTTAGTTTTATACTTTGCAATCGACATTTCATATGTCATATTTAATGTAAATTTAATAACTTTTTGTGTAATTAAGTTTTTCGGGAGAAGGTTAACTAATTTAAAGTTTAAAAGTAGTTAATACGAAATGCGCTAGTAAGAGTCGTGACCGGAGCGTTAATGTTCCCTGTCTTTGAACTGTGGGCAGTCAGCCAAAGTACCTCTACTTTATTGGTAGCGAGAATATTAAATTGGAATATAACATCATAAGCTGAACAAATTTCAGACTTCGCTTTAAAATACCACTTTTCTTTTTATAGCCTTGATAGAAATAGCAAAGGTGTATTATACTATAAAAAGATTATTATAAATATTACAATATCCACTTCACACGTAACATATTAGCGACAATAATTAGATTAGTTGAACGCGACCGAGCAACAAAGCGCTCGATCCTCGGACAATCGGATTAGTTTCGCGGATTTGAACAGTGACCCGGTTTTCCTGTAACCCGACATGTCATGCTATATTTCTGATTGTCCTTTTAGTTTGTTCGTATTTTATCCGGCAAACAACTTATTTTTATGGCAATTACGAATTAACAAACTCGTTGTGTTATTCCTTACAAGATTGCGGTTGTGTGTGTTAGGTAGTATGTATGTGTAGAATAATATTAAATCAATAAATGTAATAAGTTTTTCTTTTCATAACTAGAAAAATAAATCATAGCTATATTGCTTTTTCAATGCTTCTTACAAGGGGGTTTGAATAGAAAAGTAGATAAACCAATATGCTGAGCTCTTTATGCGATTATATCACACGTATGTAGTCATATAGCTATGTTGAATAATCATAAAAGAATAAACTATAGATTGAATATTTAATAGGTATGCTGTAAAGTATTTGAATTGAAAATAACTATTTTGTTTTCGACAAATTCAATACGAAACAAAGGAATTATACCTGACACATGATTTGGAAAACTTTTTATGTTTAATTAAAACTATGTAACTTTTTTATATATTTTTTATATCCTATATCTTGAATAAAATAAAACATAGATATATTTAAAATGACTATGTTAATAACATCACATTGTTAAATTTGTCCGGTAATTCTGGATTAAAATTCTCATATTTTCGTATACAATATGATGAATGGCAAAAAACTAGTATTTTGCATTGCATACTGAACGACTCAATAAAGTTTGCACTGCTATCAATGTCTTAAAATAATATAAAGCAGTCAAAGTAATACACTCATATTTTAACAATCTAGTTAGTACTCTTATATGGAAACTATTTCCGCGGCAAAATTACCGATAATCTACAACCTAATGAGACCAGAATAGACTTCCGCCTAGACACATGAAATTTTAAGGAGATATTTTTTGAGAACTCTAACTCTAGTATTTAGAAATATTAATTTGAATACATCACAAAAAAGCATTACTTAAAAGTTTATTTAATTATCTTCAACAATTGAAACGTTAGTATTTAAAAAATGCAATAACTAGAAATATTTTGATAGATCAAAATATGAGAGTAATTAAATTTAATTTACAGTTGAACGACATTCAGTTAACAATTTAGTCTGCGTACAATCTGAGTAATAGTTGCGGTCTAGCAACTCGCTACCCGGCACCGCAATAAAAGATATTAAAATTTAAACAACCGCAGCATATAAAGTTGAAATTTTGCTCGCTCCAGCTATTTTCTAGTGTTAGTTCCTATCACTATTCACTTCCGACACTTTACGATTGTGAAAATTTTGTTCTCTTCGAAATGTTGAAATAAAATTAACATGATTTGAAACAAAACTAGATTTGAGATTAGTTTTGTCTAATTTTATGTTAATTTTTTTTTTTGTTTTACTTTATGGTTTATTTCACATGAAAGACTTTGTGTTGTCATTGGTATTTATTGCAGGCTTTTTCGTTGACTATTAGTGTGGCTAATGTGATTTTTTATGACATAAATAAAAAAATAATAATCTACTGAGGTTTCGTGTGAATTTCCTAATGTAAAGCATATTTAAAAGACACAAAAAAATGTATCCTAACCAAATGTTTGGAAAACGATAATCTTTGTACTTTTATATATCGGTTTTATTTCGATGTCTCGCATTTACATTCACAATATTTTCTACACTGAAACACATTTTAATTCGATTTAATTACAAAGACTTAAATGAACAGCATGAAAGTGGTAACAATTTTTACATGTGAAATATTAAGACAGTAAAATTGATATTTTGTCATTTTTTTTTTTTCAATTAGATAATATTGACTTATTTATATGTATTTACATTTTTATTGTAGTTAAATAATTCCAACTATAGAACTGTATCCTGATATGTTAGCGTTGTTTAATGCAAGAACTATTTTTGAGAATTTTTACTGTGTTTTTATTCGATACTAAAATTTAAACTCTTTCGACTCCTTACTTATGCAATACTGCAGCAGACTGCGTCGCACTTTACAAAATGTCTGTATAAGCTATGTATCAATGATCCGTATACGAAATTGGAAAGTTATAAAGAAATTAAAATGCAAGAATATTGAATTATTTTGGAATAATAGAACAATTTATTAAGGAAAAAATGTGGTTAATTTTATTACCCAAAAAAAATGTCTATTCCTAGGATGGCTTTTTTCGTCAACGGAAGTCCCGTGGTAGTTGCTTGTATTGAATTGTTCTGCAAATTTTATTTATGTAATATTATTTATAGGTATTTGTATGTGTGTATTCGTATTTCAAGATCACTGATAGTAATAATTACAAAAATAAACAATTTAGTCATAATGACATTAAATCTTTAATTTACTAAGAGATTAACTCATCTTTAGACCTCGAAGTATAACAGCTTCCATTGCATAGTGATGTTATATTCATGAAATATATAATGGACTAAATTTGTTGTACGGTTATTGGTGACTCAGATCTGAGCTATCGTCAACGAAACTCGATAGGAAGATGACATCTCATATATTGAGTAAATATCATGGCGCCGTTTGCAAATAAGTTTAATTTATATATTAACAATTAATTAAAAATAGTAAGTAAAAAAATACATGAAGAAGTTATAAACATTTATAAGATAAATCTTCTCTTTTAAATATTAAATAATTTCCAGTCCCAAGTAGATGCTAAGGTTGATTATGGAAGATTTTTTCTTTCACTGTGTTTAAATAATGAAAAATCTCCAGGATAATGTAATAAGATATAATATACATAGATATACCACTACTACTCTTGAAAAAGGCAATATAAAAGAATATAAAATGCGACAACAAAGTAAAAACCCGAACTAAACACTCGGTTCCGTTTGAGCACACAAAAGAATGAATATTTAAATGAAACACCCAAAACAAGGTCACAGTTGAATATTAATATATTCCCTCTGGTCATCCCTGCTACATTACCTCTGCATGAATATTGTACATTATAAAAATAGATGTAATGTTGTCACATATTTTTAATCATTCATAGTTCTTGTTTAAATACAATTTTTGGGAAGGTATAATGTTACAAGGTTTCATGTTTTTCTCATTTCTTTGTTGAAGAAAAATAATTGCGAGGTGTCAGAGAATATATTAAAAGTAGCACATGTTCAAAAAGAGTAGGCGATATGAGAAATTTAAATAGAAAATTCCAAAGTGAGCAACGGAAAACAATGGTGGAATGTTGGCTCGTTCTATTTTTTACTCGTATAAAAGCTTGTCTGCGTAGAACTGTGATGAATGCTAACTTTGTTGGTGCAATTTTAAGTAAAGGTCAGCTGAAAAGAACAGCTCGTCATTACCTTGCAAATAAATCGATACATCATTGTTGTAAATCATAACTTTGAATAAAAACTTTGGTTCAGATTTATAATTATAGTTCAGAATGCTTTGCTCCTGGCTAAAAAGAATGTTATAATTTTCCTCTCAAAATACCATACAAAATAATACTGAGTTCAAGGACTCTTATAATTTAAATAAGAAAAAAAATATTAAAAAAAAAAATCCATAAAAAAATCAAACTTCTAGATGACCACTACAAAGAGAGTTTCAGACAATCAGTAACTAACTATTGCAGTCCAGAAGTTTCTTTTTCTCAAATTGTAAGTAAAATCATTAACATTAGAAACCTTTTGTACTAACATGATCTTATTTTTCTTTTTTAAAAGAAGTGTCAAATATGAAAGAAGTTATTTTCTTAACATCGTCTTAAATAAAGAAATTATATAAATAAAAATTATTCCAATAAAATTCAAATAGCTTACGTTAATTGTATAATAAAAGATAAATTAATTGAAAGATGACATCTGATAGATTTTGTATACATATCTTATTATATTTATAAACTCGTAGTAAATGGTAGATCTGTTATCTTATTAGTTACATTTTAAATCAACCAAATATTGAAGTGTGGCTTTTAAAAGTACTGCTTATTCTGAGCAAGGTAATAATATAATTAAAAGTAATAACAAATTGATAATAATAATTTCACATTAAATGAAGTTTGGAATCCGTTCCAAATAATAAATGTGTTTGCGCCTTGCGATAACTGAGAAAAGAAATGACATTGTGCCAAATGCTCATATTTAAAATATTTAAAAAATTCTTCGTAAGAATATGATATATAAAGTTAATAAATAGTAAATTGTGTTCTCTTGTAAAACTTGCAATTTGAAATGTCATCCTACCGTTTCATGAAAGAAGATTCCTGGAATCCACAAGAGTAGACAACAATTATATGGTCTCTGCGATCAGAGGGAATTCAATCGAATAATTCTTTTACTCTGTGTTGCGTACAGTTTATTCCATTTTATTTTGTAAAGTTTGTTTAAATGCTAGATCATGATATATTCAAAACTTACAATTAAACTAAATTGAGATGGAATATCATAAATTGCAAATCAGGTAAGAGAAAAGTTCACGCTCTTTTGCTTTTCACATAGATAATCAATTGATAAAATCAGCTCAGAAAGTTGCTTCTGCTTTTATAATCATTTTGAGAAAATCTCAACTTCTTTTACTTATTAATTTACTTCTCCAGTCGTAGCTAAGTCATCACATCAGTAAAATGTAAAATGTACAATATAATAGAACCTTAAATATTAGAATACCTTCGACTCAATTTTGATAGTTTGTTGCGCCTTACTTAGAAACCATTTATTAATGATTGTCTTTTTGGAGTGGTATTTCCTTACCTAATATACATAATATAAGAATACAGCAAAGTAACAACCCTTTAAAAATCTGATAATGCATCAGAACCCTATCAGACATCAAAATCGGTATTACTTTCATGTCGTACTACTGCGACCACTGTCTTTCCCATTAAACATATATTTGAGGCGAGACCAGAGAACAAACAAGGAATTTTGTGGGGTATTGTTTGATCTATCTAAAGCATTCGATTGTGTACAGCAAGAAACGTTGTTCAGGAAATTATACAACAATCTCTTGATTTACTTTTTCTTCTTAATCCCCTATTCTACCTTAGGGCTGATGATATGTATAACGTTTTTGTTTCACAAAATTCGTACAATTTATAATTTAGGCCATAGAGATTCTTTATGAGATACATTGTAAGCAAATCAATGTAGTCACGTTTGCCGGCTAGTACTTTTTGAAAAGTCTCAAATAGTGAAAATTTTATTAACCGTTGTGGTGTAAAAAAAAATAAATGAATAAAAAATAAACAAATAAATAAAAAATAAATAAATAAATAATTTATATAAATACGAGAAAAAATAATAGCTCGCGTTACGTGTTACTTTCCTCAAAGAAGTTAGTAACTTCCTTAGGGGACAATGATTACACTTTATCATCAAGCTTCCAACAAAAGTCCAAATATTAAACCAATTAACAAATTTTGAAAAACAACCTAAGTATGTTTTTATGCTGACGAATACTACAATATTTTCGGACTATATCCAGATGTATTATAATGTATTCAAGTTATTAAGTCTTTAAGTATGGCTTTTGAAAAATAACATAAGACATGCCCGCGGGGTTGCCGTGGTTAGTTTTTCTAAGGTCTTTGGCATATGACATTCCGAACAGTTGTTTTAACTTTGGTGGGATTATTGAAAACATTTTAAAAATGTGATGTAAAGATAGAAAATAATCTTAAGTTTATTGTTGACAACTTAAGCTATAAATAAGTAGCGAACATCCGACTACAGCTATTGTGTTTTGTTTTTAAGTTTTCACTTTTGTAACAGCAAGCGTATTAAGATATGAATTTTAAGTAGGTATACAAACTTTCAACAAAATCATGTCAGATGACAGTGAAGGTTAAAATACACAACAGTGTTTAAAAGATAAGATTGCAGAAACTGTCTGCTGTTAACTAAGTATAAACCGGGGGCTTCCAAAGTTGTGAAATAAGGTACTAAGAGTTAAGGGAGAGTTTAAGTCGAGCCTTGTGAATAAATAAACAAGCATATATAATAATTGAAACATAACGAGTGTGTTACATCCACCAAGTATGAAAACTACATTCCATCCACACTATAACAATTGGAATAAATTTTGTCGACCGATGCACATGTACTTTATAAAAAACTTTGATTACGTTAAATTTGGCTTCAATTACCGGCTTATCTGTAGTAGATATTATTTTCTTACTACAAAACTTCGGCTTGGTATAAGTTTCCGCAAGTTGTCAAACTTATTACAAGTTAAATTGAAACTGAGAAGACCTGCCTATTCAGTGTTGGTGGATATTTAGCTGTGTATTTTCGTCGACAATGGCAGAATATATTGCTAGAATCCTACATAATATGGCTATATAAGTTATAATTTCAATGCAGTTTTACTGTTTAATAATTATAAAACAACGTAAACTTTATTTAACATTTTTTTTTTCGAAACTTTACTGTGAATATGAAATGGAATTTCTGGCATTAGAATATCTTTCATTACGACGGCTTATTTATTATTATTTTATTATGAACTATTTTTTATTATTTTTTATGCTGTCTTGTAAGCTAAGAGATAAAAGTGATGTATTATTATGTAGAGTAAAGAATATTATGTAGAGTAAAGAATATTAATAAAATCGACTCTTAATAGAAAAAAAAAATATTTAATTTATTGATTACAAATGAGTATGAGTCATTATTAATATATAACAATGATTCAATAATATAAGCGTAGAAAGTAGAGTTCAATAAGATCCAAATCGGGTATTGCCAGCACTTTTTATATATTTTGACTTATCGCAAAGTAATACCCTTATACCTATTGACTTAACACAATAAGCTAGTAATAGCGACTGGTTTACTTAAAACCAATTTCCAACTACGTATCGTCTTATCTTACTCTTTTTATATATATATGCTAAAATCTTGTTAGTAGGATTAAAATTACACACATAGGGTTCTTCATGTACGATACAAGAGCAAGGTCGATAAAGGTTGGAAGTTTAAGGCAGCTCTTATAAAAAAATTGAGCGGAGTCGATACAAATTTTTAGTGCATTTTGCAATTTGTGTGTCATGGCCGTTTAGGTGACATTTTTGTTTATTATTATGGATTCAAAACCATTACATGAATTGCTTTTTGTTCAAATTGTTATATATTATAACGTCATGTATTTCAAAGCAAATAAAATTGTCCGTTACGATACTATTATCGTTAAGCTCTGTTGAAGTGCTATTCGAGCGAGTGATCTAACCTCACCCAGCACCATGACCTAAGCCTTGTATACAACTGGATTAAGGATTAACTGACATTCAAATACTGTATTTGCATCTGTTGCTGGGATATGCTCTGCATGATTGTGACCTATTAACGATAATGACCTAATAAGATGTTTATCTTGTAAAATGGATTACTTTTAAAAATAAAAATGTTTTTGAAAAAAATGATTTTGCAGATATTGAATGGATGAATTACATAAATGTATTGAACTTTAAAAATATTGCTTTACTTATTTTATATTTATATATTACTAGAAAAAACATATAAATTTTAGCAAATAAAAAACTCATAACCTAACCAAAAAAAAAACTAATTAAATGATATATGAGCCCTATTTTAATAAGTTTCAAACGCCATCTTGTTGACAACTTACAAGTCACACATTGCTTTATTTTGCTTAAACTAAACGAAAGTGTTCCTACATATTATTATTATTATTGAAATAATTATTATTTGCGCAACGTCTGCTGTTTGGTTTTAGATGTAATGTATACTATAACCTGTTCTAGACCTTGCACTTTGTATCAGTTTAAAAAAAATATGGTAAATATTAATCTCTGCAATATGCTAGAATCTTGTATTGCTATTGAGAGATAAATAAGTAATTTGATATTAACAATATGTACAATTTAGATAAAATTTTGTCCTACAAGCGTTTTTGTTTATAAATAGAAAAACGGCCACAAATTGCAAACAATTTATGTATTTTATTAGTAAATATTTAATTACAAGAGCTATTGGCTACTGACCGTAAAGTAACAGGAAACAATGATCAATCAACTATTGATATGTTTGTTCATTGTTGGTAAAAATCGGTTCGAAAATTATAGCAATAACATACTCTACTATTTATTAAATATATTAGTTTTGTTATAATATTTTTTTTGTGCTAAGTTGACCAATTACGTATTTTCATATTTATTGAAAACTTTATTATATTTTTTTTATTCAAAAAGTAAGTAAAAAAAACTCATAAGAAACTTTTGTTCTAAATTTTGTAGGTTTTTACATCAGGCTGATTTTAAACTAATTAGGTTATATCTTACTTTTAATATATTGCAGTTTGCCTCTAAGATTACTAACTAATCCTGCAAATAATCCCAGGTGAGAATACGATCTTCCTCCGTACCGAGGCAAGGTAACTCGTACTCGAATTGTCGTAAGAGGTGACTAAGCCTCCAAAAGGTTTTAGAAACTCGCTGCTGTCTATAACAGTAGTATGAATGGACATATTCAACATGCTATGAACATACAGAAAACCAGCGTGAAAAAGTATCTTGATCTTTACGCTTGATATGACGGCGGCGCTAAATACGATGTTACGCCAGAAGAATCCCTCTCCGAACGATCTTGTCGGGAACCCTCTTCGATAGAAGACCAGTGTGAAGTATTAGTCTATTGCCCCTATGTTTTGCATAGATAAGTATGTAGCACTGGCACTGAAACTACAACTGATGCGTCTGGCTCTAGAAGTCATCTGATTTGGAATAAATAAAGGCGGACAAATAAAGATATTAATATTTTTTATGATGATCCTAATAATTGCGCCGTTGTTGCCGAAGTAATACTGCTAAAAAAGAATAGTTATTTATTTATAACAAAATGAAATTGATATATTAGTTCCAATAGGTAGCAGATTGTAGCTCTAGTTTAATGTCGTGTTATAGAGCAGTTGCTAGTTGCAGACAACAGGCTTATCATTCCTTGTCTTAGACTCTATTTTCGAACTAAGGATTCTTATGAGAAATACTTATAATTATAAATCTGGCTAAAATATTATCTCCATGGTGGCAATACGTGGCGTTTATCTATAGTACGGTTCTTGTAAAACATTCTTCTAGGTCCTATCAAAATATGGAAAGAATCATGATATGCTACCAGGTCTTTACAACATGGGTGGATTTTGATATAGTTTTTTAAATAGATAGAGTGATTCAAGAGGAAGGTATATATGTATAATAACATGCTTTATATATTAGAGAACTACTGATGATTTCAAGATTTCTAATGCGAAGTCGTAAACAAACGCATTGCAAAAGCTGTCTGAACTCTACGAGATAGATCAAAATAATGTATTAAGTGTTGTATACTTTAAAAAGTTCTACAAGAAAGTTCGTGATGGTATAAATATATTTCTTAGGGGGATAACCCACAATTAGAATGGTTATTAAGTACTGTGTTCAAAAAGTATTTAAATGGACGTTTAAGTAAAAACAAGAGAGGTATGAAAAAAAATTACAGTACCTAATATTGTATCCTTATTAAAAACTTTAAATAGTTTTTTTGATACATAGCGATGTCTGCCGATGTCGTAATTTTCATTGTATCACTTAAAACCAGTCATATAGAAGGCAATACAAAAAAAGGGAAAGGATTGTTTTACTACGAATTTAAGGCGTGCGAAGCCGCGGGCAAAAGCTAGTTTTATATAAAATTCATTTCAGCATAATAGTTTAAGAACAAACAGAATATTTTGCCATAATAAATTTTGTATAGACTAAAATGTTTTCATATAAGCACTTGTGCTTATATGAAAACATTTTATCTTTTATTTAAAATTGGAAATGCTCGGCTACTCGCATACTCTTTTTGCCAGTGACTTAGAGTAAATCAGATTTAAAATGGCGAATCAGTAGCATAAAAAAAACAGTTTAAAGGTTTAGTTTCCAGGGCAATCTCTAAAACGTAATTACTTTAAATCTATACTTTATTTTATACGATATATGTATTATAAAATAAGTAAACAGTCTAAGAAAACCCATTGGTTCATTGCTAAGTTAACAACGATATTGTGAATCCTGAAGCACTATACGAGGGTCCAATGTTTGTGCTGATATTTGTTTATTCTCCACAAATTGAACTTTGCAAGTGGGCCATATTAAGGAAATAAGTGTTACCGTATATAATATATATATTTTGGTGGTATTTACGTACTAACTGTTGCCTGCGGCTCCACCCGCGTGTAGGTCGCTTTTCGCGAATACTGTGGAAACTACTATCCAGACCTAGTCTATAATAGTTATAGACTTAAAGTTAATTCTATAGTATCCGACTCCCGTGTCAATTTTATACATATAGGCATTACATTGCTACGATATCAAACTGAAAATAATAACATACATACACATCACATACATACACATCACACACACCCATATAGCATATAAATACGAAATTTTTTGTTTAACAAATGTTATGTTTTTGAGTAATGTTTAATAAAGTATTCCTTTGCAGAATTTCAAACTGCTATACCATAAGCGAAAACATAATCATAGCTAGTTCTAAAAAATTTAGCGCCATCTATTGAGATTTTATGTAACTAAATTAAAAATGGACATAATATGCTCATATTCAATTTGTTATTTTATAAAAATTCTTATAAAACAAAATAGAAATTCTAGCTTTATCTAAATTAAATACGTTTATGTAAACCGCATTCAATGCTGTTTAAAAGTTTCCAAACAGTGCTTGAAGTAAATTTTCAATTGACCATAACTTCTTTTTCCCTTTTTTCTTTTCTCTTTTCCGTTTTTTCTTTATGTAATATGATGGATGTATATTGTAATTATTGTTTTGGAGTTGTCTTCTGGTACAGGTAATTTTTTACTTAAAAGAAGGCCCCGACATTAATTAACAAATGTATTATTAAAAACTGAAATAGAGATTATTATTATACAAAATTTTAATCCAAATCCAAATTTTACAAATTGCGAAAAATTTGTATGCCACAGTAGCTACGGCTTTATGCCCCAAAGAAGTACCGAGGGCACGCTCTATGACCTTATAATGGACATAGGGGGAGCCTTTGGGAAGTGCCTAAGGGGAAAAGGGGGAAGCTATGAAAGTACGACGGGGCGAGAAAAAACGTGTTTCAAACTTGAAGAATTAGTGGTTATCAGTTAACAAAGTGACAGAAAAGTAAGGTTAAGGTACGCTGGGGTACTAAACCGTTTCAAGAATAAAGGTCGGCCCACGGATCAATACAGCAACCTTTTTTTTTAATTTGCTTCTAGAGCTATTAATTAATTAATTTGTATATTTTCCACTTTGAAGATTCAAATGACATCGTCAGGAGCGCCTTCTTTGTTAGCAATGTCGCAATAAGCCCTAATGTAAAAATCTCTTTAACTTAGAAATTAAAGCTCCGATGGTTCTAAAGCTACCCTGGACTTAGAAGAAATACTTAAACATTTTCAACTGTGTATATATGTTTTTTTACAATGGGATCTCTTCGGAATGTATATGACGAGTTTTTAAATGAAAAATAACTGACAATGATGTTTGAAAATGTCTATAAACATGTAAAGCCATGTTAAGCTTATTTAAATTTATAAAAAATAAATCGATACGGTCAGAGGTTCGAACCCGCGAGTACTGGGAAACCGAGCCGTCGCTCTACCAACTGAGCTACCGATACGGTAGCTCACAGTAGCATATCAGTAGAATACCTACTCCATATACGTATTACGAATTTTTCGTCACTACCATACATACATCATCACTACCGTGCAAAAATAGTCATTACCTATTTCCGTTATCGTAATTTCATTATATAATTTCGTACTAAAATACTAAAGAATAAATAATGTGGAACCAATGGTGTCGCGTGCTATTTACTCAAGTTCTACAGAAAATTTAGCATACTTTTGCTTGTTCAGATTGTTACAAACATTTTAAAGTATTTTGTTTGTTCCAATTTGTAGTTGCTGAAATTTTCTTGTTGTGGAATGTGTTTCATTGTTGTAAATCCTTCACGCGTAAAACCTGTTCATCCTTAAACCAACGAAATACCGAGTTAAATTTAGAGTTATGCTTAATTCTGTTGAGTTACTAGTACATTGACAAAAGGAACAACAAATTCCCTTTGAAATTCCTGAATCAAACACATCAAACTGTCGTAGTGAGCAACGAAATGCATCAACTCGAGAGTACTCCTACCACCAAGTGCTCGCTCCATAAACATGCATACCGATACAAAGCTGTCCCACTGCCCAAGTATCATACGCATTATTGCAATCAAAGAGAGAGCTTCTAGTAAAATGTCGGGTTTTCAAAGTAGTGCGCTATTGTTTTTCCAGCTTTGTTATATGGGAATATTTTAGTTATGTGAATTTTATTGTTGCGATCGCGGTTTATAGTACGTCTTTTATATGTTGAAGTTCAGGGAATCCAGATCAGGGAGTTAGTTTCTTTAATAGAATTGCAAATCAATAATTGAATTATTTCTATCACCTTAATAGATAATGATAAATAATATTGGTAATTAGTTATAATTAATAATTAACTTTATATATACCTGTTTAAGAGGAGCTGAAAAGAATGCTATTTATTTTACGTATATTTTTTAATAAATATATTTTAAACTAAAATTTATATCACAGTCTTACTTAGATTTCATTAAATTTTATTTTTTACATACTATACATTTGTATAAATAATACAGATTTTGGATTTAAGCAAACATATTATACAGTTAAATTTCTTATACATTTTAAATATAAGATTACCTAACTTTTGAAAATATCTTTAAACATGTATAGCCATGTTAAGCTTATTTAAATTTATATAAATATAGAATGTAAAAAACCGATACGGGCAGGGATTCGAACCCGCGACTACTGGGAAACCGTCCCGTCGCTCTACCAACTGAGCTACCGTATCGCTGTCCGCCTCGGTGAATTAAGCATTCTATATGTGATCGTCTTTATCGGGACGGTGGTGACATCTATTAGGTTTCTTTCGAAAATCCTAACCAATGTTTCTAACTTTGCAGTATAGATAAACATTGAAAAGATGCCACTACCGAAATCAATTTTTGAAAATATCTTTAAACATGTATAGCCCTGTTAAGCTTATTTAAATTTATATAAATATAGAATGTAAAAAACCGATACGGGCAGGGATTCGAACCCGCGACTACTGGGAAACCGTCCCGTCGCTCTACCAACTGAGCTACCGTATCGCTGTCCGCCTCGGTGAATTAAGCATTCTATATGTGATCGTCTTTATCGGTTTATAGATGTCACCACCGTCCCGATAAAGACGATCACATATAGAATGCTTAATTCACCGAGGCGGACAGCGATACGGTAGCTCAGTTGGTAGAGCGACGGGACGGTTTCCCAGTAGTCGCGGGTTCGAATCCCTGCCCGTATCGGTTTTTTACATTCTATATTTATATAAATTACCTAACTTGTTTACCACAAAAAATCATTACAAATGAGTCCTTCTTCCATATAACTTCCTGAATTATATTTTCCAATACATTACATACTCGTACAGTTATCAAATTAATTCAAAACTTGACATTTAAAACCGCGGTAAAGTATTGGCGTGATGAGAACAGTTGAAGTAATTATGTGCGATGGCAGATTTATGTTTGTGAATAATTTAAGCGGACAGCTGCGCCTCTTCAGGCCAAGTTGGCTATATGTAACGGCTATGATATAAATGTATGATATATATGTAATATATTTTACAGCAGTAATGAGTCTTGAAATAAATAATTTGTATTGGTTTTTACATTATGATATTGCATATATACTATACATATTAACATATGTATATTTTAAATAATTTATTTCAAAACTTATCGTTATTATAAAAATATCATTATATATATTAATTTTTATACATTTTTATCTATGTATTTAATGGTAAACAGATTTTTTGAAGACGATATATTAATAATTGAATTGCATTTTTTAAATTTCAGCACAGAAAAGAAAACCCAACCTTTGCCGTTATTGTATTTTATACAAATTTATGATACAACTATGTTACAACTTGAATAAGTTTATTGTCTTTTATCTACTTATTTTTTATCCAGGGAGGGTAATAGTTACTTGAGAAAATATTTTTTGCAGAGATTTTATATAAAGTATTGCCCCGGTCCACAGGTGAATATTTATTGGGGGCTTGGGGGGAGGGGGGGAGAGAGATCGTCCCAGAAGTCTACGTTAGCAACATGGTGCCTCGGTCCGTTTCTGTTTCCATGTATATTTCATCCACCGGACAATAAAAAAACGGGTGCATTCACTTTCATGAAGAATGCATCTCTCTAACCTTCGTGAGGTAAAGGTATGTTCGTGTATGCATATATACATATGCGGCATATGCCATAAGCGTTTTCGGAATCTACAACTTTCGTGAACTGACTGACAGACCACGACTTTTCGTCGCTTTAGTTACTAGTTGATTCAAGTATAGAGAAAATATATTTTGTTTGTGTCTATCGCTTGCTCAGTGCAGATAAGATAACCACAAGCCTTACAGAGCATCAGATGAGGCTGCAACTGTCGCTCAGCATGAATACACGTCCTTGGGTAATCAGTGACCTTCCACTGACAATTGATCCAAATCATTTCCATTGTCGTGTTCATTACCGCTGGGTAGTTCATCACCATTGTCTGGAGAAAACTGTTTTTTTCTTCTCCCCGACCAATCTTAACATCTCGGCCATACAACGGGCTTGCAGTACAACTCCAATACAAGTCAGCAATTAGGATGAGATACGTTCTTCTTTGCATCTTACATTGTTAAATTTCATACATAAATAACAGTCAAATATTGTTTGTACATTTCTTTTAAAAAAAGCAACTGTTGAGTTTCTGGCCAGCTCTCCGCACCCGATCAAGATTTCGAGCTGGTGCTAACTTACTTACGGACTAACTATGCTGACCACTTTAAAGTAATCATTGATGATTCTAAAGTGCGTTTAAGTACCTTCTTGAATATAGATAATTTAAATTTGAATACATGTCGATTATCTTGCTATAGTTTTTCATTTGGCTAAAGGTGAAAATGAATAATATTAAAGGATAATATAATACATTCATTAGAGAATGTTTTAAACTATTCGATTAATTGGCGTACATTCACTGCTGTGATAGATGACGGGTATTCTAATCGACTGAACATTTCCTTTAATAATTAAATTATTTGAATACTTGTAATCCTTGTTAAGTTGTTTGATAAGAAACAGTCATTTCAATTATAATCAGAGTAATTCTTGATTTCTGCATTACAAAACGTAGAGAACTATGAATGTAACAGACTCTATTGGATTATTATTCTTTTTTTAACATATTGGCGTACCTTCTGTTTTTGTTTTATATTTATATTTATGCTTCTGGATCTGATCGAATCGGATCCTTGTCTTAGTTGCCACTTCTAGTTTAAATATAAGAGTAAATATTACACTCTATGGCTATCGTTATTTCTCACTGGCTCAGCTTTATGCGATATATAAGCGTACGTCCGCTCCTGCCGATGGCTTTCGCTCGACGGCCCCCACACGCTCTATTACACCGTGTGATGGACATAAACACTACATTACCAAAGAGTAGCAGAGCGTTTAGTTCCGGTGCGGTGCGGTGAATGCGGTTGAATCAAACTTTTGCTGCCAAACATTGCTTCCATTGCCGTAATGGTACATTGAGTCCATGATCCATTTGCCGTACAAAACTTTTGGTGTTATGACATAGAAGAAAGAGTTCGTCACAAAGTTGCTCGATTTACAACTAGAACAAGACTAACGTGCTATAGAGTGCTGCTCTCACCCCTGGGATGATTCAGTCAAATACTAATTTGAAGCCTAAAAATTGGAGAACCATTAATAACGATATGTTTGTATGCAAGAAGCTAAAAAAACTAATATTTAAATAACAACAATACTACAAAATTAGCAGACGTATTTTTATAAAATAGAATTAGTTAGATTATTCTTTCAGTCATACAGAATTTACTCTGAATTCTTTTTCTTATTTTCGTGTTTATAATTTAAAATACAACTAAAAATATAAATTTGTACAAATTTTAAACTGATAGTTTTCTAATGTTGTTAAAATAAATTCTCACCTTAGTTGTGCTTTGTGTACTTGACTCCATTTTTCGCAACTTGACTAATGTCGTAAACAAATTTATAAAGTATTAAGTTTTTAGAGGTGTGTCAAAAAAAAATATGAAAATGATGTTTTACGATACGCGCGCTCTCAGAGGCAGCTAAAAGTAAAAAACCTGAAGTTCAACTTCGTATGCTATATTATGTTATTAACTCTACTCTTGTTTTTATATTATTTCAAGGTAATGTATTGTTGTAATGTATTGTATTTTTGTAATCTACAACGGAAAATAGCAGACACTTTTTAAACTATTATAGTAGTCTCCCTGTTTGTGTCTGTTTTTATTTTTAAAATAAAAACAATTTGAATTAATTAAATTAATTGAATTAACTAAATTGATGATTAAACTTAGTATTTGAAATCTTCCAAAAAGCCTTTATATACAAGTTTATTATTTTAGAACTTATAGAGGTATTAAATGCAAAATAAACCGATACGGCCAGGGATTCGAACCCGGGAGCTCGGGACCGTCCCTATGAACACGATCACTTATAGAATGCCTAATTCACCGAGACGGACAGCTCAATTGGTAGAACGACGGGACACTTTCCCATAGGTCGCAGGCTATTTTTCATTCCATATTTATATAAATGTATCGTTCAAGTAAATGAAATTTTAGTAAACACAACTTTGACTTCTGTCCACGGGATCCTTATAAGAAAACAAAAAAACTCTCTTACACTAACAGTAATAAATAGTTAATGAGAAATTACCAAACCAATTTATTGTCATCAGGTTGCAACAAAACCTACTACGGCGACATCGGGCGCACTTACGAACTGGAACTACATCGGCCAAGAGAAGATTTGGTGCCATATGTCTGTTTGTTGACCATCACTGCTGCTGGTGGCGTTCACGGAGATCTTGTACAGGTATTTAGTTTAAATTTAAATATCAACTATTTGTTCTTAACTATTAATTATAGTGAAAAAGGGAAGAAATTTGTATAGAAATGTAAATGTAACGTGCGACTCCAGTAAAAAAAATCTGGGGATAAAGAGTACCCACAACTTCTTTCTGCACGGTTCTGAATGTAACTCAAATTCATAATATTTAAATATATTCGTCGGTTTTGGAGATTTGCCTAAAAAATTAGATCGACAGATGGACAATGGAAGAGGTATCTTTGTAATTAAAATAAGAACAAAAAATATATTAAATACATTCTAAAAATTAAACTTTTATTATTATTTTATATATATTATTATATAATTTTAAACAACACAAATACAAACAAAACTATATCACACTTTACAAAATTTTTTTACATCTATAAAAATATTAAAAATAAATATGTATTTCATAAAATCATATTCGAATAACGGGCGCGCTTGAATTCATGAAACCTTGACATTACTTGAAACTCAACCTCGAGCTTGAATTTCGAGCTCAGTTTATAAAATAACAGCTTTTTATTTTCCGCTTCTAGTAATAAATAAATGTTATCATTTTTAACTTTTATTTACATTATTAAAATAACAAACATTTTTCTCTACATATCTGTTCTTACAAACTAGCTATTATCATTTATAATTATTATAGTATTCGTGTTGTAAGCCGGAGATAAAGCCAGAAGGGTTGGAAGGGGTGAAGACTTGTCCCCTGAAACATGCGACATGCGACCCTGAAAGTCATTCTAATAATATAACTTATAAAACAGATGCTTAACATTTAATACAATAAAAGGTATATGAAGTTTTTTAATAAGTTTGACGTTCGCAAAGTCTTAACCATTCCATGTTGTGCATTTTACTTGCAAAATGAAAAAAATATGTATTACGTATAAAATTGCATATCTTATACAATTCGTTTTCTATTATTATAAACGTATCTAAATTATAAACTAATGAATTAGACATTTTAAAATGGTACCTAATATCAAAAACATATATCATATAACGTACTTTAATATTAAACGTACTTTAATATTAACGTTTTTGATATTGGTATCAAAAACATATATCGTGCTCTAACTTAAATATTAAAATATACGGAAGTTTATTTTAAATATAGGCCTCAAGGTTTTTATGTTGAAACTCACCGCCCATTTACGAATGCAAGCGTTGTCAGGGAAGTCTGGGCGTATTTTAATTATCATTCGCGTCTTCCATTCACTGCTATGATAACAAACCTTTTCAGTCCTTTAAGCCTCGCAATTATGAGGTCACTTCACCTGCGTTTAACATTTAGAGTTCACTGTTGAATAGAAAAAAAGACTTTTATACTTATTTTGCCTAAAAGCATTTTAGCTTAAATGTTTGTTACATTTTTATTAGGCTGGAGATAAAAACAATTTGTTTTAACCTGATTTTTTTTAAAGTTGCTGTTTTTAAATGTAGGCAAACTAAACTTATGAGGACTGTAATTCTTTTGCTGAAAAAAAAGAGACGTGTTAAAAATGTCACCTGTGTTTGTGTGTCTATGTATTTAACGTTTGTGTGTATTTGTGATCTTCTCTGGGAACATGAAATAACTTCGGTGATTAAGTAAATTTAATTAATCAAAGCAGTTAAAATTAAATCCAAATTACAATGTTTAACTCTTTTATAAGCTATAAAAGAGTTAAACATTGTAATTTGGATTTAATTTTATAGGCCCACTTATTGCCCACCTCTTTTCGTAGTTTTGTACATCATTATAAGTGTTACCACATTGCGCTTTATAATAATAATAATAAATAATATTATAAGTAATTAAATGTATTTAGGACGATTTTTATGCTTCATTTTATACGAATTGTTAGTTATATTTTTATTTTATTTATTTTATATTATATTTTTAGCATTATATTTTTCAAGTTTATTCTACAGTTCGTCAAAAGATGGCGCCGACCAACATTAATTAAAAAAGGTTTGATTTAAAAAAAAAAAAAATTGAAAAACTTATAATTTCTACGCCATAGTTATCTCTCCAATTAAATCGTGACATTTTAATAATGTATGACACAAAAAATTATGACATAAAAGAATATACTGTGTTAGACACAGTTGTATAAGCTAGATATGATATTCAGATATTCAAGGATAGGTACTCAAGAACACACTGTCAATCACGGCTTTCGAATGAGTGTGACACAATAAAAGACTTGACACATGAGTTAGGAACACACATTTATAAAAATAGATTCCCACCAACTAACAGATACCCTCATCTTCTTACAATACATAATAAGGTTAGAAAAAAAATATAAATAAATTATATTTCAATTATAATAAAACATTAAAGTTAAAATGATTATCACATAGCAATGATTGCATCTCTATGGTTATTTTACAAATATTTAATATATTACCGAACCAATTACATACATTGATCTAAACCCTAAGAAAGCAAATTATTTGCTTAACTTAGAAACACAGACATCTGTCGGGTATCGAACCCGGTCCCCATTGCGCCGCTATACGTTAGGCTAAGAACCTGACCAACGGGAACCAAATATATGTCTACTATTACGTTTCTTGTTCTCTTTATCCGAAACAAGAATAGTTTATTTGATCAATTTCCTTCCCGTAGGTATGAATTGAATTGAATGGTATTGAATTGCTGTAATTTACGAGACGAGTAGGTATACTAATAAAAGCCTATAGGTCATTAAAGTCAGAAAAAATAAACGTCCCTTTGATGTACAAATACGGAAAGGGCGGATATTTATGGACATGTGACAAATGAAGCCGAAAAAGGTTATTGAAAATACTCGCTAGAATATTCTTGCTTGCCTTTATTGACTATAAGTCATGGAAAAATAGAAAAATAACAAAAAGGTTTTCTCTAGATATCAGTTACCATAATACCATTGATATTAAATCAAGAATTTGAATAATAGAAAGTATTTAACAAAAATGATTCGAATAATATATGTGGGTTATTTTATGCAATTCAAAAAGACTATTAGCTTAAATGGAATAAATATGTCGTTTTGAATATTGATGGTTTAGGATAAAAGAAAACATTTCTTAGCATCGTTTGTAATTTATAGTTTACCAACGTGACGCCACAGTTTGTAGTTCATTACTTTATTAATTTCCTCTACACCATTAGTTAAAATGTCGCTCGCGTATTTGGAAGTAATTTAAAAGCCGCTCCTTAGTGTTTTCTTCAAAATCCTGTAATAACTTCCGTACCAGACTTCAATATAATTATTTTGTAAAAATATGTTATACAATATTGTTTTCCTTGTTTACTTGCATTATTACTTTCATTAACTTGGAAATAAAATGAGAAATTCAGTTCACAACTAAGTTAAAGCATAATGACTAGATATTAAAATCGGGTAGCCGTTATAATGTTATATATCTGACTTTATATATATAAATTGTTGAAGTATCTGTATTTAAATTCAGGGTTACCATTGACAGTAATTATCTTTTGTTACATGTGAATGTAAAGTGTGACCAAATGTGGCTAAATGCAATTATTTTATACTTATTTATAGATAAAAAAACCATATACATTAAGAAAAACAAAAACATAAGAGGTACAAGTGGCAGCCTAATCGCCCAAGGGCGATTTCTTTCAGCAACCATGACACAAAAGAGCAATACTTTTGTTATAAGAAAGTTGTGCAATATAGTAATAAATATACATATAAATAAATACACACTAAAACACACGCAAACGTATTTATACACAATAATAACTGGCAATACATATAAAGTAATAAACCTAACAATATTTTAAAAATAATAATTATGCACATAAAATATGTATGTATAATATGTATGTATATTTATGAGATAATGTCTTATTATTATTTATAATTACTTCTATGAAAAAAAAAATATTTGTCACATTTTTAAAATATGGCACAAATGAAATCGACTTATGTATATTAAAAGGTAATTCGTTCCATAACTTAATGGTAAAAGAGTGATAAAATTTAGGTTTATAGACAGGCGTTTAAATCGAAGGCAATAGTGACGGATACAAATGATAGGGTGACACTAGAAACATAACGTATTCCTTCAGATATAGATAATAACACGATCTGTGAATAGGGAGTCATTTGAATTGGCAAAAATGAGAAACGTGGTAATTTTTACGCAAGCCAAATATGAACCGTATATGTTTGGAGATCTCTCCTGTTTATTTAAATAGTAATCTTACACAGTTATGATAAGATTTAAATCCCCTTCTCACGTAGCAGGCTTGGATGGGGGGTAGGGAATCCCTCCACAATCTATCAAGCGTGCAAAAAAGGGATGGGTGCTCCTCGTTGCTGGGCCCCCTTTCCGTGGATCACGACGGGGAATCGCGGTGAGTGCGAAAGCGATCCCGTGGTGTCCCATTATGACGGCGGCGACAACCGTCAGGGTTAGTGAGTAGGAGTCTCACATAACCACCTCCATCATGCCCTGGATGGTGGAGTGTGTGCATGAAAATTTCTGACGTGAAAAAAAAAATCTTATACAGTTATGATAGGAGTTAGAATAAAATATCTCAATCTTTGTAAAAAGTATAATGCCTAAAACATATTTCTGCTGATCTCCTTAATATGAACACTATGGATGTATAGAGAGATCGTTAACGATGTACAACAATAATACTGTCATAAAATATGGGAGACAGATTCGCCTATCAAACTGAAAAACGTACTAGTATTGCAGATAATCGCAGCCTGGGTTTTTACATGATTTACTTTAAAACCAAATAGGTGATTTCATTTTAAAATAGCGGCCAGTTCGTTTTTAATGACAACTATGGAAGAGAAAATGTTGTCGAAAATTGAATGGAGAATTGAATGATATATAAATTGAATGGAGAAATGAATTATATATAAATATTATCTCCATACATGTGTTATAGAGATTAAATATATTCAGTGATAGAGTTAATATATAATGAGAATAATAAAAGGGATATTACACTTCCCTGAGGTAAACTTTAACTTTAAAATTTTAACCTAATTAATAATTCCTTTCCTAATCACAGTAAAAATGTTGGCATAATAATGAATTCCCACCTGTTCCAAGAAGGTTGGAATTCATTTTTATGACATACATCATATAAAAGAAAATTCTCGAAAGTTTTTCATTCGTTAAATCATAAGATGATGAACCCTTTTTCATAACTAAAACTTAATTACAACTTGCCAACACTTAACTGCTGGCCATTATGTAAAGTAGCTTATGTAAACTTGCATGAGAATTTCCTTAACAAGCTTGATTGTATGCTTATCTCTGCCATAAGTTGCGTGTTCAACCTTTTCTCCTTTCCATCACAACTATTACTATTATGTGAACATAGGTATATGAGAATCCTTTATACTAGACCCTTTAGAAATACTTGTACCCCAAATACCTTAACTTAATATATTTGTTTAGACACTGATGTTCATTGTAACCTTTGTACCAGTTACGACCTATTGTTGATTTAAAACTGACCAAATTGCGAGTTTTATGACGAATTCGTTCACTCTTGTTGACACCCTTGACATCCTCATAATAGATACAATGATTGTGTCCAATCTACCTGAACCTTAAATATTGGAAAAGCTCCATCACTAAATCCGTTTAAGGTGCTAAGATGGCGGAGAATTTTAGCCGCAGAAGATGCGAATGATTTAATATATTTGATATATTTATCTGCTAGTATACGTATTTATTTCAATTTAAATGTAAATATCTCTATAAACAAATTTTAATAGACAGGTCTTTTTTTCTGGTCCCGATTAACAAAATCTATATTTATTTATTTATTTATTTATTTATTTGATAATCCAACAGTTTACATACATAACTTTTTACATAAAATATTATATAACAAAAACAAAAAACCAAAATAGGATTACACAGTTTGGCAACAAATATTATTTTACAAACTAGAAGTCATATCCATTAAGTGTTCTCAAAAAAAAAAAAATACATATATAATAGCAAAATAAAATATATAATAAGTGTGTGTGTGCGTGTGTGTGTGTGTCTGTGTGTGCGTGCGTGTGTATGTGTGTTTCAATGAGCTGCATCATTACCTTTGAGTGTTTTTTTTAAAGTTGTCTTTGACGTATTGACCAAGTCTATTCCTGAGTAAAACACATTATATGTGTTGACTATACGGCTAAGGACAGAATTACGTGCATAGTTAGTTTTTACTTCAGGAACATAAAACAGTTCTGTGTGACGGGTTCGGCGGTTGGGTACTCTGAAGTATAAAGCGCTGACCAAATCGTTACAATCAATGTGTCCAGCCAATATATCGTGTAACATATATATATATATATATATATATATATATATATATATATATATATATATATATATTCTTAGAAAACAGACTAGAAACTATTTTTTTAAAAAGAAACAATAACAATAGTACACACAGTTTAATAATTAATTTAATGAATTAAAATAAAAGCTAACAATTTAAGCAATTTGAATTCTACACAATCACGAATAGATTTTACCCGTAAACTAAATATGATTCTAACCACAAGACAAAGACAATTTTGTCGCGAAAAATATTACGACCGCACAACGTATCGAACCGACTGACCAAACGCGAAAAAAGCCCTGACTAGTGTTTACATTCGCTTAAATACTATTACTCCCTCCACTACCCCCATAACTTCCAACACGGCCTTTCCTGACAGGAGGCCGTCCTCGGACTCCTTCATGATTAACTCTCAAGATCCGTTTCAAGCATTGGCAAGGAGTTCCCATCTTTTACATTGGGGCCAATCAGCTCCGAGTGCCTTTCAAAACCAGAAGGTCCTGGTTGCGGAACGATTTCTTCCAAAGACTGCCCAACATCGGCGGGCAATTCAACACCAGGAAGTAGCTCCTCTCCTTCAGTGTCTGCGTCTATAACAAAGGAGGAAAAAATAATAATAACAATAAAAAAATATAAAATTATGACCATTTTGAAGTAAGCTAGCTCAATATAGCCTACACAAAATAGGTGTAAAGCCTTAATACATAGACCAACCACCCGGGGCGTACTTATCGGAAGATCGCCACCTCACGACTCGACAGAGACCTACGAGGACTTACGTGAGGCATGTCTTTGCGTGTGTTATTGGTCCATATGAAATAGGCCTTAAACCGAACCATCTGACCCAGTATAGACAATTGTGTCAAACAAAACTTATTGTAAAATGTAACTATGACATAATCTTTTAATACCCCTGCTACAGGACCACTGATCATCAAAATCAAGATTCTGAGCACATTACACACTCCCCAATACTATCGCCTTTCTCAAACAAAGAGACTCAATTCCTTAGGATAATGTGTCCGATACACTCCAAGACAAACAATTATCCCAGGCTCACAGTCCCCCCCCGAGATAACTTGTCCGATGCACTCCAAGACAAACAGTTATCCCAGGCGCGAATTCCCCCTACAATAACCACTGTCTGATGCACTCCAAGACAGATGATTATCCCCGATACAACTAATTCAACTTTCCCCTGCGTTTAGTCCCGTGACTGTCATTTCTCTTAAAGCAAAAACAAAAAAAAACATTTACGAAAAAAAAAATCGAAAACATACTGCGAAAATATATATAGGTCTCCGTGGTTATAAGGTTTCAAAATTAAGCAAACTCACCATCAAAGAACGTTGAGCACACCTCGGGAGTCCATTCTCCCCGCCACGGAACCATATATTCCGCAACCGCTTGGGTTGACTTGCCATATGAGCCAGCTAGCAGTTGCAATTCATAACGACCGTGTGGGAGTATCTTTACGACCCGATACGGTCCTCGCATACACGAGTCCAGCTTCCCGGTTGACTGCGCCTGCTTGCGAACGAAAACTAGGGAGTGTAGTTCAAAATTGTGAGCTGACTTACGTCTCTGGTTAACGTAAGCATCTTGACGAGCTTGATTAGCACGAAGATGTTCGGAGGCCCTCTGACGACGCATCTCACGAAGAGCCTCTCGATTTCCACTGGAGCCTTCAATAGTAATATCCCGTACCAAACTACGTATCAGCGGTGTGGCGGCTTCAATACCTACTAACAGGTTCAAGGCAGAATATTGCGTTGTTTTATGCTTCGTTATATTTAGAGTCAATTGTAACTTCCACATAACCGATGGCCACCTTTGTTGCCGATGATTGCACTCAATACGGACCATGTTGAGCACCGTACGACAATAACGCTCCACCTGTCCGTTGGACTGATGCATCTCAGGTGTTATAAAATGAGTGATACAACCCATGTCCTTAACCCAATTAAGAAATTCAATACTTTGGAACATTCGTCCCCTATCAGCGATGATTAATTTTGGAGTACCAAATAGAGAGATCATATTAGTAAAGTGTCGTTTTAGTTCGTCCGTATCTTGTCGGTACATGGGGTATAATAAACAAAATTTCGAAAACGCATCTATAATAATAAGCACATGGCGGTAGCCGTCAGTTTCTGGTAAGGGACCTAAAGTATCCATATGGATTGTCTCAAAAGGTGCATCTGGTTTTTCCCAAGAATGAATTGGCTGTAAAGAAGCCCTAGCTATTTTTTTGTGGGAGAGGCAAATTAAACAATGTGAAATATATTTTTGTGCAAATATTCTCAACCCCGGAAACCAAAAGTGTTTTGTGATCAAATCGACAGTTTTGTCAATCCCGTGATGATCATGTTCATCATGAAATATGCGCATAAGACTGAGACGATGTCCTTTTGGGATATAGCAGCAAAGTTTTGAATTTTCACCAGTAGGTGTAAGCTTAACATAAAGTATGTCGTTTTTAACAATATAACGACTAGAATCTAATTGCCCATCTGCTAGTTTTTGTTTTAAAGACTGCGTCTCCTCATCTGCTGCCTGAGCAACTTGTGCCCAATTTAACGGCTTTTGGATCGTACATATGTTCACTGGATTCCGGCTAAGGTAATCCGCGTGGGCCAAGAGACAACCTTTTCTGTATTCAAGGCTAAAGTCGAAGTCCTGAAGATATATCCACCATCGGGCTACCCTGGGCAAAAGATCTTTCTTACGCTGAGTTACTTTTAACGCGTTACAATCAGTAACCACAGTGAAGTGTATGCCCACAAGATAGTGCCTGAAATATTCGAGAGCCTTCACTACTGCTAGTGTCTCAAGCTCGTACGAGTGGTACCTACCCTCAGCCCCCTGCGTCAGTCTGCTAAAATAAGCTACCACTCGTTTGCGATTTCCCTCATGTACTTGCATCAAGACAACTCCGTAACCAACAGAACTTGCGTCGGTATGTATTTCTATCGGTAACGAAGGGTCGTAGATAGCAAGTACTGGCTCACTTGTAAGACAATCAATAAAGTATTGACGAGCGGCCTGTTGTTCAATACCCCATTGAAAGTTGACTCCCTTCTTAGTAAGTGCCGAAATACAGGAAGCCTTCTGAGCAAAGCCAGCTATATACCGCCTAAAATAGCTAGCTAACCCCAGAAATTGCCTCACTTGCTTCACGTTTTTCGGTTCAGCTGAGTCAATTAAAGCCCGCACCTTCTCATGACTCGGCCTAACCTGACCTTCACTAATTGAACGACCCAAGTACTCAATGTTTGTAGTCAGAAAAGAGCATTTCTTTAGATTGATAGAAAAACCAGCCTTTGTTAAAGTATCAAGTACCCTATTAAGCAAAATTAAGCCCTGCTCGATGGTTTTACTCATAATTAAAATGTCGTCGATGTATACAAGAATGTCCCCAGAATTTATGAGATCGCGAAGGGTTTTCGAGATGATACGCTGATAAACTACTGGTGCATTTGCCAAACCGTAGGGCATCTTTCGATATTGATAATGTCCCTCCGGCGTGACAAATGCTGTTAGCGGAATTGATTCAAGATCTAAGGGGATCTGATGAAATCCCGTAGCCATATCTAGGGATGTAAAGTATTTATTATTACCTAACCGATCTAAGCAATCATCTATACGAGGCAAAGGAAATCTATCTTTGATAGTGATCTCATTCAGTTTTCGATAGTCCACGCACATCCGATCCGACCCGTCTTTCTTTTTGACGAGCAGCTTTGGGCTTTGACGATTGGGCTAGCGTAATCTGACTCAGACTCCTCTATTATCCGTTTGTCTAGTAAATCTTTTACGATGTCGCAGACACGAAGCGTTTCGGTATGTGAAAGTTGGTATGGACGATAATAAACAGGAGAGTCGGTTTTGAGTTTAATAGACATACACCCCATGTTAACAGTTGATGTTGCAGTTCCGGTAATGAAATAACGAGAGAATTTACCAATTATCCCTAGTAATTTGTCGAGGTTATGATCTACTAAAGGCGTATTAATAGGTGTTGAATTCTTAGATTGAACATTCATTATTTTCTCCGATTTGTCAATAGCTCTTGTAATTATTTGGCGATCCTTAGTACGTACGTATCTAACACCCTCTCTGTTTAAAACGTCTGTGCCTATAATTATTGACACATTCATATACTCGGAGGGTACTACAAACAAATCTACTTCAAGAGTTAGACCATCAAACTCGATAGGTAACGTGACGTAAAAAGTGCTTTCAATTTCTTGACTACCTAGTCCTTTTAAAACCCGAAACGTAGGCATACGCGAGCATTTGAAATGTTTCAATAACGATAAGGAGATTAATGAAACTGTGGAACCGCTATCAATCAAAACGTGAACCGGTACATTCTGTATTACGGCTGCTATGACGTCCCTGACTGGAGAGAATCGTTGCAAAAATTTACACTATCCTTGTTTGAAGCTTCCGCACGCTGTTTAGCAAAACAAGTTTCAACTCTATGTCCCGTTCTCTTACAGTACGTACATGGCTCAGGCTTAGATGATACAAACGTAGGCGATGGCAACTTAATCCCCACATTATTAGATGAACTTTCCGATAATTGATCAACCCTGGGTCTCTTGTTGCATGAAACCTGTCTATGCCCTAACTGACCGCAAGAGAAGCACCTAATATCACTTAACTTACGTGTACGCGAATACTCCATAGAACGTTTACCTAATGTAACGTTTCGTAAATCAGGTCGCGAAAATGATTGCTTGTATGTATTGTTGATATTAGATTTAACGTAAATCGATAAAAATTCAACTAAGTTATTCGGTAATAATTTTGCATTCGTTGCTGAAGCTCTGACGTTCGGATCAGTGATACCGCGAATTATTATAGCCGATATAAGCTCATCACTAAGCCCTTGCACTATACGTAAACGAAGTAACGACCGACGTGCATATTCTGCGTACGTTGGATAGTTATCAGAATTTTTCATCATAACTTCGAACAATATATTTGCAAAATTAGGTACTTTAGGGCAGAGAGGTTTAAATTCTTTCTTGAAATTGGTCCAACTCCGATCGCTGGAAACCCAATCATTAAGCCATGATTTCGCATCCCCTAGTAAACAATTTCCTATACGCGAAAGACATTCAAAATCGTTCCAATTATTTGAAACTTTTGCGCGATCTACTTCTAGACACCAATCATCAATATTATGTAAGTCTGGATCAAAGTTCGAAATATAATAATGTTGAGACGATTTGCCTGCCGCACTAATCGAACGAATGGCACTAACAATACTATCGTTAACACTAGCCTGTACCGAATCTAATGGTATACCCGCATCCCTTGCTTCGCGGCCTGCCGACCGTATCGGAGGTGTTATTGAGCGAGAATGTGAACTACGGCGGTAATATCGATCGCGAGTTTTTTCAAGTTCAGTCACAGGCGAAGGGGAAACTAAACGACGTCCTAACAGCGATAGTTGACGTACGCTACGAGATACGTGACGATCAGAAACACGAGATAAATCGCGCTCACGGGAATGTGTTCGTGGTTGCCGCAACACTTGCCTACCGCGGACACTAGCGGGTGTCAATTCTTTGTTATCGCGGTCGCGAGATTGCGTAATTACACGGCCTGACGACGGACCCGGTAAGGGTGAAGCCCTTGTTTTCGCTTCTAATTCCTTAAGTCGAGACATCATTTCCTTCATTTCACGTCTTAACATATCGTTCTCGTCGTGAGATTGTTCGCGAGACCTATTATTACTCTGACTATCAGTACGATTCCGACGAGAATTACTGTCACAACGACTGCGACTACGATCACGCACACGTTCAGACATGTTAACAAGAATAATAACCGACTACAATCAAAAGAACTCACCGTAAAACACACGAACACGATAAATTTTATACACTACACGTAATTAAACTATATCACTCAAACAAATATTCTTAACTACGATACAACATGATATTTAAACTAATTCAATCAAAAGAAACAAAGAAATTACAATAACGAAATATTAAAAGAAAAATATGACTTTACATGTGGGTAGTAAGAGAGAAAAAAAAATAAAATAAAGAACTAGGTCAAGCCGAAATGGGCTCAAAAAAAGTAAGAATCCCACTTCTGATCTTAGAAAACAGATTAGAAACTATTTTTTTAAAAAGAAACAATAACAATAGTACACACAGTTTAATAATTAATTTAATGAATTAAAATAAAAGCTAACAATTTAAGCAATTTGAATTCTACACAATCACGAATAGATTTTACCCGTAAACTAAATATGATTCTAACCACAAGACAAAGACAATTTTGTCGCGAAAAATATTACGACCGCACAACGTATCGAACCGACTGACCAAACGCGAAAAAAGCCCTGACTAGTGTTTACATTCGCTTAAATACTATTACTCCCTCCACTACCCCCATAACTTCCAACAATATATATATATATATATATATATATATATATATATATATATATCATATTGGCAACGTCTGATTTCAATGTGTGTGTGAAGTGTCAATTTTATAGAATCTACAAGCTTCTTTGTAGTCTTTATACTCTCTAAAATCAACAAAGCACAAGAATTTCAAAAAGTTTTTTTGTATCTTTTCTAGTTTATCTTTATATTTTGAATAATTTGGTGACCAAATGCTACAGCAGTACTCCTATTTTTAAATTAAATAAGTATTTATTATGATATTTAAGAAACGTTATCATAAACTGGAACTATATTTGTCATATACCTTCTTATCATATATTTCTTATTAAGTGCAATATTATCTGTGTGATACAAACAACTTATCTGACTGATTCTTTTTGAAATTTGAATACTGGCACTCACTAAGATTTATTAGGCATTCTTGAAGTTTCGTCTTCAAGGGAATTAAGTAAGTAATAGAAATAAGTAACAAATATATACATATACAATTTCTGAGTCCTTAATAAAAACTAGTAGCTTATAAGGTTATAAAAACGTTCAAGATCATTACTTGGTAATTATAGGTTGAAATAAGTATAGAAATATAACTAAGACTTCAATATACTGTGCAACTGCCACTTTGCGATGGTATATTTTAATTGATTTTTGTTAACTTAACTATTACAAATAAAGCATTTTATATAAATAATTTTCCGAACTTAAAACCACAGTGAATTTTACCAGTAATATGATCTTGCACCAACATTACCAAACGAAGATTACATAAAATATCCCCATCTCTGAAATGAGAGTTTTGATTAATATGGAAAGTTAATAACCAAAATGGTGCATACCAAGTCCATTAGTGTAACATGTTGGAGATTCAAGTTTAATCAGATTATTGGGCATTTGGAATGCTAAGTAGTCGTGTGTTTTAGATGTCTCTCTTAGATTATTTTTACACTATAATTATTACTAGGATATACAGGGTTATTTGTAATTAGTTGACCACCTCTTGCAGGCAGCCTCAGGTGGTCAACTAATTACAAATAACCATGTATATTTTTTTGTTTATTAATTGTGAATATTCTAAATATAGATCTACTTTTAGTGCTCATACCAAGAGGAAAAGCTATTTTATAATTTCGAAGACTTAATAAATAGTTAAACGAACTTTACGCAAAAAAGTTACAATATAACAGGAATGTTACTAACATTGCTACTTTTGTAAACTATATTTTACCTTTTAGTTCTGAACATTTTATTTGAATTCTACATTAGTTATGATAGCCGTGAAGAATATGCTACTCTTATTTAAGATGTACAAGAAAAGTAGTTGAAATTAAGACGTTTTCAATAGGAATAATCATAGTATTACTTATAAATCCGAAAAATGAAATATATTATTTTTAATTATAAAAACCATACAGAATATGCAATATTCTATTCATAACCAAAACCAACCAACCATCCAAAACTCCACATCCCACTTCATTATTGCATAGACCTCTCAAAACACTTCCTGAATGCGTCGGCACTAATTGCGCAGCGTTTATTGGTTTGTGGTCCTTGGAACTTTGACATCAATAGCCATTCTCATTATTTTTTATATTGAGTATAATTTTATAATCAAAATGATTACTACTGTACCGATAGAAAGATTTTAATATTGTGTGACATAATGGCAAAATAGTAGACTAATACTTCTATTACGTAATTACCATCTATGAGGAACAAGGACCAATTAAGGGAAATATTAATATTAGGAGTAATTGTCTGTTAACATTATTATTAACTTGAACTTAATGTGTGCTGTTTCGTGTGGTAGTGTGCATTGCTGTGCAACCCTACTAATGATTATTAAATATGAGCTATTAAGTAATAATATGTCTAAAGATTAAAGTTGACGTGTGATCATCAAAATATTACGATCTCCGTATATAATAATATTCAATATTAATATGTGATCATTAATATATATGTACTACTAATATATTATGCTAAATGTAGTATAAAATGAATGTAAATGTATGACAAAATTATCTTGCTACAAATTTGGAAAGTTAATTTAAGAATATATAATCTGAAAGGTAAACAAGTCGTATCTCTAGAACGAATAAAACTTTTTAAGGTTACTAATTTTGTTTATTTCAAGATAAATGCTTTAATGCATAAAACTTTTTTTTTTAATCCTAAACTTTTATCAATAAATGAGGCTTTTAGTGTTTCATTAAAGTAAATCATTGGTGCATCAACGATGTTCTTTGAGACTTGCGTTGCATTGATCGATTGAGACGACTCTCGACTCTCGATGCATAGATCTGTCATTGGTTTGCCAAATTCAGACAAACACTACTTGAATCTGGCAACTTGATAATAGCTGCTCTAAACTATGTGTCAAATAAATTGTTCTAGTTTTATTTTAGTTACGTTAACCCATAGATATCTAGCATAATACTTGTTGTTTTAAATTATTGTTGTAGCTTTATTATACCTTAATATATTTTTAAGATGTAAATGGTCTATGTTCTCTAGTGTAATTATCTTTCATCCATCCATCCATTATTGTTAATTATAAGGATGTTTAAGGAGATTTAGGCTTCCGGCTCATACTCACAATACGAAACATATCTATGATTATTACAGCACTTCTGTGAGACTACCTTGCTTGACAGCACATATATAAATTGTAATCAATTGACTACAGTTATCTACCTCGAATGAGTTATTAAATTTTAAAAACCTTTAGCCTCATTATTTTCCCATTTCATTAGCCATTGGTCTACAAATCGTTTGTTAACAGACACTGAAACTGCGCTTGAAGGAAAACAGGTCAACTATGTTTTTCTAGTGACCGAAAAAAACTTTTTGTTTCATGAAGAAATAGAAATTGCTAAGCGAAAATAGTCTTACAAAGTGAAGGGATAAAGCTGTAATGAGTAAATCATTTTATATAAAATATTACAGTAATAAAACGAATGAACTGTACCAATAATAAAAGGTTTGTTATAATATTTTTTTTCATCATTGATACCGGTATTAATATCTGTTGATGCAATATCTCTCACCACAATCACTGTTTAACATACTCGTTGGTTTATATTTGAGAATAATACTGTACATATTGAAAAAGTATTTAAAAAAGATTTTTAATCAGCACATCTGAACTATATGTCGCAGATATTTTGTTAAACATTATATTAACTTATAACCGGGATAAGATATTATTCAATGAGATGATATTACGAGATGATAAAATTCCTTTAATTTCAACCATTTGCGGTTATACCATAATCATGTCTCAGATACAATTTCGCACCTTTACGCAAAGTCTATGCTAAAATAACTAATAGGTGGTATTTTCTTTTTCAGTACATCCTTTTCACTTTCACTACATCCTTTTTACACACATTCACTAATAAATAGGCTTGCGACAGCCGCATCTGTTCTGGTAACTAGTCCTGGCAACTTTCCAAGAGTTCTAGATTCTAAGGTCAGTAAATTCAAATTTTGCAGCTAAGATTTTATATACCCAACAGCGCGCACTCATATTACCTCGCAACCATTTTTTGGTCACCTTGGGTTTATAGTAATCGCCTTTTCTACAATTCAGTACCCTCTTTAACGTATATCTCTTGACCCAGTTTAACTTTTTTTTCCTCAGTTTCATTACGTGTTATATATATATTTAAGATGAAGTATAGTAATATATTACATATTACACCGTATTGCCGCGAATTTAACGCATGATATCCTTTCCCGCAAACACAGTATTGTTGTATTTAGCTTAAAATTTTGATATTTGTTCATAAATAATTGTTACATTATGTAAAGAGTTGTATTGCATCATATTTTAGTTTCAATAGTGTCATAAGTATTAGATATTATGAATACTAAATAATTAACACGCTCTCGGATTCTACCGTCTCTTTGTTTGTCTGTTAGCCAAAGACCCAAGTACAATTAATTCTCAAATGTACTGTAGTATTCATATTTATATTAATTATAGATCTTAGGTCATTTTGCGTGTAATATCGATAGATTACTTTTACATTTCGGTATTCAAGTACATATAAATCAATTGGTTAATTATTTTTATATTGAATAATTATTAATAGATTCAATGATTCTATTCCTGTCATAAATTTTACTGTCGTTCATTTTATTTTAAAAATCTCGAAAATTTTAGGGAAATTGTTTTTATTCTTTTTTATTTTAGTTATATTCGTTTTCAAATCCCACACTATGCTACCTTACCGGTACCTACAAATTAAAATACCTGAATCATTACGTGCCACATACTATTCACGTCTAGATAGCCTTTACAGATAGGGCATAAATGCAACTGATCACACTACGATTGAAACATTTTAGTCTCAATTGAGAAAAATAGATGATATACAGACTAATTTCCAAAGCGCCTGGAAAATTTTTAAAATTTCAAAAATTTTTAAATTTTCGTTCAAACTTCGTATGAACGAAATTCGAACAAATTATTATATTATGAATGCAGGTCGACCATGTTTATACTTCTAACTTTAACTATTAATGGTCTTTGAGTATATTCATTGCTTAGTTAAGCTTCACCGCTTTAATTTAAGTAAAGATTATTCAAAAGTGGATCCAAACCGAATACTATTAATAAATGTAAATTACCAAAGTTACCGTCTATTACCATCTCCGGATTTGACGGAGACATTAATAATTCGTCATTATTTTATACTAAATTCCTTTATACAGTTCACTCTACTACACTTCATTGAGTAACTCGGACAAATGATATTGTTTAATTAGAAAATTTAGTGGTAAAGCAAAATTAGTGTTTGCTAGTTTAAATCCTCCTGGTACAAGTTATAATTATTTATGGATAATTAACATCACTCGCGTACTTTCAAATAAATCATTAGTTTATTTAAAATCTACTATGTACTTCTAACATCCGACAAAACTAAACGCTTTTTTTTAATATTAATAATAATTTTCTACTTCGGCTAACGCTAGGCTAACGGCTAACAAAGGACTTGCAATAGGGAATATGCATAAAATTTATAATGATTTCAAATATTTTTTTCTCGAATACTTATTATCATCTATTTATGATAAAAAGTATTTTTTTTATTTACTAATTATTTCAGGCCATAAAATAATTTGTGAAAATTATAAAATGAAGGGAGCGAAATTCAAACTTCCAAAACGCGCCACCATTGGTCGAAAGGCAATGTGACGTCATTTGACACGCCATTCAAATTTTCGGCGTCGAAGTTTATGCTGTGGTATTAGTGTTTCTGAAAAATAAATTTAATTAACCTATACTTTCGTTTTTAAAAGTTTTATTAAATGATACGATTGTTTAGGTAATCCTAAAAACATTTTCTCAATAGTCAAACAACTGTAACAAAACAACTACAAACTATTTTTCAATAACAGTTATCATGCTACTACACATTACATTTTTAAAATGTTTCTTCCTCTGAATCATTTTCCACTTCGCTTGACTCAGATAATAAAGAATAATCAGCAGAGATAGAATCAGCAGATATCAGATGCTATATAGAAGTACTATCAGCTGTGTTTTCATTAAACAATTTCCTTTTTAAAACAGATAGTTTTACTGGTAAAGTTCCAATATTGTGTGTTAAATGAGGAAATGGTGACAATGATACATTTTGTTTTTCAGCAGGTATTTTACATTGACACCTTTACTTATATATACTTCGGTTTAATATTGACTTGTAGAGCTTAATCACTCGGTAATTTATCTTTAATATGCGAAAAGCAAGGCTCATGATCATCACATTTAATAGGAGAAGTATCAGTACTTAGTTTAATCAACCAGGACTCAGGTCCTGGTTGATTAATATCATAGACAATTGTATGGGCAGTATTATCACTTCTTTGTGAAGAAACTTAAAAGATGTATGAAGAAACTAAAAAGATTAGAGTAAACATTCACTGGACGTGTCATTTGACGTCACTCAGAGCGCGCGTAAAATTATACGCGTGAAATGCGTTTAAACGACTGAAGGTTACTCAATGTTTTCATTTTTACTTTATAAAATATCTAGAATACTTTCAAGCTTCTTTATATTTTTTTTCTTCGTAATAAAGAGGCAAACGATTAATTAAAGTAAAAAAAACCATGAATATTCCCCATTCTTAGTATGAGTTAACTAAAAATCTGTAACATCGACTAGATGGGTCTAAGTTCAAATCTAAAGTAACTTATTCTTTTCTATATGGAAATCATTATCCGAAACTTAATAGTTTTATTACTAAGTGTAATCCGTCATTTAATGTCAAAACGTAATTGCTTGTATAACTGTTTTAAATTCATAAAATTTTCTAAACTCAAATGCCTCGTTTCAATGAAAAAAAAAACAATTGTTGAGTAATCATGAAATATCTAATTATTGTAATTAAAGTTTTTTATATAAGAGTGAACATCATACATTAACACACTTTGAAAGTCATACGTGATATGACCCTCCTAATATGACACTTCTACTGTCGTCATCGCAGCCAACAGCTGACCGCATTCAAGCGAACGCCACAACAATCCTAACGCCGTTGCCTGGTACAGCGCGCTCTGACGTCACGCTGTGCAGGCTCAATGCTTCACCGCTTTTGGCGCCGCACATACTATCGTGTTTTGGTAATTACACACGTTATAATTTATGACGTACACGAAATGATGTAACTGTTTAAATGTTTACTTAACTGTGCGTCGCATAGTAATTTTAGCATCATAGAATAAAGTTAAATCGCACATATTTTTTAGAAAAAGGTATTGGGGTATCTCAAAAAATGTTTTTAGTTACAGAATATAATCAATTTTACTCTCGCTTAAGTAATAACATGTTTTACGATATCGATTCACTGCTTGTAGAAAAGGTCTGGGATTCTTACCTACAGTCAATATAAACCTGGTGATATAGATATGTTGATAAGCGCGTCACTATTTAAACAAACTATACTTCTAAAAAAGTATATTCTCACATTGATTCGGCTCTCGCTATGGAAACTATGTTCAGTTAAGTCATTATGGGTAACACTCCTAATGTTAATGAAATTTGGCAACAATTTCGTACTATATTAATAGAAATTCTGGGAGATGGAAGAAGACCCCGGCAAACGTATTTATATATCTACCGCCATACTACTACTTACAATTCTAAGCGTAGATATATTGTCGCTTTAACATTTAAGGATGAAATTTTCGTAACAGGCATCGTATAACGTCGTATAAGTCATCTGAAAAAGAAATTGAATATTTTCTATCATGATTCAGAGTCGACGTATATCTGTGGCAAGCTCAGTAATATGTGAGCGTGTGTGTCTGTGTCTCTCTGTGTGTGTATCAGTGTGACTTATGTACAAATTATAATTTATTACAGGTAGGAACAAAGAATATATAGATTCATAAGTCGACGTCTTATATCATAAACTTTCAAAGATTTTTATAAATCTGTACTCACAAATCAACATAATCACCATTATCTCAACTCGTAAATGAAAATTGGAATATCAGAGGTTTATTGATGACGTCATCCCTCTCTGTAAAAACCCAATATCAATTTCAGATGTTTCGAATAATTTATTTTTAACGCTATATTTAGCTTCAAAGGCTCTGTTAAATTGTTTCGCTTAAACGAATAAATTAAATTAAACTGTAACGCCTGGTCGTAAATATTGGTTAAAGGTAATTTTAACTATTGAAAATTATAACAAAATAATAATATTTATATATGTATTCGTAAACTGATTCCTTAATATATAATATTATTATATAAATAATGTAATGTAATACAATATTCTAATTAGGAAATGATATATATAGTATAAATGGTAAATATTGAAAATGACTGTTGAAGTGAATATAGCATACTTAATCGGTAACCCAAGGTCAATAACACACAAAATGACTGTGGAAGTGAATATAATAAACTTAATTAAATTATTAAAATGCAATTTCATTCGTTATATTCAGAGCACTGAATTCTTTAGTATCTGTAACGTCGAATGGGGCTTTGTCATGGACGATTATCCAGGTGTTCCTGCTCTCAGCTCAAGTAATTAGGTTCATTATACAAGTTACTGCTGATGTCACTCTGAATTATAACAGAGCCTTATAAACTTAATCAAATCTAAACGTGGCTCAGCTTTTTTAATCATGACTATTTCATGTTGGTGTTTGATATTATATGTGGATATATGGTTGATTATAATGATATGTTATTATGGTTAATTATTTAAACAGTAATGGAATTAATAGTAGAGTTAGATTAATTTATATTTTTTTATAAATTAACTTATTTTTAAATAGATCTAATACAAGTATTCTGTGTAGTGTTTTTTTTTCTATTAGACTATATTAAAATATATGTACAGATGATAGTATATTTCTATTTTACGCTATCCATATTTAATAAAATGTAAATGTATGCTATGTTATCCACCTATCGGATACTCAGAACGACACGCAACGATAGACCTCAGCATCATATCCACCTCGCCATATAAACTGTTTTGTCTGCTTGATATATTATATAAATATGCAACATATTAATTTTAACTCAGCTCTTATCCTAGCATCTTTTAATTATACTCTTGTACTAGCATCTGGGGAAGCTGCTTAGGCTAGTTTAGAAATGACCCTTTGTACTTATATCAAACTTGATATTCCCAGCGGCTTCGCCCGCGCTATATAGGAAAAAAACCTTGTTATATTGTCCAAAAGGTTTTTACATTTACTTTGGTAAAGTAATTTATTAGGGATAGTTGTTGCCCGTGACTGCGTCCACGTAGACTGTATAAAATATATTTATATGGCTTACGATCGTAGTCATAAAGAGTCACGGGCAACAGCTAGTGATAATATAAATCCCTTTATCATATGGTAAAACTGATATACTAGTAAATCTCGCTACGAAGATACCTCCGTATTTTATGCTAACTTCGTATACACCCTTCGGCATATTACAGGCAAATTTAATTTCGCAAATGTGACTGACATAAAGTATGGAAATTGGGAACGTTTCTGTACGCGGCTCGTGTTTGCAAGCTAAAACATTCCAGTCACCAATGTCATTCATCAAAGCCTCCATTAGTGTTCGAATTCTGAATTCAAGTCTAATTTTATAAATGGCTGTTTTTGACTAGAATTAGGATTGTTTTAAAGCATCGGGGCTTGAAATTGTATAATTTAAGTTCAAAATTTGTAATTATGTTAAACAGGCCAAAATAGGGATTTATGATTTTAGGATGTTTTTGTATGTTTCTCATATACTACAATATACATTTTAAATTAGCTAACTTTATGTACCTATGCAGCAAAATTAGAGAAATATTTTTTTTTTTATATAATGTACTTCACCGTTAGGTAATATTTGATCCCTATGGCATGGAAGTATCTGTTATCTTATTATACTCTATTATTTTATTGTTTTTATCCGAAATATTAGGGATAATTAAGCATATTCTGTGTTCTGATGTAACTCTCTTGTGTTATGCTCGTGAACGGGTGCTGCTTGCGGTGACTGGTTGTGTGGCAGGCCGAGGATTTGTATGTGTGTGTATGTATGTATATATATGTATATATATATACATGTATATATATATATATATATTTACTGTTATTATTATTTAATTTTCGTTGCCTGAAATCATTGGGCTTCTTTTCCGATTGATTGCGACGGTTCTAGTTGTTCCAAAATTGCATTTTAGTTTATAAAATAAATAAAATTGACTCATTTGCAGGGTTGATGTTATAATTTATAAGTCAAACATTGTTAAATTTTATTTAAAAAGAACAACTGTTGAGTTTCTGGCCAGCTCTTCTCAGCAGAACAGCATTCCGAGCTGGTGGTAGCTTACTCACAGACTGACTATACTGACCAATTTAATGTAATTGACGATTCAAAAGTGCGTGTAAATGCCTACTTGAATAAATATATTTTGAATTTTGAATTTGAATTTTGAATTTTATTATCAAGAAATATTTTATTCTAAGAGAAATTACAGGTTATTAATCCAATATGCCCAAATTTTGCTTACTGCTTCAGCTCGCTGCTTGCTTTATGTACCGAAACCACGAACTTTATTGAATGATAATACTAATGATACTTTCAATAAACGGGATATCTTGTCTGTATATAATTAGTGATATTAAAATCCTAATATAAGGGATATTATAATACCTATAGTATTACGTAGAAGAATAAATTTTACTGTAACTTATACGAATATTTTACAGTAATGTTTATTTTATGTCTTTTGTAATTAGTTGTTGTAAAAATGGAGATAAAAATCAATATTAACAGTTTAGTTTACTTTGGAATCCCAGGCACTTCTTGGGGTGATGCGGGTTTTCTATGTATTGATCTATTGTCTCGTTACTTTATCAGTCGGCCTTCAAATGCTTTGATTGTAATACAACCGCTTCTCTTCGAATTTGGTTTTAAAATCTAGAATTAGGTGATTAAGTATGTATGCAAATGAAATTGTCACATTGATAAAGTACCAATAAAAATTAAAGTTTTAGTGGGTGGTAGAACCTTGCTACAGGCTACAGTCTGGTTACACAAATACAGCTGGCTACAGTTAAAGGTAGCTACAGCTACTGCTCGGCTACAGCTACGGGCAAGTCAGCCCTATTGACTTGTAGTACCACAGTCTAACAGAAGAATTGGCTTGAAACCACAAATAAAGCGACGTTTTATGCGGTTATTGTAAGAGCCAAATGCCCAAATCTCTTTTTTGCTTATTTGCTTAGTTTTCTGCATACCATCCCGTAAATCAATGGATTTTGTCATTAAAAGAAGGTATTTTATATTTTAGTCTTTCTCTCGATTCTTACTCCTACTACTTGACTACTACTACTCCTTATTATATTCTTGTAAGAGATTTTGTTAACAATAAAAACATATTAGACTAAGTGCAACATTCAAGTTTTTTTTTTATTGAAATTAATTAATTTAAATAAATGTAATGAATTAGCATAGAAACAATTAAGGGAAAATAATGTTGATAATTTTATAATTTTTAATTAATATCATGCAGTTTACCAAGAATTTTATTATTTACCAATATCTAATATGGGCTTATATATTTTTGAAGAAATAATATTACAAGGGTTAAAAATTCAATATCGTAGGCGAGGGTGTCATATAAGTTCCCCTAAACTATACGAGGTCATGCTGATATTGCTTTCACACGTTTCGTAGGTCTGCCTTCTTTATTCCGTTTTTCTTTAAAATATAGCAATAGAAAACGTGACTTTACAACCCATGTCTTACAAAAGTATAATAGCATGACATAACAATTCTTTACCTATTCATATTTATTAATTTATTTTTACATTGTTGGGGGGGAGTTGACGCTCTTTTTTTGAAGCACCCAATCAAATTAGTCTGAGAACATCTCCGAACAAGAAGTTTATTCCACATCTGGAAAGGTGGTAGAAAGATATTTATATAATATTTTGAAGAAACCTTGTTAAAGCAGTTTAATAAAACGAACTTTTAACAATGACTCAAAAAATTACTGCATAAGCTGTTTACGATCTAATTTAATTTTACCGTAAAGGTTTATGGGTTTAATAAAGAGTCAAGACTAACTCTGTTTCGCACATAAAATAACTAACAACACTGGTATCGACCACTCTCTGTTTCTCTCTTTCATTATAGGCAACCGGTGCGTTCTTTATAACAGCGCTAATTCTTCTGTATTTATCTAAGACTTGCTTGTAAGCATTTAAAAGTAGATCTTCGTTATCATTGTCACAACATTTTATTAACTTTGCTTTCAAGGCGGCAAAGTTTTTCAATAGTTTCCTGTCAAGAGCTTCTCCTTCACGCTTCGACACGTCTATGAATGCGACGTGCTGGAATATTAAATTGACTTGTGTTCAGTTAATAATATTTCCAAAGACTTCTCTTCTAGTAATTTATATGTTTGATGACAAAATATGGACAGTAATAATGAATTCCATATACATATGTAGGTTATTGTGTTATTGTTTTCATTAGTTTAATAGTCATAATAGGGTCTAGAGTAACAAAATATGTCTTAGGGTTGTGTCCGTGATCTACACATTCGAATGTTAACACACTTATATACCTCGGACGTTATGTTCAGGCATTTTACTTAGATCAAAAGGTACAGATTTTATGTTATCATACTATAGTAAGGAATAGAAATATTCTATTAATCATAGGATGAATTGAAAAACCCAGTTGAGTTTTTATTTCGTTATTAAAAAAAAGGTATAATGTTTCTTTAAAATAAAAGGCTAAGGAAAGGACGTTTTCGATATATTTTTTTAAATTCATTGAGTTTGTAAAGTGCTCCTCAAAGCATTTGTAACCGCAGGCAATCTCGTTCACTTTGAGTGGTTTCGGAACTCGCCACTTTTGTTGAAGGAAATTCCACGTCTTTGTTTCAGTAGCTTTATTATGGTTTGTTAATTAGTTTTTAAATTTATGGAAATAAGATAATATTAGGTGTAAACCACAATAACAAACCATTAAAAATTTTACAAGCTTTTATTTTGTAGGTCAAATCTTGCAAGATCAATTTGATCCACTTACCAGTATTCATCTGAGCTAAAATTTGGATTTTATATTATATTTGTACAACCCTCCCAATATGGGTATTAAATGAAACTGCTTAGATTGTAGAAAAGAATACACCATGGCAAAATATAAATTAAAGAACCGTTCTATAAATAGGCTTTTATTACTTTTTACTTGTATACATCAACTCTGTCATAAAAATATAAAATCTTAACTTTCCCTTTCCGCTAAGAGACGAATTGTTCCTCATTTTTTGGAATATAGTTCTAAGGGGGACAAGAAATGGGTACTAAAAGTTGTGTTTGCCCAGACGTGATTGGGGTGCGGACAATAGCTAGTATACAAAAACCTAATTCGATTAAATTATTGTTATACTATTATTGTATGTTGAATACTACAATTAATTTTATGTTTCTGAATTTAATTAGTTAAATGTTATGGGATTTAATTGTAATGTAATTAGTTTCGTTATATATTTTACCATATATTCTTATTGCAGATATTAAAAATCCCAATGCAATTACATAAAACTACTAATTACTTTTCACAAATTAATCTAGGTTTTAATTAATACTGCGTTTTGCTGTTCAAATAAATGTAGTTTATAGAGTGTTTCCGTTATTTACTCTGAAACTAAAGCAACATTTTCCTAGTCATCATCAGGAAAGTTCGTTTAGGTAAATATTAAAAAAAAATGTTTTTTTATATAATAAGTTTTTGTGACGCTCGTTAAGTGTCTTGGATAGCAAGGAATTCAAATTTTTCATTCAGATATAAAGGAGTTTTTGGGTGTAATAATACACAGTACAAAAGAGAAAGTACATGTAAATCCCGAAGTCGATGTATGGGGAGCCACTTGAGTCTTTTACGAAAATGGGAAAGGTGTCATACTTGCGTAAGCTAAATATGAACCGTATAGCAAGGTTCTGAAGTCTTTCAGTTTGTTTAATTTTTCTTCAGTTAAATCAATAAAACTGGCATCTGCATAATCAAGGATGGATAGAAGAAGAGAATGTGCCAACATAATTTTGGTAGGGATGGGTAAAAAAAACCACAGTCGACGTAAAGATCTCATTGCACCATTAGTTTTTCTTCTGATGTAACCTGAACAGACCACGACAGTGTCTGATCTGAGTAAACACCCAAGTCTTTAGCGGATAAACAATAAGGAATAGTAAAGCCGTTAAATTTTATAGGTTCTAAATTTCGCCAAAAAATTCTTGATATCATACCGCTACTGCCAATTATAATTATCAAAACTTGGGATGGCAGGATTTATTTTTAAACCAAATTGTTTACTCCAATTAGAAATAGAAATTAGGTCATTGTTAATAGCGGTCACAAAGAAAGATAAAACAAAGATTTTCAAGTCGAGAGTGGTGATAAATTTGGATATCATCTGCATACATGTGATAGGGAGAAGAGATATTTTGTGTGATAGATACCGGAGACTGCAGCATTGATAGCATCTTCTTTTTTATATTAATATTTTTGACAATAGGGCTTTTTCTAGCTTACCATACTGAACAGCTTTCTAAGATAGTTTTAAAAACGTCGCAACAAAATTCTGGAATAATCTTTCTCTGCCGATACCAGATGTGAAAAAAAATGTTTAAAAATAATACAAAAAAAATATTATTAAGTAGCCAACGATAAAGTAAAGATATATCTTTTTTATTTGGAATTTTCGACAAATGAAGTGATCAATACCAGCACTTTCAAAGTTCTTGGTTGCTTAATAAGTTGCTTGTATTAAAAAAATATATAAATTATTACTACTTGTATAATTAACGTGGCGATGGTCTCGTGAGTGTAAATTATTCCTTGTCCTTAGAATTAACATCCAGATCATCGTGGTGTCACCTTGCAATATGTCCACAAGGACTAAAAAAACTTTCAAACATTACTAGTCTCGATTTCCAGGTTCATCTTTTTTCAAGAGTAGGTACATCTAATAATATGATACATTGAACCACACGGCGGATACTGTAATAGGGTAATGTAACTATGTAGTTACTATAAAAAAGTGTAGATATATCATGAAAACTCACCCAAGCAAATAAAATTATGATATCTACATAACGAAATTCAGCTACACGTAAAAACAGAATTTTGTGAGAAATATTCTGTCACCTTCCTTTCGATGGCGTGAAAATCACAATTTCAACGAGACACATTCCACCAGTCTGATTAAATTTAAATGTACTTCTATAAAATATGACGTTTTTATTTGAAAACTACCATATTTTAAGCGACTTTTGTTTTATTTCATTGCCTCGTTATTTGAAATTGAATACTTATGAAATAAAATATTATATTACAAAACCAGTAAAATATATTTATTAACTGATACATTTTCTTCAAATATTTGCAACTCTTACTTCAAAAAAAATAATCTAAATAAGAAGTAGCATTTGAAATAAATCTTTTATACCAAAAAAGTATCATCATGTTCGACATTTCAAATCAAAGTCGAAATGAAATCTTCAGACTGCAGTGCAGATAGTATTATATAGCGATTAGTTATTCATAGCAGCACTTCACTTCCATGATATTCCAGCGAAGGCTATTATTACAAACATTGGCTAGGGAGATTATGTGGAATAAAGTTTGAACATTTTGGTGAGGGTCCCAGATATGTTAGCGACTTCGACATTTCATTACTTGTGTGTCGATAACACGAAATTCTATAAGAACAAATTTTATTTAACTGGATTTTTATCGGGTTTTACTTAAAAAATTAAGTCTTTTAACAGATATGAAAATATCTGGTTACTTTTAAAAACAACCTGATTATCGTCAAAAAACTCGCGGTATTTTATTAGGATAATAGAGGAAATTGTATTAGATTTGAAAACGCTGTTTACTAACATTATTATAAAATAAAGTCTAGCCATAATTCATAAAAAGATTACACACAAATGACATGTATAATAAGTACATTACACTTCTAGAACCGTGCTTTGAAGACAATTATTTTCGCTTATAGCCAATTTTCAACTTTAAAAATTACAGATGACGTTTTGGCAATGGTTTGCCTTGGAGCACCTGTGAACTGGGCTACCACGTAATAAATGATTGTATTATATTATATATATCGCCCCGAAGGCTTTATAAAACAACATCATGATCGCCGAAATAAGAACATTAGATTATAATTTATTATTTTACTGGTTATTACTTGTAACAGAATCAATTTATAGTGAGAAGTAATTTATAAACATTGTTAAAACAACAATTATCATGTTACTGGACTTGTTTATGTCAGTAATCATTTTAATTTAAATACGAACGGTCGACAGCCCCAGAATTAGTCTTGCTCAAGTCGTCGGACTGTGCGGATCTCTATAAGGATACTGTTACGCTGTCCATTGAATAAACGAAGCTATAATTATTTGTGCAGTTTTATTTTGAAAACTTCATTTTGAACCACCATCACGACGACTACAATACAGTGACGGCAGCAATGCTGACGTCACACCTTTTAAAAACACTAACGGAGGTCTTCTTTCCGATATATATATGGTAATTTAGAGAGTTAGCATAAAATGGCAGTCCTTTAACGGTAACGGTTTGGAAGCAACATGTTCATGATACATTCAATATTGCAGTAGGTAGTTAAATGGTAAGGTAGTACTCAGAGTACATAAATGCCTTCCAAACAAAAGCAAAGTTTACGCATTAGAGATGTACCTACTGTAACAAAATTATGTCGTTCCTCAGTGAACCGTAGGAAGAACATTTTAGCAAGAAAAGACTCGTTTTTACCTTATACGGTGTTTAGAAATCATAAACATACCGACTGATAACTTCGTACGTCATACAACGTACTCCACCATTATAGAATACAGCTGTGGTAAAGCTTATATTGGCCAAACAAAACGCAATTTCCTCACAAGGCTCAAAGAGCCTATCCCATATATTATAACTTATTATTTATTTCGTTGTTGTTGTTATTGAAGATAAGAGAACATTGATCTTCGCTTCGCTTCACTTTTTGATCGCAAAACAAATATTATATTATAGTAAAAATATTGTTATATTAAAGTTCGTTCGATTTAAATATTCTGGATTGTCATTTAAATATACACTGTATTAAACAAAGACTGATATCATACAAAATTCTTAAAAATAACTTTACTTCGTAGCTCCTGGAAGTAACGAGTAAATATAAAATTATTACAATATACGAAGTGTTTGAGATGGAACGCACTCGTAAGCTAACATAATCTTCTTATTTTGACTTCCACTCTAATTCACATCACACAAAGTAATGATTATGTGTGACCCTATAATATTTTTATATGTATAATTTTAGGTCTGGTTTGCAACTTATCTGTTTTATATAAATAAACTAATATTCTAGGTTCCATTCCTTAGTTCACAGGGTTTAAGAAAAATTTGTTATATATATTTTATCTGTAGAAGCAAACTAATGAAAAAATATATAATCAAACAGATATTTGAATATGACGGACCCTTATTTGTTATTAGAAGAATTGGGACCTCAATAGTACATTTTTTTTTTAATTTTAATATAATTAACTATCACATACTCAACACGCAATGCATTTTTTTTACCGTGTAAATAACATATAATAAAATTATTATTTTAAAATAAATAAGTCACGGAGTCGTTATTATTAACTAACCGTATTCTCTTTTGTCCACAGATATTATTTGACAGTTTCACATTGGGCCGATTTACGTCCTTTATTGAAGATGGCTGTCCAGATGGTTACATGCAAATTCAAGAAGCTAGTCGTCCTCAAGTAGGCGGTTCCTGGTGTGGCACCTCTTGGGGCCCATCCATATATTACAGCGAGACTAAATCTATTACGCTTATCATACGTCTATTACATTTATCGAAAGAGCAGAATAATTATAACTTCGATTTCCGAATGGCTTATAAGGTTTTGAGGAAAGAATACGCAACTGTCAGATATGGTGGCACACCACCTCCAGGTAAAAATAAAAAAATTGTTCCAGTTTTAATATTATCGTACGAGTTATTGCGAATGTTTAATATTAAATAAACTATTTATTAACCTTATGAAATACTAAAAATATAATATCTTGAATCATAAATATTATTTACGAGTGTCGTAACTGGATGTTTTTATGGTATATTTATTATCAATATTTCTTATAAACATTTTTCCTTTTAGAGAGACCTTTTTTCAAACTGAGACCAATGTTATATCCCGTAAACATATCACGCGGGGAAGATACGAACGTTGGAAGGACTACAAAAACTCCGGACTATTACCTCGGGGATTTGATCTCAGGGACTTATTGCTCTCGGATCTTCAGTGACTGTGATCGTAAAAACTGTAGATTACAGTCTCCAAACTTCCCCGGCGTTTATCCTAGAAATCTTACGTGCTACTATGCGGTTCGACAACACGAGGTGCCGCAAGGAAAACATGCTTTAATCGTTGTTAAACAACCAAATGGACAGTTGATTTCGATAAGAAGTCAAAAGGCTTTGTACGCCTCGTCGCAAAATGACAGAGAAAGTAATGGCAGGGAATTAAAATTTTGGCAGCAATGCGACGAAGTACAAGATTACGTAACTGTTTACGATGGTTATACGACAAGAGATCCAGTCATATTAAGATTTTGTGGTGGAGGAGTTTCAGTCCCAGAAGCGATATCAAGTGGTCCTGAATTGTTAGTAGAATTTACTACTTCACCTTTCGGAACATTTCTACAGCCAGCTACTTCGCAATCTTTACATGGATTCCAGTTAGAAGTGGAGGTTAGAATATATTTTATGGCCCTACATTCTAAATAAAAATAAAATAAATATTATCTTTTAATAAATTGTAGATTTAATACTTATACGTAAAAATAAAGCATTCATGTTGAGTTTCGTTTAGAACATTTAAGCTGGTTTTCCTTCATTAGATTAGGAGGGATCTAATAGTGGTCTAAAATACAATCTATGATCATTAGTGAGACGGAATCGAAAGTGCTACGTGCCGGGCTAAACTAAATTATTCTAAGCCAATAACGCTTGAAGTTTTTCCGAAAGCATTTATTGTTTTAAATTATTTAATTAAGAGTAAAAAAGCGGGTGTGGGTAATTTGGGATTTTGAAAAATAATATATGTTATATGCTCAGATGTATTTACAACAAATGTATTTAAAAACAGTCTGATTACATTTCATTCAAATTCTTTTGTTCACATGAATTATAAATTACATAAGTATGCTTATTAATATATATATATAAATATGTATATATATATATACTTCATGATAGTTTTTCAAGTATTTTTTATATTAATACGAAAAATCAACAGACATTGAGAGATTAATAAGACGTTAAGCTATAGACTTTAAATACAATTTAATATTCGTCATAAAAATATTAATAATTATTAATGAACGAACACTAGCAGCATCCCGTTTTGATGAATGCTTCATTATATATTTAAAGAAATTGAAACAAAATGAACATTGAAAGTGTATAGAAAAATTTTAACATGAAAAAACATTTAAATCGATAGTCATTAACTAATAAATAATTTAAAAGCAATCCTCTTTACTTGAATAATTTGACAAAACAAAAAAAATATTAATAATTTTTATGTGGGTTAACGTATCATTGTTCTATTGCACCAACCCTAACCTTTTAGACTAGGTTTTTAAACCCCACATACAAAAAATATAGAATGAGTTTCTGAAAATATTCTATTTTACCTATTAACCTTCATACTTCGATATATATATATCTATATGTATTTATATCGAAGTATGAAGGTATAGATAGATAGATAGATAGTATGATATTTGGATATGATTTACCATTTTAAAGCATATTCAACCTAACATTCAGAAAATAAAGATTTCTTATTTTAGGTGAGGTTTGTTGACCAACAATCTCCAACGTATGCTAAGAATAAAAGAGCGTGTGAATTTTGGATTCGAGGAACTGGTAGGGGGGTGTTGGAACATCCCCAACATTCGCTTCCACCAAACACCACATGCCTTTATCACATGCAAGGTATAGATACATCTGGACCTTCAGGAAGAAATATAATCTATAGACGGCAATTCTCCGCTCCTCGATTTAGAGTTTGGTTCTCTGTATTAAAATTTTATGTTACAAACGCTATCAACCCCAATTTGCCTGAAGATGAGTATTGCGGTAGCCATTTGAATATTTGGGATGGACCAATGAGAATATCTCCCGGTTGCAGCGATATATTTTGGTGAGTGATACAATACTGGGCGAATTTTTATTAATTGAATTTATAAGTTTTTATTTGTTTTATTTGATATAATATTTTTGTACCTCATTGTAATAATATATGGGATGAATATTATTTATTTTAATATGTAGAATAAAAAAAAATATTTATACGGGCAGTGACTCGAAGCCGTGTGGAAATACCTCTGCATGGCTGCTATTTTTTTATTTTTTTGGTAATTTTTACTTTTATCCACGGACATGTCGCCAGTGCACTTTTCCCATTTAGTGTCTATTTGTCAGATTATACATTAAAATTTGAGATAACATGCTCTCAAAAAGGTATCTTAAAAACTATGTTATTGAGTCTTTTTCACCGTTATTGTTTTAATCTTTTACGCACATATATATAATATATTATGTCATAACATGAAGTATTTTATATATAATAAACTTTTTATTATTTTAAATGATAATACATTAATTTCTTTTATTTTCTGATTAACGTTTTCTTACTATACCACTATTATAGCGTGGCTGCTAATTTTGTAGATAGCGGGTAGCGATATTACCATATCGGATATTAGCAAATAGCGATAGGGTAATATTACTACCCACCTCTTGAATTTAACATTCTATACAATTGTTATAGAATTTCTCATTTTTGAAATTATCAACCTTTACTTTTTATAAGTTTGTAACAACTTTTTGTACTTACCGTCCATTAATATTCTATCTGCAGTGATAAGGAACGGTCTGTGCAGATGTCAAGAGCTACATCCGCTCAATCTGTGATAGTTGGTCGACCACCAACAAATGCCACCTTAGTAGCTAGGTTTTGCCGAGAACGAGCTCCTAGAACCTGCGAGCACGCCTTATTACGACGATCTAGAGCATGTGCTAGAACAGAAAGTTTCTTATCTAAGGGAGATTCTTTAACATTAGAATTGAAGTTAACACAAGGAACTGCATTGAAGTAAGTTATGTTTTACTAAACTTAAAATAAATTGTACTGTTAAATTAACCTTAGCTCTTTGTAAAATAATTTATCTCTTCTGTTCTCTTTGGCGGGTTTTTTAAATGTTAAACCTATAGTATCTGCCATCATCCTGTTGAGTTTTTAATGTAACGTTAAAGATAGAAAATTAAAACATAGTTAACTTTTCCAATTATTTAATTTAGTAAGTAATGACACTCTCAAATGACATTCCAGGCCAGTCTTCTTCAAAGCGCTATACGAGTTTGTAGATCTGCATCAAGACGGGGAGCCATGGGGTAGGGGACCTTGTTCCAGACGATTTGTGTCAAGATCATTTCCTGAAGCTCCTCCAGATCCACCGGTTACATTCTCTTCACCTAGAGACGTGTTCTTATATGGACGTGGTGGTGCTAAAAATATAAGGTAAGGAATATTATAAAATTTGTATTCTATTTATTTGACTTCCTTATGACAATCTGAAATTAAATCTAATTATATTCTAAATTACAATGCTCAGTCAATGACTGTACCCGAAAAATACCAGTTAAGATTTAATCTATGTGAGATCCATTATTACTAATGATATGAAAAACCCTTTAGTTGCACGTATCGCTTTGAGGCCAATCCAGGTGAAGTGATTCGTCTCCGGGTTTGGGGAGTGAGGAACGGTGGCAGACTCTGTAGATCTGTGCATTCCGCTCACTCGCCATGGTACCGCTGTGGAGGGAATCCCACCGCCGCAGTCAGGGTGTTCGAAAGACCCTGGAGAGATAGTGGGGCTAGTGTGCCACGAGATTGTTTATGCAGGTAAATCATACAATACTGATGGTGGCTATGATATGTAAATATAATTAAAATATTTAAATGGGAAGGATAGATTTTCGATGAATCTTACCCTTTTATTCATTGAAGACCTTCATATGTAAAATTGTGTTGATAGAAAACAATAAACAAGCTGAAGTAAGCGTGGATGAATTGTGTGGAAGATGATATTTTAAAAGTATCTACGAATGATTGGGGTGAATTAAAGTGTTTTAGGTTTAGGTTTAGAAATAAGAAAAAGAAAAAGGATATATGTTAATGACGAAAAAAATATAGCTTCTCATGAGTTCAAATATAATCTTTTGTTCTAGTGATATTGCCGACTATGAGTTTACATCTACTTCAGACATTGCCGTATTGAAATTCGATGTTGTCAACATGACTGCTATAGATGACTTTAGATCGTTTGGTTTCGAAGCATCTGTCGAGTTCGTAAGATTAAATAGTGTCTGTGATTCAACTCACAGGCTCTTTGGAGCAAGTGGAGAGTTAAGATTATCAAACTATCCTTCGATGTCTGAAGATGTAAGTTTTAAGTATTAATTGTGATAACTCATAAAGCAGCCTTATAATTTACTACCTATTTAATTTTCTATTAATAAAAAATAATCGATACTGGCAGGAACCCACGAACCATAAATTTACCATCCTAATAATAATAATATAGTCATATTTTTTTAACATTGTTCTCATTTATCGATAGGGTTTACATTATAAAACCCATTGCAACCATTCCTTTATTATCATAAGAGGCACTTTAAACGTTTTATTTAAATAAGCACCCTCTAATAATAATTAAAAGGACCTGAGTTGCATAGTATAGCTTTTCATCTTTCAAATAAATTGACTAATGGAAAATGAAATTAAATTGAACGTGTTAAAAAAAATTAAGTTTTGTTATATTATATATTAAAGCAATAATTTTGTTTTAGATTTTTAACAGAATCTTCTTGTAATGTAATTTTATGATCCTTACTATAATATAATGACTTACAATCAGTATCCTTGGCCCAAATAAAATACAAGAACATAACGTTCTAGGTACATAAGTGAGTTACCATTGGATTGTGTAGCTCACGGACACAAAGTTAAGACACAAGAAGATATTTTGTGACTCTAGACCCTTTTTTGACCTTTAATTAATCAAATAAAAATCCTGATGTTTTGTTACACTTATTAACGGTTAATCTATAGGATTTGCTATTATGTTATGGCACAAGTCTTCTCCGTATTTATAAAATGTTTTAAGGCATTTTAGCATGCATACGTATTTTACTTGAGTGTTTTTTTATGTGGAGGGTCAAGAAAGGGTTTTAGCAGTCACAAAAATGCTGGAAGTTCCGTCGTTTACAAAAATATAATATTATTTACTAATATCTCAATTGTCTGTCTAAATTTCCAGGACCGCTGTGATTTTCGTCCCTGGCTAATAGATCCATCACCAGGAAGATATCTTTATCTGCAAATTCAAGGCAGTTTGATTAAAGAACCAGAACTCGATAACTTCACTCTACAAAACAACATCACAGTGGCACCAGACTTAAGACATTTATGTCAGACTCAAAATCGTATCGCTGTTTATGCTGGAGGGCTATCCCCAATATTTATATGTCCCAAGCCCCCGGTAGAACAGGTAAGATATGTTTTAATTTTCTCTTTTACCACATGCCTTAACGTTACAGTTCATGGTAACGATGTATGTATTCGAATATTCGGTTGTCTTAAAATTCTACTTGTAGGAAGACGATGTCGTGGAAGTATTCTCAGAAGGCTGGAGTAAGGATGTGGACGGTCTATCTCGCCACGTACTCGCGCCCGGACCGGCGCCGGACCGATTCGACTTCGAGCGGCCGCGCTCGCTGGCAGTGGAGCTGCTCGCCGTGGACGCCGGATCTTATTATATCACATGGCTGGAGCTTTCGAGAAGGTGGTCTCCTTATTGGAACTTTACTATGCTTAGGCTGATTTTCTTCTTGTATAATCTTGTTTTTTTTTATCTTCTATAGACTTGTTTAATTTTTTTACATTGCATTTAAAACAGATATCTAATAACTAATTTTATCACTTTTTGACTTTACCCTATCCGGTGAAGTTCATAATGGTCTCACTGTTTTAATATCAAATACATGTGTCATTCCAGACACCCGAGTCCCCGCGGTGGCGTGTTCGCTCTATCAGGCGAGTGCGCCCACCGCTGTACGTCACTGGACGCCTGCATCGAGCCCGCGCTGTGGTGCGACGGCGTGGCGCAGTGCCCCGGCGGCGAGGACGAGCGACTGTCGCAGTGCTCCGCGCTTCTGAGGGTGCCGGCGCACTACGCGGCCGCGTTGCTCGCTCTCACCGTGCTGACTGCCTTCACCGTGGTAAGTGCCGCAGTACATTTCGAGCACCCTAAGAACCTAAGAACCGTGCACGTGCTCGAACACTTCGCGACGACTTTGTACTCACAGAGCTAACCGCTTTCGCTAGTAAAGCCAAAATGTCAGGAAGCAGCAAACTTTATATAGGAAAAATTTTAAATAACAAATATAACACTCAAATATTTAAATAAAAGAAAAGCAACATTTCTTATGTGCTATTGGTTACTATATACTCGCACAGGTCACTCATCTGTCAATAACGGAAAATACGCTCGTTGAATTTCGACGGTGACTAAGTCAAAGGTAGTTTCATATAAAAACAAGATCACCTAAATCCAACATTCATTCACTGCTAATATTATAATGTTTCCCCGTAATTATTGAAGTCACAAAATCATTGACTCGTTATTAAATTTAGTGCAAAATTACTTAAAACATAACGCATGGATAATTGTCCCTCCGTTGGAAGAACAGACACTTTTATTACCGAATCTTTAGAAGTACTAAAGCGGCTTTTTCTAGAAATTCTCCATGCTGTAGAATCATGTCTGTGTATCCCTACCGTTACTTGATTTTATGCACGTTTACTCAACGCTGAAAAAGTATTCAAATTTAGAGTAATAATAATAATATCAGGACAAATTATAAAAATTGATCGAACCCCTAAGTAAGAAAAGTAAGCAAATTATTTGCTTATGTTAAGGGTGTTAGACAAGGATACAAATACTTAGAAATACCCATTATATATACTGAGAAAATATATAATAAACGACCAAATCAAGAAATACAGATATCTATACTCTTCACATACATGCCTGTCTCTGTCGTAATTCAAACCCGAGCCCCGTTGGGCCGCTATACGTTAGGCGTCTGCGCTTACCTTTTTCCGTAAAACTTTTTTTTGTTAATGTTAATTCTCGAGAAAAAGATTTTATTTTGAGTAGGTTACATGTTAACATGGTTTTTTATCGTGTTCTTATTAGTAATTTACTTAACAATGTTCCAGACACTTTAGCAATTATTAATGATTTTCTTTTATTTGTTCAGCATCGGCAGTCATGAAAAAAGATAAAACTATATCTGCAGTTCTATGAATGTTTGTGTGTGTACTTTTATACTATTTATCATTAATACGTCCCATTACAGATAGCAGTAATGCGTTCATGTCGCCGAAGACGCTCTGCGCTGCAACAACGACTCAAGAGTTTGTCTTCAGACACGGCGATTTTTGATGAAAAAGAAGTGATTTGCTGACCAAGCGAGGACTCTGTGCGATACGTGGAAGTAGACCGAGTCACCACAGTGTGACTGTCTTCCGCACAGAGTCTGAGAATTATTGTATGTTGATATTTATCTCGTTCGCTAGCTGCCCGTATTCTGAGGCATATTCTAGACATGAATCGAAAGTTGTTGAAAACGAATGTTATGCGGTTGATAGGAATGTTTTTTTTTCAATCGAATTTTATTCATTCTGCATACTACGTTATATTTGGACCAATTGCGGTTGATCGGTCTCTGTGTCCATGTTTTTAAATATTCTATTTCTTGAAACTAGTCAATATTTTTTGTATTAAGATTTTAACGCACAAACCGACCGATCGACTTGTGGCACAACGTTTATTTTTTTTAATCACACGTTTGTGATTTTAAGTATTGTAAATAAAGGTTGTATTTCTTAAGAACTGGTTATTATAGTATATTATAGGTTTTAATAAATATCGTTGTGGCAATAACTTTGTTCACAATTTAATAATAATCAAAGCGTTCGCCTGTGTTCTTATTATTGTTCTAAATTTGGATAAGTGATAGTAAACTGCCATTTTTTAAACGATGTTCATAAACAATGCTACCAAGTTAATAAAAAATAACGTTCAGTCTAAATAAAGATTTTACAATATTTGTTTTACAATAAAATATATTGTCTATTGACGAAGTTACCGTTAATGGCCAAAAATCTGCCACGTTTTAATATAATTTTAAAAGTTATTTAAAACTAAATCACTTAAACATTTTAATTAATATGTTTAAATAATAATGAATATGTAAATAAAATATTAAAATATTCATATCTTAGAAATGTATTAAAGTGATATTATAAAAAAATTATTTCCAAGGGAAATTGTTTATATCTATAATTGCAAGTCAAGATACTATTAGAAAAATTGTAGAGAATCGAGATCCTATTAAAACACCTCGTTTTAAAAATAAGATATTGTTATTGAAAATGAAATTAGAAGTCGATAAAAAGATTAATCATATCTCGTTCATACTTGCACCAGCAATAACAAATACCTTCGCTAACAAATTTTAAGATTAGTCCGATTAGTTTGGAGTGTAGATGACGGTGGAAATTAACAATCGATTCTAATGTTTCCTACTACACATTTAAATTACAATCCGTTTCTTTAGTTATCAGTAGATAAGTCCTGTGAATTAGCTTTCTAGGAAGCAATTAATTGATTTTCATCGGATTGTAGATCGATTATTGATTCCGGCCGTTAACAGTACAAGTATGAATGTAGGTACAGAATAGATTCTATATATATAGAAACTGTTGAATTATACGAGGTGTAGATTAATTATAATGTGTTCTTTATTAGCTTATAATATCTAATTATAAGCGATTGTTTCGAATTGGAAGTAGATATTGGATTTTAGCGAGCGATTGCTTTTGTAATTTGTTATTACATGGTAAGTTAGTCAAACTGGTGTAGGATGTTTGTATCGTCTTCCATACGTACGATAATTCTGGATTTCTTTTCATAATTGACCGCCAGTATGAATGGATAATTTCCGCTAAAGGAAGTGAACTAATTATCCAAATCAGGTGTTATCCTGGAAGACAATAATGGAAAATAGCAGTTTAAGCAGAGATACTAATTTGAAATCGGTCATAATGACGAAAGTTATGGTGATATAAGAAGTTTTTAAAATAAAATTATTTATTGCATGAAATATTGACTTTTATTTCAATCTGCAACAAATATCATATTTGAGTTATTTGTGGTTATGTAGAGTGGAAAAGATATCTTAATGTATTAAACTATTTTTTCAAAGTGTCCACCCTTAGCTTTTACGCACTCTTTTAAACAGTCGGGCCATTCGTCGATGGATGTACGAACGGTTTCCATTGGTCCCAACTTGGTCACTGCTGATGTTGTGTTGATTTCTTGAGCGACTCAATATTTGGGTGACGCTTAGAGTAGGATATGTCTAGCACAGACCACAATTTCTAGTCCAAAGGATTTTATTCTGACACGGTATCTTGATACACTTTGGCCGAAGTTTCCACTCCCTTTTTGCAAAAATTCAGTTTCTTAACCCCTTGTTAGAAGACACCTTACCAAAGCATGACGTATTCTGGTCCGACCACGGTCGGCCGGATCTCTTACGGAAACACGGGGTTTCAGTGTACTTTTGGATGGTACGATACACAAACACTTGGCTAGTGTCTAGCTTTTTCAATGTATCAAAAATGTCGACTAGCATCTTAAATAATTTATAAAGTGCAATTACTGCAGTCCTATCCTCTTTACTGCATCACTCCATTTTCAAAACAAATAATTCCTGAACAAAAATTATACGTCAATTTTATTTTTATCGAATCAGCTAATTCAAATTAATGTTTTTTTTATGTAAGTAAACAGCCAGAAGCAGACTTTATGGCTAGACTAGTTACTTCTACTATTGCCGTGGTACCACAAAGTCTCCAGCAAGTCCACCGTGAGTTATCTGCAAGAAAACCAGCAGAAAGAACGCAGATAACCTTTTGCAGGTACCTAAAGCGATTCAAGTGTATGCTTACTCCTTACACAAAGCTTGGGAGATAAAAACACACAAAAAACCTCAGTGGCTTTCTACCATGGTTATGTTATATCTAATTTGCAATAAGATTATATTATATAAACCTAATATTAAGATAATAAATGTATAACATACAAAAAAACTTAATTTAAAAAATACATTTTATTGGTGGTTTGAATGAAACAAATGATTTTCATACATGACTTACTTTTACTGTTTCATCCACAACCTAACTTTGTTTTACTCCTTTTTGTTTAATTACATTTAACAACAATAAGTTCATATTTTTCATACTTATAAAGAAATAATTTATTTGAACTTGTTTATCTTCCTTGGTTTCAAAAAGGACCTGTCTATTTTTGTAGACAGACATAATATGATAACAGGTACTTTCTAATATTTAAGGTGAAACGGCATCAGGTAATGTATGACGATGAAAACAAGTCTATCTCTCGAATATTTCCAAGTTATTTTATTAGTATTTTCACAGCATAATATCTTTGGTATCCCACTATGGGGTAGTGCTGCCGATATGAATAACGTTTTCATTTTAGAAAAGAGAGTTATTTGTGTAATTTACTATCTAGCAAAATATAAGTAAAAATATAGTATTTACGGTCTTCATTCAGTGCATTATTAAAATCTTAATGATTATTTTAAATAATTAATAAATTACATAATAAATAACCGCACAATACAAAGGATTCTTCACCCTTTATACGGCCAATTTTCATAATTGTGGAAGAGATTATTTATTCCACAAGAATCTACTAGAAAACAAAGAATATCTTGAGAGTGATACCTCTGAGCTAGCAACATATCTTTTATGTCTATGTGTAAGAGAACCGTAAGACTATTTCATATTCGCAGCGCTATGCTTCGTCTTTTTTAGTGCGTACAGCGAAGGATTGGAACAGTTCGCCTGCGTCGGTATTTCCGGCCGAATAAAATGTGGGTGTCTTCAAGAGAAGAGTTAATAGGTTGCTAGGGTTATGCGCCTTACCACCTAAGATACATTCCACTTACCGTTAGGTGGAATGTAGTCAAGCATTAACCTAGTTTAGTATTTAAAAAAAAACATATTTTAGAAATAATCGAAACCCGTATAATAAGATTAATCACTATCTATGTTTGTAATATAATATTTTACTTATATCTATATATTCTACAGGTACTTTATATATTCTACAGGTACTTTATATATTCTATACGCTATATGTTGATTTGTCGGGTTGTCCTACATTATTTTCTTATAATTCTTTAAGGCGATCCTTATATAAAAGATTTTGTATTATTAGAAAGCATTATAGGTTTAGGTATATAACCCAAAATGAGCGTTATTTAAGGACACATATAATGATGACAAATATGGATATTGAATACTAAATTACACAATGACAGGAAAAATTGGCTACAAAAGTACCTACAGAATATTTAGAGTATATAATTATTAGATAATTTGACAAAAATAAATGCAGTCTACTCAGCTTCATTTTATATACCAATAATATTACCTGTACCCAGTATTAAAAAACGTTACGTCACTGCCATCTATTCGTCCAAGCTCGAAGCTTGTAAATAACTTAAAACTTACATAGTAACCTTGCTAACTTCGACATAAACAAGGGAAACAAACTATGTGATTCTTATTTTCAGACATATATCCTTCTTAGATCCCTTACTCTCTTTTAGATGGCGCTCTAAATAATAAATTATTAACAAATAATGCTCGTATGTAGAAATAACAAGCTCATAAAGTATAATAAAATATTAACAAATTGTACTAAGTCACAAATTGTTACAGTAACAACTTAATATTTAAATATATTTACACATGCAATTGTTCTACTTAATTTTACTATCGACGACTATTGATCAACGGACTTGACAATTATTTATCAGAAATTACACTATGTTAAGATAATACATCAATGTTTTACAAAGTATTATACAAAAAAATATATAAATCTGCAACAATGAAAATATAGATCATTCAGAAAGTGTGTAGGAAATAAAATATTGTTTCAATGAAGTATCTTTAAATAAATTATTTTTATTTTATTCTTGTAAACTCTTTTCAGCGAAAATAATATTACATATATTATTATCTGTTAGTATGTTAGTTATAGAACGAATGAAGTCTTAGTGTCAACATGATAATAAAAAAAATGATTATTGCTGGAATTTAGACAAAAACAATTACAGAGAAGGTAAGGGATTATTTGAAAATTACAAAGCTACTATTTCTTACTTAATAATTTTTTTGTAAAGATAAATTGAAACAAAAATTTTCAAGTCTGCAACATGATGTTTACTTTGTTTTTAAATTCAACTACAAAACCTTACTCATTCAGTTTCAAACACACAGGGTTTCAAACATCTTACTCATTCAGTTTCAAACACACAGGGAGAAATAAAAAGAGAGATAGATAGATAGATAGATAATATTCTTTATTGCACTTCAAATAACAATTAAAATAATACAAGAATAATAACAACATTGAACTATACAGTAACTAATAATAATTAAAAAAAAAAAAGAGAGATTCATTTTTTATATAAAAATTTTGTTTTGGATTGTTTATTATTTGTATTTGGTATATTATCAAAAACATGAGTACTGATAAAATATTAATAGTAAAATGAAATTGATAGGACAGCTGAATTCTAAAATAGCATACAAATACGGGTTTTGATAACGTCAGATCTATCGTGGTCGTCATAGTGAACAACGGAGCGGTTCTGTGGCATTCGTTCCGTTCAGTTCCGTTCTAAATAATTGAATTTCAAGAGTCCCCATGTAACTGCCGTCTACAATAAAAAATAATGTTTACCAAATACTATTCCTTTGACAACCCAATGTTGCATCGTTTTATTTCTATTTGACAATTCACGCTTGACAGTTCTCAAGGCGTTAAACGTAGGTTTTAGTAAATAAGAATTTAACATTGAATTTTATTTTTGCCTTATCTTTCATAAATATCCAAAGTCAGACAAACGACTAAAACGACTCATATTGACATTATAATATACCTAATTTTGTTAAAGTGACAATATTTGAGACGTTTGAAATGTATAATCAAGTTGGCTTATATAAAATCAAATTATGTTTGTCTTTGTGGAAAGATATGAGCATAAGCTAGTATAAGGGCCACGTCCATTGTATTGTTTCCCGGTTTTACTATTAAAAATTAATTTTATTCTTGTCTTTAAATCTTTCTTAGTCCTATACAGCAGCGTCTTGAATATCGTCTTAAACGCAGTTTTCTACCGTATATTTTTCAAAAAACTAGTAGGGGCCGTCCCCTACTAGTTTTTAAAGACTAGTAACAGAATCTAAAAAAAACAAGTTTTGAAATTTTTGTCTGTCTGTCTGTCTGGTACGTTATAACGTCAAATCTACTAATCTGGAGCGTTGTCGAAACTTTGTTTCGTCAAAATCGGTTAAGGGAAAAAAAGTAATGGTCATTTGAAAAATTACTTTGTTTCGTACACTTGTTGATAGGGGTAAAAAAAAAATAATTTAGGGAATAATTAACACCTTAAAGTTTTGTATCCTAGGGAGAGAAGACAAAGTTTCCGTTCAACATAACAAGGCTGTTTTTTTTTTTTATCTATACAGAGCGGACGACGGCGCTGGGGCAAGGCTAGTTCCTTGTATTACTACGTAAGTTAATAAAACAATGATTTAAATATTTAGACCTTATTGGTTCTTCTTATTCAAGTTAAATTAATAATTCATAAATTTATATGGATCAATATAGTGACCATCAAAATATTGAAACGTATAAATGTCTATTTAATATTAATAACATTAAAAATGTTGTCGGTGTGGTAGACCCATATTTTGCAATAAAATTTAAATATGGTCATATCGTAATCAAAATTTTATGTCATAAGTCATATCATTAAAATATAAATAAAATGTACTTATTTTTTTACAAAATAAAATAAATTCAGCAAAGTGGAATATCAGTGTCGATAAATAATAAATTTCAATTAAGCCGGACGCATAACGCTGACAATGATATACGACGTGTCACAGGAAAACTAATAAATTGTACCAAATCGTTTAAACAATATCGGAAAGGCCCTGGATTCATTTTGACTCGATGATGACTTTGAGAATACAAATGCAATGCGTTTTTCATTTCTAAATGGAACATCTATTTATGCTTGTGTTTAAAATATTATTCATTGTAAATCGTTGTTTTGAGGTTAATTGTTAGGAGTACCCAGATTCGTAATAATTTTATTTATTTTTCAGTCGAAACCACTTAAGATACTTCAATATTTTGTAATTAATTTGATTATTTAACCTGCCATTCTCTTTTGACTTAATTAGGAGATCGTCTTCCATTAGTGAAGGGCTTACGATCTGGTAGTCGAGCGGTCATCACAAACGTAGGCACCGGCTAGCTATATGGTCGCAGCGGAGGGTGCAAAAAAAATAAGACATACATAAAATTAATTTATTTTATAATAAATTACATTCTATATGAATGAATTAAATGATTATAAAATTCGTTCATACTTTGGCCGCTTTAGCAATATACGCTGGTAACATTCCATTAACTTGATTCTTATGAGTCCTAAATTCTTAGAAGCCGGAGCGCTGGTATGTAACAGGCTGACAGCATTCCGTCCTATTGCTTCAGAAGGTACCTGTGTAAGGTGGCCTATCGGGAATAAAAACGCCAAATGTACCAAACTTTCCTGACAACCATAGGAATGGATATTTCTCTCCCGACTGAGGAGCCAACTTCAGTGCGGTGTGCGCCTTCTACGAGGTTGTGATGAACACACGATGGGTTTTAGAAGGTGGCGATGGAGCGTCTAAGGGAGGAGGACTCAACCATTCTTCTGATATTGTGGGGAAAAGTGTGATGCAGGCACGTGGCTTACGAGTACGTCTAGGGGTACGACGCCGAGCAGCCAGGGGTGGTCGAAATGAACCGAAGGGGTTTTGTCTGAGATGTATTGGTTACAAAATAAGATTACTTAATTCATTAGATTTCGTTATAATTACAGATAAAAGATTATTCGGTTTCGGGCAATTTAGCGGTTCGTGAAACAAGAACTTAATTTTGTTTACAGAGGATCATTTTTGAGTGATGTTGTTCTAAGTAAAAAACTTCTGTGTATAATTTCAATATCAAAATATTAATAATAAACAGACTCAATTATAAAAAAAAACGATTTATTTAATAATATTATTAAATATATAATTATTATATACAAATATTACAAAATTTCTATGATGATGATGAAGATCATCAAATGCTTTCTGCTACTATTTAATGAAAATTTAATGCTAAATGTTTTTACTTTTTTAAATAGAATGCAGAAAAGATCAGCTTACACAGACTACAAATGAATTGAATTTATGAGACTATTTGATGCTCAAAACAATCTTTTTAACATGACATTAAACTTTAGAGTGTCTCTTTTAGAAGTATAATTAAAAATAGTATTTCTTTTGTATTCTCAAAATCGACATCGAGTTAAAGCAATTCTAGGGCCATTGTGATATTGTTTAAACGATTTGGTACAATTTATTAGTTTTCCTGTGGCACGTCGTATATCATTGTCAGCACTTTGCGTCCGGCTTAATTGAAATTTATTATTTATCGACACCGATGTTCCACTTTACTGATTTTAATAAATTTCGTGGAAAATTAAATAATTATCTTTAGATATGATAAAAAAATATTATTGCAATTACTTTATAATTAGAGTCATGTGTATATCAAAATATGAATTTTATATAGATATTATAGTGACCTCACTCAAACAATTTTGTATGTCAATAATATTAAAATAAAAAATAGTTCTTTATTCTTTAATTATCTTTCCATTTTAAAACAATACTTGTTTATACATACATATCATATGTCATATATATATATATACATACATACTTATGTAAATATAAAATATAAAACATTATATATATAAATATATAAATGTATTCTTACCAGCTCCTTTGAAACCATATTTATTTAAAACTAAACTAATATTATGTTTATACTATAATTATTATTAATTATGGGTTATTGAGTAATTTGCTACATTTTCAATGACATTTATAAAAAAGTAAAATACAAATAAAACAAGAATGAATAAATAATTTTAATTAAACTTTAGAGTATTACTCTTTTAATATAATGAGATAAAGCACAGATTATTATTATGTAGGCAATAAACGTACATCCTACCTAAATGCAATAAACGTACCCAAGTCAAACGCAATTAAGTTTAGCATGGCGGAGCAAGGGTTTATTTAAAGTGAGAGGTTACGCCGTTAACTAGATTAAAGCGTAAGAATTTCCGGTAGCTCTTTGATCTTTACTATCATAAGGAAATTTTCGAAGAATTAGAGCCAGTCCCAATGTTAGTATTATTAAGTGTATTATTATTATTAATATTTTTTTTGGATGATTTTCGTCTATTTGGTCTTTTAAACCATCTCTTATGAATATATTTTTTTTTATGTAAGTTTAAAATAATATATACGATCGTAGTCAATTAAATAGCAATCTAATTCTATATGATACTATGTTTCATATTAATCGGTCGATATTATTAATGCAATAAAACTTGAATTCCATACTGATAATGAATAAATTCTTGCAACATTTTATAGAATTCAAACAATTTTTTAATAAATTTAATATGAATAAGGTTTGAATTTGAGTTCGTTGGGGCAAAACTAAGGCATTTTTAATGAAAAAACGGTTATTGTAAAAATATCAAATTCGTTCCTTTGAAGTACAATTAATTATAATCAAAGAAATAAATCCGAGAACCTGTAACTTCGTATACCTACCTTTTTATTTAAAAATGGTACTCCCGTTTGAAATAATAAATAAATTAATTAATGAGAACCTTTTACCTAATATAAAATAAGTCTTGTTAGTTTTTAACAACCATTTAAAATATTCTTTTTTTATCCTTACCCTAAAAGTTATTTATTTTGGTTTTATTATTAAAAATTGTGGAAAAGGTGTTTCCTTTTCCCGATTATTTTTGCCTAGTGCTTACTGTGTTCATTTCGTTTTGCAATTATCAGTTCTTCCGGAATACGATATCTGTTTTTTCTTATTGAAAGAGAAACATTTAAGTAAGTTTTAAATATTTTTTTCAATTGTGCTATTTTGAAATCATACTGTTTGATTTTATTATGATTTGTCAAATTTGCACTTGTGTTTTTCAAGAAACTATTATTTACAGTTTATATGAAATATATATATTATTGCAGTAATATTATTTAAAATGAGACAAGATGTATGTATCTGTCACTAAGATACTTTAATTTTACATCTCCAAGGATTCCTTAGCTAGTTTATAGCGGTACGCCAGAACGCAGAAGCATTGTCGTAATAATTCCTCAGCACTGAGAATCAACAACAAATAAACCTCATTTACATAATATTTTATATTATGATATGTCTAACCTTTTATTAAAAATTACATACCAAAGATATTGTTAAAGAAAGCATATCTATCGCAAATAATTTATGTCGTCAGAGTACATTTTAGACGTTGTCGTACAATTTATTAGTTTTCCGGCACCACCGTGTTTCTATTATGAACACTGCGTTCAGTATAATTAAATTTGTTATTAATTAGTATTAATTACACACCAGTTTACTATTGGTGGTACTGGTACTTACATTTTATTTTATTAAGTTATCAATTAATTAAAATGTCACATTAAGTGATATATAATATTTTTGATGAGAAGGAATATTTTAATGAAAGACAAAAATCAAAACTTTTTTACTTTCAAATTAAAATAATAAAATATTTAAGTTGACATAGACTTATTTACTTAATTACTTAAAACAATAATACAGGTTTCCCAGAAGTATGAATCCTGGTGTTGAATCCTTGCCCTTATCGGTCTAACTTCCAATCTATATTAATAAAAAGTAGAGCTTAATATGGCTATTATAAATTTTCAGAGGATAATTTTGGTTGTAAAATCTTTTTAATGTTAATCTATACTGTAAAGAAAAAAAAGTTACGATTTTCGAAAGAATAGTTATTACATCGTCTGTATAAAGATGAACATATATAGAATGTTAAATTCATCGCAGCGGGTAGCGACACGTTAACTCAATTGGTATATCGGAAGGGACAGTTTCAAGGAGGTTACGGGATGGAATCTTGGCCCGTATTGGTTTATCGATTTATTTATCATTCAATAATAATAATAAAAAAAAACTTAGCATATGGTTCTGCTAAGTTTTTTTGATATAATCATCATGATTATAAATATTTTCGAACTATGAAAACATTATTTTTTAAAAATCATAGACATAATAGAGGTTTATAAAAATTCTAAGGAACTTGAATTCTCATAAAAACTCAGAAAATCAACATTAATATATTCAGACTGATTTAAATACTTCATAAATATCCTAGCAAAAGTAAAGATCAAAGCGGTCAGAAATGCAGTTCTTCCGTTGTAATCTAGTCTACGGCGTAACCGCTCACTTTAAACGAACCCTTTGCCCCATCCATGTTAAACTTAATTGCGTTTGACTTGGGTACGTTTATTGCTTATACCTACCTAAGGGTAATATGTGTTTTTATTGCATATACATATATTTCATTAAATATACTTTTAATTGCGACACTAAGCCTCAATCTATTAAAGCGATTTTAAATTATAATACGTTATATAATTTTATGTTTCGTATAAATTAAATAATGTTATTTAATAATTTTAAAAGTAATTGGTAAAAGGAATTAAACCTACTTAAGGTTTAAAGATTTTTTAAAAATTAAATTTGTAAATTAAGCTAATAAATAATTTGTGTTTTAGAAAATTTTAACACTTCGTTTTAGATTATGCATTATTTAATTTCCGTAATAAACTATTCGTTCATATGAATTTTCAAAAGAGAATAGTTTCAATGTTTCGGGAAGCAATTTACTCATTTTGTTGAACTATCCTGCAAATGTTATTGTTTATGTATATAATAGTTGATAGTTACAATGTGTTTAACTGTTAGAATGTTTAATGGTTGAATGCTTTTAGACTTTGTTTAATATATGCTTAGTTTAAGTTGCAGTGTATCTAAATTTATATATAATATCTGAACATATATATGTTATACACCAGATGAAATGAAATGTACCAAAAAGCCGGTTACGAAAATCGTCATAATTTTGTATTATTCCAATACAAGGTTTTAAGTTACTTCATTTTGTTAATTGTTAGAAATTCATTAATAAGTTTTAGGTTTGTTAAAAAAACTAGCTGTTGTCCGTGAATCCGTCCACGTGGACTGTCAAAATTATATTTATATGTCTTATACCTAACCTACCTGTGACCCGTTTTTTAATGTTTTATGGAAGTTAAAGTTTGAAGTTTATCAATAAAAATTTCGGATTGAACAAAATGTGGGTGATGCTGACTATGAAATATGGCCAAAGCCCGAAACAAAATTAAATGGCGTCGTAGAGGTTAAAAGAAAAAGGAAAAATTATGACGCTATATAGTAGTATGCATATTATTGAAAGGTCTTGGGGAAAATGTTGAACATTGTTCATAGTTTCTAAAGACCAAACAAGTGTTTTAATAGGTGCTGAACTATTTAACGTTCTTATTTTTTTTATTTTATTTTTTGTAAATTTCAGTGAACCAAATGATTAAAAACATCTCCCGTACAAGCTCCCGTGGCAACGTGTAATTGCGCTACAAGATATGTTATGTCACAGACAACATAACGTGCAAAAGTAGGATTTCTATAACCTATATGTTATTTTGATACATCAGCTATACCATTTCCAAGTTTCATCTGAATCCTTTTAGTAGTTTTGGCGTGATTGAGTAACAAACATCCATCCATCCAAACATTCAAACTTTCGCACATGTAATATTAGTATAGATAGATTAGATTAAGATATAATTTATTAACTTAAAGACTTACAATGTACTTCTACTGTATTAGTAAAACTCTGAAAAGAAATTTCACATTACAATTAACTCATTTTTACAAACAATTCAAAAGCCATTTTGCTATTCCTGACGTCATCATATTCGTACATACCTTACACTTAAACAATTGGAAACTATTTCGAAACTAATAATAAAGCTATAGAAGTCCGATGTAAAATTTTAACAAAGAGTTTGAAGGCGGAAAATTTAAAAGGGATTTTCAATCGTAGAAATTGTAATAGATCTACATCTAGCGTGCGAGAATCATAATCGAAATGATTGTTAACGATTTTTAGAATTCTATAACATAGTTAAATTATTACAAGATCAAAATTAACATTTAAAATGATTTGTTTTTATTGTTATATATATTAGCTGACCCGCAGCTTACTTCTACTACGTTTTAATCTTCATGAACACCAATATCGTAGAGGGAACCTATATTATCAATGAGAATTTTCTAGCTCCAACAGTTTAGACTGTTAAATAATAGATCTGAAAGCCTGAAAAAATAGTTTTTTTATGTTTGGCAAGGCAGAATGAATAAAACAACATTCGAATTAAAAAAAAATTGTAGTTAAGCCAATCTGTAAGCTGCAATTCGTATATGGAGAACTTGAACTCCGGTAGTATACGCTCGCCTAGAAAATGGGTCTTTGTTATAAATGTTTATCATAAAACGAATAAGAGTGAGGGATGATCAGGACCCTTTCTCTTCCTGTGTCTTCATCTCCTTCCATGCCTCAATTTCCTATTTCTTAATATAACTTTAGATATCATTAGTCAACGTCACCACTTTTTACCATCCGGGCACTGATTTCATTTCAGTTTCTTAATTATTTAAACAGGATACAAATACCATATAACACTGTTATTTATTGAACATAAATAACGAAGAGAGAGATAAACTAAGAAACTGTTACTTTCTGTATTTCGTAAACATTTTAAAGCAAAAAATAAAGGTACATAAAACATTGTAGTCAGCCCTTTTTATAATCATACTCATAGATGCAATATCAAACAGAAATTTCATAAAGTCATAAATAATTTGAATTTCTAAATTAGGCTAATTTAAAATAAGTTACATTATTTCAAAAATGGATATAATATCATTTCATATATGTTCATTTCAGTTTTTCAACACATAACACATAGTTACACATTCAAAAGCATTGTACTTATGAATAAAAAAAAAACAATCAAGACATAATCGTTCACAATATTTTTTTTACTCCAGCACTAATTTTTTATCGTTTAAATGAATTAAAAGAATATTTAACCACAACACTTTGCAAATAATAAAAAACTTTTTTTTTTAAATAAATCATTTAGTATAAATATATATTTTTTACAAATACCTTCATTCAATATGAATGCAATAGAAGATAACAAGTAGTCTTAACATACTCTGTAATCGTTCCAATAGTTACAAACCTTGTAATTATATGATTAATAAAATAAAGTTGTTTTAACAACAAACATGTATATTAACTGTTTTACGAAAACATTAATTGCTGTTTCGTGTAAAATTATAGATTTAAAAATTTCTTGTTAGAAATTGCATTTTTTCTTATGGATTTTTTTAAATATTTTACGCAACTGTGCTCAATTACGTAAAATGTTTATGTTTGACAACCATAAAAAAACTATCGTATAAAAAAATATATGAAACACAAATATCACAACTAGCTTGCACATAAATCGCAAAAGTATTTATTCTAAACATTATATTGGACAAAACTTTATTGTTGAAAGGACAATTCACTTTATTATCATGAAACTAATTGAGATGTTCAAACTGAAACTTTGACGAAGAGGTTATAGGAGTGGGGTTTGAGTTGACCTAATTAGGTCAAGAAGAGGTCATTGCTGTGTGACGTTTAAATTAGTCGAGTGTAAAATACCAATATATTTTTTAGTTTTGCATCATTATCATATTTCTGATTCTGTGATTAAGTTGGATTTATCATATATCAAAATTTTGTATTAATGCTATGCTGTCTTTTTAGTTAGAAATACGTTCAACAAATATTGATAAGTGTAAAAAGTATCGAATAACTATACTTACATCTTAAAAAGCTTAACAGTTGTAAAATTTTATCTTAGAATCATTATTGTTACGGACATAAATCATGGGAATACCAATACTGAATATGCAAAATAATATGGAGTTATTTTAGACAAAGTAATAAGTTATAATTTTTGTTATAATTTTTGAATCTTGTCTTTTCATCATCTCTAATCGCATTTTTCGTACAATTTAGTTCTATATCGCTCCAAAACGCTTTAACAGTGTTCCTTTTGAAATTTCTGAACATGTCTGTGAGAAAAAAAAAAAAAATTAACAAATTAATTATCTACGATGAAACCAGAATTTGAAGGGTTTTTTCGATTGTTTTTTGATCAACTTGAAATTCGAAAACCAACGGACATAATTCTCAATAACCAGTTACATTATTATTCAATAGAATGCTTGACTATGTAGAAAAATCATATCAACAATAAATTAGTACTTAACTTTGGGAGTTTAAAAAAATAGAACAGGGCAGCCGCAGACACAGATACATCATTCACAAGTTTGTCACGATCTAACTTTGTTGATATGTCACTGTTTCTTAAAACTTACCGTCCCCCGCATTTAAAATAGCATAGCAGGATTATTTTGTTCATTTTTATCGAGTTACAGGGATGAGCGGTATTACCCGACGATTTTGAACCGGTTACTGATACGGTAGCTCAATTGGTAGAGCGACGGAGGTTTCGAGGAATAAGATGTTATTGAAAGTATCGGCTATCTCGATTTTTAACTATGTTTAAAATACGTATGTAAAAGTCTGCTTAAGACTTAAGTAATGTAATATTTATAACTGAAATAAAAGCGAAGTAAAATAGCAGAAAGCAATAACAAATTATTTTATAAACACACTACGTAATATATTATTTAAAATCCGAATGAAATCCTAATGGAGCACGCATTTCCAATTATGAATTATAATTACAGGGCAATCAATACTTATAATGCGTTTAAAATTTAAGCCTCAAATTTAGGTAACTGGTATTATAGTAAATTTTATATTAATTATATTAATTTTAGTATAATTTACTTAGCTTTGAAAAGCATGTTGAATTAACGGTCCGGTCAACAGTGGTAGTTGAGTTTTTAACCGTTGTTTTTCGTCGTAAGTTATTCCACACAAGGGGCAAAACTTTTTATTCGTCTTTTTTTTTCTTCTGAGCCTTAATATTTCTAATAATACCTTTGATAACTTTAATAACTCTCATATGAATTATCGAAAGCAACAAGCCCGGAAACATATCAGTTCAGTAATGATTTGAATAAAGATTTTTAGAACTGTACTGTAGACGAAAAAACAAAGAGCACTTATATATATGAATGCCATAATATAAAAAAAAGTTGAGGCTAACCACCAAAAATTATACCTGTAAAATGTTAGATAAATTTGTACATTGTATTATTTTTAAATACAAACAGTTGTTCCTCGTCTTGGTCTTATACTTGTAAGTTAAATTTAAATAGAGAAATATTTTAAATAGTTCAATGTTATTTACGTTTGTACTATATAGAAATCATTTAAGAAATTAAAAATAAAGAAATATTCTGTAGGTGATATACCGAAAACTTGACAATTATCGGCGAAACTGTAAACGAATCCTGAAGCCTTGTTTTACTTATTTACATTTTTAATGTAAATCTGCAAAATTAATAACATTGGTTAGGGTTTTCGAAAGAAGGCTAGTAGATAGAAACTATATCGAGAGGAAGACCTCTCGATATAATTTAAATTAAAAATAATTCTAAATTCATCGAATGCTCTAGAGATATGTTAGCTCAATTAGTTTGCTCAATATATTTAATTAAATAATGAAATATAGTTTTGTTTATTCCATTATATCCAAAAAAAAATATAAACAAACGGCTTACTGGTCTAGTCATCCTCGTGGTTAAAATATCTAACTATTGATGTGAAGTTTATATATTGCAATTCAAATATACAAAGATTTCTTTGTGTTCTACAAATATTAAATCCAAAAAATCCAATGCAAATATTCCAATGAGGGAGCCGTCTAATAAGGTCACGGCAGCCCCGTGGCAACCTGCACTATATAATATAATAATAATAATTTATCGGTCTAGGTCATCCGTTCCCAAGGTTGTGAATTAAAATTAATAAATGTGAAAAGGGTAAACAAAAGGTAAGGGACTAAAAACCTATGAAAACATGAGTGTTCAATAAAGATCCTTTCCTAAACATATTTCTATTTACTATAAAGTAAACTGTAGAACTAAGCAATAAAGTTCTAATACATTTTGATAATAATAAAATAACACAGCATTATAAAATAATTAAATAAAAAAAAAATATTAAATTTTACCAGAGGTTGACGTCAAACTACTGCAAAATTAATTACAGATTAAGAAGTAACAAAAGTGTAGTACAAAATTTCAAATAAAGAGATAAAACTTTCCCTTGAGAAGTAAGCTAGTAGACTAGTAGTACTAGGACTAGAAATAGGAGTAGTTTCACCAAGTTTAATTAACACTTACACGTCTTCCGTAAATAACTTAGCTAAAGAAACTTAAGAGATGTTTCCTTGATATATCCTAAATAAAGGGTAAATCAAAATAATTAAAGATACTATAATATCATAAATATTTTTTTTAATATAAAATTTAATAATAACATTTTTATATAAAAACGAGACGAAGTGAATTGTAAAGGAATTTGAGATAGATCTAGAATTATGTTTATCAAGAGTTTCTTGACGTAATCTTACATAAAAATAATAGGTAGTATATAATAAATATTAAATCTTCATTATATTTTACTTTTTAGTTTTAAAGACGGTTTTTTTTAAAGTAGTTATTTTTATTATTACTAATTAGTAATTTTCAGCGATAGATAACACAGAATGTATGATAATGAAACAGTTTGTTGTAGTGTATTGCGCTTAAAATACACTAGTTTTATCAAGGTACAGTAATCATTCTAACTTCACTAATGAAATATCTAATAAAATCGATAATCCTGTTATTTATAAAACGTTAAAAGCCAGAACTTATAATGCTGATAGTTAGAAAACTTGCATGGCGCAATCAAGAAAACAATGAAAACTATATATTGTGCCTACTATTTCACTTCTTGGTGGTTCATTTATGATGCTTGTTATTTGTCCTTGTCATAGTTCAGATAACATTATATATTTTATCCTTTTCGATCCACCATCTTAATAATCGTAACTTATTTACAGTTTGAAATAAAATGTGGACAAATCCACCGGTCAATAATACCTTATTGACTTGTTTATTCAGCAAGTACAAGAAAACACATAGTGAATGAGACTAACAATTCTTCAACCAACGAAGACGAAAATTTTAATATATTATCGTTTTCCTTCCATCATTCAGACACTCTTTGAAAATCGTTTTCAAAGAATGTTTGGATGGTGGAAGGAAAACGTTAATATATTAAAGTTTATACTAACTATTAACTCAAAAAAAAATGTTTAACCAAACATGGTTAAACATGGTATGAAGAAGGTTATGATTCTGTTTAAGTGTGTTATAGTCCTTTTAAAGAATAATAGCCATCGATGTTAAGCTCGACGTGTTAATTACCTTTCAGTAATCGTGTTCAAGGTTCAAGATTGCTGCAAAGTAAATATCAGGTAAATTTAAAGATAGAAATGCAAATCTATTATAAATAAGATTAGTCCATTAAAAATTCTTTTACTCTTAAGTGTAGAATTCGACAAAATTGAAGTAAATACTAATATTTTTTCTCCCGATTTACGGAACTTGGAAATATAATCTCCAGACTATTCTGTTTTTTTTAGTAACCAAGCAACGATCGCTTTATCACACACAAACTTTTCTTATTTACTTTCTTAAAATTGACAAACAGTTATATTTGAACGTTTGGCGGTAGTTTGTTGTAAAATTGGATATATTGCTCCCTAAAAGATTAATTCCAGTAACTAATAGGTAATGCGATTTGTGTTTTCTCCTACTATATATACTGTGTAAATCAAGATGTTTAATAAAATTATCATGTACATATTAAATATTTTAAAAAATATATTATAGGGCTTGCTTGCTTAAACTGATAGCTTTCTTTTGTAAATTAAAAATGGTATTTATATTAGCAGCACTACCGCAGCGATACCACAGCATATCATGTAACTATAATAAACTTACTTGGCGGTCTGGTCAATGAGGGATAAACAATTTTTAACTGCTTACGCGACAGAGCTAGTTTTACTAACCAATACAGATGATGAATGAGAAAAAACTTATGGATTAGTATCAATAGTGACTCCCAGAGAAACGCAGAATTACATCAAATCTCCTGCATACTCATTTAAAATTATATTAGATTGCACCTTTTTAAAATATGAATTTCAAAATTTAAGAAGTTTTAATTGTTAAGAAAAAATGCACTATTCCAAAGAAAGCTTTGCTTGTGTCGTCATACATTACCTGGTGCCGTTTCACAATCAATATTTAAAAAGTATCATCAGCAAACAAGACTGTTTCATTATGTTTGTCTTCAAAAGTAGGCAGATTATTTATATAAACAAGGAAGAGAAATGGTCCTAAGATTGAACCTTGCGGGACCCCCGTGTCAATCAAAGTTCCAGCGGATCTCTTAATATTCACTTCAACCCCATATTGATTAATTGTATTAGACTAGTAGGAAATCAAGAGTTTGTTATCAATGTTCGTAGTAGCATACTGGTACAATTTTCCGACCAAAGTTGTATATCTTAGATAGATTGTAAGATATTCCAATAGCATGTCTATGACTTCTTCTAAGCTTTTAATATATTTTTTAAAAGAAATATGCCGGTGTCAGTAGATACGTCAAGTCGTTAAAATATGTCGTAAGGTAACGGTATTTACAAAAAAATAGTACTAGCAAAACCGTTGTATGTATAACAAACAAATATATGTCGAGAATCGACTTTTTCTAAGGGGCGCCATCTGTTAGTAATCATCGGAAATGCAAGCGCACCACCCGCTTGGACAGGGTCGTCGCTAAAGAAGGCTGTGTATCCATATCACTGCCCACATTCATCATGTCGGACGGAGAAGAAATCCTGGCATGTCGCATATCCGCCGACCGTGATGAGATATATATATATCTAGGAATAATATGATATGATGATAATATATATATAGGAATAATATGACCACTTGAATAATATGACTCTTGCATACACTATGACTACTTTGGTAATACCGTTGGTATGTATTTTTATTTTGTTTATAGATCACACTTATTATATAAAGAACTTATGCAAGCCTTGCTATTTATTTGTTATTAATATGCTGTGAATATTTAAAAATGAAGCAAATATAACTGAAGAGCATTTTTATAATCCAGACACTGCTAGTGCATTCTGCCGGTCATTTATGAACTAGTTGATAATTATGTAATTTTTTTTTTAAACCACAGTTTTAAATTTTTATTAGACCCAAAGACTTTAGTTACGTGACTGAACTCAATTATTGATATTTGCTATCAGAAACATTAAATGATAGCGAAGGTTCTAGGTTAGAGCTGTGATTTCCATTTACTTGCATTCTAAATAGAGATCTACATTAAGGGATAGTGAAAAGAAATATATCATGTTCTAAAATTATTGTTATTTTATATCTATATTTTTATAAAATTAACGTAATGTGTTTTTGTTATAAAAACATATAATAATGAACCACCGAAATAGAAAGGTCTGAATGATCCAAACCAAATAGACATAATTACATATAATTTATATGTATATTAATAACCTCCCTGAACTCAATCGTTTGTTTTGTTTATTATTCAGTTCTGTCTCTAATAATTGTAAAATAAAAATAATGAAATTGTTGTGTGCTTACAGAAATGATTATTTTATATTATGTTTGTTGATATTTTTTTACTTTATTTATAAAATCCAAAGGATATTTAAATATTTTGCATTTACCCAATAACGAATAATAAATAAAATGGCATGTATTTTAACCAGACATTATTTTTACAAGAAACATGTGATACATATTTATATAAGCCGAAGCAGATTTCAATATTTCGCATTAACCCAATAACGAATAATAAAAAAATCAGCATATATTTTAATTTGGAATTATTATTATAAAATATGTGTTATATATAAAAAACATTGTAGATAAAACACTGTTAGAAATAATAGAAGCGTTTACTCCAACAACACATCATGACGAATGCAATAAACAGATACAGGAAAATCTAACATAAATGATTGTTCATATTTAAAAAACAAAGAAAATATTCCTCGTGTTTTTAATTAGGTCTAGATTAGGATGTATTTTATGATTTGGTTGTATCAAACTTTGATTAAAAACTAAAGTTACCAGATTATCACTAAAACTAAAGTTACCAGATTATCACTGAGTCTAAAATAGCCTATATATAATAGGTCTGCCGGGGATATATGAGAATCATATTACGTGTTGCTTACGTCATAGACAAATAATTATTTTTAAAATATATGGATAGAATACCGCGACATCAATGAAATTGATTTTAAATTAAAATACATATACATTTACTTCAAAAACATGTATTGATGTGTAACCTGTTGCAAAATAATTAAATTAAAATTAATTATTTTAAGTAAAGTTTTGGAATTATTAAGAACTAACTATCCGGTAAGTAAAGAAATAACTATTATTTACCGGATACCAATCCGATAAGTAAACGTTATGTAAATAAATAAAACTTGTAAAAATTTGATAAAAACAGTAAAAAAATAGTATTTTTGTATTTTTATGTAGGTACATTGAAAAACTTATAAAATTGATATAGTCTTTCAAATTACTCATACAAAAACCACTTTCCTAGTATTTAACATTGAAATCATAGTCATAAATGATAAGCAAGAACAAATTAGAATCGAAGTGAGGCGTTGTTGCGATAAGAGGATTAAAATAACTAAACACTTTACTCCAAAGAACACACTCGAAAGATTACACTAAGTGTAGAAGCTATCTAATAGAAAACATTCGAGCTTGATGTTTAATTTGCGCCGCTATCATGATTTAGATCAGTTAATAAGATTGGTTAAGTAGCGTGAAAAGATTAGGAAATATTTGTGTATGTCATTCCCAAAGATTTTGTATTAATATATATACATACTGTATATATATATTTGTAATCTGTAAGTATGAAACTATAAACCATTTTATATAAATATACTTTTCTTAACTAGAAATCCCTGATGTACGTAAATTATTAGCTTATATAAAAAAATGTTTATAATTAATATCAATAACGATTATTATCTGTTATATTTAATAATTGAGGATGACATAGACGAGATGAAGCTTCTTAGCATTCTAAGGATTCACCGTGTGGGTGCAGGGCTCATTGCGTTGCAAGAAGAAACTTTTCTTCTTGCAAACAATGCCTGAGCCAGGTATAGGTATATGATGCGTAAACACGCTCGCCTACACTTTCCACACTCCTCTCCCTACCTAACGTTGACAAACGTTTAGAAATAAACTGAGGCTAGTTATAGAAAATCCAAGGTTTTTAAGTAAGTTATAGAGATATTTATACTTCTTGCACGACCTTCTACCGCGTACAAGCTAACTATTAATTTATTCCTATTTTGAAACTGATCTAATGAATTTTTAAACCAATTGTAAGCATTTTTAAACTATAATGGTAAATAATACGATTAAAGATTTCAGGATTATCTAATATGGATGAAGTACTAAACGTTTGAGTAAAAAAAATGATTCATAGTTAAGGACGTGATTGCGTATCTATCTTCATATTTACTTATATGAAGATAAACGTGTTAATAATTTAAAATTATAAGCTGAAGGCGGCAAACCTGCAAACACTGATCTAGCTTTATTTTTTCCTCTTTTTTTTGTATATAAAATTTTATGATAAATATCGTCAATCTGCATTTTTTACATATTAATTTGTTCTACATGTTTTAAAAATTAGTCCGTGTATCATCTGTTTCTAGTTTGAGATAAAATTGATCGAATGATGATGTAATAACTAGCAATTAATCCTAATTTGTAAAGACTATCTTAGCCAGAGATTCTCAAACTTCTTTCGTCTAACACCCACTTCGAAAATCAGTTATTTTGTGACGTCCCTAATTCTTTTAATCTTAAAAACTTTAATAACATGTTAGTTTTGTCTGTAGTTTGATTAAACCCATATTCAAATTGAGACTTATTTTACCAGAAATAGCAATAATAATGCAATCTTAACATTAAAACTATCTTTTATTAAAAAATTAACAACAATTAACATTGAATAATAGCAATACAACTTTTCATATTTAAAAGTATCTGTTGTTAAAAAATGAACGCAACACGCAACAGACACACGTCAGACTCACATCAGACGCACTTCAGACCGACAGCAGACACACGTCAGACCTACACCAGACACACTTCAGACCGACAGCAGACACACGTCAGACACGGCAGACACGCGTTACATAATATTCATTTTTTTATTACTAAAACTTTCATGTACTTGACGATTATTAACTAGTTAGTTACGTAAAAATCGTAATTGCATATTGCTTCGGTGCTTTGTAATGACACTGATTAGGCATTAGCAATTTCACGCGCATCTAATCAAAGGTTGTTCACATGACATAGCAAACTAAAGCCTAATGAACTCAGTGAACAATCACTGAGTTTGCTACGCTTTGTTTTAAATAGAGAGAGTCTAGTAATAGGGTCAGGGTCATTTTGTGGTTTGCGAAAGTTAGACCTGATTTAGTTTTTTAGAACGTAGTTTTATGACGTCATTTTAAATTAAAAATCAAATAATTAAAAATAAACGTTAATTTAGTTACTTCTAAAATTAGTGCGTTTTACAAAGTCTTAAGATGAGAGTAATATTTTTCGAAAGTAAAATAAAACTATGGCAAACATTTTTAAAAATATATTAGAAGTTAGGAATGAAGTGCGTGAAATTTGACATTTTCACAAAATAATTATTTACTGAGATATCGTACGATGAAGGGATCATATCATAGATTAACAGAGTATGTAGACCTGATTGGGTTATAGGAAGTATATCGATCTAGTTACTACTATTGGTGCTAGTATAATATAATGCTACTACTAATATACTAGCTAGTATAATATAATGCTAAAATATTATATATTTAACGGTCTAAAAATGTGACATTCAACATTTTGTTAAGAATAATAAATTATGGTTTTAAAAATAGGAATTTACCAATATCAAATTCTATTATTGGTAATTATGTGTGAATAAAATTTACTAGAACTACAAGTCCCTAATATTATACTTAGTCTAGCCATATATACAGTTACAATTAAAAATAAAAAAACTATTACATTTGAACTTTGAGTCTGTAATTTTTATAAGATTGTTCATTGTGTTTTCTTATTTTGGCATCAATACCTTGTACAATATTTTGCTATACTAAAATGGAGTGTGGTGATAAAGAGAACAGAATCGCTATGATTATATTACACAAAGTAGGTATGGAGCCCAATGCAATTTTTAAAACTCCATACACAATACTCCATACACTTGGTATTAGTCAAATATTTATGTACAGGGCTATTAATAGGTTCAATGAGACTTCCTTTGTTTGTGACGGAGAAAGATCTTTTTTTTTATATGATCTAGGGCAATGCTTGACTACATTCCACCTGATGGTAAGTGGAATGTAGTCTTAGATGGTAAGTCGCATTGCCCTAGCAACCTATTCACTCTTCTCTTGAAGACACCCACATTATATTTGGCCGGAAATACCGACGCAGGCAAATTGTTCCAGTCCTTTGCTGTACGCACTAAAAATGAGGAAGCAAAGCGCTCGTCCGGACAGGTGGAATGTCCACAACAAAAGGATGGATATCTGCCGTGCGTCGGGACGTCCGGTGATGGAAGGGGGACGGGGGAATTAACTCGTGTAATTCCTGCGCACACTCACCAAAATGTATCCTATAGAATACTGAGAGGCTAACAATTTTACGCCTGTGTTCAAGGCTTTGGAGGTCGGCTTCGACCAATTCGGGATCGCCTATAAACCTCTTTGATCGGCTCTCAATTGAGTCTAGAACCGCAAGATGAGACTTTGCGGCACCAGCAAATATGTGACCACAGTACTCTACACACGACCGGATCTGTGCTTTGTATAAAACAAGAAGCTGTCCCGGTGTAAAGTACTGCCGAACCTTCGCAAGAACGGCAAGTTTGCTGCTGCTGCTCTTGCTCTGGACTCAATGAACCGACCAAAGTTGAGGTTCGAGGAAGGAAAACTCTAAGCCTAACAACTGAAGCCGGTCACTGTATTCCGAGGATTCATTATGGAAAGTAGGAGCCAAGGTGAAAGGGCTCTTTTCGGCGGTGAACAGACACGTCTGCGTTTCTGGCCGTCCACGTAGTGTTTGTACAAAAAGGTGATCAAAACAGCAAGGGAAGGAATTCGAAGAAATCCTGTCCGAAAACAAAAAAAAATTATTTCGGGAAATAAAAATAGCACCATGTCGCGTATTTTAAGAGATGACTTAGGACTTGCAGCTTATAAGAGACGCACTGGTCTTTTCTTAATTGATCAATTAAAGAGAAATAGGGTTGTCAAATCGAAACAATTACTAAAGCGGTACGGAAAGGGAGGTCACAGAAAAATTTTATTTACGTATTAGTTTTTTTTACAATTGATCAACATTTTAACAAACAAAATGATCGCAATATTGCTCAAAGCTCTGAAGAAGCTTTATAACTAGTCGACATAGTGCAACATGGGCATTATCCGACTTCAGTGATGGTTTGGTGAGGTTTGCTATGAGCTATGAAGCAGTGACTGACCCATATTTTTGTGAAAAAGGTATAAAAACATCGACACAAGAGTATCAAGATACCATTCTTGAGAAAGTAGTTAAGCCCCTTAGTAACACTATGTTCAATAACCAACAATGGTCTAGCAAGACTCGGCGCCGGGTCCTAAAGCTCGGTCCACACAGTCTTGTTTGGAAGCGATCGTCATCAGAGCTGAATACTGGCCATCGTCTAGTCCCGATCTTAATCCGCTGGATTATGATATATGGTCAGTTTTAGAGATGGAAAGAAATGGAAAACTACTATAGCTTTTAAAATCAGAAGAATTATGCTACAGATATGAAATGGAAATGAGATGCATCACTGAGTAGAAATGTTAATCTTCTGAAGTATATAACATTTTGCTTAATGAATCACGAAAACCCAATGAGAGAAGAAAGCAATTCAAACAGAATACACACCTTCGTCTCAATCCAGTTTTTCGTTTAATGTTTTGAATACAATTTGCATTCTAAATTTAATAATTCATAATTTGGAAATTCTGTTAAGATTTCAAAAATAAAATTAGGAAATCGGATCACAATTTATACAATCTATTTACAAGTTACGAATTGCAAATAAATGGAATGGATTAAATATCAAAATTGCAATGCAAATAGAGATTCTGTTTGATAGGTATCAACTGAGTGACACAGTGTTCATAACGCAAACGTATAACTGAATACAATGTATATCGCATCGATCCGTTGAGCACGCATCATGTAACGTCCTAGAACAATCATGTTAGGTTACAAAACCTTAGTGTAGTCTATGCTTAGTGTAAATGCATTAAAGTTTATTTATAATATCTGAAAAGACGTATTTGTGATATATACATTCAAACAGGAATAATTTCAGGAATCATCGATTTCATCACAATTGCATTGCATTCGTCGCATTGGTACCTGATGATCGTCATAGTTTGATATTTTATTTTAAGATTAAGGATAAACTTTATCCTTAATCTTAAAATAATTGAGGATTTTTTTTATTATTTATTATTGTGTATACGGACGGATATTGAAATATATAAAGTTTTAAGTTTTAAAATGTTGAACACAATATTCGAAACTGATTTAACATAAAAAACTAAGTGATAAAATTATTAAATGAACAAGAATCAAAAGCAAAATTTAATCAGGACATAATAGTAGGTACGAATATATTCAATATTGCTTGATCTACTAACAATTTCAAAGCAAATAACAGTGGCCGTTTTGACGTCATCACAACGATCGCTTCTGACGTCATCACCAGGATTGTTTCTGACGTCATCAATTTCTGGTTATAACTATAGGAGTCATATTTCTGTTGTTTAAGTGAAGCGTAACCTAAAAATATGTCAAATTTTGTTATTGAAAAAAGTGTTTGAAAGGGGAGAGTAAGAAAATATTTTTTAATAGTTAGCAAATGTTGTCATACATTATACATAAAATAAAGTAATGCTTATGGGAAACCTAAATATACATTAAATATTTCTTATAAAATGTAATTGTTGTGAGTTATAAGTAAATTACAGACATTAATAATGTATTCGGTTTCTTTTGTCTTTTTTGTCAGCCATTTAGTTTCTTTTCTTATTAGGCAATAAATAAAATATAACTTCTAGTGAAAATAAAAACCATATAGCTATTGCCTAACACAACATGCAACCTTTTTTTATCTCTTTATATTTTCCCATCAATCAATGAAGTTTTTTCTTATAAGTTATTTTTTTTTACAACAACTAATGTTTTTTAAAACTATTACTACTACTTTACAACAAACACGCCTTTAATAATTTCACATGCACAATGCACATATGGACAAAATATCACTTAAAATATCTCTCTTTAACATTATGTTATCAGTTTCAGTCATATATATATAATAGGAATATAATTTCAAATTTAAAAATGAAATATCAAATTAAATTTGAAATATCGATATATTGACTCATACATATTATGTCGGTTTCGTATTATATTTTCTAATTTACAAATTATATTCATCAGTGTAAAATAACTGATAAAGTCATAAAAGTAAGTTAAGTGCAATTATTAACTCGGTTATGTAAACTTTTTAGAAACAAATACTACCGAAATACCTATAAATATCTAAAAAAAATATATAAAACAAGCACAGACAATAAATAAAATATTAATTACAAAAGTTTAAAAGGTATTTCGAATAAAACTACACAATTGCAGTGACGTAGAACCTATTTTATAGTCATGAAACTAATTGAGGTGTCCAAACCGAAACTTTGACGAAGAGGGGTGGGGTTAGTGCTCTGACGTAATGAGGTCATGAAGAGGCCAATGCTGTATGACGCTTAAATTAGTGGAGTGTTAAATATTAATTAACTTTTTTAGTTCCTCCCCAATCATCGTATTTCTGATTTCATGACTAGGTTGTGATTTTTATAGTTTGCTTCTTATTTCGTAACTAATCTGGCCAAAATATGTAGACGTGATTTATATATTTTTATTTATTGCCCGAAACTTACACAATGGGCGGACTTAGTGTTTAAAAACATTCTCTACCAGATAAACATCTCAACAACATAAAGAACATAAAAACATTAATACAAAAAAAGCAATTAAGAAAACTACATTAAAATAAATTGTATAAACATATATGCATGTAACACATAAAACAAAATGTAAAATCATAAAAGCTTATTTGTAAAAGATAAGATAAACTTACAGAAATATACATTATATACATAAATAAATAATATGTTATATATTAATCGAGACTTTGGACTTTTAAAAAACAATAACAAACGAGTACTATTTATATAAAACACCGTTTATCCTTATTTAATTAATATTAGAGAAATTTTGATCATTCTTACTGCTAATTTAAGCGGATTCAATTTTAAACTTATTGTAATAACTTTGTTTGCTATTATAAATATTATATTTTGAAGCCTTTGATTGAACTTCCCTCTTTGTTTTAACATTTATCAAGTTTCACCTTTTATATAATTATACTTTATGAATATTTCTGTTTTTCATTGAGCGCAGAGTAGCTAACATATTTATAGACAAATTATAATAATAACATAAGTTATAAGAATTATTGAATAGCGGTGGCCAGAAGGTTTTTTTGATATTGTTTATCAACACCGCCGCCGGGGTTGGATATTTGATATTTTGACTATAGGTTTATATCAGCACCTACGTTCAACAAATTCTTCCATATTTTTAAATGATTACGTATAATAAAGCGTATATAGTGAATAAAAAACTTTACCTATATATAATGTGTATATGCTTTCATATTTTTTCCAACATCCAAGAAATATAAAGAAATGAAGACTTTATTAATAACAATTGGCTGTGTTTTATCTCGTATCGAATAATCCTTTGAAAAGTCTTTTCATTATTGTTGGTCGAGTATTTATCGAAGAACTATTAAGTCTTAGATTAAACTTGATAAAACTTACTTGTTCCCCAATGCTTCTTGATAGAGTTTATTACTTTATTTAGGATTTTTTAAAAGTTGTTTATTTATTTGCTATGTACTACTGAATAATTCGTTTTAAATGTAAGATTTTATAAGAAACATTAAGTCGTATTGAAAATAAAAACGTGTAACTTGACTGAAAGCGAAGTAAGATAGCAAAAATAAATAATTTATAATTTATAATTTTATAATCACATTGAGTACCTACGACTGTACTGTATTATTTTAAATCCGAATCAAATCGTAGTCTAACAAAAATTCCTAGTATCGAATTATTACATTACCTTTCAAACAGGTGTTACAGTTTTTGTAAATCGTAGCCAATAATATTGATTTATAAACCTTTATAGATAAAGACAGGGTGTTCGAACGTAATAAGGTCAACTTATCTTAATTTAAGTTTAAACTTGTACTGTACGGATCACTGTACTCGATCACTTCAAGATCGAGTACAGTGATCCGTATGTCATAATACGATAAATATAACTAAGTTTAAATAAAATTCAACTAAAAACAACAACAGGATTTTTCCAATACTTTATAACCATGTAATTAATTTACTTATCATGCCTTCGTCTTTTGACGTAATTAGGCCATGAATAGGTCACTGCTATCTTGCTTTACCTGTATGTTTTGTATGCTTTAATTAGTACTCACTAATAATATCACTAGCAACGGGTATTTGGTTTGATAATATGTATAAAAATAAAACTATTAAATACCAACTTTGATAATTTTTAATTCTAAGTACCTGGTAGTTTAAAGATGATAGCTCATAAAGCAAAATATATAAGAACTTGATACACATAAATATTATATATATTTATTTATAATATTTTACATATAACATCATTAAATCAATTTTATCGTAAAAGAACCGAAAAATCATATCAAAAAAAATATTTCAGTAAGTGCGATTTAAATTAGACTTCTGTTTATCAAATTAAAATTAATATTTATCACTGTATCTCTTAATATCTTCTTACTTGTCAAAAGTATTTTGCTAAGTGATGAACGTTGTTAATATATTACAATAAGATGTCATAGAGAAACATATTTAGAGTATTGTACTCTAATAATAATATTATATACAATAGACTGAAATAATTGCCTTATATTGTTTAGTTTACAATGTAAACGTTAGGAATATACCTACAAATTTAGTTTGCTAGTATTTACAAGAAGACAGAAATAAAACTATTTTTACGGATTTAACTCTCGTATATTGAATTAAATTAATTAATCAGACACCTCCTTCTCGTCTTACCGTGAACACGATTGCTGCAAAGCATTCGAAACGTCGGGTTAGATTTAAAATGTAAATTTAAAATTTAATTCAATATACGCCAGTTAAATCCGTAAAAATAGTGTTATTTCAAGGTGTAGTACTCGTGAAAACCTTAAAAAACACTACATGAAGACTATTTTGCCTTTTGGTCAAAATTGTCGGTCGCTTAAAATATTTTGCTCTTTAACACATTCAATTTATGCCTTTTGTAGGTCCATTGAAACTTCTTCATTCTATATTTGTAATGACTCTTGAAACAATTCGTTTCAAGTTAATATTGGTTTGAAAAGTTACTTAAGCCTAGATAATGAAGATGCTAGATAATATTTTGTAATAATTGTATGAATACAAATCATTTTACTTTTCATATTATTGTCTTTCATGACTTTCATTTTACTGACCTCTTGAAGAGAAGATTTCAATGTACCTGTTATAAAATAAATACGGGTAAATTTCTTTTCTTCTAAAAAAAAATGTTTTGTAGATTTGTGGTTTTACTATGTTTAATAACAACTATAATTAACTTAACTAACTATTAACTTAATGTTAATTAAAACTTGGTTAGTAGTATTTTAAGAAAACTTCAAGACCTTTTCATAAAAATACTGTACTAGAACAACGGTGTAGAAACCCAATATTATCCCAAAAATAGAAAGAGTACTTTTAATCGTGTCAGTTTCGCTTATTCTCTTATCTAGTTTACTGTTACTCGTTACTTCAGACTGTTCGACATATACAATCAGTATTGTCAGACTTGTAATTTAAATAAAATTTTCATGTTCCGTTTTTTTTTTTACTTGAACTAAGCTTTCATTTGATGAATTTGAATCATGCAACATTTGTTTTCGAAAATGCGTCTTGTATAGTTTTATGCTATTTCAGATACTATGGTATGATAGTTTCGTAAGTACTTTTTAAAAATTTTTCTCCTAAACAAAAAAAAAATAAGCCTCTTTCTTTAAACTCTTTAAACGCAGTTGGCCTAAAACTATCGCTATATCTTTTAAGTTTGATATTGCTACTGCCCCCTTATTAGAAACGTATCATTAGTTAAATATATAGTAAAATAAGGATTTGTACTGCAGCAGTAACCAACTGAGGAGCGTTATCGACTAACTCTCCAAACAAGCTATGAGTTCAAGTGTGGCTATGTTATGAACTCGTAAATTAGTTAGGCAGCTCTTAGCTCTAAGTTAAATATACACCGAAGGACGCTTCATTCGTACTCAATATTACATTTATCAAACCTATCTACTAATATTAAAATACATATGTTCAATGTAAGTAAGTACAGATTAAAAAAATATGTTAAGTATATGTAACTGTTATTGAATTAGTTATATAACACAAGATATTTAATTATAATATTTCTATTTATGCATAATTTCATATGTGTATATTTCTAACGTGTGATTTCCTGAGGTAAGAATATAACATCAGTAACAGCAAATATTTATTGTAATATTGGAAACACTCATGGTTAGGTGTTATTTGAATATTTTATTTACTGTTATAATTCCTTTTGTTCCCATAAGAAATAAATATATAAATATAAGTTTGTCAGTAAGTTCAAATAATATTAGTTGAAAATATTTTCAAAAAAGTATAATGGAGGATCTTTATTTAGGCAAGAGAATCGAAAACAATGTTTTTTCATTTTGTCTGTTCGTCTGTATGTTTGTGCACGCTAATGTCAGAAACGGATTAACCGTTTTGAATGAAAACATCGGGAATATATTGTCATGGGCTTCACTTTATATAAAGTGTTTTTTTTTATTTAAGTCGGTTAAAAAATAAAGTAGTTAATAAACTCTTATTTTCGTACCATTGTGGTAAGTCATTTTCTCTAAATTGAAATAGTGGTCTTCTCCTCAGGGAATAATCATACCCATTCCGACAAAAAAATACAAAAGAGGATTATCTCCTCCGTAAAAAAATATCTGAGATTAAAAATAATAAAAAAAAAACTAGAAATACCATGCAAAAACTACTTGCCGGAGTTTGATGAAACTTTGAATAGGCACGTTTTATCGAAATCGAAATCTATGAGTACGAAGTCGCAGGCACGGGTAGTAAATAATATAATTTCAATAATTATATAAGAAAAACAAATACTCTCAAAATGACTAAAAATAATTTTAATATTAACTGTATCAACTTGGTGTATTAGAATCTTCAATGTATAAGAATTAAATAGTTTCAAATTTAGTTGCTTGTTGAATATTTTTAATATTAATATTTTTTGAGTTAGTGAATTATATAAGTGATAAATAAATGTATAATTATATTATACGCAAGGTGGTTAGATAGTCAAACAGAATTAATTCCATACATTGATGTTCTTTTATATTATTTTATATAAATAAACAGATGAAATTCAAATAATATAAAGATATAAGTTTTCTCAGTTGAACGAATAATTGGTCTAGCTTCAGTACCTATAATAGTGTAATTAATTATTGTATCTGTCGTCTCACGTTGAGCAATTGGAGAAAATTATAGACGAAGTCTTAATTAAACTATCAAGTTTAAGTAAGCAGTTAATTATTTGTGAATATTTTTATATTAATATCTTCGACCGTAATTCAATGAGTTTAAATTTTTTAAGTTTGTTTACTACACAAAATTTGTCACAGATGTTTGTAGAGCCTACTAAAATAGAATAAATGATGAAAATGAAACGGGATGGATGAAATGGCGACAGATCACCGGAACAACTTGCGATCCACGTATGCCCCTTAAAATTAAGGGAAAAATAGGGAAAAGGGCAGAAAGATGTTTGTAGAGCGTACTACAAACTCTACCACTTGCTAGAATTGTGACGATAATAGACTATGCCTGTTTACCTTTTTTAAAAAATAAATACTTTTTTAATATATTTATTCAATTATTTAACTCGATATTTATGACAAATCAGTGTTTGTCATAGATGTTTTAGAATTTAGTGTGTGGGCATATAAATAGAGTAAAATATGTTAACTTTACTCAAATTCAATTTAAAACTAGTTAGGTGTGTAAAAATTTTGTAATGTTTTTTCGATTTTTTTTAATACTGTGTAGTAGCAAATTTATTTTTGTTTTAGGAAAAAACACAATAGTGATGATAAAATTAAAACAAAATGTAAAATAATTAAAAAGGTAACTTGAAGATCTAAATCTTAAACAGATAGCTTTCGGTTACCACAACTTAGTCCACTATTAGACATTTTATCATTCATATCATTAGACATTTAGCGTCTAATTTAGCATTAATATTTAACAACATTATAGAATGCAGTACATTCCTGATATAAGATCAAAGATACTAACCAGGTTACAAAATACTCATATAGCTGAAAAATGGTAGTAGTGTTCAAAACACCATCATAAAAAAATGTAAGAGGTGAAAAGTCCCAAAAACGGGGTTTCCGCAGTTTTTAGTGAAACATTAAGGTTGATTATAAAATTATCTCAGATAAGGATTGTAGATCAAGTAATTATCTAATTAATAATTATCCTAAGAGCCATTTTTGAGACATAACGATTAAAAAAATTTAAAGAGGTGCGTTATTGTCATAATGTGTACACATTTTCACGCTACTCTTCGGGTAGTTTAGTTACTTAGCTTTTTTTTAACGTGGTTTCAATAATAGGCCTTTTTTCATGGATCTGCTGTTATTATGAACCACAGTGTCGAATGACACGAAAGTTGTACTAAAGTGTGGAAGTGGAAAACCTTTTGATAAACGGTTGAGTAGTTTTAGCGTAAAATATATCAAATAAAGAAATTTATGTTTCACTCTTCAAAATATATTTATCTCAGCATAGAACATACAAGTCAACCCTATTTTCGGCTTAACACATAGCAATAAGACTTTAAATACGTAGGTATATGAATGCAATTTATATCCCAAAGTTATACGTAATAAAGTTTTATGTCTCTTAGCACAGATTTCATTTAAAATGAGTGCTAAATTTAAAACGGAGTTAAAATAAATTAAAACTAAATTAAACCTGAGCAATTGCTTTACTGGCCGCTCTTTGATCTTTAGCTATCAAGCGTCATTTTCGAAATATTGAAGTCTGTTGAAAAATTATTGGTACACACTTTTTCGGAACTTAATGATGATATGAATTAATTTATTTAACGAATTCAAAGTTTGACTTTAATTTTCAGTAAGTTTATGTATATCTTGAACATGATAAATAAAACCATTCGTAAATCAATCATTAACATGTAATATGTTGTAAGCCAAATATTTTATTGTAATTTCGAATAGTAAATACACTGAAATGGCATTTAAAATTCGAATGAGCATTTTAATATTAATCTGTATATTAACTTGCATATCTGAAATATTAATTTTGATGCAAATACCTGTTTCTATGTTAGAAAATTTAATATTTCTCTTTGTTTAAAACAATAATTTTAACTAATTACAGTTAAAATTTGATGTAAAAGTTTCATGTAAATTTGATTAAATGTAACATAAGTATCATGAGATCAAACTACTATGAACATTTGAATAGATTCGACTAACATTCTCTGTTCGGAAATTTCGGTGAAAGTTCCTTTGTGGTTCTCTCGAACTAGAGCATACCATGTGACCCAAGGTACAGGTGAAGGCGAACTTGAAATTCATAAATAATTTATAGTACAAAAAAAAATGTCTCTCTCTCTACATTCAGTAATTAAATAAAGTAAATTTAATCTCAAAATTACATTATGATTTGACCACCATATATCTTTTCCTACTAATATTATAAATGCGAATGTAAGTTTGTTTGTTACGCTTTCACGCGAAAACTCCTCAACCGATCATTATGAAACTTTGTATTCATACTTTTGGAGGTGTTAGAAGTAACATAGGATCCTTATTATTAAAAAATATACTTTTTTTTAGAGGGGAAGTAAAAAAAAAATGTAGAAATATAAAAACATTATTTATCAATAAACACATAGACGGAGTCGGGGGCAACACCTAGTTAACATATAAGTGCGAATGTTTGGATGTTTGTTACTCAATTACGCCAAAATTACTGAACGGGTTTTGATAAAACATAGCTATATTGTAGCTTATAAGCCAGAATAACACATAGGCTATAGAAATACTAACATAGTGACATAGTGACATAATTTAGATCGTAGCGCGATAACTAAATACCACGGGAGATCTTGTTGTTAATCGTTTGGTTCTTTGAATTTTACATGATTATTTGTGAAAATCCTTCTTATTACACGACGACTATAGAAGGAGTGTTATGTTATTCAAATATACGTATGTTAATAGAAATATAGCCAGTTATGCTACTTTTATGTTCCCTGCCACAGTCTAAACTGATTAAAGGATTTTGACTTATGAGGTAACGGTAGATACGTCAAAAATAATCGAAAAAAATAATATTATGGCTTATGTTCCTAGCCATATAAATATTATTTTTACTGTCTACGTGATGTCTACGAAGTCAAGCAACGGGCAACAGCTAGTGATTTTATATAAGAAATACTTATCATAATGAAAAGGTTAAACTTATAATTACAATCTTATGTTAAAGAAAACTAAAGCAACACTATTTGTCACTGTCGTATGTTTTATGTTTATGTAATTTTATGTAATGTAAGCGATGTATATTCTTTAATTATATATGTATTATAGTTTTAACATATGTCATTATATATTTTACTGAATATTTATTTATGAGTAGGTGTATGTATTGTATATATTATTAAAATATATGTGTATCTATTTCTGCCCTCACAAATGTTCTTTTCCAACTCTTATGGGTAGCTGGAAGAGTTCTCTTTATAGAGATAAGCTAATCCTATGTGTACTTTTATGTCCATTTTTTGTTGTTACATGAAATCTCTGGTACATGAAATAACTGAATAAATAATGTGTAAGATACCAGATTACTAAATTTTATAATAATGAAAACTAGTTAAAAATAATGATTCAAATCAAACCCAATCAAAACAAATGAAACCATTGTTTAACCATGTGGCATAGTAAAACTTTTTTGATAATTTAAATCATCTTCTAAGTTATTTGCCTTATAATTGGAAATATCTGTATCTGTATTTGTAGTATTATAACGAAAAGTAAAATAGTGTTTGTTTAAAAAAATAGCACTGAAAGATAATACAATATTTATTTTATATGCCGGTTTCTTTTGTCTTGTGACAATTAAGAAAAGTAAAAATAAACTTGGAAATAATATTTTTAATATCACTACATTAACAAGATCAATAGTATCTATAAACACTTATTTTGTATACATTCTTATATTTCCTCACCATAGTATTAGAATGCACAGTATTGCGAAATTTAGTATAAATTAATAACATTTTGTTAATGTTCTCGTCAAATTCGGGGATGTTCATAGACGGTATTTTTGGTATTATTATCCTGCTTAACAAATTTGGTTTTCAAATTATTTTATCTTAATTGGTAGAGTGACGAGACGGTTTTCTGGAGTTTCACATGTAATGTGATAATTTCCTATTCATTAAGAAAATTATTTTATAATTAATTGTAAAAAGAATTTTCTTTTATTTTAATAAAATATAGGATATTTTTTCTGTACTGAACATTTACAAAATTTCGTTAACTTGAATAACATTATCTTGCAATGTTAAAATGAAAATAGCTTAAATTTGTAATAAAGGTTAATAATTCATGGCTATTCTTAAAACTATTAATAACGTAGTTTAGTATTACGCTTGGAGCTTGTTGATAATTTAAATGTAATGAATTGGCAACGCAATTTTGCAATTTTAATGAATTTAGAAATATACAAAAACAGTTAGATTTGTTTTATAGTACTTATTTGTCAAAATTGTATTTTATTTTTAATCATTCCAAAATAAATACTTTGCATTTTAAAATACGGAACTATGAATTATTTGTGTCACACTTGCGATAACAACATTACTTTTACCTACATGATGTTTTTTTATTTCTCATAGCGTATTTAATCTTCGAACTACATTGGTCAGGCTAGATTAATGATTTGTGAAAGTCATAATTGCATAATGCTTCGGTGCTTTGTAATGATGTTGATTAGGCATTGGTAATTTTACGAGCTTCTTATCAAAGGTTATTTACATGCTACAGCAAACTAAAGCCTAACAAACTCAATGAACAATCACTGAGTTTGCCAGTCTTTGTTTTAAATACAGAGAATCTATTATTAGAAACAGGGTCATTTTATGGGTTGCGAAATGTTTTGTAGAAGATTGTACTTTAAATTAAAAATTAATAAATAATTACCTCGATGTCATAAGTTAAGATAAAAAATAAACCTTAATTTAGTTAGATAGTAAAATCAGTGCGTTTTAAAAATCTTAAAATGAATTTAATATTTTGCGAAATTTTTCAGGATTAGATTTGAGACTATCATAATTCAAAAAAATAACTTAACTGGTTAGTTCTACAAATTTAGGATTTTTTGTATTCAGTATGAGTTTTGAATTCAGTACGTTGAAGTGTTCTTGAAAAAAATTTTATTCGTGCGTAACGATTTACTTTCTTGTCATAAATTAAACCCAATTTAACAAGTTTACTATTTTTTCCTTGTTAAGAAGAATACAAATTATTTTCCCAAGAAACATTTGAACAATCCTGTCTAGATTTTGTCCCCAGGATTTGATATCAGGATAGAATTCATTGAAAAATAAGCAAATACTGTCTAAGATATTTACCGTGTAATGTTACCTTTGATATCAGTCGATTGTTGTCATGTATCTTTTTGTTCGCCAGCCAGCCCGGCGCGATCAGCAAGCCAGCTGGTGTCATAATTATTAAAATTCTCAAAATACTAGTAGGATATTATTTACGGAATAAATAAATAATATGAACAGTTTTATTAATTACTCGTTTGCTCGTTTACCTTCTTATCCGGTAAAAAAAAATACCCCTGCGTGGGGTTTAAGGTGCTATTACATTTTACACCCAGTAAATATTTTTCGTTCAGTTGATTTATCTACGTCTCCGTTAATAACTTAGCTTACGCTGGTTAATACCAAATAACAAAGCTGGTAGTAATATCAAGATGGTAGTGGACGGCGTTTAGATTGTTGCATAAAACACTGGTGTTGCAAATGTAAAAAAATAATTTGGAATAGTGGTGTGTGGTAACTAGTGTGACCATATCGTAATGAATGTTTTTTTCGCTTCCCAAAATACGAAGGGCGGCCTGACTGAGAACTCTGAGAGAAGAATTCTCCTGCTACCTTAGAGCCATTACCCTCTTGGTCTAATATATTTTTAAGTCATTTCTCGTACAAAAGGGTCACCTCCCCAATATCCTATTTACTTTCAATTTAGTGCGACAAAGAGGAAAATTTTAAGTGTTTTGTCCTCTGTTAAATTGAATGCTGTTGGTGACGTTGACGATGACGAGATGACGTTAGCCGAATCATTATTGTCACCTTACTTGATTTTATCTTACCTACTCTAAATCATATTATTAATATGTCTTTATCCAAGTACTATTTGCCTAAACAATGGCGGGGCACCCGTACTTGTAATTAATAAAGCTTTCTCTCCCCTTTCCTTTTTTCTAAATGTAATCACTATTAATCTTTCTTCCCCTTACAATCCTTATGCCGACACTCTACAAATATATGCTCATGCAACATCCTCCTAATAACAGCAATTTTGCTATTAATAGGATTAACAATGATCTGATTCAGAACCACGAATAGTGTAACGGTTTTGGAATTGATGTCAACCCACAAAAGTGTCAAGTCATAATTATAGGCAGCAGGCACAGTTTTAATAAAATTGACACTTGTTGTGTCACCAATCATATACAATGGTAAGTAAGAAATCTAGGTTTTTCTATTGACAGCACACTTAGTTTTAACCCCATATAACTGAGTTTTGCCGAAGAGTTAAATACTCGTTGTGTGTACTTTATCGGCAGAAAAACTTGATACCTATTTGAACGCACACTTTGTTAGTGCTGGCTCTCTCTTTTCTTTTATAAACTATGCTGATGTATGCTACTCTAATATCCCTAAAGCTGTTCTAAACATTTTATGTCTATTTTCTTCACGGTACACGCGATAAAACTGTGGAATAGCCTCCCGCATATACTTCGACGTGTTCCCAATAGGCGAGGTATATCTGTACCTGTATAATTATTGTTTTATATGTATTATTAACTGTACTGTACCTACTTAGTTTATATTATTGTACTGTATATTACGTATATGTTATGCATATATTTATGTATTTATAATTAATATTCTTTAAGTTTATAGTCTTCGTATATATGTATATATTTATTATATATTACCTATAGTTAAGATTATGAATATATTTTTCTTTTCTGTTTATAACTTTCGTTACCCTTATTGTTTTAATTTCTGTTAGCTGTGATGGTTGACTGGTATATAATAGTTAAGGAATTAAGTCCGCCAACTTTTCTTTATCTTGTACAATCAGGTATTAATAGATAAGATAAATAAATATTTGGGGAGGGTTTCTACACCTTCTTAAGTGAAACGTAGTGGCACATGTCCACTGGTTTACGTAGGTCTTCTATGTGAGTCTGGAAGAAACCCCAATGAATATATAAATTTATGCAACTCTCATACATAGATAGCAACGAGGTTTTGCCTAATATTTTTTTAATTAGTAAACGTTTAACGTTAATGTTTGTATTAATTAAAAATTTTAATAAAGATGGACGCAAACCGATGACAATAGTGTAATAGCAATACTGCGACTCTTTTAATTATTTTAATATTATATGAATTTTTTGGTACCATTGTTTTTCAGTTTTATTTTAAAGTTTAAACATTTGATTATATTATATAACGCTGCTTTTATGGTGTTGTTGTTGATGTTAGTTGGTAAATAGAATTTATTAATAAAGATTACTTTAAATCCAACAAGAGGATTTTTTCATCCAAGACACAGCTAATACGTTCTGACGTATCTCTTTAAACTAACTAAGAAATCCTATGTAACGACAACTTAAAATGTCTCATGGAATGCAATGCAACACTAATTGGGTTATATCAATCGATTGAGACATGTCGTCTTCCTGATGTGAATATCGAATTCCGCAACGATATATAGAAAAAAAATCCGGACTAAAATCGGACATTTTCGTTTTATTTAAAAAAAAAATACTAAAATAAAACAAAATGGGGACGTTATGAGGAACTATTGGCTATGTTTCATTTCAAATCAAATAATTCTACGAAAAGTCTGATTATTATCGTTGGTCGAGTATTTATCGAAGAACTATTAAGTCTTAGATTAAACTTGTTCAAACTTACTCGTAGCACATTTTTCCCTGGATAGAATTATAAATTACACGTTAGATTAATTAATCACATTGCGTGAGATTGTTCTGTATTATTCAAAATCCGAATGAAATCCTAATGGAACCAACATTTCCAATATACAATTCTAAACACGAAACAATGAATACTTATAATGCGCTTGAGGCTTAAATTGAAGTAAGTTGCTTGTGATCCGATTAGCAATATATATATTAATATATGGTTTCAGTTCTACAACTCTCAGAAAGTAGAGCTTAATGGAGGTTAAAACCTGTACCTAGGGATGATCTACTACGTCATATTATGACATGACTATAATTTATATTATTATTACGATTTTTATATTTTTATAATTAGAATTATTACGATATTATATTTTTTATTATTTGACAATAATGTCAAATTTGAATCCTCCGTGCTTTAGAAAGCATTTTAAATTAGTGTGTTACTACATATTTAGTTTAGTAGTTATTTCAATTAAAGAATCGATTCATTACTGCCTAAGTTAATCGTTGATGTATCTCGGGTAAAAAAAAATTATAGCCCTTAGTAAATATTGTACTTTTTTTTAAATAATATTATAAATGCATTTAAATCATATTTAAATTTAAGCATTTAGCTTAAAGTAATTAGTCCTGGTAGTGAATGATCAGTTTAGTTTAATAGTTATTTTATGGATTTTATATTATATTTTATTGTGATTATATTACTAATTTTCATTATTTTTATGTTTTTATAGAATTGAAAGATTGTACAGAATAGCCGAAATATATCAATTGAATGTTGGATTAAAAATTTGACACGCTTCATATTTTATTATTTGTTGTTTTCATAAATATTAATTTATTAAGTTTGTATTTGTATTGTTTGAATTTAGTTTGAATAATTATATTAAAATCTGCCTTATAGTGACTATGACAAGGTACACCTTGCTATACCTATAAAATATAATGGAAACCCGCAAAAAACCATACCTTTTCAATAAAGAAATAATAATCGTGGAACAAAAAATAAAATGAAAATACGCTTTTATAGGGAAAAAGGGTATTGTCTGATTGTAGTTATGTAACACTATCTTTCACCCATTAAAGAACTATAGGGACGAGAGTAGATCAGACTACTTAAAAACAAATAAAAACTGTGACTGACACTAACAACTCCAATCCTCAGATTATGCATAGTGGCTGTGCGTTTTCTGACAGGTACCTTGTTTTTTTAAAGAGGAAGTGTATTTCCTTTCCCAGACCTTGATCTTTATTCAAAATTTCATAAAAATCTATATTTATAATCGTATTTTTTCTACAATTTACTGCAGTGTATTTAGCACTTTTAGTAAAAAGGGGAGACAAAGGTGAATAAACTAGTCAAAAATTTGCTTTTCTATTATGTCTATGAAACAACAGAGGATGTTTAATAGATTTAAATTAGAATTTAGAGACAGCAATTAGCAAATATCGCCTTAATTACATATTATGTGGTAATATCGATTTTCGCTATAACTAAGTTAACCATTAAATGTATTGTTACATATAAACTTCGCATATATAAACGTTAAAATATTTATAGTCACATATTCTAGACATTATCTGTATATTGTATATATATCTGACTACATCTGTGACGAATTGTAATCTTTAAGAAATTGAGTGTTGAAATCTTGAGGTGTAAGTTTTTTATAATGCTCATGAAAATACAGACTCATTTGTTGTTTGTATTTAGTGTCTAATTCCAGTATTCCAGTATTTATTTGTACGGCTGATTAAATATTATGGGATAATCATATTATTATTGCCGGAACTTGCCGGACAGCCTTAAGGTATGTTGGAAAAATCATTTTTCCCATTGGGCTTTGCAGCAGTGCGTAGATTTGTTAAAAAAAAAATGTCTCCTCGAGCGAGATCCGACCAGCAAAAGTGTCGCAAGATGTTGGTTTTGAAATTACAAGCTTAGCAAATAATATAGTATATAAACACAAAACAAATAATTGAATATAAACTGAACCGATTATTCAACTGGATATCAGGACTAATGGTTTTTGAGGATTTATATTAAATGTAATATTATATGAAATATTGGGTACTATAATTACTAAGAGCGAAAAGAAGTTTTCATCCTAGAAGAATCGAGGACCTTGGATGTTAATGAATTTATTCTTAAATTTAAGTTCACTATTACTATCAAGTAATATTGGCAGTTTACTGGAATGCTATTTATTTATAGTTGTTTTCTTTTGCTATGCCTACCCGTGCTCATAGTGACTGACTGACTGACAAGTTATTTATGGGTCAGCTGTTGTAGTCCCGGCGGTAAAGGATAATCACTTTTTCAGGAAATAACTTTGTTTTGTGTGAACTGGGTAAGTTATAAATTATGTGTAGGGTAATTTGCAGCCAGGTGAAATGGATTATGCGCTTCTTTTCCAAATTACATAATTTTGAAGATTTTAATTTATTATGGATTGGATATATATTTATAGTATTGGAACATACGGGTTACTGTAGTTGATCAGTCCTAGGTTTAAACCTCTATTAAGATAAGCTGACCTCATCAGTTGAGGTCAGGTCAGGTCAGCACTTTCAATATCTATAAATCATTAGTAATCAATATTACTTGTTAATATTTACAGTAACTGTAATGCCATAGTCTTCTTATTTCTAAACTAGATGCCGTAATCGGATCACAAGATACTTACTTAATTGCTAGCCTCAAACGCGTTATGTCTTAATTGTTCCGTGATTATAATTGGATATTAGAAATGTTTGTACAATTAGGATTTTGTTAGATTTTTTTATAATACAAGATACAATATCTCAGATAAATAATTAAATTTCATTTCATTCCAGTTTATATGTTGTTATTTTAATATCTCATATAAAATCAAAATTTAAAACCCAACAACAAACATTTCTTAGTTTCATAAAATGTAAATAAAAAACTTTAAAAACTCCGAAATAAGGTAAAAAAAAAACTATCCAAGAGAATTTATATAAATAAAGAATGAAAAATAAATAAGCTTAACATGGCTATACATGTTTAAAGATATTTTCAAATATCCAAGAGAAATTTGCAAAGCGTAAGTTTTATCAAGTTTAATCTATGACTTAATAGTTTTTCCATAAATTCCCGACCAACAATAATGAACAGACTTTTCGAAAGATTATCCTACGATAACACATAGCCAATAGTTAGTAAAAACCTTTTTAAATTGGTTGGATGCTAGAAAAAAGTATGAAAGCAAATACACATTTTATACAGACAAATAGTTTTGTTTCCTATGTACGGAATCATTACAAATTCTTGGAATAAACACAAGCTACGATTTGTGTAGGGTGGTGTTGATGTTGAGAGGTATGTCCTAGATATAAAACTGCGGACAAAATTTCAAATATTCAACCCTTGCAGGTGTGTAGACTATATATAATAATACTTTTAAGATTAATTTACTTTACCCTTTTTGTGTCTTTGGTCATTAAACTAAATTTTGGTAATGTATGTGGTATTCTAGTATTATTCCATAATAGAGTCTGCAAACGGGCTTTGTTACTTTATTATCTATTACTTATATATTCTGATTCATCGTTGTACTGTTTTTATTAAACAATGGTCCATTTACCCCTCTCTGAAACCTAAGGCAAGGCACTCTTATGTTTCTTCCGACACACGACAAAGTCAAAATAACAGGCATAACAATGAATATTGGGTGTATCCAACACATCATTGACATGCAAAAGGAACATTGCTATGAATAGTACGCACTCTTTAAGAACTCCAGCATTCACGGGCTTAGGCTTACATTAAATTTTGACTACTATGATCCATTTATCAAGATTAATGCATCAAGAAAACCATTTAAAAAGACAATGCATTTAAGAAAACGCATATAAAATAAAAAAAAATATCAGTTTGCTGTTTATTTAAAAATAATGATTTTTATTACTTTTATCTAAATATTTAACTTCATATATATGATGAAATCCATGTTGACTAAAATGAAAACTAACATATACCGTAATGGAGTAAAAGAGAGAAAGGTAGATGCAAATCAATTTAATACTAGTGAGGAGTTTAAAGAATATATTAAAGTGGAAATTTTGCTATGGATACAGTAAAAACACAATTGCGATAGAAAAATTTAAAAAAGTCTTGAATAATAATTAATAATGAACGTGGATAGCTAAATCTGTGAGGATAGACTTTAAATTAAATATTACTGCTTCTATTTACAACAACTTAATATTTAAGCTCCTCAACTGCTGCCCGCTCTAACAGTAGTTACGGAAAATGTAGATTAATAAAGGTTTTTAAATATTTAGAAAATAAGTGATCTGGGAAGAATATTAATTACTATACGTACTCAGACCTTTAATATACATTTTTGTCTGAATTAGCATTAATATTCAATAAATAATAATAATAACACTTGATAAATTACCCACATTGATCTAACCCCTAAGTAAGCAAATTATTTGCTTGTTATAAGGGCAAGACAACGATACAAATACATAGAAATGCACATTATAAATACTGAAAATATATTTAATTAACGACCAAACCCAGAAAAACAGACATCAATGCTCGTCACATACATGCTTGTCCCTGTCGGGAATTGAACCCGAGCCCCATTGCGTCGCTGTCGTTAGGCGTCTCCGCTAACCACTGGACCAACGAAGCGGTTAAATGTATAGTTTGTTTTATATTTAATAATCTTATGAAAAGGTAATATAACCATTATGTTTAATGCCGGCAGTACTTTTGGTCTAATAAACTATAGAGCAATTATAGTACTACCTACATATATTCAAACTTAAAAAAAAAATTGAATATGTTTTACATTTTAATAAAAATAATCTTTTACATTAAGAATATTTAGATTTCACTCCTGACTTGAACTTGTATTGAGCATTTTCTGAATATTTTTGAAATGTGGAAAGGATAGCTTAGTATTTTCAGCGGTTCACCAATATCGTTCGACTGAGTACAACATGAAACTCAAATTATAAAACTATAGCATTACGAAGTTAGAATAAAAGGCCTCGATTTTATTAGTTTATATTATAATGATATAATAATAACTTACAAAGTAGATATGAATAGAAAGCGTTCCTCTTGTAATTTTACAAAATAAGAGTGCCAGAAGGCTTTATATTAAGGTCTTTCTTGTTCCTCATTTATATTAATGATTTAAATTTTATTGTGAGAGATACAAATGGGCTATGGTAGTTTGCTCATGGTACTTCTTTTATTTTTAAGATAGAAAGATAGAGAGGTAAATATATAATACATATACACGAAACATAAATAAATATATTATATAAACAAGACTAAATATTAGCAATTGATAGGTAATGACTATACAAGCGAATTTTAAATATTAAAAGTGTATTAATTATATATTGTTTATTTAAATATTAAAATATTATAAAGAATAGAGTAAATAATAAAATAAACCTTCTAAATCTTATAGGAAGCCACTTAAAATATTTTATTTACCTTATCAAACTTCAAAAACGTCAAAACCAATGTACAATTAAACAATGTGAAATTGAAATTATTTAATACCAATATGTTTTGGAGCATTGAAAACACTTACCCAATTACTTATAAAAAAATATTATGCAATGGTTATATCGTACTTAAACTATGAATAGTTAAATTCGGTTTAAGCTGTGAACAACGTAAAAATAATTACTTACTAATATACTCGGTATAACAATGTCATAACTATTCTATCATTATGTCAAATACACAAAACGGCAACGTCGGAATTCATATACAAACTTGCCGAAAAACAAAAAAATATGTTTTTTCTGTGATACCCTCTGTTTTTTTTTTAACATCAGGAATCCTCATGGATACACACCTCCATCCAGGGGATGATGGAGGTGGTTATGTGAGACTCCTACTCACTAAACCTGACAGTTGCCGCCGCCGTCATAATGGGACACCACGGGATCGCTTTCGCACTCACCGCGATGTCCCGACGTGATCCACGGAGAGGGCACTCCGCAACGAGGAGCACCCATCCCTTTTTCGCTTGATAGATCGTAGAGGGATCCCCTTCCCCCCACCCAAACCTGCTGCCTCTGAAGGGAGCCGAGAGCCCCTTCTGGCCGGACTCGGTCTCAGGGAATCAGGTGTAAAACCCGACTCGACCATCATCGACCGTGCCCAGCCCTACCGCGGCAGTCTCCCCGAGAGGAGACCATCGGTCAGGCCCCCTAGGAGAGCAGACTCTCGATACCAGCGGGCTCAGCGGCTCTGATCAAGCCGCGAGCCACGAGCCCGGGCCGCACTAAAGCCCACTCAAGGCAGAGGACCCAACGTCGAACCCGACAAGTCGGGAACCCACCACGCCCAGACTAACTATCGCCAAGCGCAACCGTGGCATCGAATTATAACTCAGAAGTAAATATAATAATTAATTATTCGTTTTATTTAATAAGAATTATAAAAAAGACTAATAAAAAAAGAACGCAATACTAAGTGAAAAATACGAAAAAAGAAGAAAAGGAATAATTACCATGTTATTACAATATGAAATCAAAACCTGCTAATTATTTGTATTTCATATTGTTTATAATATATTTTAATTGCAGCAACTTCGAAGAGAAACGTTGAAGCTACAATAGTAATTAAAGAAAATAACAATTTAAATACAAATACAAATAAGGCGAACTAAAACCGTGGACACAAGTAGCTGAGGAGATATTATAAATGTTTTTAAACGTAATGTTGTAATTTAATGAAATTACATTGTTTTTAAGCTTAGTTTTGTAATTAAAACTAAATATCTAAGTGCAAGCTATTCTAATATAATGAAATATTTTTGACAATTTTGATTTAGCAAGTCGCCTGAATATTCCAGTAACGGAATGGTGAAATAACCTATGAATGTTTGCAGCATCACCTTGTATCTGAAATACATAAGAAAGACATAAGTTCTGGTATATTTACATTTCTATTTCCAAAATTGTTTAAAAAAATGATTTATTTCTTACTTGGCCCTGATATTTTAATGCTGTAAATATCTGAATCAGCGAAGATAAGTCATCTCCCCGTTAATCCACTGTTATTTAACCAGCAAACAATCGATTTAAAAAATCGATCGATTGTTCAAATGCAACAGGCATTTGAACAACCATATTATTTATTTCTTAAACTCCTTCTATTGAGTTAAAAGCCATTTTATTTTTTAGTACTAAGTACTAAGCAATCTGATATTTGTAAGTTCTATAGAATCTAGAATATAGCGAACTTTTGACGTTAGTAAAAAGTATCTCTGTCCAGGGTGCGCGGTTGGCGGTGACGACCCAGATTTGGGCCTCACCCTGGACGGTAGATGGAACTTCGGGGCTCACTTCACTCTGCTGGCCCCGAAGATGATCTCCAGTGCAGCTGCCCTGAGTAGGCTTTTACCCAAAGCTGGCGGACCGCAGGCTCCTTGCCGCCGGTTATACACCGGCATGGTGAGGAGCATGGCCCTGTACGGTGCTCCCACATGGTCGGAAGCCCTTACCGCAGACTCCAGGGCCCTTTTGCGACGTACGCAAAGAGACCTAGCGGTGAGGGTGATCAGAGGGTACCGTACGGTGTCATTCACTGCGGCCACGCTCCTGGCGAGCGATCCGCCCTGGGAAATACAGGCGCGGGTGCTCGCCACAGTGTATTAGCACCAGGTGGAAGCCAGGGTCAGCCGGGTTAGGCTCGAGGCGGATCGGATCAGGGCTCTAGCTCACCAAGCCCTGATCCGACAGTGGAGAGGAACCTAGAGTCACCGTCGGCCGGTGCAGCGACAGTTGGGGCTATTTCCCCCCACCTCGATTGTTGGCTTTGCCGGTGGCACGGGACTCTAACGTTTCGTCTTGTACAGGTGCTCACGGGGCATGGGTGCTTCGATGAGTACCTGCACAAAATCGCACGCAGAGAGGAAATGACTGGTGTGACTCGTCACACCTTGGCAGAGTGCGCAGCCTGGTACCACCAGCGTACTGAGCTGGCGGCCGTGATTGGCAGGGACCTCTAGTTCCCTGGCGTTGTCCTCGCAATGATCGGCGACGAAAGGTGCTGAGTCACTATGGCCTCCTTCTGAGAGCAAGTCATTGACAGAAAGGCAGCCTCCTGTGAACCGCTCCGTTGGGGTAGGCTGGGTCGAAGGACCAGTGTGCGGTCGCTAGTGCCGCCATCTGGCGCGTCCCCCGGGTTGCGGATAGGGGAGGTCCCCTCAGATATGAGGGGCACCGGCTTCGGCCGGCGCGGACAGCTACTAGCACGTGTGGCTGCTTGCCCTTCGGGGTGAGCATTGCACGGCCACAAGATCTCGGAAGCCCGCACTGAGCGGGAACGAGGGCTGGACGGACGGATCCTGTTCTGTTCGTCTGGCTGCGAGGAAGAAAACCTCTATAAAAAATCACCCTGGGGGTTGGTCATGGGGGTGTCAGTGCCCGGTCCATGACCGACCGATTTGTGTCTTGTGTTCGTTTTGTCCCGTTTAGTCCTCGTCGTATTTGTTATGTTTTGTTTTATGTGTGTTTGTGTTTTTATGTTTCGTGTTTTATGGGGAATTCACCCCTTAAAGGAAAGCATGGACACAGGTGATTTAAAATATGGTCCCCGGGAGGGTGTCGGCTCAGCCGTGCAATCCCTCACGGCATCCTCGGATGCCGTCTGCCCCTCGTACTACGGGGGGGGCAAAAATCACCTAGGAGCAGGAGTACCTGCGCAGGTCGATCCCGCACCGACCTGTCCAAATAAAAGCAGTGCGAAGCGTGGCACGGCGACGTGCCACGACGACAACCCGGCAACCCTTTTTGACACTGATTTTCCCAGCGAACTGGAAATAATCGATTTGGACGCGGATGAGCCGACCCCGACGGTCGGTTCACCCGTGTATGACATTGGCAAACCCATTGGACTCCGATTGGCTTTCGGATGTGATCTGACTGACGGGTCAGACCAGGAGGTGTGTGTGCGGCGCAAGCGAGGCCCTCTCTCAGAGGTCTCTCGCTTGCAGAGTGAAGCGTCCGGGAGCGACTCGGAGCGTGGTGTTGCGATTTCCAAGTGCAGCAACGCTCGTCGTGGACGCCCCACTCCAAGCACTCGAGGTTCAGGGCTCGCAAGGGCAAAAGCAGAGCTGCGAGCCCTGAACATGGAGGCGGAAGAGGCGGCATTCGAGCTGAAGCTCCAACGCCAGGTCTCCCGGAAGACGGCGGGTACGACCAGGAGTGCGCCGGGCTCCGAGGAAGAGACTTCCTTGGAGGTGCAACCTGTTCCGGATCCGTCGTCCCTAAGCGCTGAGGAGTTGAGCGCAGCCGCCGCCCGACACTCGCACGCCATATACGAGTGGACCCGGAAGTCGGCAAACCTAAAGGGCACGGTGATCAAGGCCCTCAGGGACGAGTCGAGAGGCATGCTCGACATCGTCAAAGCCTTGGCCAGCCGCAGCGAGCCGGAGGAGACGCGCCGTATCCGCGAGGATAACGCGCGTCTCCACAGGGAGGTCGAGGCGTTGAAGGCGGAACTCAAAGCTCACAGGAGGGAGTTCGCCGAGATGAGGGCATCTGGGGCCAAAGCCGCGGTCTCAGGGATGCCCTCGTCGGAGGCGGACCACCTCGAGGAGTTGAAGCGCTCCGTAATCGACTCGGTGGGCGTTATGCTTAACGCCCGGTTCCGAGGGATAGAGGAGCGCCTCCTCCCAGAGAGGAGTTTACCGCCTTCTCTGGCTGCAGACCGGAGAACGGAAGCATTCGCAGCCGCAGCCGCTGCTGTCGATTCCCGGCCGTCGGTTTGCGGCTACAGCCAGGTCGGATCTCCGGTCGTCGTGCCGAGGTCTCCGCCAATCCTGCTAGTTGAAGCAGTCGCTCCTCTGGAGGCTTGGTCGTCGGTGGTGCGGGGGGGTAGGAAGAATACCCCCCGGGCCTCTTGGAAGCCGACACCGGCTCCCACTCAGGCCCCTAAGGCCGCTCCCCGGAGGCTGGCTCGTGCGCCGGCTTCGGCTCCGGTGGCCCAACCCCAAGCCCAACGGCCTGCCTCTAAGCGGCGGAGGCGAAGGAGGAAGAAGGCCGCTAAAAAGTCAGACCAGAAGGCCCAGGCAGGGACGCGTTCCCAGCCCAAGTTGCCGCAGCCTCGGTCCCCAGCTGTAATTATCACGCTGCAGACTGAGGCCGCGGCAAAAGGGGTAACGTACGCCCAGGCCCTTGAGCGCGCCGCCGAGAAGATTGACCTCGGCGAGCTCGGGCTCGAGGACGGGCTCAAAATCCGGCGGTCGGCCACAGGAGCCAGGCTCCTGGAGCTTCCGAAGGCGGCCCCGGAGTCGGCGGACAGGCTGGCAGAGAGCTTGCGGAAAACGTTGGTGGGTGTGGCGGATGTCGTCCGGCCTGTAAAGAGGGTCGGTATCAGGATCAAAGGCCTGGACGACTCCGCCTCGAGGGATAAAGTGGCGGCAGCGATCTGCCGCGTCACCCAATGCCCCAAGGAGTCTCTCCACGTCGGGGAGATTCGTTGGGGCAATGGAGCCATGGGCGCTGTGTTTGCCCGGTGCCCCGTTGACGCGGCCAAAACGTTGCTCGCTGCGGGAAGGCTGTTGGTCGGGTGGAGCTCTGCCAGGCTCGAGCTTCTGGAGGAGCGGCCCATGCGGTGTTTCGGGTGTCTTGAGCCCGGGCACACGCGTGCGGTCTGCCCCTCCAAAATCGACAGAAGCTCGATCTGCTACCGGTGCGGCGTAGCGGGCCATTCCCGCGCAGGCTGCACCGGAGTCCTCAGATGCGCACTTTGCGCGGAGAGAGGACTACCAGCAGGCCATGAGCTAGGCAGCGGAGTCTGCAAGGCTCCCCGTAGGAAGGGAAGGGTGATTGGCCCCTCTCCAGCTCCCAGAAGCGGCGGTGGCAGTAAACCGCCTGTGGAAGCCATGTCGCAATGACCAGACGGCGACATGGCTTCCTACAGGCGAACTTAAATCACTCCGCCAGGGCCCAGGACCTTTTTGTCCAGGCCATGGCGGAGTGGGATATTAGTGTTGCGGTGGCCTGCGAGCCCTACTATGTCCCCCCGAATTCGAGTTGGTCGGGGGACATAAACGGCTCCGTGGCAGTGGTTGTGGGACCTGGTCCCGGTCCCCCTTTCTCCACTCTGGAGACTGGCCCGGGTTTGGTAGTGGCGCGGTGGGGGGAGTACGTCGTCGTAGGCGCGTACTTCTCCCCCAATCGTAGCCTGGCGGAGTTCGAGGTTTTTCTCGACTCCGCCAGTGCTGCGATTCGCAGACAGGCGTCGGGGAAGGTCATCTTCCTCGGCGACCTGAACGCCAAATCCGAGGCCTGGGGGAACCACGCCACGGACGCTAGGGGTAGGGCTGTCCAGATCTGGTCGCTCCTCTCCGGTCTGTCCCTCCTCAACAGAGGGACCGAACCGACCTGCGTGCGGCAGCAAGGGAGTTCAGTGGTGGACGTTTCGTTCGCTACCCCAGCTGTCGCGCGCATGGTCGACGACTGGAGAGTTGAGACTGAGGTGGAGACTCTGTCGGACCACTTATACGTCCGATTTGAGATCTCCGCCTCCTGACCGGATCTGGCCAGGCCACCGCGGGAGGGGAGTCGGTTTCCTCGCTGGGCTGTCCAGAGGCTGGATCGGGAAATGGCCGTCGAGGCAGCCATTGTCCAGGGCTGGGCCTTTCCCGATCCCCCCAGCGAGGAAACCGACGTGGAGGGCTTGGCTGGCCGCATGCGCGAGGCTCTTACGAGAGTCTGCGATGCGGCCATGCCGAGGGTGGGGTTCCGGCCCCGGCGCAGAGGTGTTTACTGGTGGTCGCCCGAAATAGCCGAACTTCGGGCGGCCTGTTGCAGGGCTCGCAGGGCCTTCCTCCGATGTCGCCGCAGACGCGGCTCGGACCCGGAGATGGAGGCCCAGCTGCAGGGTCAGTATCGCCAAGCGAAGTCGACCCTGCAGCTCGCGATTCGGAAGGCGAAGGACCTGGCTCGGGAGGAAATCCTGGCCGGTCTCGATAGGGACCCATGGGGGCGACCGTATCGCGTTGCGCGGAATAAAATCCGCGCCGCGACCGCCCCGGTCATGGAGTCCCTTCAGCCGGATTTCCTCGAGCGGCTGGTGGGGGAACTTTTCCCGGATTCCACCGGCCACTCTCCTCCCGTGATGGCTCCCCCCTCTCACAAAGGGGGAGCTGGTTCCGTCCCAGTCATCACGGAGGCCGAGCTGGAGGTCGCGCTGAATCGCCTGCGAGCCCGCAACACTGCGCCGGGGCCGGACGGTATTCCAGGGCGAGTGTTGGTCATCGCCCTGGAATACCTGGGAGGCAGGCTTCGGGAACTGTTCAACCTGTGTTTGCGCACTGGACAGTTCCCGAAAGCCTGGAAGGAGGGCAGGTTGTGCCTGTTGCGGAAGGACGGTCGTTCTGTCGATTCTCCTTCCGCATACAGGCCGATCGTGCTGCTGGACGAGACGGGCAAGCTCTTCGAGAGAGTCCTCTCTGCCCGTCTCGTCCAGCACCTCCAAGAGGTAGGTCCGGGTCTCTCAGACGCTCAGTTCGGCTTCAGGGCGGGTCGTTCAACGATCGACGCCCTGAGAGCTCTGAGAGACCTGACCGAAGAGGCTGTTTCCGAGGGGGATGTCGTCCTGGCGGTTTCGCTGGACGTCGCCAACGCCTTCAACAGCCTGCCGTTCGAGACTTTGGTTGAGGCGCTCCGGTTCCATGGAGTGCCTCCCTATCTCCGCAGGCTGTTGAGGGCGTACCTGCAGGATAGAGAGGTCCTGTGGGAGTGCGGCGACCGGCGGGTCTACCGACGTGGTGTGAGCCGAGGGGTTCCACAAGGGTCCGTTTTGGGACCGGTCTTGTGGAACCTGGGCTACGACTGGCTGCTTCGCTGTCCGCTCCTCCCCCGGACGAGGGTGCTGTGTTACGCAGATGATACCCTCGTCACGGCGCGCGGAGGGAGCTTTGCGGAGGCAGCCCGTCTTGCCACGGTCGGCGCTACGTTGGTAGCGGACCGCATAGGGCTGTTGGGACTGGAGGTCTCTGTTTCCAAGACGGAGGCCATCCTGTTCCACGGCCCTCGCCGGGGTCCCCCTCGTCGGGCGTACATCTCCGTCCAGGGTGCGCGGGTGGCGGTGAAGGCCCAAATGAAGTATTTGGGCCTCACCCTGGACGGAAGATGGAACTTCGGGGCTCACTTCTCTCTGCTGGCCCCGAAGTTGATCTCCACTGCAGTCGCCTTGAGTAGGCTTCTACCCAACGCCGGAGGGCCGCAGGCTCCTTGCCGCCGGTTAAACGCCGGAGTGGTGAGGAGCATGGCCCTGTACGGTGCTCCCATATGGTCGGGAGCCCTCACCGCGGATTCCAGGGCCCTTTTGCGTCGCACGCAAAGGGTCCTAGCGGTGAGGGTGATCAGGGGGTACCGTACGGTGTCATACACTGCGGCCACACTCCTGGCGAGCGATCCGCCCTGGGAGCTACAGGCGCGGGTCCTCGCCGGAGTGTATTGGCACCGGGTAGAAGCGAGGGTCGGGCGGGTTAGGCTCGAGGCGGATCGGATCAGGGCTTTAGGCCACCGAGCCCTGATCCGACAGTGGAGTAGGGACTTAGATTCCCCGTCGGCCGGTCTTGCGACGGTGGGGGCTATTTCCCCCCATCTCGATCGTTGGATCGGCCGGCGGCACGGGACTCTAACGTTCCGTCTTGTGCAGGTGCTCACGGGGCATGGGTGCTTCGGTGAGTACCTGCACAAGATCGCGCGCAGAGAGGCGGCCCCCTCTTGCCACCACTGTGACGAGCCCGTGGACACGGCTCGTCACACCTTGGCGGAGTGCGCAGCCTGGGACCGTCAGCGTACTGAGCTGACGGCCGTGGTTGGCAGCGACCTCTCGTTGCCGAGCGTTGTTTCCGCGATGCTCGACGACGAGGGGTCCTGGGTCGCTATGGCCTCCTTCTGCGAGCAAGTAATTGCCGCGAAGGAGGCCGCGGAGCGGGACAGAGAGGCAGCCTCCTCTGAACCGCTCCGCAGGGGTAGGCTGGGTCGAAGGAGGCGGGATTACGCCCGCAGCCTCCTTCCCCAGCTGTAGTGCCTGGACGGGAGAGGGGGGTGACCTCTCCCGACCGTTATAGGCCTACGAGGTGAGGGTGTCCCTAAGTTGATCGGGGCCCCTCGCAGGGGGTTCCGCCGGGGCGTCACGGTGAGTGCGAAAGCGATCCCGTGGCGCCCCACTAAGGCGATGAGGTCAACCGTTGGTTTTTTAGTGGGTAGCCTTAAAAATGGCAGCGTCCTCTATGCTGCCGGGTAGTCCCACATACCCCCTCGGTCATCACTTTCCTGGCCGCAGGGATGATGCGTAACGCATTTTTCCAACGATAAAAAAAAAAAAAAAAAAAAAAAAGGCTGGGTCGAAGGAGGCGAGATTACGGCCGCAGCATCCTTCCCCAGCCGTAGTGCCTGGGCGAGAGGGGGGAGGGGGGGGTAACCTCTCTCGTCCATCATAGGCCTACGCGGTGAGGTTTTCCCTAAGTTGTTGATCGGGGCCCTTCACAAGGGGTTCCGCCGGGGCGTCACGGTGACTGCGAAAGCGATCCCGTGGCGTTCCACTATGGCGATGAGGTCGACCGTTGATTTTTTAGTGGGTAGCCTTAAAAATGGCAGCGTCCTCTATGCTGCCGGGTAGTCCCACATATTCCCTCGGCCTTCACTATCCTGGCCGCTGGGATATTAATATAATAGTAATAATTTATTTCCAAAAAGATTCAATAGGTACAACTAAAATATTAAAAACAATAGGGTACAAAAATAGTTACAAAACAAAAAGCAATATAAAATTACCTGCACTAAGAATAAACCTGTATTGCAGGTAATTTATTTGTTTATATTAACCCCATGTACACAATAATCGGTTTTGATTTGTAGTCACAATCCCCGTACAATTATAAAAATTAACAAAATAATATTATTTTATTTATTGAAATTATGTGTTATGTTATCTAAGATTAATTTACTTAAAACTATGCTAGCTTAAAGTTATATAAAATATACAGGGTTATTTTTAATTAGTTGAGCACCTTTTGCAGGCAGCCTCTCTACATCAATCCCAACAACATTTGTTGTGTTAGGAGCTAGGGCTAAACAAGGAAAGCGGGTTACCTGCGGTCTAGTGCTGGTTCCCTGCGCGGATAACGCGCCGCCGGTGTGCAAGATGTTGGTGGCCACCAAATGAATCTGTTTAGGCTCCTTCTCGTTGCAAATGTTGATTACTGGATTCGAATATACTCGAGAACCCGTGTGCTTAATGGCTGCCGCTATAGATACACTTCCGGGATTTAACGATCGACCGAACTCGGGCGCGGCAGAGCAGCAAGAGAGAGAATCTTTTCTTAAGACTCTTACATTACGATATTATTTTTTAGGTACCCGCTTTTTAGGATGTTAAGGAAAAGTTGGGAAAGGATGCGTTCAAGTTAAAACTAATTAAACTAAACCTAACATAACCGCCCTCCAAAGAGCTACTAAGCTCTTTAGATAAATCTTAATAATGTTAAAGATAAACAAAAAAATGGTCAAAGTTTTATTTCTAGGCTGATTTTCTAAAGATGATTTTCCGAAGTTGATTTTTTTATGAAGATGATTTACCGAGGATGATTTTCTAAAGATGATTTACCGAAGATGATTTACCGAAGATGATTTACCGAAGTTGATTTTCCAAAGATGATTTTCTGATGATGATTTTTAAAGCTGGTTTCCATTAAGACAGCCTTAATGCAATTTTGTGAACCCAAGTAAGATGCAAATAAAAAATTAAAAAAAATAATAATGATAAATGAATTATGAAACCTAAAGTAGATTATTGGATTGATGCGGCAGGTAGCATAATTTTCTAAGTGGTCTAAGACATGATCCACCATTTATTTTTAGGTCTACCACACGGACGATGCCATCAGCACCGGGGTGCAATGCCGATACTCGACCCATTTTCCACTTAAGCAGTGGCAAGTTGTCATCCTTGATCAACACAAGGTCTCCAACCTTGATGTTGGGTGTTTTCTTGCACCACTTAGAGCGTTGTTGGAGAGTATGCAAATATTCTAAATGCCATCTCTGCCAGAAATGTTGAGACAAATGTTGCACTAACTTCCAACGTTTCAATGGTGAAATAGGCGTGTGATCGAAGTCGTATTCAGGCAAAGCGGTTAATGGCTGACCTATCAGAAAATGACCAGGCGTGAGAACGTCAATATTCGAAACGTCGTCTGAAATCGGACACAATGGTCTTGAGTTAAGAACTGCTTCTACCCTAGCGAAAACAGTCGCAAGCTCTTCGTATGTCAGTACTTGTTCACCTATTTGCCGTCTGAGTAATTGTTTAGCAGACTTGACGGCCGATTCCCAAAGACCACCCATATGCGGTGAATAAGGTGGATTCATATGCCAGTTTATTCCCATTTTTGAAAGGTTGTTGTCTACATTTTTATTATTAATTTTGAAAAAAGATTCTATCTCATGGAGACGACGTTTAGCGCCTTGAAAATTCGTCCCACAATCCGAGTAAACATCCGAAACTAGACCCCTACGTGAGACAAACCGCTGAAGGCTAGCAATGAACGCTTCTGTCGTTAGATCAGAGGTGACCTCTAAATGCACAGCCTTCACAGCCAAGCAGATAAACACACATAGGTAAGCCTTACTCCGCTGTGCACTACGTGTGGTTGAAGATTTAACCAGGAAGGGACCTGCGAAATCTACACCTACTCTTTGAAAAGGACGAGCTTCTAGAACCCGACTTGGCGGCAAGTTACCCATAAAAGGCTCTAAAACCTTAGCCTTTAATTTGTAGCATTTAATACATTGAAATACTCTGCGCCGAACCGTTGATCGTGCGGAAATAATCCAAAATTTTTGTCGAAGAATGTTGACAAGTGAACTAGGCCCTACATGAAGATATTTAAGATGATAATAATCTATGATGATGTTAGTCAAATGATGATTCTTGGGTAATAAAATGGGGTGCATAACATTATAGGGTAAATTTGAGTGCCTTAGTCTACCACCTACTCGTATTAGACCATCAGAGCCAATGAAAGGATCCAGTTGAGCCAAACCCTTCTTCACCGTTAAATCGCCTTGGTTAGTTCCGATTTGATTATGAAACGCCACACGTTGAATGACTCTAACTGCCGTGTGTAATGCTGTAGTACGCTCAAACACCGAGAGAGTTTTAGAAAAATTGGGTTTTCGTGTGCGAAGATTATGACAGAAACGCAAAACCCACGCCAAAATGTTTTGAAGCCTGGACATAGAACCAGTGCGTAAAATAAGATTTTCGATAGCGTTGTAAACTTGCTGAGAAAGAGCTGACATAGACGTAGTCGCAATAGCCTTTAAGCCCGGCAAGTCCTCAGTTCCCTTCGGTAAATCCACTGGCCATATGGATGGATCCTCCTTCAACCAAGAGGGAGACCACCACAGGCTGTGGTTTAGGATTTCTGGAGCGATAATACCCCTGCTAGCGCAATCCGCCGGATTGAGCGCAGAGGTATTATCCGGCTCGAAGGACCAAAAATGTTGTGTTAGGAGCTAGGGCTAAACAAGGAAAGCGGGTTACCTGCGGTCTAGTGCTGGTTCCCTGCGCAGACAACGCGCCGCCGGTGTGCAAGATGTTGGTGGCCACCAAATGAATCTGTTTAGGCTCCTTCTCGTTGCAAATGTTGATTACTGGATTCGAATGTACTCGAGAACCCGTGTGCTTAACGGCTGCCGCTATAGATACACTTCCGGGATTTAACAATCGACCGAACTCGGGCGCGGCGGAGCAGTAAGAGAGAGAATCTTTCCCTAAGAGTACGTTACTAACGTGACTCATAAGACGAGCCAGTAAAACAGCGCCGCATAACTCAAGCCGAGGAATGGTCAATCTCTGCTTGAGAGGAGCAACTCTTGATTTTGAAAGCAAAAGATGAACCGCAATGCCAGAACAATCTTGAACCCGAAGATATACAACCGCAGCGTAACCTTTCTCAGAAGCGTCGCAAAATCCCATGAGTTGGCAAACGAAATTATCAGTACTTAATATAAAGCGTGAAATTTTTTTGTAATTTTAAATGCCGTAAACCTTCGACAAAAGAATCCCATGATTTGGAGAATTCTTCTGGAAGTGACTCATCCCACGATACTTCCAAACTCCATAATTTTTGCATAATTATCTTTGCATAAAAAGTGACAGGTGTCAAATAACCGCATGGATCATAGATTCGTGCAATATTTGATAGTATTTGTCTTTTTGTAGTGCAACGATAGAAATCAGAGACTTGAAACAAAAATGAATCGCATTGAGAGTTCCATTCTACTCCCAAAATTTTGTAAACATTATCACCGGATTCCTCGAAGCGGAATGGTTTTTCTAAATGGTCTGTTGGATAACCCAGAAGAAGCTCATCGCTATTGCTTACCCATTTACGAACCTCAAAGCCTCCCTGAGCTAGCACATCAATCACCTGTTGTTGCAGCAGTTTGACAGACGAAATGCTAGCGCCACCGCTGATGATGTCGTCGACAAAGGTATCTTCCCTGAGAACCCTAGCAGCCTCAGGAAATGAGATCTCATTTAAAGTAGAAAGTTCCTTAATGACCCGCATGGCTAAGTAAGCAGCGCTGGAAACACCATACGTAACCGTAGTAAGCTCAAATTGCTGAATGGGTTGATCCGTTGATTCGCGCCAAAATATAGTCTGGTACTTGCAATCGTCTTCATGTAGACGCACCTGCCGATACATTTGTTTGATGTCACAAGTAAACACAATAGCGTGAGTTCTAAATCGCAGGATAATGTCCTCAATATTTTGTTGCAATTTAGGACCTGATAACAAAACTTGATTTAAAGAAACCCCATTACTGCTCACAGCTGAAGCATCAAAGACAGCGCGCAGTTTAGTAGTGCTGCTACTTTCTTTCAGAACACCGTGATGAGGTATGTAATATCTATCATGGGACATAAGAGATGATATGGGTTGCATATGTCCAGCAGACAAATAATCAGACAAGAATTTTATATATAAATCCTTGAGTACAGGATTTCGATGAAGTTTCCTTTCTAAATTATTAAATCTCTTTAAAGCATTTTCAAATGTTGAACCTAAAGGCTTATGTGCTGTCTTGAACGGCAAGCGAACAACAAACCTTCCAGTAACATCCCGACTGTGTGATTCCACAAAAAGCTTCTCGCATTGTAAATGCTCTGGGTCTTGAACAACTGCAGCAGGCGCCTCTTCAATTTCCCAAAACCTAGAAATTATTCGGTCTAGCTCGACCGTACCTTGTATAGTTAAACTAGAAAAGCATTGATTATGCATAATAGTTACTGGAGCTGGACCCATCAAGACCCAACCAAAAATCGAAGCATGGGCAGTAGGCAATCCTTCACCTAACTGCATCCTTCTACCATCCAAGACTTGATTATAAAGATCTACACCAATCAGCATGTCAATAGGACCAGGCACAGAAAATTTTGTATCTGCAAGTGTAATGTTCCTGCATCGTTCAATCACCTCAGGAGCTACTGTGACACTAGGTAAAGAGCCTGTTATATGATTGAGTATAACTGCTAAAGTCCGCAATGAAGGCTTAGACCTATTTGTAAATGACAATACCGAGCACTCCACACTACCAAAGGTTCGCTGGGCATTGGACTCACCCAAACCATATAGAAAAGTTGAGTTTGATCGTGGAAGCTTCAATTTTTGTGCTAAATTTTCAGTAATGATTGTTACTTGTGAACCACTATCAAGTAACGCCCTGATGGCATGAATCTGGCCTTTGTAATCCAATACACCAACAATAGCAGTTCCTAGCAGCATAGTGCATCCAGTGTTACCATTAATATGGTTAACGGAAGAACCATGTGTTGTGACACCTTGTTCTCTAATGGCTGGTTGAGCAAGGGATCCCTGAGTGAAATCAATGTGCAATTTTGTATGGTGCCTTTTATGGCAAATCTGACAATAGCCTTGTGATTGGCATTTATTCACTGAGTGTGAGCGTAAACAATTATAACATAGTTTATTTTTTATGACAAAGTCTTTGCGGCATATAGGAGTCATTAAGTTAAATGTTTCACAATTATAAATATTATGGTTACCCTTACAACAAATACAGGACATAAGTCCCTTAATTACAAGAGAATTAGTTGAATTAGTGTGTATACCACTACTTGAATACACACTTTTAGTACCCATAACTGAGTCCATAACCTTAAGTTGAGTTTCTAGAAAGTTTAATAAATCTACAAAAGTTGGAATGTCACTGATATTATAAGATGATCTGCAATTTTCCATTTCAAATTTACTCCTAAGGTCAACCGGCAACTTCCTTAATATTACATGAAGCAATATAAAACTCCATGAATCAGTATCAAAGCCTAAAGCTGACAAAGCTTGAATATTTTCTTTCAATATATTAACTAATTTCCTAAGATTTGAATGTAATTGATTTGTGTTAAATGAATTTAATGTTAATATTGACTCTAAATGTTTATCTGCTATAATTCTTTTATTTTCATATCTATCAGTTAAAATGTTATAACTTATAAGCTATTTGATAATTACACTCTGACAGTTCTAAATGTTTGATAAGGTTTAATGGTTCCTTATCTAAAACTGACAATAAATAATGCATCTTTTGTACACTGCTAATATCCATGTTGTGAATTAAGCTAGTAAACATTGCATTGAAATGTGGCCATTCAGTATAGATACCTGAGAAGCGTGGAAGTGTAATTTTTGGTAGATTAAATTGCTTTGATTTATTTGAATTTTGAGATGCTAATCCTTTGCTTGAATTAATGTTATGATTTGTAGATAAAATGTTTTCACTCATTACTTGTGTAGAATAATACATATCATAAAACTCATTATGCTGTTTTTCTAACTCTCCACTTAAGTTCACATCAATACATTTAGCCATTAAATAATTAAATGCCTGTTGAAAACCATCTTTATAATTGTCAATTTCTTTAAATCTTACTCTAAAAGAAGCTGTTATAGTTGAATTACTTTCAGATTGTGAGTTTATTTGATTTGCTAAATTATACAACGATTGCATAAAATTGCCATTAACTTGCATGCTTATTCTGTTGATTTCAAATTTAGGATCATCCTTAGAAACAACTTTTATTTGTTTTTCCATTGTATACATAAAAGCTAACCGGTAAAACAATAATAGAAATATAACTTTAACCTTAATCTCAATATGTCAAAATCGACGTGACAATTGAGTAATTGGAAAGTGAGAAATGACTGACTACGTGGAACGATTAAAGATGGCGATATTATTCGGATACACAATATATTACAAACTATTATTATTACAATATAATCTAATGGCTTATATTAATTAAATTTTAAATATAATCCTTTTAATAAACAATAACCTATATGACGGTAAAGCACGAACGATAGAAAAATATTAACTGTTACGGATGAGGACACGTAGAATACAGGATATGACCTTTCATATCCTGTATTCCTTCTAACCGGATATATCCTTATATATCCGGTTAGAAGGACCAAAAATGTTGTGTTAGGAGCTAGGGCTAAACAAGGAAAGCGGGTTACCTGCGGTCTAGTGCTGGTTCCCTGCGCGGATAACGCGCCGCCGGTGTGCAAGATGTTGGTGGCCACCAAATGAATCTGTTTAGGCTCCTTCTCGTTGCAAATGTTGATTACTGGATTCGAATATACTCGAGAACCCGTGTGCTTAATGGCTGCCGCTATAGATACACTTCCGGGATTTAACGATCGACCGAACTCGGGCGCGGCGGAGCAGCAAGAGAGAGAATCTTTTCTTAAGACTCTTACATTACGATATTATTTTTTAGGTACCCGCTTTTTAGGATGTTAAGGAAAAGTTGGGAAAGGATGCGTTCAAGTTAAAACTAATTAAACTAAACCTAACAACATTTGTTCTACGACTTTTAAAAAATCTTGATAAATAACTCAGAATAAACGAACAAAAAAAATTTTTGCTCCCTCGATTATTTATTACTCTGTATTTTGTAAGCAGTCTAAAGTATAGGTCGCGGCAGGCTAGCGAAAGTCAGAAACTGTTAAATGCGCGCGCCAGCTTTTTTCGTATAGCTTCATCTCTTTTACACCATGTTGCTATGGAAATACTAAATAATCAAAATGACAAGTATGTGGATTACAAAACACAATTTACATTAACCAAAAATAAAATTATCGGATTAGAGTTTTATAATTAAATAATGAATTGTAATTACATACTGGACAATACGATTTTATGGACTTGCTATTAAAACTAATAAATAAATTCAAGATTATAACATGAAGAAGAAATTATGAAATGTAATTTATAATATTTTTAAAATACATTGATTGTCTGAAATAGAAGAAGTAAGAATGAAAAGAAATACGAGTTTTGGCTGAGAAATGGAGCATTGGGGTCCTGATCTTTACAAGGTCTGTTTTGCTATACCTAGAACGAACAGCAACTCGAAACAGCAGAAACCATGATGAAGAATAATTTTATTTGTGATATAGTGACGATCCAACATGTTAAGAAGCCTAAAGTTATTATTTTTAAAGTGGATTGTGTACATTTGTCTGTTTTTATGGTACTATGTGTTTCTTCTATGAGAATATTATACGTCAGAAACAGTCGATTCACTTCTTACGTTTTAATTAATTAATACATATTAATGAAAATTATGACGTTTTTCTGCTACGCGCCATCTTAAAGAAATTCGTAAGTAACTTATTGTTTTATTGTCATGATATAAATATTAACAAACGAGATAATATGATATGTATAAAGTAAGTTAAAGAGAAGTTATTGTTTTGTAAAAATAATATTTATTTGGTTTCGTTACAGTGCCCTTTTTTCATAAACCAAATAAAAATATTGAGACATTCAACTTGTGGACAACTTCTATTGGAGATTTTGTTTTTTCATTAGATTCTTAAACAGTTAGACAATATGTGTTTCGACTATTGTAGAAAATATTTTAATAAATAAAAGTGGAAAACGATGCTATTTTTTATTACACCTTAGAAAATGATCAAGTTCTAACGTGCATAGCCGCCGCTGCGTCACCCCGCCACCCCACGCCCCGATGCACGTAGCCTTGGCACATATTTTGACAAGTTGCGTGGCCTCTCTTTGCTCAAGTTTAATGCACGTTCAGAGCCAATAAATAAATTTTGTATGGGAAAAACTAAATTTTTAAAACTACTAATTTTAAAAAGTCGTAGAACAAATGTTGTTAGGATTGATGTAGAGGGGCTGCCTGTAAAAGGTGCTCAACTAATTACAAATAACCCTGTATATATGGAATATGTACAAAAATTAAAAAATAGTAATAATAATAAATCCAATTACATAGAATCAAATAAAATAAAATTAAATTTAATTAAATTAAATTATTAAATTAAATTAAATTAAATTAAATTAAATTAAATTAAATTAAATTAAATTAAATTAAATTAAATTAAATTAAATTAAATTAAATTAAATTAAATTAAATTAAATTAAATTAAATTAAATTAAATTAAATTAAATTAAATTAAATTAAATTAAATTAAATTAAATTAAATTAAATTAAATTAAATTAAATTAAATTAAATTAAATTAAATTAAATTAAATTAAATTAAATTAAATTAAATTAAATTAAATTAAATTAAATTAAATTAAATTAAATTAAATTAAATTAAATTAAATTAAATTAAATTAAATTAAATTAAATTAAATTAAATTAAATTAAATTAAATTAAATTAAATTAAATTAAATTAAATTAAATTAAATTAAATTAAATTAAATTAAATTAAATTAAATTAAATTAAATTAAATTAAATTAAATTAAATTAAATTAAATTAAATTAAATTAAATTAAATTAAATTAAATTAAATTAAATTAAATTAAATTAAATTAAATTAAATTAAATTAAATTAAATTAAATTAAATTAAATTAAATTAAATTAAATTAAATTAAATTAAATTAAATTAAATTAAATTAAATTAAATTAAATTAAATTAAATTAAATTAAATTAAATTAAATTAAATTAAATTAAATTAAATTAAATTAAATTAAAATTTAAATCTGTACAAATAAATAAATTTAAAATATTAATAATGAAATAATAATATAGTATTAATAATACAAGTTACTTTGCTATTATAAGGAGATATTCCATTTCTTGATAGTCTAGCCCTTGTAGCCAGGCCAGCAGTGCTAAACGACAATCGTGGCGGTTAAGCCTGTGTATGCAAATATTTTTGTTTATTTTATTATATAAAAAGGCTGCTAGAAAATAAGCTTGACGCTTTGCAGATGTAGTGCGACATTTGATCAATAATCCGGTGATTTATCCTCCTTTTATTTAGACTACTGCTATCATATGGAATAGATGCGTGTTGCTTACATATAACGCTTTATATGTATAATTGTCGTACAGTAAGGACATCATATTTCTTATAAAGAGACTTTGTTGGATACCGATAAGGACTGAAGGTCATCGTTTTAAGAAGAGATCTCTGTACTCGTTCAAGACTTATCATGAACGATTTACATGCAATAGGAGATGATAGGTTGAGCTAATGCCAAATAGGTTTCGCGCAAAATTTTGAAACTTGCTGCTTGTCTTAACTTATTGAAGGTCCAGACTAATTTTCTAACCCGTGAGCAAATCGACTTTATGTGTGGAAGCCAACTGAGCTTAAAATCTATTTCGATTCCTAGATATTTAACACATTTAGTTTTAGTTATGATAGGACATTTACATAAACTAACGTTGGACTTGAAGTCACACGAATGTGCTCTTAGACTTATATTTTCAGGTATGCTGGAAAAAGAAAAAGGCAAGAAATAAGTTTTCCTTAAATTAAGTTTTAAATGATTATTGTTTAGCCATGTGCTGGATGATGCGTAACGCATTTTTCCAACGATAAAAAAAAAAGAAAAAAAAATTGTTAGCACTTTAAACCTCGGTTATGTTAGGTTTAAGTTACATCGAGTTTATGAGTAAGCATTCTCCATATTTTAAATATAATTTATACTTGGTTTAAATTGTTAAACCTTGTTTATAAGTAAAAGACATAGGTTTTGAAAATATGGAACAAGAAATTATTTGTGCTTCACTGAAATGATATTCTATCCTATGAAATGATGTGCAAAGTAGTAATGAAGTAAAAGAATATTTAACGGAAACTATACGTGACCTGGTTAAATTCATGTGTAATTAAAGCTTAATTTTGCATAAAGCTTCGGAGCTTTGTAATGATGTTGATTAAGCATTGGCAATTTCACACGATGCTTGTCAAAGGTTTACATGCTACAATAAGCGACTATTCAAGTAGTTTGTTAAGCTTTGTTGTAATTACATAGAATCTAATAATAGGTTCAGGGCATTTTTGTTTTTTAAAAGATCATTTTTCTTAATGTTATTTTAAATAAAAAAAAAAACAGCTTGTACTCCCAAGTATCATAGCGTATAACGATAAATAAACTTTAATTATTTTATATATGATAATCTATGTTTAATCGAGTCGTAGAATGAGAATAAAATATAAGAAAACTTTTAAAAAAATTGTTAATATAATATCATTATTAAAAAAAATAGAACTTCAAAACTTACATATATTATAATCTTCTTTACTCTGTTGACTTTTCTTCTTACAATTCTTTCTTCTTTGAATTCTTACAATTTTTTTAGGGCATAAATTAATAACTAAGAATTCGAGACATAAATGAAGTTCGTGAAATTTACTTTTTCTTTAATTACTTAGTCGACATATGGTGAAGAGAAGATGGCAGACATTGACACAATTCGTACACCTAATAGGGTTATAATTCTGAACTTAAGAATGGCGAAAATACCAATATAGTATTCAAATATTTACATTTTAGTAAACATATTATTTTATGGTTTTAAAAATGAGAATTTAAATAGGTCAACTTCTATAATTAGTAATTTCGCCTTTTGAGTATTCCAATATAATTTACTAAATAGCAAAATGAAAGTAGGATCATTATTTTACAATATATCAAATTTAATAGGATCTTTAATAAATCATGGTCACTGTACCAAACACAGGCTAACCTGAATAATTGGTTGCATCGGATCGATGTTAGGAGATGAAGTTACATACATATATTATTAGATACATTATGTACTACGTCATTGGTCCAGTGACAACAATTTATTACTAAAGAGCAAACACTATTATATATATCTACCTGTAAACAATATGGTCAAATCTTTACTCTTATACGTGATGGTATAACAACAGGCTCCCACCAAGTTTTTTTGATAAGCATCGTCAATTATTGTTAGCAACAATAATTATTACTTATTTTTCATAAAACGTGTGATACAGGAGAATATATGTAGGTATGTAATGTTCTTAGTAAAATATCCAACCTGTTTTAGAAGTATATCTAAATTCTACTCTATTTAAGATTGAGATTTAGCTTTATTAAGTGTTTAGGGATATTACTTTCATGCAAAAAAATGGCATTAGCTAGCTGAAGGACAATAAAGATTTTATTTGCGACTCTCTTTTTACTGTACATCCGTTGACTATACTGGATAAAAGTAACAAAAAGTGTATAAAAAACTAGGATAAGTCTTTATATTAAAAACAAATTTAATTAAGCTGGACGCAAAGTCCTTACAATAGCAACACGGTACCGGAAAGCTAAATTATACGACAACGCTTAAAGAGTACTGCGATAACCATAATTACTTGCATACTGTAAGAATATCTTGACAATGTCGTTTGTGTGTAATTTTACCTTAAAACTTAAACTATTATAGAAGGCGATTGCCTGAATAATTTATTTGTTCTTAATGTGTTGAACTTTTAATAATGATAAGATAGACCAATAACTTATTTTAGTTTGCTAGTTAATAGTTTTATTTTAAACAATTACATTATAGCTCAACTATTATGATACTGTTACTTCTCTCCCAAAAGACAAAGTTACATTTTTTTTTATTCGACAAGACGCAAACGATAACTACCGACTCCACGCGATGAGCCCAGAAATATAAAACGAATGGGTGACCATAGGAGATTTTTGTATTCAACTTTAAAGTGGCGCACCTTAATTTATGATTGGTCCCCAGCATTATTAAAATTCTATCTTAATGCATTCCAAATGACTCTCCCAGATCAAAGTAATTTAGTAAGATGAGGCAAAGCCACCGAAAAGTCTTGAAACATCTGTGAGGAGGCAGTAGGAATCGCAAAACACTTATTAATAGGGTGTAGGGTACTTTTAGATAAAGGTCAATAAAGATAAACTCGCGTCGCCACGATAAGGTATTAGAAATTATATGGGAATGCCGTTAGTCTTTCAGTAACAAGAGCGCGGAAGGGTATAACAACCACCAAACGATCTGTAGAATTCGTAAAAGAAGGCTGTTCCAAAAAATCAATACCGAAGCCTTATTCAATTTTAGGCGCGGCTCCTGATTGGACTCTCATGATGGACACGTATGAAAAGCATTACAAAATCCCTGGGGATGTTGGTGTTTCGTCATCCAGACCAGACTTATTCCTGTATTCGAAACATCTGAGGCACGTGATACTTGTGAAGCTTACTGTTCCTTGGGAAACAAACATCCCAAGGGATCAGACATTCAAGCTCAATAAGTATTACGAACTGACCAACGAACTGATCAGGAATAAATTTATAGTTAGTTTGTACGCGGTAGAAGTGGGAGCGAGAGGTATAACAGCAAAATCTCTCTATAGCCTTAAAGACCTTGGTCTTTCTAGAACAAGCATCAGTTCGTTTCTAGAACGTATTTTAAGGGCGGCATTAGTAGGTTCTTTCCAAATTTGGTTAGGCAGGGAGAGGAGTGTAGAAGGTAATGGCGAGCGTTTTTGCGCATGATAAAGGAGCCCCTTAAACCTACTCCTGGGTCGCAAGTTCCAGGCACTGTTTGTACTCCTCTCCCTGCAACGCGATAGGCCCGGCACCCGCTCTGTGAATCCATGGAATGTTGAGAAGCTTCGTCTGTCTGTTGAATTACGTAGACGTCCCAGTAAACTAAAAGTAATAATTAAAAAAATCATCATGAATTATTTAATATCATTATTGCATCCAAAACACTGCTAGTGCATTGTAGTGTATCTCTGTATATCAATTAAGAAACTTTTGAAGTTCCGAACTTGTAATGTCTTATTGATAAATATACATCTGGTCTTCCTATAAATGCTTTTATTAATTGGTTGAAAAAAGACAAACTATTTAGCATATAATTTAAGCTACTTGGACTGAAATTAAATAATGATATTCCGAGTAGCTTTTCAACACATTAAAATGTAACGTTTGAAAGGTTCTACGTTAGAACTGTAATTTGTATTTAATTGCGTGTTCAACAGAGACCTTAATTATTTTAAGGACTGTTAAAATATATTATTAATCTAAAAGCATTATAATTTTATTTTGAATACATCACTGAATAAAAAGACACTAGAAAAAATGCCTGGACTAAAAAAATACACATTTGACAAAAAATAATACTAGCTTATGTTTGTCTATTTTAGATATGAAGAAATAAATGTTAAATTCGTGATAAACCCATTACCGCCCAAAAAAGACGTTGTCAAATTAAGTTTTTGACTAAGAAGAATGTTAGGAGCTATGAAATGTCCTTGCCTTAGATTTTATATATGTAAACCTAAATAAATAACTTTAAGGATACCAAGATTGTTATTACTTACTAGGTTTTTTTAACGTAGCTCATACATGGACGAACTGTTTTAGGAATTACTATTCTCGAAACACGAAAAATAACATTCGGGTAAACAAGTCTACATTCGTATCGTATGTAAAGTGTTAGAACCATGGTCTATAAAATTAAGATTTAATAACAGAAGAATTTAAAAATCGATTTAAGAACAAATATAAAAATTGAAATTAATTTTAATTGAACGAAGATATGCCGAAGCTATTTCCATCGACATCGTTGAAGCTTTTACAAAAATTTTAAGTTTTTTTTTCTTTTTCTCGTTTGTCGGTTCTACAAGAAAATCTACACTAAAAGGGTACTGAATTCATAGAATCTGAAGAATTCCTCTCGTAATTAGTATGTACTTTAACCTACAAAAGCCTAACGTTTACCTAAACGTAAGGATTAACATAACCCTAAAACTTCATTATAATTCCATTACAAAATGGATAATTTGAACAATCTTTCATATTAGAATTTTAAACTCAAATTAGACCAACAAAATTTCAATATATGTTTTTTCTGATTTATAAAATATATTTATAAAATATGTAATGAAAAATCCATTTAAAATAACTTTCATTTAAGTCTATGTAGCTGTAATACATTTGTGAATTTTCAATCAAATTCTTAAATATTTTTGAATGCAATATATTTATTATATTAAAAAATGTCTATCTAGCTCATCGCAGAATTCGCGTATTTAATCCGTATCAAAAAATATTTTGAGTTCCTATTTTAATTGGACCCGCTTTCTATTACAATACACATTTTAGTATATTGCGAATATATTTACATTATATTTGTAATCAAAATTTTGTAAGCCATCTAACTATTAAAAATAAATTTACTCTGACTGTATTCAAGTAAATTAATCGGAGTTTTGGCCGACTAGTTTCGTACGAGCTACGAACTCGAAGAATGACGTACATTTATATAGTCATTGGTTTTAATAAGACACACAAAAATACGCCACCTACAAGAAGTTAAGCTATTGCACATATTTTATGTCGAAGTCTTACCAAGGTTTTTTCCCGTTGGTAATTTCTAGATGCCCATAGTATCACGAATCTTGAAGAGGTCCGATTACTCACCCATACGAAATGCTTGCCACAAAACCCAATATAGAACTACAATGACAAAGCCGTATTACAAAATATATAATAAGACCTCTAAACAATTTAAATAAATTTAAACTATTTTTTTATATCAGATAGAATGTTCCATGACTATACCGTAGTACATAAAACAATTGCCATTACAATGTAGCAAATATCATTAATAACGAATCATAATTACGTTAAGATATAGAAAAAAAAATCATGGCTTAGGCAAGAAAATAATCAATGCAGTTTAAATGGGTTACTTTATAGAAATGAGTTAGGCTTACTAATAATTTTAGCGCTTGTGATGATTTCTTATTGGATCCTGAACAATGTACTTTTTATATAAGTGTCGTCTTAACTTTTATAAAACATAAAATAATCTTGAGTTTGTAGAAATTTTAATGAAAATATAAACACGATGTCTTTGAACGACGATGTTCAAAAGTAGGAATTTGACGTATTTTAAGCGTTAAGTGTTCTTACCCGTCCCCTTACTAGCAGTACTACATAGTATACATAGGTATGGCACAATTACATATATATATATATCGGTGAAAGATATATATTTATATATATATATATTTTGTAGTATTTGACTTTTCAGCCATTATATAGGATTCGACGTAAAAGATGGCGGTAATAAAAGTTCTACTTATTGGTAGAACTTTATTGGTAGAATTATGAGTATTATTTGTATTACGGGAAAATAGTGCGGAAAATAATGCTGATTGCCCCAAGACTAGACTGACTGGTTATGCCCATATCATATAATTATAAGCCAAATTTTAGTTCACACTTTAACTCTTGTGAATATGTCTATAACCTACTTTAATTTCAGAATTAAGTTAGTTTATCAATTTTCACAATAAGCGGTATAATATTAATTGATATTTATATTTGAACACTCCGTAACCTAAAATATTAAAAATGTATAACCAGCAACAATTAACTAAATTCTATTTTAACGTCTATATTAATACCTTGTTGTTAGATCTGTAGATTGTAGAAACTATTTTTGATACTACAAATGTAAACTATCTATCGTATTCATTCGACGAATTTGCAAATACAAATGGATAGGATAGGATTAAACATCGAAATTGAAATTCAAAGAGAAATACCGTATGATAGGCACTGGGCGAGTAACAGTAATAATAACGAGAATATAAATATGTACATAGCATTGTATGTATGTATGTATACTGCACCGATCGATTGAAACACGAATCATTCGGATTCCGGAAATAATGATGTTAGATTATTATTTTAAAAAATATTCGTGTATATTTATAAAATACATCTAGATTAAGTGCAATGACTTTTTATTTTAATATACAATTATTATTCTTTTATAATTGTTTAAGTACATTTTAAACTGTTTTTTCAGTCGCAGTGTCTCTTATAAAATTAGTTTATTTGTAGCAAAAAAAAAAGTTGCAATTAGGTCGTCATCCTTGAAGATGGATGCAGGAGATGACGATCGGAGATAGAAGACAATTATTATGAAGGGGTTCTTGGATCTCATTTACAGTACTAAACGAATCTGTAATAGACAGCGCCTGTCTCCTGTAGGCAAATGCTATTATACTAGTCAAGTCAGCCCGTAAACGAGCTGCAGTCAAAAGAAACAGACATCGCAGTTATCAACTACACAGTTACACTATACGTAAGAGTAAATGAGAAAAAAGAAACGTTATATGAGTTAATAATTGCAATCTAATATATTATAATGTTCGATTTTAATGCAAAGGAAATGTTTTAAATGATATTACGAAACTTTTATTTTGAATTAGAAGTACATTTGTATTAATGATAATATTCTAAACAGTATTTATATTATCAAATCGGTTAACTTACTCGTAACTTAATCATAATAATGTAAAACATTCTGTTATTGTGTGAACGTTGGTCGTAGTTATATTAGAGTCATCCTGGATCACGAAAGTTTCCATACAAAACTAAAATACCTAGAAATAGATTAATAAGCGATAGGTAAGCAACTTCTCGGTTTTAATTTATTTTTCAATACTTGTTTTAGCTCGAAAAACTCACTTCCAATGTTAATAGCTTAAAAATGAATATTGTAATATTGCAGATTTTTGTTCCACTTGACGCAAAAAAAGACATTGTCTGAGGTAAACTTTGATAAAAACAATAAGAACATGTTCAAAAAAGGTATACTAATAATCATAAAACAGAAAAGTTGTAACGTGATAGAATAAAAAAAAAAGGTTATATCTTAAATTATTATCAACAAACGTGCTAACCATTTCAGCTCATTTTAAGATTTAAATAATTAGAATGAAAAATGTACCAACATCGGTTCCCAGGCCACAATATCAGTTTTTCATTCTGGACAGGCGTTAACATCGCAGTCAAGTAGTGTAGACATATTCTAAGCGTCAAAGGTCAAATCCATTTTTTGAAGGGTGTTTTGATTATTTTTGTAGCTTCAATCCCGATTTAAAAAACGAGGAAGCAACCGCGGTTGCAACCATACTTTTGGTTTAGAGCTATCATTTTTAGAGCACTTTTTCTAGCTCCCTCCCCGGTTGTACTGAGAAGCGGTGCCTCTCTTAAGAGGACGGTTCCATCACTCCGGGTGCTGCCGAAACCTCTCTGAATATATGATGTAAAGGGGGAACAACAGTGTCATACAATATCCCCAGAGCGCCTACGAGCAAGCTCCAGACAAAGCCCGGTCTACATTATACCGAACCTCTCTACCTTAACCCATCGCCGCAAGACTTGAAGCAAGTCGGAATCTATTTCCAGAAAGAGTCAAAATATTTTACTACTTGTTGGCGCCAGAATGAGAAACACAATGAACAATTGTATAAAAATGTCGGATTTTAAATTCAAATGTAGTGTTTTTTTTATTTTTAATTGTAACAGTATTTATGTCCAGACTAAGAACACATATCGCAAAAAAATAACTATTTTATTATAAAATAAAATAATTTTACGGAACAAATTGTGAACAGGTGTGAAACATCTCTGTTTGATTAGGCTTAAAGGCTTAGCGGAGCACGGATTACTCTGCAATAGTTTTAGAGTTTGGGCAATCAATAGCTGACACATATCCATTGGGTTTTACCTAAAACTGATCTTAATGAAACAATGTATGAAATCACCAAAACAGGGATGAGAAGGATTTGTTTATATTCGTTTTTTCTGATTATATGTAAACAAAAGTGTACATAAAAATAATATGATTTTATTCGTATAGAAAAAATATAACTATTTAGTATCAATGCATAGTTTGAAAAATAATAATGGTTATTTGCATTAGTTAAAACTTTTTTTTTAAGCCTTAGAACGTTGAGCCTTCCATGTTGTTTTGTTAATGTCCGTGCTCAGTTCTAATTATTTTTTCGTTATAAGTATGCAAAATCAAATTGAGTTGTAAATAGGTGCCTATTAATGACCATGTTATATTTAAAAGTGGTTTTATTTATTTGTATGTATGATTAATTTTACGACCTATGTTGTTTTTTAAACATTACTAACAAATTTTATTCTTGAAAGAAATATATTCTGCAGCATGGATAGCCAGAGCTAAATAATTAAATTGAATCACCGGCCAGATAACCTTTATTTATTAAATTTGTTTTATTGTAGTTTTAACATTAATTGCTTTTTACTTATTCAGCTAGATTGAACTCTAAATCTTATATTTTTAGAAGTTACAATTCACATTGTCGACAAAGGAGTACTTTTTCTTATTTTCATATTTGGTCGAGAAGTATTTTTTTTTGTTATTTTTTTTTTGATACAGTTGAACATTAGACACTTTAAATAAATTATATAACAGTCTTTGCAACAGCTTCAAAACTAATTGGAATTTATAGAACATAGACAACTTTTCTATTTCAAATGAATTCATTTTATACTGATGGGTATACTCATTTGAACGGTTTTGTTAATTAAGTTTTGTTAAACACGGCAATGAGATTCCATTTCTAGCAATCGGTCGTTCCCCAAACTAAATTATAACGGTAAAATCGTTTTCTGTTTGGCCATATGGATTACCAAATAGCGAATTGATGGATGAAAATAGATTAACATATTAATGTTAAGTAAGAATATAAACAAATATTTTAACCTACATTATATAAAATTATATAAAATTAATTAAATTCAATTTAATTGATCACCACTTCAAAACACTTTGGGTTTTATGTGTTTTTAAAATTAAAGCGTCCTGGTGTCTTCAATGGTCTAGAATGATTTTGAGTAAATGTGAATTTTAAAGGCTTGATACATTTTTCCACCAACCAAATTGTTATATATTTTAGTACCTACACTGTAGGTCCTACAGGGTACCGTTTATGAACATTTAGTAAACATATAAGTAGTTTAGTATTTAATTATTTTATTTTATCAAATTTGTAGTATTAAATACCACAGAATACCCGAGGAGCTACCGTGGCCCTGGTAACTATTCCAACGCTCTAAATACATAGTCAGTTTCAATTTCCCTGATTATCTGTACCAGCATTGCTTGTATTCATGCATCATCGAGTATATTTGGTTAAATTAATATTTATAGATATATTATAGATTTATATATTATATATTAAAACAAAAACGGATATCTGCTATAAGATTTTGTATAATGAAATATTTTATTTAAATTAATTGGTTATAATTTATACGTATTACAAAACAATTATTGCTCCTTTTATCCAAAGTCACTGTCGTAGTATGAAGAACAGAAGTTCCTTAATAATTTCAGCGGTTATAGCGGATCTATGTTATAAGATTATGAAACATTGTTAACTACTTCATCAGTAAGGTTGTTAATGGCATTTGGTTCTAAGTGATTATAAAAAAAAATAGTTTGTCATCGTCTTTTCTAAGATTTGCCCTAAAAAACTTTCTTAGGTACCAAAGAATATGTACTGTTTTGTAATTAAATTTTACTTTTAATGAAAATTTTCGTTGAGATACAAACAAAGTTAAAAAAATACTACATGCAATATAAATCTATACTAATATTATAAAGCTGAAGAGTTTGTTTGAAGTTTGAGTTTGTTTGTTTGAACGCACTAATCTCTGGGACTACTGGCCCGGATTGAAAAATTCTTTTTGTGTTGAATAGTCCGTTTATTGAGGAAGGCTATATGGTATACGTCATCTCGCTGTGACTAATAGAAGTTAAGCAGCAATGAAAAATGCTGCAAATTTAATATAATCTAATAGGTTCTGACTGCCTTAGTTATAGCATACAGTCTAAACCGTAGGTCGTAGAGATAGTAAAATTGGAGGGTACATTTGTCTTTCTACGTAGTGGTGTACTAAGAAAAGATTTTTAAATTCCACCCTTAAGGGTTTTAAATATCAATTTTGTATGGAACTCGGCGGCAATACTAAAAATCACGAGGACGAAGTCGCGGTCGACCCCTAGTCATCTATAAAAATAATTTGAAAGTCTGTTTGCCATATTTTATTTGTTACAATCACAGAAGTTATATACAATGTATATTTTTATTTACAATATCTGTACTTACATCAAATAACATATTAAAAGGAGTCGACTAGTATTTATTTGGTGCAGAATGATTGAGGACGAATCGATATATTTCATTATAAAGTCGTGTATATTATTTGTATATTTTCGTGACGCTACACAACAGCGCAGTTCCATTGCATCCGCGCTGTTATATTCAGTAATTACATTTCTCGGGTACCGGATGACTTTTCATTGTAGGTACTTTGGAAAAGTATTTTCAAAGCTGCTTCGCTGTAGTTATTGATATTTCATTTTGAGTGTTTGAAACTACGACGTTAGAAGAATAGTTATTTTGTTTAACATGATAAGTACATTATCATTAGATATAAGTAACTTAATAGTTACTTAAGAATACCAATAGTTACCAATATTAACTTTAATAAATAATATATTTATATTATATTTATTTTAATGAATAATAAATAAGAAAAGAGTTAATATTGGTTAATAAGAGTTAATATTCAATATTTCAATTCAATATTAAAAAATAAGGTCTGATAAGGAAATGATACACTGAAAAAAAATCACAATCACTATAAAACTACATTCCATTGATTTTATTTGGAAAGATCTACGGAAGAAATACGTATTCTTAATGTATATAAAAATAATAGTTATACAATATTATTATTAAATTTATCGTAATAAACAAATCTATTCTTATTCTATTTTTAAGATCATTATGTTAAGTTAAGAAAAGATACATTAAAAAAATATTTCTTTATAAAAGTACTGTAGTAGATTATATACGGTAGTTAAAATAAATATTGCCATGGATCTATATAAAATAACTAATTATCTTTTATTTTCTATAACCTTTTTTATTAAACATATTTATTTGTAAAGAATTAACTAAAAACTTAACGTATGAAAAATATATATTATTTAATGAACACGAAGTTGCTGGCGTCATAAAGTAAATCAATTAAGCCGGACGCATACAACTGACAGTGACGAATGATGCGCTACTGGTAATCAGTACCTACTTATACGTTGCCTATTAAAGTATAAATGTAATTATTAATTTTTCATATGAAATAAACCACATAGTCATTTTTAAATAAAACTTTGATGTAACAGTTTAGACATAAAAACTCCAAAGTTGATGCATTGAGAGTTAGAATCTTACATTTAATAGAAATAAATGTTTTTTTTTGGGTTTCCGACAACGACCATACTTAAGATGTCAAAATCTCTGATCTCCAAACCTCGTTTAATTGCTATTGTTAATATAACGTAATACTGTTACTAGAACGTATTGTTAATAAAACACGATTAACTACAGTTATTTGAAAGGTACATAAAATTAAATCAATGCAAGTGTAAAAGGTGATGATGATGATGATTATATCGGTATATTTAGTTTTTTGACATAAATTATTATCCTTATAAGGAGGTGGTTATTCAAAATTTTTATATTTAATTGAAAACCAAAGTAACACATTTAATATCCACCTAGATAAGTCATAAAAGATGCGACATTGTATGACCTAGTAGGAACTATAATGTCCGGAAGTAAAAAAAATATTTAAATTAAAGTTAAAGAATAATAATAATAATAATATACTTTATTGCACACCACAAAGTTGAAAATACAGTCAGTTAAAAAAAAACAGGCACAAAGAGTTACAAAAAAAATATATATATAAAAATAAAAACATAAATTAAAACTACTTATAAGGCGGTCTTATCGCTAAGTAGCGATCTCTTCCAGACAACCTTAATCTGCTAGGATTGGATCATGAGAGAGATTGGAGGGTAGTGCATAATAGAATAATATTAATATAAATACACGCATAAATACTTAGTACAATATACATACATAGATATACATACATACTTAATCATACATACATATATATACATACATACATATACATACAATATACATATATACACACCAACATACATACGTTTATTTATAATAAATTACAACTGAAAAAAAAAAGTAAAATAAAAAGATGTGAAATACAAATAATATAGTAAGAAGTATAGGAAAGACGTTATAACATTATTTAAGAGACGACAAATCATTCCATAGAAATATAACATATATAAAATTATACATAAAACAAGATACATACACAAATGATAAAGTAAATGATATAATAATTATGCCGAACTTAGTGATAGGTGTAGATAGTGGTCTTTAACCAACTTCTTGAAGGTGGTCAAAGACCGAGCTTGACGAATAGCTAACGGTAGTGCATTCCATAATAAAACCGCTTGTACACTAAATGAGTTTTTAAAGAAAGACGTGGTATGACAAGGTAATCGCAAACTAAGGTTATCAGAAGACCTTAGTACTTTACTATAAATACGTAGGAATTCGAATTTCAAGTAAAGGGGAGAAGTTGGGATAAATAACACACAGTACAGAAGAGAAAGAATATGTAGATTCCGGCGAAGTCGAATAGGTAACCACTTGAGACGAGAACGAAATTCAGACACATGGTCATATTTGCGTAAGCTAAATATGAATCGAATACTAAGATTTTGAAGTCTCTCAAGTTTATTAAGTTGGTCTTCAGATATACTAGGATAACTTGCGTCGGCGTAGTCAAGAATGGAAAGCAATAGAGATTGGGAGAGCATAATTTTGGTAGGAATAGGTAGAAAATTTTGTAATCGACGCAATGAAGACTTAGCAGCAAATGTCTTCCTGCTAACTTCATTCAATTGGGTCGTCCAAGATAATGTTTTGTCTATATGTATTCCTAAATTTTTAACGTTATCGCTAAAGGGAATTACAACTCCATCGAATACAAGAGGAGGTAAATTTGCCCAGTCTACTTTAGCGATCATTCCTGGAGATCCAACAATAATAGCTTGACATTTTGCAACATTGGCATTAATACCGTATGACACACTCCAACTTTGTATTGAGGTAAGGTCTGTATTAAGTCTAGTAATAGCACATGGTAAGTCTTTTAGGCCGGACTGTGAATATATTTGTAAGTCGTCTGCATACATGTGATAAGGAAAAGAAATACTGTGAGTGATCGTATTAATGAAGATTGAGAAGAGCAGTGGTGACAACACGCCTCCCTGTGGAACACCGGCACTTACAGTACACCAAGATGAGAAGGATTCGTCAATACGAATGCGATGCCGGCGTCCAAACAGGTAACTACGAAACCAATTCAAAGCTGATGGAGATGTGTTAAGAGAAACTAAAAAACTGAGTAAGATATCATAGTCTACATTGTTAAAAGCGTTGCTAAAATCAAGCAAGGTAAACACTGTCAGTTGTTTTTTATCCATTCCCATTCGAATGTCATCAGTAACTTTGATAAGAGCAGTTGTCGTACTGTGACCAGTGCGGAAACCGGATTGAAATGAATTTAAAAGATTGTTTTTATTCAAGAAGGAATTTAGTTGCTTATAAATTAGATTTTCCAAAACTTTAGAGAGGAGAGGTAAAATAGAAATTGGTCGGTTGTCGGAAAACAAGGAAGGGTTGGATTTTTTGGGAAGAGGAATAACTTCAGCGTCCTTCCACACTGTAGGGAAATCACCAGAGGAAATAGAATAATTTAGGATATGCGTTATTATAGGAGTCAATCATATTTAAAATGATATCAAAAGGTGATCTAAGCAAAATGGCGTGACCAATTAAATGTATCTATAATACAAAATAATGCATTTAAACACTCTGTAAACACCCAATGGATTAAACCCGCAACCGAAGTACCTATAAATCTTTTCAAACAGTGAACAAAAACTATAATGGAAATCACTTCAACGTATTACCAAGCAAGTAATTACAATCGCTGGACTATTTGGTCTAAGCGACATTTTTTTGTTGAAACGGAGTTTTGTACATGTGTGTAATGAGTGATGTTTTTTATATTTCGAATCCGATTACACAACAAAATTGTCAATAATGCCGTGAATAAACCCTTTGTATCATAGTGTAGACAGAGAGGTAACCTACCAGTTTAAAGCCAATAAATGTATTAGATCTGATTTCTGAACGTTAAAGTGCATTGGTTCCCGCTGTCTACACTCCTTTCTATCGATCTAATACCAAAAATTACAACTAGATCTCGTTGTTTTTCAAAACCAGACATTTGTATTTTGACAGGAAGCGTTTAAAAAAAGTGGCGGTGCACTGTGATTTTAAAATACTATAAGAAATACATGGGCTTGTCTTTTCTGTTTTACTTTGATAAATTTGATAGATAATTGTATAAGCTATACTGTCTTACATTATTTCTTAATACTTTTTAACCTCCGATCCAAAAAAAAGGGGTGTTATAAGTTTTTCCCGTGTATCTGTGTGTCTGTCTGTGGCAACATAGCCAAACGCGTCGACGGATTTGATTTCGGTTTTTTTAATCGAAACCCTGGTCCATCGAGATAGTTCTTAGCTATGTTATCTTAGCTATGAAAGCAGTAGTATATCAAACTAATACATTCAATATAAAACTAAAAATTTATCAAGGTTGGTAAAAATTGGTAGCTTAATTGGCACCATCACAGATATGTTTTTTATTCGATATATATGTTTAGAAAATGTAAGATGGCTCATATGTTGATAGACATAATATGATTAGATGCTTATTTTTTAATACCTATACTTTTCGCAGTTTAATGTAACCAAATTTTAGTTTTTCTTTAACGGATGTGAAGAAATTACTCGATAGGTTTGATTTTTGTTCGTTGGTTATGTTATTCTAGTTATGAATGTATTTGTTACGAAAAATCGATGCAAAAATAGATATTTAAAATTAATAAATATATGAAATTGTTAGTAAACAGGTTCATAACTATTATACGTAAACTTCATTCATGAGACTATCGTAAGGTGTGTATGTATAAAAAAAAATAGGTACCACTAGGTATAACATCACTGTTACCTACTATTACCTACTATTACTTGCTTCCTGTTTAAATCAGTAAATACCTACAGATCTATTTTCATGTATATGCTCTCACTATTATTACTGTGTCAATGGGCCAATGCTTATCACCCGAGATCGCTGTTTGAGTAATTGCAATTTTGCCGTTTAATCTATTCCATCTATTTGTATTTAATCCTCGAATCGAATCGTCAAATAATTGCGATTAAGTAGACAGCTTCTATTTGCCAAATAATAAAAAAAACATTTCGACAGTTGAAGGTTTATAATGTTATAATGCAAACGGGTTTTAAATTGTTGTTTTATTAAAATTCCTTCCTCAGGACCAAAATTATTTAAATCGAAAACAGCAACGCTTAAACACAAAAAGGAATTATATAAATTAACGGAATTCGAACTCATTCAATAGATTTTTATGTAGCGTGAAGTTCAATTTTATTTATTGTACTGTGATCATGGCTCGTTATTGGAAATATTCGCTGCATTGAGATTTCCATTTGTATTTTATTTAACACGTTTCAATCGTGCCGGCTTAAAACAAAAGTAGGTAGCATGAAATTAATAAAAGTTAGGAACTAGTCAAACGAGTTCTCAAAAACAGTTTTTTCGCAAAGAAACATAATTATTTATGTAGAATATGATATAAATATATACCTATTTATATATATCCTCTAACAGCAACTTTACTTTTTTTTTTATTTAAAAACAAATTTTAAATTTGACTGCCTGATTGTATTTTAATAGTTACTGCTGTTGCACATATAGTGCCTTCGGACCGCTCATTATAAGAAAATGTAAACAGCAACAGTCGAGAACTAATGTTTCTGACTTTTTTCATTGTGTCCTGATTGGATATATACAACAAAATGAGATTTTTTTCTTGTTGAATTTCTCTTTATTACTAATATATTATGCAACATATACATTTTTGTAGTATGCAATACTTGTTGGTGGTCTACATCATTTGAAGACTTTTTTAGTTTTTTTTATCTCCATCGTTAATAATATTTTTAGTGTTTATCTCTTAATATAATATACATATTAGAAAATATCTTTAAATATGTATACCATGTTAAGCTTATTTTTAATTTAATAAATATTCAATTATAAAATAATCTTATACTGAAAGGGATTTTAACCAACGACCTCTAGTAAACCGTCCCGTCACACTGCCAATTGAGCTACCGTATCGCTACCCGTTTCGGTGAATTAAGCATTACCATATATGATGTTCTTTATTGGAACCGTGATGACATCTATTATCATTAATTTAACATAAATAGTCAACATAATATTTTTTAACTTTTAATTAATAACTAGTGGTCGCCCCTTGGTTCATGTTCGTGGTATATTTGAAAGGCCAGTGTCCTTTTATCTAGTATTCATCCGGATATCTAGACGAAATGTAGATCAATAATAGAAATCACCGACAAAATTCATATCGAAAAGTTTTTCGAATGTTATATGTTCGACGTAATAATTGTAGTAGAAGACGCAAAAAGCTCCGACACTTCTATGAAACTCTAAAACATCTAAAAGAACTAGTCTTTTATAAACACAGGATAATTAACAGTCCGAAAGCCTCTTGGTTCAAATGATACAATCACTCACTGGAGTGATCTGGCCCATTGTTCCATATATGGCATGACTATAATCGGATGTCAATAGGATGATTTAATTATAAGTAACCTGATTACTTACAAATATTTTGTAAATGACTTATTATTTTATTACCTGTAGTATGAGAGGGTTAAAATAAAACGAACAATTGAGTTTAGTACACTTGAGTATTCCAAGAGGATTGTTGATATTCAAATTGCCTCCATGTGAATAAAATGTGTATTGTAATGCGATGTAACGCAAAATCAAATTTAAGCAATAATAAAAGTTTTAAATAATGTAATTCATTGTGTCTAAGTTCATCTAAGTTAGATTGAGTAAATCATATTTTTTTTTCTATCGTATTAGTTATTAAGTTCATAATTGTAATTTTTTTATTTAAAATTAATTTAAATTCATGAAGTTTGTGTTTCGACTTTCCATCTATAGAGGTTTTTTTTTTTTTAATTTTTTTTTTAGCTCGCTCATGTGTTCCTCCGCATGGGTGGACGGAGTCTGTGTTCGGGTTCGGGTCTATTAGTATTTGCAGTTTTCTTGCAATGGATGTTCAGGTAATGTAGGTTCTATTTTTCTACATATTGTAATACTTTATTATTATTTTTCAGGGTTGTCTACACTCCAAGCGTTGTCTTCGTCTTCGTTGTCGTCGTCGTCGTCGCTACGTCGGTGCAGGTAAGTGGTTTGTTTTTTTTTTTCTCTATTCATATTTCAATTTATTTATTTATTTATTTATTTATTTTTTTAATATTTTTTTTTTTTTTGTGTTCCATCTTTTGTTGCTGTTTCTGTTTCGTGGTCTGTTCCATGTAAGTGGATCCATTTCGTAGTTTTCTTGTTCTGCGCTTCTTCAAATTTCATCTTTAATTTATTTAGTGTCCTTGTGTACAATTTTTCATCTTATGTGTTATTTTCTCCTATTATTTTCGCTGCCACTTTTTCACAAAATTTTAAAAACTTAGGCCTCTTTCTCTTATCTACCACTAATTGTTCCAGGGTGTCTATCTCTACTTTCTTATCCAGTTCTATTTCTGTGTCTCTTCTTAGGTTTCCGAATCTTGGGCATTCCGTGATAAGATGAATTATACTTTCATTTTTATCCGGGTTGCATTTACATGCCGGGCTGTCCTTTAATTTGAATTTATGGAGGTAGCTGGACAATCCTCCGCGTCCGGTCAATATTTGAGTTCTCAGTGGGCTAATTCCAATTTCTTGTACAACCTTGTATGCACTTCTGACGTCTGGTAGAAAGGTCTTGGTAGTTTCCGCGGTTTCGCCCTCTGTGTATCTTTTCTGCCAATTCACAATTGTGTCTTCCCTTAGTTGTCTTTTCGCGTATGAAATTGGAAATTTTGAATAGTCAGCCTTCTTTTTCTTGTTAAAGGCCGCCTCCTTCACCAGCTGGTCTGCACGTTCATTCCCTGCCACCCCCACATGGGCCTTAATCCAGAAGAGTTTGATGTAATTGCCATTTCTTCTGATTTCTCTGATGTTTTTCAGGATCGTATTGGCCAGTGAGTGTGTCAGGGGCTCGCTATTCAGAGCGCCCAGTGTGGCTCTGGAGTCGGACAGGATATTGGTGTGTTTCCAGTTTCTCGCCTTCGCCATTTCGGTCGCCTGCATAACCGCAAGCAGCTCCGCCTGGAACACCGAGCAGTGGTTTTCCAGCCTCAGCTTCTTTGTTTGAGTTTCCCTACCTTCTGTCCAGACCGAGATGGCTGCCCCCACCCCCCCTTTAATTTTGCTACCGTCGGTATAAATTACTTTGCCTTTAATGTTGTGTTCTTCCATGATTAGTGGCGTGATTTCTTCGAGGAGGGTGTATTCAACGGCTTCCCGGTCCGCAGGGTGTTCAAAGTTATCAAATTCCACTCGGCGCTCCAAGCTGAAGTCGTCCGTGAGGCATTGAAGTGGCCTCCCTCTTCCTATTTCATACAGCTTCGCCTGCTCCCGTATTCTCAGATCCAGTGGTAGGAGCCCCGCCAGAATCATCGATGAGTGGAGCGACACCGTACGGTGCGATTTGCTGATTTTCTGGGCGAAGCCCCTCTGGACAGACCTCAGTTGCTTCTGCACGCATATTTTCTCCGTCTCTGATGCCCATACTCCTGCCGTATAGGTAATTATAGGTTCAATCACCGAGATGTATATTGTCCTAATAATGCCTGGGTTCAGCCCCCAGTTCACCCGGGCCGCCCGTGCCAGCTGCTTGTAAATGTTTAATGCCTTTATTGAGACTTCTGAGATGTGCTTCCTAAACGTCAACTTCGCGTCGATGGTGATACCAAGGACTTTTATTTCGGTTGTCATTTCTAGCGGTATATTTCCCATGCTTAACCACGGGTTGTCGTAGATAAGCTTCCTTGTTATCACCATCGACTTCGTTTTTTGAGGTGCGAATTTCAGTTTATTTCTGGCTCCCCATTTCTGTATGTTCTCAAGGAGTTCGTTGGCTACCCTCTGGATTTCCTGCATCTTTGGTCCGGAGACGACGAGCACCACGTCGTCCGCGAAAGCTTGGCAGTGGACCCCTGCCCTGTCTATCTAAATCTATCTAAATCATGCTAAATGAATAGCAACGAATCTAGCAGGATGTTCCAGAACAGGGGTCCACCAACAGACCCCTGCACGCATCCCTTCGTCGTATCTATAGAGGTTCAATGCGCTTTCGTTTGACATCTTAAATCTTATAAGAATAACAAAAATAACTAAGATGTAATATCCCTTTTTAAAGACCGCTAAAGAAATAAAACAATAAGGCAATTCATAACGGTAAAGTTGAAAAATAACTTTTACCCATAAGGGCCATAGTTTGGACTACAAAATATTATATTCAGTTGAAAATTTAAAGTATTGACAGACCATAAGCTTTTAAAGGAATTGATAAATATGAAAGAACTAAGTTCTCTTCTTACTTGATGGCGATAAGGACTAAGCAAATACGACTATTAAGTAATAGGTATATAAAAAAAGGTGAAATAAATACTACCATTATTAGTGGGTAGATTGAGTGAACAACATCTAAAAACTTTGTGCTTTGTAATAATTTATACTTTAAAACAATTAAAAATTTAAAATGTACATGTCTTTATAAATAAATCTGTTATTGCCTAGATTACCTGGCAATTTCGTACTTTTACTAAAATCATCTTAAGCTCCAATCCGGTTTCCAGGATTTCCATAGTACATCCATAGTACAGCATTATTCAAAGTCACTGAGGATATTCGTTTGGCTATGGATAATAAGAAACTTACTATTTTAGTCCTACTAGATTTTAGTAATGCAGAGTTAAAAACTCTGTTGATTTTAGTATTTTGCTCGCTATTCTGCACTCTCTCAACATATCATCACCCATGATTGATTGGTTTCAGTAGTATTTTTACGGTCGTCCGCAGGTGATACTTATTTATTTATTTATTTATTTATATCTTTTCCACTTAGAATCATAATCAGTGATCACTTGTGTACGTCAATATGGAAGTGTCAGAAGGGCCTATTACGATACTAGATTTATCGTAATAAGCCCTTCTGAGAAAGCACTTTCCATCTTAATGTTAAAGCTATGAGGGTTCCAAACGCGTCCTGGTCTGAGAAGAACCACACAACAAACTCAGCCGGATATATTTTTTATTGTGATCACTGTTTCACAAACGTCAAACTTAAATGCAAATTTGGAACAACTAGAACCGTCGCAATCGATCGGAAAAGAAGCCTAATGATTTCAGGCACCGAAAATTAAATAATAATAACAGAAAAAATATATATATATATAAATCTTCGGCCTGCCACACAACCAGTCACCGCAAGCAGCACCCGTTCACGAGCATAACACAAGAGCCAGCCATCACCCCCTTCGCACATATTTGAGGGAGGGAGGCAACCCGACTCCCAAAGCTACCGCAAGTAGTGACTTCTAAGGAATCGGTGTGATGCAGAAGGTCGATAAAGCAAAATTAATTTACAACAAAAAACAAATTGCGGAGATTACTAGCTATTCGCAATACAATACAGATTAATTCCCAGGCCATACCGTCGTCGATGTAATCCTTTACACTATAGTAGGATTTTTTTATTAAATTATTTTTAACATATAATTTAAATTTATTTAATGATAGGCTTAAGGCTTCATTTGGGAGCTTATTATAAAAACGTATACAATTACCCTTAAAGGATTTACCTATTTATGGAGCCTAGTGCCGGGCATAGCAAGTTTATTTTTTTGTCTTGTATTAATTTTATGTACATCACAATTTTTCTTGAACTTTGAAATATTTTTATGAACGTAAATTAAATTTTCATAAATATATTGATTGTAAACAGTCATAGTTTTATAACGAACGTAACTGTAACGAAAGTTTTTCGGAATGGGCTGATCTGTGGCGTTCCACAAGGCGGCGTTCTGTCTCTTTTGCTTTTATCCAAATTTATTAATGAAATACCTACAGTCATATCTGTATGTAGATGATTTGCAAATATACACACATGCTAACTTAAGCGAACTTGCTAATTAAAATAATTGATTTAAAAAGCATTAAGGAATGGGCAAAAGGCTTTGGTCTTTTGCTTGATCCTAATAAGCCTCAATCGCTAATAATTGGAAGTAGACAAATGCGCTAAAATAAAATTTTAATATAACACGCCTAATTATATACGATTCCACTAAAATACCATTACCGGAAACAGCCAAAAACAAAGCCTTAACAATTGACTTCAATTTGTCTTGGTCAGTACATATTATTAAGGTGAGTAAACGAATTTTTAACTCCTTGCATTCCTTGAGATCCCTTCAACACTTCTTCTTCTTACCTTTACAGACCAAAATACTTTTGGCCCAAACTTTATTAATTCCTATACTCGACTGTGTCGACGTATAATAATTATCACAATAGAAAGACAAATTTTACCGCGGAATATAAATATGTTATTTAGCTTTATCCCGAAAAAGATTATTAGCCAAAAATTATGGAGCATATTTCAAAATTCATTAATGAATGTATAATATGCGGTCCAGCTAAATATTATTGAAATCCTATAAGACCCCAATTTAACATTGTACCTCCAGCTAACAAACAGTTTGAAATTATTTATATAGATTTATTGACAATAATATATAACTTTCATAGACGTTTTTCAAAATACAATAAGTCAAGTATATCATTTACGAGAAGAAAAGCCGTAAGCATCTTGCAAGATCCATTAAAATACTCACCACGACCTTCACTATAATAATTGACAACGGTATAGAATTCACAAATCATTTTTTTTCCTATATTACAAGTAACACGCAAAACTCTATCACTCACGTAACGACGCCGGAAATACTGAACGATTCTATTCAAAAATACTAAAACATTTTAGACCTCTTCTCCTAAAACCACAACGTAATTAACCTTATGCTGTACGATCTAGTAGCTTATAATAGCACAATTGTTAATTAATTAGCAATTTGAATTTTTAAACGGACATAATGACCCAAACGATTATCATGACATGGATTTCACCCAACATTTGTTACAACGATATAATATTAGGAGGGGGGAAAAGTTTCTTCGCATTTTATATGAAAAGTCAAGATTTTTTTTCCAAAATTTATTTACTGTTAGTTACAGTACCTATATATTTCCCATTTTTTTTCGATAGCCTTTTGCAATCTTATAGGTAGTGGAATAATTCCGTTGCTGTAGAATTTTCCGAACATCTGATAGAAAAAAAAAAAACGAATAACGCTCTTCCAGTCCCACTATTCACACAGCATCAATTTATTGCGAGTTAACCCAGTTATTGCCACAGTCTGTGAAGTTTGGCCGAATTTTGACCACGACCTTTTTCGCACGTTTTTATCGTATGTGATCCAACACCAGTTATCAAACTTAATTAATTTAAGATAATATAATAAAAGAAACTCCTTTACAACTAGAGAAACGATGGAACTAGACTACGATGTCTTTCTATGTCTTCTCGAGAAGTATACTCAGTGTATTTGAACATCACAGCTACAAACTATCAAAAAAAAGGCATCGACCTTCATCTACCAAAATGCTTTAACTACCGCAAATTCTAATATCGATAAACAATTGACCAAGAACAAGAAGGGAACAGATAATATTCCATATCAACATGGAAAAATAATCGTTGATTCAAGGATGGAGTTTTTACGTTCACATGCACCAGGACGTTTTCTGATATTTAAATTCCCTCAATGTAAATATCATTAAAGTTATAAATAATATAATAATTAATTCATTGAATGAATTTACAAAATATTGGTGTGGTCAATCACCTCGTATTCTTCTGACACCGCGAGCGGTGGCCATAATAAGACTGAAGAGAGACTAGCATTTGTTTTGAATATTGTAAGGCCTACGATAGTGTAAAGTTTTTCAATATTAAAAATATGTCTTACTCAAAAACTACCTACCTAAAACAAAAGTCGAATGTATTTCTTACTTTAAGCAAAGCAATAAAAGACTAAATAAGTATACGTATACGTATGTGAATGCAATTAATGTACCAAAATTGTACGTAATAAAGTTTAACGTCCCTTAGCTGAGAGTTCATTTAAAGTGAGCGCTAAAGTTAATAGACTGCGTAAACTAAATTAAAACTGAGCAATTGCTGTACTGGTCTCTCTTTGATCTTTTGCTATCGAACTTTATTTTCAAAATATTATAGTCAGTTGAAATCCATTGGTACCGGCTTTTTAGGGAATTAATCATTATTGAGAATTACATCACAAGAACCTCTTTATTTAACTACAAAAAAATCAAGTTGATTTATGTATTATTGAGTTAAGTTGTACGTCTAATATGATAAAAACAAAAAAACAAAATGACCCATTAATATTATAATACTGACACACATGTTGTATGTTCTTAAGTATTTAAGTAAATATTTTTTTATTTTAAAAAGTCATTAAACTGCACATATAAAAGTCAAAAGTTAGCTGTAGAATATATCCTACAATCATCGACCTATTTATTGACTGAAGATATTTTAGTGAAAACATAAAAAAACTCAGCTTTCATGCATTGAAAAGCATAATGTAAGGTTTTAATATCATAAAAAAAATCGAGATACATATTGACTATTTGTTAATATTTCAATACGAATCCCATTTTCGACGTTGTAAAATTAAATACTACTCTACTTTTAAAACAATAAGTTTACCTATTATATATTAATTATATGAACATTTGTTTAAAATGTAACATAAGTATCATGGGATCAAATTACTATTAACATTTGAATGGATTCGATTAACATTCTCTGTTCCTGAGCGGAAATTTCGGTGAAAGTTTAATTGTGGTCTCCTCGAACCCGAGCAGATCATGTGTGGTGACCTAAAGTACAAGTGAAAGCGAACTTGAGCTTATAAATAATTAATGGCATAATAAAATAATGGAATTTCTTTGGAATGGAAAGCTTTGAAATAAAGGAACTTTAATCACAATATTAAATACTTATCATTGGTTTAAACCTCACAATATACCTTTTTATACACAAAATATTAGAGAGAGAGATTGAACTCCAAATTTTATTCTACTTAATTCTATAAGGGTACCAAAGTACCAAATTTTGAGCAGCTGAAAACTGTTTAAAAATAATTAATAATTAAACATATTTTAACGTTTTTTTAGTCTATATACAAATATTATTAAATAAACTTAGACATTACGATTTGATGTTACTACATTTATGAGAAAAATAATAGTTTTTTACAAGGTGAGATTATATTTTTCTTATTAAATGAGCAGTTTTTGTGATTATGTGTAAATGGTCTCTGGGCAACGATGATTTTCATTCACGATGAAAACCATTACGTTATTAGTGAGCTGTATGCATGTATTAAAATGTTTGTGTTGTAATAGTAGTAAAATTTCTTATTTATACTACATACACTTAGCGTTTGCTAACAGCAAACGTAGATATGCTAGGATAGGCTAGTTAATATGAATTAACTATAGGGTTGACATGTACCTCTTTCTCATGGTACGTACAGTAACGTTAAAATGAACACCTATAAAATGATTTGATTTTAAATAACTTTTTTATTATTTTTACGTTAAAGACTTCTTGATTTAATAGTTTTGTTACAAAGGTTCTTTGTTTCTCTTTTTAAAAAAAATTGATTAGGGTATGAGTACTAAAATAAGCAAACTCTGAATACATTGCATTGAATGAAACAAATAATGCAAGATAATATTATTAGATTAAAGATAGTTATAATTTATTCAATACAGAAGTCCTGTCTACATCTAACTCCTTACAGTATCAGTAGCTGTGTAGCAATGTTTATCTCATTAAGTCCGTACCCAAGTCTGTTGAGAGACAAATACGCTGGAAATGTTTAGATTGGGAACGAACACAAAGACAGTTAGTACATTGGACTGAACCGTGGCAGACAAGTCTGACACAAAGATGTAGTCAAAACATTATTTTATATGTCTAAACAAGGTTTCAATGGGTAATTATATTGTTGTTAAATAATAATAATGAAATAAATCATTTAATTTATTATTACATTATACGTAAATACGTTCTTGTATAACTTATATAACTTCATTTAACTAACAAGGTAACATTGATTTCCCGGAATTATCTTGATGAAATGAATTTACTTTTACCGGCGTAAAAACGACGGAAACATAAACTGGAGACGAAATTAAAAATCTCAAAGATTATCAGATCTTATCGAAACTAGTTTCAAAATATCTGTCAATGTTGAAACTAATAGTACGGAATTGTAATTACTTTTTTATTTTCTAAGTATGTTAAATCATTACTTAAATATTTTAATGGCGAAATCTCTGTTTGAGAAAAGTATTTATAAGATTTGGAATAGCTGAAATTTATATATTATAAATTATAATTTAAATGCTGGTTAAAAAGAGTCTCAGTAATCTCTATGACATTATCAGCAATGACAAAATGGGATTTTAATATCAATTATTGTATAATCTGTTCAGGCTTCTAATACATAAATCCCATTAAGCGATTAAAAGCATGAATTTTATTAATAATTAAGTTGCTCTTGCTCCGTAACTTTGGTTAAGGAAGTTAAGAAAATATTTGCAATTAAATTAATATGAATGTGTATGCAATAAGTTCCATAAGAAGTTTAATTATGTTAGGATATTAATAAAAAGAAAAAAAAATAACATACTCCTTATACATTAAGTATGTATTTGTATAAGACATTAAAAGCTATTTCAATAAAGATTCTAATATATATTGCATCTACGTTCCGACATCATAATATGTAAACACACCTCGTTAATATTAACTTACTTATAATTCTAAAACTAATTGCTTATTACTGAAAATAAATCAAATGTAACAACAATTTTAAACATCATTGACTCGATTTGAATTGGCTTCGGTCATTTCACAAAGCCATCAATAATCGTCATGGTTGGCAGCCATTTTCAGATAATGACGTCACATGCAAGCTATACCTACACATCATTTATCGTATAGATTTTTATTAGTTCATAACTCTTGCATTTATGTAAGGGTCTTTAATATATACGAGTTAAGAGCCTGAAAACATGAAACCATGAAAGGAAATTTTAGATGTTCTAGTATGTTTAAAATATACCAAACAAAATTTTGCAGTTTGAATTAAACGTTTATCTTACCTAAGGTTTGATACTTTGCAGGAATGCTTAACTTTTGTTTCTTAATATTCTAAACAAATATTAAAAATAAAATATAATTTTATTTCCTCATTTCGCAAGTATGATAAATCACATTCAAATAATTTTTCTCTGACTGATTGGCTTTGAATGTCATGCAAATTTTTATTGCCTTTGTATGTTTAACTAAAAAACAGCATTGCATTTGTATCGTTATTAAAAAAAAGGAACCTTGAATCCAATAAATTAGTAAATGTAGTAAATGTTGATTACTTAAAAATGGAAATGACATTTACCCTTTTGTAGCCACATATTGGCTGATATATTGCTGATATGGGGCGGCGATAGTGCTTTGTACACAGTAATTGTCGGACGTGAATGAAAACAGGACGCAGGAACCACAGGGTATAGGTAGAAGGTATATAAGTCTACGATATATGTTTAAGCCGGTATAAACAAACACTGTTGAAACATGATATTCTTAATAATATTTTTACATCTGATCATATTATACATGGTAAATATTATTAATAAATATAATTCACACGACCGCGTTATTTAAAAAACTTTCATTAACAGAGTTATTTAAATTGTAAATAAGATATAATTAGTGAAGTTATTTTAGAGTTAAGTTTAGAGTTATTTTACAATTAAAACCTTAAAAGATTATGAATTGATATCTTATATCCTATAACTTTTAAAACTTTACAAAACATGTAATACTGATTAGTACTACATTTTAAGGGTATAAAATTATCGAGGAGAATGCATTGTCAATAATTTTAGTTCAGGTTTCAAATAATTTTGCAAGTAGTTCATTTAGGTACGTTTATTTATAAAAATGTAGTGTCCAAGTTCAATCATAGTTGATCTCGGCGTGATTGAATTGGACACTACTCCTCTGGATTAAGCACAGCTGTCCTATTATACAAAACCCTGTCAGTATACATGGTCCCTGTGATAGCGATAAACTCTCCTTGAGACAATAGTAATCCTAATATTGGATGTCTATAGAAAATAAATTTTCTTCGTACTGTGGTTTAATTTTATAATGTCTTTAAAATATGGAACTACATTTGTATACGGTATAGTTTATAAACTGACTGAAACTGACCTAGAAGAGATTAAACTCTCGTTGTATTTTGATATTTGGGATGATTTTTGTAGAATATTTTAAACCAATTTTAAATACTAATTTATATAAACATTTTATAAACACAGAACAGGTATTAAAATCACACTGTACTAATTAATTTAAGAGCCTGCTCACACTGTGACCCCTCATGTTGCACTCGATGAATATTCAGTTGCCACTCATCCTTCCAGCATCAACACTCACACTAGTGCAAGTATACACACATTCAAATAAGAACAAGACGTTCGATATATAAGCTGACGGGTATACTAAATAGATTAAAAATATATATCCACACATCAAGTATTTAAAGCGGTGTGTAATCGTGTAGTAAAAAGCATTTTGTACGATATTCTGAAGTTTTACACCCCTCAGGTTATAAATACGAAAAATGGTCTCAAATGTATCTTCTTATTTTCATATGTGATCTTGAATTTCTCAGATAAAGCATATCATATGAATACTTGAGAACTTATAATAAATCTTTATTTAAAACTAATTTATTTCTTAAATCTAAATGCGCTTGCAAATTTGTTCATAAATATTATACCATACTTTTAATATCCTTTAAAAAGTATGTTATTGATTTACATCATAATTAGTTTTTACGCAAAATAATATTGAGTATCTCAAATGGACCTAATATTTGCCTAAATTCCTTTAGAATACTTTGCACATTGTAAACGTAGAATATGTTCAGTACGTTTGATTAATTAAGGGCTAGTTAACGATAGGCAGTTAGTAATTTGGTGCGAATTAATGTCCTAAGTGCTTTATCACGAGCGAGCACTACAATTAAGTCTAATCTACATATGCATATGCAAATGGACTTGATTAATAATTAGAACCCGGAATTCTCAAATTAAAAAAATACTGGTACAATGTAGATAGTTTTTATTCACATTGCTTGTAATTGATGTCTAATTTACATACAACCTTGTTCCACTTAATAAATGAAAATCAATTAAAAATCAAGAATGTTAGTGTATATGTAATAAGGGTTAATAAGTTACATAGACTAGAGATTTAGGAGAAGCTACAAATTATTCCAATATTTCCACGTACATCAACATATCCTTAAAGATTAAGGAACATAGCATCACGAACGCGTTTGCGGAATTTCATCAACAGAACCACATTCCACTCGCGTTGACTTGAGATGCCGACGAGACTCCGAATTACTAGGGCTATTATAACAAGATTACGGCTTCATATTTTAACAATATAAGTGATAGATTAGTGATTTTTTTTTAAATAGTCTTAAATCATAAAACTACCACTTATATTGTAACGTAAACGCATTAGAAACATATATTTTAAAATGAATTATCGTCGGTACAAATAGGATTTACTAATTATTATATAAAATATAAAAATTAAAATAGTACACCATTTTTGTATTAAATGTTAAAAATAAATCACATAAAGTGGAGCCACTCGTTCATTTTAAATGTAATTTTGAATAAGTAGTTGTGAATTCAAGTTCGTTCTATAAGTGATGAAGTTTAAATATAGCCGAGCGGTTAGCGCTCGTCGTATCTCTCGCGGGCAGGCGTTGTCGACGCTTGATAAAAACTACTTCGAAGTGTAAGTAGAGAATAACTCTGTGAGTTTTTCTATTCAATATTATACATACAAATAGCATAACTCTGAGAGGCAATGGAATCTTTAAAATTAAATTCACCTGAAAATAATAATGAAGTAGTCTTTCTTAAAAATCTTTCGTATGGTTCTTAGGTTTAATACTATAACTTTATGTATTACCTAACTTTCCGTGTTATGGTAATATGGAATTTGCATAAAATATATCTTGTATCAATGGGATAAATTATGTTGCCTCTGTTCTTTTTAATCTATGGACAACGTGCGCATGTTTTTTAGATACTTACTTCTTTATTACTTCGGGCTGCACTAACTCGGCCGGCATTTGTCAGCTTTGTTCGGATAAATGGCGATTACGGTTTTATTAGATGTCCCGCGAGTTTTTATTATTAAACTTATTTAACAAACTTTTAACAACCGACTCTTTAATAATGTAGGTTATGTAGTTACACTCGACTTATTTGAGTTTTAATACAAATTTTGACGAGTATCATGCAGTTTTAACGATGATTGCTCTAGTGTTTGATTATAAAATTAAGCTTGCCCAACAAGTGGGCGACCGTATTATAAACAACTATTAAACCTAGTACAACATAAAGTAATAGGCCATAAACTTCTATAAGCTTAACAAATGTCTGTTATGAAATGTATAAGCTTTTGACATAACCTAAAACTATAACACTTCAATGTCTGTTGACGGATAATAACTTCATCTAATAGGGGTGGATTTAATATACTTCATTAATAAACTACAATATATATAATTAACTTAACGTTTATTTTTGTTTTGTTTCTAGGGAGCATGAATCTTCATCACTGTCAGAGTTGTATTCTGAGTAATACAGATAGTAGTATAATATTCTACACTATTAACGATGTTGTTATTTTTTGTACATAAAATGTTTAAAGGTACTTTAGCTTTATTCATTTTAAACATTGGGTTACATATGATATTTTTATCTTTTTAATAAAAGGGCCAATTTGATCTCAAATGTGAGACATTAGATTAGAAAACAGCTGGATGTTGAATTTAGTTATTGATTTGTTTTTAAACTGTATGATTCTTCTTTGATTTATTTTGTTTACCAACTGAAAATTCAAAATATCGCGTTAGTTACGAATACGAATTCCACCTACAAACGCTAGAGAAACATCTCGGAAAAATTATTTGTATAGGAAAACTTCTGTAAAAGAAAGCACGGTACATTTTAGGTTCCATTAGTTGTGGTCTGGTAACGTTGATCTCAGAAATAAATCAAGTATTTGATTGTCTAATGTATTGTAGCTTAACTATACAAAACCAAGTATTCTGGACAAATTACAATGGAATTGTATTGTCAGAAATTACTAACCATGATGAAAAAGCTATCTGTGAAACAAACGAGACTAATCAAATGTTCTGGCTCAGTGCTACTTTAGGACAAAGCTAGACCCTCTGCTTCATTACAGACGGTTGCCTAATTAGAAATTAGAGGATCTGCGAATGGGATGTCTCCTGCTCCCCGGACCTTGCTCTAATGATAATATATTTTTTCGTTATCTGGACAAACGATGGCAATGTTTATTCTTGCTTAAACTCAATTTCGGTGAGATAGTCATACCCACCTTTAATAATTATTTTGATTCTCGCTCTAACAACTTTATCGTTCAACGGAATCAATGTAGATTAAATCAAAAATCCTTAAAATGTTGAAAGTAATGATAATGGTACATACTTTGATTGATTGAATTTATATTTATATTTTTTTATATATAGTTTTTATATTTATTTTAAATATATTTTCTATTATTTTTTATTAATTTAATTTTCATATAAAATACTAATTTTATATGTAAAAACCTAATATTATCAAATGAAGGTTAAGGTTTATCTCATATATTATAATTTCAATAAAAATCTTCGTGAATGATAGTAAAAGAAGTAGAAAAAGTGAATTTTTAAATGAACTGTTAATATTATGTAAGGGATGTACATTTACAAGAGCGTATTTGTATCTTACAAGCCCATTAAATTTATATAAATTTAATTCTTAGACGTAATTTTAGTAAGACAAATCATATAACTAAAGTTTGTAGCGTCTGATGGATAATTTAGTTAGTCTATGGCGCGTAGCAGCATCTCCCGCCATTTGTGGTCGGTGTTGAGACGCGCGAGGTCGTGCTACGCGCTACGCCGTAGCTCAAAGCGCTACGGGAACTAAAGTTTCAAATAGTTAATGTGATTGAGTGCTGAGGAATGTTTAAACGTAGAACTTAAGTGAAGTTTGAGTTGGAATAGCAGCGTAAGTATTAATTACAAATAAAGTCAACTTAAAAAATATTAAAAAAAAAGTAATCTACCATAATTAAATAAGTATAATGTTAATAAAACAGACATACTAACGATATATTTTTTTTAACGACGTAAATTATTCAATAACACTGATTTTGCAAATATTTTGATAAAAAGAAAAATATACTGAATTAAAATAATAAGTGAAGGTTTATATTGTTGTATGTATAATGTTTAATCTTTTTTTTTAGGAGTTGAAAATAATTCAATTATAATTGTTATCTTGTCGTTTATCGTTGTAATGAGATAATTTTTTTTTTTCATATATATTTTGACATCAAAGTTGGAAACATTATTTATATTTAATTCATTATTATTAATTGTAAATACAAAATAAAATGTGTAAGTTATATTCATGAAAAAGAGCAAAGTATATTACAAAGTATGTAAGTATGAAGTATATATTATTTAAATATGATATGCTTTCTTTGCGTTATCAGTCAATTATACAATTATAAAACATGTCCACAATATACGTTACCTAAATCCAGAAAACCACAAAATTAAAACTGCTTGTTTAGTAGGCATTAGTTTTAGAATATACTCGGGTAGTACTTGGCTAAACGTTGTATTCAAAATCAAACTTCGGAAGGGTTTATAAAGAAGATGAAAGATCTTAAGGCAATTGCCTCAGTCAGTAAAAGTTTGTATAGTTAGCCATTATAATATATATTCAAATTTAATTCAAATACATAAAGATAACGTTTTTTTCTTATGAGCCGACGTAGCCAGTGGTGGACATCTATGGTAATGGTAAAATGGTATTTTTTTTAAATATTTCAAGAGACCACGAACATAAACACGCTTAGTAGATTTAAGTACTATTAGCTTTAATTAAGTCCATGAAACAGATCAAACGACAAAGCGAAATGACGAATTGTGTAACAAAGGAATTTAATTTGCGAGCTGTTTCATTAACGTTACACAGCTATCGATTTCTAAAATTGGATATTTAAAAGCAATTAATGTTATTTTATTAAACGGATATTAATTTAAAAGTAACATTTTATTGTTGATTGTTCATTCGTAGAAGTTTTAATTGAAATTATATTGAAACTCAGTCCAATATGTAATAATTTTTCGTTAGAAATGAATACAAATTATTTGTTGCAAAATTACACAACTATATTAAAAAGTTCATTACAAAACCATTCCAGACCAACCGCACTTTTAATAATATACTACATACATAAAAATCCTTGCTATCCTTTCCAAGAATGAAAATAGCTTATAACAATAGCCCGGTTTAAAAGAATGCCAAGTAATACAGGAGTGTTTTGTTTGGGACATCCAGACGGACGGTAACTTACGTATTATGTATATGTAACCATTGTTGTATGGATAAAAATGTAATGAAACTACGAACAATATGTTTCGTGAATTCGTCATTCGACGTCAAGATTTATTATTTTTAAAGTAATAAACTTGATTTAAATTTTTTACATGGAAAATTACTATGTATGTATCCTATTAAATTGTAATTCCAATCAGCCTAAGCACATAACCCTAGCTGTAGTTATTTGACTGTAGCTTGTTCATGGTCTAACTCGACAGGGTTAGTAGCGTCGTCTCATACAATAGGAGATAAACTTTCGAACTGTGAGTAGAATAGGAAGCACTACCTTTGTATTTTGCCTACCAATGTCCGGTTATTAATCCCTACAATATCTAACGGCTTACCGATAACAAAAATACCTAATATAAATAAATCTACTATTGAAACCTGTACTAGCCTAGATGATAATAATAATGGAAACAAAATAAAAATAATAATTTAGACATATTTAAAATATGGAAACACTAATTTGATGCCAACATTTTAAAGGAATTATTATATGAACACTAAATCATACTATAACATTCACATTATCATCCAACTTGCATACAATAGCAACTTTATAATACCGATATTCGCAGGGCATGGCGTGGGTCGCAGCCGGAAACCTCGTGTTCCTGCTGCTGGCGGGTGAGTCCTTTTTGTTGGTAAAGTTATATCTTGTATTGTATTGCATTCTGTTATTGGAACCTAATAGACTATAATTATATTATAGAGGTATTAGTATAATATTTTGGAATACATAATGGTTTTCTGTAAACTTATTACATTTGTATATTACCAATATTGAAAAATAATTAAAATCACCACAGAACAAATTAATTCTGACCTATATACCTTTTTCCGGAATGAGAATAGCCGAATGTGCGGTCAGGTACATCAATTTTAACAATGGCTATAATCGTCCCATTTAGTTTTTATTGTTCTCTAATTGTACACGAATATCTATTTTACGTATCATTGCGTTATGAATGTTATATCTTTCTATAGTAAAATATAATATATACATAATTGTAGATATATTTTATACTTTAAAGGAAAATAAAAGACAGTTGCACCTTTTATAAAGGTAAAAGCGGTCAAAATTCTCTTTACTTTTTTGTACATATTCTTGGTGTTTGTATCGAAAACAAAATATAAAACCAACACATCCAAAGGACTAAAGGGACTGCTTCATGGGGGCGCTAAGGGTTTGAAGTACATTGTCATTGACATACGAAATGTTTGCTTTTAGGCACGTTTCATTAGATTTTATCTTAGTAATCGAAATTTTGTTCCAGTATATACTTAATACTTAATATCCAGTATATACTTAAACAAAATAACCAAATTTATATTTGTAAATGTTGTGACAATAATATTAAATTGAATATTTATCGACAATACCTTAATATTATATAATATATATATCGGTAACTGCTGGGACGATATAATCTAGGTATATTAAGTAGTTTACACTAGGTAAGTCATGTTTAGATAAATCTTAATGCTTAGGACCTCTTATTTAGACAAACCTATATTTAACCTCATTTCGATATGATAAATTAGATAGTATTATTTATGAATTATCTCAAATTTTAGAATAGACAACATTATAATTGGAGTAGATAAAATTCATCGCGTTATTGAGTATCCCCAATAGAATAAATAACAACGCAACTTTGTGATTAATGAAGCATTGTTAAAAATACGAAATAATTAGGAATTCGTAAGATTAGGCATTAGATTCATATATTGTCAAACTACACGTAAAAGTGTGTAAGGCCTTAGGATAAGGTAAAATAGCTAAGAAAAATATTAATGTGAACAAATGGAAGGTTAGGTATAGCAATAAATATTAACATCACGATAGTCTTCTTTGTTCACATATTTTAATATTCATTTATTAAGAATTCAATTTTTTTACTGATCTACTGGATACCTACGGTATTTTAATTAGTAGGTATAGAATTATAATTTTAGCCATTAAATGCAATTAAACATGTTAAATATTTTATGAGTTATTTCATAATTGTAAATTAATTAAACTTATTGTATATAATAATCAAATACGATAATTATTTTTACACTTCATTTTAAAATGTTTTTTACATGTTTCGGAATAAAACTATTAAAGTAAGATATTAAAATGTTTGGAAAAGTTTTTACATAAAATCATCAATAGTTTACCAACATTAATCAAAATAATTATGTTTATAGAAAGCAGGTATCAAAGTTAAAAAATAGTCCATAGCAATATCGCAAAATAAATCATCATCAGATGCATCAAAGGTGCGCCGTTGGCCCCCGCCCACCATTTTATTGCGACCTATCGAGGCTTTTTATCCAAAACATAACTACCAACCTTAACAGATCAACTTATTCTGGTTGTAGAGGAGGTGTTGCCCCACTTTTTAATTACATGCATCATGACGATAGTGCAATTTTAAAAAGGATTTCGAGGATTTTTACTGAATATCGCACGATCTTTGTTTTACGCGGATATTAAATCGGGTCATCAATGTACGGAATTTAATACATCAGACGAACTAATAATTTATAGTTTATATTAATATATACTAATAATTTGTATCCCTCGTTATTTCCGATGGAATCCAATTAAATGTTATAGTAATTACAATTTATTGATAAGCCTGCAAGTATTTCTCCAATTAGCCGAGTAGAAGTTTCATGAGAATTTGAATTTCATACTCGTCTAATTTAATTAATACTTTAAACAAATATTTGATAACATACTGATATATATTTGGTTATACCCAAACTTCCGTTTCTCGATCTTGTTCTGTTCTGGATCGAGTTCTGTTTTCGGTGGCCAAACTTTTTAAAAGCCCAACAATTTTAAAAACAATTCTGTTGTTTCGGGCACAATATTGATACTATTCGATAAATCAGTCAGGACGATGCTTATATGCTTATATACGTGATTTATCATCAACAGCGATCCGTATTGCCTCGCAAATATTTGCTGCGTGATTGAATTTGAGTTTTATGGCTTCAAGATGACCTGGACAGCGTGTTGATATACGTCTATGACACGATGACGTAGTTTATAGTTCAAAATGAGTTTCGTTAACATTTTTCCGTTACGTACAGCTAACTTTTTTCCGTTAAGTAAAATTTTTAAACTAACGAACGAACGAAACGAAATAGTTTCTTATTTTCATAAAAATACAATAGCTTATAGGGAGAGACAACACTATTAAAATACACGCTTTGAGGCTGAATGTTCTTTGTGTAGTAGAGTTAAAATAAATTACTTAAAATATACTACTTGAACTATTTAAAACAATTTCCATACCTACCTTTTAAAATTTGAATAAATTTATATTTTTTTACGTAAAAGAGTTAAAAGAAAATACTTAAAAAAGATTACATTTTAAAATAATTTCCATGCAAACCTTCTAAATTTCAAATAAATGTATAGTATTCTGATTGGTCAGCAGAACAAGATGGCGGTCAGACAGCAAACATCGATGATTGGAAGCAAGTGGAGCTCTAGATAAGTGAAATGCTTTCATATCGCTACTAATTGATACTCTATGCGCTAAAATAATAGACTTAGTCTAACATATTCATATTTTACACAAATTGATGATAAAACTCGTTATGTTATAATATTGTTGAACTGTATTCATTAAAAGTATTTTATCTAAAACTATTGTAATAATTCTGTGTTGAGATTTAAATTTAATGAAATATATTAATAATGTTTTATGATTTATAATTTTGTGGATGTGAATAATTAGTTGGATTGAGCTATTTTATAAGAATAAACAAGGTACCAAATATATTGGTATTACATATTATAAAAAATGCTCTATATACTAACGATTATAAATGGTTTTTTTAAAGACATTTATTATTAATTTCATTAAAAAAATATTGTATATTATTGATTTCACAATGAAATGATGCGAAAAACACGCTTCCCTTCTCTCACTAGTCGGATCAACTCATCTGCTTCTATAATTTGCTACAGATACTGAAATCCGCGGTCCATTAAATATCCTGTGGTTTTAATCTGCATATCATATTTAATGATGCGCAATTCGTTATCCGACTGTGTGATTTATATATAAATAGTAAAGGTTTTAATGTTCTGTATTATCTCAATACCAATGGAAGGGAAAACTATTGATAATTTCGACAAATATGCGATTCCATAATTTCAAACGAGCTTTCACCTAAACATTATACGAATGTATGCACGAATAAATACATATTCAATTTTACGTATACAATACAAGGTAGCAGCCGTTTATTAAATATTTTATTTAAATACCTTACATTGTGTTTTCATTAACTTGTAGTTATGAAAAACGTTAAAAAAAGATTACATTAAAAGATATAATTTAGACTTATATAAGGATTATATTAAGAGAGAAATACTCTAAAAGATAGACTAAGAAGTTGAAATCTAGCATCTTATGTTTTTAATCACTATATTTAATCAGAGTTACTGTAAGTCTGTATGGAGAAAATAATCCTATATTTGCATAGACACGAACGGGTATTAACGCTGGTCGGATACCTGTCAGCAGTGTATGTGAAACACTGACTGTGCCAAGTTTCCATTATACAAAAAGTTTTATAGGTTACTCCATGTTTATACATAAACAAACTGTTTATTAAACGGTAGTAGAAAATATGATTTATATGACATTAGAATATAAATGTTTTGAGTACTTAAGTAACTTTATAGTATTTAGTACGTTATTTGTATATATATATAAAGTATTATATCAGGTCTTTACAAAGTTTAAACCGTGTAATGGAGCTGCGTCCAAGCTGCCACCTCCTGGCGTAATCGCCTTTATTGCAGACATCAGAAGTACGAATAACAATTTCGCTTACGGCAATTAAGCGCTTGAATTGTATTGCTAATGAAATATAAACCTTTCGAAAAGGAATGAAACACGCTTAAACTTGCTCATTAAAGCATAATTTTAATTTATACTATCCCACCTAAATAACTGAAGAATTGTAGACTTTACATACATACCATTTTAGTTCTTCACAAGTAGATGCGACGGGTCACCAAGAGCTAAAATTGTACTACAAATTTGAACAATAAAAAAAATATATTATCTTTTGTTCATGTTCTTCCTAATCACCTAATATATCAAATATTATTAATAACTAATTAGATCACTGGTATGTGTGTATGTGAACACAAAGTTAATGCTTCTTGATATTAATTTCAGAACATACAAGATACTAAGTACTATATTTTGAACAAAATTAGAAATTATTTACATCGTGACGATTTCAAGCATCTTACAAACAAAACATAACTGTAAAGCAAATACTCGTCAGCACCCAAATGGAACGTCTTAGTCCCAAATATTCGAGAACATTCGAGACCATTCGAGAGGGATCCAGTACATTCGAGATAATCCGACAAATTCCCGCGCGGTTTGTTCGCTTTGCAATGGAAATTACTTTAGCGAGTGTAACAATGCCTCCAGAGTATCTTTCTTAACGTGCAATGTAAATATCTTTAGTTTGTTCTTATACTGAGAGTTCCTTCTTTTATTTAACAAACATTTTAATTTATCTAATGTATTTCTTTTTTGAAGTTGAAAATTATATGTAACAGCTTCTATGTCTGTAAAAGCCAATTTCTTCAGAATATATTTAAAACAAAGACAAAGATAGAAAGACTTGTGCTAATATTAGTCAGAGAAAATTTCAATTTGTTTTCTTTGTTCTAAAATTGAATAGAATTTTATATGTAATGTGGGTATATTTTACTATCACTGTAAACACATCGAATCATCTTATCAATAAGTTGCCAATGTCGAGTTTTTTTTATCATTCTGTAGTTTTCGTAAGGTTATTACATTTTTACAAATCAATCGATTTTCTCTTATAAATGTTAAAAGTTAGGAACAGCTACGTAATTGACGCTGAAATGCTATCAGTCAGATCCAAAAAGCAAGCCACAAAAAAATCTCTTTGTCCCATAATCCGGGTTTGATTGCATCGATACCCATATTAATCTTCGAAAATGAACCGTTTCACTTGTATGTAGAGCTAGAAAGTTCATTGAAATCAAAACCGATTTTCTATGAGTCAAAATATCTCATTATTAATCAATTATAACTGTATAATTCGAATTATTATTTTTTTAATGTTATTTAACATTTATTCTATGCATACTTAAAAAATACTTGAACAGATTAACTTTAAAAAGTGTGTGTTTGAAAATTTAAAAAGAATTGCAAAATATTGAGCCACTCATAAAAGATAAATAGAAAAATAAATAAAATAAAAAATAATCTTGACTAAAAAATTTAAAGTTATACTATACATAGCTTCACATTATAAATACACTTATTTATTATTAAATGGAATTGTGCAGTAAATTAAAATTCCAATTACGGAAACCACATCACGTAAGACCTATAAATGGTACGTGGACGTATCCGCTCCAGGGCGTGATGATGACAGCTGCATCCATTATGTATTGTAATATGCACGACAGATGGTCTGCGCATGTATGAAATGGGTACAGCTTTTTAAAATTTACTAAAATAGATATAAAAGCGCATTAGTAGGAAATTATTTAATTACAAACATTTCTTCATAACGAGCAGCTTTGAATTAATTATTTAAGCTCTTTCACATAATAATATTCTTTAAGCTATAATAGTAGTTATATGAAATCACAAGTACCTAAGTTAAGGTAAATAAACCCTTGTAATTATAATACACCAAACAATAACTAGTTAATAAATAAAGATCAATTAATACCGTTATTCAAGTCTCAGATAAACTTTTATTATTCATTAATTGATTTGATAGTTTTATATGTACTATTTGTTATAATATAAATGTTATTTCGTTATTAAGATCTCTATTACAAAGGTGCGAATTATTTTATATATAATTTAATTTCCTCCTAATCTTACCTGCACGGGGACGATTAGATTTTTAGGTGTAGATTCAATAAAACATGAATTTACTGCAAGTTTAAAAAATAATTGTGTTAACGACGCGGGATCAGTCGAACTGCGAACAGTTATTACTTCGACTGTGCGATCTCATACATTACGGGATTCAAACAAATCCCCTCTCTACTTCGAGTTTTGGGGATTACCGTTCGGGCGTTGATATCTTGTAATAGTGGTAAAATAGGAATATTGCTTATAACATTATATAGAACTTGGGTCAGCAAATACAGCCTGTTTTAATAAGAAAATAGATAATAAAATAAAAATATTGGTGTACGATATAAACGAAAGCCTAAAAAGTAAATTTAAATTAACGACAAGTGGAGCATCGTGCTTAATTCGAGTAAACTGTTGTTTATTTTCTCTCTAATTCAATTAGGTTCGTGTTCGCGCATTGATATTCTAATTGCGTTCAGATTTTGGTTTTATTTTTACTCGTTTTTATCTAATTCGAAGAGGTTTAGGGTAAAACCAAATAGAAATGAAAGTTTTAAGATTTTACAAATCGCTTTATTCTCATTCTCTCAAAGTCTTTTCTCATACTCATCATAAGTATTTTTTTTTTATTTAATTCTGTTATTTAGGGTTGTTTGTAGAATGTGTTTATGATGAATGCGGGGAACATGACATGTTGCACTTTGGATAGCTAGACAACATTTTGGGACTATTTTAATTAAATAAAATAACATAACTATATTGTTGTAGAGATATTTGAGTATATAGTGTAATTGTCTTGAGATATATTTTAAAACTACACCTTGACGAAAAAGCAAAAATGTCTATATAAGTGTATATAAAGAATATTTTAAATGGAACATAAATGAAAACATTTCTAATATGAATCTAAAACAAAAATGTTTTCAATTTCAAAGTCCAATGTTTATGGTATATACATGAGGTCACAGAACAACGTTGGCCTAATTTTTTGGTGAATATTCTTTGTATGCACTTTTTATTTGTTTATCTCCTAAATCCACCTTTTGTTCAGTTGTCCGAATTTTTGCTGTTTGGAGCACTCAAACTGGTACCGACCTTAAAACAATTGAGATGAATATTTATACTGCATTTTTTATATATTGAATGAAAGTAAAATTTTCTCTTAATTTTAAGAGATAAATGTTCTGTTTTGATTTAAGACCATTAATGTAGCGTAATATAAAAATTTAAAAAATAGTGGAACATCGATTAAGACTGATCTATATAGATTTTACTCTAAAATAATGTTCTTGGTCTTTTTTTAAAGATTTAAAATATTTTAGTATAGTAAATTATAGTTTCTGAAAAGAAGATAACATATTTTGCTCCCTGTTTCTGATTTATATGCAAAAACATGGCCGCCGTTTATAAGCTGATGGTTATTAAGAGAGGAAATATTTTAATATATGTGTACACAGGGTGTCACGGCGAGCTATAAAAGCAATTAGTGACAATGGTACGTAGGTAATGGCTTTTATGGGCCAATGCTCGATCTGGCTCTCAGCCAACAAGCGAGACCAAACATTAACCATCCCTTTCCAACCAACGCCATATTGGATTGGTAGAATTTTTCATTTCCGAAAACAGCTACAGGCGGTTTTATTAAATTTTATAACTTTTTTCGACATTATTCTGGTAAAACGCAATGGACCGTTTTTGGGTTATTGATTTATTTACGTATGCATAAATTTTGGTGGATTATCGTGACGTTTGTTTTGTGCATGTAGGTCGTCGGAACCGTTATGCAACTCAACACACGCATCACTAAAATATATATTATTCATGTAGGTTTGTCTATTTATTATCATATTTTAATTAAATTTATCATTTGATTATGTTTGATTTCATCTCAATATGGTTTGATTAATTATAATTTTTGGTTTCTTAATTTTATAGACTTTCCTACAGAATAGTAACTTTATATTACGTATGAATAATCAATTTTAAAAAATAAGAATATTTAATAAGGTACATATAATATTAAAATCTAAATGTTCATTCTAAAAGTGAGCACTAGAATTTTTTAAATGTTATAAGAAAAAATATATAGAACAAGGAATAAACTATTCGTGTGAATAAATGAATTTAATTTAGAAATTAATGAAATTTTTCAAACTGTGTGTTTTTTTTTTAAAGTGTTTTTTTATGTCGGCCATGTATTTTAAATGGTTTAAATACCTTTTATACATAGCTGTAGGTCGTTCTGACGCTCACAATGACTTTAATCTTACTTTATTACTTGGAAGCGCTCTGTAAGGTTTCATTAATACAGGATAAGTAGGATGGCCCTGATTCGGTATAAAATATTATTATTGCTTTGATTTTGATGAGAAATATCAAATTTAACCATATTTTTATATCTATCAAACTTTTAAATTATTCTATGTTTGTTTATTCTATATACTCAAAATTTTTTAATAATTCTATGTACATAATGTCAAAACATTTTAAATATTAATAATTATAATTAATGAATTATAATAAGTAATTGACATTTACTTTATTTTATTTTTTAGCACATTTTATATCAACATTTATATATTTAATTCTAGATCCAACATTGCCAAATTTGTGAATCATTATAAAATAAGGAAAAAACATAAGCCACGGTATTACCTAAAAAAAAAAGGTTTTTCACCCAAAATTGCGACATCAAGAGGTTCTTTGTTTTATAATGAGTGTAAATCCGTCGAAAAATCATGAAAGACCCTGTTTCCGGGAGTTAATAATATAAATGTAAATAATAAATGGAACATGGACCTTACATAATACGATCCATGTTACATTTATTTAACTGAAACTTAATGCATTAACTTAACATTACATGGTTTTTAGAATAACTAGAATGGAAGATTAAACAAAAATTATTCAAATTTATTTTTCTACAACTACATACCTATAAGGTTTTGCTTAATCTGTTTTAGAAGAATTAGAACATAATTCTTGAATATAACCTTAACAAAATTAATTGCTTCGTTAATATAAAGGAATAATTCCCTATCATTGATGTATTAATGTCACTCTACTAACGAGAGGTAGTAATAAGATGATTTAGACGGCTTCACTTCCTACTTCCCTTGACAATTGTTGGCTCGACTACATTGTCGCTACCTTCATAATTGCATATTCATTTTGACATTCAGCGCATGAGCGTATTATATAATCATATTCTTCTATAAAATATAATTTTACTACTGTTAACAATACATAAAATAACCGTCATATTCTATTAAAATACCTTATCATATTCATTATGAATAATTATACAACATTAGAATAGGAAATATATAAGACCGTTGAGCTAAGATGGAGAAAAATCAACCTATCGTGACCGGTTTTGATAAGTATTTCACGACAGTTTTCAGGTGGTTATCTAGATATTGTGAATGAAACCTCTGAAACTGTCGAAGTATTAACTTCGACGAAACTTGATAGATAATAGACGGAATTATACAGTTATATGCAGGGCCATTTAATTTGTATAACGGTATAAACTGATTATGTGAATAGGGTAACTACAACTTAATCATTATAACCGAAATATAAATTTATAAATATAATATTCTCTGACTGAATTTTCAAATATAAAATTCGTAACGTAATTCGAAAGGCAATGATCGATAAAAAATATATATTTAATAAAAATATATAAATTAAATTATAAATTAAATAATATAAAGGTATAAAAATTTCTACATGATATATTTATTTGTCAGAAACTTTATCCGAAATGTGTTTGAAGCGACATTGATAAAGTATTTCATTCTGACATAGAAACAATATTCACACAAATGCTTTGTCTAATCCGTAGAGCGCTTTTAATTGCCAACGCTGTATTAAACAGCTAAATAGTTTTTTTGTAGTCTCATATACCACAAAGGGAAGTAACTATCAAGCTCGGCTTCACGCATCGCGTCATCACAATCACTTTGTAGCGCTTGAACAACTTTGCCATACCCCTGGGTAGGTGATAAGCTTACGGTGTTTTGCACTTTGTCTATTTAATAAAATGGAATTAGCAGAACTTATGTACAATTGTATATTTAATTGTTTTCTCGAATAATTCTGTAATATTGGAATATTTGAGAGATATTGTTTTTTTTTAAATCGATTTATTTTTTATAGCAATTTTTTTATAATGCTTTTTCATAATGTTTATATAAAAATTATTAGTTTTGCAGCTTTAAGAACATGTATCGTATGTTATGAGAGCTGCTCCCGAACATTTATTATATGTCGTTAAAACTGCTTCAAGAATTAAGGAATACGTTCTATTATACGTCGTACGTTCTACGTATTATTATACGACCAATTTTACATTTCGTTTATGGCTAAAATATATGTCATTGAATATATTTTTTTTTTTCATAGACGTTTAAGGTATATTTAAATTTTAGAGTCTCGATATTTTTGAAAATAAATAAACATGTCGAATGCTTAAATCTACATGTATTGCAGTAATCAATAATTATAATAATCACACATATAAAAAATGTATTTATTAATACTACTAAAACTAATACTAATATTAAAATTTTCTATTCATTTTATATGTTTTTTTTACTTTTAATGATATTCATTTTATAATCAAATGTTTTGTGTTACACAATTCTTTATATAAAAAATTATCTACTATACTTAAAATATATAGAATGGGGATTGTTGGTCGAGTGGTTAGCGTAGACGCCTAACGTGTCACGGCGCAATGGGGCTCGGGTTCGATTCCCGGCGGAGACAGGCATTTTATGTGATGAGCATAAATGTCTGTTTCTGGGTTTGGTCGTTTATTAAATATATTTTCAGTATTTATATGTGTATTTCTATGTATTTGTATCGTTGTCTAACACCCTTAACACAAGCAAATAATTTGCTTACTTAGGGGTTAGATCAATGTGTGTAATTTGTCCTGATATTATTATTATTATTATTATTATTGTCACAATAATTTGGGACAATAAATAAATAAAGTACATAATATATTAACTTATTTTACTTTTTTAAAAAAAGTTTATTGTTATTGTATTTCAAGTTATTGAAGGTAGAATAAAATGAACTGACAACTGACAATAAAGTTCTTCAAAGAAAGCTATTGTTAGATTTGACACGGAACTGATAGCCATGAGCGCGTGTTCCGGAAATAATGTTTATGATATATTTGTATATAAATATTATAGAAATAAAATCAAACCCTAAATTCATGTCTACTCTTTTTAAATACATTTCTTAAATATTAGCAAAAAATAAGATAAATGTTGTTGAATAATTGTATTTAAGTTATTATTCTTCACTGAACCCAAGATCATATTTGGTATATTAAAACAATATATTGTTTTAATTATATTTCACAATACATTATTTTCGTATCACATAAATCAAATACATAAAACGCTCCATTTCCGGACCGCACTACCCGCTCTATGAATACTAATTGCAATCGGATTTATGTGTAGCAGGGGACTGTTACTGTCAGTCTGGATCTGAGTCCAGAAGTAATGGCCGATGTGTCCCACTGGCACTTTGCGGTCTTATTGCTTAAGTTTCATCACAATCATTTCGAGCTTATTAATGTTTGTTTTGTTTTTCTTTAAAAATATATATATTTATTTTTTGTTTACTTTTTATTATAACATTCAATGTCCTTTTATCGTCTTATTAACGCAATTTAAAAAATAATCGATATGTTTTTTTTAAGATTTTATTGCTTTTATTTATATAAATTTTAGTTTTGCAATTTAAACAATGTAGGCAAACTTGTAAAATACCTAATAAAAAATATGCCTGTGAATGAATTCTATAAATTAACCGCAATTTATATTAATTATATATAAAAAAATGTTACTTATTTCAAATTAGTTGTTAGTTTCAAATATAAAATAATTGTAATAAAAATGATAATCTTCGTATTCTTCCATATATGCCTTTATATGCAGTGTCATATTAAAAGACATTCCAAAAGCTAAAATAATTCAGTCTCGTCTGCTGGGAGCAAGTTTCAAAGACTAATGGTCGACAGCGGGATTAGATGGGGTTGGCTGATTTAAACGTTTCTTTTCGAACTGCGTTAAAAGTACGTTAGTTACAATATTTTCCTCGTTTCATTTTTAATGTTTACTTTTTACTTTCTCAAATTTTTTTATGTACTTATTAAAGATTATGATTATATTAACTTGTATGATTCATTATTGTCCCAAATGTATGCGTGATTATGCGTGAGTATGCGCTTATGCGTTTATATAACATTCTTTTTTGCAATCAATAATTTTAGGTGATTTAAAACGTGTGACAAATATATAGCAATAAACAAAATATTGTTTATTAAAACATTAAAATGTTAGTGTTTGCCATAAATATTGTATAAGATCGGTTTTCAATCAATACATATTTTTTGTATATTATGTACCAAAAGCTTGTGACCCACACTGATAACAAGTACTGTCTATACAAAAATGCCTTCGTCAGTATACTGAAATTTGATTATTTTGTCGTGTATCGTTCGTCACGTAATTGTAGTTGAATATTGTGTTTGACTTATTTAGAATCCTTCATACATTTCCGTGTGACCAGTGCTCGATACTTTGATGATACCGAATATGTCAGCCATTTTGGAAGACATTGTGTCGGAATTTTTGAACTGCAAATCGGCATCAATATATGAAAATAAAAAAGCCTGTAAAAGTTGATTTATGATTTTTTATAGGAAATTATGGTAAAAAAAACTAACTTCTAAAAAATGAATTATATTTTAATCAATATAATATGGGTAATTTAAGAGATCACATTTGACATTCATCAATCTTAGTTTCATAGTGAAGTAACTTGCTTTAGAAGTCATCAATTTCTATCGATCGATACGAATTGCATCTCTGAATCGAATGCAGCAATTATAGAACATTTTAAGGTGCATGCAGATGAAGTTCTATTGTAAAACATTAGTTAAATCTCTTTATTATGATTATTTTCATATAAAATTAGTATCTATTGATATTGGGTTTAACAAACTTATATATATATTTTAAATTCCTTCATCAGGAAACTTTAACACAAAATGGTTCAGAAGCTCTCGGAATGTAGGTATTTAATTTCTTGACGCTTAAATATTTTATCAATTTTTTTTTTGGAACACCGCCGTTGTTCTTTACGAAACTGAATAATTACTTTGCTTATCCTTAGATGTAAAAGTTTGAGTTTGAGTTTTTTTTCAACTTTATACAACATTCGGAGCTATTAGATAAACGTTAAATGGCAGACTGTCCTGTCAGAGCATTGCAGTTCCAGTTGGAACTAATGGCCAAAATATACCCGAAGACATTCTCGTTGTTCTTCTAACCGATACGACTGTTAAAACTATAATACTGTATAATTCAAGCACTAAACTATATAGTGTTTGAATTATAATGTATAATTCATTTACATGCTTTACATTTCAATATATATATATATATATATATTTTTTCAGTAACAAGACTCGTTTATTTATTATTTATGTCTTTAACATAATGTCGTACACATCAATATCATGTTACTTTTTAAAAGTTTGTAATCCACGAACCTGATTAAATATCAGCGAAATACTATTTATAAATATACGTAAATGTTTCTAGTTCTATTTGTATTTTAGCAAGTATTGCATATATGTTTTACTATGGGTTTCTTGTTTAATAATTTCTTTATTGTGCCATTCCTTTATACTTAATTCTCCACACTTATATTTATTTATCCACTAATACATTTGCTCCGCTTAATAAATGTTTGTAAAGACACAATATAGACGAGTAATGCTCAGGTAAGACTTGCAAGACATCACATCGTTGCGGTTCAGAGTTCCGACGGTACGTATTAAAAAGTATATACGACCTTCAGGTAAACTCAGAATAAAATCGTTGTACTTTATATTATGAACTTTTTGGGATTAATGACGATGTTTTAAGTGCATTTGTTATACTAAAACACTTGAAGAACTTACTACATCAGACCTAGTACAAATAAGAGCTTCACAAACTTTTTATGTGGAGGCTGATGAAAGTTTGAATAATCTCCCCGTAGATTATATTACTAGATAATTACAAATATAAAAATTAGTCCAAAATTCTTACTAAAATCTGATGCTCCTGGAGATTCCTTGGAATTTATTTAAAGATATGTTAAAAATATATATCAAATTACAATAAATTATAACTTATAATGAAGTTATTGGTTTCCGATACTCCGAGAAATGTCTTAACCAAGAACGAAACTTATATTCATATATTCCAGGAAAATGTTAGATAGAGATTCTATAAAACGAATTATTACAAATACAGGGAATTATAGTAAGCAACAATATAAATTACCTTTAAACGGGTATAGTGAGAATTTTTAGAAGAAAAGATTTCAAAAACGTTACTTATAATATAGATGAATGACTGAAACCACCAGCAATCGATAAAATAATTGAAAATAATTATGATATTATGATATTATAATTTCACGTGTCAACAATATATGTGGACGAAGAACATTTGCTTTCCACTAAAAAGTTGTTTATTCTTAGAAAAATCTGGGGCTAAGCTAAATAAATGTGCTAAAGTTTACTAACCACAAATGAATATATAGATAAAATATAAATAATATTCCACAAGTTTGAAAAAAACCATTACGAAAGGCGCACTGAATCGTGGGATGCATTAGTCGATAACTTTTTAAATGGTCTTAAAAAGGTAGACCACCAACCAATAATTAACCTCAAAAAAACTTGTTTACGATATTAATAACACCGTTTTGGTTATATGCAAACGTCATAAAAATATTGATGTTATGTCTCCTTTCTTCTCTCACTTCAAACTTATTTAGAGACCAAAACAATTTTGGATTAAAATTACAGAAACCATCGGAACTTTATAAACATCTAAGAGTAACCAAAAGACATATCATCCGAAAATTAAAGGATGATACTGTAACATCTCTCCCAAAAGATAAAGTTGCCTCAGAGCTCGAGTCATGACCAAATTCTATAAAAAAATTAAGATAGGGGCTCAAACGAATAAAATAGGGTTAGGATCAAGTAGGAAAGAACGAGATATAGACATGACAAAATCCTGTATTTAACTACATCACGCGATGCCGAGCCCGAAAATTAAAAATGAATGAGTGAGCATAGGAGATTTTTGTATTCTTCTAGCTTTGAAATAACCCCTGCTTTATGATTGGTTCCGAAATTTTTGAAGTTTTATGACTTACTGAAAATGACTTAAAATGACTCTTTCAGAACAAAGTAATTAAGTAAGATGACCCATCTTACTAAATTACTTATTTAGCCTCAGAAAAATCGTGAGGCATCTGCGGCGATGAGTAATTTTCAGAGTCAGTGGGTACCACGAAACTCTCGTTAGTAGGGTATAGGGTTTTTTTAGATAGGGATTTCCAATTTCCAATATCTTTTCGCGGTGCCACGATAAGATATTGGAAATCATACGGGAAGTGGATCACCTTTCAGTAGCAAGAGCGTAGAAGGGAGCCCAGGGAGTACCAAACAATCTGTAGAGTTCTTAAAAGAAGGCTCGTCCAAAAATCTAAATCAAAACCTTATTCTAATTTAAACGCGGCTCCTGATTGGTCTCTCATGATGGACATGTACGAGAAGCAATAAAAAAATAATGGGGATATTGATGTTTTGTTATCTAGAATAGACTTATTCCTGTATTCTAGACATCTGAGGCGCATGATATTTGTGGAGTTTACTATTCCCTTGTAAACAAACATCACCAGGGATTAACATTTAAGCTTAACAAGTATTACGAACCTACCAATAAACTGTCCAGGAATGAATTTATAGTTATTTTGTACACGGTAGAAGCAGGAGTGTGAATGGATGTGTGAGAGGTATAAAAGCAAAATATCTCTTTTACTTACTTAAAGATATTGGCCGTTCTAGAACTAGCAACGATTCATTTATAGAACATAATTCAAAGGCGACATTACTAGGTACTTTTTAAAATTTGATAAGGAAAGGAGAGGAATGTGGACAGTGGAGTGAAGGTGAGCTTGTAGGGACATCATAAAGGAACCCCTTAAGTCTACACCTGAGTCGCAAATTCTAGGCATTATTTGTGAATCCCTGGAATGCTAAAAAGCTTCGTCTCGTCTCACTTATATCATTTAATAGTCTATTAAACGCACGATTTCTGAGTTGAGCAGCCACTTCAAATCCTCTATGGAAGAATTCCATTTTAAGTTTCTTTAATTATAACAGGCAATATAAGACGATGTCAACATATGGGCAAACCAAAAATGGTGAAACCCCGTGCTATCCTTATTAAATTCAAGGAAAGCTTCTAGGATTTAGCTATTATTAATAAGCAGTAGGTTGTTATATTTACAAAGTCCTTTTATCTCAATTTTATTTTATCTCAATTAATTACAAAAGAGAAAAATATATAATAAAATAATATTTTAAAGGCTCCTAGGTAGAGCTTTGGTGTAAGAAAATACTGGACGGTTTCAAGTTCTTTCAAATGCACAGATACATAGATACACAGATACACCCCGTGACACGTTAAACTTATAACACCACTCTTTTGCGTCGGTAAAAAAAACCAAGCCGCTTGACAAGTATGTCAACTCACTTACTGAAAAGTCGAAGTTGATCATACAACTCAAACTGTGTCTAGTAGATTTTGAAAACCTATTCAGAACAAGGCAAAAGCTACCATTTATATTATCCGTGACTATCTGCTATCTCTTGAACTCCTTCAGAATGGTAGTTCAGTACTCAGGTAGTTTACTGATCAAAACAATAAATGAAGATTATATCATATTTTCAATAATTTTGAAAAGGTGTTACTGACAGAAAGACTGTACTACTACCTGCTAAGTTTTATAACATTAAAATCCTCCTTAAACAACAAATAAAAAAAAAAGGATTATTTGAAGTCCGACTGGTATTTGCATACACTAGTGCTATGGAACAATCATAGTCTTCAGATTTATAATGTTAGTATGTATTCGTTGTTATAATTCAATCGTTGGGGCCCAATACTTATTTTATTTATGAATTCAAACATCTGGCAGCTTAAACAACCAGTATCCTAATTTACTAATATTATCGTCCAATATCATATCAGCGATTTTAGTGTGGCTTCGTGATATAAGTGTTAAATTAGACTTTGATGTTGAGCAAAATTGCTTTAACAAAATTTCTAAAAACGTTTAACTTTACTCAGAGACTAGACGACACAATTATGCAATTGAAATAAACATAATCTTTCTATTTACTTCCAACGCAAGATCCAATTTACATCAAATTATTTACAGCGTCAATACAGCAAAAACTGAATACCTGTAACGTATCATTGAAACTGCAATATGGTATCTTTTTGAAGTTATATTTAAAAGATTTTTAGTCTCCGTTATTCACCGACCTGACCGTGCAACTCTAGAGCACTGGTGAAACCTCATATACTTCTCATGATATTTTCGAACTAGCTGCTTTGATATAAGGATTATAATCGTGTGCCTCCTAGTCATATAGCTTGTGTCATTCATTACATGTTCCGTCTAATTGCTTTCCGTGCCCGTCTGCATTCTGAAGTATCATCGCGTGGTAAATTGTTTGCAATTAGAACTGTTTAAGACTAGCTTAATAAGGAAACGTGCTATTTGACCGCATTGGAATATGATTTGTTAGAGGTGGGGTGGGTATGATTAAAAATTACAATACGTATTAGTACAAACGGTAGTGAATCATAGTTTTATATATTATAAGGACTGGTGTGATAAAATTATTTATTTTTTATTGTATGTCCTAAAATAAGTTGATTTAATTAGTTTTTTAGAAAGTAGCATCTTCTTTCAAGTAAGAAAATTAATTTATAAAAAATTACAATGTAGAATACAAAAAATACAAAACACGATCAATGTCAAGAAAAAATAAAATTATAGATCAATTAAGATATTAAGTTAAATAAGTAAAAATATTTTGGTATTCTGTTATAACATTTTGCTGTCAAATCACATAAGTGTAATATGTATAACTGTTTACCAATGACATCGCCTACCCTCTTTATGGATACTAATTGCAATCTATATGTATAATAGAGGACCGTTACTGTCAGTCTGAATCTACGTTCAGAAATAATGGTCGAAGTGTCCCACTGGTACTTTGCGGTGCTATTGGAAAGTTTTATCACCAAAGACTCGATTTAATAATTTTAGTTTGATAGGTTGTGTTTTTTTAACATACATATTTGCTAAATTTGACATACGGTTGTCAAAGCCCGAATATCTATTATTTTATAGTTTTTACACCCAATAATAATGACTAATTTTAGTATAGTGTTCATCAGACTAAGTACTAAATAATATTCCATCAGGGTTTCTTAAATTTATGTAGAATAAATCGACCGTTTCTTTTAGAATAATATATTACTAGTTTTTAAAGGTTTAAATATGCGGTTGTCTTTTTAAAATATTTAATATATCCAGACCATTCCAAAAAAAACTGATCATAACACACAATACATAATAATAAACAGAATATATAGTCTGTAATAAGGTATGAATTAATGAACATAATCTGCACTGATTGATTGATTGACCTTTACTATTCTCTCAGCTTTAAACCATTCCACCTACAAATGACGTAGATTATTTACTAAATTGCAACACATAGAATACGAAACTATTCTGATTATAACGTTGTCACTTGACTGTCTATGTCTAATTAAAATGCATTTCAGTTTTTGGAATGTTTTAATCTCTTCCTATTCTTGATTTTGTGATAGCATAGTAAACTAATATGAAAATAATTTGTGATTATAGATTACCAAGCTAACCAACCAAACAAATAAGTCTTAAATCTTGTCTCTGCTCATTAAACTCTTTATCTATAATAAATATAAAAAGTAATATGTTATCATCGTTGTCCGTAATAGATAGGTATCATTTATGTATGGAAATAATATATATAAAAAATCTTCACTGGCCCACCTGCTAAGGTTCGCTGCTTGTCTTAAAAAACTAAATCCTTGTCATCAAATAATCATTTAATGTTTCTTTAATAAGAATTGAGACCTTAAAAATTTAATGAAGTGGATCTACATAAGTTATATATTTTAAGACCGATACTATGAAAATATATTTATATCATACAAACTCTGGCTGACAATAACTGATGCTATAAAGTGACTTGCAATTTACAACCACATAAAATGAATAATGAAATTAAATATCACTTGAAAAATACACATGTACGTTTTATTCATACAATCCAATGTATTTTCACGAAATATTTTATTTGTACTATAATATTCACATGTACAAGTATGCCATAAATGTTACTACTGGCACGCGTGTCAGTTTCGCGTCACGCCAAACAATGGCACTGAGGCATTCCATTTTTCTCTGTCAGTGCCGCCGTTGAATACTTTCTACTTGCGGTAATTCATCTTTGATACTGTTCCTATATTATTCTTTGAAAGCAATCAATTAAATCAACTATATAGAACAATTTTACTTTATCAAATTATATTATAAATTAATAATTATTTCTTATTCTTCTTTCTTTCTGATGTTGTGAAATATTAGACAAATAAAGGTAACATAATATAAACACTCTGGATCCATATTTGCTATGACTAGACATACACGTTATGTACAGTGGTACGATAAATTCGTGAAATGTTCGTGGAATCATATTCACTGTGTCAATGTCACATTTTAAACTACGTTGTCATATGTTATGGGCATGTTTTTAATTGTCAAAATAACGTGCTTTGAGCTCGCGCGTTCATAAAAACGTTGATAGGTTAGCAAGTTTCTATTAAAAAAATATTATCAAAGGAAAAAAAAAACTTACATTCTTTACGACAATTATAATTTACATTCTTTATAATAACCGTTATTTTAATAAATACGACTATTACCAAAGCTTCTATGATAGTTTCTTTGTAACTATGTTTATATACTATTTAAAAGGTTTATTAAAAATGCCATATTAAACAGACTTTATATATTACCAAATTATAGCACAATCTATAACACCAAACACTCAAATTTGTAACTTAAAATAATGACCTTTAATAAATCTTCTACGAACTTCTTCTTCTTCTTAGGTACGAATAATTCCACTTGTCTTACAAACCGACTTTGTAGTAGGTACATTCAGTTCGTTACACTAAATAAACTGAAAATTCTATCTAAAACTTATCTCTCTATTATTTATGTATTTATATTTATTAGCATATTTGACAAAGAGAATTATTAAATTAATTTCTACCTCAGCCTACCTCAATGACATGACATTGAAATTTCATGTCATTATAAGTATTTCGTTCTAAAACTAATTCGTAAATTAGTAAGGTTCAGAGATTCAATTTGAGTTTAGTTTTTTAATAATTCTAATAGCATTGTAAAATAAGATTTGGTAGCGTTTCATTAAATAAACGTACTAAAATTAAACGTTTTAAACAATATTATAAATCATTTACAAACCGATACCTTCCGATTACAACTATTAATAGATTCATGAACGTAATGTAACTGGGCCCCGGATTTTATATTTAATAAATTTTAAACTTGTGTTTTTATAAGTTGTGAAAAATTATATATCAACTTTTAAAGATGTAATATACTACTTGTTGAAGGATCGAAAATGGATTCAAACTATTAAATTTTCCAAAATATGATTAAGAAATACTCCACTACAGTAGTCCCTAGTAATTTAATTACTACATGAATTCCAATAATGGATCTAATTAAAGACCGTCGCTTCGAAATATAATATATGATTTGCAATCGATTTACGTGTTAGTATATGTATCGACATATAAAAACAACGTCAGAATATTCCATTATGTAAAATAGTTATCTTGTAAGTCTATATACTAAGACATTCAGTGTGTCGCTACGATACTAATGTTTTCATATTTGTAATTCATTTCACAGTATAAAAATATTGTAATAGTATTACATAATAGGTAATATTTTTTATTCCAATTACTTTGTATGTACTTGCTCAATACAATTCAAAGTACAAAATGACATTCAGAGGCCAGGAATTATTCTGGCTTGCCGCTGGGCGCGTTTCAAAGAGTAATGACCAACAGCGGAATTGGGCTATTTTGTTCGATTTAAACGCTTGTTTCAGGTCGAACGAACATTTTGTTATAAATAGTATTGCTAAATTCATTTATGTGAAATTAATTATCTTTTACGTAAAATTTAAATAGCATATTGTGGCTTACAAACACGAAAGTATTTCGACTAACTAGAATCTTTCATTGTAAAATGTATTATGAATTAATGTAGATATAATATATAGAGCGATGCTAGCCGAGTTGCGGTATCCGTGGCTGCCGCATGTGCTTAGCTTGTGACGCGCTTCAAGAGCTTGGAAAGCGGCCGATTTTAGTGGTATTGTCCTCACCGGAACGTCTTGATGGATAAATTTGACGCAGTTGTCAGTATTATTAATGTGATACGTTTTATTAATATTCTAGTGAGATTTAATCAATTTTATTACATTTATAACTACGTTGCGTTGTCAAAAACTTAGAAATCTAGAGTAAGGATGTATTAGTAAATGTAGTTAAAGAACACAATTAAGCTTGTATATAAGAAAAGCAAATTAAATATATTTTTCAACTTTTTTTTTAATTAACATCAAAGTTGTCTAAATAAGAATAACAATAAATATTCTAAACAAAATATATTTTTGAAAGCTGAGATAAAACGAAACGAAATGAAATAGATTAAAATAGAAATCCTCAATCTCAACAGTTGAATCTGTAAGTTTATTAAGTTTTGTAGGTTGTTTTACAGGGACAATACTAATAATGATTTTTAAAATTTATTATATAAAAATATGATAACAATTTGTACAATAGTAACATTACATAAATTTAAAAAAAGAGATTTAATAGATTATAGATAAAAAACGAATCTAAATACAGACTCAAAAAACAATATTCAAAACTTTAAAAGCGCTAAGTGTTCGGAAGTTTCCTTAACTTGGGTAGATATTTTAAATAAAGGTTATCGCATAATTGTCTCGCAATTTCATTATCCACTTGAGAACTTTAAATTGACTCCCTTATCAATCCCAAATAAAGTCAAAACAAAGGGCTACTTTTCCTTGTCAAGATTGAAATCCAATTCAGGTTGTTTGAACATTGTTGTACCGTAAGTTATAGCTGTTTATAATGAAATATTAAATTAATTTATTTCAGAATTGATATATTATTTATTTATTTTTATTTATTATTTTAGTTTGTATATGTGTGATGACGTGTATGTCTGTGTGTAATATGCTTAAATACATTAAATGATTTAACAAAAAAATCTATTTTGCTATGAGATCTCTATGGCGACTGCAACATTTCCTTCCGATTCCTATCAAAATGATGTTAGCATACCCTCTTTCCTCTTTCTATTCACGATTATACAGATGCAAACAATCTTAATTTAACTGAGGACCAACTTAACAAACTTGAGCGACTCCGAAATACTAATTAATACAATATACTAATTGGCTTGAAAAATATGATCAGTGAACTCAAGATTTTCTATAACATTAAAGGAAAATTTGCTACTTAGACTCAGTAGTAGCTCAATTAATGTATATCAACATGATATATTTGAAGTAACTCATAGTAAGTATATGGTACCTCGATACTAAATAGGATTACTATTAAAATTATAAAGTTACATTATTGTGTTCTTAGGCGGCACGTACAATATACAAGTCAGAGACATATACGCAATCCTATTGTTCGTCAGTTTAGAAGTCATTCAAACACTTCTTCTTTAAATATTAATATGTAGTACTGATTGAATATATAACGATTGAATATATCACCAAAATATTTCAAAGTCAATTATGCTAGGCTTCACATTTATGTTTTTCCAGGAAACAGGCATTCAAATAAAAATATGAATCAGTCTTATCCGAAACGTCCTGTAATGGATAATACACACATTTACCGACTCAAGACCATTGGTTCTTCTTTAATCTATTCTAATAACAATCAACTATAATAACTTATTGAAGAATACAGCTTCGCAACCGTTGCAACAGCCTATATCAACTCTAATTGTCCAAGCAGGATAAACACTAAAATATTGTAAAATCAATCTTCCCGATTCAACGTTTTATGTTTCTTGTTCTCAATCGCTTCACGTACAACTCTTGAAGTTCTGTGGAGAGAACCTGGGTACTGTGAAATTCTATCCAATGATTCTAATGCATATTCTGCGATCTTTAATTTGCTCGTCTGGCGGTATTTCAGCTATTTCAGCTGTAGTTTATTCTATAAGTGCCTGGAGTTTGCAGTAATACCTTCTTTCGTGGTGCCTACAATGTTCTTAACATTTATTCCCGGTGTATAAACTGTAGAAAAGGAATATGTCTTTAAGATGGATCGGAAGTTATCCGTAAAATACTCCTTTGACTGAAGTCATAGAGACTTAAGCCTAGACCTGCTGTATTTTTTCAGCTTTTAGGATGGGATTAGGTTCAGGTAAAGACCTATCCTATCCTAATAATTAACTAAGCCTACCAACATTTCCAATACACAAAGCTGAAATCTAATATAAACATTGTATTTCTCTTTTCTTTTTAGAGGATACCGTAACTTTTTGAAACTGTTATAAAACTTATGAAGAGACTGTTACTTTTAATTACAAAAAAATAAGATACTTATGGCAAGTACTTAGATTTTACTAAATCTACCTACCTACTGGACTACTACCTACTGGTAGTGGACATACATTGAATCCGAATAGAGTTTATACGATTTTTTTTTGTGTCTGATTCTAACATACTCGAACACAAAAATTCATTTACGGTTTTATTATATACTTATCTTTTAAGTGTTAAGTTGCTTGGCCAGCAAATAATAAGATTTTTATCATTATTATTAAAATGTTTTGACTTTTATTATTATTATATAATATAGACATATCATAATACCCAAATAAATTTTGGAGTTTGACCGCAAAATGTTGAATGTTTTCCTTAACGAAAAACATTTTCTATTGATTTCGATTAAAATAACGCCAACTTTTACAGTTAATCAAACACGTATTTGTGTTTTAGATCATCATTGCTTATAAAAATAGAATATATATGGTTACAAACCCTATTTGTTGCAAAACTACTTACAGCGCTTTATTTTTTCTACTCCATTACTGGAACGATTCTTAAAAACTTAGAAAAGTAAAATGTATAATATTTAATTCAACATTATATCAAATTATTCTAAAATCAAGGATTTAAATCAGAACTATATTTACTGTTACAATAGTTCCAATCGAATATTCAATATTTACGTAGTATGTGTGATTTGTGTGATTTGTGTAAAGTTACATCAAAGTGTTCAGCAACTTCACTACGAAGTCCCGACAGTTGAACTCAGAGGACAGCATTATGCAAATGCAGCCGTAAATCAGAGTGCCCTTATAATATACTTTAATCTAGCAACTACTGGGAATAACGACTTGAATAATAAAACTATATAATATTTGACTTTTCCCTATCATATTTGTTTAAATAAGAACACAAAAGTAATTGGTTTTTCTCCATTTGCTTAAATGCAATTATCTTAAAAGCAGCATGATTTTTTTACATTTTATTTTGCAATTGATAGTCTTTTATATAATTATATTATATGGCCTTGCAACCTCGGATTCTAAATGGAAAAGGAGCGGAGCAATTGACATATAGGTACGTACTTGGTCGTTACGACGATTTTAACTTCTATATTTGACCGAATGAGTTAAATAATAACCCAAATATTTGTATTTAGGTTATTATATACAGAAACTTTCCAGAAATGAAATTACTTAAATTTATATATTTTAAGATAATTAAAATTGAATACTTAGCATAATCTGGGTTTATAAATTCAGATTTTGTACATGTACGTGACACGGCTACAAAGAGCCTATGAAGTGGTATGCAGACCCTATACGGCAACATGTTTGGTAGAAACAATTACATGCACTCAAACGTAAAGGCACGCGGGCATGACAAGTGGTCTTTGTAATATAAAACCCCTGTTAACTTCACCCCACTGTCGTCTCTGCTTATTTTAATGGCTTTGTTTTCATAAAATTCTTTTATAAGTTTTCTATATATATATATATTAAATCTCTTATATACTTGATCAAAACTATATATATATATATATATATATATATATATATATATATATATATATATATATATATATATATATAAATTCTGCAAATGGAAAAATATATGTTGAAATGTAAGTTAATTATAGCACACTGTTGAAACGATTGTTATTCATCACATATATTTTTTTATTACAAAACTATAAGAAAAGCTGCAGTTTTATGTATGTTTTTATTACTATTTACGATTAATGTTAAAAATAGAATTGTCTTTTGTACATTTTTTTTCTACTATGCCATAAAAACATATTGATATAAAGACTAGGTAGGGAAGAAAAAACAGTCTTAATAGTATATTATCGATGTGAGCGAAAGTCACTTTTATGTTTTATTATCGTATAAGGGTTATCGTGTAGAATAATAAGAATATAAGACTGACATTGTTTAAAATAAATCATTTTATATTGCTTCTAGTTCATAGAATGTTCATCTTTCTTTATTTGTTTGTTCTTATAAGTTACGTTTCAGCACAGCCGCCCGGTGGACTACACGACGGTCCTATAGAAGCTGAATGCTTATCGTTTTTGCGAAGAGAACGAATATGGGTTCCCCTAGAATTGGAACAGATAGGTGGACCATCTGCGGGACCTGACCACAATCCCATTAGATTAGCAAGACATCATATTATCCCGGTACGGACTCTGCGATCTTTCTTTGATACAGCTATGACAATGAATCATGAAGGTAATCTTGAATTGACTGGTCTAATGAACCTCATGGGTTTTCTGTCTGACGATGCTTTAAACCTATATGGAGATACCACTGCCATTAATGGCTATATAAGATCAGACCTACAAGGCATGAGAGAGTTGCAAGATCTGTACATAGATCAAGAAATAAACTTAAATAATCCTCCTGTGGATATTTTATTTAGTGCTCAGTATTTAGTACGTTCAATGTACCAGTGGATGCCGGCAAATATATTTATTGGACCAGAACCTAGATTAAGGACAGATGATCCCGGTGATTCTTTTGAAATTGCTTCTAGTCCATTAATTGGTGAAGATGCTTATCAGCGTCTCGTGACTATTAACAGAATGATGACTTCTTATGTTGAAACACGTGAGACGGCAACATATAATGAAGTGATAGAGCTACTTAGCGAAATTACGCGTGGGCGAAATAGACCGTATCCTTTCATTCCTGATCAATGGATATTTGATTCATACAATAATAAATACCGAATTAATCCAAATCCTAATAATCGTAAAAAACGAGCAGCTAATGTTACTTTTGTAGATATTGACTCATATTGTTTTAAACCAATAGAAAGAATTAAAAAGAGCCTTAAAGATGATAATATAAAGGTTATTGCAAAGGCAGTTGATAGAGTTATAAAACATAAAGGGTTTTACAGTAAGAATTATAATTCTTGGAAAGAATGGTACGCTGACTCTTCTTGGGAATTTGGTATTTATGGTGATGGTATTAGTATGTCTGGTATAGGTTGGGTTTACAGTGCATACGGGTATAAATTTAATGATAATTCGTTTTCTGTTGGACTTCTTGGTATAGATGCTAATAATGAAACAGACAGTTGGGTTGATTTGGCCCATAATTTTCGTGAAACAAAGAAGAAAAGAGATTATGCTGGACAAGCATTTTTTGACAAGAATGGGAGACCGGTAGCTATTGTCATTACTTCTCTTGCATGGTCACAAGTAGGTTCTGGGTGGTCATTTGTTTACATTGATGGTAAATGGGAATACGAGTGGACCGATGACTGGGACAAAAGACGATTTGCCCATGATAGCTCTTTGTCACTTGATCAAAATGCTCTGAAGTTTGTCCAATCGTAATTACAAACTTTTTGTGCGATGTTAAAAAAACAATGTAATCATAATAGTTATAGTAGATATAATAAATAAATTATATTGTATTAATCTTTTATTTATATATTACATATTTCAACCAAAAATTTTATTTTATGTGCACAATATAAGACAGTATTCCAGAGCTTACAGGTTTGATTTGATTGAAATCAAACCAATTAAATATAATTTTAACTCGAAAATAATCTTTCAAATGTGCAGAACATATAAACAATAATAATAATTTAAGTTCGTAACTAAATTTGCTTTTTAAAGAGGATGAAAGTGTCGAATCTGATGTCTATGAAAAGTGGCAACTGAAACTGAACTTTTTATTGTTTAATAAATATGCTGATGATAAATAGCTTTCCATTTTATATGGGAAAAGGCTGATATATTTTCAAACAATAAATCTTTTAAAATGATAAAAAAAGCCTAAAAAACAGACAAACAAAATTTTTTTGAATATATTATAACAACAATAACAATAATAACTTGAGCATTTAATATAGAAAAGATAGTTTAAACTTTTAATATAATAGAAAAGAATTGAAATTGATCTAACATGTATTTTAAAGATGCTTAAATAATATTTTCCAAGTAGGTGTATATAGCAACAAAATACTAAGGATTCTGTACGGTTTTGACAGGCTATTTAAATGTAATCTTCTTGGTGCCCAGCCAACGCAATCAGAAGCACCTTATCCAAGAAAATTATGCAGATATAGAAACATTAAATGTTGCAATTTTTAATCATGTATAGCATTAAACTTTCTTGCTGGCTTAAAGTCATCGGTAAGGAGATAAATAGTGTTTACAGAAATTTTATCAATAACTTTTAAAGTGATTTAATTCTTTATTAATTTGCCAATAACACCTTTATCTTTTTTGTGAGACGTACAATTCTTTGTATGATATCCCGTGCCTTAGAAGGCGAAGGCCTCTAAATAAAAACACTCGCTGTCGTTTTTAAAGTTATTTTTAAGGCTTAAAATAATTTTCAAGCTATAAAATAATGTGTATTTTTTAATTAATACTCAACACATAATAATAGCTAACTACCACACTTATTTATGATTAGGAAACTATTCTTATAAAATACAAATATTACTATACATACTATTCTATTTATATTATCTTAAATTATCGTACCGTGAACTTAAAACAATGCTCGTTTCAGCGCAAGATGACAGTCTGACGTCTCGCAAACTAGATAAGAAAACATCCGTCGGTTCGTATGCAACAACGCAGTGCTCTGCTCATTTAATGTATATCTCAATTATGCATGGAAAATATTCATATCCTTACACACAGTTTATTTAAAATTAACTGTTTTATTATTAGTGTAAAGCTATAGCTAGAATAAATTTATTTCCTCCTTGAATTTAAACTTTTTATGGAATGTATGGATTTTGATTGAGATTATGTTTACAAACCCTTATATGAATTTATCAGTTTATAAAATATGGAATATTTATGAATCTTGCGTAATGAAATGAAATGAAACCGCCATTTTTTACCAGAGTTGTTTTAAAATAAGATTTCCCAATATATTTTGATGAGTTCTGGTTGTCTTGGTTCATTGACATTATATCATTATATATATTATACTTTATGGACATTATATTATTATATTATACATATTATAAATATTTGACCTCAAAAAAAATATATATATACTTTACTATTTTAAAATCTATAACAAATATTCCTAAAAATATTACTATTTTTAAATAAATAAATAAAATAAATAAATAAATTATAAATATTTGTACCTTTAAAAAATTAAAAACATACTTTACGTTAAAATAACTTTTTTACTATTTTAAAATATTTAACAAATAGTCCTAAAAATATTACTTACTGCAAACATCAAAATTCTTTTTTTTTTATTTCATAAAATGAACGATGATAAAATGGAAGAAACATTTAACATTAAAAAAATATATTTTCTTTAATAACAATAATCGTTAAAAATAAGTGATATTAAATTTACAAGTGATGTTTTTAATTAAAACACAAATCAGCACGAACACTATAAATATTTAATTAAATGCTTCCCTCGTACTAGCACTGCGCGTTATTAAGGTCGTTTTTCTTAATCTACCGCCGCCTAAGCTAGAACATTTATTATTTTTGGAGAACGAAAACACTACATTTGTTTATACTTATAAAAAAAATTCAAACGATGCGGTACCTTACAGTAATTATTCGTTTAAAAGTATACAGATCTCTAGGTAATATTATAATTCTTTCTTTGTTTGCTTCTTTACTTAAAACCTACATGACGGCTTTTATTAAAGGTTTTTGTTGTGATTACTCATGTTGTCTGAATCAATATTAAATTAATGTAATTTTTGATTTGAGTAATGTTGGTAATGTTATTATATAATTCAGGGAGAATAATTAGTGATATTACGTCAAATTATTTTTGTTAAAAAAAATAATTGACGTAACAGAAGTATAATTAATTACAATTTATAATAATTATATTATGAAAATTCGTTGAGACTATTTATTAATATTTTTCACTAGAGTCTTTCAAAAATAATAATGGCAACATGGACTGTCAACAGTTCGAGGTGTAGAATTTAGCCAGAAAAACGATTAATATTAATAACATACATATATTATATATATATGTTTATAAAATATATATTATTAATGTTTATTTTACTATATATAGAAATATTATATTTATTTTAAAACGTAAACAAGCTAGACATGTTTTAACATAATTAAAGATACTTTCAAATACTACAGAAGAGGAGCTTATGAAATTAACATTCTATATATAAATTGTCTTTGTCAGAACGTAGAACGACGATGACAGAAAACAACAAGGTTGAAGCGTCATCCATTTTCATGAATATTTCATTCTACTTTAATTTTAAAATGTTTAAACACGAAAATAGTGACACTTTTCTAGAATTGAGACTATAGCAATGGCTGTTTATTCAATTAACATGCCTCGATAAAACTTCGATGTCATCGCTAAAAAAAATCGCAGGTGAAAAAATATATAAAAATATAATGTTTTATTGTTCACATTATGTGCCTGACGAAGATAAGCAGTGCATTACAATGTAATCTGTTTATCTCTTAACCTCTTACCGGTCAAATGTTATCTTAAACTAAACATTAAATTTTAATAAGACAGTAGAGATAACCTCGAAATAAGTAAAAAAAAAAAACGAAATTAAAAAAATATATATTAATATAATTCAGAATAAAGATAATGTTCACTATATTAACCTGGTGCATCAGAATATTCAATGTATTAGAAATAAGGAATTAGAACTGGAAATGTTTGTGAATACTTTTTATATTAATATTTTTTATGTTACTTTGCACTGAGTTAAAAAAAAAAGTTAATGTTTAATTTCAATAACAACCAGTTTGGTAGTTTATTCAAAAAAAGTAATTCCATACATTGAATACTTTTTATATATAAAATAAACGGATAAAATTCAAACAATTTAATAACATAATGAGCTTTTCTGTTGAACGGATTATTGAACTAGCCTCAGTAAAATTAGAGAAATTAATTATTGGAACCGTTTTGCTGCTACCCTCTACTCATTTTAGGTAATTTGAGATAATTATGATGATGAGGTTTAAATTAAACTATCAAATTTAAGCAAATAGTTAATCCAAATAATTAACTATTTGCTTAAATTTGATAGGACTTTAAATATGAATATCTAAGAACGTAACTCAATAAATGTTAAGATTCATTTTTTTTTTAATTTTTTAGATATTCCATCAGAAATGTTTGTGCTATTAGTATCTGCTATATTAATATAATTTATATTATTGGACAAATTACACAAATTGATCTACCCATTAGTAAGCAAATGATTGTGTCAAGGGTGTTTGTTAGACAACAATACAAATACATAGAAATAACACATTATAAATACTGTGAATATATTTAATAATCGAACAAATCTAAAAATAAAGATATCTACGCTCATCACATACATGCCTGTCCCTGTCGGGAATCGAACCCGAAGTACCTTTGCGTTGCGCCGCGATAGATACGTATGACATGTGCGCTCACTACTCTCATGGGGACGGCGATGGATTGATAATATATTTGCAAATACTATTCCAAATTTTAATTGTTTAATAAAATTAATTCTTTTGTAACTGCAGACCGAATATGAAAAATTTAAAAGAATGATGAAAAAGAAAAATGAAAGATTTAGTTCTTTTTTTACTTTGGTTGAAATATTAAAACCCCAATATTACGTATATTCTTTTTTAATACTTTTATAAAATTATTAAACTCTGTGTTTACGCCTTAATCGATGTTACTGATGCATATTATATTTAATGACTGAGTGATTTAAAACATATACTGTATTTAGTGAGTGGGCATCAGAAGATTTACTTAGAAATAGAAATAAATTACTTCAACTATATGCGGAACAGCAATGTAATACAATTAAAGACTTTAGAAATAACGTAAAATTATTTTCCAAGACTAATGTTAAGTTGAAAATTCACGTTATATAACTAAACTACACTACTTAACGAAAATACAAAATAGTGATAAAAATACTTTGAAAATAATTAATGAGGAAACTAGGAAGAGCTAAATCTCAGAAGTTAGACTTTAAATTAAATATAGATAATAAAAATGTTTATTGTAAGCTTGAGATTGCAAACTGTTCCTAAAACTTTAGTTATTGATATTCCATTGACCCCAACTAAATCTTTAAACTCTTCAACCGCTGCTGCTCTGACATTACTTACTGACAATGTAAACTAACCTTAATGTAAATCAATGTTGTAAGCATTCATTTTAATAAAAAAAAAACAGGAAATATTAAACCTTATTATATTGGTCAGTGTTAAATAGACAGGTAATCTATGGGAAATATCCAATGACGTACTTAGGCCATTAATGGACATTGTTGCGTCTAATTTGGTAGCTTCTTCGATTCGTAAGTGTTTATTTCGATACGTATGGTATCAAAGTAGAGCTACCTGACACATCCATTTGACGTACATAAACGAACTCTGGTATGGATTCAAAGTGAAAAAGATATATCAAAAAAATAAATAAAAATACTCCTTAAAAGTATACGGGAAAAAACCCAAAAAATATTTGTAAATATTGTAATGGAAATAAGTATTTTACTAAATATTAATTTGGGTTGTAAATTATTAACTGGTATTTTATATGAATACATAAAATAGATCTCCCCAGATAATATATCCAAACCTGTCTGATTTCCAGCAACTAGCCATTTGGATATATTTTAACTTTTATTACAGTTAAAAGCTTTAATTGTGACGTAACTATGTCGAAGCACATCCAAGACTTAATCCACTAATCACAAGGTACAAGAGTATTTTAAAAGTCGCCAAGCGCTTTCAAAATGGTGACTAGGTCATTCTGAAACTTAATAAGGCATTTGAGTTAAAGTACTTAATTAAGCTAAGTGTACGTATAGCTCTTTGTACATATTAGTTATTTTAGTTTAAAGAAAAATCCGAAAAAAATATTTGATATATTACTTATAGACATATTCATGGAAATTGTTTTGCATTGTCTATCTTATTTACTTTTGACACTGAAATCGTTGCATTTAATTTAAATAATCAATATAGTAAACATGTCAGGATAAAACACATATGGTGGTACATAATAACATATATGGTGCGTTAAAATCTTTCTAATGAAGCCGGCGTACTGTGGATGTGTACGAGGATTTTGCATAGATTTACCGCATTGTATGCCTAAAAAAGTAACAGAAATAAGTAAGTGTCGCGGTGAAAAATTACAGTTCATAGAAGCGTTGCATGCGATCTTCACTTACTAACAATTCAAATTCCAACCTTGGCGTACAGACGAATCATTTTATGACAATAAAAATTTAATATTTCGTAGATTAAAATTTTCAAAGATTTTCAAAAAAGGTCTTTCAAGATTTTTTAGAGTAAACATATAACAGGCCTTCCGTTCTTGTCGAATACTGACTGATCGCCATACTTGCTCCATGCTTTTTATTTGTATTATCCAAAAGAATATATGTATTATTTTGAAGTTTTGTTTTAATTATATTCTTGATCTTGATATACTTTTGCTGTGCTGTAGGAATCTATAATCGTTTCCGTTCTAAAAAAAAGACAAATACTCAGCTTCTAAAGGACCAACATGCAGTCCATCTGAAGGCTGCAAGAACACGGAAACAAACAAAACGCAGATACAGAGTAATATGAAAGACTTTAAGTAGTCCGTTATATTTTTTATATATTATGGAAACATGATACCCCTGTTATAAAAGTGAATAACAATGGCGTTCTTGGTTTTTATTAACCAGATACCTTTAACCATTACATACATACTAAAATAATAGGTTATTTATCCTTTATTGTTATTATTTGTAAAACGGCTAACTTAAAGTCTAATGGTATGATACACACAATGTGTAAAAAATATGCATAGTGAACACAAATCCCAGCTAACTTGTGTGTTATAAAAATCGTGGTAGGTTTTTAAAATGCCAAACTATACATACTATTAATATTATATATATGTATGCGCACCGTGTGCTATAAAATTGAGCAGAATATACCACCTTCATTCCTACCAATTTCTCGAGATGCTATAACTTCTTACATCAGGTACTACCTTGCGTTTAATATTATCTTTTAGTTGTATAACTTAGTATAATGTAATAAAGTTAACTAAATAACATTACAAGCTAGATTTTATTCAAGGTATTGTAATTTTTTTGATGAAGGCAATCAGTTAGTTTATTAGTTTTAAGTATAAATATGAAAATTTTATTTATTTATTACTCAAATCCTGTCATACATTACTAGAGAATAAGTCTTATAAATTGCATTTTAAATATTATAACCAAAAAATCTTATCCGGAGCAGACAATCAATATACATAGCAAAATAAACTTAGCATATTGCTTTAAAAAATCGATGGGAGAGTACGTTAATTGGTGCGGTTCAATGCACCACTAGAGTACTGCATTCATACTTAGAGAAAAGGTATGAAAATGATTAAAACTATTTCTGCCTCAATAAAAACGGTGCGTTGGAATGCATCTTTCTAATGAGGCCGACTAATGAACTGCCGATGTTCATCGTTACTTGCGTGTATATATCATTGTATAACCCAAGTTGAAAAAAGAATTCAAATGCAGGTAATAAATAAAAAAAAATATGATAACATTTAACCTGTATTTTGTGGATTATAAAAATATTCTTAAACTTTTATATAGTCAAAGACCAATTAGAAATTATGATTTTATAGGATTAATAGGTTCAATTTCAGAAATAAATGTCCTTATGAAAGAATTAAAAATAAATAAAATAAAAGCGTGTTTTCTATAACACAATCAGATATAGTTTAAAAAAAAACACGAGGTCTACATAATCAGATCCACGCGCGATTCAAAGTTTTTTCTTTATTTTAAAAACAACATTTTACTGAATTATAAGAAATTGGGGTCATATATTTTGATAACATTATGACGCTATTTAAGTCTTATAACAAGATAACTATTATTTATTTGCAACGAAAGCTTAACTTTTTCAGCTGGCTCTGAACTATCTTTGGATGATTTGTTTTTAATATAGTAAAGAAAAAATCGAATGAAATATATAACTTTTAACGCCTATTAACAATATTATCACAGGACAAATTTCACAAATTAATGTAACCCCTCAGTGAGCAAATTATTTATTGTGTTAAGGGTATTAGACAACAATACTAATACATAAAAGTATACATATTGCGAATATATTTATTAGACGACACACCCTCGAAATATATCATCACATATAGGGCTGTCCATGTCTAGAATCGAACTGCGCCCTTTTGTACGTGAGGCGTCTGCGCTAACCACTCGACCAACGGGGCGGTTTAACTGATCACAATATGATTTGCTAATTTGTCTAGACATGTAGCTTGGGGGTATTAGAGCTGACGTCCACGTGATGGTCATTAATCCTGTCGTTAATGGACATCTGCCAATATTTTGATTTCCAAATGCATCACCTATGAGAAATAGAAAAAGATACAAGAACTTAAGGAAACCGAAAAGGATAAGAGTAGGTTACGGCTATATACGGCGCTCGTTCACCGTAAAATCGTAGTTATAATAACTAACGATGATCATCTGTAATATATTATTTAACAATAAGATATTTTTTCTTTGAAATTTAATTAAGCGATGTTACTTTTCATTTAGCGAAGCAAATCACTAGTCATTAGTTTCATTATAGTTAAGAAAGTTAATTAAAAGTTTCACTTAAGAGAAACTCTCGCCTGATTTTTACATTATAACGTTGAAACTGTTAATGTTACCAAGATAAATCATTTTAAATATACGTATTAGTATTTTGATTAAAAAAAATTGTATAGATAAATATAAAACACGAAAGCAAGAGTGCGATTTGTGCGATTTACTAGAAATAATTAAAACCTTTCCGAACTCGTCAGGCTCAAATAATCCTATACATGTACTTAAAGTACAGTAGCAATTGTGCACAACGCAGTAGAATCGTATCCTTTCATAGTATTCACATGACTCTCTATCTTATCAATTTAGTTTTAACAGGTCTTGGGAGTCGAAATTCTTTTAATACATATATTATACGCAATATCTATTATACTAAAAAAACTGTCATAAAGTCCATAATCCTTTGTATGTTTTTCAAGTGCGATGTAATATGCACAGGTAATGCGGTTCATACATTGTTTTGCGATTGTTTTTATTCTGAGCGTTCTCTCGGCGCAATAATGGCGGTGGTTATGAAAAATGCAATTCTTTTTGTATGCGAGCGTACGTAGATACTTTCATATATTAAAAGCTAAGGCCCTGGGCATATGAAACGTTTGTGAAAGGAAAGTTATTAGAAAACATCGAGCTTATGAAACAGTCTGTTTCTTCAGCAAATAAAATAATTTAAATTGAAAATTTTATACATAAAAATGAATTAATAATTTTCAAGCCTCATTTTCTGATGTTTGATTTTTAAATAATGCTTTACTTGAAGTTACAAAGATCGGTTATTAATTTAAAATAGAACGAATCATATTTTATTCCCTATTGCTTAGAACCATTCAAAAATGTGATGGTTTCAAGAATAACAAAGTGAATTTATCTTTTGAAAAATTCGAAAAATCTTCATTTTCTAAATATTATACTTTTAAGGTTTATCTAGTATTATTATTAATTTATACATCAGGAAATATAATTATTATTTACCTCTACCTATTTAGTTTTTTAAAGCTATACAACTGTTCTAAATATTAAAACTAAGTAAGACTTATTAGAAATACTTAATCATTTCGGCTCGGACTTCCAAACTAATGCCTGTGGAAGAACATATAAATTTATATTGTTAAGTTTCCAAGCTTTTTTAACACCGAGACGACCGCAAAGCGCCATCTATCCCTAGAAGTAAATTATATTAGTGGTAAGCAGCATATACTTACTAGCTATTTGTTAGAACACTATCAATTATAAATAACGCCCAGAACTTTATAATCCAATTTTTAATTACTAATTTCTACAGTATATGCACCAGCCACTTTTAAAGAAAAATAATTATCTAAAGCATTCCTAATTCAACAAAAAGTTATCATATAATTCATATTATTTAGTTAGCGCATTAGAGTTTTAGAACTTCAAAGAACTTACAGTTGCCTGATTATAATAGTTTTTTTTGGTACCAAGCTTTATATGATTTTAATTTGTTCTCACTTATCTATTATAAGATTGAGAATAGTTAAAACTCCTAAAGAAATAAATGTATAAATAAGTTTAAAGACTATACTTGAAGTTTCTTGTCGGTCCTTCACCAAATACTTCGTATTGATATTTAGTCTAGTCACAGGATGATCGATAGCCTATAAATTATCAAAGTTCGATTTATCTTTCTTAGGTATAATATCTACAAGTCAGATAGTGGATTCAATTATGTTTTTATCTTATCTTATCTTCTCTTAGGTGACTACAATTTGCATTAGAATTGCAAAGTATCTGGATTAACCAGCACTTCACGCTTTAACCACTAAAATATGAAGAATAATGTTCCCGGTTCTTTAATTTTTATTTTAATCTTTTTGACTTGTAAAATTACTGCATAAATTAAAAAGTTTTGGTTATGCTTATAAAATGCAGGTAGACAGATTATATAAGTATATGTTCGATATTGATCATCAAGAAATTCTACAAAATAATGTAACAGACAGTCGTATTACAATTCCAACGTAGTTCAAATGCCTGGGACGATTTTAATTACAATTCATCTCAGTCACTGTTTTAAATATTCCGCTGTATTCTGTTTTTTAGCACCATAAAGTTGAGTAAGCCGATGATGATAACAATGAAGCAGTCTATTTCTCGGAAGTAATTCAATTTATGTATAATAACTTAGAAGGCTGGCAGAGGTCAATGCAATGTATGATGGAACCACTTTCAAGTTCTCTATAATGTAATTAGGTGATTTGAAAACTATGTCAACTTCTAATTTCTAATATCTTATTACTTCTATACGATAGGTTACTAATTCTAGATATCATTGATGGTACCTACGCGAGCATGAGATATGCAAAATACAAGACGTATCGCTAAACTTATATCAAAGCTTTTTAGCTTTGTATAGACTTTTTAGCTTAGTATAGTGATATAAGTTTAACGTTTATAATTAACGTAAAAACGTCAATTACATCTCGTCACATAAATTATATAATTTAGCGGTTTTACATTATTTTACTCTTTTTCAATATTTACATTCTAACCGTCGTAGTTCAAAAAAAATCATTTATTTCAAGCTTTTACAGCTTTTTAAAGAGTATAGGTACATAAATGATAAGAAAACAAATCAGTAAAAATTTCCACTAACCCGCATCAAACTTGGACTAATAAAATAAATTTTATTTGGGTGATAAATGGCAACATTGTTTTGTATAAACATATTTTCGCTGCAGCGCCCCCTGGAGAGTTAATACTGTAATAACTATCTAAGAACATGCATCAATAAAATCAAAACATATGACTAAAAACCACATTAAAATCCGTCTCCGTTCCATCGTGGGTAATAATGCATTTAGTCTTTGAATATTTAAAGACTATAAAATATAGCAGTTGGAGTAGTATTATAGGTGCATTAATTTTTATAAACTACATACAATCTGCAAATGTTGCTAATGTATATATGTTAGAAAGACAAGAATTTTTCAATTTTAACTCATAATAGCTATCCTTAAAATGTCTAGAAGTGGACATTAAAAATAATAAACTTTTTTTTTTTATAATTGAACAATAATTAATTAATAATAATAGGAGAAGGCTTTAACAGTTCCACTATAAAGGAATTCGAATGTTTTTTAACGAACTATAATATAGTAAAGTAAGTTGAACTAGTAGAATTTAACCGACTAAGATAATTTACAATATCACTCTTATAACTTAAATTACTATATAACTTTGTCTCTTCATTGTGCTGCTCTTAAATCTTTCAAGTCATAAGTTATGTCTTTTTTTATACAAGTGTTTATTTTTTTTAAAAGGTATATATTTTTTATTACAAAAAAGGTATATATTTCACATAGACATTCTTAGTTCCTCTTATTGAACTGTAATAATAAAAAACAGATATAGAGCTCAAATTTAATACTACCGAGTGTCTTCTAATATTATAAACGAAAAAGTTTTGATGTTCTAAACATCAAAACTTTTTTTGAACTTGTTGTTCCATCCAAAGATACTTGAAGGCTTTCTATGTTATTTTATATACCGATAGATTAAACTATGATAATGAAAATGTTAAAGATTACTATTTATTCTGAAAAAAAAAAACAAAGTGTTCCTGGAGAGCGCGTGAAGGCATTGAGGGCTTGAGGGAGCGAATTTAACATACTTTTAGAATAACTAAAAAAAATATTATTAGCTACACTTGTATTCTTCTTTCTTCTTCTACTTCTTTTTGTTATAAAATATGTATACATATTATAAAACTGTTGAGCTTATATTTTCAACGGTATCTCCTACAAGAGTTTTTTTTATTAGATCTAAATAATCTTTTATGTGTAAGTTATTGATGACATTAAAAATATTTTATACCAATATTCATTTAATACCAATTATTCAATTATTTTCTTCAATTATCTTACAATTTGTTTACAAGGAACTAAATTAACAAGAGATAAAAATAAAAGCAAAAAGTTGTACTGATACTATAGAATAAATATGATTAAAAGAAATAAAAAGTATATAAGTATATATTTATTAACAAGAGATAAAAATAAAAGCAAAAAGTTGTACTGATACTATAGAATAAATATGATTAAAAGAAATAAAAAGTATATAAGTATATATTTATTTAAAAATCATTATTCAAAAACAAACTTATGACTTCACAAACATAAGAGCTTTAGAATCAAGGGACAATGTGGTACCGGCAAATCTTCTTTCGTCCCATGTGTCAGTTCTCTCATATTCCCATTTACCGTTATTGTAAATGAATGACCACCCAGATCCTACTTGCGCCCACGCAAGAGAAGTAATGACAATAGCAACAGGCCTTCCGTTCTTGTCAAAGAATGCTTGACCCGCATACTGCCTTTTATCTGTAGTATCGGTAAAATCATGTGCTAGATTAACCCAGTTGTCCTTTTGGCCGTAAGCATCCGTACCCAGAATTCCAACAGAAAAAGATCCGTCGTTAAATGTATAGCCATATGGATCGTAAACCCACCCTACGCCAGCCATACTGATACCGTCACCGTAAAGACCGAATTCCCATGAAGAAGCATCGTACCAATCCTTCCAAGAATTATAATTTTTAGTGTAAAACCCTTTATGTTTTATAACTCGATCAATTGCTTCCGATACGACCTTCAAATTATCATTTGCAATAGTCATTTTTATTTCTTCTAATGGTTTCAAACAATACGCATCGCTACCTATAAATGTAACATTTTCTGTTTGACGTTTGTTACGGTTGTTAGGATTTGTGTTAATTCGATATTTATTATTACTTGAATCATAAATCCATTGAGCTACGTTGAATGGATAAGCTATGACGCGCTCGTGTGAGATTTCACTTAATAGTTCTATGACTTCATTATAAGTTGCCCTTTCATGTGTTTCAACGTAGGAATTCATCATTCTGTTAATAGTTACCAGACGTTGATAAGCTGCTTCACCGATAATGTGTCTGGAGTTAAGTTCAAAGGAATCTCCGGGATCATCTGATCTTAGTCTGGGTTCTGGACCAATAAAAATATTCGCCGGTATCCATTGGTACATCGAACGTACCAAATACTGTGAACTGAACAAAATTTCCACGGACGGATTATTTAAATTATGTTCCTGGTCAATGTAAAGGTTTTGTAAGTTTCTCAACTCTTCCAGGTCTGATCTTACGTAACTGTGAAGGTCATTAGGTCCTTCAAAGTGCTGTAGAGCATCATTAGCTAAGAATCCCATAAGGCTCATGAGACCAGTTAATTCGACATTGCCTTCATGGTTCATTGTAACAGCCGTATCAAAGAAAGATCGAAGAGTCCTTACCGGGATGATATGATGCCTTGCTAGTCTTATTGGATGATCATTAGGTCCAGTAGTGGGCGTGCCCACTTGCTCTAAAACTACAGGAACCCATATTTGTTCTCTTCGTAAAAATGATAAACATTCAGCTTCTATAGGACCGCCATGAAGTCCTCCTGAAGGCTGCGAGGACACGCAACCAAATAAAACACAAATACAGAATAATATGAACATGTTCCAATACTTATGTATTCTGTACTGTCTTTATTTTGGAGAAAATAATTATTATATAGTTTAAAAACACGATAACCCCTTCCAATGACACTTGTAAAGGCCATGCAAATAAGCAAACAAATATGTGATAAGTAATAATTATATCAAAAGTAGGAGGGAAAATTCGAATATCAATAAATTTTACTAAACAATTTAACATACCATCGCGTTACAATCTAAACATACCCTAAATGCCAGAGACAATTGTAACTATAATCACCTGCAGTATATACAATTCTTTTTATACGAACACTTTATTGCTGTCAAATAAAGTCTTATTTTGCTTAACTGAAAAAAGAAAGAAACTATATATTATGGGCATGTAACTACAGTTGTATTTAATTACGCGGAGGCCGACAGGGGTCTTGCAATATGAGGTCGCATCTGGGCTAGCCGGAAACATTTACAGTTCTGTGTTCTATGTATTTTTTTTCACTTTTGATTGTTCGGTTGGAATTTTTTTTTCTCATGATAAATTTAGTTTTTTTTCTTTCTCGTATTATATTTTCGACTTAATATGGGAAGTATTTCCTAACTATTATATGAGTGTAGACCAACTCTATAAATAAATATGTGCCACATTTTTGTATAAATAAAATATATAAATTTTATTTTATATTGTGTTTATAAGTTAACCTATTCGTATAATATCCTCCTCTGAGTATCCTTATTTAATGATTGATTTTATACACTGGAACACTTAATTATAAAGCCTTTTTGTATAGAATTTGATACTCAAGTCTTACTTTTTCGGTAATAATCAATATAATAAATAAGTAAATGGCAATGCAAATAAATGGCACTAATGAACCTAATGTATAAAAAATATAGCTTTACTTTGTTTATAACGCGAAATAAATATAATATAGTTAATTCTAATATCTCACAAATTTAATTATCATAGAATTGTTATCATATGTAAGGGAAGATTATTTTTCTTATGCGATACGGAATATCCTCAAACGATTAAAGATAAAAAGGTTAAAAAAAAATCTTGTAATCCCACGCAAGTCTTGTAACCCAGGAGTTTCTTGGCGCTAATACATTTATAGTACGTGAAAGCTCTAGTCATAGAACTGACAGCTTAAGAGCTTTCAGTAGTGCTAATAAGTTTTAAAATAAATCATAACTACATATATAAGGTAATTTTGAGCTTGTTTAATAATTAAAATCTATAAATACAGAAACAAAATAAGTGCTTAAAGCCACCAAAAGTTAATGATAAATTTTATTATTTCTTAATTATCATATTATCATTTAAGTATTTATGTTAGTCTATTGCAAACGCTTCTATATAAAGTAATATACATGTAGGGTAAAAGGGTCAGTTTATATATTGTTATTAATAAAGTTTGACAGTTTCCGTAGCTTTTTCCCAACTGGATTATCTGATTTTCCTCATCATCTTTATACACAGGTAGTTTTCTTTGAGAAATATAAATAATAAAAACATAAAGAGATTTAGTAAGTTATAATATTTTATTATTTCCTATTTTGTTCATATTTTCTTTGAATATCAATAAAGCAAGCAATTAAATGTATCAATATTATTAAATAAGCTCTTGCACATGGAGACAAAGTTCTGGAGCATGTACATCTTCTCCGAAAATTGCTCCATTAGGTCACTAGTTACGTAATTAATTTGTTTCAGACATTGCCTTGCGTTTAATATCATCGTGTGATAATAAAGTTAATGAAACGAAATTACTCGCTAGAGCTTCTTCCCCCGACTATAAAAATAAAAATGCCATACTAATACAATTACTATTAAGGTTTTGTTAACATTTTTTTTATATTAATTAGGTTTTTACCTTATATTTTGGAAGGGTACTTTTATGGTTTTGTTATCTAGTTGGTCTTTTTATATTATCACACCAGGATCTTCCGCCAAAAGAGTTGGATTTCGTGAGATTACCTATTTTATAAGAAACATACTACTAATTAACTACAAAATTCAAGTCCATGTGAAGGTCCATTTCAAAGAAACTTGTAAACTTGATAAGGGTTCTACAGTTTGGGCTTTTAGTGGAATTATTAAAATTTCACTAAGTCACTTTGTACTTAAAATTATTGTCGTAGGCAGACCTGTTCTACCCCGGCCTTTGATGTAGTTAATAATCAAACTTAACAAATAATATTTTTGCGGGTAAAAGGTAAGTAGAGGTATACGAGAGTAAGATTCTGTTGAATTATTTAAGGTCGAAGATATATATTTTTTATTCTTACTTACTTACTTCAATAAATTTTAACTAAAAAAATAACAAAAACATATTCCTCAATACAAAAAACTTCAATACATTTAATTTTACTATCTGTTCAAAGACTGTACGACAACATAGAGCAATAGTCAAATTGAAATTAGAATATAAGTACAAAGCAGCTCGACTTAGTTCTAAGCCAACTTATCCTCTGAATAGTTAACTATATAACTTCTGTAATAGCGACGTTAACGTACAATTTTAATCAGTAAAGTATATTTGAGGTCTAATAGATGTCGCCTCGTTCAGAATGATTAATTCATCAAAACGGGTAGGGTTTAGCTCAATTTCTAGACGAGACGGATTTCCAGACGTAGCGCATTTGAATCCTATCCGTATCGATTATATATTTTATTATATATAACATGTTTAAAAGTATAAGTAGGTATAGGTGTATTTTATCAATTTCTTTTGGAATATATTTTTTGAGACGCAACTTTTCCCCGTTAACACCATTGAAGCAACCGAACTAAAAACATTCTAAAAGACTTAATAGGTTGAAATTATATTTAGATACTTCATAATTCTAAAAGTTAGGAGCAGAAATTAAATATTTGAAACATTAGAAATAGTAATTTTATATTATTTGTAACCAAAGAAATAAAAGTTTAATATTTTTCTATTTGTTGCAGCATCGAGTAGAAGCCAGCTAATCTTCCTAATGGAGCCGCCTCCTCGACTCTCCTTTTCCAACAGTACCGGAGCAAGAGTTTCGTGTGCTGCACATGGATCTCCCGCTCCTACTATAACTTGGCTGACCGAAGATGGGGTGCCAGTATCAGATATCCCTGGACTAAGGTAAAAAAATATTATAAATGCTCATGGTACAAGTCAAACTATTTTTCCTTAATTCGTTTGTTTTGGCACGTTTATCTTACAATTAAAAATTATTTAAAATTTTACTTTCGACTATATTTTTATATTCATCTTTGAATTGAAGTAGTGTTAAGTTATATGAAAAACGTTAAAAATTATTATTTATATGACAATATGAATTAATTTGTTATTTTGCTTTTTTCACCTTAAATATTATATAAAATCGCGCAACCGAACACACATTACACAATAAAGCTTACAACTAGTATAAGGATAAAAATACCATTAATAGCTTAATACACATGTTTGAAGCAAGAAAAAAATACATTATCAACCTCAATTTGATTTAGCGACACACGACCATTCGTCACCATGTCAAGCAAGCATTACCGTCAGTATTAGAACATCATTCACACTGATCTCTGTGTCCGTGGCAAGAAAACGGGAGACCCTAATCCAGTCGTCACAAGATTAATGCGTGTAGAGGCCGAGATAGTTTTATTCGTTCTTTTGCTGAATGAATGAATGATGCACTGTTTTCATTTTGAAAGGCGGTATCTAATTATATTATATGATTTTAAAAATCCGAATATAATTTTCATAATTTAAATATCGTAAAAAGTAGGCATCGTGTTTATTAGTTCAAGAAAGCTTCTATCTATAACTATTTTTATATCTATATCTTTATATAGATAGATAGTAAATGATTTTATCTTCTATAATAATTATCATCGCTAAAACTTTTGAGTGGAACTTCCCTTGAATTATCTTCTAAACTATTCTATCTATGATGATAAAATTTTCAATTATTTAAACTATTTATCTCCACGAAACTACTTAAAATATAATCCATCTTGTCCCTATTAATCGAAAGTAAGTGGGTTAAACTATTAACACACTTGTGAAAGACCAAGGGCCCGTGAAATCTCACAGTCCATTTACTTAGACCGCTACCAGTAGGGATAAGCACGGTTTGTTTTATATATTGTTAGAGGGAATTTATAATTCAAAAAGGTTCAAATGTTATTGCTAGACATTTAGACAGAATTGCTGTAATTTATACATATTTTCTATTGCAATTTGTAGTTCAGGTCATTATCAAACCTGAGTTCAATATTGTAGGATAAGAGTCAGATTTTTTTATACAAAAAGGAAACAATATGCATATTTTTAATCCATAAATCAAGCTTCTTAACTTTAAAAACACTTCAACCCTTTGAAAAAGCCACCAGAGCGTGCGAATAATCCCGTAACTCATTAATTTCGACCCCTCGGCTTGGATTAGCTCACTTTGATTTAGATGCTAATGGTAAAGTGATGATAGCGCCTTTACAAAGCATTTTTTTCCAAACTCGAATTATGTACTCTTTATCGATAAATATTGATGACACGTTTTCGTGACTTATATATAAAAAAATTAGGACATAGCTACATATACAGACATATAAGTACATAAACAGTAAGTGGTACATAGCCGATCCCATAATATGGCGTTATAAAATAACAAAGTAATGTTCAAGGTAACAAAGCAGTATTTATTGTGAAATTAAATAAATAAATAAAATCACACCGTATAACGTACCGTAAATTTGCCACCACGTCAATCTCGTCCAGCCTCATCCCACCTCGTCCGATAATTGCGTACACGCTCCAATACCCTCAAATTTTCATATATAGTACCCACGCATACATCAAACGGTACAGTCAGGTCGACGCACTGTGATATATACATTATTTACAATTTCATTAACAATTACAATTACAATTACAATTTCATTTATAATTTTGAATATTTAATAAGACTTGTTGCATTGTATATTTAATAAACAAAGTCATATTATAAGTTCTAATCTGATATATTTATTGTCTCGTAAGCAGTGTGCATGATCCAGATGACATTTCCCATCTCTTCTCTCCGTATGTTCAAGTATCTTGCATCTATTATTTCCATCGTCTTAAGTGATGCAACGCATTTGCAACATTATATACGTCCATGCGCAGAACTTACTATACTATAGATAATTATAATGATGATGAGAATATAATAACAGCTCTTACTATATTAATTGATGGTAATATAATGATAAATGCACAAAAACAAACTGCGTCATAAATTTATCCCAATTAGTTTAACATAATTAATCGAATGGAATTTAAATATTTAATTGAAAAATTGAAGTTTTCTCATGAAGTTCAACGAAAGCACCGCTTAATGTACCTAAATGTTACTCCGTCTTTCGATTGTAAAGAAAGATAAAATAAGACGTAAGAACCGACTTAAAAATATCGGAATAAGAAAATATCTTATTTAATATGTATCGAATATTTTAGTAATATTTATACTCTCTGTCTTAAAAATAATTATATTTTTAAATACTTAAATATAATAAGACACAAAAATATTAATATTACAAAAATAAATCGCTGATGCAGAATTAAACGAGATGAATATCCAGGGCTTATGACATAAATGAGTTATGACCCTCTCAGATGGACCATTCACACTAGCTTGCAATTATCAGCCGCTTAGCAACGAAGACAAACGATCCAACGTCATACTGTAAGAATAACTATTTATAGTTGTTAGGAAATTGTGATTTTGGTTAAAAACGGTTTTACTCTTACACTTTTAAGTCAAGCTGTAAAATCCGTCTTCATTTATGTTTGTTCATTTTTAATAATTTGTCTTTAATTGTTGTGTGATTTTATAATATAAGAATTTAAAATGTGTAGACCTAAACCAACCCAACCATTGCATCTACATTATTATTAATAATATAATACCACTTTCCGAACTCCAAACAGAAACGAGATAAAGCGTCGGAGTAGTATGAATCATTAATCATTAAATTACACAGTGATAAAGAAAACATTATAAGTATTATATAGAATATAAGTATTATATAGAATTGAGAGATCCGAACTTGTTCAATATATACTTATACATACTTGTGATTTCCATATTATATCTCACTGTGTTTTTATTATTACTACAATTTGAATGAAATTTCTGAATTTCTGGATTGGTAATCCAAACATCTCTTTTACGGTATTGACTTAATGCCCGTTTATTTTAAACAAACAAGGCAAAATATAAATAAATCGTGTTTATTCAATATATTTGTTTCGATTATATTCAACATTTTTTGCACTTTGTTTTAAGACTATATATAATTGTAGGTTATGTAAAATGAAAACGCTCAATATGTTTTAATAATATTTCTTTATGGGCAATAAAATTGCATGTAATAAGCTATAAATAGAGTCTATTCATAAATGATGAATTCCCTCTTAAATTTATACCCGAGATATGACACAGGGCGAATGTCCATTGCAGTATAAAGCTGGGTGTCCATTACGCGCAGACGTTATTACTGTAACGAAGACAAAGTGCGCCTGTCGACCGTGAGAATTAAATGGGTGCTTCACAATAAGAGACAAACTGAAGCGAATTAATTACCTGTCTCATCTCATATTAGTTTTTTATTAGTTTTTATTAATAAATATGTTTGCTTGTATTAGCTCATTTTCCATAAAATATACTTCAGTTTTCCTAATTTTAGACATACGTTAAAGTTCATCAACAATTTATAAATAAGAAGTGTATTAGTCTGATTACTAGTTTTTCATCTAGTAATCAGACTAATACACTATATATATACCTATATCTAATTGATACCTATTTGTGTTTTAAAGTACTTCACAGTTGCTTAACTCCTTTACCTTACACCACTCTCAGCTTTCGCCCCCACGATCATATACATAATTAATCAATCATTTATCACACCAGCGAAATGAGAGGGTTCTACGTCTACTTTATCGAGAAAAAAAGCCTGCCGATTTGATTTACTTTGGAGAAAGTCATCGTTTGTTACTTTAGTGAACACAAATAAACCATAAGATAAGAAGAACATCAATGAAGAACAATAATTTTTTAATTATTTTAACAACATTTATTCGCAATATTTGTTTAAGTTTACTAAAAATAAATTTATTAAAATTATTTCATCGATTGTTTTTCAAAACAAAATTATAAATGACTATGTAAGAGGAAGTATGAAAAAAGCGTCCGTGACCGAAAAGCTGTCAAGCGACAGATTAGCGTGGTACGGGCATATTATCCGAAGAGATGAATGTCATGTGACGAGGAGAATGTTAAAGATGAATGTGTATAGAACGAAAGGGAGAGGAAGCCAGAAGAAAGTGTGGATGGACTGTGTGAAAGACGATATTCTGAGAAAAGGACTTAATACTGAGATGACGAATGATAGAGCTGAGAAGAAGAAAATGACATGTTGTGCCGACTCCACATTGTGGGATAAGGGCAGGAGAGAGAGAGAGAGGGAGAGAGTACAACACAATAATATTAGAAAAAGTTGAATGTAAGAAACCGAACATAATGACATTTATTTCTCCACTCCACTTTTAAATAGTTTTATGTTAAACATATTTCTTGCGTTGATAAAAGGTCGCGAGTGTAAAACAAAATATTTAGATGATTTATACAGAACCTGCCATAGTTTTGTTGCAGGTAAAACGGCGAGTAATAAATCATCATATTATGAAAGGTCTTCACGACGAATTTTGCTTTGTTCCAAACTAAACTATCATCCTGATTTTCATTATAAAACTTATAAAACCTTCACTATATATACATTTATCCAATGACAAAGGTTCAGTATATAGTAAAAATTAAATTATATTCAAAACTTTTCTTATCAAATAACTATGAACTTTATCTAATATTTCTTTATATATAAGCAATGTATACAGGATAGTAACAAAAATATCACCGGCATATTCGTAATTAAGCCCAAACTAAAGTAGAATAGGAAAGTTATTATATAACTTATTTATATTAAAAGCAATAAGAACCATCCGGTCATACGTCTCTGTCAAGCCTTAACATATAACTCGCTACATTATTTACCCAACCCGGTGTTACTGGAAACTACGTTCACTGAGTATAACAAATATTATTAAAGAAGTTTGAGTTTTGGGATGTTTAATAAAATTCATATTTTTATTACATTTTGTTACGATGAAATGTATCATTTATTATTTAACTTTTTAAATTAAAGTCAAGTTCAAAACTAAAACGAGATAACAACTCAAATCTTAGACCAACGTCTGTAAATACATCGGTAGTTAATAAGTCTCAAGGTAGCAATATACAAAACAAATATATGCAATGAGAATTAAATCTTAGAACTAAGAAAATACAAACATGAATTCCACCAATCGGACGGCGTTCTAGAAACCAATATAAGAGTAATGGGGATAGTATACCACACCTCGTCGTTCGCCTCATTAATTGCCCGAATTTGTTATGTAGTACAAGCTATAAATTACCTGAAATTTATTATGATATCAAGTCATTGCAAGTTTTTGTTTCTTATTAATTTAAGTTTTTTGATATATATAAAGTTTTTGTCACTATAAATATTATGATGTATATTTGATATGTTAATAGTATGTTTTAGTTTGTTCATAATAGTCACATACGTAACTTTGTCGTATAATGTGAACTTAACTAAGCATAAAAATTATTTATTTACTTTTTTTTATATCTATAGCCCTACAAAACACAAATAATTATTTCTATTAAAAAATTAAAACGTCAATCTTCACACAATTGTGCTAATGAACGTGACTCCCTTTTCAATATATATATCTAAAAACATAACTCTCCAGAAAATAATTATAAACAGAGAAGGCTTTTGTTATTTTATTATAAATACCTTTGAAAGTGCGCCATCGATATTGGGCTTTGATAACATAATATAATTGAGCCTGAACCCATCCCTTAACGAGCTCGTTTTAACGCCGGACACCTTTTATTAAGTTAACTCACCTATGCCTTTGAAGTTAAACGAAAACGAACATTTTACATTAAAATATTTATATTGCATGACATGGATAAATTAAAAACCATCATACGAGTTTTCATTTAATGAGTTACAAACTGGGAAGAGTTAATTTATACGCTATCTCTGTCACCCTAACACAATAACTAATAAATCCTCCATCACATAATTGGATGAATATGTAAATCAAACTCCAGTTAAACCAACTTCCATTGAAGGTCAAAGTTTGGCGGTGACGAAGGATTGCTATTTAAATGGAATTCGGCCGAGTTTCAAAGTTAGTCCATTAGCTGGTATTTATAATTTGATGACTAAATTCAATAACGTACTCGCCATATTAGGAGATAGTATGCTAATCTTCATGCAAGAATTACGATTGTTTATTCCTTCCTGTAGGTCTTCTTTCTTTATGTTTCTTTATGCTATTTGCTGTACTGGCTTAAACAGAACCGAGGCAGCCAAATTAATATGTGATTACTTTCGGTGCTTTTGTGAATAAATATTATAATTATGTTTTTATAAAACTTTCTATAAATATAGAATGAAAAAGCTTAACATGGCTATACATGTTTATAGATATTAAACAACATGATATATTTATATTAGTATTATTTTATTTTAAGTATTAGTATATAAGGTTTGGCCCAATCAAATTTTGGTTTCAAAAATCAAATCAAAAAATAGTTTTATTATATTGTACTCTTGCACTGCATACTTTCATTTCCTGCTATTACTGGTAGGTAGCCCACGATCAAAGTTTAAAGTTATAAGGTAATAAAAAGCTGTTATAAATGAATTGCGACCGGAGTTAGCTAGCGAGTAAACAGGGCGTTGCAGATTCAAACAGAAACTTTGTAAGCAGGTACCCTGTATTTGTTTAAAGTTATGAGATTTCATATTTATAACATTTACATACGTTTTCAAAATTTTAAAGAAATAATGTTGGTTATATTTTAGAATTCACTTGAAATTTGTAATACATATTGGTATAACCGAAGGAATTTACACAGATTCTTTTTATGCACCTGTAAATAATAATACAAAACATTTTGATTACAAAAATATTTTTATTATTACATCTGTATTTATTTAAATAATGTATCTATAACTCCCTAGCATCCAGATCGGTGTCAAGTAACTAATTATTTATTTAGTAACCTATAGCTAAGGTGTAAGTGAGGGATACCCACATCCTCACATCTCCTCTTCGAGTGTCCTAGTCTTGTTGTCTGGCGTCAGATGTCCAGTGGCTCGCTTACAACCCAGTTTAAATTGGCACTCACAAGATACTATAGTGATGTTTGAAAACCATATAGTCAGAGAATCGAACAAAATTAATCAGTATCACCGGGACTATATTATTCTATTTTATCTTGCATGTGTGCGGTTTCAGGCCCCGCATATATAAATTGGTAATTAGCTTACAATAAATTGCATTTTAAGTCTTATTTTATTTATACCTCTGTTTTCTTTATTGGAAATAAACAATTGAATAATACAAATAACTACAACAAAATCATAACCAAAAAACCACAATATGTGTACTGAAATTAATCACAATTTATAGATAGGCACTTGAATTTAAATTATCAAATAACAAAATATCAATACGATTCCTAACAATTTAAATCAAATAATTTAGAAAAGAATAGTGTACCGATTAAAATGGGTTACAGCAAATATAATTTACATATTTTGATTGTCAATATAGTAAAAATAAATTAAATTGGCCAGTTGTATACCTATTTATAATACCACAGCATGGCCAAAAGATATACAATTTATGTTCATAATATCAGGGCGAATAAGCGAGGTGGTTTTGCGAAAAGGTAACGCTGCCAACGATGCCGGGACAAATATTTGCTGTACATCAAAACAGAATAAAATTAGTACTTTAGCTTCACAGGCACGTATTCTCGGAACTTATTTTGGTGCTTCGTATTCAGACATACTTTACAGAAACTAAAAATAGTTTGTCTTTATTTTGTTACTGTAAATAATAACAATTTCATAACTTTTCAAAAATATTATAAGTTATGATTTTTAAAGTATTGCATAGACCACCCTGGTATAATTTATCTAAATTTAATAAGTACTTTTAATAAAATCCTTCTCAACATTAAATTAGAAAAGGTAATTATTAAAATTTTAGGACATTATTCTAGATGAAATTATTCAGCCGCACGGCTATGATGGCTATAGTATAAAATATCAAAGATAATAAAACCTTAAAAACTATTTGCTAGAAATAAATGATTCTTGGTTTATTAACAAAAAAAATCTTATCTGACAAGTTTTAACTGCACATTTAGTTATTATATAAACAAATAATTACTATTTACAGTAATATAGTAATATCAGCATAACAATAAGAGTTTGTACCGGCAAGATTGGTTTCCAAAATTAGCTCTCCAAATGTCCACTTCAAAATAATCAAGGTGCCACCAGCAGAGCCCCAGTCATAGACAGTTTGGCATTTTTTTCATGTTTAGATTTGCTTTATCGCTGTGTCTATGTTTCATGTAAACGACTATTTACATAAAACACACAGCATATCTGTGTGTTTTATGTAAATTGAAATAGTCGTATATTTTTGAATATCATTTGAAATCCTATTAGTTACGAGTATGTCCAAAATAGTTAAGTTTTCCAATTATTAAAATAAGTATTTTTGAATTGTTGATTTAATGACACCTTTAATAAAAAATTTAAATTTGGTTGGCGTGGTTCTGACCGGTAATTCTGGCCGGTTCTACTCAATGGTCGTCTTTTTTTTTTAAACCGTACTACTAGAATTTGACGTTTTTATATTGTAAACGGGACTTAATCGCGTACTATCTTAATCGAAGTATTCACCTCGACTCTCGACGTTTTGGCAGTAATGCAACGGCCGTGGTCACGAGTAGACTGATGCTCCAAGGTGTCACCGTCTTAGCCGTGCCGTACGAGTTCTTCGAACTACCCGCGGTTGATCCCCATTATTTTCATTCAAAACACTAAGATCCCGATACACAACGCTTACAACATCCGACGATTTATTCTAAGATACATAACAACGTTCACATTTCCCGATAACCGGATTCCACGAAGCCGATAACCTATATCCTACCTCCAGGTTAAAGTTTTTGTATTTTCCGATTTCAATCGCTTCACGTACCATCCTATTATAGTAATGACGTTCAGTGGAGAGGATTTTTGGTTGTGAATTTCGATCCAGTGGTTTGGTCCTGCAATAGCTGACTTGTTCACCTGGCGATACTTAACTGATGCTATGTGCTCCTTAACACTCTCAGTTCGCTTAGTTTAAGCGATATAGGAACTACCACAACTGCAGTCAACCTTATATACACCAGGTGTTCTCACAAATCCCGCGATCTTAGACGGTGGCATGAAAACGGTCCAGCACTGTACCAACCTTATTTGTTATTCCTCGTGAGAGTCAAGGTAAATACTTCGATTAAAATAGTTCTTGATTATGTTCCATTTACAGTATAGAAACATAAATACAAACCGTGAAAGCTTAAAGCAATTTAGAGTTTGACATTTCAGAAGTGCAATGTATGGTTACATTTTTTCTATTAATGTATACTTCTGACATAGCATGTATTTGTATGGTATCATTATTGTGTCTATATATAATATAGGATTTATTTCCTAAAAAAATACCATCCCCTGTAATATGCTCAATTTTCAATTGGTTTGTATTTCATAATCTTAAGTTATCTGATGTTATTATGGGACTCTTAATTATATGTTTTTACCATAAAACCTGTATTTTTGTATAGATTTCACCAGAATAATTTCAGGGTGTTTTCCATGTTATGACTTTTATTTCCGATTGTTGATTTTCTGTTCACATATAACTATTTATTCTGAGCATATCATTTCATTTTAAAGGACTAAATATCTAGTACAGTTTTCCACTTATGGTTAGTAAAGGATATTTACTAGTTTTTTGCCTATTTTACATATCTTATGAGAGCCACGAATTAAGTAAAAAATATTATTCCATTTAGATTTTCATTTCCAAAATAGATTATTCCAAAATAGATTAATTGCTCTTATTTGACTTGATTAAGTATTTCATATCTACCTATTAGTAATTATTTCTTACAACTTCTTGAACCCAACCTACTTCTCCTACAACCTTACAGCTCTTTAATCAATAATATATTGTATGTTATATGTGATTTAAATTGTTTTATGTATAATGGAACTTTTTGAAATTTGTATAACATTCGAAGAGAAGAGATTGGCATATTTCGTTAAGTTAGATATATACGTTTCATCTTTTGGCTTTCCGACGGTGCGAAATTCAGGTGTATTGTCTGGATTTTGATGAAGCATCTGATAAGTTTTTTGTGTGTGAATTTTATCGGACTTAGTGTTTTTATAGTAGTTCTTGTTATATAGTAGTTTTTACCTGCTTGTTTTGTCGATTATAACTTCTGGCATGAATTCAACATGTTGTTTTGCATAAATTTCTTATTTAATCTTCTCTGCCTTATTGTTGTGTTCTACTATTGACCTTATTGTATTCTATTATTTTATATATTACTTTCGACTATATATTTTCCTAGAATGGTTGTGATTCGGTCATAATACTCGTAAGTGTGTCTCTTTTAGGTACTTTTATTGTTGACTCTTTATTGGCATTTTTATAGTATTTTTTTATTATTATTAAAAATTATATAGTCTCGATTGAAATATCTATAAACATGGCTATCCATGTTAAGCTTATTTAAATTTATATAAATATAGAATGAAAACCGTCCCTTTACCGACGACGGGACGGTTTCCCAGAGGTCACGGGTTCGTATCTCTGCCCGTATCGGTTTATTTTTCATTCTATGTTTATATAAATTTAAATAAGCTTAACAGGGCTATACATGTTTATAGAAAAATACTGAACAAAATTAAATAGCATATTTTTATAGTCACGGGATCAACTTTCTTTTACATTATTATATAATCTATCCACTTTTTCTTTTTATTGTTTTGTCACTTCTGAAAATGTGGATAGATATAGACAGGTAATAATAAAATAATGTAGTAGGTTTACCTTACAATATGTTAGGGAGTATTTCTTTGGAGCCTATGTACAACCAATTACCTTGCAAAATACACGCGTAATATAAAACACAAATATTAAACGGTATCGTGACAAAATTCCAATTTCCTTTAAAAATGAATATTTTAGTAAAGTGGCGATAAGCTAAATGTGTCCCAGGGCGATGCCGTCGCTTTTTAATCTTATAGGAAAGTGAAAGCCTCGCAATAAAAGTTCCTTAACAGCCTTTGCCCGGAACTGGGCAAAGGTCGCTTGAACAAAACCTTTTCAGCTCCCGCATTCTTTAAATTTATTCAGTTACCCTTAATACTTGCGACAAGGCATTAGCATATTCAATAAAAATATACCTTTCGTTTCAAATATTTTATTTTCAATTTATATTTATATTTTCAGTACAAATAAAAAAGTATGTCGTTCAATGAGTAAATAATAATACAAAAATGGGAAAATACACACCACATTATTTTTATATAATCCTTGTTTAACTTTATTTTCAAGTATTATTGTTGTTTAAAAACAGCACTTTCATTTTGACATTTAATAACCTTAAAAAACTCTGAACTACCCTTAATGTTTTTAGAGATTTAAATATTTAATAACAATTTTATTATTTGTATAAATTGCAACAACATATTTACATTTAATTGTTTAGTTATATATAAATAAAAATACTTTTACCTATCCGATTTACGAAAAGATTACCATCTCATTCCAAAGTAGACCATCATTGCGTGATTAAATCACGGTAATATCGCAAACAAAGGAATTTGAGTATCCTATTTCTGTTCAACCTACAGTGAAATAGCGTAATAGAAAACAAAATTGTCTATTACCATTCACAAAGACTCGCAAGATGTTACTTTATTAACTCTCGCCGTTTAATCTACACTTTTGAAAAAAAGGTCTTATTTTCTTTTAAAAGTGCGTGAAATACGATTTAAAATATTCTTGCGTAGTACTTGTGAAGGGGGGTTAATAGACTGTTACGCCTTGGGGGGTTTCTTCAGAAATTGTCCTCTGTCAGTTGGACAAAAGGTGTGTCGTTATATCTTTTTATGGTCCTTCAAGCCTGATTCGCTTGGAAATTGTTTTTTGCCAACAGGTGCGTTCGTGGACATTTTTCGTAATTGAATTTGTGGTTATGATGTAGATCGGATTATTCGCTGAAAAATTGCTACCTACAAAAGATTTTATCGCTAAACGAGTTACCTTTTTTATATTAATTTAATCTTAGTAATCCTCAAACCTAATAATATAAATCTATTCATTATTAAATTAGTTTTATTGCCAATATGATTAGTATATTATAAGACTATTAAATATATTTAAATCATTTCATTGTTAGTTTTGAATGAGCCTGGAAAAAAATAATTAAAATAAAAAGGTACGCGTAAAACAAAACAATTACAATAGTAGTAGTTTTTGATATGCTTCTATCAATAATCTGTTTAAATAGAGGCAAATGTCTAGCTACTTTACAAAGTTTTAATTGTATACATTGTCACTTTCTCAAAGTTTTACCTCGTCTATTATGAAATCAGCAGCCATTAAGAAAATTAACTTCTAAAGAAAAGACGAACGTATTTGTATTCTGTGGCACTTGATATCATACAATAACAACATTTTGAAATATAGTAACAATATAATATTATAGAAAATTTTAAAATAAAAATAGTTTTCCTTTTCATGGTAAACTATAATAGTAATAAAAGTTCTATAAATTTCCTATTAGGTACGTATACTTTCTGGACATTTATAGCATTTATTCATTTAGGGCGATGTTAATGCGTATCGCCATTTACATGATTATGCGAACATGTTTGCTTCGCAAGCGTAAACAGTGTTCGGGATAGGCCGTAAAACCAACATCCTTATATACTGCAATAACCGTTCTATGAGCCTATCGCCTCCATGTTGGGGACAAGTCATAAGTGTTGTATTATTTACATTTAAATATGTTTTTATTGCATAAAATTATTTATTTATTCTTTTAATTTTTTTTAAACATACTGACATGACATGATTTAGTATCGAAATTCCTTGGAGCGGGTTGGTATTTAATTACAAATATAATTAGTTAATAATTAAATATTGTTTGCGATGAGACCATTTATAATATTTGTTATATTGTAAAATGTTTTATAATTATTATTTAATTCTATGATAGTTTATTTTGACAATTGATTTACACGTTTATGGGACTTTTTCTGAGAAAGTAATTTTAAATAAAACATGAAATTATATTATTCTGTTCTGAAGCTTAATACAATTTACCATTATTTCGTTTTACCCACATAGTTTTGAACATTGTTTACTCGCTTTCACGTATGCCTTGACCCAATTTATTTGCAAACCCGAAAGTGCGGGCTAGTTTGAATTTCAACGGACCCTTGTTGACCCTGTTGCCATAGTTAGTGAATTGATATATAGCTTTGATGGATTTAGTTTTTGTTCTCATATGCCCTATGGGAGTGTTAACAACTTGATCCTTATGAAACATCGTTTAATTAAATTGTTCTATATTAAAGTTGCTTCTCGTTACAGACATTTTAGTTTCATTTATAATATTTACGTGTAGTTATAACAAAAAAAGATTTTTCAAAAATATTATAACATCTACATGTCAGATGGATTTTCATTCAAGAGTTGTTCTCAGATTTGTCAAAATAACTGTCTAAGCATTTGATTTTTAATGCTCATATTAACATTTTGAAGAAATTTTCAACCAAGAAACACCTACCAAAGCACATATGCCTTGTAGTTGTACTTATCAGTCGCTTCCACATACTTTTCCACTCATACTTGCGTCGACACAGACAAGAGAGTTCGCAGTAAACGGAAGCAGACGTTTCATCATTAAGACGCAATTAAGAAACACCAACTAAAGCCTACGTTATATTAATACAAACTAAAACCGTATGATCGTCTAATTGCTTGGTGGTATCGTCTAATTACTTCACATCTGGTATCGTCTTTTATACTTGTTTATAAATTATCCTACACATTGTCGGAGTAAAATAATATACCATATTTTCACCTTCATTTTTCACAGAGGTTATTTTCCTTATTTCCCATTATTACCGGTTTTGGGCAAAAAATAGTCCTTCGTCAATCTTTTATATAACGGAATTCTTTTATATCGAGTTTGTATTCTAAATGGCATTAAATTGAATGGAAATAAATGCTTGAAGTCCTTTCATTAATTATAAATTGTATTTCGTAGCGATATCTTGCATCAGTGCCTTCAGTCTATTTGGTAGTAGGTACTATTGTTAAACGTTGATTTATCTTTGTAAAAGGTTGTTTCAAGTAAACTTAAAGGTTCAAAAAGGTTTTAAGCACTTCGTATATAAACAAAAGACTGAATTTATGAACACATAATTATAAAAAGCGTTATTATGATTCTGATTCAGTATATTAGATTATAATAAAAGTATATCAACAATTTAAATAAATATTTCAAACATTATGACAATATAACTTCATTTAAATCATATAAACACTAAAACTATATTTTGTTACAGAGAAGCACTGCCAAACGGTACATTGTGGCTTGGCTCGTTCTCTTCAGCGCAGTACCGCAGCGACGTGCACGCGGCCGTGTACCGCTGTCGGGCGGCTGGGACTGTGGGGACTGTGCTGTCGAGAGACATGCGGTTAGAAGCTGGTTAGTATAAGATAACACATGATTAAAAATTATATTAATAAATTATGAATAACCATATACGTTGAATCGGGATTTTCGAATATAGGAAAATAAATTTAGTACCATCATTACAGTAGGGTCTTAATATCTCTTAACCGTTTATATCATTGTAACAGCTATTAAAATGCCATTAATTCAATCTGTGACAACATCGTAATCTAGAATAATTTCCATCCAAGTATTACACAGAATATAAATCTACCTGTACAATGGGTAAAACATGGTGAAATTAAGGTCTTATCTTAAACTCTGAGAGAGTATTACGAGCTTATTAAATAACGGGTTAGTAGATAACTGCTTAGAATATTTAGCACTACGACGTTCCGTGAACAGGGTTTTATGTAACATAGAAATAATCAAATTGGTGTAAATGGAAACAATTAGTTTCGTACATGCAGTGGTATGTAGACATATATGAAACATCTGGGACATAAGGTGAGCTGTTTAAAATACTATAACGTCACTAACTATATACGAGTGTTGCGGTCTTAAGGTATATCGTAGAAAATTGTGAACATTTTCTAATAAAATATGTGTAAGCCACCAAAATAAATGAATGAATGATGATGCTTCTAGATATCTTATTTTTCTATTTCCACTACCTAAGGTATTAGCTTAAAAAATTACGTAGTTTTCAATTTAAATTATATTCGATTTTATAAACCTTTGTGGACTAAAAGGGACTTCCTATCCTAATCTACTTCTCATAGTACGTCGGTGCCACTTTAGAGCTATAAGTACTTAGTAGAGCGCTTTAAGTTTGGACAGCGCCATTTCAAGTTACAAGTTGAAGTGTAAATTGCTTATCAGACTCAATTTATTTTTCAAGTTTTCTAGTCACTATTTGGTGCCTGCACATTTGCGGATTCATGAATAACGATTTAAAATTAAAGTTTAAAATATGTGTACATAAATTAAATAGTGTAAAAAATCTGATGTCCTTAAATATTTAAAGATACTTTTAGCACCACTTTCTAGTAGTTTTTTATGTAACTTTTAGCTGTCATCGCAAGCACTAGATCAATTTTAAATGAAGATGTTGAGTAAAGGAGAGGTTTTATTTCTTACCTTGGAGTTATTTGATTTTTTATGTAACATTGTGAAAGAAACTGAATTTTTGCATAGAAATTTTTGCTTAGAGGTCCTTTAAGATGCACTCACGAAATGAGATTAGTTTTTTAGAAATTTCACTACTAAATAAATACTAAATAAAAAATGGTCAGCTTTTCAGTTGTTACTTAAAAAAGGTTTTTTATAGAAGAACACCTTTTTATCACCTATAAAAGTATAATAAAATAAAAGAAGTTATTAACTGTAATTGTAAGATAGTATAAACAATATATATAATATAAATGAATGTATTTTTTTTAACGTAATGAATTATGTAAAGTTAAATAAAATTGTTAATTCAAATTGTACATTTGCATGCTTATATATTTAGCAGAATAAGCGGAATATAAAATTGTCAACACTCGATACTTGTTACCTTATTCAAAGCAAATAAAGATTATTATTATTATTATCATTTATTTCATTTAAATCTTATTATTTACATTTATACATATAACATTAAAAAAAACAACATTATAAATATAAATATAAAAAACAGTATCCCGCCGACGTGGGCCTTACGACCAGTCCGTCGGTGGTTAGGGCGACAGCGAAAGAAACCTCCTCACAATGCGTGCCGTACCCAAAACTGCTGCTTTTTGCATCCGACCCTTGATCCAGTTTTTTAGTGAGAGCCTCTTGAGATGATGATCGAGACTCTTCGCTATAAGACCATTGACGGAAACTACCATCGGGACAATTATTGTTGAGTCAACATCCCACATGTCGGTAATCTCGTGAGCTAAGTCCAAGTATTTTGACAGTTTGTCCTTCTCAGCTTTCACAAGATTAGCGTCACACGGGACACTGATATCAACAAGAAATGCCCGGCGCTCTAACCGATCTACCAGCACGATATCAGGCTTATTGGCTACAATAGTCCTGTCCGTTTTGATAGATCGGTCCCAATAGAGCTTAGCATGACCATTTTCCAAAACTGGCTCCGGTGAGTACTTATAAAATGGCACTTCAAAAGGCACAAGACCGTATCGAAGAGCAAGTTCTTGGTGGATAATCTTGGCTACTTGGTTGTGCCTGTGCAAATACTCTCCATTGGCAAGACGACAACAACCGGAAATAACATGTCTGATGGATTCTCCTGGTTGGTGGCACGCACGACATATATCAACAGTGCCATCCTTTATTATGTATTTCCGATAGTTGTTCGTCTTGACAACTTCGTCAGCAATTGCACAAGCAAAACCTTCGGTTTCACCAAAGAGATCACCAAAGCGTAGCCAAGCCACGGACGCCAGAAGGTCTACATCAGGCCCATAGAGTGCCTGGTGGAACCGTCCATGAAGCTCCTTACTCTTCCATATATTTATACGGTCGTCAGTGCTAAGTACTACCGGTTTATGCCAGTTATCTTTGGCTAAGGAGAGCGGTGTAAGACCATTATCTACTGCAACAATGTCCCGATGCATTCCACACTCAGCATGAAGGAAATATTCCCTAAGATTGCATACCTCACGGTTGTGCAAGTTTTTGGCATTAAGGAAGCCGCGACCCCCACACTTCCGTGGAATATACAATCTCATCACTGATGAGCGCGGATGATGCATGCGATACATTGTCAATAGTTTTCGGGTCTTTCGGTCCAGGGCATCTAATTCGGTCTGAGTCCACCTTAATATGCCGAAAGTATACATCAGCAGGGGCATTACCCAACTGTTGAATGCACGCACTTTGTTACCTCCTGACAAAAGACTTTTTAGGACTTTTGTCAAGCGGTTAAAGAAGCGTTCCTTCACTAGCTGTTTAATGTCCCCACTTAGTATGCCTAAGCATTCCGACATACCAAGGTATTTGTAGGATTCGGTTTCAGAGAGAGATCTGAGGGACATTGTCTCCGAGAGTTGTAAATATTCGCTATTTACAACTCGGCCATTCTGCACATGTGCAACCGCACATTTATCTACACCAAACTCCATCCTAATGTCATTACTAAACGTTTGCGTAACGCTTAGTAATGATACCAGATCTGCTTTATTTGGTGCAAATAATTTGAGATCGTCCATGTACAAAAGATGTGAAATGATCTCACCCCCTCTGCGAAAGCGAAATCCCAGTTTTGAATCCCTAAGCAACGTGCTTAAGGGGTTCAAAGCCAGGCAAAACCGCAAAGGACTCAAGCTATCACCCTGGAAAATACCTCGCTCAATCCTTACAGGTTCGGAAGTAAGAAGACTTCCTCCGCCCCCTGGAAGACAAAGGACCGTTGTCCATTGCCTCATACATGAATTAAGAAAAGCGCATAGATCTGTGTCAATCTTATACACTTCTAGTACTCGTCTTAACCATGTATGAGGCACCGAATCATAGGCCTTTTTATAATCAATCCAGGCGGCGGAGAGACCCTTCTTACCTCGGCGAACCTTTTCATTAATGGCCATGTCAATAAGGAGGAGCTCCTTAGTACCACGAGACCCAATCTTACATCCATTTTGAGCGGGATCTAAAATGCTATTTGCATACAAATGTGTGTTTAATTTTGAAGTCAAAATGGATGTAAGAAGCTTATAAATTGTTGGTAAGCACGTGATAGGTCGAAAGTTCTTTGGATCCGTGATACTACCAGACTTGTGGAGCAGAAAGGTGATTCCTGTTGTCATAAAAGATGGTAGGGATCCGGACACGATGGCTTCCTGAAATTGCCCAGCCAAACGTTCGTGTGAAGACCGCAGCCATTTGAGCCAAAAGTTATGTAATCCGTCCGGCCCAGGACTTTTCCAGTTATGGGTCGAACGGATCGCATCCCTGACATTGTCTGAGCTTACAAATATAGCCTCCATTGGCTGCAGGTGTTCACACGCGCGCTCAACAACACGCATCCAGCCACCATCGTTGTGATTAATAGGCACCGACCAAATATTTGTCCAAAATGTGAACATTTCTTCCATATTTGGAAAATGCCCATCAATCACATTCGTAGCAGATTCCTCCCAGCTTCTATAAACCTCTCTTTGGTCACTTTGGAATATGCGATTCTGTTTATACCTATTAACACGTTGTTTATAACGACGGATACGATTTGCCCACGCACAAACTTTCTGCTTCAGGTAGTCTATACGTTCTGTTACATAGGCCATGTAATCCTGAGGTCTAATGCCAGTACCGGCAAAGGCCTGTGTAACAAAACGCATGACTCTCGGCCGGATGTTTCCCGATCTGAAGCAGATTAACTTGCCAATAATGACCCTAGCTGCGCTGATGCGCCGTTCAATCCTCATCTGCCATGCGGGTGTGTCCTCAGTGGACCGCACCACCCTATCAGGCTCAGGAAATCTGACACGGGCGGAGCGGCACGCTGCAACAGCTGCACAGTAAAGAATTGAATGGGTATCAGTGAGACTATTGCTAGAACGAAGATAAGAGTCTAGCATGCAGTCTAGAGCCATTACTAGCGACATATTACGTCTATGCGTGGGAAAACGGGGTAACCGTGGCCTGTCGCGGGCTGGTATGTCTTTAAATTCCAAAATCGCATCCTCCAAAGTCCTCCTTAATTGCTCATTATCTTGGGTACTTACGGTTGTAATCTCAACGCCCCCCACATCAGCATCTCCAACCACTAACCCTGCCACCGAAGGAGCGGACGATAACTGGGCTCGCGAATGGATGCTTTCGGTGGTGGATGCAGAGACTGTCACCTCGGAGCGAAGCCGGTCAAGTGCGGAGTCATCCAACGCACGATTACGTTGAATAAACCGCACCTGATCCGATAGTCGTTGGGCCGAAACGGTCAACTCTGGTTCAAGGGCCTGAAACAAAGAGAGCAAACGGGTTCGCCACGCAGTGAGGTTAGTGCTACCCTCTGTCGCCCTATAGTACGCTCGCATGACATTTTCGTTCATATTTTGCGTCCATTTCATGCGGCGCACTGCACCACCGACGGCGGGGGCCGAACGCGGGGCGGATGCCCCAGTAGGCCCCAAGCGCGGCAGCGGTGGCCTCCCACGGCGCGGCGCTGGTGCTCGGCGCGGCGCTGGAGGCGGCAGCTCGTCGTCACTGCTCGACACGACATTCTCAGGAGGAGTTGCGTACTCCTCCTCTGAAGACGTGGAGCTGTTCGGTGCGACGGGCTGCGGTGGTGGGCGTGCGTTTATGTTTCTACTCCTTGTGATCATTATTTAAGAGTATTTATTTTCACATTGTCACAGTTCACTTTTTTCCAGTTACTTTACAAAAAGGAGTTCACAGTTTTGTATATTGTATTGTTTTTTTTCCGTTTATTTTGCATTTTGTATAACTGTATGAAATGATTTAAATATGATAAAAACTGGATTTTGAAAATAAATATTTTAAACAAAAATTGACATTTAAAAACGTGACCATTCCGTGTCACTTACCAAGGAGTATATAATTATTATTATTATTATTATTATTATTATATTTAGGGGTAAAAAATTGTGTAAACAATGGTAGATAATTCTTAAAACATTGCTTTCTGGTAAGAACATAATACTTGTCAGAAAGTGAGTATTTTCATGTATGGTCCAAATCAACATCAATACCAAAAAAAATATTTTACTTTATATGTTTGGGCAACTGTATAACAGCTAATATTAATTAATTACTCATATAATTTGATGTTTGTTAAATTAATGTTAACATTTTTGCTTTAATTAATCTAAACGCATCTGTTTCCACAATAAAAGTTTAATCGTACAAAGTTAAAAATATAACAGTATTCCTTTGAGTCCGATTGATGCAATTTCTCCGTAAAGCCTCACAAAAAATCACTAGGAATGTTTTGCCCTTTTACACTCAAATTTGACCTTTTGATGAGGACGTTGTGTTAACTGTTTACAACTTTAGCATTTCTCTCATTATTGGTAAAATAACTTTTTCCTGTGACAGATATATGAATATTGAATATATTTTTCTTTTGTCTTTACATGTATTATTTGTACAATAATGCGGAAAATTACTTTCAAGAGCTAAATTTGATTACTTTTTCATTTTGGTCGGTCTGTATATTTTATATTTCAAAAATGTATGTAACTAATCTATTTGACAACTATTAAATATATATATATATATATATATATGACACATGATACATCGGTATATATAGGTACTGTAGATATCGCTGACTTTTATACGGCTACTTTTCTCTATAACGTGGAGCATGTTATGGCAACAAAATTATAAATAAAGACAAACCAAACATTTTTAAATTTCGTATTGTAAAGATACATTTTTTTAACACCAATAATAGATATAATTTATTTCTTTCTTGTAAAGTGAGCCTACTAATTTCATAAGACATACTAAAATGTCCGCTTTATGCATATAGAAAATATTAAAGTGGAAACCGCGAGATCAAATAATATATAACCGTATTTGCTTCTTATAAAAAGCAAACCGTAATGAAACCCCTACTTGAAGTGTTCGGTCCGGCTCACAACTTCAACCTATCCGCCAATATTATCCGTCAATGAGTAGACTAATTCAAGCAAACGTCATCCCAAACTTTGTCTCTATAGAGACTAAATTTGCGTAAAGTTAAAACTACTTAACTTCAGTATTGGCGTTTGTGAAGGCGTAAGTCGAAATCGCTTGGGCTGGAATGCAAATACGAATCTTTATGTAGGAGGCTCGAGGGTCGTAAACCTCTGAGATTGAGTTCCCGATATCCCTTTGTACGGACTGTTAATGGAATCAGCTCAAATCTAAGAAATCTCAATAGCTTCTACTCTGATGAGTGTTCGACAAATCTATATAATCATAATAATACGTCTGTTGACATTTGTGCGATTTTTATTTCTTATTTTAGTTATTTTTTTTTTTAATTTTGTTACAATAAAATGATTTAAGCTATATAAATGGTCAAAAGCCTAATTAAGTAACCACTCTAAAGTTTAATTTCACACATCTTAAACCTAATTTCACCATCAGAAAAAATCATAATAAAAAAAGTTTTTCTCGCCTTTTTTGCCATAACTAAAAATATTTGGCAAGTACAAACGTTTTACTGATGTATCGGTCTTGTAGAAACTTTGCCAGCAATATCTTGAGAGCCCTCAACAGGTTTTTAGTCCACAATCTTGGAAACAATGGAACCCATACACCACACTTGAGATGCCTTTTTACTCTGAGAAACCGAAATTGTTGACATCGCTCTAAATCTGTAAACTGTTTTAACTTTTTTATTCTAAAAAAATATGTTTTATAACATATCTAATACCGATATATCGATCCTTCTAAAATGCATAAAAATATTGTAAAAAATTGTTAATATAACAATGGCTTTCTAAACTGTATTTTTAACATAATCAAATGTTTTCATAGTTTGCTTACTTCTGTTGCATATTATAAGGAGAAACAAATTATTAAATTCAAATAACATTTACAATTACTACTTTTTATTTACTAAGAAATTAAACTCCTTGATAGAATGATAATCTTTAATGTAAAGCATCAGCTCTGAAGAGGATTGTAAACTGAACAATTAACACGTGTAGTTGAGAGGACCCTCTCCTCTCCTCATTGTGTTGTCGAGTGCTGACGGTGCGGATCATGCAAGAGTATTGCTATTGAGAATTATTCTGACTACCATAAAGCGGTTGAAATATAATGATGGCATGAATTGAGTTGATAGAATGTGTTTCTGTTGAAAAGCAGTTTTTCCTATTCGTACAACAATAATCGTTTATCATATCGGATTTTTATCTGATTTATATATCTATATATTTTTTGTGTTTGTAAGGTCATATTGTCTTTTTTAAACTGCTCTAAATAAGATATTTATTTTTATAAATTTATTAATAAAATTATTAAGCTTTCTAAAACTTACTAAATTATTTATGCAGAAAGTTAAATCCTTGAAATTAAAATGATAAATTTAATTAAGATTTAGTTTCTTAATATGAAAGATTTCTGTCTTTACATAATAGAAAGATATAATGTATAATGGTTTATTCAAGTATATTTTATTTTTAAAAGGAAATATTTCTTCAAAACAACAAATAACACTTAACAAACCGCAAAACCTTCAGTTTCTCTGTTGATTTTATATTAAAAATAAATCTTTTCATTTGCACAAAAAACACGTTTTTAATTTAGACCAATTTTATACGACAAACAATAAAATTGGGTCTCAGATATAATTCCAAGATTGCGTCAACAGGAAATTAAGTGTTTTGCTCACTTGGGTATAACTGACCTCCAAAAGGTTATTTGAAATATCCAAAAACATTCCGATGTAATAGTCATAAACTCTTACATAACAGATGAATGTATTATATCCAAATATTTGTAAGTTTATATATTCTTTTATGGTATTGGGTGTTTGACATGGGAGAAGACATATTAAGCTGGTAATCTGTGGTATTGTCATTTGGATTCCAGACACGTAAGGAATTATTGAAAGTTGTAAATTTGTTGCTACCCTTAGAAAGGGGAGTGCCAGGAGCTTTGACAACCAGCGCTTTCGAAATATAGTTAGAAAATACCTTTATCCAAGGTAGTTGACCTAAACCACAATTTTGATTTAATCTTTGGTTTTGGTTTAATCTTTGAGTTGGTTTAATCTTTGGTTAAATATTCCAATACTTACAACTATATTTAATACCGACATTTACAACCAAGTATCATATTGTCTTTATTGGTATTAAAAGCAACAAAGTGAAGGTGTTTTAACTTATTTCTGAGTGCTTTCACAATTATCGAATTCTATCTTCAAATTCGTGAGGCGTTTGGCGTAGGTACTTAATGGAAAAGTAAATATTTTAATACTTAATAATTATTTTAGTTCGTGCCTTCCTTTTCATAAATTTAATTAAGACTTAAAACCGATTTTATCTTAACTTCATTCAATTATGTTAAGCCGTTACCAGCTCGAATTTTAGTGATATAAATAAAATTTAAACCATTATTTTTATTATAAGTTAATTATAATTTATTTATTCAACAGTTTCACTAAATATTTTATCATAATATAAATTATTTAATATTCAGGTACATCATCAAATATTTACTAAAAGTAACAGTTAATATTAAAGATAATCCTGCTATAAATTAAATGCGAAATAAGCCTGTACACCATCAAACAAAGGGTGTAAGCCGCTTACGCTGCACTAAACCTGATGCGGCAGCGTCTCATCGGATTATGCTGCCGGCCCTAATCCTGCTCTGCCTACAATGTCCTGTGTACGCAATAATCAGCGCTTATGATTATCTAAAATTAATTACATTTATTGCTCTTATAGGATCATTTTATATTGATAGCCTAGATATGAGTATTGCTTTATGCTTATATCCCCTGGAGTCCCTTGTACGCATATTTATAGCACAAAACCGATATGTTTTCGCTTTGTACATAATAAAATTGTGCTACGGAAATTGTTTCAATTATTTAAGGCACAATATCTTTAAATATAACGGTAGTGTTTCAACAAATAAAATATTACAGTAGAATAATTATATTCGAGTCAGGAGCAGATGGCTTAACGGGCTTTTGAGCGTTTATAGGATCAAAGTGTAAAATGTGCTCATTGTTTTAATAATTTTGGTAAAATTTTCTATTAATATTACTTAGTAGTATTATTTTGGTAATTATAAAGTATTTTGTAAGATCATTAGGGTTGGAGTTATGTATTGTAGGGTTGTTTAAATTTTATTTGTATATATCCTATTTAAAATAACTAAGAAACCACGATGAATGTAAGGAAATAATATAATTGTGTTTTTTTATTTACTACTTATTAATTCGTACAACTACTTACAAAATTTGTTAATAAAAACATTCGGAAAGATATGAAAATTGAATAAGCTTATCTCTATAAACAGATCACATCCAGCTACGCTTGAATGTGAAACATATCATTTTAGATGGCAAAAGTAGATACACACAGAAATATGATGCATTAAATCTACGTAAGTACTAGAATAGTGCTTAAGTATATTAACATAGATATAATACCAAATACAAAATACACATATACAATTATATACATATATGTAACTAAAGATAGTGATGCTTTTCAGTATAGAAATATATAAACATATACGTCTGTTAAATCCGTTCTAAATCTAAGTCAATGATTTTTGATTTTAAATCAATTATGAGAAAAACCTTTATGTATAATTTTTTTTAAATAAAAAAATCTATAACGTTTATAAAAGGTTTTTTTTTTCTATTCAAATAACACTGACATAAGTTTTGAAATTAAATATATAACAAAAGCAACAGGACTACGCGTACGAGTACGTGTCACATACAAGGCTTATAGTTTTAGAAATGAGGTTGAAAATACTTTTGATTTTTTTGAAAGAGTTATTAAAATACATTACATGGCTTTCACCAACCCCCTCAAACATTTTATGTATGTATGGTGCGTTCTAATTCAGTGGGAGATGCCTCTTCACAGCCGATACGTGTCGCGCCTCGGAATGTTAGATCAATTGAATAAAATCCAATATTTCTTTTATTTCCAAATTGCTTCGGCAGATAAAGTTATTTATCTTCATTGAATGAGTAATGCTTTTTGCTGTACGCGTGTATTGGCTATCAAAATACGTAATTCTTTAAATAACTCTATATAAAAGACGGTTATTATAACGTTCTTATGTTATGTAAGTCTTGTATATTTCTTTTTAAGCGATGTATATGTAATATTACTTTATAAAAAACAAATGTAATATAAAATATTATATTTTTTAAAGTAAGAATTACTTGTGCTTATTATCAAATGTATTATTTGTATGTATTATTTAATCATATACCTAACGGCCACAGCACAATATTAGGTAAGTATGTAAATATGGTGAGATATTATTGTAAATTATAATATTCATTAAACATTTTATTCAGACCTTTGCTTCTCTAAATTCATTTGTACATTCTCTCACACATAACACCGCAACCCAATTCCCACAGACCGACAGTGTCGCCATATAATTAATTATACCACAACTGTCATGTCAGGGAGGGGGGTGGGGAGAAAGGAGAAATTATATTAGTGTAATGGCAACAACTATTCGGCTATATCCATCTGAGAATGGCATAGATTTGAGATGAGAGATAAGTAATCTGTTGTATCAAAACATCTGTTTCAGGCATCATTCATTGTAACATGTTGTTAAATATCAGAGTATTTCACTCTTACTACAACTAGCTACAATAATCATGTTATAGCTTAAGGTTATTAAGCTTTAAAAGATATATTTAAGCACACATTAAAACTTATAATACCTACCTAATCATTGCTTTTTTTTAATTTTTTTTTTTTTAATTAATATGTGGAAGCACCACATCAGTCATTAAAAGCTTAAAAAATATTATAGTACTATATTATATCTAGTAATCTATATGAGTGCCCATTTAAAATAAAAACCAACGTTGATAATCATTATCTAAGTTTGTATTTATAAGATAAATGGATTCCCAGGAATCTTGGTAGTCATCTCACATTGTTTTAGTATCACAGTTGTTAAATTGGATACAGTTCAGAATTCACAAATACGCGCCATGAACTAAATTCGACTACGTTAAGAAAACTAATTACATTTCCAAGTTTACGGACTAATTGCTTTGTAATGTCTCTTGTTAATTATTAAAATTTTCTTAATGAAATTGTGAAATTGTGTTTTATTTATTTGTGTACCAGATTTAATGATATAAAAAAAAAAAAAAGAAGATAAGGAATACATTGGATCAACTTATCTCTAAAAAGAGCTTTATACCAGCTACCCGCGAGAGTGACACATTCGATTTTTACTTTAGAAGTGAAAAATGTTTCGGTTTCTATTTTTATTTACAAATTCGTTCATCCCCAGTAATGGACGTGCCGTGGGAAGTGTTAGTCCAGCCGACGCACGGCGTGACCGGTGGCGCGGCCTTAATGACGTGCGCGCCCTCCGCCTCTGTGAGATCACATGTGTCTGTAACCCGCTGGATCAAAGATGGCGCTGTTCTAGCACCTGTACCTGATGCGGGTGAGTTAACTTTTACAAATAAATACAATGTCGCTTTCATTGAAATCCTTCTTATCACAATAATATTCGATTCGATTCCCACACGGAACATTTCTTTGTGTGGTCCATAGATTATTGTTCCCAGTCTGGATGTACTTTGTGTCACTACATTATATGTCTTAAAAACATAAGAAAAAATTTAAGCTTGATATACGCAAATATACATAAATTCTACTTTGATATACCAATACCGTACTTGATCGTTTTTAATTGGGCCATGATTAACAACAGTTTTGTCGCAGCAATAAAACCCTAACTCAAACACCGGTTTCAATATCATACCAGTCTGGAAAGTTGCCAGGGGTACCTTATAAAATCCAAATTAATTTCCCCTTACCAGTTCTCCGATTATTGCCTTTTCGCGAGGGTGAAAATTAAGATTTTTTCTTCGAAGCTTCTGTCCGCCGCAGAAACAGGAATGCTTTATGAGATAATATAATTCTCACAATGAGAGAAAGAAATTCGATTACCGTTTTCTTTTGGAACGTCAAGTTCCGTGTTTGGTTTCAATATGGAAAATAAATATAAACTCTAAAAGTGGAAAAAAAGTACTTCTAAGAAGCTTAAATAAAAATAAACTGTGATTTTATTTTTATAAAACGGCTTTCGTTATTTAAATAGGTCAGTTAACTCAAAGTTATAATATCTTGAATCTTCCTTATTTATAACTTTTAACGCAATTCGTAAATAATTAATTATCTGAAGCAGAACGTTTTATCTCTAAGCCCGACGAACAATAGAGAGTAATTGGAGTAACGTGAATTCGTAATGTCGGCTCATAGTTTGTTTGTCTTTATCCTGAGCGAACCACTCGAGACGGATTAATATCTCAACTACGGGACATATGGTTATTATTCAAACACGGTTGCTTCTCATCCATATTCTGATACCAATATTTCAAATTCTGTAACGTCGAATATAATGTAAGTAAATTATGTTAAAATGAATGTAATTATGTCATGTTGTTTTGATATTTCACATTTATTATCATTCATGGCCCCCTTATCATCATAAGTAACGAGAGATTTTCTAACAGTTATTACACCTTTTAAAAAATTAACCAGTAATGCTGTTTGGCAAAAGAATGAAGGGAACTTAATTTGCAATCTCGAGTTGTCTAAACATCACCACAGTGCGAGAAATTAAAAGTTTCAATAAAAGCGGTAATGCAAGTTTAATGTCCTTGATGTTTTTGAGAAAAACAAGGCACAGTCTAGATCTAACAACTACTGGATGAGACTTTTCGAATGTCCAATGTTAGGGAATGATAAATGTTGTAGATAAAATTAATAGATTCTCCAATGCTTCGTTCTTAATTCACAGATCAACATTATTTATTACATATTCATACAAGATTGATTGTCTGTTTAAAAGAAAACTGCATTCGTAAGGAAAATCTTGTGGTTTCGTTTTCCTTTTTTAATATTTGTCATAAATTGAAAAAGATTTGCCTAAGTTGTTATTTAAGAGGAAACAAAATTTTTAACAGGAAAATCCAGTATTTTGTTTATAATATATCAATTATATTACCACGTTATACCTACCAATTAAAACGCTATAACTTGTACCCTTTTTTACGAAATATTCGCGGAGAAAGAAATGTGACATTTGGTTGTGCCAAAGTCAAAAGGTAAAATTGTATGGCAAAGAAGTGCAAAAATCAATTTCTTTTTTTATAACATTGCATAAGAAATAAATTAAATAAAAAAAAACATTATTATAAAACTGAATTGCTAACGTTGACACTATCAATCAAGTATACCTAGTCTACCCATTAGTTCTGTTACAAAGAAAATATCCGATAATTTCTTACAAAAAAAAATATTTTATTTTGTTATATAATATATAAAGTTTTGTGATTATGTAGAGTGAAAAAGATATGTACTAAACTAACTAAAAGCACGCTTTTAAACGGTCGAACCATTCGTCAATGGATTTACGAACGGTTTCCATTGAAAACTTGGTCACTGATGCCTCCAAAAATTTTTTGAGCGACTCAATATTTGGGTGACGCTTAAATCAGGCCATATCCTTTAGCACAAATCACAATTTATAGTCCAAAGACTTCTAATGTTCCAGACTTTCTTTATGAAGTCTGGAACATTTTGCTCAAGTCAAATTTGAAAAGTGCGCGCCTTATGACCCGGGGCTGAATCTTGTTGGAATGTCCATACTTCGTTTTTGAATAAGCTGTCGATGAGAGGTTTGACTACCCCTTCTAACACGGTGTCTTGATACACTTTGGCTGAAATTATTACTCCTTTTTCGCAAAAGTGGAGTTTTGTAACCTTTTGATAGGAGACACACAACCAAACCATTACGTATGTTGCATGATGGCCTTGCTAAACTTTACTACCTCGGAAGGTTTTTTAGAGTTGTTTACATACACTCGATTTACATCTACAACAAACAAAATGTTCTCGATTATAAAAAAAAATCATCAGTAAAGAGATTTTTTGTGTGTTTATCTTCTGCGTATCGAAGTAACAGCTGTTTTGATCTTTCGACTCTCTTTTGTATTTGTGTCTCATGTAAGGTATATCCTATGTCTATCTCCAGTGAAACATAAGTCTTGTTTAATAATCCAAGAAAGTGTCCTCGATGGGATTCTCATTTCTCTGGAAAGGATTTTCTGCTTTCTTATGGGATTTTAACGAATTATGGCTGCAATTATGGCTGCAATTATGGCTGAATTAAAGGCCTGGTTTGTTTAAATAGACCGCGGTCGGCCGGATCTCTCATGGTCACCAACAGACATGGTTTCAGTGTTCCTTTGGATGGTATGATACACAAACATTCAGCTAACCCCTAGCTTTTTAAATGTTTAAAAAATGGCTGGCTCCCTACCTACTTTGTACTGTTCAATTACTGCAACCCTATTTTCTTTAGTGCCCACTCCATTTTCAAAATAAATAATTTCTAAACAAAAAACAAACAATAATGACGGGAAAGAATTTTTTTATCATAGAAGCTAATGTTCGAAATTCAAATTAATGTTTTTTTAATGTTTGTAAACGGCCAATAATGTGACGTCAAATAGTCGCAATCTGAATTCCACCTGATTTATAAAAACAATGCCAATAAGATAATAAAAAATACAAAAATGTTAATCCAAATCCTTATATAAACATTAAATTATAATTATTTATAATAACGGACGAATATTGGCCTATGGGTGACCACTAGATTTAATAATAATATATTTTAAAACTGAAAATCTTATTTTGCACCTTTACACAACATATATTTGTTCAGAATCATCCTTAAACATATTACAAATCATATCTAGGTACTCTAGCAACACGTTGAACTGGCAGATTCGCAGGCGTTTATGCAGATTACCCGTTGGTAATACTCGAGTAATTTTTGGCACAAGCTTAAACTGAGATGAAAGTTTGTGAATGTTTGCTTCAGCGGATTAAAGCAAGCTGATGAGCGTGGCGGTGAATTAATGAGAACTATACGAATTTCAATCTAGGGTTACTTGACAGTTTTACATAATAAACATATATATTTTAATACTACTATGAACAGATTTTAAATATGGATTCATTATAAAAGGAACCTTGTTAACGATCTTGTATCCTTCTTGAGGATACACAGAAATGCTGCAGATTAGATGGTAGAGAAGTTCGATGAGGAGAGAAAATATAATTTTTAATTTTTTAAAAGTTAATATTATTAATATTAAGATATAAAAAAATCTTTATAAAGAAATATACAGGTCCATAAATGATATTTGAAGCTATAAAAGTGGAATATAAAACAATTATAGATTTAATACCTGTCTGTGTTTTCAAGATGTCGAAGATGAGACTTTATGTCCAATAGAATTTGAAGCCAAATTTATTTGTTTTAATTAGTTTTGCTAACAAAAGTGTATAAAATATATGTATAATTTAAATGATTATAATTAAAACTGATTTTCATTATTTTAGTGTAGTAGTATTTTTTCATTTTTATTTTGCACTTCACTAAATTCTGAATACAATGTAATATGTTTTGTTTTACCGCACCCATTATATTTGAACATAAAATAAATACTTAGTATTTTACTGTTGTGTTCTCATAAATATCCGAAACCGATACATTTACATACAAGTGCGTCCCTTCGGAGTAATGCGTTTTATTATATCGCCATTTAGCCTTTATGGGACTTTGCCCAACTTATAGTTGAGGTACGAAAAGTTACTGTGTTTGATCAACTGTTATCATTATACATTGTGTTATTTTTGCCTTGAATTTACTAACTTTTCTTGTTTTGTAAAGATACGACAAATTAGGAGTAGACTTTACAATAATTGATAAAAGTATTAAATTTTATTTCATAATTTATTACAAAAATATCTAACTTCCAAAACACGTACAAAATATTATTTATATATGAAACGAAAATGTCTCAATTTTCTTATTCCTCTGTGTTCCACAAGTTGTTTCTCTATTGTTTGTTCAAATTAACATCACTTGGGAACTGCCCGTTAAAATAAACGCTAATTTCATACTTGTTTATCTTCAGCATGCATGTTTTGTTTGTACCCACTGTGTTGCGATGCATGAATTGAATTGAAATTTATTAGTTATATAAATTGTTTTTATGAATTTACATTATACATTTACTTTTACCATCGTGTAATATATATATAGATTTCTTAGAGAAAAATGTATAATAGGTAAACTTAATGCTAAAAATATTATCTGCCAGTCCACCCCGAAAAAACTAGGACTAACTGTAACTAAATAAAACTTAACACTAATTACAATGCATAAAACAAACAAAAAACCATTGTTGTTATATTGAATAGTATACGTTAATAATGTTTAGTGATTAAAGAAAAAAATATATACTTTTTAATTGTAATTCATAGATTATACATTTAATAAATATAACTAATATATGCAGTATGAAAACATATATGTATATATTTATATACATATATTACCTTTTAGAAATATAAGATATTTACATAATTATAAAATGTAACATCATATTATGAAATGTAATCAATTTCCATATCGATAACTCAAAAATGATCTCGTTAAAATGAAACGAGACTTTGCGAACGAAACGTTTCATATAAAATGTAACCTTTTATAATTAACCCGTCACCCCGTCGGCGTGTCGTTTCCGACGCGTTACGTCGCCGGTACGATAATGTTTATCTCTTCACGAAATAAAGGCATTGCTTACATGACACCGCTATATATTACGTGCTGGCGTATATGTCCTGAACATGTTATATTACAATATATATCTTTTTTACCGGATTTCCTGCTTTTAATAATTCTATATTTGATTAGATTTTATATATAGATAATAAAATCAAATAAAATATATTGAATATCGTTTTTAATATCTTGCTTCATATAAAATAAATAAAGAAACATTTTACATAATATTACTCCCATGAGTCTAGAAAAACTTACAGCGACATGTAAGCTCAGTTTAATTATACATATTCCTGTCTCACACATGGCAGATGAAAAAGAACTGCCATGGGCAATGCACATTATGATATATAGCTCTGAATTATTGTTGACGTCTAAGTTAAATTATTTTTGAACCCCATCTGACTGGTCTCCGAGACTTTTTTACGTGTCTGCTGATACGTCACTTTATCTGATTTTAAAATAAAACTTAACTTAAATATAATATGTTTTTAATTTTTTATAATAAATTGTACCTACTTGAAAAAAACAATTACACCTAATAAATATATTTAAATATCAACAGGAAACCGTGACAGTCATAATTAAATTATATAAAGTTCACATAAAATGAAACGAAAACCTAAGAATGAAATCCAAATTGCTTTTCAATTCAATTAGAAAAAGTAATTTTCTTCATTCCTTCTAAAAAGCTTTTTTAATTATACATTTGAAATAAAGGTCTAATTATGTTTGTTTTTTCGTGAAAAGTTTTTTATTCGTATTTAATCCAACAGCCAGGTTTCTCTTGGTTGACATGTTATTTAAGTGAGGTTCAATAACTTTCTTCTACGACCCCATGGGTCTACGCCGTCTACGATCTCATAGGCGACCATTTTGCATCAGTTAGCCAGTCAGAGTCGCCATTTAATATAACTTATTATTATCGCTATAATATTCTAAGAACCGTTTGGTATTGAAAACCAATTCGGTATCTATTTATAAAAGGAACTAGTACCTATTAATATTCGGATTAATGGTCATAAATAAATAATTAGATATTTAAATATTGAGGCACTATTTCCTTAACTATTATCGATTTTTGTCTTTTTTGTCACAAAACACAAGTCTAACAATATAATGCAATAAAAATTGCACGTATTTGTACTGTCAGCAAAACAATTTATATAACGAACTGTTAGAATCTATAGTGCATAGCAAACCGACAGCGCGGAAGAGTATAATGAGGTTAGCTGTTGACACGATCGCATTGTTTGCTTGATCCCCAATACACAATAATTACCTTTATGTTTGTTATTCTGTTAATTGTGTTTCCTTTGTTTATTCTGATAATAATAGTCAGTATTTGGTTTATACATTTTTAATTGTTTACAATAGAATGTATTCTGTCAATGGTACACTGTCTATTGTATTTTTAATGTATTCTCTATTGATATTATGAAAACCATACCGACAGCGTCCCTCTTCGTACAATTTTTTTATGAAAATATTTCGTTTGTACTTTTTTAATATTATGTATACATAATAAAATTGTAACTGGTATATGTGTTCCCAGTACATGAAATATAATTAACAAGAGTGTTAATGAAAACCATAAAAAAAATCAAAATCTATTTTTAGTTTTTGACCTTAAAACGAGTGGTGTTATAAGTTTAACGTGTGTCTGTCTGTGGCATGGCGAATGAAAGTAAGTTAACAAGGCAAATAACGAAATAACAATTAATCAAATCGTATAGCTTAAATCCTCATTAATTAATTGCATTTTGGGACTCCACTTTTTGAATCGGAGTTATTATATTTTTAATTTAATTCTAATTTCTTTGTGTTGTTATTAAATAAACCTTCTAAAACCTATTGTTTCAATTATTTTAATATCAAGTAGTAGGTACCCATTTTTTTATCTATATGTAAATTTTATTTACTATTATAAGAGTAGTAAAATTAAATCGTATTTATTTACACCATAATAAGGTACTCCGCTCGATTGAATTAGTTTATTTATTAATTGAATAATTGGTCTTTGTTTTTATTATAAAATATGAAAATAAAATGTGAGAACAATTATTTAATCAGACGTTTTCAACATATTCATACTTTAAAAAATTAAACTCCCTTATTCTTCATCTCTTTTTACTTCATCATTTTTAGGATTGTTTTCGTGAAATAATATTAATGCACGAATACTTTTGTAATGACTATCGTTTAATATTTATTTATCAGCAAAATATAAAATTATTAACCATTTAAAATAGATTAATGAAAAAAACACACAATCCGTGCAATCCACAAGATCCATTTTCCACAATGGATGTAGGTCGACATCGTTAAATTAAAATAAAACATCTACATATACATTAATTAAAAAACTCTTATCATAAAGATAAATAAAATAACTCGCAATCAAAAATATACGACAGTAGACTCAAAGCTATATACATTTTAATTCGAACTCTTTTGGTAAAGTCATTTAAAATTCCATTAATTAAAATAATTGTCCCTCAGCTAGCAACGAGTTCATTACGATTTACAATATTTAAGCTGTCCGTCCGTTCTCGTTTAACGCGAATCATTGACTATGTGTTTTAAATTAATTTGAATCTGTTCGTATAATTATGTATCTACCGACATCATGCTAGCTTTAATTATAAAACTGTGAAGATTCTTGTAAAGAATAAGGATCTAGAATAACCTTATTTTATTTATTTCACGACTGGATAAAAATTATACAATAGTAAATATTAATTAGGACTTGATATAAAAGTATCAAGACTCTTGTCCATGGAATCAGATAAAACTTACTTTTGCAATTTTAAACTTAAGATTCTTAAGAGCCATTCAAGTCTGGAAGTCATAAGAATACTTGGAAATACAAAGTGACAATGCTATCAGCCATCAGTTGTACAATAGAGTGAGACAAACGCTCAAGTATTCCTAGTTCTCTGTGGTGGGAAAGAGACAGTATAGTTAAGAGTCGCTACACATTTAGAATTCATTGAAAAAGTCGAAGCTGAAACTTATCTGATCGTAAACGGTGACGGCCTCTGGGGCTCGTACAAACTAGAAAAATGTGGTTGGATACTATATAATGTATTGACATAAAATGTAAACATTATACATGAATTTTAAAAACCATTCTTTTGTTCGTTCGTCTCTTTCTGATAAATTATGGATTTGTTACTTTTTAAATTTATATCTCAATCTCCGTAATTACTTTAACTCTGAGTATTATCTACCGAGACGGATGTGAAATATATTTAAAAATCTCATTTTCCCCGAATACTCCACCCAGTTGTCAGTAATGGCGTCACCACAATAAATATGTAAGTGCACTCGATCGAACTCCTAATTTCAAAGTCATGAGTTTCCTTTAGCTGGAACTATTCGTTATCTTCCATACTCGTGTGTAAGAGTTTCTATGATATTTCACATTGACTGGTTAACGTGGTTTCACCTCCATAACTTTTCTAATATTTTCGACAAAGCCAGTTGTTTTATTTAAAATTAAAAAATGAGTTCAAATTTGTAAACAATAATATTCATCTAATTATTTAATTGTATAGCCAAATAAAATTAGATAAAACATTTAAAACTACGTTTAAAATATCTATTTTTTTTTAATATATTTAACTTAATTAGCGTACACCTAGTTTCATAATAGGGCGTTTGCACATTGAGTGGTTTTAAAAACCATGAGATCCGTCTTCTTTGTTTACTGTTATTTTGTCATACATTATATTTTGTCATACATTATCATGATTTATTTCTTCATTTATTTACCGTTTTCATTTATGGTGAAAATTACGTTTATTTGCTTACTCTTCTCTTTATTTTATTATTGTCTGTATGCAAGCTCGGTTTAACAGTGAGTTGACGTTACTTATCGATTTACTACACCGCAAGCTGTGATTGATTTAGTTAACCTACATAGTTAGCAACCAAATACATTACAGATTTTTAATAAATTAGTGGCTCTTGTTAGTAGAAACTTATATATTGCCTAATGTCTTTTTATTTGTGAAAAATAATCAAGATTAAATCACAAGTCTTTTATTCGTTTCAAATAATACGTTATAGTTTAAATTCTTTAATAATACAATGTAATAGTATATATAGTTAATACTGACATTTTTATGCATTGATATAATAAAGTACTTTATTGTGGCCTGAATTGGTCCTGCTCCCACGTTGTTACTTTGTACATATAAAGTTACATCATGACTAAATGAAATTTCCTCGTAAATTGTGTTGGTGACATATACTATCATCTAAAGTTATATTACATTTTCATCTAACAAACTGTGTCAAGTTATCTATATAACAAAATGAATCTGTCTTAAGGACAATTTTAAGAATTATGAAGTATGTTTCTTCTTCATACTCTACTATATTCTCAAAATATATAGTTAGCCCCTCTTCAAATACCGTTAGAAACTCATCGGGTATACCTTTTGTCTTTCGTCATCAGCTACTTAACACGAGGTGGGTAATCTGCTAATATACTACTTTTTATATAATACCTTTGTACGCATGTTAGTTATTAGTAAATATGAGATTTTGTGAATTCCTTTGAGAGATATTAAAAGGCTTTTTTTTTCATAGGAGGTGGATATATGATTGGAGGTAGCCGTGGTGATATCTTAGTAATTCGAGAAGCCAGATCCGACGATTCCAGCTCTTATTCATGTGAAGCCCAGCATGCTTTAACTGGAGACAAGAGAAGAAGTCCTCCTGCAATGATTGCTGTGTCACGTCAGTACAGAGACAAATCATTTTTACAATTATTTTACTTAAGTAGTAATAACAATATTACAATAACGTTTAAATAATATATTTTAGTTATCTCAAACGTGGAATTGCAAAAATATTTTAAAGCAACTGCCTATTTTTTAGATCCGACTGGGAGTATGGCACCAAGAATTCTTACCATATCCGAAGATGAAACTGTACCACAAGGGGGAGACATAAGACTAGTTTGCTGCGCTATTGGAAGCCCTCCACCTACATATAGGTTGATCTCCTAATTAATGCATGCTTCGACATTATGCAATGACCATAAAAAACCGATCCATCAATTACTTTTTTTAGCTGGTTTCGTCATGCAAACGGGCGTCTTAGTCCTGTTGCCAACAGCATCAGAATATCAGTAACAGATCAAGTTCTGGTGATCAGACGTGCACAACTCTCTGACAGTGGAGTTTGGACATGTCGAGCTCATAATCAGTACGGCGAACAGAGAAGAGACGCAAGACTAAGAGTGAGGTCTCGACTCGTTGTTAGTGTTCACCCTCAGTTACAGGTAAGTACTATAAGAAAATATATTAGTTTTAAACGATAAATTTTATATAAAGAAATCTTCGATAATATCAGTTCTCTTATTCCAATAAATAATATACCTAATTTAATTGTGTTACACTTTTATTCTGTTAACAAAGTTGCGCTTCCACTTTATTATTTTACGATAAAGAACTGGTTAAGTGTGTGTTGTGTATGCGGGTTTTATTGCTTTTCAATTATTTTATTTAAAGCATAAATATTTATAAATATAAACAAAACATCGACGTTTAGATCGATAGTGGAGTATAAGGTAAAAATGCACTTATCTGTATTCTCCTCTTTAGTCAGAACATTAGTTTTTTTTTAAACAGATACGGCTTTTAAATGTAGTTAAATATCTTTGTAGAATATTAGTAAATAAGGTTAAAAAAATAAGCCATAAGCATATAAATTGAAAGAAATCTTTTTCTTAAAAATCAAATCAAGTAAAATTAAAATTAAAATCTACGTCAAATCGTACAAGCGGAATATTGAAAAACAAAGTTGAAAGGAGACATTCATATAAGGCGAACGATATTGACGAGGGTACGAATGACTTGGCTTGACAAGCGCTCACATAGTATTACGAGAGAACATATTATATACATTTTGTAAGTCTACGTGCATATTACAGAGAACTTCGGATTCCTGAACATCGATAGTGTTGCCAAGTTATGCAATATCGATACAATAATATGGTTATTAGAAGTATCAAAATTAAGTCCCAATTATTAATTACTATTGTTACGATCGCTTACGAACAAATTGACGGTTGAAGTCTGAGTAAAGTTCTTTATAATTCGACTAATGACCAGCTTTTACGCACAGATGTTGTCTTAATGTGTTCTAAAATAATTTTGTTAACGTCCTTAGTATTGGGGACCAGGTGTAATAAATTTATGAAAATTATTTTATATTATACATATTGTTGTAATCGTTTGGTCTTTTAATAGTCGCTTATTAAAACTTTAAGAAAGGTTGACGAAAAAATAATTAAATAAAGTAATTACATTAATAATAATTGACACCATCTAATATTAAAATAAAATAATTAAAAAAAAAATATATATATATATTTAAAAAATAATAATAAATATGTTAGATGCTTTATATTTGATTTTGTATTTATTTTATTGAACATGTTTATCTCTCATATCCAAGTCCAATTCAACCCAAATTCATATATAGAATTTTATGCATTTTAAAATTTGATCTTGAACCATTCCTTTTGGTACGAACATTCTGAACGCACATTTAGAATATTCATACAATACGTGATATATTAAATATTGGTACACACCAATCTTTAATAATCTTTCACGTGGTCGAAATCGGGACTAACGGCTAATACCAAAATAAATGCGAAATTAGGTTATGACCTTCAAATTGACTTCCTGAAAGGTTGAACTTTTTGGTTTCCGTAAACTTTAATGTAAATGTTAAATACCTTTAAAGTTGGTTGTCTGTAGATTTTAAAACAATGTTCAAGTAACTTACTCTTTGAAAGAGTTTTACCCATACTTTTTACCCAATATTGTTTTAAGACAATACTAATTTTGACATAGTTAATACTTTGTATGCACAGAAATACAATACATGTTCAAAGCACACACACACTACATAAAACAAATATATCAAATAACACAACACAAATATATCCCATATTAAGGAACATAATGTATAATTCAATCTATACAACGCCGAAGCCTCTGCCAGTCACGCCCTTTTCTAATCCGTTTTGAGACCTGATCTCCGTGATGTCGACGTGAAGTGATGTTTTGTTGAATAATTTATGAGCTAGATCCTGTATTGACTCGTAACACATGATCTACACGAATTGTAGATAGTTTCATATTTGAATCTAAGGAAAATGTTTGTCTATTGTGTTGTTATTTTTTTATTTAGTTAAGTGAAAAAACATGACATATTTATGGGCCTGAAGTTCTACTTACGATAGACATAATTACTAATAGCATTCTTGCAATCAACAGATAGCTAACTCTGGGAGTTCGGTGACATTCAACTGCTCAGTAGAAGGCGGAGATGCCCGCGTGCGTTGGTTGCACGACGGCGTGCCCGTGGGAGGTGGTGAGCGGGTGCTTCGCGTGCACGGAGTGGTGCGCGCTCACAGGGGAATGTACCAATGTTTTGCAGAACGAGACCTCGATAGTGCTCAAGCGGCCGCTGAGTTGAGGCTTGGAGGTAGGATTATATAAAATACTAACCTAATAAAGATTTGAAACATTTTCTTTTTAAATACGACAGATCACTAAAAATCCTGATTTTGTTTATTTTTTTGGTTTATAGTATATACGATTCATAAATGCTGATATAATTCTTCATATTTTTTATGGTACCAACTATTTAGAATGTTATATATTTCCTTGATGCTTCATAATGAAGGTTAAATAGAATTTATGCCGAAATGTTGCAGAAGATTTAAAGTACTTATTCTATGTCGAAGTCAGGACACGGGCGCTTGCCTTTTTAAACTTCATGAATTATCACAACTAAAATGCAATGTAAAAAGAAAAGGGAGTCAGCTTTATTGCCTCTATTCCATTTCGTTAAGTACAATTTCGTAATTTAATGTTCTTTTTGTGAAAGAAAATAAAATAGAATTCATCTCGAAATATTCAACAATACATAATATTCCAACAATAAAGTATAACGGACTATATCAAAGCTGTATATGTCAATAGGAAGTGGCTCGCAATGTTCCTGGCAGCGTTGAAGTATGGCCGGTGCACATGACATGAACTATTTGATTGCCTCTCTTCAAATCCGTATTTTATTATTTATACACAGACTTCTTTTTAATTTCATGGAAATAACAGTGGATTTTAAAGACTTCCATTTAAATACTATTACATTTTTTTGTTTGTATTGCATACTCGTAAATAAGTTGCCAGTTTGTTCTGAACGGTACAAAAAAGTTAAGTTACTTTAAAAGGCACTTAGTAAAGAAAAGTCCATTCGGCTGATCACATAATACGTTGTAATTTAGAAAAAAAAATACAATTAAAAATAAGTCCACCCCAATCAAAGGATATATATGTATTGGAAGTTTTAAATGAGATCTTATAAGAAAGAACAATAAGACGAAATAAATGTACTTAAAAACATAAACTTATTTAAACTCGTTGATTTTCATCTGGAATAATAAACTAATCTATTGAAATTTATTCATCCTTAAAGTATAGAGTTAAACTAGCTATTCCACTGGGCTCAGAACAAAAAGGCGTCGAGCTAAGTGCCGCATAGTTCGCTTAATTGATTTTTCTTACAGCAAAAACTATTTGCATTAAGTTTGTGTTCATGAAACAATATTTTTATACCACTTTTTTAATGATAATGAAGAAAACTATTTCAGGAACTTTAATAACTTTATTAATAGCTAACTATGTACTTACACTTAAGATTGGTATCGGATAATATCATAACTTGCATATTTCTTAAGGCATCATAAATTATGCTAATGTTCATCTCCCAGGGTGAGATGTATGGTAGTCACATTAATTCTGGAGTTACGTGGAATGGGCTTACGATAACAAGAGAATAGTGAAGCAACGAACGAAGAAATATTACTTGAATCTTGTTGGATTTTCTTAGAATTTGCTACCTCTTAGTAAAACTAGTATTTAATTAGATAATATCGTTTCTAAAGTAGTTAGTATCTTCTGATAACATAAATGATTATCAATAGAAAAGACATATTCTATTAGAAAAATAAGGAAATTAGTTACAACTCGGTTCTACTTATATGTAAATATTGGAAAGGAATTTTACTTAGGTACTTCATTCTTCACAGATCATGTTTTAAAAAACTAGTGACGTACATAAATACATTTTTATTCGAAGTTAATTAAGAAACGTTTAAAGGCAATCGAAAAGTTTTAAATTGTTTTTTGTTAAATCACACAATCAGCAATAAACTCTGCAGATATATTACACAATGCCACAACAAAGGCGACCGAATTATAAATGAATGTAAATTGCAATGTGCTATAGATTGGACTGTGTCGCGATCGGTTATTGATTAACGCGTGCAGCGGCAAGGGACAGGTCATGCGTCACTGTGAAAATGGTCCTGATGTTTGACATTTATTTTCGTTTGTGAAATTAACAACTTAAAGAATATTAGGCTGATAACTAAATTCGTGTTCTAAAGTGCTTAGAAATGTCTAAATCACAAAATCAGTTGATGTTTTCGAATCTGGTAAACCAGTCTCGATCAAGGCTTGTCATTGATACGAATAAACTAAACTTTTTTTAATAATTTTCTTTTCATTAAATATTTCTACTGGTTTCAATATATTTTATGACATTTACTGCTTGTGCCAGATGGCACGCGCGTTCGTCAGCGTTCAGATATTTAAACTGAAGCTTCTGTGGGAGATTTATGTCCAAAATATTGAACACTGTGGAATTTCCTATATCTTTTAGTTGTTGGTGTATCAACGATTTAAGGTTTAACAATTTTTTTGATAAATTCTATATCAAAATAGACTTAAACAGAATTTGAATAATATTCTCACACTACAGACCCAGAAACAGTACAAAGGAGAAAATTTATATTTATCAACATTTACGTCCCGCAATTCAAATTTACAGTTTCTTTAATTGTTATGGTTTTCCGAATACAGTTGCAATTCGTTGACGTGATCATATACACGAGATTTGTGGTGCAGTCCGCTGAAAACTGGTATTTAGTATTAAACTTGGCACTTTTCCAGCGGAAATAATGCAAGTTGCAAGGGAAAAAAAGCTGGATAATTTGACTACAACAATAGACTTACTTCGAATACAAATACGCATCTCTTTATTGAAAAAGTTTGTTTATTGTCCTTAGGATTGAAATTTAAATAGTTTTATTGTATTTTGAATACTTCTGGATGGTTTTTAAATTTTGCATAAAAACGACAATACTCGTAATTAAGGATACCAATCGAAATAGAAGTGGTATTGTTCAAATTCATCCCATTCACAAATTGTAATCTAGGAATATCGACCCAAGTCGCTACATAATGATTCGTTCATCTGAAACAGATGGCCTGTCAGCTGTTATCCGCAATAAAGAGCTCACGAGCATTGCTCTGTTATTTACTACCTCATAATTTTACTGTCAGGCTCATTTACTGGATGTTTGTTATGTTGGATCGTTTTAGCAATGTACGGCTTTAACTTATTCATGTTTAGCTTTACAACTTAGTGGCTTGTTCTTATAATATAATTATATATAGTAAGCGGTATATTAGTTAACGTTAAGAATTGTAAGCATATATAAACCACAAGTTATATAGCAAAAAAATGGCTATCAATTTATACTAAAACACTAAAAGTTTTTTGCTAATGGCCTGCGGGGTGATGAATAAGTATCATGCGTCCTTTTTTTCTTTGTTTACTGAACATTCGGAAGCGTTGATTGGATTCTGTTTTGACACTTTTGATTTATGACCCTCTTTTTTCTGTATACTGTCCTTTTATCATGATTTTTTTTGAATTTGATATATGGTTCAGTTTAATACATTAATTTTAAGTTGATATATTGACATGTTAAATAGAATAGATGAATAGTTAAACCAACTGAATAATAAATAATGTAGTAACAATAGCTTGAATATTACTAATGGCAAGAGTATCCATCTGTAAGTGTTTCATCAAAATTCCTCTTTCAAACACATTTTCTCCGTTTGACTAATACGTACATGTGAAAATTAATTATTATGCGACATAAGTATTGTCAAAAAATGTAGTTAAACTAATTTACAAAAGATGTTCAAATGTTGTATAGTATATCAACTGTATACAGATACCGCACCAGAACTTCACTACACGTTCATCGAGCAGGCCCTACACCCCGGGCCGGCGCTTGCACTCCACTGCTCAGCCTCCGGCTCGCCACCGCCACGCTTCACTTGGTTGCTCGACATGCAAGCTGTAGAGGAACATAATACACAACAAAGGTGAAGGCGTCCTACATCCTATAGAACGAAGTGTTTTACAAGTATTTATGCTTGAATAAAAGTTGAAATTTTAACCCATTTACAAGTCTCCATAATATTATTTCCGCAAATTTATAAAACGTTTTCTAAAGCACTGTAATGTGATAAAAAATAGTAAAACTAATTTTATAATTTAAAAAATCTTAAGACTTGGAAATGTTCGTTTTTATTTTATTATTAAAAAAAATATCTGTTAGATTAAAAAATGTATTCATATTAAATGCAATTGCAGGAGTATATCCCAATTTATGAGCCCTAACGGTGACGTAGTAAGCTACCTAAATCTTACATCAGTACGTCCTGAAGACGGAGGCCGGTACACTTGCCGTGCCCATAATACGAGAGGAGCCGTCGAACATTCCACAAGACTTAATGTTTACGGTACAACCTCCGCTTTTTTCTATTTTATTTAAAATAGTAATAAGTAATGTATTCTACGAAGTATTCTTTCTTAACTTATTTAACAGGTATCTTAGTAGTACTCGCAACTTAAAGCGCCTGGAATGTAAATATTTAGACACATTTATTGAGTCTTGGTCATTGCAAATGGTTTGCAGGTCCGCCTTCAATCAGGAACATCGGGCCAGTCCGCGTAGTTGCTGGTGTCAACACTACAATCTACTGCCCTTACTCCGGATTTCCAATCAGGTTGATGGAGGTGCATTTGTTTAGTAAGATTATAAGTTTCGTTTTTGTTCATTTTTGTAGTTTCCTCAACCTTAACTAGAGATATTTTCCCTTATTTTAGAATGCTCCTTAAATTTCCACAATAGGTAAGTAAGTTTGACTTCAAAATATTATAAAGAAGTTTCCTCTCGCCTGCAGTGATATTCGATGGCAGCGTGGCGGTGTAGATGTTGGGTCTACGGGGAGAGCCCTATCAGGTAGCGGAGGAGAACTGCTGCTGTGGCCAGCTGAGCCAGCTGATGCAGGAGTGTACTCTTGTAGAATAAATGCACCTTCAGGTCAATATGCTCAAAAAGATGTACAAGTTTTTGTGAGAAGTGAGTATGTGAGAATACTTAAATAAAAACTTTGTTTAAACCTACTTGGTATGTTTTTAATTATTTTTATTAAACGCTTTTAAAATAATATATGTACTTGATTTCAGATCCTCCGAAAATAGCAGGTTTTCAATTTCCCGCCGACTTAGTGGAAGGAAGTTCGATACAAGTGTTGTGTGGTATTACTTCCGGAGACAAACCAGTCTATTTTTCATGGCTTAAAGATGGACAGCACATCCCGCCGAATTTACAGGTGAAAATTAATATTGTCCCAATACGCACTGTAATTTTTTTTCTATTACGTTATATAAGCTGTTAGTTTTGTAAGATTAAAGCAATATATCGTAATTTAATAAGACATCTATACATATAATAAGACTGATAGGTGGCGATTAAAGACATGTAACAGAAACCAAAAAAACAAGTTTTGGAATTTTTGTCTGTCTGTTTGTCTGTCTGGTACTTTCCAACATCAAAACTACTCAACGGATTTAAACGCGGTTTTCACAAGTGATCACATATAATCTGGAGCCATGTCAAAACTTTGTTTCGTCAAAATCGGTTAAGGGAAAAAAAGTTATGGTCATTTGAAAATTCACTTTGTTTCGCCCACATGTTGACAGGGGTAAAAAAATAATATAGGGAATAATTAATACCTAAAAGTTTTGTATCCTATGGAGAGAAGACAAACTTTCCATTCAAACTAACAAGGCTGTTTTTTTTACCTATATAGAGCGGGCGAAGCCGCTGGGCAAGGCTAGTATAACATAAATTCGTGAAATTGTCTTCTTTCTTTTGATATTCCTTCATCGGTAAGGAGAGAAAGTGTAATAAAAAATAAAAACGACTAAAAAGTCGTTTTTATTATTTATTACACTTTCGTGATACCTACATCACAAAAGGAGCGAAAACTATTAGGGCAATAAAAATAACTTATACCTTTTTACTTATTAATATATTTTAAACATACTTTAACAGGTGCAAGAGAAGTCCTTAGATGAATTTAGTTTTCTTATATTTTCTCACGTCACGTCGAAGCATAGTGGAGAATATACTTGTGTGGCCAGCAACACGGCTGCGGAAGTTAACCACACAGCAAGATTAGCCGTAAAGGGTGAGTTTAAGGCATACAGTGGTATGTATAGTAATCAAGCCTTCATGACTTATTAAATGTTACCATTAAAATGAAATACAGTAGACTATTATTTAAAATTATTATTAGGTTATTTTTAGGTTCAGCTTTTGAATATAACCACTTTTTTAATTTTTTGGTGATCTGTAAAACAATGGCTTATATTTTGAATTTCTTAGTGGCTCCAATGTGGGTGTACGAGCCTCAAGATGTTTCCGCTTTACTTGGCACTCACATTCTGGTCCACTGTACTACTAAAGGATATCCAGAACCTAGAGTCACCTGGTTGAAAGCGCACGGTACAACATACTAATATTAAAATTATATGTATAAGTAACGAAAGGACAGAGTTAATATTCCTACGCCTTACAGGTAGCGGCTCAGATTTTCGTCCTTTAAACCGAGTGGAGCTGCCGCTCTCCATCCTGAGCAACGGCTCGCTGAGTGGCGCTGGCACACACGCGCACGAGGGACGGTACATGTGCCGCGCTGATAACGGCGTGGGTAGAGGGCTGTCCAAAATCATCACTGTGTCTGTGAATGGTAAGTGAAGATGTTTAGAGTGATCATAGATTATAAAGTCGATCTTTGTATGTATAGGTACATTATAAATGAATAAGTCGTTCTTACATTTAGAAAAAGTAATTCCTATATATTTTTTCTAGAACCAGCCCATTTTGAGTTCTCCTCCCGTAATATGTCGGTGAGACGCACAGCTAGCGCATCTCTTACGTGCTCGGCGAGAGGCGATGCTCCTATACAGCTGCACTGGACCCATAATATGCAGAGACTAGATCTGACTACTTATAGGTAATCTGAATTAACATTTATGATTATTCTTGTTAATATTCCTATTAAAGATACACGTTCAAACATTATTTTGGTTTAGCGTACCTTTGCTATGCTTGATACTTATAAAATATTATGTATTCACTCATATAAGTTTTTATTTGTTGTATAATAAGGGTGTCGGTATCAGAAAAGAGATCAGACAGTGGGGCGAGCTCCTCACTGAGCATAGCGCATGCGCAGCGCCGTGATTCTGGAGTGTACCGCTGTCGCGCTGAGAATGCGTACGGTAGAGACGAGCTGCTGATTTATTTAGCTGTTCAAGGTAAATTAAATTAAGAAGTTGACAAAAATAAAAGGTGAAAGTAATAACAAAAATATATCCTAAATTATAGTTTTCTTTTCTTATATATTTCCATATATTGATATTTCCATAATACCAATATGTTACATTTTAGCGAAACTTGTAATGGGCTATAATGTTTTAAAAGTGTATGAATAAACTGTTGGTTTTTGTAAATAAATAAGTAAATATTAAAATAGTTAAACAGTTTGTCATATGTTCTCTAGAATTTCCCGAAGCACCTCGAGGTCTCACTGTGTTGAAACGCGAAGGACGCGCCACCCGTTTATCCTGGCGTCGCGGGTACGACGGTAACGCTAGACTTCGTTCGTATCGTTTGCAGTACCGTGTGGTAGGAGACACACGACGTGCCGCTGATTGGACAGATGCCCCAACCAGGGAACTATCTAGTGATTTAGTATTGCAGAGGTTCGTTATTGGTGAATATATGTTTATTTGATATAACTTTTACACGTTTGTTCCTTCTTTGTTGCATTATTATAGATAAAAATAAAATTAACAATTCTTCGTATTTGTGTCTATAGAATATTAGTAGAATATAATATTATATTATATCAATTTTGTCACTCAATATGTTTTATTAGGCAAGAATCCCCAGAACCTGAATCTGAAGTGATCTTGGAGTATCGAGTAGATGGTCTTCGTCCAGCGACTGCTTATGCTCTTAGGCTAGCTGCTGTCAATGATATTGGAGACAGCGAGTACTCCGAGTCAGTTATAGTACAGACTTTGGAGGAGAGTGAGTATATTTGTTGCCGGTACAATACTAAGTCCAATAATTTGATAGTAAAAGTTTGATTTAAATTTTTATATTTGTTGCCGGTACAATACTAAGTCCAATAATTTGATAATAAAAGTCTTATTTGAATTTTGACTAGCTCCGTCTGAACCACCTAGAAATGTTGAAGTACAAGCAGATGCACCTGGAGAATTGCTAGTCAAGTGGCAGGTAATTAAAATAATTATTTTCCAAATGGAAACAATACATAACACATTTTAGTATTGTACAACATCTTCATTTACTTATTTATTTATGCATACAATTGTTAAGAAATTGATAAAATTTGTACATAGAATAATTTACCTCTTTCAATTTTATGATATGAAACATCTACTGATATCTACTGACTAATGTTTGTTTGTTTTATTTTGATTTTTGATTAAAATTTAAATACAAATACAATAAAAAAATATTTAACGGTACAATGTCGCCGGAGACCCCCGCTACATCCAACACAAATGCTAATAACACACAATATTACAGCCGCCTTCTCAAGAATCGTGGAACGGCGAGCTGCTAGGGTATGCGGTGTGGTGGCGTACTGATAACGCCTCCCTTGCTCTTACGGTCCCTGGTTGGGCGGCAGCAAGCGCTCGCGTAGCAGCCCTGCGCGCGCATTCGCGTTACGAGCTCCGCGTGCGTGCTTACAACGCCGTAGGCGCCGGGCCCAGCTGCGCACCACTAGCCGCCACCACTCTCGAGGACGGTGAGAATAGCTTTTTATATTATATCAAATATTTTTCGTGATATATATTGTTTACCGTTTTAATGTTCGTTTTGTAACCTTATTATCCTTTTTATAACATTAAAATAAAGAGGTTGATGGATTAAGCTTTTTCATAAATATATATAAATAGTCTTTATACTGACGATTACTTATGTATAGCATGCTGTATTCAAAAAGTTTGGTAGGAACACGATAGATCATTTAAGAGATCCACGGAACGGTATGCCAGTAGTCGCAGATTCGAGTCCGTATTTATGATTATTCATTACATATTGCATTAATTAGCATTGAGAACAACAACTTATTGTACCATTTAATCAGTTCCAGAGACACCACCACAACACATTCGATGCGAGCCTCTGTCGGCGCAATCCTTCCGCGTGTGGTGGGAACCGCCGTCTCCGTCGACTAGGGGAGGCCTTTTGCTCGGATACGAGATGATGTACCAGGTAAAATAAATATGGAATGAAAATAAACCGATTTGGAAAGCGAACCCGCCACCTATGAGAAACCGTCCTGTCGGTCTACCAATTGAGCTACCATATCACTACCTGTTTCGGTGGATTAAACATTTTATATGTTAGTGTCTTTATCGGACCGTGGTGACATCTATTAGGCTTCTTTCGAAACGCCTAACCAATGTTTCTAACTTTGCAATATAGATAAACGCCAGTCGCCAATATATCCCAATATACATAAGACGCCATATTCGAAATTAATGTACTAAAATATGTTTTAGTATGTATAGCTATGTTAAGCTTATTGTTTAAATAAATATAGAATGAAAAATAATAGAGGAATGAATGTTTTTTTCTATTTTGTAATGACTTTATAGGTCATTTATGTGAATTAAATTCGCTTGAATATAAAATGTAATTGTAATACGTGTTTATAGAACTTCAAAATATTTTACTTAAATAACTTATTATTCTTTTTTTATATAATTACTATTTCTCTTTTCAAGGAGGTTGGTTCTCTGGATGCGGTTTGGGAACGACGTCGTGCGGGCGGTAGCGAGGCACAGGCGGGAGGACTGCGCGCCGGTAATTACTCGGTGCGGGTAAGCGCTCGCACCGCCGCTGGCGCTGGTCCACCGGCACACGCGCACTGCCACACACTAGATGACGGTGCGCACAGACACTGACGATTGTTATAACTATACTATAATACTATCAAGGGCTAAATATCTAGATTTCCTTATTTTGTATTCATATTTGTGATTTTACTTCAGTTCCCGGGCCCCCGGCAGACATTAAGGCGGTGCCTGGCTCGGAAGATTCCGTTATCGTAAGCTGGCTTGCACCAGCTCAAAAAAATGGCAAAATTAGACATTACACTGTTTATAATCGGCCGCAGAGGTTTGTAATTGTGTCTTGTCAATGTGTTTGAGCTAGTTATCATTTTAGGAACATTTTGCTAATTTAAAAAAAGTTTAACAAATATTTATCCAACAGAACAGGCCAGCACTCACATATAATGGTGCCACAAACTGACGAAGAGCAAATGTTGGAAATAAGAGGACTACACGAACACCAGTTGTATGACTTTTGGGTAACCGCAGCTACAGCTGCAGGAGAGGGGGAGATGAGCGCTATTGTCGCTAAGAAACCTAGTGTTAGAGGTAATCTTTTTCTGGTAGAATACATTTATCTAAAACCCTGATCGATCAATTACTGTAGTTTCAATAATCCCGGAATCCATGGCTTCAGTTTCAAGCTTTACTTGGTCTATATCAAATACATTTGTTTCCAGCGGGTGCCAAAATATGGTCGTTTCCCCGTAGAATAGTGGCAGCGGAAGGTTCTAGAGTAGTACTATCTTGCGGCAGTGCGGGCAGTCCGACCCCACTGCGAGTATGGAGTCGACGGCGACCGCCTATGATTACCGCTGATCCCCGGATACGAATTGAAGGACACCGACTCGTGATATCTAGTAAGACATGAATTATATTAATTCCAATAGTTTTAAAACTACTAAAAGTAAGCTCGTATTTGAAATATGGTTTGTTCATGCAATGGTAATCCTTTTTAATTATTTTGTTGTAATAGTTCATTTTACCATAAGCAATATATGTATTACAGTCTATTTAAAATGCAGTGTAGGAAAATATTTTAATTTAAAGCGTACAATAGTAAACCAGAATGCAGATTAAATCTTTCAAAATCTATCCCCCAAATAAGTAACTACATATCATTTTCCACCACTTATCACCTGAATCATTCTGATGGCGTTGTTGCTTATGCCAAAAGTAAACATAATATTAGCTTCAACGAAATTAAATTAAAACATGCTCACAAATTTTTATGCACAATATGATTTTTCTGATCATCCATAGTTCTCCTTTGAACGTAAGGGCGGAATGCTTTATAGACACATTAAATGTCCATTTAGAAACCTTAAAAAGTCATAAAAATATTATCATCATAGGTGATATAAATATAAATATCACTGATAAAAATCATACAGAATCGCAAGAACGCAAAAATAAACTGACTTAATATGTTGGCGATGCATGGCTTATTTACTGGCCATACTATGCCCACGCGTAACGAATGTTGTTTGGATCATATTATATTAAAAACTAATTATAAAAAACATGCTACTATTTCTGTATTAAATACAATCACGGGCCACCGTATGGTTTTCTTAAGTTTATAAGTGCTGTTAGAGAAGGATCCTATTAAGATATGTAAGTCTACTTTATTTATTTATTTATTTATTTATTCATTGATACATACAAGTTTACAGAGGCTTGCTCCAATCACAAGTAAGTCATACAAACATCTAAAACATCTAAATCATTCAGAAACATTAAAACATATAATATCTTTAGAATTAAAAAAAAACATATTGTCAAAATTAAAAATATACAATAAATTTGTCAGAACTAAAATATACAATAATAGTAAAATCAAAATACAATTAATAAAATAAAAATAAACATTCATGTCAAAAATAATAATAACAATAATAATTATACAAAAAATAAGAAAACAAATAGAGATTTTTATTACCAATGTCAGAAATAAAATAAAATAAAATTATTCACCGTAGTATATTACCAAATGTACAAAGATATAAATAGGCATTTTTACAGATGTCAATGATTTTATCGGCAAATAAGTCTATATCCTCACAATGATTAAGCAAATCGCTAATCAGATGTAGGGCGCGTATTGTGGGGGCGTTTGCAGCATAGCGAGTACGCACGGCTGGCTTCTGCAGTAAACGAGGACGACGCCGCGAAGCAACTATGCCGAAATTATTTTGGGGAACACGCGATGGAACTAAGATATTTAAGTTCTCTAATAGCACTGGACTGTCTACTTTACTGTGCAGAATGCGAAGATATTGCACTAGAAGAAGTAGCTTTCGTCTAAGACATAGCGGTTCTATTCCAACCATGCCGTACACAAATAAAGACGGGTAGAGATAAGGATAGTACCCATATTGCCGCTTGTACAAATACCTTGAAAATTTTTTTTGGTCTTGTTCTACAATGACATTATATTTAATTTCATAAGGATCCCAGAGGATACAGGCATATTCCAGCCTGCTACGAACATACGAGTAGAACAGAACCTTAGCTACATTCAGGTTACTAAACTTTGAAGAAGTTCTTATAATAAAACCTAGTGTCTTGTTGGCAGGGTCACAAATAGACCACACATGATCATGAAAGTCAAAATTACTATCTAAAGTCAGTCCGAGATCACAAATAGAATTAACTCTTTCCAAGGGAGCGTCAAATAATTTATAAACTACCTTCATAAACTTACGTTTGCGAGTGAAAGTAATGGTTTTACACTTGTTAATATTAAAAGGAAATTCTTTACCTTACTATTCTATACTACTCCACTCAGCGACAGCGTCAATATCCACCTGCAAGGCTTGCGCGTCAGCCGCATCATTTATTCCTATATATAATTTAAGATCGTCAGCAAAAAATAATTTAAAACATACTTTGCTCAAAAACTGGTCATTATCTAAAGTATCCAGTAAAACAGAATAATAAAGCCCTGAATAACCTTAGGAATAGTGCGCTGTATTAGGCATAAAAATTCTTTACATAAGAAACTTAAAATTGATGCTGATCATAAAATGATTTGCTAATGAAGGAAAAACATTAGTGGATGCTATAAGTGGTGGAAACTGTGAAATAGGTGACAGGAGAATAAACTGTTCTAACAAACAAGCTTCATCATTCGTTTTGTTGCAAACGACGATATGGAGGTAACATAAATTTTGAAGTGATTAAAGAATGCAAGCGCACCTGTTGTTTTTAAAAAAAGGCCCATAAGACCGTTGTTCAAATTCTCACTTATTTAACAAATGTATGTTTTAAAAACGGAATATTTCCCCTTTATATAAAAAAAAATAATCACGCCAATGCACAAGGACTTGGATGATATTTGTAACTACAGGCCTATGTCGGTCCCACCAATAATTTCTATAGTTTTGGAAATGCTAAATAATCGATTAATCAATATTAAGATACTTTTAACATACTCTCAAAATCACAGTATGGTTTCAGAAAAAAAATATCTACGGAAGTTACTATGACATCACTTACTTCTCTTATATAAAAAAATGTTTAGCAATCTGTTTATTAACAGAAAGCTTTCGATACCGTCTCCGTCCCTATCCTTGTGCAGTGATTCTAGAAAGTATTGGTATAAGGGGTACTCCTTTAACTTTGTTTATAAGATACCTGCAAGATCGTATACAGTGTACAAAAGTTTGGTAATTATTTAAGTGAAGGGGTAAATGTTACCCACGGAACTGCGTAGGAAAGCGTACTTGGTCCAACGTTATTTTTAATTTATGTGAATAGCCTGTGTAATATTGAATTGAGTCACGGACCATTATTTTCATTTCAAGATGATACTGCTATACTTCTTACTGGAACGACATGGGAGAAAGTACAAAAAATAGTAGAAAGTGGTATGGAAAAGATTGCAACTTGACTAAAAAACTATTTAGTGTCTCTAAATATTAAAAAAAAACTGTTTATTTGCTTTTCAAATAATATAAGAAACCAACCTCAATCCAAGTTTAATATTAAAGTAGATGCATGCACCGACAAATCAAACTGTCTTTGTATTTTAATTACAAGGACAACGATGGTTAAATACTAAGGTGTTGTAGTTGACCAACATCTACGATGGCTTGCACATATTTAATTCGTGATGACTAGAACAAGAAAGTTGAACTGGGTTTTTAAAACATTACGCCATGTAGTTAATATACCGGTTTTAAAACAGCTTTATGTGGCACTATTCTAATCAGTCTAAGTGTATTGTATCCCAATATGGAGCGGTTGCAAAAAACTATTTTTTTAGAAATTATGTTATTAATTTTTTTTTGTCAAGCATTGCCCTAGATCCATCAAAAAAAAATAGAAGGAGCAAAGAGATCACTCATAAAAATTATGTATTTTAAGCGATTTAGATTTTCTTCGGACAGTCTACTTACAGGCAGATTTATTATCAGTGAGAAAGCTATATACAGTATGTACAATCCTAAAATTACACAAAACATTAAAATATTACAACACTGTTAACACTGGAAGAAGAATACAGTCAGTACCTGCAGTCGATTACAGAAAAACGGTTTTTGCTAATCCTTAATACTCAGTCAGAGTCACAGATCAGTCAGCACACTTATATAATTTACTTAACAAAAAAAAATATTTCTCTATGACTTATAAGCTATGTAAGCTAAAATAAAAAAAAATGATGAAATTGAAATATTAAAAAAAAATAATTAAGGAATAATATAAAGTAATCACCAATGTTACTCATGACTAAGACTCGTATAAAAATTCTTATCTATTTATTTATTTTAAAACATCACACTGACACACACAACACACAATGTTATTTATTATTGTAATACTTAATTAATGTAAACATTGTGTAGAATTTGTAAAATTAATTTAATTTATGCAGTTATGGAAGAGCGGTGTCTCATAATACAGGTATCTTCTTACCCAAAAAGAAATCCCATTCTATTTTTCAATTCCACTATGAAAATGTGCTAAAAAATAAATAAACATTATTATTATTATTAACATCTTAAAAAGGCCGACGTCTTCAACTCCGTGACTATTTCCAATAGAACTAGAGGCGTCAATGAGCGATAACTACACGTGCGTGGTGCGCAACCCATGGGGGGAAGAGCGCGGGTCATGGGAAGTGCGGGCCATAGCAGCTCCCGCCGGCCCTCACCTGCGTCTAGTCGCTGCTGCACCCGCTGCGCTCACGCTAGCCTGGGACGCCGCCGACGCTCACAGTGTGTATCTGCCCAGAATTACTCCACATTTAGGCTGATAATAAATTGATATTTTAAAGTTACTAAAACAAAAATATAAAAAACTCCGCTTTGGTCTTTTTGTTCTCATCGTAGTTCTCATTCCAAAAATCGTAGTCATCTGTTTCTATAGATACGGCTGTTTTTTATAATGCTATTAATTAGTAACCGAGTCTGACTTACACCTCTTTCAGGAAAAGAATCTACAACTATTTTACTAACAAGTAAGCCAGACACATTACAGCTACAAAAGCTAAGGATAACTTTAAGCTTTACTTCATCAGGTTTCACCCTAGAATATGCGCTGGGTGACGCTCCCTGGCAGTCGTCATGGGTGTGGGGCAGCGCGCGGTCACACGCACTGCGGCGCCTCGCGTGTGGTGCGCAATACCGACTACGGCTTACTGCGCACAACGCAGCCGGCGCTTCCCCGCCCGGAGACGTGCTCACCGCCACCACTAGCGGAGGAGGTGGGAGTTTGCTTTTATAATTTACACACATGAAGCAACTTATTTTGACTTACTGCTCTTGTTTAATCTGCATACTACGACATCGTATCAGATTGTAATAAGTAATATCATAATTATTACTCAGAAGAACGCTAACATTTTTAATTCCCGACCAAAAGAGAGGGATATTATAAGTTTGACGTGTGTATCTTTATATGCAGGACCGTAAAATATACGAACACAACGAAATGCAAGTAAATTACCAAGGCAAATAACGAAGTAACGATATCAAATCGTATAGTCTAAGTCCTCACTAATTAGTTCCGAAAACTTAGAGAAGTTGACACCATGTGCAACGGTCCCCCGACCTCAATTAGTACATGATAATATTATTTTTATTATTTTTTGGGGCCTTTTTGTATCGCTAGGTTTTAAATGTTTAATAATTATTTTTTGTTTAGTTTCGTTATTATATATTTGATTATTGTTCTAGTCTCCAAACCAGCGGCAGAAAAACATCTAATTACAAGTAACAGCAGCTGCGTCCGACTAAATTTTTTAACATGGGACAGCAACAGTTGTCCCCTCATACATTTCGTAGTCTCTATACGAGGTTTTGAGGAAACTGTGTGGAGATCAGAAACAGTCGGATTAGATATTCAGCCAACGGCACTTTGCGGTCTGCATTCGGCAACGTGGTACCATCTCAAAGTTGTCGCACTAAGTACTGCGGGTTCTACTACTGCAACTTATTATTTTTCGACACTCACAGAGGATGGAGGTAAGATTTTACCATTGTTTTATAATATTTTTCATATATATATTTTAGATGTTACATAAATAAATAATCATATAAATTGTCCCCTAATATAAATTCTCGTCTTTACGACAACAAAATAGTAAAATAGGATTTCGTAACGCTTACTCATAACCACAGAACGCATCCCGGCGCCCGCCCAGTTTCCGTCAGGCGGAGAGGAAAGTAGTCCGGTAGCTGCGGGAGGTGGGGTGGCGCTACTAGCGGTGGCCACAGCGCTCCTGGTGGCACTATTGCTACTTTCTGTGGTTGCGTATAAAAGGAGGTAAGGATACGGACATGTATCATTTTGCATATAATTTGAATTGATTAAAAGAGATTGCTCTAAGTTGACTCCGGTGCTAGCACTTACATTTTGACACTCCTACTTGAAAGGCGTAGTATCCGACTTTATCCACGTGATCCTTAAAAACACGACTGTTCAGACTCGTTTAACTACATTTGACAGCAATACACAAGATCTGGCAGTTGGTCTGGATATTAAATAATATTTATAACTAATTTATTATATCATATTCAAGTAAACGTCATACCTTTTCTCTGTATATATACAATAGTTTATTTATATTTATGTTTATATATTTATGTATTTTTGATGAATTTTGTGTGTGTGGAACATATAATATTTATAAATGTATTTTGTTTTCTATTGTTATAATTTTAGATCGTGTTTAATCTTGTGTTTTTTTTTTATTATTATTATTTTTTAATTTTCTATTGTACGCCTTATTCGTGTTTTTATATTAACTTATTCGGTTGACTGGTAGAGCTATAGCATTAAGTGCGCCAATTGTATACATTTCTTTGTACAATTAAGATTTTATAATTATAATTATATAATAATCCTTTGATCGTGTCTGGCATAAGGTGCTTCTTTATTCTTTTTTTCTTTTACCTAGACCGTCCTAGACTTGCCGAAATTTTATATAAGTATAAATGAATCACTAGCTTTCTTGAGTGCCAGAGCATACAGGTGGTTCTCGACGGTTTATGATGGAAGCCAAGGAGAACATCCTGAAAAACATCAACGTTCGCGAGAATGTTGTTGTTTCTCAAGACTAAAGAAGACAATATTATTTCTGCACATTAAGAATATGCAAGACACGACATTCTGACATTAACGTTTTATGGATAACAGCAACGGAAATGCTATGTATTCCGGACGTGCAATGCATTCACGAAAAAATGTTGGAGAATTTCGATAAAAACTTATTTATTCTATTCAGAATGGGGTAAACCTAAACGACTCAAGTTTGCACGATTACTACTGAAAACTTAATTAATCATATCACCGCTCCCGAATACTCCCCTCAATGCCTTACCAATTATCGGAGTGCTAGGCTTGAAAATTTCTAGCAATTGTCGACCAGTTTTGGTTACCTGGAGAGCAAGACTGAATATGCATCGAAGAAACTAAGATTAGTCTAAAAAGTGAGTTAGTACTTCACACCGTATCGAAGAGTAGTGTTCTCATTTGTGGCTCGGTTTACCCCAATTTTAGCTTCTACCATTTGACTGCCTCACAACAACATCACGAGATATCGAATACCCAGAGCTCTATGAAACGCTCAATCTCTTGGTTAAGAATATACATCTTTATGGCGTCTTCTACAATATTTATCACGGAGATTGTTTCTAATGGCCTTTGATTTGATTCTTAATTTGCTGATGGTGTTCTTCTGCACTGCTTTTTTATGTAATTTGCTTTCATGCTCTATAAAAGTATAACCGCTCTTGGTATTATTGGTATTATCATGGTGTTGCAACAAATAGTGGGTAGTTGTAAACACTTGCCATCTGGTGACCCGTATGAGTTTTGCCCTCTTATGTCATAAAAAATATTTTATAATTTTTAGTACAACTACATCCTGCTTCAGAAAAGGATACGTGCAAAGTGGTGTATCGGAGGAAGATAAATCAGTAGAAAAGCGCGATAACAGAAGAAACTGTCAGCAAGTGTACACTTCTTCTCCCATCAAAAATTCAAATAAAAAGGAGCAACAAGGTATAAAAAAAATAACAAAGTTTAAAATTAAAACAAATGTGAGTGTTTTCATAGGTATCTAAACTTGTAAACCACGTCTTGTCCACCAGAGATGTACGAGATCAGTCCATACGCAACATTCAGTATGTCAGGCGGCAGCACAGGTGTAACAGAGGGAGGGACGGCGGCGGCGGTTGGGACCGCGGGGGGTGGTACGCTGCGCACGTTCGGTCGCGCCGAGCCCGCACCTCTCAGCGCTGCACCTCCGCGAGCGCATTCGCATCGCTCGCCTGCGCAATCTGGTAACACATAGTTTTAAGACGCTTCAATAGCGTTTCAGTAGATTATAACGAACCACAAGACATGCTTTACCACGCACATCCTTTGTCTGGCAATAATTGTATTCTCCCCGCGAGAAGTAACGGTTGACAACGCCCATACACAGTGACAAATAGTTAACGTTAAACTATACGTACGTACACTTATTACGTATAGAAACTAATTAAAAAAACGACGAAAGCAGGACCAAGATAATGAACCACTTGGTATTTTTGGTGTTCTTAATATGTTATATTTTATAGACGAATACACACTGTCTCGAGCCATGACGCTGATGGTGCGTCGTGCAGAGTCGGACTCCGACTCAAGCGGGTCGCCGTGCGCCGAGTGCACCTCCAGTAGCGTCTCTTATAGAATGCCACTTGCTCCTACTAAAGGTTGCACCTAGTGAACTAAACTAGTTTCCTTAAATTCGACTAATAGAATAACATGACTATGATAAAATCAATGAGAATTTTAATTTCTGTAATAAGTTTATGTAACAGGAAATTATTTCTATTATCTAGATTATATCAAATTACAGTTAATCACTTACTTGTTGTATTTTTGAATAAAAAGATAACATATGCATACTTTTCAAAATATTTACAAAAAAGAATTACTATGTTGTTAAGAAATATAAAATTATTAAATATCTATTACCCGGAAAATTAATCGCCATTTTTCCTGCCTCCAACTATCTAAAAAACTTGCGGAATCGCGGCCGTGAACTGCGGCAAAAGGTGTCATGAAAGTCTTCGTCACTAGCCGTTGTAATACCTTGTAATCACAGTGAACTTATTATACCAATATTAAATTTAAATTATTGATAGTGTCCTTAATTGAGTAAATTATTATGAAGAAAAAATGTTCATAATAATTTACTCAATTAAGGACACTATCAATAATTGATAGTGTCATTGACTTTATAAAAATGTCAATTATTATAAAGCCGGGTAAATGTATATTTAATAACCATTATGGTTCACGAAAGTTTAATTACTATAAATATTAGATTTTCTATAATACACAAAATGAGACGTAGTTTCGTCCTCGATAGCGGAGGAGGTATTCCGTGCGGTGACAGATTCGAGTGCGGAGTCGTGCGCTGGCTCGGGCCCGCGAGACAAAGCGCGCCGCAGACCACGGCGACACGCACCCGCCAACAGGTAGCGGATGTATTTATTTTTTTACTAGTTTTTGCCCGCGACTTCGTTCGCGTGGACTTCAGGTTCGTCCCGTCTAGTCTAGTAATAAGTAAGAAATACGGTAACTAAGCACTGCAGAGCCCTAATCATAGGCCTATAGGTAGCTACTGCAGTATGCTCCTATAAACTACATTTAACGATCTTTTTCCTTCAGCATAAACATGCAGATTCTTCGCTTTGGAAACACGTGATCTTTATTAAATGCACAATGTATTTAAGATACTTAATTGGATAAGGATTAATACTGTATTGCTTAAAATCGCTTCGTAAATAAGCCATTATTTCTCGTACAAAGTAAAGGATAAAAAATGGTTATTGTGGGTTATTCCTAAGAGATAAACATATACCTACCATCACGGACTTTTTTGTAGACCTTTTTAAGTTGTACAATACTGTAGTAAATTGTTTTGATCTATCTTGTAGGATTCAGTCAGTGTTTTTTTTACGACCTCACATTAAAAACCTCAAAAATTGTAGCCTATGTGTTATTCTGATGTATAAGCTATAGCCTATGTGTTATTCTGATGTATAAGCTATATTGTGGTAAAGTTTCATTCAAATCCATTCAGTAGTTTTTACGTGAAAGAGTAACAAACATCCATACATCCATACTTACAAACTTTCGCCTTTATAATAGTAGTAGGATGAAACATATATCAATGTTTACAGGTAGACAAAAAAAATATATAGAAATGAATAAAATTAAATGTGACCTTAATGTGTACAAATGAGTTCCTTCCTTGGTTATAGTTTAGGGGTAATTTACTATAGTGTTTGATTCTAACTCCGAGTTACATCGCCATCTAGTTTATCCTTAAGGAACAACAATCTTACAGTTAGCATATTTGAGGGTTAATATTAAGGTCTTTACACCAACACGATTCACAATTCGTACTTCAATACTCCAAGAGATGTCGCTAAACAAATTTTTGTTTCAGGTACCAACAGCGGCAGGAGCAAGAGCGAAGGGATTTTACGATACACGTTTAATTGACAATAAAGACTGCTGCAAGCGACATAAGATATAATAATTGTTAACTAGGGTTTAAGTTCTAGTGTTTTTAAGTGACTTTGTGAATATTTAGGGGTTTTTGTATTTGACTCGAATTACTCGCGGCCTATTCGGATATTGTTAGGTACGTAACTAAATTATGAACAAAATTGAAATTATAAATATTTTTTTGATACATAGGAAACCTTGTTATAAATGTATGATATATAAGATAGGTGTAATAGTTAGAATAATATTATTAAAATCGGCGTAAATTAGCAATAAAAAGACCTTCGAGTTTCTGTGACGAAGTCGCAACTATATAGGTAGCTAATGCATAAGGGTAATTAATGTATGAAATATATCTTCGGGGTATCAGGCCTCAAATTCTTTTGCCATTTTAACCTTGATTCTCATATATTAATCTTATAATAACAAATGTCAAGTGATTAAATTATTTGGTACATTGAAACTTTCATCGTCAGAAACTCGTGCGTATCAAACGCCTTAGCTAAAACAGTTTTATGTAAACTATAATGTTATTAGTATCATTGTTTTTTTATTTGTAAATTGATAAACCACATTGAATGATCCCAAGTTACATGCCTCTATTCTGTATTCTCACATGAATCAATTCTAATACTATTATATATTTTTACAACATTTTATTTTATTACAATTTACACGGGTTTTGTGTAAAGTTACAAAGTATTTTGTGTAAAATGTTCTTAAATTTAATAAAAATTATAGTACTGACTCATAACTACTCACTTTTTTGCTAAATTACGCCATTATAAATAGTCAAAACTTTCATTAATGTGCTCAAATTTTACCAATACTTATGCTTGTATAATATTTTACAGATAATTTTTAATGCATCCTTTTTTGTGTATTTACAAGTGAATGCCAAATTACCTGTTATGTAACATCACTGCCTATATCAATAACTTTCTGTAAATAATAAACTGTGCAAATAATTTAAAAATCACTCAAACCATTATATTGTTATTTTATTTGTTACCCTATCCTTTTATTGAAAAGAAACAAATATACAGTCAAAAATATATATACTTTTGAAGTAGATAGATACTTTAATGAATGGAATATATTGAATTATCATTATTTATTACATATATGTTAATATTAATCAGACATTTATTTGGCAACATTTTTATAAAAAGTGTAGATAAATTAGTTTTCAACGGCCAGGTTTTACCACAGCCTGGACCACGTCTCGCCTAATGAATCTCATATTAAATGAAATTCAGTGTATATAATTTTGGTATTTAGATCCAATATTTTTGTATTAAGTTGATCTCGAGAACTGAGTGTTATTTAGAAGAGTTTGTTTTATATTTTAACTTATTTCGCGGATTTCGTAAAGCTTCGAATAGAAAGAGCTTCAAAAAGCATATTAAACTTCTCCTAATCGGCTTTTATTTATATTATTGTTTTTTTTATTTTGTAGTTTTGGTTTATATTAGCTATCATATTCGTTTTTTAACTATTATTTATGTATACTAAAATAAAGTTAGAAGTGCGTTAATTATAATTAATTCCTATCAAAACTTTTGCGGGGTTGGTGATTAATTTCATTATAGAATAAGAGAGAATGAAATATATAGGATTGTTATTCTTTTACTAATAAGGAATATTAATATTATTAAGTATATATATTAAGATATATATTTAAATATTTTTATCGTAATAATGTAAATAAGGACCATGTTACTAATAAGAAATAAACAAAGAAATCACTCACTAGACATATATCACATTTGAGCATAGAAGGCAATACTTTATTTTAATACAAAATTGTTCAGAAACTCATGAATGTTGCGGCTTCCTTTGCTTAAGCACGTAATTTAGATTCGTATACAAATACAGTAAATTGTACTGTAAAGTATATCCTTTGCTAGAATTTCGGGCGTAACAAGAAGTGTGTGGAACAGTACTAATTGGAAGACCGCAGACCCTCGACTCGATTCAATTACCGCGTCGGGTGAACGTACTCTGATTGCCACCTTGAAGTTTTGAATTAATCGCTGCTAAAATTATATATTTCCAAAAAAAATATTTCTTTTTAAAATCGTTTATTACATTTTACATATGTTACAAAAATATATTTAGTAGATTGAAAAAATAAAAGCTGTTATTTGTACTATTTCAGGTTCGGAAAAGTTTTTAAACCTAAGTACTTACTAATTATTATAATACTGTACTTATTATAATATACATATATTTATAAGGTTGTTTTGTAAAGGGAAATATTCACGTATAAATATTTTTCAAAATTATGAATAATTAGGTCCTTCCATATATGTTACGAAATAATTAATGATCCTACTCATTTATACCTACTTAATTAGGATTAATCTTTTGTTGATTTGACAGTTTATGTTTTTTTAAATAATCTTCACTTAAACACAAAAGTAAAAATATTAATATTAAATGTAGATTTATAATTCTTTCTGATAACAGATTTTTAAAATCAAGAAGACATAATTATAAATATTGCTGAAAATTTCTTAAAATGAAATTTGGTAATTATTTGACGTTAGGTTATATGAATTATATTATATTACTAGCTACCTCGGCGAACTTCGTACCGCCTTAGCGTTGCAATGATGCACTACTTTATTTTGTATAGCTGACCTAACTTAGCTATGAGTACCTATTCAATTTGAACTGAATCCTCCATATAAAAATGAATCCATAATTCCCTGGTCTCGCTATTCCTGAAAATGACTTTACTAATTTTTAATTAAATAAAAACAAAATATATATTTTCATAATAGTGTTTATTTCTTAGGATTCAATAATTTCACTAATATTTTTACAAATCGCTATTGAACAACTTTGCATTTTTATTTAAACACTAAGCTCAATACGATGCTCTTTCATCAATATAGTCTATGGCTGTGAATGACATTGACATTTGTTACTCGCGTTTTTTAAAATATGCAAAATTAAATGTACATTTTTTAATATTTCTGAGAGATTTTCTTAATATTTTTTTCCGTAAGAACCTTTTCCTAATAATAACAAATACAACAAAAAAAGAATTAGTGAAATCGGTCCAGCCATTCACGGGTGATGCCGTGACCAAGGAAAACGGGTTTCATTTTTATATATATAGATTTTATTAAAATTATTATTTTTACATTACATTCATATTATAAAATAACCATAACTACAAAAGGAAGTAGGTACCTACCTATTAAACACTTAAACTTTACATTAAAAAAAAATATGTGCATTTATTATTATTATTAACTATTTTCTCATACTATTAAAACTATTAATTATGTAATAATCAACTATGTTACAGTTATTAACGTTGTTACTGGATATTTTTAAACACATTTCTTTCGTGTTCATACATTACATAATTTTTCGATAGTTTACTCCGAATTTCAATGATATTAACAAGTTTTTTGACTATCTGTTATTTGGCTAAAATCTAAATTTTATATTTTTTTTAAACTTGCAAATATTACCAGTCATGCAATATAACTTAATATAGTATTCTATTTAATGAATATTGAGTTATATATAAAACCTTAAATGGTTTGTCTAATATTATGTTAAAATGGAAAATTGATGTAGGTAATTATATTCGCCTCTCAACCATTAAATAAAGTCTCTAAATCACCCATAATATATACAATCGAAAACAATTTAAGATCAAAGCAAATATTTTCGTGTTTTTCTCAAGTGTAACCTACTTTAGCGTTTTTATTCGAATCCCGTGTAAACACTCGGCAATTCGCCTCAATCGTAAACAAAGACATCGGAACGGACGTTGGTCGAAGCTAAAATTTTACGTTTGGTACCGAGGGTCATATTGGCCTCTACCATGTTAGCACTATTACGATTCTTAATAATAATATGCACTATGTGTGTATGTGTGTAATAATATTTATAAAGTTGGAATATGTTTTTTTATAAAAGAAACTGTATAATCCAAGTAATAATTTAATAAGGCTTAATGGGTAATAGAAAAATGGAAGCCTAACCAGAATTTTAGGCTTCATTCACTACACTTTACTTTCGCAGTATTCGCAAATATATACCAAGTTAAGATTATTAAGATCATCTTATAAAAATATAGTAGCGGTGATGCCAAGAGCTATAATCTTCGACCCTCAGTGAAGTGCTGTGACTTGATGGACATCGAGTGATCGTATGCAATAGGGTCAACTGAACTTTATAGCCAGGGCGGAGACAGCCGTAGTACTGGAATAGATTTCATTACTTCAGATAATAGAGCACGTTAAAAAGAAAGAAGACGAGGTTAAAAGTATATTGTTACTTTAATAAATAAGTGCTTAATAAAATTCCTGTATTTTTTATTTTTTTATACTTAACTTCTATTGTTTTACTAAGCACTTTTAAGATTAAGGTAAGAACAATTTTCTGCTACATCGATAAGAGTATTTAGAAATAATTCATCAAAGCGTTTAGCCTGTTTCATGTTAGTTTATGTTTCCAGTTTATTGGTTTGATCGATTGGTTAATTTCGGTATTGCGAGGGCTTGTGCTACAAATACACGAAAATAGATTTAATGTTAAATTGATAGTTATGTATTTAAATTAGAGTTACTTGGGTTAATTGCCATAAAATTTTAAGATTTATTGTACCGATTAGTGCTAATTTTGCAATTTCATGATCTTTTATTACATGAATGTATCAAAATACAATCATTATAGTTGATAATTTTTTTAAATATTTATATTCATACTCTTGTAATCTGTTTTTAGAGAATGACGAACGTCAAGATTATGCTGCCTATGACTTCTGAGGTTCAACATCTGTTTATTTCTAAAAGAAAATAAGAATTTTGTTCATATTTCGGCCCCATATGCACGGTTTTACTTTGTATCATACGTGGAATTGAGAAAATTCTCAATAAGACCTGTTATTCACTGTTCTAGAAGAAACATGTTGAGCCAAAGAATTACTCTATATCTGATTTATAACAAATAGATGTAAACTGTCAAGGAAAACCACCCTACGCATTAATGTACTATGTTCGCTTACCTGTTACTCTTTATCCTCCTGTAACAGTTATTATAATAATTTAAAATGTGTTTAATTGAACATGTGCGGAAGTGGCAAATGTAAGACCGAAAGTAAGACACAATTAGAAATTGCTAAACATGAGAAATACAATCTCATATACACCTCATCGCAATATAAACATTTTATTAAAATTTAAGTATTTATAAAGCCTAATCTGAAAAAATATCAAAAAATACGGTTTCTATATCCTTGGAATGTACTTACATCGCAGTATTTATTAATATATTGTGTTATATAAAAATGTCGATAACTTTTCTTCTGACTTCAATATCTTGTTTGAAACAATACGTGCTCTCGTTTACTCGAGTGCAGAACTTCGTAAGTTATCAGAAATTTGATCACTTAGGAATTTAAACGTTCCAGTGTAAGCACCTGGCGCATTAAGTGTGGAAAAGGAATAAGTACTTTAAAGTGAAATATAATTTCAATTACATTTAATGTATCTTGAATTTTTTACAAGTTATGACTTTAAATATTTTTTTCTTAAATTTATATTCACCTAGTCATCATCTTGTAATTAATCCGAATTTTCCCGACTAGCTTCAAACCTGTGCAAGGTTCCTATTCATGAGCTCGGTGCATGTCGGACTCCTGCAAATTATTATTAAATTTTATGATTACAGTCCGAAAAATATATATTTAATAATCATCATGGTTCACGAAGGTTTAAATACAAAAATAGTTAATAGTTAGACGGTATATAGCACTTTGCGCCTACCTAAATCATGTTAGTTCTCTATCGGATGAAACCACTAATTGCCGCCTTGGGACCCATTATATTCAGTTCAGTGCTACTTATTCCATTCTATTATTATATGGAAGATAACTGCTATTCTCGTTTATTGTTCATGTACTACCTAAACTTAAGCTAAATTATCATTAAATATAAACGACTATAAAGACTGTCCACCACAGATTCTGTAACATAATGTTGGGAATTTATTTTCAGGTGTTAACTCCAATGGTATAAAAAACAAATTGTTTATTACTATTAACGAATTTAAGTCATTACTTCAACCATAACTTCTGTTAATAAAATGTACATAATGTGGTTTTCATTTAGAAGTAATAACTTTTACAATTCCAAAGGGTTAGTTCTTAAACAAATCCTATATTGTAAAGGCTTATATTAAGTACTTACGCTTAAGTTTTTCAGAGTTAGCTAAGTCGTTAATTCATTGCAACTACATCACTACAATTTTTTTTTTTTAAATTCCTCTAATTCTAAGTAAATATATTCAGATAGATATTATTAATACTTTACTCCATGACTTACGTCGAACCTTATATCATTAAGATGACTAGAAAGCAAAATAAATAAATAGCGTGCTCCTTGAATATTCTAGTAAATAGCTTAGCTCCTGTAAAACGAGGAAACGTGCTTGTCACTCAGTCTCATATTAAGCCTACATCATTTAAATGTAAAGCACATACGTTATTTTGATTCCCTCCACGCGCCACAAGAAGTGTCCTTTACCTTACCCAAGTTCTAACTTCAAAAGCCCGCCGTATTCCATACAAAACTTTGTTGTACTTCCTAAATTCTAAATCAATTTTGTTCTCAGAGCAATAAGAATCAAAATGTAACGGAGTATTAAAGTCGTAGCAAGAAGAAGTGATGTCGTTTTTGGCACGCATGCGCAAATGTTAGGGCGGCCATTTTCAGGGAAACGCACACTAGAAATTTTAATACAGCGTCAGGTATTTCCATACACACACTAGCGGGATGTATATCAAATTCTTAGGAAGGTTGTGAACTATTTGTGAATGTGTGTACTTCCACGTTAAGCATGTGTGTGTGTGGGATGCTGAATAAAGCTTTCTTCATATTGAGGTATTTGATGAAGTTTCGTTTGTTTTGGTTTTGTTTGCGGATTAAATTTATCGGAGGGATAACAGAGGTAAAGACTCGAATAGAAAGAGAATTTAAATGTATTGGATTAGTTACATTTACACATTTAACCTAATGTATAAGATAATTCTACTGAAAAATCCATTTTCTATATAAATACATAAAAAAGGGTCAGGAGATCTTATATTTAAAAAAGTCGGTCTACAAATATTAATTTATAAAAAAAATTGTTCATGAAAACGAATATTTTTATTTTTAAACAAAATAATATAATATAAATATAATTACTACATTTCAAAAATATTTATGTAGAAGTTGCAAATAAACATTATAAAGTAGAAAAGTATTTTACCTCTCATATTATGTACTACGCGATCAATACTACAGGTATCTATATCCAATAAAACTGTGTGACACATTAAAAATATGTCTAAAATTTATCTGAACGCACCCCTACCTCTGACCTGACCTGGCTTGAGAACCGCACAGATTTCAGTCAGCCTCGCGACACGATCGCCGCTGGTCGTCCGCGGTAAGGGCACAAATACTCATCCCTCTCACTCAAACCAGAATTAGCGTCAGTGCGAAAGAAACAGTGAAAAAACTAGGTACGTAATTAAGGTTGACCCGTGAAACGACGGGTTAAAATCCCTTCGAGTGGTTCGTTAATTAATAAACCGAATTGAGTCTTGAAACGAAAAGTGAGGTTAGGACCGGGTGGATCTCGGCTGTCAGCTGATTATGTTTTTCAATTTCCACTTGATCGAAACAAGACTTCACAAAAGTATGTTTTGAAAAGTTTAAGACTTCGTGACTTTTATAATTACTAGCCAAATAGAATTTGCAGCTTTGATTCGTCAGAAGAATTGGGTCGATTTCTTATTTATTACTCAATAAAGTTCATTCCATTATGTATAATTGACATCCTAAAAAAAGATTTTCACAATTGTATTTGTAGGACAACAATTAAAAAATAAGGCTATAACTTTACAAATATTACATAATAACACAGATATTTAGAAGATAGTTACTATGTGCGCTTCAGTTATCGGACTGGGCAAGATACGAGTATATATGTAACTACAATAAGCAGCTTCCTATTTTTGACTATGAATTTTGGAAAAAACGCTTATACAGTTAGTACTAATTGGTTTCAAGAAATACATAATGAACATCTCTGTTATATCTTTTGAAAATAAATAAATAAAAATAAATTAATAAATAAATAATTAAAAATAAGCACATGCTGGTAGCATTAACATAATAATTAGTAACAAAACATTTTGTGTAATAAAATTCGAATCGCTATATCAACACCAATTTTTGTGTTTAAAATAATATTTATAAACAAATTATTCAAACCCCATAACTTTATTAGAAAAAATAATCAAAAAATAATCATATTTCTACTATCTCATATTAATACGCTCTTTGTGCCACCCTCGACCCTTGTCCATAATCCTTATTGAAATTTCCGGCTCTTGTTAGTTCTCCCTTCTACCTATAAGAGGTTGTCAAGTCTTTCTAGTACTTTCTCGAGGGTTTATCTAGTGCTAAGTCGGAATAAAATGGAACGTGAGTAAAATTAATATAATAAAAAGTAATAATGCAGATTAATTGTTTTAACATTTTGTTAAGTTTATTTTGTTACCTTTACTTTATAATTATATATGTATTTTAAATTTTTGTCTGAAAATCGGTCTGTTAAGTACAAAACTATTTGTCACAGTTTAACCGGCTTCTGAAAAATGTATTTCATTCCTAACTTGTCAAGACACGTAAAACGTGAAAAAGATGGTATCTCCTATAATGTGCCTTCAACCCTCGCTGTCAGCGTATCAGATGAAACACGAAAATAGCAAAACAAAACAAATGACTTTAAGGTTACGCTTTTTGAGACTAGAAAATCGTAGGACTGTAATTGCCGTTATCTAACTTAGATGTAATCAACCCTGTTCTTGAATGTTGTTTTTATTTGTCTCTTGTTTTTTTACTACAGTTAAAGATGGGTCGTGATAAACCTGATGGTACATTTTAAACGTTAAAATTGTTTAGTAGTAGTTTAACAACTATGCTATAAACAGCAAAAAGCATACTTGGCGAATCAATTGCTATAATAATAATGAAATTCTTGTATAATCTCACGAAAGCCCGTACGATGGAGAGGAAACGAACAATAATACAATATAATGTACTTCAAGATGAGATGAAATGATAATGGCAGTTTTGAATTAAATAATATTGTTAGGGATTCGGCATTCATCCGATAATCCAATTATCTCTAATAAGTTCTGCGTAGTATATTTAAAATAATCTATACTTCAATAGGTTACAGATATAATTGTATATTTTTTTCTTTTATTATCATAATTATTTATTTAATTATCATATATTAATTCTCATATATTAATTATTTCATTGAGATACATATGTTATAATTATTACGGTTTTTTTTGCTTTAATAATAAAAAAAACATATATCTGTCTGATTATTTGTTACTTTCTTTGTTCGTCGTTTTTTTTAATCGGTCAAAAAATACCTAACTGATTCAGATGAAATTTTGTATGGTTGTACGAGTAACGAGTATCGGATATGGTGATTGCTCTAATCAACATATAATGTGGATACTTATTATCTAAAATAAAGTCAACATAAAATCAACATAAAAATAGTTTTAACCCTGGAAACTCTCTCACTTTTATGGGGAAACACAAAAATTTGGTTAGAGTTACAATTACAATAAAACTAAAAATATATGAATTTGTACACATTTTATGTGATGATATATTTTTGTACGTGTTTTATATGATAACTTGCAATTCGAGTCACAGATTAGTAAGGAGGCTATAGTTAGTCTCAATTGTATAAAATATAATTATTTTGACAGACTAGACTTAATATTAACGAAGTATTTTTTTTAAGGATTAGGTATCCAAGAGACAACCTTTTCATATTCTTCTTGTCTATCTTCAAGTATTATTATTGCTTGTCGGTAGGACTTTCTGTGTATCTTGTGACGTAAAATAGGCTTGCCATTATCCCATTTATGGTGTGTACATGTGATATTTCCTATAAAGATGTCTCATGTGAACCGACATACATATGATGTAATAAACTATGTGTGTGTATGTAAGGGTATATTTCCATAAATTAAATGAATTGTTATTATTTTAGAAGGTAATTAAGAATGAAATTGTATTATTTTTTATTCGGGCCATGATATGTATAAAGTAAAAAAAATAATACATCGCTTTTATCTATGCGTAGTTTTCATTCTTACATTGAGCTTTACTAATAAAGCAGTCATAAGCATATAAATAAGAATAATATCAAAATCGTTGAAATACTAACCCAGTCATATTTGAATATTATTAGTGAATCAATGTTCTCCTTGAGGCGTATCAGGTTTATTTAAAAGAGAAAAACAAGATAGTGTCTACTTATATTTCTTCCATTTGTTAAAGGAACGTCAAATAAAAGGTTTAATATTTCGCAAAACAAAGGAAATATGATCTTACAAGTACAAAGTTTATTTATGTATAAAAGCATATAATGGGTGTAAAAGTGTTATGTTGCTACATAATTTAGTATTTAACAAATGCCGTTATAAATGTATTCAAGTAACGTCAATATATTAAAATTTGGAAACTTAGGAGCATTCATTACTAAAATAATAATCCGAAGATATTTTAATTATCAAAACATATTTTACGGTTTACATCCTGAGAGATGCACTCTACATTAACTAAACCTTGTCACTCTACATTAAATTCCGAATTTATCGAATTATCAGAGTTGAAAATAAAAATTAGGTATATATATTCAAATAGGCACTTAAAAATCTCAGAAAATACTTTTAAAAGACGGAGTTGCTAAAAAAAACTAAAGCTAAAAATTCATAGCAAAAGATGATACCCGGCTAATGGAGGTCTATAATTAGATTTGTCAAAGCCGCTTCATGAATAGCTCCCCTTTATTATCTCTCGTTAAGGTAATGCATAATTGATTCCAAGGTAGGGTAAGAGTATACTGCTAAATATTTCAAAGAATCCGTGATCATATTTCCAGAGAATTACGTCCCAAATTCGTTCGAAATATTTTATGTGTAGAAAATTCTCAATGCCTAAAAAGTTATAAAATTCATAAATTTTTGTTTGTTCGATGATTGGCACTGGATTTTTTAATAAAATGGATGACTTTTGTAACATGCTTTGGCGTTTTGGAGTTGAATCGTGCCAACAAAAATCAATAACAGCGTATCGTTTTAATCATAAGAAACTGTTACTTTTTAAGTAGTTAGTTATGAACATTTTTTTATTTAATAATATTATAAATATAAAACTGTTGTTTGTTTATAATAATATAATGTTAACTCTTATTGGACATTCTCTTGAAAGGTCAATTGTGATTCAAACCTTTAATTTATACTGATAGCAAAGAACAAATGACCAGACGGTTAACTGCCTTACCTGCCTGCCTGCTCAATTACCATTTAAGAGCTACACAAGCATGTAGTATTAATGAATATACATTGATAACGTATATTTTTTACCCAGGTCGGGCTAGCATACAATCGACAGCAACGAGGCTCTAAGATTTAAAATAATGTATAGCTTAAAATTGTCTAAACTATGTGCCTCATATAAAAAAAAAACCTCTTTCTTTTGAATTATTTCCATTTCTCCAAAATACTTTATCTCTAGAGGTTAATAAATCAAAATTAAATGTCAAATTCGTACTTACTCAATTGCTCCAAGATAGCGATATTATGAATTAAAACGCTTGTAACTGTTGCTTGAAGTCAAATCCGATATTATTTTTTAATACTTTATATAATAGTACTACAAAAAATATTTCTACACAAATTATGTCACTAAAATTTATTCCACAGATATCTTTTCCTTTATATTTGCATGTTTTTTCAGAAAAATATTAAACTTTAGTTTCCAACGGTAGATACCTGATAAAACAAGTTGGCCAACTGCCAGGACCTTTATTTATATAAAGACAAAATTAGAAATTATTTAAAAAAAAACAACTAGGCATTTCATATAAACACTTATATGTTATTTGTGTAATATTCATTCTTAACTTATTTTTGTCCCTCTCATGTTCCTAAACGGTACCTCGATAAAAATAGACTAAAAGGCTTCCTAAAAAATCTAAATTTGCATAGGACTTTTATTGGCATGTCTCCCCCTACACACGAAGTTAACACAAGTTAAGTTAGTTCTTGGTGTGTATTTATTGTTGTCGGTGGTGGGTGATCTTATAGCTTAGAATCAAATTGATTTATATTTTTTGCTAAATGTTTCTTAATATGGAAAGCATCTTCAATTATTCACGCATAGCTATATCCAGTGGCTGATAACCAACCTAGCTTGTTTTGACGCCGTATTAAATTAAATAATTTAAAACGGGTAAAAATGATCTTATTAAAATAATATGGTCTATATTATTTTTTTTTATTGGTAATTTTAGAACATTTATAGTGAATGAAAATATTAAATAGAGAGATCATAAACTAGCAATGCGTGCACTAAAATCAGGAGTTATTACATAATGCCCTACTATGTCACAGCGACGTATATAGTCGCGTGTAATTTACTACATACAGCCAACTGACATCTCGTAACAGCCATATAAATTTCCAAGTCGTAAAGCAGAAGTAAAATTAAGACTCTTATCCGAGGAATTTCACTGAGTTACATTTATCAACGCTCGACGTTATGAGGAGCCATCAGAATTTTACGTTCAAAAATGTTTAAGTTTGAAGTAATTAATGTTGAAGAGCCTTAAAATTCTTTGTTTTCCACTTGCAATAATAATTTATAAGTATTTAGTTTAGTCTTGCGTTTAACGTAAGTTCATCGAATAATAAGCTTCAAGCATTACACAAAAAAAAATCTAATCTAAATTTAAGGTTAAGGTTAAGGCCCGCATTTCGCAAAAGGCTTTTATATTTGATTTAATGTATAGTATTTAATTATTATTAATCCCAGTATTTTATTCTTTCACATAAAATATAGAATTTATTCAAACAAAAAACGTAGGTACACTTTGTCTGTCTCCGACTTAAGAGTAATGTTTTCATTCTTCCGAGGCATTTTAAGTAAAACGAAAATTATCTTCATAATGCTGGAAAGTTAAAGTAATAAGTCCGCTAGAGTAATTTATGAAAGTCTACAGTTTCCTCGCTTACAAAAAATAAAAACTTGTTTCGCAGTTTTTAAAGTTTTATTTTTACAAAATGGTGAATGTATTATAAACATTCGTAGACACTTTATTTATTTTTTTTTAAACATTTAATTAAATATTTGCATACAACAAAAGTCGCGACGTAAAAGTAGTACAAACTAAGGCCAATCTATTTTAGATTAAGACAATTAAGCCGTTCTTACTTGGGATTTTTTTGTGTAACCACTTTTATTCTTTTAGATAATGATAAAAAAGTGAGATGTTTGGTATTTTTTTTCCAGGTGGTGATTGGGAAGTTATGTGACGCTAACATCATTATGTGACCGAGTAGTTACTGACGCCACGATGTGCTGGGTGGTTTCCGTCCTCATTATACTCTTTGCCATGGGTAAGCTATGTCTATTGATTAAACCATAGCGGCCATCTAGTTCACTATAGCACAATTTTCATTCTAGGAATCAAACATTTCATGATAAGCATCTCTCTTTTCGTTTTATTGTAATTGAGAGATAAATAAATAAAATTTCAATTTTTAATACAAAATTGTCTCTTAAAAATGTCCATTAATCTTCTTAATTACTTTTCTTTAGACGTGTTTTATTTATTAGCAATAATTTTTTAAATTATTTTTTTGAGACTTTTTCTGATTTATTTAAATATAAAACCATATTTTAGGCAAAACCTAAAATATTGTTTTGTACATATATAAAAATCACCTTTCTTTGTATATTTTGTCAGAAAAACAATAACCTTTTATTTTGATTGCATCGCGATAAAGTTTACGCAACCGTATTAAAAATACCCATGTCGCAAAATTTTCATTTATTGCTACACAGCAAAATAGTTCTTTATATGTACAAAATAAAAGCAATTTACGCATAGCATATAAAATATATTAACCTTACTCGGGTACGGCTGGCTTTAATTTACATTTTAATTGGCGCCTGGAACGGGAGCAAAAAATATTTGTATAGATAAAATATAAACAACTCCAATTTTACTTAATTCAATCACGTGAACGGATTACGCGTATGTTGTTAAAACCTTATGAAAATGTAATGACATCGTTATTTTAGGTGAAAACAACTTACATTTAAGAATCTAATTAGGATCTTTTAATTTAAGAAAACCCAGTTTGTACAATTTATATATCTCTAAAAGTATTTTTTTGTGCGTTTTTTATTGTGTGACTCATATTTTGATGTAATTAATCGTTTCAAATAAAAATTTTATCTTTAAGTTTTACCGAAATAAGCTAATTAAGGTTATTTTCAGTTATCTTTACAAATTGTATTTTTAACTCAGTTAATAAAACAAATAAAACATTTAAAAACAATTAGATACGAAGTGAAAGACTTACAATTGCGTATTGTGTTCTATTATAAAGAGGTCCAAAAACAATGAAACTCCATAAATATGTTGGATGGTTTGAACGTTGCGGTCTCGTTGTTCTCCGCTATTTTGTTTTGTTTTTGTTCTATTATGCGATTTTCTAAACAATATGAGGGATTTCGGTGGCATTTAAACAGGAACGAGGAGAAGTTTTATTTACCTGTGACTAACAATACTACAGGTTTATTCACAAGTTATGATAGTAAAGACAATAGTTTTACTATAATAACGTGTGATATTTAAGTACTTATAAATATATAAATATCACTCCCCATTGTTACCTAATATATCCTTGGCATTCAAATATTTGAATTAATTTTCCTAAAACACGAACATCTTCAACTAACTGTCTTTGACTAAAGTCTAAAGTCTGTCTTTGACTAAAGAAAAGTCTTTCTAACCTTTGACTCCAATCGCGTGGGACGTAAAAATCCAACCGCTATAATCAGCCAAAAACCCTTTAGGACAAAATATTAGCCTTGCAGGATTAAGATAATTTAACTGGCTTAATGACAGTTACAGATAAGATTTTACTCCTAACTTTAGAAATAATTTTTGAATTTTCTTTTTATTTTTTTTTTATAGCTCCAAAAAAACTTCTTGAAAATCGATGCTAATATCTTAAGTTTATATCTTCTCTCATTCACCTCTCTTCCTCTTCATTTCTTACTTTTAAATTTTTAACCCGGCGTGAATGAGGTGGGGTATCTCATACCCGTGAAGTTTTAAAACGCAAATTGTTTAATGTTATTATTGCTATGCAAGTCCCGCCGTTGCAGTAGCTAGAGGTAAGGGTGTGTATGGTGAGGTTCGGCATCGAGTTTAGTTATTTACCAATTGCGAATGGAGATATACGATTGCAAACTTCGCCAGGGTATGACATACCCCACCTCGTAGTTGGTGTCACATATTTGGAGTGACAGTAAGTTTATAATTTATTCTTATTTTTAGTATTTTGTGACTTATTTTAACATTTATCAAGATGTATTATGAAAAAAATAAACACCGGAATAAATACCCGAGACGAGAGAGAGAAGGTTGACAATCTAGCTGCAACATTATAGATAATTTAGTTGACAATATTAGTGACCCTTATGTGCCTGCCGAGAACTTAACTATCGATGAAATGTAACTATCGTTTCATGTATAAATTCCTAACGAAACCGACTAAAGGTGGACTCAAATTTCAAGCTCAATATGCGAAAAAGTTTTACATTCTCAAACTGGAGCTATACGCAGGAAAATAACCACCTGAGTTATATGGTATACTCAATATGGCTACTATAAACTATCATAATCTACAGGGAAAATCACTCAAGTAATTTAGGTCTGAAGTCTGAACCTAATAAAAGATAGTTTTTGTAACATTCAAACTAAGTTTGTCTGCCAGGGGAAAAACGAAAGAGAATTACAGATCACCTGTGAAGACCTTTACCAGCAGTTCCCAAAAAAATGGTTAGCAAATATGTTAAATATGGTATGGCTGTCTTCAAAAAAGAAATAAAAAGATAAAACATTGCTATTCTAAATGTATAAACCCAATATGTATGGAACACGCGAATTTTATGTGCGGACATTGTGCTGATTTTTAGGTGTAACTTTAGCGATGTGTTACATGATCTCATAAGATTGTTCAGTTCTTCTTTGAGTTAGAATTATTAGAAAATAGTCTTATTATGTTGATTTACCAAAAAAAAGATTAAAGTTTTGGGTATCTCATACCCACCTCATAGTTGGTGTAACAATTACTCACCTCATTCACGCCGGGTTAAAATATTTACATTAAAAATATGTATTTTCTTGCCTGTATTCTTCTTCAAAGAAGGAACCTGTCTTTAAAATTCAAGGTCCGATTGCTTAGACCGGGCGTTGAACAGCCAGTGAACCATTATCTATATTTTTTATTACGATTACATTTATACGGTATACATTAAAACCTACTTTCTACTTTTATGCTCACTTCAATATATTTCCCAGTCTTTCAATAATTTTATACTACGAAATAGTAGAAAAATAATATAATGCAAAGTTTAGACTGTTCGTTATTAGTTATTATGTCACTTTAAGAAAGAAGCCAAGATCTAGAAAAGGCAATACCATTGCTCATATTTGTAGGATTAAATATTTTTGATACCGAGCCAACATTTAGATTTGGCAACGACAATATTAAATATCTCGACGCGTGTTACCACAAAATTGGGTTTCTAATAACAGTTCATATGTTTTTTTGACAGTTTCATTAAGAGTATAACTATTCTTATTTTGCAAGACTAAAAGAGTCTTGTTGTCTAGATATAAAAGATTTTGTTTTTACCTTTTAGAGTCAAACAGGGGTGTCTTGTTTATCTTTCTCCCCTATTCTCTATAACAGTTTAAATAACTTCATGATTAATTCAAATCCTCATATTTACTGACGCCTTAATGAGTTTACAAACACCGTTTTCATTAACCGAAATACTGAAAGATACAAAGTTGCCTCATCTTGTTTATATGCTAATGCGTTTTGCGTGCAAGTTAACTAAACTGTTTATCTTATACGGTTTTATATCCTATTACTTAAGCTTTAAGAAATATATTCCGATGAATATTCATATTATTTGGAAAGAGATTATGTCTAATTCGTTCCATAGCTTTAATATCGTGAACATAAATAATGAGAAAAAGCTACATAAAATATCAAACAATGACTGTTTGATAGTATTTTTGCTTGTGAATAATTAAATCTTCGCTAAATAAAGAGGCATTAAAATTTTGCAGTCTAAATACTTAAGATTGTAATGGATGCTAATAAGCAATAGTGTGTCAATCCACAAAAAGTAATTTTTGGAGATATTTTGTATTCTTATAATGTCAACTATTCTACATTAAACAAAACCACTTTGAGTCATTTAAGTCCAAAAAGTAACATAAAAAATGATTTTTTATCACACAGAACATTAAATTTTTTAACACATTCATCAATCAAATTATTATCACTGAAAAGATGTTATGATACTTGACATTTTTTTTTTCCAAATATCATTCAGTGCTTCAGTGAGTGGCAAGAAACAAACTTCCAAAATAATAAAAAAGAACATTTTTCAACCAATGTATATCAAATTCTTGTAAAATCTTTAGTGGTTTCGTTTGTGGCTTGACACACTATTGCTTATCAGCATCCGTATATCTTATTTGATTTTAATTAACTGCTTCAAAATCTTAATAGGAGTTCTTAATAAATAAAACATGCATAATGAAAATCGGCTAAAACCTTGTGTATTATAAAACCTATGTTATAAAATTAAAACATGCAACATTTTTTTATTCTTATCTGTATTTACGTTTTAAGAAAAAACTTAAAGGTGGGTATATACTTAGGATGATGATTATCTAAAAAAGTATAATCAACTTAATTACGTCTAATTCTTTACAACTTTGAGAACAGTTTGAGAAGAGAAGGATAAACATATTTTTTTTAATATTACATGAATACTGTTAAAGAGTGTGCCATTAACAGCTTAGGTTAAGGTAAGTCATATTTCTGTCAAGGTTCATCTCGCAATAACAGAGGCAAGAGCGGCCTGAATAAGTAAAGATTAAACTGGCTTATTACTACCGTAAGATACAATTTTTATTAAATTCCGACAGATTTAGATGTTTTTATTGAGAAAATATTTAGAATACTTTTATTTAAAAGCTTAAATAATAAATTTTTAATATTTATCCAAACTCACATACATTAAATAATAGAGAGCCTGATAGAATAAAAAATTACAAAAATCCTAAATGTATTTTTTATTTTCACCCAATAGTCGGTACATTCGTTCTATGTACATTAGGGGTAATCTTTTTTCTCAATTGTTTTAGTCAGTTACGAGTCAGTAGGTATATATCAAGCTAAGATGGAGTCGTTTGCCAATCAGAATTGTAAATGTAGGAACTGTGCATATGCCAAGACTGTACGCAATCTGGTGTTATCTTGGAACGAGATGTGGGGCCTAATCCAATTGTACACCGGCTTTTGCGTATTACTAGCCTGCATCTGCTGTTCATTGGGTGTTATTAACCTGCCCAGGCATCATCAGGTCTGCGTTTGCACGGAGATTAGTATTTATTTTATATCCAGTAATAAAATAACATATTTCATTGCCTAAATAAAATTTATTTCTATATTATTGTTGAAAAAATAATTAGGTATATTATCCGGTGTATTTTATTCCAGTAAAATTTAGATGTTAAGAAAGAATTATACAACTTCTTAATACCCCATTTAATTTCGGAACAAAATTCTAAAAATAAAATTATAAGACTGTCCTATCTATTATTTAAGCCAAACAAAAGAAAAAAACCTGAAATTATAGTCCAATAAAAGTGTAAAAGAAAGTTGTGTATGTTTTTCGTATTAAATTTGCGTGCAAAGTTTAAAATAATATCATAAACGAGTCGGCACTGGGGACGCTCCGCAATCTTGAATAAGTTATGGCAGTTGTAAAAACTTGAACTGCCCGGCTCGGACTAACGATACGACTTTCCAAATCACTTGGCATATCAATGTACTATTTTTTGAGTATATTGGGCATACTAATTTAATATTTATTTACCCTTGTAATTAGGTTACTTGATTGAAAAAATTATGTTGAAAAATTTATGTATCTATTCGTACAAAACTTTACTAAAAATTGGTCGGTTGACTTTCATTACATAATTGTATATTAAATCTTGCATGTTCTATTTTTAAATTGAAAATGAAGAATATAATAAGATAGAGATAATAAGATAGACTACTAGTACATAGAACTAGATAAAAGTATTTTGTTAATTATTTTCTCCAAGTTGGTATGTAAAATCATACATAAAACTGCCAAGCCTGGAATTTGAACCCATGGCGGTTTGGTTATAACTTACATATTCTAGCCACTAGACCAATAAGCTAATATCGTATTTGTTGTATCGAAATAAGAATTTAACCGTTAAATTGCATCTTTTACAAAATCAGCTTAAACGACTCTGTGGTTGCAATTTGACTTAAAAGTTTGATATTGCAACAAAGTAGTTAGCGAAGTGTAGTTAGAAGGAAAAAATTCAAACGATCTCCACCGGACTTTTAATCAGACTTTCTCAACACTTTTTCTAAAAGATTAAAGTTTTTCATACTTGTTAGTAGAAGAACTTCTGATTTGATATTTCTTCTCCGCTCTGATACTCTGACTAAACGCATGAAGTAAATGTAACTTTTATCAAACTTAAGGTAATAGATATGATAATATTAGAAAATGTATTTTATTATTGGGATTATTATACAAGCATATTAATATTTAAAAACATATAGAATAAGGATGTAAAATAAAACAAAATGATGATAAAATTTATGTAACCTTCTCAGAGGACAAATAGAAAAAATCTGTCACACATTAATATTTCATTCTCAAAATAGTGTCGGTTCGATAACAGAGGCGTACCTGCAGGCCGACCTAGATCGCCGAGCTCAGATTCTGGGGAAATGCATTATTTGTTTCCTAGTAAATTAGGCTGGCTATAAATTACATAGGAAATACCTTATTACAGATAATTGTTTGTTATTGTTGCTTTAAATGATGTTTATAAATCAATCAAGTGTAATTTAGTAACTGAGTCTAATTTTCCCTAAAATGATGATCAAAATTGAATAATGTTTTGATATTATTATATTATTAATATACTTGCAATATTATAAATACTAGTAGATATAAAACCAATTTGGGCTTATCTGATGTTATCCATTGTTAGACAACTCGCCATTTATACGATAATCAGAACTACGGGAAAGATGATAGGAAAAAGCCCTGGAATACCTGGCCGTTATTCCAAATTACACGATGAAGATACGGTAACTTAGGAAACGAATTTAGAGATTATATCTATAAATTGGTCAAATAAAGTACCTTTCTTGACAAGTCCTTAGAGAATTGGTTTTTATGAATAAAAGTTTGAATCGAATAATGTCTTTTTATATTTATATAAATATAGAATGTAAAAAACCGATACGGGCAGGGATTCGAACCCGCGACTATTGGGAAACCGTCCCGTCGCTCTACCAACTGAGCTACCGTATCGCTGTCCGTCTCGGTGAATTAAGCATTCTATATATGATCGTCTTTATCGGGACGATGGTGACATCTATTAGGTTTCTTTCAAAAATCCTAACCAATGTTTCTAACTTTGCAGTATAGACAGGTTTCCCAGTAGTATCGGTTTTTTACATTCTATATTTATATAAATTTAAATAAGCTTAACATGGCTATACATGTTTAAAGATAACTTCAAACATTGATTTCGGTAGTGGCATCTTTTCAATGTTTATCTATACTGCAAAGTTAGGAACATTGGTTAGAATTTTCGAAAAAAACCTAATAGATGTCACCACCGTCCCGATAAAGACGATCATATATAGAATGCTTAATTCACCGAGACGGACAGCGATATGGTAGCTCAGTTGGTAGAGCGACGGGACGGTTTCCCAGTAGTCGCGGGTTCGAATCCCTGCCCGTATCGGTTTTTTACATTCTATATTTATATAAATTTAAATAAGCTTAACATGGCTATACATGTTTAAAGATAATTTCAAATATGTCTTTTTATAATCTATTTATTTAATTATATTTTTTCCATTTCGAAGATACTACCAGATATCACCTGTGTACTTCAAAGGGAAATGTTAGGAGTCCCAATTTTTATTAATAACACTAAATAGACTCTTAAACAGCTCATTGACATAAATTAATGCTGCAAAAATATATTAAGAACTTTGGATTCATCAGAGCGGCTTTTAGCGGGTTATTACATAATAGTATATCGTGTTTTATCTTAGCTATAGACACATTATCAGTGCTATTGGCGGTAAATCAGTCCAGCTGGGCGGGATGTTAGCAATGCAAATAGCACATTACATAATATCAGTGCTGCAACAACCGCATTAAAGCGGCTCTCTCCACGTCAATTTGCCAATCTGCGCTTAACTCTGCTTAACATTGATTATTACTGCTATTGGATCAGTTTGGATCGAAATTTATTATCATAATATTTTATTTGATAACGGTTATAATCAAATTGAATGTTCCTATAGTTAATTTTATCAGTTTTATGTCTAATAGGAATTAATTTGGCTCGATGGGCCAATAATACAACTCCGTTTGGATCTTGATAACTTTAATATATTGTTCTTGAATTTGCGTACATATACATACAGTTTGCACAGTTATTACAGAAATTTAGTAATTAACTATTAATAATTATATGAGCATTTATAAACATTTAGTCTCGTAAAACTTGAAGAAACTTGTACGGCCATAGACATTAGACCATAGCTTTTTTGGCGTCCAAAAACCTTTTTTGTCAGTGTTGCCACACCACCCCCCCACGGAGAAAGATAGGTTTTTAAATAAAATCAGCATTTTTTTTAAATTTTACTTGTCTGCCAGATCTAGTGGTGTAAGGCAGATTACTCGATTTAGTGGTATCTATTAAGGAAGGAGGCGGAGGAACGAAAGTATTGGGGACAGGTAAAGGAGCTACAGCAGTAGTAGGTGACGCAACGGGTGTAGAAAAAGGTGGAGTAACATCATTATCAATATACGCAGGTTTTACTCTATCTACACTCACGACAACAGTCCTACCCTTGACATTTATGGTAAGAGTTTTACCATCGGGCGCTCTATCCAATACAGTATGTGGACCAGTATAAGGTGGTTGCAATGCACGTCGAACTGCATCTTCGCGAAGGAAAACGTGGGAAGAAGAAGCTAAATCTTTAAATACGAATACATTTGGTTCCGTATGCCGTGAAGCAGGGACGGGACGAATAAGGGACATCCGACGCCGGAGATTAACCACAAAATCTGCTAGGTCAGGGAAATTATTCATGCCCTTAGCAGGAACCAGTAATTCTCCGGGGAGACGTAAGGTCTCACCATAAACAAGTTCTGCCACAGTCGCGTTTAAATCGTCTTTAAAAGAAGAACGCATGCCCAATAAAACGAAAGGGAGAGCCTTGATCCACTGATCGTTATGGCACATTAGTGACGCTTTTAATTGGCGATGGACACGTTCTATCATCCCATTTGCACTAGGATGGTATGCAGTAGTGCGAATGCGTTTTGAGGCAAAACTTTGCAAGAGCCTGCAAAACAAATCCGACTCGAATTGAGTGCCTCTGTCTGTAGTAATAATGGAAGGCGTTCCAAATCGTGGAATCCACTCTCTAGTGAAAGTGTCAGCGACTTCTTCTGCGGAAACGTTTCGCATGGGCCACACTTCGGGCCATCTGGTCGATCTATCAATTGCAGTCAAACAGTAACGATAATCACCGCAAATAGGTAACGGACCCACTATGTCCATATGAACGTGGCTGAAACGACCAGACGGCAAATCAAAGGTGCCTAAAGGGGCGGAAACATGTCTCGTTACTTTGCAGCGTTGACACGCTTCACAAGTAAGAGACCACTCCTTACAATCCTTCTTAATGGAAGGCCACACGTACCTGTCAGACACAATGCGAGCAGTTGCTCGGATGCCAGGATGGCTAAGGTTGTGTAATTTTTTGAATATATTGCGACGCAACTCTTTCGTAACGAATGGGCGAGGTTTACCCGTCGAAGTGTCGCAAATAAGAGTTATGTCCGTTCCAGGTATGGGAACTTTATTAAGTTGTAAGCTAGAACCTTCCGACAGCAAGTGAGCTAGCTCGTTATCAGCTTCTTGAGCACGTGCAAGTAATTCAATCTCGTGATCTAGCGAAATGGCTTCGATTCGCGACATAGCGTCTGCCACAATATTGTCTTCCCCCTTAATATACCTTATATCAGTAGAGAATTGACTAATAAAGGAAAGCTGATTAAGCTGAGAGGGTGGAAGTTTCTCTCTGCGCTGTACGAAGGCGTAAAGCAATGGCTTATGGTCAGTAAAAATAGTGGCATGTTGTACTTCCAGGATGTACCGAAAATGCTGTACACTTTCGTACACCGCTAAGAGTTCGCGATAATATGCTGGCCACTGTGACTGACGATCAGTCAATTTTTTACTGAAAAATGCTAATGGGTACCATTGACCCTCAATTTCCTGTTGCAAGCAGGATCCAATGTGGATGCTTGATGCGTCTGTGAAAAGACCTAAACGTGCATCAGGCACAGGATGATGTAGAAGCGTTGCATCGGAAAGACTGCGCTTACAAACGTCAAACATTTGATGCAGCTCAGGCGTCCATGGGAATGGTTTCGCACCTTTACTGTTAGTGGACACAACGGCATCAATTAATGGGGCTTGAAACTTTGCAGCGTGAGGGATAAAACGACGGTAATAGTTTAAAATCCCGAGAAATCGTCTCATACCTTGCACTGTTTCAGGAGGTGTAAAATCGAGGAGAGCTTGTACTCTATCCTCAGGAGGACGAATGCCTTTTTCATTAATGAGATGAGCAAGGAAAACGACCTCGCTTGAGCCAAATACGCCTTTAGATGGATTCACTACAACTCCATAATCCCGAAAACGACGAAAAAGGATGCGAAGGTGTTCGCGATGAGTTTCTTCGTCTGGAGAAAAAACGAGTACGTCATCGATGTATGGAAAGCAGAAATCGAGACCCCGTGTGACCTCGTCAATAAAACGTTGAAAGGTTTGCCCTGCATTGCGCAAACCAAAAGGCATAAAAGGGAACTCGAACAGGCCGAACGGAGTAACGATGGCTGTCTTCGGTATGTCACTTTCAAACACGGGAATCTGATGATAGGCTTTCACCAAATCAAGTGTACTAAATACTTTGGCTCCAGCAAGACCATGGGAAAAATCATTAATGTGGCGCACTGGGTAGCGATCTGGTACTGTTCTGGAGTTCAAACCACGGTAATCGCCTGTTGGACGCCACTTGTTGTCCTTTTTAGGGACCATATGTAAGGGCGACGCCCAGGGGCTCTTAGAAGGCCTGACGATACCGAATTGGATCATATCTTCGAATTCCTGCTTCGCCGCTGTAAGTTTATGCGGCGCTAAACGTCGAGGTCGACATGATACAGGAGGTCCTTCAGTGGTCTTAATATAATGCACAGTAGTATGCTTGACCTGTCTAGGCAGACCAGGAGGGCGCGTGACTTCTGGAAACTCAGCAAGCACCTGTGCAAAAGATGAGCTACCAATACCAACAGCTTTCACACTATCCTGAGATGTCTGTGCTATAGAAACTGGAGTAGACAAATTTGTGTTACCGTCAACAAGTCGTTTGTGTCGACAATCAGGTAATAAATTATAAAAAGCAAGAAAATCTGAACCAATAATTGCGGTGCTGACATCAACAATAACAAAATTCCATAAAAAATCACGACGCAAACCTAAGTTAAGATGTAATGATATGGTACCATAAGTTTTAATGGAAGACCCATTTGCAGCGCTAAGGTTGTAGTCACTGGATGTATATCGGCCACTCAAGAGACGTCTAGGAAAACAGCAGAGATCTGAGCCTGTATCTATCAAATACTGGTACTTAGATTTCTGATCAGTAACAAAAAGTCGGCGGCCAGAAGGGTTACAATAGTCGCCGCCTCTACTGATTGCTGTCCGCATTTCCCGATGGTGGTATCCAGCTGCAGGGTGCAATACATTTAGATGCTTTGGTATTAAACTTTTTATGATACCAACACAATTTGGTAGCATTTGCAGGTGTGGAACTACGTGAATGACGAGAAGATTGAGAACGGTTATGAGAACGGCCTGCTCGGTTCACTAATTTAATAGAAGCAACTTCTTTACTTAGTTCTTCAACACGTTGGACTAAGGTATCTAAAACTGAAGGTGAGTTGGATGGGCTAGCACAAGAGTAAATTTGTTTAGGGCCCGCAATCTCAATTACTTTGTCAGCAAGTTCTGATAATTTATCAAGGTCCAAATCAGGCTGAGAAGCTAAAATGGCCTGAACTTGCTGAGGGAGACGGCGCGGCGGGTCCATAGTTGGCGCAAGATGTTCTGGTCTGTGAGAGCGGTGCCAGCAAGTGATCGAAGGTGGCGGAGGAATTGGGATGGCCTACGATCTCCTAACTCCTCTTCACTGATCAGCTGACGTACGCGTTGCTCCTCAGACATAGAAAGTCTCCTAATCAACTCTTCCTTTAATTTAACATATTGTTGTCCTTTGATGGGAGGTCGGGTTATTATGTCTTCGACTTCACCAGCCAATCTCTGATCCAACTGTGCAATAACATAATTAAACATTGTGTGGTCCACTGTAATGTTAGCTATCTGAAATTGAGCCTCCACCTGTGCAAACCAAAGCGATGGCCTATCTGGCCAAAAGGGTGGTAATTTTACAGCCACTTTGCAAACTTCAGCATTGGGTGCAGTCCTAGCCAAAAGCTGTTGCTGGAGTGCAGCATTATCTTGTAGCAGGCGAGCAATTTGACTTTGTAGATCTGCTTCAGCCATGGTGCAAGTAAAAATATACACAAAAATTAAAATAAAAGAAAAAAAAAAATTAAATTCTGCAGGCAAAATGGGGTAAAGGTGTTATGGCTCCACTGACAGCATGTACACACAATAACAATAATTAATAATTATAAGATTAGTGTAAAGGCTAGCCAAGTAAACAAACAAAAGTAATTTGGAAACAACCACCGAGACACAGAAATAAAAAATAAGTTTTATAATACAAAAAATATTAGATGCTGAATTTTAGGTAACTTATTATAAAGAAAATAGGTAAAACACAGTATTTCAAAACAAGATGCTGTTGAAAAGGTTAATTTTCATACACACACAACAAAAAAGAAAAACTATTTACACAAGAAATACACAAATAGTCAAAATGTTGATTTTTTTTTTTTTTTTTTTTTTTGGTGTATAAAATATATGTTCAAAATTTTCCAAGGTTACAGCAAGTGTGCAGGTTCAGTTAAAATACTTACTACTATACAAAAATAAAAATCATACTTTTAAAAAGTTTGTTGCAAATGGAGTCCTAAAATTGATTCCGATAAACAACAAATTGGTTTGAAATAAATGTTTATCTTTAGTATAAATGTCCCAACATTTGGGTGTCACAGTTTACACAGGGTCAGCAGCACTATTAACACAAGTCACAAGATGTCACTAACTCTCAATATGAGACTGAAAAAATAAACTCTATTCTATTCTATAGTAATAAATGGAAAATGGCAAGTTCTGTAATAATTTGTATAGTGCACTTTGTACTTTTATATGAAGTTTCAGAGGGTCTCTGACACGACGCTTTGAAGTACTATAAAATGATGCTATGAAAAACGCTGATTAGATACGCGAAATTGGCGCAGCCGGCGCCCGCGCAGTCAGGTTGTTGATGAAGCATCTGCGGCAATCCCAGGTTGCAGGTTGGACACCGTCATAGAAGCCATACAATCACGTCGGGGTCACCAATTTGGCTCGATGGGCCAATAATACAACTCCGTTTGGATCTTGATAACTTTAATATATTGTTCTTGAATTTGCGTACATATACATACAGTTTGCACAGTTATTACAGAAATTTAGTAATTAACTATTAATAATTATATGAGCATTTATAAACATTTAGTCTCGTAAAACTTGAAGAAACTTGTACGGCCATAGACATTAGACCATAGCTTTTTTGGCGTCCAAAAACCTTTTTTGTCAGTGTTGCCACAAATACATTGCACTTAGGAAACTTTAGACTAGTTGCACAGTTCATAAAGTTAAACTTTATCGATATTTACTCAAATTACTTATCGATTAAAATATACAATTTATTTGTGTACTTATGTTATTAATGTGTAACGTAGGTACACTTATTATTACATTATTGTATATATATTGGTAGCTTTGTTTATTAAAATATTACCGTTTTATTTCTTCAAAATGACCATTAGCTACAATAATATTTATAATGTAAGAGAATTGATCAAATAATTCATTAGTATGAATTTTTTTTATTGATTTTATAACACTTTTAATGAATTATAATAAATATTTAGGGGGCGAGGGTCAGGAGCACGGACCGGTGTTCCTGATGGAGCCACCTCCGCGCCTGGTATTTTCTAACAGCACCGGTGCCAGGGTATCCTGTGCTGCTCACGGCTTCCCCACGCCGCAGCTCGCCTGGCAGCTCCCTGACGGCACACAACTTGAAGACGTTCCTGGATTAAGGTGAGACTTAGAATATTTATAAAACAATAGAACTAAATGTGTTCATTTTTAGGCACCTTATAAGCAAGTATTTTTTGTCGTACCTGCAATATAAATCTATATATTTATAATCTAGAATATAAATATAGCCTAGCCTTAGATTTAACTTTATCTAAACACAGCTGTAAAACAGGTATTCCCTTTTCAGTATTTAATAAATAAATTAATTAATAAAGTTTTTAATACCAAATATATTATAAGATTTATTAATTAACCGGGTACTCTGATTTCAACTAGTATCTATGGATGATTTTTAAAATTATTTTCTCCTTCCTTACATTCATTTAGATCAGTATCAGAAGCCCGGTTTAATATCAGCTCAAAGCAAAGTTTATGCGAGATTGAAGCAGTGATTATGTCTATTCAATCTTATTGAAAATCTTTGACTCCTTTTCATTTTTTAAAAAGAAACGTTTATCAGCTGTTGAATATAGAATAACTAATTCTGTTATAGAGATTAAAATTACTTGCAAATTGGTTCTCAACTAGTTTGAATAGTTCTAATGGAAATTTCGAAATTATTTTCAGACTTTCTAATTTCATACTCGTCGTAATTTCTTAATGTAAGTTCGATCAAATAATTAAATCTAAGTCTGTCATAAAATTAAACAAAATAATTTTAAAGTAAGATTTTCGGACGATTACGAAGTTCCTGGATTAAGGTGAGACTTAGAATATTTATAAAACAATAGAACTAAATGTGTTAATTTTTAGGCACCTTATAAGCAAGTATTTTTTGTCGTACCTGCAATATAAATCTATATATTTATAATCTAGAATATAAATATAGCCTAGCCTTAGATTTAACTTTATCTAAACACAGCTGTAAAACAGGTATTCCCTTTTCAGTATTTAATAAATAAATTAATTAATAAAGTTTTTAATACCAAATATATTATAAGATTTATTAATTAACCGGGTACTCTGATTTCAACTAGTATCTATGGATGATTTTTAAAATTATTTTCTCCTTCCTTACATTCATTTAGATCAGTATCAGAAGCCCGGTTTAATATCAGCTCAAAGCAAAGTTTATGCGAGATTGAAGCAGTGATTATGTCTATTCAATCTTATTGAAAATCTTTGACTCCTTTTCATTTTTTAAAAAGAAACGTTTATCAGCTGTTGAATATAGAATAACTAATTCTGTTATAGAGATTAAAATTACTTGCAAATTGGTTCTCAACTAGTTTGAATAGTTCTAATGGAAATTTCGAAATTATTTTCAGACTTTCTAATTTCATACTCGTCGTAATTTCTTAATGTAAGTTCGATCAAATAATTAAATCTAAGTCTGTCATAAAATTAAACAAAATAATTTTAAAGTAAGATTTTCGGACGATTACGAAGTTCTTATATTATTTTACATTTTCGAAGTATTCTTAACGTTTATTATTTAATTTGGGAAACCTTCGCCTATATATTTTTATTAAACACAAAAAAACTCAATTGTTCAAGGGAGAGTTCCTTATGCCTGTAAATATTTTATAAGAACACACATAAAGGCTCTTTTCATGAGGCAGCAGGTGGAAAAACAAAGACTAATACATACATATACTGAAAAAGTTTATTCGTGTTTATAAAAAGCCTCATCTAATTTACCATACTGAGGTATCGTATGATAAAGGAAAAAATAAAATATAACATTCCGATATAACTTAGTAAACAATTATAACTCAATTTATAATATAATTTAAATGTTAGCTTAAAATATATTATTATTAAAAAACACTACATAGTCAAGAATTATTTTTAAATACATTATTGTAATGGAAAATGTGTTCTAAACTATGGGACTCAGTTTGTTATAAGAAAACATTATATCTTTATGTCTGTTATAACATGTTTATTTTTATAAATAACTAAATTATTTAAAAAAATAAAATATTTTTTTTTATTGAAATGATTAAATAGAAAACATATAAATAATTTATTGTTGAAACATTTATGTTAATGTTTTATGTAAATGTTAGGTCTGTACTAACACAATCTTTAGTAATCCCTCTCTGAAAGCGTTTCTAGATCTCGAAGCTCAAAGCAACCTCACAAAACTTATCGTCTTGGCAAACGGAGTCATCTTTAAAATTATACCGCACCAAAGCGAAGAATTCGACTTGAGCTACCATGAAATATGTAACATCTATTTTGAATAGTTCTAAAGGTGCAAGGGCAACGATATTAAACGGTATATATTAATAGTAATGATACATATTTATTCAGATATCTTTATCGTATTTTCTTAGTTTAAATAAATTTAAAATTTTGTAAGTTTATTTCATACATTCTTTACTGTACTGTACTCACATAAAGTTCTTAACAATATTCGAAAATCAAAAAATTGTACATGTATGTATTACATCCATTTGAAGAGATTTTCTTACACATCCAAGTGGAGTCCTAAGGGAAATGGCTCGATCTATTTTGAAATTGTTCTCGTTTGTACAGGCAGGTGTGCAGAACCAATTTTATTAAACCGCTTACTCTTTTACAGTACCAAGGGACCTATACTGAAAAACATATTTGCGGGAAAAGAAAATAATTAGTTCAAACTCAGTATTGTTTTTTGTAAATAGAAATTTCTGGAAATTATATAGATGAGAGAGAGAAAGAGAGAGAGAGAGAGAGCTAATGCGTCATTCATATCTACTATATGGTAAACAAAAGAATACTTAGCTTGAAAATATCTTAAAACATGTATAGCCATGTTAAGCTTATTTAAATTTATATAAATATAGAATGTCAAAAACCGATACGGGCAGGGATTCGATATCGATCGAGCGATACGGTAGCTCAGTTGGTAGAGCGACGGGACGGTTTCCCAGTAGTCGCGGGTTCGAATCCCTGCCCGTATCGGTTTTTGACATTCTATATTTATATAAATTTAAATACTTAGCTTTTGAACATAAGGGTCAAATAAATTAATAAATGTGTTCATACATTGAAATTTGTCAATTATTTATGAATTTATTATTTTCTATAAGTATACAACAAGTAACAAGTAGAACTATTTGAAATATTATGAGTTAATTAAGAATTATCTTTAAACGTCTTATTTTAATAAACTACTTCAATGTAGAAACAAATATACTTTTATCAAAATATTCTAACAAATATGTTATACAAATCAAGTAGCCGTGCGTGATATCATCGCATAGATCAAACATTGTTTTCCTTACATAATCGGCTGATAAACGAATTTATTACTTACAGCCCAACAGCACTCACTTAATTGCTTCCTATTTTATGGTATGTAAATAACGTTCTAATAAGAGAAAGAAAACGGGATTAATAAAAACATTTTATTTATTTAAAAATTTGTTACATATAGAAACATAAAGAAGCATTCTATGTGACTATAGTGGATTATAATACCCATTAGTTTTTATCATCAATTTAATATCTAGAAATTTCCAGATATAAAACAATTTTAAACTAATTATTTTCTTTTCCGCAAATATGTTTTTCAGTATAGCTCCCTTGATACTGTAAAAGAATATGCAGTTTAATAAAAATAAAAAGAGGCTATGATTTATTTTTTACCGCCGCACGAAGATACTCTAAACAAAAAAAGAAACTATATTACTTGAAATAAATTTAGTTGCTGTTAACAAAAGATTACTCTGTTTTGGGTATTCTTTCATCCTTTCAGATAAAAATATAATATAGAATTTACATGTACTATACTAACAATGACAGTAACTATCATGTAATCCTAAAAATATATCAAGAATTATAATATTTAAACTACACGCTTAATATATTTTTGTTAAATATATGTACGCGGGAAGATTATGCTCAAAAGAGCTCTCAGAATAAGCACGTTTCTGTTGCAATTGAATAGAATGTTTTCTATAGTTTAATTATCCAATATGATATAGTTAAATTACCCAATTTTCATATGATATCAAAAACGCATACTGAAATTCTCAAAATAAATCTAATTGATAACACTGTTATTGTTTTTGTGGCAAACTTTCGTAATTGTATTCGTATTTGCTTGTATGTTCGTATGTTAGGTACTAAATATTTTATATAGTTTCGAATAATCCAAATATAGTAAGTATCAAGCATCATAAATAAAAATGTCACAAATACATTTCAGAAAGTATACATATGAAAGTTAAAATCCCAGAAGAATTAAAAACAAACTGACTCAAACAATGGAGCAACACATTCACCTTTTCCATAGAACCAGTTATGACATGTGACAAGAACGGTTCCCGTGCAATTGATCACGTCGTTTGTAAAATGTTGTTTAAGCCTTTTGCAATTTCATATTACTCTCTTTTGACACTTGAATTTAAAAATAACTTATTGTAATGTTCTTTTCTAAAAAAAAAAAAATATTTTTATTCTGTTGTTGGTTTAAGTTCGTGCTATACCTATATTTAATTTATAAATTATTTTCAAGCAATATTTCCTATCTAATGAAGAAACATTCGTTTTCCTATTCGTATTATACTGACTCGATGATGTATCAAAAGTATACAATATACATAAGTAGTATTATGTGGAAAATAGTAAATCTATTAAGCACTTTTCAATCTATACACGAAACAAACTATGTTTGTAGATGAATAGTACTATAGTATCAACGCTCGTTCATAAGCTCTCTAAATAAGCAATTCTTGTAGTTATTTCAGTCCACTAAATAAAAAACAAATGAAAGTAGCAGTAAATTGAAAATCAATGTAAGAAGCGTCTCGTAAACAAGTCTCAAATTTCCTGACGACTTAATAAGGCCAAGTGTCTCGTTTCCGCCCTGATTAGAAATTTAAAACAAATTCAAATAATTCCTAACAGAAAATATTTAACGATCGGTTGTTTATTGGATTTAAATTTGTTTTGGCATTGCATTTAGTATTCATGCGGCTTCAGTTCTTGTCAAATGGTGTGTCAAATGAGTTCGTGTTTCATGGATTTTAATTGAGAGATAATTAAAAACTCTTTTCAGAATACATTTAGGTTTACAAGTAGGTACTTAGATTATATAGTTTTGTTTAGTCAAATATTTGTTTATATCTTCGTATTATTAACAATGTAAAGGATACAATTTCCGACTGTCTTATTCATTAATTCTTATGTCTTAGTTCCTTTTTTGAATTATCATGAATTCATGTAAAACTAGCCATATACAATAAAGTGAGTTTAATATTTTAACCCCAAAATAACGATTCGAGAGGAAATAATATTTACGTTTAGATTTATTTTTGGTTATAGTTCCAATTATTTTTTTTTTCAAAGATAAAGAGAAAAGACATTTTAGTTTGCCGAATAATATTTGTAATGTTATTGTTTATCACTAAAAACAAAACCAAGTTTAGAATAAATCAATTTAAATTAAACTAGCAATCCAATTTTAGAATTTCCATACCATAAATAGAAAATCTGTATTGATTTTGACTCCGACCGGCTGAGGTTTATTGGAGTTTAATTTATTTTATATTTATTATTTGTATAAAATTATATTCGTAAACAAGATCTCATTCAATAAAATAATTCAACAATATAGTAATTTTATTGCAATACTATAACTAATATAGCACACACAAAAAGCTTATAAAGTTCAAATTCCTTTGACATTATGAAAATCTAAGCCAATATTTATAAACTGAGGGATGAATATGCGTTGAATTTGTACGTATATGTCACAGTAATTTGTAATTATATGAAACTAGGTGCAATGAATTTTGTATCTAATGGACGATGTGGTGTCGCAATGTCGTTCTGGTGGAGCTAAATTGTGATGTAATTTGGTTGCTTGATAGGCATGATATCTGAAATAATATTTGGTAATTACAGCTCATAATGCTTCATAATGTTACACTTTTGTTGAAATATATAAAAAATATTCATAAAATAAAACTTAATGCGGCTTAAGTTTTGATTATGTTTTAGTAGGTATATTTTTTTAGCTTACGTATATGAATGTATATATGTCTAAATATAATTTGGGTGTTCACAAAAGAATAGTTGTATTTAAGTAAAAAAGCAAAACAAAATTAATTTGGTATCAACATGTGAAAAATACAATTTAAATTCATATTTCAAATTGTTTCTATTTTTAAACATGACATAAGTGCCGATTGTAACCTTTACGAAAATATGCTGTTATAAATATAACTCAAATAGATTAGTTTTATTAATTTAAGGAACACATAGATTATGTTAGACACCAACTTAATGAAAACTGTACTTTGAAGTTTTTAATGAATTGTCTTAAAACTTCTGCCGAAACTTTACTCCACGTGGGAAAAATAATAGGAGAGATGGAATAACTTTTCTAATGGCAATGGGCATCAATATATTTTGCCAGAGGAGTAATTAACATAGTTTTCAATATTCCTGTTAAGATAAGCAATGGAGCGTCAAGTTAAGCCAGGGTCGATACTTGAGTTACAGCTTTGATGGCTAAGATTCCAGACCTGACAATGTAACTTTACCTGCTAGAAGAAAATATCAGGTGCTACAATTCCACAGTGTAACGTTTCTACGACAACATCCTTTACCGCAACATTTCGTTTCAGACCACTATACTACTACTAGGTGTAGTTACCCATACTATGAAGTGTTTCAATGTGCTTTTATAGTTCAACTACGTAAAATAAATTGTATAAAAATAAGAGAAACATTCTTTACTCAAAACTACCATAGATAGGTAAGTGAAGTGAATTCGAACTTTTCGTGTTTAGTGCAATTACTATCAACTATGATTGACGTCTTGTTAATAACGCACGTATCTACTACAGGTCGGCTAAGAATCGTATTTAACAGAAAATGGAAGGTGAGATATACCTTTCAAACCGTGTTATTAAATAAAATTCATAACAATTAATATTGAAAGTTTTTATATCATATGACTTACTGCGTTACGTATCTGCTTTATAAAAATCAGATATCTTAAGCTCAATTTGTTCTTCATTTAATTTTTAAAAACTTTTATGATTTCTAGCAAACAAAAAGCTAGTTAATACAGTATATTAATTTATTGTAGTTAATGCAGTATATTTAATATATATTTGATTAGAGATATATTTGAACACTTCTAAATCAAAACCTATGACTAGTTAAAGGATTCTAACTATCTAGAATCTATCTGGACTAGTCAAACTATTAGAATTAAGGTTTTTTACATTTAACAATGATGAATAAACTCGCATTGGTATTTGAATGAATCAAACATACAATTTTATATAGACAATAAAATATAAGTTCAAAATACGACTCACTAGTTAAAACAATGAAAATGTACTGAAACTTAAATATCACAATGATTGACTTTCAATTTATTATACTTATTAATTTCTTATTCTGAACGCTGATAAAGAAATTTCTTTGAAGTTTAAATCTTAGTAAATTCTGAGTAATATTTAAAACAACGGCGCATGAAGAGATTCGAGAGCAGAGTGAGGTTATGCCTCACAACTTCTTAATGCGCGCTTTGGAATTAATACAGAAAGTCGTATGTCAAACTGTTGCGGTCACTGACCGCAACTGGAGCCGTTTAGTTTTATGCTACATATAAAGCAGAAACTCTACATACCATATAATATTATATATACCACGATTGAAAGGAATATCCATCTATGTGCGCTATTTACAACTAATTTATTTAATAAAATTTATTTAATGAAAGTTACGAAATATATCTTCAATATTATAATTATACCAATACCGCTTCAAATTATTAATTTGATTTCAATCGGTAAGTAAGAAAGAAAGTTTTCAAAGTTATTTATTTTATAAAGAAAGTTAAGTCTTTCTTCTTAATATTTGAATATTATATTATTATGCAATCAGTTTCATTGTTAGCTTGAAAGAAGTCGGTGGAGTTGTTTCTTATTGTTGTAGTATTCTTTGTTTTCTTTGTCAATAATATTGCTCTATGCAGTTTTAATGAGGTTGAAGCTGCTACAATATGATTGTTTGCTTGTTTAATAAATCTTATGATGTAATCAAATACTACGATTGCTGTATTATAGCATTTATATGAGATTTTAGAATTCAAATAAATTATAGAAAAGTCTATAAAATGCCTTACATTTTATAGATATAATGTAGAGAAAAAGTATAACGTAAAATAAATTATGACCTCACACCATCATCAAAGGGCCCTCCCCTTGGCATAAAATATTAAAAATTGGAAAATTAAAACGAAGCCTACTGAAACTGTAATAAGATTAAATCTCGGACAGTCACAAATATATGGGTAACTGATATCGTGGATACGCTTCGCAATAAATCATGTGACCTACTTTTAATATTTGACGCAGATTAGGCCAGATTTTGGACTTTGAAAACATTCTATTTGTTGAATATAAATGATTGTAAAATGAAAAAATCTCTAAATATTAACAAGAAATACGGAAAAACGTTTTTATACATGCTGGTATATACGTACTATTGTGTTTATCTTTGAGCATAAAAGCCTCAGTAAGCTCACGTGCCCAAAATGGGTCGTTGCACTTACTTTTTAACTTCACCATTAGGCCACGGGCAAGAATAGCAAGGGCCAGAGCCAACCTCTGCCTAATGTCCTTCATATTGTAAATATTATAGGCGCTCATTTTATGGGGGTTTGCTTTCAAAATGTTGTTTAATTTACAAACATGAAGGTTCTGAGGATTTATATTTGAACCCTTTTGTATTATTAAAGGGATTTTATATTTTAATATGTATTTTAATGTAACTTGCTTAAATTATTGTTTAAATTAAGTATTTGTTATAACTTTTATCTATTCATTTTTTTACTTTTGATCACGGACACAGTACCCGTGCACTTTTTCACTCTTATTAATCTTGTTATGTTCAAAGCAATTAAAAATTGAGATGTTAATTTGCATTAAAAGGAGTTTGTTATTAGGAATCTTAAAAAAATATGTTTGGGGATTTCTTTGCATAGTTATGTATTATTATTATATTTAAAATATAAAAGTTATTTAATATATTAGTATTTTAAATTTATGTCAATATTAATTTGTAGAGATAAGTTAACTTATTTTAGTTTTAAGGTACAATGAAATGTTTACTTAGGTACTTATTGAATGCCATGGAATTGGCAACCAAAGTTTGGTCGGTTCTAAACCTTCGTTTTCCTTTAACTATTTGAGTATAAACTAGTGTATAAGTCTAATAAAATTAATCTAAATGATAGAATATCCTATGTTCTATAAATAACATATGACAACGTTAAAAGGATATCACACTAAAATTTGTTTTTTGGTTATCATTTATTTAACTTATTAAAAATAAAATGAAATATGTATATTTTAGATGCTTTTATTGGAAATTAAAAGAGATAAGACTTATTTAATGAAGGCTAAAATTCAAAAAAGGTTTTATATTACTTTTGGCTTAGAAGATCTGCCGAATTGCGTTTAAAATTACGTAATCCACAGTGTAAGAATCTATTTAAATATTGAAATGTGTTTCTTAGTCAATAATAAATAACAACTAATTTTAACTTATACACTTTTTTGTTTTAATTTGTAGAAACTATTGTACACAGTATACACAGCGTCTATACTTTTTATTTTTTTTTTACTAGATTAGAATAAAATAATAATTTATTTTTCTTATCTTAGCCAAAATATAATATTTAAGGTTTCATAAATTGGTTACCTCCAAACTCTCACGTGTCAAATAATTTCAGTCTTGAAGAGACAATGTAGCTTCGTAGACTGCGAGGTAACAAAGCAGACTTTACATAAAAATCTATATTAGAGCTTACAAGCTTTTACGGATATTTGTCACTTTTAATTTACACATTACATAAACGGTAAGCCTTAAAAAGCTGTAGAACTTTTGTGGTTTTACACTCAACAGCAATGGCTAAGTCTTACCTACGTTATCAGTATAGGCTTAATAAACTTTCTTTTGTTTTAATTTAGTCCAGCATTTAGATATTAAAGTCATTCTTCAAATAATAAACAGACAGGACATGAAATGATGTATGAAAAATTCATCCTTTCTACATTCGTTAAGGGTCGTCTGAAGGGCCATTGTTCCCATAATACTCTGTTTTGTCTCGATATATCTGCCCCTAAGCTTGTATTATGCCAGACCAATTAGACGTGTAGTGTTCTCAGCGTGCAAATGGGATCCTTGTTTGTTTTTAATTTTAAATATTTGATAGTCCTAGAAAAGTCGAACAAGAAGCAAAAAAATATATTTTTTTGTTTGCGAATAAAAATGTTTTTTATACGAAATTCATTGGTCAAAAAGTAAAACAATAATACGTCTTCAGGAAAAAAAAATAAAACGTTAAAAGTGAAAATACATTGATAAATAATTACAATCAACGCTTAATATAGGCCCTAGTTCTTTCTAAGAAATATCGTAATTCAAAACTTACTTATTTAAAAGTGTGACCCCACCTAACTGGGATTATTTCTTTATATTCCAGGAAATGTGAAAGGGAGATGTTATAACACCATTGTTACAATTTTTTTTCATGAAAGTTCCGCTAACCGGCCGGATCTTTCAGTTGATCACTTCAAGGCGGCATGTTATCTCCTTTATTATTTTTCATATTCATCAAAGAAGGTTTCAAAATAATACATTTTTACTGTATGCATATAATAATATATTTTCACTGTACGCATTACATACGTATTATTTTTTCAAAGCTAAAATAGACTATCAAATCGATCGAGTAAATATCGATCTTGAAAACATACGCTTGCAGGCAACTAAATACGATTCATTAAATAAGCAAATAAACCGCAGGCTATTTTAATTGTAAAAAAATTAAATACGAAGTCAAATACATGCTTGAATTTGCCTTAGCTAGTTAAAGAAATAACTTCTTTATAGACACTATAAAAAAATCTTTGATTAACTATAGACTGCACTCTCATCTGAGAAGATCAATACCACAATATAAGCAGGTGCTTTTACCGAGCCTTACAACCTTTCAAACGACACTAAAATTTGTTTTTCTTTAAAATTAAAATTGTCCTAAACGACCTCTTACTCTTCTCCTACTTGATTACGCCGCACAGTGTGTCGTCTAGAACAAGCTAGCTGGACAAAATTATTTTTTAATGGATATAGGTTGCAAAGCCTCTGCTAGATACTAATATAAATGATTTTGTTAATAAAAATACTTGGAAACCCATAAAAGATGCAAAACCCAAAAATAATATGCATTCATTAAAAATAATGGTGTTTATTGCACGATTCGTAAGAAATATCAATTAAACTAATAGGTATTTAAAGCTAAATACATTATCTAACGATTAAACTAATATTATAAGAATAAATAAAACTAATTAATATTTACAACTTTAATTAAAAATTGATTAGTACACAATAAACCTATTAAATAATGACTAAATTATAACTTACTACTAAAAAAAGAATATTCATTGGATTATAATGAGGACAAACTTAGGAATTACTCATCATCACTAAGTTCATCCTCAGAAGAATCCTCTATACAATAATCTTCAGTATTAATATTTACAGTATTTACATTTTTTACGCGTCTCAGCTACCGTCACACGTTCATCCGGTGCCAAACAAGCTTTCTTGGCCTTACGAAGACTATGAAATGATGGAAATACCTAATGTCCAGCCAGCATACTCCACTTCCGCGTCTGTTTGTAGGCGTGACTAGTAGATTTAAGAGTCTATATAACACGCAAGTGCCTCATCACTTGTAAGGCACCTTTGCTGCTTGAGGTCACTCGACTTTCGTTCACTGAACTTTTCAGGATTCTCACTAACTTCTCGAATTAGTTTTGCGACGTTGCGTTTGCCTGATTGACGAGACGCTATTTCAGCAGCAACCAAAAGCTCCTCAGAGCTAACGTAACGTAACTGAACCAAATCATCGACACGTCGCCGTTTGGTTTTGGCACTTGCGTTTGCCAGGTCCACTGGCGGTCTCCCGGGACCAGGCAGTGAATGTGATGACGTTGATGCTTCTGCAAGGTCATAAGACACATTAAACTGTAAGTTTTCACCTTCTAGCCACTTAGCATTACAAGCTAAGAAACGATCCCGTATTCGGCTAGAATTCTCCCATTTCTCCGAAAGTTTCGAAGAAAAACGGGAAATTATAGTCTTGATGTCCTTCAAAGATGCTTCAGTTATGCCCCTGAGGTCATGTTCTTGTAAAACAAACATGAAAAGCGCCTTATTTCGGTCACTTTTTGTATGTTTCACCCATTCTTCGAAAATATGCACTTTTGAGACTGTAAAACTGCTACTTGAAAAAAAATTAATTACAGCTTTTGAGCAAAAAGTAGCAAAAAAAAATAGTTTTATTATAATTTAGAATAATGTGTCTATCAGCTGAAAAAAATACAGACCGGGAATACTGGGGGGTTTTTAGTAATAGTCTTTTGAATTTGAATTTTCGACGACTAAAAGGAAAACGCAACTTGCGGCGCTCAGATTCTAATTTAGTATGAATATAATTTTATTGTAACTACATAAAAAAAATGTACATACCCTTAGTAATAGAATCCATCACTAAAATTTACCACAACTACTAAAATAACCTTGGGAGACGCAATCGTGTCAGTAGCAAAAATGCGAATAATATTATGCATTTAACCCAATTGTCTTATATACTACCCTCATTAACGATGTTATGTATGACTTATGCCAAAACAATTGTTGTTGGTGTAATTACCAACTAATACCCTAATTACCCCCACTAATGTTTCTAGGAAATCTTAAAGTTGTTTTTGTCCAGCTAGCTTGTTCTAGACGACACACTGTGCGCCGCTGTCTTTTATCTAGGTGCAAATATTAATTAAATCGACTATGGTATTTTTGTATTCATTTCACATATAGCTTGCACAATTTGGAGCACATTTCTCAATACCCACTGGAGTTAAAATGCTACTCTTCTAACTTCCGTCAGACAATTATTTTGTTAAAGTATTTTTATAGAGTGCTTTAAAAATCGTTTGCTCCAGACTTGTAAAACCGCATTAAATTTTAGCTACCAATAATTTAACGCAAGAGCTCTTGTGTTTCTATTATAGATCTTGACGGCCGCGGTATAATAAATATATTCTATCACAAATTTTTCACTCTTTGTGATGATCAACTCTGAAATCAGTCCCGCTTACATATACAAAGACGGGCCTGCTATTGTTTCCTTTAAGTTAAAACAAAAAAGTCATTCTACAATTAATTTAATGTTATTTAATCTATATAACAATACGTTAAAAGCCTTAAGAGTTTTTTAAACAATTGCTTATGACCAGAAGGCGTGCAAAAAAATTTAAAACCCGCAAATTTTATATCACGTCATATTAAAAAACCCAAAAATACTACCTCTCGGGCTAAAATTTAACTTTTCGAACGTAGATGGCGCGCAACTCGCTTTCAAATAGAACTGCTCAAAAATGATAATAAATCACTATTTAAAACTTAAAAAGCTAAAATATACTAAAATGTTTAAAAACAACCTAATGGGAGTTTCGTTTATCTATGGGTAGAAATGGACAAATGAAAAGTGATAGAATGTCAGCAGCTGTAAGATTGTATGAACGTGATAGATATTATAAGATTCTATAATTAAAAACCACTGAATTAATATAGTATAAATTATTTAATCGAGCTACTTCATACTATTAATATGATAATATATTTCAATGCATTATTTGGATAAGTTTAAAGAAAAGAAAGAGCTAAACAAATATATCATTTAATATAATAAAATGACTCCCGGTACATGAATATAATAAATACAATACTATAGTTATTACTGTGTAATTATTTAGACACATTTACCAATAACTCAATACGGTGAAATACCCACAACAGTTATTACACATAATATGTATTATAATAAACAATGTAAGTATAAGAATCACTTATCTTGCCCGTTCTCCGATACAGATTGTCTTTAATAGAGGCTTACAGCCATATTTATAACATAACAACATCGACAGAAGCGCCAACGGCAGCTTCTGGAGATAAGTCATATTCACAACTTTAAACATCACTAAATATCTCATAATAACAATATAATAGTACATAACCATTTTAAATGTCTAGCATATTTATAACCATCTTATATCTTTCACACATTTATGGCTTACCTAATAAGATATGTAAATACAATATATTTAATATCTTCAGGCTACTTCCGATAGTTCGTCAAATCAATATCTTTTACTACTTTAATAATGTACTAGTAATAACAATGATATATAGTTCTAAATAAGTCTAAACTAAATAAATCTATTGCTACAACATTGGGGCTTACCATGAACTCTTATAGCAGTATTACAATAATCTTACTTTCGATTTTCGTACCATGACATCCTAAAAGTAATATTACTTTAAGAATGTTTCGATAAGAAGTTTTGATGACGTCATCCTAAATCATTCACTCTTTTACCATATAAAACATTATTAACTGGTACCATGAACTATTTTTTGACAATAAAAACATGAAAGTAATATTACTTTTATGTCTAATTTTGACATTTAGAAATCGTTAGGTTTTCAAGACGGATTTAGAATGTAATATTGTTTATATGTCCAATTTTATTATTTTGAGTTAGTTTTTCGCGACAGATTTACTTATTATTACTTTATAATTTACATATTTTTTTAGCCAGCAACTGTAATAGGCATAAATACTACAAAATAGGTCTAGGCTAGCTAACCACACCACATGTAATTATATGATACTCTCAAAATTACAAGGGCTTTAAAGGGTATTTCCATTTACAAAAACGATTTATAAAATCATTTCTGTCTTTTAGTCTAAATTAATTAACTATTATTTTATGATTATTTTTACTATTTACGTTCAACACACTTAAATCAATTATAATGGTATAAATATAATGGTATAGTATTCAGCACCACCTATTTAATTTAAAAACGGTTTATCATCAATATATTTTTATTAATATTAATTGAAAGGCTAAAACGTAAGAAGTGAATCGACTGTTTGTGACGTATAATATTCTCATAGAAGAAACACATAAGTACCATATAAAACAGACAAATGTACACAATCCACTTTAAAAATAATAACTTTAGGCTTCTTAACATGTTGGATCGTCACTATATCACAAATAAAATTATTCTTCATATTTGTTTCTGCTGTTTCGAGTTTTTGTTCGTCCTAGGTATAGCAAAACAGACCTTGTAAAGATCAGGACCCCACCCCAATGCTCCATTTCTCATCCAAAATTCGTAATCACAATTTATTATTTAATTATAAAACTCTAATCCGATAATTTTATTTTTGGTTTATGTAAATTGTGTTTTGAAATCCACATTCCTGTCATTTTAATTATTTATTATTACCATAGCAACATGGTGTAAAAGAGATGAAGCTATAGGAAATAAAAGTGATGTCTCATTCCCTCCTATTGCAGGAATAGAAAAGCATTCGTTCATTTAGGTCACTAAGCAGGAATAAAACAATCTTGTTTTATAAAGTTCATGGTACGAATTAAAGTAATATTATTGTAATATTGCTACGAAACGTCTTAAAACTATGATAGTTTTTAAGAGTTCATGGTAGGCCCCAATATCTCGCATATTTATTGTCAACGGTATTATGTAGTTTCATAAATAATAATATCTTTATTTTACCTACATACAGAATTACAATATAATAACAATATTATATGTATCAATATTACATATATATAACAAACGCAGATTGCACTTAAGTAGAAGAAGAAGCTAATTTAAAACAACAGTTTTCACAAACAGGTGGCGGTTTAAAATAATAGTAATTTTTTAAAAGTGCTTGCTAATGTGTTAAATTAAAAACTGTTTTTATTAAATTATTTTGTACTTTAAGTTTTAGAGAGAGTTGTTTTAATTTGTACCTCCGCAAGTATGCCTGGACGTGGACGACCAAGAGGATCGCGTGGAGCTCGAAGTTATCAATCTGAACGTGGTCAAACAAAGAATTTACAATACCCGACGATTCATCCAATCTTCCTTTGCTGTACGTCGATATCCAGTGGAATACCTCAGTTGAATTTAGAACAAATGGATCAGATTTGTAAATTTCTACATTTTAATAATGAGAAAGTTGGAAATGGGTCTTCTCAGTGCTGCCAAAAAGGAAAAGTCGTAATGGAAAGTCCAAGAAAGCTGAAACTGATCACTCAGGCTCTGCAGGAGACAGATGTGCGAATGGTCTTTACAAGGATGAATGAATGACCAACGGCGATATAACAAACCGACAGGTGACAACATAGCTGCAATATTGGTTTGGAGAAAATGGCGAACCTTGCAAAGCAACAAATCTTGCAAAGTTGGTACAAAATATGAGCTGATAAAAGTGAACAGGAGTTTGCCGAATGGTTATTAAAAGTTGGCGAAGGAAAGTTAGAGAGCTTGATGACTTATTTTTTAAAGGTTTAAATTTTAACTGGCCCATCAGCCGGACAACTGGCATTTACTCCAATATTTGATTTGGCACCGAGCAACTCTGGGTTTCCATTTACTCTATACGCCAGGAAATTTCCAGTGTCATTGGCATTTGCTATGACAATAAGCAAAGCACAAGGGCAGGCGTTTGACAGGATTGGTTTTTATCTCGATTCACCAGTCTTTAGTCATGGACAACTGGACGTGGCCTTTTCCTCAGAGTGCGACGCCTGTGCGATATAAAAGTTCAAATAACAAATACATCAAATATAATAACAAATCAAGGCCGTCACACTGATGGATTTTTATGTACACCAAATGTAGTGTTTCACGAAGTACTTTAACACAACTATCTTTAAGTCAGCTTAAATAAAATTTACTCTGAGTAATCTAAGATTGTAATGTTTTCTTCTTTTTATTATACTTGGGCTATTTCTCCTAATGTCCATCAGGAGAAATAATAAGATAAAAAGTCCTTACTCTACTTGCACCCACGGTCACACGGGTTTTTCAGTTGTCTTAAATAGTTAACTTTATTTTAATTTAATTATAGATGTATAAGCGTGTTAGTGTATATTCATTTTAAATATCTGTTTTTATTCAACGTACTTACAACGCAAATATAATAAAAAAACATTATTATATCTTTTGCATATATTAGTAAGGTTAGTGTTATTAAAAATATTTTTTAAATTATCTTTTTATGAAGTGAGGAGATTTGCATGGCTGCTTTATTTCGGTTTTAAAGTTATAATAGCCCCAGTTAACTCAAAAGAAATAAAAACAATAGTTTTTTTTTGTTATGTGAATTTTAACTTCACCGATTAAATTGTTTATGTGATACATGACCATTCATAAAACCCCTACAAGAAAAGATTAATATTTTTACTGAATGTACGAACACTATTTAACTTTAAAACAAAAAAAAACGGAAGTTAGTTCGTTCCAATAAAAACTGGAAAACAGAGATAATCTTGCAATTGCAAACTGGATGCTTTCGACTATTATAGTAATACTTTAAAAGCGTATAGCATTATGTATTCCTTCAGAGGAGTAGTTCGGGCACTTTGCAGACGCTGGGAGCAATAGAAAACAGTAAGGTATCCTTGTGAATCCTTTGTAAATTTTAAATTTAAGAGTATATAGTATCTTAATGATTTGTCCTGTCTTAATCTGACTATATTATTATTATGTTAAAAATACTAACACCTAATAGAATGACTAGCTTAATTCCCTTTTAACTTTTCAAAAAAAAATCCTTCACTCGTCTCAACATTTCGAAAAAATTTAATTTTCTTTTACATATTAAAGTTACAAGCTAAAAAATATCTATGAAAAAAAGTTGTACAAGACCAGATAATAATAATAAAAATAATGAACTATAAAAGTAGTATATACATTTTCCCTGTGGTATATTGAACCCCCAAAAGATATTGTATAATAAGAGGCGACTTAGGGTCTAACGTGTTGTACTCCTAAATATACTCATTCTGGATAATGCCATCGAGTTATGTTTTGAGTTGATGAGTTATGTTTTCTGGTGAGACTTTCTCAGTAGAGGTTTCAGAAATGGGCAAACTGAACCTTGTTCAATTTAAGCCCCAGAAGTCACAGGTCTTCATCTTGTCTTAGCGTGAACACGATTGCAGAAAAGCATTCGAAACGTCGGGTTAAATTTAAAATTTAATGCAATATACGCGAGTTAAGTCCGTAAAAATATTTCAATCTACTCCCCTCAATGGCTCACCAAGTATAAGAGTAAGGTCCTGGAGTCACAGGTCCACACCTGGAATACTGTTTTTATCTCTGTTCGAGATCACCCTCGTATGAGCTTGTACTATTAGCCCACGTTCAACCGCTCAAGTTGCCGGAAATTCAGTTCTTTTTGCATCTACTACCACATTTGTCATGGATAGTAATTCCGAAGAGTTATTTATTCTGATTTCTGGTGCCCATTTTCACTATTGCAATTAACAACACTGCCTCAAATTTCATTCTGATTGCAAAGCGTTCCTCGATGGTAAGGTTCTCAAGGTACTTTCTACCACGAACCACCAAGATATGGAATGAACTTCTTTCGGTTCTGTTTTCAGATATGAAGCGATATGACATGGGTGATTTCATAAAGAGCGCCTACTCTCCTTAAAAAGAGGTATTGTACATCCTCTGATATTGCAAGAGACCGTGGGTGGCGATGATCACTTAACGTTAGTTGACCTGGATTGCCCTCCTTTTAATAAAAAATATCCATATAAATAAGACAGGTTTGGAAAATTACAGAGAAGGAAATAAAAATCCAAATTGTAATATTTTCAAAATTAACTTTCGCTAGGACAATGTTCAAAAATAATGTTCGTTTTAAAATGATAAGTTTATAAATATTAAAAATATTTAGTTCAAAATATACTATAATGATATTGAGGGTAGCAATTCTGTTCAAGAAATTGACTGATCTATCGATGCACATCCATGGGGGTAAGGTAGTTTTATATATTTAATATATTGTCTGTATATTATGAAGATTTTTATTATAAGGCACTTACTAAGATATATTGTTTTGATAATTCTATCCCAAAGAGTATTTTTAAGGGGTTAATATGATACATTTTCTAGGCTTCCGCGATACATACTAGTAATAATTTACTGTTATATTTATTTAATTATTTTTTTATATAATATACACTTTATAATATACGTGTACATATAAATCAAAATTAATTTATTTCTCGCTTCTATCTTCGAATCTCAACCGTTCATCTCTTTGTGACGAAATTTTTTAATCTGTTGTTTGAGCTTCCGTCAAGAATTCGGATTTAACAGCAGCATTGTACAATAGGTAACGAGTTAACACAATTAACACAGGTATTTAGTAACACAGTGTAGTTGTTGAATATTACTGTTTTTATATATTTTTACTTTTATGAGTAAAAAAAAATATAAGAACCTTCTTTTCTTAAGTTGTATGGCAATGAGTGCCGAGTAACAGCTAGTTGAAATAAAATGAAGGGTACTTAAGAAAATAAGATATTTCTTACCTTGCGAGAAATCCCGAGGGAAAGATTTTCGGAAAAATTCAAGTATGAACGATTTTCAAGTGTTTTACTCTACAACATTTATATTTTTTTTTAAGAATCCATTATTTTTTTTTAGATATTGATATAGAAATTACAAAAATAATAGAAATAGCCTATAAATATTTTTAACTTACATTATTTTAAACAAGTATAAAATGGTACCATATTCATGAGACTCACGACCTCGAGAATCCTGTCACTGCCAATTTAGCTTATGTCTATATCTAACTGCCTCGATGAATATATAATTCTAGATATAATAGTCTTAATCAGGACGGAGGTGACATCTACTACTAAAACTACAAATGAAATAAGGTAAAATATAAATACAAATAAAAAATATATAAAAACTAAAGATATACAGCTGAAGTTGTTTCAATGTTTTTTACTTCAAACTCATAATAGTATGTATCCATAACAAAAGTGGAGGTCCTTTATAAGCCGCCGCTTAACTTTTGGCATAAATTGTGTCATTCACTTTCTCGTTAAAACCGGTCACGTAATTCCAAAGGGCTTTGTAAAATTGTCTTCAAACTGCGTTATTATAATTTATTGTAAATTGGACATTGTTAATATAAACAGGCTTAAAAACATCTTTTATACAAATTGTTTTAAGTTAAAATTAAACAAAAAACATAAACTGATGAATTAGGATTTTGTAAATAATAAGTATTTTTTGTTATAAATGGAATAGTAAATCTCAAATATTTCTAACAATTCCATGAAACTATAGATGAAGTCAAACAATTTTTAATTTTATATAACAAAGATCTCTCCGTCGGGTACGGATATACCAATGTCATATTAGTAAACATTTTGTTTTATAAATGGAATATTAAATTACAAATCGTCGGAAATTAATAACAATTCAAACTTTAGGTAGATGGAGTAAAACAAAATTTAGTTTTTTTTTTTTATAATGGCTTAATTTTTTAACTTTATATAACAAAGTCATTCTCCGTGTCGGGTACGGATATACCAATGTCAATGACTAAGATGTGACAGTTGTTGTGGTTCTGTATACACGCATGACATTGAGGTTAGCGTTGCAAAATTCTAATGTTTCGTGTTCGAATTGATTATTTTGTTAGAAACTAGGAAAAGGAATAATTACAGCAACGAAAAATGTATACCAAAAGTTTCGATAACTTTGTCTCTATCATTAATTTCACAATCCTACCAATGATCATTGAACTTTCAGGAATCCTTAATTCTTAACTATTATCTATAATAAAGTTACTCTCTTGCCTTATTTTGTTTTTTCATGCGATCTTTAATTATGTCCTTCTAAATACGGTGATTGTGGTTATAGGCTTAAAATAAATGTTCAATAAACATATAGTTTGGTAAAAATTGTAATTCATTAGGATTTAAAGAAATAATTCAGCATGGAAGATTTTTTTAAACCATTTTCTAGAGTGTTAAAGCTTTAAGAATTGTTATATATTGTCTCACCAAAAGATAAAACAAACATTATGAAGTATATATTTTTGCCAGACTCAATAATGCGAGCAGCTTTTCCTTTCAAGAATATTTTTCCAAGAAATCCCTCTCTTATATAGTAGACCACGCCTTCTGTATGTGTTTTACTTTTTCTTATTACTTTAATATGAAAAATACTCAAAGGGCAAGGCTTGTTGAGGCATGGTTTGATATTAAGAGTACTTCAGTTCTATAAGTTCCTTCTCCCATCGATTTGATGTCAGATCTTGTTTTGCACAGATTTTCTGATTTTTCTTCAATCGAATAAACTCCTTAAACGAACTTTTACAGGGGCTACGCAGACGTGTTGGTGTATAACACTTATGTACAGCCATTCATTTGCGCTATTAGATGAAAATCTTAATAGATGCAAATCTTAATAATAATCACTATATTAATCTCAATCAAGATTGATCTCGTAGTTTTTGAGTTATAAATAATAATGGTAAATTTTAAATCGGTGACACATAAAATGAATATTAATTCATTTTGTCTAATTCCATATTAAAATAAATATATGTTATCATTACATTATAAGCACACAATACCAACTATAATAATAATATATTTCCATAATGGGCTATTTGTAGAATAGTTTGTTATCATGCTGCAGCACAATATAGGTATAATATATAGTGTGCAGCACAAAATAAGTAGATGTCGTCTCAAACTGTAGATTGAATTCTAAAAAAAGGATTAAAATAAAATACAATTTGTGACGTCTTATACTTGGACTGATTGTAAAGATAATGCACGTATTCCTTAACATAAAACAAAATTCAAGTTGATAAACGATTCAACGGCTAAAAAACATATCTGCCGATGAAATACTTTTTCATTAAAAAATAATACATTAATAAAAACGAATCGGTATTTTAATGGCTATAAAATTTACAAAACGTTACATTGTAAAAAATAGAAAAAAATGTTATCTTAAGAGTAATAAAGTCCATTTTTAAAAACAATCTTCATAATTTAGCATTGTGTTCTTTGAAAACAAGCCATTACCTCACAACACAAAGCTCCGTGGGAGCCGACAGGTGAGTTGTAATCCGATTATTTTGTACGTTCATGTTATTATGACAAAAAATGTTGACCGAAATATTTAAAACAATTATACAATTTCTGATTGAATGCCTTTCTCATTAAGGTTCGATTAAATCAACAAAGAGTTAATAATATACAGTACAGAACTCATAATAAGCAGATTTTATATTATACAAAATTAATGTTCGTATTGTTTACAAAGATTTTTAGTTTTTTGTGTAGTACGAGTAAGGTAGTTTGATTTCGATTTCCTGTAAAAACGATTCTTGTAAATTAAATAAAAGCTCGTATTCAAAGTTAAATTAAATAGCTTACATTTATCATGCTTCTAAATGTAGGAAAATGGTTTGAAGATCAACACAGGGTAAATAATTAAACAAAACAGTTAACCACTTCAATAATTTTATCCATTTTCATCTACGAAATGTAAGGAGTTCTATAAGACTACACAAAGCTATCTCAAAAACCTACTCACTATTTACGTGACAAGGCATTAGTACAGCGAAGAAATTTCTCATACACTGTTTTAGAATATTTTAATGTAACACAGATTCTAATATTATAAACATATAGTACCACAATTATTCGTATTGGAGTTTTGTATTTAGAAATTAAATATAATTCCATCAAGTTAATTAGATAGAAACTGTCTCAAAATAATAATTGTTAACAATAGGTATCGAAATCTTGTTTATTTGTCACAGTAACTAACATATTAGTAAATTTCATATGAAGATAGAAATTGATACACTAAACTGACAAAAATATGTAATAAGTAAGTATCAAAAAGATTTAACTTTATATATATGTAACTATATATTATGCTTTATCCAATTTGCATCTGAATTATCTAAATAGACAAAGAGATTATAGGATTTTGATACCCAGGTGATTAGGTGTCTGGATAAAATGGATTATAACTTTGTTCCGAAGAGTTAATTTGCTGTTAAGGAATAATCAACCTAAGAGAACAATTTATTAAATGATAAATACTTATATAAATGACATTACATCACAATTTAAAAGTCAATTTATATTAAAACAGTTTACATACAGTAATTATTTTTAGCATTATCTAAAACGTAAAATAGGGATATATTTCAAAATTAAATGAAACATATGCTCAAATAAAATATAGTATTAATTGCAATGACTATCAACGTGGATACTACTGTTCCAAAAGGTCTACCTGACTTCTCAAGATCTTCATTAAATAATTATGAAGTGAAAATGGGTAACACTTTTTATATGATTAAAAAATATCTAATTTAATTAATGTATGATGCAGGGATAGCTCAGAAAAACGCCAAACTGTATAATAAATGTATTATGCCATTTCTTTTAAATCAGTTAGATATGTTTCGTATTCCATAATAGTATTGCCAATGTAGTCATCACATTCTCGTATATCTTGGTAATACGAAATTGTGAGAAACGTGTAATTTTTTGTCACTGACATGGCACAGGCCGGATAAATGGCATGTCAGCGTAGGATTTACGACGCGTTGGAAACGCCGGATAAGCTGACCGCACACTCCTTTGTGTACGATGCGGTTATGCTTATTTTAAAATGTTTATATCTTGCCTATTCATATTCCCTTTAAAATGAATTCATTAAACATGATGTATTTTGGAGTTTTTATTTTTTCAATAATAAATAATTTAAAAGCCTCATGTATACACAAAATAATCTTACGTCGTTTTCAGTATCGTATCGTATTTCAGTGTAGTGCAGTTTTATATGTGTAATTGATTAATTAAAGAATACTTTACTAAATACTGTTTATTATGTGAGGATAGAGTCTTATTTTATTATATACATATTTTTTATATATTTATATTTTATATATTAAGTCACACGTGTGTGGTTTAAATCGATCGGTGTGTACCAATTAACAAATATATAAATGTATATCATATGTGATCATCTTTTTTGAACGGCTGGCGTGACTTTTGTAAAAAAAACTCAATAACAATGTCAGAAACTTCTTTGTTTTGAAATTAAAGTATTCCTTTCAAAGCCTTTGCATATTATTTTAAATCCACTCATAAACATGCTATGCCAACCATTCCTCTTAATTAACTAGGCGGTACCACTGTTGAAAAAACATAACTTTTCATGTTCTTTAATTAAAAAACTACTTTTTTGCATTGAAATAAAGACTACTTTTCTATCTGTGGTAGCCAATTATATCTGAATAGAAAAAATCCTCAGTATCCCTTGCTGTGAAGATTATTACGTTAGGGGTTGTTACACGCAAAGTATGTCTTTTATTTTTGCTATTACACCAGTCAGCGCCAGCCATGTTGCATCTTCGTGCCAGACATTCCAATTTAATCTTATATTTTTAAGAAAACTGATAACAAACATGGATAGCTAATCCTGATGAAATTTATTATTGTACATTAATAACAGTTACATTTTTAGTTGCCAACAAATATGAAGTGTACCGTATGGCTGGTTACAGGAAATGAACTGTGTTACTGGTTATACAACAACTCTATTTTGGTCGATATTATAGAACATATTTTGACGATGTATTTCATTACAGCAAAGAATCGATTTTGTAACTTCCAACGAAGAAGACTATGATACGTAACATTTTAATTCATCAGTTAATACTTTCTATATAGAAATTTAAATTTTTAGTCGAATCTTGTGTTATTTTTAATTTACTATCAAAATTTCATACAACTTACCAGTAGCTGTGATTTATTGATTGCGCTTGTTTAAGCCATACCTATACTGCCTTTATATACATTGCATGCTTTACGTACATACTGTTATATACTTAACAGATCCATTACTATTGTTCACCCAGTACCTTTTTCTCGATATTTAATATAATATATAATCACTAAATGTAGAGCTGATAAAAAGTGTTTTGATTGTGAAGAACAGACTGAGGGTTATTCAATTTTACTGGTATCTAGATTTTAACCTTCTTAAGTTTATATAATAAATACATATAAATTTTATGTATTAATATGGTTGCCGTCTGGCTCACAGTTTTGCTATATTATAGCAACTCTGACAAATTTTAATCAACCCCTTAACGATAACCTAAAAGGTTCGATAACACCATTAGATGCATCCTGTACGCTGGAGGGACCCAAGGGCAACAATAACTTGATTAGTCTACCCGATTTTAGCTATCTTAAAATAACGTAGAGTTATAAGGAAACATTGATTTTTGGTTAATTTGTTATTTAAAAAAAGGTTACAAATTGAATACTTATTCATTTAAATAAATATATGTTATTTGTTTCATTAAAAAATTGAAAACAATAAGATTAAGCATTTTTTAATTGCTGATTTAAGAAAATTAACATAATTCCAAATATATCGCAAATGTGCTTCTGAATTTTTAAATCTCTTATAAATTATTAATACTTATTTATTTGTTAAAATTGTGGATATTTATAAAGTGTATTTACTGCAATAACTACACAATGTTTTGTTTCAAATTCCTGTCCTTTTAGCCACACCATCATGATTAGTGCATGCAATAACGTAGATAATAAAATAAAATGCTTGTGTTGGTTTACGTCACTCTCTAGGTACGGTTGAAGTATAAACTGTGTCTCAAAATAACTTTTGTAAAAGTTGTAAAAGAAGCAATGATTTAGGATGACATCATCAAAACTTCTTATCAAAACATTGTTAAAGTAATATTACTCTTAGGATGTCATGGTAAGAAAATCGAAATTAAGATTATTGTAATAATGCTTTACGAAATAGTGGTAAGTTTTGAATTTATATTGTGTACAAGTATTTTTGAAATATAAATGTAAAAATAACCTTTACAAATATTTTAACAATCACAGCTTCTTATTATCATCTCTGCTGTTTATAAATCAGTACACTTCAGGAAATAACTCGTGATTTTTAATGATACTTGACAGTGAAAAAGCATAAAACGATAAATATTCCATGATTCTATATAAATATTTTATGGAAATACTCTAATGTGATCTGATGTTTCGTTTTTGTTTTGATCCTGAATTTAATTTGATTGATGGAATTTACATCACTATAAAGTTTACAATTTGTTACTAGTGATATCGAATTCTTATTATAAAAAAAAATATTTAGTATTTGCCAAGTTACTATTTTGTCATTAAAATAGATAATAATACAATGGGTAATCTATATTAATCTCAAAATAAGATCATAAAAATCTTGACAATATCTTAATGTCACAAAAACTTAATTTATTAAGGACCGAGTCCTTCTTCTTGTACGTCGGTTGAAGAGAGTATAGTAATCTAATACGTGCGGTTGAATTATTAGACGTCGACCGAAACAGATCTGAACTGTCAAATATTGATAAACCTCTCCTGTCACAGTGCTGTCAAAACCTTAAAAGCATTTTTGAAGTAAAAAAATGTGTACATTGCAATTTGCGATATTTTAAATGCTTAATAAATATATCGATAAATAAAACTGCTTTTATCAAAACTTTTAACCGATACGGTACTCATGGGTGCGAAGTACTCATAACCTCTCAAATGTACTCGAATTACGTTTAATCAAGTACTTTCGTGTGCGTGTAATACTCTCATCATATAAATGCAATGATTTTTCCAACTCTTAAATAATTACTATGTATATTTTTAATAACAGCTAGGTAAAATCAAATTATATGAGATCACAGATACACTTGATGGAAACAGTTTTAATTATATAAATTTGTTGGCATTTATAAGAAATCAATTGGCTTATCGTGAAGAATCCACGTAATACATCTTCGGATGATGTGATTCTCATTTGTTATTTAATTTCTATGATTGCCTGAGATAGAATTCCAGATCCGTCAATTACCCCTGAACAAATTGATACCCCTGAACCTTACCCTAGTAATTTATTTATAAGTTTTATTTATTATTTTATAATTAGGTACAGTGGCAGCTACAATAAATAAGTAAATTTAATTAATTAATTAATAAATTTTATTATAATTAAAAAGTTGATAAAACTCACTTTACTTGCATCGGAACTCAATATTTATTACCTATTATCTGTGATATATGAAGGGATATTTTATTATTTATTGCTTTCAATAAAACTATAAATATCTCAAACGTGTTGTTCTAAATTTCCACTTTTAAAACTATCTTTATTTTAATTTCTACCATAATTCTTTGGTGTTATATCTCGTCCCATAACTTTGCATCAAACAAACAGAATGCTTCGAAATATTAAATAAAGATAATTATTTTTTTTGTAATATGCAGAATAACCATATCAGCTTATTTGCAGATGTTGCAAGGATTAATATAGGTATCAATAGTAACACTAACTTTTGTACTATTTGTAATAAATACAGATTAAGCTGCAAAGGATGAACCCAAAAAGACATATATTTTATTCAGTTCTGATAATTTTATGATATGTAATATTTAAAATGCCTTAGATGAATTTTCCAAAATTAATGTAACAATCAATAAAAACAACTCAATTTAAACCTTTTAGAACAAAATTAATGAAACAATCTTCTACCATGAACCCAGACACCGAAACGTTAGCCGCAATTGAGTTCGGTGGTTCTATAGGTATATCAAGCATTCCTTAATGAGATGCAAACATACTGTCTGTTCAATTTGAATAAGTAAACTATTATAATAACTATTAATGGTATTTAAAAGATGTCCTATGAAATCGATTAGATGGATAAATCTAAACATCATATAAAGATACCCTTTCCAAAGAGATCTTAAAGAACTTTTAAAGCAGGTGGAATTTATGTTGATAATATTTTTCTTATAAAAACAAGAACGTTTTTATTCTGTATGTGTGTGTGTACTAACTTTTTCCCGCAGCTTTATTTGCGTTTTACAAACATTGTCATCTATTTAACCCCTTTAAAGGATCCAGCGTAATTATATAATTTCCATTCTGAGTAGATTCAGGTAACATATTTTTTTTAATCTAATAATTTTTTTTTGTATATTATCTACTGATATTACCTACATCAAAAAACAATCATTTATTATATATTGTAAGATATTTTATACCAACTTCAATTTTAATTATTTGATATGATTAAATAATAAAGATCTAATTAATTAGTTTTAAGATCATATTAATCCGTATATAATTATAAAGTATTTGCTCTTGTGCTCTTATTCAGAAAGAAAATAGGGGTGGAAGGAACACCCCCCCATTCCCCCTTAATGATACAAACTCACTGACCTTTTACTAATAACCAAATGTTATACAACATAAGGTTTGGGTAAGATTGTCCTAGTTTGCTCAATCAACCGTTAACTTTATTATTATTAGAACCAAATTTATCGAACTGTGGAAAGCTGTTTATTCCTAATTTAAACTCTTCAGGTTTAATCAATATTCAATTATATATTTACTCTCATTGAGGTGATAATTATCAATTTGGTTAAAATATATAAATTGACGTAAAATATTTAAATTATTTACAAATATTTTAACTATTAAATACTTTACTTTAGTACAACATTTTTGGTATTATTCTTATTGAGTATAGATATTATTGTAATAAAAAAGTAGTTACAAAGGTAACTAACTATTTAAACATTTCTAAAATGTTAAGAATATACAAAACAAACAATAAAAAGCTCTTTAATTAATTCGTTTGAGTCTTCAAATAATCTTGCTACATTTTTTCAATATAAAATAGGATTCTGAGTATATTATGTTTTTAATGTTTTGCTAGTGTTCCTTATAAATACACAGTTATTACATTTTGTGAATATTCTTTGTTTATTATTTATTGAAGCAGAAAAATATTAAAATGTTAAGATTTGTTTTGTGATATATATTTTTGGGTATTTAAAACTTGGGTCTTCTTAAATAACATTAAAATATACGGAAGTATGTTTCGATTTATTTGTATGTTGGTCTGTGAGCAGCAAGCAATTTGCTTAACCTTTATTGAAAAGATTATTTTTAAGTTATAGCTTAAATTTATTGCATGCATAAGTATATTATGTACAAGTAAAAATGAACAAAAAATAATGTAGCATCTATTCTATTGATTTAATTTGTAACATGAAATACTTCGTAAGCGAGTTTTTTGAAACATTTTATATACGATTAGTCTTAGGAATACTACAAACTCCTAAACTGTATTAGTATTTTTCAAAAATGGGTGCCATCTCCATTAGCAGTACCTACATTACTACGTGAAGGGAGCTTGGCAGCTATAAATTTTACGTGAGAATGACCAGATGCTTTCGTAATTTGGTGAGACGAAGTGCATACCATCGGGTACATTTTAAGTAATATTGAAAGTGTAAGAGCCGTCTGACTTCATTGAAACTGACGCGGGATTTCAAAGACAAGTTTTTATGTTAAAATTCTATATAAAATACATCTAAACAGAGTGGTGTTATACATCATATATATATATATATATATATATATATATATATATATATATATATATATATATATATGAAACAGTTTATATGTTTTCTAAGTAACGCAAAATATAGAAACTAGCTTATTTATTCTGTCACGAATATATATAAATAAATGCCAGAAGTATGAAGTTCTTGAACATTATATTTTAATCTAGAAAATTGTGACAATCTCCAGAGAAAAATGCAAACCAACAGCCAATTAGTCTTGGGGAAAGCATTTATTAATTAATTCTTTCGCGTTTGCTTGTGAAAAGAAAAAGTGTTGGAAAATTAGTTTTAAAATTGAAAATTTATCGGCTTATCTGCTCGTCTTTTGTTATTGAAAATATAATGTGTTACGACGTAAGATAAATTTTATATTTTTCTTTATAATAATGAAAAACAAACATTCTGCTTAGGATAAAATCACACAATGCTTGTAAGAGAAGAAATTATATAAAACGTTCTAAAAGTCGTCAAGTTATAATTTAAAATATTACTTTAAACTTAATTTAATAACGTTATACATACGTGTTATTGTTTGTTTCATATTTCTTTAAATGTATTATATTTTTTTCACGGTTTCTCTTAAACAAAGTTTTTATATGTCTTTTTATAAATTGCAACGACGCGAGAAAATTTAAACCTTGCACATAAGAATATAGTACAAAATAGTTATTCATTTTAAATTACTGTAGTGTTTTAAAAGAAATCATATTCGAGCTCCTAAACTTTACTATATTTATGATTTTGGTTCCACTTATTAGCATAAAGCTATATATAATAATAACTACTTATTTTGTTGTTATGACAATTCGACAAATATAAAATAAATTGGATTTATTCACTATAATTTATTGTTTTATAGGTTGTTATTGCTTTATTAATATTTATTAATTATTAATAATTAATCATTTATATTTTAATGTAGCTTTTGTGTAACACGGTATGATATATATGATATATATGACGTGATATATAACGAGATGAATTTCATAAACGATATACCGGCTAAATATAGATCTAGCCGCAGCGTTGTATGTAAAATTTTAATGACAATAACACATAACGATTTCAAAAACATGTTAGTAGTACATTAGAGGCAGCTCTAAACAATCTTCATCCAGGCCTACTCAAAATCAATTACCATCAAGAAAACTCCGCTTTAATGTTTCTTATTTCCTTTCGTCTGTTTCTGTAATCGCTTTATGTAAATTGCTTCCTCAATCGTTCTCCTTGATACAAAGAAAAAAAGATTTAAGTGTTCGTTTGTTTATCAAATTTGTTTTCTGTTACATTTATGGCTCCAATTAGATGAGTAGTTGTTAGCTTGTGTACTTATTTAAGAGAAATATGTCGGGCAGTAAATTAATCATTAAGCCTGATATGTCACAACGTAATCCTAGAAACAATTTTTCATTCCACAGGCGCTATGTTCTACTTACGTCTCGGCGTCGCGTCCTAAAATATGCGCCGGGATTAAATATTCGCTTGCACGGAACTCTGAGCGCCAATTACAACCTCCCTTGGGTTGTTTCACTCCACCTGCCTTAATTCTGTCTTTTTTCGTACAGGAAATGGAAGATGAATTGCTGAATAATCCTCGAATGACTGTTTCATGGACCGTTGCGAAGTTAATTTTTACTCTTTGAATGAAAGGAAAGTGCCTATTTAGGGCTTGCTAGATTTTCATAGTCAAAAATTAAACAAAATATTGGGTCTATATCATTGTGTTCAAACATCGTATATTATTTATTAAATATGTGTAATATAGTTACCTAATATCAATTATTATTAATTTCTAGTATTATTATCCAATAACCATTTCTTTTCACAGACAAGTTCTGGACAATGGCACGCTAGTGTTCCAACCATTCGCAGCGCTGCAGTATCGGCAGGATATACACAGCACGGTGTACCGCTGTCGCGCACACAACACACACGGAGCCATCGTCTCTAGAGATATGCGCACACAGGCAGGTCAGTAAAGGCAGCACTTAATACAAGCTAGTTAGACAATACAGAAGATAATACGCTTTGTACTTCAAAAGCAAAATTCAAATTGAATACATTATAAAAAACATTTATATTAATTTACATTTCGAACATATTCTTGACACAAGATTGCTATTCTGTGATTCAAATGTTGTCAACATAATTGAAGAGCAACACGTGAGTTTTATGATAGGACCGAGTAACTTAATTTGACTAACAGCGGCCTATGGAACCGAGAACTCACATGACGATAAATTACAGTTCGATTGGTAGCCAAGTCGTAATAGTATGCCAACGCTCTGTGGCCCGCAATCATGCAGCAAAGACGTGAAGGGAATTGATGATTTAGATGGATGTGCAATTTATTGTTTTGGTAACCAAGATAAATTTACAAACTGATAGGTAATTAACACAAATATCTTTTTGTGCATATTTGTATATACGTGTCTTTTTAATATAACAATTATACAAATAAAGTAATGTTACTTTTAGATACTCGTATGTAACAACTTACAGCAGGCCAATATAACTTCTGTCTAAATATATTTTTTGCGCCAAAACGAAATTGCACAGTCTAGTCCAGTCATTTTTTACCTTTTAACTAACTGCTCGCTTCGTTAGTAGAGTTGCTGGAATGCGACGCTTTAACAAGCATCGTCTACTTGATACAGAGTGTAATGGCTCCGATATGTGTCCGGTTCTGACGAGCGATTCTGAGGCATACTACTCCTCTGCAGAGTTTATTTTTGATTGTATCTAGAGTCTTTTTAAAGCAAATATGTCAACTTACGTTACCAAAAGGGATCTTGAATCACATTTTAAAATAAATAGCATCATGCCATTAATGGGAAGTACGATTGAACGCATTACGTCAAGAGCAGTCACAGTTTTTCCTTTGCATGACTCTTGAGCTGATATTTATTTATTCACAGAGATATAAAGTAAAAATAAAGATCCAATAAAATCTTAAGTATTTCCAACAGTTTCATATTTTATATAGTATTTGAGTACACACTCTATGCTTGGTAATATTTACAGAATACGACGTATAGTACAAACAAAAAAACATTTTATAATATTATGAGAAAAGTGAGTACTTGGACTTATAGATTAAATATCATTTTATTTTTAAACTAGCTAGCTTTTGCACGGTACCGATATTTATCAATGTTAAATTCAATGATACAAAGCTTTATTTAATCTGTAAAGGCCTAACATAACCAATAAACAATTACAATACGGTAACAAGAGATAACAACAGACAATAATTACAATTTCGAACACACAAGACACTTAACCACAGCTGGAACATCTCTCGCCGTCTGTGGTCCAGACCATCTCATAAGTCTTAGAAATAAAATTAAACAAACTAAATAAAAATGTTGTTAGGAAATTCTTTACTTCCTAACAATAACAGTAATGCAACGACAGCGCTATTTATTTGACATTATGACTGCTTCATAACATGATGGTATAAATTAATTAAATACAATAGATAAGTGCATTAAATACACTACATTAGTGTTGGGTACATTTTATTTTCTTGTCTTTTTAATTGCATAAATCAATCGCTTTGCTGAGTCCATAGCGTTTTCAATTACATTAAGGTGTTTTTTTTTTTTCAAATAATTCAAATAATGAAAACCAGATTTTAATATAGTAAGTAAATTATACGCAGTTTGTAGCTTTTTGGAACCTTTTAGTTTTATTATAATAATTGTAGATGAAAAATAAAATGTAGAAAATCGAATCAAACATAGAAGATAATTATATTAATCAAATGTATAAAATTCATTAGAAATTGTGATTGTAATAAATGTAAGTATCTCATATTATGTTATCATGTTAAACCTTTGACATAAAATAAAAATAAAGTATTTCCGATAACTGGTTATGTGTTAAGATAAATATGCAAATGTTATGGTAGTTGTCAGCACTTAATTTGAATTCCCAAACTCTGTAGGCATGCATATCGGATTAGCAATATTATTACAGTGTTCTTGTAGCCGAAAGGAATACAGTACGTTTTCCTATTTTCATACAGCTATAAATGAAAACAATAAATGATTCTATAAAAATAATACTGAGTATTTCTGTTAGGTTTTTGTAATCTCCGAAATATTTTAACAGGAATATCAATATACGACTTTTTATTTAACTAGAAATACAAAATCGCACTGTGAGGTGTAAATTAACACATCGTATAACGCCAGCTTTGTGACGTCAGCGAGGTTTAGCTCTGCGGGAATTCGATTTATTAACTAATATTCACCGGGATTGGCCTTTGTCAATCCAGCCTTTGTTCAGTGCAGCCAGGCTGGACATAACATAACTTTGGTGGGTCAGAAATAGTACGACTTATGTTTCGCTTTGAAACTGAGACTTCATGTTTGAGATCAAGTGTTTTAGTTCAATCTTATATAGCAACTTTATAAAGTTTACCCTATACATTTTAACTGGATTAAGTTATATAAATTTTATTTGTAAATATATATATGTAATATAAATTTTATGTGTAAATATATACTGTATAATATTTATTGTATGTTACATTTATACATATATATAATATATGTATAAATGTAACATACAATAAATATTAACAGTCATTTTTAACGATTACGGGTTAAGAATGTTATAAGACTATATATAATATATTTTTTATAAAGTTATAAGACTATATATGATATATATAATATATATAATATATTTATAATATATTTTTATTGGCCTTTGTCAATCCAGCCTTTGTTCAGTGCAGTCAGGCTGGACATAACATAACTTTGGAGGGTCAGAAATAGTACGACAACAATACGCTTTGAAACTGAGACTTCATGTTTTAGAGCAACTGTAGAACTGTAGAATTTTAAACGATTACGGATTAGGAAAGTTATAAGACTATACATATAACATATTTTGTATAGTGCAGTTGTTCGTGTTTATTTCACAACCAAGCCGATTTCGCCTAACGCCCTTCTTGGGAAATACCAACTATCCGAGCTGCCAATTTGCCAACTTTCAGCAATTTACTTATAACTGTTTTAGCTCTACGTAGAGTTCTTAATTATCATTTAAATAGATACTAATCCGAATGTAAAATACAAAGCTTGAAAATACACAACATGTGTGCGCTAACGTAATTGAAGTCATATTATAATATTGTACTCGACATTTTAATTAGGAATAACAGATATGAATGTGTTTTATGTTAATTATATGCCTTTTAAAACTCGTAACAAACATAATCTATGTATATAAAGATATATGTTTGTTTTCTTTCTCCGTTACGTAACTAGATGTTCATCTGTTTGCGATGAAACTTTGGTCAGCTGTTAGTCTTAAACCCTCCTGTCTGAATTAGTATAACCGCTTAGCAATGTTTGTTTCTGTTTAGATGCTGTTCGTATTTTATGCATATGAGTACGTATGCTCGACTGAACTAAATTAAAACTTTGCGCACAATGACATTTCGAATTCGATTCAATACGTTAGGCGACAAACACAAAATGACATTAGTAACTATACAATACACGTGGGGTATAAGCAATACATAAAGCCTAAAAAGGCAGTTACTAAAGTCTAAATAAGAAAAAAATATATATTTTATCATTATATCATATATATATATATATTATATATACATATAATATATATTAAGAGAGGTCACGACACAACCAACCTAATACGTAATTCGTCTAATGATCGGTCTAAAACCACATTCAACTCTGCTAGCTATTGGATTTCTCTGCTTTTGCTAATTAATGAACACGCAGATCGCTCGAACTGCAATGTACCATATATATAATAGAGGTACTTGATCGTAAGAACTTTTAGATCTTAAACGAATAGTTAGAATGAACGAAATTAAAAAAAAATGATTTTATAATATACACAAATAGCGAAACTGATATTTGGTTACGTATTTCTGATTTACTACATAAACCGATTGCAATATAGCTTAGCCATGAAGTAACTTGACTAAAAGATATTTGTTTCATTTACATTATGTATAAATTTTAGGTAGTTCCGCTTACTTTGAATATTATATTAAACACAAGTTTCCGGAAACAATGATAGTTTCATTGTTATCTCACAGCATTTCCAACACGTTCATTACTTCCTTTGTTTACTTTTTAAAGTTTCCGTTCTAGAAACAAACATTGTACAAAACTCATAGCAATTCAACTTTAAAATCACGTATTGATGTTGAGATTATCGCCACAATCACATACATTACTGATTATGTATGTTTCGACGGGTTACGTGAATGTGGAGAAGACGTGGTGGAAATCGTTTCTATTTTACGAAATAGTGTGTTAGTCGTAACTGTTGTATATGAAATTTATCGGTCACGAGAGCGTTGTTTGTGTAGCTTTGTGAAGCCATATTGCTCGGGGATATAGCAACTATAGACGCTTTATTAACTGTAAACTTATAGTACATGTATGCCTAATATTGTATATACAATGTTAATATAAATATGGCTATAAGTTATTATATTGAATAAGATTTGCAAAAGTTGTAAATTTTTTTAATATACCCTTTTTATATTTTTAACGGAGTTATCTCACTTTACTTTTATTTTAAACCAGTGTTTTGTTTATTTTGAAACCAATTAAATAAAATATGTTATAAGAAAGGAAAATAATATTAAAACGGTAACGTTTTTTCAAACAATATCCTTCTTGAAATATTTTAATATCATGCATTGAATGTAACACTTTCATTATTAATATTCATGATTACCGTGACAATTCTAAGATAAGCCCATCAAAATATAAAATATTACCGAATTCGCGGGGTATATTCAAATTTTCTTGTGAATAATATCTTACCGTGAGTGATGTACGCGCGGGACGCGCTGGCACATCATCACTCAGATGCTCTAAATAATGAACGCCCGTAATACGACACGGTTCTATAAAAAATATTTGCATACTTTGAGATAATTCATATTATTATTCTCAAATACTGCCTTTTTAATGTCAATCATCTTCTTACGTCAATCTTTTTAAGTCATGTTATTTTAACGGTTTAAACCAGACCATAATATTTATCGATAGACGGACAAATAAAAATCGAAATACCAACATCATTATTAAACTAAATTAAACATTAAAAACCATTAAATTAATATGAAAGTAATTAATAATGAAATTAAGAAAACAGAGTATTAGTTACTTCATTCTGATTATATTTTTAACACAGTCCTGTCTATACGTTCGTATTAGCTATGTTGCTAACAAATCACGCCAATAGCAGGGCGGAGGTTTGCGGTCGCCTAATTATAAACACTATTCATGTGATTCTGTTTAATGAAGGAAATAACATTAGCCTTTGTGTTTCATGTAATAGCATAATAAACATGCATCAGGTGTAATATATATGTGCAATGTTACTATAATTTTAATCCTAATTCTAATAACTATTGTTTTTGTTCGAACTTATTGTTTCAATATAATAGAATAGGGAATATGTCAAGCTCAGCACATATTTTACAAGAAAATATCAGTAGTCTATAAAGGTGGCAAAATAGCACAGGTGCTCGATTTTATCTCGGAAACAATTCACGTGACAGGATCCTCGACGACTCTTAACCCTTTGTGAGTCGGTGTCAAAGTCCATGTTTGAGCGTTCAGAAACACACCCCTTGTGTAATAACGTTCTAGAAAATTTATATAAATTCCCTTGTGGTTACCATGCATCCATGCATAGGTAGATGAATGTATGTGTGCATCAAATATTTACAATACTCTGAGTAAATAAAAACGATTATTAAAATAGAAAAGTGGGTATACAAGTATCTATAATATGTCATATATAATATGTCTTGCTTGAAATATTTAAAGAATAATATTTCTCTCCGTATTAATAATATGTTTGTATACCTTGTGTCGAGAGGTAGCTCCATAACTAAAATTAAAAGCAGTTTGCAATAATTATTATGTATAAGTAGTATATCAATCGAAATTAAAATGATTCCGCGTTTGATTATTATTATAAAAATTACTCGCAATACCTATTTACGTGTAGGAAGTTATTACATCGTTATTTCTCTGAAAAGTATCATGATAAGCTTTAAAAGTGAAACTAGTAGTTTTTCATATCTACAACATTATTATATAAAAAATTGAGATCTAAAAATAGTTCTGAAAAAATCAGAAAAAGTTTAAGCTTCCCCAGTTTTTGCAGTCAGTAAGTAAGTACGATTATAACGACTGGACTATAAGAAACATGTATAGGGCCCATAATACTCATATTCGTTATGGTGTTGCTTGCACGCAATTTATTAAGTAGCCATTACATAAAAGCCATTGATATTTGACCGCATATACTATGTATAGTACACATTGAAATAAACTATTTTTTATGGATTTATATATACATCTATGTGTGAGTTTCCTATAAACAGTGTGCCCTTATGTGTTATCAGAGTTGATGATAAGAATATCAAGGAAGGAAATATTGTCTGACTGTAGTTCAATTATAAATTGTATTTCAATATTAATGTATTAAGGTGTTCTTGAATATAATGTGTAAAAAAATGTTTTTTTCTAATATGTATATTGTGACAACCAATGCTTATATAAAGTAATAAATTATACTAAGTTATTTATCGACTGCTTCAAACTTTAAATAATTATATAGTACACTACAGCAGCGTCACGGCGCCGTCATCAATCAAACGGACAGAAATTTTGCAAAGCCAAATTAATGAGGAGCCATTTTTATTTGTTATTTTTTATCGAGACTGAGGGATTTCAGTTGAAATTTATTGCAATTATTTCAATTTATTTCCTCTATCATTTGAATCGATATTATATATTCCATGATTTTCTTATTATTAAGTTTCAAATTGTTACATTTAAATTTAAAACTGGTATTTTGTTTAATTCGTAGGCCTCGTTATAACAATTTTAGGCCCAATTATATTTCGTTTATACTCTATTTTCATTGAAACTAATTAACTTATAATAACCAATCAGATTGCCAGGAAAATTGTACCACAAAACACAGCATATGTGTACAAACATGCTGATTCGAAGAAATCATTTCGTCCAATTATCCGACATTACCAATATTGACATTCAGGGCAATTTACTTCAAACCCCTATAAACAAAACGACAGATTTGATAAGCTTCTGGGAATAACTAAATTTCATGTTGTATACATATCATATCATAAAATCTTGAATTAAGGGTTACAATCTCCTAACAAGCTCCACTTAATTTAGGATTCCTGATAGAATTCTGATTATTGTCTAAAAACGTTTATAGGTTTTAAATACCACAATAACAATACAACAAACACAGTTATTTAAGTGATAAATTGAAACTTCATGATGTTTTTTTAAGGTCTTTATTTTGGGCATGGGCTTTTTTTTATTATTTATCTCCCATATTCACAGTTTCTAACAATAACAGATATATATATAAAAACTATTTGTATATATGAATACCACAAAAACATTTGAACGATACTGGAGTATTTTTTAGGAACAAGTAATATTTTATTGAAGTATTAATGAGACCCAAACATCACAGATCCCTTCCAACTATCATTCTTTTTTATAAGTACGTATAGGTTAACCTACTATTATTCTCTGTAGTATAATAATCAAAGAAGTAGTAGTTGCCAAATATTATTTCAAAGATGTTTTATATAAATAATTTATATACTTGCCTCGATATACTGTAGCTTGAAATCCTTGAGGTTTAAATTTGTAATGACTTCATTTATTAATTCCTTATATTTCAAAATATGAAAACGTACTTGAATTAAAACAAAGTTGATGATGAATTACATCCAATTAGTGAATTCATTATTTCTTTACGCGAAAACTTTTTCTATTAAATTTGTTCATGTCTATCGTCGTAATTTGACTAATTTATCTTTCAAACGAAATTCAGTCTTTTGATTAATGTTTCAATAATATACCATCTGAAAATTGTTTAAATGTTATTCTTAAAAAATTTGAATAATATTTAATCTAAACTAAATTAAAGTTTTTAATAATTCTAGGAGTGAAAATTGTATTCTGAGCTAACGAGCAGAATATTTAATAACCCAATTAATATCGGTTCTATATTACTTAGAAACCAAGTAACGATATAGCTTAACCCTGTAATTTGTATTTGATTCTAGTAGTATTTTTAATTGCGATGATGATGGATGATTTTATCATAAAGGTACAAAAATAAAAATGTTCTCTCTATAGTAATAAACTTGAAACATTTTAATCATTCATTTCATGTATTGAAGCCATTTATTCGGGAGGAGCACAACCGCAGCAGATATTGGGATGGTCGCTCGTCATCAACGAAAACAGTTATTACACAGTTTACCACTTAATAAAGAAGAGTGACATAACATAGCCTACTTTAAATAACAGGTACAGGTTGTATATAACTTTTTATTTTAAAGGAATAGTAAAAATATATCTAATATATTAGGGAGAAATAATGCAAAAAAGATTTATTATATTTCTTTCACATTGCAGATGTAATTTACATTACCGTATTATTAGAATAACATCTTGCATTTTAAAACAGCAATAACAGTAATTATTCCTATTCCAAGGAAGGGTAATCGCAGAGATCTAGCCAACTACAGGCCTATAGCGATTACGTCTCTGCTGTCCAAGCTGATAGAGCGTGTGATTAACACACAGCTCCTTCGATACCTAAGGGACAACCAGCTGATCAGCGATAGTCAATACAGCTTTCACCAGGACCGTTCAGCTGAGAACTTCCTGGTTGACGTAGCACACCGTTTGGCGCAAGCTACTGAGACCAGAGCGAGGAACTGGCAGTCAGATTGGATTGTCCAAATCATCAATAATCCCAGGATCACTAGCCGGTTCGACCCCCTTGATTTAAAGAGAGATATAGGGCCTCTCTGCGTATTCTACCGACTCTATAATGAATGGTTTGCGTTCCACAGAACTATTTTAACTAATGCGAACTTCGCCTTTCCACAATCGCACCACTAGCCGAAGACTGCGGTTTCACAAACACACACTGGATTCGCTGCAGTCCTTCACGAAACCGTTCGCGTAATCCTTTTTGCAGAGCATTTGTACACTGTGGTGTGAGCTGCCGTCAGAGGTTTTCTCGGTGGACCATGACATGGGTCTTTTCTAAAAAAGCCAAAGAGAGCCATCCTTTTAGGCCTGCGACGCATTGGCTACTCTTCTGATGTTGTGAATGTCCAGTCGGTCCATCAGGTAGCCCGTTTCCCTCTTCCCTAATTAATTGCATCTCTATTTAAAATAATCTACAGATGCAAAAAGTAGTATATACCTAAACCAGCAAAATTTACTAATATACATGTAATAAGCATATTTATTTTTGGAAAGTTGTTTAAAAAACAAGAATTTGCATTTTTCAATCAGATAATATATAAATTACTACAATCCAATTATTTGAATGAATTAATTAGCTGAATTGTTAAAGAGATGGATTCCGTAGTAGGATTATGGACGGCCATTCTGCGGTTTGGCAGAGCTATCGAACTATTAAAGCAAATAAAGTTAATTATTACAAGTGAATTTTTGTATATATATATATATACGCTTTTATACAATATTTCAATAATTTGTTTTTTATAAACAGCACATACATATTAAGTCTAGTCAGCTTTTCAATTTAATATTAATTGTCTTCTCAAAATGTCCTTGGTATTATTTTATTAATAAAATTATAATGTTATAATACATAATTCATGACCGATAACAAAAAAAAGAAGTTATAATCTGTTGCAAATAACACCCCTTCGCAATTATCGATAATTAATTAATTAACATGGCATGGTAATACTTCAACAGAGACAGAAACAACATTATGCCGTTAATGATGTGCTTTCGAAATAGATAGGTATCAAATCGCACTACATTTGTCTACACGACACAAACAAAAACTTTTGTCTCTATACACAACACATTTTTTACAGGATATACAGAGTTTTTTGTAAAATCATAAAAAAATTTAATAAGGTAAACCTTATTGAAATAACAATTCAATTTATTTTCAGAGATATTATATACGTCACGGTAGTTTTTCACAAACGTTTTTACTTAAACACTTCTTAGTGAGGGAATTTTCTTTTTAAAAATATATGTTAAGGAATACGAGATAAATGTACGGAAACACTACTCAATATCGTTTAAGATATGTGAAGAAATAACGTTTTTTTTTTAATAAAAAACAATTTTAGTTTTTTTTTATTCAAGGAATTAAAGATAAAAAAATATCCTATAGGTTTTAATTACTGGTTAGATTACTTTAAGTTTGATTTTCTATCATTTTTTTTTTTTTTTTTTTTTAATTTTTTTTTTTTTTTTGTTTGTCTATACTGTTAGTCCTGTTGGCTATTACAGCGTCACCGGGGGAGCGGGTGGGTCTGGAGACCCACCCTTAACGGGGGGGCCATATGGGCCCCCATGGGGAACGACGTCCCGAGGGCGTCTCAGATTGAGACACGGACCTCGGCTCGGGGCGTTGTTAGTCAGGAGGGGGAAACTAACTAACTAACTAAACTAGGAAATTTGGACACTAGCGTCCGCCGACGGCAGAACGCCGGAGCAACGAAGCACTTACTCAGTTGGGACCTCGTCTATACCGGTACAGACGGTGTGTGTCTGTGTGTTGTGTGGTGTCACTTAAGCCTACGCGTACACGTTATTACCTACTGTGAACGCGTCGTCGGGGTCAACGAGTACCGACTTGGGTCTTCTTTTTCTTACTAAAGTAGTCTTACGTGGTCTATACTCTGCGGCGTCAGCCACCAGTGGGTTGGGGTATCGCTCAGCACGTTCAAAGTACTTTTGGGAAAGCCCCTTGAAGTACTGAGCGATGGTCGGAAGGTATTTTCTATCAATATGTACCGAAAATTTAATAATGTTTGTAATAACTAAACGCGTCCTATAGGTTTTAATTACTGGTATTTAATAAGTTAAATTACAATTACGTAGAAATTTTGATTTCGACATAAAATCATGATCTGTTAAATCCATTATGATATCAGGTAATATTTGCTAATTTTAATGAAAATCTATTGATTCCCTTAAATCCGAATATTAAACAATTTTCCAAACTTACGATATAATGGTAACATATATCATGTTACCATTATTATATCTCTCATTATTGGAAATAATTTACATAACATTACTCAATATCAAGAATATATATCAAATTTAATGATAAGACGCTTCATTGGACGTGTGCTGTTATTATAATGAATACCTTCATTTGATAGACGATGCTGTAATTGGTTTAAATTATAACTGTTTCTCGAAATAAAATGTTATAATAAAAAATATGTTACAGAGTCAACGTAACGAAATTACATAGTTCATCGAATGTTAAATAAAGAATTCGTGCTTTATTTTTACTTATTTACTATATACTGTTTTTTCGGGAGCGGAAAACAAAACAACTTATATGGAATATAATTTCAATAACTTGATAAAATTAGGTATTGTATAAATTGTATAATGTATCTTTTATAGATATCACATGAATTTTCTTTTAATTAAATCTGAGAAGAAGGCTGGTAACAACGCAGCTATCGTGAAATAGATGAGTTCGAGTTTCCTCCAATGCAGGCGAGACGCAAAGTCGTCTACAAACTCATATTTATTTGAGCACAATGATTAATATTAGATGGTATTATTTTATTCAGAGAAAGAGTCTTATTATAGTGAGCATCATAGCGAAACAAGTCATTATAAGATAATGGCTTATAAGTGATGCCTTCTTGGTTTATTTTTCCATTCATATTTTACTTCTTTTGCAGTATATCGTTAGTGTATACTTGGCAGTAGACACGAACAACATTAGTAGGATTAAAAGAAGAGGAAGTTGATGAATAAATGGATAAAAAATAATAATAAAAGGCTCTGTTACTAGAATGTTTTTAGTTAGTTGACTATATAATAATTCATACCTATCTCATATATTTCTTTTGTAATAATAATAGTTAAAAGTAGATATATAGGATTTTATAACATCTTCTAAGGAATGACATACTTCTAGATAAATATAATAGTTGAATTCATTATATCCATAATTTATTAAGCTGTATTCTGCTTAATATATTTATTAATATGAACACCAATTCTCATTCAAAATGTTAACTTTTCAGCTTTTACGTATAAGTCACAAAAAGATTATGATATTGCTTGTGAGATCTCGTACTTTTTGTATAATTATATATTCTAATTATGACGATAAGCTTTAAATGTACGTTTCTTATATGTACGTGTTTTATTTGAGAGTAGATAATTTTTTCCTTATAACATTTTGATAAATAAATGACTTATATAAGTTAGAACTAGATTTTTTATGGTCATAATATTAATAATTAAAAACAAACGTTATAATTATTTTTTAAGCGGCCTGAATATACTGAATATAATATATAGTACTAAAATACTTAGTACTAAAACTATCTTTCCATTTTCAATTTACACAAATCCATATTTTGTGGGTTTGGTTTTAATTACCGCTCAAACCAACTTTTACGTTTTCGCATGAACATGTTTCAAAAGAACAGAGTAAAAAGTTATTTGTTTTTACTGGAATGATAAACAAAATCCGTCCAGTAATTTTTGCATGATGAGCGAACAAACAACCTGCAAAACAAATAAATAGATAAAAATACAGTTTTGAGTACTGTATCATGTTTTTCATTTATTTCATTTATTGGGTGTAATTTTTTACAGTTTATTATTTTTAAAATATTTTCTATAAAATTTCCATGTTATAAAGATATCAATTTAAACAGATTTTTATTAAGATAGACTACAAATTGTTTATCTCAAATTATTAAACAATTTTATTAAATTATTATTAGTAGTTAGAGCATGGTTTCATAAATAAAATATTTTCATAATTACTAAATTAAATAATAATAAATATAGTTCACACTTAAACTAGTTGTATAAGATTTAGAAGCTCGAATTTCTATTATAATTTTTTATCCAAATACATAATTTAATATTATAATATTGTATGATTCAATCGGATATATCATAATCTTACCCCACCCCTGAACATCTCAAACAAGCGACCTTTTGAAAGGATATAACCAAGTTTGATCAACTTACGTCAAGGTAGAACAGAGTTTAACTCACCCTATTTGTCATAACATTAAGATTATAACTCTGGGTAAGTATTTGATACACTGTATTTAGAGACGTTGTGTTGACAAATTCCTTGTTAAAAAATAATACCAATCGTTTACATTCTATTTATAATATATACTTTCATTAAAATATCTTGGGTCGTAATTTATATCAAAACCTTAATTTTAAGATGGTCCTTTGTGTCTATGTGTGTATCAGATTTGTTATATTATTAACACCTGAATAGAATCCACTTTTCAGTACATTTACAATAAAAAAATAAAAGAACGGATGATTTTTTATTTTTTATGCTAAAAGAAAACAAAGGCCCAAACTACGCACGTCATGTTTGCTGGTCGCGTTACATTTCAATATATAAAAGACTGAAAACCAACATCGTTAACTGTAAAAAAAACATTTTTCAGTTGCGGAGTTTTCCAACAACACAGTATATAACCGTTTTATTACCGTGTCGCTCACGTTACGCGTTGATGTGATTGAACCTCCGCAGTTATAATTACAATTTAACTTTATATGTGTGTGTTCTTTTGTATATAAAATAAATATTAATAGTAACTTCTTTTATATTATTGTACAGGTCGTAGAACGTGGCGCTTTCAAAGTTTTCCAAACCATTCCGAACCCAAAAGATAAAAACGGAACCCTAATACTAAGACTTCGCTGTCCGTCTGTCAGTCTGTCTGTCTCCGTCGGCTGTATCTCATGAATCGTGGTAGTTAGACAGTTGAAATTTTCACTGGTTATGTATTTCTGTAGCCGCTACAACAACAAATATAATAACAATAGAATAAAATAAATATTTGGAGGAGGCTCCCATACAACTATCATGATTTTTTGCCGATTTATAGGGTTCTATATATATATTGTTCTCTTTGTTTTGTTTTAAGAAGTAAATTATTAATACTATTAGGCTGGTGTACTCAAAATAATCTGCCCAACTTAGATCGATGACCTTAAATATATAAAAAACTTATAATATTTCCGTTTATGCGTTTGTCATAACACCTACATTACAGTGTAAATAGATTCTTTATATATAATACTAATACTATAATATACTTTATTTATAATACTATAATAATAATACTAAATCTTATATTCCCAAGTAAACGTTAATGTTATATATCTTGCTTTTGAAACGTCAGACTTAAGGTGCACGTTTCCAATTGGATTCGACAAGATAGTCTACTAATAAGGTAAGTCATGTTTCATGTTTAGAATGTTAATATATAATGGTTTAGTTAACAGGAAGCGACATGTGCTTATATAACTATAAATTGGTTATTACTGCAATCTTTAGTTTAGTTTTAGTTGAGTTTGGTTTAGTTGAAAAAAATATAATTAGTAAAAGATAAAGTTATTGGTTGTAATTTTAAAAAATAAAGTACTTTGGCTATACATTCTTTTGTATTTTTTAAACAAAGGATATATTTAATATTTAATTCTTCTAAGATTTCTTTTTTTTTTCAGTATTAATTAAAGCTTCGCAGTTATACATTAAAAATATTACTCAATACATTCTTTTCTACCATCGAAATTGTAAAGAAAATATATTAGAAGCCCGTGATCTTTCAAGCAATTTAAAAATCTTTTGTAAATGATGAGGATAAGCTGAAAAGTTGAAATTTCAGTGAGAATTGGTGTCCCTATTAAAATATTCTGCTTCGTGTGTTGCGGAAAATAAAAACGAGTCCTTAATATTGATGTCATAAGTGAAACACACGTACTTTAAAAACTCAATTTTTTTCGCGCATATATAGTACTAAATCGATTCACGATTCTTGGTATTTATTGAATACCTAAATGTAATTATTCAGTTGCTAACAATGGAAAAAATAAGTTGATAAAGTCTTGGTCCGAACAATACGTCAAATTAATATTTTTAGATCTAAACCAATAGTAAAAATAAAGAAAGAAATATATGAAAATTTTACGATAGTTTAACATAACATAGTTACAAAAATATTGTAAAAAAACAAGTCTAATATCACATCGCTCAAACATAAAAATCTAAACTAAATATAAATAAAAAAATACATATGTTACAGTTTAATTCCGCGATTTAATTAAGCTAATTAAAATATGGTTTTATCCATTGTTGACTCGTTGAAGTAATTTCCTTGTATGTATTTACGACAAATCGATATAACCTTTGCTAAGAACTTAAATTATTTGATACGTGTAACGAGAAGAAATAATATATATTTTGTAAGATGTACTTTCACAAAGGAACAAAGAATATTTAGGTACACATAACAAGGATATAAAGATGGTATTTACGTTCATTACATATATTAAAACCAATGTTTTGGATATATTAAAAGTAGTATATTAGAGTAATAGAAAACATTCCTATAGTTTTTTTTTTATTTAATCTGTTTATGTATTACTTTGAGCATACTAACAATTATTATTATTATTACTTTTTTCGTCGCAATTATTATTATTATTACTTAAGTAATATAATATATTATTAGTTATCTTGAAATTTTAAATTAATTTACTACTGCTGAATTCTAAATGAATTCAGAATGACATCTAGTAACACAATAATATGTCTCATTATTGTGTTACTAGATGTCACAGTGGTATAAAATCTCTTCTCCGCTGGAAAAACACAAAAGCTAATATGGGCGACAATAGTACTACGCGATATTTCATGAAATTTAGTGTAGTATTCGCCTATTATCTAAGTCAACATAAAAGATTCTGTTCTCTACGGAAAACTCTTTTATTTTCTCCGAAAAACACAAAAATTGGTTTGAGCTGAAATAGCCATACAACTAAAAATGTTAGGAATTTAAAATCATATTGTAAATGTCGTTAAAGTTATTAAAGCCATGTTCAGAAAACCAACCCTACTTAAAAAAAGATTAACTTCTTTTAGGAAATTACAAAAATATAAAGATATTTATACGGTGTAATAACCAATATCAGTTATCGGATAAAGGTCAAATTAACATAATAGCGAGGAAAGCGCCGTAAAAGTTGATGGTCGACACAGCTCGGCTTCTTGATATTGGTTACATAACCAATATCAAGAAGCCGAGAATATAAAGAATTTCCGATACACATGTATCGGAAATTCTTTATATTTATACCACGTTGGAATTAGATTTTCTAATTATACAATACAAATAATAAATCTATAAATCTATATATATATATATATATTTCTTGTGTGCGTGTGTATGTCACTGAACTCCTCCTAAACGACTGGACCGATTTTTATGAAATTCTTTGTGTGTGTTCAAGGGGACTTGAGAATTGTTTAGATTCACAATTTGGTCCACTGGAAAATGGTTTTTTGACTAATTTTTAATGTGTAAGTAGGTGGTGATTTTGGAATGTTTCACATTGGTTCCGACGGACTGCGTTACCATGGCAATGTCAAATATTAAATAATATTATATTTTAATTATAGTCTGCCCTGACAGTTGGCGTTGCGATAGAAATAAGAAAAATATTTTAGTACTAGCGGCCCGATACGTGCTTCGCTACGTAAAAAGTGAAATTAAAAAAAAAATATTGGAACAAATTCAAACAATAAATCTTTATTTACATATTCATACGATATCGATTGGTCGAATTATGATAAATGTACATATAATGACGTTAGACATTGTGATAACTTTTTAATATTTTTTTTTAAAGTTTGATTTTTTAAATTAAAGACGCGTGTGACAACGTCTGTCGGGTCCGCTGGTATAATATAAAATACAATAAAAATAAGGCTTAGTTATTTTCATAATTTTGGTAACTGTCTAAAGATTTCACATACAAAAATAGTAATAGAAAACACGAAAAATGAATTAAGTTATATGTTTACTGCTATACATACTAATATATGTATTACCCTAGTGCTCGAACCATTCTATAAGATACAGCAGCCCATTCTCTTCATTGACCTAATATTTAATCTTATTTGAAAACATATTTAAAACATATACATGTTAAAAGATATTTTTTAAATAAGATCATGACCATGTTAAGCTTTAAATTTTAAAAAATATATTAGGTCCTTACTTATGAAATTGGCGTTTTTCGTACTGGCCACTTTAGTCTCAAATTTCTCCTCTTTGGTAAGGAATTCCAAATTTAAATTTGTACAGCTATTTACACATGTATTTTTGTTTCGTTGACCGTCATTAATTTGTATTTTTTCTGTTTGCGTTACTCAGTTCACAAAATGGAAAACTTAAAATATCACATTATTTACGAGTACGAGTTCAACCGTGGCACCAGTGCTGCAGAAACGACTCGAAGGATTAGTGATGTGTATAGCGGTCGTGTATCAAAAGAAAACACTGTTCGTTTTGGTTCTAACGTTTTCGTTCCGGAAATTTTGATCTGCAGAACAAGCCCCGTGGACAGCCGGAAACCCAATTTGATAATGAAGAATAGAAAGCTATTGCTGAAGCCGATCGAATACCACGTCCGATTAAGCTACAGGTTACGGTGTTAGTGATAAAACTGTTTCAATCCACTGGAAACAAATTAGGAAAATTAAAAAACTTGAAAGGTACCTCATGAATTGACTGAAGCAAACGCGCGTCGACTGCGGCGTTACTTTACTTAACCGGCACAATAATGACGGGATTTTAAATCGCATCAATACCTTTGATAAAAAATTGATTCTCTACGATATTCGGAAGCGCTCATCGCAATGGTCAGCCAGCCAAATCCTGCCCCAAGTGAAAATTGACCCAAAAAAGTAAGGTCAAAGCAATAAGGGAAAGAATTCGAAGAAATCCTGGTCGAAAGCAAATCGAAAGGAAATGAAGATAGCACCTAGAACCACGTCGCGTATTTTAAGAGATGACTTAAAATACGCAAATTTCTTAACTGATAAATTAAAGATGAATGGAGTGGTAAAATGGAAATAACTATAGACATAGCTGAAGACTGGACATCGTCTATTCCCGATCTTAATGCGCTGGATTATGATTTATGGTCAGTTTTAGAAAGTACAGCTTGCTCTAAACGCCATGATAATTTGGAGTCCCTAAAACAAACCGTACGATTGGCAGTGGAAAATTTCCCTATGGTAATAATTGGCCTCAACGGTTCATATAACACTTTTAATATTATTTTTATATTTTTTATTGTATTATATTTGTGAATTAAACCAATAAATGTTATTTGCACACTGGAAAAATAACAAATATTTTATAAATATATTAACATATTATATATTAACATATATATATATCTATATAACATATATATATATTACAGCTTTCGAACCACATGGTGTTAGGCGAGTATGGAAATACAAGTCAGCAGATTGGGATGAGATGCGGCACTTTTTTGCGTCTTATCCTTGGCGGCAGGTTTGCTTCTCTTCTTTGGATCCGTCGAGTTGCGCGGATGCTATAACTGATGTGGTGCATCAGGCAATGGAGTATTTTATTCCTTTTGCTGACGTACCCATCGGTGGCAAAGCTCGCCCATGGTTTAATGCCGAATGTCGTCATGCACATGACCGAAAACATTCGGCATACCTTATTTGGGCTGATGCTCGAAGCCGCAAAACTCCGGATGTAAGTATAAAGAAGAGAGCCTTTAACCAAGCTGCCAAGTCCTACAAAAAGGCATTGCGGAAGGCTCGTCTCGATCGAATCGCTAAGAATGGCGAAAAGCTCTCTGCCAGACCAACTGGCAGTCGAGCTTTCTGGTCTCTTGCGAAAGCGATCGAGTCGAATTTCTGCCAACCCTCACTGCCTGCTCTGCTGAAGCCGGATGGTTCCCTGGCCCACACAGCAACAGAGAAAGCAAATGTATTTGCTTCTCTGTTTGCTGATAATTCGCATCTAGACACTGGCAATGCTTCTCCAGCACATCTTCCTCACTGCGGTATTTCGATGCCTGAAATCCGCATCACTAACAAAGAGGTATGGAGAACACTGTGTCGTTTAGATGTGAATAAAGCCAGTGGTCCTGATGGTATACCAGCCATTCTGCTCAAAACATGCGCAGCTGAGTTGTCTCCTGTACTGACACGTTTGTATCGTCTCTCTTTCATGACTGGAATAGTGCCGAAATCCTGGAAGCTTGCTAATGTGCAACCCGTGCCCAAAAAAGGCAGCCGTGCCGACCCTGTCAATTACAGACCGATTTCAATCACCTCCATACTCTGCAAGATTATGGAGCGTGTATTGAACTCGCGCCTACTAGCATACCTAGAAGGTAACGATCTCCTCAGTGACCGACAATACGGGTTTCGCCGTAATAGGTCTACTGGGGACCTCCTAGTGTATGCTACACACATTTTAGGCGAGGCCATCGAGAAGAACGGAGAAGCGGTCGCCGTCTCTCTGGACGTCTCGAGGGCATTTGACAGGGTCTGGCATGCGAGCCTTATAAGCAAGCTTTCAGCGTACGGTATATCTCCTGGTCTGATCGGCTGGGTAACGGACTTTTTGAGCCAGAGATCTCTCCGAGTAGTTGTTGACGGGTGTTCCTCGGAACCCTTGAAAATAAATGCCGGAGTGCCTCAGGGGTCCGTTCTTTCTGCAACTCTTTTTTTGCTGCACATTAATGATCTGTTGAAGCCCGGTATCTATGGGTATGCAGACGACAGCACAGTTGTAGAAAGATATCTGCCGAGTACTCGGGCTAGTCGAGATCAAATACAGTCTGAAAGAGAAGCCATGGTGCAACGTTTGAATGACAAACTTCAGGCAGTCTCCGCATGGAGCAATGCCAATCTTGTCAAGTTCAACGCCACCAAAACGCAGACGTGTCTGTTCACCGCCAAAAAGAGCCCTTTCACCTTGGCTCCTACTTTCCAAAATGTATCCTCGGAATACAGTGACCGGCTTCAGTTGTTAGGCTTAGAGATTTCCTCGAACCTCAACTTTGGTCGGTTCATTGAGTCCAGAGCAAGAGCAGCAGCAGCAAAGCTTGCCGTTCTTGCGAAGGTTCGGCAGTACTTTACACCGGGACAGCTTCTTGTTCTATACAAAGCACAGATCCGGTCGTGTGTAGAGTACTGTGGTCACATATTTGCTGGTGCCGCAAAGTCTCATCTTGCGGTTCTGGACTCAATTGAGAGGCGAGCAAAGAGGCTTATCGGCGATCCCGAATTGGTCGAAGCCGACCTCCAAAGCCTTGAACACAGGCGTAAAATTGCTAGCCTCTCAGTATTCTATAGGATACATTTTGGTGAGTGTGCGCAGGAACTACACGACTTAGTTCCCCCGTCCCCCTTCCATCACCGGACGTCCCGACGCACGGCAGGTATCCATCCTTTTGTTGTGGACATTCCACCTGTCCGAACGAAGCGCTTTGCTTCCTCATTTTTAGTGCGTACAGCGAAGGACTGGAACAATTTGCCTGCGTCGGTATTTCCGGCCAAATATAATGTGGGTGTCTTCAAGAGAAGAGTGAATAGGTTGCTAGGGCAATGCGCCTTACCATCTAAGACTACATTCCACTTACCATCAGGTGGAATGTAGTCAAGCATTGCCCTAGATCGTATAAAAAAAAAAAAAAAAAAATATATATATATATATATATATATATATATATATATATATATGTGTGTGTGTTAATAAATAACAATAAAGAACGAGAGCGATCCCGAAGCAATGAAAAAAGCACTGAGCACCTAAGAAATAAAGTTAAAATACAGCAAAAATATTTAACACACAAAATATTACATTAAAAGAGACCTTCATAAATTGGTTGAATAATAAACTTTTATTTATGACGTGATCCAAACTTAATTGTTATTGTAATATCAATATTGTCTCGGAACAAAAAAATTAGAACATCGAAATCTTGATTGCTAAACTTGGGTATTTTTTTAAAGCCAACTTTTGAGAGGCTATAAGAACGGTATCTCATTTTTTTATTATTTTTAGTAAAAAAGTAAAGTTAAGTAAAATTGTTGAGTCAGTTTTTATATTTTTATAATGATAACTCAACAGCCTTACTTTCACACATAAAATTTTTAGGCTTATGTAGTTTAGATTTTTGGCTTAATCTTAAATTCTTGGTCACATCAAATTATTCTTATTTTGTTTGTTCAGAACGAAATCAGCCTTCCCTATTATATAGTAGTTTATGAAGGGCTTGCCCTATATATACATATTAGCGATTTCATAAATTTCAAGATTATGCTCTCGAAATGTGTAAGGCTTATCGTTTGTAGTAATTAACTCGACAATAATCCTATTCGAATTAAATTTTGCTATTTTCTTTTTGGTAATAAATGGAGATTAGTCAATTTTAAATAAATATTTGTCAATAGGTTGATTACCGAGCGTATATTAAGTCATAGTATAGGTATCATGTACTTTACATAACATTATACAATATGTGTGTATGACCTCATTCTGTTCTATTGGTTCAAAAACATGTAGTAATGAACAGACATTACAACGATTATATTATATTAATTTAATCCCCTGTACTAAATGTTGTCCGAAATTTCTAGCTTTCATTTTAAGTGCTGGGTGCTGTGTGAAAAAATAATTACGTGTTTCCTGTCTGTAATTATAATGTTAAGAAAAATAGTTTTAATATAGGAAATGTTTTTTAACACGCAAACTTTTTTCCTTGAATTTATCGTTCTTAGGCTGGAGAGATAGCAGTATTATGAATACTGCTATTTTTATTCTCCGTAATCTAGTTTCATTATATTAATAGCTTTTTAGATTTAGCTATGAAGTGAAAGAATTTTACACTCCCAAATTAAATTAAGTACCTATCAGAAAATGACAGAAACAGAGAAATTTTAAATGTCGCTTTTGTATTGCTAATCGAATATTACTATATTAATACTTAGAATACTTTCTATTCAAAGCCAAACAATTGAAATCTAAAATACTAAATAATATAGTATTTCTCAGATATATCAAATCGCATCACTCGAGATTAGTAAATCAAAAAATATATACACAATTATTTACAATTAGAAAATAAAATCTTATTTTAGGTCCCGGGTAAAATATTTAACAGACAGATACTGGGAATGATTTAGCATGATATTGCTGTGCTCTGTAGTAACGTAACGAACTAAAGGCACCTCATTAAATAATATAAACCACGAGCGGTACATCTTCATTAAGCCGAATGCAGGATTTGCTTAATTTGAATTTGAATATATCATGAGTGAATCAGGATTAAATTATAAGCTTTCATATTATTTAAATAATACCTAGGTTTCCACGGTTTTGAAAATGCAATCTCGGCTAATTTAAAATTTCATTCTGTTTTTAATTCCCGATATAAAAACGAGGGGATTACAGGTATATATACAATATATTTCTAAAATTCAAAGCCTGTAATTTAACCTGGTTCTGTACTTGTGACAACTAGTAGCCAGATCTTAGTCAATATAGAAAATAATATTTTCGAGATTTGGTTAAAAAAGTATTATATTAACACATATGGGTAGACAATTTCGTGTGCTTTACCGGTACATCTTTGTAAAAATAAGGGGAAATGATATCGATTAACGAATCAATACCAGTTTAAGAAACATGAAAAAAATATACATAAAAAATAAAAACCTTAAAAGCAAAAAGCAATGCAATCAAAAAAGAAAAAAGTCAATTGAAGAAAAGAGAGTGGTATGTCGGGGACTCCAATCTATAATAAACATAATAGGATCCGCCACAATACGTTGCGGGATTTGAACTGAACGTCCTCCCCCTTTTTATGCTACTAAAGTCGGTCCATACCGCGCCCAAGGACTTCCAATGAAGTTGCTGGAACCGGAAAGGAAACCGGAAACGATTGGCGAGCGCGCGCAGGTTCAGTTAAGCTTAAGTCTACGGGAGATTTAGTTTTTTGACCATATGTTTAAAACGAAACAATATTATTGTATACTGTTTTTTGGCGTAGAAGTCCAGTCACGTCCTTGACATGCGTGGCAATTTTGATTAAAAATGGTCAAGTGGTTTTCCTGTGATGTTGCCTCAAAAAATGTATTCCCAAACGGTTAAGAGCTACGCTTACGCTCAGCTCAATTATAATCCTATAATATTATTCATAACCAAAAATAGTTGATGCTCATCAAAAAAATTTTTAATAAACAGTGGTATGGCAAGATTGGCAAGTGGTAGTATCGTCTACACCGGCGGAGGTAGGAGGCCCAGCTCTGCTAACGTGCTCAACTCCGACCGCGGTCAGAGAACATGCTTCAGTTGCAGCTTGGTACCGCGACGATGCGGTGCTCTCTGCAGGTGATCATATTTGTAAGTCAACATACGTTATTTAAATTTTAAAATGCTAGCAGACAAATCGACAACTGTTTTGATAGTAAGTGTTACCGATGCGTAAGGACTTCAGCAAATATAGAACATTGTGAAAACACAGCATCAAAAGGGTGTCTTCGGTGGGTGTCTCTATTTAGGAAGAATATTTACAAGGAGGAGGCTAGGATCGTACATCCTGCTCTCTCACTCACTATCCGAAATGAAGTGTTTGAGGTACTATAAGGGCTAAAGCTAGATTCTATTATTTTATTCATATTGTTACGTTGTAATGTATTATCGTAATATGACTAATAAAATAATATACTAATTACTACACACGACAAGATAAAACTGATTTTTTTTAATTTATTAAGAATTCATTTCCATTTTTAGGTTTTTTCATATCTCATTCTCTATTTACACACTGTCTGAAACAAGGCTTCCCGATATTGTTTTTAGTTTTAACGTTACCTTAATTTGGCACTCTTCCCAGATTCCAACATAACCGCTTTTCAGACTTCCGCTACGAATTACCTTCATTGGATTAAATTTTCTTCCTAATTCAAACAAATTTCCTCTGGGGTTTTAATTCAATTTTAAATAAATGTCTCAACTTTAATAGTCTTTCTTGCTTTATGACATGCACCTATTTTATTTTCTTTATATGTGAAAAAACATAACCTTATTAAATTTACTTGTCTATTCAATACATTGCAGTACATTAAGTCCACGATACGTTCAAATAAATAAATGTAAGTATTACCTACAGCAGGGCCTACGCTCCTCGTAGACGAAGGTTGGAAACTAATCGTGCGCTCCGTGCGAATAGACGACTCACGCGCACATTATTCCTGCTCGGTGCTAGACTCCCTGACCGGGGAGCGACGCAGAAGTAGCCCCATCAGTATTGAAGTGTCACGTACGTTTACTTATTTACTAGTAATATATACTACTACTTACAACTTCTGAAGTATCTAATTAATTAAGTTTTACACTAATATTTTTATAACAGTTTAGCTCATTTTTTAAATATATATGTTATTAAAACCGTTATACATTTTTGAATTGTGGTCATTTCATTTGCGGTTTAAATTCTCAGCAAGAAGTGCATCATCAGCACCACGTGCGCTGTGGCCCGGCGTGTGGGAAGCGAATGCGCGGCGTGGTAGCGATGCAACACTGCCCTGCCTCGTGCAGGCCAACCCACCACCCATTATTACGTGAGTACTATATATATATGTAGTAGTAGTATATCTAAATATATGTTCTCTAGTTAATCGTGTTAAACTGGTATAGTTGAGATGGCCAACAAGATCTTGATTCAATTCTCAGGTCAATCGAAATTTTGAAATATTTCTAAGCTTTATAAAATGACTGACATAACGATACTATTATAATTAATGTAAGTCGTGTTGAATTAATCTTCGTCAATAAGTTATATTAGTAGTTTTAGCTTAAAAATTATATAAAATATTTATACATAATATATTTTAAAGAAAATCAATTAGCTTTTAAAACAATCAATGAGTAAATGGTTATATCTTAATTAAATGCCACATCTTTGGATAATGGTGCGTGGCTTGGTTCTAGTGTTGTAAGCCAATGGTGTATATTATGGGGAGATAGCAAAACTTGCAATCTTGCTTCCCAAAGCAAAGCAAAGGTGAGATCCTTGATCAAAAGAGGCGAAGGCTTGACATGCATATTACACTGAACTACTCCGGGTATATGGATAACATGGTGCAATATGACAAAATGCTTAACTCCTTATGTAATAAGTCTTAATGGATTTAACTAAGATCTGGGACAAGTATATTTCGCCAACTGATTTGAAAAATTTGCAATTTAACCTTCATCAGGAGGAGATTTTCTTTTCCAGGGCTAAACAATAATTGTTGCTGCCATTAATGCACATAGCGCGGAACCCACTCCGCTCCCATTACATTACTTTCATAGAGCCCATGTCGCCAAATGTTCTTGAGGATTTAGTAAGAGGCCTGTTTCTTTGTCTATCAGGTGAACAGATCCTTCCACCTGATGGATAACTCCCAGCAATGGCAATCTTTACCGAAGGTGCATCCTATGCGTGGTCTACAGAATTCGGTGCTAGAGCCAACCCTGTTTAATGTGAGATTGACTGGCTCGTCAGAAGCTCGTTCGACCCTATAAGAGAGATGAGATGAGATTTTTAAGTCTTGGGTGTTATCCTTTAAGGATTTTCAATGATGGAAAAAAATTCTATACATCTCATATAATTAAAAAACAATCAAAACATAAACTAGGTAGGTAGTATCTTACAGCACTAGCAGTAAAGTCACAGGGACAAGTCTGTTATTGTATATAAGTAATGTATCTCACTTAAGATGCTTTGTTTGTCACTAAGGATGAAATATAGCAAAATGTAATTTGAGTCGTATGTGTTAACTGCGTCGTATATTGTGTTCTCATGCAGGTCTAAAATTGCTTAAATTTGTACATACGACCTCAACCAGGTAATTGGTATAAACCATAAGGCTTTTACACTAAGGGACAAAGAAAATATCCGTCGTCTCACTATATTACTGCTTTATTTTTGACCCTCGCGCAAACAGTACTTGAAGGTTATGAACCATAAAATGTCGGAAGAGAAATGTGCACACGAAAACTTGGCCATTACGTTATTCTTGTTTAAGGGGTATGAAACATTATGTTATATTACGAAGCTTTCAGGCGTTGTATTATTTATGGTCATTAATTTACATTAACAAATGTGTTTTTGATACCTTTAAGTAGATCAGTAAACAGTAAATGAGGCCATCTTAATTAACACGATTGATTACTTCTGGTTTAATTTTTTAATTGACCGTGATTGATTTTGTATTGAACCATATTATATTTAGAATATCTTTAAAATATTTTCTATATAATATAACGTTGAAATAATGTATAATGCATGCCAGATAAGATAAGAATATTTTTACAAATTAGAATATTTGCATTATAACAGTATATACAGTACTTGTATACGGGTAGTAAAGAGATCCAGATGTGAGGGGGTCGGGGTGAAGGGGAAAGGGAAGGGACTAGCAAAAACTGGCAACTACACATACCGCTCATTTGTCCCGCTCCTGTTTCCGCACGTTTTTACTGCACTACACCTGAGGCTAAATTAACAGTACACTCTGTGTTATTTACTTCGTTTATTAAATTTTTGGAAATTTGTGTTTTATGTAACCACATTATGGACCTTATTATTATCCTTTTTGTTTGACTGTTTCATTGTGCTATGTTATGAATGACGAACAAAGAAATGTGAATTATTATATTTTTCTTAAGAAAATCTAAAAATATATATATGCTGAGAAAAAGCCACAGAATAACATGTTTTAAAATCACATCACATCCTTGAAAACAGAAGGATAACAATAATAAAAAGAAACAATCTAAATAAATATATATTGAAACCTACCATCTAAACTGACCGGTTGTGTACATAAATAAAGCACAATTTGTCCGTTTCGCGTTACTGTTTCAAGTGGCTGACGTTACGAGTCCGGTGAAAAATAACCCAACCGGGTATGTATAAATTATACTCAGCAAAATATCCGGCTGCCGAGTTATGACCGGATTATTGTTGGATAGACGAACTCTTTAGTAATTTATGGTCAATTTATAACTTGGTAGTAAATATCTTATTTAATGTATCCCATACATTTTTATTTCCATACTTTTTAAAAACTTTCGGTTTAGTTTGTATTGCAGTAAAAGTATAGAAGTATAAATTTTAATTATTTTAAGTATTGTCGAGAGTAGTACAAGTATAGTGCTATATTATTATTCACATAAATTATAAGTTAGTTATGCTTGTACTCGTAAAACAGTTCTGATATTATTCCAGATATACATCACTAACAGATCTACTAGTAATTTTATTGACTGAAATTAGTGGCAATTGATTAAATTCGAATTCAAAATATCTTTATTCAAGTAGGCACTTACACGCACTTTTGAATCGTCAATTACATTAAATTGGTCAGTATAGTCAGCCCGTGAGTAAGCTATCACCAGCTCGGAATACTGCTCTGAAGAGAAAAGCTCGCCAGAAACTGAACAGTTGCTCTTTTAAAATAAAATTTAACAATGATTGACTTTTACATTATAAAATCAAACCTGCAAATGAGTCAACGATCAACCACATTTCGATCAACCAAAAACTCTTGAATGTTATAGTAAGATTTATTTAATAATATACTTTTAATTTTAGCTTTAAATCTAAGAAAAGGAGGATCTAAGATATTATGTGGAACCTTATTATAAATGCGTACACGCCCGTGAAGGATTTTTGAACTTTTTGAAGTCGAAATTTAGGTGTTATAAGTTATTTTTATTTAATGTATATATCGTATTGTCTGTCGCTGTTTTTAATATAAGTATTTAAATTTTGACGTATATATAGAATATTATTCAAAATGTATTGAGAAGCGACCGTAAGAAGACCGATTTCTTTAAAAACATCTCTCAGGGAATTTCTAGCTTTTAAGTTACAAATAGCCCGTATTGGTCTTTTTTTAACTAATTGAACTAATTTCTGCAGCACTGCCCCATAGAACAATACCGTAAGACAAAATACTATTAAAATAACTAAAATAAACGAGTCAAGCCGTATTAACATCTATTAATTGTCTTACTTTTTTAATTGCAAAGACGGCTAAGCTGAGTTTGCCTGCGAGTGTTGAGAGATGGAGGTTCCATTAAAGCTTTTTATTTAAAGTTATACTTAAGAAAATTGTTGAGTCGGTCAATTCTAACACTTCATTGTTAAGAAGCAAACTGCAATTTTAAATTTAGACACTAGGAAGTGTAAATGCCATGCATTTTTTTTTTACTTAAGGTAGGAAAAATAGAGAAAGGCCTATAATTTCCGGGTCCTAGTCTATCGCCACTTTTAAACAAAGGCTACTTTACTATTTTTCATTAAATCTCGGAATGGTTTGGAATGGTTTGGTGGAATTGAATCTACCGGTTTCAATTAATTTGGTTAAAAAATAACGATAATTGTGGTGCAATATCATTTACAACAGTGATAGGCAATTTAACTGACACCCTAAATATTACCGATTTTTTTCAAATTTAGGTTTCTGAACTTTTAACAATTTCATGTGATAAAACTGGTTTAAAAACAAAACATTTGTCACTGACTGTTACGTTATTCGTCAATACGGCGATTGCATCAAATGGTGAAGAACTTAAATTAGGCGTGACTGTTACAGGAATTTAGTTTAAAAAGTCTCAAAAGTAGCCGCAACATTTGAATCTATATTTATTTCAATATTACCAATTTTTAACTTAATAGGTCCATTAGCAGACCTAGTTTTCCCAAAAACAAAATAAAACATCCCATGTTGCCTTTATTTTATCTTCAGAGTTTAAAATTTTATCTCTAATATAAATCTACTTAACTTCTACGCAAACGTTCTTAAATATTTATTTAAGAGGAATTCCTAACTTTATTCAAGAACACCGGTTCATGGTTCCATTGCCTCTCACTATACAAATCATATATTTTTTCATCTACTTTTGTATATTCCCTGGTTAGCCCAATCACTAAAATTAAGTTTAAGGTATTTAGTTATAGTTTTTGGTTTGAAAATATTATTGAATTCTTGTAACAAAAATTCCAAAATTTTATTAAATAAATTATTGGGATAACCCCCGGGTCATGTCTACTTTATGCAGTTTATGCGCAACAATAATATTAAAAGTGAAGTTTCGGTTTTTTGTAATCGGTCTGCAAGAAAATTTTAATTTTTAATTTTAAATTACGTAATGTTGCTTATGGAAAAACCGTTAGATATAAAATAGTGTGCTGTAATTGTTGTAGTCGAACATATTTGCAGTAGAGCTATAGCCTTGACGGCCAGAACCTGAAAGTTTAAAATTTTCCCAGACAAACAAATTCATTACCATGCCGGCAAATGCCACTGTATTGCCGAAACCATAAATTTAGCTGTGTTAAAACACTGTTAGAGGAAATTCTGACAAAGCAAAGATAACATTTAAGTTGCAGTTAATAGTTTCCTAAATTTGAGTAAAAAAATACAAATTGTTAAAAAAATTATAAAAGTGCGTTTTTACTATAAATCTATTCATAAAGCGTCCTCATGATGTTACAAAGTTTAAACCCTTAAACGTAATATTTACATAAAATAACATAATTTCCTTTTTTAGATTCCTTTTAAGTCAAAGCAAGATCCATTACTGAACTAATAGACTACTTTATGTAGTCGTAACCGTGTTAGTTTTACGAGCAGCTAGGGACGAACTTACGATCTGTCACAGACAAGCAAAAAGTGAACTCGTGGTTTCTAAACCTTATTTGTATCTGGATTCCGGTACTCGATTCATTCGTTTGACTAGTGTGAAGTGCAACTTGGTTTTGTTTATATCAAGTTTATTTATAAAGGTTTATAAGGTTCAAAGTTATTTATATTGTTATTTAGGCTTAAAGGTTCGTTTATTTATCAGGGTTTATTTATATACGGGATAAACAAAACCTGAAGATAAATAATATAATCTTACTTTTTATTTTAACATTTTATTTTAGTGCAGGTAATAGAAATCTTGTGTATATGTCATTTAAATGAAACAGAGTTTAGGGTATTATAGGATGTTATTAGTTACCTTGTTAGTAAATTTCAGCGAGTATCACCCCGTGGCATACTCGGAAACTTACAGATTAAATAGTTTTGTTAAGTTAAGGATCCTACATTACCTGCTATCTATCCGGCAAGGTGCGTGGGATGAATGAGTTTATATATATATATATATTTGTTTAATATTTTAAAAGTAAATATGTTTTTTATGTTACATGTATTGTTTGTGGTAAAAATAATTGTCTACTAAACTATCCCATTGTGTTTTTCAAACAACTGTGCAGTGAAAATCATAGAGTCCAAGTTAACTATATATACTTAAGCTTCCTTGAAAGAGGTTTTACTTGAGACTTGAAAGTCGCGGCATCTAATACGTTTTAGCTTTTAATCCAAATTAATCCTATTGTATATTTACTTCGTAACTGAACCTACATAAGAGAAATAGCTAATACTATTTCTCTTAGATACAGTTACGCTAAAAACATATACACACACATACACATTGTTTTAAAAATACTTTAAAAAGAGTCATTATTAAACAAGATGAATAGTGGTTAATAGGAATTTATAATTAGAAACATTATTATTATCTCTTACACGTGAATAGTAAAAGTTTTATGTACTTATAGTATGACGGTATTATTTGTATTATATTCTGTTTGTATTTTACAAAACGATGTCACACACAAAGTTTCAAAGAACAATTCGTATGTTATGTTTCTTATACGTTAAACGAAAATAACGTAATGGCCAAGTTTTCGTGTGCACATTTCTCTTCCGATATTATATGGCTCATAACCAGAGCCACAAATAATCATATATCATAATATGATGATGATTGTTCTTATTTAGAAATAAAAATAATAGGTGTAATGTTGTAACACTATTAAATTTTACATAAAATATATTGAAAAAACAATTGATGTTGTTGGCTGACTGATTATAAAATATATCTACAAAATATTTATATGTATAATATTTATCAAATTTTAACCCACATATTACAGAATATGTAGGTTAAAATTGGTTCTCTAGTATCAGCTACAAATGAAAATCAATATTTAAATGAATTCCTATCTCCCATTATAATAATAAATCAAATATAAAGGTGTTCGTGTCCCAATCATGATAAAAAGATTCAAATGTTCCATTTCTTAGTAAGGAGTTTCCTATAAAACAAAATGCCGACGAAGTCGAGCAAATACTTATTGGTAGTAAATGGGATATTTATTTAGACGATAACTTGAATTTATGTTATAACAAATAAATACCGCCATAACTGAATATATGTACTTAAATTTCAAATATATAAAATTAAATGTTAAATAAAATTCATTACATAACCGTATTTTCTTAGACTTTCACGAGTAAAGTAAAAGTTTTTAAATTTCCGAATGTGTAGTGTTTTATTAACTTAAATAGCCTCGCGAATCATTCGAGTACTGTAACGTTATTTCTTGTAGGGTTTAAGGTTTATTAAATCTTATATAATGATTGGGCTTTTCGTTTGTATGTTCACACATTGATGATTTTTATGTATGCCTATACATGATATCCGAGACATGTTCCCTAGCTCTTTTACCAGTGCTCCTCTTTGTTTGACCCAGGCATGACAAATATGCCTCGAATAGATCGCGAGGCTATTAAAATTTAAAAAACATTTAAAAAACACCGTTATTCGAATAAAAAGGAATTATTATTTTTATTTAGGAATTTTACATTTGGGACTTACTCTTGAAAAATATAAAAAAATATATAAAACCCTATTTATGTGACCGCTCTGTTATACGTCGAGATATTATTAGAACGTTCTGAGTGCCTGAAACTATATACCTAGAAGCTTAGGAGCCGTTGGAGATAGATGACTAATTAACTGACTCACTGGCAGACACCTACACCTCGTTCTAACGTGAACATGATTTCTACCAAGCATTTAACACGTCTAAATTTAAAATGTTTTTATACGTTTGTTTAATCCTTAAAAAATAATTATATGTCATTACATAAATCATAAGTGACGAAGGGTGATGAAAGGAATATAAAAGGAACAAACAATATGAATTACATAAAAATCTATTATATATAGGTACCTTTCAGTCTTACCCGCCAAATACAAAAATTAACTTTTATACAAGTCAATAAGCTTTCATTCATTCAACGTAATATTTCTTAATGGCTAAACCATTTTACAGCAATCAAAGTTCATTCAAGACTAAATATTTACTAATAGCTTGTTATTACTTTACCGAACACTTTTAAAACTACACGTATCATAGTTACTGAAATAATTCTATGATAGGTATTTTCAATGCCTTCAATCTATTTGGCTCTTTTGATTTCTTTTTTATTTAACCGGTATTCATTCCAAATTATCTATCTATACGTAATTATTTAGTATTATTTAGAATAAATAGAAATCGGAAAAGGAATCGGTCATAATAAAACTCAGAGATTTCTGATATAAATATTTTTATATTCTGATACCCAACTTTAGTATAAATGTGCCATATATCTCAAACTCATTCTGTCAACTAGAAGCCCTAGAGCAGCAGTCATTCATCTTTCTCGCTTTATCGATAAAAGTCGTATCAGTCTTTATACGTAATATTGCGAAAATAATCTTCATAAAATAAAACTATCCTCTACATCCTCTACATACAGTCCAAAGGATTCAATTTTTTAATTTATTATATTAAAACGAATATAAGAACCAAATATTTTAATTAATAAAATATCCGCAAGCTGCATGTTAACTAACCTAAAAATTTGTGGCTTTAAAATTCAGTGATTTTTACACGAGTTCAAAATACTCGTTCAAAGAGGAAATGTAAGTGCCCTAAATTCGACATGACGCGTTTTACCTTTTTCCAGTGAACGTGCACTTCGAGATACTAAATTTGTTTCAAACTGTTTCCGATATTGACGGCTCGGTAATACTAGAAAATAGTTATATGTCAGATATATGACTATTATTCAAATATTTTAACGAATCTTTGATATTCATAACCACTACTGTAAATTAATACATATTTGTTATAGAGTTACTGAATATTCACACTTCGCTTCGCTTCAACCTATCGCAGTCCACTGATTTCGCGCCAGATTTTCCGATCCTTCACCACCCTCATCCAGCCTCCATCGGCGACCTTTCGTAAGTTAACGGAACAGCGCGGAGCCGGAGGGGGTCCTTACTCCAACTAAACACGGTCTTTACTCCAGGGTTCGTCTGCTCCAACCGCAATCGATTCCGCGACATACGTTATATTCATATTTAACGTTTAGATATCCATTTAGATCTCAAGGAATAATTAATTATAATTATTTTGGTAAATATATTTTTTAAGAGATGCCATTAAATTTCTGGATTTATCAAACGTGAGAATTTCTGCTGGTTTACAACACGATCGTTGCATGATATTGCCGGTTTGTGTAGTTGATTCTAAACCTCCCGCATTTAAATGTTTTACATACATATTATGTATATACATAATTTTTATTTCATCTGAATCATCAACATCTACGTAAGTTTTTCTTTAACATGGAATTTTTCATTTATCATAATTAAATCATCGTACTCAAAATGATCTTGTTCCGAAATTGACCAAAATAGCATTCATTGCCCTTTTTTCAGTGTTGGACAACTCTATTGATAAATAAGTTCAATAATATTACAAGCGTATGAAGATTAGAAAACTTTACAATAATATGGTACCACCAAGCTGAACTATGGTTGATGATGGTGATCGATAATAGTAGGCGGTATCCTGTAATGCCAACTAAAAGTCTCATTGGATTCTCGTTCGATTCAGTTTTACTAGTATTATTAAATGATAAAGTAAACAGAGAAGAAGTTGAGCTCCAGAATGATTTAAATTTTTTAATATGTAAGAAATATTTTATATAAAAGATAATGTAACTTTTATTTATTGTTTTATTTACATAGATGGTCCACTGAAATAAAACTCAGACCTAATTTTAAACCATTTTAATAAATTATATAAATTACTTCTCAGGTTAAAAAACCAAAGGATGTAAATTACCAAACTGGCGACATACCACCTTGTAATACTGATATAACACAAATACGAAGCTATCCAGTATCAATAACTGAATTGAACTGTTATTTCCATTCCATCCGAAATTAGTCAACGTAAATCGAAGCTTCCAAGACATCTAAATTAAGTGTTTGAATACGAAGGTATATATATATATATATATATATATATATATATATATATATATATATATATATTATGTACTTACGTATAACGCATTTATGTAATTATTTTTTTATTTGTTTTTCTTCGACAGGTTTCAAACTGCTCATAATATTAAGGTTTAATGGCTTATTTATAGATTTATTTATGTATCTTCATTTTTGAAGTAGGCATTTCATAATTCACATGAGCGTTTTTTTTAAGTATTCTATTGAATACATTTTCATAATTTTGTTTTGTTTTTTTAGTATTCTTCGTATTGATTGAGCTGCTTATAATATTAAGATTTAATTGATCTTTATTTTATTTCTCTCCGTAACTTAATCATTAAAGTAGGCATTTCATTGTATTAATTTGCTCGTATTCATTTAAGTGATTAAATATAATTTTTTGTTTAAGCTTGGCACCAATTTCAAACCTATTAGCAAATAGGACCTATAAATAATAGATAGTAAATAATTAATATTAAATCTTCATTATTTTTTACTTTTTAGTCTTGAAGTCGGTTTTTTTAACGTAGTTATTTTTATTTAATACTTTTTAGTATATAGCTGCATTGTCAATTAGCTATGGGTAGACCTACAAAAAACGCTGCTCCTTAAAAAATATAGATCTCAAGAAACGGAAACGGATAAAAGTAGTCGTCTCCGTAGAAATGCTCTTCGAAACACAATTTCACGTTCTTGTGAGACTATTAAAGATCGTGAAAAACGTTGTGTGGCCATGAAACCATATATGAAATCACGATTAGGTCAAGAAACTCTTGAATAACATAATTCTAGACTCGGTAAGATCCAAGATTCTCTTGCGAATGAGTCTTTTGAGCAATGAGCTAATAGACTTGGCCTCATTAATGAGCATTTAGAAAACGAGGCAGCTGAGCAGAGGGCTCATAGATTAGAAGTAATACGAAACCGTACAGCAACCAAGTCTGCCCAGCCACGTGAGAACCGGCTAGCAGCAGCGCGTCAGACTTTACAGAGACTGCGTTCAATGATTGAGCATAATTTTATAACCTCCATAAATCAATATGCTGAAGTACCATATACAGTCACAGCACGATTCGATTCCCTTCCGGAGGAATTAGTACAAAACTTGGACAAAAGATATTGGATAAAATAAAAACTAATTGGCCTAACTGCATCAATTTTTTATGGGACCAATTCGAAACTATACTTATAACTATAATTGAGAAGCTTCTCCTTTTGGAAGTCGGTTAAAAATATACTAAACAGTGTATATTATGATATAAATAGAATAATTTATATGTCTTATTGACATATGAATTAATAATTCTAATAAACCATTCTTTTAGAAATACTTTTCAAAGAGTATCTTTTAGAATAGGTAAATAGTGGTTAATAATAATTTAAGGTGAGAAACATCATTGTCATCACACATGAATAGTAAAAAAAATACTTGTAGTGAAATATGACGGTATTATTTAGTCTGTGAAGTACAACAAAACGATGTCACACACAAAGTGTCACAGAACAAGTCGTACATAATGTTTCATATACGTTAAACAAAATTAACGTAACGGCCAAATTTTCATGTGCACATTTCTCTTCCGACATTTTATGGTTCATAACCTTCAAGTACTATTTGTGTGGGGGTAAAAGTAATCATGTATAATATATAATGTGACGATGATTTTTCTTATTTCAAAATAAAAATATTTGGTGTAGAGTTCCAATACATCATGAAAATAGAAGTCATTTATTACCTTTTTAAAAGAATATGTCGTGAGAAAAAATTGTCCATCAACAATCCTACTTATGAAGCAGTTGGATTTGCAAGATGTTAAAAATCGTACAGGGTGATTAGTATTTTAGGAATGTGTTATGGTTCCTTTGTTACTTCTTGCTTACATAAAATGTCACAATACTAATATTTTTTAGATGATTAGAATACAATAACCATACATAACTAATAATTTAAATCAATATCTTTTAAATATCTTATAAAAAAAATCAATAATTTTTAATAAAACAATAAATCTAAGATATTATAAAAAATAAACATCGACTCCATAATCTTGTAAAAGTTACAAACTAAACATTAAGTTAAGTAGTTAAAACAAGTCAGGAAATATTCCAATCTATTTTTGCATTACAAATTAATTACATTAAACCCGAAAATTATTAGTTTAATTATTGCACTATAAATAAATATCTCCTGTTTGAATGCTGTAACTTTTAAAACTACGTTATGGATTTGTACATTCTTTTCATAAAAAGACGCTATGAAAATTAAGGCCTATAATTTCTAAAAGTTTTATGCAAATCGGCTGAACTATTATGTTATTTCAACAATTATAAACAAACAATTAAAAAAAATATGTTTGCATGTTGAGTCGCTGACACTGGTCGAAACCAGAGAGTTGCTGGTTTAATACTAGTGAGTATTTACTGTAAGTTTATATGCATGGACATGTAGTGACATGTCCGTGCATATAAAATCTTTAACTTTGTTATATGTTGAATAGATTGAGTTAAACATTTTTTGAAATAGAATTATTCGTTTGATAAACTGCAGTTGCAACTTGCAGGCGTGAGCTAGACGATTAAAATTTGTTCTCTCATGCCCGCTACAAATGAACATCAATATTGAAATTTATTCCTACCTCCGAGAAAAATAATAAACCATACATTAAGGTGTACGTTTTACAATCATGATAAAACGGTTCAAATGTTCCATTTCTTAGAAAACAAAATTCCGACAAAGTCGAGCAAATACTCATTGATTGGCAATAAGTGGAATATTTGTTTAAGCAATTAACATAAATTTATGTTATAATATATAAATAACGCCATAACTAAATATATGTATTTTCATTAAGTATATATTTAAAAGAATGGTCAATTTATTTCATACCTAAGTTTTAAGTGAGGATGGTGAAAGAAACCTAAAACGGACATCAAACATAATTGGAATTATACCAAAATCAATGAAAAATATTCCTTTAAAGTCCAACTACGTATTACTAGTACAGACTTTTATAAAATTCAATAAGCTCTCTTATTAATTGAACGTAGTAAAACATAGTACCTAAAGCATTTTACAGTAATAAAGTTCATTCCAGACCAAATGTTTACTAATAGCTTGTTAATACTTTATTGAACATTCTTAAAACTACTCGTATCATGTATCGATGTACTTAATAAATTACAAACTTGTGCTCTAAAAATCTTTCTTCAACTACTGCAATAATTTTATTAAAGGGGTTTTCAATGCCGTAAGTTTAGTTGACAGTTTTGATTTATTTTTCATTTAACTGGTATTCATTCCAAATTATATATTTGTGAAGAATAATTTATTAATAAAAATCGGAAAACAAATCACTTATAATAAAAACTCGAAAGATTTCTAACGTAACTTTAGTATAAATGTAACATATATCTTAAACTTATTGTGTCAATTAGAAGCCCTGGAGCAGCAGTCATTCATCTTACTCGCTGTATCGATAAAAATCATATCAGTCCTTACACGTAATATGGCGATAATAATCCCTTACATACCATCCACAGAATTCAATTCTCTTATTTATTCTTTTAAAAGAAATATAATATGTATATATTATAACTAATAATATGTCCGCAAGCTTCATGTTAACTAACCAAAAAAATATTACAGATAAACAACTAAATGTAGTGGCTTTAAAATGCAATGATTTTTACAAGAGTCTAAAATACTCTTTCAAAGAGGAAATGTAAGTGCCCTAAATTCGACATGACGCGTTTTACCTTTTTCCTTTAGACGTGTGTTACGAGAGAGAAAATTTCACCGTCTCACCTTGTTCCGATACTGACGGCTACTTAGTACCAAAAATAGTTATTTCTAGTTAAATATATGACTTTAATACATTTTTTTGGCGACTCCAACTTAGGCATTTTTTAACCAATACTTTAAATTAATATATATATATATATATATATATATATATATATATATATATATATATATATTTATTTATTTATTATAAGGATTCCTAATATTATAATATTTATTCTTAACTAAGAGATCTATTTGCGAGTTCAAGGAATAAATAATTGTAATGTGTTAGTTAATACAATGTTTTTTTTTGTATAGAGCACAAGGAAAATTTTGAAATTATTACACGTGAGAATTTTGCTGATTTACAACAGCACCTTCGCATGAGATTAGCGCTTTGTGTACAGATTCGTGTTTCACATTGGTTTTCCATTAGTTGATTCTTAAACTCCCGCATTGAAAAGTTTGATATGCTCCTGTGATAGGAGATGTTTTGAGGTTATTTTATTTTTAGCTGTAGGTATAATATTCAAAATAAAGAACACTGTAAAAGCAAAAAAAAAAAATAAAAATTTTTTTTTAGTTTGAATATGTCTTTCAATATGTAAAGCCAAGTTAAGCTTATTTAAATTTATATAAATATAGAATCAAAAATAAACCGATACGAGAAGTTGCTTATTTAAATTTATATAAATGTAGAATGAAAAATTATTCTTTATTTATATAAATTTAAATAAGCTTAATATGGCTACACATGTTTAAAGATATTTTCAAACTTTAATTTCGGCTCTGGCATCTTTCAATCAAAGTAGATCTCACCACCGTCCCGATAAAGATGATCACATATACAATGCTTAATTCACCGAGGCCGACAGCGGTAATTGGTAGAGCGACGGAACGGTTTCCCTGAGGTCGCGGGTTCCAATCTCTGCTCGTATCGGTTTATTTTTCATTCTATATTTATATGTATATATATATTTTAAGTTGTGGCCAGTCAGAGATTATAAAAAACAATTATCTTGGTTTTGATAAAATTGTTTGCGCGGTACCAACGATGTATTGAATAAATTGCAGTAGCCTCGACAGTGACTCTTTTTATTTGATTTTCAGTTCATTCCATGGCTCATGGCTTATACTTGTCAAGTCTGTTGGCTTATATTTAAAACTTATATGTAAAAAATATTTTATCGTTGCCGTTCTATCTGCAAAGTTTCTGTTGCGTTACGAGCTCCTATGATAATGAGACTTAATTTATTATTTCATATACCTAAATACTTTACTAACATAACATCCAGACCTACTTATATACGATATTAATCGTTTTAATAAATATCCTAACCCACTTCTCGGGTTGATAAAGCAAAGGAAGTTAATTACCAAAGCGGAGTACTTTAACAGGTGTTAATATTGATTTATAATAATGTCGATAAATAATAACCACAAAATTTTGTAATATCATCTCCGATAAGATGAACTTAAATGAACAGAATTATAAAGCTTCTGAAATATCGTTTTTCAATTAAGAATTTTAGAGAGAATCATTTTGTTACTCATAAAATATTAAAGAAAATGAATTCAGTTTTTAATAACATACTTTCCTTAAAACATTCCATAATATATTACTTTTATAAATTTGAAGGTTTTGATATTAATCTTGTTAAATTTATTTCAATATTTTTATTGGTAAGTAAATGATAACAATATTATCGAAAAATAACTTATTATCTTATTGAGATGTAAATTTAAAATTTTGATAGTTTTTAGCGTCATAAATTGGATTTTAAAAGATTATGCTTTTATACATGTATGATATATCCTTTTCAATTCAATGATTATGAAGAATGTAACATACAGTATAGAAGAAATCTTGTTTATAAATTGGAACATAATAATACAATAAGAAATGATCTTCCTAGCAGCAGCAGCATTCCGAGCTGGTGATAGCTTACTTAGGACTATACGGACCAATTACTTGAAGATTCAATAATGCTTGAACAAAAATATTTTAAATTTGAATTGAAATTATTATTATTTTTTGCTGAATTGTTATTGTAATTTAAGAAACAAATCTGTTTAGTATCTTTAAAGAAACGAATATAAAATTAAAATTAAATATTCCTTTTTTGTAACATTGCTTTAAACTTTTAAACTTATAGACTCGTGCAACGTATTCATTTGAAATAGGATTGTTCGTCTTGTTGTAAGCTATATGCTTTCGTGCGCTTCTGTCGTTTAAAGTTTAGTTGTTATTCTCGCACATGCTCGAACTTTTTATCTTATTCATATTCGAAATAAATTTTGTTTGTGTAACCATAAAATGAAATGTAAGAATCATATTCTTATTGGCTTTAGAAGTTTAAAGTTATAGATTTAGTATCATTTTTAAACAATTCATTGCATTTTGTTTGGGCTAAGACATTATTTATTATACTCCCATTTTTATTTTTATAGTACAAGGTGCTTACTTATAGACCACTTACTAACTTTAAAATTAGCTAAAGCTTGTCAAACATGTGAAATGAAATTTGTTGGAGGAGACTCAGACGAAAAGGAAAAGAAAAAAAGGTTCGGGGGTTTGGCTATATCACTAATTTTACGAAACATCTTTAACTAACTAACTTTAGACCTTCTAATATAGGGTGGTTGAGCCAAACCACATGAGAGCTATCGACAAGTTAATACTGCTTTATCACCAATAAAATCATTTTCTGGCATTCACTAAAGCGAGGATCATGTAATAGTAGTAAAAATATATTTAAAAAAAATAACTTAACCGTCCTTTTGTGACGGTTCTTCGGAAAATAAAGTTCTATCATTTTGGGAAATGCAGAATTAATACAAATATTATTAATTTCTAAGGGGTGTAAAAAAATATACCAGAACAAAAATTGCTATGATAACGTATATACCTAAATTTTATATCTTTTTTATGTTAAAGTACTTCATATTTTGTGAACTCATCTCGTCAACAAGAGGCCCTGGAGCAAGAACCATTCATCTTCATCGCTTTATCGATAAACGTCATAGCAGAAATCATCTCAGAAATATGAATATTAAAATATTTTATGAAATTATTCTTAAATTCAAACGTAAGTAGTAATGTACAAGTCAAAACGGAATTTTTTAGTGTGCCGTAAACATAATAACGTTTTATTATTTTTAAATAAAACCATTTTATCGGTTTTTACTCACGTACGTGCTTTTTCATTGTCATGTGAGATATGTAAACCTAGCATTATATTTTATTTTGTTATCGTGTTTACGGAAAGGTTTTAAATATGTTTCTGGGAAAGTCAAACATAAGTCTCCGCTCATCCGAGACTAGTTTTTTAATAAACTTAATGTACAGTTCTTTTTAGTACTTATTAATTAATATACAAGCTATTAACACTGGTAAAAAAAAGTAGTAACCATTCAATTACTAAATGTCGAAAAAATATTAAATTCTTAAAACTTGGGCTATACCATCAAATATAGTGGTTTTGAGGAGGTTTTTTCAAACAGCCTCTCAAAGAGTAAATGTAAGTGGTCTAGTTCTACGTGACGCGTTCTTCATTTCCCGGTAACACGTGTGCTCCGAGCGCGATAGTCGTTATCGAACATTTCAACTTAGCCTTCTATGACATCTCTTTTATATCAGACAATACTTAAAGATGTCTGGAAGCAGTACGTACACTGTTGCTAACTAACAACTATTACTATATTTACTTTTTACTACCATAAGATTTATTTTTCAATGACATTATTATATTCAATTAAGTGAATGAGTCTTTGTTAGATGATCATAATTTCTTGCGACAGTAGGTAAATATAAAATAAACCCTATAAGAGTCGGTCGATGTACAAATGAGTGTCTCAAAATATGACGGCTGGTATTCGACTCGACTCGAGATACCGACATTGGTTTTCCATTAGTTGATTTTAAAAGCTCTTGTATTAAAAGTTATATAAAGCAACGGAAAATCTAATAGATGAAGAGTTGTGTAGACTATTTCATAATAAGAAAATTAATAAATTCTTTATTTTTTTTAGTGGTTACATTAAAGTATTTTTTTACTATATATATATATATATATATATATATATATATATATATATATATATATATATATATATATATATAGTTTGAGGTAATTTACCCTCAAATAGAAAATACTTTAATGTAACAATTTAAAAATATTAAGAATTAGTCTACACAAATTTTCATCTTTTCTATAAATATATAAAGAAACTCTAATAAAAAATAAATAGTGTCAAAAGAGCGATTGGTTAAAAGTGAACATAGATCATGAAAATCCTCTGCAAATCATTATTATTATTATAAAACTTTTATCTAAATATAAAGTTTTTGTTTTATACTTGAAAGTAACTGAAAATTTAGTTTGTAACAACTCCGTGTCAGTTCCCTCAGAGGAAAAGTCCTAATCTATATCTAAGATGACAAGTTTAAACTTGATATAATCAAAAGATCGAGTTTCAAAGTGCCAAAATACGTAAACAATTTTGTTGGGAAGTCTAAAAGTATTAAAACATTTACTCAGAACAATAATATACAATGGAGTTTATGAATATAACTTGAATCTTATTTTAACATTTTGTATATTTTAAACTAATATTTACATAAAAAACATTTAATTAAAATTTTATAAAGTGTGAAATGGAGAATGTTTATATATATATAATATATATATACAGGTTTATTTGTAATTAATTGACCACCTCTTGCAGGCAGTCTCTCTTTATCAATCCCAACAACATTTGTTCTACGACTATTTACAAATCTTGATAAACAATTAAAAAAAACAAAACTAAAAATGTTTTGCTCCCTCTTTTAAGTATTACTCTGTATTTTGTAAGAAGTACCTAAAAGGCGTTGAGCCCGGGCCCCATACCTACGCTCAGAGTTAATACCAGTTCAGAGGCAACAAATATTGTTTTGTATGGCAAAACTTAAATTTTTAAAATAATCAATTTTAAAAAGTCGTAGATCATATGTTGCTGGGATTGACGTAGAGGGGTGCAAGAGGTGGCCGATTAATCACAAATAACCCTCTATATAAATGTTTTATTTAATTTAAAAAAAAAATCTGCCTTTGACTATCCTTACCCTTATTTATTGGTTGATTTTCTATACACACTGAGTCAGGTGTTCCATTATTTCTAAACAGAAAAAAATATATATCCTCCCCTTTTCCGTTCTTTGTTTACATCATAAAGGGGTAGAACCTTCAAAAGTTACTAAAAAGAAATATACAAATTTTAAGTACAATAGCATCGGGCTTTCACTATTCATTACATAACTAATGGTGCGGAGACGCGTTTCAAATGTCATCATATCGCAGAGCCTGAAGGTTATTTTCAAAAACGACAAAAGATAACTTACACTGATGGTACATATCAAAAGATCCTGCGTTTAAGTCATAGTCCAATATTTAAGAGTTAGCTTTTCGTACTAAGTCTTATTTAACATAAATTTGACTTAAGGTAGAAGAAATTTGTTTAACTTTTCTCTTTTTTAATTGATTGATCTTTATCTATTCTATTAACTTCGTATTATTCGAGGGACATATCATTGTTATTAAAATATTTTTCTGAATATAAATCCTAATTTAAATATTACATAAGCTTATCAAATCTAATGTTACCTCTTAAGGAGTTAGCTTTCATCACTTACACGCTGCTCGGGGCTGACACATCGCTGAGTGAGGCCTCTTGGGAGGGTGATAGATGCTTCAAAGGGACGCGTACTATTGGTTATTCAAACATTTTTTGTCTTTTTATATATATATTTTTAAGAAGTAATGTAGAAGCAATTATCTGAAGTAAATTTGTGAAGACAGCTGTCAGTTGTCTTTTATGAATAAGAACTATTTAAGACTTTAGAAGAATAAGAATTAATAATAATAATAATAAATACACAAGATGTCAGAAAAATATATATAGTCATTTTTCTCACTTACTGTCTGTGATCATAGATGACACATGGCTGAGTAAGGTCCCCGAGGGCTGGGGACACTATAATCGACGCGAGATCAACGTCTCTACCGACATATTTTCGGTTATCTACACACCTCGTGTATACTTTTCAAATATATCTTTTCTCGATTTAGAATACCGCGATCTCTCCCATTTTATTACACGTATAGACGTATAGATGTCTTTTGTATTTAAATATATATTTTCATACTAATCGAACCGAACATAATTTTGTCGAAAGTATTTCTTAATTCTATTTTTCGTCAGTTTATATACAAGGAGTTTTAGGCCATCGATTAATAATATTAGACTTAAAGTAGCTGCAGGAAAAATCTAATATCAATTTACAATATCCTTAAATTACTTTTAAGATCAAAAAATCAAGAGCAGGATATCTGCTTCAGATCCGCCCAACCATAAAAAAGGCATACATCGATATCACTAGGTCTTAATAAACCCTAAACCAGACCTAGACGCATAAAATTCACAAATGCAGTAACGTCAATGATCTCAGTGACTTCTTTTATAGTAGTTGCCTATTCCATCTGAAAATTTAGGGAACATTTGTCGAATATAGGACGTGATAACGTCGACGACCCAGTCTCCGCAACCAACTTATTATTAAATCAACTTAATAAACTAGAAATATAAGATTATAGAGTGTCTTATAGTGTACTATGAATTAAAAAAAAATACATTTCTATATAAAATAATGTTGCCTTAAGCTGGTGCGAGATATTTGATTTTTTTAAGTGCTTTTTATATTTCAGTGGTATTATGAGTACAAAATATCAAAATAATTTAATAAGAATATGATTTTATTACAACGCGAAAGCTATACCTACCACGGGTGAAATAAGCACAAATTTATGATCAAATTTACATATACTTTCTTCCTAATTAATCCTCAGTTTCTCTATTTTTTAACAAAAATAAAACGGCTTAACTTTATATAAATATAGAATTTTCAAACATTGATTAACTTATTATTTATTAAATAAATATATAATGTATATTTTATTACCATCCGAAGTACTGTCTGTGGTAATAAATATGAGTGTAGTTGCCTGTCTACAAGGACGACTGTTAGTAAAGTTTATCCTTCTTAGGTTAACAACGTTTTATCATCACTGAGGAAGTTTTTATTACGTGGTATAACCAATTTTGTCCCCTTTCGATTTGATATTCAAATCACGTCGGGGACCGTAATATTTGCGAGCCGTAAATATGACGCAGAACTGGGAATTCTGTATCAAATATTCAAATTAAAAAATCAATAAATCTATTTTTAATTACTCTACAAGCCAGCAAAACATAAATAAGATTTGAAAACACAATACAGATACATATAAATTGCAAGTACTTTAGATGAATTCTTTGAATTAACCTAAATTTGTAAAATAAATTTACTATTCTACAAAATTAGACACAACTCACATTTATACCTAGAAAACATATTAATTACCTGCTTAACTCGTTATAATAGTGGTATTGTTAATAATGAATATAAAATCTTTGTACTAAAAATAATTTTAAGGAGACCACTATGTTGTACTGAAGAAAAAATTTAATATTTTGAATTACTTGTCGCAGCAACCTGGTAAGTATATAGTTATGTCATTTCGAATTGATTGTTTTGCGTTAAAAGCAAAAGTTAGGTCATTTGTTTATATCTAATCTTACATATAAACGTAAAAACGAATGTTTTCCCTAATAGTATTATGGTAATGTGCTAATGTACTTACCACGTTATAACACATATCCTTTAAAAGCCTTTATCGTAAAAGCTATTAATGATATTTTTTTGTTTTATTTCGCTATCCTATTTGCTCGTTGTTGTGGCTCCTAATGACCGAGCCGTGACGTTGCCTAGCAACCGTTTAAGCTTAATAATGTCAATGGCCCTGGCTACCACGCATAGACAAATATTTAATCAACTCTACATTAAGAAAATAGGACACAAATTATATACTCTGACATTTACTCTACTGCTTATATAGCACATATTATATATACATAACCGCCCCGTTGGTCGAGTGGTTAGCGCAGACGCCTAACGTGTCACGGCGCAATGGGGCTCGGGTTCGATTCCCGGCGGAGACAGGCATTTATGTGATGAGCATAGATGTCTATGTTTCTGGGTTTGGTCGTTTATTAAATATATTCTCAGTATTTATATGTGTATTTCTATGTATTTGTATCGTTGTCTAACACCCTTAACACAAGCAAATAATTTGCTTACTTAGGGGTTAGATCAATGTGTGTAATTTGTCTTGATATTATTATCATTATTATTATAACGCTCATGTTTATGTTTACAATATTATCTCAGATGAGAGATGTGAATTAGGATTAACAACGTTCATATCTATAAAGATTATGTATTAAATAAAATATTATTTCTTTGATAGATGGTATCGGGAAACCGGCGGTGGCGTGCTCCGAGAGATGCGTGAAGGTGAAGGCGGGGGCCGGTACAGTATGTCGGCAGACGCACTGGCGATCCGGCGCGCCGAGGTGGCCGATGATGGCCGCTGGGCCTGCCGCGCTGCAAACACTCACGGACACATCACGCTTAGACTGCATCTGTCATTGCGGGCGCATCTCACCATACACGTACAACCGCATACACAAGTATGTTTCTTCATTTTTATTCTGTGTTTGTGTGTTTTAGGCGGTAAATATATTCGATTTGCTTTATGAGCAAGAAGAAATTCAAAATTAACAACCCCATCTTAATAAAATTATGAGCCTAAGGGTCTATACTTAAAACTAATTACAACAACGACTACATCTACGATTTGTGAGAAAAAAAACAGTTCAGTCATTTTTCCTGAGATTACTAATAGATTGGTTTTATTATGGCCCCTAGGTTTAATTTTTTCAGGGTTGGCGCAATATGTTATTTCTTCCACACTTTTCTAAGATACGACACCTCAATGTCGTCGATCCATAACGTCGGTCTTCTTCTTTTCTTATTGCCATCCACATTAGTATTTAATATTCTTCTTAGTAAATGCTTTTACTATCGTATCACATATGCAGCGCAGACATTACGTGACCATACCGCGCCACTTTGAAACTACCTTAAAAGTGTATTTAAATAAAGAATGATAAACTCGTCAGCAAGGTCAAGACTTAAACCCCTTTCGAATACCGATCCCGAAAGTCGCAGTTTATCATTTACGGTAAAATTTAAGCTTTAAGCTACCACAGCATCTTTTTTCCAGATAATTTAAAATATGTCGTGCAAACTATTTTTTTACTTTTATTTATTCTCGTCTCGCCAAACATCCATATATTAATTTTCATTTTAGCAGAATGCTTATTTTATTCCCAGCCAATACTGAGTGACGTACTTTTTTGGGGTATAACACTGGGATCAACTTCGTACTATCGTGGCGCTTATACTGTATAAGCCCAATGTGAATGTTACTATTTTAATTACGTAAATGTTTATCTTCTTCTTTTGGTAATATTCTATAATATATATACTTTTTAATTTTGTCTATCTTCCAAATCAAGATTTACTTTACTTCAAAATATCTATGATTTGGAGTAACCAATTTTTTAGGATAATAAGGTGTTAATTTTTTTGTTTATTATGGCTGGACAAGTAATGTGTGTTCTCAGCCTCTTTGTACTTTCTCATGTTATAAAATCTCAACATACAAACATCATTTTACTCTCTGGAACATACTTCAAAAACCAAAACATCAATCATTTCATAATACTTACGAACCCTCACGTACCCTTTTTTGGTGGTACCTCACACACCCAATACATTTAAAATCAAACCCTAAAAATAACAATCATAACTATAACAATTGTTTTGTCAATTATTATATTGACATCTGTTACATATTCTTGCACAACCCTATCTAATGCTATACCTACATCTTTTCGTTTTCTATCACCACTATAATAATAAATATTTACCAATATTCTTCACTTTAGCATCCTTCCACTACGTACATACATGCCACATTTATTCACCTTCTCTTTATTATATTCTTTCTCTTTCAGTCATTTCTACTATATACCGACTTGCACATCTCAGTCCTATCTCCTATTTTATGGGCTTGCGTTTTACTTCTCAGTCTGCGAACCGGGCGTCAGCCTGATGACAATCCTTCTTTCAAATGCTTGTAGATCGTTTTTGAGTCACATTCCAGATAAGTGGTGATGGACGGTATCCAAGCGGCGAATAAAAATATTTTATAACATAGTAACATCTATAATACATCCAAATTTAAATAGAAAAAAAAGATATATTTTATTTTTTAATTAATATAATTTTGTGCGTATATTTGTTCTGTGTGGTTGCGGTTTCCTGTAGAGTGACATGTTTTAAATAGCCTTTGCCTCAGAATAATTTGATTTCAATGTTTATTTTCGTGATACAAACCACAACATCAATTTTGCTCTGTTATTGTTTTGAATTCAGACATATTTAGATAGCGCTGATAAAACAAATACGGGAAAACAATGGCTATATTTTATAACGTCAAAATGATATTTGTTGAACTGGTTAATCTAATATTTATAATACATACTGTTATAAATTGTCGGTTTTGTTATACTTGTTTAATTCTTTTGGTTGAAATAATCCAAAGGATAGGTCCATGTAAAAGAACCGCCAATAATTTGCTTGGATACTCTTTTAACTTGTTGTGATTGTGATTTTTAACATATTATGTAATAATATCTAATAAGGTCTCTTGTTGAATCGGTTCTAAATTATATATTTTAAATGATTACTAATTATTAAAAAATGCAGTTATTAATTATTCAAACTTGCAACAAATAGTTATGCTTTTTTAATACATTTATAATACTTTTGCTGATTGAAATTCGAGTCACGTCACTGTGTTAACATCAAGCAAATATTTCGGTCCTGAACGTGTTTTAAATGCGAAATGAAAAGAAACACATAATTGCTTGTTACGTAAAAAAAAATGTTTTTTGTTCATTGAATATTTGCTGTAAAAGTATATAATTCTAGCTTAATTAATTAAGATAAATTATTTCGTTGTATCAAGACAAACGATATTTCTTCTTAAATGTAACATACTGGTCTCATTTATTCTAGAATTGGGACTTCCAAATTCAATAGAACCAGCTTAACCGTTGAAGGCAATTTAAGTACCAACACATCTTAATTGTCCATTTGTGTGTTGTTTATTTTATCCATTTGTGTGTTGCTAATAATAGTCTGAAAAGAAAAGTTTCAAACATAAAACCTTAAAAATAAGGCCTTCCTGATTGTTTAAGATTGAGAAGGGTGCCGTGGACACTTGGACCCTACCCTCAATTGTCAGCAGAACCTTTATAAATTGCAAATAAGATTGTTAGACCCTGTTTGTCCGCAGTTGATAGATGTGATTTGAAATAATTGATTCTGTTCCGATAATAGGTAGGTAATTATTATGTAATGTTATAATATTTCTGGTATAAGCTCTCCTAATATTTAATAAAAAATAATAAATGTTGTTTAATATTGTTTACTATGCGATATTAATATTTAATTGGGATGTATTAACGTAAATTATAATAATGTTAGGATAACTGTTAAGTTTACAATACACGAATAATTAATTAGCGACAAACCAATAAAATACATTCATAATAGGAGCAATAATGAACATTTATTGCCGTTCATTAAATGTGCATATAAATGGATGGGATTAGCATTATATACATTCATTATTTCACTATTATTACTGTAAATGTTACTAATGTTATAACCAAAGCAAAAAACCGAAAAGAGAAGCCGGATCCGCTTTTATATTACAAATCGGCAAGCATTTATAATTTCCATTTAATTATAAATGTTACATGTTATAAGTGTTGACAAAGTTATTTATATTATGTATTTTCTTTTATATTTTATTGTTCACAGAACTATAGATGATAATTAAAAACACTTTTCAAAATCGTTTTCGTTCAATTTTTTTTTATTTTACGCAGCCGTTCACTTACCTCAACATTCGCATTTGTTTGACATATTAATAGAATTTGCAATCACAATATTTTTTATACTTTTTTTACTTTACAGTGAGATAAAATTAAATTTATTAATTATACTGGTTGATGTTAAAACTGTACGTTATTTTAAGTCATAGCACAAAACCTGTAATTATTTACTTATAATCTTGGTAAATCGTCAAACACTAAACCAACTTCAAAAGATATTCAGTTCTAGAAATTTGACATATCCAAATATTTTATTTGTATATAATATGTATTTTACATATTCAATATTTCAGATGTGTTTTTCCAGTTTATGAGTACACCAAATCTTACAATGTTACCTGATAAAATGTTGTTATAAGTTCATCCAGTCTCCATAGCTGTACTAAATAACAATAAATTTGAAATTTTATCTCGAGTTGAACCATAAAAGTATTCTATTGACTTTTGTGAGAATTTCAGGATATCTTTGATCTAAAACTCGTAATTTTATGATATTTTATTGCGAAGTATATTTTGTAAGCGAAGTATTATTTCAAGTGACTGAATAAGGGTTTGAGTGAGTTTACAAGCGTATGAATATGTAGAGAAAAACCTTTTGCATACAAAATGTTTTTCTAGTGATTATAATATATTTATTGTAATCACTTCTACTTTTAAGAGTCTACTTTGCGCATAGCTACTACAACCAATTTTTAAATCTCCTTCCTGTACACAGGTTGTAAACAGCGGAGGCACAGCTATCATCAACTGTACATGGGCGGGCTGGCCCACTCCTCGTCTGGAGTGGCTTCACAACGGCATACCCGTGACAGCGGGTGTCACCGGGGGACGGGTGCGGCTGCAGCGCGGGGGGGAACAGCTACTGATAGGAGCAGTTCACCGAGCTGATAAAGGCGTATACCAATGCGTGGCCAGAAATGAAAGAGATTCCGCCCAAGCCAGCGCCGAGTTGAGGTTAGGAGGTGAGCTGATCGTCAATTTAATTGAGGTTTTCTTTCAAAAATGTAATTATTTTTTTTATATTATAATTTATATAATAAGACTTAATCAATTATTTATTTTTGCAGACACTGCACCAGAATTACAATACACGTTCATCGAACAGGTGCTCAGACCTGGTCAGGTGGTAACGCTCAAGTGCTCGGCAGTGGGTTCCCCTCCACCCCATTTTTCGTGGTTGCTGGACGGCCAACCTCTTAACACTATGGCCAGAGGACATAGGTGCCGATATTTAATTTACCTTTAAACAAGATACTAAGAAAAATAATTCGATTGAAAAGCAATAATTAATTGAGATCTATGTGAAGAAATAATACCGCTATTATAATTAATACGAAATATTGAACGTATCTTTATGCGTACACATTATTAAGAACGCATTTTATAATTTATTCCACTCAGTTTAGTATTTCACTATAGTAAAAATCAATACTCTAATGTAACTTTTATCCAGGTACAGCATAGAGCAGTTTGCAACTAAAAGCAACGAAGTGGTAAGCTACTTGAACATCACCGCGGTGCGCTCTGAAGACGGCGGCCTTTATACTTGTAAAGCTGCGAACTCACTGGGGGAGATAGCGCACACTTCGAGGCTGAATATTTATGGTAAGCAAAAAATATTTTGAAATATTTTGGTATATTTTCAAAATTAAAACTCCGAGGGTATTCAAAAGAATTATTCATTTGAAAATCAGATACATTTCTATTGGCTTCCATTATTCCAGATTCGTAGTCGTAAAGCAGGTGAAATCAACGAGAAAGAAAAAACCAATTCGTAATTCAGATACGATCTGTATTGCTGAGTGAAATCTTATCGTTCAATACACTTACATTTATTTAATATGGACGGTTTTGTTCAGGTCCGCCGTACGTGCGCTCGATAGGACCCATCAGAGCGGTAGCTGGCCGGGAATTGGTGCTCTACTGTCCATACTCCGGTTATCCCATTAGGTAAGTATTATAAGGAGTCAACAGAGCATATTATTATATATTTTATGATAAGACTTAGATTACGTAAGTAACTCAAAAATAAATATTTTACAAATATTAATGTAATATTTCTACCTAATATTACTTTGATAATAATATTTTGTAAGTATTCAATTTAACATTAAACTTTTAACGTCTTTCCAGACATCGCTAAGTGGTAAAAGATTTTATTTAGTAAATTTTTATTTTATTTTGGGGCTCAGCCCTTGTAATTACTTCCATTATATCTTATCTTTATGATTTAGGTCGGACTTTGGTATATACGAATTCCTTGCTAGGATTTTAATTACTATTGTTCTATAAGCACTTATAATTACATTTAATAGAAATATGGGTATAATTTTTACAATTAAGAATTGTTTTATTTTAGGTAAGTATTTTATTTTAAGAAATAATTATTTAAAGAAGTAAATCTTAGATTCTATAGCCTAAGAAAACGCTCAGAAATTAATTATTGCTACAAATGTGATCAATATGTTTATTTATTTCTTAAACATAGATTCAATTTATTAGTTCAAAAACCCATTATCATGTCTCTTAATAACTCTTTAGTTTTTTCGTAACATATTAATGAAAACTTTAGAAATAAAGTTACCTCCTGTGCCTTCAGCTCGGTGCGGTGGGAGCGAGGCGGAAGCCATCTGGAAGGGGGGACTGGTGCGAGCGGGGAAGGCGCTCTAACGATATCCCGCGTGGAGGCAGGTGGAGCGGGTGCCTACACCTGCAGCGCCATTGGGCCACACGGGGAGATCGCTCGACGAGAGCTACAACTTATCGTCAGCAGTGGGTATTTTAAAGATTCTTGTTAGACCCACTTTAATTTATTAGTCAATATTGATAATCAATTTCCTTAGATCCGCCCGAAATCGAGCCTTTCTCTTTCTCCGCTAATCTGCAAGAAGGCAAGCGTGCGCAGGTGAGCTGCAGCGTATCGTCCGGTGATATGCCCGTGCGCTTTGCTTGGCTCAAGGATGACGCGCCCATACCCGCAGACCTACAGGTGTGTTTGTGTGGACAGAACTTTAATTGGTTTATCAACAACTAAAAAAAAATGTCAGGAAACTTAATATTTGGTTAATATTTTATAATTAGAAACAAATATTTTTTGTCTATTATTTAATAAGTAGACAATACACAACAGAATACACGATCTTTAAGTTTTTGCAACAAAACACACTGCAATACAATATATAGTCGACCAATGATTGTTAGGTGGAAGAGCGTGGGGAAGACTTTTTCAGCCATCTCGTATTCAAAGACGTATCGGCTCGTCACAGTGGACTGTACACGTGTGTAGCATCCAACAGCGCGGCCAAAGTTAACTATACCGCGGAATTGGTGGTCAAAGGTAACTTCTACCAACCGCCACTTACCAGCACCTACCAGCACCTAGATGCACGCTTGCTCCGCACATGGATCACGGAACCATCGATGGTTATTTTTGCAAATCCGTTTTCAGCACTTGAGCACTCCATTCCGCACCGATCACGCTTTCGCACAATTCTTGTACAAGTCTTGAAAATTAATCTCGATATTTTTGTTTTATTTCGAAACTCCCGAGACGTTAAATTGTTTTAAACTTCAAGAATCAATCAAGGTTGAAAACTTTAGACAGCAGTATACAATTAACTCTGGATAACTTTGATTACGGATTTAAGTTTGAACGTTTTATATTTCAGCGCTCAGTTGTTAACCAATTAAAAAGGGTAGTCTCAACTTTGAAGTCCTATATATATAGGTAGTTTTAATTACATTGAAATGTTATCTGCTTAATCAAAACGAATATTTTTTTGTTTTGCTCAACGTTGGATTTCAGATTGCGATAAGGAAACGGTAAATTAATAATAGATTAGAATATATTTATGAAAAACTTTAGTCGTAAGTTTAATTTAAAAAGCATAACTTAAGGCATTTTATATACTATACATTTTTCCGAAGTGATATTTATTATAAAGGGTATAATTAATTATACAGAATATATATTTTGACTTTAATAGTCTTTACTTTCTGAACATATTTTTCAACAAAATTATTAAAATAAATTTGATAAAAACTGTTTCTTTAATCCAAACCTTAACATGGTAATTTGATATATATGTATGATTTCTAAATACCAAACAACTACTGTTATAAATAGTTTGTGTTTCTATAAATATTTTAATTTGCTGCTGGGATTCGTAAGTATACAATAAACAATGAATTGTGTCTACTAAGTGTTATGTGTCAAAGAAAACTTTGCTAGTTCATTTTTAACCTCCTCAATATGAAGACAGATGACAGACGTGGATAATATCTCAAAATCTAAAAAATTATATTTTTTTGTTTGTAAAAACTTAAATGAAGTACAAGTTTTATGAATACTAAGATCTTATAATCTATAGAAAATAGGTGTCTTATAAAGTTCAACTTTTATACGTGAAATTCCTGAAATATAATTTTGTAATTATTTATAAGTACTTCAAAATTTCTTTTATACAGCTTGTCGAAACTGATTATATTTAATTTTGAAAGTATAGATTCGTCATTCAGTCGTATCTCAGGTTTTTCCTTTTTGATCATTTCAATATCCATAATGATAGGGGTGAATTTACTCTTCACACAGTTTCCCCAAAGTGGCTCCGTGAACCAATGGATTCTGCTGTACTAGCTGGAGAGCAGCTGGCACTACACTGTCATACAACAGGATCACCTTCACCACATACCACATGGCTTAAACAAAGAGGTAAATATTTGATTTCAGTAATAACTAGTCTGACTGACCTCAATCTGATGAGATAATAGTATTTAACAGTGTTCATTTTTCAGTTGGATCCGCATCAGACTTTGTACCAATAGTGAATGTGGGAGGAAGGTTCCAGTTTCTTGCCAACGGAACTCTTTGGATTGAAGCAGCCTTACCTTACGATGAGGGCAACTACTTGTGCAAAGCTGAAAATGGAGTAGGATCTCCTCTTTCTAAAACTATATTTGTAGCAATTAATGGTACGTGAGTTATTCTTTGAAATTTAATGTTTGACAACCTGGCCTTTTCCCTGTTTTACTGAATAAGTTGTGTGGAAAATTTGTGTATATATAGTTTGTTTTCTAATAATTGTTTCTCGTGACTTCGTCCGCGTGCATAACAGGGAACGTAAGGTTTCTCCTTGAATTGTACCAAGAAAGAAACAGCTTTATCTAATTAATTTCGGTTGCTTTATTTTCTAATGCTATTCCATACTTTAGAGTTACAAATATTGGTCAGGATCTTCCACCTCCATCCCGATAAATACGATATTAATTGGATTATCGACAGAATGGTTTTCCAGAGGTTGCAAGTTGAATTCTGCCCATATCGAATAATTAAACCGTCTACATTTATTTAGCATTTATTTAATATTTAAATTTTTACAAAGCTTTGAACTTTAACTTCCTAAGTTTTTCATAAAGTTTTTAAAAACCAATAAAGATATACCTATATATATTTTCTTCCCTGCCTATAGAACCTACTTTTGTAACCTATAAAGGAAAACTGCAAAGCTAGTTTCCAACTTAATCTTATAGCAAATACATACTTAAATCTATATTACCGCCCGGTTGGTCGAATGGTTAGCGCAGACGCCTAACGCACCACGGCGCAATGGGGCTCGGGTTCGATTCCCGGCAGAGACAGGCATTTATATTGGTCGTTTATTAAATATATTCTCAGTATTTATATGTGTATTTCTAAGTATTTGTATCGTTGTCTAACACCCTTAACACAAGCAAATAATTTGCTTACTTAGGGGTGTAATTTGTCCTGATATTATATTATATTATATAATTTCGGCTATCAAATAGGCATTCTAAATGAATAGAACTACACAATGTAGACGACCAAAGGAGTCAGTAATCGCAAATTTCAGAGCCGGCTCGTTTCGAGGTGACGTCTCACAACGTGTCGGCACGACGCGAGACCGGTGCTACGCTGGCGTGTGAAGCGCGCGGCGACACACCACTTAGGGTCACGTGGTCAAGGGACAACGCGCCGCTGGACCTCTCCACGTATAGGCAAGCTGACATGAGTTCCCTTTACCCTTTTAATGACTTGAACAAGCCAGAATTACAAAAATGTATCTTTTATTCGCTTCTCGTAGAATGAATGAATGAATAAACATAAAACATTTTTTCCAGATTAAGTATCTCCGAAGCAAAGACTGATAGTGGTTTAAGGTCCCAACTATACATTAGCCGCACTGACCGTCAAGATTCCGGCGTCTATAAATGTCAGGCTGTTAACGCATACGGTCACAGCGACCATTACATTTACTTATCCGTCCAAGGTGTGTACTCCATTTTGAAGACCATTTTTATTATTAACTTTCTAAAATTGTCCATATGTCTAAACATAGTTTCATGTTCCCAGAAAAACCTGAAACGCCGCAGTCTCTATCAGTGACAGAAATTCAGTCGAGAGCCGTGCGTCTGTCGTGGAGTGCGGGCTTTGACGGCAACTCCCCGCTTCGTGGCTATACGTTGCAGTACACACCGCTCAGTGCGCAGGCGCGCGGCGAACGCTGGGACGGTGCCGTCGGTCTCAACGTCACCTGGAACGAACACGGCGCTGGGCTCCATGCGCACTCGCACGTCACGTGAGTCCTCAGACTTCGTTGAGCATAGTACAAAATGTTTACATGCGTATTCTATAAATATTACTAGAAAAATATTTTTCTACTCAACTTTCATCATATAAAAAAGAGCATTTAGGATTCTTACACCTTTTATACTAAGTCACAAATGCGAGTCTAATGGATATTTTAACATTTAATAATATTCTTTATTAATAGAGATAGTAGATTTATAGTAACACGATAAAAGTGTATGACTTTCAAGTTAATGTTAAGAATTATAGAAAATTTTACTTGTATGAAAACACGTATCACAAAGTTGGCCACTCCACCACACTAAGATATTTAACTATGAACAAGAAGGTCTCTAAATTTACATCATATGTAATATGTAGTATGTATGTGTATGTATAGTATAGATATAACTGCTAAGCCCTATTTTTTTATAAAATATATTATTATTTCTGTATTTAAGACTGACCAAGAAAGGCGACATTCACTACGAGGCGCTGCTGAGCGACCTGCGTCCCCACACTGCGTACATGATCCGCATCGCCGCCATAAATCAAATCGACCGCAGCGCATACACCGAGCCCGTGGTCGTCAAGACGCAGGAGGAAGGTTTGTGGGAGTATTCCACTATACCATTCAGTGTAACAAATCAACTGAGAACTGCCAAACACACTATTTCTCGTAGTTGATTCTGAAAATCTAGACGTCGGGACAAAAACCCTCTTCGTAGCGCCACCATTTATCGATGCGAAACATAGAAAGACATGATTATGACATTGTCTGAAAGACATGATTATGACATAACATTGTCATGTTATGTTATGTGCAGCTCCGTCGGAAGCCCCGAGCGGCGTGTCTGTGTCAGCGGGCGCGGCGGGTGAGCTGCACGTGTCGTGGGGAGCGCCACCGCGGGACGCATGGCACGGGGAGCTGCTGGGTTACTCCGTCACCTGCGCAGAATTGGGGCCAAATGCTGCTCCATTTCTCAATGCCACTAGGTACGAATATAAATACTCCGCACTCGTAAGTATTGACTCGATTTATCTTAACAGCCTCGTTGGCGAGTGGTTAGCGCAGACGCCTAACGTATTGCGGCGCAATGGTGCTCGGGTTCAATTCCCGACAGGGACAGGCACGTGATGTGATGAGATGAGTGAATACAGACATCTATATGTCTGTATTACTAAATGTGGTTGTTTATTAAATATATTCTCAGTATTTATAAGGTGTATTTTTATATATTTGTAACATTGTCTAACACCCAAATAATGTAACACAAGTAAGTAATTTGCTTACTTAGGGGTTAGATCAATGTGTGCAATTTGTCTATTTAATGTCCACGCGACGATCATGCTGACACGAAAGAATTAGATAAAAAAATCCTTTGACATTATGTTTCAGAACTCTAACGGTCAACGGTTGGTCGGCAACCGAGCTCACATTATCGGCGCTTAAGAAGTTCACTCGCTACGAAGTGCGCGTACGCGCTTTTAACGGCATCGCAGCCGGACCTCCGTCTGCACCCGTAACTGCCACCACGTTAGAAGGAGGTGATATAAGAGTAGTATAATATAATATACAGGGTTATTTGTTGTTATATATCAATATCTGAGTATGTAGCAATAGTGTAAGTAGGTAAGTCTTTACTTGTCATTATTGATTAATAATGAAGGTTTAAGAAAAGAGGGTAGGATTTATATTTTCACTTGTATCTGCTACTTAGCACAATAAACGTGCTTAATATATAATTACGAAGTTTTATTAAACATAATAGTGGCGACGTAGTGTAAACAGTTAAAATGGAGTGTAAATCAGTGAAATTTAGTGAATTTAACTTTCAAAGTGATAACTGGGACAATTACATTGAAAGGTTGAACTATTGTTTCGAGGCGAATGGCATCGTATCTGACGCCGCGCAAAGGACGAATCTTTTTACTGTTTGTGGGGCACAAGTATACGAAACAGTATTGGCGTTAATTACGCCTCGAAAGACTAGTGATGTGACTTTTAGGGAAATCGTAACTATTCTTACAAGACATTATAGTCCGAAACCTAACGAAATATCTGTTTCTTTTCAATTTTATAAACGTGATCAAAAAGAATCGGAATCAGTGTCGGAATATATTGCACAACTTAGAAAAATCTGTGCAGGTTGCAACTTTACGGACTTAGAGCGCATGCTACGGGATAGACTAGTATGTGGCATGATTGACAAGAAACTGCAATATGAGTTGCTGAAAAGAGATAATTTGCAGTACTCTGACGTTGTTGACACTATGTTATCTTCTGAAAGCGCAGTGAAAGATGTTCGCATGATGCAGGGTGCACCCAGCGGTAACATGCCGGTCATGAGGCAGGTTCTGATGCCGGCCGCGATAGGATCGTCGTCATCTTATGAGCCGATGGATGTCAATGCAGTGCAGTCAAAGAGCAATATATGACTGTGTTATCGTTGCGGCGATCGTCACGGTGGCGAGTGTCGTTTCACAAATGTTGTTTGTAATTTTTGTAAAAAGAAAGGGCACATTGAAAAAATTTGCATAGCAAAAAAGAAGAGTCGTGCTAACAAAATGCATTATGCTGATGGTGATGACATGCAACTTCATGGTATTTACAGTCTGGATACCACAACCTCAAGGATACCAGCTTACATAATAACAATTTTATTGGATAAAGTACCAGTGCAGATGGAAGTGGATTCTGGAGCTGCCTTTACAATATTAAATGAGCAGACCTGGAGGTTGTTACACTCTACTAAGACGTTGCAGGTTATGCCTAAGAGGCTGCGTACGTTGAACAATTCACCAGTGCAAGTGATGGGACAGGCTATAGTACAAGTGCAATATAGAGACATTAAATGTAATTTAGGTGTAGTGATAGCTAAGGGTTCTGGCCCAAATCTACTGGGCCGTAACTGGTTCCAAGCATTGGATATTACTCTTAATATTAATGTAATTGACACAGACATGACAGATATTAATGAAGTAGTTAATAAATATCCTACAGCTTTTAGGAATGGTCTTGGCACATACAAGGGAGACCCTGTTGACATACAAGTTAAACCAAATGCGTGTCCTAAATTTTTAAAAGCGCGACCAGTACCTTATGCATTAAAGGAAAGAATTAAAAAAGAAATTGACAGATTAGTGGAGGAAGGTGTACTTAAACCAATAGCATTTTCAGCATGGGCGACACCCGTCGTGCCTATAGTAAAAAGAAATGGAGACATAAGATTATGTGGGGATTATCGTAGTACCGTGAATCAGGCTACCGAGTCTGACACATATCCTATGCCGCCAGCAAGTGAAGTATTCGCAACTATTGGAGGTGGTCGTTATTATACTACGCTGGATTTGGACAGAGCTTACACACAAGTCATGGTAACGGAAAGGACCGCAAAACTGTTAACTTTAAATACATGCAAAGGTTTATATTCTGTTCATCGATTAGCTTTTGGCGTAAAGGCTTGTCCTGGAATTTTCCAACGGCTCATGACAGCACTGCTGGCTGGAATTCCAGGAGTAGCGGTACTGATCGATGACATTTTAATTAGCGGTCGCACATTTATGGAGATGTCTCAGCGTCTAGACACAGTATTATACCGTATTGAAAAATCAGGGTTGCATCTCAACAAAGATAAGTGTAAGTTTGCAAAACATCAAGTGGAATTTTTAGGCTTTGTGATTAATGCGGACGGTATTCATCCTTCTCAGAGCAAAGTGGAGTCGATCTTTAATACTCCTGAACCTAAAAATATTCAGCAATTACAAGCATTTTTGGGTTTGTACAATTTTTATGAGAGATTCATACCTCATAAAGCCACTATACTGAAGCCGCTACATAGATTGCTTGATAAATCTAAAATATGGCAATGGACGGATAAAGAGCAAACCAGTTTCGATACTGCCAAGCAGTTATTGTCATCAGAGTTGACTTTAGTACATTATGACCTACATAAACCCTTGGTACTTACTTGTGATAGTTCTGAATATGGGCAGGGCAGTACTATCTCATGTTATGGGAGATGGAACGGAACGGCCAATTGCAATGGGATCCAGAACTTTACACATACATGAGAGGCGCTACTCCCAACTCGATAAGGAGGCTACAGCAATTGTATTTGGGATAGTTAAATTTCAAAATTATTTAATGGGCAGGTCTTTCACAATTGTCACGGACCATAAGCCATTACTTGGTATATTTAATCCTAATAGACCGATGCCTGCAGCGTTGTCACCTCGTTTAACAAGGATTGCATTAATTCTTACTTCACATAGTTATAACCTTATTTATAAGCCAGTTCTTAATGAATCTGAACAAATTTTCAATGATGTTCTTCTCATGGCTGAGACACCTGCTGATTTTCCAATTGATACAGAGCATATAGCATCAGCAACTAAGAGAGACCAAATTTTATCACGTGTTTGCCATTATATACTGAAAGGATGGCCAGCCAAGGTTCCAGACAATGAAATACGACCATATTGGTTGCGGCGTTCAGAACTCTCTTTACATGAAGATTGTATTCTACTGGGTAGTCGGGTAGTGGTTCCACCATCATTACATAAGATAGTTCTATGTACTCTACATAAAGTTCACAGTGGCATGGTTCAAACTAAAGCTTTAGCCAGGAGCTATGTATGGTGGCCACAATTGAATCATGATATTGAAGCTTTGGTCAGTAATTGTAATAAATGTTTAGAAAACAGGCATATGCCTTCAAAAACTAGTTATGAGTGGATCATGCCTTCTAGACCTTGGTCACGCATAAATGTGGATTTTGCTGGACCTTTTCAGAATAAAACATTTTTGATTGTTGTGGATGCTTATTCGAGATGGCCAGAAGTATTAATTGTTAATAATATGACTTCGGGAACAGTCATCCAGCATTTAAGAAATTTATTTGCTACTCATGGATTGTGTGAAACTTTAGTCTCTGACAATGGAACGGCCTTTGTATCCTTAGAAATGGAAGATTTTCTTAAAGCTAATAAAATTAAACATATCACTACAGCACCTTACCACCCGGAAACTAATGGTTTAGCAGAACGAATGGTTCAAACAGTAAAGGACAAATTGCGTAAAATGGAAGATATGCCATGGAATATCAAACTGCCTAATTTGTTGCTTGGATTGCGTGCAACTCCTTGCACACCAACTAATAAGAGTCCAGCTGAACTTTTAATGAACAGACGTTTACATACATTACTTGATACACTACACCCAGATAGTCAGGAAAGAAAAAAAAGAACACTTCAAATTTTGAAAAATGCACAAAAAAACAACAGAGAAACAAATATAGGTCTTGACGTAATGTATAGAAACTATGCTAGAGGACCGCGGTGGCTACCGGGTACAGTAATTGATAAAAAAGGACCATCAAATTACCAGGTGGGTACCAAGGAAGGTACTATATATATAGACATATTGATCAATTAATTAGAAAAAGACAATCGCCTGAAGAAGCACAAATTCGAGAGAAAGGAGAGAGATTAGAGTGACGTAATTCAGTAGAGGAGAGAGAAATGAAATAACAGACAACGACTTGAAGAATGAAATAAGTGACGGTGAATCAAGAGAGCGAGCAACTGACAGTACTTTAAGGGAGGAAATTATTGAAGTACCAAGCGAAGAGAAGTGGGCAGAAATGTTGGGTATACCAACTAATGTTGAACCTACTTCATCTGGTGGCAAGGTTAAAAATAAAATAAACACACACCCTAGGTCACCCTATGATAGACAGAGTAGGTTCTATAGTTTCATGATGTGATTTATTGTATTCATGTATTCTGATTTGAATTGGTTTGTGGTAAACAATAATATTGTTTAAATTATATATTAGTATTTATAAGTTCTCATACTAGCAGCTATAAGTTGTGTGTATTAATAATAATTAAGATCTTTATTATTTATTGTATATATATGGTTTGTTACTTAGGGGAAAGATATGTTATATATCAATATCTGAGTATGTAGCAATAGTGTAAGTAGGTAAGTCTTTACTTGTCATTATTGATTAATAATGGAGGTTTAAGAAAAGAGGGTAGGATTTATATTTTCACTTGTATCTGCTACTTAGCACAATAAACATGCTTAATATATAATTGCGAAGTTTTATTAAACATAATATTTGTAATTAGTTGACCACCTCTTACAGGCAGCCTCTCTACATCAATCCCAACAACATTTGTTCTAAGACTTTGAATTGCACTTTGCATGGCATTCTTTTGTAAAGAATAGCACGGTATCTTAACTATATGGTTGGTCGTGCAGTGCCAGAGGCAGCCCCCACGCACGTGTCGTGCTCGTCGCTGTCGTCGTCAAGTGTGAAGGTGTCATGGGAGGCGCCCCCGATGGCGCTGCGCGGAGGCATCGTGCAGGGGTACAAGGTCATCTACGCACCGCTGTCCATCGTACATTGTTAGTACATTTCTTTTTTATCACACTATCATGGCATGAATAGTATTGTTATTCTCGCCGGATACTCTAATAAAAAAATAATTATACAATATTAGGACCTCTTTTTAAACCTGACGATGCCAATTCGTAGCCAGACAGCCACACAGATACATAGATACACAGATACATAGATACACAGGTCTAACTTATAAACCCTTTTGGTTTGAGTCGGGGTTATTATAATTTTAATTACCATCTGTTCAAACTATTTATGCTCCGTCAGTTGGCCAATGTTGGGGTTTTTTAAATAATTCTACCTTTTTAAAAGTCATGCTTTGTGATCTTAAAAATTCACCTTTTGTTCAAAAGAAAAATCGATAATTGAATATAAATATTCCATGGCGATCAGCGGAGGGGGCGGAGATGAAGCGCGTTTCAACGACAGAGACGTACCTACATACGCTGCACAAGTACAGCAACTACTCGCTGCAGGTGGTGGCCTTCACGGGCGCCGGGGATGGCAAGCGGAGCGCGCCCGTCTACTGCATGACGGAAGAAGACGGTAGGCATCCATGAAACTTGGATTCACATAGGATAGGATTGGATCGTATCATAGAAATCAATTTTCAATGAAATGCATTAAACTTGACTCACAATAATTAGCTCCATTATATAAAATAATTTTGAATGTTCAATTATAATATTATTTGCTACTTTCAGTACCATCGGCACCTGAGAAAATTAAAGCATTGCCATTTTCGAGCGACACTGTGCTGGTGAGCTGGCTGCCGCCCCTGCATCCCAACGGCATCATATCGCACTACACCGTCTACTATAGAGAAGCGGGGCGGTGAGTTGTTCAGTTATATTTATACTGAGGCATAAATTTTATGAATTTGTTCTATATTAAATTTAAATATATATAAATATATATTTGCAATAATTATACATATGATGAAAGCATAAATATTTTAAAATAATTGAAACTAAAAGTTACAATATAACGACACCCATTAAAACTTGAGTAAAAAGTGTAGTTTAAAATTTTTGGCGCAGGTTAGGCAAGCACTCGACGTTCACAGTGTCCGCTGACAAGTCTCCCGAAATGGAGTTGATGTTTCAAGTGAGAAACCTGCTGGAAAACCAGCTCTACGAGTTCTGGGTATCCGCAACCACGGGTTCCGGGGAGGGGGAATCTACGCTGGTGGTCGGGCAAGGCCCCAGCTCCAGAAGTTAGTATTCTCGATCGTTTTAGTGAAATGTAAACCAATAACAAACGGTCAGAAAAGTAAAAGTTGATAGGAGTCGCTAACTGCTAATAAGCCGACACATCTTCAGTACCTGCGCGGATCGCGTCGTTTGGTGGCACGGTGCGCGTGGGCCCGGCGCGAGGCGCGCTTCTGTCGTGTGCGGCGGTGGGTGCCCCGGTGCCTCGCACGCGCTGGGCGCACGCACGCGCCCCCGTAACGCACCACCGATACTACCAGGTCACCCGGGCCGGACACCTGCATATACGGGGTACACAAATCTTTAATAAAGTCCACAGTTGCCCAAATCTCCAGCCCTCTGCTGTTCCTCGGTTTGGTATTCGTATTTATTGACTATTAACGGTATAATAAAAACGTTTAGTTTTCATATTTTAAACCTTAGAACTAATATCTAATTTACAATCGTGAAAAACCGTCGGCAGCTCTTAGTGGAAAAAGTATAAAAGCATTCGATGTTCCCGCTTCAGAGGTGAACTCCGAGTCCTCCGGCAACTTTACGTGCACCGCTACCAACAGCATAGGCGAGGACTCCATCGTGTACGTGGTGCGCGCGGAGCGTCCCCCCGCGGCGCCCGCCTTGTCACTGCAGTACACCACCGCCACCAGCATCAAGTTGCACTGGAGGCTGATGGACACCGAGCAACCTGTCCTCGGTGGGTGATCCTCATGTCATTATGGTCTGGAGAATATTGAATTCATCATTAGTAATATCGTCGTAAATCCAGTACCTTCTGTTATAATATCAATTTTAAATACTGGCCGATTCCTGCAACTCGAATGTAAACTACAAAAGGGTGTCCGGAACACGTTTGGAATGTTAGTTAGAGTTAGAGTCAGAACTATTGATCGACTCCGAGAAACTAGCAGTATTATTCGCATTTTTGTATAGATAACAATCTTAACAGACTTTAGAAAAGGAGGAAGTTCTATGTTCGACAGTAGGTACATATAGCATATGGTTTGTTCGGTTATCGATAAGGCAGTATACTAAAAGTTAGACGATAATAAAGTTTATGCTCATGTTGTCCTTTAAATTTAACCTCGTTATTCTTTTAGTACCTCTTTATAGTATTTTTGTACATACCTACATAGTGTGTGAGCGTCCAATATATTAAAATCCAACCCTTCCTATATTATCATCAAATTAAGTGTATTATAAACATCCTTAGTTTATCCCTTTTCAGGTTATATACTCCAATACAAACAGGCATCAGAAATCGAGTGGCACAGTGTTGAACTTTCCCCAGAGCAAACTTCTTACACGATGGATATGCTGAAATGTGGAACAACTTACAATGCAAAAATACAGGCTCAGAACAAAATATCTCTGGGACCTCCAAGTGAAATACTGTCAGCTACTACTAGGGGAGGGCGTGAGTTCCTTCTATATCATTTGTATTGGATTGTATTATATTTTCTATATCATTTGTATTGGATTGTATTATATTTTCTGTATCATTTGTATTGGATCATTTTTATGACAACATTCGATCCCTATTATTTTTATTAGCCAAACGTAACCAATAAATTAAAAATTGTTTCAAATAGTCTTTTTTCCGGGTGCACGGAGCTTTTGCTATATTTTAGACATTAATATAACAAGTAAGATATAAGTTTTATCAGATTATAATGCTTATACTTAAAGGTCCAAAACCTCCCAAACCGGAAGAGCACGTGCACACCAACGCGACGGCTATCAAGATCAATCTATACGCGTGGCGCGATGCAGGCTGCCCAATTCTCGGCTTCAGAGTAGCTTACCGACGAGCGGGAGACGAACATTGGATACAGGTAATGTAAAAATATACTACACGGAGTCTTCTCCATGTGTGTTTGTAAACAAAAAAAAATACGTTTCCCATTAAATTTATAAATATTATTAATTATGACAGTGATATAATTTCGTTCATTGTACAACATACAGGCGGGGTCGGAGCTAGGAGCGGCGCGTCATGTGGTGGGCGCGCTGGCTCCGGGCGCATGGTACGAGCTAGCCGTGGAGGCTTGGAGCGACGCAGGTCGAGAACGCGTCACGCTGCTCGCCGACACACACACACTCGCGGGAGGTGCGGTGCTCGTGACTCGCTTATTATGTTAATCATAGAAAATCAATCACTTTACTAAAATCATTTCATTTTCCAGGCCGCATACCCCCTTTGCGCGTAACGCCACCCGCTGGCGGTGCTCGCACCGGTGCAATGCGTACGGCCTTAGCCTGGTGTGCCGCAAGCGCACTACTGCTGGTGGGCGCGCTAGCCGCGCTGCTGTGTCTGCTGCACGCTAAGCGCAAGTGAGTCTCCCTGTCCCTTATCTTCTATACTCATTGATGTTGATCTTTTTATGTTGGCATCTCGAACCTGGCGATGTAATACCAAAAACTAAAATTTTATTTATTGAATCTCGCAGATTCTTCTGCTTTTCAAACGACCACTATTTGAGGGATAACAGAAAATTGAGCGAGAGCAATGAAGCTGAAAGAGAAAAATTAAGAGAAGGGCATAAGCTATACTCGTCGTCATCGATTAATGGAAATGAGAAATCTAATGACGATTCATCAGGTAAAATGGTATAAATTGAAATAAAAGATTCGATCGATTGCCAGTTACTACAGACCTTTGTAAATCACGACAACAATCTCTCCAGCGGAGCTGTACGAGATCAGTCCGTATGCGACATTCGGCGGCGCGGCGGCGCACTCGCTGCAGTTCCGCACGCTGGCGCGACGCGATGACGACGCCGCTCCGCCGCACCGCCGCCGCCGTCGCGCTTGCGATCACTACCGATACGGTAAGGGATAGGGATCCGATCTACTAATATTTTATCACCTATTAATTATATCATATTAGTAAAAACTTTACCCGTGCGATCCCACAGACGAGTCTAGTCTGTCGAAGTGCTCGACAGTGGAGGCGCGTCACCGGCTGCGCGCCGCACCGGCGCCAGCGCCTGCTCCGCCACACTGGCGGGAGCGCTCCGACTCCGACGACTACAGTGACAGCGCCGCCAACACCACCACTAAGGGTAATAACCCGCATGAGAGACCTTCTCCCTGCCCTTAAAACAAACAAAATACTTTTATGTGCGAGTACGAGTTGAAAACCTTAATGTTTACTTAATAATAAACAGACAATGGAAAAATAAGTATTAAGTTAATAACTATTTTAAACAATTAATTTATGCTTTTGATAAAAATTTAATAACCTCACCGAAATTAGTAAAAGTTTTATATGTTAATAGATGACTTATTACCGAGAGTCACATTTGACATTGTAGACGAAGGCGCGGGTAGCGGTTTGTTTAAAAATAAACCCATAATAAGTAGTATAAATAACAATATAATTATGAAATATTATTTCGGGCCAGGCTCAGGTGGCTCGGGTGGCGGCAGCGCGTACGGCAGCGGGCGGCGCACCGCCAGCAGGTAGACCAGGTACCTCCCCACACCTCGCACGCACCCTCACCCCCACTACGACTCCCACATACGCACCGTAGCCACATCTCTACGGACAATTCGACATTGCATGCATAGTGACGCACTCGTACCTCACACTTAATTATTCATATCAGTAGTTACATTTAATATTGTGAGTTCCTCCTCAATGCATATTTTTAACACTGATGATATTATCAAATTATTCAAAATATTCGCTATAGGTATATTAATCTACTAAACTTCGTCTACTTCATATATGATTGGTAAAACACAATATTTTTATATATAGTGGTGGTCAAAACGGAAGCGATGGGCTATCGGGGTCCTTCGCGCCGGTGCCGCCGGATATATCCTCGTTAATAGACAAGTGAGTGACTTTTTACAAATCTTAATAAACACCTCAAAAAAAATTGCTTTCTCTTTTACGTATTACTCTGTATTTTGTAAGAATTACCTAAAAGATCAACGCCCGGGCGCCACACCTACGCTCAGAGTTAATACCAGTTCAGAGGCAACAAATACATTTTGTAGGAGAAAACTAAAATTTTTAAAACTATTAATTTTAAAAAGTCGTAGAACAAATGTTGTTGCGATTGACGTAGAGAGGCTGCCTGAAAGAGGTGTCCAATTAATTACAAATAACCCTGTAAGGGCGAATTGTGTAATATATAATCTTTAACATGTTTTCTAATTCGTACAGGTATCAGCAGAGAAAAGAACAAGAACGTCGGGAATGCACGATACACGTCTAACATTCATGGTCCATTTTAGATTTTATAAACATAATAAACTGAGGACAAACAAAATCTTTATGCCGTTTTACCTGTACCTAATAGATAGAGTTTTGGATGGAACAAGCTTTTGCTTCAATATTTGTCATTAATATACTTAATGCCCTTATTTTCAGATATTGCGACTCCAGGAGTTATATTATAGTATTAAATGTGTTTATTTATTCCAGCATTTTTTTCAAATAATATACATAAAAATATATCTGTAATGATTCGTAATAAAATAACGAATATTCCAATTAACTGCCTGAATGTATGACTGAGTCTAAATTTCATTGCCAATCTAACTTTTTTATAACACTAAGCTAGGCCTACTACTACTTCACTCAACTTTACACTACAATCTGAATGTTTTTTGTATTACACAAGGTGTTTTGAAGTCATTGTTATAATCATTTAACGCAAGCACGCTCGCAACTCTGTCACAAATCTATATTCATATTTTGTAATAGGCATTTTGTAACTCCAGATTTTAAAGGTAATCTTTTACATTTGCTAGAATGTGATCACGTCTTTCGACTCCCCATAGCTAAGTGTTAAGAATATTTGTTATATAGAGAATATTTATATATAATGTGATTTATTAAAACGCTGTTAATCATACGGTTAGATTTTAAAATGACTTGTAAATATTAGTAATGTACCTAAATGTGTTTGCTGTGAGATATTATAGTCATTTAATGGCATTCATTCTAGGTTTACAGAAACTGAAAATCGAAGCTTACCTTTTCTGTTGAATAATCTGTAGGTATTGTTTATTTACGTTATATCTAGTATATTATTTAATAAATAATATAGTAGACGTTAAACCTAATATTGGATCTTATAAGCAAAGCGCTAAGTATTATGCGAGTAGGTATATGTAACATCTATTTACTTTACTTTATATATTTTTGTATAGATATTATTATGGGTATTTGTTAGAATTACATCGGTTTTCGTAAAACATAATAAATCTCACAGCAGACTTTTAATATTATGTACCTACTATAAAGATGCGCAATGTGCGTATAATTAAATCTTTACCAACTCATCACAATAATGCCTAATGTCTATCTGTATTGTTGTTTGTTTCCAACGTAAAATGTATCTTTAACGCCAAACAATCTATACTTAGCTATAAATTTAACTTTAAATGTTGCTACTTTTTTGATATTAAATAATATCAAAAATGGGAGTATAGCCCAATATTGTGCGTAAATTATATCTAAATGAAACAAATTGTTACTCAATGTTTCTTTTTCATTTGAATAACAGAATATTTTTCATATCGGTCATTTTATATTTTGGCGCTTTTAGCTTACGTTTGACATGTTATACAAAAAAAAAAAAACAATTTAATTTATAATTCTAAACAAGTCTAGTGACGCTTAGAATAAAAGTTATAACTTAAAATTAACACGGCTGTTCCAAACCGCAAAGGATACATATCATTAAAATAGACTGCTAATTTGTAAGTAATTCGTACTTAATTCTTTTACCGTATTGTTGGTTATGATAGTTAATTAGCCTTTAATTATACAGTATTGTATAAAAATCTTTCTATATACATGTTGTGTAATAAAGTTGTAAAATTAATATTAGGACAAAAGAATGGAATAAAATTGTGTGTCGTAATATTGTTTTATTTTATATTTAACACCTGTATATACATCGTATTTTAGGTTTTTGTTCCAGAATAAAAGTTTATTTTTATTTTTTAATTACTATTTTTTATTAATTTGCCTATTTTGACCCCTAGTTAAATATAAAAAATAAAAGTGAAAAATAAAAATGAAATCCTAACCCCTATAATAATAATAATAATATATTATTATTATAAATATTATTATTAGTAGTAGGCTTTATTATATGAATACGTATACAAACTTACACACCATATACTTCTACTAATAAATGCTATTATAATTATAAAACTGTAAATCTATAATTTTATCTATCTTATATATAATTTTTATGGCTAGAATTGTCCAGAAAATTATCCAAAATAAATTTCATATTTACAATTACAGTTAAAATAGTCCAAAAAAGGTATAAATTAAATTTAAATATAACTATAATATAATACAAGTAAGATTACATTTTTCATCGTAGTTTTACAAGTAGGTAAATATTATTTTACATCTGCCATCTGATTGGCATGTACGAATTCGCAGCCAGACATTTTTTTAATGCTGGCAACATTTTATTTCAGTATCTACTTTGCTGTTGTGCGATAATGTCGTACAATTAATGTATTATTTCTAAACAATAAATCAAACCTGGTTGTAAACCTTAAAGTTATAACAATATTTATATAAAAACATATTTCAAAAGTATTCATAAATTTGAATAGAGTATTAAACAATATTAAGTGTAATGTTTTGATTCTTTTCGACGTCTATTGATTTATTGTTAGCTAGTGACCTGTTTTTCGTATTTGTTATGTGAATCTCGTAAATAATTAATAGTAAGCGGGCTCTGAACAGTTGAAATGTTCTGTGAGGGATGTGTTAATAATTCATTTAACTATTAATTATGATAATATAAGTAAAGACGTATACGTAATGCGTAAAGTTTTTTAATTAGACAAAATTCAGTTTAATAGTTATGGTTTTTCCTCAACAATGATGACGCCTATAGAGGAGAGAAAAGATGAAAAGGTATTAAAAGCACTGGTTTTGAGTGTTTCATTTTCTTAAAAATATTTTTACCTAAAGAATCTATGCTGACCCCTGCTGAGACAAGGCTATCTATTACATACTGCTTGATAAATAATAACTAAATGAAACCACATTATTATAAAAAAAATATCCAAGCTTTATAATTAATAAAACTGTATAATTATTCTGTGAATTGTCTATTGTACTTTAATATTTATTTTGTAATGTAGTTACAAAATACATAAGTTATAAATAGATATAATATCTATATAACTGATAATATTTACTTTATGTAAACATTATAGACCTTATTATTTTATCACATATGATTTTTTTGTTTGACCGGCCACTTCTTAAATTACATCATATTTCTATCTCAAAGTTAAACAGTGAAATTATTATCATTTTGTCATTAGTTATCACTTCACCTTATTCTACTTTGAGATCATGACATCTTACTTATTGCTTTTGTATTTGATTATTGATTTTAAGAGACTAGTGAACTCTGTTACTTATTTTGAGGAAATGTGATCATTGCTAGATGATCTGTTTAGATTAGAAATTATAAATTAGCATACAAAAAATAGGGGTTCCTTTGCAAAAAAATTAATAAAAAAATATATTATAATAATTTTTACTTAATTACATGTTCAATATGCATTATGCAGATATACATGCATGTTATAAATATCTGTATCATGCAGCTGACATAAAAAATATATAATAGTCGCAAGTTCGACCTTCACCTGCATTTCTAACAATAACTTCTACACAAGTGGGTTGACAATGACTGCCACTATTACTGACACCTGTTGTTTTACCTTTTCATTTAAAATGTCCTGAATTAAGTTGCTTTAAGTGTGAGTCTTTTATGCAATGAGCAAAAGTTTTGTGCAATAAGTGGAACTTTTCCGGTTGAATAAATTTATGAAAAGAAAATGTTTTATGAGCAAGCTGCAAGTTCTTTACAAATTTTAAAATGTTCTTTTGAATGTTAATGCCCATTTAAAAGAGCATGTTTAATTTAGGTCTTATATTAATATTTATTTATATATTATATTTTAAATGCAAGAATAAAAAAGTAAACAATACTGTAGATGTGAAGTATATGTTTGACCATTACAGTTGAGTTGAACATAAGCTATAAAATCTACATATTGTCATTCTGCAATTTATTTGTTACTCTATTTAAAAGAGGCTAGTATCAAAGTGTTTTCAGTCATGTAGATTATGCCATATTCTTTGGATACTCTCGAAAACAGGCTAATAGCATAATAAATACAGAAATCTGAAATTGCAGATCCGCATGGGCATGGTGCAGGTGTCGGACGGCAAGTCTCGGCCGCGGCCCGCGCGTCTGCTGCTTACCATGGAAGCGGTGACGGTGCAGCGCGAGGTGCCGTTGCCGCCACCCAGTAGAGACAAGAGCGTGCCGCACGCCAGGGTTAGTGTCGGAATATAACTCTAGAAGAAGCGTTTTGTTTTGCAATTATTAATATGTTTATGGACGAATGATTTTTTTTTTTGTGTAAGCCAAAAGCAATTTTGGAACAGAGGATAATTTTAGTATTATTATTACCATTCCCTCATTCTATACATAAGAACTCTTAGCAAGGAAGAATTCTATTCCAGGAGCGTATGGTACAAATAACCCGCCAAAAAGTAGGAGGGTTAGGTCTTAGTATAAAAGGTGGTTCAGAACACAAGCTGCCCATTCTGATCTCCAAGATATACAAGGACCAGGCGGCAGACCAGACGGGGCAACTCTTTGTCGGAGACGCTGTCATTAAAGGTGTGTTTAATTATTTTTCTAATTAAAGCTACGTGAACCATGATTATTATTAAATATATATTTACCCGGTTATCACATATGAGTTGAATCATAATATTAAAAGCTTTGTTTTCTGGAAACTTATTTTACAGAAAAATACACACTGTTATTTATTTTAACCCCCAATCCAAAAAGAGGGGTTTTATAAGTTTGACCTGTGTATCTGTGTGTCTGTCTGTGGTATCATAGCAGCCAAACCGGTGGAAAGATTTGAATGCGGTATTTTTAATTAAAAGCCTGGTGCCTCGAGATTTCGGTTCTTAATATGTTTGGTCGAAATAAAAGCACGCGCCTCTAAGATATGCAGTAGCGGATTTAGGCTTAGGCCCGTGAGGCCCGGGCCCAGGGCGGCAAATTTTGAGGGGCGCCAAAATTTTTAAGATGACTAAAATTTAAAATCGATTGGGTTTTCTGTAAACTGCAAGACCAAATTTTAAAGTTTATTTTATTGCGCACTTACTATCGAAACATAGTACCATTCTGAGGGTAGAATTTCTTTGTTAAAATAATTAATCAGGCAAGTCCTAAAAGTTGTTAAAAAAATAAATGTTTAATTTATACCTGAATTAGATTTCTTATTATTATTGTTATTATTTTAATTATTTTATACACACACACACACATATATGTACATATATGTTTATATATATATATATATATATATATATATTTATCTTTTGTAACGGTATATGTATATACATATACTGTTACAAAAGATAAAGGGCGCCATATCGTCTCGGGCCTAGGGCGTCCTCAAACCTAAATCCGCTACTGAAGATATGGAGCTTTTATTGGTGATGGTGAAAAGTTCTTATGCAATATTGATAGTAAAAACAAGTGTAAATTTGTGTGTTCGTAGGTTCGTTTTAGTACAATATAGAAACCATTTTAAAAAGCAGAAAAAATAAATAAACTAAAAAAAAAGGCATGTAAAAAGGATACAACTACGTAAAATAGACACCATGGTCAAAATACATACAACAGTCCCCTGACGCAACGACTTCAATAAGTAAATAACAATATTAATTTTATCCTTTTTAGACGTCTTTTATATAACTATGTTTACTTCATGTTATCTAAAGTCAATTAATTATAAATAAGGGTGTTTTATTTTTAATCATTGTTCATATTTCCCTTCAACATTGAGATTGCTGTTAACTGGTTCAGACTCAAAAGTTATGATCTCCATTAAAATAATAATTGCCATATTGCGTGTAGGTAATACACATTGCATATTATTCTCCACTAGGATTACACTAAATGCAAATGCACTCAATTGAGGACAATTAAGAATGTTAAATAGTTCATAATTAAGCTATATACAGACTTTTCTAGAATTTTATTCTTTTTTTTATATCATCACTTCATTGGCCCTTGGGTAATTATATTTTCTGTCATGCTCGAAATATTTAACGTTACCATTTCGCTTTAAATTTTAACTTACGTAATTTAATTGGAATACTTCTACACGTTTCTAGGTCAGTTAGGTTAATAATATATGAAATAACTTTTTTAACTGTTTTTCATAAAATGTTTCGACGCCACATGTTAATTAGAAATGAAGAACATTTTATAAAAATTAATATAAATAAGTTTAATCAAATCTCTGAGTTTGTTAAAATTTTATCATATGCCTATACAGATGATAACTATACTTCATATTAACGAAAAATATATCAAAATATAAATAATGACCCATTTGCGTTTTTATAAATATTTCTGTGATAGGTTTTCATAGCAAATAATCTAGTTACAATGATTATATTTTCATTTATTTACGTGTATAGAGCAAAAGGAATTATTTGTATTGAATGACTAAACTGCAAAGCGACACGGAACGCGTGTCCATTACACTTGTGGGCTTTTATCAGCATTAGTATATTAATTGAATTTAAGGATATTATTTTATAACATACAACTCTAAACAGTACTTTCTTGCTGGTTTTAGAACTAATAATAATATAATATAATAATAATACGGGACAAATTATACACATTGATCTAACCCCTAAGTAAGCAAATTATTTGCTTGTGTTAAGGTTGTTAGACAACGATACAAATACATAGAAATACATATTGTAAATACTGAGAATATGTTTACTAAACGACCAAACCCAGAAATACAGACATCTATACTCATCACAATTATGCCTGTCCCTGTCGGGAATCGAACCCGAGCCCCATTGCGTCTCTATACGTTAGGCGTCTACGCTAACCACTCGACCAACGAGGCGGTTATAATGAATATAGGGATAATAGATCACTAAAAACTCACAAGATTTTTACAATATTCTGTATTTTACAACTTATTTCCTGTTTTATTTTAATCCGACATATTGTTTTGCCCAAATCGTTTTACCGTTAAGAGAGGTTTTAAATTAACCAGCACTTTAGTTCATCAAAATTGCTTGATTGAAATTGTTTTTATACAAAAAAATAGTCCAACTTTTTATAATGAAAACAAGAATAAATCCTTTTCGTTTTCGGAGTTATCGGAACACACTTTTGATTTTAATAACATTCTTCAATATTCTTTCATTCCAGATAAGATGGCTTGGGAACAGTTTAATTGAATTTTTGTTAAATAACTTAATTTATATGAAATGAAAAATGCTTTGAGGGCGATGGAAAAAATAACTTTTTTTGTTTATTTTTATAAAGATGTTATTTAGAATAAATAAATATTTGACCGAAAACCGGAAATAAACGTAACTCATCTGTTAACACAAAATATATTTCTATAAGGCTACAATACTAATCAGGGTTTTAAGTCTTTATTTTACCACTTTAATCTCAACGGACTCTTCTACAGCACAATGACTATCCGAGTCTCGAATCTTCATCTTCGGCTAACTTCTCTTCACTTTGCATTATTATAACAACTACTGTAAAACATTCGTGAGCCATGATGATTATTAAATATATATTTACCCGGTTATAATCATGAAAAATTTTATAGGAATTTGCCCAACTAGCCCGTGAACTGGTTCATTCTAGTTCACGCCACGAGTCCTCCATGCTTCGAGCTCATGAATGGCACCCCGAATGGGTTCGAAACTAGTCGGTCAAATTCCGATTAAAAATTACATTGATTATAGCCGGATAAATATATATTTACTGTAAAACAATTAACACATATTTCAGTAAATGGTGAATACATAACAGCATGCAAGCACGACGATGCCGTCAACATTCTCAGAAACGCTGGTGATATCGTGGTACTCACTGTTAAGCACTATCGAGCCGCTACTCCTTTCCTACAGAAACAAGGTACATTTATAATATGCGCAATCTTCTATTTTAACGATTATATAACTAATTTGGTCGAGGTTCAGTTTCCACAGTGAGTCAGTTCGAATTTTATTTGATTTCTTAATTTTGATTACAAAATGATATCAAAGCGGACGGCGCCTCGGACACTGACAGCAGCACGGGCGACGACCACCCCTCGCTACACGACAAGGTGGACGCCAACTGCAACTCAGAGCGCACCGCCGAGACCAACGGAGGCTGGCAGGTACATAACCATCTGCGGGACTTGTACTGCAACATGTACCAGTGTCGCTAACAGGCGCTGTGCTCCGCAGAGCGCGTGGGGCGAGTCCGAGGAGAGCCGACCAGGCAGCGCCGCCGCCGGGGACCTGCAGGCCTGGACAGACGTCGTGGCGGGTGAGCCTTTCACTCACTAGTACACTAACTTGCTCACCCTTACGCTCAGTCCCTTACTCACTCGCTTACTTCCTTACTCACTCTCTCATTCCTTTACTCACTCGTTTACTTCTTTACTCACTCGCTCAATCCTTTACTCACTCGCTCAATCCTTTACTCACTCGCTCACTCCTTTACTCACTCGCTCACTCCTTTATTCACTCGCTCACTCCTTTTCTTACTCGCGCTTCCACTTTGCTCATTCTTTATCGGACACACTTTGTATGTTTTCCACTCCTAACGACTCAAATTATAATAACTTTTTTTTTGATAGATGATTACATAGGTACACAAAAAAGGTGTTGCGATCCAGAAATTAGCCGGGGTCCCCAAAAAACATAGGTATATGCCTATATAGCTTATTATTCAGCACCCCAAAAAACCACTTTTTTTGTGTGCCTGTGTTATCATCGGATTCAAAATAGTTTTCCTATTTTTGTAACTTTTTTTGTATAGTTCCTCTCATGATGGGATACGTGACGCGGTACGTTTTCGGCACTGACAAATTGCGACCAGGAGCTTTTGAGGTATTTTATAATGTTATATAGTAATGAATTTTAAATATCATATTCGTTTTAGAAGTAATATACTAAGAATATGGTATCATTACATTTTGTAGGTTCGGGGAACCAAACCACACATGACATCAGGAGTGATTCACGTGGACGACCCCGCGGCTTTGTCGCAGTGGCTAAAGAGTATCTCCGACAACATCATGGGTCTTACCAATCTACAGGTACATTTAAATTATAACAAAGACTACATTTCTTAGCATGAAGCGCATACACAAGTACATTATACTCCTCCAGATGAAACTTTTCAACCGTCACCTGTGCGGTGGAGAGCGTATTGAGTACATGGGCTGGGCGCACGAAGGGCTGGTGACGGCAGCACAACCATGGCAGACCTACCGACCCAAGTTTCTCATGCTGAAGGGCACTGACGTCATGCTGTTCGATGTTCCGCCGGTAAGTAGATAACCCCATAAAAATATATAACCAGAAATCGAACTCGGTAGTTAGCTCTTCTCCATACCGGTTATGATCTTGTTTGCAGGCAAACGTGAGCGAGCTCGCAAAATGTCCGGAGGTCCTCAAAGTGTATCAGACGATGTTCCGCACGGTGAAGGAGAGCGAGACGGTGGACTGGCGGCAGCACTGCTTCCTGGTTCAGAGCTCAGGAGCGCTGGGTGGACCCGGCCCGCGGTATTTCAGCGCTGACACGAGGCATGAGCTGCTGCGCCTCGAGGCCGCCTGGACCGCCGCCGTCGTGCACGCCGTACTGCGCCTCGGGGTTAGTGCACACACACACAGACAAACAAACACACACACATACACACACCCACATATATACACACTCACACATATACACGTTTTATTACGAAAACAAATAAAACAAAAAATTTCCTTATGAACTAGATTGTTTAACACAAATTGTTTTTATTGACTTACATCATAACTAAAATTATTCACAAATCTAGTAAATACACTAATACATAGTAGACTAGTTGTAGTGTCGTGTCCGTGTGTCGTGTCGCTCAATGTTGGTTCGTAGTAGTGCGTCGAGGCTTGGGTGTGGTCGGAGACAGGCGTGGTATGCGGCTGTGGGTAACCTTAACAACACGATATATGAATACTAGAAATATAATGTAAAGAACAATACATACATGTGTCTAAATCTCGTCTTAAAATTAAAATACTTTCATATTCCAATACGGAAATATATATAATATACAATTACAAGATTAAAAATTTCAACATAATATTTTATAGTCATAATAGAAGATCGTAAATTTTAAGGTATTTGAAATTAAGTCATTACATACTTGTACATTTCTGTAATCTCTAGAGTAATGATAGTAGTATCACGTAGCTGGGTCTGATCATACAAGGCGTCTTCGCCGAAATACGCTCCGTCCCTCAGATGAGTTATCTGTTATTAAATTTGAATTGTTTTACATATTCTTATGGTATCTATAATTTATTTTTCGTGATAAAAAATATGCAACCTCTTTTCCAACTGAGTTCATAACAGAAACAGTTCCCGCTGAAATGATGTAGAAACAATCCACTGGATCACCACAAGATACCACTACCTAAAATAATTATAATGTATGTATTCTAGTTTAAAATAAAGAATAAAATCATTAACCGAATAACATAAGCCATCTCTGAAATGTCATCCCGGCACATTCCATCCCTCTGTGCACTAAAGTATCATATCTAGCATTTTAAATGGATTCGTCCATTGCATACCTAAGTACTGGTCCTCTAACAGGTTTATTTTAAAATAGTAACCAATGATTATAATCTAAAAAAAAAACAAAATTACCTCCCCCGGCATGTACATAACTTGAGTTAAACTAAATATGATAGTGTTGACAAACGCCACGGGCATGTCTTGAAAGATCGGTATATTAGTGACGAGTCGCCTGCAGAAGTGCATGTTGATATCTTGTTTTATTTGCTCATTTATCGTATTAATAATGGATTCTTCATTGAAGTATGCCCCGTGGAACTTGTAATTTAAGAACAATAAAATTTTACGCTTGAGATATTTCGGCAGTCGTTTCAACTTCATGTATTCTTCAATATCTTTCAAACGTCCGTTGTATAGATATTTATCGTATTGCCCGTAAATGAAAAGTCTAAGGAGAGTTGTAAATGAGTATATTATGAATAGAAGTCCGATTATTCCGATTGAAGAAGTTAGTAAAAGATCTGAAATTATAGTTATAATGTTAATTTAGTAAAGCTTAATTACGAGGTGGGTATTTAACCACCAGCACTACCTCAGGCAATTTATGACGACACAGAACATGTAGAAGCTAAAAGAATATCTAAAACTCACCTGGTATGATATAATCGTCCACGGGACTGTAGTATCCCGCACCGACGCAAAGACCACAAACCCAGTAAAGATTCGTCGTATATACTTGGAAAATAGCTTTATTCGGTAATTCCATATTAAACCGCTTGCTCCAAGCTTCTTCTCGGTTATAATAAACTGAGGAAAACGCCGGTACTTGGTAGTGAATGTACGTCATCCAATGAAAGAAGAGTAACGTCTCGATCACCACAGACAAGCTGACCGAGGTCACGTAGGAAAGACTCAATTGCTGGGTCATTTCAATATATTTTTTTCTTAACGATATCAGTCTCGCCAATTTAAATATGAACATGATAGTGTGAGTCGGAAACTTATTATTTGAATGCGGTCGATATGTCTGTAGTGGAATTGCTCCAATCACGTCGAAAATAAAGTTCCTTCGAAGATAATGTCGGGCGATGGCTCGCTTGTTCAAAATTATAAGCTTGCTTTCGTCATCGTTGTACCCCATCACAAAATTTAAGCAGATGTCCAGTAACGCGATACCGTCGCAGAAGAGAATAAAGGCGTCATATGGATTGGGTGCTGAAATATTTTTTATTATTAATATCGGTTTGCAGCTACTCATAACTCAATAAATTAAACTCACAAACGAGGAAAACTTGGAACGGCATATAAATAAACGCGACCATATTGAGCGTCAACACTATAAAGTTCCAATAGCACTGGATGGGGCTGTAGGGATGGCACACGAGCCACGAGCCCGAGGTCAGCTGTCGCTCCCTCTCCACGGCCAGGTTCTTCCTGCTGCGGATGTAGAAGATGGTCCCGAAGTGCCACTCGCAGGGCAGCGTGGCGTTCTGTACCCGGCACAGTAAGCGACGGAACCAGCTCGCTGTCGGCGCCAGGGATAGACACACGGGCAGTTGGGGCAACATGCAGACGTGCTTGGTCGGCATGTTTAGTTTCAACCGATTTGATATTCGTAAATGGCTTATCGATTGTTATTGACAAAAAAATATGAAGTGACAAATTTATTATTTTTTCAATTGACAACTATTTACATATCCTCCAAGAAGTTTTACTGACACAATAACTTACAAGGCGAATAAAACAAAATGTTCTGCTATACATTTGGTCCAATTCTAATAACGTATATCACCCAACAGAAGAAGACCTTCACGGTGGTGCACATGGGGCGCGCCGCCGGGCTGACCTTGGACTGGACGACCGGCTTCTCTCTCAGCGAGGGCACGCCCGGGGCGCAGCCCGTGTGGACTTACAGGTTACAATAAACTTACTTAACAATAATGTAAAATAATGTTCAACAATAATTCAGCAGAAGTTTTTCAATATTTATTTCTTTACATCCTAAATAATCTTAACATGACTAAACATGTTTCTAAACACTGTCCAATAACAATAGTGTTTTTATGGGAAAATCTAAAAAAACTCCAAAAGAGCTGCATGAAATCTAACAGACGTTAGGAACTGTTTTTGCGCAAATAATAAAAGAAAAAAATTCAGCATTAGTGTGATGAGTATGCCAGAATCATTTCATTGTAATAAAAAATATCCTAAATAAACAATGTATTATAATAATACTGTGTTTTTCAAAAATACATGTTTTTTTGGAGAATGTCAATATATTTATAGATAATATCAATATTGTTAAAATTATTGTCTATATCTTAATCCTTACATTGTAGATTCTCACAGTTAAGGGGATCCAGCGACGATGGAAAATCTAAATTAAAATTACATTTCCAAGATACCGAAACCAAAGTTATCGAGACTAAGGTAAGAGAGTGGTATTATTTACATATCAACATTATTTATGAATTGTATATAAAAAAAAATAATTGTATTCTGAATATTCAATAACCTGTCCCCAGGAGCTGGAGTGTCAGATCTTGCAGAGCCTGTTGTTCTGTATGCACGCTTTCCTCACCGCCAAAGTGGCGTCCGTCGACCCGGCCTTCCTCGCCTCCATGCAGCACTCGGCCTAGACCTCACACACACACTACACTATACACACACACACACACACACACTCTACTCTATACATATACGCACTCACTACACTATACATACACACACACACTACACTATACAGATACACACACACACACATACAGACATACATACTGCAGCAGTATACACCGGGTACATCAATACTCAATGTAGAATATAGTATTTTTGTTCAACTTAGTAAAACTCTTATGACAGTATGCAAGGTTCAGTGTATCTTATTTTAGTAGGCGTAAAGATTGATTTTGAAATAATAGAACATCCCATTTAGATAGTCGTTTGTTATACTTATTAATATGTATATATACCACTAGCCCGGTATCTAATATTGAAAGATGACGGAAAAAAGGTACCAATCAGAAGTTTCGATAAAATCTTCAAGGCGTTATCTCCTAGGATCTAAACTCCTATGTATGTATTTAAAATAAAAGACCTATATGCGTCATTTTTATTATTGACGGCGCTGTTTCATGGCAGTTGAGGCAAGTACTAGTACAGTTAGCTTTCTATGAACATATTTCAGGCCTACAATATAACGAAAACAGCGAAATAAGTAAGACTTAGAGTTCAGAATCTCTTCCACTACTCTTAGTAGTTAGTATGTGATTTGATAGCATAGGTTCTAAACGATTTATTTGTATTTCAGTATTTTAAATTAGAATATACATTCGAAATCTTTAATTATAAACTTAGTTAATCATGTCAGTGCGAGTGAAACCAACTGGTGCATTTTGATATTTAATAAATTTTAATTTATATAGTAAAATATTTTAAATCTCTTTATAAAATTATTGTAAACATTTTAGCTTTAGACATATTATTCCCGTCGCTGTCTCTCCGCCTCTAACCAAAGACGTAACTTAAGTTGTCACCAGCTCTCTGACGTGCAATATTATATTTACATAAGAACTCAATATCATTCAATTATGAGGCTACTTGTGACTGATTTGTATAAAATTTAGTTAAGTCATATCAAAAAGGAAATTGATTATTTAATATTTTTGAGGCTTTTGGCGAAAGATTATTTCGTATGACACGCACGAATCGTCCGATTATAATGTTATTGACATCAAAAAACGTAGAAGCGCTTTCATCATATCATTAAAATTAAGTAAAATATATATCTTGATAAGTTTTATAAAATTCTAAATTTATTTGTTGACTAGAACTATATTCTATTTCTATATATCGAAGTTGGATTTGCGTAGTTTTTGAACTGAATTACTATAAAGTCACGTTAAATTGGACTTTACTTTTTATTGTATATGGTGTTTGAATCGACCAAATTATTTATTTTAAATCGATTCTAATTAATTCGAAAATATATTCATTATTGAATCGAATCCCACGAGGGTAAAACGAATGAATAATATAATTTATAAGGTTATTTATTGTATAATTAATTATTATCAAAGGCAAGTCAATTTAAGGGAAGAGGCTCGGGTTTGTGTATGTTAGTTACCTCAGATTGTAATAGAATTCGTCCCCCATAGATATTTACATAGTATTTTGTATAGTACCGTGACTTAATACTCGTTTCCGTAGTCTCATAAGTTTTTTTCTCTATGATAATTTTAATCTCACTGTACAAAGTTCGTGTATTGATCTCAATCCATTAATTTAATAAAATCTTACGCTTGGACGAATCACCAATTTTCCAGGTTCCATTAAATGCCAATTATTGGATGTTAGCTCTAATATATGACAATATTAGCGTTCTCGTATCTTCGTAGTAACAGTATTAATGTATTATATATCGTAGCTTCCTTGTTAACTGTCTGTTTGTTGAACTTTGATTAGTGCTTAGTTTAAACGCATATTGAGCTGTTAATGTCGGGGCCTTTAACGGAATTAAGGGCCAATGTGTTAGTCAATTTATAGAAAATACTCAAGACTGAAGTAGATATTGTGTCTTTGTTTTCTGCTACTGAATTGACTCTGACTTTAACTAGTGACTTCGATTTATTTGTGTGATGGTTGGTGACTTGTATGGTTATTGTATTTAGTTGAAATCTCAATAATTTCGAAAATTGTATCGGCTTTTATAAATTATTGTAAGCTTGAGGAGGGTGCACACTGAGAGCATTCGCCTTTGAAGCCTATATTATCTGCGAAATAAAAAAGAGGTGTGTAGGAAGCTTACAATAGCGAATGCTCTTTACTCTGACCGCAACAATTCAATATTTTAAAACTGACATAATGCATAATGAATAATTTATTTTATATCGCAATTGCAAACAATGTATTTATAATTTATGTTCTGTAACTTATTTATATAATAATCATTTATTTGTCTCAACATTGTAACCACGTAGTGAAGAATAGTTCTAACTATTGTTGATTATGTAACTAAATGTACCCATTAGTAAAATTTTATCCGATTCTCTGTGTTTTATTTGTCTTGTACCGGCATAACATATTGCTACAGGCTAATTATTTATCTTAATTCTAATTAACAAAAGTGCTTTTCTTAAGGTTTGTGGCTCGACAATTGTATGGTGTGAGATTGCTTAAATATAATAGATAGAGGGAAGGAGAGTTGAGGGTTTTTTGTATTTTGATCGGCAACAAAATAAATAGAAACAATGCAAATTTATGTTTCTGAAATGTTTAATGTGCCATGACATGAATGGATGCAGTAAAACATGTAGGTAAGGTAATTTACATGTAGCATCTATGTTAGTTTATAGTAAGTATAGTAAATTCTGCAAAAACGAATATTCTTAACAAATTTCAATCTGTCTTTATAGTTTCAGAGATCGTGAATTATCGTCATCACATTACATATTGGTAAAGATATAATGTATAATAGTATTTTTTCCTTTTTGAGTTTGTTTGTATACGGAGTGTTACAAATGTTTATTTAATTCTTTTTAATCTGAATGGTACTAGCAGACTCGCTACAATCACGATATCCCCACATTTTATTTTATTGTACTGTCTAAGTTTATGCTTGACTACATTCTACCTGATGGTAAGTGAAAATATCATAGGTAGTAAGGCGTATTAACTTAGTATCCTTTTCACTCTTCTCTTGAAGACACCCGTACACATTATATTCGGATAGAAATACCGACGCAGGCAAGCTCTACCAGTCCTTCGCTGTACAAACTATGAAGGACGAATCAAAGAGCTTTGTTGGGACAGGTGGAATGTAAACAACAAAGGGGAAAAGTTGAGGTTTGAAGAAATCTCGAAGCCTAACAAGCCGGTCACTGTATTCCAAGAATACAATTTGGAAAATACGAGCCATGGTGAAAGATCTCTAGCTCAGAAAGTCCGTTACCCAGCCGATCAGACCAGAAGATAAACCGTACTCTGAAAGCTTGCTTATAAGGCTTGCGTGCCAGACCCAGACAAATGCTTTAGAGAGGTCCAGAGAGACAGCGAAAACTTCTCCGTTCTTCTCGATGGCTTTGCCTAAAATGTAGCATCGTTACCTAGAACGCTGGAAGGCGCAAATTCAATAAATCTGCCATAATCTTGTATTTTGCAGTATGGTTAAAATGGGTCTATAATTGGAAGGATCGGCACGGCTGTCTTTTTTGGGCCCTGGTTGCACGTTGGAAAGCTTCTAGAATTTCAGCACTATTTCCTTCTTGAAAAAGAGACACGCTATTGTCGCTGCATGGGCCAGGGATACATCCGGCTTCAGCAGAGCAGGATAGTATTCAAGTCTGGGCTCCCGCAAGCCATGTTCTCGGTCTTCGACATATTTAGTTTGAGACTGCCGTTGTCAAGCGTACCCCTCCAGAGGTTCAACTTAGGCTCCTGCTACAGTTTTATCTCTCCAAAGTAGTTGTCGACGGGGGTTCCTCGGAACCCTTGACAATAAATGCCAGAGTGTCTCGGGGGTCCGTTCTTTCTGCAACCCTTTTTCTGCTGCACGTTAACGATCTGTTGAAGATATCGGATTTTCGATACAGCTACGACATATAGTTTCAATATACGATATACGATTCGTATCGCACACCTCTACATTTTCTATAAATACCTACATGATTTTAAAAAGTAAGTTCCAGGTCTTTTAATTTTATTGGAACATATAGAGTGATGTTAATTAAAGTCGGATAATGTAGCCGTTTTTGAAAATATTGAAAATATACAATCCCAATCATTCAGATTAATAGATACAATGATTTTTTAAATGTTGTACACATTTAAAAAATCGTTGTTCGAACAGTTTTAAATCTATTACTTCTGTACAGTTCCTGTTCTTCTTAACAGTACCTGTTATTGTACTTTTAAAGATTTTGGTATAATAATTGCAACACTTCCACAGTCTATCCTGTCTACACACATTAAAACCAGTAAATTTGGTAAGAAACTAGAGTTTTAGCCAGGTTTCGCTTGCAAAAACTGTTAAAATTATCAAGTAAGAAGGTAAATCTCTGGGATCATGAGAGATAATGAGGATTATTGTTTTTTTAAGTTGATTTTGCTCCTTTTCTGATTTGACCTATTAAGTTTTTTCTTTTGACTCTACATTAAACCTAATAACATAATGTAGGATAGCGCTGTAGTCGATATCAACTTTCTTTTTTTCTTAGGATTTTTTTCTCTTACAACATTTGGTTTTATTTCTTTGTTTGAAAATTGATATCCGATTAAGATTACTAATATTATTTTGTGTAATGTCGACTCTATTACGGACATTTGTATATTGTAAAGTGTCTTGTACAAAATTTATCTACGAATGAAATAAGAAAAAAATATCATCATATGATTTAAGTTATCCAATTAAATTTATTTAAAAAAATACCAGAAAAAAATCTACTAAGAGTTTATACAAGCAAAAGTAAATCTTACCTTGCTCTTACGCCACACTTATACCATTGTCAGTCAGTGCTAGCTAGTTCTTTCGCAATAACAGAGCATGTTAAAATTAAAGAAAGTGAAGTAACTAGGAGAGCAGAAACAGCTTAGAGTTTACATTTAAACCAGACAAGTAAAGTGGATTAAAATGAATGTATGTAATCTTCATTAATTATCAGTTAACATTTTGTGGCACCCAAAATATGAAGTAACGCTTTAGGTACCAGGCGCGAAGAACCGGCGAGGAAGTGTCTCGACTAGAAAGTACGCTGTGAGGTGTGGCTTGTGGGCGTGCCTTAATAGTCGATTTAACAGTTGCGTACGCGCAGGGCGGAGCCTCAAGTATGTATCATTATGGTTTACTTTAACTCCTTCATATTCATCAATTCCTAGTAACGTTAACTACATTTTGAAACAAATAAATGAATAATAAATAAACAAGAAGTGATGAAGGCGGTTGGTTAAGTGTATATGTATTAAATATATTTTTCCTAGAGACAATGTAGGTAAGCGATTGTGTTTTTGATGCAATCAGACTGAATAAGAAGAATGGCTTATTGATTATCTACAATAGTTTTGACAAAGTCTCTAGTTAGTAATAAATAAGTAAATAGATAATAATAGATAGGTAAAATAGGTACTCGTAATTACATGTTTCTAAAATATTTTGTATTGTTGTTTTTTTTACTTCTCTGCTATGCTGGTAGAGTATATGTTAGCTTTTATATTATTGGGGGGTAGGTTTTGATAAAAAAATAAAGATATCAGTTTATGGATTGACTAAAACCTGTAATGTTTGTATAGAAGTTCAATTGACTGAATAAATAATTGTAATATTGGATACTTATTTCATTAAGAATAGTGTATTGTTAGTCATATTTATTTATAATAATTTAAATTTAAAATACATTGGAATTTACATGTTTTAGTTTATAAGTTTCAACAGTAGTGCCACCTTAGCAATTAATTATGGAATGTTATTTAGTATTTACTGTTAAATGTTTTAAGAATTATAAGCATAGGATATTTTAACACGCTGTAATAGCCAACAGGGCTAACAGCATACACAGACAAAAAAAAAAAACAGGATATTTTAACATAAAGTTTAATCTTTTATTAACTATTAGAACTTATTATAAGGTATAAATAATAGCATCTGTAAGTTGGTTATGAAATTTTAAATTACCTACCCTCACCTAAATATTATAGTGTTAAAATATTATAAAACGAGTTGTAAGGGCTGCTCTCGCCCATCCTATTACAAATGGTTGGATATTAAACATTGAAGTGCAAGTACTGTGTATTACTGAAACAAGTCTTAACAGTATACATATATAAATCGTCTTCCAGCTAAAAGAAGGGAGTGTGTGTGATCGAGAGACTAAGTTATGTAACAGTACCTACCTACTAGTATAATAGTGTAACAGTGACAGTAGGTAACTCACTAATACATATAGTTTTTTAAGATACCTCTACTAATAGACTCTCTTTTGAGCATGTTGTCTCAAAATTCAACTATTAATCTGCCAAATACAGACTAAATGCGAAAAGTGTACGGGCCACGTGTCCGTGGATAGAAGTAAAAATTTATATTAAAAAAAAACAGTGATAGTAAAGAGTTTAAATAATAAACAGTTTAGTGCGTTTGTGAGCAGTGTTTTAAAAAATAGAACAACTGTCATTGTTGATTATTTGTAATAAGAGAGTTCTAGTATTCAAATATTTATATATTTTTTTTCCTTTCTCGTCTCAGTGGAGGTCCCAAACCTATCTTATATAAATATAATATATAAGTAAATAATTATTTGATATACGTATATAGGTACATATCATAGGTAGGTATTATACTTTTATTACCAATTGTTAGTCCAGGTGGTTAGAGAAACTAACTGATGAGACGAAGACGTGGATTCTATTGTTCAATAAAACTGCTTAGGAGCTTATTTTGGGTCCATTGTTTCTATGTGTTTAAAACGCCCTGCAACTCGTAGATCACTTTATTAAAGTTATAAAAGAAAAAAAATAATAATAAGGTAAGTGTGATAAATAAGACAACAATATTTGTTTTATTGTTTATTTTAAGCGGAGGAACCAAGTAGAGCTACACAAACTATCAAGCAACATCCATACCGGAAACCGGCACTAATATTAAAACATTAACGCTATGGACTTCAAATTAATTGTGATAAACATCGCTATACTTAAAACAAGGCTAAGTGTAGAAAAATATACTTTAGACTTATTGCATACTTACACTTCATATTAATATAAAAAAAAATAAAAAAAAGTTTAAATAAACTAACCGTCACATTCAATTTAGAATTAAATAGGTACATAAATATTTCGTCATTGTCATTGGGCATATTTAAAAAACTAAATAATGTTTAATATATTGTAGTATATTTTGCATACTGCAGTGCTATAAAACTCGTAAAACTTTCTGTTTTTCTATGGTACATTGATATTATATATTTATTGACTGCCCTTTTTCTTAAAACAAATCGTGAGGCCCCTAAACAATTCCAAAAAATATATCGATAAAATACATGAATATTGTCATATATATTAAGTTGATGTTAGTATGCAATGAGTTGAGTTTTAATTCAGAGCAGACTTATGAAGTGTAAGAACTCAATATATCTAATATGAAGTGATACAAATATTTTCAAATTGTTACAAATTACAAACTCTGGAACACGATGGATATTGTGTGATATGTTACGTAGAATTTTAATAGATTTCCTTGATATATCATATTATATATACCCCTACTATAGGAAGGTCATTTCAAAATATTAAATAAATTATCTTTAACACTAAATATATTAAATTTAAATCTTTTAACAAAGCAAAAGCAACCAGCTGAGGTAAGAATCGACTAGAACCGTCAATACTATATAAGTATATAAATAATAAATCAATCACAAAAGCAACACTCATTCTAAACATTTAACATCGATAAATAGGTTTTGTAAAACTCTCATAACTGAAAAACTACCTGAATAATAAAGATAACCTTGTGCGTGTCTATTAGACTACATTACAATAGTTTTTTTCTTAATAGTGTAAAAATAGAATGTGAGGCTTCAATTTTAAGCATTTTTCAATTTGAAACACAGATGGAAAGCCTGTTTTTTGTGTTATTAAATTGATAGTTGATACACAGATTAGAATCTGACTTTAGGCATATATTTTAATCAATTGATACACGAAAAGACAGTTCTATACGTGTTAAAATATCTATGTAGGTTACGGCTTGTATTATTTTTTTACTACTCAATATTTTTTCCTCAAAGGCCATTAATTAACAGACTAGGCTAGGTCTACAAAAGCCGTGTGAAATCTAAATAGATGACATGTAGTCATGTAGACAATAGTGTTATAAATAAGTTTTATCACAAAAATATATAGAATTATGATTATTGTCCAACATTAGTATATATTAATATTATATTATTGTCTCTTTGGAAACACACAGATATTTTTTATTATTCCTTCTTAACCTGTAACATCGAAATAGCGAGTTAATTAGAATACTGATCAAGAGAATCAAGCTATGAAAAGTATTAGATTTGCAACCCATAAAAAGATTGTCCGTTTTATAAAACAATATAATATAATAATGATTTTTTTCTACATAACTTTAATATTATAAAACAACTGCCGTTATATTTTATATTTCTTGTATCTCTTAAAAATGTTCTCTTCAAATTATTAATACTCATCAAGGTGGAAGAGGACTTTTAAAACTACATAATATATTAAAATATAGGTGTATATCCGTATATTATTCTACATAAACACCCGTGAAGATTTTATCAACGGTCCTGCACCTTTTTCGCTTTTACCTTGAATATTTGTTTAAATATCGATTGCAATACCTTTTTGTTAAAATATAATTACTGAACTGCATACACAAGCATAATTTGGACACAAACTATATCTATATAAGACATACTGTAAATGATTATATACTAACTGACTGTTGCTAGGTCATTTATCATCCGTTGGTACTATTAACCAAACATCATTCCTACGTTTCAGTAGTAACAATCGGTACGAAGTGTTTTATGACGGAATTTGGACAGACAATTATTTTTTTTGTGTTTATTTCACAAAACACCGTTGATAAATTTTTATTTAAGTAACCAAATCGTATAGGTTCACTGTAATTAGCCAGTTCCATTCAATTACACAAATACCTTCCTCTCTTAACAATTCAATATATATTACGACATGAAGCTCAAAACCAATGTTAATATGCCGTTAAAGAACACACAAAAATCACTCGAATCGAATTCAAAGCAAATACTTCAAACATTTCGTGCGACTTACAAATTCAACTAATAAGCGCAAGAAACGTATTTTGAATATGTACGTTTTACTGAATGCCATTAAACAAAAAGATGGTAATATATTCTTACATTCACGACTATTTCAAGACGTTTGTTTTTCATGTAATATAAATCAGAATGCCTTTTTCTTATTTCTAATCTAAACACAAAGCAAAATAAAATAGACATTAATATAGGTATTATCGTACCACTTACAAATTCTAATCTATCTTAAGGAGTGAACACGTACATACTTAGAGCCGCGACTCGACCTACGTTTATACGACATATAGTATATCTACCATGTATAAACACTTAGAGCTGAACATTCCTATGTTCCGTATAAAGCCAATTACCAATGCATTTCTTGTTTATTTATATCTGTCTTAACTGTATCTAAATCAAAGCGATTATTCTTCTAACAGGGTCAAAACAATGGTAATGCTAACAAATTAGTTATTTTAACTAGTAACATAGTTATAGATAACGTGTAAAAATTAGTCAACAAATTATATTTTATCAAATTTTCTTAGTTTTTGAATTTTCAAGAATAAAATATGTTTTTAGCTACAAGTAAACAATAGAATGGGAATAATAGCACTTAATCAACCTAATCTAATAAGAGAGGATCCATAGTAGAAAACGCTAAAGCAGATCTAGTCTTAGTGTTAATCTATATCTAAGTTAACCTAGACACCATGTTTAGACGGTGATAGATCACAATTCCTTGTTAGATAAAACTGCATTTGTAAATCTATCGCGCATCTACTCAGGCTTTAACATTAAATTAATTATTATAATATAATTCAGTCACTACGTTGAAATATTAGAACCACCGAGAATCGAATACATTTTCTAAAATATTAAATAAAATTTTATTCACACAACACAGTTATTTAGATATTGTAGTTTTGTTTGTATAAAGGACTCTGTATATACATTAGATACTATATAATTTTTCCATCTTTAATGCTAGTAGAAAGCTCGAGTAAAGAAGGGGACTCATAAGAGGTCGACAACCTTTGTAGCAGACACGACAACGCAGTTAGAGAGGCTTCATGCTTCTAAAGCTACCTCTTAGAGATTTTAATACGTTGTTTTTACTATACACGAGTATGCATAGTGTTAAAAATGAATACGTTTAAATATGAAGATAAAGATATTGTATGTATATCATAATATAATTTATTCGTATAATATATATAATAGATATTATTAACGCAAATAAAAAAATAACTTTGTTGTAGGGATTGTTGTTTCCATTTATTTAATAAATGCTTTGATTTCGATAAAAACAGAAATCGAAATAATGAATCAATCATTCAGTTTTTGTTAACTACGTTGTCGCCCGCAATTTATATACATTATATATATTATCTAGAGCTACTTTGAGCATAGTTTCTCTATTTTTCTATACTTATTTCGTTTAATATAACTATCGTCTAGATATTTCATAGTACTTCAAAATAAATAATAAATAAAAAGGTATTAAATGTTGTACACATTATTTACACCACAAAGATGAATTGAATTCAGATAAGTTAAGTAACTAAAGTTATTAGAACAGAAACGCCATCCTGAGGCTACTTACTCACTATTAAAGCTATATTACTAACTTTGACATCCAATATATCTTAAAACAATATAAAACCCTACGCTTCGTTAGATGATACACAAATATCTCTATAAAAGTCTAAGAGTTAACTTTTAATACATTAGAATTATCTATATATGTTATTGACTGCAATTATTGTCTTTTAGGAAGAACTAACAGAACACTCTTTTTTACTTGGATAAAGCTCCTAAACCTACTCACACTTTATCTACCAGAGTACGATGTTATATATATTTATCATATAAGTACTTATCATTGACATTTATTGTCTTCGTTTTGAAACCTACTCTGCACCCAAATAAATAACACGTTATACTATAAAAGCACTTCATACTAAGTCTACAACACCAAACATCAAACAAATAGACACAGAACTAACGACTAATACAATCGAAATCAAGAGGCGTCATATAAAAATCTCTTGTAGCCAACCTTACACTAAAGGACAAAGCAATACTAAATTAATATAGTGGGAAAGCTATATATCACCATACTTTTAATGGTATTTGCTTTGTTATTTATATTGTTTTAAGTTGGTAAATGATTTTGTAACAGATTATAAAGATGTTACAGGGTATATGTGGAAATGACGCCTTATCGTCTAGTGTAAAGTGGCCACTATTAAGCATCTTACACTAAACACGTCTGTATATAAACACGATAATACTATGACACTAGTTATCCCGAGAAAAAGTATCGAGAAACGTGAAAACGTTCAAAGTTATAAAAAAGATCAACCTTTATCGTGACGAGTGATGTCACCCTTTCGGTTTCTTAGTATCACAGCATCAAATAATTTATTTCACACGATATCCGAGCGATATGTAAAAACATTTAGCGATATTAATTTAGTAGTCAAATATGTATATATATAGTGCTTAGTCACAGTAAGTAGAATTTATTGTCATCAGTAGAATATTATTGTCTCTACAATATATTGTCATATAATAATATTTTATTGTCATTATTATAATCTTATTGTCTATAATTTATATCTTGTCATATATCTTGATCTCAGACTACGCGTGTCGACAGCGCCGCGGCTCACCGTTTGCTCCATAATTGACATTATCAACAGAATACGGAAAAGGTAAATACAAAACATATATGATCTTCCGTCGTTGCGTCGGTCAAACGTCGTTTCCAGAGCCACGTTGCGTCACGAGCCGCTGTTAGATGTCCTCAGAGGCAGCGGCGTCGTCATTGTACTGGCGGATCTGCGCTAGGATCCAGGGAACGTAGCGTGGTACGTATGCGTACACGCCGGGCAGCCGTGGGTGAGCGCATTTGATGCCCCACGAAACTATGCCGCCGACCACCCAGCGAGAAGGTTCACTCGGGTCGCGGCACAGCAACGGCCCGCCGGAGTCGCCCTGCGCATTCATTGTTCGTTTCATTCGTTTCAAAATGGTAAAAAAATATTGTTGTTTTGATTAGTATCTTTTTTTAGACCTGTACTTTACTATCTTTCTCACTCTTTTCATCAAACTTTAACGTTTCTAACCTGACTTACTACAAATAATTTGTGTCTAATGACGGTAATTTTTTGTCGTAAAAATACGTATTACAAAATACATGTTTTGTGTAATATATGAAAATCTAATATAAAAGTTATATCTTTCTTGTATCAACTCAATCTATACTCCACTTTCGAAGCCACATTCACTAAGTATTAAATCTTGCAACCGCCAGCATTGTCTAGGACAAACATAATACCGAGTTATATTACATTTATTGCCTTCGATACAGTCTGCAGTTCGAACTAGTTGCAGTCTCTGCAAATAACTAATCTTAGGAACAATGTTTATTTCCGTATTGCTGTTCTTGCATTTTTAACATACATTATCAACAATATTCATAAGTAAATATTATTAATAATAAATGTTAAAAACAATATTTATAAGTCAATACTGTTAATAATGTTAACAATGTAAATACCAGTTCATTTATCGGATAGGGTTTTGTAGTGGCTATTTATACTCATAAAAAAATAAGTAATCCATTTCATCGCTAGGATAAAATATAGTCTCTAAAACAGGAATCTTGTTTGGTTGGACTCGTAAATTAAAAAAAAAGTTGAATGTGAAATATACCGATACGGCCAGGGTTTCGTACCCGCGACCTCTGGGAAACCGTTCCGTCGCTCTACCAATTGATATAACACGGTAGCTCAATTTAAATAAGTTTAACATGGCTATACATGTATATACATATTTTCGATCATGAACTCGTAAATTCAGGAATAGAACTAGACCTCTTTCATAATCAAAGCAGCACAAAACACACACCTGGCAGGCGTCCTTCCCGCCTTCCGGATAACCGGCGCAGATCATACCCTCGGTGACGTTGAGGTCACGGTGCTCGAGCCACTGGTTGCACAGCTCTCGTTGCAGCACCGGCACCTCTACTTCATTCACCGCGGGCTCGTATTCTGACACTGAACAATTTACTCTGTGTTTAGTACGCGCTATATGACTTCTAAACTTTTAAAATTTAATGATATTTTTCATTAACAGTATAAATTGTATCTATGCTAACTTTAAATATCGTTTCCAATTTTAGGTAGGATCTCTACAATGTGAGCTATTGAAAGGGCGTTATTTGGGGATTTTATATGCATGTTAGTGTTTACATCACATGACGAGTACGTACTGTCCTTATCGTCCCGCTTGCCCCAGCCGATAACGGTGCACAGCGTGCCCGGGGCCAGTGCGTAGCGCGGCGGCGGTAGACACACCGGGGACAGCTGCTCGTGGTAACGGACGCGCACCGCCAGCTATAAATAAAAGCTAGGATCATTATTACATTACAACATTTTAATATTTAACACACCCTTAAATTTTATTCTTCTTTTAGTTCAATCTCTTCAGCCAGGAAACAACATTTAGCTAGCCTGATTAAGATGACCTGACCAAGGGAATTAATTATCTTAAAAGATTCTTATTTGGAAATTATATTATAATTTAAACACATATTGAACTTGGATAAAATACGTTTTAAGTAGGTGCTATGAAAACCATTAATTACTAAATACCCAATCTAAACTTTATTAACCTTAAAGTAAAACAAGATAACCATTAAGATTCTAGTACTCGAATGTTTGTTATCTTTTTTAGTCAACTGACCTGAAACAAGGCGATATCATTATCATGTGCAACGCCGACATTGTAGAGCGGATGTGGAACTACTCTTCGGACCTTTACTTTCTGACCGTAGTAGGCGTGAGAACGTCTTCGTGTGATACCTAGTTGTATGGTCCATCCATTGACATCCGAGTGACTAATAAAATTTATTAAATTATCATTTAAAGTTAAGCTCTTTTAACAAAATAAAAAAATAGGTACATGTAGATACATCGAAAGACTTACTTGCCAACACAATGTGAAGCAGTAAGTACCCACTGGTCAGCCACTAAAACCCCAGCGCAGTAGAACACCTCTTCCGGGCCTCCGAGGATAGCAGCTAGGAACGGCCAGTCTCCAGGTGACGCCTCCACACCGCCTACTATTCGCTTTGTGCCGCCGCCGATAGTACGGCGTCTACCACATTCTGAAAATAATCACTTAATCCTAATATGTGTATGCAAAATGAAGAGTAAATTGCCAAAAATAATATCACAGGAAAATTTACACAAATTGATCTAACCCTTAAGTAAGCAAATTATTTGCTTGTATTAAGGGAGAAGAGTGAATAGGTTGCTAGGGCAATGCGCCTTACCACCTAAGACTACATTCCATTTACCATCAGTTGGAATGTAGTCAAGCATTGCCCTAGATCATATAAAAAAAGTAGTGTATTTCTATTTACTCACATAGAAATACACAGTATAAATATTTGGAATATATTTAATAAAAGACTAAACCCAGAAATACAGACATCTATGCTCATCAAATACATAATACATGACTGTCCCTGTCGGGAGTCGAACCCAAGCTCCTTTGCGTCGCTAAACGTTAGGTGTCATCCCTAATCACTCAGCCAAAAGGGCGAGAACCATTGTGTATATATCTTAAAATAATTATATCAGATACTCCCTAACAATGGTAAAAGCATAACCATTTAACTAAAAATAATTAACTTATCAACGCAACATACAACAAAGGCTCATTAAAAGTATAAAGGGTTCACAAGTCCTCTAAAGTATACTCCAATGTTCAAAACATTACCTCACAGATAGCTGGCATTTTTCACGAGGGTAAAAATTAAAATGATAGTAGCAGCTCTTTGTTCGTATCACCTTGGCGGGCAGCGGTTTCTAAATTGAAATTACGAAAAGCCCTTTTTGTAAGGGCTAAACAAATATTATTGTGGTATAAGTTTAGAGCGATGACGTCATAATATGATATTTCATATCATTTAAAGATTAGATGTAATAACGTACAGATTTACAATCTTCTTCAATTTGCCGAGAAAGAAGAAAATAAAATAATCAAATTGAGTTTTGGAAATAAACCAGATATCATATAAACTCTAAACGAATTCAAACCGAATCCATCTGAAAAGCAAAAGTAAATGTTTAAAATAAATACGAATCAAATAATTAATCTCTTACAACAGCGACCACCTGACGCGCCATTACTGGGTATAATTAAAGTTTTTGCAATCTCGCTTGGGACAATAATTAAGAAAAACAGATTAGTCCATGGAAACCCTGCTCGGATATCTTTTGAAATTACCAGCTACACAGGTAGGAAAAATTTAAAAGGTTGCAAGTTAATTTGGTACATATTTTTTCTAGTCAATATGTTGTAGTCCTTCTTACTTCTGCTGTTTATTGGCATAAATATAAAAAAGGTATTATTATCCCGAGATTGGAATAAATTACAAGAGTAAAATAATGTTACATACAATATAGAATTAATACTATATACTACAGTAGCCTCAAGTGACAGCGTCGGTGATCGACAGTATCGTTGTTGAGGATTAACCGCTTCAACTTAGACCGCAGGTGGGCGACCGACGAACTAATTATTGTTGTTTTGATCAATCGTAACTAAGCTATACATATTTATCATAAATTGCTTACCAAATCCGTTTACATAAGCGTTCAAAATAGTCATACTCTAAGAAAACTTCATGGAGGCAAGATACGTAATCAATGAATTCAATGCGGCACCAAGAAACCTTCTTTAATCTTAAAAGCACAAATACTCTTGTAGTTGTGCTCTGAAAGCTTTAACACACATGTACACGTAAGACATCTCAAACCTTCTATGTATTATGGTATCAAATGAGAGTGGAGAGCTTGTAGAAAATGCTATAAAGCAACCGATAACAAAGCGGAGTGAATCTATCGCTCTCAGGTGGACAATAAAAGATTGCGGCTACTATGCTGACGTTATATTTGTTAAACCCTGCATGCTGTTTACGCAATCCGATACGATAACTGTATCAATCCAGTGTAAAATTTAATTGTTTTGCAAATAAAAAATCGTGTTTTATAAACAAAATATAATAATTAACTACACCCTTGGCCTTCTACATCTTGGAGGCTATAAGTAAAAATAAGATAAAAAAATATAACAATGAGCTCTTGTATTGAAGAAGAGCTGTTTAAAAATCATATTTATTTGCTAATCAAGAAATAAATAATTTATTCATTAAAAGCAACATAGGTATGTACTAGTCAGTTTACCTGATATTGAATTTACTTGACAACTTATTTGTTTTGGACAGCGCAATAATAAAAATAAGTTTTATAATACTTCAGAATACAAGATGTCGTGAGTTATAAATCGTCTCAGTCGTAACGAGTCCTGAAGACTTCGGGTTCGGTAATTTATACGCTGTCAAAACCTAACCCTCGCGGGAATTTAATAAAAGTAAACATTAATCAACATTATTGTAAATTGAGAGTTATATTTTGTAGACTGTATTCAATATCGAAAACTAAAAAGATCAACTTTAATACCACCTAATATTCTAAGATTATTTTTTCTATTTATTCTTAATATATGTAGGCCATGTTTCTCCTTAATAGGAGACCACTTAAATTTATTATTCTATGTGATTAAGAAATATATATCAGTCCCAGTTGTACGGACTTCGGCATTCAAAGTATAATTAACTAGATTTATTCCCAACATAACTAAATACATTGCGAATAACTTTTCCTACTCTGTGAAGTCAAACACAAATTATTTTTGAAACTGTTTTATAGTAACACAGTTTAGTAGTTGACAGTTAAAGAGTTTACTCATATTCAATAACTGAAGACAAGAGAATAATTAAGGAAGTATATGCCTACGTACTGTATGTAGGTAAATCATAAATTATGCCGGTCTATTATTATACTGAGTTTAATTTAAATCTGTCTAATTTATAATGAAATGAGTTTAGCAAAGTGTTTGCAACGCTGTTAAAAGTCAGATTCGAGTTTCTCGTTAAGAAGTTGTTAACAACTTTTTAACAGCTACAATAATTAACAAGTTGTAAGCCACAAAATTTGGTGATTTTATTAATCTCCATAAGTATTACCAACTCAGACAATGTTAATTTATGAATTAGCTTTTTGAAGAAAAAAAAGCCTTACTTAATATATTTAAAGAAAAGTCTATATTACGAACTAAATGATGTTATAAAGTTTGCTTTCGTCTAAACAAAATTGACCATAAATTTCTCCGGAGATATGTGTCCCAGGCACCGAATATTCCAGACGAAATTTTGCGACTTTTTCATTTGTTCTCGTAAAACGAGCGTGACCGACGATCGACTCAAGTCGCTGGTTCTTATGGACGTCGTTACAGGTAATGGGTCCTACAGTAATCGAATCTGGAATTTATCACCACACCCCAAGGACTATTTCTCCTTGTATTTTTGTAGAAGGGTATTTATGAGCTTTTAGAAATTTTAGTGACGCTAAAGTTTTGTTGAAATGTCTAATTAGTTTTTTTTTTGTGGAAAGATTTGAACCCATCAAAATACATGACAAACATATCTATTATGTTAGTCTATGGCATTCTTTATCATTAAATAGTACTCATATCGATTTTTCTTGTCAAATTATATATGTATGATATTCCTAGCTTCTGTTGTAACAACCTTGTTGAAAAGCTATGAGAATAAAAGATCGTGTTTAATTACGGCTTATTTTGTTTTATAACTAATTAGCAGCCATCTTCGCAACAAGACCCTTCGTCAAATACACGTCATTGTATTTTCGGAAGATTCTGTCTTATTTAATGTGATTACTCTCTCTAATTCAGATGACATACACATACAATATTGGAATATCATATCAAAAATGCAATACCAAAAATGGTGTTATCTTAAATTTAATTTGTTATTTTTACGCGTCTTATATAGGTTAATGTATTTGTTAACCAAAAAAAAGTGTAAAAAAAGACGAATAAAATTGCAATGAAAAATATTTTTTGAGTTTTAGGTGACTAATATACTTCGAAGCAAAGACACGATATTTTATATATGAAATACTTATAGGTCTTTCATAACAGTATTAAAACATGCCAAAAATACCATTTATGTTTGAATTTTTTGCATTTTTTGATACATGTATTTTTATATATATAAATGAGTAAGGCTCTGTATTCTAACGAGATAACCTTTTGTTATCTCCTACCTTTTGGTTTAAAATACCTACACTAGATTTTATTATCATAACTAAGATTTAATACAATGTCGAACAATATAAAAGATTATTGAGATTTCCCGAACAATTTCTCGCAATATTAAAATAAAAAATCAACCAGATATTTAAAGAATCTTAAAATATTACAGACAAGCATTTAAATAATATCTTTTTCATTTCAAAATAATCCGATTATGTCTTAAGAAGCTTCTGTGATGTTCCTATGATTAAAATTTTACTTTTGATTTGTTAATATTTTATTTTCATTATTCTATTAAAATTTAATAAAATTTCATTGGAGATTATTTTTTAATTTAATATTTAAGACGTATCGGAGGACTACTACATCGAATTTTAATATTTGAGTTTAAACTGAGCTAATCTTGAATGAATATATATGCGTGTTTAAATATGAATATTTTATCGATATTTCAATAAGAAGTCAGCAGTCCTGTTTGAGAAATCTGATTTAATACGACGTAAAGGTATTTACTCCACATTTAAAACTTTAATGACGTGCAAAAGATAAAGGGAGCTATTCCCTATGAGGAGATTTCGGTTATTTACTTAAGAGATTACTTTCTGGAACGTATTTTTCTTGCTGAAACGGCATGCAAATGTAAGGCTTTTAGTTTATCACCAACTGCACACATGTGAAGAATTCTACGTATGTTTATTATTATGTACTACGTAAGTTATATCTTATTATGTTAAGATTATAATTATTATATATCTCATTTTACTGCTGCGATGGTATCAATTTCGTTGTAGAATTTGACCAAGATAATCAAATTACTTAGGTCAATGTGTTTTATATTTTAAATGATATCGTTTTTTTACCCAGGAATCAAGCAACAGATTAAAAATCTAGTAGTCTACGAAGTATCACTTATATATCTTCTTTCTTAAGAGACAATAATTTTTTTAGGTATATTTCTTTTTTTTTTATAATACGTAAAATTTTGATTTAAAGTATAATTCTAAAACTATTCTAGTAGCGAGATAAAATGTGTATTTTAAAAAAATACCCATTGCTACATGTTAAGTAACTAACACAAAACTCTTAAGAATGATTTTTCAAAAATAGTCTGTTCGTCTGTGTATCTATTTATATAATTTTCACGCTTGATTATTATGATACCATAGCTTATGATTTGATTTGGAGAAAGAGGATGAGGAAGGCAGACAAAGTATCTACCCTAGCCCTCCTACAGTAAAAAGTTGTAGTTCTGAAGAATGCTTTTCTATGTCTAATCTCCTTAAACACTGTTTAAATTTGTCAAAATCTTTCACCATTTCAAGTGATATCTGGAATACACAGGTATTCTAAATAAGCTTTCAATCAATATTGGGTAGTTTTGTTAAAAAATTAGGTTAAGTGATGGCAAAATATAAAAATGATAATGTTATAAAAGAAACCTGGCAAGTTGCTTGCAAATTTAAATTGTTAGAGAGGTAAATTTTATATTTCGCAGTATTTGCGTTTTCGCTCTTTATTATAATATATATTCATATTATTTTCTTATGATCTAATTTCAAAAGTTATTATCAACAAATAATTATATAAATTGACAGTTCATAGATAATTAAAATGAAACAGTTGGATAACACATTCCACTTTGTAAGAATTATTTACTGTAAGTATTAGTTCAAATCAAACCTTTCACATTTACGGTAAAAAACAAAGTTGAGAGTGAAATTAATTGAACGTTGCCATTTCAATAACGAGATAAATTATGCAAGTTTCATCTCGTAGATCTTTCCCCCCCCCTGCGACCCCTGTCAACCTTCCCTCCTCACAGGTTTGACTTATTAGCGAACTTCCTAACATTTTTCGACAAGGTACACAAAGAATGTAATAAATTTTATTAATTAAGTTTAAGAAAATTTATATTAGTATTTTTACTGTTTGGATTTAATATTTGTATTGCTTAATTAGTATTTGTATTTCTTAATATTTGGATACAATATTTGTTTTTCTTAATATTTGTATTTCTTAATTAGTAATTGCTCTAGGATTCCTTTGAATACAGCCTCCAAAGAAATAGATATTTAATCAAAAAACGAACACAAGGCAGTCTCAAGTAAATAATTATAACATATATTATTTACTTATATCATAAGCATACATAATAAATAAAAACACTATTTACAAGGAAATTTAACTGTGTTATAAGATTTACCTGCCTTAATTCAAGTCTCAAACTGTTAGATTTATATAATTTTTTATTCCTCTCCGCCAAAACAAATATATCTGAATACATAATAATTGATGTTACACATTCTATTACATTATCTGAAAACATTTTTATTTCGGTACGCGCGTGTCTTATTATGTATGTGAAAATAATATAGTTAAGATAAAAGTAATTGTAAGATCCTGTTCTATCGTTATCAAGTTAGAATGTCATGATGGTTCTTTCCATGAACCAGTTAAGGGTTACCCTCGACTTTTGTAGAAATTTAGAATGCGTTTTACATATTATACATTACAGTTGCCTATAAAATAGCCATGTATGTATGTATATATATGATATTTGCAATTACAATATCATTAACTGACACATTTCACTCAGCTAGTTTATTATTTTGCGCTTTCTTGAACAATATGCTTCTAAATAGACTAATTAGAATTCTAATAATATGAAAGTCAGTTGGATAGTATTAGATGTCAGTTTGATTTTATTCAATGTAACAGACAATAAACGGTATCGGATTCAATAATATCGATTAGTAACCTTTCAATCAGATTAATTCCGGTTTATCTCTTCACTGCGTACGTTTTATTTACACTAAAAATTGATAAGTAAACAGACTTTTGAAAAAATATATATTCAACGAACTCCTATAAAAAAAATCTAAATTCAATTTAAAAAGAAGAACTAAAAAGCATAAAATAAATTAATTTTATTAATTTGAAGATTTATTTTAAAAATAACAATAAGCTTATAACTTTGTTATTGTTCTATAAGTATTGTTGTATAAGTGTGTTATTAATAGAGATGCGCCGAATAGTGGTTTAACCGAATACCAACCACTATTCGGATTAACCTTTAACGAACCGAATATTCGACCAAACTATTCGGTTTATCATTTCATTATACACTTACCTATTAGATAATAATGTTACAAAATTCCAATTCTAGAAACTGCTTAAGTTACTTTTCAGAGGCCTACGTAAAGGAAAAATCCTTACAATTTGAAATAAAATAAGGCACAACCAAAGCGGAGCACCAGGTTTACATAATTCGGAGTGTATAAAACATTCCGACTGGGCGCGGTGTTTTAATAAAAAAGCCGCAACGTTTCAGTGAGGTCATCGGCCTTTCTTTAAATGTGGTCCCCATCTCTATTGTGCCAAGATTATTATTTAATTTACACTTCTATAAATATTATTATACATTGAATATTCAATATTCATGTAAATGTTATTTAAATATGCAGAAATACATCTGCTTAACTGAGATATGATACATAATAATTGCAGTGTATAACAGTCATAATGGCTATTGACCGCGAGCTAAGCGAGCACAACGAGCCGGCTAGAGCCGCTGTTGCGTGTGTTATTGTAGCCAGCTGTTTCGGGATTACGCTAATTGCATTTGGTGTTACTATCACTTATAATAAAATAGTGGTAACATAAAGTACACTCTAGGGTTTTATTAAATGTTTACCGTAAATTGTTAACGTTTTCTGTAAATATTACAAAATTCTTTCTCTATTTTATAAACGGGCGTACAAGTTACTTTATATGGAAATGCATTTAATTTTTCAAGGTAAAATGTTTGAAATCCGAGTATTTACATAAAAATGCAAATATTGTAGATTGCAACAGCGTATCATGAAAAATAATTAAGTTCATAGCTGCGGGCGGTAGTAGTGTGAGAGGAAAGTCCCTCGGTAACTCCGTATTAGGGAAACGTAGCAGATAATTGTGAAACGGAGCCTGGGCTCGGTTTGCTGGTGAGAATAATTCTTGTTATAATTCCTAAATAGTAGAAATATATACGTTGTTTTATAAAAAAATCATTTTCAAACTAGTCCGCATAATTATTTTAAAAACTGTTCATACCTTTGCAAAGCTTAAAATCTAATGGTGTAATAATTGATAAAATATATAAATTTTTTTGTGGTATTCTTACTTTGTCTATATTCCGTTATATTAAGTCATAAAACAAAGTTATTAAACATTCAATATGAAAGCCTTGATTACCGTAGTTGTCGCACACGAGGTGTACTCTGGCTGAGTCATGGCGGCAGTCTTTGAGCTCCCGCAGAAGGCCACCCTCGCTACGCTGGAAGGCGCGGTAGGACTGCGCAACACCGTGCGCCGCGCCTGTTCCCGGCCCCGTGGCGCCTTCCGGTCCTCCCCCTGGCACGCTACCCGGTCCGCCACCCGGCCCACCAGTACGAGCTCCCGCGCCTCTCACCACCGCACTCTGGTTCACCCATCTGGGTTTGGAAATTAACTCTCAGTAGTCAGTACACCTAAGAAAACTCGAAGCTTTCTATAGTCGGATATTTAGACAACTTTTTGTAATATAAAAATTTTTCGAATGTACTAACGAATATCCGAGCATGGAGCACAACTTAGAGGAGGTGGGGTCATCGAGGGCAGAGATGCAGGCGGGGAACCAGGATTGGTTGGCGGCGCGGTACACCTGCAGCTCGCCGCGGCCCACGTCGCCGCTCGCCTCGCTCAGACGCACTGTGGACACGGGCTCAGAATCTAAACTAGTATCCTAAATCTGTCTATCAAGTCTGGATTTAGAACGGTATATCCAATTAATAATATAGATTACGAAGCTGTTGAGTCGCTTTATAGCTTGTATCTAAAATGTTTTGATTAGGCATTTTAATTTTAGTATCCGTATCCTATGAACATATGATCTCTTGGAGTACTTACAGCAGTTTCTTTCGTCCTGACCCCAGGGGCAATCCACCTTCCCATCGCACAGGTGCGCCTGCGAAATACACCGCTGGTTGCCGCAGTGTACGTCGCCGCTGCGCTTGCATACTCGGCAGTTAAGTTCGTCGGAGCGGTCGGCACAGTCTACGTGCCCATCACAGCGCCAGTCGTGCGGGATGCAGCGGTTCATGTCACATTGGAACCCCGTCGGACACACTGACACGTGCATTTGTAATTATTACACGTATACCATTTAAATGGTAAATAATAATTCAGTCCGTCATTTTTTTTTATTACAAGAATTATGATATTTCTTAAACATTAAAAAAAGTTATTAAACGTTATTACGGCGTTCTACGAACTTTTGCAAGTAATTTTTTCAATGCTTTGAAGTCAGACATAAATCTTATAATTTATAAAGTAGAATATACAAACATACTCATAATCAGCAAATCCTACAATAATATAATATAATAATAAAAATAACACTATAATATTCTTATAAGAGTTCCTTTATAACAAATTATTAGTTGACTTCACAGAATTTGATTTAAAACTAAGTTATTCTGGGTAAATAAATAATTACTGAATAAAATATTCTCTTACTAAATTTAATATGTGCCTTCACAAGCCGTTTGATAATAAGAAGGAAGATTGAAGGTGCTGGATATTTCTTTATTAAAATAATTATTTAAATATTAACTCTTAAGTTATTGTTGCATAAAAATAAGTTACCTGGCTTGGCCGCTCTGAAACGTGCTTCTTTCACCTCACGGTTACCAAGACACACATCTCTGTCTGTGGATTCTGGAAAGATCTCGCACTGCAGGTAGTCTGGCATTGACAAACCGAACACCTCCAAGAAGAACCCGCATCGCCGCATTGTTTCTGTTGTAATTAGTTTTATTTATTACATGCCTTAAATTATTAAGGAAAATATATATTCAAATAAAATGAAATTATTACTTTCTAGAGTAATACAAGAACTTTTATAAGACGCTTCAATATTCCATTTAACATATTTACAAATGTAAAACCATTACACAATTATACTTTTTAAATAATATTTTTGAGTGAGATAAGGAATGGTAATACAATACCTAGTAGTTATTGTATTGACATGACAAGACAATTCGGTATTAATTTAAAAACATATGTTTATTAATATTACTCTATTCTTATTCAAAGTGTATTTTAGAAGATAGATATTAAGACGATTTTAAACCAACGAAAAATACACTAAGCTACATAATGTAAGTTTTTCGTAAATTATATATGGACCGTTTTCCTCACCCTGGCACAAACTCCTGCAAGGTCGCACCATATGTCCTAGCGGACCACACTTGGGCACAAACAGAGAGCACAGGAACAGCGCCGTCAGTTCATAGCAGCGTACGTCTACCACCGCGTCGTAGATCTCTAAATCCTGATACAAATTTTATATTTCTTTTACTAGCTTCGATGAGGCATCAAAATTTTTCTGTTATTTATTAAAATAGATGCAGCTCTACCTCGAACAAAAAATGGCCTATTGTAATGTACCTATGAGATGGAATTAAAATCTAAAAAACATATCTTTAAATAGTGTTATATCGTTGCATTATTCCGACGTTGCAAAGTGAAAGTATCAACAAGTAAACAAACTTTGACATTTGTGATACTACTCTGTAATTAGTTACGCATTTTTATAATATGTTTGTAGATGAATTGTTATCTGAAGTCTAATCAGCCCAAAGGGTTCTAGGAAACCCGAGTGTGAAGCTTTATGAATAACATACTTTATACGAAATAGAAAATAAATTTATTCCTAAAAAAACTATACGTAAAAATGACTACCCAGTGTGGTATAACTCAGCACTAAAGAAATTGCTGAAAGAAAAATTCAAGTTCTTAGTAAAATTTAACAATTATGGTAATTTATCAGATTATCAAACTTTTTCTCTTCTACGTACAAGGGCAAAAAAATTAGAACAAGAATGTTATAGCATGTATATATCAAAAACTGAAGAATCTTTAAAAAAAAACTCCAAATCATTTTGGTCCTTTATAAAGTCAAATAAAAAAGCATCTTCATCATTTCCATCAACCATGACTTATGAGGATATAACTGCAAACACGGGGGAAGGTATTTGCGAGTTATTTTCCCAATATTTTAAATATACTTTCCAAATGCCAACAGCATCGGTTAAATCAAATAACAATCCAAATTATAATTTTTCCAGTACCATCAGCAATATTAATATTGATGTCATGCAAGTATTAAAACTGTTAAAATCTGTCGATTTAGATAAAGGTGCCGGGCCCGACCATATACCCCCAAGCTTAGTCGTGGAATGTGCTGATAATTTAGCACTTCCACTGTCAATACTATTTAAACGCTCTATTAATGAAGGTCTGGTGCCACAAATTTGGAAGTCCGCCTTTATTACACCAATTCACAAAAACGGAGTCAAAAATAAAGTTCAAAATTACAGACCTATTTCCAAATTGTGTATTTTTGCAAAAATATTTGAAAAAATTGTCTTTGAGCAAATGTACTCGATTCTATCTTCGTCACTAACTTATCAGCAACACGGTTTTGTTAAGAAACGGTCGACAATAACAAATTTATTGATTTTTAATGATTATTTGACAACTTCCATGGATAAAGGCTGCCAAGTTGATTCTATTTACACAGATTACAGTAAAGCTTTTGATAGAATAGACCATCTAATCCTTTTGCAAAAGTTGTATTCCGCTGGGATTCACGGAAATCTATTTAGATGGTTTACATCTTACATCCATAAACGCTCTCAAGCTGTTGTCGTCAACGGGTTTTCTTCTTCCTGGATTGATATCCCATCAGGAGTCCCGCAAGGATCACTATTAGGTCCTTTGCTATTCATTCTGTATGTGAATGATATCGGCTTGTGTTTCAAAAACTCTCAGTATTTACTTTATGCTGATGATATGAAAATCTTCAAGCGTATCGAAACTGTAGCAGATAGTGAACTTCTTCAACAGGATCTTTTGAGGTTTGAGCAATATTGCACTTTGAACAAATTAGACCTAAATGTCTCCAAATGCACTGCTATTACCTTTTCACGTAAAAAAAAAGTTATTAATTATAGCTATAATTTAAAAAATCAACATTTAACACTTAAAGACTCTGTTAAAGATCTTGGTGTTATACAAGATACCAAGGTTTTATTTAAAGAGCATATTGAACATATAACGAACAGAGCTAATAAAGCATTAGGTTTCATTATCAGATCGAGTAAAGATTTCAAAAATTGTAAATCAATAAAAATTTTGTATTGTTCGTTTGTACGTAGCATTCTAGAGTATGCATCTCAAGTCTGGAACCCTTGTTATGACGTATATATTAATAGATTAGAATATATCCAAAAAAGGTTTTTAAAATTTTTGCAATTCAAACTCTGTCTACGTGATTCTGGCTATGAAAAAAGATGTAAAAGGCATCACTTACTGCCGCTCTGGGTAAGACGAAACATAACCGATGTTTCATATTTATTTGATATTGCTCAAAGTAGAATAGATTGTCCTGACTTGCTATCTTTTATCTGTCTACTAGTTCCTAATAAGCTGGTTTCTAGGCGTCCATTTGAATATATCTCTGTGCCTCCTAACATCGCTAATTATAGAAAAAACTCATATGCCTGTCGGGCTATTATAAAACTTAATGAATTGGCAAGCTGTCACGAAATAGATCTATTTAACACTAAGTCTAAGATTGTAAGAAAAACCATGGCTACGATTTGGTTTGATTCTATATCCTAACACTATACATTTATCTTCTATCGCTGTATTTAACCTAATAGAGAGTAGATATGTATATGCTAAATATTATATGTATTGTTGTAACCTGTTTTGTTATGTAAATGTACCATTTAGATATTTAAATGTGAAAATGTATAAATGGCAAGCAAGTAAACTGGCATACAGTCAGTTAGTTTTTTTTTTTATATTGAAACTATGAAAAATTGTAAAGCTGTTCTATTTTCCAAATAAATGAAAAAAAAAAAAAAAAAAAAAAAAAAAAAAAAAAAAAAAAAAAACACAACAACAGAGCACAGTAACAAACACACAAACCACGGACAGTGTTTTGTAATTTTCTCAAGAATTTCATTTGAAGATATATTGATTTGCAAAATTAATAAGAACTAAATTTAATAATAGGAATATTAAATGTCTTTAAAAAACGTTTTAATATATGATGCTACTCCAGACGTAGTTTGCGTAAACATACCTATTTAAAATAAGTAAAGAATTAAAAAAAATACTGTAGCAATCAACATAGATCTACAGCGAGACGTGTTCTTGGAAGGTTGAGAGTGCTTGGAGATTTTGTATTTAGTCAGCACTTCATTTTGTTCGACATAAGCATTTTGTCTTTGTGCAAGATATTGCAGTAACGAGATGTCTGGGTCCTGATGCATTCCATTGTCAAAGCCATCCTTATTAATATATTTGTAAAGATATTTCGACTATTTTTCACTGACTATGAGATTACATAGGTTGCATTGCGTTAAGAAGGTTCTTAACCTATGAAAAATAAATTAATGTTGTAATGGAAACAATAAGCGTCCCTCTCTGATTTAATAACCTTAAGATATCAGTAGTTGCTATTGATTAAAGCTGAAGGAAATGCTATACCAGTTCATTAGAATTAATATCTCCCGTGTCGGATGCCAATAAATAAGCCTTTGTCGCCAAGACACGGCAGCAGGATGTAAACGCCTTTGTTCGTCGACACTGATTGATGCAGCCGTGAAACCTTAATTACCGAGACGTATCGCGGATTGTGCCATGTCGGAATCTATTGAGCTATCTTACACATCATTAGTTTCTCCCTTACTATTTTCTTTTAATGATATAGACCATTTTTTTATGAAATTGTCAAGAAGCTATGAATTGACGTATATTTTATGATTAATAGTGATCAATTTAAGTCGTATTCTTCAAATAATGGAAACATTCCTTGAAGATGAGTAAATATAAGACATTTCTGTATTGTTATTTCCAAGTAGCTTTATTATTTGCATACTATCAAGTTTAGCCTTCGCTAAGCATTGCCGTTTACTTGGAAAACAAGTTATTTAATTTCTTAATTTGAATGTTACAGATGTTTGAAAATATCTATAAACATGTATAGATATGTATAGCTCTATGCTAAATGCTATAGAATGCTTGAATGTATTCACCGAGGCGGACAGCGATACGGTAGCTCAGTTGGTAGAGCGACAGGACGGTTTCCCAGTAGTAGCGGGTTCGAGTCCCTGCCCGTATCGGTTTATTTTTCATTCTATATTTATATAAATTTAAATAAGCTTAACATGGCTATACATGTTTATAGATATTATCAAACATTAATTTCGGTAGTGGCATCTTTTTAGTGTTTATCTATACTGCAAAGTTAGAATCATTGGTTAGGATTTTCGAAAGAAACCTAATAGATGTCACCACCGTCCCGATAAAGACGATCATATATAGAATGCTTAATTCACCGAGGCGGACAGCGATACGGTAGCTCAGTTGGTAGAGCGACGGGACGGTTTCCCAGTAGTCGCGGGTTCGAGTCCCTGCCCATATCGGTTTATTTTTCATTCTATATTTATATAAATGCTACAGATGTTAATAAAACAATAATAAAAAAAATAAGTTTATTTTTAAGAATCATGAAGGTATTTAATCGGTATGTCTTATCATTATGCGTGTAATGCTTATTAAGGTAATACACTTAATCTTTTCATATTCACGAAACTGGTTTTAAGGACTAATGTTTTGATAACAAAGGTTTCACAAACAAATATGTTATTCCATTACTTCATTTAACAAAAAAAACTTCGAAAGTAAAAGTTTAACAGAATTAGGTGCATGTTAATTTAAAGCTGAGACTCCAACTAAACATGTTTTCAACTGAACTTTTTATGAAATGAATGAAAGTCGTAGCACAAATGTTAGGATTGATGTAGAGAAGCTGCCTCCAAGAGGTGGTCAACTAATTAAAAATAACCATGTATATATTATATTGCTTAGGTAATTGTTAATCATGTGAAAGAATATTTCTATCTGCTAACCGCTCGTATAATGCAATTTTGCATTTACATTTAGATATTGGATTTTTAATCACATTACTTTATCCCGATGAGACTTACACAATCTATGTCACTGTTAGGCTCTATTCACAATCAAATCAAATCATCATTTATTTGCGAATAAAGGTCAGATGCAAATGTTACTCTATAGATAAACTATGTCCTCTTTATTCTACCTATTGGTTAAGCAAAAATATTATTGTAAAAGATATTTTAAACAAAAATGTTAAAATAAAAAAGAATTAAAAAATATTACAACATGACTTTTTGGATTAATCATTGAAAATAATATATAAGTTAAATTCATATAAAGTAATTTCATTGGTCCATAATAAGGTAGGAAAATAAAAATAATTGGATTAGTTAAAAAGATTTTTCTTTATAAGGCAAAAATTCATTTATTGTATAAAAATAATTTTCTTGTAACAATTTGTAATGGAATCTGACAACTTATTGAAAATTCTAATTGCATTCATTTATGAATTCGTTTCATGCAGTTGTAAAATGCATATTGGAATATAAAGACTAAATGGGTTTCTAAAATCAGTTCTATTTTTAGTTTTATCAGATTCAAAATTTTGGTACTGTCTACAACACAGTTAAATATAATAATCTAAATACGCATTTCTTTTGTTTAATAAAAACTTTTTCAATTCAACAAAATTTACCCATTGTAGAAGTACATATGAAAGAAGAGATGAAACGTAACGTGCTGCCTCCATGGAAAAGCAAGGAGAATTTTTTGCTTTAGGGCAGCCTCTTAAGAGACTAAAATATCATATTTTGAAATATAGTAGTCTATAGGTTTAGTAGAAGCAAAAACCATAACCAACTTGTTAATATTGGTCAAATAAACCTTAATGCCGTGAACTGTCAACTGTCAAACGCACGTTAACCGCGTATGCATTAGGTCCTAAGTATAATTAATTGACAGTTAGCCGATCGATAGTGTCAAAAGGTTCCAAGCAATTACGAGTAGATATTGTCAACAGAAGGATGTTAATCCTGCAATGCGGTGTAGGATCACGAGTCGCGACCTCGCCCCGTTAATTCGCTGTAATTAAATACCTCTTAACGTTTTGAGGTTTCTTAATGCTATTGTGGAATTTTGAATAGCGACGAATAATTCTGTTTTTCTAATGACCCTTAATATAAGATATCATTGTTTCATTCAATTAGTAGATTTTAATTAATATTTATAACACCTAATGGTTATTATAATTCATTTATTTCTTTATTTGCACTGAACGTTTAAGCTATTTTTTAACCTCCGACCCGTGTATCTGTGTGTCCGTCTGTGGCAATGTAGCTGCCAAACGCGTGGACGGATTTGAATGCGGTTTTTTTAAATCGAAAGTTTGGTCCGTCCAGATAGTTTTTAGCTGTTTGGTCGAGATACAAGTGATGGTCTCCTAGATATGGTGCTTTTATTGGTGCTGGTAGAAGGTTTTTATGCAATATTGATAATAAAAACCTAAACAAGTGTAATTAATGTGTTCGTAGGTTAATTTAGTACAACATAGAAAAAAGTAAAATAATTTTAAAAAGCAAAAAAAAATATTAAAAAATCCTCAATTCAAAAAGACGTCTAAAAAGGATAAGAATTATAATATTGTTATGTACGTATTGAAGTCGTTGCATCAGGGGAGCGCTAAATAAAGAAAGAATTTAAAATGCAAGTAAATTACCAAGACAAATAACGAATAACAACATCAAATCGTATAGTGTAAGTCCTCCGAACCGAACATTTTGTAAAATAGTCACCATCTTCCACGTAAGTACAACGACAACGACGACAAGTACAGTCCCGCGACGCAAAGACATCAAAAGCAACATAATAATATTATTTTATCCTTTTTAGCCGTCTTTCTGTATTGATAGTTTTTAAAAAAAATAATTAAATTTTTTAAACATATTATTTAGACTCATATTTATTAGTTTAAAGTGAAATAAAAAAATAATGATATACCTGCTGAGCATCTCTCTGTCCGAAATGACCAATGTAGTTGGGGAAGACGGTGAAGTTGTATGAGATGCGGTGTTGGTGGCAAAATGTGACGATGACAGGCAGACAAACGCCGGGTGCAGGGTTACGGGCGCCGGGCGACTCCGTCGGAGCCGGCGCTGTCACCGCCGCCGAGAGGTTCACCGCTTGCGATACGTACTACAAAATGACAAAATATATTAGATTACGTTGCATGTTTTTTTGGTTGAAGTTTACGGATAAAATAATTTCCATTTCATTGTTTGATACGTGCATGCCATTTAAGTTTCTTTTATCTTGAATATTTTTTTTTTCATTTTAGTAGATTGTTTTTGTGACATTGTCTAAATCTAATAAATTGACTGATAACTCGTAGTCCAATGATGCGTATAATCGTTCCATTAGTATATTAAATTTTTTTCATTAAAACGATTTTGCTTCCTCTCGCTGAACTAAGCAATTAAGTCTTCCTTAGTTTAACTGAGATAAACACAAAAAGACTAAAAATATTAAACAATCTGCAAGGCCATGTTTTATCTATATACCTATCACAATATTAATAAATATGATTTTATGTGCATTTTTATTTTTATATCATCAAAATAATCTTAAATTTCTTTTAATATTATTTTTTTCCGGAATAAAACTATATCTGTACACTTACAATAAAAAACCGAAATGTGGTACTGTAGGTGTGTCGCTGTAATAAGACTTGAGTTATTAAAATGTTTATTAAATAATAATACTTCGTTGGCACAGCGTTACAAACAGGTAGTTGTCCTCAAAGCATTCCACCTGATATATTACCTACCTATAACATTAAATGTATATGGCTTTTCGCTATGCCGGGTATGGTAAAGGGATAACTATCTTGCACAAAATTGACTTCATACAAAGAGCTTACACAAGCATGTAAATGTAAATAAAGATAGGATAGGAAATTAACTTTTTCAAGGAACATCCGAGTTGCCTCTGAACATTCCTTTACAATAATTAAATCGGCCTTTGTTGTTACAGTGTATTTAAACTTTAATTTATTTACAGCAGCAAGCAAATAATAATAACACAATATAATGCTGAGGATTTTGCTTTACAGCAAAATTATGTTGGAGTAATAATGTTATGAAAGGCATACCTTCTATAATCGTTACTTTTAATATTGTTGAGATTTTGTTTGTTTTGTTTTTGGGTTACTTAGTTATATAGCAGTAGATTGGGTTATATACCATTAGAAAATCAATAACTTTAAAAATAAAATAAAGGATTTAAATTTAACTAAAGAAGTTTAACAAAATAAGAGAAAACTCCGTAAAAAATTGCGTAGGTATAATGCGTATAAATATCAACATATATATGGTTTACTAACTAGAATTGCAAAATAATATGAGAATATTAGACCGTAACAATTATCTAATATTTTCGACTTTCTTTTCATATTAATTATTACTGTAACTTGAATAACCATTTTATTTACTTCCATAATTATAGACAATAAAAAAACAGACTTACTAGTAGGTTTGTAGGTATGGTAAGAACACAATTTTTTTATGGAAAATTTAAGCTCTTAAAGATTACAGAGTAGTTACAGATATAATTATAATTTAAGTATAATTAACAAATGTGATTGCATCAAATACTTACATATATACATATAAATATTTCGAAGAGTATTGTAAGCTTAATTTATACAATATTATGTAAGGTTATCCTGTACATAACAAAATAATCATAAATGTTATTATAATCAGTAGGTATTTCATTAATTTTAGAGGCCCACCGTAGTTATTGTTCCGAACAAGCTTTGTGAAATAAGATTGAATTAAAATTCCATTGTTTCTGTTTTCAGGAATTGTGAAAAGTAATATAAATGACGGAAAACCTTGCTAAGTGCTATTTTGTGGTTTCCCGCTTTGTTCATATTTGAACCACCAAACCATTGTTTGTTACAAAGAATTCCTAAGGTGAGAGAAGCACAATGCATCTCAAAAGATATTTATGTTACAGAATAAATATAAATACATTTTTATTGACGTTTGATAATTTTATTTTGGTGTTGTTATGAACTGACCTGCACAGCGGGGTTGGCGCGAAAGTAGGCGAAGAGTGCACCAGTGATTGCTAGCAGCATGAACGCGTTTAGCGCCAGCTGCATCAGACGGAACTTGTGTGCGGAGGTTTCGCCGCTGCTTCCGCGCATGTCACGCAGCATCTGGACCCACACAGGGATTACACACTTACTACAGTAAATCACAAGGGAATATTGTCGGCCTCGCTTCAATTCAGTTCAATTGGTATAACAATATTATTTCAGATATTAAAACAGTATATATTTAATGAATATTTAAATATAATTTCGTTAAAGGTTCGGTAAGGCACCAAAAAAAAAGTATTCAAAGAGTTTCAAAGAGTTTTGCCTCTAAAAAGTATTTAAAGAGAATTTCCAAAACTGCGATTGAAAGAATTCCATCGCAAGTCACAAAAAGAACAGATGCATTATAGAATCACGTAAATCTTGCTTGCATTTCAATCCGTTCGGAAGTGCTTGTTCTCGATTCGATCGCATTCACTCCGCAAGCTTTGCTCAGAATGCTTTGTACATGATAGCGTTAAGTTTGCTAACCGAGGTAACTGCTGGGATTTCAAGTGAAAAATGGTTTGCTCCTTCAGATTGAGCTGGCTTTCGAGAAAGTTATTTATCTTGACTTTTTGTTGAGCTCCAACGCTTTTCTTTATCATAGTAATGTAAAAAGGTTTTTATATATATTAACATTGTTTTTATTAAGAATGTTCAAATTATTAATACATCTTTAAAACACTTCTGGACTTAAGTACACTCATATTTTTATTTATTGTAATTTTTCATTTATGTATCTATACATATAATAAAATCGTCACTGAGCCATTCCTATACATGGAATCAAAAAAAAAACATCATAGGAGGGCTTTATAAGATAAAGAGAACCCAAAACAATGGTTTTTCAGTTTGTCTGTTTGTCTGTATGTCTGTATGTTTGTGCACGCTAATCTCAGAAACGGCTTAACCAATTTGAATACCGTTTTCAGAAATTTATTATCACAGTCTTTACTTAACATTTACTGTTTATTTCATCTAAATCGTTTATGAAATAAAAAAGTTATGACTATTTATGTCAATGACGTAATAGGTAGATGTAATAGATCCTTAGAGGAGTAGTCTTTGTACATTGAAAATATTAAAAAAAATATACCAGGATGTGAAGTAATAACTAACAGAATCCAATTTCAGCATTTTTAAAATCTTTGTCAGTTTATCTGTGTCTTTTAGTTGTGCACACAACGCGAAAAAAAAATTTTTCTAAAATTCATACAGCATATAACCTTTATATAAGCAAGAGAACCCAAAACAATGTTTTTTTCATTTTGTCTGTTCGTCGGAATGTCTGAATGTCTTTTTTTTAAGGTAAAGTATTACCTTAAAAAGTTCTACAAGAAAATCCGCGAAGGTTTATGTTTATCTCTTAGGGATAACCCACAATAGCAAATTTTTACCCTTTATTTTTTACGAAAAATAATAGGTTATTTACGAAGAGATTTTAAGAAATACAGCTTTAATCCTTATCTAATTAAGTAACTTAAGTAACTTACATTTTACATTTAATATAGAACAATATAGTCCTTTAAAGCATGTAATTTAAATAAATATTTTCGAAAATATTACAGATTTAAAACATAGGGTCATCGCATTTGCGGCGGTACGGTCTACCGGCGCACTCTGGTATGGAAACGTGCAAACCGTCTCAAAAATGGCTTTTGTGAATGTTCAGTAATGAAAATTTTGTTAATGCATATAGCTAACTGAATGTTTGTCATTTAAAATAGTTTTTTTTTTTAATAAAACTAGACCTGCAAGTTGATGGTGAAAATAACGTCGATTGTGTAACTCAGAATCCCTCAAGTTTACATGGATTACATTAAGTTACAGATTTTCATTGAACATAATACCTATTTTGATTATGTTCAATGAAAATCTGTAAGTGTGATATATGGTTAGAATGGTTATTAAGTACTCTGTTTAAGAATTATTTAAATGGACGTTTAAGTAAAAAGAAGAGAGGTATAAAAATAATTACAGTACCTAATATTGTATCCTTATTTAAAACTTTAAATATACTTTTGACAGTGAGCGATGTCTGCCGATGTCGTAATTGTAATTGTATCACTTAAAATAAGTCATATAGAAGCCAATAGAAAAAAAGGGAAGTGGGAACTTTTTTACTACGAATTTAAGGCAAAAGCCAGTTTATAATAATTTCGTTAAATAATTGGAACATAAATACATATTTTACTATAAATCACGGTGACTGTTAGCGGTAAATTGGTCGCGGCTACCATTTAGTATTTATAAACAGTGTCGACAAAGCTCGATATGTGAACGATTTATATATTTTTCATGTGTTAACAATATTGAACGATTACAAAAACACACTAATACAGGTTGAATTAGTGTGTCTTTGTAAGCGTTCAATTCATTACTTTTTAATACGTTTGCCCTATTTCGTGTATGTCATTTTGCTTTTACTTATTTTTTTTGTTTTGATCATATTATATAAAACAATATATTTAATTTTCGTATTAAGTAAGAAATATTATATATTTATTTATGTAATAAACAGTTGATTTAATTTTTTATTTTTTAAATAAATATTTTTTTTATTTGTAAATGAAACATCAGACTATAAGTATGAACATGAAGAAGGAAGAGCAAAACTCCGGGGATACTTTTAATACTTTTCCTCTATAGACATATAAATATTTGAAATTATAAATTACAATATTGGTAATTTAAATGTGAAAACAAGTAGAAAATTAGACTTTTGACAGCCACACTTTTGACAGCCACACTTTTGACAGTCACTCATTTACTCATTCGGATGGTAGGTACTACACAAATGTACCTATTACATTCGACATAACTTGTATTCATCAAGCTTCCTTTTACCATTTCGTTACCTATTCCCGTTACAATTTTGTAAAACTAAATTTTAATTTACTTTATATGTATTTTCACATCCAACAAATAAACAGATCCTCTGGAACGTGAATAATGCTGTGAATTGATTAAAAGTTAGTCTTTAGAAAAAGTTTTGAAGCCAATTATGAATTAAAAGAATTTCACAATACCTGAAAAAATATAGGGATTTCGGATTTATTTTTTCTCGTTACCCTTTCATTGTTCAACGAAAAATCAATTGTATTTCATTTGCAAAGAAATCCAAGTCAAAACCCGTAAACATTGTCGGTCCACCTCATTCCAAGCCTCTACTCTAATCAACCTTCGCTTCTCGACAAAATCATCCGTATCCCAGAGCAATAAGAGCGTGACGTACGAATACAGAACGTACTATATTAATGTTTACACTGAGCTACACTGCGGTGATGGCGGTCTGACGACTGTGCGTTGGTAGTACTTGAAAATACCGAATTCTTAACATAGAAATTGACTAATGGAACGAATATGTCCTTAACTTTTTTTAGCAGGACTCAATGTCTTTTATTATTTGTGCGTTTTCAATTATTTCGAAATTAGTTATGTTAGGTTAAGTTACATTCAAGATTTTGAAAAATTGTAAAACTAGTCCATTTAATACCTGTATCGTAAATTAAATGATGAATTTTATTCAATTATATTTAATTATACACAGAAGGGTGGGTGCCTGTCCAGTAAATATTAATATCGTTATGAGATTTATGATAATATCTAAACCCAAACGAAATCTATTGAAACATCCGATAAAACCACATTTTCAATTTCATTTTGTTTGAAATCGCGGCTTGCGATCAAATTAAGTGCAATTCGCAGGAAGCGCTTTCAAGTGTGAAATAAAATGTTTGGTAAACAAGTTACAAGAGGCAGCGATTACATAAGAAAAAGATTTACAGTTTTTTACTTAGAATTCAAGTATTCCATTATATTTCTAACTTATCATTAATATTTAAATTAGTATATTATATGTTTTAATAATTAAATTTTAGATTCAGGAAAGTTTAGGAAAAACAAAACTTGAACAAATGAAACTTCCATGCATAAAACCTACACTGTTCTAGTCACAATAGTTCTGGTTAAAACACATAATATATATCAGGATTAAAAAAAATAAAACCTTAGAGATATGGTACGAGATATCTTGTACCATATCTCTAAGGTTTAGCGCGGCGTTTCGCTAAATATGGTACTATATTTTAATTGCAGCCACCGCGCTGCGTGTGACAGTAAATGTAAGGGACTTACTGCACTTAACTTTATAGCAGCTGCTGTTTCAATAAATGTTTCTGATTATGTAGCTGTATTCAATTTGTTTGATGTTCTATATATGCTGATATTGCATCTTATTTTGTGCGAAATTTTCATTATATGATGTTTCATTTAAATCAAACATTATAATTTAAAATGGATATAATTAATATAGAAAAAAATAATTTAGTCTTAAAAAAACAACAATGTGTAAGTATTTGAGAAGTCTGAAAAATAATAATATTTTCTGATTTAAAGTAAAGTCAACTTAAATAGAATATTAAGTTTCTCGTGAATTACAACTAATGGATCATAAATGTGTCATCTTTTTAGCAAAGAATGAGATCGATTGAGATCCCTATTATTCCACCTTACGTATCGTTTTATTTCTACCCGAAGCGAGGAACGGCTCGCGGTGTGAATTATCTGAGCTGTTTTATCCGGAAGTTTAGTGAAATGTGTAAATCCATTTGCCGGTTATACGAAGCGCGTCGGAGCATGGTACCTGCTCAGAATGTAAAACTCTCATGAATCAGTACATTAAAACTTTCACCTAATTTTACGGGAGTTGGTATAGCTTTGTCTAAAATATTCAAAATTTAATATAAAATATTGTTTTAAATAAGTTAAATTTTGCCCCCAAACATTTTTTTCTATTTTTATTGGTTTTGTTCAAGAGATTCAGAGGACAAAATATTTTCAAAATAGTAGTAGCGTCGTCCAGTTAACAATTAATAACAAAATAAACCGGATTTAATCAAATGCAGTCAAATTTTATTTTGTAGTTAAGAAATTAATATTAGCGAGGACCAAATATACATTTTTAAAGTTGTAATCAATAACAAATTACTTACCCTGTGATGTAACGACATGTTACTTCCATTTTGAAATCTTACAATAGTTTGCAAGGAGGCAGGTGTAGACATACTCTTAGTTATGGACGAATTTCCAGCTTCTTTTTCTTGTTGCTCCTTGAGTAGCAATCCACGTGCTATCTTAGCGTTAAGGCTCTTGTTGACGTGCTGATGGGGCAACAAGGGCGTCTCCATAGTCTTAGTCGTATACGATGGAGATGACGTCTGACTAAAGGAGTCAGACGATACATTGGAGTCTTGTCTGACGCTAATATTTGATCCGGAACTTGGAGACTGTTTCATTTGATTATTTTGTGCCGGTAATGGTGCCGGGGTGTAGGGCGTGTCCGGCATTTTAAGTGGTGCTCGTCTGGAAACAGGTGGTTGTGGATTTCTGTTGCAATCAAGTTTTGGGGGTACTTGTTCTTTTTGTGGTGCAGGGGTTTGACGCTTGTTGCCGTTTGGATCTGTTGCTGTCGGAGCAGCATTCGGTCGAGGAGGTGTAGGAGGTGGTACCCGTCGAGGTGGTTGTGGTGAGGAGCGGCGCGGTGGCGCCGGTGGTGGAACTGGTAGGGGTGCTACCACTGGAGCAGTCCTCTGAGGTACCGGTGGTGGCTGTGGCGGTTGTTGAATTTGCGGTTGCGGCAGCTAATATTAAATAACATTTTATCAATGCTTATTAAACTATCGATTTTTTTTTAATCTAAATATTTAAATTATGTTAATATTATTTGAAAAGATATATGTACTAATATAACTTTAAAGCATTACCATAGAGCTTATAGCGCATTTTTCAGTATTAGTAATTTCTTTGTTGATTCCGTTGTGCCTTAGATACTAATAAGAATACAAACAAGATCGACAAACAAGCTTATTTTTTATACATAGATATTTCTCATCAATCAAACTTCTAAGAGAATTTTTTTTATTCTGTTAACAGACTTTATACGTCCACAAAGAATATTAAGGCTTCAATAGCATATCAAGTTTCTTTGTCTTATTACTTCATGTGCTAATGGGATCTGTGTAATACTTTACTTTCAAATGGTAATTAACTAGTTAATTATTTATAAGAAAGATTTTCAAAACCTCGGGAAAAAGACCAATCTTAGATTTTATAATTTTTACCTTAAGAGGTGGCACACTTACATAGATAACAAAGTTAAATAACACACTCAAATAACAAAGTTAGTGATTGTGTTTTTAGCATCCGTTAAGATTGCTTCTATTAAGTTCTTTTTAAGCTGAAAAATAAATAAAGCTCTTTATACTAATTATATTACCAACTAAATTCATAACAAGCTTAGGTATTTCTAAAGTTTCTTCTCTCGATCGTTGAAGTTTTAAAATATTATTTTATTTTACTGTAAATATAATTATTTAATAAAATATTTAAAGATTGTTTTTTCCTTTGGTTATGTATAAATTGTATACTTTTTTTAGGAATTCAAGGGACTAAAAAAAATATTTTAAATATAAAGCAACCAACCCAGGAAAGCCTCTAACACAATAAATAAATTAATATTATTATTCAATATAACAAAATTACCTTTTTAACTGGACGCGGGGAAGCAAACCCCGAAGGAGGACAGTAGGGGAGCGCGTCTGACGGACAGTACACGGAACCGGATCGGGGCTATGTTGTGGCCAGGAAAAATAAAATTATTAAATTATAATTATTAATAATTAAATTAATTATTAATAATTAAATGTTATGCTAATTATATTATTTAATAGACCCTACCTTATTAACATGGCGCGGAGGTGCAAATCTCGAGGGTGGACAATAGGGCAGGGCGTCCGAGGGGCAGTACACGAAGCCGGACGGCCGAGGCTGTGGCGGCGCGCACGCTGCCGTTGAGTGTCGCCGAGGAGTCCCACCGTTTGGACGAAGTAATTCCATTAGCTTCTCTCCAGGGGTCACCGCTAGGCTACCAGCTCGCCCATATCTAGTAAATAAAATAAAATAGCTAATAAATGCAATTATTTATAGCACGAGTATTCATGAACAGAGTAAAGTGAATTATAAATAAGTAATATTATATTCCATTTTTGCAAATGCAAAATAATATTTCATTACAAAATTTTGACCGTCCGTACCTATATTGGTGCTGTTATTAAAAGTCATTGTCATAGAAAACCTTTGTGGTTTATGGAGTAAAGACAGAAAATACAAATTAATTTCCCCTTCTCATTATTTTACTCTAAGTACTATCAATAAGTTTTCCTTAACCAAATATGTAATCTTCATTACTAGTCACAAAACGACACTTTCATTTCGTTTCTTCATTTCACGTCTTTCATTTCGACACCTAGTTGGCCCCATTAATTTCTAACATTTTGCTTTCATCCATCGGTTAAGCATTGATTAATACACCGTTATTATTTTATTATATATATAATTGGGTTCATTAAAAGAAATAATTGTGTGACATACCATTACTAAATATATATGAAATTATACAAATATATATTTTGCCAAAAACTAATTGTAAATAATTGTTGAGTTAAGTTAAATCTGAGAAAAGGCTAAATAGGCATATTTAAATTATAATTTTAAATTATATCAGATTTTTTAAGATATTTGAATATACTCGTGAGATAAGAGTTAGTTAATATTAGGCATCTATGTCTAATGTCAATGGATGTAAATATATGTTAAACACATAACTCATCATATTCACTTTTGACAGATTCAATAATCAAAAGTCAATAATCATCTATTCATAAATATACATTACACGTCAACAATGTTGGATACTTGTACTTATAATTTTTTATTATGTCACAATTCCAGATATAATTACATTGTATTCATATATTGTATACATGTCAAGGATTATTCATTTTATTATTTCAAAATATTATTAACATAATTGAAAATAGACTAAAATGTTTTCATTTTCATTATATGATTCTCCAAATATAAATAAATATTATCGTCCTCTATTAGCTCTATCCTGTGTTATTTGCAGTAAATAATATTAATTATTTTTATAATACTAGACGCAACTAAGATACGAAAAACTTACTTTTAATTATTAATTATGACAGTCACGCTCACGATCCATTACAATTATATTATTTTATCCGTAATATGTTTTCTTTGGAGAGTATACACTTCTTTATCTTATCCTTCGCACAAAAATGTATACACTTCTTTATCTTATCCTTACTCCAATATCACTTCTTTATAAAGAACCGGCCACACCACACACTAAGATATCTTAACTTAGCTCATGTATGTACGTACTCGTTAAAACGAGTAATTGTGATGTGTTCCGGTCTGAATCGTGGGAGTAGATGCAGAAGCGTCGAGAGGAGAGTTAAGCTTATCTATATTAGTTTAGTTCACAGTGCAGCTCGTGCCTAAGGGTTTTCGGAACTATGTCTTAAGCTTAAATAACAACTGTCTACTTATTTTCTTACTTAATTATTTTGGAGGGTTATTATCATATTTTGATATTACTGGTTTGTATATTAGACAAACAAATAGTTATTTTTTTTTATATATATAAAACTTAAACTGTTGTTTTATATTGAACTACATAATATTTTTTCAAAATATACCACCCAAAATATTTGATAAATCCATATTAACAAAAGAATCCACATTTTTGGCGTTTGAAAAAATATTAACTTCCATGAAATATTGAATTGTCAAATATTCAATAGTGCAAGTCCTTGGATTGAAGCAGTTTTGAAACTTTTGACAATATACATTTTAGCTTATTTTGCATACATACCTACAAGTTGATTCTAACTTTCAAATAAACAATGAAAATTAATGACATTTTACTTGCATTAACATTGCACGTTTTATATTAAATAACTACGCTACCTTTCAACAGTATTAAAATAAACTTTTGCAGCCCTAAGTTTCGTAATTAATCATACTTCACGAGGCTTTATGAGACTAATTAGTTATAAATTTGTCATTATCTGGTAGAGGATATTATGTTATAATATGTATGATATTCGTCAAATAGGTATTATTCAGCTAAAAATTTTAAATGTAAGCCTTGCATCAAATTAATTGAAGTCCTGTTATTCTATTGATTAATGGTCATGCCTGCTGAGTCAAAGGTTGTAGGATTGATTTTCACACGAGACAATATTTTGTGTGATCTACAGATTGTTTTTTCGATTCAAAATGTTATTTGTGTTACCTAATTGTGTTTGTAAAGCCTTTCCGACACAAAGGTTATCTCAATATTGAATAGTTTTCTGTTTCAGCATTTATCAGTTCTTTCTTAACTAAAATAAGGGCAAAATCTTACAATTAGCCATAGCCCATTATTTGGGATAAAAATGAAATGAATATAATAGTTTTAGCTACTGAACATTCTTAATTAAATGTTTGATTTTACAACTGTTATCAAAAATAAGAATTATATAACATCTTCAATAAGTTGACACAGTCCAAGCTAACTTTTAAGAATATATGATAGCAAACAATTCATCTAAAATAAAAAAAAATCTTACTAAAAAGAAAAAGCTACAGTAATCTGTGTGTATGATGTAGCACGCAGTCTCATCACGACGCGCACCTGAGCCTCTACGGTGCGCCATCAACCTTAGAATTAACGCTTAAATATGCACTACTCTTAGTGACTTTAGGTGTACTTTGATATGCTTTTATGTAAAATTAGTTATTCTTAGAATAAATTATTTTTTAAATAAATATATTTTTTTAACAATGATAATAATCCAGATTTATTTTTTTACTAGGTTTATGAAATCTTTGTTGATAAGTAGGACTTGGGCTTGTAAAAAGGATTCATTTCACTATTTAGTTCAATGCTTGATTTTCATTATAAGTTCCGAGATATTATATGCATTTTTTATGAAATACTGCCAAGAAAATAATATAATATAATTTAACAGATCATTACAACCAACCGGAATACATTTTTTAACTTTGAATTATACAGCGCAAAAACATAAACTCGTTATTTTAATTAGATTTCTTCTAGATAGTGGACTATTGTAATTTAGAATTACTTAATACTAATTATTAGAGATTTTGATTTAAAATATTAATAAGTAAACTAAGTGATTACAATATTTTAAAAAAAGACTTTTACATTTTACTACTTATACTTTATAAATCAGAATGAGATACATTTTATGTCGAGGCCAATTAAACTCATAATTATAATACGCGAGTTAAATCTTTCAAAATGATTTTATTTCTTGTGTAGAACTTAGTGATGGCCAATGGCTGATGGGGGAATAAAATTTTAGTTAATAAGTGCAGGCATCTTAATAATATACAAATATAATTTTAAATTTTTGATGTAACATTATTTCCAAACCATTCAATATCTAAATTATAAAAGTTGTCACAACTATTAAAAGGGATTACAGCTTGAATGCCACATCATGGTGTTATTTACGAAATAAAACGTGGCAGCAATCTGCCCTAATGTCAATCCGATGATTGAGGGATCGATGCGGACTCCATTAGGTCTAGGGTTGCCACAATTTAGATACATCCGAAATTCATTTTTAAAACGTTGTGTCATTGTAGACTAATTTATTTTAAATCGTAATATCCATACAGATTAACATGAATTCACTTTTACATTTTACAGAAGTTCGTTTATAGCGAGATATGAAGGGAAACTAAACATTAGTAAAAATATTAGTAAAAAATATGTGTAATAAGAGCTTATGGGGAAGTGTATTATGATATTAAAATAAATTAAAGAAAATACATTAAGGTCGTTGAATGGCTACAACCCTAATACATGGCCATTAAAGTTGGAAGCCCTACTTTTGTTCCGACGAAGGGCGCAAGGTGTTACCAAGCGGTCGCTTTATTAAACTTTAAGTCTCGTTTAAATGAGAGGTTATTATATATTTATGTCCCAAATGAAAGTACCTTTATAACGTCTATGTATATAATTGTTATCGAATAGTATATACTCTTGTAATTCATAAACTAAATATTACATAATCAAAATATATAGTTTGGGTAGTAAAAAAAGGAACACTTACATATAAATAAGAAGCGCTTCCAAGTCTTAAAAGATATTAACATAAGTCGAAAAAAAGTTTTGTTCGAAAATTTTTTTGGTCAATTGAGGAAGATAAGATTAATTTTGTATCTCTTTTAATAAAACGCAATTGTAGCTATTCAATACATTTGAATTAACTGATTTTATCTTGGCTGACTAAGTAACGTAACAGATCTAACTATACTAGATGTGTCAATATACAATGTTATGTGTAAAATATAAGTTAGTATATAAGTAGATCTTACCGTCCACGCACAGAATCTTCGTCGTCCCCGGCGGCCGGGTCGGGCTGCAGGTGCATTCCACTTTGCGCCCATGTTACTGTAAGCCAGTCTGGAACCAATATTACATATCACTATAAAAAACAACACTTTTTGATTGCTACACGCAATAAACTTATTATTATATTCTACATTTAGTACAATATATAGCTAATGGATTCTATAGAAAAGCTACAGTTTGTATTTTTGTGTTATAGTTTGACGACCTACACTCTGGAACTTCGGAAGTTCCGGTTCAGGATAGGTGCCTCAATATCAACTTCTTAAATATACTGTGTTACCTATCCTAGACAAAAAATAAAATACGTATGTTGATGATAATGTTCTCTCACAATTAAGTAACACTTGCGTATTATTTAACTTCCTTAATACTTGCGTTTTACTTAATGATATAATACTATGATATTTTTTTACAGTGCTTGTGTTTCATGATGAGAATGTGATTATCACTGGTTGTCCATTAGTTCTTCAAATTGTAAAGCACTAAAGTAAAGTTAAAGTATGTCGTCCAAATAGGCGAGTACTTGGCAAGTTAACTGCTTGAAGCACGAAAGTTCTGGATGTTTTAAAATTCTTCCAGCCTGCTATCCGGCCGTGCAAATGCAATGGCAATCTTCTTGCCCCAAATTCCACTCCACTCCACTCCAAACGGCCACGGCAACACACCGCCTACCACTTCGCGGTGTCTGAGGTTAATGTTGAACATTGTTTTCCGTCAAAAATCTATACGATGGTGTCTACCTTTCTTAGACGTTCAAAACCCGGTAGGCCTTATGTTATTTACCCAATCGTGTTCATAACATGCACTTTTCAATTGACTCCAGTGCTAACGCGTCTATTTCGATACTCATATTTAAAAAGCTCATTCCATATTCATGAAACACTATCTTTGTAAATCGATCCCTAAGATGGTGGCAAATTTGAGTCAGCTAACTAGGGACTTATTGACATTACTTCTCTGTTCTACAAAATATTGAAGACTATTATAAACCACCAGCTACGGGTTCACCTTGAGGGTTGCTAGTTAATCATCGAGTAGCAATATAGCTTTTGCTAGGTTGGATCAGCGGCTAGGGGGCGTCATCGCCGAGAACCTCCTCGTGTGCCCGTCTGTTTCCCTTGTTGCTCGGATTCGTCCGGTGGCATCGGAAGCGGTAAGGGCCGGTGCTCCCTGGGCAACAACGGTTAATGTGATCCTTCGGGTTTGCATTAGCCGTTGGCTAATACTCGGCGCGAGGTGGGTCGGCCATGGGGGTTTGTGCCCGGTTCATGGCTGGCTGGCGGGCAGGCTGCCTTTCGGGGTGGTCTGTCTGTGGGAGGGAGGCTTGGACCCTGGAGATGGTCTGGGCAACTTGCGGTGCCTGGGATTTCCGTCGCCGTTGCGGTGCTGGGGCGCATTTGGTGGCGGAGGTTTCGGGGGCAGTCGCGGGTGCCTCCTCAGGTATCCAGCATCGCCGGGAGGTATCCCGTGGCTGTCTGATGATGGGCGTGTGGGGTAGAGTGGGCCGAACTTCTTGCTTCAGGTGCGGTGCTGGGGCGCACTTGGTTGCGGGAGGTTCGGAAACAGTGATAGATTCCTCTTCAGGTATCCAGCATCGCTGGGAGGAATTCCGTGGCTGTCGTGGGAGGAGTGCGCTGGAGCGCGTGTGGTGATCGGGGGGTTCGGGCCTACCTTCCATCGTGTGTTCACGTTGGAAAGTAGGCCTGGGCGTTGGGGGTGGGAGGGCGCGGGCCCTCTTTGCCGGGGTCGCGGGATCGCTTCTGGAACTTCTCTGATTGAGCAGAGTTGACTGTGGAGTGGTTCCGTTGCTGTATAGGGGGGTGTATTTACAGCGCTGGAGGTTGGGAAGGAGAAGGGTTCAGCCCATTCCTTCCCAGCCGTAGGCCTAGGTGAGAGGGGGGGGGGGCGACCTCTCTCGCCATTGCACTAGGTCTATGAGGTAGGGGTACACTGGTTGCCCGGGGTACCCCTATATGGAGGAATTCCGCTGGGGCGTCACGGTGAGTGCGAAAGCGATCCCGTGGCGTCCCATTGTAGCGACGTGGGCAGCCGTTGGTTTTTTAGTGGGGTGCCTTAAAAATGGCCTCGCCGGGTGCCGCACATACCGCCCGGCCATCGCCTTCCTGACCTGGGTGAAGATGCCAAAACGCATTTTCCCAACGATAAAAAAAAAAAAAAAAAAAAAAAGGTTGGATCAGCGGCTATCTCTTCTATGTTTTGTACCTATTATATATCCTGACAAGGGACAGAGCCGCACTGGGCCTTTGATTATTTCCAACACAAGGAATTTTTTTCGAAGCTATCTTCACATGGGATTCTCGATAAAATGCAAATAATAACCCGTACTTGGCAGAGAACACAGATCGTTCCATAAGGATTTTGCTTTTAGCTCAAATCACACTGGTATTCCTTAATACTCCGTGAGAATACATAGTACCTTTTATTATGAATACCAACGATGTTGGTTATCTTCAACATTCATTGTTATACAGGTGGCAGCAATTGGGATGCAGTATACACCATCCTTGGAAGACTCTCACCGGCAAACATAGACAGTATCAGATATTTATCTCGTACATTTTTAAAAAGAAAACAAAGCATTCTTTCTTGTTATATCGGCTAGACTAAAGAAAATTCAAATTTGGTCTTGCGGGATATAAAGAAAATGAGAAAGTGTTAATAAAGTAGATAGAACTTACGAATTTGAGATAGATTTACTTGTAAAGAATGTTGATCATATTATATTTGAACATTATGGGATTTTCAAATCTTTGTTTTTGTTCTACAACAATAAATAAAAGTTAATAAATTTAGGTCAATTCATCTGTGATATAGGAAACTCTATTTATTGTTAAAATATTCATTAGTTTAAGTTAGAAATCTATGGTTATCTACTAATACCTTTGCAGTAATTAGTTTCAAAGTTAGATACCTCGTTGTACAAACATCAACTATACCTGAATATAAAAATAAAGGTAAACAACCAGTAAAGTGGTTTAGTTTCAGATCTCTAACTGAACCTCATTAAATGTTTATTCGTGTACTACGAACACTGTTTAAATAAAGCTGTTTAATGTATTTACTATCGTAAATGTCTACATTAGTTTTTGTTTGTGGCATGTTTGCAGCAGTCCTTATCGTGGGACCAGATAAAGGTCATTGTCATATACTCGTACATCGCAAAACTGTTTGGATTCAAGGCAAAGTTTTTAAGATGTGTCGAAACGTAAAAAGTTGGATTTCCTCGTAAGTCCGTTAAAAGTTTTATTTGAATTTATAAATATACGTTTTAAAGATTGTAAAATACCCAGCAACATATTTTCAATATAAGAATTTTGAATGAAATTCAATATCCTGGATTATACGGATTTTTAGTGTCGGATGGATTTACATGTAAAATTTTGGAATATTTGCGAATATCAATTAGAATTTTAGTTAATATTAATGTATATAATATATTATTTTATACGAAAATTAAAAATAGGAAATATTAACCCGATTTGATGAACAACATGACTACAGCAGCTAATAATAATAATAAATATTCTTTATTGTACACCCAGAAAAAACAATAACAAAAAATTAAAATAAAACAGAAAAAATGTACAAATTTGGCGGCCTTATCGCTAAAGAGCATCTCTTCCAGGCAACCAATTAATTAGAGAAATAAAGATACATGAGACGTAGTGTGGGTGTTGTTAGAATAGTAAAAATATAAAACCAAAAAAAAAGCATTACATACAAATAATTACATATATACATACATACGAATATACATACAAACAAATATATACATACATACGAATATACATACATACGAATATACATACAAACAAATATATACATACAGACACGCATATACATACATACACACTCACAAATAAAATATACATACTCATGCAAATAAACAAATAACAATATAGACGACAAACGCTATAAATTTAAAAAGTGAACTTTAAGGCTAAATATTTTAGCAGCTAAATATTTTAGCAAAATATTTTAATTAAATTTTAGATTTTTTTTTTAATATTAACAACAAACAAGGTAAATTATAGGCACCATCTAGGAGTTGCTATAATAAAAAAATATAATAAAGAGTAAAAAAGCAACCGAATTTCAAAACCACATTGCTCGTGACAGGCACGTAGGAGCGCGGTACTGGGAATAGTGGGTAGTAGCAATAACTAGCTTGGTTTTCGGAAATGTATTCACCATGGTGAGGAACGTGAGTTCTGTTTAATGGTTTATTTTCATAGAAATAAAGACTCGTGTAGTACTGCGCGTCGCGAATTTCGTTCTGAGTTTAGCTTACATGGTCCATTAAGATCAATGACCAAGTGAAAATGTGATTAGGTCATGGGTCAAAAACGAAGCGAAGCTGCTCAGAAATGCCCAATTACCCAGTTATCGTCCCGACGAAGATCAGCTGAACGACATCGAAATCTTCATTCAGCCGTATAATAATAAAAATCTTAAATTTCTTATTCCTTAAGATGACCGCTCATATTAATTTAATCGTATTTTCCAAATAGCAAAACTGTTGGTATAGGAAGGAAATACAAATAAAATATCAATGGCCTTTGCGTTCACTTAATGTTGCAGTTTGGGTGTCCACACCCAATCTGTAATTTTAAGTCCACCTTGGCAGAAAGAATCACCGGACTCCGTTTCTTCAAAAATGATGACGACCGAATGATATTGTAACAGTAAATTCTAATTACTATACAGAAATGTTCAGTAACTTATTCTTTACACAACTTTATAATTTGGAACCTAAAATGTATGGGACATACAACGAGTTTTTAGCAGTTTAGTGGAAACCTAATACAGCGACCAGGGACAATGTATGCTCCCCCTGGAACCCAGATTTTACACCACTATATATTTTTTTTGGGGATGCCTCAAGAGCCGCTTTTACGACTACGATGCCCACATCAAAAGTAGATTACAGTTGCCCACATCAAAAATAGAATTCGCGAAATGTACGCAATCTTATGAACAACGTTTGGTTCGCAGCACCGGTAGGGTCTCTTAAATTTTGTGAAAACAACAGCAGCAGCAGCAGCAGTTTTTTACCGGACAAAGTCATTTGTAAAACCCGGAATCATACAAATTGCCTGCATACATATACACCAAGATGGCGTAAGCCACAATTTTCTTATTTAAAAAATAAATCTAATGTGTCTACTGCATTAACAATAAAATAATATCTAACCTTCGCTTCATAGGTTTTTTTATTATATTTTTAAAATCCACATAATATAATGACCCACCTAAATATAACTGCTTAAGAAAAATCAGTTATAAAGTAAAATTGATATAATCGATTTAGAAATATAATTAACGGTATTTCATTAGCTCATTGAAATTAAACTAAAATGTATTGAATTAAAATTGTCTATCATGTGTAACTGTGATTTTTCGAATAATTCCAGACGTGATTTTTTCAAAATACGTTTTTGTAAGGTTACATTTTGGTTTTAATGTTTTTTTAAATTAAATTTTCAATTAAGATTAATTCACTGGAAAACCTCTTTACAACAGAGCTTTGATCTGGAAGTAATATAAAAAATGTTATTAAAAAAACATTGGGATAGGACCTAAAAGATATATTTTCTAGTAGTAGAAATATAAATCAAATAATGGGTAATCTGTTACGTAAACTACATATTTATTTAAGCTGCCCTGTCTCCAAGGCAACTGCGACGTTCTCAGATTAGAGGGAAGAAAAATATAATGATTACATAATATAAAGGGATTTTCCTGTTAGCAAAAAAACTGACGAAGCGTCAGTTATATGCTTCGTTTGCGACATCAAACAGTTAAGCATAATAATCCATACAAAGAATTAGCCGAAAAAAAATATAAAAGGAGTCTGTCTTGGAGTAAAAAAATGTTTATACCCAACCTTTTATTGTTTTTATATAATTATTTAAAATAATCAAATGAAGGTAATCGTCGAAGGCTTAGTTAGATTGATTATTACGATAAATTTATGTAAGATATTAAATTTAATACAATACGTACACATAAAATTAACTTGCTCGCATTTAGAAATTATGTCCCGACGGAGACGCGCACTTTGAGTTTTAACATTTACATTGTTTTAATGAAAACGAATTATTTATGTTAATTATTTTTATACTCCCTATTTGAAATTGTCCATATACACCCGGTTGCATATTCTTGTCAATTATATCGGTATTTTATCCGATATTATATTCAATAAATTCCCTCATAATTGATGTGAATACAAATATTATATGAATTCACGTTATGAACGTGAGTATGTGTAGGTTATAAGCAGGCTTATGTTTAAATTTTAAATAAATAATTGAAGAAAATATTTTTCGATTATCAGACATCGATGTTTGAAAATGCCTATAAATTAAAAGTTAATTATTGATTTTGTCTCCATCCCGATAAAAACTATTATATGTAGAATACATGTATAATGGATTATACATATTAGCAATGATGATGATGAATCAGAATGACGAGACGGTATCCCAAAAAGGTTGCAGGTTTAAGTTCGCTCATGTGGATGAATGCTTCATTCTCTATTTATAAAAAAAAAAATACTGTTTTATGGATATTAACCTTGAACTATATGTAAATCTATAGAAATATTTTCCTTTAAATAACGGCATTAGACGAAAAATGTAGTAGTAGTTCACACATCCCCAAATATGGTTATAAGTATACATTTTCGGGGAACATCAGCTTAAAATATTTTTAGTGATAAGGTAAAAGATCGGAAAGAAAACCCGGTAGAATAAAGTCGTATCTGAAAATAAAAAAATAATTTCATTTCAATCATTCAATTTCAAAATAATTTCATTATTTACCCTGGTAGTTGATAGGAAATTAAGACTTAGGTATTTAAATATTTTCCTTGTTCTACTTATGGAGAATAGACCGGCTTCAAAGATACGATTCTATAATTTCGAATCACTAAAAATTTATTCTTTTTTTAAATATAACTAGTCTATATGTAAAGTTTAAAAGAATGAAACACAAAAAAAAAATACCAATTACGTATTTATTAAAAACATATACATGAATCTTTTTGTGTCATATAAGTATAAAGATAAATCACTATCCCTTTTAAGAAAGCACGCAAATGTTACTCAAATGTCAATAAATATTTTCATTCTAACGCTTTGTATTCCACTCGATCCTTCTTCAAAGCAACATATCGAAAAAGGGTTTTGGTTATTTACAATCTTTTTGCGTATTCACGTCATATATGATTAAATTATGCAAACTCCTTGGACATATGTTATTTGACGAGGGTCGTATGATAGAGCACTGTCTAATACTTATATTAATTTGACTGGTAATTCATGTTTTTGTAGACAGACAAAGTTTAGTGTTGATTGCATTGACAAATTACATGTAACTTCTATTGTAAAACTTACTGCTCTCAGTTATATTCGGATAAATGTGATTAAATTTAATAAACGTAAAATGTTAATCATTCGAGTCCTAGATAAAAACTATATCCTCCTAATTTATCCACTAATATAGTGTGGAAAATGTTTTAATTCATCTATAAAATACAATTATACAATCCAAATTAAATATTGGATACGCAATGTCTTATTATATGGAGTATATACACAGGTGCTCGGGTCTACGTTAGGTCTAACCGCTCTATATCCTACGACAGATCTCGATTATTCCATTATGCGCTATCTCACTTTCATCCCCACGATTGATGACTACTATTTTCGTTATGAGCATTTGATTCGGATATTACTTCATATTCTTATTTCCCGTGCACATAGAAAATTGTCATTGATTTAATGTTTCTAATTTATTGATATTGAGACTGGGTTAATATTAGGATTATTAGGAATAAACTCAGTATAATATAATCGGTTTCTATATTAATTGTTTCGAATAGACATATTATATTTTTTGTAAACAAGCAGATTTTTTAAATTCATTTATACTATAGTATTAAAGGAGATAAAACAAACTCCAAAGTAGAAATGAATATTGAATAGAGAAGTAATAAGATGGAGGCGAGATTGTATAATCGAGATCTGAATTCAATAAGTTCGGGCTATAAATCGTTCTGTAAAGACAACACTATTATTGAAGCGATTGTATACAATTTAGTAGGTATAAAGTAAAAAAATAATAAAATGCATAACCAATCTATCAATCATTAAATAGCACATTTGTAACCTAAGTCATTAAATAATTGTCGAAAAGTTTATATTTGTTTTATACTGTTGTTCACTAAATAAAATCGATTAATTTGTAAAAAATAATCCAAAAACCCTTTAACGTTTAAATTTAGGTAAAGGTATAGCGAGACATTTTAGAAAGAAGATGTATAAAAAACAATCGGAACACTTAAACTAGTTAAACTTAATATAAGAGCACTAACACAGTGTCAGAATAGAAAAAGTTGATAAATGACCACTCTTTAGTTGTGTTGTTAATCTTAGTTATGTATAGGTTATGGATATTTGTATGTAGATGAAATGCAGTTCAGTTCATCTACATTTTGATGGAAACGTACACGTGAAAGGCGACGAGAATCAATATTGATTGATCTTTTATTATGTTTTTCGAAAAAAAAAATATAATTATTGTTTCAGTTTTCCTTATGTCAGGTTAGAAAGCAATATTTTTATTAAATATTAAGATTTCTAATATACAGATAAATTAAAATATAAGTAGGTATTAATTTTTGACTCTTCGGAGTCCAAAATTTACACTGTGATTGTGGAAGTCGTTTTATTTGACCCATTTTGTTTTTTCTAAAACGTTCTTAAGAACTAAATGAAATGAATACCTTAATTTGTGGTTCCTTTTTAATTCATTAGTTTAATTGTAGTTTATGGTTGTTACTTCTTCTAAAGTAGACTTTACCGTGCCTTTGAATAAATTACCTGTTCTGGCACTCTAAATGGCACATATGTCTAACTACATATACATTATAATATAAGATTAATAATATAAAATGATAGTGTATGAGAAGGACAATTTTGCCTAGAAAAGGTATTTCTATATCCGTTTTTTGACCATCTGAGAAAGATCAGGGAAGCCTTCCAGAGTTTAATGGGTTTCTTTGAAAAGAAAAACACAGAAAACCCGTATGGATTATAGGAATATATAAACTAAGGTTGGAAGACGGACGAAGTTTTAATGGATAAGTAGGAATATATAAACTATCCGAAATATTAAAGAAATTTATATTTACTTAGAATTTAAGGTGCCGAGGAGAACATGAACATTTATTATTCTGATATCAAAATTGATAATGGGAGACTAATACTTAAACACTATACAAGATATAGATGTATTTATGACATATGATATAATGTAGGTATTTTTTGAAGATTTTTATCTCATATCGTAGCTACGAAGCTTGGAAGTGAAATTTGGACCGTTTCCAGATTCACATAATCCAAGACAGAAACTTCTTTGTCATAATATTATAATATACCGATTACTAATTAGTGTAGGCTTAGACAGTGTTTGATATTCACTGTTCTAGGGTTTGTTTCGCCGCGTATTTTCTTTTTCTTTAAATATAATAATAAATCAATACAAACCAATATATATTTGTCCCTTTCTGTTAAATGGTAGAATATGCAGTTATTTTTGTTTTATATAAAGTATAAAACAATTGCCTTAATATTTGACACGTGTGTTGAATTTTAAGAGCCATTAATTGATTAATACAAATTTCAGGAATAAATAAACCGAGAACTACATTTTTCAAGCAATTTAAATAATTTTTAACGATATAGTTATTTTATAAAAAAAATAGAAAGTTTTTTTTAAGACGGTGACTGAAAACGGAATGAATTTCCATGAGTCGTGGGTTCAAATCCTTTTCCATGTTGATTTATTTTTCAATGTATGTTTATTTTAAATACAACAATCAAATTATAATGGTGTTAACAGTATTCAAATCAAATAATCATTAGTATAATTTGTATAGAATGCTGTAATTTTCGAAGTAACATGATAATTTATACAATTTGTCAACCGAAGCGGTCACGACTAGAAGTTAACAATTAATATTATAATTCATTTAAATAAATGACCTTCGGTGTAGAAATGTAGGTTTTTCATGGTGCTAGTCTTAGGCTTTGAATTTGTTTTCCTTTTTGACCTTTCTGAAGAACTGATAAGCGTTATGCGACGTGGGACGTGGAAGTTCGTTACTCACGAATATCCAAGGTTCCATAGCTGTAATGCAATGGATCGGAATGTGAAAGATTTTAGGGAGTGTGTGTATTTGTAATAGTCAGTTTTTGTAGGTTTTCTGTACACCTTATTTAATTAGCGACCTGTAGTCCTTTGTTTCATCATCACCTCTAAGAATGGTAAACTACACTATCTTTATTTTTCCAACGTAAACTTCGTTTTTTTCCGTGCAAAATTTTATAACTGGAATACAATTACCAAAAACATGATAAAAAGGTTACGGCAAAATATATTAGGACCATGTTTAAAAATTGCGAAGAGGAGTATAAAGATTTTCTAAAATCATTTCATGAAAATGTTTGTGATCGGAAATCTCGTAAATAATTTTGTAAGCCAAACCACCTCTCAATGATATATAACAAGCACATTTCAAATAAAACTGTATCATTGGTAAAGCTTCTTTTATGTTATGAGATACATTGTTTATTACATCCTCTTTTGTAAGTGACGCTGTGTCAAAACTCATCATAATTTCGGTCTATTTAATTGCAATATTGATGGTTGGTAATTTTATATTTTCATAAGTATCGCTCTTTTTTGACGAAGTAATACTATTCTCCTAAATTAAATTGATTTACATAGTCACGGGCTACGTAAAAACGCCACAATGTCCAATCTTAGCTCAATTGGCTCAAAGCTCAAACCGACGACCGATAGTAGCCCAAAGGTCACAAGTTGAAGTCCGTCCCATGTTGATATATTTTTTTTTTTATACTATATTTAGCCAAAAATACTATAATTGAAGCTAAGTTTAATGGCTTATTATTTAAGTCAAGATAAAAAATGATATCCACTCCTTAACATTTACTCACTCTCACGAAGAAATACAAATTGGAGTGGGCTGTAATGATAATAAAAATAAAAATGTATGGATTTGTGTAAATTTTAAGAGATTAGAGAGAGCTCATTGCCGTAGACAAAAGTGAACATTAAAGTTCTGGTAAAAATTTTATTAATTCAATTCTAAACTTATATGATGAAAATAATTTATAGTTTACACATAAAATAATTCTCTATTGCTATAAATCATCCGTCTGATCCGAACCCAAAGGCTATCTTGTCAAATATAATCTCTATAGCATAAAGTACACCAGGGTGCCTTCTGGAAGTCTAAGCATATGTTATCCACCGGGAGTGCTAACGGCTTAAAGTAGAGTCTCTTTAAAGGTCTACTTCTTAGACATTTCATCACACTAAAATAAAATGAGAAAAGGCCCACTGTAAAAAACCTGTAAAAAACACAGTTTTCTCTTTTAGAGTTTACGAAAAGAACAGACAGGGTACTCTGTCTTACTCCTTTAAAAAAACCACAAACATTATACTCAAGATTTTTTGAGCAAGCCAATATGTATTCAGCAACTTATCAGTCGTTTAATCAATTAAAATCTGCTGGACTTGCTTTCATATCGTTATCAAAAAGTATTCCTACCCAATTTCGTTTTCTATTGCTACCACTAATAAAAATTATAACCTTTACCAATTTCTTTAATGCCCTTACACTTTATTACTTTCACATAATACTTTTATGTGTTATTTATAATATATCCGATAGTTTATTGTCTTCTTCTGTTCCTCCTCCTTACATACGGGAGTACATATAGACATGCTCGGAGAGCATCTCTGCACTTTTTTCAGGCTCTATGTCGTACATCACATTCATCACATCTCTTGTTGATACGGCAACCCTTGCCCATTTCGTACAGGAGTCCAAGTAGCATCCGAATGCTACCTCTATATATCGTACCTCTATGACGTCTGTACTCGCCTTAGTGTCAACTACCTTTTAACATATTACAAATATTCTCCTAAACTTCTTTTCAACATATTACATATATTAGGTAAAAGTTTATAAGACCGGCTAAAGACATGACGCAACTCTCCTGAGATAATGTTTGTTAGTTGGAATACCACCATCTTTTGAATAAGCTTTTACGGCACTCTCGGGATAGCATAGGGTGTTCATATCTTGAGACTTGACCACATGGTAACTGATTGTATGATTTCGTAGTGTATTAAATAAACATTTGCATTGCAAATATTGGTAATTTAAGTAAAATTCTCTTACTTAACTCTGCTAAGCTTTAATCCAATATCGTAAAGTTTACTGGTATTTTTCACAGAGGACGTTTATCTCATTATTCATGTTAGAGCTTAAAATGCTAAATCCAATATTCTGTGATTCTCTCCTGGCTGTTCCTTACTTTTATGAAACTGTTTTTTGTGACTTTTTTAACAACATTGCAGTAAAGAAAAATAATTTGGTTTTTTTTATGTTTATGAAAACTAAATAAATTCAAATATTTAAAAAACAAATGATCAGCATAGGGACACCGCAGGTGTACATATATATTTACATTACTATAACACTCTTTTAACATTATTTTTCATTCTTTTAACATAAAACTTTAACCTAACCTAAAAGTAACTGTCTATTTTGTCTTTGTTGACATTTACAAATTTCAGTTACAAATGAATTAATCGTCAATTAGCAGGTTAACTAAAAAAACCTAAGACTTGAAAGCTTGGCTTTCTCGTCAAAAAAAAATAACTATTATCATTTATTCAATCATCTTTATAAGTCATCATTACTCCGATCTTTCTAATTCATATACAATCTCAATCTCAATCTCGTTGTCAAACCTCTACCTATAGGCCCTACTACTCATTTATATTAAACCAGTTATTAATTATGTTACAATAGTGTGATTTTTATTGTTTAGGAACTAACTAACTAATGAAGTATTCTACTTCATACTTATTTTATTGTCAGACAATTTATATGAAAGTTTTCTTTTCGACAAACTACAAGTTTCCTGATGAGTTCCCGATAAATTGCTAAATATATTATATGGTTTTATTATATATATATATATCACATTAATATCTGTTTGATCAATGTTTCTTACTATTTTAATATTTTATAAGTCAATGATATATATATTTTAGATTTGTAGATAAAATAATACTGTTTTATGTTGTCAAGGAAATCAAAGCTGTTAAATAGGTTGAATAACAAATATAATAAATAATATCGATCAAACAGATATTAATGTGGAGAATGTTACCAAAACCTTCAGTAAATATAACATTTATAGTTTTAGTACATAATTATATTTCATGTATGAAAACAAAACATATTTAGCTAGAAATTTCATTTCAAATAATTTGTCTATAAAACAATTTAATGAGAGAAAATTACGAATATATAAAGATGTATACAAAACACGCTCCAAAATAGATAATTTACGCTATTGTTATATAATGTTATAATCCGTGCTCCAAATGTACACAAAAACTTAAAGTGAACCATATTTTCTTGTCTCTAGGCTTTAGTTTCGTTTAATGTAAATAAACCCCCTCTATCAAACTTGACCCACTTGGCCTGGAAGGCAGACGGCGATATTTTGATTTATATTTAAAAGTATCTTAGACCTTATTGCTCGGTAATAAATATCAATGTTTAGGATTTTCTTTAAAGATACTTCAATTCTGCTATGAGTATTTTTTGTGTATGTGTGTTGGTGTGTATCGAAAGTTTTGCAAGCCTAATCAGAATCTAATATCTTAAAATTCTTCTTAAATGAGTAAAATAAAAGTGATTACTATGTAAGTTTTATTTAAAAAAGGATTCATTAATGCATGTTCTATTATAACATCAAAGAAAAGGGTTTTATTGTTTGGACTAAAGACAAAACCAGAAAAGGTTATAAAAGCGGTATAAACTATTATTTGGTAACAAAAATTTTCATTCTGTTTCATATTTCACGGTCCGGGCACGCGTCCAACTGTTCGTCACTGGTTGAAATGCATTCTCAAGCTTTTGAATATGAAATTCAAAGTACACAGCGTTATTACTTCAATCTGCCTATTGTAAGGATTACTTAGTTCACATCATCATATGGAGGAGTGCGACTTAATGCTACGACGCTGGAATTTAATTTAAATAACACCTTCCTTATGTTACGTACTTTAAGGTTCTCATTTATGACGTGGGAAGAGAGAAGGATTATAAATAGACAAAGACACATCTTCCGACCTCTGGAAACTGATCCACGCGCTTGTATGGCGCTGTACCAAACCAGCCATGTTAATTGTACAGTTTTGCTTCACTTATTAATACTTAGGATTTAATTCATCTTAAAATGTATTCAAGGTTGTCTTGAGTATTTTTGTCTCTGAAATTGATATAACGACTATAACCATTACAATATTTCTTTGAGTTTGAAACGTTTAAAACAGCTTTTGCATGTTTTTGACGTAAATTCCATATTAACTTATTTCAATTTTCCTAATGTACTAGGTATTTAAATAGGAATGTAATATCTGACGTATAAATGTAAGAGGATCGTTTGTTAAAGCATATATCTTGGAGATTATAGTCTATTAACGCGCTGAGTGACGATGTTCTAAGTTGTAACATATGTTCACAATGTTAAGATGCATTTAAAACAAAATTCTTTTTAATAACATGAAATATATAAATTTTGTCATTATTAATATATAAATAAGATTTTATTATTTTAAATTAAACCATTTTTATCTAAAAATAATGTATTAACGACCAAATTACTAAAGAAAAAAAAGTGGCAACATTCGAACTTTCCGAAGATATTAAATAAACTTTATTAATAAGTGGGTACTTATTTCAGTTTACTTATCTAATATACAAGATGTTAAACTTTTTCACAACACAAGTGAGTATTCAACGTTGATGAAATAGCTTAACGTGAAATTGTTAACGTCATCGGTTTAAATTAAATTACTCATAGAACAGTGGTCCTACTCTATTGACTCGTGTGGAAAACATTTTTAGGACACGACCAATAATCTGATTGATTTTAATAATTTAAATAAAACAAAGCCCACAAAACAACAAGGCTATACCTACTTATCAAGTAATAATCATATATGTATCGAGTATGAGGATATTTTGTATGTGTGTATTTCTACTGTGTTTGATATGTATATTCTGTGGATAAACTCTTGAACAATTACGGAAAGATTTTTTTATAAATGTTAGTACTTAAACCAAAAACTAACATTTTTGTTTCCAAAACCTTAACTTAGAGTATAATTCAATTAATGCATATTCTGGCTGTTATTTTATGAAATAGGAATCAATTTATGTGGAGGTATAATTAGTAAGCAATAACAAAACGCTAGTACTCTAAAATCTAGTACTAAAACTTTTATCTCTAGTACTCAAACTAGCAGTAAGCAAAAAAATATTATATCAATCTGAAAAGGTTCATCAAATCTGAAAACTGCATTAAACCACACCAGAACCTAGTTATTTCTGTTGAGAACTCAAACAATCTGGTTTTAAATACATTGTAATGTTTTGGTCACCTATAATATAGCCCATGAGGTCTATGAATAATTTATCGTCTATATTTGATTTATTTTTGTGTATATCTGGTCTATATTTGTGTAGATGTGTATCTACACAAATACATGGAGTCAAGAAGCATTGCTCAAAACGTTGTGTAAAATTTCAGACTTTAAAATGAAATTTAAAGTCGCGAAATGTTTATTCGTATGCGGAGTGCGCCCGCAGCCCGTCTCGCGTTTAATGCTTCACTTCAGTCGGCGTTTCTCTGATTTACACTTCCATTTTTGATGTAAACAAATTCACTACTGCTGTTTTAGTGTATTTCGGAGAACACGTGTTTGGAGTGCATAATTTCTGTATACATAATAAGAGTGCATAATTTTTTATACGAGTAAATAGTTTGGGTGATAGCATTTCGCAGCAATCTTTTGATTACAACTCATATATTGATTGATATAATATACACCAATACCATATTATTTTTTAACAGAAATTTGTCATATTTCAACTTCATAGAATATAATACATATATCTATTTAAAAACAAATCAGATATTATTCAGAAGTAAAAAAAAAACTTGTTTGTTGACTCAGATAATATGCTACTAGCACCATAAAAAAATTGTTTATTGTTGCCGTTGCTTTCTTATTTAGGGACTTACTTTTTAATAGAGAAAAATAATTAATAACAGAAAACAAAAATTGTAATATAACAAGTAAATATATCCAACTAAAATTATTTTCTATAGCAGGGCTATAAAGGGAATCGCTACATTTAATTTAAACGAGTTGCAGCAGATTTGACTATTGAGTTTTATTTGGAATGAACCGAACACAACATAGCTTTATATCGAATTTATTGCAACTTACACTCAATTCAATCGATTAATATTTTTCATCATTCTTTATCATTTCTTTTAATATTAATTTCAATAAAAAAAGTTTTTTTTTTTCTTTTCAATTTACTAAAGCCTTTCGACAACGTTTTTAAACGTATGATTTTCACAGTATATAAAATCAATGCATCGGATAGAGATGCGAATCTCGGGACTTGACTAACGCTGTACTCGCTTACAGCACAAAAGATAAAACAAAAGAAAGTCCCCGTTTTAATTACTTTATTTATTATACATTAATTTAATTAATTTAAAACAAATAAATATATAGTGGATTAGATACATTAACTTTAGCGGATTAGTTGATATTTTAATGGTATAAGACATGATTAATTTAATAGTTTTCACTGCAACAGCAAGATAGTGATGAGCCATACTTAGAAAAACTTATTTTATATCTTTAAAAAAATTCAAAACATAAAATCTTTGTGCTTCCGTTTGATGACAAATATCAAACGCGCTCTATGAATATTTTACAGCACAAAGGAGTTGTGCATTTGCACTACCCATGTATTTACTGGAGGTTACATGATACTAGAATCATACTCTCTCATTTCCTGAATAAAACATCACTATAAAAGACACCTCAAGACGATTTCAGTTTAAGTAATACAAATTTCACAAAGACTATTATTCTTTTATAGATTTACAATTTAACTAAAAGTTAACTTAAAGGCTGTCGATTGTAGACACCATACAACCCTAGATAAAAAATTACATCATTATGTAATTAGAAAAAACGACCTTGAGCGGATTAGTTCATATCTTAATGAAAGAATTAAGAAGGTAGACTTGAACGGAAAGCGTTGCCCTGATTCATTTGTCAAAAGGGGCGTGCCACAAGGTCTAATATTAGAGTCTTTATTGTTCCTCATTTACATAAATGACTTACCTTACTTTGAGAGGCATAAACCAGAGTATTGTTTGCTTGTCATGATACTTCTCTTATTTTTAAATTAAAAAGACATCAATCCGTAATTGACGATGTAAACAATGCTCTCTCAGATGTTGTACAATGATATAATGCCAATAATTTATGGCTTAACAAGAAGAAGACAAAATATATAAAATGTATTATATTATAAGTTAAAAACCAATTTAATTATATAATAAGGAATCGGATTTGTTTAATTGTACTTTATTTTTAGACATCACCTTAGATGCAACTTGCATTGGAGTTTTTATATATGTGATTTGTCGAAAAGATATACTTCTGTCCCAAACGCGGGTCAAAGAGTACAGCGTTCGACCAACGTTGAAATTGCTAGATTAGTTTACTTTAGTTATTTTTACACTACCATATCATATGACACACTATAATAGGGTTATCATTACCCTTCAATAGTATAATACCATATTTGTAGAGCAAGAGAAGGCTATTCGCCATGTAAATCGTTAAGAATAATTCAAAGAAATAGTTACAACTATGATAGTCAATATCAATATGTATATAAAACTGAAAATTCAAGAAATATCGTGATGTACACAAAGTTAACACTAAAAATATAAATAAGCTAGCTATTCCCAATACTAGTTTTAGTAAAACAAAAGGAGTCGCCTTCGAGGTCAATTGAACACTTTTATAATATACGCCCAAAGAAAACCTAAGATTTGTCCTGAAATAAATTGATAAAAATTTATAAAAAAATACTATTATTAAAAAAAATATAATTTACTTGTAACCTATGCATTTTTTATTTATTCTGGTCAATCAATTGGCTGCATCATCGTGGTTCTCCCCCCCTCACCCCTCCCCCAAATATGGCGAAGGGTGTAATGGCCTTGCGTTATGCTCGTGAACGGATGATGCTTATGGTGATGCTTGTGGTGACGACCGTCTTGCTGACCAGGGTTTTATTATATATCTTTTTGTGCAATTTGAAATTGTTTAACGCGTTAACAATTAATAATGTATAAAAGATTTGAGTTTTACCAATAAAAAATATGTAGAAATTTGTAAGGCATAGAGAAGTGCAGTGAGCTATTCTTACACTAACCAGTGTAATATAATACTGTGGTCACTAATATTCCTTAAAAATATATCTATTTTACAATTTACAACCCCATAGTATTTAAATTCTTAATAACATCCAGTCAATATTAGTTCATAATAACCAACCGGACCACTTCTCTAGAACACGAGTTTCAAAATATTTATAGTAATAAACATGTTATAAAAGTAATCATATAATAATGTTCTGCGTTGTATGACTAATCAGCCAGTTAATTAACACGAAGGCAAAAATCCTTATATCCTAATTACTACAACTGTGCAATCTTCTTTAGTAAAGTTAAGTCCGTTATCAGAGGGCTACAGACGAGTTCGCGCCTCGAGCATCTAAATGAATTGACTAGAGTTGAGAAGTACTCTAGAATTTAAATAAATATATTGTTAAAGTGTGAATTATAATGTGTCACTATTACAATTTTATAGTGACAATTTTGCAGTTGTATTAAAGGAAAAACTAAACAGCGAAGCCACTAAAGCCATCTATTCCACTATTAAACTATTTATATTATTATTTATGAAATATAAATTTATTAATAATGTCGAATAAATTTTAATACATATGTGTGAGTCTTTAAGTAGTTTTGTCCATCATAGGCTCTTGGTACAAAAAAACTGATGCTTTTTTATATTAAAGGGACATTCAACGAGCATGTGGATTACTTGATAGTAAGTGATGACCAGGATACATCCAAATGCACAACATTGTCGACATTTGTAGCAAGCATGTTCTACCATGTGACGGCTCTTTGTTTTACGCAACTAAGGGAGGACTTTAAGGTAACACTGTCAAAAAGAGGTTTTACGACATTTTTTTTCAGGGCTAAACGCGTAATTTTGAATCTTCTGGAATATTTATATATTTTCTTTTACTTACGGAAATGTAAAAAACATATGATTATATTACGTTATATGTTACTTTAACGTTATTTACTGTAAAAGTTAATATACATACAAAACCATAACGTGTATTATGAGTTATATTCCAATATTAAAGCAATGTTGTGCGGCTTAACTGTAGACATTTTTAATACTTTTTAACCTTCAAGTGTCAGTCAACTTTCAGTCACTGACTCCTCAACTATATGGCTTCATACAATAATAATCTGCTATGAAACTGTAAGATATTTCCAAACAAAATAAATTTAATTAGATAAACAAAATTATAAAAGAAAATGTATAATTTACCCTACATTTAAAACAGTGTTGTATCGTTTTTTTTTTTCAGAAACTGTATTATATTTTCAGAATATTATAATAAATATGTTTTTTATATATTTTTAATAATTTATACTTCGTTATATTCTAAATAGTCTTTTAAACAAGTAATAAACTGTACCAATATTATATATAATATTTTTAAAAAACCTATCATTTAGTATCAATAATATTTTTTTATCAAACATATATTAAATAAAGTGTAAATAGAAAAAAAGAATCATTGTCTATGAATTCTTCTTATAATTAAATCGGACGGATAACTTAATTACGATCGCCGCTATCAAATGCGATTATTGAATGATGAGTTTCAATAGTTTTTATTTTTTTAATACTAGATTAGAAGCAACATTCGAAGACATTATTATAAAAGCAGACAATTTCATAGAACCGATCCATTATATTGTATCAAGAATCCAATCGATCATTCAGTAGTACCCAGAAGCCTATCTACCTAGAAGAATACCTATCCGACAGTGGCTCCGATAATATAAAATAACGATTTTCTTACTGATCTTATATCTTAAGGAATTCCACTTGTAATTAAATTGTTATTTAAAACAAAAAAGGGGATAATTCAACTGATATAGAAAACTTTTTACCCTTCCAGGGATTTAATTTTTCAAAAGTCGGTCCCAAATATTTTCCGCTACCTAAAGTGAATGGCTACGCAAGATTTGAGTCGTACGTTTGTAGTATTCTGCTGCTCTACTTCATGAATATTCAGCGAGTGATATTTCGCGTTTATATACATAATAAGTGTTAATAACTAAAGAACTTGTTTGTGTCGGTAAATTTTTCATTCTATACTTAAATAAAAAAATATTATATTGTTATTTTATAGATAATAGACTAATAATAGACTAAGTATAATAATTATATTATATCTTAATTGTCCATGCAAAATCTGGATGTTGAACCGTTTAAAAAAATCTCTATTAAAAGTGGTATAAACAAGTATATTATAATAAATTCGACGAATCTAGTGTTTAATTTAAAATACTCTTGATAAACCATTTTTCCTATATTTTAAGTAACGCTCAAATTATCAACATATGAAGTTATTAACAGTATTATACATTAATTATTGTTAATACCAACCGTTTTTAACCCCCGAATAAAAAGAGGGGTGTTATAAGTTTGACCTGTCGATCTATGTATCTGTGTGATACATAGATCGTATGGATATGTAAAATTGCGGCCAAACGCGTGGACGGATTTTAATGCGTTTTTTTTAATCGAAAACTATGTTCTTATCCATCTTTGGTCGAAATTGAAAAAGTCGTATCCAAGATATTGACGTTTTATTCGTGCGGGGGAGAGTTGTACTAAATGAACCTACAGACACACAAAATTTTCAATTGTTTAAGTATTTTTATTAATCTGTCCTAATATTATAAACAGGAAAGATTTGTTTGTTTGTTTGAATTGAATAGGTACCGAAATTACAAGGACCGATTTAGAAAATCTTTTAGCAATAGAATACTACATTATCCCTGATTCATCAGGGATAATGTATTCATTGGCGATATTTTTTAATCATCATCATCATCACTAATATTATAAAGAGGAAAGATTTGATTGTTTGTTTTAATTGAATAGGCTTCGAAACTACTAGACCGATTTAATAAAATATTTTACCTTTAGAATCCTACATTAGCCTTCTGATGTACAAAGGTTATATTTAATACGAGAAATATTTACTGATTTGTTTTATTTTTTTTTAATATTGTATATCAAAATAAAATAGTTTCTTTGTTAATACTAATGACTGTGATATTTGAGTTATGAGCAATATGATAAAGGAGAGCAAATATTATTTTCAATATATGATCAATCACAAACTGAATACATAATAATAACAAGTAATAATTTGATTTTGTTTGTTTGTGCTGACAATAATAATATTAAATAATGTTTTCACGTAAAAACATATAATTTATTTTTAATTTAAGTATAATAAAAAAAAAAAAAATATGTTTGAAAACAGCTATAAGCATGTATAGCCATGTTAAGCTTATTTAAATTTATATAAATATAGAATGAAAAATAAACCGATACGGGCAGGGATTCGAACCCGCAACTACTGGGAAACCGTCCCGTCGCTCATACATTTGATACGGTAGCTCTTTTGGTAGAGCGACGGGATGGTTTTCCAGTAGTCGCGGGTTCGAATCTCTGCCCGTATTGGTTTACTTTTCATTCTATATTTATATAAATTTAAAATAATATAAAAACTAAGAGGTGTCAAGGGACACCCGGATGAAACGAAGTTCCTTTCGATTAATTATTGAGGGAATTGTAATGATTTTTTTTAAGCTATAATAACTAAATTAATAAGTGATAATCAATAAACCCGCGAGTTATTGTCGCGTCACCTAGCGGTTTCACTATGTTTATATAACAGATGTAGTTAACTTTTGCTAAGATATAAATAGATGGCGTTATTACAAATTGCAACAAACTCCAATATCAAATAAATAATATATCATATATATCAAATAAAGAAGTACTAAGCAATTTAATATAATACAAAAAATAATAATGAAATTAATTTATTAAAACCTAAAATATTTGTTATTTGTAATGTAGGTAAGTAAAGACTTATATTTCCTTGTAGGGATTTCTGATTTTTATGGTATTCAATTATTAATATAAGCTAATATGCTAATGAATAATATTTGTATACTATTTTTGTATGATATTTCACCGATAATTTTTAATAAATGTAAATAAAATAAATAACTAAATTAAAAAGTGTTAATCAATAAACCCATGAGTTATTGTCCCGCCATCTAGCGGTTTCACTTTGTACTGATATGTTTAAATAACAGTATAGTTATGTTTCCCTAAGGTATAAATAGATGGCGTTGTTACAAAACATTACGAGTATATTTGATCACAAATTTGTATTATTATTTTCATTTAAACTGTCTTATTTGCAAATTGATTCTAAAAGAACAAACTCTAATATCAAATAAATATTAAAGAACTACTAAGCAATTTAATATAATACAAAAAGTAATAATGATAGAAATAAAAATATCTCGCTTGCTTTCTATAAGAGAGAGAGAGAGAGATAGCAAAACATGTCGTGCCAACTTTTCGTAAGAATTTTTACTTCTAGCCCCTTTCACAACGCGCGATAAGGAACTACTTTCCAAAAATAGTTGTATAGGCACAAATGACAAAAGTTTCTACCGATATTACGTTTTTAATTAATTTTAACTACGAATAATTATAATCAATAAGCTAGTTTACACTTCCGATTCGAAAATAAATGTATTGGATATTGTGGATATATTAGTGGCTTAGGATCGATTTTACTTAATACAAAAAAAAATGGGCAATTATTAATGTTTTTTTACTGAGTGTCTAATTGATATCGATTAATAATTAATTTAATGACGCCAAGTGGGTAGAACGCTGCTTACAATTTGTAAAACTTGCTTAGTTCAAGAAATTTATAAATTGTAAATTCTTTATATAACAACCTCCGTGGCTCGAGGCCACATAGCCAACATAACTTATTTTCTAAAGAACATCCATCATAGTGATGAAAGGTCATAAACAAACATCGCTGGTTAAATACTTTCATAATGATTGTTTTAAAACACCTTGGAGACTAAGAGCAGCAACTTAATTATTTTAACCAAGCGAACTTACAATTTAGAATAATTATTACTTGTAACAAAATTTAATAGTTTTGTTCGATATCTATAAACGTCTATAAACGTTAAGCTAATTATTTTTTTTAATAAGTATGGAACGAAAAATAATAGGCCACGGGCAGGGATTCAAACCCGCGACCTCTGACATATCATTAATTGGTAGAGCAACAACACGGTTTCCCAGATGTCGCGGGTTTGAGTCCTTACCCGTGTTTGTATTTTTCTCACCTTATGTTTATTTAAAAAAAATAATATTGTATTCAATGTGATATTTCAAACTTTCGTATCTTCGTTTATTCCAATTAAATTATGTGTAATTTAATTTCAAATCGCTATCTTTACCACCACTTTAACACCGTTTTCCAAACATACAATCATTTTAACACGTTCACTGCGACATCATAATTAAAAAACTTTCAGCTGGTGCGTTAGGGATCTAAAAGATCTCGAAACTAATTTATCCCCGGGTGCGTTGGGGACCTAATCAGTCCCCTAAAAGTACAATTCTGAAAATAATTTATATCTTCAACAAAAACAATGACAATAACTTAAAAATTTCGTGGGTCAAAGATAATCTACTGTTCTATATTTTGCTAGGTTCGCACGCAGTTATGACATAAGAATTAGCCACAAATCCAAATCAAAAATTAGACATCGATTGTATCTCGTTCCGCAACCAGAGATAGAGAAATATGTGAAGTGAAAAATATGACTAGTGATGGGAATTAAATAAAATGTCATTTGTCGATAGAAAAAGTTTTTTTACGAATTAATTATTTATTGTAAACTATAAAAAATGTTTATCATTAAAACATGGTAAGCACATTGACTTCTTACATTGTGAGCAAATAAAAATTTGATCATAAAAATCGATTGACTTTTTACACTTTTTCGTTTTAAGGTAACTCATTGTTTATCAAAACAAAACAATTAGAAAATATAAACACGTTGATTTATTTACGCGAAGTTATTTTCAAAGCGTGCACGCGTCCCCTCACATCGATACTTGAACAACACTAAAACGAGACACGCAGCGCCCGCGCCGCCCCCCCACCCACTCTTGCGTCTACGAGGCCTATAATTCCACGAGTATTAAAATATCCCCTAACGCAAGTAATGAAAAAATTATAGTACTGTGCGTTAGGGACCTAATCCATCCCTAATTTTTTTTATTATGTCTATAAACTCACCTTCAAGTAGGATACAAATGTGTATATTTGTCTTGCTCATACATAAAGAACTTTGCAAGTTAGAGCCCCCCGCAAGGAGTGAAACAACAGCATTTCAGTCCCCGCACAATACGAAAGTCCCGCAAGACATCTTATAGACCTCGTAACGCAGTGAACGTGTTAAATTATACCCTATACATGGCTTTTGAAGATTTAATTCAGCACGTACCTTTGAAGGAGGCCATCTTGTCCGTGAGGCCCCGCCGTTCTCATTTATCAGCTATGTGTCAACCCTTAATTACACGTGAGCATCGCGACGTGCGTTTACCTGAAAAGGAGAAATTATTCACTTAATTTGACAAGTGTGTTGTAATTCTCTTTGTGTTAGCAATCATGATTTTTTTTTACTTTTTAGTGATTTTAATTCTACTAAGTATTGTACTATACTATATTTAAATTAATTGGAACAGCTAAAAATATTATTTAGGTAGCAATACGAGCTAAGTATGCAAACTAATTCGCTATGTGTAAAGTTACACAAATCTGAGTAACAACTTACTTAAGCTTTAAAAAAAACATTAATTTAACGGAAATACCACACCATACCATACCATACATTGTCAAAAATGCCTTATTTTATTAACCTTCAATTTTATTAATTGTTGATATTATGAATGGAAAATTTTATATGTTTTAAAGTTTATTTTTCAATTAAAATGAACTGGATGCATCTCAGAAAGACAAAACCAAAATAACAAAAAAAGGGTTGTTGCAAAATTCGTTTAGCTGTTTATGTTACCTTCAATAGGCAAAGCTCAAAAGTCATTGCCAGGGTCTAATATTTTCTTTGTCTTGTATTGTTTTAATATTAATTTTGAATAAGTGTGTTCGTGTAGTAAAAAATAATGCAGTTCCTTAATATCTGCAAATTATATTTCTACAGTTAAAAAAATATGATGTACTCAAAGAAATTTAAACTTTATTAAGCAATAGTACAACTTTACAAATAATTTATCATCATCGATATTAAACTGCGGTTAGGTTGTATTTAAATCATCTTTTATGTAAAAAGCAAACGACTCCAAACACCGTTGTAATGTTCAGAGTTTTGTGGTTTTATTGTTTAGATATTTTGATTGAGATGAAATAGAGTTGAACTAAGTTACAGTTCTATATTATAATAAGAAACTACATTATTTATATTTCTACTGCTTTAAAATTTTATAAAATTAAATAATTATTACACGTATTTAGAACACTGCCAAGATATTTGTTCATATATTAAGTACTAGTTTTCTTTATGTTTCTTATGTTGTTATGTTCTTTATGTTTCATTCTACACTCTCTCTGTCTCTCCTATTTATTATAAGCACAAACAAAGTACTTTTTTCCGAAGTTTATTATATTCATAGCAATACTAAGCAAATTATTATTAATGCATGACACCACCGACATACATTAATAGTAATTTAAAATACAATGCACAGACTTATACAACTTCAAGTTAAGCGTGCGAACAATGCCTTAATACTGTCTCGTAGGCAAAAGACTAATCATGGCAGCTGCACTCAGCCCTGAATAGGCTTCTCAAACCACAATCTCTTCACTTAAAAATATTCTTTATTTTATACATCTTAAGAAACATTATTCATTGCAAACATTTTTAAGTCAGGCGCGTTCTGATGCTTTCATCTGGAAACAACGTATAAGATAATGAACGTCTTTGTATAGGATAAATATTTTTACGGTGAAATATTATTTACACATGTTACTTTTGAATTTTTACGCAATTTGTAAGTAGCTCTTTATACTGGTTTACAAATTGTGATAAAACCAAAGTACTAAGTAAGCAAAAGTCACTTCCATTGCAATAAAAACAGTCTCTTAATAACTGCTGGAAAACTTTATTAAAAATAAGTTAAAACAGTTAAATATAGTACTTATTAAAACTGATTCCGTCTCTTAACAGACGTGACGAAAACAAACGACTGATTTAACGATAAGACTACCACCTCACTAAATATCACTGTGTCCATACAGCCACCGAGTAGTGCGAGTTTATAGATAAATTTACAACTGTATAATGAACAATATAAAGGCTTTAGAAATAAATAACTCTTAAAACTAAATGTCATATCTTTAATATACTTAAGGACCCTAGAAAATATATAGAAAGATAGATAGATAAATTTAGATAGATAGGTACTATGATGAAAGTAATCTAAGCTTATTTCATCAGAATTAAAAAAGATTAAGAAAATGTAAAAAAAAAGTCTACTGCAATTTAAAACCAGAAGCTATAAAAATAAAGTAATAAAGAATATTGAGAAATACAGTGAGTTGAATTTCTAACCTTTTTGGTAACAAGTTTCATTTCAAATTCAGCAAAGTAGAAGAAAAAATCTGATATAAAAATTATGATCTGTAAGAAAAAGTTAAAAAACATTATTCATTGAAATTCATTGAAAAAGTTAAATTACATAGTTTATTTTCTTCCGTTGACCCCCCCTAATGTTCGTTTGATGTAATATTAAGTAATATTTATTTATTTAACGTAGTTTTTTAGGTGGAAATAGAATCGTATCCTCTATCAAATATGACCTCTATCAAAAACCAATAACATACATAAAGACGATGCGGTTCAGATACACTACTGTAAACCAATGAATCTTTTTGTAAAGTTGTCACTATTATATTATATATGTATTATATTATTATCGTAATATAGTCCGAAACAGGTTTAGTTTTTTATCCGTTGTAAATGTGAAAAGCATCTTTTATGTAGATTTAAAATTTATCAAACAGACTAGTTTTATTTTAATTATAGGTTAATATTTTCTATGTTAAGTCTTAGAATGTTCTGAATCCCCGCAAAAGTTATTTAAATATCCCTCTAGCAGCTTCTTCATGCTTTTTGTTAAAAACAAACCGACAAAAAATATGTGTAAATGTATTGTGTATTAAACAATGACTCTTTTATAATATATGAAAGATACATTACTATTTTATTAAACGTAACGTTACGTTACTACGGCCACGTTATTATTTTATTAAACGTAAAGGTATCATTACTTTAACAACAACAATAAGTGCTTAATTTAACGATATGTTGTAAACCAGTAGTGTGTCGTGTTTCACGTCGTACAAACACATCGATTCCGTTTCCTGCCTCGCGTTCAAAACCTAGGCTTTTTGTTGACTTCCCAACACATGGTGGAATTTCAGGTGTCATGTTGTCACACAAATATTTCTGTCTAATATTTTCAGATACTGAAAACCTTCACAATTTTGGAGGTTACATTTGATTTCGAGAATACAAATATTTATATAGGATAGCCACTCAGCTTTTAGGTATAATATATATTTAGGATTTTTATTAAATTTTCTATTACAACATTTATTATTTTTTCATGTTGTTTATTTAGTCGCTACGAATGTTAAATTGTTACTATGTACATGAACATGCTTTCATTTACTATTTATATATCAATAATTATAATAATAATATTATCCTGGTGCAATAAATAATACGGAAATACGCATGAAAGCTGTCATGTAGTGTAATACAAGCGACTATAAAAGTTTAGTGTTCGGTTGTTGCGCTCGTAACCCTCATGCTACAATGCTACGGATAACGCTACACAGCATATTTGCTTTAAATTACAATTATTTTTATAATATCATTTTACAAAAAACGGTTAATATATAATTAGTTATATTATGTAACTGTCATTATTCCATGACTAAGCACCTTCTATTTAATACAATCTTTTTCTAACTATTCCTATAAAATCAATATCAAATTCTTCAAAAATAATTAACTGGTTTCTATTATAAGTTCTAACGTTTTAATAAATAAAATATACAGAATACAAGCAGTAATATACCGACGACGTGTACTTAAGGATAGCGGGTGCACACACTCAACGAGTATTTTACCAATAACAAATAACAATCAGAGTCGAAATACTTAATATCAATTAAAGACAACTAAATATCTTGAGCAAAATGATATACAACCTAAATATCAAATAACAGTAATAATTAATATATTCAACCAAAAGTTAAAGTACCACTCTTGCACAAAGTCATCGTTAGGTTCCTATAACAGATAAGTTCGTAACGGGAAAGAATTTGATTCTCTAATACCCTCTGTATTCTACTCTTTTTAATTCTTTTTTGATTCTTTTAACGTATCTGAAAGCATACCATATTTGTAGATGTCTATAGTAAGCCCGTATCGTCTTTTGTACCCAATTATAAAATATGGTAACAGCAACTACTATAGTTACCTTTATAGTGTATTTTAATATATGGTCTGCGAGTTGAACATCGGAAATCGATTAGCTTGGTGTTAGCGAGTAAATGTAACTTCTTATGACTTTAACTGTTATTAGGGATCACTTGCTATAACTTCTATTTAAGTATACTTTTTTAAATTAGTTTCAAAATAATTTTATAAGTATCGGATAAAAACTACCACAACACACTACAAGCTCTTATTTTGTATAGAACAGGACATTTGTCAAATAGCCGCACATTTAGGATAAAACATATATTTATGTCACCCAAAACGATTTATATTTTTTTATTTAAATTTCAATTTTGATAGGTTTATATACACATATGAAAAGCAATAGTTTTTGAACGTAGTCTTAAAATATATAAAGTGCAATCTAAGATACAACTTGCAGATGTCGATTCAAGACTGAGTTTCAAGCTAAAAGCATCGTTATCCATCCTAACTACATTCAGGAAACTTGCAGCTTTCTGAAGTTATACTGTGTTATACAAATACAAGTTCTGAAGAACAAATATAGAGTGTAATTGTTTTCGAGAAACCATCACGCAAACAGCGCTGTAAAATTTTACCCGATAATTGTTTTCGCATCCACAATCACACAATCTCCAAAGGCTTACTTCTTTAATGTTATTATTTTTTATTAATATAAATATTTGATTTTGTTACGTCTTAACTGTAGACAAAAAATAACAATATTTTATCTATTATTTTTATAGAACTTAAAAAAAAAGTTACTTTCATATCAAATATTCAAAAGACATAATATAAGCGACCTTCAAACGTTATCATTAAAACAACCAAAAATAATGGCTGTACATATATTCGTCGAATACCTGCCATTGTTCAGTATCGGCAGTAAAATTGATTTATAGCGGTCCAATTTGTGCGTACGTCCTTCGAAAACATTACGAAACATTAACGACATAGTTTGCTTCACCAGTTCGGAACAAGCGCTTAACTGATTCACTTCGCAGAAAATATATATTCTATCAATATCCGTAAGATTTTTTATTAAAAATATCGAGATTAAGATAAAAAATAGTAATCATGCTGCATCAGACTTAAAGTAGTTTGTTGAGGGTATCTTACCAAGTAGTCAAAAGGTATTTTTTTTTATAAAAAGTTTAGTAAACCCTTCGAACATAGTATATCAACGGACTATTTCAGATCATTTTAATGCTTAAATTCATTCCACGATGGAAATACCGAGGCAGGCAAGCTGTTCCAATCCTTCAGTTAGTCGTTCTACGCCTGTGTTAGTCTGTGAAGGTCGGCTTCAAGCAATTCAAGGTCGTCTATAAGCCTCTTTGTTCGCCTCTCAATTGAGTCCAGAACGCAATGCTGTAGCGCAACTTTGCGGCACCAGCAAATATGTGACCACAGTAATCCACATAGGACTCGATCTGTGCTTTGCATAATACAAGGAATTACCTCTGTTAAGCACTGTCGGACTTTTGCAATAACGGGAAGCTTTTGCAGATTGTTAATGTGCAACAGAATAAGAGTTGCAGAAAGAATGGACCCCTGAGGTACTTAGGCATTTATTGTCATGGATTCCGAGGATCACCCATCTACAATTACTCGGAGAGATCTCTGGTTTAGAGAGTGCGTCCAGTCTATTAGACTAGGAGAAAACACTGTACGCTGAAGCTTGCTCCTAAGGCTTACATGCCATATCCCGTCAAATGCCCTCGTGACGTCCAGAGAGACAGCGACAGCTTCTCCGTCTCCGAAAATCCCAGTGGAACTATTTGGCGAAACCCGCACTGTCAGTCACTGACGTTGCTTTCTAGGTACGCTAAAAGGTGTGAATTCAATACACGCTCCATAATCTTGCAGAGATCTGAAATTTCTTTGTTAAAATAGTTCAGCAAGACTGCACCTATTCACAAAAAACTTAATACGAAAGCCTAGCTATAACTGAAAGGCCCGGTTTTTATAAGAGTAGAGAACTGGCCCTCGTGTAGTCCAGATCTGAAATCGTGGAAAAAAAATATTTAAGGAGGGCCCTTTATACTACATTCAGACATTTAGTCTTTAAATAAATCTTTGCAGCAAGAAGTGACTACATTTCCCAAGCCTACTGAGTGAGTTAATCCATACATTGGTATCCAAACTGAATGAAGATAAATTATCTATACAACAAATTTTGTAATAATAATAGTTAACATTTTATTTATTATATTATTTTATTGCAAATTTTTGTATTTATAACTATTCTCCTCCTTTGTAAATTGTAATTCTAACAATACGCGGCCACTCTATCTCTTTTGATTTATCAGTCTATAGTATTATTTACGTTTACATCACTGATAAGATTTTGATGGATCTTGAAAAGGATCGACGATTCCACAGCCACTTATTAATTATAGACTCGTACTGACTCACTGATCTAACAACATACAGCAACATTTTTCATAGTTAAGGCAATTACTAAAACAGGGCTTAAGGAAAATCAATGCTTTCTAGATTAAATAACAAATAACGACTGACAGAGTCATTAAGATAAAGTTATAGAAATCTCCTCTTTGTTTAATATCGACAAATATTTTTATGGTTATATCTTTGTGCTAAATATAATAAACATTTATATGTCTGTGTGAAAGAAGCTATAATAAATAATAGTAATATTTATGCAGGAACATTTCATTAAGAACATAGTGATTTGGGAATCTAGAAAGTTTTAATATTCTCATGTTTTAAATAATAACCTATAGATACACAATGGGTTGCCAGCCTAAAATAAAAATAAATTTTGTAATATATTTTTACATTACAAATAAAGCCATACATTGTAGCTACTTTCACTGCTTGAAGTATTTTAGCAGCAGAAATCATTTAGTCAAATGGGGGTCAGACCGTCGCCTTTTGTAATGCCATTCCAAACAACTTTGCTATTGAGACCTTTAATCGTTTCGATAAGCGATTAAAGCAGCCAAGTATTCAAATGATTGTTGCCTTCAGGATAAGTGAATGTTACATTTAAAATTTAACACAACCTTTAAATATTTATCGTTCAGTTGATTTTACTTAGACAGCTTCGAATCTATGATGGTAGTAGTTTTTATATTTTTTTTATTACCAGGACGAATTATTATTATTATTATTATTTTTGTAAATGTCTATTGCTTCCTAATTCTCAAAGATGCAATCATATTTTTCCTTAAACTAATAAGAAGTATATTAGAGTTATGGGATTACTTCTGATCAACCCAAAATTAAGCACAACCAATCCATATCAATATTGTATTTCTTATAACGGCTCAGTGAATTAGTTATCCTTATTATCAGCGCCAGCCTCAAAGAAATTTGAAGAATCCTTTAAGATCGTCTTATATTTCAGAAATCGAATAAAAGATAAGCATTTTTTTACGTATGAAAGCGACATTTGAACTGACCTCACATCTGTTTTTATTATTTAGATGTTATATTAATAGCATTTACCTCGGAATATTCAAACATAAAATTTTCAGAACTATTTATTTTATTTAAAGAGAACTGTCTTAATAAATTTATAATACATGATGTAGTAGCATATAGGACTTATAATATTGTAATAAATAAGTATACGATCGTTTCATTACCGATTGCCCCACCGTGTAAAGTAAAGAGGCAATTATAAACGTAAGATGAGGCGACAGTCGGTAAAGTTGTGGCAAATTGCGATTTCTGCTCCAACAACTTTTATTGCTTTAGCCATCGGAAAAAAAGTTAAGGACGCAGTTAGTTTAAGACAATTATTAATGTTCGCTGGACTGAGTTAAATAGATTAAATAATACTTCGGTGCACCTCGTTGCATTAATTTAACTTTATTTTAATATTATATGACTTTTTATAGTTATTTAGACTATTTTATAAAATTACGTACACTGAATACTATACCCAACCTCTGAATCTTTTGACCTTTAAGGATCAATTAAGGTATCTTCGAATTTATACGTCACTAAGGAATTCGTTACTCTTATAATCATTGGAAATAAACAATTAATCAAAATTTTTTTTACAAATAGTGTAAATTCCGAAATAAGGTCTCGGATTTGAGTCCTTGTCTATATCAGTTTATTTATAATTATTTTTAAATAAAAAATACAACAATATAATAAAATATAATTAAAGTAAATATCAATTCTATAATTTTCTGTTATATAGAAAAAGGTTCTATCGTTATAGTGTCCAATTAAACAAATGACTATTAGTGTTTTGGTATTGTATACTTATTTATATTATTTAAGAAAAATGTTATGGTTTCTTCTTGTCCTTTAAAAAAAAATGTGATATATTTTAATATTTAATGTTAAAATACTGTGAGAGCCCATGTTTGGCAACCATATGTCATAACGAAAATTTAAACAAACTAAAAATTTGCCAACACCATATGGAGCGTAGTATACTATATCTAAAGAAAAACGACATAGTAAAATTAAAACTTATTAGGGAAAAAACAAACATCACAGATATTACCTACACAATAAAAAGATTGAAGTGGAAATGGGTAGGTCATACTATCAGAAGTAAAATACAGAAGTGGGCCAAAGAAGTCACAGAATGGTGCCTGAGGTGAACGAAAAAGAGGAAGACCGATACGCAGATGGGAAAACGATCTTAAAAAAATAGCAGTTACTTACTACGTGGACACGAATAGCTCAAAACCGTGAATTATAGAAGAAGCTGGGGGAGGTCTATGCTGGAAAGCAACGCGAACAAACCAACAAAATATTGATTACTGATGTCGAGATTTAAAATTTAAGTTTTAGTTTAATCAAATTATCTGTAGACTTTAATTGTAAAAAAAAATAAAATATGTTCTTTAATAAAGGCTATTTGAATTGGATTTTGAATTTTGTTATAATACTGCTTATACTAATTTATAGAATTAATAATATTAAAAATACATTTTACGAACGATATCTTCAAAACACATTAGTATTTTTTTTTTTGGAGTTAATTAATATAATTTTATACTTAAACATGTACCCACTGCTCTTGTGGGCGGATCCTGTTGAATTAAAATAATTTTTTAGGTATTTCTTTTGTTGATGTTATTTTGCGACATTTTATTTCTTAAAAATTATTACTATTACTTTAAATGCATTTGACTGAATTATATCGAGACGAATACAAACAATATAATAATATGATAAATGGCACTATTTAATAAAAATATTATACTTTCATAATATAAGAAAAAAATAAATTAATAGCACTATTAACTTTTTTATCAACTTATTAAACCTGTAGTATGAGCTCATGTTTGTTTTATAATCATAGTTCAATATAACATGCTTCAGCTGTGTATAATTAATTAATTATTTTAAAAAATTTCACTAATTGTATAAAATTTTTTCATTTTATCGAAAAAAAGATTAATATCTAACAAAACTTCATTAAGTAGAATAAATACCTATTACTTACATATTTTAGTTAAAAAAGGGATTAAAAATTACTATCTATTTATTTATTTAAGGATTGTCAATAGTAGATACTTCACATTTTAAATTTTTACATTAGTACACTACACACACTACTACACAGTACTTACTTAGTTACAATACCAAAACCATTTAGATTTCTTGATCCAATTTTAGGCAACTACAAATGTTACAATTGATAACATATCATTATATGGGATTCATTTATCTTCATTCTGAACTTACTTTGACACTAGGTACTTAGAATCTAGGTTATTTTACATCTAATAGGAGTTTTTTAAATTTCGAAAGTATTCTTATTAACAGAAGCCTTATTTGGCTTCCAAAAGCCTATGAATAACGAATTCGATTTTTCAGTTATAATCATTCAACACAGGAAATTATCGGCGATCTACACACACGATACAACATTATAGTAATATATAGATGCAAACTTACCGTACGGAGAGCGCGCGGGCGCGCGGGGCGCCGGGCCCGCTCGCTGTGAGAGAGACGTCCGCTGGCTCGCGCGTGGGCGGCCGTCTGACGCGCCCCCTGCCGCAGCCCGCGCCCGCCGCCGACGCTGCTGCCGCGCACTAAGCACAGCGCTTAGCTTTACTCCCGGAATCTTATACTTACTAAACCTATCAAAAGAATTTCTACTATGCTTTTTAAGGCCGTTAAACAAACTTAATAACTGCCAATATTTTATGTTTTAACATTAAAGTCGACCATTGGATATCAATCAATAATTTTTATTTTTTTTATGTAGAAGTGTACTTCTTACTGCTTGCGTAACCAAAACAAAAACTATTTGGTGTATTATTGAGTATTTCGATCTTAGATATGAGTAATTCTATTTGTAACGAACAAATATATAGGTACATTTACTCGAGATACACACCTCTCTTATTTTGATCGCAGATCGGGAACCAGAGTATTTCCACTTCAATGGAGAAGACATCATTTCTTTCTACAGGTACATTGAACGCAAAGTATAACAATTTTTATTTCAAGACATCTTATAGCACTCCTTGTAACTCTAAGTTCCGATTAAATTATTATAAAGGCATTAAACTTTTTTCAGCACTTCAATAAAAAGTGTTCTTACAAATTGTGTGGTGATGGTTATCATGCATAAATAGAAATTCAAAAATGCTTTTCGTATTACATTTTGTTAAAAGATGTTGTCACCTTAATGGGTTGGTTTAATTGTTAAATTAATAAATATTTGTATGGTTTTAAATCTTTTTAGTAAGTATATGTAAGTTATTCAATTTCCCCTTTTGTTCTTCAAAGTCGGGCGGAAAGTGAAATTAATAATGATTTAATAAATGACACAAAATAAATTTGTGTTTGAGTCAGCGAATAAAGTTTAACAAGTATGCATCCTCCACTTAGTCATCAGCCATCTATTTCACTTACTTCAGCCTAAATCACTCTTGTACCAACAACGATCAAAAACTTATTTTCTAAAGAACCTACCGGTTATTTAGAAAATAAGTTTTTTACCATACCTGGTAGTGACGATAAAATTTATTTTTTAACTGTTAAATTTTATTAAATATTTGAATAACAATTTTCAATTCAGACAATATAAACACTTTACGGCTTTAGAGTTCGTTAACTTAATTTTATTTACTCGCACAACAATTGGCGATTGACGATATGCCAAATATTTTTTAAGCGAATAACATAAACATGAGAGCATTCACAATTTGAACGGATCGCGAGTACCATCGATCCCAAATCGTCGCTGGGACCTCTTCCCCCTTCCCCCCTTACCCTCTTATACTATTATATGTTAGTTTGTACCTGATCATTTTTACCTCTAATATAACAATAATCTAGATCAGCTTTTCTATTTATTTAAGAAAGTTTTATAAAATTGAAATATATAAGTTCGCTTAATGTTACTGTATTTCCTTTTAGGATAGATGTTTATTTTCAAGTCTCCATACTGGTATTAAAAGTATGTTAAACAAAAATAAACGTATAATACGTAAACAATATTACATGTATTTATCTCTTACGCTTCACGGTGCTCACCAGCGCCTTGATAACACATTGAGAGCAGGTGCACGAGCCGTTGACTGTGTTCTGACAATATATATAAATATATATAATTTAATTTTGTTTTTATAAACACGCTATTTGATTGATAAATAAATTACCTTTAACTGTTTTTGAATCTCTTTTACTCGGCTATGTAAGGTTAGATAAAGTTTCTTTTCCTTGACAGTTTTACAAACTTATATATTTTTGTTTTAAAATATGTAATATACAGCTATGTGAAGCATTTTTATATATATAAAATAAAAAATATACCCATACCTCTAGAACCTTTCCCATTTTCATTTCAGATTTGTATATTTTTATTTAAACAAAACATACTAATAATATATGTTATTGATTCACATAAAATATAAAAAATATTTCATCTCTGTGTGTTAAACTATTACTAGTACTTATTATTATCGGTTCTTATTAAACTACAAGATTTAGGTCATTTAAAAGTTTAAAACTATATTTCCGATGTATGTTGTGTTATAAGTAACTTATTTAAAGTATTCTAAACGTTTATGGAGTATTTTTTATCCATTATTTTATCAGGTTTGTAGAAGCAGTTATCGTTTTATAAGCAATAATAATGAAAGTAGGGCATGTCTATTCTAAGACTATTTGTTTATATCAATATTTGGCATTTCATATTTCCTAAAAATTAAAAAGTACGTAGTTAATTCCCGTCAAAACAACAACAGAACCACGCCTCTACTACGCGCGTAGCCTTGCTACGTTATAGTAACACCCACGCGCTACGGGTTACGGATCGTGCTCCGACGATATAAATGGCGTCAGTGACTGGATTTTTTTGTTGTCATTCGATTTCACTTTCAATATTATATTTTTCTTTAAATTAATAAAATTATTATAATAACATTTCGTTGTTGAAAATAAACATTTTACTAAATAACACTACACTTCCACCGAGCACTTAAGGCTTTGTTTACGGCTGCCTAAATGCCTTAAATTTAAGCCACTAACAGAAAATAGGCCTGTGAATTTGTTATATCACAAAAATACATAAATATAATAGTTATATATTTTACCTTTTATATACGTTTGTACTGTAATATTTTGTTTTAAATTTAAAAAGTTAAGGTATTGAAATTAATCTGTCCTCTTAAGTTTAAAGTATCCAATATAATTAATTGTAAACTGATATTGCTTTTTAATGCTTTCGAAAAATATTAAATTATATTTTAGATATATTCATTATTTATATTAGTTGAGATGTAGTCTTGTATCCTGATAAGGTTAGGTTAAGTTAACCAATGAGTCATGCCAGCCAATGATATGTTCATGACTGAATATTTTACGGTCTTTTCGATTTGAAGTGACATATTAGGCGTCAAAACTTTTAAGTGACATTTAAAGCAGAAAAAAACTTATTTCAATTTTATTACTAAATAATACAAAGTCCTTTATAATTTTACAACAAGGATTTACCACAGTGGAATTTTATTGAAATCCTTCGTTTTTCTAGCAATCCGGTGTGTTCGTCTCCATTAAGATGGGTCGCGGATAGCACGCCTAATGGATTGAGTTTTATACCCACCGTCCATTAGAAAGAGCTTTTATCGCTTAACTAGAAATTGTTTGTGCGGAACGATTCCTTGTATGTTTAAATTTTATTAATTTTTAGAACATTTTATATATTAAAACTTTTTAGCCGTCAGGTGTTAAAATAGATTTCGTGTCTTTTATCGAACTAAAATATCTATTTTCAGAAGCACTAGACTTAAGCCTATTACTCTAAAAAGCTTCTGTAGTCAGAGTCCTTTTAGAAAGTAAGTAGGCTGGGCTTATATTTTTATTGTACGTTTTTAAAGTATTATGAGACTATTACATATGTATAAAAGGTATTAGTATTATTATTAGTATTACGTAAGTCTTTTTTCTCGGCAACGCTGTAAGTTACGTTTAATGATGATCGGTTTACTTATAATTTGAGTCGAATACCGGGTAGTCTACTTTTACCGAATTTTATTTTAAAATTTAAATTAAAAAGTTTTGAATCTAACCTAGATAATACATATTATAAGAATTTTAACCACATATTCTGCTCGCCTCTAAAAGGACGTGAATATAAACATTTGCCCTATAGATTCTGTATGCTCACCTTTTTGTATTGTAAATATGCTTCCGGTGCAAACTATATTAGTTTTTTGACCACTAAGGAAGTTTGTAATGACACTGCTTGCAATACAATTACAAGAGTTAGGTTTTATGATTTATTCTACTTCATTATTATTATATTTATATTTTATATAAACGATTATTATAAATTATTATATAGCGGACATTGTAAAAATATTTTTTATTCATAAAACCAATCAATCAATCAATAACTAGCTAAAAATCATTTTGGCATAAAGTCATCAACGGACTATGCGTAAAAAAATTTGACATCCTTAGTAGTTGTTGAGACCAAAGGCGATTTTTATTGAATCCGATAATATATATTTTTTATACTTTACTCTAATTTACTCCAGATAATGATTTATAATAAATGGTACACGATATTTAAATAGGTCACATTTATGAGATTCATTACGGTGAAATGTACGCCTTCATATTGTGTCATTTCATAGTCGGAAGCTCTTCAAACGGGGCTTATTTCCGCGTTGCCCTGCCGACGTGCACACGCCATTTTTTTAGTTTACGGTGTCTATTTATGAAGAACCAATATATTTTTTAAATATTATTTTATAATTTTTGCATATTAACTATATTTGTATTGTTAAACAGTAATTAATATTAGTGCTCATATACCATATCTAAAATAAAGACACTTTGATACTTAGCTGTCTTTGTCTTATTATAGACAAAATAAACCTTGTTTTTGTGGGGCAAAAATAACTGTTTTTTGCAAACAGTAACTCATTTACCAACCACGATGTATTGCATTTACCAACCACGAAATTAGCACATATATTCTAATATAAACAATACTATTTATATATTCAATATATTTCTTACTATATACTTAACATATCTATAAAATCTACGTAAATTAGTAAAGTAAGTGTAATACTGAACTTTCTGATGGATCTATCATACTTATGCTATTATTGTCTTGGAGCAGGGGAATTTAATTGGGCCGCAACAGTCAAATTCCTTCCAATCAAAAAATATGTTTAGACAAAAAAGATGCTTAATATTTCAACTGTTTTTCAATATTTGACAGTTCTCGAGTTATAGTTTTTTTTAAGTTTTATCTCAGAATAATAACTAAAGTATAGAAGGAGCTTCATATTTTTAAAGCGTATACTGTCGTAGACAACAGATTTTTTTCTAGTGATGTGACATTGCGTAAAGTTATCCGCGATATCGATAGTCATCCTTATCTCTATGGTAGTAGTACCTTCCGTTTTTAAAAGGCTGCTTAGGTGCTTTCCATCACTTGCTAGAACGAGATACATCTAAAAGTGCTATCACTTCAAGGATCTTGTCGCGTGTATTAGATATTATAAGATTCTACAATTAAATAACAGTAAAATAATATAGTATAAGGTATTTAATGAAGCTACTTTACAAAAGATATTACAAACATTATAAACAATGTAAGTATATAAATCTATCTTTATTATTATCTTGCCAACTATCCAAATAGTATACCTTTTTATAGAGGCTTACAGCCATATTTATAACATGATATCATCCACAGAAACACAACTTTAAATATCATTAAATATCTCATAATAACAATATAATAGTACATAACCACTTTAAAGGCTTAAGTATATTTATAACAATCTTATCTCCTTCCCACATTTATGGCTTACCTAATAATATATGTAAATACAATATATTTAATATCTTAAGGCTACTTCTGATAGTTTGTTCGATATCTTTTACTACTTTTATAATATACCAGTAATAACAATGATATATAATTCTAACTTATAAATAATTCTAAATCCGTAAATCTAATTATAACAACCATATTTATTGTCAACGTTATTATGTAGTTAAATAATTAATTACATATTTATACTACCTACATACCAAATTACTATATAGTAACAATCTTATATGTAACAAGCAAGCAAGTAAAATAATATAACACGTGCGATAACTTTTAGCTGTATTTCGTTCTAGAAAATGACTTAGGTAGTATTTAAAAATAATGAATACGACAAACAAACTACAAATATAAAATCAAAAACATTTATTAAAAGTAAATTAAAAAAAATATATAACCAGACAATAAGACAATATAACATATTTTTATTTATTAGTCACTTCGAGAACCTCTTATAAAAGAAATGAAGAAATAAATTACAATAAAACTACAGATATATTTTTCTAAACTACTTATAAGACAATCGATGTTATTAAAATATTGAGGACTAAAATGTTTCCATTTCCAATTTTTTCTGTGCATTCGTGTCGATCTATATCTGTCGTTAGTTAACGTCCATGGGAAATCTAGAATAATAATACGTAGATATATCACATAGATGTTGCTATTTTTATTAGAATAACACTGCATTAAATTATCGATAACTGTGCTTTTTACAACACTATTGCAAAAATATAAAGAAAACCTTAAATTGATTAAATATCGTAATAAATATTGCAAATAGCAGTGTTGTAATTGGGTCATACGACAATTTTCTCTTTATAATTTGTAAACCAGTTAAAAAAAAGTATTGTAACGAAGAAAATCGTAGACAAAGTACCATGTAAGATCACTTATCGATGAAAGGTTACTTTTGAACTTTATTTTCTTTCCGGAAAGAATGGGATTTATATATATCTCCTCATAATGTACGAAGTTGTTCATGCTATTAGGTTATATTTTCTCTCAACAAAACGGAGAATTGATGAAATGTAAGTATGAATTCGTAAATAAAACTAAACAAGAACACACCACTGACAGCCGATATCAAACACAACCAAAATGTGTAAACGTTGTCCATACCCAATAAGTCAAATATATATTATACTTTCCAATTTACCATCATAATGGTGACCTAAATGGTCACCATTGTGTCATTTATAAATGTACGTTTTGCTGTTCTAACAACTTTATATTTGTTTCTTTCATCATTATGTTTTCACAGTATGAAAAAAGAGCATAACTGTTACGCACAATGTTATGCACAGTAAGATGACACTTGTTGTTTCTTGAATTGATAGTATACATAACCTTTGTTTAATTTGGTTCATTAACACTTCATTCCTCAAACAAACAACAAAACCATGTCAACGGAATCTAAAAAATCTTGCAATTTTGTGTACCGCGCAGTGATTAAATTTCTTGTAAAAAAGAAAACTCGTCGAATGAAATTTTTAAAGAAATGTTATCAATTTTCCAGCATTCTGGTCCTTCATATACTATATTTAAAAAATTTACTGTGTTTTTTCAACAAGGTAGAGCTGTCAAGACGACCCCGCCCGGGCCGCCCTGTGACAACAGTGACCGAAGAAAATGTTTAAAAAATAAAAAAATATAGTCTAATCTATACATATAATAAAATTGTCACTGATCCATTTCTGTAGATGGAAAACATTTAAAAAAACATCATAGGCCCTTATAAGAGCATGATAACTCAAAACAATGGTTTACAGTTTGTCTGTATGTTTGTGCACGCTGATCTCAGAAACGGCTTAACCAATTTGAAAGCAGTTTTCCAGAATATATTATTACAATCTACACTTAATATTTAGTGCTTATTTTATCTAAATCGGTTAAGAAATAAAAAAGCTATGTCAATTTATGTCAATCACGTAATAGGTACCATGCAAATCTTATTCTATATATACATATAATAAATCTGTAGAGGAGTAATCTTTGTACATTGAAAATATTTAAAAAAATATACCAGGATGTGAAGTGATAACTAACAGAATCCATTTTCAGCATTTTCGAAGTCTTTGTCCGTTTATTTGTTTGTCTTTTAGTTGTGAACACAAAACGAAAAAAAATATTTTCAAAAATTCATACAGGGGACCCGGAATGCTTATACCTCTCACAAACAACGACAACTGACGAGTTATATGGGTTTTTTGGAGTTATGTCAGAGTGATTTGGACAACATATGTAGATGCACTCACAATAATGGCGGCCATAAATAAAACTATTTTTTTATTAATTTTATTGCCATCAATATAATTAGTCATTATGATATTGATTTTGTGATTAATTAATTGAAAAACATAATACTAATTAAGAAATATTTATACAAAGTTATTTTCGTAGGTACCTTTGCTCATGTAGTGTCGTAATTCAACGTGCGCTGTTGCGCACGCAACATTTGAGTATCATGAACATTTGAGCATGATGTGTATTACATGAATTACTAGACATGTGAATGTCACTGTGTAAACCAATTAAGTTAGGTATTAAACTTAAATGGCAATGATTTAACGTTTAACAATTAACGGTTATGATATCTAAGATTTAACGTATTTAATCTCGTATTTTTTCAATGTCAAAATCTATATTGTAAAATCAGAAACATTGTTTAGCATTTTCGAAAAAACCCTAATATATGTCGCGTATGTAACACGATTATAGGAAGAATGCTAAATTCATCGAAGAAGGTAGCGGAATAAGGTAGATCAATTGGTAGATGGAGGGAGGTTTTCATAGGTAATACTGTCCATATGTTAATGTATTTGGTAAAGCCCTTTATGTTCAAGTATTTATTTTTTTGAAGTGTATTCGTAATACATGTAAGCTTTTGTACATTTTATTGGCGCTTTTATTTATTAGATGTAAGTAAAGCAGATTATTTTCAAGTTTAATTTGCCTAATTAGCTTGAGAATTTGTTGTAGTTTCGGCTTCCTTTTAAAATAAATTATTTAAAATTTATTTTACAAGTAAAACAAATTATTTAATAGCAGTAATTTCAGACATTAACTCTTGTTTATAATATCACTTATTATAAGCCTGTTTTTTTATTATTCTATAAGGTGTATTAAATTTAATATTATTTTCTTATTATTATTATATTCGATTTATAAAATATCTATAAAATCATATTACGAAATGATGATTGGAAATATTAGACTCCCTCAGCGGAAAACGCGGGCTTTTTTCACAATTTGCAATCTAATGCTCATAGCTTTCTAAAATACCCTAGAACGCTAGTTGTGTTAGTTTTATATTTGAGATGTGCCCACGTTGAAAAAGTAATTGAAAATAATATGTAATATTTGAGACTAAGTTAATTAAACTTAAATGGTAAATGCCCCATCAATGCCAGGAGCATTTATATTGATAAAAGCATTTAGAATAAAATTGTTACGGTAATATAATAGAATCGGTACATGTTTATATATAATGCAGATGTCATTAAAAAGTAATAAATATAAGCTACTTTATTGCGTGGAACAGCTGATAGTCTAATAGGTTAATACTTAAACGATGCACTCAGCGTACCGTCCACTACTTCCGAGCCTTAAGCGAATAAAACCATTACAAAACGAGTCTCTGTTTCTATTTAAATTGTAAGGCTAGAATCGATTTTCGATATGCTGTTACAAAGAGAAATAAATGATTTTTGATACTCGACTGGTGACTTTCGTTATAAAAGCGAGAGCTTTGTTTGAGAATTAACCGTTTTATGCATACGATTATTATTTTTGATTTAGAAATGATTATTTCGAAATATAGTATTGACATGTGTATTTGTATTTATGTATATTTGTATATTTTTATAATATTAAATTAAAACGATTAAGTAGGACAATAAAAGACAAGGTCATATACCCCACATCATTCTCATTTCGATCACTGGGTGGTAGAAGTAGATGTAAAAAAGGATTTGCTCGTTTGTCTTTCATTAATTTCTAAATAAATCAAACAGTTTTTCCAATTTAAAACACACTTGTAGGAAAAAGATAATAATAATGTTTACTTATTCTGTGGCACATTTACATAATACAATTGAAAAATCGGATAAAATTTCCTTTTGGGTAAAAACATACGTGTAGGTAAATCTGCTTTTACATAACTGAATACATTTAAATGGATTCTACAAGATCTGCAAAGTGTTAAGATACAATGCTGTAATAACATTATATAAAATATTGGGCATAGAAGTCTATCTATTAAATGACTGGCTGCAATGTACTCATTACGAATTCCATATGTGTATGACATGGTTGGTTAACTTAAACAGCAAAGTATTTAACCATCGTTATTTTTGTGATTGATATACAAGTATAGTTTGATTTGTCGGGTTGTATATCAAAACTAAATTCATTTTGGTTTCGAAAATAATTTGTAAATCAAATAAACTGAGTTTTCGTAATGCTTAGAAATAGCAAATTGTTATTTTTATCATGTATGAGTATCAATCTTTGCTATACCACTTTCTGCTATTTTCAGTCAGCCATTCAGCAAATGTATGTTTTTGAATCTAGACAGATTCAAAGGCATTTTGTATGGATGAGTCTGGATCTCGAGACCCATGTCTCGAGATCCAGACTCATCCATACAAAATCCAGACTCAGGATGGCCTGAGCAGAGTTTAAAAATGTCTGATCAGAGTCGAAAAAAAACATAAGTATTAGGTATAGGTATACTGGCTTTGTTCAAAGTTATTGGTAAGGAGTGAAGTGAAAACAAATTTTAAGCAACGAGTTAAATTTTGAATAAATATAAAATTAAAAATAAATCGATACGGACAAGGATCGAATTAAAATTTAAATAAGATTAACATGGCTATATATGTTTATAGATCTTTTTAAACGAGTTCAACGTTATGTAACGGAGTTCTACAAGCAAGCATGTTAGATCCAACATTGCTTTTAATTTATATTGGTTTTAAGATTAAAGATTTTGTATTATGAAAATGAATAGTGTTTGATATGCAAAAGATACTACTATTGATTTACTGTAAACACACGAGAGGAAATACTAAAAATAGCAGAGTACTTAGTTAAAAACAATTTACTACTTCTAAACATTACGAAAACTCAGCGTTTTTGTTTTTCAACAAATTTTTGAAAACAAAATCAATCCGAGTTTGATATACGACCCGACAAATAAACTGTTCTTGTATATCACTCGCAAAAATAAATATAGTTAAACACTTAGGTGTTGTTGTTAACTACGATGTCATGCAAATATGAAAGTCGTAATGAATGCAACTAGATAATAATTTATATGGATTTTAAAACACTTCCTTTAAGTAACTAATAGATAGACTTCTAAAACAATTTTTTATGGCATTTTCTTAAACAGTTTTAAAGTATCACAGTCCTAAGATAACATAAATCTCTTAAATATTACTATAATGTTAACATTACAAGAATAATGCAATCTGTAGCTCCATTTATGTATATAAAAAGGTATTGTAAATCGACAATTTGTAGATCAGAAAAATATATATTTATCCAATAACTTTAAACTATGTAAAACGTTTCTAATATAGTGGTTGAAACCAAATCAATATGATGAAATCGAAATCCTATTAAAAAGCTATTAATTTTAAAAATTAAATGTATTCAATATATAATATAACATATCTTTCATGCATGATCATATGCTTTCGAGGAAGATATGTCCAAATTTTTTATAGAATATGATACAAATATTATTAGAGGTATTATTAAAATTAACATTACAAAATGGGACACACCTTCATTTATCTCGAAAATACCAATATTTGTTAGGGGTCATCAATACGCTGTTCAACGATGTGTCACCAAAGTGCCATTTTCTGTTACTTTCGTTGTCATATTTAAAATAGTAAAATTCAAAATCGTGGATTCTTTTTATCTCATTTAACTGAAAAATGCTATTACTAGTAACTATTGGCCTCGCACTAGTGCAATGTTGATACTAATATGTAACAGCGAACATTGATTGATATTGAGTTTATACTACAGGAAATCTCTTACAAAATTGACGCTGTGCTCTATTATTCTATAATATCTTCTTAGATATCCATGTTAATGAAATGCTTTTAAGGCAAGTATGTATCTACATAAAATGTAAATAATTCCTTATAATAATTTAAATTCCTCTCTAATCATTCTTTATATTAAAAAAAATCAAAATAATTTAAAAGATCTAAACGTACATAGGGACAGACAGCAAGAAGCGACTTTGATTTATACCATGTAAAGATGTACATAAAAATATGTACACTATAAATTATATTTAGATTACATATTCCATAATCTTGTAGTGTAAATTTGTTCGAGTATTAATAGTTTGATTCATTAGAAGTTTGCGAGTATAAATAAAGTAAACACTTAGCTAGAATATGCGACAAAGTTTAGTTTGCACGGTCCCTGAGTCCATGAACTCTACACACGCCTCGCTGACCTGGAAATGATGACTTCAAAAACTTTATTAATATTCAAAATATTGTACCTAAAGCAGTATTTTAATTAACATAAAGTGTTGTTTTGATATTTACCTCAATAGAGGTTTAGCAAATAATTAATTGTATTATGAATTTCGTTATTATATGAATGTAGAAAAACAACAGTCTTAACATGAAATATTTGCATATTTTTTTATTGTAGTTTTATATTTTTGTTAGGTTCACACATTATAGTCTTGAAAGACACTTCTCCGATTTGTATAGTATAGTAATCATCAATTGGATGAAAACTTTATAACTCTGGGCACTCTGCCTGACGTATATAACGAATAAACGAGAATGACCACAGAACACTCTAGAACTTATAGACCAGACTATCTAAATCAATTCAAACTATATACAAACTATCGGGTTCGGAGTGGATCGCCATACAAGTACGCGGCGATTAAAACTTAATCCTACGGAACTCGGTTTACGATTGCAACCGGTCGTAAAAAGTTTTTTACGAGCAATACTTCGGCTCCGACACGTTACAGTTTATGTGTTAAATGCGAACGTTCGATGAACACACACATACATATTACGAGTGTTTGCAATATTTTTACCTACGTATTTTGGTGACTTTGTGTTGTAAAAAAATAAGGCTTGTAAAAGGTATGTATAAAAAATATAATATAAGTATTTGTGCGTATCCTCGTATAAAGAGAAATACAAGTGTCATTTTATAAATTATTGTGTGATACTCATTAGAGACCGGAAGCTTAACGATGTGATCTTTGATAACCAGTTTTAAGTACCTTATGTATCTTTATATAAGAGTGTTTGACTTTTCCTTTTGTGTCATAGTTTTATTGCTACATGGGATTTAATGTTGATATTATTGAATTAGAGTCCTAGTTATTAAATATTAAATTGTCTGAAATATATATTTTTACTATTACTCATATATATATATAATATATTTACATATATAGTAATTATGACGGAGAGTTATTGGTACAGCTAGTATGCTAAACGAAATGCGGCACAAATCACGTGATATATCTATTTACTAACTTCGTACTACGACAGAGTCTAGATCATGGAGCGGGGTTGAGACGACAGACACTTATCTTGTGGAAGTCTTACGGTAAGGTTTCCTAGTTAGAGACGGTAATTTGCTTTCTTGGAGTTCGTTAGTATACTTGATATTACTTTGGTGTGGTAAGACACAGTTTGGTGTGGTAGAAGGTAATGTGATTACGGAGTATTGCTGTTTCTCTTCTGCTTGGTTACCCTCTCTGGCCTGCAAGATGTCTGACGATAGTGTAGGCCAATTATGTAGTTCCGACATATTTATATATATATTCAGGTTCAAGACCCGTACTGACACTATTTTTATGTTCCTATTTCTGGCGTAGTAACAGTAACATCACTGTCAAACCTGTAAACAAACATTTTTTTGGGTTATTCCACAAAACTCACCATAACATAACTAACGAATTAAATAAGAACAAAAGTTAAAAACTTGAAGCATTTTTGAGCTGTTTCTACTTGCTTTTTAAGGAAATTAAATCTTTTAGTTTTATATAACATTTGACAAAATCACCGACAACTAGGAAACAATATGGCCAAAACTCTGAACTCTATTGTTTAAAATTATATCCTCAAACTATAACAATTTTACAGACTTGTTAATGTTGAGATATTGTAGATTTTTGTAACTTAGGCAACGAAATTTATCAGTCGATTTAAACAAAATTATGTATTTATCCTTAAAGGCGTGATTGAGAATGTTGTGTAACATCGTTAACGATAGGTATTGAAATCCATTATCACACATTATAAAAAACTTCAAGTCTCTTGATAACGGTTCCACGAGAATATTTTATTTTTATATAGCTAATCCAGAATACAAAATTTGCATAAAAGATTTTTGTTTTATTATTCACTAAAAATCAACAAAGTCAGTTGGTACTATATAAAAATTAAGTTTGACGATAATTTAGACAGGTTTTTATCTCACGTTTTCATAATTCGTCATGAACACGCTAGATTATTACCATTAAAATAAACATATTTTAAAACATATTTAGTAAATTATAATACAAATTTAAGTCTCATTCTGAAGTTTGAATATGTAGTGGTAAGGTTTGAATATGTAATGTAATGGTTTAATTTCAACAGTTTTAGGTTCTTATTCACTTATGAGATTTGTTGGAAAGCCTTTTTTTCTCTGACAAATGCCAGTGGCGGTAATTGTAATATTACGTATGTATGTTCTTAGTTTTTTAGTTATCATGAGCCGGTGGAGATAAGAAAAAAGCAACGTGTATTTTAATGTAAATTGGTAAGAGGAGGGGGGAATTCGCCCTATCTTAGGTTCCCTTAATTATGAAATAGCGTAAACAATTTGTAATACCTTGATACCATGACAAAAAAAATGTATATAAGGTGAGATATCAGACCTAGCAAAGTATCATACAATTAGTCGCACATAGTTAGCGATGTAAACAGATTAGCGATCAGGAGTAATTTGAAACTGATGACAAAGTAAACAGCATGAAACGCAGCGCCACGACGTGCTGCCGCGACAACTTTCTCAACAATACAATTGTCTGCTAACGAACTGCTTAAAACAAAGGAGCTTTCGGATCTGACAATAACATTGAAGACGGATTAGGGACGTGTGGGTGATTGTATGCTTAGAGATTTAATAGGGAGATTATCATTCCATCTAATAAATATTTGATATACGTGATCATTCAATCTAATAATTATTTGATCCTGATTGTGATTTTTGCTTTTAATTATGAAAATGAAATTCTTCTTGGCTGATATTCTATTTCTAGTGGAAAGTAGTAGAATTTATAAAATCATTATAATAAACGATTTTGTGACTATCTGATCGATGTTACGTATTTTGATGGATTTAAAGATTTTCTCTTATTATAATTAAAATTGTTCACATTGTTTAATGTTTTGAAAATTTCTATAAACATTATAGCTATGTTATTGTTAATTGTATTTTGCAAAAATTCACATATCCTTTTATTGTTATCGTTTTCTTATTTACCAATTATAATGGATTGAGCAATAGATGAATATAATTTAGAATTATTCCGTGAATTCTGCGACATTTCAAATTGCTTCGATCAGGACCATTAGAGCGGCTTAAAGCTTCCGAGACATCGCTCTGACGATTATATCGAAGAGCTTATGTTGGTTCAACAAGTGTACAACATACTACTATAAGATATTATTAAAAGGTAACGACAGTTTTTTCTGTACTACACTATTGTTATCCAAATATTTACATATATACAATATAGTATATACACACAGAATATTGATTGATTCTGCAAATGGTATTAGTATTGATTAATTAATAAATAAAACCACAAAATATTAAAAAGTCTTAATATAGTATCATTATTAAAAATGTTTTGTTCATCTTTATAATTTATTAAATTGAAAATAACAAGCTCTTCTCATACATTTTTTTAAAGCTTATATATATATTAATTAATTAATTATTGTTGTATAATATAATACATGTTTTTAAGCCATAAAAGCCTCATGAACGAGATGGGGGAACATTAAATGACGTGCTTCCGTGGCGGTAGAGGGGATCACAGAACAAATAACCCCCACAACATTGATAAACAAAGCAGATATTAATCAAACGTCTTATTAATATTTACACTTTTGAGCCAAAATATTGTCTCATTTTACTGTTTAATGACGTCACACTGACAACATAATTAAACATTTAAATTTCAAATCTCTTTTTTTACAGTTTTATCGTTTCCTTTTAATCTATCTCCATGAGTTTTAAAGTTAAATTCTTGTACAAGGTTCAGAATATTGAATTAATTACCATTCAAAAGTTCAAAGACATTGTAAATACATAAATTAAGATCCCTGATCCGAGACGATCACAAGAAGCGACTAATTCTTAGACGACAAGCCTCTCAATTACATTGATTTACCAAATTGAGTGTTATCTTGCGTTCAATTTGTGAAATTAAACTCCGATCTAAAGTGTTTACATTATGACCCATCATATTTTGCAGCCACCATATTCTTTATGTACTATAAATAAGGATTAAATTTGGGTGTTATATTTTAATAGATAATGTGGCCTCATATATTTACTTTTCGTTTAGGTTTATAATTGAATGTGACATATTTATAGAGTCTGCGTCAACTGCCAATACGGAATAACTCATTTATTACATTGGGGATGATTATTTGAAACAGATACACAGAAATATAGTCTCATTGTTATTAAGTTTCACATAGGTGAAGAACAATAGTATTCAAATTCGTTTTATACAAACTCGGATAAAGAAGAGGGGAGTGGAAGGTCAATTGCTCTCCCCTGGGCTAGTAAAACTTGGTTATGACCAATATATACTTTCTTAATATATATTAGTTATTGGTATATGAAACATTATTTTTATGTTACCTCAGATTTCTAGTTTTTAGTTTGTAGAACGTAATTTCTAGCAGGTATTTAAAATCATAGTAAATTACGTCTAGTAAATATCCTTACTCCCACTTCCGAGCATATCATTACATGCTCCGGGGGAGATTTCCCCTTTGGACCAAATCCTATATCCGCGCCTACATACTGACGTGTATTGGGGATTCAATGATAATACCCATTTAGGGATTATATTAAATAATACCATTGTAAAATCACCTAATGTTCGACATATATTTGTTGAAATTGATTTTGTTGATCTATTACTATGATACAACATGAAATTTCCTCTCAAATCTGCTTATCACTCTTCATTAAATAGGTATATATGGTTGTCCACAGAACACAACATGGCTAACTTATCATGAGATATATTATAAAAGTTAAAATTATGATTAAAGTACACAAAACGTGAAGCAGACCAGGTAGACCTCATAAACATCACTACATGTGCAAGCTGTTGCGTTATTTCTTAAGGAAAATGAACTATATAAATATACAGGTAAGTTATGATTTTCATATAGGAATCCTTAGTGGCTTGGTTTGATCTCTTACAAGTAGGGCACGAATGATTCTTATTATAAAATATCTAATATGACTTCAAATTTTAAGAAATCCGTATTTTTACTTGTATAATAATTGTAGCACAAACATTTTTTTTACATTTCTCGTTAATAGAAAATTGTCACGGATAAAAATTATTCTGTGCTTATACGTCGTACGTCCAAGCTATGCCTATAATATTTGTATTATTAAAAAAAAAAAATAACAAAATCCTTAAAGACGTTTTTTCAGAATGGGTGTACAAACCAAAAGACAGCATTATAAAAATTATTGTTTTAAAATTTGTGTTAGTACTTAAATAATATTATTTATTTTTTTTATCTACAAAGAGTTGACTATTTTACGATATATACTCAGTTGGTAAAATATATCATTTAACTGTATGCGAATGTATGGTCAAAAAACATAACCTCTTGTGAATTTGAGTGAAGTATCATTTATTTCCATTCATTTATCACATCGATTTAAATTCAAGAGACAGCGCGTCTCAATGCCGCGCTCCAAGGGCGGTAACAGGAAACCGTTATAAATTGAAGCATGGGCCAAGACAGAAGATCGCAGCTTACTTATAACTACGTTTTTTATAACGCCATTTATGATAACGTTTATGTTCTTTAAGTTCGCTATGGTTGCACGTTTTGATAAATATATTGCATGTGCATGGGATAGGAAAGCCATAATTAATTATTCAATAAGTCTAAAATGTTACGTATATTTAGCGTACAAAGTATTCTTTTTTTTCGAACTAAATATATATATTTTTTATTATGATGATGATGATGATTAATTAATATTTATCTAGTCGGCTATTGAACATTCACGTAATTTAACAAGAGTTTTTGTCCGATTAATTTCAAACCCATTTTGGGTTTCTAATCATAAGCTCGAAGCATGCTTTAGTCGCTTCGTCAACTTACAGAGTTGTCGGGCAAAATTCCAATTAAATTACGTAAACATTGCTTGGTAAATAAAGATTAAATATAATCTGAGTAAAAACATTAATATCAACAAGTTTCCAAGTTCAAAATTAAGAAGGATATATATGAGAGAGGTAAAGCTTATAAATTAGAGCAGAGTTAGTGGAAAAACACTACGACATTGAGAAAAAACCCGGTATTACATACAGCAAAAATAAAATAAAAACACAGATATTCTGTATATTTTTGACTACTATTAGAAGCAAGTAATAATGAATAATGCTAAAAGTTATAATATTAGACACGTCACACAGGCCATTATGTTGTCATTTTGTAATCGGCTTATATCATCTGATGGATGTTGCCATTACCAGCGGAAACTCTAGCGGCACTTCATTTGTCTGACGTGCTATAATTTGTATAAAATACCTTTCCTATAACTTTGTTTTATATTAGCTAGATATTGCTACCCTAGCTTCTTATGATATAGTACGCATTAACTTCACTGCAAAAAAATAACTTTTAAATTAAGCCCAAAGCCTTACATAACTTTATTGTTAATTTCTATTTTATTTGCTATGGTATGAAATTTGAGCTAGCAAAAAGTGGAATGAGAAATGAGATGAGAAATCCGAGCAAATGAAACAGTATACAAAATAAGATAAATATGTTAAGGTGACATTGTTCAACATAACTTTATAACTATAATTTACTTAGTGTAAAACAAACAAACAGTCATAAATGTTGTAAATTTTCACAGACTCGCCTGAAGCGGCCATACGGCTCGGCTTCGACAAGACTCATTAAGCTCAGACGTGATCTGCCAGACCACCAGCAACACTAGTCGTGCTAGTCGCTAGAACTATATAACCACCTAGAAAGTGATTAAATTTAAAAGTAAGTACCATTAGTAGTTTTTGTTGCAAAGGAACACAATTAATATATCTTTCTTATAACAATCGCTTTGGATTAGGAGTACTGACAATTTTGGGCATCTTTGTTCGTGTTGTTATTATTTTATTTAAAATGACTTAGTCTTTTGTTTTAAAAAACAAGATTGTTATCAAAACCATAATTAGTAATTAATTAACCATTTAGTGATTTAGGCATGGATTGTATTCTATTAAATATTAAAACAGTATAAAAACTAAAATTTCAAGTAGTAGAGGTGTAAACGTTTTGTTAAATAAAATATTATTTATATAAAATGCAATATCGTCTTCAATTTTTATTTAATATAGTCACTGATAAATATATATCTATTTAATCAGTAGAGGGCGAACGAACATTTTACCTCAAGGTAAAAGGTTACCGCATTACCTGTAAACATCAAGTTTGCGTAGAAAGAAAATCCATCTATAGGATGAAGTAAATTAAGAAACAGTGAGGGAAAGAGAAGTTGAATAGATATTCGACTCCTTCACTCTCTATACAAAACTCACTATAATAGTTACATAACCGATCTTCTGTGAAAAGTTGGTTCCATCTAGCTCAGTAAGTCCATATATACGAGTATGCCGTAGGTATATAGATTCTTGTTAGATTTATCTGGGCTCTACCATAATTCGTATAACATATCTTTAATTAAATATGAATAAATGAATTATTTATTATTTCAAAATCCATGTTGTAAATACATATTACTTCCTCTTGGATTTGCTATTTACTATGTGTGGATGTTTGTGCATGTGTGTGTGCATACACATTGTATGGAGAACACCAATTCATTATAATTATCTTATTTTATCTATCTTATTAACATATAAGTGCGAATATTGGGATGTTTGAATAGATGGATATTTGTTACTTAATCATGCCAAAACTACTCAACAGATTTTGATAAAACTGGCAATATCTTAGCTTATGTACCATAATAACACATAGGCTATAGAAATACTAACTTTTGCACGTGGTTTACTCTTGTGACATCACATAGGTTGTAGCGCAATTACGTTATTACCACGGGAGATCCTGTTTTGAAATGTTTGGTTCACTGAAATTACATAATTATTTGGAAAAAACCCCTTCTTACTACCCGTCAACTTTGGATGAAATGTTATCTTTTTCAAATATATGTATATAAGTAGAAATATAGCGTATTATTCTATTTGTGCTCCCTGCTACAGCCTAAACAACTTAAAGAATTTTAACGCATGAGGTATCGGTAAAGACGTCTTGATGGTGCAAGTGCATTGGGTATTTAAAAAAAAAATGGTGGATTTTGAAAGCCTTATTGTGAGGTCTATAAATTATGTTTACAAGCAAACCCATCTAGGAGGCTATCAAAATGAAGGGCGTTTGAAAGCGATTTCATAAAATAAAAATTAAATTATGACTAGCTGTTGCCTGTGACTAATGTTTATATGGCTTATGTCCCTAGCCATACAAATATTATTTTTACATTCTAAGCAGACGGAGTTACGGGTGACAAAAGAAGTAATATAAATATCTTAATTTTAAATGAACCTGCAGTATAAACTATATCTGCTTAATAAATGGTTTATAATCATGTAACTGATTTGTAAATTCTAAGAAATCTCTTCTATAAATTTACTTTAATAACTTAATACATATAAGTATTCATGTTAATTAAGTCTAATATTTAAAGTTATCCACGCACGTGAGTTTCATCTATATTTATTATTTTATGAATGTTTCAAGAATATACTCTTACAATAATTGTATTCACAGTGATCATTTATCAAATTTATTATTTCTAATGTTATATTTAAAATATTTTTTTAATAATATATCGGTATTTTATACATTTCAAATGTTGTTTGTTTGGTTTTGATTACTAAATTAAAAATATTTTACCGGATTATATTGCCGTTATTAATGCACGTGGCGCCAGGTGCTCGAGTTAGCATTCTACAATCTCCCACAAACGTTCCGCAATAAAATCTTAAGCCAAAATAATGCTCGCCGCTAACATAAACGCAAAATAACAACTTTGAGACAGGAGAGAGGCCCTTACTATTGTTACATCTTTCTTTCTAACTTATATAATTTCATAAGATTATAGTATCAACTTAATTGGGTACCAAGTAGCTTAGGTTTCAAATACTTAACCTTTTCATTTCTCGGAAAGGACATTAAATATGTTTTTAATATTATAATTAACTATTATGACAATGGCAAGAATGGAAAATATCGAAAAGATGCGTGACATTATGAATTTAACAATAACATACTATTATGAACTATGTTAAAATATTTTAATGTTTTAGAAAAATTTTTACTTTATATTTTCGTCAACGGAATAATTATTTTGAAAAAAACGATGGTAAGGGTGCTAAGAAAAGTCTTTCCACTCTTGAAGACAAATAGATGCCCTTTTTATTTTCTTATGCAAATAGGAATGGCCGAGTCTCGGTTAATATTTGTTTCTGCTGGGAGCCTAGATACCAGGCTTTATTTGACAGCCCACTATCGCAAAAATCTTGCAATTATTTTTCATAGAATGTTTACTATCTAAAGTATTGTTCTTATAAAAGCTGTAAAAATATTTCTATCACTCACTTTTTTCTTAGATTGCTAACAACAATAAAATAATCTAATTGTGTCTACGTCGAAACAGAAGATCTGTTTACTTTAACTTTAGTAAAATACACAAACAAGCGGTTTATTATTTATAATATTATGTTTATTATATTCAGAAAACATTCATGTTCTGAATGTCAATGAGTGACATGTTTCAGGAATCCTAAGCAGCTCCACTATAAATAATTAACCATGTTAAATAATCATAGCCATCTTGTCAATTTACTTCAGATCAAAGTTGACATGAGGTTGCAACTTGTAATGTTCCTCTTAAAGAATACATGCTATATTCAAAAGAAAATGTAATAATAATGTCTTATTTAGTGTCTGTTATGGGATTGAAGATAATTATCATAAACTTAAAAAAAATATGGAACAAAATTATGTATCATCCGTCCTCATACAGACGATTATATATGCAATGCTAAATTCATCGAAGCGGGTAGCGATAAGGTAATTGGTAGAGCAACGTACGGGACGGTTTCCGAGAGGTTGGGCTTACGAATTCTGTCCGTATCAATTTTTCATTCTATATTTATTTTAAATAAAAATAAGCTTAACATGGATGTAATTCCATGAAAATATTTTTAAACTTGTATATGTCTAAGGATATTTTCAAACATAATTTATTCAAAAGATTCATTCAATAAATTTATTGAATGTACTTAACAATCCAATTTACAAATGTCCTGGAACTACGACCCTGAGCTAGACAACGCTGAAGGCTAGATTCCTAACAATTGCAGTTATTGCATTTAAAACGTCACAATTTACTGTCTTATAACTGTCTTCTGTTCGTTATAAGATATTTTAAAAAAGAAGATCTATTTATTACGCTATCATCTAGCTTTGTGGCTTTTAAGTATCCTGTTCAATAAGGCATGTACTTAATATAGATCTAATTATAAATATATAATAATAAATTGTATTTTTTATTTTCATAGACAAAAGTTCATTTACTTCAACTTGTTTTGGAGACAAAAAAGTGGAGTTTTAAATTTAACGTATTTTTAGATCAAAAAGAATACTTTGATATGATCTAAATATTATTTTAACGCCAACATTTTTAAACATTTAATTTATTATTGTAACCAAAAAAAATGATTCGAAATCCATCCAAATATAACGTTTGTATTTTGTGATGTTTTTGTATTTTCTTGTATAAATATTCTATGAGTATTATATAGTTTTTATAACAAGAATTTTGTGAATCATAATTTTTTTTGGATAAATTACGGCAGGGTATAAATAGATTGTCTTTAAAATGAACTTTCAATTATGCAAGTAGGTACGGATGTTGCTGCATGTTCATATTACACTACATTAAAATATGATATTTGTTATCAACATATTATATTTAATAAATATATATTCCTGCTTGAAGAGTAAATGTTAACATAACAAGTCCTGTTTATACTATTTAAATGACTAGGAATGATTACTAACACATATACACATACATATGTATGTATGCGTAAATAGTTTACACTAGTCGGTCTATAATATTATTTGAATTATTAGCAATGATGTATATATACATATACATTTATTTATAAGATAATATTATATAAATTGACGGTACACAGAGGTCGTGACCGCACATGTCGATCGTTTTATTTTATTCAAAAACAATATTCCAGTAGAACAATTTTATTCCCCAAACATGCGTGCTCGTATTATTATTTCTGTAATATATAATTTCATCCCTTAGAACTACCTATACCTGGTACTGACATTTATAAGGTATATGAATACATAACCAATAATAATATTTTGTGGTGAGTTTAGTAATACTTATATAGATCTCCTTACCTTGTTTCCATTATTTTAATTTAACAATAATCTACATATTCAGTATGTTATCTAAAACTCTATATCTTTATATACATTGTAAGTGAAGTATATGGACCATATTCATATGGCATGAACGAATAATCTCATAAATAACGTTGAGCCGGTGAATGGGTCCGGCTTCCATATGAAACTTAACTTATACCTTTGTAATTAATCGCTTAAAGTTGTAATAAGTTCTTTCATATGCGAAATGACTTTTATTATTTTAAAAATCAGACAGATATTTATGTATTTGTAATAATTTATAAGCCTCCAAACATTCCTTTCATTTTTTTATTGCTTCATCTTTGTCATCTATCTTTATACGTGTGTTATATTGTTATTTATTTGTTTCATATTTGTTTTATTTTATTAGGAATTACTTTCTTATTGTTATTGTAAATTATATATTTTTAAATATAAAATTCATTCAGTTCAATTATTGTTATCTTACAATATTTGAACTTTCAAATGCAACATAATGTTTGGTAATTCCAAAGTTTAGTGCTTTTTATCAAACAAAAATCTTTTTAGCCTTATAATATACCAGCCCCATAATTTTTTTGACGTGACAACGTCTTAAATTAGGTTAAGCTGGGAGTCACTTATGAAAAAGTGTAACGCCCGGTAACGTAACGATGAGTCACACACACATAGAATGCCTTGCGTCTCTCTCCCACTCAAACATGATCGGTCCGCCGAGCAATGTTTTGATTTTCAAATTGATTCTTTAAAATTACAAATATTAAGAAAAAGTGGCAGATATAAGAAAACTTGATTTAAAATGTGTTGAGCAAGAATTTTAACATCTAATTTAAGTAAATGTTTTAATTTTCAACTTCATTATTTACAATTACAAATTTTAATTAATTTCAAATTTATTTAGCAAAAATTTGAACCTTCGATCTGAATAAGTGTTTTGATTTTCAAATTAATTCTTTAAAATTAAAAATATTAAAATATATAAAATCAGAAGTGACGTCAAATAACATTATCTGTACTTATTATTATTTAATATGTAGGCCAGTACATGTGACCATACTTGGTAGACACAATTGGAAATAGTATTTTTTTATAACTGAAAAAAAAATATATATAAAATACTGGTAGCAAACAATAACTTCAATGATCGATATCTCCGCAACTAATTGATGTATCGAAAAAGTCTGTAAATAAATTTTGTAAAAAATAATAACATCAATAATATAATATAAAATAAATAATATATAAAATGATTTTACGTGACAACGTCTTCATCGTCCTATCCTCAACAAAATCACTCAAATTATTAAAATATTGTGCAATTTAATAATATTCATATCAATAAATATTCTACCGAGAAAAAGACGTGGTCACGTAAATCTTCGCCCGTAAAACCGACTTTACAGGCAACCATATTTTTTTTACTGCAATTTGGGTTAACTAGAGTATCAATAATATCTTACACACGGTATCCACAAAAATATGACTTAAGTAGGGTGGTAAAGAAAAGATGTTTTTTTTACATAAACTCTGTAAATAAATATCTAAACATTAGAGCCTAACCTATTTAGAACCTAAGCTTCAATTTTTGTCTTATAATGCCATAAGTATAATATAATTGACGATAATATACAAAGATGGGCACCGCATGTAAGCCGACGTGTAGCTCTGAGCTACGGGAATGTTCCGTGGCCTACGACGCGGCTACGATATTTGCTCTACATGCAGCTACGAAACTATTGAGAACCGTTTCTAACTAGTTGTGATAGAACTTAAAATAAGTGTTTTTTTTACACGGAGCAGCTTTTCTTTTTTCTGGTTTTATCTGGTTTGGTTTTGAATATAACTTCTAACAATTACTCTTTATATATTGCAACATTTATATTATTTATAACCATTATATAATGTTTGACTGATGTATGTAATGTTTGACATATGAGAACACTAACAACAACGTTAAAGCATGATTTCTATTAATGGTTTATTAAATCTATAGTTTCGTAGAGCCTTGTTATCAAACACAAACTTTGTTATGCATAGAATGTTGGAAATGAAAGCTCCAAGTTGTATTGGCTAAATTAACTAGAAATACCTCGAATGCATTTGAATTCGATGTAACCTGTGAATATCTATATTATTCATTTTCTCAACGCAATAATGCATTGAAGTATTAATAACAGTGTATACCTTTGTTTAGGTTTTAATAGTATTTCAGTTTTTACTTTAATGTTTTTAATGTCACTGATGCGTCTAAAACTCACTTAGAGCAACAGAATAGGCAATAATCTTTGTTGCCAAATGTGATCTTTATTTTTGTATTGCTATAAATTAGTGTAGCTTTCATATGCAGTGATCAGTATTCGATGAATAGTTTTTATCAAACTGTGGATACTTAACATTTAACGCGGTTAGGTCGTTGTAGCCTAGTTGAGGAATATAATTGAGATATTATATATGAACAAAGACGATGAACGACTATGACTGTATTAAAATTTAAATCCCATGAGAATCAAGAAGCTGCAACGACTCTGTTGTAATAAATTATCTCTTTACTTTGTATGTTTCAAAGTTTAATCACATTTCATAAAATGTTTTTAGTACATTTTCCAATATAGTATTAGTTTGTTGAAATATTGAAATTAATGCAACAAATCTTTAGCTAAATTTGAGAGTTTTTGTTATTTTCGACAAGGAAACCCATAATTGTAAATTACCAATTGGTTGTTAAAGTTTTACATGCAATTAATGTCAATTTCAATAATAAATGTTCGTAATAGAGCAAGTAATTAATGTTAATATAAAGTCCGGCCTCGATGCACTATTGATTTCCCACTGTGGCTCGAAAATTGTAATGAAACTACGCATCACTACCAATCAATAGTTCAATAATTCATTGTTTTAACAGAATATTATTACTCTACTAGATATACATTTTTATATATATTATAATCCTTTTTTAATAAACATAAATTTAAAGAAAATAAAAGACTGGATTCGTACTTATATCCTATGAGAAACCGTCGCGTCGTTAAAACCATCGGGTAACCGTATAGCTGCTATGAATTTAGTATTCTATTTAAAATCATCTTTGTTGGAACGCAAGCGACCTCTACTAGAATCCTTTAAAAAAAGCTAATCATGGTTAATAACCATTGTTTTTATTTTTATTCATTCATCATGTCACTTTATAAATAAAAAAAACATTATATGCATTTAAAAGATGCCACAAAAAATATATAGTTTAAAATTATCTAGTGTAAAGTTATGTAATCTTTAACCATGATAGCCATATTCAAATTTTAAATAAATATGGAATAAAAAAATATCTTTACGGGCCGGATTCAAACGTGTTAATAATAAAAAAATATAATGTTAAGTAATCTTTACATGAATAAACAAAAATAATGCCAGATCCTTATCTCTGAAAATTAGATAAAAACGTAGGCCGGCAGAAATTAACAATAAAAACCATAATTTTTGTTTGTTCCGGTTAATATAAATTCATATGACATCTTGTAAGTGATTATAACAATATAGTAATATATCGAACTTGTACAATGATACATATTATTGCATTATCAGTGGAAAACAGGTTTTATGATGAGTCGACATCCAGAAAATTGAATAATTTTTAATTGAACTTCGAGTCGTCGCCGCCGGGAGCCGACAGACAATTTAGATGAACTGCGATAAAATGACATCAGAGTCGAAATACTTAGTGGAAAACTTTCACAATCTATTTCGAATTAAACGTTACCTGCTATTTGGTCAAGGAATAACATTTTTTGGCTTCATTCCAACTTTTGTCTATTAATCTAAACTTTAAACGGTACCATATATTTGGTATCTTAACATGAACTGATATATTCGTTATATAATCGATTTAACTCTTTCATTTTTATATGATACGCTGCTCAATAGCCGGTCACCTGACATTTGATGGATTACTTTGGATCCGATAATGACAATGTTGGATCACTATTGGATCACGGGGCTAAAGAAATATTTTAATGGCATTTAGGTAATTAATCACATTTTATATAGTGCATTTAGACATTCACCTTTTTGATGATATCGAACAAAAGTTGATTTATATATACGACTACTAATTATTAGATTTATAATTTGTTGTCATCTGTTGTGCTCTCAAATACTACAGTTAGGTTACTATGAATCTGTGAATATCCCTTCTTTCTTTCTCTTACTTCGTGTATTATAGAAGTCATTACTTGATTCAATTTCGACGAATCGTAGTCTGTCAATAGAGTTATTATACATAGAGTCGGAGTGCCGTAGACACAGGCCTGTGAGGGCAAAAGTCTAACAAATAATAAAAGACGGAAGATGAGAAATCTATATTTATCCTTATCTAATCACACATATAAGAGAGAGACAAATAAGTAGCTTCATTTGCTTTCTAAATTTTTTTTGATGGATACACTTAAGACTAGCTCCCTAACGTATAATTCCTCTATGTATAAGTACTACATAACTTTGTCACTTAACACTGTGAAATGGGTGTGGAATAAAACTTCCTACGCTGTATGAAAGAAAGCAAGCCATCATATAAAAAATTTAAATTAAAGATACCTAAATTACTAAGTTTCAAAGTCATCAATAAGAAGACTCGAAGACGATAAATTAATTTAAATTACCTCTTACTTGCGCGCAGATGCGTTTCATGGCTTTGTTTATCTTAAATCATTGTACAAGGCTTTTAATCAAACTGTCATTATTGTGATAATGGACAATAACCCTTATATCATTCGACCTAAATTATATAGTATCGTGAACGTAATATGCTACGTTGTCCCTCACTTACTGTTTAGTAAAAGTTGGCCGTTCGCTTTTTGTAGTGACCGCTGCTTTCTTGTTTACTAAAAAGGTCGGAGATAGAGATAGAGATATGTTATATAAAAATCTCTAGTTTTTAAAATTCAATCAATAAAATATATATTTTCTTAAAAAAGGTGTGTGACCTGGACGAACAACAAATGCGTGTAATATCTAACTGAACCGTCTAACTTCGTTGGGTTGATATTTTTCACATCCTAGCGTGAATTTAATATATATAAATTAAATTGAAAACTTATATATCAATTTAAATAGATATACCTCGAAAAAGGTAAATAGTTGATAAGTAAAAGTCTAAGGGAAACACAAAATACTTTAAGTTTTGACATAACAAGATTTATTGTTAAAGACGAGTTATTAGTTTGTGAAATTATAAGATATACTTATATCAATATTAATATTTTTTTAAAATACTTGTAATTTACGATCAAATTTCTCTTAATGATCACAAAAAGTGCTATCAATAAAATCTGACACACTTTTTTTTTGCACATTCATTTGAAATGACAGTTTATGTTATAGAGTTCGTGCAAACATTTCTTCAAGTTGAGGTCCAATACTGAAAATATCAATATAAGTTAGAGAGGTTGTATATTTTATTAATAGAGGTTTTAATATCTAATGGTAGAGGAGTAAAAATTTTTTAATGTATGAAACTAATTAAAAAACTATAATAGTTTCAAATTAATATTATAATGTTCTAGTCTATATTCTATATGCAATGATTCAGCGCCGTATGAAGGGTCTCTGAGTATGCTATTTCACACCGGCCGCGCGCTCAACCGCCGTGTTATTGCGTCTAAGTTTTCTATAAGATATTATGACGAAGCCATTTCACGTGTAATGTGTTTTTGTGAACATTAAATTTGACATTTTTGGGTATATTATTATAGAGAATGTTTCTTTGTGCGAAAAAGTTTTTGACCCTAATGATATTAATGGGTTTTTATTTTACTATCAGAATCTACTAAGGTTAATCCAAATTAGAACTGTTAAATAAGTACACCTGAAACTTAATTATGTTTTTTTTAATTCAAAAGAAAAATATTAAGAATACAAAATAATATACTATAAAATAAAAATTCACTATTAAAATACAACCATTTATTCAAACTGTTTGTGTAAATTCATAAATTGAAATTGTTTCAATAAAAAACTTAATAAATTACTCTTTAATCCGATGTTTGTTTTGTTAGTAACATTTTGTATTTGAAAAATCAATTAATATACTAAGTAAATGTAATAAAATGAAGTATTATGTCACACGAAATTCAGAGCCTAATGGACGGTCTTGCTGACTAGAGACATTAAAAAGGCGTATATATTCTATACAACAATCTGGTACCGAGATCCCTCACCTGCAAGGATTTGAACTGCTTACATCTGGTTTTTAACTTTTTTGCCACTGCTGGATTAAATATACTAATATTTTAGCAAAAAAGGTAATTCTTTTCATATTAATACCACCATCATTGAAGCCACCCATTTTATTTTAAATTATATCATGTACAGAAATGTTTTTTCCAGCTCAATATTTTCAATTTAATTTATTTCTGAACTTTATATTTTATTTTTAGTACCTTTCTTTTAAAGTAACAACCATATAACGTACCATAAACAGTATATAACTTTGTCGCTAGTTTCATGGCCGTCGCTGCGCTGCCGGGGTGGTTTCAGTCCGCTCACGTACAAAGTACGTCGTCCCTTATATTTTTATTGACCGACTCAGCTTGAGTAAATGGCCGTTGTTAGAAAACACGCTTTAATACCTAACATTCAAGTTGAAATGTTATTGGGCGTATTTCATGGTGTAGTGAAGAATGATTGTATTCCATAACAGTCTTTAATTAAGAGGTATTATCTTCTAGTTGCCATAACGTATGAACGAATTTGAATTAGTTTTTTTTTATATGAAAGGTGATTTCATCAAGATTTGTTTTACCGTGATTTAAAAAAATATTATTGTTTAATAATCATCAGCATTTTTTTAAGTAATGTGGTTATTATTATTTAGCTTCCTCTTTATTTGTATTTCTCTATATAGTAGTTATTAACCGCCCCGTTGATCGAGTGGTAAGGGCAGACGCCTAACGTATAGCGACGCAATGGGGCTCGGATTCGATTCCCGGCAGGGATAAGCATGTATGTGCATAGATGTCTTAGGTATTTCTGTGTTAGGTCGTTTATTAAATATATTCTTCAAATTTATAATGTGTATTTCTATGTACTTAGTTGTATCGTTGTCTAACACCCTTACCACAAACAAAAAATTTGCTTACTTAGGGTAACCCCTAACGATCTACCGATCAATGTGTGTAATTTGTCCTGTATTATTATACTTATTTGTCTTAACTTAACTTAACTTTATTTTAATTAATGCCAATTCACGGATCTTTAAGAGCAACTGTAAGATAGTTAGATACATAGATAATATTTTTTATTGCACTTCAAATAACAATAAAAATAATACAAGAATAATAACAATAATGAACTTAATAAAAAGACAAGTAAATTATATAAATAAGTACAAAAGATTTATAAAACATTTCTATCTACAATCTTATTGCCATCAAATCCCAAAGTCTATTTTTCAGATGAAAGATACATTTTATGATAAGCCGAATTGGATTATTCTAAAAGGGCCGGTATTTGAATAGATGTGATCAAAGTGTAATACGCCCTGTTGAGGGTTCATTAAAAATACCTCAATTCATTTATTGTATAAAGCATTTAATTATCTTATTAAGTTATATCTGCCAATGTAAAATGAATAGCAACTATGAATATTCTCAACATAATAACAAAACTGTATCTCGAATACAGTTAATCATACTATTGTACTCATAAAAGGTTTTATTTTATTTTGACAATTATGTGATGAAAATAAAATAAAACTACTTGATAGATTATAGATACACTATAAATAATTAATCTTAAATAAATTGATCATAAAAAAATTAACTTCATCTGAACATGATTGATTTGATAAATACCATTTATAATATTAAAAATTAGTTTTACATATATAAAAAAAAATGTTTTTTACAATATAAATCATGGAAGACGCTCAGTTTACCACTAAATGCTCGACCACTTAAAGAATGATAGCCTCGCCTCAATGGTCTTTTACTCATCACTGAGCCCTATTTACTATACTTGTAGTTCCCTCGAATAAATAAACATAAATATAAATATATTTACATTCTGCTTGGTAACAGAATAAACAGAATCTTATTTAAAGAGGATAAAGTTGACTGACAAGTTCTAATGAAAATCTCTAGAACCTAATTAGGTAACTAGTTTGTTGTTAAACATCGCTTTGAGTAACCAAATGAACTAACAGAAGTCTTCTTCATTTTATATGTAACCTGTATCTCTTAAAAGAAGTTTCAGAGGAATCATTTCTACTTAAAATATTATAATACGGCTTATAGACAAAATAAATGACACAGGTAACATCTAAATCATATCATATCATAACAATGATACTTCAAATAGGTTTGAAAATCACAAACAAGGAACCAAACAAAATGTTCTTCAAAACTGCACATAACTTTTCTCATTTACTGATATCCTTTGGTAAGCCATGAGCAATAGCGTCGGGTTCCGATTCCAAGTAGCAATTTATAACGACCTGCACCCCCCGGGGATCTCACTCGCAGAGAAATGAATATCACATAGATTCTTTTGCAAATTTTATATTTTACATGTAAAATGTTATCTCAAAGTGACAGGCTAAAGATATACGTTTTAATTTCTCTTGAAATTTGAATATGGTTGCTTTTGAGTTGAAAGGTTCCAAATTCGAACATTTGACAGAATATCTTCAAATTAATACTTTTATAACTCCGGGTCTCACAAAAAAAACCTAAAGGAAATCTGACTACTTTAGTGAAAGTATGTAAAATAAATGTCCGATAGCTAATAGATAATCTTGAAATGTCTTATAGTATGAACGTTTCTAAAAAAAATAACACTTTTGTTTAGCACTGCGACCAGAAATGAATGAATTCTTTCAGTTTGTTGTTATTTTTATATTAAATAATAATAATAATAATTTATTTCCAAAAAGATTCAATAGGTACAACTACAATATTAAAAACAATAGGGTGCAAAAATAATTACAAAACAAAAAGCAATATAAAATTACCTGCACTAAGAATAAACCTGTATTGCAGGTAATTTATATGTTTATATTAACCCCATATACACAATAATAGGTTTTGATTTGTAGTCACATTCCCCGTACAATTATAACAATTAACTAAATAATATTATTTTATTTATTTAAATTAAATTAAATTAAATTAAATTAAATTAAATTAAATTAAATTAAATTAAATTAAATTAAATTAAATTGAATTGAATTGAATTGAATTGAATTGAATTGAATTGAATTGAATTGAATTGAATTGAATTGAATTGAATTGAATTGAATTGAATTGAATTGAATTGAATTGAATTGAATTGAATTGAATTGAATTGAATTGAATTGAATTGAATTGAATTGAATTGAATTGAATTGAATTGAATTGAATTGAATTGAATTGAATTGAATTGAATTGAATTGAATTGAATTGAATTGAATTGAATTGAATTGAATTGAATTGAATTGAATTGAATTGAATTGAATTGAATTGAATTGAATTGAATTGAATTGAATTGAATTGAATTGAATTGAATTGAATTGAATTGAATTGAATTGAATTGAATTGAATTGAATTGAATTGAATTGAATTGAATTGAATTGAATTGAATTGAATTGAATTGAATTGAATTGAATTGAATTGAATTGAATTGAATTGAATTGAATTGAATTGAATTGAATTGAATTGAATTGAATTGAATTGAATTGAATTGAATTGAATTGAATTGAATTGAATTAAATTAAATTAAATTAAATTAAATTAAATTAAATTAAATTAAATTAAATTAAATTAAATTAAATTAAATTAAATTAAATTAAATTAAATTAAATTAAATTAAATTAAATTAAATTAAATTAAATTAAATTAAATTAAATTAAATTAAATTAAATTAAATTAAATTAAATTAAATTAAATTAAATTAAATTAAATTAAATTAAATTAAATTAAATTAAATTAAATTAAATTAAATTAAATTAAATTAAATTAAATTAAATTAAATTAAATTAAATTAAATTAAATTAAATTAAATTAAATTAAAAATAATTTAAACCTGTATAAATAAATAAATTTAAAAAATTAATAATGAAATAATAATATAGTAATAATATATATTATAATAGTAATCATGCTGATAGATAGACAGCCAATAGCCTTAAAAATATTTTTATATATATTTTTTTAAGAACAGTTTAAACTACTTGGACATAAAAAAACGGCAATACGTTCTACTATAAGTTTTTTCAATCCTATTCTTAATGACCGGACATTCTGTATCTGTTTATGACCCTCAAAACCCACTCTAGAGTATTGGTTTGTTAAGTGCCGCCACCTTTCATAGTTAACTATAAGAGCCAGCCCAGCTGAGCCTAGCTATGGGCCATACCTATTCTGATACATATACTTTTACTAATATTTATTATTCCTATAAGTATATTTTATATAATTAGATAGATCATAACTACTCACCTGCGAGTACTCCAATATATCCTTTACAGAACTCACTGGTTATTTATCTCTTAAAGATCATACCTAACTTTATAACAAAATCGGTAACTTAAAAAAACTTTCTGACTCAAAAACTACTCCCATATACAACTTCAGTCCCATTGAAGTTCTGAGAAATCGTATTTAGCAAGTAAAATACATAATTTAATTTAATAAAAAATCATTTCTGTCTAAATTTCATATTATAATTTTAGGACTTCCAGCTCAGCGATGGACAGGAATACATTTATAAGTATAAATTATTTGAATTATGAAAATTAATTGTTCTCTTTATAATGAGGGATATTATAAATTCAAGAAAATATAATGAAAATAAGATCAATCTTCCGCAGCAATTACCATAAGATTCAAACGAAGCTTGAAAAATGTCGTAATAAATTCTACTTTGTAGTGTTAAGTTCCGTTTCTTCCACGACCAGAAGCAATAAAACGTCATCTCCAACAGATGCAAATATTCTTTAAATAGTTCTTACCATTTTTAAATGTATTTTTATTATAATAAGTTATGTTGCCGTCTCTTTTCAAAAAAAAAAAACAAACAACGATGGAAATGTTAATAAGTATTTTTTTATTTCAAACTCAATATCTGCCAAAAAGAAAAATATTTCTAATAAATTTTACTTTATTTTATTGTTACGTGCCGAGAATTCCTACCTAATACTAATTTATCAAACAGATCCAATATCTTCTCGGTTCATTTCATCCGTCTTGTAATAGTATAATGGACGTCAACGTGAAGGTTTACAATATTAAGGTTGATTTCAAGGTCTTTTTCTAATATTCTGCGATGTACGGTACATTGCATTTTAAAATCTTCGACAATAAAAATTGTGCATCCTGCACATATAACTTAATTTACATGCGCAGTAAATGTTCAAAATGGTTGAGAAATAATTAGACAAAAAACCTGTATTCGTTTATTATATTAATTAACGAATCACAACCACAGTCTAACACTCTACGTGTATAAACGAAAGTTTAACGTAACAATTGTATCGTTCACCCATAACCACAGTAGACTTTGTATGTTGTAGTTTAGCGGACTGTGACCTCATCATGACGGACCGAGGTTCTTCAGATCATTACCCTCTCATTTGTATTATACACCCCAGTTGCCATGTACCCGACTCTATTATGTATGTCAATTGTTATTAACAACGATTGTTATATTAATGTATTAAAATGGTTGCTCTCATATGTAATATATTATAGTTTTGGATAAACTGGCTAAATTTTGAACCCAAATTTGTTTAACCGGGTATTTTAAATTACTTGAATATAATAATTCGAATAGTATATTCCAATGTTTTCAATTTGCATCCAATTGCTATGATATTTATACACTTAATACAAACTCCGAGAATTAAATGAAACCGCTCGTGTGATTGTAATATTGGTAAAGAGGCGGTCATCCGTATGTTTTGGCAATTAACATGTGGAGTTTCACTTATTTATTACTTTTTCATTATTCATAGATTAAATATATTATAACATGTATGTGAACTTTTGTTTTTGTCACTATTTTACTTATAACTCACTTATGTTACTCTGTTTTACTAGAGTTTCAAATATTAGGTACCTAGTAAAAATTTACACATTACAACTGTAGTGTACAAACTTTTATCTGATCTGATCTCTTTAAATACTCTGATCAAGTTTCAAATATTTCTGTATGAATGTATTTCTTCAAATACATCTACAAATCTTACATTACTGAATAAATTTAATTTGTGTAAGTTCTAAGTAATGTCTTCAAATGTTTGGAAATGCGACGCCGAGTACGTAACAGAACCAGACAAAACATATTGATAAATCACATACCTGAATATAGAGAATTTTTCGGATCAATAAGCTACTGGAGGCTCCACTTTCAAATTTAGATACGACATTGGAGTCAAATTATCGATTCTCTTTGAAGCAATATCCATCATATAAGCAAACAAACTCGAGTTTATAAATCTTTTTCATTGAATTTCAAAAATCTATACTGCGTAAAAATATTGTTCCAGCTTTACGTTGATATACGCCCGTAAAGAGTAATTAATTGGTTTTATTGTTTAGGTATTTATATTAGCTGTTTCCCCGTCAGATCAGTTTGGTTTGATTCGAGTGAAGTTAAGATAATAATAAAGAAATAAAATTTATTTTGCTCGTACTATGAAAAGAATATATCAATCATATTTGATGGAACTATACATTATTCGTCTACTGTTTGAGATATGCACATCACTGTAGATAAAACGGTTTTCCTGGTCACCTCATGTTATCGATATTAGTCATAAGGTTTTTCTTCTCTTTATTCGCTTAAGCGACTCCAAAATTTTCTTCCTATTACAACCAAAGCTAGATTAGATAGATAGGATTAGACTAATCCACTTATTGCTGACATTGACATTGCTGGACTATCGTGATTCGTGGTAATAATGTTACATTAGAAAAGTTCTTGTGCTAGCTTGAACGTCTTCAATATTAAACAAATAGGTTTATATTTGGTAATATGATATTGTGGAATCACGAAAAAACTTGCAATTTCTTGCACTGCTCTTAAATATCCTTATTAACTCTTTGACGCCCTTATATTTGAAAGAGTGTTTTAAATATCATGCCAGCATTATTGACCATAAACTGATATCTTCTGCTAATTTAAAACTTGCGTTTCCAACCTGCAACTTACATTGGTATGGAAATATATTTACTAAAATAATTAACAATGTTTAAAGCATGTAGCGGCAAATAGTTTACACACACAGGTAAATTCCACAGACGTCCTATAATACTCGCGATAATGATTTGACATGACATTTAAGTGGGACATTAAACCCGAAGTAGTCAAGAATCGAACGGCAAGCTGGAAGTGAAGAGTTGTGTGTCTTCTGTGGTTGCTATCAGAACTATATTCGCTACTTGTTTGGTATGTGCGGGTGTTGTCATCGATGCCGGTATAAGGTCACGGTGAGTGCGAAAGCGATCCCGTGGCGTACCACTAAGGCGACCGTTGGTTTTTTAGTGGGTAGCCTTAAAAATGGCAGCGTCATCTATGCTGCCGGGCAGTCCCACATACCCTCTCGGCCATCACCTTCCTGGCCGCTGGGATGATGCGTAACGCATTTTCCAACGATAAAAACAATAAAAGCTGGTAGAAATGAAATTTAAATACATAATTAATAATTTATTTATTATTAATCCAATTAGCTAATATTTAAATTCATATGCATGTGAACGTATATGCGTATTGGCTAAGTTTCATACTATGCAATACAAGTTTAAAGTAGAGAAATGTAGGTATTTTTAATAACCGCATCCGTACTATACTGTACCGTAATCCGTACTCCTGTTAAAGTATCTTACTCATTTGCAATTAAATATGTATAAAAAGTTTTTTAATTCAAATATAAACTCCACCTAAGGTAATATAAAAAATATAATCAGATATATTTTATGTTTCTCGCATTAATTCAGAAGCGCTGTTAACTTTTTCAATAACCAAAATCCCGGGGCGAAAGCTCTTCTTGCCGAGGCCCGGGACGCTAGGCGTGGCTTTACTAATAGCGAGTTTATTAATAACATTTTTAAATGATTTGTAATATATATCAAAGTAAAATTTCAACTTTAGAGTAATATTTGTTGATAATACAATTTTTATATCAATATTATTATCGTTATTTTAGTATTCTAAACTCTGGATAAATGAAATATAAATAATAACAACAACTTAAGATAAATATACTAGTTTTAAGTATACGCAAGTGATGGTCATAGCTAAAAGTTGAAGTCTTGTCATTTTTAAATATAAACATTTAAGATAAAAGATTTGAACATTCTTAGATTCTAGATTTAGTTTATTTAGTAAATAAATAGTGACAATAAATGCATGTGATGAGTCTAAGCTATACCTTTCTTATTTTATACCTCCATTAGAAGAGGCGGTTGTTGTTAAATGTTAAAATCCTATTAAGAAACACATGTTATTATCATTCTCCTTCCCTTTTCAAAGTCTCGGTGGTGTCACAACATATTTTTGTCTTCCATACGCTTCCGTCTTCCTTCAAGCTCACATTAACCGCCATACACATTCCATCCATCTTCATAGTTGTAGTATGTGACTACATTCATCCATATTCATATCCTCTTCATAGTCACGTGAATCTTTCATAATTATTTATTGAGTCCATACCACAATAACCACGAGCTCTTCATCTTTTCTCTTACAGGTGCAATTTTCAAAGTTTCCCGTATATACTTGTCTCTTAATTTATCTCTTCTTCTTAACATCAGACACCAGACCACATCTAAACATTCACTGGCATGCACTCGTCTTACATCCTCCATTTTTATTGCCCTAACACTGTTATACTATATACACTATGACAGGCCTAATAACACCTTCGTAATTTTTATCCTCAAATTATAAAGGCATTCGAAAACCGCAGGTTGTTCCTTACACCAGATGCTTCTTCATCCATCCATAATCACTCCTGCGATTTTGCCTAGCTTCCTATGGACCTCAGTTGCAGTTTCTCTAACAAATAAAATGTCATCTACCAAAGAGAATACTCTTAAATTTCCGCCGTTAAGCCATCAATTGTTATAAGAAATAAATGAAGTCTCGAAGCCTGGTGCAAGCCTTTCCCGATATTTAACTCAGAAGTCATCGAGGCATCAGACGAATTATGAGTAGGAGTTTCCACTTATAAAGAATGTATAATGTTTTTATTCTTTCTAGACAATTTCTTTTCTCTCAGATGCTACCAAAAAAAAAACGCAGGGATAGGACCTAGTATGTAGGTACATACATAGGTATGCCTTTTCTAGGTCAACAATATAAGGTAATGATAGTGAAGTCGCTTCAAGCGGCACCGCACGTCCACAAACTAATAAATAGGGGTTCGTTACCGAACATAGACTTATTCGTAACTCGTGACGGAAAATTTCCTTCGTCTTTGCAATCTTTACATCCACTGAGACGAAACTTTTTCCGTCCAGCTCTTTGTATGCCTAATACTCTTACACGCTCTCAGCCAACAAACAATAATTAGCAAATCAGTGCAGACAGAGTTTTAAATATTTATCTACCTAATATTATGATGTTAAAATATATAATACTTTATCAGATACTCAAAATTATAAAAGTATTGAAATCTTTTTAAACCAATTTTGTAAAAGCTTTTTAAGAAAATATCTAAGTAAGAAATTAAATAATTTGTATAGGTAATTATTTACTGTAGCTACTATTTATAATAATTAAGTTATTTCTATAGGTACGTACTGACGTAAAAGAGCTGCTAATATTATAATGACTTTTACGTTAAATTATATTTTATATACTACTTTTAAAACTTACATTATCTTATAACACTGATAAAAGGAAACGACTATTATTATATAATCTACAAATCAAAAGCAATTGCTACTTGTAATTTACTTTTTTGTGTAAATAATTATAGTTATATTGTAATATAAGCAAATAACACAAGGTTAAAAAAATAATTTAGTTAAGTAATAGTAATAAAAATAGGTTCTGTATGTTTATTTCATTTTCAAGTTCACGTTTAGGTGGTGGTAGCCACCTATGACACCTGTGACAATCCTGAGAAAAAACGGCGACAGAATCATAAATCAATCATCACAAAACAGAGAACTTGTTATATCAATTGTTTTATACGCTTTTTAGGGTTCCGTACCCAAAAAGTAAAACGGGACCCTATTACTAAGACTCCGCTGTCTGTCCGTCTGTCTGTCTGTCTCCAGGCTGTATCTCATAAACAGTGATAGCTAGAAAGCTGAAATTTTCACAAATTATGTATTTCCGTTGCCGCTATAACAACAAATACTAAAAACTAAAAATATATATAATATATTAAGGTCCCCATACAACAAACGTGATTTTCTATTATAGATGATAGTACGGAACACTTCGTGCGCTGTGACTCGCACTGGGCCGGTTTTTAAGTATCACTTCAGACCTCTTAAAATATATCGATATTTTATTATATTGCCTGGAAATAGTAAGATCAAATTTTAAGTATCACTTCGAACGTCTTGAAATATATAGATGGTTTATTATATTGCCTCAAAATAGTAAGAGGCTAAACCTTTACACAAAATATATAAAGTAATTGCTACGTTTCAAGTAGGGGAACGGTGGCCAAAGCGGACACAAGCCAAAAGTGGGCGCTTAAAAAAGCTAAACGAACTCTACGCAGTCTTAGGGACTTTACACGACAGTCGTTCCTAACCATTCGGACAAATTTTAAGGGGCGTGGAAAAACAAATGAATTTAAAGTTTTTTTTACAAAAAAAGGAGGTCTATTTTTGAGTAATCTTTGTTATTATCAAAATATATCTTGTGTATTGGGTATGTCTTACTTTTATTTAATCATATTTGCATCTAAATATGAAAGCCACTTTAAGGGTAGATCTGATAAGAACGTGGACACGACGTAAAGGGCAATGAGAACAGGGCAAAACGAGCATGCTCACTTTGCCCTCGGGTTTAAGCTGGCTATGCCTTCTGTTGATTGCTTTGAAATGACGCTACTTAATTATTTTCTTTAAATATTTATTTTCTATAATAATTATAATAATATCATATGTAGATCCTTCTAAAGGACCGAATGCAATGATTGTAAAATGTAGGCCCATGATAAATGCAAATCATACTTCGGAATCGGGGCATTTTTTTGTAATTCTTTTTCTTGATTCTTTGTGTCAAAGGAGGAAAATTTATTTATGGGGTAGTTTCTAATTATGACTTTATAAATAAAAAAAAATTAAGGGTGATAAGAATTTAATTTTCTTTGTTTAATTTATAGTTTAACATTAGTTTTTTTTTTAATAAATATTAATCTACAAGATTGTTACAAAATTCATATTCAATTGTTTATTTTATTTTCATTTATTGCTAAATTTATAAAAATAAGACTAATATTACTGACAATAACTAAGTAAGTATAAATGTTGATTTTAGATCAAGTTTACGTACCTACCTATCTTTCTGATGCTTTTATATATATTTCTTCTTGTCTTTTATTATTTACATAGGCCTGTTTTTAATATCTTATGATATTAAAAATAGACGCACACTCGCTTTGCCCTTATGCTCATGCCGCTTTAGGACAGCCTTAGGGCAAAGTGAGCATTCGTTGGGATTTCATATTTTGGATCTTAGCTTGATATTCTTGACACATATGCCGATGGGGCTCGGGTTCGATTCCCGGCAGAGACAGGCATTTATGTGATGTGTGTAATTTGTCCTGATATTATTATTATTATGATATTATTAGGTACATACAAAAAAAGAATGTATTGGGTATTAAACTATTCTGCTGTGATCTATAACAGTCTTTCCCAAAGTGGGCGATAACGCCCCCTTGTGGGCGCTGGAACCCTAGAGGGGGGCGGTAAGAGACCGAGAAAGATTTGGGGGGCGCTGGTGTCATTTAGGGGGGCGATAGATGATTTGTAATTTTATCTTATTCATATTTGAAAATTGTCAAAAAAAAATATCCTTCTACTACACAACATCCATTTGTTAATGTTTTTAAATTTTAAATAAATATAAAATGAAAAATACATGGTTACCGAAACACATCCCTTCTTGGTATAGTTTCCCACAAGTCGCAAATTCGTATCTTTGCCCGTATCGATTGATTTTTCATCTATATTTAATACAAAGATTTCGTTTTCAATAGTTATACAAGTTTATAATTATTTATAAACCATTAATATTCTAGTATATTGTATAAATAAAACTTGACAATATATTAAATTAACCATACAATATATAATTAAAATGGCACAAGCTCGAGATGAAGCGACGCGAGATATCGCAAAATGTCTTTGCGTCAGAAATTTAGGGCACGCTGCTTTGTCGTTATACAGCAGTCAGTCAGCATCCGTGCGGGCTTCCTCCCGACCTACCATCTAAACTCGGACTTACTTTAATAATCTTTGACGAAACTCGTGATTGCCTTCGACGTATGAAGAACGGAAAAATGGACCTGATGGTAGGACCTGACGATCTTCAGATAGAAGCTTGAATATCGTTTAGCTCTGTTGCTACGAGCACACCAACAGAGCTAAGCGATAAGACCGAAACGAAACGCTTACTGACCTTTTTAACCACATTTTGAACACTGGAAAGATACCTAAGCAGTGGCGACATAGTTTTATTAAACCTATTTACAAGGGAAAAGGCAGTGTTCAAGATTGTGGTAATTATAAGGGCATTAAGCTTATGAGCCATGAGCCATGAAGATCTTCCTGCACATGGGCCACCTCAGACTCCGCCAAAAGTGCACTGTCTCTGAGTCTCAATGTGGATTTCAGCCAAGATCCCGTACTGTAGACGCTATTTTTGTCTTCAGAACTCTGATGGAAGTATACAGAAAAAAAGAGCTCTGCGCGTAACCTTTTTAAATTTGCAGTAGACTTTTGGCTGTGTGCCTCGTCAGTGTTTCTAGTTGACATTGTGATTTAAAGAAATCCATCGATCCTTCAATTGAGACTATCAGAGCATGTACCACGAGTCCTATGGTTAGGACCTCCGTTGGCGATACTAAACCTTTCCAGATAACAGTAGTGGTTCACCAGGGCTCAGCCCTTGGTCCGTTCTTACTCACTCTCGGCTCACATCCAAAACCAGTCTCAGTGGTTGATTATGTATGCCGATGAAATAGCAGTCATTGATGAGAATCATCTAATGGCCTATTTTTTATACAAACTTAGTTATTGCTTGACTACATTCCACCTCATGAAAAGTAGAAATGTAGTCATAGGTGGTAAAATGTATCCTATAGAATACTAAGAGGACAGCCATTCTAAGCCAGTGTTCAAGACTGTGGAGGTTGGCTTTAACTTATTCAGGGTCACCTATAAGCGTCTTTGCTCGCTTCGTAATTGAGTTCAGAACCGCAAGATGAGACTTTACGGCACCAGTATATATGTGACCACAGTACTCAACACACACGACCGAATTTGTGCTTTGTATAGTACAAGTAGCTGTCCCGGTGTAAAGTTCTGTCGGACCTTTGCAAGACCGGTAAGCTTTTCTGCTGCTGCTTTTGCTCTGGACTCAATGAACCGACCAAAGTTGAAGTTCTCCAAGCCTAACAACTGAAGCCTGTCACTATATTCCAAGGATACATCCTGAAAAATAGGATCCAAGGTGAAAGGGCTCCTTATAGCGGTGAACAGACACGTCTGCGTTTTGGTGGCATTGAAATTGACAAGATTAGCATTGCCCAATGCGGAAACTGCCTGGAGTTTGTCATTCAAACGTTGCACCATGGCTTGTCTTTCAGACTGTACTTAATCTCTACTAGTCCGAGAACTTGGCAGATATCTTTCTACAACTGTGCTCTCATTTGATACCCATACCCATAGATACCGGGCTTCAGCTGATCGTTAATGTACAGCAGATAAAGGGTTGCGGAAAGAACAGACCGAACGGAGCTGGACCGTAAGTTAAACCTATGGAAGGATACCCTTGAGAACGGTGGTCTGAAACTAAATTTATCGAAGACCGAGTACATGGCTTGAAGGAGCCCAGACTCAACTACTATCCATACAGGTCCTGAGCCAGCCGTTAAGTTGGAAAAGTTCAGGTAACCTGGATCTGTTATGCAAGAGCCTGGAGGCATCGATTGTGATTCCCAAGGCCGGATAAGCGCTGTCTGGACTGGTGTAGTCTGTAATCGCAGAATATCGCCTAAAATCAAGGGGCTGATAAAAAGGAGCGTCATCCTACCGGTTCTTATATACGGCAGCGAATGTTTGCCAGTACCATCTCGGCACACACAGGCAATTCAAGTCACGGAAATGACTGACTGAATGACGAGGGAGGAAATGAGGAAATGCTTAATTGGATGTGCGGCGTTACGCGGTCTGACCACATACGTAAATTCGAAGTAGTCCAAGATCGACGCCTGAGATGGTATGGCCACGTTGCGCGCCCGGCTATGAAATATGTCGGATGGAAAAGCCTTGATATATCTGTTCCTGGAGTGAGATCTCCCGGACGTACAAGGAAGTGCTGGATGGATGTCGAAGATCGTACAAAGTGGAGTAGGTTGATCAGGAAGATAGACCTTGATATACGTCAGGAAGAAAACCAGGAAGATGAAGAAGAAAACTATTAGTGAAAAGTGGTATTAGTATTGATCAATCTTCACTGTTGTTATTTTTTTATAAAAGATGCTTTTTATTATGAAAAGTTGTATTACTACTGCTCAATATTAAATGTAATTTTTTAATCAAAAATACTTTTAATATTGTAAGGTTGCATTATTATTGCTTTTTCTGGTAAGATGACTTATCTTACCAGAAAGGAAACGAATCTAATCTGTTATTCAAGTTTTTAAGATGAAAAAATTTGGGGGGCGTTACAAAATAAATGACTTTCAAAGTGGGCGTTGGACGAAATAAGTTTGGGAACCTCTGATCTATAAGAACACATGTTGTTGCTTCGGTTTACATAAAGGCATATTCTTTTATTTTAGCAACACAAAACACTGATTCTGAAAATTACTGCATTTTATTTAATTTTAGGTGTGTTTTGTTAAGTCAACATATAAAATTATTTTCACCCCGAAAAGTTTACTCTTTTTACAGGAAAACAAAAATTATTGAACTAAAATTACAGTACAACTTTATCTTTAATTGACTAAAATGATTAATGGCTTATAATTGTAGTCGATAAGGGAAGACGAAAGAATAAAACAAGAATTTACAAACTTATCCACGAAGTCTAATATAAAATAAAGTTAAGAGCAACTTTAAGAACAAAAACGACGTCAATATTTCTTTACAAATTCCTTTACAGTCCCTGAATGATTAATCGATTTAATAATTATTAACGAATAACTCGTACAATCTGAATAGCTTCATAATCTGAATAGCTTGATATATTTTTAGTAAATAACTTTCGACTCCTAATTGCTATCGAGTGCAATAAAAATCCATGAGAGTTATGGATGAGTTATTTATACAAGCGTCCGTCGACATGTAGCCACCTACAAGTACAAATACCTACCTACGTACCTGAATTAAATACTGAAAGTGCGTACTATTATAATCTAAATACAAAATAAACGTAACATTTCAAGTCAGTAAAATAGAATTTCACACTTAAACGTATAGCTATAATGAATTCAGTGATAGGCCCATAAAAGCCGAAATAAATCATAACAAAAACATTATGTTTTCATTTCGGCGGCGCGGCGGCCCGCTGCATGTTATGGCGAACTTTTTTTACGACCAGTTCTATTCCGCAAAAAGACATTTAAAATGTTTTTATTATTAACCGTTATTTCTTACAAGATCCTAAATTGGTTGTTGTGCTCGTAATATATTTATAATAAAATGTATTATTTTATTACTCAGGGCAATTATACTTTATCAAGTTTACGTAGGTATATTGTTAATGAATGTTAATGTAGGACTTAGGATTTCTGAAGAAAATTTATTATCCACAATTTTATTGTAGTTTGATTAATAGTGTGTGTGGATACCTAGCAACAAATTAATTAAATAATAAAATAAAATTAATAGGCAAACGAACATCAATAACGTCGCAGATATTATAATTTTTCACAAGTATATAAGCACCATATTATAATTATATAATACGACAGTTTTTATACTCATAAAAACATAATAACGATTTAAGTATTTATAATTTTCAAACCTACCTATCTAATAATAAAAATAAATGTACCTATATATCGGGGATATGAAAGTGATTTTCCCACGTCAATTTAAAATTACAAGAATATACATATGTGTAGGAAAATAATTATGTGTATTTAATAGTCAAACCGGGTAACTAGGTACTTTTATAACTAATGCATTGGGTCTTTAAAAACTCATTAGGCAAAAAATAAAGGTTCGCTATATAAATGATAGACTAGGTATGTTGCTAGCTGTCCTTAATTATTTATGTCCAAATGCAATCTTAAACCTTTAGTTTCAATAATATAGATATGTAAATACAATATTTGATTCGCATGACATGATAAATGATGAACTAGTAATGAGTATGCTTGTTGAGATTGTAGTGCGTTAATGTTTTGTTGTATTTTATTTTTCTATAAGTACTGCGGTTAAGTAAGTTTTTAGTTTAGGTTTAATTTTTATTTTATTTTTTTATTTCATTTAATCATCATTTCATTTCCTTTTAATTTATTTATATACCTATAGACACTTTATACATACCTAAAAATATTAATTTTATATCTTGCTTATACTTGTTTGTTATAATAGGAAAAGCAAAAAGCACACAAATAATATTAAAAATAAGTAAAGGGTAGCTTATGAAATAACTTGTTGTAAAAGTGTACATACTACAACATTTTTTTGTTGTTTTCGTATGACAAGTACACGCTACCTGCAGTTTGCTATTATACTGCTGGTATGTATTTCGGAACACGGCCGCCAGCTGTCAATGTCGATCGGCCAACTGTCAAAACTAAAAATTAGTAATTATTACTACCTATTTAGTATTTACCAAACGGTCAAGGTGAAGATTGACAAGCTTTGATTTTAAAATTATAGTATCATTATATTTAATCAGTATATACAAACGAATAACGATAAGATAACACCCGAGTTTATAAAAAAATAGCATGTGTCTCAAGAGTCAAGTGTAAATTGTATCGATATGGCACTGAGAACTATATTATTAAGGTATGAATTCAAATTTTTTACTACGGCCGAATACTATTGCCAAAAACATTGTAATTAATAGCGTTTTAGTAATAATCGCCAGCTATATTTGATAAGTTGAATAAAGTTATTATGGAAGATTTTTATATATTTAATTAAAGTATTACATTAAATATTATTTTACAGGAATTTGTTCAGGCAAGCTAAAGTAACTAATTTCACACCGTGTCTGTTACAAAAACAAAATGATTATAAGCAGAAACATTCAAATAGAAGTTTTAACAAAACAAGTACAACAGTTGGTCTACTTGCTTCTGTTATAATTGGAGCTGTTGAAACAGGTAGATATAAATAGATTTTAATGAAGGTTTATAAACATTAAATATAATTTAAAATTTATTCTTTTAATTTTTCTCAATATGTAATGCAAGACTCAAGGTGTTAAATTAATATTGTAAAAATCAAAATATACTAATATAAATGTAATTGAAGGATTTATTTCTCAGATATACTTATTATGAAGACCTAACTCCCAATATCATGTTTGATGTAGAAATAATGAAACATATGTTTATATTTATATATACCTATATAACCTTATAGAGAGGCAATGATACAAGCAGTTGGCAATATGTGCAAATATAGGGTTCCCTCCTAAATCAAGGAGCACCACTAGAGTTTAAATAACATATATATATTTATTGTCATAAAAAACTGCATTCACTATTTAGTAGTATAAATTGGTATTTGGAATAGATTTATTTTAGAATAGATTTACCATTCTTTATATACCCTTATGGTATAAAGGAAAGTACTAGTAGGAATAGTGGTCACATAAATCACATCACATAAACGGAAATTATTTTTTAATACCATAAGTATTACTAGAAACTTAGCTGACAATCATGATAAGATCTAATCTATAATTGTATATATAAATTCTATTTATTGTTATCAATAATTGTTAAAAATTTTATTCCAGCATGTTGTAGGTAAGTAACAATATTAATGGAATTTTAAATGACAAACTCCTTATATGTATTTACAATTTGTCTTATCTCAATTCATATACTACATTTTAACCATACATAATCTACAGATAAGGAAGAAGATCCTAAAAGTAACCAAAACAATGACCTAGAAGCTGGTGAAAAACGACCAGACTTGCCCACATACCGAGCTGAGGAAGTCAGTAAACATGATAACAAGTGAGAATTTGATTATCAATTATTATTGATGACGCGCTTTTAAAATAATAACAATAGTGTCAAGGCAAAGAGTCAATTGCCATAAAAACATAAATGTAATGATAACATTATTAATAAACTAATTTTAATTTGGTTTTAATATCTAGACTGTTAAACTAAAAATATAAATATTGCAGGAAAAGTTTCTGGGTAACATACAAGCACGGTGTGTACGACGTGACCTCGTTTCTGCCTTCTCACCCCGGTGGGGAACAGATATTTAACGCGGCTGGACTCAGTGTGGAGCCCTTCTGGAATGTATATGGCATGCACAAGACTAAAGAGGTGTATGCACTGCTGGAGAGTTACAGGATAGGTGAGATAATATAGAATCAAAATTTTTGAAAAATATTTAAGGAAATTAATTGTTTAAGTAACAGTAAGACTATTTAAATCTATTTTCTTATGTATTCATGGTGATCCAGTCTATTTTTACTTATATGATAATAACCTCTCCCTCCCCGCTCTTTAGGACCGGGAATATAACATGCACCGAAAACGTTTACCATCAACTTTGAATAGGTTTAACAAACATGAGATCGGTGGGAACATTTGAAATTAATTCCTCTACAAAAATTCAGCGCTATCGGAATTTTACTCTTATATTTAACGGAGTGATAAGATGAATAAGAGACAACTATATCTCCTCTGTACCGGGATAGGCAACCTGCACGACGAGGATGTGGCGGACCACAGTGACGAGGAGATGTGGGCGCGCGAGCCAGTTAGGGACAGGCGGCTGAGCGTCAAGACACAGCGGCCCTTTAACGCAGAGACACCACCGCACGAACACGTGCTACACTTCGACACGCCCAAGTATGTACTCGGACTGTGTTTTATTTATTTATAATGTGTTATGTTTATAAGGTCGCCACCATGATCTCTCATGTACCCGACCAAGTGACTGTATTATGGTGAATATCTTATTTGCATAATTACTTTGATGTAGAAACATTACTTGGAATAAAAATAATAATGTGTACTAAAAGTTAAAATTATATTCCAAGCGAGTTGTTCTACGTGCGCCAACACATGCCAGTGCCGGATCTGGACGAGCGCACGCACAAGTTAATGGTAGTGGTGGTGGAAGAGGACGGCACCACCAAACAGACGGAGTTCTCTCTCCAGGATCTGAAACGGTTTCCTACCATAAGCGTGCGCGCCGCTCTAATGTGCGCCGGAAACAGGCGGACAGATATGAACAAGGTCCAAAGCGCGCGGAACATTTCGTATCGCAGGACCGCAGCAGGTCACCGAATTCTTGTTTCTGGATACAGGTGAAAAAAGTAAAGGGGCTGGACTGGACCACGGGTGCCATCGGCAACGCCGTGTGGAGCGGCGTGCTGCTGCGGGATGTGTTGCTGGCGGCCGGGGTGCGTGAGCGGGACGGGGACCGGAGGCACGTGATCGTCAGTATACAATATACGTACGGATATAGTGAAGGAGAGGGAAACGGTGGCTAACCGGTCGCTCTCCGCAGTTGACGGGCGCGGACATGGACGCGACGGGAACGTGGTTCAGCACGTCCATCCCGCTGACGACGGCGCTGGACGCGTCGGGACGCGTGCTGCTGGCGTCGCGCATGAACGGCGCCCCGCTGGCCGCAGACCACGGCCGCCCGCTGCGCGTCGTGGTGCCGGGCGCGCCCGCCGTGCGCAGTGTCAAGTGGTTGCGTGAGACATTACATATATATTAACTAATTTACGTACGCCCTCTCTCTCTCTCGTTCCGGCTTCCCACCGTGGACCCGCCGACTCTAAGTATCATTCCACGATTTTTATAAGCACTGCGTGATGAAAACGTATATATTTTTTGCATATAATATTTTTCTCTAGAAATGATCACGGTGTCAATGGAGGAGAGCTCGTCGCACTGGCACCAGAAGGACTACCGCTCATTCGGGCCCGACGTGACTTGGGAGACTGCCGACTTTCCTAGCGCGCCACCCGTGTACAGTCTACCCGTCACGTCAGCTGTCTGCTCGCCCGCGGACGGGGATACCGTGCGCGCCGAAGGAGGCACCGTACGCGTGGCAGGTAAGCGGTGGGAAACCTCGCCTTTGCGCTGGTTTTTGTTTTGACTGTTTTCTCGTACAATTCAACAAGAGTAATACATGTCACAATAATACATAACGTGCTCAGGTTACGCGTACTCTGGGGGCGGTGCTAAAATTGTCCGAGTGGAAGTGAGCTGCGACAGAGGAGTTACGTGGCAGGAGGCGGAACTAGAGTGTGACAGCGCCCCGCCCAGGCAGCACTATTCCTGGACGCTGTGGTCGATTAAGCTACCCGCGACCGACAAGCAGGTGTGTTGGTGTCTACGCTCGAATACGTTCATTTGCTTTAATGCTTGTTTGTATTTATCAGCAATACTCGTTTCAGATGGAAATATGGGTGAAGGCTACCGATAGCAACTTTAACGCGCAGCCGGAAAATTTCGATCATATCTGGAACATTCGTGGAATACTGAGTAATGCTTATCATAAGATAAAAATTAATATCATTCAGTGATCCTTCTAATATTTTTCAAGTTATATAGATTGCACCATAAATAACCTCAATTTAACATGAACGACGTTTTGCTCATAAAAATACTCTTTGACAGCTTGAGAAGCTTAACAAGTCAACGGTATGCAATATTATGTATTCAATATTTAAGATATTTATTGTTTTTTTTGTATATTTGTAGTTTCTTTTAATACTCCTATTATGATTTCTAAGTTGTGGGCAGTGTTTATGTATAAGATAAATCCTGAAAAAATAAGCAAATGATTCATTATATATGTGTATTTTAATGTTCATAAACGGCTAAAAGTCACAATATATTGTTTTAGTACTTACTTTGGTATGCTTTAAGTAAACCTAAATTGTTGTTAAAAACCTTAACTTAAACTCATAGTATAGAACAAATTCTTGACACGTATTGTATTTTATTATTCATTCAATGTTTTCGGAGATTTTAACGAACAGTTAAAGGCAATTAAGTTGTATATATTCACTAATTATTACATTAATCTTACTTCTTAAATATTTTGAGACAATGCTGTTCACGAAACGGCCAAGCGTAGGTGTGTGTCATTTGGTCAATTTATTTTTAAAAAACCTCTACAAATTACAATTCCCTTTTGTTGTTCCTTAGCTTATAAAAAATATGTAAATATCAAGCGAATAAACTTCTTCTTTTAACCCCCGACTTAAAAAGAGCGGTGTTATAAGTTTCACCTGTATATATGTGTGTCTGTCTGTGACATTGTAGCAGCCAAAAGGGTGGACGGATTTGATAGGGGTTTTTTTAATGAAAAGACTGGTTCTTCGAGATTGTTTTTAGCCATGTTTGTTCAAAATAGAAGCAGTCGTCTTCAAGATATTGAGATTTATTTGGTGCGGCTGAAAGGTTCTTATGCAATATTGACAAAAATTCTTAAACAAGTGTGTTCGTAGGTTGATTTAGTACAATAAAGAACCAGTAACATAACTTTAAAAAGGACCCCGTCGCAACGACTTTAATAAGTATATTATTAATTTTATCTAATAAATATAATTATTTAATAAGTATAATTATATATTTTTTCCCTATTTGTATATTGCAAGATATTTATTTAAAATTGTTCCTTGCAACTAGGTTTTAAAACTAAGTTTTTATGGAAACAAGTTCTGACCGACCAAGGAAACATAGCTATAATTCACGACGATTTCCTATAAGAAGATTTGACTATTTCGGACAGCCCATACAGCCCATACAAGTGACTAGTAAGCAAGGATTTACACGTAGAAAACTTTGTCTGTCGAGTGTGGTAAGAGGGCGGTGTTTAACAGACTTATTGTTTATATTTATGAACAAATTATTGTCCAAAATAAGACTGCTGACCCTCTCCACAGGCGAAGGCTGGGTACATGGGCGTACCAAGGGAGGGGCAGGGGGGCAGCTGCCCCCCCTGGACATCGTATATTCCTCTACTACCTTCTGTTGTAAATTAAAATTGGTATTTTAAATGACAAAATAAAACCAATTTAGTTTTAAAAATTGAAGAAGGTTTAGAAATGCTTTCTCAGGAACGTTAGTCAAAGACGAGTAAAATAACTTTTCCGTTGTTATAGATCTATGTATTACAAACAAATACAATTCTCTAGTAAAACTGTTAGCAAACACTTTAAGGTCTAAAATCTTCATTAGATCCGAGATTCGGCAAAGACAATCACCAGCGTTTGTTCTTTTATTGTTAAACCATGCTCACTAAATTAAAATTACATCCCCAAAATTACAAAAATATATCAATGAAATCTGGCTTTTCCTATGCGGCAAGTCCTACATAACCGTCTCCTGCTGAGCATCCATGGTATCCATGGGTCTATGTATTTTGTAACGCAATATATAGATAAATATATAAAGTGGAACAATATAAGAGATGGTTATAGTATTATTTATACGATATAAATAAGAGCTAGGTAGACCTAGTTCTTATTTGTATCCTCCATACCTAGCTCTTACTAATATCGTTAGCAATATAGACTTCACCAAGTTTAATTGTTTCATTGTATTGACCCATGATAGTCCATCTATGTCGCTCCACCAACCAAGCCAAGTCTGTCTTGTTTCTTATGACTTTATCGGGATTTTGTACCCAACTAAACAAGCATAACATGTTACATGTCTAGCATGAACATGTAGGACTTTCATATAACTATGGTTTGTATTATTCGTCAATGGAATACGCTGCCAAACTAATGAACCTATATTCTTTAATTTCTTTTATTCTACATCTAGATAAGGCATTTTGTTTCTAGATCTAGTCGATAAAGGTTTTAATGTCTAATTTAAATTAAAGATATATTGAAAATATCTTAGGATTTTGCACTTTTCATTCCGGAATTCATTTCAAGTTAGGTGTTTTTAATTAAAGTTTATAATTAACATATTCGAATAACTTGTTTCAATGTGGCCTTGAATACCCTTTTTTAAACAAATATATGTTACTTGACTTGTAGGTATATGTAGCGATGGAAAAATAATATCACATATGTTAATTTTTATAAATATAATGAAGTTGGTCTTAAATGTTATCGAATACCTACGTATATTTTGTTTGAATGCCGCGGGCGTTTATCTGTTAAAAGTGCTATTAACCTTTCATCAATTTTGGACTTTGAGCCACAACAGGTTCATCATGTTTATAATCAGAAGGTTTAGTGCAAGAAAAAATGTTTTAAAACAATTATTAATTCCGAAAACTGTAAGTTATAAATTCCATACAAACTATGTGTTGGCTAGAAATGCCAGTGACTATATAAATTTAAATATTCGCGGCGAAACTTTCACCTTTCCATACGTTTGGTTGAGAGATAACTGCCAGTGTGAGCACTGCTTCCATCAATCAGCACAAAGCCGCATTATTGATTGGAGCAAATTTAACTTGGATAGTTTTCCAAAAGATGTTATTAAGAATGAAAATTCTGTCGAGATTACTTGGGACGACGGCCACATTTCTCGATATTATCTAGAGTGGTTATCATCTCGAAGTTTTTCTGTAGATAAACAACAGTACTACAAAAACTATCTTTACAAACCGGAAAAACAAACTTGGCATGGGAACGACTTTAGTAAAGTGTGCAGTAAACACGATTATAATGCAATTGTACGCACGGATGAGGCTCTTTACAACTGGTTGCATAACCTGTCGAAATATGGAGTGGCTGTCATAGAAAACACCCCAAACTTTGATCAGTCTATTGAGTCTATTATTGACAGAGTAGGGTTTAAAAAGAGAACACACTATGGAAACGAATTTGTGGTTCAAAATGTTGCAAATACCAGCAATGTTGCATATTTATCAAGCACCTTGCAGATGCACACAGACCTACCATATTATGAGTACTGTCCGGGAGTCAATTTGTTGCATTGTGTAGTTCAGACAAACAGCAAAGGCGGGGAAAACTTGTTATCAGACTGCCATTATATTGCTAATTATATAAAAAACCATTACTCAGCTGAATACAAACTGCTGACTGAAGTAGAAGTTGAGTGGAGTGATATTGGAACTGAACATGGAAACAATTTCTACAAGTTGTACAGAGGCCCGGTTATTTGCACAGATAAGTATGGCGATGTTATAAGAATTAACTTTTCCATTCCACAAAGAAGCAGTCACCTTCCAGTACCTATTGAAATGGTTAAGCCATGGTACAAAGCTCATGCCCTATTCTTTAAACTGAACCAGAAGTTTGCAGCTAAATTTAAGACTAAACCAGGAGATATTCTTACATTTGACAATATAAGATTATTACATGGTAGAAACCAGTATGAAGACACAGATAATAATGTGCGGAAACTCATAGGTGCTTATGTAGATTGGGATGAAATTTATTCAAGATTAAGATGCTTGAAAGTTAAATTACAACCAAATAGCACATTATAACAACAATACTAAAGTTTTGGATTTTTTTTTTTGTTGTGTGTATAAGCATGACTGAAATAATAAAGATTTATAAATATATGTATAAATTATAAACAAAAAGTAAAATACATAAATGTCATCTTATCTCTAATTAACAGTAAATTTATTATAACTACAATAAATGTCAACTTATCTCTACATATGTGTCTATATTGTAGTTTCTAATTGAGAACTTCCTTAGAGGCTGTATGTTGTCGGAAACTTTCATATTTTTCTCAACTTCCACAAAAGGAAAATCTTCTAAATTCGGGTTGGTTGACATGGCAACAGCAGTGGACTCACTTGAATGAATGTAAATAGTAAAGCTTGCATCTTCTGGTACATTACTGAAATTTTTTGAACAAGCTGCTAACCGCAGAAAAAATGCTCTTAAGTTCTGCTCAGATGCAATTAAATAGGCATCTGATGTATCGTCATACATATTCATGCGATCGAAATCAAAAATGAACCTTAGTACCGGTTCGTATATATTGTTTGTTATAGCCAATTCCACACGTTTTAATTGTCCAAGTTTCAAACACTCTGCGATACTCGTTAAACATAAATTAATATATTGATTGACCTCAGGGTGTCGAGAGCGATAAACAACGATGCTAAACTTCTTCCTGGTTTCAAAAATACTCTTAGGATAAACTGATGTGTAGTATAAAATGTTATGAAATGCAACTCCTAAGAATTCAATTGTCATGTCTATGAAACAATTATCCATTTTTTTTCATATAAAAGAGTATCGTTATATGAAAATTGCATAAAAATAGGAATCAAATAATTAACAATTTCATTTATCGGTGCTGCACGGTCCATAAGGCTCTGTTTAAACTTCAAGTGACAAGTAAACACTTCAATGTCAGTTGTCACATTGACAAACACATGGTAAGGAAGTTACCCAGGAAATAAACATGCCTACTTAAATTGGCTTGTGACCTACACTAAATGGTATTTTTAATTTAATCAGAAGTAAAAATGTTTTATTTAAAAACTTTAAAAACAGTACACTACATTATCCTTTATACACCCGAATTGTGAAAATTTATTTTGCATTTACTTTGGATTTACAATTCACACAACACATGGATTCCCACAGGCTAGTTAATAATTATCCAAAATAAGAAACAGAAACCTGAGTTAATGCTTGGTTCATAGTATTGAATTTAACATTATTTTTTGTCAGTCCCATGACATGACCATTTAAACGATTTTTTTTTATTTAAGGTTTTCGTAATAACTAAATAATTTACGGATTTTTAATTTTATAAAATAGGTCTCCCTAAAATTTTTAATACATACAAATAAATTCTAATATTTTGTCAATTATAATCAACTTGTGCATTGCAAGTATATTAAAACTATGTTACACTACCATGAGTTTAATTCCATAGGTTTGTAAAGTAAAGAAAATCAAAAGCTAACTTAATAACACTATATTTCACAATGTTTTCATTACTAATATATGATTCTCCATTTATTTATCAGGTAGAGTATCCAATCCCTGTAACAAAAAAAAAGATAAAAGTAATGTTGTAAGTGATTTAATATATTTATATTATCAGTTACTATAAAAATATGCAAAATATTTTTTTTTTAATGATTACTATTAATCGTTTTATTCAACAGTTATAGTAAAATCTTCATTTTCTCTAAATAAGTCACAATTTTATTTGTAATGGAGATATTCTTTATAATATGGGATATACTTTTCTACTACAACATTGTATACAGAATTTCAATAAAATATTTGCTTCTTTTTAAGATTTTTAAATTATAACAAAATAAAAATGTGTCCATATTGAGACTGTTCTACCTGGTTATCCTTCTCTAAATTTGTATATTCTTGATTTTTTACAAGTCAAATATTCATAAATATTAAAGTAAATTTATAATGTCAGTAATAAATTCTTATTTAATAAATCGTATCTTGTATCAAAGGTAAATTTTTATGTAGTGTGGGTAAATTAGGTATAAAGAACCTCATTAGTAGTGTTACAAAAGAATACATTAAATATATTACAGCAATCTATAGATTTGATAATGTAAAAGAAACATGAAAAGTTATTAGTATAACAGAATTAAATACTCACATTAGGCTTGTAAGCATTGCCATTCAACCTAAGGTCTCTTTGATACATATGGCGGTCCCACCGGTCAAGCAATGAACGTCTGAAATGCTGTTAAGATTCTGATATTAAATTTCAGTTCATAGTAATAACAAAACATTTGATCTAATTAACTATTATTTATCACTAGTGATTCTTGAATTGAGATTGTTATTAAAGTAATCAAATTTATGAAAACTGTGGTGGTCAAAACTGATAAGAAAATCACTCAATCAAACAAACTAACAACACTAAGTACTTAAACCAAATTAGTAAAAACCAAATCACATACCCATAATAAAAATTCAGTTATTTAAAATCAAATTCAGTACACATTTGCTCTTACTTAAGTATGGTTTATGTTTATTATCAATTTCCTGTTTATATAAAATGATAATCATTATAATATATTTAATTTTCTTTGTGATATGGTTACCTAACAGGTTGAATTAAAAACTTACATTGCCTAAAGTCAAATTGTGTATATGGTAAAGCCCCCATCCTGGAATCCCTAAGGCTGCTGTTATGATGCAGAAACTGGGTACAATTTCGTACCACATTTTGCAATTTCAATGAAATCTAGAAATTATTACTAATAAAAACCTCTACACATCTGACATCAATGATCTGAGTTCTGACTTCTGACATACATGACAAATGACAATAATTATCATTGTCAACATTGCGAAATGTCAAATGTCATTGCTGACTGTAAAGTGCTGACCTCAGAATAATAACTTAGAATAGGAGCTTTATACTTTTAAAGAGTACACTATCGAAGACCACAGATTTTTTTCTAGTGTGGGACATTGTTTAAACTTATCCACGATATCGATAGTGATCCTTATCTCTATGGTACTACCTACCGTTTTTAAAAGGCTGGTTAGGTGCTTTCCATCACTTGCTATCACTTCGAGGATTTTGCTGCGTGCGTAAACTTTTAGTTGCATTTCGTTCTAGAAAATGACTTAGATAATATTTAAAATAATAAACACGACAAATGAACTAAAAATACAAAATAAAAAAACGTTTATTGAAAGTAAATTGAAATAATATATGGTTAGGTTAGCATATGGTTAACATTAGGTATGTATTTTTTTTATAAAAGAAATGACAAATAAATTACAATAAAACTACAGCCATGTTTTTCTAAACTACTTATAAAACAATTGACGTTATTCAAATATTGAATATCAAAATCAAAGGTTATAAAATGTTTCCATTCCCAATTTTTTCTGTGCCATCATGTCGATCTATATCTGTCATCAGTTAGTGTCCGTGGAAAATCTAGAATAATAATTCGTGGATATATCTTATAGATGTTGCAGAATTTATTAGAATAACACTGGATTAAATTATCGATAACGTGCTTTTTACGACATATTGCAAAAATATATAGGACACTTTAAAATGATAAATATTGCGTATAGCAGTCTTATAATTGTGCTCTAGGAGAATTTTCTCTTTATAAATTTTTAAACCATTTAAAAAAAACACAAATACTTGTATTGTAATAGTAACCACTTGGGTCACCATCATGTCATTTATAAGTGTACATTTTGCTATTCTGACAACTTTATATTTGTTTCTTTCATCATTATGCTTTCACCGTATGAAAAAAGAAGACAACTGTTACGCACAATAAAGTCTTCCAATTTAGGCTACTTCCATGCTTTAGTTATTGTTCGGAGGTGCTGACATTTTAATTCAGATAGTTAAATGTGTATTATGGAAGATCAAGACCAGCATTTACTAATAAACTTTACGTAAATAGCGATTGCGGGCAGTAATGCGCTGGGGTCTCGTCAGAGTAATGTATTTCTGAGAGGTATTAGGTATTAAGACTATTCTCAACACAACATCCAGATTAGCTTAAAAATAAAGATATTTATAAATTTTGATGATCATTTGTTTCATTTTGTAATAAATAATGGTTTTTAAAAATATTTGAATTTATTAATTCAATAATTCGAAATAATTTAATAATTAAATATAAATAATTAAATAATAATTAAATAATTAAATAATTTATTTAATTTTGAATTAGTTTAAAAAACATTTTAAATATATATTGGATCATGTAATGTTTTATATATATATTTTTTAATATTTATTATGTATTTGATCATGTTTGTTAATATAATAAAGTACAAACCTTTTGTTGTATTCACCACAAACTGAAAATAAATATAAGTCTTCTCTTACACAGAATAAGAGAGAGAGAGAGTTTATTTTTTATACTGAGAAATCAACATTGAAATGATCTTAGTAGTCTGTATTTAATATGAAGTCATATAGACATAAGACAATACGAATACGCCATACAGTCACCGAAAATGGCAGACGTACCGATCGATTGTGATTTCCCTGTTTGGGGATTAATGCCAAAAAAAGAAACAGGAGTCGTTTCGTTTTTAAATAAATATCCAGAGTATGATGGTAGAAATACAGTTATTGCAATTTTGGACTCAGGCGTTGACCCCGCCGCAGAGGGTCTTAAGGTAAAATTTGACTTGTCATGTTTATTTAGTCGAAGATTTTTTTAATTTGCCTTACATTTATAAATTTTGATCTATTAGGTTACCAGTACAGGTGAAACGAAAGTTATAGAAAGGTTCGACTGCAGTGGCTGTGGTGATGTAGATACCAGCACGATCGTGAAAAAGGTCGTAGAAGGAAGCATAACCGGCATAACTGGACGCAAATTGAAAGTAAGCATTTGTTAATTTACTTTTAATATTTAGCCGATAAGGATTATGTCATGTTTATTAAATATTGGGCCACATGTATTCTAACTTCAGCAATGTCACGAGGTCATTGATCTTATGTCAGATGTTTACAGCTGTTCTTTGTCAGTTTTTATCTATTACCTGAAATGTTGCTATGTTGATTTTTGTATATAAAGCACTATTTTTAGTTGTTATTAATAATAATTTCACCTTGAATGTGAGAATATGGATAAAAATATAATGTTACCTTTGCAACAACATATCTATAAGTGGTCATTATCTTTATGTGGAAATACATTGTTTTTATTTGTAAATTATTTATAACATGTAATCTGATTATCATTATAATTTTATGCACTAAAATAAATAATTCTACAATTATATACTTTTTACTTATTGTCATCAAGTTTATTAAAAAGTTTTGTTTTGATAAATATTCTGCAATTTATATAAAATATTTATCCTTTTAACTCAACTTCTTCAACTTGACTTTGACTTTATATCAAATAAACAGGAGTCGTTTTAAATTTTAGATTCCAGAGACATGGAACAATCCAAAAGGAGAATGGCGCATAGGTGTAGCATACCCTTTTAGTTTATACCCAACAAAAGTCAAAGAAAGAATTCAGGAACACAGAAAGGAACATTTGTGGGATGTAGGACAGAAAACTGCTATGGCTAAAGCCACCAAAGACCTGTTAGAGTTTGAGAATGAAGTTGGTAGGTATAGAATTGCTAATGTGAAAATATATTCTAGCTATACACATAATATATTTTACTGAAATATTGCTTTGCTAGGACTTTTTCGCTTCAATTAAAAAGTTATTCAATAATTTCACATCTGCCCTGTTTAAACAAAAAAGGTTTTTTTACTCTAGTTATATCTACTGTTTCTTTTTCATTTTTTCAAAGCTTCAAAAACAACCCTAAGTCAAGATGAAAAGCAACTGAAAGAAGAGTTGGAGGCAAGGGTGGAAGTGCTAAAGGAGGCTGAGAAGAAATATACTGACGTGGGCCCTACTTATGATTGTGTGCTATTTCATGATGGCACTGTTTGGAGGTTAGCATTTATCATTTATTCATATATATTTTAATTTTCCATCATATGTGAATGAATAATTAATATTTGATTTTTGAATATTTTTTTTTGAATAAATAAATATTAGTAATATTTTAATTCAAATTTTTTTCAAACTGCAAATGTTAAAAATATTTGTACTTTTTCACCTAGAGCATGCATTGACACGTCCGAAGAGGGTGAGTTGTCCACGGGTGTGCTGCTGGGCGAGTATAGCGTCACAAGAGACCACCAGCACCTTACGCCACTGGACGAGATGACGATCAGCATTAACGTGCACGACGATGGAGACACTCTGGAGATTGTTGGAATGTGCTGTGAGTACTGAGAATAATACAGAATTGTGTAATAATTAAGCCAGTGTGTGTTTTCTTTAGTAATGGAAACAATATTAAAATAATTTATAGCAACCCACGGCACACACGTGGCGGCAATAGCGGCGGGATATTTTCCGGACGAGCCGGATATGAATGGAGTAGCTCCCGGAGCAAAGATCATATCGCTAACCATAGGCGACAGTCGATTGGGTTCCATGGAGACAGGAACGGCTCTAGTGAGAGCGTGTATAAAAGTCATGGAGCTTTCTAAGAAAATGAAGGTGGATGTAATTAATATGAGCTATGGTGAACACGCGCATTGGTGTAATTCTGGGTAAGTATGAATAATTAAGTTTATTGTAATTTGTACATTTCTGTTTATATCACACATGTTTGCAGACGTGTGGGAGAGATAATCAGCACGGTGGTGAACCGTTACGGCGTGTCGTGGGTGGTGTCGGGCGGCAACCACGGACCCGCGCTCGCCACCGTCGGCGCGCCTCCCGACATCGCACAACCCATACTAATTGGTAGTCACTCAGTACTCTCCATGAAATATAGAATCACGTAACGTAGAGTGTACATTTATTTGATAATCTGTGGTAATTAAAATTAAGTGCCTTAAATGTGTTTGCAGGCGTGGGTGCATTCGTGTCAACGGAGATGATGCTGGCCGCATATTCAATGCGGTCGCGCGGTTCGCCGGGCGCTTTTAGTTGGAGCTCCCGCGGCCCGTGCGCCGACGGAGCGCTCGGAATCTCCGTGTGTGCGCCCGGCGCCGCGCTCGCCTCCGTTGCCAGGTACACGTGCATACACGCACACGCGCACCTACACACACTCGAATGTGCAGAAGGCGCTAATGCACGTATCTGCACGCACATACCACCCATATTATTATATAGTCATAAACTACTTCCACATTATTACTATAATTTCATTATAACAAACTTGATTTTTACATTAACATTTCGGATTCACTAATAAACATAATGCTAACACGTCTCGTCAATTACTAACTTAAAGTTTCGCTTACCAGGTTCACGTTAAGAAACGCCCAGCTGATGAACGGGACGTCGATGGCGGCGCCTCACGTGGCGGGAGCCGTGGGTGAGTGTGCGTGTGTGTGCGGCGGCGTGGTGTGGTGGTGTTGCTAGTGCGTGGTGTTGCAGCTCTGCTGGTGTCGTCGCTGGAGGCGCGCTCGCTGCCGCACTCGCCCTACGCCATCAAGCGCGCGCTCGAGAATTCTGCTACATATCTGCAGTATGTGGAGCCCTGGGCTCAGGGTGCCGGCCTGCTCAACGTCGAAAAGGTAATTTAAACTATATTTACTACAAAGAGTAGAGTGTCGAAGAGTCTCTGGGCTATAATGAAAGATCAGTCAAAGGAACTTATTTCTATATATTTTAGTGTTGGTCATATTTCGGCTAATGTTTTCGTTTTCTCGATGTTTTTATGAATTTTTGTTTTTAGTGTTGTTGATTTAAAGTTTTATGTTTTTTTTTAATATTATGATTTAAAATAATAATGAGCAATATGTTTAAAATAGCGTATAATGCTGCGTTTAGATTACTATTCGATCCATGGAGAATAATGTTCGTTACATAACGTCCAAAATTCCAGGCTTTCGACCTCCTCACGACCTACCACGACGCTCCAGAACGCGACGTGACTTTCAATATCAAGTGTGGCCCCAACAATACCAAAGGCATCTTCCTCCGTCCCAGAATAGACGATCCGCCTCGCGATATCAGCGTCACCATCGAGCCCCAGTTCCTCGAAGACCACACCGATGAGCAAAGTTAGTATTAAATAATAAATTGATTTTCCGATTGAAGGCCGATTGCCCCGGCCCCTCGACCCGCCTATACTCACGGAAGATTCCCTAGTCCAGTTCATTTCATGACTGAAAGCGCTCCCCGCTAAAGCCGATAACGAATGCGATACAAAAAAACGTGTATAGTGGTTTGGTTACAGACTGTGCGCTCATCCCGCGGCAGATCGCCTTCAACATGCGTTTAGCGCTAAGCACACCGCCCGACGCCGCCGCCTGGCTGCAGGCGCCCGCACACCTGCACGCTGCAGCCGCGCCGCGCGCGCTCGCCCTGCGCATCGACACGCGCGCTTTGCCGCCCGGACCGCACTTTGCCAGGTACACATACAAACACACACAGACACCTGCACACAATTACGTTGGTTAGTATCGATCAAGTAACTTTTCTAAAAACATAATATAACTCGTAGCGTGAACGCGTACGACGTGTCGTGTGTGGAGAAGGGCCCGGTGTTCCGACTGGCGGTGACGGTGCTTCAGCCGCAACCGCTGGCCGGGCTGCCGCACGATCCTCACTTGCGGGAGACCGAAGTGACGTTCAAACCCTCTACCATTAAGAGGCATATCATCGTCGGTAAGCAAATCAAAATGTTTAAAAAAAAAAAAGAATCACAGTCCAGAGTCTAGTGGTAATCGATCGATTGCAGCTCGTACCTTGTTATTGAAGATTGACTTGTACATTACGAAATACTACAAAATTAATAATTATACTTTTAAATAAATATTTTTTATTAGCTGTAGTATACGTCTTTCATACCCTCGTAATAGAGCAGAAGACACCCCTCTTAGTTTTATTAATTCCGTTTACTCTCTCATTTCTCTCCCCCTACTTTCTTTACTTGTCGGTCGTGGATCATTCTACCGTTGTCCTATCCTCCGCAGTACCTCCCGAGGCGTCGTGGGGCGTGGTGCGCGTGCGGCGGCGCGGCGGCGAGGGCTCGGCGCGCTTCTTAGTGCACACGATGCAGCTGGCGCCGCGCCGCTCGTGTCGCGCGCACGAGACGCACCGCATGCTCACGCTGGGAGCGCACACGCCCGCGATCGCGCCCTTCCGTGTGTTGGTGAGACTCTTACATGGGCTCCTCTTTGCTCTATTCTTTCTTGTTCACAAAGTTATTATGTATATAAGTATAGGACTTAATGTTGTCCCTTTACAATATATAAGATGAAAACACTTTTTAAAACGATTAATTTATATAAACGTTTCGAATGGAGTCGAATTTTATTATAAGAATATTACTTTGTAAGTGGCAATATGTAATATAAAATTATATGTATAAGTTGAACCGCGCCTAATATTTAATCGTGACGGTACACTACCGTTAAGCGATCTTACTGTTATTATATTATAAATCGTCATAATTTCAAAGTCCATGAGCATATTGTCCGCAACTTAATTGAAATAAATTTGAATTTGTCATTCGCAATCTCTAAATCTATAACTAATCGGCGACTCCGTCTCGTAGGGCGGCGTGACGCTGGAGGTGGCCATTGCCAAGTACTGGGCTAACGCGGGCGAGGTGGTGGTGGACTACCGCGTGGAGCTGCATGGGCTGCGTCCGGATTGCGGTGCGCGCTTGTCGCTGGGCGTGGCCGGCACGGGCGCCGTGCGCCTCGCTGCCCTGCGCGCGCAGGACGTGCAGCCCACCGCCGCGCTCAAGCACCTCGAGCCCGTCTACAGGTGATTACTGTACTACCGACTATGCTGAATCTCCGACAAAACGACACGCTAACGATCGCCTCGGTTACAGGCCGTCGGACTCTAAGCTAGCCCCGCTGACGGCCCGCGACGTCATCCCCCCGGCGAGACAGATCTATCAACTGCTCAACACGTATACCTTCACGATAGCTAAAGCCACCGAAGTGAGTTGTCTATTTTTCAAAGAACATAATAGTTATAAGAATATATAATAATATAAATCGAATTAAACAATAAGTGACATTAATCATTATCATTTTCAAAGTATGTGCTTACGATTAGAGGGGCTTAATGGTAGTGAGCCTCAACGCCGAACCAAAAGTTCGAGGGAGGTTAGATTATTAGTTGTTTTAAATATGTATTACAAAAATTTTTAAATATGTATTACAAAAAATAATTAAAAATTAGGCGCGTATATATTAGTTCTTAGTTACATAAATTCAATTCCGAAACCTTACAAGATAACCTTAACAAAATCCAAGGTATCGCCGATGGTGCCCATGCTCTGCGACATGTTGTACGAGTCCGAATTCGAGTCACAGATGTGGATGCTTTATAACAGCAGCAAGCAGCTGATGGCCGTTGGAGACGCGTATCCGTCCAAGGTAATATCGCGGACATAATATTCGCTAAGAGACCGCACCGTACTGACGCGCGGTCCGTCTGCAGTATTCGGCGAAGGTGGAGAAGGGCGAGTACACGCTGCGTCTGTCCGTACGCCACGAGCAGCGCGCGCTGCTAGAGCGCCTCGCAGAGTTGCCCGTCGTGCTGCAACAACGCCTCGCCCAGCCCATACAGCTCGACGCCTATAGCGACCAGGCACAGGTACACACACCCGCGCACAAAACATACACACGCATAAGCGGACGAACACATGCACCCACACCTACACGCCTACCCGCTCACCCATACATCCACACATACACGCCCACCTGCACAACACGCACACCTACACCCAAATGATCTGTTTATCTATATTTTGGAAATTAAAGTTCTAAGTAGGTAAATTACTTTCATAGGCCTTAACCGGGGGCAAAAAATTCACATCGACATCGGTCGCCAGCGGGGAGGTGCTTCCGCTTTACTTCGCACCCATACCCGCGGACAAGTGAGTATCGGACTCCGAAAGTGGTTCCTCCGACCGAATGCAATTTTGACCATCATAATCCATCTCGCCTCCAGGGTCGGTCGCTCGAGTCTTTCGGTGGGCGTGTCCCTGACGGGCACGGTGAGTTTCGCCAAGGACGAGCTGGGCCACAAGGTGGACGTGTACGCACTGAGCGTGTCTCCGTGCGACGCGCCGCGCCGCCCCGCCCGCGACCCGCGACCCCGTGCTGCAGATGACTACACCGACGCACTCAAGGACTTCGGACTCACCTGGCTGGCCAAGCTCGGTGCGTGCAGACCGGACCGCGTACTATATACTGCTTTATTCGAAACAATAATATTCACATCTCGTCTTGTAATTGTTTTGTTATAACTGTAAAAAACACGGTTATGAGTAATAGTACACGGATCAGGTATCTAAATTTATTATGAAAAAAGGTTTTTAATCTATACCGAAGTAATATCTCATAATGAGAAAGTAATATTTGTTTTTTTTTATCAAGAGGGTGAAAAATTGGATCAAGTGTACGAAGAAATGATAGAAAAATTTCCCAATTTCTTGGGAGCACATGTCGCCTACCTGAACAGTCTAGACTCGCCTACCGACCCTAAGAAGTGAGTCATATGTGTATTTTAATAGTAATGGGTATAGTACACTATGTATATTATATTTTATTGGGTTGTGTTGTTTTGTCCAGATTACCTAATGTGGACGAAGAACCGGAGGAGACAACGGAATGGTGTGAAAAGATAATAGCCATCGCTGATAAGGTTATTACTTTCATCATCTATAATAAAGTTATACTTTAGTTAAGACTTACCCTTACAAACTATAAAACGATAAGTCAGATTCTGTCCTTTTGTCCGTAAAGAGTGACAGGAGAAGACATTGGTAGAATGCATGAAATATTATATGGTCAAAATGTAATTGTTTGCACTGAGTTGACATTTGTTGGAGGAATTTGGAAGAAATCGACATATTGCGTCGATACCATTAGGATATAGTGAGAATGATATAAGTTGAAGTTTACATAATATGCGGTATAATATTTGTGTTACAGGTACTAAAACATATAGATCAGGAAAAGCTGCTGGCCTATCTGGGAATGAAAAACGATACGAGGAGCGACTCCAGTAAAATTAAACAGTAAGTGCACGGGACTCGTCGGACACGTCTGTCTTGCGAGTAACTTAATAAGTAATAGCAATAAAACTTAACTCTGAGCTTTCTAGAGGGCCTTACAGTTCCTTAGGATATTTCGAAAGCCTTCGATCGTGTATGGCACATTTCGCAACTTCCGATGTTTTTTTCCTATGGGGGGCCCGAGATCTTATGCAAGTGGATCGCCAGCTTTGATACCGGGCTGTGCATATGCACTAACCTCTTCAGTTGCAACATACATGCAATCCTGTCAAACATGCAACATACTTCAGTTTCTGTTTCTCGGACCCCAAGCCTGTGAATGGTGAAGTTCCCTAAGACTTAGGGATATTCCCAACAGAGTTCCTTTTTGCATACACCCAACATCCATTGTTATGCGGACTTCCTTTGGCAAGGTTTCAGAATGGGATAAACTGAACCTTCTTCAGTTTAATTCAAAATACAACGTATACGTACGTATTATAAAAAAAAAACAAGTCGTCCTAATCGTCCTACTCCTCTCGCTTGTCGAGAAGACTCCTTTTAATGCCTCGCTAAGTAGCGGCGTACTAGGCCTGGAAATATCGAGCGATTTTTAGGTTCGCATGTACCTAGAGAGCAAGGTCAAGCCGGCTTCAAAGAAACTGGGAGTGATCAACAATACGTGTCAATACTTCAAGCCGGACTAAAAGCGTGCGCTTTATAAAGCACAGATCCAACCACATATAGAGCACTGATCTCATTTCTGGTCAGGATCACTCCAGTATCAGCTTCTACCATTTGACCGCGCAATGAGGAGCCGCTCGATTTGTCGAAGACCAAGTGCTCTGTGAAAGGCTTCATTCTTTTAGTTGTGGAGGAATATCGCATCTTTATTTGTCCTCTACCGCATCTGTCACGGGGAGTCTTAGGAAAGAGTTATTGAATCTGATTTCTGCCGCCGATTTCTACTCTTGCACTGTCACCGCCACCTCCTGAAATCCATCTCTACTACCTGAATGCATGGCGTTACTCAACAGTGCGGCTCTCTAGGTACTTTCTACCACAGCTCCAAGATGTGGAATGAAGTTCCCTCAACGGTATTTTCGGATCGATACAATATGGTAGCCTTCAAAAACAGCCTACTCAAGGCCCGACAACCTCTGGCGCTCCTTCTGATATTGCCAGAGAGACCGTGGGGGGAGTTTATCACTGACCATCAGGTGGTCTGCGAACTAATTTGACCTCCTATTGACATAAAGAAAAAGCTATAGTATAAACATTAGGCACGTAAGCTATTAATAAAAATAAATCATCCGATGTAAGCGATTAATTATTATTGACCTTATCAGGAATTTGCTTCTCTCGATTCTTTCATCAAAATAGAAAAATCCGCAGGGAACAGGAACGCCAGCGCGGCTACGCGGTAGAGGCGCTGTGTCACCGCGGCGCCGCGCTGTGCCGCCTGCGCGCCGCACCCGCCGCGCTGCTCTACAACATGAACGAGCTGCTCAAGTACGCGGACGCCAACGACCCGCGCACGCTACACTACGGCGTGCGACACGCCTTCGCACTTCGCCACTGGGGCCGCGCGCTGCGGCTGCTGACGCGCCTGGCCGACGAGCGAGCCTCGCCCGCGCTGGACGCCCGCGCCGCCGCCGCCGCCGCCGCGCTTCGCTGGACGCACCTCGACCGACACCTGCGCCGCGCAGCGCCCGCCAGGCATCCCGACCACTACAGACCATTCTGACCGCACCGCCGCCACAATGCACTCTACTGACCGCCGCACCGCCTCCACGACGGACCCTTCCGACCTCATTCCGACCGCTATGGAAACTTCTGACCGCACTTTTACCACGACGAAGCTTTTTGACCTTACTCCCGCCGCTATGCGCCTCACTGCCGTCCCGAACCGATGCAGCTTCACTACGTAATATACGTGATATGCGCAGTTTCACGAAGGTGCTCCCGGTGTGCTCAAACGTAGATCGATATTTTACTCTTTTTATTTTTTTATTTTTTTTTATAGTGAATGTATAGACGATGACCTCAGTAGCGTAACGGTTGTGAGTCTATCCGTATATTAAATAGATTTCGGTTGAGATCGAAATGAAAATAAATAATATAGATACATAGTATTTTTTACTGGACCGGCTGTATGCATTTTTATTAGAATGTGCATTTATATGTAGCGGCCTCACGCACGTAAAGTCCCATTGAGACTTGTATAGTAAGAGTTAGTCGTCTGACATCTACTGATAAAACTAACGACCGGCTTCTAGAAATATGATTAAAGTAAAACTGATTTGAGATCAGTATCCATTGTTGTGATTACGCGTCTATTGCTCCATCATCAAAAGGTTGACGGCTGATTACTAAATATATATTCAACCTTCGAGGAACTGGTTGTAAAAAAGCTACAGCTGACTATAATAGAATAATATCAGCACTTATATTACTATTTCGATATGAAAATACCGTCTAGCAAGTCGCAGGTTTGACTCAACATATGACATAAATAATAGATTACATTATATCTCAAGTATAACTAGTACACACCAAGATGTCTTGTGCTTTATTATCTAAGCTCTAAGGAGTGCTGGATGATGCTAATGTATAGTCAGTATAAAGCCATCAGCAGTTTTTGCTCGTTGAAAGATGTAACCTCCTAATTAAGATCTATGTTGAATAGAATGTTGTCATATTGCCATTTTGTCAGTAGATGAAATAATACATTCACTGATTGATGTACTTCTAATACTATATAGCAGAATATATGAAAAAAATTATTAAATATTATTTTATTTTGAAATATAATAAATTACACACAACTTAAAAACTAAATAATCTTCTATTTATAAATATGTTGGGTAAATTAATAAATGAATTCCTTGTAGATGAATTCTCCCTATTTCGGGTTCTTATCCGATTAGATTTTCATATGTATATGAAATAGTACGATCAGTGAATGTGTTAATGAAGTTTGAGCTTCATTAAGCGTACATAGCTCCAGTCATAATTAGGTCGTATGTCGCCAGCTGGTTCTTACGCTTTGCGATCATGATTAAATGATTTAATGAATTGTTAATTAAGAATTAAATATTTGTGACAAATTGGTGCCTTTCATTTTAAAATAATACACATTTAAAACCCTACAGAGTACAGACACCGTTTTGTTTTATTGTATATTATAACTGATGATTTTTAGACTTCTTCGTATTGGTTTTATGGTTACTTAATCTTTTATTGATTTTTAAAACTCATGGTAATTGTATCACACTTTAGTGTTTTTTTGTTTTTTAAACATTGCTAATAACATTGCATAGATAATATAATTCAAAGTACGTTACGCATCACACACATCTGTAATAGTTGAATATTTATATATGAATATTTAAACTTCAATTATTGTTAGCCTTTTATTATTGATAATATTTTATCTGTTTTTTTTGTATTTTAGATTTTATTTTTGATTTATAAGTCTTGTTGAAGTACATTTTTACCATCAATATTTGTACCTTTCACCAGCACCAATAAAAGCTCGTCCACGCGATTGGATTGCACGTTGCCACAGATAGACACACAGATACACAGATCAAACTTATAATACCCCTCTTTTGGGTCGGAAGTTAAAAAACAATATAGTACGCAAAATACTATATTTTCATCGCCAATTAAATTTTTGTGTATATTTTTATTTACTGTGACTGGCCAATTTTCTAACCCCCGACGTGAAAACAAAGGGGTTAACAATGTTATAAGTTAAACGAGTATATTTGTGTTTGTTTGTGATTCGATTTAAACGTATTTGATTGCAATTTTTTTATATAGAAAGGCGTGCCTGTTCAGATATTTCTAGCTACGTTGTGTAGAAATAAAAGCAGTAAAAGATAGGATAATATATTGCAACCTAAGGTCTGACTTGGCTAGTCTCATATACGAATTTTGTTATAAACATCGCATTCTAAATCTAAGTTCCTATTTTATTTGTCCAAACATTTTTCTGGTATGTTTGGGATCAAACGGTCCGAGAATGAGCGTTGTTGGTAATTGATAATCTTTAACAATAAGGAAGACGTAAAACGCAACGCTGTTTAGATATACATATATTCAAATATCATTTCGTAAATTAAGTTGAAACAATATAACTGAAACAGTGCACCTTTCTACTCCGCAACTAATCGTGAAGTCAACAAAGAGCTGAGCACAGATAATAGGAAGATAATTGTTTATGCAAGTGGCCGCAGGCTCCAACCCAGTAGCGCCCGCAATACAGATAGGTAAATGAATATTTATGATGGGTGAGGTGGGTGGATTCGCTTTCAGTTACAGGGATGTTTTTATTTTGCATAATAATGTCCTAGCTATTTAATCGCTTTATAAATATCACCTATTATTATTAAATTATTAAATGTTACAAGTAGCGAGCAGAGTTTCAATAGGTAGGATAGACAGGTACATAATAGTATATAGGTAGGAAATAATTTGGTCTAGTTTAGTTGCAATGTCTATGAATCCTATGAATATTTTACAGAAAAATTGTATTTGCTAAAAATATGACAATCCCTACATAGTAAAAAAAACAGTAATTGTTATATTTATATAAATATAGAATGAAAAATACACCGATACGGGCAGGGATTCGAACCCGCGATCTCTGGGAAACCGTCCCGTCGCTTTTTTTATGTAATGCGGAAATGCTTGACTACATTCTACTTGATGGTAAGTGGATTGTAGGCTTAGGTGGTAAAGCGCATTACCCTAGCAACCTATTCACTCTTTTCTTGAAGACACCCACATTGTATTCGGCCGGAAATACCGATGCAGTCAAGCTGTTCCAATCCTTCGCTGTAAGAAGTAAAAAACACGTAGCAAAGCGCTTAGTTTAGACAGGTGGAATGTCCACATCAAAGGGATGAATACCTGCCGTGCGTCGGTACGTCATGCGATGGAAGGGGGCCGGGAGAATTAGGTCGTGTAATTCCTGCGCACACTCATCCAAATGTATCCTATAGAATACTGAGAGGCGAGCCATTCTACGCCAATGTGCCAATTTATGTGTTCAAGGCTGTGGAGGTCGGCTTCGACCAATTCGGGATCACCTATAAGCCTCTTTGCTCGTCGCTCAATTGAGTCCAAAACCGTAAGATGAGACTTTGCAGCACCAGCAAATATAGGACCACAGTACTCCACATACGACCGTATTCAGGGCTTTGTATAAAACAAGAAGCTGTCCCGATGTAAAGTATTGCCGAACCTTTGCAAGAAAGGCAAGCTTTGCTGCTGCTGCTCTTGCTCTGGACTCAATGAACCGATTGTGATGTGCCGACAGATGTGTTGTGCTCTCTGAAACAAGAGAGTTTCTGTCTGTGACGCTGAACACCTAGAGGGCAAGCTGCATCATGTCAAGCATGCCTTGTTCAACAACCACCTGCCCGTACCTCGCCAGCGTCGCAGAAACCACATCAAGCCACCCACAGTTGAGCGTCAACCGGCCCTACTACCATATGTGAAAGGAGTTACTGACAGAATCAGCAACATCTTAAAAAAGATTTCTATTAGAACTATCTACAAACCTCAAAGGAAAGTGAGCCAATTCTTGAGATCTATCAAAAGTAATATTCCTTTACAATATGCTGGAGTATATAAACTTGACTGCGATTGTGGCTTGTCATACATAGGTCAAACAAAGAGGAGCATCGGTAAAAGAGTTAAGGAACACATATCGGATATTAAGCATAGGCGTACATCGAAGTCTGCAGTGTGTGAACATACCATAGACAAGCCCAATCATTATATAATATTTGATAAACCTAAAATCCTCGCTAAAGAACAACGTTACATTCCAAGAATGGTTCGTGAGGCTATTGAAATTAAAAAACATCCTAATTTTAATAGAGAAGATGGTTGGGGATTATCTAACACCTGGGACCCTTTTTTGAAAAATATAAAATCCCATGTCTGTGACCGCAATGTAAGACCTCAAGATACTGTTAGTGCATTTTGTGTGAATCCTGAACTGTACGCCCGGAAGCTTAGAAACCGTTGGAGGTAGATGACTAATTAACTGACTTACCGACAGACACCTCCATCTCGTCTTACCGTGAACACGATTGCTGCAAAGCATTCGAAACGTCGGGTTAGATTTAAAATGTAAATTTAAAATTTAATTCAATATACGCGAGTTAAATCCGTAAAAATAGTTTTTATTTCGAGGTATGCCGAATGTTTTCGGTCTTGAGCATGACCATATTCGGCATTAAATCATGGGCGAGCTTTGCCACTGATGGGTACGTCAGCAAAAGTAATAAAATACTCCATTGCCTGATGCACCACATCGGTTATAGCCTCCGCGCAACTCAACGGATCCAAAGAAGAAAAACAGATCTGATGCTAAAGATAAGAAGCAAAAAAGTGCCGCACCTCATCCCAATCTGCTGACTTGTATTTCCATACTCGCCTAACAAAACAAACACCAACTCAAAGTCAGACCGGTTCGCCAACGCACGGCAGCTGCTTAGAAACATTTCCCATAAACGGCTTCATCGAGCAACGTGCCGGAACACGACTAGATCGCTTTGCGACACGACTTGGCCCAATGGGTGGTCACTTTGCCGACGACCCGATGTTATGGTCTACCAATTGAGCTACCGTATCGCTGTCCGTCTCGGTGAATTAAGCATTCTATATGTGATCGTCTTTATCAGGATGGTTGTGATATCTTCCGAAAATCCTAACCAATGTTTCTAACTTAACAGTATAGATAAACATGAAAATATGCCACTACCGAAATTATTGTTTGAAAATATCTATAAACATGTATAGCCATGTTCAGCTTATTTAAATTTATATGAATATAGAATGAAAAATAAACCCCATAAAATCGTCCCGATCATTAAGTCAAGTCAAGCAATCATTAAGTCTGATGTAAGGCAAAAAAATATATTATTGTTAGTAGTATATAGTACACTGTACATATATAGGACGAACCCCATACGCCAAATAACATGTGGGTTAATTGGTTTGTTCAAGTTATAGACGTTCTTCTTTATTTGTTTTATTTATTCAAATACTGAGGAATGTTGACAACTGAAGTCTGAAAGCATACTCACGGCCAAACAAATGTCGGTAACAAACGGGTTCCTTTTATGTTTACCGCTACAAAACGGAAGCACTTGTCAACAACGTTTTTACACATTTTTGTAGTATTTGTATTCTTTTTATTTTTTATTTTTTTTTTTATACGATCTAGGGCAATGCTTGACTACATTCCACCTGATGGTAAGTGGAATGTAGTCTTAGATGGTAAGGCGCATTGCCCTAGCAACCTATTCACTCTTCTCTTGAAGACACCCACATTATATTTGGCCGGAAATACCGACGCAGGCAAATTGTTCCAGTCCTTCGCTGTACGCACTAAAAATGAGGAAGCAAAGCGCTTCGTTCGGACAGGTGGAATGTCCACAACAAAAGGATGGATACCTGCCGTGCGTCGGGACGTTTATTCTCTGATAACAATCATTCGGAAAAGAAGTCGTAGGTATGTAAACAATGAATTCGTTGCGTCGGGGGGCCGTTTAATAAAGGAAGAAATTAAAATGTAAGTAAGTTAACAAGGCAAATAAAGAAATTACAATATCGAATCGTATAGTCCTCAATGATTAACTTCGTAATATATACACTATCAACGTACGTACAACGGTCCCCCGACGCAACGAATTCAATAAGTACATACTAATATTATTTTTAATTTTTTTAAGCTTAACAACAATAGGATGAAATAAGGAATTAAAATTCATCTTAAAGACGAGGGCGAGTTCTAAAATTTAAACAAATGTTCGTATTAAATTAGTTATTTAACTCAAATCTTTTCCTGACTATTTCTTTCTCTTATCCGAAATAATCACTTTGAATGAAATCATCATATATCCTATTATATTCTTAGTGTTTGTTAAACATATTTTATTTTATAATATAGCTGAAAAGGTGCAAAATTTTATACATGAAATATTTACTTCGCTCGATTATATTTGGAGAAAAGACCTGACAAATACCGGCTAACCTCACCGTATTTAGGGTCCGCCCAATTCAAAGTTAGTTTTAACTTCGAGTGTATTTTTATGTAACTTTATTAGCAAAAGGAGGTTTATGTTTAGGATCTTTGCGTAGATACTTACATTTGTATGTGTCTTTCTACACTCATTACTTGCAATACTAAATGTAAGTATAAACCAATTTTAATAAATTAATCGTTGTTAAATTCGTGTAGCATGAGAATCAGTAATTAAAAAAAATGTGTTTGTGTCATACTTTTGCATTTAATAATATAAGTTTATATTTTATAATATCCGTTAGAACACAAGTATATAAAAATTATAGATTGATGAGGGTTCAAATTTTAATTGCGTCTCAATCGGATTTTTATTTTGGTTATTTTCTAGTATCAGAGCGTTTTGTGCTACATATACCTATTATTAATTTTGTTATTCCGTAGTCAATCTCCTTGTTAACAATGTGCAATATTAGTTTGGGGAATATGGTTTCACAACAAGCTTTTACTATTTTTAAATCAAAATATATAACAAATAAAATTTACGCATTGTTAAATTCCAATAGATTTTCGGCAAAATCCTATGAATCGAGTTTATTCTTTTGATTGACTATGTAGATATAAACTTGAAAACTATTGTTTGGACTGTAACATTGTTAGAACAGTAACGTAACGCGTTATTGGAACCTGTCTGCCGGCACATGTTACGATTTTTCTGTTAGTTATTTATGCAAGAATAATAATTACCTACACGAAAATCTGCATAACTTGAGTTGATAGTTGCAAGTATTTGCAAGTATAATTTATGATATTATTATTGTAGCCCGAGATGACTAGAATATAACCCATGTTTACATAGAATATTTTAAAAAATATTGTCCGGTCTTGGTCAGCGAGGGTATTAAATAAAAGTCAAAGCTGTCAAACTGTGGGATAGAATCGACGGGGGGTTAGAGGCTGTCCGATTCGCTCCCGAGAGATAAGACTACGATTTTGTAGGTCAGTTGGAAATACGTGAGCCTATTATTAGGAAATAAAATTGTTTGAAGAACAACCGAGAGATAGCAGTGGTTACAAATACGTCAAACATTTTAATGGGATTAATTTTAATATTTTCATTGCTTATCGATGGATAGTATTAAAACGAGATTATTCCCGGGTATGCATAGGCTATTTAATAAAATAGCTTTTTTAGGGTATATATTATTAATGCCTTAAAATTATAGCGTGACTTAAAGGACGAGTACTGCCATCTACTCCGGGATAGAATGCCACCTTTTAGAATTATCGTTACTACATAAGATTATTTCGTATTGTAGGTACATACCTCCCGCAAAGGATTAACTAGTCCTTCGAACCACAAATTTATATTTATACATACTACATTATTTGTGGAAACAAACTTAAAGTAATCTAACCACGGAATGAAACACTAGTTAGTTTATAAATGCAAATATTGGATAAGCGGTATGAAAAAAGTAAGCCAATCTTTCAATACGAGATAAAAAAAAAACTAAAAATTTTATTCTATATATTCAAAATTTAACTAAGCTTAACATTATTTCTTTACTGCTAGGTATAGTGCGCAAGATGTACCAAAGTTTACCCTCTACAATCGGTAATCCTCGGTTTATAAATCATTCTCATTACGTCAAACTATTCTCTGATAGTCAATATGCTTCCCAGCTATCTTTACCTATTATATAATAATATATAATATCAGCAGTGAGACAGATAGGATGCATTCGCTATTGCATTATGATGTGTTGCAATGGCGGTTGCAAACTCGGCCCGACCATCAAAGTATCATAGAGACACACCATTAGCGCCCCGGTCTGAAACGAGGAGTATGGGACTGATGCATTATTTATTTATTTATTTATAACACTTTATTGTACACAAATAGCTAAGTATAAAACAAAAACAGTGGAAAAATCAAAACATTCGGTACAAAGGCGGCCTTATCACTAAAAGTGATCTCTTACAGGCAACCCACCGGTAAAGGACAATTTTATTATATTAGGCAGTATTTAGTGCATAAAATAATTAACTAAAACATATTACTTATATACATATTACGTCGATAACTTGTACAAAATTACATACACATACATACTAACATATACATATACTAAATATATATTATTAAAAATATACACTAATAAATACTTTATATGCTATTACACACCATATAATACATATTACTACTATGTGATATATAAATATAAGAAATTTTATAAAGCTAACAAGTGGTTTTTAAGTTAATTAATTGATTAAGCATTAATACCTCCTAGCTCTCTTAATTTTTGCTGAGTGGCTAAAGATGTGTGTGGTCTAGTCTTATCGTGTTGAAAGACAACATCCTTTCTATTGGTTAATGCCGGCCCGGTTAATAGGACAATAAACGTAGTAACAATTTTAAAATTTTAAATCAGTATCTGAGATAAATGAATTACTAAACACTCTACTTGTCATTTGTATCGAAACAATCTGTACCATAAGTGGAAAACAAGTAACAGTACACAGACATAAAAAAGCCTTCTAAAATATGATACCATATTTAATCTTAATAATTGATATTTCGCTCGTGAGCGTACTGTACACACACAACCACGGATTAATAATGTTTGTTGCTTGAAATATATATGTTCATTTACATCTTTGTCTCTGTATAGAGTAAAATAGTATTCATAATTACACTATATAGTGGTTTAATTTTGTATTTCCTTTAAGATGTTTATTATTTACATCGCCGACATTATATTATAGTTCTCTACTTCTTAATATATATCGGTAGTCGTAAGAAAATAATTATTAGAAAAGTGTCGAGGTAAAGGACTGATTTAAAAAAATAATTTTCTATTGTTGAAAATATGAAAATGCTTATTGAAAACGAATATTCATACATATTGTTTTAAGTTAGAGAAAAATAACCAACTAATTAATTCAAATTACGATGAAATAAAAACTAACTTTTTGAGATAATAAAACATTTTATTTATCAAAGACTAATTAGAATAATTGCTCATTTTGCTACGGCCATTCATATCGGGTTTTCTTAGAGAGCCACAATGTTAGAATGTTATAATGTTATGAAATATTAATATTTCGTATTTTTTTTTATAACACATATATTATTTTTTAGTTAACTTTAATTGTAAATCAATAATAAAGAAGATTAATCATCACGACTAAATTATATACAGATATGTTAATAAAATATCGTAATATTATAAAAAGGAACCATTTCACGCTGAGTGAAAAACAATTATTAATAACTTAATTTTGTTTTAGTTAATAAGGATTGAACGTTAAATTATTGATTAAAAAGTATCTCTTTATAAATCACGTAACACAAAATAATCACGTATTTTAGCGAGTTTGAGGAAATGAACCTTAAGGCAAATAATTAATTTAATGGGGAGAGGCAATAATTTAGCGAATAGCAAGTGATGTGGAAAGTTTAGACGCTTATTTTGCTTCAGGTATAATTGAATGGTTCTAATTAAAATGCAATTAGTCTCTAGAATTAGAGTTTTAACATGGATTTCAAGGTTTCATTAATTAAAATTTAATAAAAGCAATTTCACGCCAACGAAATAACATGCTATATTTCTCGTCACTTGCATAGAAATGCCTTGCAATGTTAATTTTAAGTAAACTTGAATATGTTATTATATCCGTAATATAAGACGTAAGGTGTGTGTGTGTGTGTGTGACTTCGGTGTGGTGTGACTTCTAATATACTTTGTAACCCGCGACCCAGAAAGAGGGGTGTTTATAAAAGCAATTGTCTCGAAAATGTTGAGCTTTTATTCATGCCGGTGAAACGTTTTCATGCAATATTGATAGTAATAATAGTAAAGTCACTTGCTTTACTAGCGTACTTTTTTTGTAATGTTGTGTATATTGATGTATACAGTTGTGTATTTTTTTGTTGTTCGTTTATAATACTTTGCACTAGAGTTTATATTATTTTATAAAAGAAAACCAATACAATTATTATTTAGAAATATTTATTAAAAAAAAAATATACAGGGTTATTTATAATTAGTTGACCGACTCTTGTAGGCAGTCTCTCTGCAACAATCTCAACAACATTTGTTCTACAACTTTTTAAAAATCTTGATAAACAACACAATAAACACGAAACAAAATAACTCTATCTTTTACTTATTACTCTGTATTTTGTAAGAAGTGCTTAAAGGGTCAGAATTGATGTCAGTTCAGAGGCAACAAATAAATTTTGTATGAGAAAATTAAAATTTTAAAAACTATTAATTTTAAAAAGTCGTAGAACAAATGTTGTTACGATTGATGAAGAGAGGCTACCTGCCAGAGGTGGTCAACTAATTAAAAATAAACCTGTACATATATTTGTTTTCTACAAAGAAACTAAATATGGTTATATTATTATTATTATACTAGCGGACCCGACAGCCGTTGTCTTGTACACGCGTCTTTAATTTAAGAAATCAAACTTTAAAAAAAAAAAAATTAAAAAGTTATCACAATGTCTAAAGTCATTACATGTACATTTATCATAATTCGACCAATCGATACCGTATGAATATGTAAATAAAGATTTTTCTTTGAATAAATGAATTTGTTCCAATATTTTTTTTAATTTCACTTTTTACGTAGCGAAGCACGTATCGGGGCCCTAGTACTAAATATTTTTCTTATTTCTATTGCAACGCCAACTGTCAGGTCAAACTATAATTAAAATATAATATTATTTAATATTTGACATTGCCATGGTAACGCAGTCCGTCGGAACCAATGTGAAACATTCCAAAACCACCACCTACTTACACATTAAAAATTAATCAAAAAACCATTTTCCAGTGGACCAAATTGTGAATCTAAACAATTCTCAAGTCCCCTTGAACACACACAAAGAATTTCATAAAAATCGTTCGTCGTTTAGGAGGAGTTCAGTGACATACACACGCACACAAAAAATATGTATATAAAGATATGATTGTTCTCTAAATATGTCAGTGAAAGTAAATCAGCATCGGATACTACAACAAAGACATAAGCTACAATTCTCAACTCACAAAATTCTACATTTCAGTAAAGACATTCTAAATTGGCTAGAAAAATCTAGACTATTTAATATGACATAACTCGCGAAAGAGATAGCGTCACCTATTTCACATTACAACGCCCTCAGTATACTATCAAACAAATACATTAACCATTTACCTACAATTTTCTATGTCTTGAAATCAATTTTTTAAATGTAACTCATTTTTACCAGTTACAGGTGTATATATATATATATATATATATATAGAATTTTCGGCTGCAAATAAACAGACATCTCATATCTGACCCTTTGTCATCATTACCAAAAGTCTACTGCAACATTAGCAAAAGCAATGCACCAAACAATTATATGATTCAGGAAAACCAAATATCGTAACTATCTTCTATGACATTGAGTCCAATCAGGACTGCAGTTAACTACAGCTACGCAGCACCACCTACAAAATTGTTACAGACTCTGCTAAATATAGATACTAGATAAACTATATCTGAAGAATATAATTTGTAAAACTACTGAGTAATAAAGATATCTGAGAACTCTATAATGTATCTGTTTCGCAATCATTTATCATAAAGTTAACGTCGAAGAGCAAAAACTTTTTAGATTTTCTCGAACTCCTGCTTCTGACGTCTGTCATATTTTTTATATAAAAGTTTGCAGCATATCTTATAAGTCATGGTCTAGTTCGGAAGTTACAATAAAGATAAGAAAGAAAATTTATTGAAATATACATAACTTTTATCTATTCCATTTTATCTCACGCAAGGTATAAAAGTATACATCTTTCTACGATCTTTCCAACCATTAGTTTTAATATTGACAGCTAAAATAGAGACGTCCAAATGGCATTTCTGAATCTTTTTCTAAAAACAATGAATTTTATTTACATACAAGTTTTAATCAAATAATCATATTAATATTCCTTTATTACTTAAGTTTTTGCTTCGTTTTATATATACGAACAGACGTTCAATTATGTAAAAAAATGAAAAAAGTGAAAAAGCTAAAAATTACCATCCTACATAGCTTAGCCATTGGATCGATTATATAATATCGAATTCCAAAGGAGAGTTGACGGCAGGCCAGCCTGTATAATATAAAAATCTATGCAGGCCAGTCTCAACAATAATATTACGTGAAAATTATCTTACAACACCCTAATGTCATTTATGACACTTTTTAATCAATTCAGCAGTCGTGGACTCGTAGACCGTAGACCATGGATCGTAGACCGTGTACCGAAATACATACTAGTACTGGCCGGTGCTGTGGACGTTAAAAATTTACGCCATGTTGGTGAAACGTTCCGAAATATGGCCAGCGCAGAGAACTTTGACAGCATAAATTGACACTATTCACAGAGTATTACATTTCCTAGTATTACAAATTACTTATTAGTCTGTGACTACGTATTTATTTCTAACGTATCTGTTTCGACAAAGTTAATAAAGTTTAAAGTAAAGTTAGTAAAGTTTAACTTTACTAATAAAATTTTCCAAGACAATGGAGTTATAAAGCAATTACTACAGTTAGTGGTGTTGATCAGATATTCAATTCTAAAAAAGTACATAAATTATTTAATAAGACTAATAACAATTTTTGAAACTTGTACACAGTGATGGTATTTTTGCTATCTATTCCCGCCACATTAGGATTCACAGAGAGTTTACTGCGTTGAATTGTAAATGGTGAGACAAAAGAAACAAAATATCTTTAAACTTAATAAGAAGGAAAATGAAAAATGAATTATCTATTTACTTTAAATTAAAATTACGGCATAGATACTGTGCAATTGTGTAACTGTAACTCTGATAATAATTTATAAAACTTGCAATTATAAAGAATATATATTTTTCAAATATAACAATGAAGAAAATAAAGTTGTACTTTATTTATTTGACCACTACAATATGTATTTTTCCTCTTACCTGTTACTTGACTAATAAAAGTAGCAAAAACGTGTCAACTCTTATTACTGTTGTAATATTACTCTGCATTTGCTGATGTCTTCACAGAGTACTATAAAGTTTTTCTCACCAGTACAATATAGCCTACACCAGTGAAATATGGCGTAGGTGTCATATTTTTCTTGGTGGTAGACCATAACATCCGGTCGCCGGCAAAGTTACCACCCATCGGGCAGAGTCGTGCCGCAAAGCGACCTAGTCGTGTTCCGGCACGTTGCTCGATGAAGCCGTTTATGGGAAATGGGTCTGAACAGTTGCGGTGCGTTGGCGAACCGGTTTGACGTCGGGTTGGTGTTTGTTTTGTCGGGTGTCTAGTCGAGGAGGGTAGCGGGATCCGAAGCGACGGCTTTCCGCTGGCCGCCCGCAGATAGTTGGGGGCCCAATTAGTGGGTTAGCCACCCACGAAAGGCTGCCCCGCCAGCTGCGAAAAATCCCAGGGTGGCTCCATCGTGCTGGTTGGCGACCAGTCGAGGAGGCCCGATGGCGATCCCTGGGGGGGTTCGGGCGTCCCCGCAGTCTCCAGACTAGTCTCCCAGTGGCAAGACATCACCAATTTCGACGTCGGGTTCGATATGCACCGCCTCGTTCAACTGCCATTTCCCATCCCTATTCACTTTTATATTTATTTTTTTATGAAAAAGTTTAAAAAAGAGAATAAGTTAAAGCAGCGGTTGCACTCCTCCTCATATAAAGTGCACCTCACTAATATAAGGGGTTTGCACTCAAATCTTTTAGCTGTCCACCACCACCTGGAGACAGAGCAGCCGCACTTGCTCTTTTTGACGGAGACGCAGATACAATGTCCTTTGAGCGCTGCATACTTGGATTATCCCGGTTACTCGTTAGAGCACAACTTTCGCTCACGGGCCGGAGTCAGTGTGTACGCGCGGAACGACCTCTGTATTCAGCGTCTCCGTCACCTTGAAGACCCCACTTTTTCTTCCCTATGGGTTTTAGTGGACACAGGAAACGAAAAAATCCTGTATTCCTGTGTCTACCGTTCGCACAGCGGTGACCAGGAGACAACTCGTTTATTTGAGTATCTCAGTGAGGCTGCAGATATGGCTCTGCATCAGTACCCTTCGGCGCAGCTCGTCTTTCTGGGGGACTTTAATGCCTGTCATCAGGACTGGCTGTTCCCGTACCAGAAGACCGACCATGCTGGAAGAGAAGCGCGGAACTTTGCGTTGTCCCTGGACCTCTTTCAGCTGGTGAGGCAAGCGACAAGGGTACCAGATGTGGTAGGCCATACAGCCAATTGCCTGGACCTTCTGCTGACAACTGATCCGGACAGGTATCGTGTAGAGGTCTCGTCCCCCTTGGGAACCTCCGATCACTGTCTGGTGAAATCTGTATTTACATATTCCCCACCAGCTTTCGAACCACATGGTGTTAGGCGAGTATGGAAATACAAGTCAGCAGATTGGGATGAGATGCGGCACTTTTTTGCGTCTTATCCTTGGCGGCAGGTCTGCTTCTCTTCTTTGGATCCGTCGAGTTGCGCGGATGCTATAACTGATGTGGTGCATCAGGCAATGGAGTATTTTATTCCTTTTGCTGACGTACCCATCGGTGGCAAAGCTCGCCCATGGTTTAATGCCGAATGTCGTCATGCATATGACCGAAAACATTCGGCATACCTTATTTGGGCTGATGCTCGAAGCCGCAAAACTCCGGATGTAAGTATAAAGAAGAGAGCCTTTAACCAAGCTGCCAAGTCCTACAAAAAGGCATTGCGGAAGGCTCGTCTCGATCGAATCGCTAAGAATGGCGAAAAGCTCTCTGCCAGACCAACTGGCAGTCGAGCTTTCTGGTCTCTTGCGAAAGCGATCGAGTCGAATTTCTGCCAACCCTCACTGCCTGCTCTGCTGAAGCCGGATGGATCCCTGGCCCACACAGCAACAGAGAAAGCAAATGTATTTGCTTCTCTGTTTGCTGATAATTCGCATCTAGACACTGGCAATGCTTCTCCAGCACATCTTCCTCACTGCGGTATTTCGATGCCTGAAATCCGCATCACTAACAAAGAGGTATGGAGAACATTGTGTCGTTTAGATGTGAATAAAGCCAGTGGTCCTGATGGTATACCAGCCATTCTGCTCAAAACATGCGCAGCTGAGTTGTCACCTGTACTGACACGTTTGTATCGTCTCTCTTTCATGACTGGAATAGTGCCGAAATCCTGGAAGCTTGCTAATGTGCAACCCGTGCCCAAAAAAGGCAGCCGTGCCGACCCTGTCAATTACAGACCGATTTCAATCACCTCCATACTCTGCAAGATTATGGAACGTGTATTGAACTCGCGCCTACTAGCATACCTAGAAGGTAACGATCTCCTCAGTGACCGACAATACGGGTTTCGCCGTAATAGGTCTACTGGGGACCTCCTAGTGTATGCTACACACATTTTAGGCGAGGCCATCGAGAAGAACGGAGAAGCGCTCGCCGTCTCTCTGGACGTCTCGAGGGCATTTGACAGGGTCTGGCATGCGAGCCTTATAAGCAAGCTTTCAGCGTTCGGTATATCTCCTGGTCTGATCGGCTGGGTAACGGACTTTTTGAGCCAGAGATCTCTCCGAGTAGTTGTTGACGGGTGTTCCTCGGAACCCTTGAAAATAAATGCCGGAGTGCCTCAGGGGTCCGTTCTTTCTGCAACTCTTTTTTTGCTGCACATTAATGATCTGTTGAAGCCCGGTATCTATGGGTATGCAGACGACAGCACAGTTGTAGAAAGATATCTGCCGAGTACTCGGGCTAGTCGAGATCAAGTACAGTCCGAAAGAGAAGCCATGGTGCAACGTTTGAATGACAAACTTCAGGCAGTCTCCGCATGGAGCAATGCCAATCTTGTCAAGTTCAACGCCACCAAAACGCAGACGTGTCTGTTCACCGCCAAAAAGAGCCCTTTCACCTTGGCTCCTACTTTCCAGAATGTATCCTCGGAATACAGTGACCGGCTTCAGTTGTTAGGCTTAGAGATTTCCTCGAACCTCAACTTTGGTCGGTTCATTGAGTCCAGAGCAAGAGCAGCAGCAGCAAAGCTTGCCGTTCTTGCGAAGGTTCGGCAGTACTTTACACCGGGACAGCTTCTTGTTCTATACAAAGCACAGATCCGGTCGTGTGTAGAGTACTGTGGTCACATATTTGCTGGTGCCGCAAAGTCTCATCTTGCGGTTCTGGACTCAATTGAGAGGCGAGCAAAGAGGCTTATCGGCGATCCCGAATTGGTCGAAGCCGACCTCCAAAGCCTTGAACACAGGCGTAAAATTGCTAGCCTCTCAGTATTCTATAGGATACATTTTGGTGAGTGTGCGCAGGAACTACACGACTTAGTTCCCCCGTCCCCCTTCCATCACCGGACGTCCCGACGCACGGCAGGTATCCATCCTTTTGTTGTGGACATTCCACCTGTCCGAACGAAGCGCTTTGCTTCCTCATTTTTAGTGCGTACAGCGAAGGACTGGAACAATTTGCCTGCGTCGGTATTTCCGGCCAAATATAATGTGGGTGTCTTCAAGAGAAGAGTGAATAGGTTGCTAGGGCAATGCGCCTTACCATCTAAGACTACATTCCACTTACCATCAGGTGGAATGTAGTCAAGCATTGCCCTAGATCGTATAAAAAAAAAAAAAAAAAAAAAAAAAACGTCATTAGAACTGGCACTGGCCAGTGCCAATTACACACCAGTATACTGATACGTACGTAGTTTATAGTATGTAACTTGCTGTGCGTGCGGTGCGACTTCGTACGCGTAGTTTTCGATTTTGATAAAAAGTACCCTTTGTACTTACTAATGTATGTAAAAACTATAAACCTTCAAACTGGTAAGAAACAATGGTATGACAATAATTTTTAACTTCTTTTTTTGTTAACCGATTGTTAAAAAAAAACAAAATACAAAGTCAACCCCAAGACAATATATTCCCGAAAACAGCATCCAAATCAACTTAGGCTTAGAGTTTTCCTCGAACCTCAACTTTGGTCGGTTTGGTCGGGTCCAGAGCAAGTGCAGCAGCAGCAAAGCTTGCCGTTCTTGCGAAGGTTCGGCAGTACTTTACACCGGCACAGCTTCTTGTTTTATACAAAGCACAGATCCGGTCGTGTGTAGTGTACTGTGGTCACATATTTGCTGGTGCCGCAAAGTCTCATCTTGCAGTTCTGGACTCAATAGAAACGATCCCGAATTGGTCGAAGCCGGCCTTGAACACAGGCGTAGAATTGCTAGCCTCTCAGTATTCTATGGGGTACATTTTGGTGAGTGTGCGCAGGAATTACACGATTTTATTCCCCCGTCCCCCTTCCATCACCGGACGTCCCGACGCAAGGCAGGTTTTCATCCTGACATTCCATCTGTCCGAACGAAGCGCTTTGCTTCCTCATTTTTAGTGCGTACAGCGAGGGACTGGAACAATTCGCCTGCGCCGGTATTTCCGGCCAAATATAATGTTGGTGTCTTCAAGAGAAGAGTGAATAGGTTGCTAGGGCAATGCACCTTACCACCTAATAATAATAATAATAATAATACCAGGACAAATTACACACATTGATCTAACCCCTAAGTAAGCAAATTATTTGCTTGTGTTAAGGGTGTTAGACAACGATACAAATACATAGAAATACACATATAAATATTGAGAATATATTTAATAAACGACCAAACCCAGAAAACAGACATCTATGCTCATCACATAAATGCCTGTCTCCGCCGGGAATCGAACCCGAGCCCCATTGCGCCGTGACACGTTAGGCGTCTGCGCTAACCACTCGACCAACAGGGCGGTCAAGACCAACCTAAGACTACATTCCACTTACCATCAGGTGGAATGTAGTCAAGCATTGCCCCAGATCATATAAAAAAAGACTAATCCGTTTCTGAGATTAGCGTGCACAAACATACAGACATTCAAACGAACAGACAAAATGAAAAAAACATTTTTTTGGGTTCTCTTGCTTATATAAAGGTTATACGCTGAATGAATTTTTGAAAATAATTTTTTTTCGTGTTGTGTGCACATTTAAAAGACAAACAGATAAACAGACAAAGATTTTAAAAATGCTGAAAAAGGATTCTGTTAGTTATTACTTTACATCCTGTAGTCGAGTCATTTGGTCGAAAAAAAGGAGGTTACCTGGAAAGTTTTCCGGGAGTTTTGAAAATTGGTTATTTTATAGATTTCGGTATGCTCTTTTCGAATTTCAATTTTGCCACCTCGTATCTCCGCCGCTCGCGCCGCCATTTTGAAAAAATGGCGGCTAAAACCAGTTTTTTTAAAATATCTCCTTTCCAATGCATTTTTTGAAAATAAATATTTATATACAAAATTAAAGTAGAATAAATTTCCTACAATTTATGTATTTGTATTTTTTTCATAATATCAATAGTTTTTGGCGTACGAGCGTCACAAAGTATCTTCATCTACACCATCACGTGTTTTTGGTATTGAAGAAGCAGTGTGGGGTTTTGTGTTGGGTCCCTTTCTTTCGACTATTTAGACTATAGACATTGTATAGCCTCCATACTCTCGACTTTCAACGAAACATCTGTCGGTAGAAGTTACGAGAAGTATTTACTTTAGGCGGAGTCATCAGTATACCTTTATATGTATGTACGTCGTACAGTGTTGTTTGTGTTCTTAAAGCCAAACTGGACTACTGGTATATTTTTTAAAATATTTAATGTACAAAGGAGTAGTCTTTATCTCTACAGATTTATTACATGTATAGGATAAGATTTTCATGGTACCTATTACGTCATTGGCACAAATTGTCATAGCTTTTTTATTTCTTAACCGTTTTAGATGAAATAAACACTAAATATTAAGTGAAGATTGTGATAGTATATTCCTGAAAACCGCATTCAAATTGGTTAAGCCGTTTCTGAGATTACCGTGCACAAACATACAGACATACAGACAAACTGAAAAACCATTGTTTAGGATTCTCTTGCTCCTATAAAACCCCCCTATGATTTTTTTTAATTCCATGTACATGAATGGATCAGTGACAATTTTATTATATGTATAGATTGCTTTTAAGTTATTGGGAATATTCGCGCTTAATGACCTTGGCTTTATCGACCGTGAAACACTACTAATAACATTATATTTCTAGTCTAATAGTCCATGTCTCTTAATCACAAAGGTGTTATTTAAGCGTGAATTGTGGCTAAATACTTCAATATATGTACCTAATGATTATTGATTACATTAATTCTAAATTACAGAGTGATTGATTTTTTATTGTTTTGAATATCAACCCTATTTAAAAGAAAAAAAGGTTTACTGTTGTGAATATGTAATGGTGTTGAAATTTTATAAAGTCATTTGTATATTTTGATAAGAATGATCTAATAGTCATTAAAGTGATTTTTTTTGTAGACCGTTCTTCTTTTTTTTTACTTATATCTTACCTCATTACAGCATTAAATCATTTTTTACTCAAATAAATACTGTGACTATTATCAAGAAAAGCCTTTTATTATTAATAGAAAGGTGTTTTGAGAAAAATAAGCTATAACTGAAAATATTTTTTTTTTCAAAGTAATGAACTATTTTAAATTTTAAAGGCAACATTATAATGATTTTAAGAGTTTCATATGATATCGAGGGACTAACCCAACCGCAACCGCAAGCCACAAAATGGCATCGGAATGAACCAAATGTTATGAATAATGGAAACACATATTTTATATTATTTCGGCATTTAGCACTTTATAAAATTAAAAGTCGTTTATTTTAGATAAAAAACAAAAAATTATAATATTTTTTTCTATAAACACATTTGTTATTCCATAAAACAACAAATCATTATTATTACAAAAAAAAAAATTAATAAAAACATCCGATGCAAAAACACCTCTAAACAGAATAAAAATAATATTATTATGTACTTATTGAAGTCGTTGCGTCGGGGTACCGTAGTACGTACGTTGATGATGGTGTCTATTTTACGAAGTTAATCATTGAGGATTTATACTATACGATTCGGTATCGTAATTTCTTTATTAGCCTCGGTAACTTACTTGCATTTTAATTTCTTCCTTTATTAAACGGTTAAACTCGCGCCTGAAGTATGAAGAATTTGACAGTTTGGTGATAGCTCACCATTGACTAATAATTATAGACTTTTCTATCGAATACTTAGAATTAGCGATAGCGATAACTATGTCAATATGGCTACAAACGAAGCGCTTTCTAAAATTGATATCGCTAAGTCGATAACAAATTTTAGAAATAGCTTCGATTCTCAATGTATGTAATATGGCTAGGCCGGCAGGGATAAGTAAAATAATTTGTGGTTGTGGCTTTGATAGGAGGATAAAGTACGACAACCCGATATTAAGGATGAGGAGGGAATATATAGAGAGAACAAACGAAATCAAAATCCTGGGGGTCACCATTGACTCCAAGCTCACCTTTGCGCGGCACATTTCACTGACAACGCGCAAAGCCCTGACCATCTATGGGCAGATATCTCGCGCCGCAAAGGTGACATGGGGTCTAAACTCGGACATCATCAGGACCATATATACAGCGGTGATAGAGTCTATCATATCGTATGGTGCAGCGTTGTGGGCATCAGAACTCTGCAAAGTTTATGTGCAAAAACAGCTGTCGGCTGTACAGAGAGGATTTGCGCAGAAGATTGGATGAACACACCGCAATGTATCCAAGCACGCGGCCACAATATTGGCAGGTATTCTTCCCTTAGACCTGCGAATAAGAGAGCGCGCCCAAATCTACGAGATCCGGAGGGGGCACCCCCTGGAAGAACTAACAGACGAATACAGCCTGGAACCCCGTGTCTTCTCCCTTCGAGCTTCCCCACCCGGCGCACCGCAGAAAGGTGCATGCCTAGAAGAGCTGACTCCCAACACAGTAAGGGCCCACAATATTACAGGAAAGGAAATTTTTGACATATGGCAGTAAGATCCAAGGCTTAGTGGGGGCAGCCCTTACTATATGGGAGGACGGCAGGGAAGACTACTTCAGAAAAGTTCGCCTGGCGAAGCACTGCACGGTGTTCCAGGCAGAAATGCTGGCAATCGCGATTGCCACTGAAACCATCGTCAAGAAAAATTGGACCACAGCAAATATCTTTGTGGATTCCAGATCCTCTCTGGATGCACTAAATGCGGACCCAGTGCTGTACCCACTTGCGCTCAGAACCATAAGAAATATCCAGGAAGTCACCCAACAGGGAAACACCATAAGACTCTTTTGGGTCAAAGCGCACGTTTACCGTTTACCTGGCAATGAGAGCGCGGACAGCCTGACCAAGGACGCAGCCAGATATACGAAGAGAAAGCCATGCTATGACAAACTCCCCGTCTCGTATGCCAAAATGGCAATAAGGAAGCACACGATAGACACCTGGCAAGAGCGCTACTCATCGGGAGAGACTGCAGCGGTTACCAAGGCCTTCATGCCTGACGTCAGACAAGCTAAAAAGACCGTGACAAGACTTGAAAAAGACTCATTTACCTCGCAGATCCTTACCGGACACGAGGGGTTTGCGGGGTATTTACACAGATTTAAACTTACTGACGACCCGACCTGCAGGTGTGACGACATCACTGAAGAGGAAATTATCCACCTGCTCACCGAGTGCCCCAGGTTCATGACAAAGAGACATGGACTGGACATGACGATAAGCAGACAAAACTTACCCGACATCATGAGGAACCCTGGAGCACTTGAGATCTTCATGCGGTACTGCCGTCACGTAGGAGGAAGAATTATAAACGAAAATAAAAACTGACAATCAACCCAAGGACAAGCAAATATGCCCTGGCTCCATGTGGCACCACATGGTTGCCCCAGGACCCGACACCACAAACAACGAAATTGCAGAGGGCATCCTGAAATGCCATCTCTGCAATCGACGATCTGAACGACGGAGGGAGCATCACGATCACGACGCACACTCGGACGCAGGCCACATTGTGCTAATGTGGCCCCGGCATGGTTAGATGACCTGTAAACAGCTATCTAGAAATGAACAAAGTAGAAATAGAGTAATATATTTGACAGCAAATAACCATTAATCAACAAAAGTAATATACCTGTTAAATATACATTACTTAAACATATTATTTTAATGGTTATTATTAAATTATAATATGAACGTGTTGACGGATACGTCGGCAGTATGACATGATATGAACATTCGGCTGGTACCAATCTTTTGTAGGGTCTTGAAAATTATGGATGGCTCTACGCGGTCCATCTACAATAGCTATTAAAATATTAATTCATTTCATATTATAATTTAATAATAACCATTAAATTTTTTTTTTTTTTTTTTTTTTTTTTTATACGATCTAGGGCAATGCTTGACTACATTCCACCTGATGGTAAGTGGAATGTAGTCTTAGATGGTAAGGCGCATTGCCCTAGCAACCTATTCACTCTTCTCTTGAAGACACCCACATTATATTTGGCCGGAAATACCGACGCAGGCAAATTGTTCCAGTCCTTCGCTGTACGCACTAAAAATGAGGAAGCAAAGCGCTTCGTTCGGACAGGTGGAATGTCCACAACAAAAGGATGGATACCTGCCGTGCGTCGGGACGTCCGGTGATGGAAGGGGGACGGGGGAACTAAGTCGTGTAGTTCCTGCGCACACTCACCAAAATGTATCCTATAGAATACTGAGAGGCTAGCAATTTTGCGCCTGTGTTCAAGGCTTTGGAGGTCGGCTTCGACCAATTCGGGATCGCCGATAAGCCTCTTTGCTCGCCTCTCAATTGAGTCCAGAACCGCAAGATGAGACTTTGCGGCACCAGCAAATATGTGACCACAGTACTCTACACACGACCGGATCTGTGCTTTGTATAGAACAAGAAGCTGTTCCGGTGTAAAGTACTGCCGAACCTTCGCAAGAACGGCAAGCTTTGCTGCTGCTGCTCTTGCTCTGGACTCAATGAACCGACCAAAGTTGAGGTTCGAGGAAATCTCTAAGCCTAACAACTGAAGCCGGTCACTGTATTCCGAGGATACATTCTGGAAAGTAGGAGCCAAGGTGAAAGGGCTCTTTTTGGCGGTGAACAGACACGTCTGCGTTTTGGTGGCGTTGAACTTGACAAGATTGGCATTGCTCCATGCGGAGACTGCCTGAAGTTTGTCATTCAAACGTTGCACCATGGCTTCTCTTTCAGACTGTACTTGATCTCGACTAGCCCGAGTACTCGGCAGATATCTTTCTACAACTGTGCTGTCGTCTGCATACCCATAGATACCGGGCTTCAACAGATCATTAATGTGCAGCAAAAAAAGAGTTGCAGAAAGAACGGACCCCTGAGGCACTCCGGCATTTATTTTCAAGGGTTCCGAGGAACACCCGTCAACAACTACTCGGAGAGATCTCTGGCTCAAAAAGTCCGTTACCCAGCCGATCAGACCAGGAGATATACCGAACGCTGAAAGCTTGCTTATAAGGCTCGCATGCCAGACCCTGTCAAATGCCCTCGAGACGTCCAGAGAGACGGCGACCGCTTCTCCGTTCTTCTCGATGGCCTCGCCTAAAATGTGTGTAGCATACACTAGGAGGTCCCCAGTAGACCTATTACGGCGAAACCCGTATTGTCGGTCACTGAGGAGATCGTTACCTTCTAGGTATGCTAGTAGGCGCGAGTTCAATACACGCTCCATAATCTTGCAGAGTATGGAGGTGATTGAAATCGGTCTGTAATTGACAGGGTCGGCACGGCTGCCTTTTTTGGGCACGGGTTGCACATTAGCAAGCTTCCAGGATTTCGGCACTATTCCAGTCATGAAAGAGAGACGATACAAACGTGTCAGTACAGGAGACAACTCAGCTGCGCATGTTTTGAGCAGAATGGCTGGTATACCATCAGGACCACTGGCTTTATTCACATCTAAACGACACAATGTTCTCCATACCTCTTTGTTAGTGATGCGGATTTCAGGCATCGAAATACCGCAGTGAGGAAGATGTGCTGGAGAAGCATTGCCAGTGTCTAGATGCGAATTATCAGCAAACAGAGAAGCAAATACATTTGCTTTCTCTGTTGCTGTGTGGGCCAGGGAACCATCCGGCTTCAGCAGAGCAGGCAGTGAGGGTTGGCAGAAATTCGACTCGATCGCTTTCGCAAGAGACCAGAAAGCTCGACTGCCAGTTGGTCTGGCAGAGAGCTTTTCGCCATTCTTAGCGATTCGATCGAGACGAGCCTTCCGCAATGCCTTTTTGTAGGACTTGGCAGCTTGGTTAAAGGCTCTCTTCTTTATACTTACATCCGGAGTTTTGCGGCTTCGAGCATCAGCCCAAATAAGGTATGCCGAATGTTTTCGGTCATGTGCATGACGACATTCGGCATTAAACCATGGGCGAGCTTTGCCACCGATGGGTACGTCAGCAAAAGGAATAAAATACTCCATTGCCTGATGCACCACATCAGTTATAGCATCCGCGCAACTCGACGGATCCAAAGAAGAGAAGCAGACCTGCCGCCAAGGATAAGACGCAAAAAAGTGCCGCACCTCATCCCAATCTGCTGACTTGTATTTCCATACTCGCCTAACACCATGTGGTTCGAAAGCTGGTGGGGAATATGTAAATACAGATTTCACCAGACAGTGATCGGAGGTTCCCAAGGGGGACGTGACCTCTACACGATACCTGTCCGGATCAGTTGTCAGCAGAAGGTCCAGGCAATTGGCTGTATGGCCTACCACATCTGGTACCCTTGTCGCTTGCCTCACCAGCTGAAAGAGGTCCAAGGACAACGCAAAGTTCCGCGCTTCTCTTCCAGCATGGTCGGTCTTCTGGTACGGGAACAGCCAGTCCTGATGACAGGCATTAAAGTCCCCCAGAAAGACGAGCTGCGCCGAAGGGTACTGATGCAGAGCCATATCTGCAGCCTCACTGAGATACTCAAATAAACGAGTTGTCTCCTGGTCACCGCTGTGCGAACGGTAGACACAGGAATACAGGATTTTTTCGTTTCCTGTGTCCACTAAAACCCATAGGGAAGAAAAAGTGGGGTCTTCAAGGTGACGGAGACGCTGAATACAGAGGTCGTTCCGCGCGTACACACTGACTCCGCCCCGTGAGCGAAAGTTGTGCTCTAACGAGTAACCGGGATAATCCAAGTATGCAGCGCTCAAAGGACATTGTATCTGCGTCTCCGTCAAAAAGAGCAAGTGCGGCTGCTCTGTCTCCAGGTGGTGGTGGACAGTTAAAAGATTTGAGTGCAAACCCCTTATATTAGTGAGGTGCACTTTATATGAGGAGGAGTGCAACCGCTGCTTTAACTTATTCTCTTTTTTAAACTTTTTCATAAAAAAATAAATATAAAAGTGAATAGGGATAGGAAATGGCAGTTGAACGAGGCGGTACATATCAAACCCGACGTCGAAATTGGTGATGTCTTGCCACTGGGAGACTAGTCTGGAGACTGCGGGGACGCCCGAACCCCCCCAGGGATCGCCATCGGGCCTCCTCGACTGGTCGCCAACCAGCACGATGGAGCCACCCTGGGATTTTTCGCAGCTGGCGGGGCAGCCTTTCGTGGGTGGCTAACCCACTAATTGGGCCCCCAACTATCTGCGGGCGGCCAGCGGAAAGCCGTCGCTTCGGATCCCGCTACCCTCCTCGACTAGACACCCGACAAAACAAACACCAACCCGACGTCAAACCGGTTCGCCAACGCACCGCAACTGTTCAGACCCATTTCCCATAAACGGCTTCATCGAGCAACGTGCCGGAACACGACTAGGTCGCTTTGCGGCACGACTTTGCCCGATGGGTGGTAACTTTGCCGGCGACCGGATGTTATGGTCTACCACCAAGTAAAATATAAAATAATATGTTTAAGTAATGTATATTTAACAGGTATATTACTTTTGTTGATTAATGGTTATTTGCTGTCAAATATGGTAAGAAGAAAAATGTAAAGATTTTTCTAAACAATTTATAACCGAATACGTGTAAAAGAAACTATGACAGATTTTCTTGTCATACAATTTTCCTTTTTACATCTATCACACCCTTATGGAATGAAATATTATGATTACCAGCATTATTTTTTGTTGCTTTAAATGTTTACGGCCTTTGGAGGTCGACCTTTCAGCATCATGGCGATAAACGTTTTCATGAATCTAGTTTTAATTGTCTTTTTGGAGTAAGGGAATGTTATTAAGTTCGAATATCTTGGTAACGGTTTCTTAATCTTTCCTGTAGAATAACATTATAAAGATTTATTTTAATCGAAATTAGAATACAAAATTATTTAAAATAAAAAAACTTATAAACTGAATTTGAACGAGTGCAATGGAAATGTGGAAAATGTTTCAATATATTACTTGCAGTGCCGTAGTTACATTTAATTTCTCCACATTTTCTAAATTTAAATTATTTAATCTTTTTCCGGTCTCAGCTAAAGCTTTTAAACAGGACCATCAAATTTTGGAAAGCAAAACACTTGGGTAAATTAATTGAAAAGGTCCAATTAATATACCCACAAGGTAAAGTGAAAATGAAAGGGTCGAGTTACAGAAGCTACCGAAATAAAGTTATTAAGCCTGCTACATAGCTAATTGATACAAAGGTAACTTTTATATTCCATATGTTAATTACAACAAAACTTTCGTACTCACAATCGCACGTTGATTGAATTTTGAAATTACTTTGGGCGAATTGTTGTTAAAATATGTTTAAATAATATTTTTCCTCTCCGTTTTGTACAATTAAAGAGTACATAATATACATTGGTTATATTTCAGTGTAATTATTTTGGGATAATTGTGTATTAAATTTATAGGACAAAGTGAGCTTCTCCAAATAATTTATGATGTTTGATTTAAAATTACGAATTAAATAAGTCTTGTATTCTATAAATTGCAGAAGATAAATACAATAGATAAAATATGTTATTATATTTGTATTACAATCGAAAAAAGGCAATGAAAAATATATAAAATTCAAATATAAAAATAGAAGCTGCTAATGACCTGTATTCACCCGTTCGGTTCTCAGATGTAATGCCATTTTAAGACCTTTAAATGAATTTTGTATTTCTTTCTTTCGTTTATTGGATTCTGCGACTGTACTTAGAAGGTATATAAGCTTTATATTTCATTCTGATTTTACACAATTGACATTTTAATGTCTTTTTTCGAAAATTTTAGAAAATACATTTATCTAGCCACTCATTCTAGCCACTTATTCATGAAAACCTTAATAATATATATCGGCGCGATGACTTTATAAGACAAAATCATAATCGTCGAAAGAGGAACATTGGATTATAATTTATTAGATTTACTAGTTATTGCTTGTAACAGAATCAATGTATAGTAAGAAGTGATCAAAATACATTGTTAATACAACAATTATGTCACTAGACTTGTTTATGTCAGTCATTTTAGTATAAATACGGGCTATCGACAGTCCGAGAGTTAGTCTTGCTTAAGTCGTCGGACTGTGCGGATCTCTATAAGGATACTGTTACGCTGTCCGTTGAATAAACGAAGCTATAATTATTTGTGTAGTTTTATTTGAAAAACGTCATTATGAACCACCTTCACGAAGACTACAATACAGTGACGGCAGCAATGCTGACGTCACACTTTTTAAAAAACACTTACGAAGGTCTTCACTCCGTTATCAGAAGTGGGATGGAACTTAATGTGACTTTTCGTCAATCTTGAAAGTTAATGAAGTTCTAATGTATCTAAAATGAAGTTGGATCATAGCGCTCTAGTTCAGGCCATTAGAGAGCGTTAAACCAAATTTTGGAGGTTTCACCCACAAACCTGGCTGGATACTGATCACGTGCATGGATCAGGCCTCAACAGACTGGGTTGTGGAGGTAATCCTTAAACTCTCGCCTTGGGACGGGGCACAACTCTCAATGGTACCCGAGAGTGAGCTGCCCAAACCGACCACCGAGGTGACCTTTCTCACCCTTTCTGAGGGTGGAAATGTAGACCAGACTCTGCTAGTTCTGCCCAAACAGAACATGGGTCTGAATGTCGAGCTGTGGAGGGATTCTGCACTGTAGAGCTGTGGAGAATGGTGTGACGTTCGCCATGGATGAGCCCTCTGTGGGGGCACTCCGCAACCGAAATTTCGTAGCAGCTTTTGTTTTAAAAGTATCACCTTTAAGGTCAAGGGTGGTCAGGAATCAACCCACTGGGGACCGAGCCGCACCCCGCTGGGGAGCGAAATGTACACCCCCACGCTGGCAGCACGAAGCTGGCCAGTGAGACGTACACCCAGACTTATCCGGTACGACTGCCTCTTGGGTCTGGCAGAGTGCGAAAACATGCCGGTAGGGGTGCCCACAGGGGAATCCATGCAGCACGGGGCAGACGTAAGGCTGACTGTCGACCGATGGGGCTGCAGCAAAAGCCCAAACCAAAGCCTACCGGGTCATCAATGCGAATAAAACGGTGATTGTTCCATTTACAAATAAGAGGCGTCTGGATGGTCTGAAATGCCCAGTCCTCAATGGGAAAGTGATCCCATTCTCTCTTGAGGTCAAAAAGTTGGGCGTAACCTTGGACCAAAGACTGAAATGGAATACTCATATTGATAACACCATAACCAAGGCTAAGATGGCCTTGGGAGTATGTGGTAGGCTGGGGCAGGTGCGGCCTTCAGCCCAAGATGATGCTGTGGCTCTATACCGCGAACTGAGGCCGGTGGTGACTTGCGCATCTGTGGTATGGTGGACCAAGTGCCAACAGGTTTAGGTCAAGGACAGGCTGAACAGCCTCCGAAGAACTGCCTGTCGCATGATGACAGGCGTCATATCTAGTTGCCCAGGAACGGCTCTGAATGCCCTACTGGATCTCCCACCTCTCGACTTACATGTCAAGAGGGTGGCTAAGGGGCAGTATTCTCAGAGTATCAGCCCAGGGCAGTACAAACTGGATGTCGCGCAGGCTGAGAATCTTTAAGGTTTCGGTCATGAGCGACAACGTATTGGCGATGATTGGCGACAGCATGGTTCTACACTGCAATTTTGTGCAGAACTATTCTTTGGAAATACCAACAAAGAAGGAATGGCCGACCGGCCTCCTCTGGAGGAACGGTTGCTTTGTATGGTATACCGATGAATCAAAAATGGAAAGCTTAAGCCTGGGTAAATACGCCTCCATTTTGCAGGCAGAGGTGTACGCCATAATTGCCTGTGCAACCCCGAACCTGCAGTGCAACGACACGAATAGGACCATTTACATCTACTCGATAGTCAGGCGGCACTAAAGGCTCTAAAGTCGAATACTATCACGTCGAGACTGGTGCTGGTTTTCCTGATGAAATTGAACTCTGGGCTGCAAAAACAGAGTGGTTCTAATATGGGTCCCGGATCATGAGGGCCATATCGGAAACGAGAGAGCTGACGAGCTGGCCCGTGCAGGAGCTGCGAGCGATACATGCGGTCCAGAACCAATATGTGGTGTTTCGAGCAGCCTGGCTCGTATGACCCTGAATAACCTCACTAGGTGTGGGGCTGTAGGGCGTTGGGAGGAGATTCCTGGCCTCAAGCATTCCGGGGCCCTCATCAAGCCCTTTAATGCGAAAGCAGCTAAAGAGCGCATTCGGCTGAGCAGGAATAATCTGCGCGTCATGGCTGGAATGCTTGCACGGCGCCGTTGTCTGAATAGGCGCCTAGCGACCCTCAAATTAGAGGATGGAAGAGTGTGCGGGTATTGCCACGAGGCGGATGAGGCCCCGATCCATCTGCTGTGCGGGTGCGGTCCGCTGATGCGTGGACGCAATGACACCCTGGGCAGACACGTCCTGGACGCAGTGGAGGTCCACACACCTCACTGCAAAGGAAATTCTGCAATGCCTCAGAGTGGCAGACTTATGCAGTGAACTGTAGGTAATGGCGATCACAATAGATCTTTTAGGTCGCAGTGATACTTGGCTCTCGTAGCCCTGTACAGCCGCGGTTTCAAATAATAATTTCATCAATCTGCGAAGTCTGGACCAGCTGTACCCCTGTGTTATATGCTTTGACTAGCATGTAGCATCATCTTTCGTAACATAAGACAGTATATTACCGATTTTATTGAAGGATTGCTTTACATAACTTAATAATACTGTTTCAGAACTACAACGATCAAGGCTTTGTGAAATCTTCATAGCAACTTACAATTCCGAAGGCGATGTAAGTGCTAGACTGGTTCGACTGGTCGACCACGGAAATGTAAGCAAGGTATAACGCCAGAGGTATTGGCAGTATGAGTTGCGTCCGTTGTGTAAGGAGACAATATTTGACGCCGACATAAGGTATCTTAAGGGATATTAAAACTAGAAATGAAAGAATCTTCAAATAATCTACGAGGATCTCGAGTATAATACTCAGTTATAAATATCTAGAGAGTGATCTCTTTAGTATGTGCATTACCCTTGAGCTAAACACGGATCCTAGATGTTACCTTAAGAGAGTCATGAGGTGCCATTGGGATGCCCTGAGCAACCGTGATTAGTCACTTTTTCAAGTGTTTAAAAGATAATAAATAACTTGTGGTACCTCTGAGTTACTCATGTGTTACCCTTGTGCTAACCACGGATCCTTGATGTATCCTTTTGAGAACCATGAGATACCGTTGGGACCCCTTGTGGAACTGTGAGTAGACACGTACACACAACAGTTTTAAGATAATAAATATCTAGTGGTACCTCTGAGCTACTCATGTGTTACCCTTGAGCTAACCACGGATCCATGATGTATCCTTTTGAGAACCATGAGATACCGTTGGGACCCCTTGTGGAACTGTGAGTAGACACGTACACACAACAAATTTGAGATAATAAATAACTAGAGGTTCCTTTGATCTAAACATATGTTGCTCAGGTGCTAACCATAGATTTTTCATGTATCTTTGGGAGGACCGTGTCGATGCCTTGTGTAACGTACATACTATAGATAATTATGTGAGAAGTTAAAATTTTATTTTTATAAATAACATCTTGGTGAACAGATGACCGTATCGGCGGAAAACGAACCACCTTCTCTATGAGATCGTGAATCGGCACCATCAGCTTCAGGAGAAGAAGTGGAACTACAGTCGACCAATCGACAGATTAACGATAAAACATGTGATTAAACGTAAGTAACTCTCCTAAATACTTCTACAATCTTTGAGAACCCTACGAGACCCTACGAGACCCTCCGAGACCCAACGAGAACCTCCGAGAACCTCCGAGACCCTACGAGAACCTCCGAGAATCTCCGAGACCCTACGATAACCTCCGAGACCCTACGATAACCTCCGAGACCCTACGAGAACCTCCGAGACCCTACGAGAACCTCCGAGACCCTACGAGAACCTCCGAGACCCTACGAGAACCTCCGAGACCCTACGAGAACCTCTGAGACCCTACGAGAACCTCCGAGACCCTACGAGAACCTCCGAGACCCTACGAGAATCGCCGAGACCCTACGATTTCTTAATAATAAAAAACCTACTGTTTTGCTGAATACAATAACAGACAATAATTTGACTATAAGCAACGCTGGTTGCTTACAGATGCCAAACTAAAAGAAAAATATTTTCATTATTACAGAACTTATCAGGCTGGTGCAGAGCGCGCACCGCCTGTCAGAATGGCCGTATCGGCGCGATGACTTTATAAGACAAAATCATAATCGTCGAAAGAGAAACATTGGATTATAATTTATTAGATTTACTAGTTATTGCTTGTAACAGAATCAATGTATAGTAAGAAGTGATCAAAATACATTGTTAATACAACAATTATGTCACTAGACTTGTTTATGTCAGTCATTTTAGTATAAATACGGGCTATCGACAGTCCGAGAGTTAGTCTTGCTTAAGTCGTCGGACTGTGCGGATCTCTATAAGGATACTGTTACGCTGTCCGTTGAATAAACGAAGCTATAATTATTTGTGTAGTTTTATTTGAAAAACGTCATTATGAACCACCTTCACGAAGACTACAATACAGTGACGGCAGCAATGCTGACGTCACACTTTTTAAAAAACACTTACGAAGGTCTTCACTCCGTTATCAGAAGTGGGATGGAACTTAATGTGACTTTTCGTCAATCTTGAAAGTTAATGAAGTTCTAATGTATCTAAAATGAAGTTGGATCATAGCGCTCTAGTTCAGGCCATTAGAGAGCGTTAAACCAAATTTTGGAGGTTTCACCCACAAACCTGGCTGGATACTGATCACGTGCATGGATCAGGCCTCAACAGACTGGGTTGTGGAGGTAATCCTTAAACTCTCGCCTTGGGACGGGGCACAACTCTCAATGGTACCCGAGAGTGAGCTGCCCAAACCGACCACCGAGGTGACCTTTCTCACCCTTTCTGAGGGTGGAAATGTAGACCAGACTCTGCTAGTTCTGCCCAAACAGAACATGGGTCTGAATGTCGAGCTGTGGAGGGATTCTGCACTGTAGAGCTGTGGAGAATGGTGTGACGTTCGCCATGGATGAGCCCTCTGTGGGGGCACTCCGCAACCGAAATTTCGTAGCAGCTTTTGTTTTAAAAGTATCACCTTTAAGGTCAAGGGTGGTCAGGAATCAACCCACTGGGGACCGAGCCGCACCCCGCTGGGGAGCGAAATGTACACCCCCACGCTGGCAGCACGAAGCTGGCCAGTGAGACGTACACCCAGACTTATCCGGTACGACTGCCTCTTGGGTCTGGCAGAGTGCGAAAACATGCCGGTAGGGGTGCCCACAGGGGAATCCATGCAGCACGGGGCAGACGTAAGGCTGACTGTCGACCGATGGGGCTGCAGCAAAAGCCCAAACCAAAGCCTACCGGGTCATCAATGCGAATAAAACGGTGATTGTTCCATTTACAAATAAGAGGCGTCTGGATGGTCTGAAATGCCCAGTCCTCAATGGGAAAGTGATCCCATTCTCTCTTGAGGTCAAAAAGTTGGGCGTAACCTTGGACCAAAGACTGAAATGGAATACTCATATTGATAACACCATAACCAAGGCTAAGATGGCCTTGGGAGTATGTGGTAGGCTGGGGCAGGTGCGGCCTTCAGCCCAAGATGATGCTGTGGCTCTATACCGCGAACTGAGGCCGGTGGTGACTTGCGCATCTGTGGTATGGTGGACCAAGTGCCAACAGGTTTAGGTCAAGGACAGGCTGAACAGCCTCCGAAGAACTGCCTGTCGCATGATGACAGGCGTCATATCTAGTTGCCCAGGAGCGGCTCTGAATGCCCTACTGGATCTCCCACCTCTCGACTTACATGTCAAGAGGGTGGCTAAGGGGCAGTATTCTCAGAGTATCAGCCCAGGGCAGTACAAACTGGATGTCGCGCAGGCTGAGAATCTTTAAGGTTTCGGTCATGAGCGACAACGTATTGGCGATGATTGGCGACAGCATGGTTCTACACTGCAATTTTGTGCAGAACTATTCTTTGGAAATACCAACAAAGAAGGAATGGCCGACCGGCCTCCTCTGGAGGAACGGTTGCTTTGTATGGTATACCGATGAATCAAAAATGGAAAGCTTAAGCCTGGGTAAATACGCCTCCATTTTGCAGGCAGAGGTGTACGCCATAATTGCCTGTGCAACCCCGAACCTGCAGTGCAACGACACGAATAGGACCATTTACATCTACTCGATAGTCAGGCGGCACTAAAGGCTCTAAAGTCGAATACTATCACGTCGAGACTGGTGCTGGTTTTCCTGATGAAATTGAACTCTGGGCTGCAAAAACAGAGTGGTTCTAATATGGGTCCCGGATCATGAGGGCCATATCGGAAACGAGAGAGCTGACGAGCTGACCCGTGCAGGAGCTGCGAGCGATACATGCGGTCCAGAACCAATATGTGGTGTTTCGAGCAGCCTGGCTCGTATGACCCTGAATAACCTCACTAGGTGTGGGGCTGTAGGGCGTTGGGAGGAGATTCCTGGCCTCAAGCATTCCGGGGCCCTCATCAAGCCCTTTAATGCGAAAGCAGCTAAAGAGCGCATTCGGCTGAGCAGGAATAATCTGCGCGTCATGGCTGGAATGCTTGCACGGCGCCGTTGTCTGAATAGGCGCCTAGCGACCCTCAAATTAGAGGATGGAAGAGTGTGCGGGTATTGCCACGAGGCGGATGAGGCCCCGATCCATCTGCTGTGCGGGTGCGGTCCGCTGATGCGTGGACGCAATGACACCCTGGGCAGACACGTCCTGGACGCAGTGGAGGTCCACACACCTCACTGCAAAGGAAATTCTGCAATGCCTCAGAGTGGCAGACCTATGCAGTGAACTGTAGGTAATGGCGATCACAATAGATCTTTTAGGTCGCAGTGATACTTGGCTCTCGTAGCCCTGTACAGCCGTGGTTTCAAATAATAATTTCATCAATCTGCGAAGTCTGGACCAGCTGTACCCCTGTGTTATATGCTTTGACTAGCATGTAGCATCATCTTTCGTAACATAAGACAGTATATTACCGATTTTATTGAAGGATTGCTTTACATAACTTAATAATACTGTTTCAGAACTACAACGATCAAGGCTTTGTGAAATCTTCATAGCAACTTACAATTCCGAAGGCGATGTAAGTGCTAGACTGGTTCGACTGGTCGACCACGGAAATGTAAGCAAGGTATAACGCCAGAGGTATTGGCAGTATGAGTTGCGTCCGTTGTGTAAGGAGACAATATTTGACGCCGACATAAGGTATCTTAAGGGATATTAAAACTAGAAATGAAAGAATCTTCAAATAATCTACGAGGATCTCGAGTATAATACTCAGTTATAAATATCTAGAGAGTGATCTCTTTAGTATGTGCATTACCCTTGAGCTAAACACGGATCCTAGATGTTACCTTAAGAGAGTCATGAGGTGCCATTGGGATGCCCTGAGCAACCGTGATTAGTCACTTTTTCAAGTGTTTAAAAGATAATAAATAACTTGTGGTACCTCTGAGTTACTCATGTGTTACCCTTGTGCTAACCACGGATCCTTGATGTATCCTTTTGAGAACCATGAGATACCGTTGGGACCCCTTGTGGAACTGTGAGTAGACACGTACACACAACAGTTTTAAGATAATAAATATCTAGTGGTACCTCTGAGCTACTCATGTGTTACCCTTGAGCTAACCACGGATCCATGATGTATCCTTTTGAGAACCATGAGATACCGTTGGGACCCCTTGTGGAACTGTGAGTAGACACGTACACACAACAAATTTGAGATAATAAATAACTAGAGGTTCCTTTGATCTAAACATATGTTGCTCAGGTGCTAACCATAGATTTTTCATGTATCTTTGGGAGGACCGTGTCGATGCCTTGTGTAACGTACATACTATAGATAATTATGTGAGAAGTTAAAATTTTATTTTTATAAATAACATCTTGGTGAACAGATGACCGTATCGGCGGAAAACGAACCACCTTCTCTATGAGATCGTGAATCGGCACCATCAGCTTCAGGAGAAGAAGTGGAACTACAGTCGACCAATCGACAGATTAACGATAAAACATGTGATTAAACGTAAGTAACTCTCCTAAATACTTCTACAATCTTTGAGAACACTCCGAGACCCTACGAGACCCTACGAGACCCTCCGAGACCCAACGAGAACCTCCGAGAACCTCCGAGACCCTACGAGAACCTCCGAGAATCTCCGAGACCCTACGATAACCTCCGAGACCCTACGATAACCTCCGAGACCCTACGAGAACCTCCGAGACCCTACGAGAACCTCCGAGACCCTACGAGAACCTCCGAGACCCTACGAGAACCTCCGAGACCCTACGAGAACCTCCGAGACCCTACGAGAACCTCTGAGACCCTACGAGAACCTCCGAGACCCTACGAGAACCTCCGAGACCCTACGAGAATCGCCGAGACCCTACGATTTCTTAATAATAAAAAACCTACTGTTTTGCTGAATACAATAACAGACAATAATTTGACTATAAGCAACGCTGGTTGCTTACAGATGCCAAACTAAAAGAAAAATATTTTCATTATTACAGAACTTATCAGGCTGGTGCAGAGCGCGCACCGCCTGTCAGAATGGCCGTATCGGCGCGATGACTTTATAAGACAAAATCATAATCGTCGAAAGAGAAACATTGGATTATAATTTATTAGATTTACTAGTTATTGCTTGTAACAGAATCAATGTATAGTAAGAAGTGATCAAAATACATTGTTAATACAACAATTATGTCACTAGACTTGTTTATGTCAGTCATTTTAGTATAAATACGGGCTATCGACAGTCCGAGAGTTAGTCTTGCTTAAGTCGTCGGACTGTGCGGATCTCTATAAGGATACTGTTACGCTGTCCGTTGAATAAACGAAGCTATAATTATTTGTGTAGTTTTATTTGAAAAACGTCATTATGAACCACCTTCACGAAGACTACAATACAGTGACGGCAGCAATGCTGACGTCACACCTTTTAAAAAACACTTACGAAGGTCTTCACTCCGTTATATATAATTATATGATAGCTAACACATCGACACGAATTTATGGCAAAATGTGAAGATCATTTAGGCATATTAGTAATAGTAACAGTCAAAAAAAATAAAAAAATTGCAATAAAATAAAAACAAGGAAAAAAAGCGTGAATTTTCACAATCTGGTAATATGATTCTATGTTATCATATTATAAAACAAATCGATATTTGATATCTTGGAGCACAATAAGTGATATATATCACTATCATAGGCATATTTGAAAAAACAGATATTCTATGGGAATATTCGTTACACATATGGGGATATAAAGAGCTTTTGTTGCGATATTATGTGAATGGGAGTTTTATACACATGTCACTGAGGCAACAGCTGGAGTCTAAAGTAGCGTGTCAATCTTCTTGAGAGACATAATTTAATTTGTGCGATATTCCAGAGCAATAAAGTGCTTTATGAAAGAGCTTTGTATATACTAGCATATCTCAATACGATACGAGTGTGTAACGTAGGTTTCCAAACAAAAGCCCCAACCTCTAAGTGACTGTAAACTAGTATGTTTTAGATGCCTGCCGGGTGTAGTTGGGTGGTTTTTGTATGAGAGAGAAATCCTTTGCTATTTATCTTAATAAATCTCACAGATATTGCAAATATTTTTAAGAGTACTACCAATGCGAGCAGTGAATTTGAGTTGGGCGTCCAAGGTCACACCTAGTTTTCGATTCTCAATTTGTGAAGATAATGAAAATTCTAAAATATTAAATTTTCTAGTATATTTAATATGGAAGGTTTTTTTTGGGTTCCTATCGATGCCATTTTCGTTTCAAATAATTTATATAGATACGACGTAAACAAACACAAACAAATAGGTACACCAAATTGGGAAATAATAGACCCATCATTCTTAGGATGTTTATTGTGACCTTCTAAGCACTTGCTTTTCGTCTGTTGAACCATCAATTTAAACCGATTTGATCAAATATTTGCACAGAGCAGATTGTAAGTTATTTCACTTTGAGAGCAGTAAATATATAATTTTTCGTAAGAACCAAGGATCCTAAAACATATTTTTATAAGTCTATAAAGACTTTTTAAACATTTTTATAAAAGTTTCATATTTATTGTGATATTCTTATATATACTAATTATATAATAATAATTATATAAAAAGACCAAGTAGAAAAGATTGTTTTTGTTTGTTTGAATTTGGTAATATCTGATACTATTAGAAAAATTGGTAAGAAGCGTCGTTACGAATATAACTTAATAAGACTGATTAATTTTTTTTTTTAAATATTTAATTGTTTCATCATATAAAGCCATGGTATCTTGAGCCGTAAAATTATTAGGTTACGATGTTGTACCTGAGGAATTTGTAAATCTAGCAGAATTTAAGCAGAAGTACCTTTTTTTAAAGTGAAGTTTTGAAGCTATATGCACAATAACTTAATTCTGCAATACAGTTACTATCTTTGCAACAAAGTTGAATAGTACCTACTATCGATCCAAGTATGCCAGAAAGTGGGTCAAAATATTTTCCCGCTGTTAATATTTTATTTACTATAAAAGAAATTTTGAAATCTAACTTTGTTTTAAAGTTGCAATTCCGTTTTAAATCTTCGTTTGCAGCGAGGAAGTGGTTTACAGTATTAGGTGGTCCTTTCATATGAAATTGGCTTTTTCCGTACTGGCCACTTTAATTACAAATTTCTCCTCTTTGGTAAGAAATTCCACAGTCAAATTTTAAAATCAAATCAAACAACTTTATTAGGACAACATACTTAAAAAAAATAAAAATAACCAAAACATTGAAATAAAAAAAAATACAAAAAAAAGAATATAAAGAGAAAATAAAAAACACACAAAAATTAAAAAAAAACATTAAAAGTTACTTTAAATAAGGTATAAAACAAAAAAATAAAATAGGAAACACAATAAATAAAAATGTATACATATGTGTCATCCAAAATGAAAAGCCACTCAGCTAATGTCAAAGACGTTGTCTTCGACGCTGGTATTCTGTGGCTGCCACTACAGCTATTTATTTTTATTTTTATTTACCCATGTATTTTTGTTTCGTTGACTGTCATTCATTTGTTTCTTTTTTCTGTTTTTTTTCTGTTTGCGTTACCTACTCAGTGTACAAAATGGAAAATTTAAAATATCGTGGGACCGTGGCCCCAGTGCTGCGGAAACGCCTCGAAGGGTTAATGATGTGAATGGCTTTTCTTTCTAGAAATTTCAACTTGCAGAACAAGCCCCGTAAACGACCGGAGACCCAAGTTGATAATGAAAATTTGAAGGCTATTGTAGAAGCGGATCCAACGCAAACCTCGTCCGAGTTAGCTACAGGCTACAGTTTGCTACAATTAGTTGCGATGTTAATGACAAAACTGTTTTAATCCACTTGAAGCATATTGGGAAGATTAAACAGTTTGAAAGGACGGTACCTCATGAATTGGCTGCTGCGTTACACTACTTAACCGGCACAATATTAAAGGAATTTTAAATCGAATGATGAATTGAAATGGATTCTCTACGATAATCGAAAGCGCTCACCGCAATGGTCGGCCAGCCAAATACTGCAACTCAACATAATAACAAAACAATTCTGTACCCGAATGCACAATACCTACTATGACTTCCCGCGCTTTTTCTTAGCCGGTCAAATTGAAGTCAATTTTAGTGTAAAATTAATAGATATCTTAAAATTAATTCCGATTATTACAATTTGACTTAAATTGTAATAATCTGAATTAATTTTAAGAAGAAGAAGAATAAACTAAGTTGACAAAAGTATTTAATTTTAATAAATTTTCTATTAAATATTTTACCTGAATGAGGGTTTTGTTGTCTTATTATTAACATGAGGTCGATAAGTCGATCTATGGTTACAGTGTTTGAGGAACGTCAAACGCTCACATGAGGCCGATAAGCGAAATTATGATTGTAGCGTTTGAGGACGTCAAATGCTCACATGAGGCCGATAAGCGAAATTATGATTGTAGCGTTTGAGGACGTCAAATGCTCACATGAGGCCGATAAGCCAAATTATGATTGTAGCGTTTGACGACGTCAAATGCTCACATGAGGCCGATAAGCCACGTTCTGAATGTAGTATTTGGTATATTGGGGATATTGAACTTACTAGATTTATGAAGCAATTTTTTTCTGTCCAGTAGATTTTTTATTGTTCGTATGAGGCTGTAGAGCCAGATTGAACATGTTATCAAATAACTTACACCGATTGATTATTATAGTTGAATTTATTAAGAGTCTATAAATTTCAAAACATTGTCTAAATTGGAGGACCAATTATTTATATATGATGGCCGAATAATATATAAATATTATTATTATTTTTATTATTAGTATAAATATTATTATAGTAAATAAATGGATTTTGATAACGAGGGGACTCCTTATGTTTAGGATGGCCGAGTTGTTAGCTTTTATGAAAATATCTTTATTGAAGTAGACATTTACAGTCACAATATGGAGAAAACAAAAACAAACTATTACTTCCCAAACGCTTCAATTTTATTAGTGTTGCGAAGCTGCCATAAATTCTTTCATGAAATATCTTTACTGTCGGTTTGTTTTCATGGAATACAATTACATCATTTCGCACTTACGAAAAGCGACATGTTGTTTTTCTTGTAAGTGTAATGTAGTCACAAAATATGGTGCTAGGATCCATTTTTTAGAATAATCAATATTATGAAATATTATCGGCCTTTTTTACAAACCTAATTTATGGAACAAGTTCATCTAATAAAATATAAAGTCTGAGCCAAATTGTATACATATAGTCATGGCTGCACGGAAGCTTATTGACAGACAAATGAGTAACGATCCCCAAACCGCCTCACTTACCTTGAGGGTTTATTACTATTGTTATTTTAACTTACAAATTTACAAACAACAACAAATTTGTTGTAAGACAATCATGCTAAAATTAAATAATCCAATAATAGGATAACAATCGAACGTAGTGCTTTTTGTGAAATTCATACTTACATATCAAGCTTTGATTTATTGCAACACTGGATTTTAAGGTATAAATACATAATAAAAGGAACTTTTGATTTTTTATTTATACTTTCAAATTATACTTCATCAGTTACCAAGTGGACAATCTGGTATTAAGTTAACGCTGATCCCCACGAACTGCTGGTATATCTGAGATGTTATAAAAGCTTTGCAAGTCTGTAAGGAATAGTTTTTATTTATTTTTTAATGAACCCATGTCTTATCAATTAGGAAAATCTTAACTGAAGTTCAATGTACCTCTTGGTGGTACGTGAAAGAAAGTTCGTCAAGAACTCCAGGGTCATAATGTAATGGTAGCCAATACCTGTATGTAGCCCTCTTGTATGTGTGTGTTAGATTTTATAAGACTCTATTAATGTATAGAATATGAAAAAACCCACTACACATAAATATAACAAAGAGAAAAATATATATCCATGTGCTAAAAAATCCATACATTATATCAACAAAATATATAACATCAAGTACATATGTTATGAACCGTAAGTATAAAAATTACTTCTTTGCAAGCTCTCCATTACGGACGTTTTGAATAGTAGCCTAATGCCATATTTATAACAAAATGAAAGCGATGGAAGCCACTAGAATTTTGTCATATTGACAAATCATAAAATGACTCGTAGTAAAAATATAATATTAAGAAGGATATGAAATTCCTAAACATATTCGTAAAAATCTTATTAAACTCAATTTTGGGTTACAAAATTAGGTATGTAAATAAAATTATTTTCTATCTTAAGGATTCCTTTAGTAAGTAGTACATGCCAAATCAATAACTATTGCTACATTAATAATAAATTATGAATAATAATCAAAAATAGAGTTCTAAATAATCCTCAACTCTTTAACTAGTTTATTAAAAGAATAAGAGTATGACACAAAAGGACAAATATATCACAGTAATATAAAAATGGATAAGGTACTTAAAAATTACATCGTCAATCACTATTCACAGCTATAGCCTACAGTCTCCCATCTCAAATGAGTATCACATATATATGATTCCTAAACTTGACAATCATATTCCTATTAACTTCAATAGTTGCCAACCATCTACTTAAGGGATACCCTAAACATCTAACATGACTATATAATAATAATCTTATACTTAAGTAACATAACAATGAAATACGTGCAATATGTTGATAGAAAATTATTACAGCAATAAAATCAAACAATATTTTCAAAAGACAGTGATAAATATGACTAGAAGATTGACGATTAAGAATCGAGCTGCTCACGAAGCATGGGGCACAGGACAAGAAGCATACCACTGATATATGGTAGATACTGTTGTGATCTGACTTCCATATGGACAGACCTGCCCTAAATACAGATCTAAAAAATCATGAAGAGGCACACCTGGCCTTGCACTTCAGCTAACCATACCGACCAATTGACTAAACTGACCATAGTATGAAATTATAAAACGTGGAAACAAGTAAAGCTCTTCATTCTTCTTAAGGTGAGTATGGTTTAGTTTAAGAGGCCTTCCTTAGAAAAGTTTAGTCTTTCCTTACATCCGTCTTCCCTAGTATGATCAATGAGAAGAAAATTAAGATTATAATTATTTTACTAAATTAACCATCCCCTATAATGTACTATTAATTATCTATTATTATTATTATATAACTATAAAACCAATTTTAATTTCTAAAATAAATCTTATTATTCAACACAACACTCTGAAAGTTGTTAGTCAAATAAAATAATGTTTTCCAACAAAGCCCATAGATCGGCAAACAATTCAACTACTTGAACGTAAATTTGAGAAGTTAAGGTTCAAGTAGTTGAACAACTTAAGAAAAGTTAGACGCATAATTTATTTACACAGTTATGAAACAAACCGTTACTGCGACTGTTAAGTAAACAGTATAAAGTCAGTAAGATCAGTACGTAGATACAAATAGATTATAATTCTCATTTTCAAGAATTTTCAAGAACTTTACAGCCAAGTCAGTGGAATCTGTGAAAATAGTAAGTCAAGTTTCTATAGTTATTTAAGCTGTGCATTAAATATTATTTTTCGTTTAATCATAAATTTATTCTGCTCAGCTGACCATGATTTCTTTGATTTTCTTGTGATTTTTAATATACTTCCTAAACTAAATATAGTTTAGGAAGTAAATTATTTGTTAGATATATACTTATAATTATATACCTACAATAAAATTACATGCAGTAATATAAGATTATATTATGATAGTCTTTTAGTAATTAGAAATTTATGTCATCTATGTAAAGTACATCGGAGTTGTATTATGATTTTTTTTAACAAAAAAAAAATCATTTTTTACATACATCCTTCACTTTGAGAAATACTTAATATATTAAAAAAAAATATATGGTTGCCTGTAAAGTCGGTTTTACGGGCGAAGATTTACGTGACCACGTCTTTTTCTCGGTAGAATATTTATTGATATGAATATTATTAAATTGCACAATATTTTAATAATTTGAGTGATTTTGTTGAGGATAGGACGATGAAGACGTTGTCACGTAAAATCATTTTATATATTATTTATTTTATATTATATTATTGATGTTATTATTTTTTACAAAATTTATTTACAGACTTTTTCGATACATCAATTAGTTGCGGAGATATCGATCATTGAAGTTATTGTTTGCTACCAGTATTTTATATATTTATTTTTTTTCAGTTATAAAAAGATACTATTTCCAATTGTGTCTACCAAGTATGGTCACATGTACTGGCCTACATATTAAATAATAATAAGTACAGATAATGTTATTTGACGTCACTTCTGATTTTATATATTTTAATATTTTTAATTTTAAAGAATTAATTTGAAAATCAAAACACTTATTCAGATCGAAGGTTCAAATTTTTGCTAAATAAATTTGAGATTAATTAAAATTTGTAATTATAAATAATGAAGTTGAAAATTAAAACATTTACTTAAATTAGATGTTAAAATTCTTGCTCAACACATTTTAAATCAAGTTTTCTTATATCGGCCACTTTTTCTTAATATTTGTAATTTTAAAGAATCAATTTGAAAATCAAAACATTGCTCGGCGGACCGATCATGTTTGAGTGGGAGAGAGACGCAAGGCATTCTATGTGTGTGTGACTCATCGTTACGTTACCGGGCGTTACACTTTTTCATAAGTGACTCCCAGCTTAACCTAATTTAAGACGTTGTCACGTCAAAAAACATACTAATTATATTTATATTTTCGGTTAGTACAATTAGTACGGTTACGTAAACAGCTCCGTTTAAATTTTTAGGTAAAAAAATCGTATACCAAGGCCGTACTCTATCGTTGGATGTAATAGTCGATAGTTTTATAAATGATCTCAAAAAGATAGACAACCAACCAATAAATAAAGTCAAAAAAGATTGGATATACGATAATTTTTTAACATCACGACTAAATTGGCCTTACCTCGTTTATGATATTGATAAAACCCTTTTGTCAAAGTTAGAAGTTAGATGCAAGCGTCATAAAGACATTGAAGTTATGACTCAGGTAAGCGCACTCAGCGAACCCTTCAATCTTATTTAGAGACCGAAACAATTGTGGGTTAAAATTTTAGAAACCATCGGAGCTCTACAAACATCTAAGAGTTACCAAAAGACATACCATCGGAAAATCTAAAAGTTCCCTGAGAAACAAACATCCCCAGGAATCACACATTCCAGCTTAATAAGTATTACGAACTGACCAACGAACTGTCCAGGAATAAAGTTATAGTTAGTTTGCACGCGGTAGAAGTGGGAGCGAGAGGTATAATAGCAAAATCTCTCTATAACCTACTTAAAAACCTTGGCCTTTCTAGAACAGAACAAGCACTGGTTCATTTCTAGAACGTATTTAATAGGCGGCATTAGAAGGTTCTTTCCAAATTTTGTTAGGTAGGGTGAGGAGTGTGGAAGGTGAAGGCCAGCGTTTTTGCGCATAATAAAGAGGCCCCTTAAACCTACCCCTGGGTCGCAAGTCCCAGGCACTGTTTGCACTACTGTCCTTGCAACGTGATGGGCCCGGCATCCACTTGGTGAATCCATGAAATGCTTAGACGCTTTGTCGTCTGTATATATATATACACATTCCGAACCCAAAGGACAGAAACAGAACCTTATTATTAAGACTTCGGTCTACGTGTGTATGTCTGTATGTCTGTCACCAGGTTGTATCTCATGAACCGTAATTGCATCATTTTCGATTACAGCACTTTTTTAAATTTGTTATTAAGGTTTTAAATATACAAGATAGTATTGAACAGGATAAATTTCATAAAAACCTTTTATTTGTTCATCTGATCAAGTTGTCGTTTGCGAAAATATTGTTAACATACATTATATGTATATATAGTATAGTAATTGTATAATGAGCATAGCTATCCATTGAGTTCTAGCTTGTTTATCAAGCCCATAGTTAAATGTCTCAGACATCCTCACTGATAGTACACATGGACTTTGGACGAAGACTTTCGGCTTCAGCTAATTCGGTATTGCGTACTATGGCTTTCAGTGTCCCGTTTGTTGCTCATAAATGGACTCTCACATTGATGTATTTTTAAAGTTGATTCTGCCGAATTAGACTTAGTGCCTCAGGTAGACATTTGTCAACTATGAGGCAACTATGAGTAGTGGTGGTCCTAATAGTGGGATGTGCACGCAATGACCGTTAGAAATCACCTTCTTTTTCTTCATGTTCATCGTAAGGCGTTGGATGCGACAAGATAACTTTCTGGAGGTGATCGAGCATTGTAATTAATTTTTCCGGGGATTATGGGGGATTCCGGGGATTGAACCATTAATTTGAATTTCGAACACTAGCTTCTACGATAAAAAAAATAAACTTCTTTCCCGCCATTATTGTATATTTTTTGTTAAGAAATTATTTGTTTATAAAATGGAGTGGGACACTAAAGAGAATAGTGGATTGCAGTAATAGTACTGTATAAAGTAGGTAAGGAGCCAACCGACATTTTAGATACATTGAAAAAGCTAGGGATTAGCCGAAGTTTTGCGTATCGTAATATCCAAAGGTACATTGAAATCATGTCTGTTGATGATCGTGAAAGATTCGAACAAACCAAGCTGTTAATAAAGTCAACACCAAAGACCAGAATTCGTCGAAATCCCATAAGGAATCAGTAAACCTTTCCAGAGAAATGAGAATCCCACCGAGTACACTTCCTCGGATTATCAAACAAGACTAGGGTCTAGGGGCTTACCGGAGATACACGGGACATACCTTAAATGAGGCAATAAAATAAAAGAGAGTCGAAAGATCAAAATTGTTGTTACTGCGGCATACCTCGAAACTATAAAGTCTCGAGGCCAAGATGAGCCCTAATATAAATTAGGGCTTATCGTGTTTCTCTTTTTAGAAATTAATTACCTAAGTTTATGAGTGATAACATGAAATAATATAAAAATAATATACTTTTATTGCAATCAATCACATAATACTCAAAAACAGTTTGTATAAAAACAGAAATGATGGGTATATAATAAGCCGGTCTTATCGCTATGTAGCTATTTTTTCTAGGGAACATTCTACTGGTAGGACTGTGGTGATTTATAAAGAGGATAGCGGTGCGTAAAATCACCGCTCAAAAATATATAGGTATGTGGTAGTCATATATTTGAAACATAGATAATATAATACATATACACAAGAAAAACTAAATAAATATATAAACATAACTAAAATACATATAGTAATATCATAATTACAGGAGAAATTCTCGTTAATATGAACAGTATAAAAAAAAGAAGATATAGGACTATATAATGTGTCAAAGCTTTTAGAGATAATTACATTTATATGATAGTATACTGAATATTACTGGGTAGAACAAGGCAAAGGTGAAGGCGAATAATCTTTGAGCAATCTCTTAAGGGTATCCAAATATTGTACTTGTCTGATAACTATTCGCATTGTAATGTATTTGCAATGTTTTTTAGAGAAAAATGCTTGAGCAGTAAAAAGTTGGTTTAAAAAAGCAAAAGGGAGAAATTGAGGTTAAAAGACCCAAGAACTTTACTATGAGCGCCTAGAAATTTGAGGTAATTTAAGTTCAGTACGGAATTCAGAAACTTGGTCATACTTCTATAAGCCAAATATGAACGGAATGCAAAGGTTTTGGGGTCTCTCAGGTTTATTCAGTTGAGCTCAGGGCAACTTGTGTTGGCGTAGAAAAGGATAAAAGAAAAACAGGTTTGACCATCTTAACTTTAGTGGGAATGGGGAAAAAATGCGAGAAAGTCGTAGTCAACCCATAGCTCCAAAAGTTTTCCTGCTAACCTCATTTATTTGGCAAAACCATAATATAGTTTGTTTGTTGTTGGTTGTTGTTGTTGTTTGTTGTCCAAGATTTTTTATTTTGTAGCTGTAGGGAATACTGACACCATGAAATAAAATAGAAGGTAAGTCCAACCAGACAGACATGGAACAAATATTGGAGCTAAAAGGAGGTATTTAAAAGCGAAATGGCTGTCACTTTGAAGAAAAAGGTCCTGGACTCCTGCCTGATGCCCTGCCTGACGTACGCGTGTCACACCTGGAAATTCACGAATAAAATAAGAAATAAAATTATTACATGCCAGCGAGGAATGAAGCAGCATGTTAGGCATTAAGAAAATACAAAAAATAAACCACACTAAAATAAGGTCAAAAACAAAAGCAATAGATGCTCTTAGCCACAGTCTAAAGCAAAAATGAAAATGGGCAGGCCATGTTGCACGTCTTGAAGATCGGAGATGGACTAAAACGGTTACTTCATAGAAAGGTCCACAGGGCAAACGCTGCAGAGGTCGACCACTCGTTAGACGGGATGATGATCTGATAAAAACTGCAGTTCCAAAATGGCAACAAATAGCCCAAGATCGAGTGAAATGGAAAGCTTTGGAGGAGACCTTTACCTGAGAGGGGTTCCAGTAGAAAAATAGCACACCAGGTGTGTGTTATAAGTATAAGTAATACAAATAAGTTGGAATAAATAAAAAACAACATTAATACGTAAACATAATTAGATATAAGTACTAACCCTTTGTAGTAAAATACAGAAATACATATTACACATATAACAGTAAAAAATCTATTGTCTAAAATCTAAATTATTAATCTGGAAATAAAAGGTTTTTTATTTTATTTTATTTTATCTTTATATATATATTTCTTGTGTGCTAGTGTATGTCACTGAACTCCTCCCAAACGACTAGACCGATTTTTATGAAATTCTTTGTGTGTGTTCAAGGGAACTTGAGAATTGTTTAGATTCACAATTTGGTCCACTGGAAAATGGTTTTTTTGATTAATTTTCAATGTGTAAGTAGGTGGTGATTTTGGAATGTTTCACATTGGTTCCGACGGACTGCGTTACCATGGCAATGTCAAATATTAAATAATATTTTATTTTAATTATAGTCTGCCCTGACAGTTGGCGTTGCGAAAGAAATAAGAAAAATATTTTAGTACTAGCGGCCCGATACGTGCTTCAAAAATTAAAAAAAAAAAATTGAAACAAATTCATTTATTCAAATAAAAATCTTTATTTACATATTCATACGGTATCGATTGGTCGAATTATGATAAATGTACATGTAATGACGTTAGACATTGTGATGAATATTTAATATATATTTTTTTTGTGTTTGCATTTATTAAATTAAAGACGCGTGTACATGACAACGTCTGTCGGATCCGCTAGTTTATTATATAAGTCCAACCAATCAACTCTAGCAATCATACTTCGAGATCTAACCCGGCCGCAAAGCGACCTCTATCTTACCCATTTTTTTAACGTTGGGAAATCCTTTATGAATACCACCCAAACAAAGGCAGCGGTAGGACGGTTATGTGGGATTCGCTGAACTTCAGGATACCCACTAAAACCCACCGGATACCCTCATCGCCATAAAGGGATGCCGCGGGATCGCTTTCTATATCACCGCAACGCCCCGGTGATCTTTACCTAAGCCTTACCTAACCAACACCGTTCTTTTAGAAGTGACTTCTAAGGAAACGGTGTAATGACGATCGGCCAAAGTAAAAAAAAAGGCGAACAGCACTCTTTTGTATAAAAAAAATACAACTGTCTTTGAACTCTAGTGATGACAATTGGAAGAAAAAATAATGATAAATCTAAAGATGTAATTTAAATCCACTAATATGGTTTATTTAAATACCATTCATCTCCCGTATACTCTAGTGACTAGGATACCTAGTTTTCACCCAGGAGGCTCGGGTTTGATTCCCGGTACGGGAATATTTAGCCTCGGATGTTTATACTTATTTTGGTTCCATAGATACTTGTGTTCCACCAAAATTGGTAATATGAATCGCTCATATTGTAACAGTAGTAATTAAATTATTCTACTGTTACAATGTCTTATTTTAATTTAAAGTACTAGAAAGTTAAGAGAGATATTCGAATAATTACGATAAAGACATTTCCAAAATAAAGTCTAACACTAAGTCCAAATTTCTATATAGGCTTTGCAAGGCCTTCGGTTCGCAAATGGCTAGCGCGTTCGGTTAGATAGCAAATACTGGATAAGTAATAACGTACAACCATTAACCACACCATCCTACTCAGGCTAAATCTGTGGCGGAAATTAAAGTTTTGTTCAAAACTTCAGACGGTAATAATCGAGAGCATACTTTTATTTTATAAAAAAAAATGGTTTTAAGACTTAGAACAAATTTAATCTTGGACAATCAAGAATCTCATTGTATACTGTATCATTATTATAAGAATATATTGCGAATTAAGTATATATAATATGTGGTGAGCAAAGACGTGGGGAGAGCGTCTTGGATTTATTTTTTGAAAAATATTGTTTTTTGAAATCTTTTATAAATGCATAGTGTTTAAGTTTAAGTGATTCTGGTTACAAGTATTTGTATAAATTTATAAACCAAATAATGACAAATCTGTGCCCTGCATTTTGATGTCCTTTGAAGCTTATATAATTTAATATAAACCTAAAGCCTTTCACATGAAACAATCGTTCCGGCGAATATTGGCGTTAGATTTAATTATGCGCGCTCACCAGGGAATAGATCGTTTAATGAAAATTCGGATCTTTATCATTAGTTCTTGTCGTGGATGTTAGAAAACCTTTATTGCTCTTATACATTTAAAGTGATTAATTATTAGACATACCTTATAAGATCGCTTAATATTTTGCAAAAACAATTATTACAGGTTCCTAGAAGGAAAATAAAATGTGAAATATTTTCTGAGCATAAGGTATTCGATGGAAACGCCCTGCCTTTAGAATGTAACATGAAGATAGAAGTAAAATATGAAATCATAGGATTTTGAACGTTGGTACCTTCTGGAATTGTTTGACTCGGAAATAGAACCTGTGCTATTTAACAACGATTTCACCTACGAGAAGTTGTTGTTTCACCTACAATAGTGACCTACTATTCCATTATATTTAAAAAATAAAATATATTTATTGATTATGTCTCAGATGCACATACAGATAGATACATTAAATTTGTACCCTTTTGTGCGGAACGAAATATAAATAAATAAATAAAAATAAATATATATACGGTAAAAGTATGAGGTTTCTGCAAAACCTCATATTTTTATATAAGAATGCATACATTAACATACATTAACTTAACGAAAGAAACATTACACATACTGTTTATTTTAAGATATATAATAAATATACATACTATTCTATTACGAATTGTATAAACAAATACATATATTTATACAAAACTCGCATGCTAACAAAGATTTTATCGGCACCTGATGCAAAAGAAAAAAATATAGAAATGTTCAGTTCATTTCAATTTAGTTCATTTTTTTTAGAAATTTCATTACTTAACTAATGAAATTATTCTCTTTGCTTACCATTGTAACAAAATAATACATGCAATCAAATCACAAATTTTAGTGTGTAGATAACGTTATGTTCTACCTTCTACCTCAACAATTCAGAACAATTTGTTATATACTGTATCAGGGAGGCAGGCCGAACTTGGCTGTTACGTAAACAAAATCATTGGAAACAATTCACGTATCGCTTGTTATGAATTCCGACATTGAATGACTGATAAGAATATAGGAAGCAGGTGAGGTTTATTGACACAGCCACTTATATTTTCATAACATTTTTCAAGGTACCAGTACTAATTTAAAAAAAATACTCAAATGTTTTTTCTAGCGGCTTAATAATTTTAATAATAAATAAAGCTCCTATATAGAAAGTTGTGTTAATCTAATATTGCTATATTAGATTAGTAAAACAATTAGTATAACATAGATATAAAAAATAATATTAACAACACAATATCCAACTGTTAGTATTTAACTGTTATTTAGTATATTAATATTTTTTTTGGTAACCTCTATGACGTCACAGATAAAATACCTTAATATTGTATTCTGTCATGAAAGTAAAAGGGATAAGAATTTATTAGGCAATATAAAAGACTCGGGAGAACAAGGAAAAACTTCCAATACAAGTTTACAGAATAAATTTAGGCGATTACCTGCGGGAAGATATATACCTATTCAAAATTATTTTAACAATCGTAATAAAGTTAATACATCAATATAAATGTTAATGAGCAATTATACATTTGTTTAAATAACTAATGTATATAAGTTTTAATCTCACACATTTGTTTAAATAACTAATGTAAATAAGTTTTAATCTCACACATTTGTTTAAATAACTAATGTAAATAAGTTTTAATTTCACAGCGTATCAGGGTGTATAATGTATGTATATTATGATTAACAAGTCTGTATACAACCTCACTTTCTTATGGTTCTTAAAACTTCTTAATGCACTCTTGCAATGAATTTCTGCAAACTGTACAAGTAAATTCAACTGGCTGGGGCAGAGATTTTCTTGTGCTGGCATATATAAAGAATTTTAACAATTTAATTCAATATTATTAAATTTAGTTGTAATAAAAATATATATCTTGTAAGAGTAACAAAATTAAAATTTAAACTCGTATCAGGTTATAATTTTGTTAAAAAAAAAAATGAAAATATAAGCAATAGATATTGATAAATATTGGAAATTTTATTTTTTTACAAAACCATAACATTGTTAATAAAATACAACTGTTTTATACATAAAAACCATTTTGTTATTGTACATTGTATTTATTTATAATGCTATGTAGAAATATCTTAAATCATAAATCACCGAGATATAAAATGGCTTTCTTTGGCGCTGTTTCAACCTCGATACGACATGCGTGCTTAAAGAGATAGTTCTCCCTTATCAAAGGTGATGATTTATAAGAGTTATTTAAATCTCAGTCAGTGGCATACCAGTGGTAATATTTCTAATAGATAGATGAGGAAAACAATTAATGATAACAAAATATAATGAATAGTCACAATGTTACAACATTAAATAAGTTTATTAGTTTTTAACTTATTTGGCATACATTTTTTTTTTCCTGATTACTTTTTTATAGAATAATATCACCTGATTAGTAAACCAAATCTTTGATCTTTATCTGTATTTAATGATTGAAATGAATTATTGATTGATTGGCGTTTAAAAATGTATAATTTGATGTTTATTATGGCAAACCGTAATCGATAGGTATGTTTTAATTGTCAAAAACTATTGTAATATTTTTAATAAATAACGTTTTTAAAAATAATAATAATAATAATAATAACAATAACAATATTCTTTATTATACATTCTCAAAAGTATAACATTTGCATGTGTTATTAAATTTTTTTTTTTTTTTTTTTTTTTTTTATATGATCTAGGGTAATGCTTGACTACATTCCACCTGATGGTAAGTGGAATGTAGTCTTCGGTGGTAAGGCGCATTACCCTAGCAACCTATTCACTCTTCGCTTGAAGACACCCACATTGTATTCGGTCGGAAATACCGACGCAGGCAAGCTGTTCCAATCCTTTGCTGTACGCAGTAAAAATGAGGAAGCAAAGCGCTTCGTTCGGACAGGTGGAATGTCCACAACAAAAGGATGAAAACCTGCCGTGCGTCGGGACGTCCGGTGATGGAAGGGGGACGGGGGAATTAACTTGTGTAATTCCAGCGCACACTCACCAAAATGTATGTAATGTATATGTATAAATAATGAAATAAAAATGAAATTAGAGCGACCTTATGACTAATAAGTGATCTCTTCCAGGTAACCCTTACAATAAAGGATAATATATTAAATAGCGGCGGAAGACGAATAGATAAATGACATTCTACAAGCTTATAGCTAAAAGAGAAATCTTAAGACAGGTTTTGTGTATTGTATTGTTGTATATTTATATACATTTCCATCATTTTTGACATGACCATTATTCATAACATGATTTACGTAATCCAAGCATTCATTTGTTCAGTTAAGTAATCTGGAGAGTATTATCTTCCCAGTATGTAATAATTAATCTTATCATGATGTTTATTAGTGTCTTATTAATTTAACGTTGTCTTGTGGAACATGAAGTGTTTTCTTTGCTATTATACTAATTGATTCATTCTTAAAATAATAATCTTAATTTATTTACCAAGCCCACATAATTTAACAAAATCTATCGAATATTTATAATGTAGCATTCTTGGTTATTACATTCAGATTTTTTCCTGCCCATGACTTCAGCGTGATAAAGGAAATCAACAAGGAATCAAATCAGTCAACACTACCAAAATGAAGTGGTTAATGCCATTCAAGATACTCCCGAGACAATACTGTTGATTGTTGATTAAACAGTATGGAGCAAGTAAAACCCGTCCCTAAGCATAAACTGATTATAATTTAGGTTTTTCATCATTAACAGGCAATATAAATCTGACATATAGAGAATGGAAACGATATATTTATTATTTTTAAAATACAAATTGCTTAAATCTTAACTAAAAATATCTCTTTGGACTCCAAAATAAAAGTCTGTTTATGTTATTAGATTAAACGTATACTCAACTTATACTTAGTAAAGACTACTCTACTCTACCTTCATGTGTTGGAATGTTATAAAGAAACATATTTGCTACGTTCTAGTATCTTAATAAACCTAGAAGCAGCCTTATATGCTGTTCCATAATAATTTCTCATACAGTATATATATATAAATGGGCGCGAAGGCTGTATAAAACAAAATCATGATCGTCGAAAGAGGAACATTGGATTATAATTTATTAGATTTACTAGTTATTGCTTGTAACAGAATCAATTTATAGTAAGAAGTGATCAAAATACATTGTTAAAACAACAATGATGATGTTACTAGACTTGTTTATGTCAGTCGTCATTAGTATAAATACGGGCGATCGACAGTCCGAGAGTTATCCACCCCCGGCCGGAGCAGTTCGGATTCCGCAGTGGACATTCCACGCTTCAACTCTCCCGGCTCATCCACCACACGGCCGCAGCCTTCAACAAGAAAGAGACCACGATAGCGGTCTTCCTCGACATATCGAAGGCCTTAGACAGAGTATGGCACCCGGGCCTACTGTCAAAACTACTTCTAGCCGGTGTCCCCCACCACCTCGCACAAATCCTAGCCGGATTTTTATCCGGCAGGACATTCTGCGTAAGAGTGGAGGATGCGATATCCCGCAGCCATCCTGCCCTGGCTGGCGTTCCCCAGGGCAGCATCCTATCGCCCGCCTTATACTCGGCATATACCGACATCCCCGTGGACCCTAGTGCCACACTGGCCCTGTATGCGGACGACGTCGCACTGTAGACGTCATCTATGTCCGCCAACCACGCCGTACGAAAACTCCAACGCGCCCTCGACCTACTCCCGAAGTGGTTAGTAGAGCAAAGGCTGCTGCTGAATGTGAAGAAAACCCAAGCCATCAAGTTTGGAACTCACATCGCGGAACCTCTACTCCTTTCAGGGAACCGAAGTCCCATAGAGCCCCACTGTATCCTACCTAGGCGTCACCCTGGACAGGAAGCTGTCCATGGCGCTTCAGGTTAAGAAGGCGCGTAACGCTGCCAAGGCGGCGTTGTTCCTACTCTACAAATTCGCGACTCTCCATCAAGTCCAAATTTAACATTTATAAGACTTATGTCAGACCACATTTGACATACGCCACACCAGCTTGGTTCGCCTTGGCGAGCCCACGCCAGGCGCACCTGCTCCAAGCGGTAGAAAATACTGCCCTGCGCCGGGTTACACAGGCCCACTGGATCGTAGCCAACGCTACCACCCAGCGGGACCTACGCTCTGAACCCCTGGGTGAACACATCCCCAGGCTCGCCACCAACTTATACAGCCGGGTCGATGTCTCGGAACACGCTCACGTGCAAGACATTGCGCCCTGGGGCGCCACACTCGCCCTCCTGATGGAGCGAGAAGACGTCTACCAAGGGATATCGTCCCTTACCCTTCTGAGTCTACAAACTAATACACGGGACTTGACCTACCGGGTCACTGGTGGCCCAGTCCGGGCTACACCTGGGAAACCAGGCGTCTCACTGGACGGGACTAACCGCCCCGTTCAAGGTTCATAACCTTGCCAGAACAGATAACCAGGGCCTGCTGGCCCTAACCCGCGTAGTAACGCGCGTCGCAGGAAAACTACGATCGGGGGGCCAAAAAACCCCGTCATCGTCTCACCTTTCCCTCAAAGAAGGGGAAAGAAGAAAGCACGCCGTCCGAGAGTTAGTCTTGCTCGAGTCGTCGGACTGTGCGGATCTCTATAAAGATACTGTTACGCTGTCCGTTGAATAAACGAATCTATAATTATTTGTGCAGTTTTATTTTGAAAACGTCATTATGAACCACCATCACGAAGTCTACAATACAGTGACGGCAGCAATGCTGACGTCACACCTTTTAAAAACACTAACGGAGATCTTCACTCCGATATATATATTCCAATTTGACAAATAAGCTTTGCTTAATGAATACCTCCATTTTATAGTTTAGTAAACTGGTTGTGTTACCTATTAGTGCAATATTTAAGTAGAGTTTTTATTGTATTAAAATATAAACAGATTTTTTTTAAACCTCTTATCTAGGTTGATAATTGTCAATAAAATTCTATAAATAAGAAGTAGAAATATTTTAAATATTAGAAGTCATTTCTGGAAGTCTTTTATAGTCGGAAATAGTACGTCATTATGAACCACCATTACGAAGTCTACAATACAGTGACGGCAGCAATGCTGACGTCACACCTTTTAAAAACACTAACGGAGATCTTCACTCCGATATATATATTCCAATTTGACAAATAAGCTTTGCTTAATGAATACCTCCATTTTATAGTTTAGTAAACTGGTTGTGTTACCTATTAGTGCAATATTTAAGTAGAGTTTTTATTGTATTAAAATATAAACAGATTTTTTTTAAACCTCTTATCTAGGTTGATAATTGTCAATAAAATTCTATAAATAAGAAGTAGAAATATTTTAAATATTAGAAGTCATTTCTGGAAGTCTTTTATAGTCGGAAATAGTACGTCATTATGAACCACCATTACGAAGTCTACAATACAGTGACGGCAGCAATGCTGACGTCACACCTTTTAAAAACACTAACGGAGATCTTCACTCCGATATATATATTCCAATTTGACAAATAAGCTTTGCTTAATGAATACCTCCATTTTATAGTTTAGTAAACTGGTTGTGTTACCTATTAGTGCAATATTTAAGTAGAGTTTTTATTGTATTAAAATATAAACAGATTTTTTTTAAACCTCTTATCTAGGTTGATAATTGTCAATAAAATTCTATAAATAAGAAGTAGAAATATTTTAAATATTAGAAGTCATTTCTGGAAGTCTTTTATAGTCGGAAATAGTATGTTCGTATGGAATTTTATGGACAGCGATTTGAACGTATACTTACAGTTAAAGTGAATTTAGATGCACATTTTAAAGGTATCCCTGAAATCTCAACTTGGCTCGCAAGTCCTAGGAAATGTTTTACCTCCATATGCTCTGGAATACGAGAGGCTCGACGTCAGCACGGTGAATGGATGGAATGCAAAGATGTATAGTCTATAATAAATAAATATGAACTGCAAAAATATATTAGTTTAATCATAAATTCATTTATTAAAAAAACAGATTTTTATATTTGACTTTAAAAAAATTATTTACATAAACTTATTATAATTGAATAATAACATTTGTTTGTCTCAGTCCACTATTTTTTTAATTACTACTTAGTAAAGACTAGTAGTTCCCTAAAAGAAATAGCCGTAGACGAGATATGCAAGAGAAATGCGTAGAAAAAATTTATTGGTTTAATGGATGCAATACATCAATTGTTTAATTAGGCTTCCTTGACGTTAAAAAGCACATTAATACTATTTATTTCAAAAATATTATTTATAATATTTACTTTAAAATAAAACAGTAAGTTATATTTAGACTTATATTATACCGCTTTTACTTTGTAACTTCGATATAATTTCCCTTGGATTAGTTGTCTCTTGTGTGCTGTTCATTTTCTACGTTATTATCTTATTCTGTTTACCTTAAGACAAGACTTAGTTAATATCACATAATGAGACGGGCTAATGTTGAGTTATAGTAACTGAATATTATACTAACTTCATTTTGTTGTTTGTTTATTTTTGGCACAAAGGGGGTCCAAAATTTATATAAAAAGTTCTCAATCTTCATTGACTAACTAACAAAGCAAGTTTGCGTTCAGACTTTTATATAATAAATAAATGAAAAGTTAATTTAATACTTTTTTAACAATACCTAATTTTATTTATGTATATATAGATATTTAATTTATGTATATAAAAAAGACAATAAATCTAATTCTCTCATATTCAACCACTCGGTAACTTTTCATTTAGTTAATTAAAGCAATATAAACCGAGATAACATTAGAGATTAATTTTAACTACACAATATCGTTTTCTCAAATTCGTTATCTCTGCAACTTTATAAATTTGAAATTGAATTTAATTAAAGACTTTAAAATGTATTTCTCGCTATCGTATATATTTTTTCAATTGAAATAATACGTCCGCCTATTTTTAAAATATCAATATTTATATAGAAAAACAGCCTAAAGGAAATGCAGAACGAACTCGAAGAATACAAAATATAGCTGTATCTGAAATTTAATGAAGCAGTATGAACGGATTAAAGATATATCTGTTGTTATACGAAATATCGTATGCAATAGCATGCGAAATATGTTATTTACTTTATTGGAATTATATTCAATTAAACTGTCTCTAAAAATGGGAGAGACCAATTAATCGAGAGAATAATTAACTCCTAAAAAAAAATCAGATTTTTACACTTCTCGGGGTGAGTGTAAAAACCTTTCATCCGACCAACTGAACAAGACGGATTGGATGTTACAGTATTTAAAGAACATTGATAACTAACATGCAAATCTCATGGTATTAATATTCTCTGAATCATAAGAAGCTCAATCTCGCATGACCATGTATACAGATAAAACCGAATCAAGAGCTTATTACCATTTCATAGCATATTAAAAACGGTTGAACGAAAACGAAATGTTTTTTAAAAATTTTCTTCGCTTAACATTGGGTAAGGGCGTAATAGTCAAAAATTATATTTAATTAGATAATCTAACATAACCAAAAATGTCTAATGGCACGGTTGCTTAAAACTTATAAAATAATAAATAAAATAAATAAAAATAAATAAAATAAAAAAAGGATTTTTTTTATTTGTCGAGAAAAAAAATGGGAACAAAATATAAAGCTTCTTATTGTTGTAATGTTTAATTTTATTAGAATTTGTTATATTAATAAAAATGCCAACTATAACATTAAAATGCATTTAATGATTGATACATCAAAACATAGATGTCAAATTGAAATTTTATAACATATGCCTTGGTTGTTGACAAAGAATTATTATGCAGTTGTTGATCTCAATGACAAAGCAAGTGAGATCTAAATGGGTGTCCATTCTGAAATTTATTTATAACGACGTAAAATATTTTATAACAACTTAAAATATAATTTCTTTTATGACTTAGGATCATTATTGAAAATTGAAACCACATGACTTTGCAAGTTCTAAAGCTATAAGTTCTTTTATTATTCATCCGACAATTCGTCTTGTTGGTAAAAACTAGCCATTTTACATAGGCCTCTTCCATTACTGTTTAGAAAGTACTTTATAATAATTTGCAAATATTATAAAGTACTTAGTTATTATTAATTACCATTTAATAATTCATAAAGAGCAAGTAATCCTGAAGTCAATAAACCTAACCACAGAGTTTCTGTTGGAAGGTAATGCAAGTAAATTTATGCAAGTAGCCGCAGGCTCCGGGTCAAAGTAGTGCCCACAATACAGGTAGGTAAATGAATATTTAGGATAAGTGAGGGTTTGCTTAGTTATATAGATAATTCTATTTTGTAATATACTCTGTATTTAGTTGGTTTATTGTTAAATATCACCTTATTATTTTCATTAACTAATTTATTTTATTTCATTTATGTCTGTTGTTTGCAAGTCGTGAGCTCAGCCTCATTGATTTGGCCTAGTTTAGGTAAAATGCCTCCCCGAATAGCTTTATTACTTTATACACCAGATGTTGTCTTTTTAGTCTATTTTTTAAGTTGAGAAATTAACCGTCTGGCCTTTTTCTGCAATAGAGAAATTTAATTATATAATAAAAGACATATTAACTGTGACTGCATACATCGAATACCATGGCGGTTATTTTCATGGCGTTGAAGTGATCGACATGTTTCTTTATATGTTTTATTTTTTCAAATGTGAGGAATGTCGACCATTGAAAGCGTATTCACAGAGCAAAAAATATTCGACCACAAGCAGGTTCCTTTGATGTTTACCGCTTAAAAACGGAGTCTTGTCAACATTTTTAATTTTTTTTTGTAGTATTTGTGTTCTCTGGTAACAACCATACGGAAAGGAAGTACGAATGAAAACAAAGAAGAGTGCAAGAAAATATTACAAAAACATGTTTTAACTCAAATATACAAAATGTCATATCTATTTAAAATAATACGGAAAATAAAAAGTATCTAAAAAAATCTTCTTTTTCAAACTGTTTATGTGCACTATCCTGTATGAAATAGTTTTTACTCGATTTTTTCTCGATTTCAGCTATACATTTTGTGTGTTAACTTTCATTTAAGTACATTACTAAAGGCAAATTTCAAGAAAGGTTTTATTTTTAAATAGAGCACATTACTAGTCAGAAGAGGAGTGCTGTTTTTCACCACAGCGGTAATTCTTATTATGGAAGCAACGAAGTGCACTTTCTCTCACTGCTATGAAGAACTATTGTATGCAAAGATTGTTCTTAATTTTATTGATTTTTATTGTTATTAATAAACATTTTGGTTCTTGTTTTTAGTTGACGTTAGCTTTTATCTTACTTTATCACATTAAAGTTATACTTCTTACAACATATGATAATATAAGTAAATAATTTAAGTATAAAAATATATATATTATTTACTTCGTCACAAGTAGCCCCTGTTTGTAAGTAACCTGCTTTCATGTAAATACTTGAGAAGAAATCCCGTACATTAGATCTATATACTTCGTAACTTATTAGAGATTCCATAAATCATAATAAATCTCACAAAATCATTCTTTTTATTCAATCGTGATCACACTCGTTACAGTTTATTCGCTTAGTTGCCATGACTAAGCAAATATATTTATTGATTTCTAATAAATACTGTGATAAGGCTTTGAAAATAGTATTAGGTGGTTTCCTAATAAAGATGCAAATACCAGTTGAATTGTTTTTCAGCTTTAACCTCTATAGGATATAAGAGGAAATGAAAATTTAATTGTTAGCAAAGAGAAGAGCGAATTCAAGAATTTGGACAAACGTTCGTATTAAATTATTTAATTTCAATCTCTTCCAGACTGTTTCTTACTCTTCTCCGAATTAACCGCTTTGAAAATAAATCATCATCTTTCATTCAAATACATGCTGTTAGTGTTTGTTGAAAATTATTTTATAATATAACTGCAAAGGTACAAAAGTTTATTCCGGAATTATTCAGTTCGTTCAAATATATTTCGAGTCAAGCCCTGATAAATACCGGCTGACCACACCGCATTTAAGTCCGCTCAATCTGGAGACGTGTGGGGCTAGTAGCTATTCTTCTAAGTATCGGAAGAGATTTAACTCTAAGTATATTTTTATCAAACTTTTTTAGCCAAAGGAGGTTTATGTTTAGGACCTTTACGTAGATACTTATATTAGTGTATGTGTATGTTCGTTACTTGTTAAAATAAATTGATTAACCAATTTAAAAAAAATAATTATTGTTAAATGCGTCTATTGTGAGAATCACTAATTAAAAATATCGTTTTCAGAAGTCGTGAAGTTTATGAGTTTTTCGGAAGTTGTAAAATTTATATTTATATTCAATGTTGGTAAGAAACACTTATAAAAAATAATACATGTATAAGGAGACTAGTTTTAAATTTTAATTGCATATAATTTGGATTTTAATTTTTAAAATTTTCTAGTATCAGAGCCTTTTGTGTTAGGGGGTTATTTTTAATTAGCTGACCACCTCTTGCAGGCAGTCTCTCTTCATCAATTCTTCATCAATCTTTATCAATCATAACAACATTTGTTCTACGACTTTTTAGAATTAATAGTTTTTAAATTTTGATTTTCTCATACGAAATTTATTTGTTTCCTCTGAACCGACATTAACTCTGAGCGTAGGTATGGCGCACCTTTTAAGCACTTCTTACAAAATAGAGAGTAATAAGTAAAAGAGGGAGCAAAATGTTTTGTTTCGTGTTGTTGTTGAAGAACAAATGTTGTTGGGATTGATGCAGAGAGGCTGCGTGCAAGAGGTGATCAACTAATTACAATAACCCTGTATATTATTATTTTATTTATTTCGTAGTCAACCTCCTAGTTATCAATATGCAATTTTTTTGCTTTCGGGAATATTGTTTCACCACAATCTTTTACTATTGTTAACATAAAATCAAAATAGGTTTCGTTTCTAATAAGATTTGACACTTTGTAAAATTTCAATCGATTTTTCGGAAAAGTTTTACGAATAAAATTTATTCTTTTGATTGGCCATGTTGATATAAACTTAAAACCTTTTGTTTGGAGAGTAATATATTGTTAGAACAGTAACGGATAATGTAATTAGAACCTGTCTGCATATTCATATTACAATATCTACAAGCTATGTACGCAAGAATAATAACTACCTGCACTAGAATTTGCATGTTTTAAGTTGGTACTAGCAAGGTAAGTATTTGTAAGTATAATTTTTGACATGATTTAAGGTGGCTGGAATATAATTCATGTTTTTAAGATATAGACTAAAGGTAATAAAATTTATTATCCTCTCTTGGTCAGCAAGGGTATTAAATGAGAATCCAAGCTGTCAAACTGTCGGATGTATTCGTCGCTGGGTTCCAGGCTGTCCGATTCACTCCCGAGAGATAAGACCACGATTTTGTAGGTCATTACGAAATACGTGAGCCTATTATGAGGAAGATAAAAATTGTTTAAAATCAATCAAGAGATATAGCAATGGTAACAAAGACAACAAAACCTTTATAAAAACACCAGACAAGTTCAGATTTTTTTTTTAATAAAATAAATATATATATTTTTTTAAATAAAATATTGTGTGATGTTTGTAAGGGATTAATCATTAATTTCCATAGTAATTTTAGAATACGAAATAAAATAAAATTGTCCCATTTACAGATTCGATCTTTATTCTACATTCTATTCTGAGTCTGTCCATACCTCTCGTAATCACAAAGTGGTTATTTATTTGTAACTAATAATTTCTATACACATAATTATTACCGTTATTTTAAGGGTCCGGGTGATTTAGCTTTTGGTTGTTTGCAGTATCATTATTCAATTGTATATTAATTTTATTTAGACCATTTTTGATTTTTCCTATTTATATCCATTTCAACATTAAATCATTTTGTACTTAAATAAATACTGTAATTATAAACAAGAGAAGCTTTTTATTATTAAAAAAAATGTGTTTGATATTAATAAGCTATTACTGGAAATATCATTTTCTTAGTAATAAATTATTTAAAACTTAAAATGAAACATTATAATTATTTACAAAAGTTTTATATGAGATCGAGGGATTCATTTTAAACCGCAAGCCACAAAATAGAATCGAAATGAACCCAAATGTTATGTATCGTTGTAACTTATATTTTATATTATTTCGGACCACTTTATCAATGTAAAATTCATGAAATTCATTGTTAAAGTATCGGGGTTCAGCAGAATACTTGTAAAAATAATTTCTAGCTGTGGCTTTAATAGAAATCTTTAATCTGTCTGGCTTAAATCTCTAGATCCACGCGTTATTGTCATTGGAAATTCAGAAACTGCTTGTTCCTGAAATTTCTTTTGACTCAATAATTTAGAACAAGCCATGTCTTTTAACATTGACCATAGTTTGTAGTTTGGCTCTTACTAAATACGGCATATTGACTTTGAGGCAGCCTTAAGGATTTCGTACTTTAATAATAACAGATTTAAAATAATTATACATAAAAATAAACTAATCATCAACACCTGTTTCTAACCAGTGATCTTTGAAAGATGTTTAAAATGTTACTTGCATAATATATATTTAATTTCTTTACATTTTCCCAATTTAAATTGTTTAATCTTTTTTCCGTTCTCAGTTAAAGCTTTTAAACAGAAGCAAAAAATTTTGGGCAAGCAAAATACTTAAGTAAATTAATTGGAAAGTTTCAGTTAAAATCTCCACAAGGTAAAGTGAAAATGAAAAGTTACAGAAGTGAGCGAAATTAAATCATTAAGTCTGCTACATAGCTAATTGATACACAAAGGCAACTTTCAAATTCCATATGTTATTTACAACAAAACTTTCGTACTTAACGTATGATTGGATTTTGAAATTAGTTCGTGATTATTTTCTTAAATTTTATTAAAATAACATAGGTATTCCTCCCCGTTCTGTTATATTATTCCCCGTTATGTTGTAGATATATATATATACAGGGTAATTTGTAATTAATTGACCACCTCTTGCAGGAAGCCTCCCTACATCCCAACAACATTTGTTCTAGGACTTTTTAAAATTAATATTTTTAATATAGTTAATATTAATGTAGTTTATTCTTAGTCATCATTATACGAACAAGGACCATAAGCCCCAACTCATAATAACGATGCATTTGAATCAAAACCTGAAGAGTACTTCCAGTCGACTTAGAATCTTGAAATTTGTCATAAAGCAATATTTTATAGCGCATAAAAAGAAAAACTCTGAAAAACTTACATTTTTAGTTACATTACATATTTTTAGGGTGCCAAACCCTGCATGTGGCCAGTATTTCTTATTTAATAATCAAGATTATGAAGTACAATATTCTCAGCTTTATTCTAGAAACATAGTTAGTTTCATTTATTTCAATAAAAAGACTAAGCGAAATGATATACAAGTCATGACTGTAGGGAAGCTTAGTGACAGGCAAATGAATAATGAACCCCAAATCGCCCGACTTATCTTGAGGGGCTTATTACTATTATTATTTGATAATGGCTGACTGATGATGGCTGATAGTTCTTTTTAAAAGAAAATAAAAGCGAAAGAAGCTTTTAGAATTTTGGCACATTAACCATTTTAGACATCATAAATATCTCTCATAATAGAATATTCATTAAAATCTTATTTAATACATTTTTGTTCCCCAGAATTAGGTATGTAAATTTAATAATTCATCATCACAGTTTGTCAAATAAACAATATATAAATAATAACAATGAAATATATAATATACTAATCAAATCTATAATATTTTGCACATTTCTTGTCAATGGAACTAAGTAGTCAATAAACTTATATTAATTGCCATTATTTCCGTTTGCGAATCATGTAAGAATTTAAATAAAAAAATAAGAATTTAAAGTAATTGAGACATTTATAGTATACTTTACATTATTTAATAAAAGGCCTCCAATGTAAAGGTTACAACGATAAAACTAACTTAATAAAAAAGACACAAAAAAACAAATCTATCACAGTTGTATAAAAAATTAAATTAAAAATTTTAAAAACCCCCGTTACAATAAGACCTCTAAAAAGAATAAAAAAATATTATTATGTACTTATTGAAGTCGTTGTACGTATGTTGATAGTGTATATATTACGAAGTTAATCATTGAGGACTTAGACTATACGATTCGATATCGTAATTTCTTTATTTGCCTTGTTAACTTACTTGCATTTAAATCTCTACCTTTATTAAACGGTCCCCCGACGCAACGAATTCAATAAGTACATAATAATATTATTATGTACTTATTGAAGTCGTTGCGTGGAGGGACCGTTGTACGTATGTTGATAGTGTATATATTGAGAAGTTAATCATTGAGGACTTAGACTATACGATTCGATATCGTAATTTCTTTATTTGCCTTATTAACTTACATACTTACTTGTATTTTAATATTATTTCCTTTATTAAACAGTCCCCTGACGCAACGAATTCAATAAGTACATAATAATTTTATTTTTATTCTTTTTAGGGGTCTTTTTGTATCGGGGGTTATTTTAATTTTTTTTTCTGCTTTTTAAAGTTATATTACTAGTTTCTGAATTGTACTAAATGAACCTACAGACATACAAAATGTATAATTGTTTAAGTAGGAAAGATTTGTTTGTTTGTTTAAATTGAATAGGCTCCGAAACTACGGGACCGATTTAAAAAAAAATCTTTTAGCATTAGAATTCTATATTATGATGTAAAAAGGTTATATTTAATACGAAAAATATATATATTCTATTTAATAAAATAAGGATCCGCGTGAAAGTTTCGACAATGTAATAAATTAAAAATGTATTAAGTAACATGATTCGAGACTTTTTCTTATGTGTAGGTAGATAGGTAGGTTTCATATATACGAATATTAATAAGTATATACATTTAGAGTTAAAATGATTTACAATTACTAATAACACTATGATTAAGGGATTTATATTATCACTACCTGTTGCCCGTGATTCTTTATGACTACGATCATAAGCCATATAAATATCTTTTTACAGTCTACGTGGAAGCAGTCACGGGCAATAGCTATCCCTAATAAAGTACTTTGTAAATCCGTCCACGCGTTTGGCCGCAAACAGCTAATTATTGCATAAGAACCTCTCCCCCGCACGAATAAAACGTCAATATCTTGAAGACGACTATTTATATTTTAATCAAACATGGATAAGAACCATCTCGATGAGCATAGCTTTCGATTAAAAAAAACAGCATTCAAATCCGTCCACGCGTTTGGCCGGAAATTTGCCACAGACAGATACACAGATACACAGATCGACAGGTCAAACTTATAACACCCCTCTTTTTAGTCGGCGGTTAAAAACTAGATAAGATCACATGGTCTATGTTAATATTAAACTACTCCAAAATGACACGTAGCAATTACCAGTCTAGCGCTATCCTTTTCGTTTTCACCGACAAATAGCATGCGCGGTCTCTTTCATTCAACTTATGTCCTCTTCTATCGCATGTGATGGTTTGCTGGACCTCGCTGTCGCACGATTTCACTCGCAGCAATATTTTACTTTTTAAAATTGGACAATCACAATTCAGGGCGTATTTTTGCTAACAAGCGTTGTTAACGAGAGTATATGAATACCACCGTGTTTGTAGTAAAACTATATGTATTTTTAGTTTAGTTTGTCAGTTTCGTTCATTAATCAGACCGGTGCAAGTTACTAGTATCAATTTACCTATTAATGCCTGTCTACTCAAGAGTTGTAACGACAAATAAATAATAAACCTAACGTTTTTACATTCCATAGATTTCATATTTTCGATTGGAATGAAATTTGTTTATTTTAACAAAGCCAGTGTAGTATAAACGAAAATATAATAATTCTAAATTAATTATAATCGGGACTAAATTTTTTTAGACAACCTATTTGCAATATATTTATTGATATATTTTATTTGATAGAAAATATCTTTCATCTATTAACCAGCTCGGTGAAGGTCGTTGTATAGTGGGATCCTATACTAATATATGATTCCTAAACTTGACTTATAGTAATAAATGCCCAACATCTTCTTAAGGAATATTACATCTAACATTACTGTATAAAAACAATTTTATACTCGTACGTAGGCAATATTACAATGTAATACGTGTAATGTAGTGATATAAATTAATGGCAGCAAGAGAAGATCAAATAGCACTTCGGAAAGGAAGTGATTTATACTGTAGAAGATCTACAATTAAGGATCCAGCCGTTCACAGAGAGTTTCACAGACACCGACATCGACAATCCGAACGGTTTATTACTAAAGGCTGTCAATTTTAGGAGGTATTTTGGAAGATACTGCAGATATCTGGCTCTTAGATGAAAGTTTAATTAAATGTGATCAGTCCTGCCCTTAATACAAATCCAAAAAACTATCTAGAGACCAACCTGTTTTATCCAACCATTGCATTGGTTGGTTTTAATTACGTAATTAAATCTGTCTACCCCCGTACAATAAAAGCAGCATTATCATTATTTTAATATATCTAAATAAATCACATATATATACAATATAAGGTTTCATTAATTATCGAATTATGAAATTATATAAGACCAGAAATTAAAATATTTTAAATATTCAAAACAAAACTGAGTATGTTGTTTGCTAAATAAAACAATGTTTTTCAACAAAGCCCAGAATTCAGCAAACAATTTAACTACTTAAACCTAAATTGAGAAGTTTAAGTTCTAGTAGTTGCAGTAGTACATTTAAAATTGCAGTAAGATGAACTGTAGTTACGGACATTGTTTCAGACCACTCAGAACTCCTAATGTAACGTAATTAAATTTAGAGTAGTAATATTTAATGAATATTATATATCTTTACGTAATTAAATATAAAATATAATATTAAAAGAAACGTATATTAATACTGACATCTATATTAATATAACATATATGCTAAATTTAGTGATTTTTGTTGAGAACAATAGTAGTGTGAATTGTTTTATAGCAGACTGCGTCTTTCAGATCTTCCTTTAATATACTAACTTTCGTTACAGTATATAAATATGTTATTATATGGTATACAAATATAAAAAATACAAATATCTGAAAAGGTAAATATTTATAAAAAAACCAGTTAACACTTTCAGTTCTACGTTCGACAAAACGACGATTTGATACGACGAAAGATCTAGTTGATATTGTGTGTGGATGATGTGATTAAAATTAAAAGAACAAATAAATCATTTAAACGTATGTACATTTGGTATTATTATTTTTATATGGAAAACTTTCTATCAGCATAATTGAGGTTCTGTAAAAAAAAATTGTCTTGTAGTTATTTATAAGGATTTTTTTGTACAGTTAAACAGAGGTAACATCTCACAACTTTTGTTTTACGTATAATAAAAAATGTAGAAAAAGTTATGTAACTTTAAACTTATAAAAAAATGCTAACAAATTATACCTAGAATCTGTTATCTCGTAAAAAGGTTATTTATATAAGGTAGCGAATTCCGAAAGCTAAAGGTATTTTTTGAAATTAAAGATGTTAAAAATAAGAAAAACAGTACCCATTATTTAGCTTTTAGACTAATAATGCCTTTATTGCCTTCAAAACAAAATATAATGCTCAACCTAATAGCAGCTTATATTTTGCAAAGGAGGATAACAAAAACGTGGAATGTTTATGAAAAGACCTAAATTCCAAATATGATTGACGGTTTCATTCATCGCTCTATTGTGGTTAACATCCGAGATCCGTTGTGTAAAAATAAATAACAATCTCGCATACTTCGGAAATAATTTTAATATATTTTTTATGAAAACAAGCTGAACATTCATGATCCAGATAAATCCTTATTCTTTACTGTTATTATAACTTTCGATCCATTATACATTTATGACGTTAAAATTAATTCAGGTAATTAATTTTATCGTAGCACAGATTTTAGTCACAACAAATTTCATCTATGTATGTGTGTAATTTAATGTATGTAACTATAGGGGTAGCGGTTATAATTAAAATCTGATTGTGATAGGACAACGATAGTTATTACATATTTTTCTCAAATTATTGTAGGTCAGTTTTATACATATTAGTCTATCAGACCTGTCTTATTCCAGTTATGAGGTTAAACATTTCGAGTTATAATTTATACTTTAAAAAGCTGTGTCTTTGCTCGTATTCAATAACATGTTCTTCCTTGTATTACAATCAGCTAAAATAAATTAATTTTGTTAAAAGTAAATTACACAATATTTTTTTTATGGAACTTATAATTGGAAGTTACTAAAATTGATAAACAGCTTGCAAGCTATTTGTCCGGAGTTCGAAATTTATGGGCGCTTTCAAAAACTGCCTGTGAAAATATCTGCCAGCCTTTTCTCCCACCTTTGTACATGCGGAATGGCTCCCTGGCTCATATGGTAAAAGAGAACGCCAATCTTCTTGGAACTTTTTTTGCCTTTGCAGTTTAAGAGCAGACATTGTATTCCGATAAAAATCTTTAAGACAAACTCTCCGTTCCTTGAAGGTTAATTTTAAAGATCGAGCGAGTCGGATATCATCTCTCTAATTGTGCTCCCAACATGTGGTCCTGAATTGACTTCCCGTACCAATATATCTATTACGGTACTCTTATTTAGAAGTACCAAAATAGATATATTGGTACGGGATTGGTTGTCCAGAAATCATGGCAAATCTTTTTTTTACATAAGCTCTCTAAAATATAACAAAAACGAAAATACCTTACCTCTGGTCCGGATCGCTTGAGTATTAACTTCTATCACTTCACAACATCTAATGACAAGCTGTTCGAATTGTCGGAGATCCAATGCTCTGTAAAAGGTTTGAACATATTGCATAGCGGGGTAAAAGCATATTCTACTGCATTTCACAAAAATTGTTCTGAAAGTTATTTGATTTCATCCCCACCAGAGATCTACTATCGCACTGCACGCTAGTGCCTACAACACCAAGGGGTTATGTATACCCTACCGCATAGTCAAATAAATTTCTATCATGAACCACCAAAATATACAAAACAATGAAATTTCTTTGACGCTGTTTCAACTTCGATACGGCATGTGTTTTCGATATGCTTTATTTCACTCCTCAAAATGATGACATATCATAGTTATTTACATAGTAGTCATATTGGCCTAATTAATTTAATTTGTGGCAAACCGATTCGAATGGTAACATTTCTAATAGATAGATGAGGACCACAATCAATGATAACAAAATATAATGAATAGTCACAACATTACATCATTAAATTAGTTTATAAATTATTGCCCTCAATAATTTTAAATATTTTTTATTTAATTAGAAAGATTTTTTAGAATAAGCTACTATACTACTGCTGATAATTGAGTGAACAATATAAAAACAAGAAGGCCAGTAAAAAGGAGAAAACAGATTTTAATTTAGGGTTTTCATCATTAGCAGACAATTCATACATGACATGGAAACGATATATTTATTGAGATATATTATAGGCAAATTATTAAAATATTTCAAACCAAATATCCACGTGACTTCAGTACGGAAAAAGATCTGATTTTTTTCTTAGTGACAGCCAAATCCTCTGTGAAATCTATGAAAACTATATCAACTATATACTACTAGACATTTAAACTTGTGTTATGCTCGTGAACGGGTGCTGCTTGCGGTGACTGGTTGTGTGGCAGGCCGAAGATTTATATATATTTATTTTTTCTGTTATTATTATTTAATTTTCGTTGCCTGAAATCATTAGGCTTCTTTTCCGATCGATTGCGACGGTTCTAGTTGTTCCAAAATTGCATTTAAGTTTGACGTTTGTGAAACAGTGATCACAATAACAAAAAATATATCCGGCTGAGTTTGTTGTGTGGTTCTTCTCAAACCAGGACGCGTTTGGAACCCTCATAGCTTTAACATTAAGATGGAAAGTGCTTTTTCAGAAGGGCTTATTACGATAAATCTAGTATCGTAATAGGCCCTCCTGACATTTCCATGTTGACGTACACAAGTGATCACTGATTATGATTCTAAGTGGAAAAGATATAAATAAATAAATAAAATAAATAAACTGTACATAAATCATCCTTTAATAACTCAATTAACTACAATTTACATATATACAGACTGTTATGAATGTTACATGATATTCTCTATGTTATTCATACTAGTATTAATGTATATGGTTTATATAATGGTATCTTATACTTTACAGTGGCTTATGTAAATTATTATAGTGCACTGCTGGCCGTAATTCCATTTAATTTCTATATATATTATGTATATTTTCTACAATTTATTTCACCTCCTATACTCAATCACTTCACCTACGACAACATTACATGCTGTAAAAGACAACTTTATGAAAGCATTTTTATGGCTAGGAATTTATGAGTGTAATAAATACATCGGAATCGTGTCCCGTATTCCATGAGTTTTGTTTTGAAAAAAAATCCACCTTCAACAGGTCTTATACAAGTTCTTTATCATTATTTTAGGTATTACTAGTAACTTGAAAATAATAACTTAATTACTTAATATATTAACAATATAGGAGAACATATCGCTTAAGTTTCAATAATGCATATAATATTTATAAATATCTTAGCTGATTTACGTTATACTTAAAAAAATAAATAAAATATACATTAAATGATTTACACAAGAGAGATGAAACCAAAACCTCTTAAGAGGCAAGTTTTCCTTTTCAAATATTCATACTTATATTATAAATGAGATGTCTGTTATGCTTTCACGGCTAAGCCATCGACTCGATTTGGATAGAATATATTCTATAAATGAAATGCATTCTATAATTGAAAATAGTTGAAAACTCAAGACTCAAACATAGGCTCTTTTTTCTTTGAACTGAAAAATTTGAACCACTTAATCGATTGTAATGAATTTTGGCACAAATATATTCCTTTTCTTAACAATATATATCTCAGGGCTGAAAGAGGGGATGAAAATTTGTAAGAAAACCTAACAGTTTGTAATAAATTTTGGTGTACAAATAGTTGGTAACCTAGGCTAGAAGCAAGGGACCTTTTTATATAATATACGCAATCTACAAATTTTTATTTTAAAAATACCAAAATGCATGTTTGGCTATAATCATTACAATTCACATATTGTTTTCCATGGCTTAATTGGGTACATCTTCACTACTCAAGGATAAACATGAACATTCACGCAAAGGTTGCCAGTGTTAAGGGAAAAAAATAAGAAAAAATAAAGCTCTAAAAATTCCTGCACCACAGGGATAATAGAAAACATTCCATCAAACAAAGCAATGCTGTTTTTTACTTATATGTCGTGGACGAACCCGCTGGGCATAGCTGGGCCCCCTTCTAGCCAGACTCTGTCTCAGGGAAACAGGTGGGTAACCTGACTCGAACATCATCGACCGTGTCTGGCCGCACTAAAGCCTGCTCAAGGGAGGGGTCCCAATGTCGAATTCAACAAGTCGTGAACACACCACGCCCAGACTAACTATCGCCAAGCATAACCGTGGCATCGCACGCAACAGCGATCAGCCTAGGAAACATTCCGGACCGTCCCTCCACTAAGCACTCCACAGTCCACTCTGCTATCAGAGAAGTACCAGGAGCGACCCCGCAGCTAACTCCGGCGAATAGGACCTGCTTCCTCCCACCCACCATTGTCGAGCTGCTTCCAGTAACCGCTCAGCGGGAAGAGGTTCAAGCCCCCCCCCCTCCGGGGGCAGGCCACCCCGAAAGGTTACCCACCCCTGTCAGCCATGGACCGGGCACAAACCCCCCTGACTGACTCTCACGCCGCCGGGTATTAGTCAACGGGAGAACCCGAAGGTTTTTTTAAGTAGTAATAGTTTCTTATTAAATTTAGAAGCGTGCCTTATATGCCGTTCATATAAAAAATTTTCATACCGTAAATAAATTGCAACTTGCAAGCTTTACTCAATAAGGCTAATACGTAAATTTTATAGTGCACTGTTCGTATCATGCATAAGTATCTCTCAATAATTAAGTAGCGCTTGTATTGTTCTAAATTACAAACCATTTTTCGGTTATTATTTTATTTTATCAAAAACTAATAATTTGATTACAGTTACAATTATTGTTATTAAATTAACTTATTCTTTAAATAATAACTTTAGGAATCCTATCTTAAAAGGATTGGGGTAAATACTCGTCCTAATACAAGATTTAATCAAGTATGGACACTTTTGCTTGCAAACTAATTGGGTTATGTCAAAATCTTGTAGTATTCTTTAGCACACCGACGATCCTTAGTTACTGTCTTAAATTTGTTAAATGGCAATACTTGAAGGTTTGCTGAAAAAAAATTTAAAAAATTCTTAAAAAATTATATACTTTGCCCCATTATAGATTTATTCGCTTTTACAGTCGGGTAAAATGTAACACAAGCTTGTGATTTTATTATTTAATAAAATTATTACTATTTTTACCGACAAATTTGAATTTTTTAAAAAGATACTGAAATGAAAAAGTAAATTGATTTGCTTAAACTTGTCTCGAAGAATCTCTAGGACCCAGATTGTAAACTATATTTTATATATAGCTCTCTTTTGTTAAATAAACATGGTGTATTAATAGGAGCAGCACTTCTCTATAGTAAAATATCATACGATGTTATTCCATGAAATGCAGTATATACCAGAATATGCAGTCTCGTCAGAGATCTTATGTTTTTAACAGCGTATGCGACAGATCCAATTTTATAACATAAACATTCATTTCTAAAAAAACGGTAAATTCCACAACTTATGCACCGTTATACCGAAAGTATATTATCTTCCTCATTGAAAGTATTATTCTTCACCGGTTTAATATTTGATGTCGAAAATCTACAAAGTTACTAAGCTATTGGTTAGGGTTATGAATACTAAACCAATGTACATTTCAAGAGAGGCTTTTGATAACATCGTCATACATTACCTGAAACATTACATTTTTCATCAGTAATAATAATACAAACATTTATAAATAACAGGGTGTGGAACTGATGAATCATGTGAACTATATTATCGTGTTTATGCTGTAAAAATAACTTCGATTTGATCAATAATGGTACCCTTGTTTATGACTTAAATAACAAAATAACTCATTCAATTATATGTCAATTAGTTATTAATTAAATTAAAGTTTAATATACTTTTTGTAGATTCTTTGTAAATTAACTTCCGTTAACCATGATGATTATTTTTTAATAAAAAATAAAACTGCATTAAAAATAGACACCTGGTGTATAAAATTAACGAATAGTCGTTAAAAAAATCTAAATCAGCTCGATGTTACAAGGGCATTACAGTGTTTACTGGTGATTACAGATTACATTATATTATACTATAACTATAATACTACTTATGCTACTTACGGCACTGGTTGCAACAAGGTAAATGGATGGCTTCTAATAATTAATTAATAATAATTAATTATAATATTTGTTGTATTACATTAATAATATATAATTTCTAAACAGCAACTAATCTTGAGGTTAATTCTGAAGGCAAGTATTTGTGTATGCAAGTAGCCGCAGGCTCCAAACCCCAGTATCGCCCACAATTCAGGTAGGTAAACGAATATTGAAGATGGGTGAAGGTTTGTTTTTAGTTATAGGGATGGTTTTATTTTGCATAATAATGTTCAATGTATTTATTGGCTTTATTAAAAATAATAAAAGGATTTGGAGGGAGATGAGTTGGCCCAGTTTAGTTAAATGTGATTATTTTACCTATGAACATTTTACAGAAACTTTGTTTTATTAGCTAATATAATGTAAATGCTATGTTTACTTTAAGAAAACAGTAATTTTGTAATAAATCTCATGCTTAATAGGCATTCAGTCACTTAAATAAGTATATAATGATAAAAGTCAAGTGTTTTTGGGCCACTGGGGCAGGTGAGAGAGAAAGTTCAATAACCATTGCGCCGGTCCACTGTTTCGCGCTTAGTGGTAACGCGACCAGTAACGAAGACCTGTACGAAACCTCTGAACTCGATACTACATCTTCCCCCCACCACCGCGACGCACCCAATGAGCTGCACGCCGTTCACGCCGCTTGCTTCGAGCTCATGAATAGGAACCCCGGATGGGTTCGAAAAGAGACGGTCAAATTCCGATTTAATTTTATTTGTAAGAAGTACTTAAAAGATCAACACTCAGGCGACACTCATACCGACGCTCAGATTTAATCCCAGTTCAGAGACAACAAATAAATTTTGTTTGGGAAAATTTAAAATTTAAAAACTATTAATTTTAAAAAGTCGAAGTTGTTGTTGTTGGGATTGAAGTAAAGAGGCTGCCTGCAAGTGGTGGTCAACTAATTACAAATAACCCTGTATAATTAAAAAATTATAAGGTTACTATGACATCATTAATATCGCAATGACTGATATGTTGGGCATAAAAGTGAAGCAAAAAATATATATTATTATTAGTACATTGAACATGACTTTATTTGTTTTATTTATTCAAATACCGAGGAAGGTCGACACATTTTTCCAATTTTTACATACAGTACGTACATATTTGTATTATCTGATAACAACCATTCGGAAAGGAAGTACGAATGAAAACAAACAAAAGCACAAGAAAATAGTAACAATACTACTAAAAAATGCTTTTACTGGAACAGACAAAATGTTCTCATTTTAAAATAAGACGGGCAAATAAAAAGTAGCTAATAAAATTAATTATAAAAAAAAAAACTGTGTCTGGGCACCATCTTGTATTAAATATTTTTACCTAGATTTTTTCTTGAACTTTACTTATGATGAGTGCTCTTTAGTATTTCTACTACAGCGACAATAGCACTTACCCTCACTGATCTGAAGATTTTTTTTGTTTTTGCAAAGATTGTTCATAAATTTATTTCTTGACAATAAACATTTGGTTTTTGTTTCAAGTTGTTATTAGCTTTTATTTTATTTTATTATATGAAAGTTATATTTTTTATAATATATACTTCTAATATAACTAGCCTTTGCCCGCGGCTTCGCTCGCGTTAAATACGTAGTAAGACAATTCAAGTTTCCCTTTTTTTGTATTGGCTTCTAAATGCCTTATTATTATTCTATACGACCATGTAAACTTGAGAAATTCTGAGGTACACAATAGACGAATACTATTTTGACCATCAACTTGCAGGTCTGGATATATTATCAATACGAACTATCAATATGTACTATCAGTATATACTACAGAAATCGGTTCAGAAATAAAAAAGTTATGTCAATTTATATGAATCACGTCTTAGGTACCAAGCAAATCTTCTTCTATACATGTAATAAATCTTTGGAGGAGTAGTCTCTATACATTGAAAATATTACAAAATAATTAGCCTGGATATGAAGGGATAACTAACAGAATCCATTTCTAATATTTAAAAACAAATCTCTTCATCTGTTTGTCTTTTAGTTGTGCACGCAACACGTAAAAAATATATAGCCAATTTAAATTAAATAACTTTTATGCATTAAAATTGAGCGTCACTCTGCATAACATTTAGTTTTTCACTTGCATTGCAGACATGTTACAATATCAAATGATATACATATTTAAAGTATTCAAGAAATGTTTCTACATACAATACAAAAAGCTGTAACTGATCTCTGTCTGTACATACAAAATATTTTCAAAAATTCATAACATAACAATCTGGTAACAAATAAAGAAGTTAATAATCTCTTCTTTTTGTACTATTGCTACTTACCAGCGATTAAACATAAATAAACCAGAAATACTCGTATAGGTATGCAAAAACTATTTTATTCAGTTCGATGAAACTTGAAGGTTTATAGTTTTTACATACATTGGCATGTACAAAGGGTACGTTTTATTGAAATCGAAATCTACGCGAACGAAGTCGCAGGCACAGCTAGTACTTAATAATATCGATCAGAACAAATTTACAAAAAAAAAATGGATTTATGAGGGAACCAGAATTTAATTTTATTTGCATCTCAAATGGATTTTTATTTTAGTCATTTTCTAGTATCAGAGCTTTTTATGATATATACACTATTCTTTTATTTCGGTTCGTCGTTAATCTTCTTGCTAACAATGTGCAATATTGGTTTTGGGGATTATTATTTCTTTTACGATTGTTAACATACAATCAAAATATCTTTTGTTTTAAATGAAACCGCTTTGTTAATTTCAATAGATTTTAGGAAAAGTTCTAAGAATCCAATTTATTCTTTTTATTGACTATTGTGGTATAAACATATAACCTATTGTTTGAAAAGTAATATATTGTTAGAACACAACGTAACGTGTTATTAGAAACTGTCTGCCCGTACATTGTACAATGACTACTGATTATGTACGCAAGAATAATAACTACCTGCACTAAAATCTGCATAGCCTTGGTTAGTACCTAGTAGCAAGTGACATTTTTGATATTATTATTTGAGCTCCGAGGTGGCTAGAATATATATTTATAGAATATATAATTTTCACAGAATGGGCTAAAGATAATAAAAGTTATTGTCCACTCTTGGTCGGCGGGGGATTTAAATAAGAGTCAGTACTGTCCCACTGTCGGATGGATTCGACACCGGATTCCAGGCGGTCATTTGCGGCAGGTGAGTAAGAAGTACGTGTGCCTATTATTAGGAAGAAAAAATTGGTAGAAAATCAACCAACCGAGATAGCAGTGGTTACAAAGTCATCAAACATTTTAATCATTTAATTACAGTTAATTTTTTTAATTGTTTTATAATTTACTAGCTTCTTCCTGCGATTTGACACGTATCTAAACAAACAAAAAAACTATAACTTTTATTTCATTTTGTTTCTTCTGAAGGTTGACTGGAGCAATGGGTTGTCGCGCTGCGTTGTAGCTCTGGCTTAACCAGATTCTCGTAACTATTTATACCCACTAGCCTCCCGATAGGGCTGGTACACAGGACGAACTGAATATCGACTAATATTCAGTTGTCGAGCGTGCATTAATTAGAACAACAACCCGATCAGCTTTTTCCGGAGTAGTATCCACTTTCTTCAGATTAATGAAACTGAAATCACTTTCTTTCTTTCAGGTTAAATGATGATATTTATGTTCAAAACATGCCTTTTTATACTTCCAATTAATCTCGCAAACTGCAGCGGGCAAGTGAGCAATATTGTTGTTTGTTTTTGGGCTCTCGTTTTCGACAGTAAAATAAATTTGTTATATCTCATCTGGTATAATGATACCAAATGAGATACTATTCAATGGAATAGGTATTAAAAAAATCGTATTAAAAATATATACCTATATGTATTTTTAAAATAAGAAATAAATAAACAATATTCTTAAAACAATGTTCATGTGTGATTTCATTGCGTACATTTTTATTACTCTAGGCGGACTAAACCAACTAATACACACAAATTTAGGCAAAAGTAAAAAAAATATATATTTTCGGCTACAGAAATAAGAAACTAAAACTCGTCTATACCTTCGTCTATTGATTTATTCATATGGGCGCTGAAGGGATTTTTTTCTGAAGAGGATTTTATTTGTGACATAATACGTGTTCAAAATATTAACGACGGCTTTGTATTTTTCTGCAGTGAAAGCCATAATTTGAATAATGTCATCAATCACCTCACGACAACCGTAAAAAAAAGTCGCTAAGACGACAAAGAAAATTATATGTCATGAGCATAGCTAGGCCATCAACATCAAAAGACAATATCACAGAACTGTCCTTCCGTTTTGATATATTTTTATCTTGAATAGATTATTAAATACAAATATATATAGAAGCTTATTTTTTTATTTATACCAAATATAATATTAAAGACAGGCATCTACTTTAATTATAATATATACCTACATCAATTTGTGTAAGTGGTTTTACTCCGGTAAAAACTCTGATTTTTATGATCTGCTGTAGATGAGCTGCAGTTAAGTATCAAACAATTATTTGAATTAAACGGAAAGCAAATTAATAAAAGTTTGACTACCCATTCCAATGAATTCATGTTTATACAAAAAAAACTGCAACAAAAAGTAAATGACGTAATTTAGTACGTTACGACGATATAGATGTCCAAGCTCTCCTTCTTTTTCATCCAGTAAATTGTGAAATGCCTGCTATAAGCATGCTATATGTCAAAATTTAAATTATCAAAGTTAGATGGTACTATTTACCATCAAATGCTAGTTTGACACTGTAAAAAAAGGCATCAATCAAGAATCGATAACACCAACGCCAGCGTTTAAAGCGCAGATAGATAAATAAGTTCTCTGATTTCATTGATATGCTCAGTATTTGTTCAAACTTTGAGAACACAGTGCGAAGGCCATACATTTTTATTAAATTTTTATTACATCTGGCACTCATGTAGATACAAATTCCTAGTTCTTCCAACTACGCAACTATTGATCTTAAATCAACTATCAATTGCAATTCAAGTTCTTGTTTTAATTTTATCACCTGTAGGCAGTCCGAATCGATAGTTTTGCCTGGCGTAAAAGCTCATAATGAACAATGCTCTGCCAGCCCCATCATATACATAGCATCATTTTATTGCGAGTTAACCCAGGTTTTGCACAGTCTGTGAAGCGTGACCGACCTTTGAACACGACCTGTTTCACATGTTCTTATCGTAAGTGATCAACTTCTTATTAAAAGTTATCAATATCTTCAAAAACTGGACGGTTACATTATGTCTTAGTAAAGAATCGCAAATGAGTACAAGGTTCATTAAGTTCCATTCAGTAAGCTCGTGTGGCACCCAAAATGTCGAGCAATTTTATGTATCCAGTACCCTTTTTTCAAATGAGCCAAAACTATTTAGTGGGCAATGTCCAGTTCTTTAGCTACGTCATACCTACTGACAGGTCGGTCCAGTTTTTCAAAAATTGGTCTGTTTCATTTGTGACAAGGCGACCAGATCGAAAACGCTTAAATAAACTTTATGCTTGTCTTCTTAACAGTGTCAAGTTAAGTAAACGTCACATTTTTTTTGCGCCTTGCATCGCATTCCTTTTTTGAGTAATAAAACGTCAAAATGTATAGAATTTCTTCATTAGATATACTCATTTTGACAGAAAGAAAAACAAATGAAAAATGGCGGGAAACAACATTTTGCTTAAAAAGTTTAATTTTTTTAATGTAACCGTATTAATTTCATAAAAACCATCCAGATACAAATAGTACAGACACAAGTAAAGGCTTTTAAAAATATGTAATCTTAATAATTGATATTTTGCTATACGCATACAGACAAGAATGAATATACATAGTTCGTGGCTTGAAATATATATGTTCATCTACATCGTTGTCATTTCATAGAGTAAAATAGTATTCGTAATTATACTACATAGTGGTTTAATTTAATATTTAATTTTAAGATCGTTGTTTATTATTTACATTGTCAACATTACAATTTAATTCTCTACATGTTAGACGTCTTTCAATATATTTGTCCTTAGAATTTGTCAAATATTAATCAAATATTAAAATAACGAAACAAACACTAAAAGAATGGATTAAAATTCATTTTGTTTCGATAAAAGTATTTTTTTAATAAAAAATCTAAATTATACTGTTTTTCATAACTCAGATATTAAACAAAACCAGATTGATAAATATATTGGAAAACTTTTTGAATAATTTAATTACCACTTTTTATTATAGGACGTTTATAGTTTGTCAGGTTCATGTAATAAACTGTGATTCTATAATAAATTTACTTATCTCATAAGATACCAAACCGCTTCTTGAATGTTAGAAATTTAATTAAAGATTCCAATAATCATTAAAAAATAAACATTGGAAAACTATCGATGTAAACGTGATCTTAAAATTTAATTATCTTGGTACTGTTTGAAAATTTCAAATTGCTTATTGACAATGAAAATTCAATCTCATTTTTTCTATATGTATTGATAAAGTGAAAATAGCCAAAAATTCTAATGATATTTAAATAAAAAGTGATATTTATTTTTTCCCTTTATAAATTATATAATCAAAGTCCCCACCTATTTGTAGGTATAAATAGATGGAGCTCTTAGATTTTTCTTTTAGGATAATAATAGCAGGTTACACATTATATATTTTTTATACCTGAAGATATAACTAATTTATCAAAGGCTTACAAAATTATTGCTTCTTTACTATATCCATTTATAGTTTACATTCTTAGGTAGTTACCATTTTAGAATTTTAAAATGTTACTAGCGGACCCGACAGACGTTGTCTTGTACACGCGTCTTTAATTTAAAAAATCAAACTTTAAAAAAAATTTAATTAAAAAGTTATCAAATTGTCTAACGTCATTACATGTACATTTATCACAATTCGACCAATCGATACCATATGAATATGTACCTAAATAAAGATTTTTTGTTTGAATAAATGAATTTGTTCCATTTTTTTTTAATTCACTTTTTACGTTGCGAAGCACGTATCGAGCAGCTAGTACTAAAATATTTTTTTTATTTCTATCGCAACGCCAACTGTTAGGGCAGACTATAATTATAATATAATATTATTTAATATTTTATGTTATTTCCTGAGGAGGACTATCAATATATACTATCAATACGTACTATCAGTACGTACTATCAATACGTACCATCAATACGTACTAACAATACGTACTATCAATATGTACTATCAATACGTACTATCAATACATACTATCAATACGTACTATCAATACGCACTATCGATTCGTACTCTCGATACGTACTGTCAATACGTGCTATCAATACGTACTATCGATTCGTACTATCCATACGTACTATTAATATGTACTATCAATACTTTCTGTCAATATGTACTATCAATACGTACTATCGATTCGTACTATCGATTCGTACTATCGATACGTACTATCAATACGTACTATCAATATGTACTATCAATACGTACTATCGATTCGTACTATCGATACGTACTATCAATACGTACTATCAATATGTACTATCAATACGTACTATCAATACGTACTATTAATATGTACTATCAATATGTACTATCAATATGTACTATCGATACGTACTATCAATATATACTATCAATATGAACTATCAATACGTACTATCAATACGTACTATCAACATGTAATATACTATCAATATTTATTATCATTATATACTATCAATATGTACTATCAATCATAAAAAAACATTACATAAGACGAAGCTTCTTAGCAATCCATGGATTCACCGTGCGGGTGCCGGGCCCATCGCGTTGCAAGGAGAGGAGTGCAAACAGTGCCAGGGACTTGCGACCCAGGAGTAGGTTAAGGGGCCCTTTTATTATGCGCAAAAACGCTCACCTTCGCCCTCCACACTCCTCTCCCTACCTAACCAAATTTGGAAAGAACCTACTAATGCCGCCTTTGAAATACGTTCTAGAAATGAACCGATGCTTATACATTATAAATTTCTATGTATAAAAGTTATTTACATTTGCCATATATATATTTCGTGTTGCGTGCACAACTAAAAGAGAAACAGGTAAACAGACAAAAATAACAAAAACGTCAGAAATGGATTCTTTTAGTTATCCCTTCACATCCTGGCTTTATATTTATTTTAATATTTTCAATGTACTGAGACTACACCTCAACAGATTTGCATGGAACATATTACGTGTTTGAGATAAATTAACGTACCTTTTTTATTTCTTAACCGATTTCAATGAAATAAACACTAAATGTTAAGTATAGACTGTGATAATAATATTCTGAAAACTGCATCCAAATAGGTTAAACTGTTTCTAAGATTAGCGTGCACAAACATACAGACAAACAGACATACAGACTGACAAAATGAAAAACCATTGGTTGTTTGGTTGGTTCTCTTGCTCATATAAAGGTCCCATCATTATTTTTATTTATATTTTCCATGTACAGTTTTCGATCAGTGACAATTTTATTATACGTACTAGCGGACCCAACAGACGTCTTGTACACACTTCTTTAATTAAAAAAATGAAACTTTAAAAAAAATATATTAAAAAGTTATCACAATATCTAACGTCATTACATGTACATTTATCATAATTCGAACAATCGATACCGTATGAATATGTAAATAATATTTTTTTGTTTGAATAAATGAATTTGATGTTCCAATATATTTTATTAAATTTCACTTTTTACTTAGCGAAATTAATAAAGCAGATCGTAGTCAAAAAACAACAAATAATGATAAAAAAAATAAAAGAAGTATACTTACTTCGATCCGTAATAAATTTGCAAAATGTATAATTGTTTATGCACACTTCAAAGCTCTTTACAAACTCAGTACTCAGTACCTCTTGATTTAATATTTAATTCAGCACGTGGATGAAAATAACACAATAATAAAATATTTTTCTCAACTCTATCGCAACGCCAACGCAGTCCGTCGGAACCAATATGAAACATTCCAAAATCACCACCTACTTACACATTAAAAATTAATCAATAAACCATTTTCCAGTGGACCAAATTGTGAATTCAAACAATTCTCAAGTCCTCTTGAACACACACAAAGATTTCATAAAAATCGGTCCAGTCGTTTGGGAGGAGTTAAGTTTTTTTGTAATATTAGTATTTGCTAGTTGAATTTAATTGTAAATCAATAAATCTAATCAGGTTTATTTATTTTTTATTTTATTTACTACAATTTTACGTTAAATTATGGATTAAATAGTGTTTGTTTCTACATCACATAACCACCATTATAATCCACGTACTTTAGGGAGTAACTTTAGCGAGTAGTAGATTTAACTTTAGCGAGTATTAGATTTAACTTTAGCGAGTATTAGGTAATCAATCTTAATATAAATAATTTATTTAATGGTTAGAGTTTAGCGAATTTTATTTAAGGCTGCGTTAATTAGAACTGAGTAAAAGCAATTTCAAACTGACGAAATAACATGCTGTATTTCTCGTAGTTTGCATATAAATTGCCATGCAACTTAAATTGTAAGTAAAACGTGAATATAATATTATATCCATTAATATCAAGGAAGTTTCAGAAATTCCTGCGGTCCGTTTTACTCTGGGATCATATGAGATATTTTTGGTATTAAGTAACAGGCTGTAAACATAATATAAGAAATGGAACAACGTACTGCCTATGTTTTCGTTAGCTGTAGATTTTTGTTGTTCGTTTATATTATTCTAAACTCTACTATATATTACATTATAATGGAAAACAAATACAATCAGTTGTAAATCTTATTAGGTATATACATACAAATATTTTCAATACGTTTTCCAGACGAAGTATGTTGTTGTTCTAAGTTCTTTAAAAAAAATCTTTGAAAGTCCCGTCAAGCGCTACAAATTCAAATACAAAATAATCAGAATTGGAAACTATAAAAAGGTAGAAGCTACAGTTCTCAACTCACGAAAGTCTAAGAGGTTTCAGTAGAAAGACATTCTAATTTGACTAGAAAGTTTTAGACCATTTAATAATAGCCCGATAGTGACAGCGCTACCTATTTCACTTTCCAACGCCATTCAGTATACTACCAAATAATACATACCTTAAATTTACTCATTATTACCAGTTACTGCTTTTTATAGATATACAATTTTCGGCTGTAAATAAACAGACACCTCAAACTTGACCCCTCGCCCTCGCCATCATTACGTAAAATCTGCTGCAAGATTAGTTTTAGCGCTGCCATCAAACCTCATCCAATCATATTGTCCAGGCAAAGCTAAAATTGTACCAATCTTCTGTAACAATGAACTAAAATATGTCAATTAGAGCTACTCAGCACCACCTACATAAAATTCTTACAGACTTCGCTAAACGTAGATACTAGTGTTAGGAGTTGAGGGTATTTCAAAATAATTAGTAATGATCAATTCCTATAAATTAGTAAACCAGTGTTAAGAATATGAACTATTGTGTCATACTCGTTCGAAAGCGGCAGGTCTGTATGTGTTAATAGGGATTGTCGATGTGATCTTTGAGTACCTACTTTGTGTAGCTTATCTACCCTTTTTATACTGTGGAAGATTTGTTGTTTTGTGTCATAGTTTAATTGTTAGTTTTATTGCTAAATTAGTTTTAACGTTGAAATTTGGATTTCGTGATGTTAAATAATGTGAAATATGTAAATGTTGTAATAACTTTGAATTCTTATTATTTTTTAAATTAAATTTCTACAATAATCTTAAAACTAGATATAACTCTGAAGAATATAAGCTATAAAAAAATCGTGGTAATATAAATATCTGAGACCTTTCTAATGTATCTGTTTTGTAATTGTTTACCACGAAGTTAACGTCGAAGCGCAAAAACTCTTTAGATTTTCTCGAACTCCGGTTCTTGAAGTCTGTCATATTTTTAATATAAAAGTTTACAGCATATCTTATAAGTCATGGTCTCCTTTGGGACTTACAAAAACAATAAGAAAGAAAATATATTCCAATAAACATAACTTATATCTATTCCATTTTATCTCACACAACGTATAAAGCGTGTTATAAATCAAACAACGCGGTACACTTTTTTATGAATTTAGTTCTAATCGTATTTTTGGAGTAGGAAAATCTTACAAATGATTTTCTAATCTTTCCTGTAGAATAAAGAATTATAAAGATTGATAATATTCAAAATTACAATGTAAAATTATTTAAAGATATAACTTGCATTGTATCCTATGGATATTTAATTTAAAATAAATATATATAAATAAAAAAGAAATCATCATCACCTGAATTTAAAGCAATGATCTCTGGAAGATGTTTTAATTAGTTACTTGCAGCTTCTCAATAATATTTAATTTCTCTATATCTTAAAGATTTAAATTATTAATTTGCTTTAACGTTCTTAGCTTTTAACTTTTAACCAGAACCGTTAAGTTTTGGAAAGCAAACTGGTTAAGTAAATTATTTAAAAAGGTCCAATTAATATACCCACAAGGTGAAGTGAAAATGAAAGATGTTAGTTACAGAAGGGAGCTACCAAAATAAAGTTATTAAGCTTGCTACATAGTTAATTGATATTTAAATAACTTTTATTTTTTTATGTTAATTACAACAAAACTTTTATGCTCAACGTGTGATTGGATTTTGAAATTAGTTTATGGGAATCGTTGCAATTTTTTTTTAAATATATTTTTATAATAAACTCCGTGTTGTACAATTAAATACTACATACACATTTATAATTTTGTATCTTAGTTAAAGTGAGCTTTTCTAAGTAGTTTATGATGTTTTATTTATAATTACGAATTAAATACATCTTGAATCCTATTATATGCTGAAGAAAAAAAACAGATTAAATATATTCGTGGTATTTATAAATGTATTTCTATGTATTTGTATCGTTGTCTAACACCCTTAACACAAGCAAATAATTTGCTTACTTAGGGGTTAGATCAATGTGTGTAATTTTCTTGATATTATTATTATTATAATTATATTTGTATTTGAAATAAAAAAGTCAATGAAAAATATGTAAAAATCAAATATAACAATATAAGCTGCTAAAGACCTGTATTCACTTCATCTGTTTGTTTCTCAGATATATTGCCATTTCGAGACCATTCAATGAAGTTTGTATTTCTTTCTTCCATTTATTGCATTCCGTTTTGCGACTGTACATATAGAATACTTTCTATTTTATAAGGTCTTCTGTTTTATAAGGTAATAAGTTCTTTATTTCACTCTGAGTGAGTGTTATATTATGCATGAGAGATATATCTAACTAACTCTTATTAAATCCCAGGGTCATTGCTGATATTTTGAAGATGCTACCGATGTTAGCAGTAAATTTGAGTTGGCTGTCCAAGATCACACCTAAATTTCGAATCCAAGTTACCTCTTCAAAACGATTTCGATTAAAATAACATGAAGAATAAAGAATATTTTTTTTTCCCATATCATACCTATAATTTTGCATATATTTGCTCTATAATTTTGCACTTTACAGTAATAGAATATTCAAACCAAAACCTTTGGTAAGACACGTCGTTACGATTTTCACTTATTAAAATTTATTAAGCAAATTATTGTCTAAAATATTTTTTTTTTGCATATACTCGTAACTTCTAAAATATTTTTTTTTTTGCGATATCTTGATGCGATAACAAACTTTAAGATTTTGGAACTAACGTGAGAAATTTGTAAATCTAATAGAATATAAGCAGACATCCCCTTTTAAAAGTTAATTCCCAGGCAAATCACTTAATTCTGCAATACATTAATTTTTTTTGTACCTTTAGTTTAACAGTAATATCAATCTGAGTATGCCAGAAAGTGGGTCAAAACCGTTTTTTTTTATTATCTGTGAAAGAGTTTTTGCAATTGTAATATCTAACATTGATGTAAAATTGCAATTCCGTTATAAGTTTTAGTTTGCAGTGGTGACGTGGTCTATAATCGACAATCGGAATGTTTTATTTAATTAATTCAGTAAATTCAATTGAAATTAATTAATTAGTTAGCAACTAAGTAAAAAACAATGTACTTTACTTCTGCTGTTACATTTTCAAATGGAGAAATAATTTATTTTCTTTCTGATGTTACGTTATTACTCTTTATTAATAATAAATAACTAATTCACAAACCTTTAGTCTATTTGTTCCAGTTTCAGGTGAATTTGCAGGGGTAAGAAGTATGGAATAAAGTACTCCTGAGCTATGCAAACTTTTAACAATTTTCAAAACTGAAATACTTAAAGTAGAATATAAAAGATATTAACTTAAATTGATATAATAACGTTAAAAAAATATAAGTGACAACTCTTGTCCCCGTTAAAAAATGGTAAGCTTTATAAGGTTTCGCATGGCTAATACTAGAGATTAACATTATAAATTGACAACACGTGACAAATAAGAATAATGGTAGGTTTTATTTTGACTCTAACATATGAACAACAAATTGGCCCTTATATAATACAAGACCAAGTAACGGAAATAACATAACAACATTTATCAAATAAAAATAAAATAATTACTTTAATAATTCATTAGGTGTACCTCAAGGCTCACATCTGGGTCCACTATTATTTTTAATATTTATAAATGATGTTACGACATGTTTTGAAAACTCTGAAGCCTTTGCAGACGATTTAAAATTTATTAGACCTATTCGTGACATAAATGATAGCACTCTTTTACAACAAGATATGGATAGATTACTTTTGTGGTGCAAAAACAATAACATGGACTTAAACATTAAAAAATGTTTTCAATTATCCTTCACTCGCAACAAAAATTGATTTTCTACGGAGTATAATATAATTAAAAATAACTTGTTGAAATTAACTAGCATTCAAGATTTAAGCATTATTATAGATTCTAAATTAAATTTTCAAGATCATATTTCGAGTATTACAGTGAAAGCTTTAAAATTGTTAGGTTTTATTTTTAGGAACACCAAATATTTTAAACGTCATCAGACTAAGATACTTCTTTTTAACTCGTAAGTTCGTAGTACTTTGGAATACTGTATTCAAGTATGGTCACCATTTTATGAAGTTCACATAAATAGACTAGAAAGAGTGCAGCGTCGTTTTTTAAGTCATCTGGATTACGGTTTCAATAATAATAACGAACTCAATTCATATGCTAAAAGATTAAATTATTATGGAATACTAAAGTTAAATAAAAGAAGACAAGAATTGGATTTATTGTTCTTATATAAATTACTCAATAACAAAATTGATTGTTCAAGTTTATTGTCCCAAATAAATATAAGCGTTCCAAGTAGGTTGCCTCGCAGTGGAACTTACAAATTGTTTTTCGATCATTGGCATTACACGAATCTAGGATATAACTCCCCTTTATCAAGAATAGCTCGTCTATATAACAGTTTACCAAGGTCTCTGAATATAGATATATTGCATGATAACTTTTACACATTTAAAAAGAAAATATCGGAATATTTTTCACAACATAGTTTTTAATTTTTTATTGTAGTTTAGCTTCTGTTAGATCTGTAAGGTTCATTTACTATTTTTAATTTTGTACTTTTTTCTTTGTCGTAAGCTGTGGTTGCCTATAATTGGCAAGACACTTAAATTGATTTTGTATTATAAATATTATAATTATAAATGTAAAGTGTACCTGCCGTTGGCAATCCTTAAATAAATAAATAAATAAAAAATATAAAAAAAACATGGAATGTTTATGAAAAGCAATAAATCCAAATAGGAGCGACGGTTACAATTACTCGACTATTAATAATAATACAGAAGAAATTACATACATTAATCTAATCAAATAAATATATATATAATAAGCAAATTATTTGCTTGTGTTAAGGGTGTTAGACAACGATACAAATATATAGAAATACATATTATAAACACTGAGAATATATTCAATAAACGACCAAACCCAGAAATACAGACATCTATGTTCATCACATACATGCCTGTCCTGCCTGCCTGGGAATTGAACCCGAGCTCCATTATCGTTCGGTCGGTATACGTTAGGCGTTTGCGCTAACCACTCGACCAACGAGACGGTAACTATTGTGATTAAATCCGTTAAGTAAAAGTAAACTACTGTTTTCTGAAATCCGTTTTTGTACTTATCTAAAAACACAAAAAAAATCATGTGTCTCATAGAATAGCCCTTTATTTTTTATTATGAGCAAAATTATTGCCAGAGTAAAAAAAAATCTGCTACATCGAAAAACAGAAAAGCTTAAAACTTCTGTTTCTATTAATAATTATTTTTTATATTAAGAATGCACTAGTATAATATTGTGGATATAAATTTATTATATAATAAAAAAAATCAATATGTAGATATCAATGTTATTTTAGGTTTTGAAATTAACAATCGATCTACAATCTGATATTGAAATAAACATTCCTATAAGCTCAATTTATATTTAGGCTTAAGAAGCAGAACAGTTAAAACTTCAAGCTTACTTAACAAAAAATTGTTTAGAATGGGGTATACAATTGTTGATGGTAATCTTCTTTATTTATTGTATTTAAATCATACTTATGGTTGCTATCAAATTTACAATATGATTTCGGGACAACAATGGTTATGAATAATTATATCAACTCCATATAAACCAGTCTTAGAGAGTTAGATATATTGGTCTAGTCTAGGAGATACCTGGCGTATAATTGGCTTAGTCCTACGAGTATGACTCCTACGAACATGTGAACGGTTTTCAAACGTTTGCAATTTCTCATGAAAATGACATTTGCCTTTGGTAAACTTACGGAGTTGTCGTTAATTGTCGGCAAACTCTCGGCAAGCTTTGGCAAAAACTTAGGGAAAACATTATAAACTAAAGCGGTAAAAGTGGGAGCAAGAAGAATAACGGCAAAGTCTCTCTATAAACTGTTTAAAGCCTTTCTAGAACTAGCATTGGTTCAATTGTAGAACGTATTTCAAAGGCGGCGTTACTAGGTTTTTTCCAAATTTGATTAGATAGGCAGAGCAGTGTGGTTAGTGAAGGTAAGCGTTTATGTGGATCATACATGCTATGGCAATAAAATTTTATTTTTTATAAAATGAATGATAAATAATATGCCTTACATATAAACTAAAATGTTCAAATAATAAGAGAAAAGATTCATAATGCAAGATTAATTAATATCTCAAGTGCAGATAACACGCTTACCATTACTTAACTGAACAAGTTACTATTTGATAAATGATTGTGAATGATGATGATGATGAATGGTCGTGGTTAGTATAGTATAGTATATAAAATTAATTTACAATAAATCAATACAAAAAATAAGCAAGAAGTAGGTAATAGATATACTTTTAATGTACCCATGTCTGTACCCAAAATTGCGTTATAACTTGCTACAAAAGCAAATTATGTATGTTAGAATTTCTAAGATTACAAATAAAGAAGAATTACAAATATTCTTTAGACTTTAAGAAGCGCTTCTCCGAGGTCACAAATAAGTTCAAAAATAAATAAAAACAATTGGTTCGAGGGACAAGGGCAGTCTGAGAATGGGGTTTTAAAAAAAAATATTTTTTTTTTTATGACCTTCCTATTTTAATAAACTGTTTTAATACTGTTGCAAGCAAGACGACCTGTAACCGGAAGCAGTTCACTAGCGTAACGCAAGGGTCAGCCATGGAGTGATGGCTCATCCTTGCGTTATGCTCGTATGAATATGGCAAAGAGAGTCTTTTGCCATATTTGTAAACGTTGTACGTTATTACTTGATAAATACTTACCTAGTTAATTAATCTTCAATATTCCATAAACTCCGATGTCGTTTGAAAGCGTATGTGATTTAATACCTAAGATCTAACTCCAATAATCGTTCCGGTAAATATTGGACTTAGATGTAATTTTACGCTCTTGGAAGAACTTTAGTGAAAATTCGGATCTTTATTATTTGTTCTTGTTTTGGATGTTAGGAAATGAAGTTTTTAATATTTCAAAAACATTTAATCTTGAACCTAGAATAATTCAAAAAAGGAAATTTAAAAGTGGAATATTTTCGGCACATAAAGTGTTGGAGGGAAATACTTTCAGAATGTAAAATGAGGATAGAAGTGAAATATTAAATGATAGGAATCGGAAAGTCGGTACCTTTTGGGACTGTTGGAGTCAAAAATAAAACGTGTGTTAATGTTATTTAGCAATGATTTCATCTTTCGAATTTACATACTTTTTGATTATATTTAAAGGATAAAATATATTGAAATAAAAAAAAAAAATATATATATATAAAGTGCAGATGTTTATGTAACAATGCATTACATACATTAAATTAATATAATATTTCATTATTTATGGTAAATGTCAATGTTGGTAATATACCTAAATTATACATATAAACTATTTATCATAATTATAATTACAAATCTCATTCCAAAGATGCTTGACAGTGAGGACGGTTGGGTCGCCATGGTCTTCTTCTGCGAGCAAGTCATTGTTGCAAAAGAGGCCGCGAAGCGGGTCAGGGAGCTGGCCTCTACCGCTGAACCGCTCCATAGGAGTAGTCTGAGTACGCCCGCCACTTCCTTTTCGGATTTGCCCAACCCAAAAAAATAAGAATAAAAAAAAAACAAAATACCACCGCTGGTTAGACTTTACTCCGCAATCGCGTTCGAAGACTCCGACAAAGCTGAGTATCTAGCCGACAGTTTCGAGAGCCAGTGTCGTCTGTCTTTGCAACTGGTTGACCGCGTTCATGTTAAAATACAACTATTTTGACATGAACAAATCGGTCAATATTATGTTCTTCCAGCCACCAGCCGGTTCTTCAATCAAGAAAACGAACCTCGACGAGGTGACGTCCATAGTTGTGGATTTTCATGTCAAAAAATTGCCAGGTCCCGATAGGATCACTAACAAAGTGATAAAACTCCCAAATTGACAGTTCGGTTTTAGAGCTAAATAGGCGTGAGAACTGGACCCTGGGAGACACCCGCCCTGATGAGGCGGGGTTTTAGCACGCCTTCGACTCGTATCAAATCGAGTAATCCGACAGGAAGGACCGTATGACGAATACGAGTCTGTCCGTCAATCTGAACTGGTATAATTCATACGAATACATAGATATGGAAGAGGCCCCTGTCAATATGTGCTTCTGAGGCATTGGACCTGGTGGGTACATGAATGGCTAACCCATCTGAACCCACAGGTGGTTAACGCCGCAAAGTATAGACCACGTAAGACTTAGTAGTCAGGAAGAGAAAATCCAAGTTGGTAATTGTTGATCCCGACGACACGTTCATGTTTAGTAATAATAAACGCGTAGGCATAATTCTCACAGCACATCACACAAATGAACATCGTCTTTACCGAAAAAAAAGTGTCCAATTTTCCTTTGCTTTCCCCTTGATCAATGAAGTCCAGGTCCGTGCCTTACACGACGTTACTCAGGACGCTCGATCCCAAGGCCCCGTTCTCCGACTGGCCCCCAAGGGTTGGGTCTCTTGACTGGACCTTTGCAACTATGATAGCCAGAGAGCTAACAATATAGACATGAAAATTAGTTGTAGTAGTAGTAGTAAACATGGAAAAAAAGCAACAAAGCTACCTATAATTTTATTCCTTAAGGCCAAATGAGCCTTTTTAAATATTGGAGAGCATCCAGTTAAGGTGGAATTGATTAGAGAGATCGATACGGTTCGGACTTTCCAAACGGAACCGGTAGTTCTCGCAATTCTGTTAGTTATATATCTACTGAGTAATTTGTGATACAAGAATTATCATACCGTGTAATTGTAGTTTAATTGCCTGAGATATACGTGACGGATTCTGCACCAGATGATTCCATCAATAACGAGCAAATCACTGAGCATGGTATTACTAAGGGGCTTATTTACCTTCTCAAGAATGGTATCTTGATACACTGTGCCGATGTTTTGATACCTTTTTCACAAAAATATGACTCAGGCACTCCTTCATAGCTAACATCCCCTCAAACCATCACTGAAGTCGGATAATGCCCACGTTGCGCTCTTTCAAATAATTGGGAGGCTTCCTTAGGAGCTTTGAGTATAAATACGGTTATTTTTTTTGGTAAAATGTTCTTAAAAAATTTCTCATCCGTAAACAACATTTTTCCGTGACCTCCCTTTTGCGTGCCGCTTTTGTAGTTGTTTCGATTTTACCACCCTATTCATCTTTAATTTATTAGTTAAGAAATGCACAAACCAGTGCATCTCTTATAGGCTGCAATTATTTTTTTTTATCGTTGGAACATAGAAGACTCTGCCACTTTTAAGCCTACCCACTAAAAAACCAACGGTTGACCTTATCGCTTTAATGGGACGCCACAAGACCTTTTTTTTACGAACATTACGTGAACGGCCAGATCTTTTTTGTCACAAACAGAGGAAGTCTCATTGTACCTATTAATAGCAGCGGTACACAAACATTTGACTAATACCAAGCGTATGGAGGGTTTTAAAAATTGCATTTGTCTCCAATCCTACTTTGTATAATGCAATCATAGAGATTCTGTTCTCTTTATCACCCCACTCCATTTTAATATCGCAGAATATTGTAAAATGTATTGGCGCCAAAATGACAGATTTCAAATTCAAATGTAATATTTTTTATTTTTAATTGTAACAGCATTTATGGCCAGACTAAGTACATATGAACCATTCGTGCGCAAGTTTGACTCGCATTTGGCAGGTATTTTTTAATAATAATTGAACTTGCTATATTGTAACTTGTGATAATGTAATATAAGACAAAACAATTAGTATGATATAGATAAAAAATAGTATTAACAACACACTATTTATTGCCAAATACCTGCTCTAATTTCCTATCTAGTAAATTTTAACTTTTTTTTTCAACCTCTATGACGTTAAGATGTAAACATGTTAATATAATCCTGTTCTTGATAGATTGATTGATGGATAGATCAGAGAAGATCCTCGTTAAACCCCACGATTCCCTCCACGATAGTGGAGTTGTTTAAGTACTAATGAAAAATTCAATGTTTATCTATACTGAAAAGTTAGAAAGAAACATTGGTGAGGATTTTCAAAGGAAGCCTAATAGATGTCACCATAGTCCCAACATATAGAATTCTTAATTGAGACGGACAGTGATACGGTAGCTCAATTGGTAGAGTGACAGGGCGGTTTTCCAGAGGTTGTGGGTTTGAATCCCTGCTCGTAGCGGTTTATTTTGCAATTTATATTTATATAAATTTAACTGTGAATATGTTTTGTATAAATCTCTCCTGAAATCGTATCAGGTATCAATATATAATAATGAGAGACGAAGCTTCTTCGCATTCCATGGATTCACCGTGCGGGGCCGGGCCTATCGCGTTGTATGAAGAGGAGTGCAAGCAATGCCTGGGACTTGCGACCCAGGTGTAGGTTTAAGGGGCCACTTCATGATACGCAAACACGCTCACCTTCACTGTCCACACTCCTCTCCCTACCTAACCAAATTTGGAAAGAACCTACTAATGGCGCCTTTGAAATAAGTTCTCGAAATGAACCGATGCTAGAAATTCTAGACAGGCAACTTCTTTAAGTAAGTTATAGAGAGGTTTTGCTGTTAAACCTGTCACTCCCATTTCTACGCATTTAAAGTAACTATAATAACTATATTATTTATTCCTGGACATTTTATTTTGAACATAATCATATGTAAAGATCTATAATTCACCACCATATTAAAAACCTTTTATTTTATTAACGTTAGTGGCAACGGGTAGGGTAGGGGAGTACAGCGATACAGTAAGTCAATTCTTAAAACGATACGACGGTTGTTCAGATACCGGGGTTTGAATTCCTAACCATCTCGATTTATGTTTTATTATATATTAATTTAAATTTTAAAATAATCATAGTTTGGCTACTTTATATATACTAATTCCAGTAATAATACATATTGTATTTTATAAATGAATATTATTAAGTAATGTCACTGAACAACACTGCTACAAGTAACGTAAAACACTTTCGCAAAGTTGATTCAATTACATGACAAGAACCCAAGTAGACACAAAAGAAATAACATTTTCGTTTTCTTTGTAAACTTATTTTAACACTTATACGTAAGAAAACATGTGTTTTCCTAACATAAGATAAACATTTTCTTACTAGTATATTATTATGGAAGTTTTCATACCCGTAAATGTATACGCTCATATCAGCAAGAAAAATGATTTGTCCCACATGAATTGTCACACAGACCTGAGAAAAACTGTCATCAGAAACTGACCGCGCTTGTTATTGGTATTTTTTTTAAAGCCTATTTATTACATTTGAAAACTTACATCTTAATCTAATAATATATCATTACAAATATACATATTATATCAAAAAGCTTTGTTAATTGGGTGTAATAACAATACATATATGTATAAGATAATTGCACTCTATTAAGTTATATATTAATTATTGTATCAAAAGCAAAAAGTACCATAAATTATTTTTTTACTGTACTGACACTATGCTGATGCGAGAGATAGTTTCTAACACGGCGCTGGCGCTGTGCCATCTCGTGATGTTCTCGGCACAGTCGCCATCAACTTATTTGGCTTTTTAAGGCAAATTCAGCGTTTCGTCTCATTTGTTCACCATTAGAGAAATTGTATTTCATCGGCAATTTTTATTATATTATGTCTTTCGTTTAGAATTCAAGAAAACATTTACATTGTTCATATTTTTAGTTTTATTTCAGGGAAATAATAAAGGTTAAAGGTATAGTTATTCATCGTGATTGGAACTAGTAAAAAATAATTATGTAAAAAAAATATTTTTTTTATTGCACCATCCAATTAAATACCATCATAAAACTAACTTACTTTCTAATGAATCTATATTGTTTAGTAAAGGTATGATATTATATACTGTAGGTATGATTTCCGAAATATAAAAACTACCAATTATTATTTTTTTTATTTAATTTAAAAATACATATGGACTAATGAAAAATTATTTTAACCTTCACTAAAAAATATATCTCACCAATATCAATTTAAATAAACAATTATACATGTCTTTAAATAGTAAATTTCGTATAAGTTTTGTCAATGAGACAAATAAATGACCTGTTAATGGTAGATACTCACCGTTAGACAATGCTATTATTTATTATCTGATAGAAGCCAACCTTATTCTCCGCGGATTATCTCGTTATAAGGAACTTAATAAGTCTGTTGGGAACAGCTTCTGGCTTAACAATTTTTACCCGTGATACCGTCTGCTTCAAAAAGTTTGTTCCAAATATTAGTTCCGAGAAAAAAAGCATTATTTTTGTAATCCATTTTCTTGTAAAAGTATATTGCTTGTAATATTATGTTTTACGAAAGATATTGGAAGGGTCTATAGATTAATATTATATAGCACATATGTATAGTATTATATTATATTGTAAACAGAGATTGACAAACGTACTAACACGGAAAAGTTTTGATTTATTTAGTTTATTTAGTTAATTGGATTACCGAATTGGTTGTTATGAAACAGTATTTGTAGAAATTTATGGCAATGGAATTTTTTTTTATATATTGTACAACTAATTAGAAAGGTATAGTAGTTAGTTTTAAAAAAAAATACCATATGCTGTATCTTTTTAAAACAGGTGAGTCCAGCAACACCTAAAGAATAATGAATGAATGAATATACTGTACCTGTTAAAAAATCCACAATCCACGAACAAGTTACAATTATTGTCCATCTACTTTACTGCTTTTAAAAGTAGTCGAAAGACGATTCTAAATAGTATGTATATACAGTGATGGATTCCGAGTAAAAATAATAAGTGGGAAGGAGCTTCAATGTTTTGATTGAATAAAGAGAACAGTTAAAAGAGCTTTTCTAAATTCAAACCGTTCTTCCAGAAATTTGGTTTAGATATACACCTACAAATCACTAAAGTATAGCCAAGTTTTTGCTCTAAACGACTTTAGGTTTGCTGTTGTGGAATGATAACAAGGGTTACCTTTGTTTATGACTTTGTATAGGAAAATAACAATCAATTAATTTTCTAAACGAGAGTTTAATGTTCTCTTGAAACAACACTTTATTCTCGTTGATAACTTTATAAAGATCGTGTTATTTTCATTATTGTTTCTTAATTTAAAACGATGTATTATTTATTACCTTCTTACCGAAGTTTATACCTTTTAGTATATATTTTAAGTGAACAATAAAGACATACTAACTTAACCTTACTTTTATGAATATTAATATCATAAAATATACTTGTAAATATACTTCACTTTTATTACAATTACATACTAATGGTGGCGCCGTAGATGTCACTTGTGAGAGATACGTATTCGCAGAGATCTGATTTGTTTTCAGAATGGATTACATAAAAATGTTATTAATTACCCCCCCCCCCCTCCGAAAACATATTTATATAAATTTGTATTGCCATCTGAATTTTTTTTTCGGTAAAGCCCTTTATTAATTTCCAAAGACCGTAAAGTTTAATTTATATACAAGCAGATATTCAGTCTGGTTTGATATCGTTTGTGCCTTTTAAAACGATATTGGTTGTCTTTTGTGAGGTGTACATTTTCTAGGAGGTATTGAGGATTGAGGTATTATTTCCTTTTTTGTTTACAGATAATCTCTGAACCTTGTCTTCCCTTGAGCAAAGTGCAGTTTAGTTCTTTTGAAACGAGACTTATTTAGTTTAGGTATGGGATAAATGTTATTATATATAACATTATAATTATTGTGATTTTTAAATTAGGTAAGTTTTCGCTCTTCGATAAAATTAAATCTAATACCGGTCATACAGATTTTTCTACTAAGCAAACGTGTTAAAAAAAAAATAAGATTTTGTTTTATTTTGAGTACCTACCTACATGTGATTCACAGACCATAACTTTGATTAGTTTTTGTAAAACAGTTATCGTCGGATATTTTATCTTTCACCGGAAATTCAACGCCGGTCAATTATTTTATATATAAGAAAATAAGATTTAGATCCATTCATACATCCACAGGAACAAACAGGAACAAATTAATCCTTCCAGCACAATAATAAGGTTTGATTTATAGTCCCAGTCCCAGTATATTATAAAAATTTACAAAATAATATTATTTTTTTTTATTGAAATTACGTGTTACACATTAATTTAGTAAAAACTATGGTTGGTATGGCTTAAAAGTTATATAAATGTATATATAACTTTTAAGCCTAATATCTAAGATATTGAAGGTTTTAACTGCTGATGACAGCTCTTTCGTGGTTGTTGCAGGCTTTTTGACCTAGACGTATGATACTTCAGTCTTCCTTTAAATAAGTACCAAAGTACTTACGTTAATTGTTTGGGAAGTGACTCCAAATTTAAAGAGCAGATAGCTAGCGTTGGTTGGATGTCCCTCCACTCGATTATACGATCATTTTGTATGACTTTTAAATCATAGTGATAGCGGCCGGGTAGTTCCACATCCCCCCTGTCATCACCTTTTTTTCCAGGCGGGTAACGGTAAAGGACTTTTCAAAAGCGAAAAAAAATGGGATAGTAAAGTTGGTATTCAAGTGTTTGTAAAATGGTTTTTGAGGTTTATGGGGAAATAAATTAAAGGAATTACTATTCATTCCGACTGATATTATGTGATTCTTTGGCTTTTTGTAAGCGTAAAGCTTCTTTTTGAGTCTTTCATTGCATTTTTCAAGGGCAATATTTAAATATTCAATTTTAAGTTATTTTTAATTTGTTATCTGCCGTCGCCTTTCATTATCGCAATGTATGAATCCGGCTTCAATACTAGCCCCTACATTTTGCAATCTGGATACGTGGCGGTACAGTGCGATTTAAGAAACTTTTATCGTCGTATTACCAAAATATATCACGATTAATTAAAAATACTACACTTTCGTCAGCGGTATTTTCAGTTCGATAGGACAAGTGTTACTTGCAAAACAAGCTCGTACATCTACCTGGCAGGATCTGGGCGGTGGTAGCCAATTGTCACCAGGTGAGCGTATGTAAAAAAAAAAATAAGATTTATGATCTTCATGCTAAGATTAATGGAAAATGGTATTTTCTAAGGTTTTCACGAGTACTACACATTGAAATAAAACTATTTTTACGGGTTTAACTCGCGTATATTGAATTAAATTTTAAATTTACTATCTATGGTATGTTCACACACTGCTGACTTCGATGTACGCCTATATCTGATATCCGAGATATGTTCTCTAACTCTTTTATCGATGGTCCTCTTTGTTTGGCCTATGTCAAAGACCTATGCTAAAGAATATCGTTGCATTCCAAGAATGGTTGGTGAGGCTATTGAAATAAAAAAAAATCCTAATTTTAATAGAGAAGATGGTTGGGGATTATCTAACACCTGGGACCCTTTTTTGAAAATAAAATCCCATGTCTGTCTGATACTGTTAGTGCATTTTGTGTGAATCCTGAACTGTACGCCCGGAAGCTTAGAAACCGTTGGAGGTAGATCACTTTTTAACTGACTTACTGACAGACATCTCGTCTTAACGTGAACACGATTGCTGCAAAATATTCGAAACGTCGGGTTAGATTTAAAATGTAAATTTAAAATTTAATTCAATTTACGCGAGTTAAATCCGTAAAAATAGTTTTATTTTAATGGAAAATGATTTTTCTTTATTTTCAGGTACATGTTTTAATTTTTATACAAAATTAGGTTAATGCTTCACTACATTACATCTGATGGTAAGTGAAATGTAGTCTTAGGTGGTAACGCGCATTAACCTAGCAGCCTATTCACTCTCCTCTTGAAGACACCCACATTATATTTGGCCGGAAATACCGACGCAGGCAGATTGTTCCAGTATTTCGCTGTACGCACTAAAAAAGACGAAGCATAGCGCTTCGTTCGGACAGGTGGAATGTCCAAAACGTAGTGATGGATACCTGCCGTGCGTCGGAACGTCCGGTAATGGAACGGGGATTGGGGAATTAAATCGTGTAATTCCTACGCACACTCACCAAAATGTATCCTATAGAATACTGAGAGGCTAGCAATTCTACGCCTATCTTCAAGGCTGTAGAGGTTGGCGTCAACCAATTCAGGGTCGCCAATAAGCCTCTTTGCTCGCCTCTCAATTGAGTCCAGAACCGCAAGATGAGTCTTTGCGGCTCCAGCAAATATGTGGCCACAGTACTCTACACACGACCAGATCTTTGCTTTGTATAATACAAGAAGCTATCCCGGTGTAAACTACTGTCGCACCTTCGCAAGTACGGCAAGCTTTCCTGCAGCTGCTCTTGCTCTGGACTCAATGTTCAATCAAAGTTGAGGTTAGAGGATATCTCTAAGCCTAACAACTGAAGCCAGTCATTGTATTTTAAGGATACATTCTGGAAAGTAGGAGCCAAGGTGAAAGAGCTCCTTTTGGCGGTGAACAAACACGTCTGCGTTTTGGTGGCGTTGAATTTGACAAGATTGGTATGGCCCCATGCGGAGACTGCCTGAAGTTTGTCATTCAAACGTTGCACATAATTATATACATACATATATACATACATACATACATACATACATACATACATACATACATACATACATACATACATACATACATACATACATACATACATACATACATACATACATACATACATACATACATACATACATACATACATACATACATACATACATACATACATACATACATACATACATACATACATACATACATACATACATACATACATACATACATACATAGTTACATACATACATACATACATACATACATACATACATACATACATACATACATACATACATACATACATACATACATACATACATACATACATACATACATACATACATACATACATACATACATACATACATACATACATACATACATACATACATACATACATACATACATACATACATACATACATACATACATACATACATACATACATACATACATACATACATACATACATACATACATACATACATACATACATACATACATACATACATACATACATACATACATACATACATACATACATACATACATACATACATACATACATACATACATACATACATACATACATACATACATACATACATACATACATACATACATACATACATACATACATACATACATACATACATACATAGTTACATACATACATAATGAAAAATGAAAAATAAACCGATACGAGCAGGGATTCGAACCCGCGACTATTGGGGAACCGTCCCGTCGCTCTACCAACTGAGCTACCGTATCGCTGTCCGCTTTGGTGAATTAAACATTCTATATGTGATTGTCTTTATCGGGACGAATCCCTGTCCGAATCGGTTTATTTTTATTCTATATTTATATAAATTTAAAATAAGCTTAACATGGCTATACACGATTAAAGATATTTTCAAACACAGATTTATAAAGAGATTATTTTATTTTTAGATTTTGGTAATCAGTTTGCAAGGTTAATGTGAATTTATCCAAATTGTAAATTACAAATATCTTTGATCCCGATGGCCCGAGTATTGACTTCAATTATTTGACAACGTATAATGACGAGCTGTTCGAATTGTCGAGATCCAATGCTCTATGAAAGGCATGAACGTATTGCATTGCGGATGATGCATATATTACAATTATGCATATTTTATCGCAATTTATGCATGTTCTGAAAGTTATGTGATTTAATCCGAATCATAGTTTAAGAAATATCTACGACGAAATACCAAGATATATAATGGATTGATTTGGCGCTCTTTCAACTCAATACGACATGTGTGTGTATTCAGGGGATGATTTATCAAATTTATTCATATATTAGTTATATTCCTTAGGAATTCAAGTTGCATATTGACGCGGTAACATTTCTAATAAATAGATCAGGACCACAATCAATGATAACTAAATATAATGAATAGTCATAACATTACCTCATTAAATAAGTTTATTAGTTTTTAACATATTAGCATCAATATTTTACAACATATTTTATTAATTTGGAAGAATTTTTAGAATAAGAGCAACAGATTAGAGACCAGAGCTTTGGTCATTACAGAGCTTAAACGATTGAAATGATTTATTGATTAAACGGACGTTGGCGTTGATATTTTTGCAACGTTTAGATGTTTATAATGCCAAAACGTAATTAATATATATTGTAATTGTTACTAGTTTTTGTATTTTTTTTTATTGAATAACGTTTTTAAAAATACTTTTATTAGAATATATAAATGTCATTCTACAAGCATATGGCTAAATGAGGAACCTTATGACTACTTTTTCTATTGTATTGTTGTATATTGTTATAACTTTCCAACATATTTGACATGACCATTAGTAACAACATGATTTCAGGTATTAATCCAAGCAGTCATTTGTTCAGTTAAGTGATTCTGAGAGCACTACTTTAGATGTATAATAATTAAACGTTGCCTTGTGGAATATGAGGTATATTCTTTGCTATGATGTATACTAATCAACTATGTATGTACTAGATTAAGTCAAAAATAACATATCTTAGCATGTATGCAAAATTAACATAATGTAACTAAATTTATTTGGTTGGTTATACAATTCAGTATTTTTTTTATGTATTTCAAATAGTTGAAAGTAGCATACATTGAATTTATGTAACACAAGACACACATAAAACACCGTTCGTAAGAGGTTTGAGGAAAAGAACCCGCAAGAAACAACATGAATCCTCAGACCCCATTCAAGCGAAAATTTTAACTACCGTAATATATGTTACGAAAAGTAAAATAAAATATTGTATCTTAGTTATATAATTTTCTGAACAAAACAGTTTAACAGATTTTTTTAATACTATCACTTTTATGATAAAATTATTAATAAAAAAATGTTGAGTGTGTTTGTATAGGCCATTTTGTGTCTGTCAGAACTATTTCTAAGAAAACAAGGTTAAGCTACTACTTCCCAAAATGTTTTGATTTTGTTATTGTTTTGCAGCTGATATAAAATCCTTTGTGAAATCTTTTTATTGCCGTTTGGTTTCTATAGAATACAATAACATCAGTTAAATCCGAAGTTAGTACGAATAGGAACAGAGTATGTACTGTTCCTTTTGTAAATGTAATTTTAAATAAAATTAACAATTTGACGATCACCTAGATACCAACTTGAAAGTTTATAACTTTTTTAATTTTTAAAATCCTTAACCAAAAAATTATATGTACATTCAGGTCCGGCATAAAATATTCAGATATATATTATAATAGATAATTAGCTACTATTTACATATATACAGACTGTTATGAATATTATATTATTTTATTAATATTATATATATCGAATTATTGTCAATCACATTATTAAAAAAATATGCAGAACCGTTGGCTTCTAATGAGCCATTGGTTCTGCCACTTTCATTATCCATTTTACACTAATTGAATTTATTATTTAATCACTTTTCTTTTACCACTTCTAATTTTAACAATTTGATTTTAAGTATTTAAGAGGAATTACTAAAACACCTTTTTAGCTACTATACACACACTTTACTTTTAATCTCTCGTTATTACACTGTACTTATAATTAATGTTTTCACCGTCACTATCACAATAATAATAATATCCAAGACATTGTACTAAGTCTTAAATACGTTTCAGAAAGACGTGTTTTCGCGCTAATTCACAATCAAGTCATTTTAGTTATTTTTACTTATTAACTACTAAGTACTACAAACTTAGTCTGTACTATATTGTTTACAAAAATAATCAAAATATTTTATCATACAATTTGCTTTAAAACAGCCTTTAAAAACATTTAAGCTTTTTGTAATGTTTTGCTAATATTATATTAACTTCAAGTGCTGCCATCTATCGGAACAGACTCATATTTAATTTAGTCATTATGTTTACTAATTACAATAATAATAATAAAACATTAAAGTAAATCAACAAAATAAAATAAAAATAATTAAACTTATAATTTTAATTTTAATTTTTATTGTTCGCCAAGTCTACGCGGCGACACGGCCATACTGATGAGCGATGCGTGCTCTGCATCTGCTCTGGGTCACAGTCCTTTGTTTTCTGCGAATAAAAGTACTTTAGGCACAGGAAAGTTTTTATAGTAAGAATTACACTTTCGCTCAACGCGACAAAGTATATGCAAAGAATAATTTTAAATTCAATAACTGCTCATTCTCATGACAACAGTACATATAAAAACAGTAAATTTGTAACGTATTTTGTGTTAAGACAGGATGTGTTTGGGATGGGTCCACGAAGAAGGCTCTACAGGATAGAATGAATGATAGGCAAGTTGGAAGGTTGTTGCTGTGTATGATGTACGTTAATAGTTAATTTATGAAATTTGGTCGTTGATCGACTACACACGTCAACGTACATCTTTTGGGAATAAAAATAATTTAAGTTGGTCGTTGATCGGCTCCACACGTCAACGTACATCTTTTGACTAGATAAATGAATTTAGTTGGTCGTTAATCGGCTCCACACGTCAACGTACATCTTTTAATTAAATAAATTAATTAACTTGGTCGTTGATCGGCTCCACACGTCAACGTACATCTTTTGATTAGAGAAAAATAATAATAAATTATTATTAAGTTGGTCGTTGATCGGCTCCACACGTCAACGTACATCTTTTAACTATAACATTTATTTAAGTTGGTCGTTGATCAGCTTTAAACGTCAACGTACATCTTTTGTCTAGGTATTGAGCACAAAATAATATAGTGTTAGTGCATGTTCGTGTGTGTATATATGTTGTTATGTTTTGTAAATAATAGAAAGTTCTTACCGAGCGTAGATCCAAATTACATAGCAGCAGAACACAAGGCCTATAGTTCAGAAAGCGTTACGTTGATACCGGATGGCCCGGGTTGTTGATCACCTTCGGGCGACACCGGCGACATGGCTTCTTGAAGGTTTGTACCAGGTTGTGGTGCACGTCGTAATTGATCATGTGCGACTTTTCGAGGTCGACCATGATGGTTGATGACTTTCTTGACCAGGTACCGATCGTTCTCTAGTATTTTGTAAATTTCGTAGGGATCACTGAATTTGGGATCGAGCGATGTCTGGTTTCTAGGGTTATTCTTGATCAAAACAAAATCACCTTTCTGAAAATTAATAATTTTTGCTCGGCCTCTATCAAATCTTACCTTATCTTTAGCAGCTACTTCAATCATCCTTCGCTGCACATGAGTTTGCAAAGCTTCAATATTTACAGAGGTAGTTTCGTAGTCAACTAGGTTGAGAAGTTCCGGTGGAACACAGTTTTGATGACGCGTAAGCAGTGTTAATGGAGCCACGCCGGTCGTTCTATGTACGGTGCAATTAAAAGCAAGTTGCAAGCTTTCTAGAGCAGTGTTCCACTCTGGCGTCTCATAATTTTTTATCATGATTAGCCCGTTCTTTAACGTAGCCATTACTCTCTCTACTTGACCATTACCTCTACTCATACCGGGAGCTATACTATGTCGATCAATTCCAAACCTTTCGCAATAGGTCTTGAATTCTCCCAGGAACTCGCGTCCACCATCGACGATTACCTGTTTTGGAGTTCCGAAGAGATGAATGACGTGCTTCAAGGCAGCAAGAGTACTATGTTGACTCTTATCATTGCAATATCGCAATAATACGTATTTGCTAAAGGCATCGATTGTCACAATAACGTATTCCTGATCTTGAGGGGTACCCAGTTTACCTGTTATATCCATATGGATAACTTCAAATGCCACTACTGGTTTTTCAATTGGATGCAACGTTACTTGAGTAGCTCCTGAAGATTGCTTTGATGATTTACACACTATACAGTTATCTACGAACTCTCGAATTGTAGAAGACATTTTATCAAAATGATAAGTCTCCTGAATTTTTTTGAGGGTTTTTTCCCAACCCGGATGCTTGAGATCGGAATGGTACGTATTTATAAGGCTCCATTGAAAAGACTTTGGCACAACGATTAGTTTCTGTGCACCGATAACAGGATCGCTCTTTTCAAATTTCAGAACATTACCTTCGAGGTGATACCCTTTAACGTTTTCTCCACCATGGATGGAGTCTATAATAGGACGAAGTTGGGCATCTCGTCGTTGCTCAATATTGAGCCACTCTGTATTTTTCGTCATGACATTAACAGCAATAGGTCTTGGATTTCTGCTAAAGAAATCGGCATGCTGCATACGTTCGCCCTTCCTGTATTCGATATCGAAATCAAAGTTCTGAAGGTATGACCACCATCTGTGTATCCGAGGTAGCAGATCTTGTTTGTGTTTTGAAGCCTTCAATGCATTACAGTCAGTTATTACCTTAAACTTACGCCCATAAAGAAAGTGTCGGAAATGTTTGATCGCTCGCACAACAGCCAGTGTCTCGAGCTCATAGGAATGATACTTACTTTCAGTATCTGTCGTACGCATACTAAAATATGCAATAACATGTTGGCGACCCTTAATTACCTGAATAAGAATGGCTCCAAACCCAAGGCTGCTGGCATCTGTATATAATAGTATGGGCTTACCTTCTTGAAATATAGTGAGTACAGGTTCAGAAGTAAGGTATTGAATTACCTTTTGACGTGCTTCTTCATGTTGGTGGCACCATTGCCACTTAACATCCTTTTTAGTGAGATTATATAATGGGATCATAATTCGTGCGAAATCCGGAATAAATCGCCGAAAATATCCGGCTAGACCATTAATTTGGCGTACTTGTTTAACCGTAGTGGGAACAGGGGATTTTAATAGTGCTTCTACTTTTACGGGACTTGGACGAACTTTTCCTTCTTCAATTACATTACCGAGATACTGAATAGAGCGCTTAAAGAAAAGACATTTGTCAATATTAATCGAGAACCCAGAATCACCTAGAGCAATTAAAATTCGTTCTAAAAATATAAGACCTTGCGAGTAGTCACGACATTTACTTATGACGTCATCAATATAGACCTGAGCTACACTGTCATGTTTATTATTATTATCGTCACTAATACTACCATTACTAATATAAGCACTACCAGGATTTAATAGTGATCCTAAAGCACGATTGATGCACCTTTGGTAAACTGCTGGCGCGTTGCATAGACCGAACGGCATCGTAAGGTACTCGTATAACCCGTCTGGAGTAACAAAGGCCGTTTTCTCAATAGAGGAAGCAGAGATTGGAATCTGGTGGAACCCTGATGCCATATCAAGTGTCGTGAAATATTTTCCCCCCGCTAACTGGTTTATCTGATCCCCAATCAAAGGGAGAGGGTAATGATCGCGAATAGTGTTGGCGTTTAATTCACGAAAATCAACGCACATTCGATCATTCCCGTCTTTCTTTTTAACCAAGATGATAGGGCTGGAATATGGGGACTTACTTTCTCGAACGATGTTATTTTCGATTAGTTCTTTAACGATACCCTTAACCTTTTCTCGTTCAACTGGGCTCAACCTATAAGGTCTTCTTTCAACATATTTTTCCGGGTTTTTTAATCGAATCTCTAATTCACCGGTATTAACGCGTGATTTCGCGAAGCCACGAGTAAAAAGATGAGAAAAGTTATTGAGTAAACATTTTAATTTATTAATTTCAGATTCATCAGTTAGATCATGATTAAGGTTTTCAAAAAGAGGGCTATTATTTCGTAATTGCATAACACGACGATGTGTTATCAAAGTGGCCCTATTTTGAGTCACGATTACACTTAAACCGGTATCAGAAAGTAAATTTGCGCCTATGAGAACATCCGACGTCATTTCATTATCAGCCAAAACATGAAATAATATTTCTACGTTAACATTGTCTATTGTACAGATTGTGGTTAGTGTTTTCATTGAAATAACCGGGAATGGTCCTATACCTTGTAAACAACTGACGACTAGATTTCTACGTCCCGGTAATTTATTAGCAATAGATTCGCGAATGACAGAGCACTCGGCTCCACTGTCAAATACGGTATTTAAAATAACGTCCCCAACTTTAATCCGCATATTATTTAAAATTGATTTACTCTTTATAACTGTATTTATATTAGAATTGATTTGTTTTTCACGACGGAAACATGTTTCAAAAGTGTGCCCTGCTCTTAAGCAAAACGTACAAGATTTATTACTATTTGACCTACCGGTTGATGTTGACGGTGTACTTAAATTATTACTTTCTATTGAATGAGCAACTGAATTATTAGTATTTCTTCTATAGCAATTGTTAAAAGAGTGACCCGGCTTTTTACAAAATTCACAATGTAATATATTACGGTTATCGACAGAATACCTTTGGCGTTTATTTGGTGGTTGGTTAAAGTTGTTCGACTGATTAGGGCGCTTGGAACGAATTGAAGATGCGACAGAAATCAATTCTGGCACTGAGGTAGCACGGGCATTCATCAACTCTATTCTTAAATGTTCATCACTTACCGTTCCAATGACGGCTTCAACAGCGTCACTACTCTCCAGCTTGTCTTTTGTGACTCGCCGCCATAGAATCCATGACTGCGTAAGGAATTCTGAAATATCTTTGGAAGAATTATAAACATGTTCTCTAAATCTAAGTATATCTCTCGAGTAGCGACTTTCTGGCTCGAAAGTAGTGATAATAATTTGGCGTAATTCCTCCCAGGTAGATGTAGTTACTAACCAATTATCAGCCCAAATTTTTGCACGACCTTTAAGAAGACTAGTGATTATTAAAAAAATATGCAGAACCGTTGGCTTCTAATGAGCCATTGGTTCTGCCACTTTCATTATCCATTTTACACTAATTGAATTTATTATTTAATCACTTTTCTTTTACCACTTCTAATTTTAACAATTTGATTTTAAGTATTTAAGAGGAATTACTAAAACACCTTTTTAGCTACTATACACACACTTTACTTTTAATCTCTCGTTATTACACTGTACTTATAATTAATGTTTTCACCGTCACTATCACAATAATAATAATATCCAAGACATTGTACTAAGTCTTAAATACGTTTCAGAAAGACGTGTTTTCGCGCTAATTCACAATCAAGTCATTTTAGTTATTTTTACTTATTAACTACTAAGTACTACAAACTTAGTCTGTACTATATTGTTTACAAAAATAATCAAAATATTTTATCATACAATTTGCTTTAAAACAGCCTTTAAAAACATTTAAGCTTTTTGTAATGTTTTGCTAATATTATATTAACTTCAAGTGCTGCCATCTATCGGAACAGACTCATATTTAATTTAGTCATTGTGTTTACTAATTACAATAATAATAATAAAACATTAAAGTAAATCAACAAAATAAAATAAAAATAATTAAACTTATAATTTTAATTTTAATTTTTATTGTTCGCCAAGCCTACGCGGCGACATATATGTTATTAATTTTAGTATTAAGTTATAGTAGATAATATCTAATAATAAGCAATGGTATATTTAATATTTAGCAATCTTGTAAAATATTATACTGCACTGCTGGTCGTGGTTTCATTTAATTTCTTGGATATTTTTTACAATTTATTTTACTTCCTAAACTACTTACTTACGATAAAATTACATGCTGTACTTTTATCAAGATAGCATTTTGATTACTAAAAATTTATATGTGAAATAAATACATCGGAATCGTATCAAATGTACCATAACTTTTATTTTAAAGAAATACCACTTTCAAAAGATCTTTTTGTATCGGGGGTTTTTTAAATTTTTAATTTAATTTTTCTAGGCATTATTTATTTTAATATAAGATAAAATATTGTATTAGTTTTAATAATCTTTGTAATATATTAATACATCTTATTTTATTTACTATATGCTTTACAGAAAAAAATAAATATACATTGAATATTTTAGACACGATAAGTGCCCCGAGTACCTCTTAAGAGTTTTATCTGGGAAATTTTTCGTTTTCAAACACAGCTTCATATTTAAAACACCTATTTAAATAGATCTTATTCGTGTATAATTGTTTTTACATGATTGAAAATATTTATTAACTGTAAAGTCATGATACAATTTTCAAATTTTAAATAAATATAGAATGAAGAGACAAGTGACTTGAACTCACGACTTCTGGAAATTCTCTCCAGTTAACCGACTATGCCGAAGGTATGACAACTGTATCTAGATGACACCTATACAATATTATTCAATACTAGTGGTCGCCCAGTGGCTGAAAATCGACCGTAATCTAAAGTGTTAATGTTTATGAAAGTTTGGGTTCAAACCTGTATGTATATTATTTTTGTTTTTTATTTTATTACGTCAAGCGACCATCAACTCTGTGCGACTATTTACATAGAGTTATTACTCAGAATATTAACTAAATCATAGAAGGAGCTTCATAATTTTAAAGCGTGCACTGCCGTAGACGAAAGATTCTTTTCTAGTGATGTGACATTGTGTAAACTTATCTGCGATATCGATAGTGATCCTTATTTCTGTGGCAATACCTACCTTTTTTAAAGGCTGGCTGAAGGTACTTTCCATTACTTGCTGGAACGAGAATCATCGAAAAGTGATCACCTCGAGGATTTTGCCAAGTGCGATAACGTTTAGCTGTTTTTCGTTCTAGAAAATGACTTGAATACTCTAAATACGACAAATTAAATAAAAATACAAAATAAAAAAAAATATTTATTTAAAAATAAGTAAAAAAAAAAGTAAGGTCAGGTTAAAAAATATTTTTTTATTCATTTTCCGCCTCTTCGAGAACCTCTTATAAAAGAAATAACAAATCAATTACAATGAAACTACAACCCTATTTTTTAAATTACTTTTAAAACAAGCGATGTTACTAAAATATTGAGGATTAAAATGTTTTGAAAAATTCGCTGCTGCTTCTTCCATTCCCAATTTTTTGTGCAATCGTGTCGATCCATATCTGTCGTCAGTTAACGTCCATGAGAAATTTAGACTAATAATCCGTGGATATATCACATAGATTTTGTAGAATTTATTAGAATAACACTGGATTTAATTATCGATAACTGGGCTTTCTGCAACACTATTGCAAAAATATATAGAAAACTTTTAAATGCTCAAACATCATAACAAAAATATTGCAAATAGCAGTCTTGTAATTGGGCAATACGACAATTATCTCTTTATAATTTGTAAATCTGTTAAAAAACTAAAACAGTTGTGTTGTAATAAAGAAAAACGTATAAAAAATCCATGTTAGATCACTTACCGAAGGAAGGTTACGTTTTTAACTTAATTTTATTTCCGGGAAGAATGGGATTTATATCCCGTTATTATGCAGGACATTGCTCATACTATTAGGTTTTATTTTTTTTCAATGAAAAGAAGATAATATGTAATTAACTGTATTAATTCGTTAATGAAACTAAACACGAACACACCACTGACAGCCGACATCAAACACAACCATAAAGTGTAAACGGTATCCATACCCAATAAGTCAAATATGAATTGCTTTAGTTATAGTTCTGAGAGTAATTATACAAGTTGACATCAGACAAACTTAACATTGAACATGTCAACGTTAACAACGAAGTAGTGTGTGTAATGTTTCGCATCGTAGTGTGTGTAATGTTTTTCTCACTAATTATTTTTTTTATTTAAAGTACATTATTATTGAAAAATATTAGCGTTCTGCACTTTTCCTACACATAGACTATAAGTGTGCTATTACATACTCCTCCGTCGGCGCGATTTTCGTAAAAAGGGGTCCAAAGTTTTTGCTTCAGGTATTAATATAATGATGATTAAACATTAATTTTTGAAGATAACTTTAATTCCATTAATATTCAAACACATTTTAAAATAGAGTTAGATTCAAATATATCTTTAACTTTCATTGATATTCCTATCATCAAGAATCCTGATAAATCATTAGGGACTGGTTATAGAAAACTCATACTTATAGATAAGTATCTCAATGGCCAATCCCACCACAACCCCAGTTAGCTGCAATTGGCATATCTTTGCTCTCAGAGAGCACAACCTATCGCATCAGAGAATACCAAAAGGTTATTCTCCACAAAGTCAAAGATGCCTTGGACAAAACAATCTTTCTTTTTCCGTTGGAAAAAATATGTTTCCGCATCGTCACACCAGCCAGGAAGGCGATGGTCGTATGGCAAAATGGCAGCATAGGAGACGCTGGCATTTTTAAGGCACCCCAATAACGGTTGCCCTCATCGCTACAATGAGACGCCACGGGATCGCGTAAGCACTCACCGCAACGCCTCGGCGGAACCCCCCCTGATAAGGGTACCTCGGGCAACCAGAGTACCCCTACGTCATAGACCTGTGCAATGGCGAGAGATGTCGCCCCCCCCTCTCACCTAGGCCTACGGCTGGGAAGAAACGGGCTGAACCCTTCTCCTTCCCAACCTCCCCCGCTGAAGCTCGATGTGACTATGTTGCCATAGTCACAGCCGGCTCCGTGTTGGGCTCCGCGCTCGAGGGAGTTGCACCAGGTGCTAACTCTCAAACTCGCGAAGCCTTGCACACTCGGCTACCCGATATGGGGGACGCTGTGACACCTCGGTCCGCACGGACCGTGCACTGCAACATTCCGGTGCAAGTGGCTCGGTTATGACCCTCACCACAGCACCGAACATAGGCGGCGCTGCGGTCGACCGCGGACGGGCAAGCCGCATGCACATGCCCAGGTGCCAGGCACCTGTAGCAGCGCAGCGGCTGTGCCTCCAGCATTACCACCCTGGCTGAGCTCCAACCCACCGGAACACTTCCGGCGTTAACGAGTGCTTTCGCCGCATCAACGGGGAGTCGGGCAAAGGTGACGCCCATGTCCCCGTAGCCCCGACGGATCGTGGTCACATACTGGGAAACCGTCCCGTCGCTCTACCAACTGAGCTACCATATCGCTGTCCACCTCGGTGAATTAAGCAATCTATATGTGATCGTCTTTATCGGGACGGTTTCCCAGTAGTCGCGGGTTCGAATCCCTGCCCGTATCGGTTTATTTTTCATTATATATTTATATAAATGTATATATGTGGATATATAATCCATATAAAAAAGACAAGTACATTAACTCCTTCGTATTCAACCAGTAAGTAACTCAGTACTTTTCATTTAGTCGAATAAAGTAATTTAAACCGAGATAAGATAACAGATTAATTTTAACTACACAATATAAAACTTTGTTCGCTCTTCAACTTTATGATTTGAGCTTTAAAATTTGTCTTTCGCCATGATTTATAATTTTTGAAGTGAAAAAATACGCCTGCCGATTTTTAATAATATCAGTAGGTACATAAATATGACACATTAAGAAAACATTTTGTTTGTCTAGGAAGTCGTTTATAAAGAAACAAATATTATATTATTATTTTTTAAAAAGTAATTAGCTCAAAAAATATTAAATTGATTAAAATAGGAATCACATTAAAAAATAAATTAATAAGTGATATAATGTATCAGTAAAATAACATTCTGGCACTTATATGAAAACATATTTCAATTAATTAAAAAAATCAACTTATACCTTAACAGTAAATTAAATGTACTAACAAGAATATAATAAAAAAAAGTAATATTGACTGGGAGCAGTCAATAAGCTTGACTTGTTGCTTGATAAAGATAGTGTCAGAAAATAAGCATCGTGTAATTCCCTACCTCTTAAGCGAATCGATTGAATGTACCTAATCCATCGATATTTATTCAGACACGCCCAGTAAAATAATACATTAATGGGTAAAGTGAATACTTTTTCACTTAAACTTATAAACTCAGAAAAATTCCACATATTCTATTATGATGGGGGGAAAAGTTATTGCAGAACTAACTCAAGTATAACAAAATTTAACTGAATATTAAATTTTTAATGCGCTGTAAATTTAATGTAAGCAGTACGCAGGGGTTAAAACTTTATTTGTTGCTATATCATAATATTGCAGCGAATAAATTTTACTTGAATTATTGGAAATTAGTACTATATTCAAATACCTTCAAATTACCTTCATCTGTGAACGAGAATAACGAATAATTATTGTCTGATGCAAATTGAGCGATGGTCGCTGATGTTGCAAAAAAATTGTTTACTTTTATATTATCTAGCTAGCGTGCGTGCGAATTGTACGCGTAGATTTCGATTTTGATAAAAAGTACCCTTTGTACTTACCCATGTATGTAAAAACTATAAAATTTCAAATGTTAAGCAGCAATGGTACGACAATAAGAGATTATGAACTTCTTTGTTTGTTAGCCGACTGTTAAAAAAAATAAAAAATATAAAGTAAATCCCATGACAATATATTCCCGAAAACTACATTCAAATCAATTAATCCGTTTCTGAGATTAGCGTGCACAAACATACAGACAAACAGACAAACTGAAAAACCATTGTTTTGGGTTCTCTTGCTCTTATAAAGGCTTATGATGTTTTTTTAAATTTTTTTCCATGTACAGAAATGGATCAGTGACAATTTTATTATATGTATGGATGAATCAAACGCAGCATAAAATTTAATTGTGAAAATGGGCCTATAAAAGAAATAAAAAACAATAATCTTTGATTATTATTTATATTTAAAGACAATATTTTACAGAAATATACCCATTACAAAATATATTCCAATTTTAACGATTTTGAATTTTAAATATTATTGATATACTGCATTTTATAGAATTTGTAGGACGCTACAAATAAAAATGTAGTTTACATTTAATCAAGTTACTTTAATAATATCTGGGTTAGTTTAAAGAAAAGAAATAAATAGTAAAATAAAATGTTTAATATGAAAAAATTACCCGGTACATTAAACAATAATATCTACCCAATTACAAATAACTCATTATAATTAAATACTTTATTTTAGATAAACAATTTTTATTATTCTTATGTATTATAATTTATATTATTCTAGTTAAGATAATAAACAAAACTAGAATAATTATCACGTACAAGCAGAATTATACTTAACATAATTGAAATAGGACTTGATTTTTATTCCATATTTGATACCTAATTTACCACTTATGTATTATATCGACATAATTTTAGATCGATAAGAAGTATTCATTGGTGTCGGTGATCATACAGAAGTCGTGTTATACCATATGATCAATATTATTTAAAACTTTAGGTAGCAATATTTTTAAAGTTTCTGTTACGATAATAAAGTAAATATTTATTTTTAATAGTGAAAATTTATGGCGTCTTTATATGTTTTCTGTGCAATGACGTATCAAAATAACATCAGTTTTTCCACTTCTATATGATAATTCAATAACTCTAGAAATGTTTGAAAATGTGGTAACTGTTAATATATTCGAATACTATGGTTATTTTAATATTATTTTAAATTTTATTGTTATTTTAACATTATGATGACTTTTATTACTTCGGGAATTTTTAGACACTATTAAATATTCAGAGACTAGCAAGTCTCAGTAAATATATTGGTAACATCTTGTGATAGTTCTTTGTTTGAAATTATGCCCGGTTCAGAATTTTATTGTAATCTTCTTAAAGTTGTATATCTATCAGTAGTATATTATGTTCCAGTATCAAAGCTTTTTCATGGAAAAATTTCCAGCTAGTGATAATATAAATCCCGTCATCATAGTGTTATTAGTGATTGTAAATCATTGTAACTCTAAATGTTAATATTTATTAATATTCGTATATATGAAACCTAGCTATGTAATTGAATTCTTTGCGTCGGGGGACCGTTTAATAAAGGAAGAAATAAAAATGCAACTAGGTTAACCAGGCAAATAAAGAAATTACGATATCGAATCGTATAGTCTAAGTTTTCAATGATTAACTTCTTAAAATATACACTATCAACGGACGTACAACGGTTCCCGACGCATCGACTTCAATAAGTAGGTACATAATAATATTATTTTTATTCTTTTTAGATACCTTTTGGATCGGGGGTTTGTTAAATTAATTATTAACACATAAGGTTTATAGTTTTTACATACATCGTTAAGTACAAAGGGAACGTTTTATCAAAACCGAAATCTACGCGTATGAAGTCGCAGGCACACCTAGTTACTAATAAAACAAATTCTTTTTTTGTATTGGCCGACAAAAAAGGGGACAAATTCTCTACGATAGTGGGGGCTGGCTATTGGACAATTTGAAGACCTTTAACCAATTTGTATCTCTTTCTTAACTTGTTTCGTCATTTGTATGGCTTCTCTCGCATTGATTCACTGATTAACAGTCATCTGAATGGTGCAACCGTATTAAACCGGCACGGAAGCAGACCGGTTTACTACGTAGAGACGGTCCTCCTGTAATGCTCTATCCCACAAGCTCTATATATACTCAGGGAGCGTAAAAACTTTGATAGCGTGATTCAGAATCTCATAGGATTTATATAATTTCTTAGTATTGTAATATATTTCTATTTATTTCAGTTATCTTACATAGTTGTATAAATTTCGACTATGATAATTAAATACCTTTAATTACCATTGATTACCTACATTTATAATAAAATTTCATAAGAACGAGTAATTTAAACGGAATAGGGTCGATTGTATAATAGTATCCAATGCACGCTTTCGATTTTGTGTAAGATGGTTATACTTATATTTTTTTTTAATGTGTAAATCAAACAAGTGTAAGTAAAAAAATAACTTTACAGTAAATTATTTACTTGTATGTATGTTTGTAGTTTTTAGGTTTACATTTATTTCCTTCAAATTGCAAAATGATGAATATATTAAAGAAAGTTTTGCTTAAACTAGAGAACTGTAATTTTAAATAAGATTACAATAAAATAAAAACACTGTTTCAATAATAATATATATTTTTTTAATAATAATTAAATAGTAACATGTATTATTTTTAGTATATTTTTCGTAGGAATGAATAGCAAGGAAATAAGCGATAACTTGATGGCAAGCAGTGCCGTCGTCTATAGATATCAGTAAATAAGGAATATAAAAATCTACCAGTAGGAAATGGGAAGCAATGATGAATAAAATTAATGATATTCTCGACCGCTCTCTTTATTAAAAGCGTAAGTGTGCGTAGGTAATAAAATTCTGAATATTAATTTGTGTCTCTCGGATTGCTTATAATAAATAATATTGACGTAACAGATGCTCCTATTTGTTATCGAAGTGGTTTTTATTTTAGGGTTCAGTAACTGAGGGGTAAAATGGTACCCTATTTTTAAGACTGTCCGCGCCCGTTTCACTGCTTGCTCAGTCTGCCTGTCTGTCTGTGTCCACCCTGTATCTCATAGCCCATGATGGCGAGACAGTTAACATTTTAGCGGATGATGAATTTTCTTCGCCGCTAAGTTACCAAATACTATATAAAATATATATTCAAGGGGTGCTCCCATACAACAAACGTATTTTTATTGCTTGATATTTATAAAGGCAACAGGTAGACGCTTGAAATATTCACAAAATAATAACTGCTACTTAGTCTTCGTTTTGTTATACCAAGTTAATCACTTTAAGAATAAAATAAAACAAATATTTAAAGGGATTCCAGGGTTCCTGGGACCCATACTGTTGTAAAGCAATAGTAATTTTTTAAGCCGTTTTTTATACGTAATGGTACAGAACTTGGCTAATTTTTAGTAAACAAATTTCGTTGTTTTAATAACTCTACAATACAATACCGATAAGATCATCAATTAGCATTTTTTGTCTAACTTTTGTTTATACATTTGTTTATATGATCTACTTTTATTTGTACATTTACCAACGTCGAATATACCTACTTCCATGAGATTGTACTAATACAAATGACATTATGCAACGTTAGAAACATTTGATAGGATTTTTGAAAGAAGCCTTAAATATATCGTCTGAATCCCGATATATAGGATTATCTATAGAATACTAAGTTCATCGAAGCCAGTAGCTCCACAATAAATTAATTTCAAGGCAGAACAAAAGATCGATTTCCTAAAAGTCACACGTTCCAATCCTAATAAGTAACTTTTCATTAAATATTTTATATATAAAAACCCCTTATTTAAAATATCCGTGACAGTTTAAATAATTACTTTATGTTCGTACGTTTACGTCGTAGATTCAATTTTAAGCTTTATTGGCAAATAATGGTTTACGATCGATTTTTTATGTTTTTATAACTTATGTTCATTATGCTAATTAATTGTATCATACCTATGGATATTTTATATTTCATGGATATGGTAACAATATTTTCTGTTTCCGCTAGAACAACAATAGTTTTGTATATGTTTCTAGAATTCTTATAGGTCAGTTTTAGATATATTAGTCTAGCAGACGCCTGCTTTACTATTTTATTTTAAAAGATCTGCCTTTGGCTTACCTTATATAGAAACATTCCTAGCAAAGATGTCATTAGTCAATATTTGAAAATTATAACAAAAAATCGCATTTCATCTATTCAGCAGTTACAGAACTAGGCTACTATGATCATTATATTTTATATCGTATTTCGTTTGTTCAATCTCTTTATCCTAGTTTAAATTAAAGATCTTTGACGTTTGCCTCATGCCACTAGTCCAACGGCTTTTACCGAGATCTAATTAAATTTCAAAATACCTATTTTGCGTTGTATTTTCACTTGATGTTTGAGATCAAAAATATAAACCTTGCAAGCTATTATTTTTTAATATTTTTTTTTATTTATTTACATTTATTTTTTGTCACAAATTAAATTCCTGTTTCCAAATGAGATTTCATTTAGGATGTAAGTAACGTACCAATATGATATAGGGTAAATGCCGGATACTTGCCCCACTTTTTAAAAAAGCTCTTTTATTAAAATTGTGTACCAAAATATTTTGTATTAAAAGTGTATTCTTAAACATTGATTATAAATCTTCTAGCAAAGCCTATTTTTTCAAAAATAAGTATTATTAGTTTTGAGTAAATCCGGTTTAATGTGACCTCTAAAAAGGGGGATAGTTGCCTACTATGGCGGATAGTAGCCTAACGTTAAAAATGATTCGGGGGATACTTGCCTAATGTGAGGATAGATGCCTGTATGATTTTTTTTTCAAATAAAAATGAACGTATATTAATTTAAGTAATCAGTATTTATTATTAAATACAATCTTTTATGAAGTATTAATTAAAGTTAAATAATACATATAAAATTAAAACAAAAATAGACTCCAAAATGGTAATTAGGTATCCAAAATACCTAAGAATGAAATATTATTATTTATTTAAAAGATAAAACAATAAAGAAAATAAGAATTAACTTTGGCATTAGCATCTATTAAGTAAGTATTCAGTCCTTATTATTTACTGAGATCCTTTATTAAGTACGAAGTACTAAGAGAAGTTAAATTATTATATAATCAACACTTCAAAATACTAAAGTTTTAATTGTAAGTTAGTGAACGTGTATTATTTTTAATTTAATTTTAATATTTATCTTAAATATTGATGATGAACCCCAATATTAAAGATATAAAAAACAACTTTGGGATTAGCATTTAATATCACCAAAAGCCAAGGTTTTCAACTTGCCACATCTCTAGCAATTGTTTTTGAATGTTGTACAAGTTTCATGCAACCACATTCGACACATCTCACATTGTATCCAATCTGATTTCGATTTAATTAAATTATAATTTTCAAAACATTTTTAACTTTTAATAAATTTTCTGTATCTCTAATAGATGATTTATTTTTATTGCCTTTTGTTTAATTATACTTGTTTTTTTACTTTCTCAATTTCATTCTTCTTCTCGATTATTTTATGATCCGATTTTAAAATTTCTGCTGATTGTCTAGCCCTTTTAGACATACAGCCCTAGGGCAACTATCCGCAAAAGACAGTAGGGCAACTATCCTTTTTGATACGGATACTTGCCCTATTTATTTACAAAATAAATAAAAAATATTTAACAATAAAACGTAATAAACAATGCAATTTAAACTCTAATGTATTCAAAGAATTTTTTTTTTTAATAAAATCGCAATCAGTTATAAAAATATTTAAAAGAGATTACATACGAATATAATTATGACGCTCATCAAAGAGTCGCCGCGGAAGATTTTTACTCACACGGACCAAAAATGTGCGCCTACTTCAAAGACTTATGGGGCACTGAGGCCTAGGCGGGGTACCCTTTTAATAATGACTAAATAGAAACACTGTCAATAAGTCTAACATAGAGTATTTGAAACTGAGGCATGTATCCGTCCGAGGCAACTATCCGGCTTTTACCCTATATGATATACAAAAGGTGATTAAGGTGATCAACGACATTAGACATTGATTCCTTAGCTGATTTAAATTTATATAAAACTATATTTTATATAAAAATAAACCTATACGGGCAGAGATTTGAACGCGCGACCTAGTAAACCGTCCAGTCGCTCTACCAATTGAGCTCCCGTATCACTGTCCGACTCGGTGAATTAAACATTCTATATGTGATCGTCTTTACCTGGACGGTGGTGACATCTATTAGGCTTCTTTCGAAAATACTAACCAATGTTTCTAACTTTGGAGTATAGATAAACATTCAAAAGATGCCACTACCGAAATTAATATTTGAAAATATACATACCTTTAGGCGATAAGACCGCCTTTTGTTTTTACCCTGTTTTTATTTGTAATTGTTTAAATGTATTTTTTTTATGTGGTATACAATAAAGAATATAAATAAATAAATAAATAAGGACCCATGTTAAGCTTACTTAAATTTACATCATTTCATCCTTAGTTCATTTCGTTTTTATTGAAAATTATTATAATGATTATAATGAACAAAGTCTTTTACGTAATACATCTATAATTTTTTTATGGATAACAATTGTTGGGCAATATTAGTAATATTAATTCCACATACGTTATAAACACGTTATACCTTCAAAAGTTCTACAAGAAAGTCCGCGATGGTATATGTTTATCTCTTAGGGATAACCCACAATAACCAATTCTTATCCTTTACGTTTTACGCGAAATAATGGATTATTTACAAAACGATTTTAAAAAATACAGCTTTAATCCTTATCTAATTAAGTAACTTAAAAATATTTTACATTTAATATGGAACAATGTAGCCTTTTACAGCATGTAATTTAAATTAATATTTTCGAAGATGCGACGGTACGATCGGCCGACGCACTGTGGTATGGAACTGTGCAAACCGTCTTAAGTATAGCTTTTGTTGTTGTTTAGTATTGAAAATTTTGTAAATGTATATAGGTAACTGAGAGTCTAATACATATTAATTAGCATTTAAAAAAGATTTTTTTTTATAGAAACCAGACCTGCAAGTTAATGGTCACAATAACGTCGATTGTGTAGCTCAGAATTCCTCAAGTTTACATGGTCATATTTTGATTAGGATTAATGTAAATCTATAAATGGATGATTAAGTAAAAACAAGAGAGGTATAAATAAAATATACTATCTAATATTGTGTCCTTATTAAAAACTTTAAATATACTTTTGACAGTGAGCGATGTCTGCTGATGTGGTTATTTTGATTTTATCACTTTAAATAAGTCATATAGAAGCCAATACAAAAAAAAGGGAAGGAGGAATTGTTTTACTATAAATTTAAGGTGTGCGAAGCTGCGAGCAAAAGCTAGTATCAAAAAAAGTAAAAAAGTTAAAAACTTATATTTTAAGTATTTATAATGTGTATTTTTATGTATTTGTATCGTTATCTAACACCCTTAACACAAGCAAATAATTTTCTTACTGAGGGGTTAGATTAATTATGATTATAAAATGAAAATTATTGCTTTCATAGTAAAATAATTTCATAATAATAAGCTGGGAAAACAAAGAAGATAATGCCGTTGGTCGAGTGATTAGCGCAGACGCCTTACGTATACCGAAGCAATGGGACTCGGGATCGATTCCCCATGGGGACAGGCACGCATGTGATGAGCATAGATGTTTGTATTGCTAGGTTTGATCGTTTATTCAATATTTTCATTGTATTTATAATGTGTATTGCAATGCTATTTCTACCGTCGTCTGACACCCTTAACACCAGCAAATACTAGCTTGACTAGTTACATTATTTAACTTAGGGGTTAGATAAATGTATGTAATTTGGTCCTGTGATTATTATTATTGTTATTATTATGCTCTTTTACCTCTTTGCGTTGGTCAACCATGGATTCACAGACATTATTATTATTGAATCGGTGATAAAAATCTTTGAATCAAATTAAGTGTTCACAGTGACAATTTATAATGTATCAAAGTTATTACATGGAAATTATCTTAACGTGAGAAATTTCAGGAATGACATACTAATACGACTAGTAATATATGTATTAAATATTAGAACCACACTAAATAATAACAAAGTAGAACATGCTATAAATCTTAACTTGTTTGCCATAAATATTTATTTTATTCTGAAGTATATTTAAGGTTAGATCAGGTAATTAGATAACAAAAATTAATATAAATAAAAAAACAACTCTTATGCAAAAAACCTCTAAAACTTAAAAAAAAAATGTGTACTTATTGAAGTCATTTCGCGGTATATATCCTTCTTTACAAACTCCCTCTTCACATAAATAATAATCGTAGTCAAATATACGAATTTTTATTAAATAGTCGATCAATAATAATGTAACCTAACACGAGTTTCAGCATATGTTTCAGAGTTTCAGTTACAATTCAACTGGTTACTACGAAATGAATGGTAACTGATGATGATGATGGCAATGGTAATGAATTGTGTGGTTTTTATACCTTCATCAACTTCTGAAAAACCAGAGGAATTATAAAAGATTAGCTGATGTTTAAAGTAGTTTAAAAGATACCCTGTTATATAATGTTGCTGGTTCATGAAAGGAAGTTCTTTGAGAACCGCATTGTTAAAGAATGTCACTCATTCAAATAGTAGGTATGATGTTGTAGCCGGTAGATGAAGTGTGATAATGGAAATGAACAACAGGGATTAGATCAAACACTTATAATAGATAAAAATTGTGATTTGGAAAAACAATTTGGAAGTGTCAAAATTATTTTCTTACATCTATATTATAAGTTATTGCATGCCTAGATTCAACCCAAAATTGATTGCCTATTCAACTAAAACACAAAACAAAGTTTGGGTTTGGCCGAGCCCAAACTTCCTCAGGGACCAAAGCCATCGCCAACTAGTTGGACATCTAACTACCTGCGGTCGGCCAGCGGAAAGCCCTGTTTTCGGATCCCGCTGCCCTCTTCAACACAACAAATACTCACCTGCCGTCAAAAGGGTTTGCCAACGCAAAGCAGCTGTTCAGACCTCTCTTTATTAATTATGACTTTGCAGCACAACTTTGTCGATGGCTTCCTTCTTTGATGTAACTTTACCTGCGATCTACCATAGGTAGGTGCACAGACCCGTAACTCCCTTAAGTGTGAAAGCGTTCACCGAAAAATGTTATACTATTACGACTGTTATTTTTAAGCTTTGTGGTCAATCCTGTTAAACCAACGTCTTTTTTTAAGTGTCTGTCAATGCTTTACGGAGATAAATCGTTGACGTTAACGGTTGCAGTTTTATTTCAACACAATTATCATATCTGAGAACTAGTTAACACCCGATCCCTTGTTATATATATTTTAACATAACATTCAGTATATCAAAAATATATTGAAAGTGTACTTATCTAATTTTCCGAGGGGTATAAATCTGTAAAACTTGAAATTAAAATAAGTCCTACATAAATCTAAAACTCGTTTGCGATATTAAATATTATTTTCCAAGAAGGCCCAGAATTCAACAAACGGTTTAAATTTGAGAACTTTAAGTTCATGAAGTTAATTGACTTAAGGAAAGTTAGGCGAATAATTCATTTATGTAGGCAATAAACAAACGGTTACTATTTACTGTTGAGTAAATTATGTGGAGATAGTGGTACCACTAGGTAGATACAAATATATTGTAATTTATGTGTATCATCATTAACAAACAACGGATCCTAGCTTTCGATATATTTTTTATTTATAAACAGAAAGTGTATAAATATTTAAGTATTTTGTATTCTGTGCACCTCGGGAAAAGACATCCCAATATTTCATCTTAGATATAGAAAATTCTTCTGTAAAATCTTTTAAAATTTCTAGCATTTTCTTTACATAATAAATGTATTGGAATCTTATCTAATTTATGATTATTTTTATTCTCTTAAAACTTTTACTTTGTCATTTTTAATATATTATATTTAAATTAATGAAAAACGAACTTAAGTATTTTAATAAATTAAGTATTATTTTTTCAGTGCTATATTTAGTTAGTATGTTTCCCAAATCCTATTTTTCGTTGTTAAGTTTAGGTATATAAATTATAGAATTACATAATTGCCACAAAAACATCTTATCGTGTTGTTAAATAAAAAAAAAGATTTAGGTGGCACCGCTTTCTTTGAATTGACATTTGATTGAATTCATTCTTAAAGTGACTACCTAAGAAAGAAATACATCATTCGCGAAAATGTTAACTGTTTAGCTATCATGGGTTATGAGATGGGTGGACACAGACAGACGGGCAGACTGAACGAACGGTGAAGCGGAAGCGGACGATCTTAAAAATAGGGTACCATTTTACCCCTCGGTTACGGAACCCTAAAAATAAAAACCTCTTTGATAACAAGTAGAAGCATCTGTTGCGTCAATATTATTTATTATAAGCAATCCGAGAGACACAAATTATTATTTAGAATTTTATTACCTACACACACAGTACGCTGTTAATAAAAAGAGCGGTCGAGAATATCATTAATTTTATTTATCATTGCTTCCCATTTCCTACTGGTAGATTTTTATATTCTTTATTTACCGATATCTATAGACGACGGCGCCGCTTGCCATCAAGTTAATCGCTTATTTCCTTGCTATCCATTCCTACAAAAAATATTAAAAATAATATATGTTACTATTTAATCATTATTAAAAAATATATATTATTATTGAAACAGTGTTTTTATTTTATTGTAATCTTATTTAAAATTACAGTTCTCTAGCTTAAGCAAAACTTTCTTTAATATATTCATCATTTTGCAATTTGAAGGAAATTAACGTAAGCCTTAAAACTACAAACATACAAACAAGTAAATAATTTACTGTAAAGTTATTTTTTTACCTACACTTGTTTGATTTACATTAAAAAAAATTATAAGTATAACCATCTTACGCAAAATCGAAAGAATGCATTGGATACTGTTATACAATCGACCCTATTCCTTTTAAATTACTCTTTCTTATGAAATTTGGTTAAAAATGTAGGTAGGTAATGATAATTAAAGGTACTTAATTATCATAGTTGAAATTTATACAACTATATGCGATAACTAATAAAATTAAATATATTACAACACTAAGAAACTATATAAATCCTATGAGATTCTGAATCACGCTATCAAAGTTTTTACGCTCCCTGAGTATATATAGAGCTTGTGGGATAGAGCATTACAGGAGGACCGTCTCTACGTAGTAAACCGGTCTGCTTCCGTGCCGGTTTAATACGGTCGCACCATTGAGATGACTGTTAATCAGTGAATCAATGCGAGAGCAGCCAAACAAATGATGAAACAAGTTAAAAAAGAGATACAAATTGGTTAAAGGTCTTCAATTGTCCGATAGCCAACCCCCACTATCGTAGAGAATTTGTCCCCTTTTTTTCGTTCTGTATATTCTTTTTATTACTAGCTGTGCCTGCGGCTTCATACGCATTATTTTTTTGGTAACCGATTGTTAAAAAAAAAAAAACAAAATGTAAAGTGAATCCCATGACAATGTATTCCCGAAAACTGACGAAAAATATTTTACATGTACCAGTACAGCGACCAGTTAGAGTTTTATTAATTGTATTAAGGTAGATTTCTGGAGCACTTTAAACACATTCAACTTTTGATAGAGTGACGAGTGTGTTATATTATTGTAGTATTGCTACATATAAGATTGTTATATTTAGAATTATTTATAACTATATATCATTGTTATTACTGCTGTTATAAAAGTGGTAAAAGATATTGATTTGCCAACTATCGGAAGTAGCCTTAAGATATTAAATATCTTGTATTTACATATCTTATTAGGTAAGCCATAAATGTGTAAAAGATATAAGATTGTTATAAATATGCTTAGGCATTTAAAATGGTTATGTACTATTTAGTCCGGTCAAATTAGACCAAAAAATTAGGGTGAAATTACATAAATTCGCAACAAGCTGATTTTTGGTACAATTGTTCAAAACACGATTATAAACAATAACTGAAAGTTCCCCATCATTCCCGTGTGTGGAAAAAATTTTATTCAAGGTCAAATGTCAAAAAAATTAGGTTTTCGCGATTTTCAGCAAAACGGTAAGTTTTATCAGAAAAACACCTCAGACTAAAATTGTAGATCATTAAATTATCTATAAAAAATATGGTTGCCTGTAAAGTCGGTTTTACGGGCGAAGATTTACGTGACCACGTCTTTTTCTCGGTAGAATATTTATTGATATGAATATTATTAAATTGCACAATATTTTAATAATTTGAGTGATTTTGTTGAGGATAGGACGATGAAAACGTTGTCACGTAAAATCATTTTATCTATTATTTATTTTATATTATATTATTGATGTTATTCTTTTTTACAAAATTTATTTACAGACTTTTTCGATACATCAATTAGTTGCGGAGATATCGATCATTGAAGTTATTGTTTGCTACCAGTATTTTATATATTTATTTTTTTCAGTTATAAAAAAATACTATTTCCAATTGTGTCTACCAAGTATGGTCACATGTACAGCTCTCTTAAGTTAGCGGGGAGAAGTATTTTTTTTTCAAATTTTTTTTTGCTAATTCGATTGTTCGTCGTTTGTTCTTGATTGTTCGATTAAATTTAGCGTTTGTTCAATAAGGACTTTTTTTTAAATAATTATTTTCAAAATTTTATTTGAACCTGGCTCTTTATATTTAATTGTCTGTACTTTTTTTTATTTTTTTAATTCAATTTTGATGAGTTTTTGTTTGTTCGATTAAAAAGAACGTTTGTTCGATCGTATTTTTTTATTATCATTTTTTTAATATCATTACACCCACGCTCCTGCACATATTCAAATAAATATTTGCCAAGAAAATATATTTGCTATTCAAACGCTAAAGGAGTTCCAGTACATGGACGGTATTTGAAAAGCAAATATATTTATTATTGTTATTTATCATTCTTATAAAACTATTGATTAGGATTTATTTTTATTTATTTATTTATTTACACTTTATTGAATCAACAAAAGGCGAACTTAATGCCTAATGGCATTCTCTCCCAGTTAACCTCTGTGTGTGGTGAAAAATTTATGTTAAAACAATTAGTTATTTATAAATAACTAATTGTTTTAACATCCTTAAAATGAATATTTTTTATTTTTGTTGATTGACTATTTCGATTTATTATCACAACTACGTAAACAAACTCAGGTTCTTATTTACTGAATGTTTTCGTGATACTCTGAAGTATATAAATTCTATTATTAAAGTGAAACTTTTATTACATCGTCTCAAACTTTTTCGTCTGTGTGTTGCATGTCGCGTGACGGTCGGCCGATTTCTTATAAGTAGAATGAAATACTTCTTTATTATAATAATTTTTTTTTTTACACATTATATATTACCAACATATTTTTTATATGTATATAACAATTATAAAAACAGTATAATTTTATAAATATAAATTTCTTACTTATGAAAACTTCGAGTATTGTCGAAAGGAATAGGTTCTTTTTTACACAGAATACACGTTTTTGTCATTTTATTGACTCAAAAAATATACTTTAAATTAAACAGTATATAATTTTGTATAATTTGTAATCCAATTTTATCTTAGGTTGAAATATTAGATTAGCATTTCAGTAATGACAATTCAGTCAATTTACGATTACGAACTACGCGCGAGACGACGACGACGAAGCACGATACGAGGACGATGAAGCACGATACGACGCCGACGAAGTACGATACGACGCCGACGAAGCACGATACGAGGACGATGAAGCACGATACGACGCCGACGAAGTACGATACGACGCCGACGAAGCACGATACGACGCCGACCAAGCACGATACGAGGACGATGAACCACGATACGACGCCGACCAAGCACGATACGACGCCGACCAAGCACGATACGAGGACGATGAACCACGATACGAGGACGATGAAGCACGATACGACGCCGACCAAGCACGATACGACGCCGACCAAGCACGATACGACGCCGACGAAGCACGATACGAGGACGATGAAGCACGATACGACGCCGACCAAGCACGATACGAGGACGATGAACCACGATACGACGCCGACCAAGCACGATACGACGCCGACCAAGCACGATACGACGCCGACGAAGCACGATACGAGGACGATGAAGCACGATACGACGCCGACGAAGTACGATACGACGCCGACCAAGCACGATACGACGCCGACGAAGCACGATACGAGGACGATGAAGCACGATACGACGCCGACGAAGTACGATACGACGCCGACGAAGCACGATACGACGCCGACGAAGCACGAAATTTCGTAAATAATAGAGACGGATAGGGTTTTTCGATCTACCTATCTCTTTTAAGTTCGATGGCCACATTTTAGGCTGGCTTCCCCACTCTATGTATAATATCTCTATGTTGTCGCTTCGGTCTTAATACAAAATAACCTATAAATAACATTTGTATGTTTTGTTTTGTTTTACAAAATGTAAATACAGTTAGTGTGTATAACGATATATAGAAAAGGCTATTATTGAATTGTATAGAAGAAGCAAGTTGTGACAATTATTATTATCTGTTTCATTTATAACCGTCTACGATTCATCGGATTCATACAGTAAGTATAAATAACGTGATTTAAAAGCGCTATCAAAGATAACTATTTAATAGTATAAAATAATAAATAATTGAATGCCTTAGCATTTATGTTAAATTTCCCAATATGTAGCTTTAATTTACTTGTTATCAATTGACCAGTTTGTTTTTAAGAGATTAGGGATGGGACACAGTCTATTAAATTTATTTTTATAGATTATTTATTTCATTTTAAGTTGTCATTAGTTTTTACTGACTGTTTCTTTGTGCTTTCACTGCTTTTTCACGCTGTTCTCTTTTTCTTTTCAGAAATTAGAATTTCATTCAACATGGCTCCCAATAAAAAAAGTGTTACGTTAAAAATGACGACAAAACTGCCAGATGCAAGCTATGTCAAAAAAATGTTAAAACGGCTGGCAATACCTCCAATGCAATGGCACATATTAAAAATATTCATAAAGCTGTCTACTTGGAAGTTTTCCAAAATACTAAAAATACTGCTGCTGCTACAAAAGATTCATATTCAGATTTGTCAAACCCTATCCCTAGTACTTCAAAACAAGATCATGCCACGATATCGAAACTTACCGTAAACGAATATAAACTGTCGCCTTCAATTTCAATGTTGTCGTCCTCGCCAATGGATACTAACGAGATAAGTACTAACGATTCTCAAACTGATCACAAGATTGATTATGATAGGCAATTACCTTTTAAACGCCAGAGGTCAATTGAAAGTAGCTTTGGAGAAATTTACGCGTATACCTCTACTGGTGACAAAACTAAAAGAATTAATAATGCAATAATGTTCATGATCAGTAAAGACAATCAACCTTTTTCATTAGTCGAAAATGAAGGTTTCAAGCATCTTTTGAAAGTTACAGCACCTCATTACAAGATTCCTAGCAGAACCACTATGACACGCTAGTTAGACGAGAAGTATGATATATTAGCAACAGTCATGAAAAATAAATTATGCAATGTAGAAAATCTTACCTTAACAAGTGACATTTGGTCAGACCTACAAATGAGAAGTTACCTAGGAATAACTGCTCATTTTGGCATCCAAATAGAATTTCACTCTGTAACTTTAGGAGTGTACCACTTAGATGAAAGACATACTTCCGAATATATTGCACAAATGCTCACTAAAACATGTAAAGAGTGGGGATTCAATACTGATAAAGTCACGGCAGTGATAACCGATAATGCAGCAAACATGGTGAAGGCTGTTGAAATTGCATTTGAGAAAAGAAAGCATACCCCATGCTTTGCGCATACACTAAATTTAGTCGCTCAACATATTTTGGGAATTCCAGAATTACAGCTAATATTAACGAAAGTAAAAAATGTTGTTACTTTTTTTAAACAAAGTTGTGTGGCAAGTGACGAGTTGCGTAAATCAGTTAAAGCTGAAACAAAACTGATTCAGGACGTCCCTACACGTTGGAATAGCACGTAATTTATGATCATACGTTTTCTTGATTTAAAAAATGCTGTAAGCGAAATTTTGATTCGTCATAAAACAGCACCGCCGATGTTAACGGGTATGGAGTTGACAATGTTAATATCGCTTCTTAACATATTACGCCCACTGGAAGCAGCGACTAAGGAAATATCTGGCGATAAATATTGCTCTAGCAGCAAGGTCATTCCTTTAGTGCACTGCATGGTATCAAAACTGAAAAATGTTATTATTGAAGAACCTTTAATCAAGGAGGTACATAAACGCGCTCTTGCCGAGATTAACAAACGAATGGGCGCCATCGAACAGGTATCAGCATTAGCTATTGCCACAATATTGGACCCAAGATTCAAAAAACTTCATTTTGAAGATCCGTTGGCCTGCGGAAATGTCGTTAGTAAAATTAAAGATATGATGAAAAAAAATCAGCAGGATGAATTATGTACTGCAACGGAATCGAACTCGGACAATTCCGATAAAATTAGCCTGTCGGATTATAGCCTCTGGAGTGATCACCATAAACTAGTCCAGCGGAATTGGAAAACGAATAAAACAGACGAAACTCTATCAGATGAGTTGTCGCTTTATTTGAGGGCTCCAGTTAGTAGATTGAATGAAAATCCATTAGAAGTGTGGGCAGATCACAAAATACAGTTCCCAAAATTATATAATATAGCATTTAAATATTTAACTATGGTGGCTAGCTCTGTTCCCTCTGAAAGACTTTTTTCAAAAGCCGCACAGGTCCTATCTCAACAGAGAAGCAGACTTCAAGCCAAAAGAGTGAACAAAATTTTGTTTTTGCAAGGTCTAGAGAAAAAATATTGGGATTTATAAATAAAGTTAAGTAAAAAAGTATGTAGTTGAGTATAGAGTTTTATTTTTAATAAATAAAGTTGATTCGTTTCTTAATCCTAGCAGTTTTTACTTATATTAACCTGAAACCTATCTAATATTGTAAGAATAGTTAAATAAAAACAAATTACTTACGACATATCGAAAATATCGATATAGTTGGACAATATATCGCAAAGTATCGATAGAACACTACGATATATTATATCGAAAAAAATATCGATATTTTTTTTGTATGAACATCTCTAGTAGGGATAAAGTGAAAGGCGCTCGTATCGATGCGGTTTTTACTAGATACATTGAAAAAATCGAATGTAAGTCACTGTTCACGTATTTTAGTTACCATAAAATATTGGTTACATTTATAAACTGTGAAATTCATGATGAAGATGGAATTGATAAGAATGATTGAAAATAATTGAAAAACGGATCAAAATGACTCAACGATTATAAAATATTGTTTTCAGTGTTTTAATATGTGTATATCATCTAAATAATTGTTAAGTATTATGTATGTCGTACTCTAAGACACAGAGTTCAATAAAAATATTAGTTGGAGACCTAGTCTACTTTTATCATTTCCCATTATCATTCCCATTTTCTAAGTATAAAATTAAGATTGATGAAGCAATTTTTATACCCTTAATGGAATATTATTCCGAAAATTTTTAGTTAAATGTCTATAATGTGAAAAAAAGTTTCACTTTTACGGTGGTTTCATAAAACCACACAAGTTTTTTTTTATTATATATTTATCTGATGTATTTATGCGAGATAAAATTTGTCTTACTTTTTTTATTTTACTTCTCCCCGCTAACTTAAGAGAGCTCACATGTACTGGCCTACATATTAAATAATAATAAGTACAGATAATGTTATGTGACGTCACTTCTGATTTTATATATTTTAATATTTTTAATTTTAAAGAATTAATTTGAAAATCAAAACACCTATTCAGATCGAAGGTTCAAATTTTTGCTAAATAAATTTGAAATTCATTAAAATTTGTAATTGTAAATAATGAAGTTGAAAATTAAAACATTTACTTAAATTAGATGTTAAAATTCTTGCTCAACACATTTTAAATCAAGTTTTCTTATATCTGCCACTTTTTCTTAATATTTGTAATTTTAAAGAATCAATTTGAAAATCAAAACATTGCTCGGCGGACCGATCATGTTTGAGTGGGAGAGAGACGCAAGGCATTCTATGTGTGTGTGACTCATCGTTACGTTACCGGGCGTTACACTTTTTCATAAGTGACTCCCAGCTTAACCTAATTTAAGACGTTGTCACGTCAAAATATAGCAATACTTTTTTTCTCACGAGACACCGTTTCGGAGATATCGCAGTGTAAAAAGTTGTAACAGTTGCAATTGTCATAACATGCCTGAGTACGTCACGTATATTCATCCCTAGAGTTGTAATATTATGTAGTATAGGTTAAAATATTTTTCTGTCGGTCATTGTAACTTGCACTTAAAATATAAAATATACATCAGCTATAACTATAAGAATATCAGGTCATCTTTTGGTTTATGTGCATCTTATAATGATACATTAATGTACGAGGCAGCAGCAGTTTTTCTTGGTCCTCCTCATATCCTACCACCGGAAAGTGGTACACTTATTCAATACGTGGCAGACAATGCTGATATTAATGTCAATACCCTAGACGGCAATAACACGCTTCACATAATGGGTTTAATTCAAATTGTTACTCCGAAAAATTCTGTTTTACTAGAAGAACCTATGCCACGAATAAAAGAATCTCTTTCAGCAGAAGACTTCAAGGCAACAGCTCATGTTCCGATGCAGATCTATCAAAATGACGGAGTGGTTGGTTACAGTGAAATAAATGTTAAAGATTTTGATTATGAAACTGAATCGGTATCTTTATTCAAGAAATCTGATGCAGTATGGTTTTACGGGAAATGGAAAAATCCATATTTACCTGGTTGGAATGGTTTTATGGAGCGTTTAACTAATAATTATATGAATTATTGTAAATCTCAGATTACATTTTCACCATTTATTCACCAACCAGCCAGTAACTATAATACTATCTATACGACTTTACTTTGTGCATTAGAAAATGCAAAACGATATGGCCACACTGTATGCATCGTGACTTTCGACCAGCCTCTGTATGCTAAAGCTCGAGAAATAGTAGCAGCTGCACCTGAGAGCTCTGAAGTATCAAAAATCATCATCAGAAAAAAAAAAACGCGCTAAGTACACTACCTCATAGGTGGCGTGGAAACGTGTGCATTTTATGACAATTGCAACTGTTACAAATTTTTACACTGCGATATCTCCGAAACGGTGTCTCGTGAGGAAAAAAGTATTGCTTTAATTTTTATAGATAATTTAATGATCTACAATTTTAGTGTGAGGTATTTTTCTGATAAAACTTACCGTTTTGCTGAAAATCGGCAAAAACTCATTTTTTTGACATTTGAGCTTGAATAAAATTTTTTCCACACACGGGAATTATGGGGAACTTTCAGCTCTTGTTTATAATCGTGTTTTGAACAATTGTACCGAAATTCAGCTTGTTGCGAATTTATGTAGCACCGAATGTCTAATTTGACCGGACTAATTATATTGTTATTATGATATATTTAATGATGTTTGAAGTTGTGAATATGACTTATCTCCAGAAGCTGCCGTTGGCGCTTCTGTCGATGTTCCTATATTTATCCGATAACTGAGTTTAATTTATGTACCCTTAAGAATTAAACAGTTATTTTATTATTGTATAATGGATTAATAGATCATATTTACTAATCGTCAAATCAACAATGATAGGACTAGTTCTGACCTGAAGGTGATAGATAACATATATATGCAGCCGCGAATGAAGGTGAGGAAATAAGGTTATTCAACCGCTTCCTTCCTGAGAGACAAGATTTATGCCTGAACTAAGGATATATAATATAGACCTATAAGAACATACTACTTATATTTGAATAATAATATTAATAACGCAACTGTTACGGGCCGTGCAAACGTCGTACTGTTTCATTGATATCTATTTCTTGCTTTCTCATTGCATTTTAATTGCTGTTGCTCAATAGCCTCAAAATATCTATATGTGTATTGTATATTTTATATATATACCTGTGTGTTAACTCTTATTTTTGTGCTTTATTCAAATATAAAGAATCTTTCTTAAATATAAAGAAATCGGAGATTTATTGTTTCATGAAAATATTATTTTTAGGAATACAAAACTTAATAGTTCAATGATATCAATATAACCTATAGCTCATAGTGATTTAATATTACATGAAGATTACTTTGCATGTTATAAGTCTGAAAATATCAACAATTATACAATTAGATATCAAGTTAACATTTACTAAACATTAATTTATTATTAACTTAGAGTTGGGTTGAGAAGTTGGGTAAATTGAAATTGGCTTATTTGTAAGGATATAAAATGGGAATCGCTAACATAACTTTATATTAAATTATCGAGCTAAAAGATGTAACTGTAAATATTTACTTTTCGGTGTTTCATAAACTTCTATTTAATAGCAAACTGGGGGCAATAATTCATAATTTAATATTATCTATTTCCGGCAACCGTTTTGAAGTCTACAAAGTACTATTATTGTTGTACTAAAATGTATATTTCCAACATTTTGGTGTATTTTAAAGGATTTTGTTGTTAACTTTTGTTATTTTGCTGTAACTTCAATATCATTTTACCATATTATAAGCATTTCATATTTGAACACATGATGTACATGAAAACTTTAATCTTTGATTATCTTTGATTTAATTCAAATATTTGAAATATATATTTATTGATATATATACTGTTTAATTGATTTTTAAGAGTTTTCCAAACCTTATCCTGTTCCATCAAGTGGAAAGCTTTTGATTTAGTCCACAAAGCAGCTGTAGAAGGTTATGTTATATTCTGCCCTTTCCGAATAGTTATTACACAACAAGAATGTGGATCTCTCGGTGGGTTGTCGTCTAACGTCTAGTAATCCTGTTGAGAATAACCTTAGTGAATACCTTATAAATATTTGACATCAGACTACAGTTGTTTGTTGTATGTGTTTGTTGTTTCACTTGAAAAGGTATATTAGGATCAGGTGTTCTATGTTATCTGTAAGGAATTCAACACTGATATCATCTGATCTGGGAGCCTTATTTTTCTTGTATTCTTATATCTTTTTCCACTTCTGCTGAAATTATTTTCGGTATTTTTTTCCGCCTCTGCCAAATTAGTCAGTTTACTTGTTTCTTTGAATACAGGACCAGGAAAAAACTGGTTTTTATTGACATTATTTCTGGACGTCTTGTTTTGAGTTTTATGTTTTTCTTAGACAAAGTGGGTATTCAATCAGTTTTTCTTTCCGTTGCTTAGTTGCTTTCTTGATGCTTCTACTTTTTTGAATACATTTTTTCAGTATTTCTAGTCTTTGTTTTTGTCTGTACTTTCTCATGTTTAATTTTATATTTTTGCTTACCTCCTTCCATTTTTGTCCTTCTTGTCTTTTCAACAGTAGCTATTAGATTCTCTCTGCTTTTCAAGAATTCTTTTGTTTCATTGGCAAGCTATTTTTCTGTATTTTTACTATTTACTGGTTTAGTCATTTTTTCTGTCCTTATAAGTTTTTTAGACTTATTATACTTGTTTTGGATCTTGTGTACCTTCGATAAAATTTACTAATTCTTTTTTCCATCTTTCTACACAACATTAATCAATATATTCAATAACTACTAGCAATTTATGATATAAATCTTACTGTAAAAATGATTTGTTCATAACTCAAGACAGTAGATAAGTTTGAGAGCCTTGAAAAAAAGATTTCTTAATAAATATTAACTATAATATTATTAATATATTTAGACTACTAAATGACGTGTAAATAATATTAAAAACTATTAAGAAATTAGAACAAATTTAATCATCTAAATTTAAGGTAATTTTTGTATATTTTACAAATATCTTATATTTTGAAGAATGTATAATAATGTTACTAAACCCTTTTAAGTACATAACGTAATATCTGGTAAAAAGACTTGCGATGAGGACATCATGCATCTCAATGCACGATACGCTCCTAGTAATAAAAAATCTGTAATAAAAACATAAATAATTTAATATAACTTAAAAGCTTTTCACATGAAATATTTCGTTCCAGTGAGTATTGGTGTTACCTGCAATCATGCGCATTTTTCACATAGGAATTCCGTGAGTTATTTTATGTTTGAACATTTTTATCATTGTTGTTGTTATCATGAATGTTGGTTAAAGTAATTTTATTAAATTTCAATGTAAATGTTGTATTAAAACAAAAATGATGTGTGTTTAATTTATAAAATAAAATATATATCCTGAAATATATATATTAATGTTAGCTTTTTTATAATAGGAGGGTAGGTTTTGTTCAAAAAAAATATATATATCAGTTGTTGGTCTGACTAAAACATGTAATGTTTGTATATATGTATGTATATATATATATATGTATGTTTGTATATATATTCGTAGAAGTTTAATTGACTAAATAAAAAAAAAAAATTGATACTGATTGGATTTGATTTGTTTGAGTATTGAATATATATACCTATACCGTCTCCCAGCTAAGAGAAGGCAGTTAGTGTGATCAAAAGACTAAGTTATGTATTAGAAACTTGTATAACAAATTGATAGTAAAGGGTTTAAATAGTAAGCAGTTTAGTGAGAATTTACCAAAAATATTCATCACATAATTACCAGGAATAAATTTCAGAGCGACGTATTTTCTGCGCACAAAGTGGTCGATGGTAATGCCATGCCTTCGGGTTTCGTCATATTTTATATTTTATATTAAAACGACTTCGTCAACATCTAATTGTTACAATATAAATTTTACAATATATATAATACTAGCTGTTGCCCGCGACTCCGCCCGCGTTTAGGTCGCTTTTCGCATAATCTGTGGAAACTACAATTATGCAGACCTATAATAGACTTATAGTTAATTCTATAGTATCCTATTTCCGTGGAAATTTTATATATATAGGCATTACATTGCTACGATATCAAACTGAAAATAATAACATACATCCACATCACAAACAAACGCATTCAAAAATATTATCGCTGTCCACAACCGTTCCGTAAGGAGCCGACCACGCGCCTGGGCCGCGCGGCATGCTACCTCGCAGCTATCGACATTGTTAGCCCTCCCCTCTCAACGCGCCACACACCCTGCACATCAAAGTACGTGTGGTATTTACCATTACGTATTATTTTAAAACTAAAATAACTCCTTACTTATTGGTTAAAATCAAATGCTTTCAAGAGCAATGTTGTTCATAATTAAGTGCCTGTGATATTTAAATAATTTATTTGGATAAGGAATAATATCGTAATTATTAAAACACCTTCGAAAATTTATATTATTTTAGAACTAATTTCATAACCATATAAAAGGTTATAGTGAGTCAACCTTAAAAGCTAGATATATGTTGTCGCAGACTTCTTTTTAGAACTTTTAAAGAGAAACAATTTCATAGAACATCATTTTTGCGTAACTTTCACCGTTTTCGCAGCGCACGCAGTTTTTTGTTTATTTTTTTACACCTTGCTTTAGAATATTCAAGTTTTAGTAATCATCCCTAATTTTTTGAAAATGAAACATAGCCTATGTCACTCGGGAATAGTGTAGCTTGCCAACGGTGAAAGAATTTTTGAAATCGGACCAGTAGTTTCGGAGGCTATTCAATTCAAACATACAAAAAAATAAACAAACCTTTCCTCTTTATAATATTAGTATAGATAAATCATCTAATTGTTACAATACATATAATATAAATGCGTACTGGATTTATTATTTGTACTTACAATAATTATAAAGGAATTTGCCCAACTACAACAAGGAAAAAAGGAAAAAAAGGATTTTCTGGTAGTTGCTGTCTTGAATAGATTTTTATGAATATATTTAAAAGACCGACGATAAATTTTTATGAAACATAAACTATCCGGTATACTATCCGGTATACTATCCGGACCTGGTGCTGACTTCGATGGTTTCATTTTAACCCTAGAAAATTAGTAATATTTTTTGTACTTAAATTACTTACCACTGTTATAAATGACATTGCTCCCCAATTATCCTTAATTTTTAACAAATGTATTGAAACCGGTACATTCCCAGATTTAATGAAAAATAGTAAAATAGTTCCTTTGTTTAAAAGCGGCGATAGACTTGAACCGGGAAATTATAGACCAATATCTATTTTGCCTACCTTAAGTAAAATCTTCGAAAAAATTATTCTCAACCAAATGACAGAATTCGTTTACAGCAATAAAATCATGCATAGTAAACAATTTGGTTTCACCAAAGGCAAGTCAACAACTGATGCGGGTGCCACGCTTCTTAAGCACATTTACGACGCATGGGAGAAGTCACAGAATGCAATCGGGGTATTTTGTGATTTATCTAAAGCCTTTGATTGCGTAGACCATCAAACATTACTATGCAAACTTAACCACTATGGTGTGCGTGGTGCTGCGCTTGATCTTATTACCTCTTACCTAAATCAAAGAGTTCAGACGGTTGATGTAAATAATTGTAAATCGGCTGGTTCTCACCTAAAGATGGGTGTTCCACAAGGATCTATCCTTGGCCCCTTTTTATTTTTACTATATATTAATGATTTGCCCTTTTATGTAAAAGGACTATGTGACATTGTACTTTTTGCTGATGATACCTCGCTTATTTTCAATGTTGATCGTAATAAAGCTAATTATGACGAAGTAAACAGTGCTCTGTCACGTATTCTTCATTGGTTCGAAATTAATAATTTGGTCTTAAATACTAAAAAAACTAAATGCATGGAATTTGCACTTCCTAATGTCAAAAGTCAAAATTGTAGTTTACGCCTTAACAATGAAGTGTTAGAACTGACTGACTCGACAACTTTCTTAGGTATAACTTTAGATAAAAAGCTCCAGTGGAACCCCCATCTCTCGACACTCGCAAGCAAACTTAGCTCAGCCGTCTTTGCAATTAAAAAAGTAAGACAATTAACAGACGCTAATACGGCTCGACTCGTTTATTTTAGTTATTTTCACAGTATATTGTCTTACGGTATCTTACTATGGGGCAGCGCTGCCGAAATTAATTCTATATTTATTTTACAAAAACGAGCTATACGGGCTATTTGTAACTTAAAAGCTAGAGACTCCCTAAGAGAAGTTTTTAAAGAAATCGGTATTCTTACGGTCGCTTCTCAATACATTTTTAATAACTTACTATATATACGCCAAAATTTAAATGACTATAAAAAAAACAGCGACAGACATACTATCAATACAAGAAATAAAAATAGGCTTGTAACGCCTAAATTTAGACTTCAAAAAGTTAAGAAATCCTTCATGGGCTTGAGTATACGCATATATAATAAGGTTCCACAAGATATCTTAGATCTTCCTTTTCTTGGTTTCAAATCTAAAATTAAAAGTATATTATTAAATAAATCTTACTATAACATTCAAGAGTTTTTGGTTGATCGAAATGTGTGGAACTTGGGTCATTGTATCATAAATCTTGGGTCATAAATCTGTATTGTATTGCGAATAGCTAGTAATCTCCGCAATTTGTTTTTTGTTGTAAATTAATTTTTGCTTTATCGACCTTCTGCATCACACCGATTCCTTAGAAGTCACTACTTGCGGTAGCATCGGGAGTCGGGTTGCCTCCCTCCCTCAAATATGTGCGAAGGGGGTGATGGCTGGCTCTTGTGTTATGCTCGTGAACGGGTGCTGCTTGCGGTGACTGGTTGTGTGGCAGGCCGAGGATTTGTATATATATATGTATGTATATATATATATATATTTACTGTTATTATTATTTAATTTTCGTTGCCTGAAATCATTGGGCTTCTTTTCCGATTGATTGCGACGGTTCTAGTTGTTCCAAAATTGCATTTAAGTTTATAAAATAAATAAAATTGACTCATTTGCAGGGTTGATGTTATAATTTATAAGTCAAACATTGTTAAATTTTATTTAAAAAGAGCAACTGTTGAGTTTCTGGCCAGCTCTTCTCAGCAGAACAGCATTCCGAGCTGGTGGTAGCTTACTCACAGACTGACTATACTGACCAATTTAATGTAATTGACGATTCAAAAGTGCGTGTAAATGCCTACTTGAATAAAGATATTTTGAATTTGAATTTGAATTTGAATTTGAACTTAAAAGATAATGATGCGTAAAATTGACGCATGAGTTTTAACATAAGTTGTAACAATGCGGGTTATTGTATGATTTACATTTCTATGAAATAATAAATATCATTTTATACATTTATATAGAAAATTAACAAAATCGTTTATTTTCTTTTATAAAAAACTAAGCTGAAGGTATTTTTTCTAAAAATTTAAATTACATTTTTATTTCACAAAAAAAGCCTTTCAAGAAAGCCTTCTTTAGAAATATATTGAAGTATATTATTCATTTAGATACAGCTTTGGCACACATCAATATAATGATTCCAGCAAATAACTTTATTCGTTTTGCTACACCATGCATTGGCCTTTCCCTTTTTGTATATAGTGATATAGTAAATGTGTTTGTTTCTTTGTACTGTATGTTCTCCATATTTGTCTTTTAACAATTTTGACACTTTTTTTGTAAGATACTTGAGATATTAACGGATACATATTAAAATTTCTAAACGTTTAAGTTTAAACGATAATTTCAGTATCACGCTCAAATGTTTCATGAAGGCTATGCGACTTACAACGTTTTCTTTTTTCTTCCGAATATTGTTAGTATGATTACAATTCCATAGCACGCTACCATAAGACATCTATTAAACTTCCAACTAAGAACAGATAACACATTTGGATACAAATGTTTTCAGGCCGCCTGTGGTTTGAGTACAGTAAATAATAACTTGCGTTTTGCCAGAAGTTATATTTTGTCTTTATTTGTTTCTCGAAATGTAGGAACTCTCAGTGATTCCTAATGTTTCAAAAGTGTCTCAGTATGAATCCATCTTACTATTTTAATATACATCTAATTAACAAAAAAAAAAAAATACTGTAACGCAAGACAAGATCTAAAAAAGATTACAATACATGCGTGTCTAAAATCTTTGAGGCCTAACAACATATCAAGTATAATCTGGGCAAAATAAAACAATTGTCCATTTAGCATAAAATTTTAAAAGTCACACAAAAGATAATCATGCGTCATTTTGATTCACGCGATTGTTATATTATGAAATTAGTAAAACTTATTTCTGTGATTCTTGCGCCTTGTATAAGGACTAAGCGACAAATGAAATGTTATAACAGCCACGGATTTGCCCTTTATAAAAAGAGAACAATATTTTTAAAAGGTGGATGGTAATTTTAACATAACACAAACATTAACAAAACAAAACAATGATGGGCAAAAAACACAGCACACATTCACGAGAATCATATATTACAATAATAACAATTTGCTACTAATATGACGTAAAAAATGAAAACAGACGATTCAACAGTTTAGTAAAGTCTATACTCTCAGAATATTTAAATTATTTACGGTAAAAAAACTTTCACAGCCAAATATTTGAGACCAAAGTTGGAATGTAGTACGTGTTCTTTTAATAATTAAGCTTCTTATAGGTACCTAGTAATAGAAATATCATGGCTTGTACAGTTACTGAAGCTAATAAACTACAATATACAAAAAAAAAAAAAAAAATTTGATTCCAATCTCTATATGAATACAGATATTATAATCACTGATACAAACTGGAAACTGTATTAACTCATTCAAGATCTGACAGTTATTATTATTTGATTATTATATGATTATCTGACAGTTATTATTATCTGATTATTTTCTTATTATCTGATAGTTATTATTATCTGATAAGTTAAGTAGAAAATAGACTATTATTTATGGAGTTTGTTATATTGTTGGAAATTAATTATTTCGAGAAGTAAAACATTTCAAAAGAATTGTCACGAGAATAACATACATTTTTATAACCCTTTAAAGGCTGCGATAAAATGGGCGTTTGACTGATTTAATACAATTGTTTAGAGAGATAGTTAGAGTTGCTATTCCTTAGTTTTTAATTAAATATTCTCTGGAGGAAACTTAGACGAAAAGTAAATTTAAATTTTAATTAACAGACACGGTTCTTTTAAATTAATAACGATTACTTAGTTGTGATTGTGTAATTGCTTTTTTTCTCTTTTTACTAAAAAAACACACTGGAACAGCTTTTTGTGATAATCTCTAAAATACCTTACTAGACTTATCTGAATTGGAATATGAATATATTACTTTAAAGCTCTTCAGCTTTACTATTATATATTATTATTATACTTCTATAATGTTATTTTTAATTTGTTTCAAATAATAAGCAACAAATATATGTGATACCTTGACTTTTGAACTATTTAGGATTTAAATTAAAGAGCAACCAATTACGTATACATTGTAAATATTGTATGTGAAATTATTTAGAGTCATAAAGAATTACGATTACGTTTGGAATTTTACAATAATTTGGGTGTTGTTTATGAGTCTATTGTAACCGGTGATGAAATTCATTTTTGTTATAATATTTTGAAATAAAATGAAAAACATTTTTCTTCAAACAAAACAGTTATAAAATCACACAAAAGCAGACCACTTTGCCACCTTGGCACTGCCCTTAGAGCACAAAGTGCCAGTATAATATTAAACCATTAATTTTATGACTTTTTATATGGCAATATCTTTATATTATTCAACCTTTTGTTACAATGTGTACAAGCAAAACCTAATTCTCTTAAATTGCTTTCTGATGTTTTGATTAGATTTTTTTTGTTGATTACATCCTTTAAGGACCTATCGTTAAAAAAATATTATCTATAGTTAAATACCCTATTTAAGTATAGATAATTATTTTTTTATTTATTGCTATTTCAAATATATTTGATTATTACATTTATCCTCATATTGTGCCATGCCATGTGACATGTCTATGCCTATATTACAACTACAACTTAACGCTCGATTTAGATTTAAAAATAGAATAACCCGATTACAACTCGTTAACTTAACGTTGGTACAACACTCATTAGTGACTATGTAAAGATAGAATTCATCGTTAAATTTATATTTTTAATTATTTCACAAATAGTAGAATTAAATATCGGCTATTAAATATAATTACAGTAAAAGATGACACAAAAGTAAATCAACCAAAATAAATCTAACTAAAAAGCACACTGACAAAGAAAATATGAACGGTCTCGGAAATAAACTGTGAGAGTTAACTATGTAACTAAGTTACCTATTTTACTTTATATATACAAGTGTGCAAACAAAGACATCATTTTAATAATTCCAGCAACGAACATTGTTTTACTCCTAATAATATAAACATGCATAAAATAAATAAAAGGTAAAACATAAAAACTTCGTTCCAAATATTCTTACTTTATTTATAATACAAATGTTAATGATTTCCTAAATATGGATGTATAAAATTTAACTTTATCAAAGTCATGCAAAGTAAATATTTGCATGACTTCTTCGTTTTTAAACTTTTTATTTTTTCTAAAAAACAAAATCATTAATCGGCCTTGAATTTTTCACGACATGTTGAAGATACGCCAAAATTATTTATCAAAACCAATAAAATTTATGAGCTGTGAATAAAGAGTAAGAACTGCTTTGATCTCAAAGATCGTTAATTACTTAGAAATACCGAGTTCAGATTCAAAATCATTGTAATATCTTCTCTAATTTGGATAACTTGACAAAATATGGTTTAATTCCAGACTTACGATTCAAGGCGTTTTGACAGTTATGTTATATACCTACATGCCTGCTTTGTCAAGTACCTACTATTAAGTAATAAGTCGATTAGAGTATGAAATTAATTCCCAAAACTAAGCAACCCTCATCAATGAATTCCAACCCTTCAGCACTATCAATCTTCGTTGAACTGTATTGCCATCGCGGTTGAAACCCTAAAACCTGTGGCTACGTACATATCACTAACAGGACGGAAGTAATAGTATTTCTGCCGACTTCAAGATTAGATGATTTTATCGATGAATTTAAATATCCTCTCCTCAATGTGCTACACATAAATGATATAAACGGCGGTAACGACGGAACACATTAAACCCATTGCCACTCTATAAAACTCGTATTAAATTAATTCCCTTCAAATTAAGTCCCCAAACATTAGGCAATACAATTTTATTAAGTAACTCTTCATAGGAATATTATTATCATTTAGCGTTCTCTTGATAATGTCAATGCTGTCATCACCGTTCCTCTAGTAAAAAGTTTCTGAACGTCGAAGCTGACGCGTGTTTGTTAATCTAAGTTGGTGAATGTGGCTAACAAATTGGTAAGAATCGTTATGTATAATCCCGGAGATGTGTGAGTATCCGAGCAATATGTTTAGCCAATTTATGTAAGATTGATAGGAAGTAGTTAGACATTTTTTATGTGAATAGAACATACAATTTTTGCGCTCTTACATGCGATGGAAAGGATGATTTTAAGTCTAAGTTCAATTTAAAACTATATTTGTTAATAAGATCGATGGTTTGTTTTAAGACTTTATTGGAGAGATCTTTTTTCATATTTTAGTAAATGTTACTATCCATGAATATTTCTGCTACTTCAATGTAATCACTTCTATCCATAGTAATGGATAGAAGTGATGAATGTGAACGTTCCACTTATTTGCACACAGCTAGTGAGGTTGTATTTATTGCGTAGGTGTTTGAGAGCAAGAGATTCATCACGTAACATGTTATCGTTCGGCAATTTGCTCTGGCGCAAAATACAAGAATATCCTGGTTGATCCTGGGCTTAGAATCCTCTTTCTTGATTATTAATCGGTCGGGGAAAAAGTGTTTTCGCATGTAGTATGTCTGAACTTGTAACAAAAAAATCTATTACTAGGTGGCTGGTTTTAATGACATTAAAATGGTTTTATTTTAAAAAAGGAAACAATAAACTAATAATTTTGTATTTATCACAAGTCCCAAAATTTCTACGGAATAGGGATTATGTCACCTCCAAAAATTATTAAACAAAATGGAACATATATAGACTATAAATAAATGTAAATATACTTAAAAAAATGTCTTGAAGTTTCATATTAAATGCCGAAGAAATGTAATATTTTTGACATTTTTAATTCGTTATATTGTTGATGAGAGTATATTCGTTAAAATAAAACATTTTCAACAGTTTGTCTTACATAAATAACTCTCCGAAACTTTGTTTAGGATGTCAATTATATTACTTAACATCCGAACGGCCTTGTTTGAAAAGAAGACTAAGTAAGCCTTTTATGAAATTAAAAGATGTTGATAGTTTTGTCCAATTAAATGCAATTTTGATGTGTAAAACAAGAAAAAGACAATTGTAGGTATACAAGTAAATATATTTTTATAGTTTGCAATTTTTTTGAGACCCATTTACAGACACCTTTTAAAAATGTTTGCAAATAGTTCATTAAATTTTAAAAGATTGAGTCTGTTTTCACCTAAGATAAGATTAAACTGATAAGTATCATTTTTGACCACATCATACTAGATTGTGGTAAGCGGCGGCATTTTCTGCATTTGTAGGATTTTAATTGAACAAGTGAAAATTTAGTTGTGCAAGCCTATCTGAATAGATATCGATGGATTAGCTATATTTATTCAAGTCGGATACCAAATGGGCAACAAAAAATAATTTCTTTCTTACCTTCTCTCTCTTTTTATCAATTTCTTTAATTGTTATAATAATATTGTATTAACAATTTAATTAACTTTGTGACCCTTGACTAGGCATTAGGTAATTTTTAAAGTGATTGAAAATTTGTATGTAGTAAGTAACACGAGGACGACCGTTTTCTTCGTTATTTATAAGAATTCAGATTTTTTGTAATAAATTAAAATAAATATAGAATAAAAAATAAACTATTGTGGTAGTATTTCAAACCGTGACTTCTGGGAATTAAGCTAATGTATTGTGATTTTGATTAATTTAGCATTCTATATATGACCGTCTTTTTATCGCCACGGTGCAGTGAAGACATCTGTTACGACTTTTTTCTAACATCTTAACCAAAGTTTTAAGCTTTGCAGTAGGTATAGATGAAGATTATTAAAAATATGCCACAACCAAAATTAATGATTGAAAATATATATATAAACATATACATATAGTAACGTTAATCTTATTAAAATATTGTAATGGGTATGTGCTCTAAAGCATACTACTGGAATATTGTATTTTGTTAGAAATTTTGAAAACTCTTAACAATAAATCAATAAGTAACAATAATACAATTTAATATGTAATATAAGCATAATGTTTTAATACAAATTGTCACAAGTATGGTTTAAATATTTTTTTTTATCCATCAGATCTATCAAAACAGTCAATATTGTAGGCCTCAGTTTTGCGATAGCACAATATGTCAGCTAAAACCTATCAACTAAATATACAAAATATTGTAGGATTAAACAAAAGTATAGCAGTACATATTAGATTAATCTGTATTTATCATAATACTTTTAAATAGTATTCATGTATTTGATGTATAATATTGTTTATTTGTTCGAGATTTTTTGAAACAACCTTTAAAAACCCGTTGAACTTGAAGTTCTCCAAACTATTAATAATTTTACTCATAAAAACAATTTATCATGTGCGTATATATATCTTTATTTTATTTACATTATAAAGGGCAAAAATTGAACTTGATGAGTCAGAGAGATCTTTACATTAAATACTGATATTACAAGAAATGGGTTAAAAATAACATTTTGTGATCTTAGTGAATGAAATAGAAAATTGTATAGAACTATAAATAAAGATTCTATAATAAAATAACAGCAGTACAATTCAAGAATTGTTTGGATATTAAATATTATAAAACTTACTACGTGAAAGATGTTTTATAAAATTATTGCCTACCAAAGCATTGGAGGATTAAAAAAAAACTCGCATTTGTTATTCACTTCAGCTCTGGCAGAGAGAGATAGTTTAGGACAGACAAATAATTTTGATCAGATAATAAAGGACCGTTTGTGTTCAGAAAACTATGTCATATGATATATTGAATAAAGGAGTGCAGAGACTATGAAATAAAAATTGACTCTGGATTGTAATTTATATCATTAAATTCGCTTTGTTTTATTAGATATTTGTACATGTATTTAATCCATACTAGATTATTGTATTTGCACCAGTAGGTATACACAGTTATTATATACAAAATAGACAAAGCAAATATTTTGTGAATTTATGAGTTTATGAATAACTGGAATTACGGGAATAATAATTTCGTCGAGTAGTTAGTTTTACTTTCGGGATTGGAACTCACAATATCTGGGAAAACATTTTATCCTTCTAATAATTTTATTACCGTATCGCTGTTGGAATTAAATCCAAGGAAATGCTTAAACCCATACCCACTATAACAGCATAAATGCCTCAATGTATTATTAAGAATTAAGTACATCATTATTTAAAATATTTGATCGTTAAATAAGACAGCCATACCATAGAATAAGAACTGAATCTATTTATCTATTATTTATTATCTTATTACAACATATATTAGTAAAAAAAATGTTTACACTTTTCCATGTTATAATATATCATACCATAATCAAAGAAAATCTTTTAGTATGATCCATTGACTTACTCTTCATTTTGTCAAATAAAGTTATTTATACCTAAATAACATAGGAGATTAATTTAACTACAAATTATAAAACTTTGTTTCTCCCTTCAACTTTGCAATAAAATTTATCTTGAAAGCGATTTAATTCCTATTTTCTGTGGACTTTAAAATTTTATTTATTTTGTTCAAGGAAAACAATGAAATTTGATGTTAGATATTTATATACATTTTGTATACTTGTATGTCTTGTATGTATGAAGAATAATTGTGTAAAAACTTTTTTAGACTGACAAAAATCTAAGGACATAATTTTTTGGTTATTTAGTGTCTATTTATTTCATTCTATATTTATATAATAAATTTATATAAATATAGAATGAAATATTTCATTCTATATTTATATAATAAATTTATATAAATATAGAATGAAAAATAAATTGAAAAAAAAAACTGAAAATAGATGTCACTACTGTCCCTTTTTACGACATAGAATGTGTAGTTTACCGAGACGCACAGAGATACGGTATCTCAATTAGTAGAGCGACGGAGCGGTTTCCCAGAGGGTCGGGGTCAAGGGTTCGATCCCTGCCCCAATCGCTTTATTTTTCATTCTATATTTACATAAATTCAAATGAGCTTAACATAGCTTTACATTATTATTGATATTTTAAAACTGTCTATTTATTTACTTTAACTGATATTTAATAAAATTATCATTTTAAAAAGGGTAAAATAAATAAATAAAAAACAGTATAGTGGTCATCGATTCTGTAATAACTATAACTATGAAAAACATAGGAGAGTTTCGGAAAATAAAACGGCTTAATTATTATTATAAATCTATAGTATTTATCAAATATAACAAATATAATACCCATTTAACAAATACTGCTAAAATGTTTTACAAGTAGGTCAAGCATTTTAACTCATAAGTCCTAATAAACCCTTTTGACCCCAGGAAATATAATAAAACATGGCGTAAGGTGTTTAAATATTTTGTGTGTGTTTTGATGGGCTAATATTTTTTGTGCAAAACATAGATCGTGTATATGTTTTAACAAAAAATAGATATTTAATTGATTGCAACACAAACGTGCCTCGCTTTTTATTTGCCGCTCCGATGTTCCCTATAGGAGGTTAGCTAAACTGGAAATTCCAGTGACTTCACAGTTATTTACAAATTAATAAATTCAGAAAATATTTTCTCTTTTTATTTTGTATAAAATAACTGTGGACACTGGGTGCAAGTATAATTATCTAGTCGGAATGAAATACATGTAAAATTATTTATTTATTTAATTTAACCGCTCCACTGGTCGAGTGATTAGCGCAGAGGCCTAACGTATAGCGACGCAAATGGGTTGGGATTCGATTCCCGAAAGGGACAGACATGTATCTGATGAGCATTGATATCTGTATTTCTGGGTTTGGTCGTTTATTAAATATATTCGCAGTATTTATAAATGTATTTCTATGTATTTTTATCGTTGCCTAACACCCTTAACACTAGCAAATAATTTGCTTACTTAGGGTTTAGATCAATGTGTGTAATTTGTCCTGTAATATTATTTTTTTTTATTGGAGAAAAACAAAATAATGTAGAAAAGGCAGGCATAATGCCAATTAGACATTCTCTACCAGCCAACCTTAGCATGTACAATAGAGGATGTTGGTAAGCGTAAAAAAACAAATAATATATACTAAAAACAACAGAAAAACACAAATTATTAATTGTCTAAGACGACACGACGAAGCTTCTTAATATTCCATGGATTGACCGTTCGGGTACCGGGCCCATCGCGTTGCATGGAGAGAGTGCAAACAGTATAACAATATTTGTCGTAATATTTTATTGCCTTAACATTTGATTTTAAAAATATCAAAATCAAGAATTATCTTTGATTAAAAAAACAAGTGAAACGAAACTAAAATTAAAAAAAGGAAGTTGGGTAGAATGAAACCTAGTTTGTTGCATTTTTGGTTAACAATTCTAGGAAGATCATCATTATTGCAATCATAGTTATTGTTGACAGCTCTTTAAGATAGACAATGTTAACAATAACGAAGATGTGGGGGTGGATGAAGAAATTTCTTCCCCACGTAATCTACGACGGAGAGCCGCCCCCGCTAAGATAGTCAGCCTGTGACCACGGCCGGTGCAACCTGGCCGAAACACAAGCAAATAAAAGGTATGTGATACTTATTCCTGACCCGTTAATTACCGATTTTTTAAATAATAATATGTAAAATATTTTATTTTAATTGAAGAACGCGTGATTACGGGTTAATTATGGTGTCATAAATTACTTTACTTTTTTTTTAATTTTTATTTTAGTTTACGAAATATCAATTTGCATCGATTGTTTTATCGATATCGATATCGATTGTTTTATCGCGTTATACTCTAAGTTATGTCACACACAAATCATGTGCAAAAGTTAGTATTTCTATAGCCTATGTATTATTTTAGTATATAAGCTACAATATTCCTAAGTTTTATCAAAATCCGTTTATTAGTTTTGGCGTGGTTGAGTAATAAACATCACAGGCAAAACCACGTGCAAAAGTTAGTATTTCTATAGCCTGTATGTATATGTTATTTTGGGAAATAATTTACATTATTGCTAGATTTCATCAAAATCTGTTTAGTAGTTTTGGTGTGATTAAGTAACAAACATCACAGACAAAACCACGTACAATAGTTAAAATTTCTATAGCCTATGTGTTATTCTGGTACATAAGCTACAATATTGATAAGTTTCATCAAAATCTGTTTAGTAGTTATGGCGTGACTGAGTAACAAACATCCATTAAGAACATTCGAGTATTATTTGTTCATAGTACATAATTGATAGTAATAAAATACAACATTTTAAATAATATGATATTTTTATAAAGAAGGGGGAGGCATAGAGACGGGTTAGAGGCATTTTAACCATTTTAGTGGTAGAACGTTGGCGTGTTATCAAGCAATTCCTTAAATGGAAATTCACAACTTCTTTAAACTCAAAAGTACCTACTTTTTCTAACTTTTAATTGGGTTTAAAATAAATTCTGCGCAGATGTCGAAGGTATTTATTAAAAATTTTAATTTGCTTAATTTTAGTATACCTGTTTGTAGATGTTTTCAAACATTTTAATTAGAATATTTCAATTAAGTTGGACTGCAATTCCGATACGATTATTTTTACTTGTAACGTGACACATTACATGGAAAAACAGCTGCAACATTTAGTAAACTATTAGAATATAATAATACTGAGTAAATAATGTTGTACAAGTTGAAACATGAAATACGAAACATATTATATACATTTTTTTTTGTTATTTATAAAACGCTCTCATAAAGGTTTTAAATTAATTTAAACTATTTTAAATAGAAAAAAAAACCACATACAACAGTCTAACGAATAACAATGATTTTTTCAGACGAGTTCTATTAAATCATTAGCATTAGATTGATTAAAACCAAAGTTCACCTTCCTATACTGAAAATCAATAATTCTTGAGTGCCACATCTATTAACATAATAACATTCCCCATTAACTTTATTAATACCTCAGAAACTGTGTACTAATAACATCAAGCCAACTAACAATATTATGGGTATCTTAAAACGAATATTATATTTTACATAAAGCAACCTTTATATGTACAACTAAATCACAAATGAGACTTTTTTTCGCATATTTTGTTTTATTGAGCCCTAAAATAGGTGAATTAGCATAAACCCAAGTCCTTCAACCCAAGTTAGCATAAGTCCAAGACCCTTGACCAAGTGCCTTTGCCTTCAAGGCTACTGGCTTCTGTTAGGTTTTTGTTAAAATATAATTTTGATACTTTGGAAATGGTGCACTTAAAATCGTCAGAACTTATTTTATTCTCACCTTAAAATCAAGTTAATAATCCATTTCCTTAAAATACTTTGGTTAAAATGTAATATTATTTTCTGATAATCCAAATTAACTTCCTCAATCTATCAGCGATCATACAAATATAACGCTTCCAGGTAAGATGTTGGTCAATTATTACACCAAAAAATTTTATATCGTCACTGCCCACAATATCATCGCAATCACAGTTTTTTTAGTTAGGTTAATGCATGAATCAAACTTTAGGACAAAATCGGTACTAGGCAATGTATAGGCGACATTGGCGCAGTTGTTCCCAGAAATCGTAAGGTAGAGTTCTGCGTATGTTAATGAATTTGTCATTCTATATTTATTGCAAATTATACCAAGAAGTTTAAAATTTCTTGCAGGTTTATAGAAATTTTCAATCATGGAAGTATTTTATTTCATTTGAACAGAAAACCCGAAAGTTAAGTCTAAGTTTGTTAAAAATTGCTAAATCACTAATTGCTACAATCGCATTATTTACAAAAACATAAACAACTAACAACCAATCTAGAAAGCTAAGGTGTCAAGGAACATATTGTTTCCTTTAAGTATCTTTGCGGCAATTTAATTTGTTTTGATATATTATCACATATTTTAAAATTCCTATGAGACTGCATAATTAAAAAAAAAGAGGTTTTATCAAAACAAATTCGAGATTCTTTAAAAATATATAAATATTTTTATTTATTATGCAAAAGATTTCATTAGCGACTCAAAATGCAGGAAACATAATTTATATTTTTAATAGAGGAATATAGGTTAAAAGCGTCGTAAATAAATTCACTAAAACAACGTTTGTTGGAAATTTCGAAAGCTCTCAACGCCGACTCGTGTTTCCGAAGGCTTTGAGGTTCAGCACTTTTAATTTTATGTTCTTTATGTGGTATATTGATCTTAATTTAAAAGCAAAAATATCAAAGGTTTATTATTTATTGTTATTTTATGATATATATACTGCATTTGGGATTTTTATTAATCAATATCTTCCTTCAGGGTAAGGTCATGTCTATTTCCATGCCTCGAAATGAGAGAATCCAATTGCATGCAACAATCTTTATAAAAACAGATTCCAGATTCCAGATTGCAAGTTCGGCTAGGTGCCGCCACAAACCGGAAATCTGATGATTAAAAGTACGAAAAATGTTAAAAAAACTTACGAAAAGGGATATGTTTCTCTGATATAAAACTTTTAGTGCTATAAGTATTTTAATGTGCATTATATTTCAGGTAAAATATTGTAAGTGTGTTAAGTATGTTAGGAAATATTAAAATATAATGTTACCATTGTTTAGAAAATCATTTGTCGGGTAGTTATAATATTAGATCATTACATAGTAGAGTATAAAGGCGATAGAGAAGTGTGGTCTTGGTATTATAATATTGGAACGGACTACTAGTGACTCCTGAGCTCAGTACTCTACATATTTTATATTGTAATTATGCCAGATATTCTTTTGTTTTATTAAGTAAATCTAATTGACATAGTTATGTTTATTATTATTCATTTATCTGTAGTATTGTTATTTATTTTATTAAATTAATATTCTAATAAAATTAAATACTTATAATTTATTACTTCTTTATATTTGATGTAGAGCTTTCAGACCATTTTCACATAATTTATCTTTTCTTACACATGCACTTACTTATTTTTACACTATTCTCTTTTATACTCACACTCCGTATTTTTTCCTTGTGAGAACCACGTAAAGTAAAATTCACAATAATTTTGGTTATGGTTTTTTTAACGTTAATCTGTAATGTAAAGTAAAAAAATTGGCTAGGATTTACGAAAGAAGGTTAACAGATTTAGCCACTGACCCGCTAAAAGCGTTAATATATAAAATGTTAAATTAATCTAAGCTGATAGCGATACTGTTGCTCAGTTGGTATGGCGACGGAAAGGTTTCTCCGAGGTAATAGGCTAAACTCCCTTGTATCAATTTATATTTCTACCTATTTTTATTTAAAAAACAGCAATATTATGTTATATATATTTACTACTCTCATTGTAGAGATGACTTCTTTTCCCATAGGCTTACAATAGTAGTTTTGTGGCGCCAATAAACATTCATTCGTATTACGAACATGTTGTCTTTTCAGAATGATGTGTTTAAAGGAATTCCTATGTTTCGTTGAGAAACATTTTAATCGCTCAGGAATAAATTCGTGACTTTTGAGTGCCAAATTACTATTCGACAATTATATATATATAGCGTTACCTTACATTATATACGCTTACGTTATATACGCAACATCATACAAATTCATCATAAACACACTATCACACACGACTATCGTTTAGCACTGATTAGGTGGCTACAAGGCCTTGACTATCAAGAAATTTAAAATCATCTTATAATACCAAAAAAAATTATACGTATGTTAACTTGTAAAAATTTATGTCTTATTTTTGAAGGAATATTGGTTATTTTATAGATATAAATGTAATGAACAGTCTAAAAATAAATTGTGAATACTGTTAAATGGTATTGTTGTATTATAAAATTTAACAAATTACAATAACAATTATTATTATTTATTGTATTATGCTAAGGTTTTGTTCATTTCTTGGAAAATGTTTAAAATTTTAGTAGTTCTAGTTTGACTTTCGGAAATTGTAAAAAATGTCATTCTGTTTGCCATTGGAGGACTTGTAAATGAGAACTTAAACGAAATAGCGGTGTAAGATTGGTATAAAAGCAATAGCAATCTTCATATGAGGCAAAGCAAGTTTGTGATCACATCTCTGTTCTGGCAAAGTGACCAAAGTTAATTTAGACAAGTGTTAATTATGAAATAAAGAGAATATAAAGTTGAGAAAACTGAGTTTAATTCGTAAAAGTGTGAATTGATTACACGTATTACAACAATTTTTTATTTAATGTTTAATAATATTGTTTATACAACTTTTATTTCCTTTTCATTTTCATTTTTGTTAACTATGATAAGCTACCATAGTTTTGGGTAATACATTTTAAACACATTATCTCATTAATGAACATAATATTAATATGAACTGATTGAACGGGAACTATAACAATATAAAACACATTTTTTTATAGATATATGTTGTAAATTTTAATAAGTATTGAGGTAAATTTGATCTACCCGCAAAACAGTTAAATCTTTGTGCAGATAACTTTATAATCTTTTATATTTTGATTTAGTTTTCAAGCCCATTTTTGAAATTAATAATTATAATTATTTAATATTTTCGCCAGATATGATTTGGCTAATTATCCTACGTTCAGCTACTGTGATAAGCACTTACAATTTTGGTAATTTACAATTTTTACTCGTAATTTTCAATTTGGAATACAAAGCAGGTTTACTCCATAAAATTACGTACCTGCAATACCTAATTACTCTTAGTGCAGGTAACTTTATAATGCTTTATATTTTTATGTACTTTTTAAGTTTAACTTGGAAATTAATAATAATTATTATTCATTACTCTTATATCTAGTAATAACAGTTACGTAACGCCGATATCCTGAAATATAGTGATAACAATGTAAAGGCGATAGCATTGTTACTCGGATGGTATACGAGCAGCAGTCAAATGACAATATCTAGATTCTAGCCCCTTAAATTATTTACTCGATATATTTTAATATAAATGTGAATAAATCTCATTGAATTGAATATTCTTACTTCACTTCAATGAGTCAGTACTCAAAAACTATTTTAAATTTAAGCCTATAGATGTATTTAATATATTTTAGTTGTTTAAGATCAAACTGTACAAAATTTAAACATTATTAAACATTTTTCCTTGTTTTAAATTATTTGAAAAAATTAAAACATTTTCGCTCAGAGAGAAAGAACCAAAACCCAACTAAAATGAAATAGAAATTCTAACAGGCAGTATTTGGAAGTCATTGAAATGAAACGTAAAAGTAACCGACGTATAATTACATGAATATTTACTCTTTAATCAGACAAGTGCGCAAACAAAGACAGCAATTACAAAATTTCGTTAAAACGTTGTTTGATATATAATAATGTTGACATATTCAAGAGCATATTCTCTGTTGATTAAGATAATTATTTATTTAAGATGATAAACGAAAATCAAGTCTTTCAATTATTTTATTATAAAATAAATAATCCACGTGATCAGAATAATGACCCAACTTGTATTTTTAACAAAAGCTTGCTATAAATGAAGGAATTGACTTATAACCTAGCGCTTTTGTAGAATATGATCATTGTAATTTAATCTAATTTCATATATACTAAGGTACAATATTTCGACATATTTGAAATATTGTACTTTAGTTTGCAAAAATGTGTAATATAAAATGTACCATAATAGGCTAATTTAAATATTTTCATATAATGTTATTGCTCAAAGCGCGATTATTTAAAGGTAAAGGAATAAAATAAATACACTGATAATAATTGCAGGTTGTAGACTGGTTAATTGTTGATATTACATTCAACATAAAAAAACATTCCATATCTACAGGGTGACGGTACAGAACTATTTACACATATTATAGGAAATGTATTTATTAATTATTATTATTTTTGGAAATTTATTTAATATTTATTTTTAAAAAGTAATAAAAAAAACAATATTATTAGATATTATGTTTAACATTAATATATATTTATATATCGGAGAAAAGACTTCCAAGTTATATTTACTGCATTACACCTTTATATTTACTGCATCTTCTCCCGCTATAGCAATCACACAGTTGTCCTAAGATTACAATCGTTGGTCTCAATAATAAATAGTTTCTTACATTTCAATTTAATTAATTATTTTATTATTTTACTTTAATTAATTATTCACTGATAAAAACACACATTAAAAACAAATAATAAAAATCTTTTTAAAACCGGTACCTTCGAATAAAAACCGATGTTAGATTCATTGACGTACCCGTAATGTGAAATCAAAAACTCATAGAATTAATATACATGTATAATATCTCTATGCAAAAACTGCACATAGATAACTCACCGTGTGGCGTGCAAAATACAATTTGTCAACTCCATATCGTGGCGCGTTAAAGTTAAGAACGCGTTATGATGTATATAAATTGACATAAATACTTGTAATGTCATCAAATATCAATGTTATATCATTGTAATGTCTACCACATTACTTTCTCAGACAAATATCCTAAAATAAATAAATAAATAATAGAGAATAAAGTTTCAGATAGAATTTACATTGAGATTTTTATATTATTTTGTGTAATAATTGTTGCATTACAAAGTCGGTGTTGAAGAAAACTAGAAGACCATTTATACGTCATAGACAAGAATTTGAGAAACATTATTTAAAGTTACAAGTTTTGAGTGTTTTGTGTTATTGATTGTGTTTACAATTATGTCTTAATTTCATAATAAATAAAATCTCTCTTTAAGAGGTATTTTAAATTATCCCTATAACATAGAACATAAATATAAAATAACGAAGAAACAATGACAGAGCTTTGGTAGTAGTCGCATTTATTACAATAACAACATTTATAAAAAATATAGTTTATAATTATTATAAATAATGTACCTACGTTATTTCTTAATTTTAATAATACTTTGTTAAATTGAATAATTAATAAATTGATTTTAATAGAAAAGTACCAAAACGTACTGACGTTATTATAAACGCGCAAGCTCAAAGCACGTTAATTTTGACTTTTGAAAACAAGCCCATAACACACGACAACGTGTTTTAATATTTGACATTGGCATAGTGAATACGATTCCACGATTTTATCGCAACGCGGTGCGTAACTGGTCTAGCAAATACGTTATTGCATACAATTTTTAATTTCACATCTTGCCGCGTTTATGTATCGCGTTTAGGTTTACAGCGCGTTGTGACGTCACGCGTTATTCGTAAGAAATCTCGTGTATCATACAGAATAAGGGCCCTTGTCTACGAATTTGACAGATAATAAGAAATTATTAATATTAAAATTATAAATATTTAATTATCTACAGAGATGAAATTTCTATGTAACAATATATATACTCTAATAAAATTATATCATCTAGACTTTGCTAAAGTGGCATTTAATACTCTATGCTTGTAAAAAAATTCAATCGTCTATCTTAACAAATAACGATTTTTGATCCGAAACAGACCTCGATTTTCACGAAATGTGTGCTCAAATGACGATCATGTATCATATGCTTAATTATTTATATCTAAAATGGAAACGTGAGTATGGATACTTATAATTATTAATAACATTTATAATAATTGCATGGTAATTAAAGCAAATATCGTCACAAAAATTGATGTTATCTTTACGGATCTCTAGAGGATCAATAAGCTCCTGAGAATGATTCGACTCGCCGAGACAAGGCTTGTTACTTGAAGATAATGAACAGATTCACAGTTTGTCTTTATGTTCATGTTGATTAACTGGTGTATTGCGTCTCGCCTTATATTTTATGTATAAAAGATCTATAAAAAGGGTAAAAACATTATTATTATTTACTTATAGAAGTCGTTGTCCTGGTCTATATTTAAAAAGTTTTCGGGTCTAAGGAATGAGGACTTTAACTATACGATTTGATATTGTTATTTCGTTATTCGCCTTGGTACCTTCCTTGCATTTCGGTTTCTTCCTTTATTTAGTGTATCTTTACTTGTATCTGTGTATCTGTATGTATGTCTGTGATAACGTAGCAGTCAAAGGAGTGGACGGATTTGAATGCGGTTTTATTTAATCCGTAAGCCTGGACCCTGGTCCGTCGAAATCGTTCTTAACTATTTTAGGTCGAAATAAAAGCAGTCGTTTCCGAGATATTGAGCTATTATTGGTGCTTGTGAAAGATTCTTATAATAATATTTATAATTATTAATTATTGATTAATTAGTGAAAAGTGCTGTGTTAATCAAAAAATATTATAATAATAATAAAAAGATGTAATATTTAAAATGCATTTAAAAGAAACATTGTTGGTCTGAGTTTGTTATTGCATATACAAATGTATAAAATATAATAGTGTAAATTTATATACTATGTAATATTGCAAGGAAAAATGTTATTGACAATAATAATATTGCTGACATCCTTGTTATTTAATTGATTTATAACCGTTTAAATTTACTTTTGAAAGTTTGATTAAAAATAAAATAAAATAAGCCTTTATTGCTGTTAACATATAAGTACAATTAAGAAACCTAATACTATACATTTTAACTTAAATTCTTATAAATAATTATTTGCAGTACATACTTTAAGAAATTTATTTATAAACAATATATTTATAGTTAAATCGGTAAACGGTTATTTAATGTTATTATTTTGTCACAGCTTGTCCTCTGACAAAGGCCTCCTCCAGTGATTGCCATAAGGTTCTATCTTTCGCAGTCCGAGTCCACAGCGGGCCGGCTACATTTTTTATTTCGTCGTCCCATCGCTTGTTTTGTCTGCCACGTTTTCTCTTCCCATCTCGTGGATACCATTCTGTTATTTGCTTGGTCCATTTCTCTTTTCTTTCTCTAATCATGTGTCCTGTCCAACGCCATTTTAATTGTTTATACTCTGAGACTACATCTTTAAATTTTGTTTTGCTTTTTATTTCATCAAGTTTTACCCTATCTTTTCTTTTCACTCCCATTACACTTCTTTCTATACTATTCTGGCAGACCTTTATTGTGTTTGCAAGCTGGGCAGTTAGTGTCCAAGTCTGGCAGCCATATAATAAGCATGGAAGGATACACACATTAAAAACCTTCCTTTTCTCTTTCATAGGCATGTCTTTGTTTTTCATTATTTCACTAAGAGACCAGAATCTTTTCCAAGTGTTATTTATTCTTCTTGTAATTTCTTTGTGCATGGAAAATTCCGTGGATATCAGTTGTCCTAGATAAATGTACTCTTGAACGTATTCCACTCGTTCGTTTTTTACTGTTACAGTATACGTTTGCAAGGAGTTAGTCATTATCTTGGTTTTATTGTAATTTATTGTAAGACCTGCCCTGGCACTTTCGTAAGCCAATTGTTGCAACATTAATTGTAGAATTTTTGGGGAGTCAGAGAATAGGATCAAGTCGTCAGCAAAACGTAAGTGGCTGAGGGTTTCCCCATTTATATTTAATCCAAACTGAGTCCATTCTAGCTTCCTGAATATATTTTCCAAAACTGCTGAAAAAAGCTTGGGCGAAATAGGGTCACCCTGGCGTACACCTCTTTCGATGGGAAATTCCTGTCCTGAGTATTCCAGCTTTACATGAGCTGTACTCTTAGTATAAACATTTCTGAGTATTCTTATATATTTACTCGGTACCCCTTGTGTTTTTAAAGCGCTCCATATGTGTCCATGTTCCAGAGTGTCAAAAGCTTTGTTGAAATCAACATATGCTATGTAATATATTTTGTTGTATTCCTTGTATTTTTGTATCACTTGTTGCAGGGTGTGGATGTGATCTATTGTGGAGAAATTATTACGAAATCCAGCTTGTTCTTTCGGTTGACTTTCTTCTAGCGTGATAGTTATTCTAGATAGTATAATTTTTGAAAAGATTTTGTAAATATTTGACATTAGACTAATGGGTCTATAATTAGCTATATCTCCCTTGTCACCTTTTTTATGTAGCAGTATGATTGTTGATTTAGTCCAGTCTTCTGGGATTACCTCGGTTGTTATAATTTCATTAAATATCTCCGTGAGTTTCGGGACGAGAACAGGCACTGCACATTTTAATAATTCATTTGTCACATGATCCGACCCCGGTGCCTTGTGTAGTTTTTGTGTACGAATGGCTTTTATTGTTTCTTCCTGTAGTATTGTTGGAATTATTTCTGTTTCTTCTCGTGCATATACCTTTAAGTCTGGATCCGTATTTTTACTCTTGTATAAATGTCGGTAGTAATCAGTAGCCGTTTTAAGAATATTGGGTCTATTAGCCGTAGTTTTGCCATCTTTATTCTTCATATTTGGTATCCATTCTTTTTTACATTCTAACTCTTTTCTCGCCTTTTTAATTCCTCCAGTCCGTTGTATGTGTTTTTTTAACGTATTGAATCGATATTTTTTTCTATCTTTCCTAAGTTGTTCATAAATACTTTTGCTGATTACTGATATCAATAGGCGCTTATCTTTGCTGTTCATTCTTTCCCGTAAAAGTTCTTTCCGTTTTTGTATTAACTGTCTGCTTTGATGTGAGATTCTCCCCTTCTTATATGTTTTTATGATTTTCGTTTCAGTTTTTAGTTGATTTAGTAATCTATCGTATTTCTCTTGAACTGATGCATACTCGTATTTTTCATTATCCTTATTTAATGCTAAGCTAAGATTATTAAGAAATATATCCACGTTTCTAGTGCATTCCAGATCTGTATTCATAATGTGATTGTGGTATTTTCTTGGTTTTTTATAATGTATCCCAGACAATGTTGCTCGAACCATTCTATGATCTGTATTCATATTAAACTTATTTATAACTGAAACATCTTTAAAAACCTTTTTGTTATTGGATAAGATGTAATCAATTTCATTTCTATAGTTTCCATTTGGAGACATCCATGTCCATTTTCTTGATGGCTTCTTTTTATAAAAACTGTTCAAAATACTTAGTTTATTTTCTAGTGCAAGGTTTACCAGTCTTCTACCATTTTTACTTCTTGTGCCTAATCCATGTTTTCCTATTATATATTCTTCACCTCTATCCTGTGTTCCTATTTGTCCATTAAAATCCCCCATAACTATGATATTCTTGTGTGCATTTTCAATTGCAGTGCTTAGCTCTTCATAAAAATTTTCAACTTTTATTATATCTTCTTTTTTTGTTGGTTCTGTAGGTGAATACGCCTGGATTATTGTCCAATCTTTGTCTTCATTTCTATGCATGGGTAATTTTATGTTGAGAACTGCAATCCGTTCTGATATTCCTCTTATTTCTTCTATGTTTTTAGCAAGATTCTTCTTGATCATGAATCCAACTCCATATTGACCAGGTGTCTCTCCAATATGATGCATTATGTATTTTCCGTAATCTTCTATACCTTCGCCTAGTCTTCTTACCTCACTTATACCCAATATATCCCATTTAACTTCTTCTAACGCTAGTTCTAGTTCTTGAAGTTTCTCTTCATTTCTTAGTGATCGACAATTGAGTGTTGATATATAAATGTTCCTATTTTTACTCTTATTTTCATTTAGATTTGTATCGTGGCATGTGTATGTGTTTCTATTTTTATATTTATTTTTCATTATCTCTGGAGGGTGGTGGTCATTTTCCCCCTCGATGACCAATCGGGTTGGGGGAGCTTGATGTTTTTTACTTCCTATATATTCTATATCATCTGATAGTTGTTTTATCCGTTTACCGTTTTCTAATTGCTATTGTTTGCGAACTGTTGTGCAAGACGAAAGAGAATTAGATCTTGCCCTTATCAGATCAAATGCGTTTACTTTATTATTATTTCCCGAAGACATCAGTAGTTGTTGTTTTCTTGGTTGATTATTGACTTGAGGTGATGTAGAAATTTCTCTTTTTCTTTTTTCTTGGTTCTTATTGTCTTCCTTTTTATTTCCTTCCTTCACTATTAATTTGTCGTACTTCAAAAATGCCAAATTACCTTTGTTTCTTTCTTCTTTTAATTGACCTTTTAAAGCTTTTCTCTTTTCTAAAACTTCTTTCGTGTAGTCCTCTGTAATATATATGTCTTTGAGGTTTTTCTTTAATTTCATTATTTCTATTTTCTTCCATTCACTGACCAGAGATAGAAGAATAGGCCTTGGTTTATCGCCTGAATTATTTTTTCCAATGCGATATATTTTGTTTATTTCAAATTCTTGTATTATTATATCTAAATCTGATTTAAAAATTTTCTTTACGTTCTGTATCAATTCTTGAATGTTTTTTTCTCCCTCTTTTACTCCGAAAATAATTATATTGTTACGTTTGTTTTCTCTTTTAGAATTTTCTATCTCTTTCTCGAGTGAATTTATCTTTAATTTAAGATCTTTATTTTCTTCTTTAACAATTTGTATTTTTTCTTCAACTTTCTCCATTATCGTATTAGTTATGGATTCTTTCAAATCTGCTATTTGTTTATGCATCTCAGTTTTCATATTTTCGAATAGTAGTTGAAACTGGTCCTCCATTTCCTTTCAGTTGTCGTTGACACTTCGGACGTCTACGACACGTATTTTCTTATTTATTTATTTATAATGAAATAAATAAGTAATAAAATATAAGAAAGAAAATATAATAGTCATAAATATGTTGAGATAGCAAAAAAATGATAAAAAAGACAAAAATGAACAATTTGCTAAACTGAGGTTTGAACCCCGGTATATCAATGACAGCACTGCTATGGTCAGTCTCTAATCCAACTGGACCACTGTGCTTCTTGGCAACTTAGCTTAAATTGTAGAATATATTGTTAACAAACAATATTCATTTATAATGGGTTCATTGACCGATCAACTAGTTCATTGACACGATATGGTCACTGCACCTCACAAAGTTACACTAAACGATTGATATCTTATTGTATTATAATGTTTTTATCACTTTTATGCACTTATATGACTTTTTATGAGTTTATATCTCCAAAGTATTATTATGTGTCACAAGATAACTAACTAAAATAGCGATTATAAACAGTTTTGAAATTAAATTTGAGGACCACAGAGAAACACGTCTATCTGATAGCACAGCGCGCGCTCAACAGCGTTTGATTAATTAACTTTAAATAAATATTGGTGCCAAATTTAAATATTTATCATATTTTTACCTGTTATATCAATCTATTGTATCATAGACAAAATAATCTCCTTCGGGAACATTTTAGTGCAAGGATTTTTTACGACTTCTTATTCAGCTTGAAATCTGATAAGTCGTTTAATCGCTTGATTTTCTTTTATTAGTTTAAACGCCCCAGTAATATGTGTACCGTATCGCTTACTGAACGAATTAAGTGTGGACACTTAAATTTGAAGAATAGCGAAGGGAAGGTCGTATTTTGTACTATGATTACAAAAAAAAGTGTAACAAATAATAATGTTAATTTTCCAAAATCACATCACAATCTACATGATTATTTTACGTTGAGTACCTCATAGCGTCTCTGATACTTACACCCGCGCTTGATACAGTAATATGATATGATTGATAAATTGGAATTCGGTTTTTTCGCCGCGCTTACGATTTCATAACACAATATAAGTGGTGATAAAATGTTGATTGTCAGTTTTTTCTCCTAAACGAGGATTTAGTGTCAATTCCCTTTAGAAATAAAAGTAGTATCAATACCGAGTAGTAGACTCCCAAATCCTTGCAAGTAAGTTCTATTGTTGTGTCCAATCAACCAAACACGGGACTCCAAGGTCATTTCACCATAACGACAATGTGCACGCATACTCCGCGACCACTACTACCACTACTTTAAACTCAGAATTCTTAGGTCATCAGTTTTGCAGTCCTGACTGGTTTGGCAAGAGGTGGATTTTAATTGCTCCCTGACATTAAAATTAATTGAAAGGGGGATTGCTTCTGAAATAACGGTAATTTTTCAGTCTGTAAACGGTACAGACTGAAAAATTACCTTTAAAAACATTTGAAACATTGGATATACACAGGAGGAGCGTTCTTTGATGTTTTTAAATAAAAAAAATATAACCTAGAGAATATTATATTTTTTTTCTCATAACTGGGAGCGTTCTAATATAACGTACTCAGTACTCACACAACTGCGAGCGTTCTAGTACTACATACTCAGTACTCACACAATTACATAAGTAATTAAATGATGTATCAGTACAGATCTTATAATAAACTTAATCCTTATGTAATTGGTAATTTAAATTTGATTGCTAAAGTAAATATAAAATAAACATAGTTGTAGAGAGTATGCTGATTATATTTGGAGAGATAATAATCTTAGACTATATCAACAGGAGATAGTATTTAAAGTTAAATACAAATTAGGTAATTTGGACGACATACTGGTAACTTGTCTAGTTCTCGGTCTTGGCAAGATTTGCGAAAACTAGCCTTGCCAACTACACGATAACGCAGATTTAGTAGATTAGTTGTAATTAAACATTGACTGCTTCATGTAATCCTTTTTCATGATAAATAATAATGGTACTTGAATAAACATAATTGTAATATTTATACTAACGTTATATGACATTATTATTAAACTAGCTGTCGCCCGCATGTAGATCGCTTTTCGGGTAATCTGTGGAAAATACAATTATCCAGACCTAAATTGGACTTATAGTTAATTCTATAGTATTCTATTCCTGTGGCAATTTTATACATATAGTCATAACATTGCTACAATATCAAACTGAAAATAATGACGTAAATACACACACCCAGCCACGACATTGTTCAATATACGTAATAAAGCATATGAATACGAAATAATTTTTACCAAATATTATGTTTTTAAGTAATGTTAAATTAAAATTTTCTATTTAGAATTTCAAACTGCTATACCATTTGCGAAAATATAATCAGAGTTCTAAAAAAAAGTCCGCGCCATCTATTGAGATTTTATGTAACTAAATTTAAAATGGGGATATGCTCATCTTTGATTTGTTATTTTGTTAATATTTAGATAAAACAAAGTAGAAATTCTAGCTTTGTCTAAATTAAATACGTTTATGTAAGCCGCATTCAATTCTCTTTACAAGTTTTGCAGCAGTGCTTGAAGTAAAATTTCAATTGACCATAACTTCTTTTTCCTTAACTGATTTTGACAAAACAAAGTTTTGAGAACGCTCCAGATTATATTTAATTTACTTGTGAAATCGCGTTTAAATCCGTCAAGTAGATTCGACATTATAACGTACCAGATAGACAGACAAAAATTCCAAAAAATGTTTTTGTGGTTTCTGTTACTCGTCTTTATTCGCCTCCTATAAGTTTTTTGGAAAAAAATTAATGTACAGACACTCGATTTTTACTGCCTTATTATATGTATAGATAATCAGATAGCTCTCACGAAAACATATGCTTGAGGCGGCTGAAATTAGTCAGCAGTACAAACTTATTTACGTCAGGCAAAAGTTTTTTTTTATGGTAATAATATATTTAATAGTTTTTATGATTTTCGTGTGTTAATTTTAGCATTTAAACAAAATTATTTCCCTTGAGTTTACCCCTTGACACCCCACCAAACCATGACGTATGCTGGATGATGGTCTCCCTGAACTTTGGCCACTACTTTGGAAGTTTCTTTAGAGCTGTGTGCATACACTCCCTTATTTTGTTTGTTGTGGTGATCCTCGATTGTAAAAATTTTTATATTGGTAACGATAATTTTTCTGTGTTTTTCGTTAGCATATCGAAGAAACAGCTATTTTGTTCTTTCGACTCTCTTTTATTTTAGTGTCCTCGGTTAGATTCTCATTTCTCTGGAAAGGATCTGTTACCTTATGGGTTTTTGACGAATTCCGGCCTTGACTGCATTAACGGCTTGTTTTTTTTTTAAGTAGAAGATGTTAAAAATTTTAATAATCTTTATCGTAGAAGCTAATGTTAAAAATACAAATCAATATTTTTTTTAATGTATTTGAACAGATAGTAACATAATTTTGGCAAGACTAGTTATCTATGTTATTATACATAATAATTATTATATAATTACTTGTATATCGTATCGTTTTTATTATAATGTTTCAATTTATAAAATAAATCCATATTATGTGGTTATGAACTTTGCACTATCCCGTGATTTGGAAAACTTTCACTATTCATCAAGGATGAATAATGTAAATCACTCTTGTAAATCCTCGGATGTTGCAAGAGTTCATGGGCGGCGGTGATCACAAGTCATTTGTGACCCGCCAGCTCGTTTGCCATCCTCTTCCATAAAAAAAAAAATAAAGGATCGTCAATCAAGAGATGTCCACCAATATTACATTCACAAGTCCCCTTTTTAAGTTTTAAGTAAAAGAAAAGATTTACGACTCCTATTTTTGAATGCAGGGGAAAACTTAAAAGACAGTAACGCGACCTCTCATGCTGTATGGATAAGACTGCTAAACTACATAAGTTTCATACTACTTGAAATAAAAATGTTGAGATTATATGAGAATGGATAAGGTAACATATTAGTATGTACGAGGTCTGGCCTGTAATCACTAGACTGAAGAAGCTCATACATTTTGGACAATTAGTGAAAGATTTGACAAATCACAAACTCCCCAATTCTTCTTCTTCTATAGCAATATTTTCTACCCGACCCCTCGTAATAAGAATGGCTACATTTTTGCCACCTCAAACATTTATAAATATACTTGAAAATCGGCACCACAAACCATTACATACAATCTGCCCCTTAAAAATATACATAACTCGGATATTTCTTGGATCAATAACTATTAATTAACATTATTATCTTACTAAAAATAGAAGGCACATATGAAGATATGAATAGATAATTTTGACCTTTTATTAATAATTAAAAGTTTATGTGATACAGTGCCTTATATTTTATAATTAATTAAGTGTATACTATGTGTATTTACTGAAAATTGTACCTTCGCTACTTTCCCATATTTTATACAAGTGAAAAATTTGAAACAATCGTCTATTTTCTGGTAATTTATATGGTATTATAGAATAGCTTTCTCACATCTATTATAATATCAATATTTTTATATAAATCCCTCTCTATAATCGGGTTCGTAAAGTCACCAGTAGTCAACAACAGACGAGATGTGTGTCCTTAAACGTACGACCCCCATATCATTGTATTTATAACACTTCTACGTGCTATAAGTATTTTTAAAGTACCCTTACGTTCTGGCTACAAGCTCAGAATATTGCGCTATAAACCACATCCTTAACTGTATTTTATTAAAACGGCTCACGGTTTAGATTTAAAAATAATGTAGAATACAGCGTTTATTATCTAGTCTTGAACAATGTGTTGCAATATTCACTTTTACTGACAGAATCTTTATTTATTATATAGATGTAGTAGTGGCCTAGTATCTATAATATTTCAGGACAGAAATGTCGCTTGGAGAATTTGAATTAAATACCCCAACAATTAACAATAGTCTAGTCGTCGTATAAAACTTGTACATCTGAATTTAGAAAGACGAAGTAGAAAACTAGGTGCGTCTTAGTTTTACGACATTAAAGTTAAGACTTCAAAAACCAAAGACCAAAAGTAAAAGCTCATTTATTTTTGTTTATTTTATATTTTCCGTTCCTTTTAATTATAAATATTATTTGTATGGAAAATAAAATTACTTTATTTATTTAAATAAATGAATAAGTAGCTTTTTTAATAACTTAAAGTGCAATAAATAAATTTATTGCACATTAAATGATTACAAAAAGTACAGTAATTAATATAAATAATTAGTAAGTAAGTAAAGGAAATTTCGCGCAAAGATAGGCCGCCTTTAGCTGCCCAATAGCAATCTCTTACAGACATTTATTGTTATTATTATATATTCTCTACTGTTCACCACAAAGTATAAAAAATACATACATTTAGCACACTTAGAAAGTACACATATAGTGGTCATATTTGTGTAGCAATAATGTGAGCTGCTTTTTATCCATCACTGTCCGAACATCGTCAGTGATCTTGACTAGCGCAGCAACCGTAATATGACCAGAACAGAATCCAAATTTTAAAGGACTGAGCAGTTGATATTTGTTAATAAATGTTCTTTACTGCTAAAAAACCTTTTATGTCCAGGATTTTGGAAATAAAAGGGTGAAATGGAAATCCCCAATATTAAAAATATATATTTTTTTTTTATTTTGAAAGATTTATGGAAGAAATCACCGTTAGCCAGGTTGATAGGCGTTAAACAAATAATCGATAACAATAAATTAAAAACACTACTCAATTCTTTTGATTGGAATCAAACTAAAATAATGCGAACCCCAATAGAGATTGTTAATATTATTGAAACAACTGTGCAAAAACTTATAAACAATCCATATAATCAATAAAACATAACTCAACTATTAAAAACAATAAGGAACTTATAATATAAAGACATTGTCAAAAAATGGATGAGCTGTACAACGAATGGAAATGGCGCGGATGGTGTTCGTAGACAAAAAGTTTATTTGAGAAAATTGCTTCTGCAATCGTAAAATTAATAAACTCAAGTGTACAGATAGGTAAGTATTCTCCAGATTTAAAAATAGGAATAGTAAGGCCTATATATAAAAATGGATCCTACAATAATTACGAGAATTACCAAATACGATACTATCTGTGACAGATCAAATTGTAGAGTAATATAATTCCAATCAGAACCAAAATTATTAAAATACTATAATGTTTCATTCGTTTATTGTGCATTACAGAGCACTGGTTGTCAAAGAATAATAATATTATAAATGTACAAAATTAGAAATTGTCAAGTTCGTTTTGTAGAGAGAACTATCGCGGTGGTTTACCTATCTTAGCTCGCAATGATATTGTGTTGAAGTCTCGATCAGACATAGTGGCGCTCTCTATCAAGCGAATTATTGAACCATCCTGCATTGAGCTCAATGAACATATTATTTTATGCGTGTACCAACCCCTCTCTGGTGATATTGATGAATTTAAAAACAAAATGGAAGATATTTTAACTAAACTTTGTCATAAAAACAAGTCCGTGATTGTGTGCGGTGACTTTTATGTATATATATTACAAGTAACTTCGTCTAGTGCACGTTTATTAAATTTGTTTAAATCTTTTAACTTATTGAACGTATTTTTTTAACCTACTCGCATTACTAGTGTTTCCGCGACTTGTATTGATAATCTGTTCTGTCGCTGTAACATTTATATTGAGACGATAATGACGAATTTAAGTTCAGACCACTGTGCTCAAAAATTTTCTCTATTAATTAATCATGATATATATATAATGAAATATAAATGAAAAGCCCCAAAAATTTACTTGCAGACAGATTACAAAAATCTGATCCTTACTTTTAAAAATATTGTTGCGTAAAAACTGCATAAAGTAGACATGAGCGATGTTAGTCCCAATAATTTATATAATAAAGTTTTCGATTTTTTGTTACAAGAATTGAATAATATTTTCAAACCAAAAAGTATAACTTAATTTCTAAAACTTAAATTTAGTGATTGGGCTACCCTGGGAATATGCAAAAGTAGAGAAAAATTATATGATTTGTATGGTGAGAGGCAATGGAATCATGATCCCGTGTTCTTTAACAAAGTTAGGAATTTCTCTAAAATATTTAATAACGCTTGCGTACATGCCAAGTCGATTTATATTAGAAATAACATTTTAAACTCTGAAGATAAGATAAAGGTAACGTGAGATGTTTTATCCAGTGTTTCTGGGCAAACTAGGGCTGTTAAAAGTAATGCATACTGCTAAGCTTGCGCAGATACTTAATAATTTTGTGCATTATTCATCAATACAAATTACTACCCTCGTAATTGTCCTCAATGTGAGGCCTAGCTATCATACCTAGGTTACTTTTGTCATAAATAATTGGCACTGTCACACTGTAAAATACGTCTTATCTACAATGGTCTATAATGACTTATTACTGAAAACTTGCCAGTATTATGCATAGTCACGCAAGCCCCTTGGCTAATTTAATTTAATGTTTAATTTATTAATGTACTTTCTTAATTCCAAAGAACAATTTGGAATGCTATTAACTTCATAACTACAATTACAATACAATATGTAAAGCAATTGTTAAATAGGAATTCTTTCCTTATCTCCAGTAGATGTATGAAGGTCGAAGGCCACGATGTATAAAATGCAGTAAAATTATAGTAGTTTTATAATAATATCTGTATTTTCTGTATTCGTAGGTATGCCTTTAAATATTTTAAAATTAAATCAACCCTATTAATGATAAAGAAGTTATTATGCAGAATGAATTAAAAAATAAAACACTGAAGTTACCTGGCTATAATCATTGCATCATTCGAAATATTTAATCAATTATTAAGAAATGTTTTCTAAAACCAGTAATATAAATTTGACTTTACAAGATGAACCATGGTACTCTATCATAAAATACAACCTTTAAATTTTTAATATTCATACGAAGTTTTAATTGCCATTGTTAACAAGTGAGCATTGCGTTTGTTATTGAGGTTTTAAATTGTGTCAAAAAAACTTTCATATACCTTTCAATATGAGAGCCATTGTTGCCAGTGAGCATTGGGTTTGTTATTGAGGTTTAAATTGTGTCAAAAAAAACTTTAATTTACCTTTCAATATACCTATTTTTTTAATCAATATCCATTTTATATACAATTTAATTCTTTTAACTTCTTTCACAGCACATCTTTTACAAACACCAAAAAAATTTGAGACCATTTTATTTTCGAATCACTATAGAAATTAGCTTAGTATCTAGAAACATAATAACTCAATACCAGCTAGTCGATTAATTAAAAGACGATTTCTAGTATTTTAAACAAGACATAAATATTACAATAAAAGTTTCAGTTAGTTGTGTTAACACTATATTAATTGTCTACATTAATTGTTATAGGTCATAACAAACTCTTCCCAATTGAAGATTAATATTAATGTACACTAATGAAAATTATTAGTAATATATAATTAAGTGTGGTTCCGTAGATGTGAAATAGTTAAGGTGGAGAAAGGTGTTGTCCTCCTTAAAAATTCAATATTAAAAAAATCTTTTAGCTGACCAGACAGAGCAGAGATTTGGTGACAAACGCTACCATATTACCAGTAAGTCACTTCGAATAAAGCGGGTCACCGTAAAAGGTTGCTTCATTTTTAATAAACGCATTAAAAATCTTTCGCTAATTTAAAATTTAAATTAACACAGAATGAAAACTGAAAATAAAAGGAAATCTGTAGGCGGTCCGACATTGTATTTAATTTTGCAGATGGTATTCCAGGGATCGTTGTTAGTTTGAATCCTGCACGCGTTGTTTAATATTTGTATTCTATATTTACTTACAATGTAAATAACCTGGATGTTAAAATAAATTAGCACTCAGGCTTCTTATTTAAAAACATTTTAAGGAAAGCTTTAAATTAAATTTATAATTTATTAAATTTAACAATAATATACTTTGCTTTATATCTAATATGGTACTAAATATTTACAACAACAAAATATTTCAGTTTAAAATATTTAATTAAAATGATCAAAGTCAAAAGCATTCGCGAAATCTCTATGTACGGATGCATGATATAAACGCATAATTGCAGCTGACCCGATATCCTCTGAAAGAGATTGATTCATGTGGGCTTTGCTTTAATTTTTCATTACATTTTTACATTACATTTTTGATCAACATTACATTATCGATTCAATTTATTGAAGTCAGTCGGTCGAAAATCGTTAAAAACCTTGCTTAATATCAAATTTTAAATGTTATATTTATTGGGCACACTAAAACTGTAAAAATTCTCTTCAAAATTTAGAATACAATTTAATATTTAAATATTTATTAAAGGAAAGTAAAATAAAAACGTGTAAATACTTAGTAATAATGTTCAGAAGAGAGAGAAGAGTGCGAGTAAGACTCGTGCGAAGGGTTTTGTTGAACAAATTTAAGTAAATATACTTAAATTATTTTCTAACGGCCTTATTAATAAAGAAAGTATAACAATTTAAACTAAACAACTCGAAATAATCAAAAAGCCTACTAATAAATTCGTGTTGACTTACACCATGTATAACCTAGATGTAAAGTATTGACAGAATTTAAAACATCGTTTTTCCAACCCTCAACCTATTGTTCGGTATAAAAATCGTAACTAAGTCACCTAGTAACGCTTCTTACTTACCTAAAAAATCACCACAAAAAGTTATATTCTACTTTCGATTGAATTTATAAAAGTTTGCAAAGTAAAAAATAAAGAAAATAAAATGGATTTTACTCAATAAGAGGAGTTTAAGAAGTTAATAAATAATATCGTCAGTTAATTGAAACATGAAACAGTCTACACCGAAAAAAAAACATTTAAAATCGGAGATAATTCTTTTAATATTTACGATAATGAATAGTTCAGTTTTATACTTCAAAAATTAACAGCATTACGATATACGATACAGTAAGATAAATAGCAACCAAGTAAAATATAAATTATTTTTAGATCAATTTTAAAAATAGGATTTTTGTAAAAACACCAGAACTTATATCTTTATTATTTATTTCAATTACCGATAATGCTGCAAACATTCATGGCTTATTTTAACAGTCTCTTACTTGAATATTCAGGCGACTTGCTAAAGCAATATTGTCAAAATTTATTGTCAAAATTCCTTTATGTCAGAGTAAAAAAGTGCCTAAAGTGCAAGGTTCTAGTGACCAATTTTATATAAATTGTAAAGGATAAAGTATTTGAAAGTAGACGTTTGATGGTAGATGAGGCACAGGCTACCGTTTCCATTTGAGTTGTAAGAGTTTTGGTTTGAAAATGGTATCATTTGAAAGGGGTTGGTCTCCCCTTTCTTTTAATACTATTCCCAGCCTGAGAAAATGCGTAGTTTTTTTTATATGTTTTTTTGTGTGAAATAAACTTACCGTGTTTTCACCAATATTAGCACATCAAGAACACTTCACATCTATGCAATATGTTTATCAATTATTTATATGATATTATCAATTTTTCATTTTAATTTAACAAGAAAAATCAATTCATAACAACTTGGTTGTTTTAAATTCCCTAATGTTAAATGGCGGTAACTTGACATATGACGTTTGTGATTTAAAATGCTTTTTGAAATAATTAATGTTTATATTACTTTTTTTGTGAGGCTGGTTACTGAGGCTGGTCGCCGAAGGCGACCAACAAGCCGAAATGGCGAAGGCGAGCTTGGGTTTCAGTTCAGTGTTACGCAAGGGTGAAGGGGCTGGCCATCCTGAAGCGCCGGACAGAAGTCTTAATTACTTACATTTTACGTTAGTTTTTACGAAATTTCAAATCGAAATATCTCCAAAACTAAACATTTTCGCACAATAAAAATGGTGTCAGGGGATAGGGCTTCGACCCCTCTTTTCTCCCTATCCCCCTCTCCCCTTCTATTCTTACGACTCAATTGGAAAGTGTTACCGAGGCACATATTAATCATTTCGGAGCCATATTAACCCCTACGCCGTTGTCCGGCGCCAGCGAAATTCTCCTCATCGCTGATGTGAACCAGTTACTTTACATCGAGATGAAATACTGTTGTCTCACCCTGGTAAGGTCCATCAGCCAGAAATTACTAAGCACACATCGAAATCCCTTAGATGTCGCAAATGCCTTAAAAGAGGTCTACCCTGTCATGTACTCCAGCAGGAAACCTCAACAGTGCTTTATTTCACAGAATTGCAAATAACCCGATCCCAAACCAATTCCTTCTACTTAGACATTCCGTGAATTCCACTAAATTGTCACCAGAGTTTGTAGGCATGTAAATTGAAAATATAAGTATATCACGATCACACATATTTACTTTAATAGCCGCAAGACCTACACTATTACACTGAACAACACTCACCGATAAAAATAAACTTTTCCTCCACAGCAAGGCCACTCCTCCGTAAGGCCTGCCTCGAAGTAAGCCTTCCGATGTATCAACCGCAAACCGCAAAGGTCCCAGTGTAGGCAAAGTCACCGTGTAATGGTATACCATTCAGAAAAGCCAAATCATGCGGCAATAACCATGTTTCTTGTAAAGCGATTATGTCCGCATCATTGTCCGAAGTACACAGCCGCCTTATACATCCCACCGACGATTTCATACATTTGCAGTTGAAGCTAGCTATGCTATATAATAATAGAATAGTTATGCCAATGTTATTCCCAGTTTTTTCGTAATAAATTACTTTTACATTATTCTTAGCTTAAACGGAATATAAGTATTCATAGTTTAAGTATGGATTAGCCATTGCATAATAAGTTCTTATAAGTGATAGAGTAATTTTTAACATATAAATTCAAGACTACATTATAAATTCATAAGTTGTGTGAAATATGTGTTTCATGTGGAATTGGAAAGCTTATACTAACTTTTAAACTATCGCGTTTCATTATATATTATTATTTAAAAAATCGGGAATTAACGCGTCCGGAATAGATATCACATACCTTTTCTTTGCGTGACGTTTCGACCAGGTTGCACCGACCGTGGTCACGGACTGACTGTCTTAGCGGTGCAGGCTCTCCGTCGTTGAATCCGTGGGAAAGAAATTTCCTCACAAACCCGCACATCTTCGTTATTATTAATATTGGCTGGCCCGCCATGTACCGTCACATACTACACTCACAGTATCATTAACATCACAGTATTGGAAAGTTTAACAAAAAATAAATTAAAATTATATTATATAAACATTATGTTTTACCCTTTGGTAATTCCTTCTTTTTAGGAAATGGAAAATCATTTGCCTAAAGCATATTTAAGACTCACACTAGGTCTTGTACCCGAAAAAAAATAACTTATCAACAGCGCTTTCTACCAAGTTTTGGTTTACAGTCTAGACTTTTTATTGTGTCTGTTTGTTTTATTTTGGTAAGTGACAAACTTAAATCATTAGTTACTAGCCAACACTAAATTCTAAAAATAGCTTTTTAGTGCATACGATACATAAATACAAATTGTCATATTATATCCAGATAGTTATAATCAATTCATAAATACCTAGACACGTAAGAATACATCCGGCTCAAATAGAATAGTGTTGGAATAGCTTGATAACTAACAGGTTGTACCAACGATATATAAAAAATATTCAATTAACAAAAGCCATAACCGTTACGGCTGTAAAGCTGTTTTTTTCAATATGGTTAACATATTAAAATTGACATAGTGGTAAAAATACCGCTGAGAGAATTAGAACTAAAAAAAAAAGAAAAAAAAAAATAATACGCAAATCTGCAATATAATTTTGCATGAGGTTTGCTGAATAAATATAATATACTAGCTGTTGCCCGCGGCTCCGCCCGCGTGTAGGTCGCTTTTCGTTAGAATATTCAAGTTTTAGTAATTAACTTAACAAACCTTTCCACTTTATAATATTAGTATAGACAATAATGTTAAACTTATGCTCTTTTATTAATTCATTTCTTTTCCCAATAACGAAATTATATTTTTTCTTATTTAAAAAAAAGGGTTTTTTTCCGGATAATCATTAAAAATATCGGCCAAGTGCGAGTTGGACTCGCGCACGAAGGGATCCGTACCATTATGTATAAAAAAATCGTACATACTATAAAAGATTGCTTTCTACCAAATTTCAAAACATTTTAAGTCGACTAGAAGTAATCTTTAGGTTTTTCATTCCCTTGCGAGTACTTGCGAGTTTTTAAATATGCGGTTTAAATTGCTGTTACTTTTAATTGCTTTGACATGGAAGTTTGATTTTATTACAACTTAAATGTATTATAGACCTGAGTAAATAATATGAATTTCCATTTAATACCTCTACGTGTTTATAAGGAAAAGACTAACTTTAAGAACTAAATTGAAAATTATTAAAAATATTTATAGTGTATGATGTAATTGAAATACCGAATTTCGTTTATTCGTAAAAACGTCTGTGTCCTTTCTGTCATTCATGTCATGTCATGTCATGTCATGTCATGTCTTCAGGTGAAGCTGATAGCGTGATTTCATATAAGCAGTATATAAAACAAAATATATGTTTATATACATTTTTTTTAGTAGTAGGTAGTTCATTGCTTCATAAAATGTCTTCACTACATCAACACTAACAATTATTTTATAAGGAATCAACGAATAAATCTCTATGGGTCTGATTTTTCCTAATTTGTTTCTGAATTTTATGAATTCTATTTATTCTATATATTTACTGAATTTAAATTTCCATTATAAGGATCCCTCAAGGTTAGGCGGTGAAGTGGATTGTAATTTTCCTTTTGAAGCCTGTTACTAACCGTTCCTGCAGTCGTGACTGGAATAAAATTTGGCTCAGCCTTTGTATTGAAATAGAGATAAACGTGCTTCTCAAACGTCTGTAGCACAAAAGTTAGATGTTTAAAAGTGTATAACATTAATATATTAGGGATATGGTATGTTCTCGGTAAAAAAGTATAGTGGCATACCTATATAGCCCCGAAACACTTATAAAATTGTAAGATTGGCCAGAGTTTGTTTTAGTTTTCTTAGCTACAAATCTAAGAATATATATATATAAGATCTAAAAGATTTGACATCTTTGAAAGATGTTTTTGCTTTATAAGTTATTTATTTCTCGAAATTATTTCTTAGCAGACTATTCATGTTTTTTTATTTTAATTTCTATGTTATTTTTAATCAATTTTAACTTTGAAATAAAACTATTTTTACGGATTTAATTCGCGTATAATTGAATTTTATTATTGAATTCAACGCGATGGGACCGGCACCCGCACGGTGAATCCATGGATTGCTAAGAAGCTTCGTCTTATCTAAATTGACAGCCCGGAGAGACGGGATGACGCTGGAAAGACAGTTGACGCTGGAAAGACAGCTGGCAGCTGGGAAGACAGCAGACTGCTGGAAAGACAGCCGAGGGCGATGGCCTAGCAAGCCAAGCCCGGGAACGTCGATAAACGCTAAAAGTCCAAATAAGAAAAATACCCCTAGGACAGTCCGAGAGGGGGGGCGGAAGAACTGTCCACCGGTTGACAATTACGGCGAAAACGGCGCGATAACGGAACTGAAATGCCCTACGTGCGGGAAAAATTACAAAAGACGAGCCTGGTTTATTAAACATCTTAAAACACACAATGGTGCTGAAGTGCGGCAACCGTCGGTAAGATCTTCAGTTTTCACTGCGGATAGAGTTTACCCTCATATATCTCATGGTGAGCCATTGAATGAAAACTACCAGGAGTCCATGACCATCCGGACGCGTCTTAGCATTCCAAATACTAAACAATCGACCTGGAAAGTACATGACCAAAATATAGCGGCCCTGTTAGAGCACCCGGGCTCAAATCAGGTACTCGATGCGCAAGTAGAGACTTTCCAAAATACTATTTACGACTACTTTAATGAGCACTATCCACCTACGAATCGTTATGCTCACAAAAATAAAGAAAACGGTTTTAAATTGAAAATGAGGAGGAAAAAAAGAGATCTTATAAAGAAACTTCGTATAGCCAAAGCCTTAGGCGATAATCAACTTAGTCACCAACTGTCTAGGGCATTGCGATCAATTCTTAAACTTATCCAAGGTATAACAAATCAAATAACGAAAAATCGTGATAGCTTTGATCGGGCAAAACATGAAGTAGACTTTGATAAAAATCCTTTTAAATACTCAAAAAACATTTTCAAAGATCAAAAAGGTAAGCTTCTCTTGACCAACGAGCAAATTTTCGACCATTATAAAAGCACATACGAAGTGCCAGAAAACCAAAGACTATATGGGGATCCAAACGAACACAAACCTGAGACTCCTACTGAAGATTTTCAAGCCAACCCACCTACTTTGGAGGAAATCAATAAAATAATTAAAATGAAACCATCTAAGTCAGCACCAGGTCCGGATGGTATCCCTTATATAGTTTACAAAAAATGTCCGTCGCTCCATAAACATCTTTTAAATATATTCGGTAAAATCTGGTCAAGAAAGCAAATACCGGTATCGTTCGGAAAAGCCCTTTTTGTCCTCATTCCGAAAAACGACAATGTCAATAATCCCAAGGATACTAGACCGATAGCCCTAACAAATACAATTTCCAAAATATTTTTCTCTTTTTTACAAACTAAAATGACGCAATTCATGATTAACAATAGATATTTCAGGCCTAATCACCAGAAAGGGTTTTTGCCCGGAATTTCTGGATGCCTGGAACATAATACGTTAATATCGGAAAGCCTTAAAGATGCTAGAACTAGCGAGAGACAAATTACGGTTTGTTGGATAGACTTAGAAAACGCCTTTGGGTCGGTACGACATGAACTAATGATGTTCGCGCTTAAATGGTATAACTTTCCTATGGTAGTTCGCGACATTATTGCATCATATTATTCAAAATTAAAATTCTCAATAATTTTTAATGAAAACCATTCAAAACCACTTAATTATAACGTTGGTTTATTTCAGGGCTGTTGTATTTCTCCTATTATATTTAATATAGTTATTAATATTTTAATAGACAAATTAATTAGAAATGAAAAAAAGTGGGGCTATCGGTTTAAGTTCAACAACAAATACACAGAATCCATACTAGCTTTTGCAGATGATCTCGCGATACTGACACGTAATCCGAAACAATGTCAGGTACTTTTAAATGTAGTCGAGGATTTCTGTACGTGGACGGGCGGATTGAGGACAAAACCAAGTAAATGTTTTAGTCTGTGTCTGGGTAGACGGAATACCAAATATACCTCTTACGATCCGGGTCTTATAATAGGCGGTCAGTGCGTTAGTACGGTTACGGAAGCAGCTCCGTTTAAATTTTTAGGTAAAAAAATCGATTACCAAGGCCGTACTCCATCGTTGGATGTAATAGTCGATAGCTTTTTAAACGATCTCAAAAAGGTAGACAACCAACCAATAAGTAACGTCAAAAAAGCTTGGATTTACGATAATTATTTAACATCACGTCTAAATTGGCCTTTCCTCGTGTATGATATAAATAAAACCCTTTTGTCAAAGTTAGATGCAAGCGTCATAAAGACATTGAAGTTATGGCTCGGGTTAGCGCACTCAGCGGACTCTTCAACCTTATTTAGAGACCGTAACAACTTTGGATTAAAATTAAAGAAACCATCGGAGCTCTACAAACATCTAAGAGTTACCAAAAGACATATCATCGGAAAATCTAAAGATGATACTGTAACTTCTCTCCCAAAAGACAAAGTTGCCTCAGAGCTCGAGTCACGACTTCAATTCCATAAAAAGTTTATGATAGGTGCTCAAACAAATAAAGTAGGGCTAGGATCAAGTAGGAAAGTTCAAGACATAGACATAACAAAATCTTTTATTCGACAAGACGAAAACGATAATTACCGACTCCACGCGATGAGCCTAGAAATTCAAAACGAATGGGTGACCATAGGAGATTTTTGTATTCCACTAGCTTTGAAGTGGCGCACCTTAATTTATGATTGGTCCCCAGCATTATTAAAATTCTATCTTAATGCATTCCAAATGACTCTCCCAGATCAAAGTAATTTAGTAAGATGGGGCAAAGCCACCGAAAAGTCTTGCAACATCTGTGGGGAGGCAATAGGAACCGCGAAACACCTATTAGTAGGGTGTAGGGTACTTCTAGATAAAGGTCAATACTCGCGTCGCCACGACAAGGTATTAGAAATTATACGGGAAGCGGTTAGTCTTTCAGTAGCAAGAGCGCGGAAGGGTATAACAACCACCGAACGATCTATAGAATTCGTAAAAGAAGGCTCCTTCAAAAAAAAATCAAAAGCGAAGCCTTATTCAATATTAGGCGCGGCCCCTGATTGGATTCTCATGATAGACACGTATGAAAAGCATTACAAAATCCCTGGGGATGTTGGTGTTTCGTCATCCAGACCGGACTTATTCCTGTATTCGAAACATCTGAGGCGCGTGATACTTGTGGAGCTTACTGTTCCTTGGGAAACAAACATCCCAAGGGATCACACATTCAAGCTCAATAAGTATTACGAACTAACCAACGAACTGATCAGGAATAAATTTATAGTTAGTTTGTACGCGGTAGAAGTGGGAGCGAGAGGTATAACAGCAAAATCTCTCTATAGCCTACTTAAAGATCTTGGCCTTTCTAGAACAAGCATCGGTTCATTTCTAGAACGTACTTCAAAGGCGGCATTAGTAGGTTCTTTCCAAATTTGGTTAGGTAGGGAGAGGAGTGTGGAGGGTGAAGGTGAGCGTTTTTGCGCATAATAAAGGGGCCCCTTAAACCTACTCCTGGGTCGCAAGTCCCAGGCACTGCTTGCACTCCTCTCCTTGCAACGCGATGGGCCCGGCACCCGCACGGTGAATCCATGGATTGCTAAGAAGCTTCGTCTACATTTTAAATTTATATTTTAAATCTAACCCGACGTTTCGAATGGTTTGCAGCAATCATGTTCACGGTAAGACGAGATGAAGGTGTTTGTCAGTAAGTCAGTTAATTAATCATTTACCTCAAACGGTTTCTAAGTTTCCGGGCGTACAGTTCAGGATTTACACAAAACGCACTAACAGTATCTTGAGGTCTTACTGTGCGGTCATAGACATGGGATTTTATATTTTTTAAGAGTGGATGCCAGGGGTTAGATAATCCCCAACTATCTTCTCTATTAAAATTAGGATGTTTTTGAATTTCAATAGTCTTACGAACCATTCTTAAAATGTAACGTTGTTTTTTAGCGAGGATTTTATTTTTATAAAATCTTATAATGATTGAGCTTGTGTATGATATATTGACACAGTACTGACTTCGATGTACGCCTATGTTTGATATCCGAGATATCTTCCCTAACTCTTTTACCGATGATCCTCTTTGTTTGACATATGTATGTGGTGGTTTATTAAATATATTCACAATATTTATAATGTATATTTCTATGTATTTATATCGTTGTCTAACACCCTTAATACTAGCAAATAATTTGGTTACTTAGGGGTTAGATCAATGTGTGTAATTTGTCCTGTGATATTATTAGTTCATCGAGCCAGTCGACCTACGGAGCGGAAAACTTATACGATTAACACTGCTATATTAAATGGAAGTTTTCAATTCTATTTCAGGCGAAAAAGTTTTTAATAGCCACGTGAAAAATTGAAATTGAATTGAATTAAGTGCATAATAAATCAAAAATGTCAAATGTATTGTAAATAGTACATGTTAAACATTTTACACTTCAAAATAGAAGAGGGTTTCTTCATCAATTGATTCTTTTATACTTTTATAAATAACACTTGGTTTATATAACTATCACTTATCAATACATATGGATCTGAACACTAATTTGCTTAAGCGCCCAATGAAGACTGATGTCCTTTTATACAAATCTTAGAACTTCATTAAATTTTATTTACAAGTCTTCAATTGACTAACAATATGACAATTTGACACTTTAATCGGAAGTCAAAAGTGAACTACTAAATAAACTAAAACATTTTCTAATACTTCAACATAACTAACATATTATAAATACATTAAAATAATAATTGATATAAACTTTATAAAATTTCACAAAATAACCGTTACGTTTAATCAAATTTACTACTTATTTTTATAAGAATCTATAAAATACTCAATATTAATTACAGATCAAGACACTATTTTTTCACAAGCTAACATACATGATGGTGATTTATAAATTATAAATATTGCGGGTAAAGAAAGAATTTGTTTTTTTTTATATATTAACAAACGATTATTTAATGCATTTAAAAGCTTGAGGATAAAAGCTGCTTTTCTTTTATTATATATTTTTTTTTACGTTAAAAAACTTAGTGTCGTATTTTTGTCGTATATTGTATATAATTAATTATTTGTAGAGGAAAAAAATATCAATGATAATATATGTATATATATTTGAAAATGTGGACAGTCTTTGTGCATAACATTTATTAATTAGAATTTACTTACACTTACAATTCATATGCTGTAATAAATCTTTTCATAGAGGCTTGTTTATTTGTACATAATCCAATTACTTTCTGTAAATCACGTTACAATAACAAACTACTCCGTTTACAACCAGTTACAGTTATTCATGTAAGTGATCTCTGGAACTGTCGTTTAATGACCACAATTAATTCTTTTGACTGCAGCATATAAAAAGAACTCGCAGTGAGAGGAAGAGCTGGAAGCCTAAATCTCTTCATATCCTGTCCTAGTATCAAGTGTCCCTCTTCATACTTCACACGTGATTTTTTTCATAATTATAGATATCTTTAGGTGAAAATTACGATAAAATGGTTTGCGCTTGATAGATAATATAAGATTCTACAATTAAAAACCACTGAATTAATATAGTATAAAGTATTTAACCAAGCTGCTTAACACTATTAATATGATAATATATTTCAATGCATTATCTGGATAAGTTTAAAGAAAAGAAAGATCTAACAAATATATAATTTAATATAACCAAATGACTCCCGGTACAAGAATATAATAAAAACAGTAATATAGTTATTACTGTGTACTTATGTAGACACAATTACCAATAACTCAATAGTGTGAAATACCCACCATAGTTATTACACATATTATATAAGAATCACTTATCTTGCCAGTTGTCCAATACAGATTACCTTTAATAGAGGCTTACAGCCATATTTATAACATAACAACATCGACAGAAGCGCCAACGGCAGCTTCTGGAGATAAGTCATATTCACAACTCTAAACATCATTAAATATATCATAATAACAATAAAATAGTACATAACCATTTTAAATGCCTAAGCATATTTATAACAATCTTATATCTTTCACACATTTGAGCGACCGATACGGTAGCTCAGTTGGTAGAGCGACGGGACGGTTTCCTGGATTCGAATCCCTGCCCGTATCGGTTTATTTTTCATTCTATTTTATACATTTTATATAAATTTAAATAAGCTTAACATGGCTATACTTGTTTATAAATACTTTCAAACTTCCCCCAAGTAACATATAAATAAAAGAGGTGCTTTAATTGATTGAAAATGAATTAACTTTCTGGTTCATTAGAATAATGCATCTCAGCAAGCACAATAGACGGATCAATGATAAATACAGGGTAAGATTAAGTAGTTCATTATTTAGATAAAACTAAATTGCCTAAAAGAAAAGTTAGCAAATATTAAAATAATGAATGAATGAATAAGAAAAGACTATGTTGTTTTTCAATTTCATACAACAATTAATTAAAATTTATTTATCAAATTGTGTTGCTGGATGGCAATTTTTTTATACAGCAAAGTCACTATGGTACATTTTACTTATAAGAGCTTATTTACAAACGTGAGAGAGAGGAGCACCAATAACCATCTGGTGATTCGTCTTCGTCAAACTTATGTGCTCTTTAATTAAAAAAAAACCCAAAGATAAAGAAAATCAATAATTTGGAAAGGTTTATGTTCAGTATGCATGAATAATTTTTGCTTGTAAAGGACGCATTTGCTTGCTTTTACCTACATTAATTTTAAGCAAATCACAAGAACTTTCAATTTTGTGTATGTGTTATAACAACAAAATAACCAACAATAGTAATAATCAACATGAGAGGCAGAAATATTTCACCTGGTAATCATCTAAGAGCAAACGAATATAAAAGCAGGTGTCATAAAGTTTGCTCGTAAAACAAACCATTTTTACGACGTTGAGTATCTGGAAATTTAATGAAATCAACGATGGATTCAAAGAAGTGAACTCGCTTTTCAGAATAGATTTTTTTTCGGTTATTTAATTGTAAGTAATATAATTACTATTCTTAATACTTTTTGATTATAATTGTAATGAAGTACTGTTTATATTTTGATAAAATATTTAAACAAGATATTTATATCAATTTTACTCAAGATCGACTTATTGATCGACAAATCTTACATATTTTCAGCCATAAAATATACTTAATTTATTTTTTTATATATATTTTACGTCGTTATATGTTTATTGCTATTTTTTCAAAGTTACCTTACTTATTAGACTTATCTCCAGCAATGTAATTAATTAAAATATTTTCTTAAAATTTAATTATAATAAAAATTGTTGTGCATTTTTTTGTGAAATATAACAAGTAGTTAATTTTTAGTAAATTTCAAAAACTTCCATATGAGAAATTCAGAGGGTCTCCTCAAACGTAATAAAACAAAGGACTTGATAAAATGTATCTTTTTAAATACCAACGTATGGCGCACAATTGCTACCTTATTAGAAATATTTGTAGTCAGTAACAATATAATGGAGAATAAATTACTTTAATTTAGGGAAAATAATTTTGTTATTAAAATGAGCAAATAACACAAAACTGAAAGGCGACGATGCTTCTTAGCATTCTTTGTTTTCCCCGTGCGGGTGCCGGGCCCATCGCGTTGCAAGGAGAGAAGTGCAAACAGTGCCTGGTACTTGCGACCCAGGGGTAGGTTTAAGGGGCCCCTTTATGCTATGCAAACACGCTCTCCTTCACTGTCTACACTCCTTTCCCTACTTAACCAAATTTGGAAATAACCTACTAATGCCGCCTTTAAAATATGTTCTAGAAATGAACCGATGCTAGTTCTAGAAAGGCCAAGGTCTTTAAGTAAGTTATAGAGAGATTTTGCTGTTATAACTCTCGCTCCTACTTCTACCGCGTACAAGCTAACTATAAATTTATTCCTGGACAGTTCGTTGGTCAGTTCGTAATACTTATTAAGCTTGTGTGATCCCTGGGGATGTTTGTGTCCCAGGGCACAGTGAGATCTACAAGTATCACGCGCCTTAAATGTTTAGAATACAGGAAGTCCGGTCTGGGTGACGAAAAACCAACATCCCCAGGGATTTTGTGATGTTTTTTATACGTGTCCATCATAAGAGTTCAATCTGGAGCCGCGTCTATAATAGAATAAGGCTTCAGTTTTGACTTTTTGGAGCAACCTTCTTTTACAAACTCCACAGATCGTTTGGTGGCAGTTCCGCGCTCTTGCTACTGAAACACTAACCGCTTCCCGTACGATTTCTAATATCTTATCGTGGTGACTCGAATATTGACCGCTATTAAGAAGTACCCTTTACCCTACTAATAAGTATTTCGTGGATCCTACTGCCTCCCCACAGATGTTGCAAGATTTTTTTGGCAACTTTGCCACATCTTGCTAAATTACTTTGATCTGGGAGAGTCATTTGGAATGCATTTACATACAATTTTAATAAGGCTGGGGACCAATCATAAAGCAGGGTGCGCCAACGCAAAGCCAGTGGAATACAAAAATCTCCTGTGGTCACCCATTTGTTTTGGATTTCTAGGCTCATTGCGTGCAGACGGTAGTTATCGTTTTTGTCTTGTCTAATAAAGGATTTTGTTATGTCTATGTCTCGATCTTTCCTACCTGATCCTAGCCCTACTTTATTCATTTGAGCACCTGTCATATTTTTTTTATGGAATGGAAGTCGTGACTCGAGCTCTGAGGCAATTTTATCTTTTGGGAGAGATGTTACATCTTTAGAATTACCGATGATATGTCTTTTGGTTGCTATTAGATGTTTTAACCCAAATTGTGTCGGTCTCTAAATAAGGTTGAAGAGTCCGCTGAGTGCGCTTACCCGAACCAAAACTTCAATGTACTTATGAAGTTTGCATCTAACTTTGACAAAAGGTTTTTATTGATATCATAAACGAGGAAAGGCCAATTTAGACGTGATGTTAAAAAATTATCGTATATCTAAGCTTTTTTCAGGTCACTTATTGGTTGATGGTCCATCTTTTTAAGATCATTTAAAAAACTATCGACTATTGCATCCAACGATGGAGTACAGCCTTGGTAATCGAATTTTTTACCTAAAAATTTAAACGGAGCTGCTTCCGTAACCGTACTAACGTATTGACCGCCTATTTTAAGTCCCGGATTGTAAGAGGTATATTTGGTATTCGTGTCGGATGTCGTGTGTCGTATCGTGTGGGCGTGTCGTATCGTATGTCGTATCGTGTGGTGTGTCGTGTCGTGTGTCGTGTCGTGTGTCGTGTCGTGTCGTGTGTCGTGTCGTGTGTCGTGTCGTGTGTCGTGTGTCGTGTGTCGTTTGTCGTGTGGCGTATCGTGTCGTGTGGTGTATTGTGCCGGGTGGTGTCGTGTTAGGTGTCGTATCGTGTGGTGTGTCATATGTCGTATCGTGTGGGCGTGTCGTGTCGTGTGTCGTGTCGTGTATGGTGTCGTGTGGCGTGTCGTGTGTCGTGTCGTGTGTCGTGTCGGGTGTCGTGTCGGGTGTCGTGTCGGGTGTCGTGTCGGGTGTCGTGTATCGTGTCGAGTGTTTGACATGACATTGTTTTGGAGTACGTATCAGTATTGCAAGATCATCTGCGAAAGTTAGTATGGATTCTGTGTATTTATTGTTAAACTTAAATCAATAACCCCACTTTTTCATTTCTAATTAATTTGTCTATTAAAATATTAATGACTATATTGAAAATAATTGCAGAAATACAACAAACAACCCTGAAAAAACCTATATTATAATTGAGTGGTTTTGAATGGGTTTGTGTAGTGTCTTTTTTAGAGAAGAGAATGTAAATGATGTGTTTGGTGCGTGCCTGGTTCCTTTACATAATAAGAAAGCAAGTCTCTACTGAAATAAAGCATGATAAAAAAGGTAGTAATTTACAAAATTTTAGGTCCTTCCGTCCGTCTAAAATCACAAATTTCTCCTCTTTATTAAGGAATTAAAATTCTATAATTTATAGCTGCACATGTGTTGTTTCGTTAACTGTCATTCATTTGTTTTTTTCTCCTACTGTTTTTTCTGTTTGCGTTACTCAGTTTACTATAGGAAAACTTAAAATATCCCATTATTTACGAGTACAAGTTGCGGAAACGACTCGAAGGGGTAATGCTATGTGTTGCAAAAGAAAACACAGTTTGTTTTTGGTTAGAACGTTTTCATTCTGGAAATTGCAGAACAAGCCTAGTGGACGGCCGGAGGCCAAAGTTGATAATGAAGAATCGAAGGCTATTGTGGAAGCGAATCCATTACAAACCACGTCCGAGTTAGCTAAAGGCAGCGGAATTGGATTTAAGCAGTGTTATTACTTATTAGAAATAATAATTGAAGAAAATTGGGAAGATTTAAAAGCTTGAAAGGTGGGTATCTGAAGCAAACGCGCGTTGACTGCTGCCTTACATTACTAAAAATAATAAAAACACAATAATAAAAAGATTTTAAATCGAATGATTACCTGTTATGAAAAATGGATTCTCTACGATAATCAGAAGCTTTCATCGCAATGGTTGGATCCTGATCAGCCATCTCAATCCTCCCCTAAGCAAAAAAATTTACAAAAACAAAATACTGGTAAGTGTTTGCCGGACTAGTGGCGGTATTGTTCACTACAGGTTTCTCAAATCTGGCCAGACTATTAGGGCAGATGTCTACTGTCGGCAATTGGAAACCATGATGTAAAAGCTAGATGCTAAATAATCAAGGGTGGTCAATCTCTCCACACCACTACTGCTTCACGAGAACGCTAGACTAAACTAGAGGACTAGAAACTAAATTAGAAGAGGTTCAATTAATTCTAATTGTAGTACGGTGGAGTAGTAGTACGTAGGAGTACGGTGGTGACGTAAAAAAATTAACTACTGTCCTAAAAAAAACTAACTAATGCGGACGAAGTCGCAGGTAAAGCTAGTAATCATTTTATTTATGAAATAACATTTATGTAGATAATAATATTATTGTATCGTACAAAAGGTACCGGTCGACCCCACGACACAACCTCTAAACGAGCGACGTCATCGACTGTTACTTACGCGACTACTACTATATGTACTACTACTATATGACTACTACTACTATATGTCTAACTGACTTAGCTGCCCGCTCCAGGAGTGGTACAATGACTTATTTATATTAAAATTATTATTACCACCTGTACAATTGACCTAATAAACTATTCCGAGCAGTTATGAATACAAAAAAAATGTGATTTACATAAACTTAGCACTAGAAACGAAAATTACCTTGCCTAGCCCAGGATTTGTTAAATAGGTAAATCCTTCAGTAAACATTTTGATTTGAAAAAGTGGATGCTACGTTTGTCAAGTACAATGTTTGTTTGTAATTTGTAATTCTGTTGTCGAGTGAATGTGGGGTATAATTTTTTTTATTGTTCTTTATTTGTTCATGTCGATCTTTTAAGATAAAATATATAATGTTAAGACTTGTTTCAGTAATACACAGTACTTGCACTTCAAAGCTTTATATCCAGCCATTTGTAATAGAATGGGCGAGAGCAGCCCTTAAAACTCGTTTTATAATATTTTAACATTATAATAATTAGGTGAGGGTAATTTACAATTTCATAACCAACTTACAGATGATATTATTTATACCTTATAATAAGTTCTAATAAAGATTAAACATTATGTTAAAATATCCTATGCTTCTAATTCTTAAAACATTTAACAGTAAATACTAAATAACATTCTATTTTTTTTGTTTTATTGTTTTTTCCTTATAATTTATATTTTCTAATTATTTTGTTTATTGTACGTGTATACATTTTCCTTAGCACTTTTTTTAATTTAGTTTAATCTGGTCCTATACTTAGTGAATATTCTGAATATTTGTAAGTCTTATTTATTTTCGTGTTGTGTTTGTAATATATATGGATGGACTCTGCGTTTTCTTTTAATTATACTGTTTATTTTGCATTTTCTTATCCAAAGTCTATTTAAATGTCCGAGCTATTTTGGATTATATTTTGATGTATTTATTTGCTGTTTAGTAGCTGCATATAAATTTATATCATTCATTTGAAGTTAACGTGTTATTTTATAAATAGTTTCTTTGTGTTGTTTATATCTTCTGTTCTATTTAATATTCTTGGTAATAAATTATCTTTAATAACTAACTTAAAGAATGAAAAATACCGTGTGATATTTTTATATGACTTGACATAACATGTTTGGAATCGATACTTATAATAACATACAGTGTTTAATTTTTTTATGGTTTGGTGAAAGAACTCAAATAATTTGTTATCTATTATGTAGAGCCTTCAATAGACATAAATAAGCAATTGACAGAGTACCCTCTGTCAACTGCTTTTTGGTAATCTATATGTACAGGGCGTACTTTTGTATTTAGTGAAGAATTTATTAAAAGAGCTTTGTATATTTAAGTTTAATATGCTTTTATGTGTATTATTTTTCAATTTAGTTTAAAACGCGTAGTTTCTAAAATTTGAGAATGAGCAACTAGACTATTTAAATTATTTAAAGATTATTGAATTTATTATTGTAACATTTTTAAATACACCAAATTTTTAAAATTATTTCAGTTTATAAGAAATAATTATTTTGAAACAAACAATACGACTACTCTTATAGAAATAAGAACTTTAACAAAACACTCTCTGATATACCAAAAATGAAAAGTTGCAAGATTGATGAGTGTAGAACCCGAGGCGGTAGTTTGGAACCCGACCTATACTTCTCTTTATAATTCACTAGCGTTGTTCAGGTTCACTTTCACCAAAGTGTTATTTTGTAAAGTATCTATCATTTAAGGCACGTATTTACATGTCGAAATTGAATCCATACGTATACTAACAGTTTAAGCCTTCAAAATAATGTTTCAAATGTATTATTTTCTCTATGGGTCATTGGGTCAAATTTGGAGCAGGTAACTCGCGTATATTTAATTAATTTTTGAAATTACATTTGAAATTTAACCTTAGGTTTCAAGTGCTTGCAGCTATCGTATTCAAGGTAAGACGAGATGGAGATATCTGTCAGTAAATCGTTTTTACCCTTTGGGTACCGCACTCTAACGAGAACGAAAACTAACGATATTTATCATAAATCAAACTCAACTAATTAAATTTTTGTGGCAACAAGATCACTTGACGTAAGTACAATAATTTTAACTTCACAATCTTTTTCAATTTCAAATAAGGCCTTACGCAGATACAGTAGTCTTGTTTTTAGATAGACTTATTAACTAACTAACTTATTTACTATAGTACATACATAATATTGTACTTACTATGGTTACATAGCTAATGTAACCTTGCACTAAGCGTTGATTTTCAAGGTCTCTGTAGATGTTTTCTGTTACTTTCACCACTTTAACTGAATTAGTGGATGGATGGACACTTTATTTTTACCATATTTGTTATCTTATTTGATATAATATATTTTTTGATATTATATTTATTTGATATTTGCTTCTTAGCAGGCGTGAGAGGCATCTCGAAGTTACTAATAAAAATTGTATACTGTTACATGCTGAAATTTTGTACATTCCAAAACACGTAAGTCATAAAGAATAGCTTAAAATATTCATTTTTTTTATATTTAGGTTATTTCACTGTCGACAAGCATACTAAACTTAAAATTAAAAAAAAAAGTTGATTTAATTCTTTTTAGAGGTCTTTTTGTATCGGGGGTTTTTAAATTTTAAATTATTTTTTTTTCAGCTTTTTAAAGTTAGTTACTGGTTTCTTTATTGTACTAAATGAACCTACGGACACAAAAAAAAATCACTTGTTTAAGTATTTCTATCAATCTCTTCTAATATTATAAAGATTAAAGATTTGTTTATTCGTTTGAAGGGAATAGGCTCCGAACTACTAGAGCGATTAAAAAAAATCTTTTACCATTAGAGTTCTATATAATCCCTGATGAACATAGGCTATATTCTATCATCATCATCATAATCGATCGATCGATCGAAGAAACATGATTCGAGACTTTTTCATATAGGTTTATACGAATATTAGTAAATATAATTTATTTTTTTAAATATTTATAATTTTAATTTAATTTAACTTTTTATTTTTTGTTTCTCTTTTCTCCCTTGTTACAGACGCAGACACTGAAGGAGTGGAATTACTTCCTGATGTCGAATTGTCTGCCGATTTTGATCAATCTTTGGAAGAAATTGAGCCGCAACCAGGCCCTTCTGGTTTACAAAGGCACTCGGAACTAATCGCCTCCAATGCAAACGATGAGAGCTCCTTGCCAATTCTGGACACAGATCTTTAGAATTAATCATGAGGGAGTCCGAGGACATCCTCCTGCTTATGTTATGTTATGTTATGTTATGAAGTTATGAGGGTAGTCGAGGGAGTCATGCTATTTAAGCGAGTTTAACACTGATCAAGACTTCTTTTTCGAGCCTTTGGTAAGAGAGTTCGATACGTTGTGCGGTCGTAATATTTTTTGCGACAAATTTGTCTTTGTCTTATAGTTAGAATCAAATTTAGTTTACCGGTAAAAGTTATTCGTGATTGTGTAAAATTCAGGTTATATAAATTGTTAGATGTATGTGTAATTGATAAATGTGTGTGTACTAATAATTCTATTTTAAAAAAGTCCCTTTGATCCGATTTCTAAAAATATACATTTTTTTTACACTTGACTATTCGATTAATTTTTGATTTAAGATAAATAATTTAAAATATTATAACAAAATATTTTTAGTCCTTAAAGAAACCTTAAGTAGGTGTTATAGAACTCAAATAAGAAGCAATTTTAGTTACTCTAAATCAAATCGATACTTACAGATTATATATTACATGATCAATGATACCAGATTACCTGATACTAGACTACCTTATTGTTTACGGATTAGCTGGTTTAGTTTGTTATTATCAAATTAACTATATTTAAACTTGATATATGTTATGATAATTGATTATTCAATTTTGTATAATTCTATCCTAATGTGAATGAAACGTTTTTCTTCATAATTTTATATGAAAAAAAAAATGAGAAGTTAGAAGAATTAAATTAAAAATTTAAAAACCCCCCGATACAAAAAGACCTCTAAAAAGAAAAAAAATAATATAAACATGTACTTATTAAAGTCGTTGCATAGTGGGACCGTTGTACAAGTTGACGATTTGGTGTCTATTTTACGAAGTTAATAAATGAGGACTTAGACTATAAGATTCGATATCGTAATTTCTTTATTTATCTTGTTAACTTACTTGCATTTTAATTTCTTCATGTTGATGTTTTTTTTTAATATTTTCCATGTACAGAAATGGATCAGTGACAATTTTAATATATCTATAGATTGTATATGTACTATACAGATGAAGTTGCATATATATTTTAATTTTCGTAGTTAACGGCATAAAATGATTACCTGTACATCTCCTCCGCAGCTATTTAATGTATTGTCATTTAATGTAAGGGTTACCTTGAAGAGGTTGCTTTTTAGCGACAAGGTGGTCTCTTGTGCATTTTGTTTTATAATTTCATTTATTTTTTTTTATATTTTAATACATGGAAATGTAATACTTTTGAGGATGTACAATAAAGATTATTATTATTATTATGTCATAATATGGATGGGCCAGGAGAACTTGGTTTACTTTAGCGGAGAGTGTTTTGGTTTGAATATAACATCATTTTTACAACTATAAAAAATCTGCTTACTATTTATTCAATACCTTTGGATATCATTGCAAATAAAGAGACAAGTTTATGTAACCTCGAATCCTTATAAGTATGGTCTACCCACATATAAAAAAATCACTATCTGCATATACAAACCGTTTGATAGATTCTTTGACAAACCGTCGGAAAGATTCTACGAAAGAAAAAGTTGCTGTAGCAACGGTACCCATTCATATCGCAATTTGATTTGCGACTTCAATATATGTCGTTTAGTAAAATAATTTTCTTTTAAAGAAAAAACCTACACTAAGAATTAAAGGTATTCTCGAATATAATGACAGCCCTACCAATCATTGATTGCCCATGACATCAAGCGTACCAAGACTTTATCTCTAAAATGTTCTAATTGTGTCAATAGTGGTCACAAACACGTGGATTTTTTTTTCTCTCTACGGCAATACTACGGTTAACAGCTTATTTAAATTGTTCTGACTATTTTTTACGTAAAATAATATTTTTTGGTCTATTATAATATGTCCAATTACAAATAAGTCACTTGTTTAACGTGTGAAAATAGTGTAGTAAATTCAATGATAAGTATAAAAGTGTAGTAAATTTAATGATAAGTTTAGTGTTAAAGTTGTTTGTTATGGTTAAAAATGTCAAACAAGATAGAGTGATAGTTTATAGATGACATACTATTCTAAAATTTTCAAGAAGATATTTATAATAATTATGTTATTAGTACCATTTTTATCATCTAAAGCTTTCTAATATAATTTTAAGTGATATTTGTGACTGCAATTCTTCACTGATTCGTTTTAACACTGTTATTGTGATATGTAATACGTAAATTTGTTGTTTGGTTGGTAGTACTTGTTTGGGTGAGTGAAGTAAACAAAATAGTTTTAGTCTAATCCAGAATAGGTCTTCTTATTTTACCGTTGAAAATGTTTGTGACTAGGTTAATATCCCTGTTTCTATTTTTGATAATAGTTTATTCAAACTAAATTGAGCAGTGCATAGATAGAAGTATAAACAGTTTGGATGTAACTCCAAACAATATCCCTCTTATTTCTTAAAATTCATTAGGCTCAGACTATTCTGTAATTAAACTGTGAATAGTAAGTGTATTATTTGGTGTAAATTAAGAACAACATAAGAATAATATCTTACTATTAAACTCGGTACAACATTCTCATCACTATTCTATGATTATATCGTTTCAAAACGCCAACATTGGAATTCATATACAGGGTTATTTGTAATAAGTTGACGACTAAAATTTTGAATTTTCCCATACAAAAATTATTTTTTAACTCTGAACTGGCATTAAGTCTGAGCGCCGGCAAAGCGCCCGGGCGTTGACTTTTTAAGTACTTCTTACAAAATATAGAGTAATAAGTAAAAGAGGGAGCAAATATTTTTTTGTTTCGTTTTTTTGTGTCGTTTATCAAGATTTGTAAAAAGTTTTAGAAGAAATGTTGTTGGCATTGATGTAAAGAGGTTGCCTGCAAGAGGTGGTCAACTAATTAAAAATAACCGTATATCCTATATCATATATATATATGATTTTTCTAATTAATATCAGTAACCTAAAATTTTACAGACTTTAAATAGATCTAAACTTCACGAATTGAGATTATGAGGTATTAGTAAACAAATTTTTATATCTTTTAAAATCAATGAAGCTTTATACACGATGTTAACTATTGATCTGACTGGTCTCTAGTTGCTTTAGTTAGAAAGAAAATAATAAGAAGTAACCTAATAAGATTTCTTTGTAGTGAATTCTTTCATTTAAAATAAATGCAATATCGGGAAATCTACGAAGGTGTTTTATTTAAGAAAAGTGTTCGAAAGTTTTTACCATTTGTATATTTAGGTACTGGATACTATTTTGATTTATGCTTGTTGTTTTATGAAGTTCTTAGCATTATTTGTTAGCTGAAAATAGTGAGCAAAAGTGGTGTTTGGTGGCTCTAAGCTTCAGTTGTGGTACTTATTTTGATAGTGAATTCTGGAGATTATGGTGTTAGACTAATTTTAGTAAAAGCAAAGTTGTTATGACAACTTTATTAAAATGGCTTTTTTGTTTTTTGACAAGTTGTAAAGATTTAAGTTAGGCTATTCAGTCCCTCCTTTGGAGGCTTGGTCCACGGTGGTGAGGGGGAGTAAAAAGAGTGTCACCCGCGCCCCCCAGAAGAGCAAACCGGCGTCAGTTCCCGTAGCTGCTCCCCGAAAGTCGGTTCCTGCGCTTGTCAAACCTCCGACACAGCAACCCACTTCAAAGCGTCGACAGCGTCGGAAAAAGAAGAAGAAGAAAGGAGATACGAGTGGTGCTCGAAAACCCCAGGACGGTGCTCGCCCCATGCCCAAGTTGCCGCCGTCTCGGTCCCCAGCTGTGGTTATCACGCTGCAGACTGAGGCCGCGGCAAAGGGGGTAACGTACGCCCAAGCCCTCGAGCGCGCCGCCGAGAAGATTGACCTCGGCGAGCTCGGACTCGAGGGTGGCCTCAAAATCCGGCGGTCGGCCACAGGAGCTAGGCTCCTGGAGCTACCAAAGGCGGCCCCGGAGATGGCGGATAGGCTGGCGGAGAGCCTGCGCGTAACGCTGGACGGTGTAGCGGATGTTGTCCGGCCTGTGAAGAGGGTCGTCTTAAAAATCAAAGGCCTGGACGACTCCGCCACCAGGGAGAAGGTCTCAGCAGCAATCTGCCGCAGCACCAAGTGCTCCGGCGATTCTCTCCATATCGGGGATATTCGCTGGGGCAGCGGGCACATGGGCGCTACCTTTGCCCGGTGCCCCGTTGCTGCGGCCAAGATTCTGCTGGACGCGGGTCGGCTGTTAGTCGGGTGGAGCTCGGCCCGGGTGGAGCTACTGGAGGAGCGGCCCATGCGTTGTTTCGGGTGTCTCGAGCCCGGACACACGCGTGCGGTCTGCCCCTCCGGTATAGACCGTAGCTCGGTCTGCTACCGGTGCGGCCTAGAGGGTCACTCCCGTGCAGGCTGCACCGGAGTCCTCAGGTGCGCTCTCTGCGTAGACCGAGGACTACCAGCGGGCCACGAGCTGGGTAGCGGAGCGTGCCGAGCTCCCCGGAGGAGAGGGAAAGCAGTCGCTCCCTCTCCTGCCCCTAGGGCTGTCAGGGGCGGTAATCCGCCTGAAGAGGCCATGTCGCAATGACCAGTCTGCGACATGGCTTCTTACAGGCGAATTTGAATCACTCCGCCAGGGCCCAGGACCTTTTCGTCCAGGCCTTGGCGGAGTGGAACGTAGGTATTGCGGTGGCCTGCGAGCCCTACTATGTCCCCCCTAGTTCCAGTTGGTCGGGGGACATAAACGGCTCCGTGGCTGTGGTTGTGGGACCTGGTCCCGGTCCCCCTTTCTCCACTCTGGAGACTGGCCCGGGTTTGGTAGTGGCGCGGTGGGGGGAGTACGTCGTCGTAGGCGCGTACTTCTCCCCCAATCGTAGCCTGGTCGAGTTCGAGGTTTTTCTCGACTCCGCCAGTGCTGCGATTCGCAGACAGGCGTCGGGGAAGGTCATCTTCCTCGGCGACCTGAACGCCAAATCCCAGGCCTGGGGGAACCACGCCACGGACGCTAGGGGTAGGGCTGTCCAGGTCTGGTCACTCCTCTCCGGTCTGTCCCTCCTCAACAGAGGGACCGAACCGACCTGCGTGCGGCAGCAAGGGAGTTCAGTGGTGGACGTTTCGTTCGCCACCCCAGCTGTCGCGCGCATGGTCGACGACTGGAGAGTTGAGACGGAGGTGGAGACTCTATCGGACCATTTATACGTCCGATTTGAGATTTCCACCTCCCGACCGGATCTGGCCGGGCCACCGCGAGGCGGGAGTCGGTTTCCTCGCTGGGCTGTCCAGAGGCTGGATCGGGAAATGGCCGTCGAGGCAGCCATTGTCCAGGGCTGGGCCTTTCCCGATCCCCCCAGCGAGGAAACTGACGTGGAGGGCTTGGCTGGCCGCATGCGCGAGGCTCTTACGAGAGTCTGCGATGCGGCCATGCCGAGGGTGGGGTTCCGGCCCCGGCGCAGGGGTGTTTACTGGTGGTCGCCCGAAATAGCCGAACTTCGGGCGGCCTGTTGCAGGGCTCGCAGGGCCTTCCTCCGGTGTCGCCGCAGACGCGGCTCGGACCCGGAGATGCAGGCCCAGCTGCAGGGTCAGTATCGCCAAGCGAAGTCGACCCTGCAGCTCGCGATTCGGAAGGCGAAGGACCTGGCTCGGGAGGAAATCCTGGCCGGTCTCGATAGGGACCCATGGGGGCGACCGTATCGCGTTGCGCGGAATAAAATCCGCGCCGCGACCGCCCCGGTCATGGAGTCCCTTCAGCCGGATTTCCTCGAGCGGCTGGTGGGGGAACTTTTCCCGGATTCCACCGGCCACTCTCCTCCTGTGATGGCTCCCCCCTCTCAAAGGGGGGGAGCTGGTTCTGTCCCAGTCATCACGGAGGCCGAGCTGGAGGTCGCGCTGAATCGCCTGCGAGCCCGCAACACTGCGCCGGGGCCGGACGGTATTCCAGGGCGAGTGCTGGTCATCGCCCTGGAATACCTGGGAGGCAGGCTTCGGGAACTGTTCAACCTGTGTTTGCGCACTGGACAGTTCCCGAAAGCCTGGAAGGAGGGCAGGTTGTGCCTGTTGCGGAAGGACGGTCGTTCTGTCGATTCTCCTTCCGCATACAGGCCGATCGTGCTACTGGACGAGATGGGCAAGCTCTTCGAGAGAGTCCTCTCTGCCCGTCTCGTCCAGCACCTCCAAGAGGTAGGTCCGGGTCTCTCAGACGCTCAGTTCGGCTTCAGGGCGGGTCGTTCAACGATCGACGCCCTGAGAGCTCTGAGAGACCTGACCGAAGAGGCTGTTTCCGAGGGGGATGTCGTCCTGGCGGTTTCGCTGGACGTCGCCAACGCCTTCAACAGCCTGCCGTTCGAGACTTTGGTTGAGGCGCTCCGGTTCCATGGAGTGCCTCCCTATCTCCGCAGGCTGTTGAGGGCGTACCTGCAGGATAGAGAGGTCCTGTGGGAGTGCGGCGACCGGCGGGTCTACCGACGTGGTGTGAGCCGAGGGGTTCCACAAGGGTCCGTTTTGGGACCGGTCTTGTGGAACCTGGGCTACGACTGGCTGCTTCGCTGTCCGCTCCTCCCCCGGACGAGGGTGCTGTGTTACGCAGATGATACCCTCGTCACGGCGTGCGGAGGGAGCTTTGCGGAGGCAGCCCGTCTTGCCACGATCGGCGCTACGTTGGTAGCGGACCGCATAGGGCTGTTGGGACTGGAGGTCTCTGTTTCCAAGACGGAGGCCATCCTGTTCCACGGCCCTCGCCGGGGTCCCCCTCGTCGGGCGTACATCTCCGTCCAGGGTGCGCGGGTGGCGGTGAAGGCCCAGATGAAGTATCTGGGCCTCACCCTGGACGGAAGATGGAACTTCGGGGCTCACTTCTCTCTGCTGGCCCCGAAGTTAATCTCCACTGCAGTTGCCTTGAGTAGGCTTCTACCCAACGCCGGAGGGCCGCAGGCTCCTTGCCGCCGGTTATACGCCGGAGTGGTGAGGAGCATGGCCCTGTACGGTGCTCCCATATGGTCGGGAGCCCTCACCGCGGATTCCAGGGCCCTTTTGCGTCGCACGCAAAGGGTCCTAGCGGTGAGGGTGATCAGGGGGTACCGTACGGTGTCATACACTGCGGCCACACTCCTGGCGAGTGATCCGCCCTGGGAGCTACAGGCGCGGGTCCTCGCCGGAGTGTATTGGCACCGGGTAGAAGCCCGGGTCGGGCGGGTTAGGCTCGAGGCGGATCGGATCAGGGCTCTAGCTCACCGAGCCCTGATCCGACAGTGGAGTAGGGACTTAGAGTCCCCGTCGGCCGGTCTTGCGACGGTGGGGGCTATTTCCCCCCATCTCGATCGTTGGATCGGCCGGCGGCACGGGACTCTAACGTTCCGTCTTGTGCAGGTGCTCACGGGGCATGGATGCTTCGGTGAGTACCTGTACAAGATCGCGCGCAGAGAGGCGGCCCCCTCCTGCCACCACTGTGACGAGCCCGTGGACACGGCTCGTCACACCTTGGCGGAGTGCGCAGCCTGGGACCGTCAGCGTACTGAGCTGACGGCCGTGGTTGGCAGCGACCTCTCGTTGCCGAGCGTTGTTTCCGCGATGCTCGACGACGAGAGGTCCTGGGTCGCTATGGCCTCCTTCTGCGAGCAAGTCATTGCCGCGAAGGAGGCCGCGGAGCGGGACAGAGAGGCAGCCTCCTCTGAACCGCTCCGCTGGGTTAGGCTGGGTCGAAGGAGGCGGGATTACGCCCGCAGCCTCCTTCCCCAGCTGTAGTGCCTGGACGGGAGAGGGGGGTGACCTCTCCCGCCCGTTATAGGCCTACGAGGTGAGGGTGTCCCTAAGTTGATCGGGGCCCCTCGCAGGGGGTTCCGCCGGGGCGTCACGGTGAGTGCGAAAGCGATCCCGTGGCGCCCCACTAAGGCGATGAGGTCAACCGTTGGTTTTTTAGTGGGTAGCCTTAAAAATGGCAGCGTCCTCTATGCTGCCGGGTAGTCCCACATACCCCCTCGGTCATCACCTTCCTGGCCGCAGGGATGATGCGTAACGCATTTTTCCAACGATAAAAAAAAAAAAAAAAAAAAAAAAAGGCTATTAAGAATATTTATTTATTCGCCCATAAAACTTAAATCTTACATTATAGTTTACGCATTCGTTAGATAAGTTAACACCAAACACAAACTAAATTAAGTTTCATTAAATAACAATAACAATAATTTCGCATTGAAACAATAATATCAAGAAAGAAATAAAAAAGTAACAATAATAATTAAAATAAATAGAATAAAATTTAATAATTCATTACAATTACAAAAAAATAAGTCAATCATTTACAAATTATTATTTACAATTATTTTAAATTTAAAAACTAATTTCATAATGTCATGCTTAATAATGCAAAATATTAAAATTAATATTATGTGGGTACACTACGAACACAGCTTGTAACATATTCTGTTGAACTCGTCCAGTGTGCAAGTGAACAGATCTATATGACACGCCGCCACGTTCAGCATCCGCAGCGTTCGTGTGAGCAGAGCTTCGCAAAGCAACTTGGTGCGTCCGGCCGGCAGCGCCAGGAGCGGCGGCTGCTGGCGACGCTCGACACTGTTAGGAGAGGGAAATAGATTTAGCTCTGCCAGAATTTCTGGATTGTCAATTTACCACGTATTACCCTTACCATGAAAATAGCGAGAGCAACATCCCGCCGTGTTTCCATCTTACTGTATCCCACCATGAAGATAACGAACGAGCTAGAATACACCAAGGGATAGCCCAGATACACCCCATACATCTTAAGATAGAGGAACCTGGTAAACCTATTTTGGATGTGTTCAATCATAAGTTTATACTTAATCTCACAAGGAGACCATACAACTGAGTTATACTCCAAGTGACTCCTCACCAAGACCTCATATAACGCACGCAAAGTAGAAAAGTTCGCAAAGCGTCCTGCTTGCCTCAGTACAAAGCCCAAATTCCGGTACGCTTTTTTACACACCTCGGCTATATGGCCCCGAAAGTTGAGATTAGATGGTAATTGAACTCCCAGATATGGAAAAATATGAATATGGAAATCCGCGTTTTGATTCTTATGAAGAAAAAGTGAAATTGCTCACAAACGATTTCTATGTATTATTAATTGTAACTGTACACGAGAAACGTAAGCAGACTAAGTTAGATCCAAATATAAAGGCTCTTTTCAAGGGAGATTGTAATAGTTTGAAATCATAAAATGCTAATCGTACCTACAAATACGCTCATGACAGGTGGCACAAAATGACAATCAGACAATAAAGATATAATAGACAATATCCATGTACAGCAATAGAATCTTGATATCAATGAGAGCCCTTGTGTTTGCATGATGATTGGACTATACTGTACCGCAGGTCTAGTGCAATAAGACCCATTGAGGCCAGGAGAGACTTGGCGTTCAGTTAGGTAGTTCGCATTAGATTAGACACTGAAGGTTACTGGGCTGCATTTAGCCAGAAATAATATGTACAGTTCAAGTGTTTCAATAAAGTCAGTTATACTTTGACCATTCTTATTGTAAAGTTATTTTAAATTAAATTATTTGATGTAACAATTTTATTTTTATTATTTTTACAGACACTTATCCTGTAGAAGTAGTACGGTTTGGTCTAATTAGAATTAGAAACTGTATTTCGTTTCGTTAAAGCTCAGTAGTGTATTTAGGGTATATTACAAATTTACAACAACAAATGAATAAATTTCTAATTTGTCATATGGCATTTGTTTTAATAAGGTCTCTATGTAATACGAAAAAGTTTAAGTATATAAAGAAGCTGAGTTGACGGAACCAATAAGCTCCTTATAATGAGATGTCAGATTCGCCGAGAACAGGGCTTGTTATTCGCAGATAATAAACAGTTCCGCTGTCTGTTTCTTTAATATGATTAACTGCTCCATTACGTCTTGTCTCATTGACAAGAAGTAAATATCTCAGCTACGAAATTATCATGAAAATAATATTCGATAACGAAAAAGGCGAGAAAGAGGAAATTAGCAATTTAATACTGCTATAATAACAGTTTTTAAGTGAAATTGGTGGCCTATAAAATTTGTAAATGTTATTATTTAGGTTATTGCATCATTATTTAGGTTATAAGGTTATTGCACCGGGAGACCGTTGCATGTGGTGTCTATTTTACAAAATTTTCGGAACTAATTAAATGAGGACTTAGACTATACGATTTGATATCGTTTTTTCGTTTTTTGCCATTGTAATTTACTTGCATATCGTTTTCTGTTCTTTATTTAGCGGTCCCCCGTCGCAACGACTTCAATTAGTACATAATAATATTTTTTTTTTGTAGAGGTGTTTTTGTATCGGGGTTTTTTTAATTTTTAATATTTTTTTATTACTAAAACCATATATATTCCATAACCTCGTCTTTGAGGAGCATAAAATTTTATTTGAGGAATAGATAATTATATCTAAAATAAAAGAAGATTCAATAGAAAATAACAATGCCAGCGAATAAATATACATGCTTTATCCACTCATAATCGTCGTTTAGTTGTATGTAATAAAATAATTTGGATACACAAGCCATTATCTAATAAACTTAAAATAATGGTTATGCACATTAATCATGTTACCTTTATCAGTTACATTGCTATTCTTCACAGAAGGGTCCATAATTAAAAAGTTATAATAAATACAACAAGCAATTATTTTGTTACATAATATATAAATGTAACAATAACCATATATAATGTTTTGCATTTGTAGATTATGATCTTTTATCAACTAAATTAATATAAAAAATCTGTATTGACATATACATCCTCTTTCTTTTTATATTTATAATACTACTTACTTACGTGAGACAACATTTATTTTCAATATTTCACTTCTGGACCTCTATTAAATTAAGGGTATTCTTTTTGATATTTTGATATACCCTTGCTAAAGAATCCAATGGAAATATTATAATGAAGGACCTCTTTATTATGACATTATTCTGAAATAAATAATATCTTTTCAGATAATGGTTTTAGCCGAAAGTGTTTCAGCTTTCAGCCTTAGATCAATACTGCAACAACAAATTAGAACTATCTGTAAGAAAATACAGTTTCTCATTTTATTTACGTAAAATATATTACGTAAAAAAACAAAAGCATTTATGAGTAATATTTTTTTTAATATTTAAGAATGTATGTAATAGTTAGACCTGTTCCTAATATTTATATATATTTTAATATCATGTATTACAAAATAATTCAAGATGAAGTAAACTCATACTCTTACTCTTAAAACAAAGTCAAACAATTAATAATTAGGAAAATAATAATAGGTATATTGCTTAAAAGCTACCAAAAGGGACAGTGTATATCTAAATATATTCTTCATTCTTATTTTTCGGATCCAGGGCCACAGAGTAAAAATATCGCCTTTTTCTATAACCAAAATACTTTTAAATTAATCTAATTGGTAACCTTTTATTATAAACTTAGTCAATACGAAATAGCAGTACAAATTTTGCTGTAGCTTACATGGTTGTTAGCATTTATAACAGTAATTGGCATTGTATAAAATTTCCCCGCGACATTACAACCGTCTATAAGCTTTATTATAAGAGGCTTTTAATCTTAATCACGGCATAGGCACATTGTTCCCTGAGGGCACTCTGTGAAATCGGTCATTTATTTTCCAAGTTGTTTCCAACAGTTTTATCGATTGCCCTCTTTAATTAAGTACCCATCTTAGTAACAACAGTTACATCACACAATCGTTTTTGCTTCCAAAATAAGATCTTACGATCACCAAATATCATTTATTAAAGATACCTTAATTCTACTTAGTGGATATTTTTAACTTGTTGAAAATATTTACTTACTTTGCAATCTTTATATGAAGTATGGGTTAAAAAATGCTATTTTATACATATGTATACCACATATAGACTTCTTATACGTACAATTTTATATAAGAATAAACTAACACTAAATTTGTAACTGTAAAAAAATCACTCGAGATTTAACATAAATAGAAAAAGTAACTTAAGAGTCTAAATAACTTAAGACACAGGTTACATGCACTTTTTGATAATCTCATCTATCAGTCTTTATGTATCACTGGATCGTTTTGAATCTTCCTTTCAATGTTGTAAGGCTGGAAATTTTATTTAGTAATACATCAATCATTATATTGTTAGCTTTTAAATAATTGAAGGAAACTTTTGATAAAAAAAAAATCATTTGTTGGTTTGACTAAAACATGCAATGTTTGTATAGAAGTTTAATTGACTTAATAAATAATTGTAATATTAGATACTGATTAGATTAAGAGTAGTGAATATATAAAACGCTTCCAGCTAAGAGAAGGCTGTGTGTGATTGAGAAACTAAATTGTATAACGGACAAGTAAAATAACCTGTAACAGTGATAGTAAATAGTAAATAGTTTAGTGTGTTTGTGAGCAGTGCCAATGAAGGGTATTAAAGAAAAGAACGACTGTCATTGGTGATTCTTTCCATTAAGAGAGTTCTAATATCATATTTCAATCTAAATACCAAGAGTAGAAATCGAAAAAATGTAAAAAACCTGTTTTGGAATTTTCGTCTTCAAAAGAAGTCCGTAAAAACCGTGTTTTAATTTAACTTTAGGACTTTGTATCTAAACTTAAGACATATATAGTTTTTACATAAGCATCTTCAAGACAACAATGACTGAAAACATATTATTGAATAAGAAAAAATAAGAATCAGGTTTTTCTCATCCAAAATATGTTTTGAAAAGTTTTGTATAAATCAAAATAATAATTTATAATCATAAATAGGTAAATTTAAAATAATCTACTACCATAACAAATTAAATTGGAGTGCACTCCAACTCCACGTCTCAAAGAAGCATTGACCGAGTAACAACCGCCACAACAAATCGTGTGTTTGCTAGGCTTATTTTGCTACAAGCCCACTTACTGTTTTAGATAAATAACATTCTCAACCCAATCTTAAGACTAACTAACTTATAATTGGTATTTTATTTTTTTTAATTACTCAAGCCATTACGGAGCAAATGGAGCGTTTTGTGAGTTTCTATCTCAGCTGCTAGGTACAAGTTACGCTAAAATTATATGTGAATATTACCCCTAACTTTCCAATCCCACAACTTTGGAAACTAGTGAAAGTTTATGTCAAACATTTTAGATCATTAGTGATCTGACACATGACAAAATAATTGAATATGGAAACCTAAACAAATGTATCGAATTTACGAAATAAAAATTTAAAACACTTTGGCGATGTAAATTAAATAAATAAATATTAATGCATCGAAATAATCAACCTGTGAATATAGTTGGCGAGGCGATAATTGAGATCACTTTGGCACTCTAGAACTAGAGACTGACATTTCAAAAGGGTCAATGATTCTTTATTAATGCGGCACTACAAGGATAGATAAGGATTGAAATATGAAGGATCATAGATGTATTTCCTAACGAAACGGGATCGAGTACGTTAACTTTCATGTCTATTCAAAGAAAATTCCAAGTCACGATGCTCTATTTCCCGCTCCTAGAGCCCCATCAGACTCTTTTAAGAATTCCGATTACTCGCACTTCGCCATAGAGGTAGAGGAATAATTAGATTGGCCTCCGCTACTAATTATAATGTTATACCTAAGCATTTAAAATGAATTGATATACATGATTAAATGGTTATTGAAGGTATGTATTTATTGAAGTGTTTATGAAATTAATCTTATTGTTTCTATCCATTAGCGATGCTAAAAAGCTAGTTGGCCACTATGCGTTTCCTAATTCCAGCAGGGCTATTGCGTATCTTTTTTGACAGCTAAAATGAAAATCACTATCAGTAAGTGCGGACATAATGGTTGTCAAACAACTAATTTCGTATTATATAACTATAATGACACACTGCCATGACGTCACAGCTGATGGTCATTAGAAAAGTCAAAGTTAGCGAATAGCCCTGCTGGTCTTGTTGGCTAGATTTCGGAAAGAGAGATACCTTGTGTGTTGCAGTAATGCTTTTTCCGAAACTATATTGAAATGTAAAACAACACAAGAGACTGGAATGGTTATGGCCATATAGGCGCAATATTTAATGTCTATATTACAATCGATATTGATTTATATGAAAATTTGTTAAGTGTTAATACTAAAATCCGTGAAATAATTCGTCAATCACACGTGGTACCTATACTACTTTAATTAATTAAATACATACATTACATTACAAAATATTCGATTTTTGTTTCTGTAAAAAACGTCAATTTCATTTGTAAGGACTTAATATATACATTAAAAATTATATATTACGAACGTTGTACGTACGTTGATAGTGTATTATATATTACGAAGTTAATCATTGAGGACTTAGACCATACGATTCGATATTGTAATTTCTTTATTTGCCTTGTTAACTTACTTGCATTTTAATTTCTTTCTTTATTAAACGGTCCCCCGACGCAACGAGTTCAATAAGTACATAAGAATATTATTTTTACTCTTTTTAGAGGTATTTTTGTATCGGGGGTTTTTTAAATTTTTTTATTTATTTTTTTTTTTCTGGTTTTTAAACTTTTGTTACTAATTTCTGAATTGTACTAAATGAACCTAAAAAAAAAATTTCAATTGTTTAAGTAGGAAAGATTTGTTTGTTTCTTTGAATTGAATAGGTTCCGAAACTACGGGACCGATTTTTAAAAAATCTTTTAGCATTAGAATCCTTTATTATGATGTACATAGGTTATATTTATTAAGAGAAATATATATTATATTTAATAAAATAAGGATCCACGTGAAAGTTTCGACAATGTAATAAATTATAAATGTATTAAGTAACATGATTCAAGACTTTTTCATATGGGTAGGTAGGTAGGTTTCATATATACGAATATTAATAAATATAAACATTTAGAATTAAAATGATTTACAATCACTAATAACACTATGATGAAGGGATTTTTATTATCACTAGCTGTTGCCGTGATTCTTTATGACTACGATCATAAGCCATATAAATATATTTTTACAGTCTCCGTAGACGCAGTCACGGGCAATAGCTATACCCAATAAAGTACTTTACCTCAGTACGTAAGTGTAAAAAAACCTTTTGGCCTTCATCCTTTTGGCGACACCGCTAGGAACAGCTAATTATTGCATAAGAACCTCTTCCCCGCACGAATAAAACGTCAATATCTTGAAGACGACTATTTTTATTTCAACCAAACATAGATAAGTAACATCTCGACAAACATAGCTTTCGATTAAACAAAACCGCATTCAAACCCGTCCACGCTTTTGGCCGCAAACAGCTAATTATTGCATAAGAACCTCTCCCCCGCACGTTTAAAACGTCAATATCTTGGAGACGGCTATTTTAATTTCAATGAAACATAGATAAAAAACATTTCGACAAACATAGCTTTTGATTAAATAAAACCGCATTCAAATCCGTCTACGCGTTTGGCCGCAAACAGCTAATTATTGCATAAGAACCTCTCCCCCGCACGAATAAAACGTCAATATCTTGGAGACGGCTATTTTAATTTCAATGAAACATAGATAAAAAACATCTCGACAAGCATAGCTTTCGATTAAACAAAACCGCATTCAAATCCGTCCACGCGTTTGGCCGCAAACAGCTAATTATTGCATAAGAACCTCTCCCCCGCATGAATTAAACGTCAATATCTTGGAGACGACTATTACTATTTCAATCAAACATGAATAACAACCATCTCGATGAGCATAGCTTTCGATTAAAAAAAACCGCATTCAAATCCGTCCACACGTTTGGCCGGAAATTTGCCACAGACAGATACACAGATACACATATACACAGATACACAGATACACAGATACACAGAATACAGATCGACAGGTCAAACTTATAACACCCCTCTTTTTAGTCGGGGGTTAAAAAAAGTATGGCTTAATTGTATGAGATAAAATAAAAATAGCATCAAAATTGTAAATACTTCATAAAATCTATTGAGAGACTTAATTCGTTAAATAAAATAATTTAAAGTAGAAATTGCGCCAAGATAAGATAAAAGCTTCGTTTAGGTATATATTATGAAACGTTGGTTTTGCGTTTCAACTTTGCGATTTAAAGTCTAGAATTTCTGCTTGGCTACCACTGAAACTTTTTTAGAGAAATAAAATCATTGTCTTCTAATATTTTACTCTCCGCTAAAGTAATATCTTTTAGGTTGGAATTCTAACGAAAAAAGAAAAAAATACTTACTATTATTATGATATTATAAATATATACATTAGGTTTTAACTTGGGTATGCTAACTTACTAGTAGAATTAGATTTTTTTTTACAAATTATTGACGATTATGAATAATTTTATACGATATTAAATTATTGACGATTATAAAAAATTACCAGCCACCTTAATCGTATTTGAAAGGTGAATTATTGAAAATCGCATAAAATGACTAGCGTCTTAATACGCTTAACAAATATTTATAGAACCACCCGTAGGCCTGATGGTAGGTTCTAAACTTTTTAGTTACTTCATACATATTTTATAAAACAAAAAACTATAGACTGATTGGATGGATTTATTGATTAATTAGATAGATGGATTGGATTTGAAGTTACGAAATTTTTGGATTGAAGAAAATTTGATGGTTGCTGATTTATTTCAGATTAAGGAAGATATAGAAAATTTTATTGAATATAATTGTATTAAGTAAACAATCGTATTATTTAATAAAACTTTTAAGCACGAAAATATAGGTTAAAATTATTTATTTTTCTCAGAAACTCTAATAATAAAACAGTATGAACTTTGATAAATTGAATGTCGTATCAGATGACGTCATATTTCCTTTCGACCAATGGAGGCGCGTTTTAGAAGTTTGAATTTCGTTTCTTAATTTATACTTTCTCACATATTATTTTATGAACTTTTATAATCAGTAAATTAAAAAATATATTATAATAACATGATAATAAGTATTCGAGAAATAATATTTGAGACCATTTTAAATTTTATGCATATTCCCTATTATGATAAAATATGTATCAACTATTGATAGAAAAATACTTTTTTCTAACTTAGTGCACAGGTTTATATAATAAATACTTGTTTTATAGTACAGACAACTATATTTTATCCTTCTCTTAGAAAGTATTTTTATATAGGTAAGTATGAATGGTCTGTTAGATAAAGTGATAAAATATTTTTAACTAAAATAGTCACGAAAACACATCAATTTACGATATTTGTCATAAAAACTACAACGTAAATATGCTATTGCAATTATTACATACATTCTGTTAGAGGCAAATATACTTTAATTTGTTTAACCTCCGCACATTAATGTTCATTAGAATAATGCATCTCAAGAACCACAACCGACAAATTGATTGTCGGTACAAGATAAGATGGAGCACTTCACTATATTAAATTATGTAATAAATAGCATTCGCAGAAGCTATACAATTTCTTACTACATTTTTATTTAATCTTTATTGCATTTATAATATATATATATATATATATATATATATATATATATATATATATATATATATATGTGTGTGTATTTATACATATATGTATATCTATATTTATATTATTATTTTTATAACATCATGTTTGTTGAAAATTTAGATTGTGAGATACACATTACAAATTAACACATGGATTACGGTGACACCGACATTGTGAGACGTGATCGTATTCAGATTTCAGGATAGCCAAGGGTGTAGCGAATGCAATTATTGAGGAGGCGTTTTAATTTATCAAGAAGTTCATTATTCAGGTTTGGATAGCAAACATCTGCATAATCAATAATAGGTAATATGAGCGTGTTAACTAAAATAATATTGGTTTTAAGTGGCAAAAAATGTTATAATCATTTATTATTCCCAATTTTAACTTCTTTGACGTCACAACGCGCTGTAAACCTAAACGCGATACATAAACGCGGCAAGATGTGAAATTAAAAATTGTATGCAATAACGTATTCGCTATGACCAGTTACGCACCGCGTTACGATAAAATCGTGGAATCGTGTTCACTATGCCAATGTCAAATATTAAAACACGTTGTCCTGTGTTATGGGCTTGTTTTCAAAAGTCAAAATTAACGTGCTTTGAGCTTGCGCGTTTATAATAACGTCAGTACGTTTTGGTACTTTTCTATTAAAATCAATTTATTAATTATTCAATTTAACAAAGTATTATTAAAATTAAGAAATAACGTACATTATTTATAATAATTATAACTATATTTTTTATAAATGTTGTTATTGTAATAAATCCGACTACTATCATAGCTCTGTCATTGTTTCTTCGTTATTTTATATTTATGTTCTATGTTATGGGGATAATTTAAAATACCTCTTAAAGAGAGATTTTATTTATTATGAAATTAAAACATAATTGTAAACACAATCAATAACACAAAACACTCAAAACTTGTAACTTTAAAAAAATGTTTCTCAAATTCCCGTCTATGACATATAAATGGTCTTCTAGTTTTCTTCAACACCGACTTTGTAATGTAACAATTATTACACTAAATAACATAAAAATCTCAATGTAAATTCTATCTGAAACTTTATTCTCTATTATTTATTTATTTAGTTTAGAATATTTGTCCAAGAAAGTAATGTGGTAGACATTACAATGACATTGATATTTGATGACATTGCAAGCATTTATGTCAATTTATATACATCATAACCATAGAATTAATATACATAGAAAACGTGAGCCATAGGTATTCGTATGAGCGTGAGTGACAGATAGTTAAAAAAAGATGCAAGATCTCACACTGTTTGTCTTTGTCTAATCAGACATGCGCAAAGAAATATTCATGACGCATTAGTCATTTAAATACTTTGACATTTGAGGACATCTTTAAATGTTTGAGTTTTTTGACTATTTTATTTCGAAAGAGTTTGGTTGATAAAAAATTTTAGAAAGACTACATTGAGTCAACACAAAAATTCAAATATTCTAGCTTAAAACGAAATCTATACTTCTATACTAATATATAAGAGCGAACTGATAAAGAAGTGCGAATGTTGTTTGGGTGCTTATTACTCAATTCCGCCAAAACTACTGAATGGATTTTTATGAAACTTTGCAATATTGTAGCTTATGTATCAGAATAACACAAAGACCATAGAAATACTAAGCTTTGCGGGCTGTTTTGTCTGTGATATAACATAGCTTATATCGCGATTAGGTAGTTGCCACGGGAGCTCCTGTTTTTAATCGTTTATTCGCTGAATGTTACATAGGTAGGTATTTGTGTTTTATGCTAACAACCAAACCCATTGAGGAGCGTATCAAAATAATTGGCGTTAAATACTTAGTTAAATTGCATGAAATAAAATTTAAATTGAATCAACATTTAATCACTGCAGTTTAAATCAGATGCATTTATAAGAATTCAGCAATATATTTATTATCGACCTACTACTACCGCCTACTTATTAGGCGGACATTTATTTACGTGAAGTGTAATAAAACATGTTTGGAAGGAGCATTCATATTTTTATTATTACATACACCTATGTGTAGGTACAGAAAATACCAACATATTTTTTATATGTATATGACAATTATAAAAACAGTATAATTTTATAAATATAAATTTCTTACTTATGAAAACTTCGACTATTGTCGAAAGGAATAGGTTCTTTTTTACACAGAATACACGTTATTGTCATTTTATTGACTCAAAAAATATACTTTAAATTAAACAGTATATAATTTGGTATAATTTGTAATCCAATTTTATCTTACGTTGAAATATTAGATTAGCATTTCAGTAAAAATGACAATTGGTCAGTCAATTTACGATTTCGAATTACGCACGAGACGACGACGATGAAGCACGATATGACGCCGACCAAGCACGATACGACGCCGACGAAGCACGATACGACGCCGACCAAGCACGATACGACGCCGACGAAGCACGATACGACGACGATGAAGCACGATACGACGCCGACGAAGTACGATACGACGCCGACGAAGTACGATACGACGCCGACGAAGCACGAAATTTCGTAAAAAATAGAGACGGATAGGGTTTTTCGATCTACCTATCTCTTTTAAGTTCGATGGCCACATTTTAGGCTGGCTTCCCCACTCTATGTATAATATCTCTATGATCATAACACGTTCTAAACTTTAACGCGCCACGATATGGAATTGACAAATTGTATTTTGCACGTCACACGGTGAGTTATCTATGTGCAGTTTTTGATTTCACATTATGGGTACGTCAATGAATCTAACATCGGTTTTTATTCGAAGGTACCGGTTTTAAAAGATTTTTACTATTTGTTTTTAATATATGTTTTTAGTAGGTTTATTTTAAATAAAGCGTTACCTTAAATTTATTTTTAAGCTACCGTAAGTCTTATTTTATAATGTTATTAGAATTTTTGTAGGAAACCAAAAAATAATTTTAAAATTTTTCTAAATTACCGATTAGTTTTAGAACGAAAATAGGAAAAAATTTTAAGTAACAAGTTTTGAGTGTTTTGTCTTGTTTATTGTATTTTTAATTGCAATTTATAGTTAGGTAATAAATAAACTCTTTTTTTAAAGGCATTTTAAATGATCGTTTTAATACATTACATAACGATAAAGCTACCAAAGAACCATCATACATGTTTTGGTATGCTAATGTAAATTATAATTATAATAAAGAATATAAGTTATTTTTTAACTTTATAATACTTTTTAAAATTAACCGATACCGATTTAATATTAATACCGATATATTTATTTTTATAGAAACGTGCCAACACTTACCACGTTTTTTTGTAAACGCGCGATTTCACAACATGTTATTTTGACATTTAAAAACAAGCCCATAACGCACGACAACATGTTTTTAGACTTGACAATGGCATAGACAATACGATCCCATGAAGATTTCACGAATTTATCGTAACGCGGTACGTAACGCGACTATTTGCTTATAGAGAATAAGGGCCAAGGACTAAATTGCTCATGACATTAGTTAATCGTGTATTAGCTCGTCGTCGTCGTCGGGTATTAAGCTACTGATAATTTTACGCAAAAGGTAGAGTTAAAAAAGTAAAAGGTAGAGTAAAGGGAAGTTTTTTCTAAAAGTAAAGAGTACACTTCCTTTGAGACTGATTATTTAAACAACATTTTGTCAAATTAAATTCTACAAATTTTTGTTAAAATTTTATTTACACACAAAAATTGTATTTAAGTAGAATAATTATTGTAATTTTGGGAAAAAATTATCATGTATTTACTATTACACGAGTAGAAGAATATTTAGTTTAATTTCGTCAAAAGTCATGAAATAATGAATGAATGAATCCATGGATTGCTAAGAAGCTTCGTCTTATCTAAATTGACAGCCCGGAGAGACGGGATGACGCTGGAAAGACAGTTGACGCTGGAAAGACAGCTGGCAGCTGGGAAGACAGCAGACTGCTGGAAAGACAGCCGAGGGCGATGGCCTAGCAAGCCAAGCCCGGGAACGTCGATAAACGCTAAAAGTCCAAATAAGAAAAATACCCCTAGGACAGTCCGAGAGGGGGGGCGGAAGAACTGTCCACCGGTTGACAATTACGGCGAAAACGGCGCGATAACGGAACTGAAATGCCCTACGTGCGGGAAAAATTACAAAAGACGAGCCTGGTTTATTAAACATCTTAAAACACACAATGGTGCTGAAGTGCGGCAACCGTCGGTAAGATCTTCAGTTTTCACTGCGGATAGAGTTTACCCTCATATATCTCATGGTGAGCCATTGAATGAAAACTACCAGGAGTCCATGACCATCCGGACGCGTCTTAGCATTCCAAATACTAAACAATCGACCTGGAAAGTACATGACCAAAATATAGCGGCCCTGTTAGAGCACCCGGGCTCAAATCAGGTACTCGATGCGCAAGTAGAGACTTTCCAAAATACTATTTACGACTACTTTAATGAGCACTATCCACCTACGAATCGTTATGCTCACAAAAATAAAGAAAACGGTTTTAAATTGAAAATGAGGAGGAAAAAAAGAGATCTTATAAAGAAACTTCGTATAGCCAAAGCCTTAGGCGATAATCAACTTAGTCACCAACTGTCTAGGGCATTGCGATCAATTCTTAAACTTATCCAAGGTATAACAAATCAAATAACGAAAAATCGTGATAGCTTTGATCGGGCAAAACATGAAGTAGACTTTGATAAAAATCCTTTTAAATACTCAAAAAACATTTTCAAAGATCAAAAAGGTAAGCTTCTCTTGACCAACGAGCAAATTTTCGACCATTATAAAAGCACATACGAAGTGCCAGAAAACCAAAGACTATATGGGGATCCAAACGAACACAAACCTGAGACTCCTACTGAAGATTTTCAAGCCAACCCACCAACTTTGGAGGAAATCAATAAAATAATTAAAATGAAACCATCTAAGTCAGCACCAGGTCCGGATGGTATCCCTTATATAGTTTACAAAAAATGTCCGTCGCTCCATAAACATCTTTTAAATATATTCGGTAAAATCTGGTCAAGAAAGCAAATACCGGTATCGTTCGGAAAAGCCCTTTTTGTCCTCATTCCGAAAAACGACAATGTCAATAATCCCAAGGATACTAGACCGATAGCCCTAACAAATACAATTTCCAAAATATTTTTCTCTTTTTTACAAACTAAAATGACGCAATTCATGATTAACAATAGATATTTCAGGCCTAATCACCAGAAAGGGTTTTTGCCCGGAATTTCTGGATGCCTGGAACATAATACGTTAATATCGGAAAGCCTTAAAGATGCTAGAACTAGCGAGAGACAAATTACGGTTTGTTGGATAGACTTAGAAAACGCCTTTGGGTCGGTACGACATGAACTAATGATGTTCGCGCTTAAATGGTATAACTTTCCTATGGTAGTTCGCGACATTATTGCATCATATTATTCAAAATTAAAATTCTCAATAATTTTTAATGAAAACCATTCAAAACCACTTAATTATAACGTTGGTTTATTTCAGGGCTGTTGTATTTCTCCTATTATATTTAATATAGTTATTAATATTTTAATAGACAAATTAATTAGAAATGAAAAAAAGTGGGGCTATCGGTTTAAGTTCAACAACAAATACACAGAATCCATACTAGCTTTTGCAGATGATCTCGCGATACTGACACGTAATCCGAAACAATGTCAGGTACTTTTAAATGTAGTTGAGGATTTCTGTACGTGGACGGGCGGATTGAGGACAAAACCAAGTAAATGTTTTAGTCTGTGTCTGGGTAGACGGAATACCAAATATACCTCTTACGATCCGGGTCTTATAATAGGCGGTCAGTGCGTTAGTACGGTTACGGAAGCAGCTCCGTTTAAATTTTTAGGTAAAAAAATCGATTACCAAGGCCGTACTCCATCGTTGGATGTAATAGTCGATAGCTTTTTAAACGATCTCAAAAAGGTAGACAACCAACCAATAAGTAACGTCAAAAAAGCTTGGATTTACGATAATTATTTAACATCACGTCTAAATTGGCCTTTCCTCGTGTATGATATAAATAAAACCCTTTTGTCAAAGTTAGATGCAAGCGTCATAAAGACATTGAAGTTATGGCTCGGGTTAGCGCACTCAGCGGACTCTTCAACCTTATTTAGAGACCGTAACAACTTTGGATTAAAATTAAAGAAACCATCGGAGCTCTACAAACATCTAAGAGTTACCAAAAGACATATCATCGGAAAATCTAAAGATGATACTGTAACTTCTCTCCCAAAAGACAAAGTTGCCTCAGAGCTCGAGTCACGACTTCAATTCCATAAAAAGTTTATGATAGGTGCTCAAACAAATAAAGTAGGGCTAGGATCAAGTAGGAAAGTTCAAGACATAGACATAACAAAATCTTTTATTCGACAAGACGAAAACGATAATTACCGACTCCACGCGATGAGTCTAGAAATTCAAAACGAATGGGTGACCATAGGAGATTTTTGTATTCCACTAGCTTTGAAGTGGCGCACCTTAATTTATGATTGGTCCCCAGCATTATTAAAATTCTATCTTAATGCATTCCAAATGACTCTCCCAGATCAAAGTAATTTAGTAAGATGGGGCAAAGCCACCGAAAAGTCTTGCAACATCTGTGGGGAGGCAATAGGAACCGCGAAACACCTATTAGTAGGGTGTAGGGTACTTCTAGATAAAGGTCAATACTCGCGTCGCCACGACAAGGTATTAGAAATTATACGGGAAGCGGTTAGTCTTTCAGTAGCAAGAGCGCGGAAGGGTATAACAACCACCGAACGATCTATAGAATTCGTAAAAGAAGGCTCCTCCAAAAAATCAAAAGCGAAGCCTTATTCAATATTAGGCGCGGCTCCTGATTGGATTCTCATGATGGACACGTATGAGAGGCATTACAAAATCCCTGGGGATGTTGGTGTTTCGTCATCCAGACCGGACTTATTCCTGTATTCGAAACATCTGAGGCGCGTGATACTTGTGGAGCTTACTGTTCCTTGGGAAACAAACATCCCAAGGGATCACACATTCAAGCTCAATAAGTATTACGAACTAACCAACGAACTGATCAGGAATAAATTTATAGTTAGTTTGTACGCGGTAGAAGTGGGAGCGAGAGGTATAACAGCAAAATCTCTCTATAGCCTACTTAAAGATCTTGGCCTTTCTAGAACAAGCATCGGTTCATTTCTAGAACGTACTTCAAAGGCGGCATTAGTAGGTTCTTTCCAAATTTGGTTAGGTAGGGAGAGGAGTGTGGAGGGTGAAGGTGAGCGTTTTTGCGCATAATAAAGGGGCCCCTTAAACCTACTCCTGGGTCGCAAGTCCCAGGCACTGCTTGCACTCCTCTCCTTGCAACGCGATGGGCCCGGCACCCGCACGGTGAATCCATGGATTGCTAAGAAGCTTCGTCTTCGTCTTGTCAATACTGTATAAATTAAATATCTTTCGTCATGAATACTGTTACAATTAAAGAAAACATGATATTACATTTATAAAAACATATTAATATCGGGCTTCAGTGTAATATTCGTTCGAAAATAAGAACAATATTCAATAGATGAAGTGAAGTTATTTTGAAAGAATTAAAAAATAAATTTTAAATATTATAAGATTAATATATAAAATCATATTACAATACTATACTTGTGGTAGACGGAATTGGTAGTATGACAATGTGAAATGGAAATTGTATTGTATTGTATTGTATTTCTCAGTAAAAAAACGGGGAAATAGAAACGTTAGTGATAAAAGTTAAACTCAATTTTATTTCTACAAATTGGGGTAGAAAAAAATAAATTAAGGCGACGAGATTACTTGGATTCGAAAAGATTCAAATTCGATAAAGTAACAGCTTAACAACTCAACAGGATCATAACATTTTCGATGACGAAATATAATCAACGATGTACTCGAAATGGGACGAAATATTTTAGGCAATTCACACTGCCAGGTTTTCGAGATAGTTTTTGGTATTCTGAGGAGTTAAAAAAAATCCCACAGAAAGCTGCATTGAATATTGGTCATAAAAAATTGTCTAAGAGCGAAAAGGTACCTAACTAATGGGCTGCTCAATAAGTATAGGGGACGCAAAAAACAAATAAATTCATGTTATACGGAGCTGCTGCATAACATAATCTAAAAGAAAGATTCAAGCTCTATAAAATAGTACAATATAAGTCAGAGATTCCCAAACTTCTTTCGTTTAAAGCCCACTTTGATATTTAGTTTTTTTTTAATCTTAAAAATTACGCCCCTAATTTTTTTAATCTTAAAAATTTAATACCATATTAGTTTGTCTGTAGTTTGATTAAACCTTTATTTTAATTAAGACTTTAGACATCGAAATGTCTAAAAAGAAAAAGAAAGAAACATTCATAACTAATCTTCTGAACACAAAACTATGATTTACCCCTTCCGTAAATGCTATGGGCCTTACTTATAAAAAATTACTATGCAATGGTTATATCGAATTTAAACGATGAATACTTATATTTGGTTTAAGCTGTAAATAACGTAAGAATAATTTCTTACTAATAAACTCGGTAAAACATTGTTATAACTATTCTATCATTATGTCAAATGCACAAAACGGCAACGTCGGAATTCATATACAAACTTCCTAAAAAAACGAAAAATTATATTTTTTCTGTGATATACTTTGATACTTTCAATGTTGACGTATTATGACGTTATAACTCAGTAGTGAATATAATAATGAATTATTAGTTTTATTTAATAAGAATTATAAAATGACTAATAAAAAAGAACGCACGTACTAACTGAAAAACACTAAAAAGAGGAAAAGGTATAATTACAATGTTAATACAATATGAAATCCATACCTACTATTCTAATTCTTGTATTTCTCATTGCTAATATTTTTATTGCAGCGACTTCTAAGAAACTTATAGAAGCCACAATACTAATTAAAGCAAATAACCATTTAAATACAAATACAAATAAGGCGAGACTAAAACCGTGGACTCAAGTATTTGAGAAAATATTATAAACTTTTTTTAAGCTTCATTTTGTTATTTAATAACATTTTTGAGAAGGACATCTAATTAAAACATTCTACTTACATATACTTTGGTGTTTTGTATAGTACCTATTAGTATTATGCTACAATACAAGAATTCCGTTTTCAGATTTATTGTAATTTATAGCGTGGCGAAGGCGAGCTTGGGTTTCAGTTCAGTGTTACGCAAGGGTGGAGGGGCTGGCCATCCTGAAGCGCCGGAGACGTCACAGAAGTCTTAATTACTTACATTTTAGGTTAGTTTTTACGAAACTTCAAATCGAAATATCTCCAAAACTAAACACTTTCTCACAGTAAAAATGGTGTCAGGGGATAGGGCTTCGACCCCTCTTTTCTCCCTATCCCCCTCTCCCTTCTATTTTTACAACTCAATTGGAAAGAGTTACCTAATATTTTTGACAATATTGATTTAGCAAGTCGCCTGAATATTCCAATAACGGACTGGTGAAATAATCTATGAATGTTTGCAGCATCACCTTGTATCTGAAATATATAAGAAACACATAAGTTCTGGTATATTTACATTTCTATTTCCAAAATTGTATAAAAAATTATGTATATCTTACTCGATTGCGGCTCCGATATCTTAGCACTGTTAATATCTAAATCAGTGAAGATAAGTCACGTCTCGTTTATCCACTGTTATTTCACCACCAAACAATCAACACCAAACAATATTGTTAATATTATAGTTTTTCTCCTAGACTGTTGCATTGGAATAACCGTATTATTACTTCTTCAACTCCTTGTATTGAGTTAAAAGACATTGATCTTTTTAGTATATACTAAGCACTCTGATATTTGTAAATACAATAGAATCTAGAATATTGCAAATTTTTGACGTTAGTAAAAACTGTTATTTGGTTGCTTGGTTACGATAGTTATATCGAACTTAAACTAGGGTGAGAGTTGGTTTAACGATGTTTTAAATTTGTTAGCACTTTAAACCTACGTTATGATAGGTTTAAATTACATCGAGTTTATTAGTAAGCATTTTCCCTATTCCGAATTTATATTAGGTATAAATTGTTAAACCGTGTTTATAAGTAAGGCCCTATAAGTTTTGATTGAACCTCCGCAGTTCTAAATATTGAGAACACAGACAACACATTCATATTTGTTAGTTATAATCTCCATGTACATTTCTGAGATATTTTTTTTATTAATTACTCATTAATTTCACAAAATGTACAAAGGCCTTTTCCATGTCCCTTCTAAATATAGGCACTAATTGTATTTGTTGTATTCATTTATACTCTTTATTGCACACCACAATATATGAAAAAAAGTAAAACATATAAAGATAATACGTTTCAAAGTACAAAAGGCGGTTTTTATCGCCTAATAGCAATTTCTTCCAGACGAGCTTAGGGTTAGGAATATTGAAAAAAAAATAATGTCAGATACTGGTAGGCGGTGTGGTTATAATAAACCTACTAACTAATCACTACACAAATACTTACTAGTAATACATAAATATATTTATATAAAATATCTCACAAATATACACTAATAAATAAAAGAATACATAAAAAAGTACTACAATAGCAAAACGAATTAAAATAAATAAATAGTTAATTTCAGATAAGTAATATTCGTTAACGGATATTTCAAATACTTCCAAGATTTTGACATTCGTATATTATTTTAATTACGTGGCTAATTTATCAAAATTTTTTACAAATCTTTATTAACAACCAAAAAAAAACAAAAAAAAAATGTTGGTGCCTCTTTCACTTATTACTTTGTATTTTGTAAGAACTACTTAAAAACTCAACGTCCGGGCGCCATACCGACTCTCAGAGTTAATGCCAGTTTAGAGGCAATAAATAAATTTTGTATGGGAAAACATAAATTTTAAAAACTATTAATTTTCAAAAGTCGTGGAACAGCGGGCCTACCATGAACTCTTATTGCAATCCAATTTACGACCTACACTGAATCGTTTTGATATTTCGTACCATGAGGCTGATAAGACGACCAGTTTAGGAGGCGACTTTAAAAAGTCCCAAAATAAACCGCTAACGTTAATTAGTTCATTCAATTCATACCATGAGCTATCTTTTCGACCAAAACTGAACCGTTAACTATCAAAACTAGCGATTCAATAAAAGTTGCTATTATCGTAGCCTAAACAGAATTGTTACGAATTATATACTGTAGATACTTGATGTAGATCCTTATTTATTAGTGTTAAAGATAATTATAATATTAGTTTTAAAGATAAGTATGAGTATAAACTATAAATTGTTTTAAATAAGTATAAACTATAAAATTGTAAACCAACGAAGATCTTTTTTCGGAGCTGTGACTATGACTATGAAGAAAATGTTTTACAACATTTTGTGATCATCTTACAATTGTAGCTTTGTTTTTAATACATACCTGTATTTTTTCAATTAATGAGGTACCTTTCTTAGTATACTAATGGGATTTTATACTCGCTGCAACTAACTTTTTAAATTCGATTTGTGGTTATTCCAATAATAAAAATAGTGCAATGGTTATCTATTGGGATATTTAATGTATATAAAGCTGACACTATTTCTAAATCTCTTTAGTTTAAGGTTCATATTAGAGACGATTAATTAATACTTCCTTTTCATCATTATTTTCAATCTTTTTCTGATTTGAATATTATATATTTGTGAACATTCTTAACAATATCAAATTACTATACCTATAATATGCTTAAAATAATATGCTAATAATATTTATACCATTTTAAACAAAAATAAATCCTTTGAACACATCACACACGCCATTATAAATGTTTGTTATATTCCCTATTGACCTTCAGCTAACACTATTAAAACTTATTCACAATCATAACAACCGCTCTTAAAGTGCGATGTAAACGTTAATTTGCTGCGAGCTGTCAACGACAACTTGAAGTAAAAACGGACCAGTGACAATTTCGTTCATTCTTAGCGATTCATTTTCGATCCAGCTTGTAACAGGTGATGGTACGAAAACAAGCGATTCAGTTTTTGAACCTGAACTGAACTAAAAGTTGATGGTAGGCCCCTTGATGTTGTTAGGACTGATATAGAAAGGCTGCCTGCAAGAGGTGACCAATTAATTACAAACAATCCTGTATAAAGGAAGCGCTTTACATAACTTGATGGTATGAATTGTAAAACGCTTATTAAAAAAAACTTCGTGATACAAAAACACATGTTGAAAGAATAAAAATAATATTATGTACCTACTTATTGAATGCGTTGCATCGGGGGACCGTTGCACGTTTCATCTATAGCACTAAGTTTTCGGAGCTAATTAATGAGGATATCGGCTATACGATTTGATATCATTATTTCGTTATTTGCTTTGGTAATTTACTGCATAATAAAATTATTTTTATTCTTTCAAGAAGTGTTTTTCTATCGAGGTTTTTTAAATAGTTAATTATATTTTTTCCTACTTTTTATAGTTGTTACTGGATTCTTTATTGTACTAAATGAAGGAATGAACCTACTAATTTTCACTTGTTTAGATTTTTACTATGAATATTGCATAAAATCTTTCAACAGCACCTACAAAAGCTCAATATCTTGGAGATGAATCTTTAATTTCGACCAAACAGCTAAAAACCATCTCGACGGACCAGGCTTTCGATTTAAAGAAACCGCAATCAAATTCGTCCTCGCGTTTGGTTGCTACGATACCAAAGAGAGACACACAGATATACAGATACACAGGTCAAACTTATAACACCCCTCTTTTAGGTTCAGGGGTTAAAAAGATGAATGGTTATTATAATAAGTTATAATACCAAGAAATACGTTTTTTTTTTTCAGAAATGAAGGTATTTTTGGGCATAACAATACATAGTACAAAAAAAAAACCCGATGTCAAACCCTGACAAAATTTCCTACGACCACGTATGGTATGACTGATATACAATATATGAACAGTATAGCAAGATTCTGAAGTCTCTCATGCTTGTTTAATTTTAATTTAATCACAAGTGTAAGGTTACATTATTGTTAAACGACTATTTTATAATAATCCGTAATGTTTTGATTCGTTTCAATGTTTTGATGGTCCCTGTATTGATCCATATAAATTAATGAATTACTAATTTAACTGTAATAAGAAGAACCAATAAGTCGTAATTATTTAAATCGTTGTTTTATTAACTTAAATAGTAACATTTAGAATTGTTATATCAAGTAATGGTTATTTTCGTATGCTTAAAGTAGTTTATTTGACTAAGATTATTATTTATGTGAGGAGGGACATTTGCTTAATTAGTAAATACTTGAATAAGCTACAAAAGTGGGAACCATTAAGACTCCATAATTAAATCCAGTATTTAATACCGTGTTTACCGATACTTACAATTGTTCATTTACGAGTAGTTGTTATTTTTGTACGTTTAAAGTAGATGATTTGACTATGATTATTATTTATGTGAAGAGGGAGTTAATAAAGAAGAGTATATATACTGCGGTTAGGACGATATTCGGGACAGACACTGCTGGATAGTACCAAGGAAGGATTAAATACAAGCATATAAAAGTGAAGAGTGAGAAGTAAAATCTGTGACACAATATAATTGGATGTGGCCCTTATACAAGGCAGCCGTGATAAAAGTGAGGTAATTACATAGTAGTAAAAGTTAGAAAAACACTTAATCCTCTGAACTTTTCTTTTATAAATTCGTTAAAACTGGCAGTTTCTAGATTGACACTGGTTCATTATGTTTGTGCAAGTATAATATTTTTAATAAACAAATTTTATAGAAAGATTTAAAATTAGACTTATTTATTTTACATTTTATTCCATTTCTTGTCAAAACTTATTGAAGAATAATGTCATACATTGACATCCAATGTGTCCAAGGAGCCTCCATACTTCAACACATACCAGCCCACTATTTACCCATAATTCATGCTTTACATCCCCTTTTTTTATCCACATCTTTCACTGATCCTATTCATCAGTTCTCTTCGTGCTTGCAAAGTATCATATAATAAAACTTGCACACTGAAGACAACTCTTTTTTTTGTTGGTGTTCACATATTATACTTTATCAGATAGCTTATTTTATATTTTTTTAGGCCTGTGTTCCATTTCTATAGTTTAGATGGTATCACCTCATAAAGGTGAATTGAATCTGTTGAAGTATCTGGTTATACCGACAAGATACTCACTCGAATACGAGAGCCTAGACCGTTGTCTTATAGGGAGCACGGGATAGTCGAAAAAGCTACTTTCAGCTGCTCTGTACCTATGTACAACTGACGTGGGAGGTGAAGTTGACAAATGATTTGATTATATTGTTGAGACCGTTATTTCTCAATTTCTTATAATAATTATAACTATGAATTATTTTTTGGCTGGATGCTGATTGCGATGCGAGAATCTAGTTAACCATTTTTATTACATTTTTGTTTATTTGTGTGTATATGTAGGTGTACCTGCGATTAAATTTCAAGTTATTTTAATTTTTAGAACCGGACAATGTCTGCAGGGACCGCATATATTAGGTTGCTAAACTTATCAAGAAGTATATATCTCTCTTTTTTTAACTACTCTAAATGTAATACCTTATTATAATATATATATATATTACCCATTCAAAATAAAGTAAAATCCATCTTTATATTTTTTTGGTTTTTATGGAAATTGTACAACATTAATACAAAAAAATTATGTCTTGATATTGTCAGCCATCTTCAACAAAATGTTTCTCATTAGACTCGCTACGACGGGATAGTTTTGTCCAAGCAACGGCGCACGAAGTTGAGGAACACAAACCTGATACAAAATAAAGATTTTGGTCATAATATATTGAAATGTAGTTAGTTGATGATACATTTATAATTAAACAAAAAAATACTTGTAATTATCAATAGTAACAGTAAAAATTATGAGAGTTAGTAACATGAAGCAAAGAAATAATTCCTACTAATATTATAAGTGCAAAAGTAACTCTGTCTGTCTGTCTGTCTGTTACGCTTTCACGCCTAAACCACTGAATCGATTTTGATAAAATTCGGTAGAAAAATAAAACTAAACTTGGAAAGAAATATAGAATACTATTTATTGCAAAATAAAGGGCAGACGAGGTTGAAATAGGGAATGAAAGTTTGTATGATAGTTCGTTATTGTCAAACCGATTTCGATGAAATTTGTTATGAAGATGGAGCTAAATTTGGGAAAGGACATAGCATACTTTTTATTGCGAAAAAAATGGCGGAAGGGGTTGAAATAGGGGAAAGTTTGTATGGAAGTTCCTTATTGTCAAACATTAAATCATGTAAGATTGTTCAATAGCTTAAGATAAATTCATGTATAGAATAAATAAAAAGATGAATTAATAGGTGCAACGGGGAGAAAAGCGTGCACGGGGACAAAGGGGGGCGCCCCATTTCGCGCGATATAACCGAATTACACGCGGGCGGAAAGCCAATTTTAAATAAACATGAACCTAAAGTTCACACAAAAAACAATTCCCAATACTATAAATCAATTTCTAAAATAGACCACCAATTTACATTTGGTTTATCAAAAAATATACACATTCCTAGAGTTTATTAGACAAACATTTTATTTTTGTTTATATTTCTGTGCATACGAGTAAGTTATTTAAATTTCAATAGCCATAGAAAACGCGCATGGGGTAAAAAAAATTAAAAATTTAGACGTTATGTAAAAGTAAGTGGTTAAACTACTTCTTCTACGAATTTTCAGAAATCAATTAAAATAATTACCACAGCCAGTAACACGACAAGGATCGGACATAGCAGGTTGATAAGCAGCGCCAGAACCGCTCTCACCAGCCACCACACTCCCACTACCACCAGAACGCTGGCCAGCATTACCTACGAGAGATCTCGGACATATTAATCGTTTATTAGACTTTGCTTTTTTAATTTAAAGCCGAGTCAAAACCGATTATGGGATATTAACTTCAAATAAAAACATAAACAGACCTGTGCTTCTTCATGAGCCTGAAGCCAGGATTTAAAAGCAGTTATAACAGTCTTTGTTCCACCATCGCATATTTCTGCACATGGACCTCTTGACATTGTGAACTAGAAGATTCGATGGAATTTTAATTCAATAATATATCAGTCAGAAGGGAGTTGTACGTTTTAGTGACAAATTTTGACAAAATAGAATAACACTAAAATTTAATTTTCCTCTTACTGTATGACCTAGGACGGTTTTCTGCCAATGACACTCTTCAGACGCATACATTCCACAAGCCAGCTTATCAATCACCTTAGTTGCCAAGCGCAATCTATCTAGTCTTCTATTTATTACAAAACGTCTCCCTGGATGTTTTATTACATTGAATTTATATTTGTTTATAAGAGCCGTGTCATCCAAAGCGTTGAAGCTATTTTTGTGGCAGTAAAGAAGGGTGAAAAACTGATTTTTATTTTATTGAATCTAATTTTCTATTAACATATCACATATGATAAAAGCCAATTCATTTTGTTTCCGATGATAAGATTCTAACACAAAATTTTTAAAGATCAAAAAAATTATCTATCTAGCAAAGATTTTTCATAACTCTAACAATAGATCAATCATCCTATTTCTATGATATTAAAATCATGTCTATAATAATTTCCTTTTCATTTATCAATAATAATTTAGCTAGTTAAATTTAACAACGTCGGTTAACGTATTATTTGAGAACATAAATACATGAAAATATGAATAAGAGAGAAAAATATAAAAAATAGAGAACAATCTATTTCCTTTGAAATTGTCTATGTTATATATTTTTTTCGGCTTCTCGCACTATGAAGAGAATAAAATTTTAAAAATACTGTATTCTAGTTTACAATTAACGAATTTATTTCGTTTCAATTCACATTTTTTGTTTAAACAAATCATAAGAATACGAATGTAATTATTAAATGTCAGAGTCATATAAAAATGAAGGGGGTATTAAAGTACATTGCAAAATAAACTAACCTGCTCTTTGAACATTGGACATTGCACTAAATATTTTTCACCCATTTTTTGAAAATTAATTCACTACAAAACATGTTTCACATATTTTTATGCTTCAACTTTTACGGATAATTTAAAACTGATAGTTATGACATTCGTATTGCAATTTTTATTTTAATTCGACCATAGCCTTGTAGAAAAAGTATTATTAATTAATCAAAAACGTTTTTAATCAAAATTTCAAATTGTTGTTCTACAGTCCTTTAAATTGAATCAAGCATTATTTTGGGTTTCATTTTTAATATTATAATATAAATCAATTTCAATATCATAAAATATATCTAACAAGTTACATAATACAGTTGCGTATAGAAAACGTGTTATTAGATGAAAATTTCGGTACAACTTTTTTGATGATTTTAATGCTGAATTAGTTTAGAAGAAATTAATGATGAAAGACATTACAGCATAATTTTATTTTTAATATAAAAATGCCAGTAATTTCCATTCTGTTTTATTAAAATTTATGTTCCGTACAATACATTCTTTGTTAAAAGAGCTAATATAAAATTACAAAAAATTACGTGGTGAGGCAGGTTCATTCGACTCGGTCCCGATAGTGATACGACGGTGACGTCACGAGTTGCGTTTTGGTCGTCAAGGGATGCCATCATTATCTTTGTTTACTCTTTTACGGGATCCTTAATGATAATGGAAAAATGTATGTCTTTACAGACAGTATGATTGCTCTTGGCTGGTTCCACGGAGAAACTAATAGATGGATCAAGTCGTGGCTACCAAGATCAAAAAGATTACTGAAGTTATTCCACCCTCATGTTGGCGTCATATGGAATCAAAGCATAACATAGCAGATTGTACAACGATTGGAATGACCGCTGCACAACTAAAATGGCATTTTTCCCCTAGACCCCTTCCCTAGGAAGCCCCAAAAACTTAAAAAATATAATTCTAAAAATATAGAAAGCAAATTAGGCCCTCCCCCCGATATTTAATGCAAAGGCAATTCTTCTAACTTCAGTGTGTACGCAGCCCTAAACGTAAACAATGCATTTGTATTTAAAGTAATAAACGTATTCTATTTTGATGAGGAGCACAGCTGTTAACCCTTGCTGCTGTTAGATAGATATCACAATACATGCTGTCGTTGCGAAATAAAGAAAGCGTACTACGACTTAGCTACCTAAACTCCTTAATAATGCAACGTTTATATGACATTATTATAAGGACAGTACAAAAATATGAATTTGAAGAGGAATACCAACGTTTAATTAATACTAAAAACGTTATCCAAAAGAGTTAATTATCAAGCCGTTCCCCCTATATAGGCAATAAAATGAACTTATGAGAGTTCAAGGAAGGCTCAATAACTCACTTTTAATTTAATCCGTGAAATATCCGATCATACTTCCAAGTTATAGCCGCTTAACTAGTCTTATTATATCTGAAGCACAAACATTGAAGCTTTGCGTGGCGCCCACAGTGAGATACCTACCTCAACATTAAGTGTCGACAAAGGTACCGTAGCATCGCCAAGGGCTACTTCGTGAGACTCAATATTCCGAACGTACCTAAGTGATAATAAATGAAGTGACCATGTGTGTAGTGTAATGAAACAAAATCGGACCAGACCTTTTAATTTGATATTAATCTGTATCCTTTCTCCAATCTGTATCCTTTTTTCTTTTGGAGTGGCTAGTAGGCACAGTGTATAAACTCGTACATGTTTTATTTAATAAATCAGTGTAAAAACAACACTTTTGTAGTTCTGTTTCTTACATAACTCCTTCATTTATTATATGTGTCGAAACAGTTCCATATAAAACAGATTTGATTGTTTGAAAAGGAGATTGAATTTTGTTTTATTTTGTTTGAAAATTAATATATAAGAACGATACAACTGACGTTGTATATTTTTAATATTTTCACTTTAGCAAGTTTGTGCATTTGTTATCATTGTAAAAAATTTTGTCACTGCAATCTATTATATTTATTTTAAAAGTCATTCTTAATTTAACAAAACTTTAAGGACTCTCCTAACAAAGCCAAAAAATGCCAAAAACATTTGTTTATTCTAATCTAAACATCAAAGAACTATGTGGTCGAAGTTGTTTTGCTTTGCATCCAATCGAATTATATTAACAAAGTATCGAATAAAGAATCTTTGCCATGTTCTTATTTCCTTCAAATCGTGCAAGTATTTAGCCTTCCGTATCGTAGATTCAATATAAGTCTACTTCAAATTATAAAGCAAATGACTTTTACTTTAAAAGAGTCTAAAATTTACATAAATATAATTTAAGCCTAACAAAATACCCAGTACCCGTAAAAGTTTTGTACCCGAAAATAAATAATAAATATATATAGTGGGTAATGGCGAGGAAACACAATTACTCTAATAGTTGGCAAGAGGAGTGGAACTTTGAATTTGCATTAAAAGGTCAAATAAGCAAAGTTGAAGTAAGGCGATCGTGTAGAGAACATTTAAGAATTGGCACAGAGCCAGCAACATGTTAGGAACTGTCTATCGTCTATAAATTATGACAGAAAAAGTCATTTTGGTATAAATATTTTAATTGTCATATTTCGTTTGTTTGTAGATGTGCCTAGTTGTATTTTTTGTTTCTTCTCTTACGAGTCGTTACGTACTAAAAGAAATTAAAATCTTACGACTTTTATCTTCCACTAAAGTAGCTTCGACTTAAGGAAAGATTTATTTTTTTTATTAAAATGTATTTCGCATTTCTTCATGAATTTTATTTTTAAACAGCTTGTTGAATTTTCTAAATACTTTTGTGTTCTATGCGTTCTTATTATCGTTTTGCTGTCTATATGTTCCTATTACAGAAATAAAGCTATATATGTACATTTAATAATAAAGATTGAAAATTTAAACTTAATATTGTCTTTTTGAAAATATTTATAAATATGTATACCCATGTTAGGCTTATTTAAATTTATATAAATATACAGTGAAAAATAAATCGATACGAGGAGGGCATTCAAACCCGCGACCTCAGGGAAACCTTCCCGTCGCTCTACCAATTGAGTTACCATATCGCTGTCCGTCTTGGTGAATTAAGCATTCTATATATGATTGTCTTTATCGGGACGGTGGTGACAACTATTAGGCTTCTTTCAAAAATCCTAACCAATGTTTCTGACTTTGCAGTATAGATAAACATCAAAAAGCCATGCCACTACCGAAATTCATGTTTGAAAACATCTAAAAACATGTATAGCCATGTTAAGCTTATTTAAGTTTATAGTATAAATATAGAATGAAAAATAAACCGATGCGGGCAGGGATTCGGCGATGGTTACCAGCGACGATGCTTAATTCACCGAGAAGAACAGTGATACGGTAGGCCAATTGGTAAAGCAACAGGACAGTTTCCCACAGGTTGCGTGTTCGAATCCCTGACCGTATCAGTTTTTATTTCATTCTTTGTGTATATAAATGTAATATTGTCTCTTGTATATGAAAAGCCAACGTTTAACGTTAGCCAACGTATAAACAAATATTTCCTAAACTATACTATTTTACAACGTCATATGTGACATAAAATAAACATCATATTTTGCAAATACAGAATGGTAAAATAATTGCTTTTGGTAAGCAAATTGACCCTGAAATTGTTTGTCATAAGACTTTCTGTTTTGTTGGACTTGATATTGCCAAAAGAAATATCAAACAATCCCTTTGGAAGATGTTCTGGTAAAGTAAACCATCTTTTAATTTGATCTTAATTGTAATTTGTATAAGATTGACATTTCCTTAACGTAACGTTGTCCTAACTTTTTCTCGACAGTAAGCAGTACGACATTTGAAAGAGGGGAATTAAAATAGATAAAAAGAGTTTGGAAAATCTTTTCTTTTAATAGACTTTTTATGTTAAATAACAATTCATAGGCATTTTAAAGAACCTTTTCTTTTTCATTAAATATTTATATACTATATTACTACTAATTTAACATATGATATCAAAGATTCTAGCTGCTCGATACAAGTTACTGCTGTTGAAACAAAAATTATCACACAAAAAAAACTTAATAATAAACTTACTCACCACGTAAATCGCAATAGCAATTTGCAAAAAATAAATAAATAACATAGAAGATGCCTAAACCTTTGACTCAAAAGTCAGACCTAGGAACCACGACACCAAAGTGTTACCAATTTTAAAGGTAGTCATACAAAACACCTCCAAACATGTGAATTATAAGCAAGCAATTTATAATAATTAAGCCTTCATTCAAACAAAATCATTTGTAAATCTGTAACGCGTTTGTATATTGAAATAGTTTAGGTATTATGATTTTTTCGTTGTGGGCCGAGGGTACAAACGTGTGTCAAATTGTGATATATCATCCAATATTTTCTAAAGTATTCTGTTCTCCTTTTAAAAAATATGAATTTAATTTATTTATTTATTATTACTTATGATAACTTATAATATTTAAAATGTAATAAAGTAAAAAAGAAACGTTCTAAAAAAGTTTTCTAGGTTTAACTATACCTGGAATACGGAATACGGAAGTAAGTCTATTTTGAACATTTTTTTTTAATTTCTTTATTTATCTCGTCAACATTATACTTTACTATTATATTACAATAAGTTTTTCATGAAACTTGCAGCGAAAGAAACTGTTTGTCTATATTCCTTCAATGTTCAATAGTTTAAATGAAGTCCTTTGATATTTTGTACTATTAACATTTGCTTAATAGTTACTTCTGTGGTCTCAATTTTATTTATTTCTGATTAGAAATACTATATGAGAGGAGTCTATGAATGTGACCCGTAGTAATCAGAGACAGAACATTATTTCGCCGCAAATTTCAGTACTGTATTTTGATTACGGCGTTACGTTTTAAAGCATATTCACTATATTCACAACTTTTAATAAAAATAGCATTTTGTGACCCTAGTGTAAACCATAAAATATTGTTTTATAAATAAATCATTTATATTTCTCATAAAAACTAGAACCGTTCTGGGAATAGGCGTTGTGGGAACTCTGTAGAAAATGTAGTCTATTAATTTAATAATAATACAATTTGTCTATACAAACGAATTGTAAATAAACAAATAACAAGTATCTTAGATAATGAACAAAGAAGTTGATTTCAATTAATAGTTTATGTTATTTTTACGGTTTGTATATAAACAATGTTGAATAAATAAATATTAATAAATATTTTTTTTCTAAAAATGTTGTTATCGCACTGAAAATTTCCGCAGTGTTGAAATGTTGGCCAAGAAACATTTAAATTCTAATAATTATCAAAAACAGTAACTAGTGAACAAAATTCACTCTATAACTGCGTAAATTTTTTGGATCCATTAATAATTCAACGATTTCCCGAGCAAGCAGTTATATTTATAATCAATTTAAGAATACTATTCTTACATAATTTAACTAATTTTATGTACACGCATCGTCGTCACTAATTGTCTTTCTTCGTTTCATTATTTACAAAAAATGCAATTACAATGGAAAAACTCACAATTATTTGAAAACAATAAAATTATTTCGGATATAGGTACAACCTAGTCTACTTATATCATCTATTCAGTTTTTTAATCATCCCCAGAGAATATTTTACCATCATTTTACGGCTTATAACATGAATATTGTCTTCTCTCTCTCTCTCTAGATAAACTTTATTTAATACGATGTATATGTATATAGACTTGGTAACAAATATGCAGCACTTTCTCTCACATGTTGTTGACTCCGATTTTTGTGTGTCAACAATCCAGAATTCTGAAAATTGTTGTATGTTGAATTGAATATGTTGAAAAACATATTGAAAATTTGAGTGTAAGTTCATTTCATTGATTTAGTTTGATCAACATCTGCTTATATTTAATGTTCTGTTATCCTATAACAGTGATACAAATAAAAACATAGTAATACATATGATCTAGTAACCTTTCACGTTAAATAATTTATTGGTATTTCAAATGCATTGAAATGGCTATAGATATTTTTTTAAAATGGATCGAAATTTCCAAATTATTATATTAATCAATGAGTAAAATCATACTTTTTAAATAGTTATATTATGGCCTACCTAAATGACATTAGTTTTAAACTAGAATATTATGTACGCAATATGGTTGCTAAAATAATGTAATGAAGTCTGAGTGGTCTACTTTTAAGTAATTCTATTAAAGTGATCGGCTAGTGAACAGTTTCAAGCGTGTTTTACAGATTGCTTTCAAAGTTATAAGGACTAAGACTGTATAGATATATCAATAGATTAAATGCTTCGAACATGTTTCCATTGTACTTGCATTAAAAATTCAAATATAAAATTCAAATATTTTGAATTCAATATTTTGCATTAAAAATTCAAATATAAAATTCAAATATTTTAAACTTTCTTATTTAGAGATACAGCATATATTCAAATAACAAATTGCTATCTACGGACTACTAGCAAACATACGAGTATATATTTATCTACAATTTAGAACATATTGAATTCAACATATAGTTTAACTTATAAATAAAATCAATTTTATATAACATGCAGTTACCTGTATATTATAAGCTGGAAAATACTTATCAACAATATCTATATTAATATATTTTTAAGTTATTATAATTAGCAAAAAAATCACAAAATAATTATGAAGACATATGTTTTAAATATGGGCTTTTTTATACATTGTTGTGTATTTTACAAATATTACAATCGCAATAAAAAGGTCTACTTAATAAATTTAATAACTAATCAGGAATATAATGTTTTTTTCATACTGCTCTTAGGCTATCGTCGTTATGCGGAAAAACAAAGGCACTCATTATTGCGGCCGAGTTCATGTTTCAAAGTAGTAGAGTTAATGTTTCATATTTCTGTCAGATACCTTTCAACTTTCTAGCAAATTACTAGACATATTAGCTTAAGAAAGCGCTTAAGTAACTAAATGGAGTTACTCATTCACTCAAAGTCGAACTTAAATGTTGGTACGAAGTATTAAGTCATAACTTACAAACTTCAAAGTATTTTAAGATCTATTTACATTTAACGCTGTATAGTTTCTTCCATTTACAGTGACAGAATAAGTCATATTTGATATGCATATTTAAATCTAAAAAATCTATTAAATTATTTTTTATTTATTTATCTATGAATCACAGTACAGACTAGAAATACCACGAATTGTACGGTATGAAACAGTTCCAGATAAATTTCATTTGAGCACAATTATTAACACGTATATTTACTATAGGTGTTTTAAAAATATTAAAAACTTTTAATCATATTAATTATTTTTCAAAAGCCGATTATTGAGGTTGTATTTAACGATATCTTCATCTTCAATCAAAACATATAGGTGAGGCCTTTATCTAAAACTGTTCCTTATGATAAAATTGGAATAGAAATAGTCTTCGTTTGCGGTGTATTAAACCGTCACTTCTTCAGTAAAACGGCTTTTGTCATCCAAATTAATAACTATTGCATGGGTTCTCGCATGACCCGATCTCACACCGCGAATGGTCTCGGTACTACTTGGATTGGATTTAATTTCACTCCTGTCACTTTTCCCAATACCGTTTGTAATGGCGACCTCTTGGGGGAAAATATCACTGCATCCAGCATCACCAGAAATTGTAAAGACCCCGTTTTGTTCCTCTTCTTTGGTTTTTTCATTAAAATCTGTTCTTTTTTTTGGAGAATCTGTTGTTATGTCTGTTTGGCTTTGTTCAGCGTTACTGTTCTCTACACTTTTAGTTGAGATAAAGTTCTTTTGCCGATAGGCTGGCGGAGCTTCAAAAGGTAAATCTCTTCCACTACTACTTGACTCTTCTCCAGGTGTCACTGTACACATGAGTCTCCCAGCCACTGCACTGAACACTGTATTTAGCTTGAGTGGAGCAGAGTCAGTAACTCCTGGCTTTCGATCATGTTTACTGACAGCATCTTGCATAGTAGCAATAACGTTTGCCAGATGAGCATTGACACCACATCGTTCGCGAAGTTTCTCGAGCTGGTTGCACAATTTTTTAAACTCCTCCTATTGACATATTAATGTTTAATTTTGTGATTGTACATACCTACTTTGATCCATAAAAATTGCAATATTTGTAATTATATAATTAAAACGTATTTATAATATGTAATATATTATAAATACGTAAAACTTGCACCCTAATGGTTTTAAAAATAATAATAGTTGACATGATATGATATATAGAGACATTTTAAATGGAAGGAGTAGTTCATAAAATTACTAAATAAATGTCATTTGGTAAGTTTTATTATGAAATCAGATTTTATATATATTTAAGGAAGACATTACTATTTACCTCAAGATCCCTTTCCGTCATATTATCACAGAAGCGTGTGCTCCTGTTTGTGGTCATAGTGTACGTGGAGTCAGCGGGCCTCGACCTAAATTTGCCGGTCTTTTCGCGATCGTCTTTACCATGCCCACGAAATACCATATATGCCTGCAGAAACATTTTTAGCTGTACAGTAAAAACGTTATGATGCTTAATTTTACCTGGTATGAAAGGTAAACTACTACCATGTGAACGTCCACAAAAAAAATGATAAGTTTATTAAGAGACATATTATAATGAATCAAAGTAAACTAAATATAAAAATATTTACAATATTAATAAATAATATAAATGGTATAATGTAAAAATATTTTCTCATTACTTAAAATCTTCATTTTTATATTCCGATGAACATAGCATTTTCTATTTAGATGAATTCTTTATACAAAATGTTAACAAAACTATCTTTATTTTTATTCGTTATAATATTATTTGTTATTATTACAAATAGACATTTTAATCAAAATCCAGAACACTTTCGTAATAATATTTGTATCATAAGCGTAAGCAATCTTTATGATTCTATGATTCTTCTATGATTGATTATAATAAATATATATAATTAATATTGTGAATTTCATAATTAATATTGTGAATAATATTTTCGTCTCTATTTATCTGAAGTAATAAAAGTTATTTTGCAAATGTTTAAAAAATAAGCCTAGTTGTATATAAGTATTAATATTACAGTTACAATTTATTTAAGTATCTTATTAACGACCTAAATATTAATATCATATGGTCTGGGTTTTAACAAAATTGTTATTTAATGTTTTCATTGTGAGCTACATACAATTTTAATATTTCGGTTTCATATTATAAGAAAAGCAATTGACAAGAACATCTAATACGACTCACCTTACTTCCAAAAATAAAACACAGTAGCAGAGTAACAGTTAGTTGCGTGTGACAGAAGAATATTATGTATAGAAGATCAGGGTTAGCTGGGGATTGGAGGAACAACCTGCAAAAATATTGTCTTTTAATAACAAGAAATAATAATATATGTTTAAGTTATAGTTAGAAGTAGATTTATACAATATACGGATAAAATCTATAAGATTGGGTTTTTTCTCCGCTTTGCATAAGCACTAGTGCAAGAACATTCAATGGTGTGGTTCATTTTCACGATTCCAAAGAGTAGACCCATGAAGAATACCGGTAATACATTCAATACATACTCTTATTACTTTTATTTAAATTTACAATTATCCATAGCATTAACTATTTCAGTCACAGTCATAACGGATATGTAAAATGAAATTGGAATTCAAATAAACTGATGTACCGAAAATAATTAACTGCGATACAACTAATTCCATGATGCTCTCACATTAACATGGCCTTAAAGTCATTTTAAATTTAACTTTTAACATTTAAAATAATAGTACCTAACTATAAGTATATAACAATCGTTACTTGTAGACAAGTCATTAGACTTGTCTTCAAGTCTTCAGTTTTTAAACAATAGGAAAGTGATAAAATTTTTGGCAATATATTGTTGAAAAAAAATCCATTGTCTAAAACTGCTATTTGTCTAAATTTAGGCACTTATTTAGTGAATATACCTAATAATTATATAACGTCTTTTGCCACTATATTAATAATTATTATAAATTCTTAGTGCTGTCCAACTCACGATATAAAAAATGTTATACAATGCAGTTAATACACGATTTATATTGATTTCACACTTTGCTTTCAATGACCACACTGTTGTCTTTTAATGTTAAAGTTTTATTTTTAAGTTATTTACCGTTTTAGATGTCACGGTTCTATGTTTATTTTGTTAATACCTACTGATTTTTTGTTACTTGTTTTTTTTAAAGTATTATATTAATTTATTTAAGGACTATCTAAATAAAAGTTTGTGATAAATATAGATATAATAATGCTATATAATATATATAAAACGACATATATTTATTTATATAAGGATTTAAATTTGTTCTTTTTATTTAATATTTATTCGTCCAGAATATTTATATAAAAGTTTGTGTTGCAAGAAAACTCAATAATATGTTATTATGCATTCGTTATATATTTTTAAAGTGGTTCAACATTTCAAATAAGGTAATTTCTTTACGCAAACAGTTATGTAATGCACCTTAGTAATATCAGGGGCTTGCACTCTAATATCTTAACTGTCCATCACCACCTGGAGACAAAGCAGCCGCACCTGTTCTTCTTGACGGAGACGCAGATACAATATCCTCTGAGCACTGCGCTGAAATAACCTGGTTACACGTTGGAGCACAACTTTCGCTCACGTGCAAAAGTCTGTGTGTATGCGGGGAACGACCTCTGTATCCAGCGTCTCCATCAATACCTTTCAGCACAACTAGTTATACTGGGGGACTTTAATGCCTGTCGTCAGGACTTGCTCTTCTTATACCAGAAAACTGATTATGCTGAAAGAGAAGCGCGGCATTTTGCGTTGTCCTTGGACCTCTTTCAGCTGGTGAAGCATGCAACGATGGTACCAGGTGAAGTAGGCCATACAACCAATGGTCTGGACCTTCTGCTGCTGTATCGTGTAGAAGTCACCTTGCTGGTGAAAACTGTGCACTGTCTTTTGAAATCTATGTTATATATATTCCCAACCAGCTTTTGCACCTCATGGTTTAAGACGATTATGGAAATACAAGTCAGCAGATTGGGATGCGATGCGGCACTTTTTGCGTCTATCCTAGGTTTGCTTCTCTTCTTTGGATCCGTTGAGTTGCGCGGATGCCATAACCGATGTGGTGCATTTGGCAATGGAGTATTTTATTCCTTCTGCTGACGTACCTATCGGTGGCAAAGCTCGCCCATGGTTTAATGTCGAATGTGGTCATTATTATTATTATTTCTATCGGGGACGTCCACTGCCGGGCGGACGATCCACCCGCGTTAAATGCTGGTCACTTCATCCATTTCCCCATAATGATATGGATATACCAGCGGTCACGGTTCCCCTTTGAATTTTTTGGTTTCTTTGCAAAATCTTATTATGTTTTCTTGTTTTAGTTGTCCTAGGTCTTCCTTGTCTAATATGTCCGATCCCATTATCTCCCATCTGGCCATCGAGCACATGGGGGACTGAGCGAGTAGGTGGAAGCTGGTTTCTTCGCTGTCCATGCACTCAGGACATATTGGATCTCTTGTCACTCCTATCACCGTCAGATGTCTATTAAGTCGACAGTGTCCTGTGATTACCTCTATGATAAGCCTCATGTTCGCTCTGGATAGTCTTATTAATTGGCTTGTCTTTTTCTTGTCCATTCCTTTAATGAAGATCTTGGACTGTTTCATGCCCTTTGAGGATTTCCATCTTCGGTTGGATTCTATCTTAATGCTTTGGTTGATTACTCCTTTGGTGATTCTATGTGGGATCGGCAACCTTGGTTCCGGTCCCACCAGGTTGACATTCGCTCCATCTCTGGCCAGTTTATCCGCTATTTCGTTGCCCGTGTGGCCCCTATGTCCGGGAAACCAGGCTAGCGTGACTTCGGCTTTCCTGGTTATCTCCTTCAATGTGTTCTTGCATTCTTTTACAATTGCCGAGATTGTCTCTGCTTTGTTGAGTGCTTTCAGCGCTGCCTGACTATCAATATAGATGGTAATCTTACCTGTCTCTGTAAGTTTGTTTACCATATCAGCGCATTCCATAATGGCATATATTTCCGCCTGAAAGACGCTAGCAAATCTTCCTAGCGCTATTGATCTATTGATTTCTTCCCCGTCTGCGCATTTTATATGCACTCCGGCTCCAGATAGCTTCGTTTTTTCTATTCTTGAGCCGTCTGTGTAGCATATAGTGCCCTTAGACTCTATCATCCAGTCTCTCTGTCCTATATGTATCTTATATATTTTGTCAAAGATCCTTTACTTCTTTATGAGATCATTGTTGGAGAGGATCATTGACATTTTCCTTTCATATTGTCTATTTATATTGGCATGACCCTCATTGGTGTTTTTAGCGGTCCATTGTCCAGTACTCTTTAGTTTAAACCACTGTTCAGCTGCTCTCCTTTTAATTTCTATATCCAGTGGGTTTAGTCCCATCACGATTTCCAGTGCAGCTGTGGGTGTTGTCCTCATCGCACCGGTTGTCATGAGGGCCACTAACCTTTGGAACTTGTCTAGTTCTTGTTTGTTTCTTCCTAAGGCGGTCCTGTGCCACCAAACCAGGGCACCATGTAGGATTCTTGGCAATATTATTGCTCTGTATATCCATAGTACCGTCGCTGGTTTGATACCCCAGGTTCTGCCTATTGCCTTCTTACACGGCATCATAGCTATTTTTGCTTTTGAGCATGTTTTGCTAATTTGCTCGTTGAAGTTTAATTTGCTATCCAGTGTTACTCCTAGATATTTTATTTCATTTTTCATTTCGAATGTGGTCATGCTCAAGACCAAAAACATTCGGCATATCTCGATCGAATCGCTAAGAATAGCGAAAAGCTCTCTGTCAGATCAACTGGCAGTCGAGCTTTCTGGTCTCTTGGCAAACCGATCGAGTCGAACTTTTGCTAACCCTCACTGCCTCCTCTGCTGAAGCCGGATGGATCCCTGGCCCACACAGCACCAGAGAAAGCGAATGTATTTGCTTCTTTGTTTGTTGATAATTCGCATCTAGACACTGGCAATGCTTCTCCTGCACATCTTCCTCAGCAAGAGGTATGGAGAACATCGTGTCGTTTAGATGTCAATACCTTCTAAGTATGTAGTACTATTAGTTACGTTACCTTCTAGGTATATAGTACTACTAGGTATGCGCCTAAAACTAGAAGGTAACGATCTCTTCAGTGACCGACAGTATGGGTTTCACCGTAATAGGTCTACTGGGGACCTCCTAGTGTATTCTACACACATTTTAGTTGAGGCCATCGCAAAGAACGGAGAAGCGGTCGCCGTCTCTCTGGAACTCTCGATGGCATTTGACGGGGTCTGGCATTCGAGCCTTATAAGCAAGCTTTCAGCATACCGTTAATATCCTGGTTTGATCGGCTGGGTAACGGACTTTCTGAGCCAGAAATCTCTTCGTGTAGTTGTGGACGGGTGTTCCTCAAAACCCTTGACAATAAATGCCGGAGTGCCTCAGGGGTCCCTTCTTTCTGCAACTCTTTTTCTGCTGCATATTAACGATCTGTTGAAGCCCGGTATCTTTGGGTATGCAGACGACAGCACAGTTGTAAAAAGATATATGTCGAATACTGGGGCTAGTAGAGATCAAGTACAGTCTGTAAGAGAAGCCATGGTGCAACGTTTGAGTGATGAACTTTAGGCAGTCTCCGCATAGAGCAATGCTGCTGGAGAATACAGTGATCGGTTTCAGTTGTTGGGCTTTGAGATTTCCTCGAAACTCAATTTTGGTTGGTTCATTGAGTTCAAACCAAGAGTAGCACCAGAAAAGCTTGCTGTTCTTGGAAAGGTCCGACAGTAATTTACACCGGGACAGCTACTTGTATTACACAAAGTAGCTGTTAATGTAAGAATTTTGCTTTATATTTGAATTTGCCGGGCATCTTACAAATTATTGAGGGTTAAAAGACTAATAAATTGACTTACTGCCAGACATCTATATCTCGTCTTTCCGTGAACACAATTGCTGCAAAATCATTCGAAACGTCTGGTAGTATTAAAAGTTTGTTATACAAATTTAAATCCAAATTAAATACGCAAGCTAGATTCATTAAAACTTGTTTTGTGTTTAGTTTAGGTTGGACGGTTAGTTAAATTAAATTATTATAATAAATACAGCATATCTACCTTAATTAAATGTGTTTAAAAAAATTTATGTAACATGACTTTGTTGCCGAAGTAATTGTTATTTTTTTTAATAAAAGCAAACCTTACATTGTAAAACCCCTTTTTCTAGGAATAAACAAAATTGTAAAATGTTTACTTTTTTTAAATTTGTATAGTTTAATATCGTTTTTGTATTAAAGTTTGGCATGCAATAGAACCTTGAAGACTTACATGGAAATATTAAGAAAAACGGAGAGCAGAAACTCATTGTAAATCGCCATGGAGATAAATCGGCTCTCGTTGAATTCGGATGGCGCTTTCCGCACCATGATGCATAGCCGGATGCCCCACATCAAGAAAATTACCTCCACTGAAAACAACTTATGTTATCTTGCTTATGATATTAAAATAAATCTTATAAAATTAAACAACATAAAAAAGCAAAAACTGTATTCATGTAATAAAATGTCTAAGAGTTTGAAAGAAAATTACAAACCAGACTAAGAACATAAGATTCAACTAAGACTAAAAATATAAGAGTTCATGCAAGATTTTATTAATATTTATGTTTTTTTTATGCCATAACGTAATATAATAATATTATACATGTTATAGTTTTAGTATGATTACAGAGTTTTTTTTGGCAAACCGCCTAACTCGATGTAAATCGTCTCCATGGTACCTTCACACTGAATATTTAACATGAAAAGAGTCTTACAAATAAGCTTATATTTATTTCTTAAAGTAATGATTTTGGTATAGATGAAGATTCAGCAAAATTAATTAAAATAAATAGTGATAAAAAATGTACATGTTATATATATACACAACACAAGCAACAAAAGCAAGAAATATATATAACAGTCTTGTATATATATATATACAAGACTGTTTTCTTATTAAAACGTTGCAATAATGCATCGCATTATTATTGGAAACTTTGAAGCTATAATGCACAACTATAGTAGATCTACTTTATGGGGATAGATTCTATAAAAAGACACCAAGGACAATCACGGACAGATTGCAGCATGGATTTCTCCCATAAGTTTAGATGACATACAATTTTGTAAAAAGTGAGTAGCCTAAGGGATTGGATTAAGATTCTATTTCCATCCTGACACTTCCATTTGTCGTACGTAAGTGATCGCTGGTATGGATTCCAATTGAAAAGAAATATAAATATATAAATTTACTAGCAGACTCGGCCACGCGTTGCTGTGGTTGCTAAGGTTTTGGATATACCTATTACATTGTAGTAAACTATTTAAGAAGTCACGGTATTTGAAAAAATAAAATTAAAAAAACCCCCGACCGCTAAGTAAAGGAAAAAATTTAAAATGCAAGTAAATTTATCAAGGCCAATAACGAAATAACAATATTTTGATATAAAATAATATTGTGACTTAAAATTAAGATGTAAGTTATCCTATGTTTCAAGTTGGATCAAACTACACATGGTGTGCAAATTTGATTAAAATCGGTTAAGTAGTTTAGGAGTCCATCGCGGACAAACAACGTGACACGTAATTTATATATATTAGATAAAGATTACAGCAAAAATTTATATTCAAAAGGTCTTTGTAACGGACCTCATTTTTAAATTGTCCACAATAAAATGACGATAAAATTAAGTAAATAGCTTTATTGGGGGGTTATTACAAATGAGATGATGGCTATGTAGGGAAAATGAAAATAAAGGTGAAAAGTGTATAAGAAAAGTTGCGAAGATGAATAAATGCTATTGATGTCAACAAGGAAGATCGTGTGTGTAAGTGAGTGGATAGAGTGCAAAGATAGTATGTGCATTTATATGTTTCAAATGTATATAGAAAATGAATTAATTTTAAAAAACAAATTGAAAAAATATGTATGAAAACTGTTACTAGAATATAAAGCGATAAAATAACTACCAGTACCGTCGTTAAAATTAATATCATATTCACTATTGATAATCACAATGTAAAAAAATAAAAAATAAATCTCGGGAAATACCTAACATCTCTCTTACCTACCAGAATAGAAGCAGAAACTACAACGAAGATATTTTTACAACAGTATTATAATAATTATGATACTTAATTATCTATATTCTTATTACTGAAAATTTAAATAAATCTACAAGTACGTACATGTAGTAAAAGAGTGATCCCACCAGTCTGTATCACACAGATAAGCTTTTAAGTCATCCCGCGTGCGGCCTACAATAACTGCGGGTGGTGCCACGAGTGTGCGGATACACAGCAGCATGCATGCCGCGCCAACTATGATGCCGATGCGCCTGAGCAGGTACATGTCTGATATCTTCACCGCCTTTGCTGACCTCACTTGGAATATCACTGATATTCTGTGAAATTAAAACTTTTTGGAAAACCCTAAAAAATATTCATTTCTTACATTCTAAGGTGCCGAAGCTCCATACCGGACATAACGATCAGGCAAAAAGCACGTACGATAAACTTTTTTCCTTTGATGTTCATAAGTTGAGTATGCCAGATGGTATTTACGTAATCGTAAAAACAAAATAATAAAAAAATTACTCAGGAGGTGATGCCGGTGCTAACGTGTTACTACTAGAAGATATAGGCTTCGACGCATTGAAGTCTGTCTCTGTTAAACCGATCCCTAATATGGCGATGGCTTAGATCCTGTTAACTAAGAACCTATAACCAATAGGTTATAGGTAACCAACCTCAAAAATAATAAGGATAATTATTAACCGCTAGGTCTATGTGTTGTTGTTTGTGTCTAATGTTTTGTTTTATATAGCGTAAAAGAACAGCCAAAAATTTGAAGTACACATCACTTTTTTTATGACAGAAGTAACCAAGGTACGATATTTTTGTAACACTAGAATAAACTGATATTGATGAGGGTTTTCTACAACTAATAACTACATATAGGTATAAATGTTTATTAATTTTAACAACAGGTATTATCATTACTATATGTAATTGTATATTCTGCTAACAACAATGTTACCGCTTTATCTTTAGACGACAGTTCTCATAATTCTTTTTTTTTTTCATTTCCATGTTTTGAAAGAAGCACATATAAATGCACAGAGTATCCCACAGTCAAAACCATTGCATATATATGTCTGTTATCTTTTGACATTAATAACATCCATTGCATATAAATATCAGAAAATTTCTTAAGCCCTCTTTACCGTCATCTTTATTTTGCCTAACTAATTTTCATCTCCGAAATAATCGCTTAAGACGTTTATACACGAAACTATATCCGCTTTAGGATAATAAGTAATTCTGAAACTCGGTTCTTAACTGCATCTTGATTATTTTTAAAAGTCCATGAATCGACTTGAACTGATTCATATACCTTATGTTGATTATAACATTATAATAGGCGACTTTGACACTTGTTTGATTAAAAACGATTCCATATCTAAGCACTTGTCAGACATTATCATTTCTAGATTTGTAGAATCTTATGTCGTCTAAAAACACTTACTTTTTTTCCTAATGCTATGGTTTACTACCAGTTTGCAGCCTTTGCATACCATGATCTAATATTTTCATGCTATAATATTCGTTCGCCTAAGTCTTAAGGTAAGATTCATTGTAGTTATGTATTGTAGTTAACAATGATGATAATGAAATGAAAATCTATCTATAAAATATAATAACAGAAAAAGATCCGGCGATTTAATATTTTTACTAAGAACTTATTGGCTGTTATTTTTTTGTATTGTCTAAATTAAAAACTGAAATAAAATTGTATTATATAACTACTGAAAATAACACTTATTATTTTAAAAAGTTCCGTTTTAAGTTGTATTTACCTCCAAGTTTTCAGCATTAAGGCTCCATATGTGAGACAGAAGCCGACTTCCCGCAGCCAGACCCTCGCGGTGCAGGTAAGACGCGAGGGCCGACCGTACATGACCAGCGTGGTGCAGTAGATCAGCGCTGCTCCTAGAAGGATCACGCGTAGAAGCGCGGGGCTCGCTGCACGGACCACCTACGGAATTCGAGTGATATGTGTGTTACTCTGAACATGTTATTATTATTGTATATATTTTTTTAAACACACGGCTGTCTTTAAAAATTGAATGAAAAATCTTTTATCAAACGTGTAAAAAGAAAAATAATTCCAAAAAAAAGAATAGTCGCAGTTTGCTTATAAATTTGAATAGTCAATTGATTTTTAAATGACTTGCAAAATAATAACAAAATGGAAAATTATACTCATTGTAATTGAGTTGGCCTTTCAAAAGTAATGGTTTTTCGTATATTAGATTGTGACGAAAAAAAAATATTTTACTTATAAGGTAGGATTTTTTTAAAGGGTATATTAACATTTTTAAAACTGGTAATCTAATTTTATTAACTAGATTTATTTAGCTATATTTATTAACTTAGAAATAATGAAATGTTTTAAATGTTAGACTTTCATTTCTTGCTTTTGTTCGTAGTTTGAAACAATGCAACGCAAGTGTAAGCATTTTACCGCCAAGATTCACTCACTTAGTTGTGGTGGAATTAACTTACATAGTGTTTTCTAAGGTTTTCACGAGTACTACACAATGAAACAAAGCTATTTTTACGGATTAAACGGATACGGACGTAAAAATTTTATTTTATAAAAGTTTTATTTCAATTAACTTACATGTTAAAATAAAAAATATATAACAATAAAAATGTAGGACTCACCCTCACATGTCCATATTTAATAGTGAAATAGACGATTACAGGAAGGCAGGATATTATGAAACAGGCAAGCGCGAAGATAGTGTTGCGGACAACCCAGTTTAGGGCGGCGACGCATGGGGAACCGTCATCGCAGGATTCGCAGCCTTCTGCGCACGGCAGACACTCGAATGCAAATATAGGTGAATATTGGCTTGGTTGCTCCTGTTTAATGATTTCATGAATTGAAATTTTTAAAATATATTTTCTGAATTTCTGAAATGTAGCACATTGAGTTTTATCATATAAAAAAATTCCATCTGTTTTATATTATTATTATTAGGGCAAAGACTAGGATCAAAATCTTTCGAGCAAGGTTTTGAATTTTTAATTAAAATCAGAACTTATACTTAAAAATAAAGTATTTTTTACAGCTAGGACTAATTGGATGTTTAAATAGCTGATAAGATATTTTTTTAAGTACAAAACTACATCGTGTAAATTGTTTTGTGGATACATGGAAACAAAAAGAAATCAAATAAATAAAAACATATTTTCTGTATAGTCTGCAGTAAATGTTTTTTTATTATTATTTTAAAAGGAAATTCAGTCCGAGACTTTCAATACTAACTATTTAATACCTAGGAGGCTGATAAACAATTGGAGGTAAAATTATAAAAAAAAACGTTTCTTATAATAATTACGATTGTTTAATATTACTTACAGAGAGATGCTTCTCGAATTCTTCTTCTATATCGCTGCCATTGTAAAAGCGGTTCTCTGCGGTGGTGTTGGGAAAATAAAAGCCTCGTCTACAAACGCAACGGTATGAGCCTCTGCGAAATCCTAGGCCCGGCACAGGGACGCACTGAAAAAGGGAAATGCGCTATATTGTGTTCAGATGACACTCATAGGTTGATATTATAAAAGAAGAGTATGAGTAAGCCCAATGAAATTATACTTAGATACTGATAATAAACGTGTATTTAAAAATATATTATTGGATATGTATTGCAATAATATATAGATACGTCACACTTATAAAATATGATTCACATTTAACACACATGTTATCATTACATACGTAAGCCTAAATTCGTTTACAAGTAATCTTTAAGGTCAATTTAACGTTACGTGAATAGTATTTCGTAACTTTATTTGTCATCTACTCGTAGTATGAAACTTACCCCTTGCATTGAAATAAAGATAAAGACGTGCCTCGTAAAAGAAAACAGGAAGAAACAAACTGTAAATTCTAATCTGTATAAGTAATGACATAAAACTGGTTTTAGTGATAGTAAGTAAGTAAGTGATAGTAAGTAAGATAGTAAGTAAAGAAGTTTAAATAATATAATTAAAAAACTTAATAACAATAACCAATTTAGTTTTAAAGTAAATTCCTAATTGAAATTGTGAATATGTAGAATAAATTGGATAATGTTTTACATCACTTATTCAAATATAATGAAGACTTTAATTTAGAGAGCACATATTTGCTTTTGCATGGGTACCTGATTTTATAGCGAGTGTACCGTATTTTTGACATTAAATTAATCATACATATTAAATTTTTTTGTAAATAAACATATTTCTATATGTAAATAAACATATAATTCTTATTTTTCATTGACGTACATACATTTGGGCCTGTTATGTTTTTTGTTGTTTTTATAATTAGTATTTTTTTTCACGAAAGTGAAAGTGAAAGTTTGTGAAGAATATTAAATATACTATTAAAAGAATATATATTAAAGGTTTTTTTCACGTGGTTGTAATTTTACCTGGAATTGAATGGAACTGAATAATTTGGGCATGATCATTTTGTCATTTATATGAATGGTTTAAAATAAAATATAATCAAATATTTCAAGTGATGCAACAAAATTTTAAGATCTAATTAAAAGGACCAAATTGGCATAAGGGTATCATTAACGATTAAATAATTCTTAGTATCAGTAATAGACCGCCTCCTAATCGAGGGAATGTTAGAACAATCGCGTTATTAATGCGCATATCCAATACAATGCATGTATTTGTATTTCAACAAAAATTGGAATGATTTCATATAGCGCACAGACGAAATAAGAGATACAAATTATAAACCATAAGCCATTTACGGTTAAAATGTTATTAAAATCTTAAAAAATTATAACTACCTTAAATGTGTGTGTGTTTTTGAAAAACCTAATTTGTTTTTAATGTTTAGAAAAAAATATATAAATATATCTATTATATAAATATATCTATATTATATAAATACCGTGTCATAAATAAAACACGTTTAAATAAATTGGATTATAGATATTTTATTTATTTAAAAATTATATTATTGTTATAACTTGTCATGAAAAATTAATGTCATTCCAATAAGCCTCTGTTCCTAAAGATGATTCGTGTTACGCCTATAATAGAATAGAGAGAGTATCGTCGAAATTACAAATTTTCATTCCGGTTCTTTGGTAGCTTTGAGAACAAAAGCATCAATGTCAGAACCTAAATCAATTTTGTATTCAAATTAATCCCCGAAAACTTACGCAACTAAGCCGATGACATTAAAGTTATTACTTTAACAAGTTATCAAATAGTATGATTGTATCAAAATAAAACTTAAATAGTACTTTTTATGTAATAATTTATATAAAAAAGTAATATTACTAATAAACATTCACGGTTAGACGTCCTTTCGGACCTCTTAAGTTTGTATATTAATATTATTAATATTATTTAAAATTATATCTACATATGTGCAAATACTGTTAAATTAACTCAATAACCTACCGGCATAGTTTCAATTGTACAAATTTATATTTAGTTAATTTATTAAATAAATAAATTATACTTCCCACGGTATTTTACAGTTTATTTTACAATGGATTCCATCAAAAATCAATAGCTGAACTAACTGAGCACTTCAACACTAAAATGATGGATTTTCAACAAAATCTTCAAAGTTCTACTCCCGCATCGAGTCCCAGTTCCAACTTAATGGGACAGTTTACTAATTTTCGAAGTTTCGTTTTATCAGAACTCCAGGCTCTTAAATTTTAAATCCAATTGCTTGATAAGCAATATGACCAAATAAAGATGAGAAGAAGAAGAAAAATGTTGATGTTGCATGGTGTTCCTGAAGCAAACAAAGAAAGTGTCTCTCCTGTCGTCTCCGAAATTCTTTCAGAACACCTAAAACAGTATGAACTGAATAAGGATGCCTTCAGCAGCTGCTATCATAAAGATCAAGGGCAGGATGATAAGCGTAGACCTATTTTTGTTAAGTTCCGGGATCTTTTCTTGAGAAATAGGATTTGGTTTGTAAAAACCTCCCTAAAAAAATCACAGTTACCGAATTTCTAACTAAAGCAAGACATGAAACATTCCTGGCTGAACGAATAAAGTTCCGTATCACTAAAAGCTGGACAAGAAATGGTGATATCTTTCTTGATGACTTCAACGGGAAGCGCCATCCTATTTCTTCAATGCCTGAACTGAAGTCAACTCCATGCAAGGTAGTCCACTATTTCAACTCATGAAGCATCCTCAGTTCCATTTCACAGCGTTCATGAGGCAGATGGGTAAGCTATTAACAGCACAAACTCTTAGATCGAAGAGAAATGTGAAAAAATAAACTTATTACAATCTGTGTTATGAAGCTTACAAGCAAAATTATTTTAATTTTCTATCACTAGCTTTCAGCTCAAGTTATGTATTTTAATGTTCTTTATTTCAAACATTATTGGTTATTTTTATATAAATACTCCCTTAAAACTTTTTAATGTAAATAGTTATGTTGTCGCTCATTCAGTAGCTAAAATATGTCAGATTGATAGTACAAATAAATTTATCAACTTCATGCCATTAAACGACATTCTTTATTTATCATCGCTGTAACTAAATCATTTACATTTCTTATATTTTGCCTGTAACTGCTTCATACCATCTTACTAATTATTTAATATACCTTTCATTGTTTATATTCGACTATAGTGGGTTGCTTTTTTATTTTACCTTTTAGCTGATAACGATTTCATACCATCTTACTAATTATTTTATATACCTTTCATTGTTTATATTCGACTATAGTGGGTTGCTTTTTTATTTTACCTTTTAGCTGATAACGATTTCATACCATCTTACTAATTATATAATATACTTTTCATTGTTTATATTCGACTATGGTGGGTTGCTTTTTTATTTTACCTTTTAGCTTGTGTAACTAGTTTTTTGTTATTAATTGTCAACTTGTTAAGTGAATGTTTATAAAAAACCGGTAGTTTATTGAACTACATCATGAAATTTAAAGGAAATAATATTTATTGTACTACGTATATTTTATAAGTAGTTGAACTTTCTTCTGAACTTATATTGGGTTTATTTAAAAAAAAAGATTTTATATATTTTGATTATATTATACAATATTAATTATTTTCATATTATGCACTCAAACAAAAGTTTTAATAGCAATTACTTAAACATATTTGACGATAGTTCTGTAAGTGTATCTTTGCCACTTAATGTCTTTATAGTTTTTACGTTTTGTACGTGTGGCGATTATTTTAATGTGATTAATTTTAACGCTCAAAACATCGTTTAAACTTCTTTAGTAATAAAACTGTTCATGCAATTCTTGCTGCGAAATGTTCTTTAAACCATGTATACCGTCTGTTTCCTTTTGTTTACTTGGATTAAATCTTATTCGAAATGACAGAATTGGCAAGGGTGTGGGCGACAATCTTCCCCCCTAGTCACATTGCGTTCACTGTGTTGAATAAGTCATCACCTCCCTACAACCAATTATCAGAACATCCTTTTATTTAAGTAGTTTTTGGTTAACTTAAAGTTATTCACGGTGTTTTCTACAGTCCTTCCCTTCATAGAAACTATCTTGATACATTTGAAAACCTTCTTGTAAAATTTTGTCTCTTTGCTGATCAAACTATTGTAAAGGGAGATTTTAATACATGTTTGTTAAAAGACGATGCCCGTGCTAAGCAGTTGAAACATATTGTTAACAGTTGTAACCTTAATTTCCTAAAAACCTCTGTTACACACTTTTTTCCTAATTGCATCCTCACATTATTGGATTTAATGATTGTGTATTCTCCTGAACTCGTAAACACACAAGCGCAATTTCCTATCGAATTCCTTCTTATCATGATTAAGTATTTCTCTTCTAAAAAGTTCGCCCGCCCAAATAAAAGCAATCTGTTGTTTTGCGACGTTCCTTATAATTTTTTGGTAATGCTAACTTCTTAAAAGATCTTAATAATATCGATTGGAATTACATTTTTAATGCACGTTGTATTGATGAAAAACTTATATTGATGAATATTTAATTCGTATATAGTTGATTTGTTTGACATATATGCTCCTCTCCGTCCAATAAAGTTGAAACATTTACCAGCTCCGTGTCTAACAAATGACATAAGAAAAATAATGTCACAACAAGGTGCTGCTAAGACCAAATACAAGTTAAGACCTACAGAAGGTAAGGAAAAAAGGTTTATTTTTTCTTCACTAAAAAATAAAAAAGGGCTAGCGTGTGGAAGTTTTTAAAGTCTTTTTGAAATTGGACCACAAAATTATAAGGAAAATTCTAACATACACCTTAACAGCTCCAAGAACTTCTTAACAATTCAATTCAGTCCCAATTCATATGATAAGCAGCCCGCCCTAAGGTTTATTCGACGAGTGCACACACTAGAGAGAAACTTTCATTTAACTACTGTTTCACCTAATGATGTTAAACAACCCATACGAGACATTATTTCGGATGCTATAAGATGTGATAGAATAAAGAGGAAAATGATTTTATTAACACTGGAAGCCGTCGCTGATGTCATATCTCATATATTGTAACGTAAGTAATTGGCGTAAAGCTTTAGTGGCACTTATCCAGAAAATCCGCACCCTAGTTCATTTGAACACTGGCGCCCAATATCCATTCTTCCTTTTCTTTCCAAAACCCTCAAGTGAATTGTGTATTATAAGCTAAGTACGTTTCTTCGTGCTAGTGTCATCCTAATTCCCTTCCAATTTTGACCTGGTCACAGTAGTACCTCAGCGTTAATTAAAGTCTGCGATGATATCCGTGTTGCTGTCGATAATAGAAATTTATCTATTATAGCCTGGCTTGACTTTAGTAATGCTTTTAATAACGTTAATCACGATTTATTGCTTACCATCTTTAAATAATTTATGTAAGTCCGAGTGCAGTATAATTGTTTCATTCGTATCTGAATGATCGTCACTAACATTCAAAGCTGAACAATAAATTACAAAAAAAATTACCACATAGTACCGGCGTCCTACAGGGCAGTGTGCTTTCTTCCATTCTTTTTTATTCTTATTGATATTGTCACTCTCTTTGTTCTGCTCTTACAATCTTTATGCAGATGACTTGCGAATCTACGTTGCACAAATCACACCAATTCCTTAGAATTCACTACTTGCGGTAGCGTCGGGAGTCGGGTTGCCTTCCTCCCTCAAATATGGCGGGGGGGGTAATGGCTGGCTCTTGTATTATGCTCGTGAACGGGTGCTGCTTGCGGTGACTGGTTGTGTGGCAGGCCGAAGATTTTTCTATTTTTTTTTTACTGTAATAACTATTTCATTTTCGTTGCCTAAAATCATTAGGTTTCATTTCCGATTGATTGCGACGGTTCTAGTTGTTCCAAAATTGCAATAAACATTAAAGTTTGTGAAACAGTGATCACAGTAACAAATAATATATCCGGCTGAGTTTTTTGTGTGGTTCTTCTCAGACCAGGACGCGTTTGGAACCCTTATAGCTTTAACATTAAGATGGAAAGTACTTTTACAGAAGTGCTTATAACGATAAATCTAGTATTCAGGTTGACGTACATAAGTGATCACTGATTATGATTCTAAGTGGAAAATATAAATAAATAAATAAATAAGTCGCAAAATATTTGTCTCTCTTAGTGGTGGAAATATTATTTACCTGTTAAAACTAAAATCTGTCTAGCCAACACCCTTCTTCTACCAATTCTAGACTTTGCAGATATATATTATCTAGATCTTTCTGAGGAACTTTTTAATAAATTAGAACGTTTGCAAAATATGTGCATCCGTTTCATCTTCGGACTGCGTAAATTAATACTGCAGTAAAGTTTTTTTAATAAATAAATAAAATAAATAACATTTCTAACAAATATTTAAAGAATAGAGTAAGGCATAATATATTATAATTAAACATCTGTAAGAAATTAATTATCATTATATAATTAATTGCATGCATTATACGTTATTGTTATATTATACGTTAAGATTTGTATTTATTTATCGCATTATATTACACTAAATGTGACAACTCATTCAGTTGGATTAATAACGGTATCAAATACATACATAAAACGTCCACAAAATAAGCTGTGAGCATTGATGGCTCTATAGACATTTTTCAAAAAGCAATTATAGAGATCATTCAGAAGTATATATCGTAGCTTTATTGGTCTGTCCATTATAAATGTTGATATTTAAACTTAATGTATACTTTATCAACTCAATTTTATTTTTTTTTAACCAAAACCCAATTTTATTGAAATTTTTCCTTAAGAGATATTTCATTTTACAAAAAAGTTATGTTAATGGGCAAAAAAATTAAATAATACAACATTAATAAGTTATTTAAAAGGAACCACTACATAGAGTTTGAATTCTCCAAAGTCTGAGTAATGGAGGAAGCCGAGGCGCATAGCAGATAAACTAATTATATTTTAATACTCTCCGACAATTTATGTGATGAAGTAGATTTTTAATCTATATGCACAATCTTAAGAAATCATCATTTCTTTTATTTAACAACTTGTTACACTGTTTTTCTGGAAATCTATATATATAAAAATGAAACCCGTTTTCCTTGGTCACGGCATCACCCGTGAATGGCTGGACCGATTTCACTAATTCTTTTTTTGTTGTATTTGTTATTATTAGGAGAAGGTTCTTACGTAAAAAAATATTAAGAAAATCTCTCAGAAATATTGAAAAATGTACATTTAATTTTGCATATTTTTAAAAACGCGAGTAACAAATGTCAATGTCATTCACAGCCATAGATTATATTGATGAAAGAACGTCGTATTGAGCTTAGTGTTTAAATAAAAATGCAAAGTTGTTCAATAGCGATTTGTAAAAATATTAGTGAAATTATTGAATCCTAAGAAATAAACACTATTATGAAAATATAAATTTTGTTTATATATTGTAAATAATTAAAAATTAGTAAAGTCATTTTCAGGAGTAGCAAGACCAGGGAATTATGGATTCATTTTTATATGGAGGATTCAGTTCAAATGGAATAGGTACTCATACCTAAGATAGGTCAGCTATACAAAATAAAGTAGTGCATCATTGCAACGCTAAGGCGGTACGAAGTTCGCCCGGTCAGCTAGTCTATTATAAATATTGGAATAAATTAGGAAATGTCAGAAACTAATAATCAAATTACCGTAAAGTAGATGTCCAAAAACGAATTCTTAGTCACTCTTAATACCTTGAAAGACTCATACTCACTCAAAAGACCTCAAAATTCATACAAGGAAGATTAAATATATATCATAGATATTAATACTAAAAGATTTGATATATTTTATGATTTTCCTCAGTCCATTGACTGTAACTAAATGCTACGTAACTTAAATATGTAATATATTTATCAAATAAAATATAGGCAAACCATTTTCTAAGTGAAATATAAAAATCTTTTAATATGAAATAACATTGAATTCAAATATGTAGCGACTTAAAAATTGCATTTGATAAAATAAATGTTTTGGATTGATTTAACAAAATCCCCAATAATTAGTAATATATAAATTCTCCTCCCAATTTAACAACCGTTTATAAAACGTTATTAAAAGAAGCTTTTAATCTTTATTATACGATAGAGACATTAATCCTTGAGGCACTTGGAATAATCTTCGTCACTCGTCGTCCCAAAACAGTTTTATCGATTGCCCTCTTAAAATGAGTATCCGTCTTGGTAACAACTGTTAGACTAAAGCAATTTTTCGGCTACGAAATAAAAGTCCCATGAGGAGCAAAATTCTTTAAGGGCCCTGTCTCTTATTATCCTGAGATAATTTTAAATAACAGTTTATAGTTTATAGTTCTCCAATAGTTATTTACTTGCAGAACATTTTATTGTGTCAATATAATAAAAAATATATATATGTAGTTATTTTAAACTGTTTTAGAACCACAATTACTTAGATCTTAATTAAAAATAACAAAAATATTTTGTAATAATCGGTCACTGTCGCTTTCTTAAAATAACTTAAACTGACTTACTTATTCGTAAAAGGTCTCTCGGAATAAGTAACTGACTGAACTGAATTGGGTTAAGTTTTAATAGTAAATATGTATGAGAAATTTCTATAATTTGTTGTTTATTTTAGATTATATTTAACTCTTTTTTTATTTTGATTGACTGATATTACAACGTAAGTATTAATGTAAAGTTAATATTAATTTCAGATTGTTTTGGATACGATTTACAGTCTCTTGAAACCGTTTATTAAGATTAGTTTGATGGTTAACTTTTAATGGAATAAGTAATATGATGACAAGGCTAGCATTTAAAAGTGAATTAATTAAAAAAAATATGATTTATAAATTAATGAAAAATATATAAGAAATTTATATATTAAATTTACTTTAAAAACCTATTAAGATATTGAACATTGTTAACGTGGAAAACTTTTAGAAGAAAAGGGAATTTGCAAAATGGATAACACTCACTCTCAAATAAAAATATTGATGAAAATGAAGGGATTAATAAAAGAGAAAGTGATTAAAATGTTTAATAATAAAAGAATTAGAATTGCGTTTTCTTTTATCTTTCATTCGAGCTAATTAGGTACTTGTGTTTAAATTTACACCATACTAGGGGTCGCTCGAGACTTCGTCCGCGTGGTTTTTAGTGTTGCCGCCGAGTTCCATACAAAATTGATATTTAAAACCCTTAAGGGTGGAGTTTAAAAATCTTTTCTTAGTACACCACTACGTAGAAAAACAAATGTATCTTCCAATTTTACTATCTCTACCACCTCCGCTTTAGACTATATGCTATAACTAAGTCAGTCAGAATCTATTAGATTATATTAAATTATATTAAATTTGCAGCATTTTTCATTGCTGCTTAACTTCTATTAGTCACAGCGAGATGATATATACCCTATAGCCTTTCTCAGTAAACGGACTATTCAACACAAAAAGAATTTTCCAATTCGGGCCAGTAGTCCCAGAGATTAGTGCGTTCAAACAAACAAACTCTTCAGCTTTATAATATTAGTATAGATAATATATTAAACTTCATTTGATTAAATTTAATAACATTATAATACAAGAGCTAAAAATCAAAGATTTTTTGTTTTAACTATCTGCGAAATCTTCGAAGAAAAGAATAATAATTTCGGCTGCTTTGTTATCCACAGTCTTTCAAAAGTATCTAAGCATATCAAGTAGGTGATGCTGAGACCCATACTTCAAAACAAAACCTAAAAATGACTAAAGGCATTATTTAGACTTATTACTTATTATTGTATTAGTATTTACTAATACTAATTCAAGATTCCAATGTGTTACAAAAATTTTATAGTAAAAACTACAACAAACCTGATAACTTTCTATTACTATGGAGAAACTCCCACCAAATCACTTCCCGTGTTAGTAAATAGTAAAGACCCTTTGTTAAAAGTGTATTACCACAAAAAAAAATTGGCACTGGTTCAACGTCCGCTGAAACGAACTGAAAACGATGTTTGAACTGATCGGGCTGCTGATTATTATCAGTTATTATTATTATCAGTTATGATCAGAGTATTATATGTTAGTCAGAGATGAATTATAAAAATGAAGAAAATCTGAAAATATCTCTCTTATTAACAAAAACAAAAAGAAAACAATGAAAGTAAAAAAAATACCATTTTTAAGGTGATAATTTTAGGGTTCGAATGGGTAGAAATGGAACCCTTTTACTGATACTTCGCTGTCCGTCTTTCCGCCTGTCTATCTCCAGGCTTTAGCTTATAAACCGTGATAGCTAGATAATTGAAATTTTTACAATTGATGTATTTCTGTTACCGCTGTAACAACAAATACTAAAAAACCAAATTAAAAATAAGGAAGGGTTCCCATACAACAAATGTGATTCTTTTACTCCATTTGAATAACGGCTACAGGTATTTGCTTGAAATATTCACAGAATGTTCAGCGCTTAATGCACTGTAAAACCAAATATATAAATTAAAATAAAATATTTTTAGAATTTGGTCGGTTTTAATTAAAACAGATTAGTAAACTATTAGTGTCCACGTCATAAAAAAAATCATATTAAACTTACTTCTGTGGTAGCCTTCTTGCATTTGTCAGTACCCGCGAAGATGTTGAGCTGCGTGGAGCCCGGCCGAAGCGGACATTGGTCGATGTCGACGCGTCGAAGGTCGATATCTATACCGCTTGTGCCTCTGTGTATATTTTTTTAATAACGTCGTATAAATAATGAAGATCAAACAATAAATATACTTATGATATAAATATTTATTAGGAATCAATAAATAATAACCTGCTTAAGAAGGTACTTATAACTTTTTTTTTAAGTTGTTTAGATGGAGAGCTAAGAGCCAAAAAACGTCTATTCTATTGGTTGGAATTAGTCTGAAGTCTGCTGGATATGACAGCGATATTTCATCTTTCTTCTGAATTTTGTTTAGTCAACATAAAAATGATCTTTAACTATACATTTTGGTTATTCAAAATAACGATCAAAAACTAAAGCACCGTTTATACTGATTGATTCATAATTCACACAATGCAATTCCTGTAATAACTCCAATCTATGCTTGACCTATTAATTTGCACAAACACACTAACAACAATTATATCATCATATTATATTCAATAATTATCGCCAGCTCTGCCTAATCAATAGATAAATATAGACATAATCTATCTCTGAAACTGTATTTGGCCTACCAAATATATATAATAATGAATTCTCCTATGGTTCCTATTATATACTTTCTACAGGAGTAGGAAATATATAATAATTAAATTATTTATTTAATTATTTTATTAGGAAAAATAATACCATGTATCTTGTGACTAAATAATACTATATTTATTAGAAACCCGATTAGAAATATGATTAACCATCGAAATAAATATTTTTTTAAAGTCTTTAAGAATTTTAATCAATTGACTGAAGATCAACGTTTGGTATCTCTATCAAAAATTCTTGTTTTATATTTATCACAACATTCACCAGTTAACCAGTATAGTATGTTAACATCACAACAGAATAAATATATATATTTTTTCATTACCCAGTTTTCGCAAAATCGAAAAGTTGTAATGTGTATGGATACGCATTGTCATTTTTTTAATATAAAAGTATTTGTTACTGGATAACAAATACTTTTAAACTGAACATAATTTTATTCAGAAAATTAGAATTATAATTTTCCCAACGTCAGTTTCAGATAAGGCAAATGTGATGCAAACGATAAAGAACATAATCAACTGATTTGTGTTCCATCTGCTATTTCCACAATTGTTGTTTCCGGTAGGCGTTTCAATTTGTTAGCGACAGCGATACAGGCGGTAATAGAGTTTTAGTTTTTAAATACATAAGTTAACTTTATTACAATGAAGAACGGTTTATTATCTAAATATTTCAACATATTTTTTTCTAAAAAAAATACGGCTTTTGACCTCTACATTGCCCACCAGCACCAAATATAACAATCAACACAAGATTTTTATTGGGAAATGTATGCACCAAGGTACAATAATACTTGTTATAAAATATTAATAATAATTTTACACATTACCTTTACATATATAAAAGTATTGCGCAAAAAAGTAAAAAACGACCTACTACTAATATTATTACATCTCAAACAACAATTTTACTTCTAATCGTCTAACTATATAATTAAATGTAATGACAAAAACACATTACATAACCAAATATTAAATGTCAACTATAAAGATCAAAAAATTAATGAAGTTAATCTTAACAAGTTTCTTGGTATTATGATAGACAGTCAATTAACATGAAAACCTCAAGCCGAAAATATTTGTAAAAAACTTAACGTATCTGCCTATGCATTATATAACTTAAGTAAGAAAGTTAATAATCTTACAATTCTACTTGCATATCACGGCCTGGTCGTTTCTGTTTCATGATTTGGTGTCATGTTTTGGGGTAACTGTAGTGAAAGAGAAAATATTTTTAAAAGACAAAAACGTTGTATACGTACAATCTTTAATTTAAATGTTATAGATAGTTGCGTACAGATCTTTAAAAGATATAAACTTTTGACATTTCCTTATATTTACATCTACAAAATTTCTGTATTCGTGAAAACAACTGTTTTTGTCTTTAGATAACTGTGGGATTCGTACAGTAAGTATTGATTGTGATTGGATACCTTTTTTACTTTAAAATTACAAACAAAATTAATAAGATTTTTTTTTTCAAATAAGGTAATCAAATATCGTCAATGCTTAATCATAAACTAGAATAACAACATATTGAGGTTTTATTGGTGTGGGTGAAAGGTTGTTATGCAAAATTGATAGAAATACTTAAGCAAGTGAAAAATTGTGTGTCCGTAGGTTCATTTAGAAACCAGTACCATAATTTTAAAAAGCAGAAAAAATAATATATCAAAAATTGAAAACACCCCGATACAAAAATACTTATTAAAAGAATAAAAGTAATATTATTATGTACTTATAGAAGTCGTTGCGTCAGGGGACCGCTTAATAAAGGAAGAAATTAAAATGCAAGCAGGTTACCAAGGCAAAACAAGAAATTACGATATCGAATCGTATAGTCGAAGGCCTAAGCCCTCGTAAATTGGTAAACAGAAACCATCGTCAACGTACGTACAATGGTCCTTTTTAGAGGTTTTTCTTGTATCGGTGGTTTATTTAATTTTATAAGTTTTTATATAATAACGCCATACAATAAATTTCAATACAGCTATTTTCGTATTTGAACATTATATGATTGTGTTTCAATTCAAAATCCGATGTACTTTTCATTAGGCAATTTAACTGAACCTACCGCATTTCTATTATTTTAATAGTTTTTCGCTAAAGGTTAAATGTTTACTCGTTATTTTGTCGATACTACAAAATTTAATATAACATAGTGATATATATAGTAAAATATAATATATATATATATATTTGAATGAATCTTTAGTGATGCAGAAATTACATTTATTGTTGATAAAGGACATAAAAGTATTCGTCGTATACATCTCTTTGTAAGAACACCGGATTTTTAATTTTGGTTACATATATGCATTTTTACATATTGTCAGTTAATAATTCTTATCATAAATAATGATTAATTTGTAAGTAAATAACAGTGTCAGAAGAACACATGGTTTTTGAGAAGCCATATACTCTTATTAGATAAAAGTTTCTTAAAAACCTACTTTCATAAATCATTAATTAATAAAATTCATAAATCTCGTATCTTTCGATACTTGCACCACACTGAAATATCAGTAAAATCTATGTGCGCTGCCTGTTTCCCTGACAGATTATTATGCAAATTCCATTTCGATTGAGATGCGAAGCTTGGGTCAAACCTTGTCATAATGCCATAAATTGGATATTATGGACTAATATCCACGACTTGAAACTATAAGGCAAACTTTATTTTGTGTAGTACCATCCTGACAGGTTTTGAATAAAGTATATACTTAGAGGATATAGCTTTTTAAACTAGTTTATTTTTAAAGTGAAACTTTTATTACATCGTCTCAAACTTTTTCGTCTGTGTGTTGCATGTCGCGTGACGGTCGGCCGCGGAGTAGGGATAAAATGAAAGGCACTCGTCAGAGCAGCCGAGGCCAATATGGCGGCGCCTATAGTTCGCATCAGCTGATCGTGTAGTGTATAGACTATTACTCATTTGTGCCAGTGCTCCACGCTATTTTGTTTGTTTTTGTCAGTATTTAATGTAAATGTTGTTATTTATTAAAGTGAAACTTTTATTACATCGTCTCAAACTTTTTCGTCTGTGTGTTGCATGTCGCGTGACGGTCGGCCGCGGAGTAGGGATAAAATGAAAGGCGCTCGTCAGAGCAGCCGAGGCCAATATGGCGGCGCCTATAGTTCGCATCAGCTGACCGTGTAGTGTATAGACTATTACTCATTTGTGCCAGTGCTCCACGCTATTTTGTTTGTTTTTGTCAGTGTTTAATGTAAATGTTGTTATTTATTCATTATTATGATTAAGATATAATTAATTTTAATTAAATTCATGATGAAGATGGAATTGATAATAGAATGATTGAAAATAATTGAAAAACGGATCAAAATGACTCAACGATTATAAAATATTGTTTTCAGTGTTTTAATATGTGTATATCATCTAAATAATTGTTAAGTATTATGTATGTCGTACTCTAAGACACAGTGTTCAATAAAAATATTAGTTGGAGACCTAGTCTACTTTTATCATTTCCCATTATCATTCCCATTTTCTAAGTATAAAATTAAGATTGATGAAGCAATTTTTATACCCTTAATGGAATATTATTCCGAAAATTTTTAGTTAATTTTTTATTTATTTTTTATGTATTTTATTTATTTTTTAAGTATTTATGTTTTAGATAAACAGACACTTGACCATAAATGTAAGACTAACGTTAAGTATAACAGAAGTTTAATATTGTACTTTCATTGAACATTTCTGTACAATACAGTTTAAAATATTACAGTTTGTAAATAAAATTTATGATGCCTTCACGAATAACTGGATGAATGTAGCAGAATGTTTTATTTTAGTTAGTTCTCATTATGTTTAGCAGAATGTTTTATTTTAGTTAGTTCTCATTATGTTTAGCAGAATGTTTTATTTTAGTTAGTTCTCATTATGTTTAGCAGAATGTTTTATTTTAGTTAGTTCTCATTATGTTGAGTTTTTGTAAATAATAAACAGCAATGATTGTAATTTAAGGAAACAAGCAACAGTTCTACATAAAATTGGTACCTACAAGAAGAATAGAGACTAGTAAAAGCTAGGTCCACCAATTATTCAGAAACCCAATAATGGATATGTTTTTTTATTATAAGTGACAATAGATTGAGTAGTTATTTGGGGTAAAATTTAACGTATCCTATATTTTTACAATATTGGGCTGATTTACTTAATAACTTAAATACAAACTTTGTTTACATACACGTTCACGATAAACTGAAAGTTAAAAAGAAAAAAGTAAAAAGAAGTATATTAATAATGCCTTGATTTCATACTTGGTTGGGGCTTTTTAGTCTGTCGTGTTTATATCTAGTATATGTATTATTGATGAGGCAACAAAATGGCTGTTATCCGAGCTGATATCATTTATTCTGATCGTACTGAAACGAAATTGTACGACCGTATAGTAATATATTTCCATTTATTTTATTTAATATTGCAGAACACCCTTGCTCGGGTTCAAATTTTTGTTCTTTATGTTTATTAGTAGCAATTTTACTTGGTTATAAGTAATTTAGAGGTTGAGCTTACATATGTAAATTAATAACAATGTTTATGTTTATTATGCTTAAAAAGTTAGAATTTTCGTAAAGAAGGAGCAGTTGTGTCACACATTAAGTGCCGAAAGTTTGTGTGAATTATGGCTCAATTAGCTTCTGCGCTTAATGAGTCTTAACGTAACTGTTTTAAAAATAAGAGAGTAGAATACTAGAGACAGAATGTTACGATCCTGTGTTATAATGTTAATTGAATTCCTAAACTGATTCTTAACGAATTTAGTTTTAACTGAAAAAATACATTAAGAAAATTGTAATTGCAAATGATACACATGAACTTACTTAAAAAAATACGTTCCATTACTGTATCCAAAAAAAGGGACTGTGTAGGTGAGCATCCAAATATTTCCTCCGCCGCAATCGTAGTACGGTTTTGACCATTTGCCGTCCTCATAAGTCACGGAGAGTATCTCGTCCGGCTCTCGCTGTGTGTGAGCCGTGTCGTTGTATGTGTACGTGTTGTAGCCTGGGAAATAGAATTACATTTTTTTTTTCAACGTGCATTTATTTCGTATAAAATATATAGCACACTATAGTAATGAACTTAATACAGTAATAAAGTAATGAAAATCATAAAAACTGTCTTTTTCTTTGTCAAAGCTACTAATACATATTGTTTTATTATCCCTTGTGAAATATAGTACAAGTAATGGTAAGAAATTTTCATTTTTATAATGTTTTAATACATTATATGACCGTGATTGAGACATTGATTAATAAGGCTTCATACATAAATTCAAATTCCATGACTCTGAAATTCTTTGAATACTGGTAATATTTATTTTTGTAATTTTGTTTATATTTACATTTGCAATACCACCACGTCTAAAGTTAAATAGAATCTTGGTCACTTTTTTTTAATAACTTTATTTTTAAATTTTATTCCTAAAATAAAAAAAATAGCTGTTTAACTTATTTGTCCTATATTGACATAAGTTATAAATTTCAAAATCAATGTCAAAAATTATTTATTCCATAAGAATGTTGTACATTTATTTGGACACGTCAAAATAAACAAATGTTGCAAAAAAATAGCAATATAATAATCAAATAAAAAAAAATTAATAATGTAACATTTTCACTTGTAAAAGAAGACCCCGTCAATTAGTAGAGCTCATAAGAAGATCCAGGCAAAGAAAATCATGGCCACTCTTTTTAACTGCCAATTACAGATTTTTTTATGAGTTATGTTTAAAATAGTTTAGTTCCAGGCCTTATTATCATTTTTGTAAACCTTAATTGTATAGTAGGCTTTATCTTGCAGTTTCTGCTTTACATACAACTTAAATTTAGAATTTTTATATAAATATAGAATGAAAAATAAACCGATACGGGCAGGGGTTCGAACCCGCGACTACTGGGAAACCGTCCCGTCGCTCTACCAACTGAGCTACCGTATCGCTGTCCGTCTCGGTGAATTAAGCATTCTATATGTGATCGTCCTTATCGGGACGGTGGTGACATCTATTAGGCTTCTTTCGAAAATCCTAACCAATGTTTCTAACTTTGCAGTATAGATAAACATTGAAAAGATGCCACTACCGAAATTAATGTATGAAAATATGTATTTAAAACATATTTAGCCATATAGTCTAAAGCCATGTTAAGCTTAAAGGTATATTAATATAGATATTTTCAGACATAAAATTTTGAATGTAAATGTTTTTGCATTTCTGGAGGGACTTTATTATAAAAATAGACACATTGTATATGGACTTATGAATCTTTTCCAGCCTGCTGTGAATTGGAGCAAGTTTGTCTTAATCTCTTGTATAAGTACTAAGTACACATCACCATTCTTTTTAAATTTTAAGTTTATGTTTACGTACATTAAATTATCAAATATATAATATTGACACGGTAAAGTTTTTTTTTTAATATTTCTCTTAAGGAGTGCCTACTAGGCAGATTATAGATTGCCCGAATAGCCCTTTTCTGTAATATGAAAATAGTTTAAATATTAGCTGCGTGTCCTCATAAAAGTAAACTATAAGACATCACGCAGTGAAAGTAGCTGAAATAGACAAGCCGCGCTGTAACTTCGTTCACTAGCTGGCGTATTTTCTTAATTGCAAAAGCTGCCGAGTTAAGTCTATTCGCGAGTTTAGTAATATGTAAACCCCATTGAAGTTTTTTTATCTAGGGTAATGCCTAAGAATACCGTGCTGTTCGCAATATCTAAATCTAACAGTACACTGGGTTTGACGCTCTTTACATTGGGTGTTAAAAATTTAATACATTTAGTTTTATTACTATTCAAATGCAAATTATATACGTTAAATCAATGAGTAATTTTGGTCAGAAAATGGTTTACGTCACTTAGAACAGTCTTGCCTCGTTCTATCTCAAATAATAGTGACGTGTCATCTGCAAATAACACAACTTCGCTATTATTTTTGAATTATTTCAATATAATAATAATTTGATTTATTTCAGTACCTTATTGCAGTTTTAACAATTTTTTTTCCGAATTTTTAGCTATGTCAAGCTCACAAACCATTGAAATAAATGTAAAATAAAAAGGTATAAAATCGAATTAGAGAGGACTAGAATCCGTGACCTATCGCACGTCCCGTGGCTCTCCTCCTCTCCATTTGCTACCCTATAGTTACTCACCTCTGTGAATCAAACATTTTTTTTGAAATCTTTTTTGTTGCGACGGAATTGACCTATATTATGCTTATTTAAAAAATCCTCTGAAATGTCTATCTTTGCTGAATATAAAAGGATTAAAAATGCCACAACAGAAATCAATGTTTGAAATTATCCATAAACATTTTTATCCATTGAAAGTTTATTAAAATGTAGCATGATAAACAATAGTAATAAAAATTAAATGAATTTATTCCATTTTATGAACTAAAAAATAATAGATATTTTATAAGGATAGTACTATAAAAAAGATTGTGCCAAGATATAGTGAACGTTTTATATTTTGATATTTAGGTAATTTTCTGATTTTACTTTGGTAAAGTATCAGTCATGTCCCACATGTCCCAAGGCTTACAAGCCTTGACCCATCACGTAGTTTACTAAAGGGTGAAATATAAATGAAAAAGATAGGTTTCAGATGTTTTTGCAGTATTTTCCACCGTTTTCATCGACTAGACACTAGAAAATACAAATAGTACGACGTTGAATCAACTGCGAGCCATCAATTCACGGTTAAGCAAATAAAACTTATGCCACTAAAAGTAGGTAAAACATTATTGATTTATTTTATATGTATATTGTAATCACGAACCACAGAAATTTAAACAAAAAGATTTTTTGATTTACCGGCTTAGAAAGTACCAAACTAGTTTTATAAGGAAATATAAACTGTACTAACCTCGCCTAAACTGATTATTGTTTCGTATTACTCGTTCAGCATTTTTACGGGCAATGTAGAACCACTCAGAAGTATTGCTCAAATATTTGTATTCCACGGCTAAATCCTTCGCTAATATGGGTCCCTCAGGTAACCGGTACGCAAATGGACAGAAGAGCTGGTAATCTTTATATTGATATTGATCATAACAGTTGCCTGCTGCGAACACATCATCATCAAACTCAACCATTGAAAAAACACTGGCGTGAAGTAAATACTCATTATACATTACAGACGGACCGGCGTACTTCCACAACCTAGTCAACATATTGGCTCTATTTACGGCAACATCAGCTTCTATTCTAAACCTTTCTTGAGCGTATCTATCTACCACACCTTCGCCTAAATTCAAATGAGTCCCCGCGGTGCAATTTTCACCTAATAAATGTTGAGTTTCTATCAACCTTAGAAATTTTGTTACAACATCTTCATGCACACTCGGTCTAAAAGTTGTAACGGTTGAATTCCCAGTCGTATCATTCAATATATTGCCTTTAAGAATAGCGTCTGTGCTCATATCATCTAATAATTTCTGTGTGTCGTTATCGTAACTATGTTCTATGTTAATGAAATGATCTAATAAAGAGACATCATCAGTAACTGTTGTGTCTCTGGGATATATATTTCCTGAGAAATTTCCTAAATATTTCTGTAATAATACAGGTTCTTTCTGCCCGTCTTCATCTGGGGCTCCATAAGGTCTAAGGGCGGATACAACTGGATCTTCGCCAGATTTATCGATGCTTTCTGTAACAAAGAAAACAAAAATTATTACTTACTATTTTTTTCATTCTTTTTACAATTGACATCAAAGTATTTCGAATCCGAAGGAATTTTGATGTTACAAATGATGTGAATTTATTTAAGCACTTGTTTTCTATACTAAGGAAATAATGATTGTTCTTTGTTTCAACAAAAATAACATTTTATTGATCCATTAAATTGATTAGTATTTAATAAATGATGTAAATTCAAACTTTTTCTATTAGATACTATAATGAAATAAAACTATGTTTTACGGATTGAACTCTAGCATAATTAAATAGGTACTCGTGAAAATTTTAAAATTTAAGAAAATGCTACTACGTAGAAAATAAAGTTAATGAACTGTGACTCTTCAATTTGTCTGATAGAACGATTACGTAATAAAAGTTGCGGTTAGAAAAGAAATATTTATAAGTCGTAATAAACCTATATCTTCAAACGCTGATCTACATGTAAAAACGGTTTTCTCATAAAAGAATTTGGCCGGAGCGACGAGATTGTAAAATACGCCATTTCGCCTTGTAAAGAAGGATTTCGTTTATGAGAACAACAAATTGGAAGTTTCATTACGGGACGAAGCAATAGATAAGTAAACATTATTTATTGGAAGCAATTTCATAGAACCCCTAAAATATTTTAGGATTTTTTATAACATACGCAAAACTGATTTTTATCTTTAATTATAAACTTCTAATTCACATTAGGTTCGAATGCTTTGCATCAATGGTTTTCACGGAAAGACGAGGCATAGGTGTCTGTCTGTAAGTCAGTTGATTAGTTATTCGATCATAGTGCGTTTTGTTACAGAGTTAGTTCACATAACAAAATTAAATGATGTAATCTATCGCAGATATTTATTAACATAGAATAATCAATGCACATTTAAATTTTATACATTATTAAAATTAAAAATATATTCTACTTGTTAAAATATACTAGGGTACTTTATTGTGACTATATTGATTTAGTTCATATTGTCGCCAACCCAACCAACTCTCAGTGGTGGTGTTATTATTATATTAATGATATAAATAATTCCTTCCTTACGATCCTTTGTAAAACCTAGTAATTAGGTCAGCTATCAGTTCGGAAGGTCTTACATTTCGGTGCAAGTATTCAAATACGCACTGTTATAATGTACCCATACACCCAAATATGTCTAAAGTCTGAAAAAGTTATTACCTTAGCAAAAAGAACTCCTTGATATGTAGTTCTAATAATATTATAGTTCGAAAATTGAGCTCATATGAGATATACAACATTATAAAATAAGATAACAACTATAAAAATAAACAGCCGCAGTATTGTTGACGAGACCCTACTTTAGAATTTACACGTCATAAGATGCATCATTGGGGCAACGAGTGGCAAAGGTAGAAACGCAACTTCCTATATCGAAATATTTCAATATAATATTATGTTGCTCTCTGTATAATTTTATACTTCGGTTCACTAGATATGATAAAGATGATAAAGAGGTAGATGATAATGATATGTTAAGAAAAGGAGTGAATACTCAAATAATGAATGATAAAAGTGAATGGAAGAGACATACGTGCTGTACCGATATTATAAGTATATATTAGAAAATGGGTAGTAAGAATTTAAATTTTACACCTGTAAAAAATCTGCACAGCTATTCCGGAATAACTTACGATAGATGTTTTTTTAACTTTAATAAACCTTTTAAATCGACAGATTTACCATAAACTATAATTTCGTATTAAAATACGGATTCGTATCAAAATATTATTTTTATAAATAGTTTTTAGGTCAGTGCATTTATGTTATTATTATTAATAATATTATTTCTTGACTATCCTAACACGTTTTTTATGAAAGGTATTTTTATTACGATAACTAAATTTTTGATTACATACATTCATAACTAAACATTAAATTTAAACTTGCTAACTAAACTTTTCTAGTCGTTAGTTTCTTTCGCTGTTCTAAACATTATAAATACATAATTCCAACAAATTAATGTGACAAAAAAGTATTATGAAAATATTTTTCTTTCTGTAGGGAAAAAAACATAGTTTATCGCGTATATAATAAAGCAGTTCTATAAAGTCCAATACTGAACTTCGTGTAGAGAACATTGCGCTATAAATTGACATCAAAAAGTCATTGTTCGGGAAAACCCCACTAAAACGTGATCATTTTTCACATTAATGGCCATCTTTACCTGACTAGCCGGTTTTATTAGCAGTTGTTCGCGGCTGTATTATGATGAAAAAAGCTATCGTTTTGTGTTGAAAAGTGAAAGGAAGGAGCAAATTAAGATGGCTTACAACTTCCAAAACATAAGTACACTACAAACTAAGTACTACACATTGAAATAAAACTATTTTGTATGGATTTAAGTTGCGTATAATTAAATTTTAAATTTTACGAAGAGGAGCATCAGCAAAAGAGCCAGGGACTCATAACGGATATGAAGTATAGGCATGCATCAAAGTCAGCAGTTTATAAACAGAAACAAGACAATCCCTCGCTAAGAAAGAATGTTAAATTTCTGCAATGATTCGTATCTAGGCTATTCAAATAAAATAAAAACACCCTTATTTTTTATTATATTATCATCAATCATTATACCTGAAGTCCCGTATCTATGGGTATGCAGACGATGGCATAGCATCTATGGGTATGTAAAAAGATATTAGCCGAGTACTCGAGATGGTAGAGATCAAGTACAGTCTGAAAGAGAGGCCATGGTGCAACGTTTGAGGCAGTCTCCGCATGGGGCCAATCCGGTCGTGTGGAGTACTGTGGTTACAATTTTACTTAACTTGTATAGTATAAAAAATCTCAGGTTAGATTGATTTAAATATATTTTCCTAAATGCTTATTAAAACCTCAAATCGAAACAAAGTGAGTTATAAAACTGTAAAGCAAGTTTTACATTAAACTTTATTTACTTCTTTATAATTATAAGAATATTCGGAAACCGCACTCTTATATCTTCTTACTGGATTCAAAGACACACTTTTATTACAGTAGGTATTTCTACGGAAATTGAGAAATGTCATCAAACAGACATGAACGGCTCTTGAATCGTTTGATGAAACTTCCTATATCTATAAATTGCTACAAAATTTTTGTTATTTTCTTGTCAAGTAGCAATATTTCTGTGTCACTTTCAGTGTTTTCAAGCAAATCAAAATATCATCATATTAGTGAAAACAAATGTGATTTGATAGGTCTCCAATAACGGTTTTTTTTGGTTCTACCATATTTGACATATTTATTATAAAAATGCTAAAACTGTTTCCTCTTCAAATGTTCATTTTTCTAATAATAGTCACCAATTTCATTTATTTGCTAAACATAAAGAACTTGCTCTTACTATTAAAAAAATAAATACTAGAATATTGGGATGTATTAAAATACCTACTTGCTAAGAAGACTACTAGACGACACTGTTAAGTACTAAATACAGAAGTGTAGAAATGTTTGAGTAAGATACTTTACAATTTCTTAGAGCATATAGACGCTGCAATGGTGCGGTAAAAACTCAAGTGAGCTGGGAAACCAGATCTTTTTTCGCGGTTGATTTGCATAATATTATTGTTTTTTACTCATGAAATAAAGTCATGAAAAACTATGCAGATTTCGAATTTTATTCTGAATTAAACTTTCCGCAATGAATAAGCATTTTTAGGTTATATTACTTTTTGTGCGGGTAGGAAACAATAAAAGTTTTTGCTCTCTCTATTATATTTAGTACAGATACTAAATTAACTTATTTTATTTTATTCCATTTTTTTATTTATTTAGTTTATTCCACTGAATTTTCACATGTTATTTATGGTTCTGCGACTGTCCGTATCTAATGTTTTTAAAATTCGTCACATGCAAAGACTTAATGCTATACATCCCATAGATAATGTACCGTTTAACAAGCTTTTATTTGTTTCACGTGTATACCTACGTGTTTGCTTGTAACCGACTTTTCCGAATGCGATTTTTGTCTCATTTCCCACGGACCGCTTTAGTTCAAACTTTGTAGGTACGAGGGGGGGTCAAAAAGTTCGCGGGATGAGGGGTATGGAGGGGGAAAAGGCAACTTTTTACTACCTGCACTAGTTGTGACACTCATTAAGAGTATAAATACTAAGTTTCAAAACAATTAGGTCATAATTCATTGAGCTACACGTCAATCAACAAGTCAATCCGGAAGAATTTTTGCAACATGGAGAAAAGCAGCGGCGAGTTGAGTGTTGTCGCGAGTTTTTGGCGCTCTGTGGTGATCAAAAGGATTAAGTTTTGAACTAAACTGTGACCGGCGATGAAACTAGGGTTTATCATTATGAGCCTGAGTCTAAACAAGACTCCATGCAGTGGCACAAAAACGGCACACCACCCCCGAAGAAATTTAAAGTGTCTCCGTCTGCTGGAAAACTCATGGCTTCTGTTTTCTGGGATTCAGAAGGAATCCTCCTTATTAATTATAAAGAAAAGGGTGTTTCTATAACTGGAAAGTACTACGCTACATTATTAGAACGTCTGCGAGTTACTGTGAGGGAGAAAAGACGGGGTAAAATGACAGAAATGAAAATATCTCGATTGAAAATATCTTTAAACATGTATAGCCATGCTAAGCTTATTTAAATTGATATATATAATATATATTGAATGAAAAATAAACCGATACGGGCAGGGATTCGAACCCGCGACTACTGGGAAACCGTCCCGTGGCTTTACCAACTGAGCTACCGTATCGCTGTCCGCCTCGGTGAATCAAGCATTCTATATGTGATAGTCTTTGTCGGGACTGGTGGTGACATCTATTAGGTTTCTTTTGAAAATTCTAACCAATGTTTCTAACTTTGCAGTGTAGATAAACATTGAAAAGATGCCACTACCGAAATTAATGATTTAAAATATTTTTAAATATGTATAGCCATGTTAAATTTAAATAAGCTTAAGTTAGAGCTGTTGGTAGCTTACTCACAGACTGTCTAAAAAAAACAACATAGGGGGGCTTTATAAGAGCAATAGAACCCAAAACAATGGTTTTTCAGTTTGTCTGTTTGTCTGTATATCTGTATATTTGTGCAAGCTAATCTCAGAAACGGCTTAACCAATTTGAATGCGGTTTTCAGGAATATATTATCACAGTCTTCACTTAACATTGTTCATTTCATCTAAATCAGTTAAGAAATAAAAAAGTTATTGATTGACATAAATTGTCATAACTTTTTATTAATAAGATTTTCATGGTACCTATTAAGGTACCATGGAAATCTTATTCTATATATGTTATTAATCTATAGAGGAGTAGTCTTTTTACATTGAAAATATTAAAAAAAATATACCAGTAAAGTAATAACTAACAGAATCCATTTTCAGCATTTTTAAAATCTTTGTCTGTTTATCTGTTTGTCTTTTAGGTGTGCACACAACACGAAAAAAATAAATATTCAAAAATTCATTCAGCACATAACCTTTATATAAGCCAGAGAACCCAAAACAATATTTTTTAAATTTTGTCTGTTCGTCTGTATACTTGTGCACTCTAATCTCAGAAACAGATTAGAAGATTTGGATGCTGTTTTCGGGAATATAATATAGTCATGGGATTCAATTTATATTTTGTTTTTTTTTTTAACAATCGGTTAGCAAATGAAGAAGTTAATAATCTCTTATTGTCGTACCATTGCTTCTTACCAGTTTTAAGGTTTATAGTTTTTACATACATTAGTAAGTACAAAGGGTAATCAAAATCGAAAACTACGCGTACGAAGTCGCAGGCACAGCAAGTTACATACTATAAAGCAAAGTCGCTTTTCGCTTCTATTCCTATGTCTGTATGTATGTATGCTTAGATCTTTAAAACTGCGCAACGGATTTTGATGCAGTTTGTTTTTAATAGATAGAATGATGCAAGATAAGGTTTATATGCATAATAACATGCTTAATATATCAGAAAACAACTGCTAATTTCAAGATTTCTCATGCGAAGTCGTAAACAAACACATTGTTTTGCGCTTACAATGCAAACGCTGGTTGAACTCTACCATGTAGATCAAAATAATATACTAAGTATTGTATACCTTAAAAAGTTCAACAAAAAAATCCGTGATAATATATATTTATCTCTTAGGGATAACCCACAATATCAAATTTTTATCCTTTACCTTTTACGAAAAATAATAGGTTATTTACGAAGCGATTTTAAGAAATACAGCTTTAATCCTTATCTAATTAAATAACTTAAATACATTTTAAATTTAATATGGAAGGACATAGCCCATTACAGCATGTAATTTAAATAAATATTTTCGAAAATATTACAGATTTAAAATATAGGGTCTTCGCGTTTGCGGCGGTACGGTCTACCGGCGCACTCTGGTATGAAACCGTGCAAACCGTCTCAAAAATGGCTTTTGTGAATGTTCAGTATTGAATTTGACGTTTACCATTTAAAATACGAGTAGATTTTAATTAAAAGAAAAACTAGCCCTTCAAGTTGATGGTGAAAATAACGTCGATTGTGTAGCTCAGAATTCAAGTTTAAATGGTAATATTTTGATTATGTTCAATGAAAATCTGTAAATGTGATATATGGTTATAATGGTTATTAAGTACTCTGTTTAAGAAGTATTTAAATGAACGTTTAAATAAAAACAAGAGAGGTAAAAAAATAATTACAGCACCTAATATTGTATTCTTATTAAAAACTTTAAATATACTTTTGACAGTGAGAGATGTCTGTCGATGTCGTAATTTTGATTGTATCACTTAAAATTAGTCATATAGAAGCCAATACAAAAAAGGGAACTGTGAATTGTTTTTCTACGAATTTAAGGCGTGCGAAGCCGCGGACGAAAGCTAGTTAATAAATATATTTAAAAAAAATTAACAAATACATTTTATTTAAAACTTTATAAATATCTTTGTATGCAAGTTGTTTTACTTAATTGTTTCGTTTATTTTTACATGTACTCATTTAAAAAGAATGCAAAAAAAACTTACAGAACTCTGATATATTTAAATAATATGATAATTTAATTTGCAAACTAGATATTAATTCTGTGTTGTTCACAAAATTGTTTTGAGAATCTTTAATTGTTTTACTTCTATTAGTTCTGTTAGTATTGTATGTTATTGTTATGTTAGTAGTACATAGGAATTATTAGTTACCCTTACAAAAGCTTGCTTTGCAGCGTTCACGGTAAGACGAGATGGAGACGTCTGTCAGTAAGTCAGTTAATTAGACTAATTAACTGACTTACGTTTAGTTGCACTGAGGCTGCCCCGTCTGTGTGTCACAGAGTTGTGTCCATATAATCGTAATACTAAAGTTGTTTATTTTAGCATATTGCGGCATGCATAATGTTTGGCAGCGTTAATAATACTCGTAGCAACACGTAGAAATACCTCTCATTAAAACATTTCTTTAGCCACTTTCTAATACTATAACAAAATAAAAATAAATCTAAGTAAGCTTAAGGAAACGTAAGCCTGTAAAGTTATTTTTTTGCTGATTACTCTAATTTGCAATTGCTTAGATTAAAAGCATATTTAATACATTATGAAATATTTGATCAATGAACTTAAAGAATTTATCGATGTAGTTCTACAATTACAGCAAAAATACTATATTGACTTTCTTTATGGTTTTGAAATAAATTGTTTATTTCTTAAAATAATTTAATAATTAAAATATAGTTCTTGTTATAATTTAAACTATATATAACTTGGCAATTTAAGCAAAGCCAAATGTGCGGCATACAGTGCTTAGTAGTTATTTCGAATTTGCCAAATAGATGTCTGAAATTAAAATCTAATACATTATGATTTCAATATAATAAGAAAATATATTAAACTTGAAATTAATTATGAAATTAAATGCACTTATCAAAACAGTTTGTGTATTTTTTTTTTTAATTTATTAATTAATAATATCAAAAGTACCCGATTCATCCACAATCATCACCGCCATAGCCATCCACACATTCATAGTAAGATATTTTAAGAAATGGCATGTTAACAATGGTGTTCCCCTTTCAGTTAATTTTGCTCCAGATTTTGCAGTTTTAGAAACTTAATAGAATTCACACGAAGTCTTGATTGGATAAATCCTTTGTATCGCAACCACCTTGCTCTTATTATGATAACGACATGCGCTTACATAACAAGGTTGTGAAAAATAATATTTTTATTTTATTAAAATGTGATATTTTTGAAGTTGACAACAAGAAACAAATTTTATTCCTAAAATCTTAAAAAAATATTTTGTAAAACATTTCAGAAGAGAAGCTAAAGCAATGTGCAAGTTATAGCAAATATCAAAGCAAGCAAGCAAATATCAAAACTAACATATTAATCATATGATTTATTCAAGGATTTTATTCTTACACATGAGCAAATATTACACTACGATGATTTTCTTAGGGATCCACCCAAATACGTAGTGACCTACTTTGATAATATTACTTGCAGTCCATCTAATCTTGGATTTTTACATTTCATATACCTATTAAAACGTCTTAAAATTTGTTTTATGTTATATATAATATTTTGAAGATATTATTATTCTTTTTTATATCAATTAAATTGTGTTATTGATATAAAGCATATTATTGTCTTTAAATAACGACAGCTTTTTGAAAAACCACCTTTTTTATTATATTCACAATTTAGTACAAAAACCTGTCTTTTCACTTTAAATTTAATACAGTTCTCTATAAAATTATAAGAAATTCGAATATTGAAAGCGTAACTTTTGTAAGGCTTAAAGATCAAGCTTGAAAAATCGTTGTTTTATGGAACTTTACACATCAGAAATGCCACAAAAAAAATAAAATTTTTGTATTAGATCGTAGTGAAGTGAAATAGTAAAGGTATTCGTAAGTAATTTTAAAAAATTCTAAGACAATTTGAAACATCATTGACCGCATTATAAAATACGTAAAAAACTTTCAAGCATACCTATTTTCTTGAGATTTGCTGCGGAAGTATTTGGTAAGTTCGTAAGACCTAGTTACGAAACATTTGATGAGATCTTTTATTTAGGAGCAGTCCAATAAGAAAATAAAGTTTTAAAGTACTTTCTGAATCAGCAATGTTTGAGGTCAAAGTTACTAGATTCGAGGCAAATATTTATTAAGATTTAATATTAAATATCTACTTAGTTCATTAAATATATAAACTAGACTTCGTTCCTGTAGTGAAAATAAACGTATTGTCAGTATTATAATTCTCAGTATCAATATTAAATAGGCTAAAACTGAGACTCTATAAAACCTCAAATAAAAACAAAGACAAAAATGGGAATAGTCAGTCCGCCTTATCTTCATTAGGCTGATCATTGAAATACTCCACTAATGCCTTCCTAGAGTTTCAAGCTCTAACAAAAGTGACGAAACCGCCCCATTCAATACCTCTTAAAGAAAATATCTAGTCCTATAAAATAAGAAATCGCAATGTCTTGGAGCTGAAACTCAAGAAGTCAGATGCAGCCCAAACCTAAACTGCCAAGATCATTCACAGCACAATGCCAGGAGAGCATATGGAAGTATAATAATAATAATAATAATAATAATATCAGGACAAATTACACACATTGATCTAACCCCTAAGTAAGCAAATTATTTGCTTGTGTTAAGGGTGTTAGACAACGATACAAATACATAGAAATACACATATAAATACTGAAAATATATTTAATAAACGACCAAACCCAGAAACACAGACATCTATGCTCATCACATAAATGCCTGTCTCCCGCCGGGGATCGAACCCGAGCCCCATTGCGCCGTGACACGTTAGGCGTCTGCGCTAACCACTCGACCAACGGGGCGGACCAAGTATACAATGGGATCAGTGGTTTCGTTATGTTGTATAAGGCGGAAATAAACCAGACTGGCAAAACCAATAATGTGACGCTATCTAAAAACATAATTGCCGTCACGGCACAATGCGTCATGATATGATCTTAGATAAAGCTAGCATTAACAAACTTCGAAGACTGGACCGTACCAATACTAAACTTTGTCAACGGAGTTCCAGGATGTGGCAAAACTACGTGGATAATATTGTACTTCAACGTGGGAAAATACGTCATTACGTCATCTGAATTGTCAGTGAATAGTACACCTGCGACGTGTCCGTAGATTATTAAAAGTTGAAAGATAATAAAATAAAAGTTTTAAAATATACATATTTTTTTAGAATCAAAATTAACATTTTATAAACACATGTATGACTATATGTATATGAAGTAATTATAGATGAAGTCCAAATTTGTAGTGTTTGGATATTTATTTTTTGTGCAGGCCGTACCTGCTTTCCTTATTCATCTTACCAAAGATTGTCTGAAAGAGATTGCCTTCGCGATAAGACCGTCTTTGTACTCCGTGGTAGTGAAGCTAAATTTGAAGGTTACCAAAATTTTATACTATGAAAAATAATGACCACATAGATTATAAGCAATGTTTTATATTTTCACCCCTAAAATTTATAAGGGCGAAAAAAGTTTACTGTGTCTTCAAAAACCAAAAAATTCTTCATGTCAAAACTTGCATTTGAGCGACTAAGCATTATGCAACTATTATGACCTAATCAATTCGGGAATTAAAGTGATAACATACGCGCACGAGGTATTACAATATAAAAAATAATAAAATAATAAAAATAAAGAAACAATCCTGAACAACACCTTACACTTAAAGTGATCGCTGTACCACTAAAACAAAACCCTAACTCATAATTCAATATTGTCAAAACTTCATAGATATATATAAGTGTATGAAGAGTATTTTGTATATACAAGATTTTGCTTCTGTGACATGTGTAAAATATTTAAAGTCATAAGGATTGCCTAAAATATGAGAGAGTAGCCTCTTTATCACACTTATTATCCCCGCTTACAATATATTTTCAACACTCCTATAAGTAATATAAACAGTTTTGTGGTGAGTATTTCTACCAGATTTTGTAATTATTAATTCAGATCTATAGAACGATAAATTTTCTACAAAAGTTGACTGAGAGGTCATGGGTTTTCAGGTCTTCCTTGTTGTTGCTAACAATCATGTAGAGAACTTTGATTCATAGATCTTTTGATCTTAAATCTATAATTAAATAGTTAAGTATAAGTTTGTTGGTATTTAAATTTCTTGTTTCAATGTTTATTATCATTATTTAAGGCGTATTTCTTAGATATCTGTCTGCCTGTCTTAAAAATATAATTGATGACGCTTTTTCCTTTGATAAAATAAGATAATTTTATCAAGATAATTTTAGATAAGATTTTATTGCTTTTAAATTGATCCAACTAAAACTTTTTACAGCTTTTAGCAATTCAAATTCAAAATATCTTTATTCAAGTAGGCATTTACACTCACTTTTGAATCTTCAATTAAATTAAATTGGTCAGTATTGTCAGTCTGTGAGTAAGCTACCACTAGCTTGGAATGATGTTCTGCTGAGTAAAGCTGGCCAGAAACTTAACAGTTGCTCTTTTTAATTGAAATTTAAGATGCAGATGAGTCAATGACCCAAGTTCCACACATTTACATCAATCAAAAACTTTTGAATGTAATAGTAAGATTTATTTAATAATATACTTTTAATTTTAGATTTAAAGCTAAGAAAGGGAAGATGTAAGATATCTTGTGAAACTTTATTATACAGGGTTATTTGTAATTAGTTGAGCACCTTTTGCAGGCAGCCCCTCTACATCAATCCTAACAACATTTGTTCTACGACTTTTTAAAATTAGTAGTTTTAAAAATTTAGTTTTTCCCATACAAAATTTATTTATTGCCTCTGAACGTGCATTAAACTTGAGCAAAGAGAGGCCACGCAACTTGTCAAAATATGTGCCAAGGCCACGTGCATCGGGGCGCGGGGTGGCGGGGTGACGCAGCGGCGGCTATGCACGTTAGAACTTGATCATTTTCTAAGGTGTAATAAAAAATAGCATCGTTTTCCACTTTTATTTATTAAAATATTTTCTACAATAGTCGAAACACATATTGTCTAACTGTTTAAGAATCTAATGAAAAAACAAAATCTCCAATAGAAGTTGTCCACAAGTTGAATGTCTCAATATTTTTATTTGGTTTATGAAATAAGGGCACTGTAACGAAACCAAATAAATATTATTTTTACAAAACAATAACTTTTCTTTAACTTACTTTATACATATCATATTATCTCGTTTGTTAATATTTATATCATGACAATAAAACAATAAGTTACTTACGAATTTCTTTAAGATGGCGCGTAACAGAAAAACGTCATAATTTTCATTAATATTAATTAATTAAAACGTAAGAAGTGAATGGACTGTTTCTGACGTATAATATTCTCATAGAAGAAACACATAGGTAAGTTCCATAAAAACAGACAAATGTACACAATCCACTTTAAAAATAATAACATTAGGCTTCTTAACATGTTGGATCGTCACTATATCACAAATAAAATTATTCTTCATCATGGTTTCTGCTGTTTCGAGTTGCTGTTCGTTCTAGGTATAGCAAAACAGACCTTGTAAAGATCAGGACCCCAATGCTCCATTTCTCAGCCAAAACCCGTATTTCTTTTCATTCTTACTTCTTCTATTTCAGACAATCAATGTATTTTAAAAATATTATAAATTACATTTCATAATTTCTTCTTCATGTTGTAATCTTGAATTTATTTATTAGTTTTAATAGCAAGTCGATAATATCGTATTGTCCAGTATGTAATTACAATTCATTATTTAATTATAAAACTCTAATCCGATAATTTTATTTTTGGTTAATGTAAATTGTGTTTTGTAATCCACATACTTGTCATTTTGATTATTTAGTATTTCCATAGCAACATGGTGTAAAAGAGATGAAGCTATACGAAAAAAGCTGGCGCGCGCATTTAACAGTTTCTGACTTTCGCTAGCCTGCCGCGACCTATACTGTAGACTGCTTACAAAATACAGAGTAATAAATAATCGAGGGAGCAAAAATTTTTTTTGTTCGTTTATTCTGAGTTACTTATCAAGATTTTTTAAAAGTCGTAGAACAAATGTTGTTGGGATTGATGTAGAGAGGCTGCCTGCAAAAGGTGCTCAACTAATTAAAAATAACCCTGTATATGCGTACACTCATGCCCATGAAGGATTTATTAACTTTTTGTCGTCGAAATTTAGGTCTTAAGAACCTCTTCTTATTTCTTGTATTGATCGAATTTCTGTAGCTGTTTTAATATAAGCATTTAAAGGGCATAGCCGGATTAATATGAGAAATCTGCCCCCGCGACTTTTTTGGCTCATACTCAGGAGATCGATTTAGTATCAAATAAAAATAATTCACACCAATTTTTAGCTTTTTAACTCTAACGGTTGTCGAGATTTCCAAAAAAAACTGTTTCTTAAATTTAATTTTTATTTTTATAGTAAATTCACAATTTATCAATGACGATTTTTTTTCTAATTTTTAGGAGTTTAATACATGAGAAAAAAATATAGTCATAATTTTTTAACGAAAAGCCGATTTTTGGCAGACAAAAGAATTTAAAAAAAATTTTTTTTTAGCTTTTTTGAAATATGTCACTCACCAAAATTCGTCAGAAAATTTCTATTATACTCCTCAACATGCAGGATTTTTTTTTATTTTTTTGAAGTGGTGGAACAATATGAAAAAAATAAAAAACTATTTTTTTTTTCTAAGGTCTTGCGTTTTAAATAACTTTTATTAGCTAAAAAAATTGTGTCCCAAAATATTTTTTTGCTTAGAATTTATAGTGAAATTATTTAAAAGATAAAATCGACATGTATTTAAAAACATAATATGCTGGTTACTGACAATCCCAATAGATGGCGTTAGAAAGCGTCCGCTAGGCAATTAAATGCACTTGAGGTGCCAAAATAATTTAACGTATTCAATGGTCCGTCCGTGAAACGTGTCTGTTTCGCATATAATTTCATTATAAATTCTAAGCAAAAAAATATTTAAGACACATTTTTTTAGCTAAAAAAAAGTTATTTAAAACGCAAGACTTCAGAAAAAAATGAGTTTTTTATTTTTTTTATATTGTTCCACCACTTCAAAAAAAATAAAAAAAAATTCTGCATGTAGAGTAGTATAATAGACATTTTCTGACGAATTTTGGTGAGTGACATATTTCAAAAAGGCTAAAAAAAAATTTTTTTTTAATTCTTTCATCTGCCAAAAATCGGCTTTTTGTTAAAAAAATATGACTATATTTTTTTCTCATGTATTAAACTCCTAAGAATTAGAAAAAAAATCGTCATTAATAAGATTTGAATTTTACTATAAAAATAAAAATTAAATTGAAAAAACAGTTTTTTTTGGAAATCTCGACAACCGTTAGAAATAAAGAGCTAAAATTTGGTGTGATTTATTTTTATTCGACACTAAATCGATTCCCTGAGTATAAGCCAAAAAAGTCGCGGGGGCAAATTTTTCATATTAATCCGGTTATGCCCTTTTGGCGTATATAAAGTAAGTTATTAAAAATGTATTGAGAAGCGACCGTAAGAATACCGATTTCTTTAAAAACATCTCTCAGGAAGTCTCTAGCTTATAAGTTACAAATAGCACAAATAGGTCTTTTTTTGTAAAATAAATGTAGATTTAATTTCGGCAGCGCTGCCCATAGCAAAATACTGTAAAACAAAATACTTTGAAAATAACTAAAATAAACGAGTCGAGCCATATTAACGTCTGTTAATTGTCTTACTTTTTTAATTGCAAGGACGGCTGAGCTAAGTTTGCCTGCGAGTGTCGAGAGATGGGGGTTCCACTGGAGCTTTCTATCTTTACGTATAACTTTACGTAAGAAAGTTGTTGAGTCAGTCAGTTCTAACACTTCATTATTAAAGAGTAAACTACAGTTTGGGCTTTTTACATTAGGAAGTGTAAAGTCCATGCTTTTAGTTTATTAGTATTTAAGAATAAATTATTAATTTTGAACCAATAAAGAACACGTGATAGAGCGCTGTTTACTCTGTCAAAATTAACTTTATTACGCTCAACATTAAAAATAAGAGGTAATTATCAGCAAAAGGTACAATTTTAAAGATTTGATTACAAACATACAAAAAAAATATATTTATCTCTTATTCTACTATTTATATTCTAAACTTAGTGGAATAGAAAGAGTCTTTTTAAGAGGTGCCCCAATTTCAAACTTGACTTGTCATCATACTTTTATAACAGAATTTCGAAAAACTTAGTTCGGTAACTCCGGAGTTTGTTTGAAATATTGTTTTCATTTTATTAAATTCCTAATACCACATACTTTCAACGAAGAATACACAGAATATGTTCTTAATTCAAGACAAGCGTGTAAAGGCGGATTTGTCGTTAGAGCGATTTTTTCCATAAAATCTTTAGAAAGATGAATAAGAAAAGTAGGTACGGCAGGGAAAAAAATAAACTACACAACGATACGCGATATTGAATGAAGTTTTGGGTCCAATAAAGCAAAGATAGAATATGTACGTCTCTTTTATCAGACAGAAATATTGTGCAAGCCTTTTTTTTATAACGATGTATTTAGATATTTTATCAAATTTACCTTGTGTTTAATTTGTAAGTCATCTGCGTGCAAATGAAAAAACATTACTGAATAAAAAAAAATCCAATATGGGAAACAGTAAAGATGCCCTTCGGGTCAGGTAAACTAAAGAATCGCAAATGAGTACGTGTACTCATTTGCAATTCCGTGGTTCATAAGATTTTCAATGAGCTCGTGTAGTACCTACCTAAAAATCGAGCTATTTTTTTTTGCGGAGCTTTTTTCAAATGGATAAAACTGTTTTGTGGTAATTTACAGTTTTAACTATTGACATGCCAATCTTGGTCCACTTTTTCAAAAATTACATCAATTTTATTTAGCAACAGGGCGACCAGAACAAGGAGCATGTTTGGCATAAAAATTCCCGAATTGAAAAGCTTAAACCGATTTTGTGCTAGTCTTGTTGACACTGCATGAGGTCCATAAACGTCACAATTTTTTCACAACTTGCATCGCATTTTTTTCATTTTGTAATAACAATTTAAAATGTATCGAATTTCTTGGTCAGATTCATCAGCCATTCATTCATTCGTCATTTTGAAAGAAAGAAAAAAAAACGAAAAGTAGCGGGAAACAACAATTTACATTTTTTTTATTATAACCGTTTTATGGCATACAAACCAGACAGATATTAATAGTAGCCAAAGATTTTTTAATAACATGTTCCCACACACACATGTATAACATGTATTATAAGATAAAGAATTTACAGATACTTTTAACCACACGATTTTTAGCGTTAGAATATTTTCTAAAGATACCTGTGTCCTAGTGAAAGCGGAGGTGCTTATCTGAGTCCCTGGCGTGAAACGCTTTTATACAGCATTAAAAGAAATGGTTGCTTTTGGCTTACTGGTAGGGTGCCAAGGGATCACTTCATTATTGAACCGTGAAAACTTTTAACCCTTATCAAACCCTCCAATGAGGATGGAAACTTAGAATATAATATTTATCTCATAGCTATTAAGGAAACAAAATTTGTAAGGATTGAATGGGGCGTTGATGACTTATGAAAATTATATTATTATAAATATAGTGGAGATTTTTTTTTCTGTTTTTATTTTTGCTATATAAAAATAAATAATTATAAAATATTTTGTTGTTATCAAGATATAATGTTAAATACACAACATCTATATTTACCAAAAATGTCTGTAAGACCTACTTTAATTGAAGAACAGAACCAATTACTAATGATATCAAAATTATAATCAAATAGTCGTAGGAAAAATATATTATTCTATTATTGTTCTATTAAATAATAAATCTACAATATATATCTTTACAAAACAAAAATATATATGGTCGTCAATTTAATTGGACAGGTCACCTATTTATGATATAAAAAATATAATCAAGTTCTACTCGGTGGAATCTGAACATCTGTTTATATTTTAATAGATTATAATGGATCTTCAGATTTCTAAATTTAGATTGTTGTTGACAAAAAGTTTTTTTTCATCATTGAACATAATATACTAAAATAAAATGAATGCAGGGTTTTTTATAACATGACATAAACATACTAAAAAAAATTTAAATGGAAAAACTCGTGCTATGAGCAATAATAGGTATGAAAAGATAAATTCAGATATGTATTTATTATTTATATTTACAATCGTTGGTTTAAACAAACTTGTACGTTGAAAGCAACATTTTTTTTAAATCTAGGGACAATAAGTATTTTATTATTTTTTCCAGATTACAAGAAGATTATATTTTGATTCTGGAAGTAGTTTTTAATATACTTTCATTATTTCTTTCAATTATTTCTTCTTTTTTTCAAAACATGATTTTTTTGTGTAAAATGTTTCTTTATATGTTTGTATACATCTTTATAAAATATTTATTATATTTATTATCTTTATAATGTTTGTATATATCTTTATAAGCAACAAGCAATACGTTAGCTCAATTGGTAGAGCGACGGGATGGTTTCCCAGAGGTCGCGGATTCAAATCTCTGCCCGCGCCGTTTTATTTTTCATTCTATATTTATATGCATTTTTTAATTCATAAAACCGCATATTGCTTCGTTATTTACATGTTTTACTAATTTTACTCATTGAATGTACAAGAAGCACATGATAAGGTAACCTTGAGGTTAGTAACTGGTACATGTTCTCCGAGGTCACTTGTTAATACAGCGTAAGCTAAAATTATTAAAAACATTAAATCGATTAGCTAACACGCGCATAAATGAAGTAATTCTAAAATGGGTTCACAGTTTTTAAATATTATGTATTAATTTTCCCCATAATTTTAATTATTCAAAAATTTTTTAATATATTTTCGAAAACTATGATTTTACAAATCCTATTAAAATTTTAAATGCGAAAGTTTGTGAGTATGTATGGATGTTTGTTACGCTTTCAAGAAAATACTACTGAACCGATTACGATGAAATTTGGTGTGTAGCTGAACACCTAGAACAACATATAAGCTATAGAAATACTAACTTTTGCACGTGGTTTTGTCTGTGATGTTTGTTACTCAATCACGCCGAAACTACTGAACGGAATTTGACGAAACTTAGCAATATTGTAGCTTATGTAACAAAATAACACATATTCTATAGAAATACTAACTTTTCTACGTGGTTTTGTCGGTGAAATAACATATATTGTAGCGCAATAACTAATTGCCACGAGAGATCCTGTTCTTAATGGTTTGGTTCACTGAATTTTACATAATTATTTGTGACAATCCTTCTTATTACCCGACGACTTTAGAAAGAGTGTTATGTTATTCAAAAATACGTATGTGAATTGAAATATAGTCAATCATACTATTTTATGTTCCTTGCTACAATCTAGACGAATTAAAGGATTTTGACGTATGAGGTATCGGTAGATACGACAAAAATAGTCAAATATAATATTTTTATGGCTTATGTTTCTTTGTATAAGAATATTACTTTTTCAGTCTATGTGGACGAAGTCACGGGCAACAGATAGTAATGCATAAAGAAAAAATACATTACATATATAAACTGCTCAATGTTTTTTAATTAAGCGGCTTTCTAGGGATAACACAAATTTAAAAGCGAATTCATACGAGTACGAGTAAGCCTGTTAAAGACATAAATGTTTAAAATGCTTTTAATATTTAAGGTATTTAGAACATTTGTATTTAATGGGCTACCATTACAATACAAATGTTTGCTGCAATTAATCTTAATTAATCCACTTCAATAACGGTAACAATTAATAAAAGCCACATGGCCTAAAATAAAATAATAGTGTAGATATTGTTTTTTTAAAGATTACGAATTACTTACGTCAAAACCTGTTAAGTTATTTTATTTTTTCTTCAAATTTTTTTTGCCATTTGTAAAATGTTACACTTACATAAAAATGATAATGTTCCAGAAGTAGTGTTATTTTCTTCAATATTTTTTGTAACTTATTATGATTATTAAATTATGAATATTAAATTTGAATTTTATATCGAATAGTTCATAAATTTACCTTCATAATTTAGTAAGTTATCCCTTGTTAATACCTGAATTTTTACCATTTCGTATAAATATAAAATACTTTTAAGATATTGGTATAAACAATCTATTATTTTCACCGCTTTAGAATTTATACATTGACCCTCTTCAATTTTAATAAAACACAGCCGCACGAAACAAACTTGTCGGATTTTCAGGTTTTAATTGATTTTTCTTCTTGTGGGTGTAGATGGACAATAAATTTTGAAATAAACAATTCGATGTTCTCTTAATAAAGTACCCACCTTATTAAGAGAACAAAATAAAATATCCAAAATAAGCTTAAAAAAGTACATAACTTTATGAAGAGTGCATTTTTCTACGTATAAAAACAAAAGAAAACATATTTCTTAGTACTAAAGTAAACCTACAGGTGAAAGTTTGAAAAACAAAAAGAAAATATCACAACCGACCATATCTAGGGGCGTTTGTGACATGACCGGTAGGGGGGGTGGTAGTAACAGATTCAAAAATACACCAACATGATCATCAATCACTTTTATTGCTCAAAATATCAATCTTTCTTGAAATAATTACCTTTAAATAACACAGGTACATTTAGCGTTTATAAGTAATAACACACTAACGTTTTTAGCTATTACCTATAACAAATCCTCATATACCACTCTGATTTTTTTTTCCGTTATGTGTCCTTAGATAGACGGATCTATTCTAGGGCTGTAGTTTGGCGAACGGTATAGAAGAAACGGAAGCAAAGTGCACACATATTTTTTACAAAAATTCAATGTATTCATGTGGATATAAGAAGAATGATTATCCAGAACTAATAAGATTCTATGCCTAAGAAAAGCATTTAAAAAAATACTTAAAAGTCCAAGAAGAAACTAATGATGTGGCAATTATGTAAAACACATTCAAATCCGGAAGGCAGTCATTTCTCCCCTAAAGGCGTAAACGCCTCTCCGGTATTACTCATAGTTTTGCTAATATTGCGTCTGTCACAATCGTCATAATCCAACCCTGTCACAATCGTCCCAGTCTATCTCATAGGTTATTTTAGTATTATTAGGAGATTTTTAATTTCTGATAGCCAGCTTACTTCAGCTAAATGACAGTTGTAACGGTTTAGGCTGCGTATAGTAATGTTTTACTTTATTTTGGTATTTAAAAAGTTAATATAAAATAAGCACGGCGCTTTGTAGATTCTGTACGACATTTTGTCCGATCACGATGCTGTCGATTTAACCGCTTGAGTTGAAATTACTGCTATTATAATTATTAGCTGCGTGTTGCTTATATGTAACGCGGTTTACATAATGTAACGGTAGTAAGAAAATCACATTTTTCAGAACTTTATAGGAAACCTGTAAAAATTTATGGTTAATGTTTTACACCGTTCGACCTCAGTAAGTACCCCTATAAATTTTCGAAATCATCCAATCAAAACCAACTATTATTATACACACTATGAATCAAAAAATTTTACATTTTTAAAAATGATGCTATGCTATTTTGAAATAAGCTATTGATAATAAATATGCTAAATAATTATGATATGTTTCGCGTAAAATTTTGAAGTTTGCTGCTTGTCTTAACTTGATAAAAGACCAAACTAATTTCCTAGTCCATGTGCAAATTGATTTTGTGTGGTATCCAACCAAGTTTCTAATATATTTCGAGTCCTATATACTAAGCGCAGTGCAAGGTAATTAATTATGTTAGGGAATATGACTAAACTATTATTGTAAATTCAGTCACAACAATGTGCTCTGAGATATCCATTTTCAAATATGTGGGATAAAGAAAATGGTAAGAAAAAGTAAGTATATATTTTTTTCACCATCATTAATTTTGAATCCGATCGCAATAATTATAACACATGTAACATGTATCGGATAATTTTATAATAAGAATCGGATTAATTTACATTAAATTTTATAACACTTCTTTAATTAAATCCCTTTTCTTTTATAAAGTAGAATGATATTTTCCTTTTTAGCCGCTTCTATATTTATAAATAAATCTTTATTAAAAATAAACATAAATGGAAATTGATATTCTCGTTCGTCAATTAAAATCCAGAATAATTAGTAAATTTCTGGAATATGACATACAATTATGAATTTAAAAGCAATAGCATAGATAAATAAAAAAGTTTACCGCTTGTTGTTCTGGCACCAACGATCTGTTGGTTAATAATATCTTAACTGTTAGACTTAAGGTTATGGTTTCGGTATACTTTTTATAAAATGTTAAGTACGCTAATTAATCGGGTGATTTAAATGTTAAGTATCAATTTTAAGGATTGCTCTGACTACAAATATTAATATTTGTAGTCAGAACAAATATAGTTGAGTTACAAATTTATTAATATATTTACAGTATAAAATTATTCATTTCAAAGGAACTAAAAATAACAAAAAAGATAGGAATGAAACTATTAAACATTGTCAATTGATTTAAGGTAAAAAAAGATTTTTAAGTTTCTTACATTTTATTAATTAAATATTAGTTTGGTCTATTCTTATTTATTAATGTATCTAGCCTTTACTTTGTCTTTCTCATTTACATGCAAAAGTTGTAATAAAATTAAAAAAATATTATTTTTAAATTAGAATATGAAATTGTCATTCAAGCTTTGGGTTAAAATATACAAAACTAATTTACTATTCGAAACGTAACTTTTATTCATCTATTTCTTTTTTTCTGTCCTATATACCTCCCATTGTTATATAATTTTAAATACTGACTAGTGTAAGAAAACACAAAAATATCTGATTTTATAAATACAAGGCAAACATTAAACTATCTGTATCTCGTTAACACTCTGTTGTACTCATCCGACTATCGCGGCCTCGAGTTGAGCCCTCTCCGTCGAGGGTCTTCGCCTTTTGAAGAGCCTCTCCGAAACGGTTACTGCTGCTAACTCGCCTACTTTCTGGCTTATAAAAACTTATATTAATATGATTTTTTTTAAACCAATTTAGTTTTTCTTAAGACATTTTTTTGAGAAAATGCTACTTGAACATACTTAGAACTTTATCACTCAACAGTTAATGATTGCAAGAAAAAACGTGATAAAATTTGTGGATAATATAATTAAATATATAAAGGTTCAATTTATATGAAATCTATTTTGATTGGAATTTTAGTACATACTATTGGTATAGTTAACACATATTTACTATTTTATAAATATAATAACGTTGTACACTTAGTACTTATTTCTTTCAAGTCTGTATTAGTTGTTATGTTTTTATAATTTGGTATAAAAGTAATAAATACAATTTACAATCCGTATTGGATGAGATTATAAACTGAATAATAACTGTAACTTTTAAATTACAATAAACTGCTTTTGTTTGATATCATATATCATTTGTTATAATTCATTGACTGAATATATTAAATATAATGACGTTTCATTATTGTATTAATTGCTAGACAGCAACTTTGTGTGACAACAAATAATAAGTATTATCATCACTTAAATATTTTATAAAACAATGTATATAATCACAATTTTAAGAAATATACAATAAATACAAAAGAACATTTTTCGTTTAACACGACTTTTAATCCTTCTTTTACTATGTATACTACATCTTCTGCACATAATTAAAATAATTATACAGTTCCTTCTGATAGTTTCACTTCTGACTAGTTTGTTACATCCGTTGCTATATTGTATAATTTATTGTCCACTACACACTCCATTATATAAAGCATTGGGTTTAATAGAATAATTCGAATATCCTTTAGTCAATTGAGTGGATATTGTTTCTATTGCAATAGCAAGTCACTTTTAGTTATAAGGAGAGTGTCTATTGTTTAATGAAATAAGTAAAATTCTTACAAAAACATAAAAGATTGGTTTTATGTGATAACAAATCTTCATATAAGCAGTCTAAAAGTAAAATAATCCTCTGCAATATTTACATGTTTTTTTTTTTCATTTCAGGTTAATGTTTGACTACATTACACCTGAAGGAAAATGGAATTGTAATCATAAGCGGTAAGGCGCATTAAACTAGCAACCTATTCACTCTTCTCTTGAAGACACCCACATTTTATTCGGAGAACAAATAGTAAATAGAACAAAAAGCCTGATAAACTTTTAAAACGCCTACGCTGTTCTCAACTAAGGGTTCTACTAAGAATAAAACAACTAAACTTTAAAAACGCCCATGTTGTGATCTTCTCAAGACCTACCTAAAGAAAACGACGCCCTTCTTTAAATAATTGTAAAGCCCCAGGCTCATATTAACAGCAAGCTTTGAAATCTCTTTTCTTTAATCTCCTCACAAGAGTACATTTTGTATTTCAAAAAAAATTGAAGTCGGACAAGAAAACTTTTTTAATGTGAGGACAAATATCTTCAAAGCAAAATTCGGTGAGGACAGTTTATTGAGTATTATTTAGATTGAAAATGGATAGTCGTTTAGATATAACATTTATTTTCCCGTATTGTGCCAAAATCCTGTAATAACAAGTCTAAAATTCATGTGATACTTTTTTTTCATGTAGTCATGAATTGCACTAATAAAACGACATACTCTAGTTTCACGATGTCAAGTGGGTTTAAAGCAAAACGTTCATGAAAACTCTTGCACCCCAATTCATGCTATTTTTATAAACTAAATAATGATACAGAATAAGAGTCAAAATAACAAGCGCTGCTTTTTTTCATAAAATTACTTTCAACTAGCGAGTTTTTTTTTTAGTATCACACGAGTGTTATAAGACCAAGTTATGTACAGTGTTTAGTTAGTTTAGTACAGTTTTTACACTACTTTATCTACTCTCATACTATAATACGTAAAAAAATATTCAATATACAAACAAAACCAAACTTTGTTTAAATATTGAAAATATTTTTTAAATGCCAAATGTTGGTTTTCTAGTTCATTTTAAAAATGTTCAATTAAATAATTTAAATTTTTAGTTTATTAACTTTTATTATTTTTAAATGTTTTCTTTAACAACCAACGGCACAGAGGGTAACTTGAGCGCGATTAAGTTCGGTTTAATTAATTAATTTTATATTAATTTAGTGTTCAATATAAAAAGAAACCACTGACGCTAACTTGAAAATTAACCACTAATTAGCACATTTAGTGTTTTAATTATTTAATTTACAAACATTGCTTTTGAAAGAAAATAAATTTTGCTATGAACGAAAGGCAGCAAGGATCTCGACCTACTTCTTGGTGTATTAAATTTGGGTATTTTATACAAATGAAGCTGAAATTTGTAATTCAACGACTTTGTTACTAACTTAGTACTTAAACTTAATAGGTAAAATGTTGGTTGGTTGCTTAGTTCTAGCGTTTCTGTCGCATTTCACTATAAGAAAAACTTAATTGATGTAAGAAAGTCGATAAATTTAAAACTTGCTATTTCGCCTTTAATAACGTAAGGAAACGAACGTTGTCGAAAACGCTCAGTAATTTACTTTTAAATAGTTTCCCAGTATGCTATATAAATCAGAATCCTACTTACTATGTCCTACTTATATTGTTTGTTTGTTTGTTACTCCTTCACGCATAAACTGCTGAACCGATTTTCATTACATTTTGCACACACATAAAGGGTAACTTGGATTAGCACATAAGATAATTTTTTTTCGCCAAAACGTGCTCCTGTGGGATGCCATAGACTGATTTTTATATATTTTGCATGTTTTTTGACTTTAATGTATTCGTTACTCATTCACGCTAAAACTATTTATCAGATTTTTATGAAATCCTACTAATATTATAAATGCGAAAGTTTGTATGTTTGTTTGTTACTCCTTCACTCAAAAACTGCTGAATCGATTTTTATGAAATTTCCCACAGACATAAAGGGTAACTTGGTTTAACACATTTTTCGCAAAATTAACATGTGTTGACGGCACATATTAGATCTTACAACATTGTATCCATGTTACAGTAATGTGCAAAACTTTTAAGTCAACATCATCATATCTAATGAATATAGGCCTCCCTCAAATATGTCCACCTTTTTCGATCAGAAGCGGCCTGCATCTAGCGTTTCAAGGTTTCTAGGTGCGCCCTACGCTTCGGTTGCCAGTGCATGGGCTCCATCTAAAAAAAAATCTGCTTCCTGGACCATCTGACCTTCGAGTAATGTACTCTTTGACAATTCAGCTGGCTGAGCCACTTAGCTATGTCAGTTACCATGATACATCTACGTAACTCCTTCTTTCTGATTCCATCGCGTAGCCGATTCCACCGAGCACAGCCTTCTCAATAGTTCGCTGGGTGATCACGAGCTTAATTGAGAAGCCCACAGATAGAAATCACGTCTCGGCACCGTTCATAGTCAAAACTCATTTAAATTTTAAACTTCAATTTTTAAGTCCTCCAGCTATATACGACTTTTTAAAACTCTTGATGAACACCACAATAAACACGAAACAAAAAATGTTTGCTCCCTTTTTTACTTATTACTCTGTATTTTGTAAGAAGTGCTGAAAAGGTCAACGCCCGGGCGCCACATTTACGCTCAGAGTTAATGTCAGTTCAGAGGCAACAAATAAATTTTGTATGTGAAATCTCAAATTTTAAAAACTAACTATTAATTTTAAAAAGTTGCAGAAAAAATGTTGTTAGGATTGATGTAGAGAGGCTGCCTGCAAGATGTGTTCAACGAATTAAAAATAACCCTGTATACCTGCATCCAAAACGTAACGTTTAGGAAACCACTCCTTATTAATACTTAGTTTCCTTAACCACGCTTGCAACGCCGCGGGCAACAGCTAGTATATAAATAATATTTCCTAACAAAAAAAATAGGAAAAAATAATGAATAAGTCAGGGCAACATTCCTGAACTCTTTATATTGGCTTAAAATAAACATTGTAAGTACCTACCTGTTATTAGAGAGATTACATCCGGTACTTATTTTAGTACAAAGAGACATTTCTTTCTTTTATTTCTTTTGTAACACACACTTTTCTATTTTTTTTATTACAAAAAGCCTTGTGTGTGTTATTAAAATAACGTAACTTTTGGCACATATCATTTCATGTTTATAAACAAAACCGAAAAGAATACCTATAATTATGTAAATCACATGGTAAAGAATTGATAAAATTTAATTGTTTCTTCTTGATCTTGTAAACGATGAAAGTCAAGCGTGTCAAATCCAATCCTAATCGTTTCCTTCGGTAACAGAAGGCCGGCTCACTTCCGTTTAGTAATCAAGCTGGGATTTACAAAATGCATGAGAAATTATGAGCTCTGTTCACAAGGGGGATTACGTTCTTTAATTTCTAGGAAATGGATTTGAAATGAGTTCTGCTATGGTGCTATTTCGAGTATGTTTATTTATTTAATAAGTAATAGTTATTCCTACTTTGTTTTGTTGGAATTCAATAGTTCAATTATATTTGTGTTTTTTTATTTCATTATTTCTTAAAGTTCTGTTTCAAGCTCTCCTCGATGAAGTTTTAATTTAACTCATTTTTCGTTATTCTCTTTATTTTGATAAAAAATATAACTCAATTAAAATATTTGTATATAGAAAAAGTTCGACATGCAGTTGGCAAGTAGAAAATATTGGCATTATGTTCGCAAAGTTAATGTGATTTACATAACGATCAAAACAAAATATATTTTTAATGAAATACAGATTTTACTATTTATACAACTATTAATAGGTTTTATGCCTCTAAGTACAAGGCTACTATTGTCCTTTATTTATTTTTAGTTTAAATTAGGAGTAATTTTAGTTCTTATTTACAGAAACTATAAAAAGGCGTTTTACAAAGTGTCAATGTATATTCGATAATATTAAAGAAAAATAAAATCACACCAAAAAAACTACATAAAAATGAAGAAATTTTACCGAACCTACATTTATTATAGTAATATTCCAAGATATATGTAAAATATAAATATTATTATTTTTCGTATGTGTCTTAGTCATAAGTTTTATTGCAATTAAAAATGCATTATTTTTAATTGCAATAAAACTATTTTCATTTTCATTGATTCATCATGAAATTTCTGAAACTACAGGTGCTAGGAATTTTAAATTTTGCATGGGGGTTAGGACATTAAAACTCACTAAACTAGGTTTTTGTAAAGTTTGACTCCTAAGGGGTTGATTTGGGTGTCGTTTGTATGAAACTTAATTACTACAAGTGCTAGGAGTCTTCTATGTTGCAGAGGAATTCTTTTTAGAACGTGGATGCTCACTAAGACGGGTTGTTACGATATTTGACACAAGGGTTGTTTTTGGGGTTGTGAATCTATGTGAACAAGTTTGGTTTAAGCTAAAATAACTGATTTCGCAACGATTTTGTTATTATCATTATAGACTTAAGACGTCGAATAGAATACAAAACAATACCACTTACAAGAATGTAATAATGGAACATATATCATATCATTGAAGTTACCATAATACTATAATTAGTAAGTATTCTTTACGAATGTAATACGGACTCTTACAAGTTCATATACAAGTTTTGCACCAAAACAGTACCGGTATCGACAACTTTTATAAAAATGCGAGAAGATTTTACTTTCAATTTACTATATTTTAGTCAAAATCAATAGTATTCGTGTTTGTAATTGGCAGATAATTGATTAAAAATATTTACACACCAAAAATATTTATTTAAATTCATTCAAGTTCGAAAATAATGGTCAGTTTAAAGTATTTATTTCACCTACTACCCATTTTAGTCACAATTGAAAAGCAGTAGAAGTAGAAAATAAAATCAGATGCCATTTAATGGTCGTAAAATAGCAATACTGCTGAAGACTGGAGCGGAAAACTGAATTGCGCTAGTTGGTACATTCAACGAAGAGCTGTTTAAATAAATAACGATAACTTTTCAATTTATTTTTGAATTATGCAACAAATAAACGTACCGTATAAAAAGGCACGAAAGGTGCGTTTCGATTATTATATACGTATATATATAAAATAATATATATTTTTTATTATTGTTTACTAACCATTTAAGTACATTACGTGAAAAACATATAAATTAAAACATTGTATTGGTACGGTAAGCAGGAGCTGGAATTCCAAACCTCTTTCCTTTAACTCCTTGTGGTGTAAACGCTGATGATTCCTCAAAGAAAATATTTCCTCTCTGAATATCAGAGGCCCGTCTGATAAAATTAATGACTTAGCTTATCTCGGAAACTTTTTATGTTGGAACATTTAAAATAAATAATTTCGATTTTGAAAATGTTACTTAATATACTTGGTTCCAGACAAATAACAGTCCGCCGAAAACTGCTTAATATCGTAATCATCAGTTAGACGTTGGACATGAACCTTAATTGCCATCGCAGAAAAAATAAATAAATAATGAGATCGTGTTATCTATTATGACTAACATATTAAAATTTCAAAGGATTCCTTAAGAAACTTGTTTTATCGACCAAGCGGAGTGAACGGTTTTATGTGCATTTACAGATGTGATTCTATATTGTAATTTGTCTTGATTTCATAAAAATATTAATAGGATCTTATTATTACCTATCTCAGACTCTAGTACACTTTAAACTTATATAACGTTCTGCTTGAAACCTTGCTTAAGAATTAATTAGTTCCTATAAAGCATTGTAGGTAATTATCATTAGGATGTGTTTTAGTAGAAAATGAAAATAATTACAATTTGTGATTTTATTAGATAGTAATTTAAACCTAAACCAAAACAGGAAATTTACATAATAACATTATAATAACATTCATAAATTCAGTTATTTTATTTTATTTATTTATATACCACGTTAAAAATAATATAGTATAATTATGTTAAATGATATTTTTTCTTTTATTATGAATATTTAACAATTATAAATATGAAAAATATTTAGATCAAATATTATTCTATAAATTTTTCCGATGAATTCGATCTCGATTAGGTGAAGAAGAAAAATAGTTACGTTTCCTTAAAAAATCCTAACCAATAATGTCTTTAACTAAAATATGGTAAACATACTAAGGTAAAAAACACGCTTTAAAAATGAATCGAACTAAAAAGCAAAAAATAAAATTCGTAATATGAAAATAATGGGCAAAATATAATACAATTATTGCGGAAAAAGAGTGGGGCGCTGTGTGCCATACATCTTGTTTCATTTTTTAACTCTAATTTTGACTTGCTTTAGGTGGTCGGATCCTATTGGAACATTAAAAATTGTAAAGACAATTGACAGTACAATAATTAGGTAAGATTAATTCATTATCCTCGTTAGGATCACCAGAGTTAATAATTTTTACACATACTTTGAGTGAGTACAACATAAAGTCCGTAAATCATGAAAAATCTATTAATTCGAAATTAATAATTATATTCATTTCTAGAAATAGAGTAAATATTATTTAAAAATTCATTTTTGTAAAATATTCAAACACTACAATGACATTAAATATGCCCCAAAAGTAAAAGCACGAAGTGCCCCAGGCTTTTATCCGCAATCATTTTATTATATTTTGCCCATTATTCTCATATTACGAATTACTTTTTGCTATTTAGTTCGATTCATTTTTAAAGTGTGTTTTTTAGTTTTTTTTTACTACATTAATTTTATGGTTTTTATACTTCTGTATCAAATTCGACATACTTCTCATATATTTTTTTGATTATATAATAGAATGAAATACAATTTTATATTAAAAATATAATATATATTATACTTACATGATTTTATTAAATAATTTAAAAAATACTAATTATAAAGCATGTTAAAAATATGACGGTTAGGTTGCTGTTTGTATATATTGTATCATCGCACAAAAAGGAGACTCCGAGAATACAATATACTGCTTTATATATACTATTTCATTCTTTCGCATGTGCAAGGCGCACGCTACGATTATATGTTTGTCTCTCTTTACTTGAAATTCGCTTATCCTGAGAATCCTGGCAAGGATAACGAACGAGACGAATTGATTAAATTATTGCATTGTCATCGGTCCTTGATAAGAATGCCAAAATTCAAATTAATCCGACATTTCAAAGTAGGTCAAAATCACGTTCAAAGATTCCGTTACATAGATAGATAGATAATATATTTTTCATAAAATGCTTACCCACTTATGATTAATTTAAAAAACTTTGTTTTTTTTGCTATATAATAAAAACATTTATAAGAGTTTCCCAAAGTTGTGAATATTTTGGTGTTTGCGATTGAACTACCACTGATACTTCTCGATCAAAGCCTGGAACACCGAGTGATTGTGGTTGCGAAAGGTTGTGGTTAGCAGCATAATTACGATGTAACGCAATCTGACGAATTACGGATAAATGTGTTTTCACTCTAGAAACGAAATTAAAATACTACCAATCCTACGAAAAACAGTAAAAGACAGTTATGTGTCTAAATACAAATCTTTCCCTGGAACGTAGTTTGACGTTGGAGTCGCATGTAAGGATATGTGTATTACATGTTTTAAAGCAGTTTCAGAAACTTTCTTGGCATGGTTCTGGAATGCGTATTGCAAAGCTTGTTTTGACTGTTTATATTTTAAAATTTGAATTTTGATTTTAAGTTTCGAAGCCAAGCTAGGTATGATTTTTTTTTGTGCTTGGACGGGAGAGAGGGGTGCCCTCTCCCGCCCTTAATAGGCCTACGAAGTGAGAGTGTCCCTAAATTGATCGGGGCACCTGGCAGGGGGTTCCGCCGGGGCGTCATAGTGAGTGCGAAAGCGATCCCGTGACGTCCCACTAAGGCGATGAGGTCAACCGTTGGTTTTCTAGTGGGTAACCTTCAAAATGGCAGCGTCTTCCATGCTGCCGGGTAGTCCCACATACCCCCTCGGCCATCACCTTCCTGGCCGCAGGGATAAAGCAATGATGCGTATCATTTTTCCAATGATAAAAAAAAAATTAAAAAAAGGTATAATTTTTTTTAGGTAGCCTAAATACAATATCATTCAATCATTCAAGAGTGATAAAAATTTGATGCTCTGTAAATTATTGGCATTATTAATAATAAAGAAGCAATATAATAAAAACAACGTATTGTAAAAGAAAGTAATTCACATATTTTATATTTATTAGACATTTAAGGTAGGGTTTGCTGCTTTATAATAAAGGAATATTTTTTTAATTATAATGTAAAAGAATCGTTGGCGTTGCACCAATAATAATACTTTCTAAGAACGTCAAATTGAAAAACTTTTATTTGAAAAAAATGTTTTTTTTTTATTCATTTATATGATAATATAAATATAAGTACCAAACTATAATCAAAAATGTATAACTTATAGGTAGGTACACTATAAGTTATACATTTAGCATAACATAACTCAATGATGGTTAGTAAGAATTATGAATTTTTATTAGAAATGTTGTTTTAAAAGAAAAGAAATTGATGGATTTCTGTACATGCAAAATATTTAAAAAAAAAACAGAGGGGGGACTTCTCTTGCGTATATAAACGATGTTTTTTCATTTTGTCTGTTCATCGATATGTTTGTATGTGTTTGTAGAATTCAGACTGGCAAGTAGAATATCAAAAACCACGTTGTTAAAAGTAGTCTGAAATACTTCTAAATAATGAAGTAGTCTGGGAGCGCTTGGTTCATACTCACGATGTATCATTCTATAAATATTCGGAAATACCTACTGTATCACACAAATCTTCCTTAGTTACTTACTTAGTTTGTTTAAGATTGAATTTAAATTAACTTACGAAATTCACAGTACTTCTTTATGTATATTTGTGTAATAATTACTCTCATTAATTAAATTTTGATTCCCTTTCTTTCAGATGAATGGTTGGTATAATAATCACGATATAAATTTAAATGTTAATTTGAAAGAACAATAAATTATATATCAAATGTTAAAATTCATTATATAATATATTATTTATAATATGTATTATAATATAAATAATAAAAGTAAATAATTAAAATCATGAATATTATTCCATATATATTTTGTAATGTTATTAATTTTGTCTGTTCCTTTACGCGGGCAAAGAACTCCAGATCCTTCAATTCATCTCTATTTACTACTGTAAGAATACAGTTTTTCTTGGTCTCCATATCCTACACGTCTTTACAGCATGCGTTTGGTCTGCCTCTACCCCACTAACCGTTACCTCCTGGATCACTTCACATTGTTGACTGGTTATCCTCTAGTCTCCATTTTAATCCGCTAGATTATGATTTATGTACAGTTTTAGAAAATATAAAAATATGTTCTGAACGCTGAACGAATAAATCCATGGAGACGTGTTCTATGGCTGCAATCATGTGTATAGAGATCACTTTGAATGAATACAAAATTCAAATAATTTTAATGTAATTATTTTAGTTTTATAAGGTTAGAAAAATTACAATAATAAATATTTTATTCGACAGCAAAAGAAGGTTTATCTTTGTAACAGTATCTATGGCAGGTCTAGGCTTAAAACTATTTGGTTTTATACATACCTCTCTATCTAACTCTAGTTGATCATTCTTCCACATAAAACTACTTATTAGTGTCAGGACTATATAGACTATCATGAGACGAATAATAAACCTCTCAGAATAGCTAGTTTACCGAGATGATAAACACAAAAATAATTTATTAATAAGCTAATGAATAAAATAAAAAAATATCTATGCTGTATATAAAAAAAGATGTTTGAAAATATCTATAAACATACATACAAAAAATAAATCGATACGGGCAGGGAATCTAACCTGCGACTTCTGGGAAACCGTCCCGTCGCTCTACATATCGCGAGCTATCGTATCACTGTCCGTCTCGGTGAATTAAACATTCTATATGTCATCGTCTTTATTGTATCATCTTTGTATGTTTGTACTTTGTGAGTCGTGATTGTGAATAACATTTTGTTGTTGTTTTTACGTATGCCATAGTGTTTGAATAGGTGAGTTCTTCGTAGAGTAAAAAGGTTATCAGATATATCATCATCATGTGTATCATGTTCGTAGAGTTAAAAAGCTTATCATGTGCTTTAAAGGTGGATGTAAATAACATAAATCTATTTGCATTTGGTTGTGTTCAGCTATGACGCGAATATGTATTTTCTACTACTTTTATTGAAGTGAAACTTCTTTATCGGAATTGGAATAAAATTTAGTGTAACATTTTTTCGTTACGCCTTACATTTTTCCGTTACAAGCCAGATTTTTTCGTATAGCTTCATCTCTTTTACACCATGTTGCTATGGAAATACTAAATAATCAAAATGACAAGTATGTGGATTACAAAACACAATTTACATTAACCAAAAATAAAATTATCGGATTAGAGTTTTTTAGATTAGGATTAGAGGTAATTAAATAATGAATTGTAATTACATACTGGACAATACGATTTTATGGACTTGCTATTGAAACTAATAAATAAATTGAAGATTATAACATGAAGAAGAAATTATGAAATATAATTGTATAATATTTTTAAAATACGTTGATTGTCTGAAATAGAAGAAGTAAGAATGAAAAGAAATACGAGTTTTGGATGAGAAATGGAGCATTGGGGTCCTGATCTTTACAAGGTCTGTTTTGCTATACCTAGAACGAATAACAACTCGAAATAGAAGAAACAATGATGAAGAATAATTTTATTTGTGATATAGTGACGATTCAACATGTTATTATTTTTAAAGTGGATTGTGTACATTTGTCTGTGTTTATGATACTTATGTGTTTCTTCTATGAGAATATTATACGTCAGAAACAGTCGATTCTCTTCTTACGTTTTAATTAATTAATACTAATGAAAATTATGACGTTTTACGCGTCATCTTTATTTCTTAGTCACATTTAAAAGAAAATGTGAATTATATTTACATGTCATAAAGAAGTTTCACTTCTTACATGTGTACACTAATACACACACACATATTTTTTTTAAACAGATAGTATACTAGAGATTTTCAGAAAACTAGTACGGAGCTTTGTATAAAGCAAGATACTAGTGCAAAGTTATTCTAGAATGAACTGAGCAATCTCCGTTTCATAATGTTTAATAACTCGCTGCTGGGTTATTAGACTTTATACGTGCATTTTCAGTCTATCTACTGTTGTCGTAATCAGACATTTTATGTTATTTATATATTTCAGAGTGAAGTTATTCGTTTGTCAGTTATGTCTTCCTATAAATACATTTGAATAAAGTATTTCACACTTTTTCCTTATCAATGGATATCAAATATTAATTTGGAGTCTTACATATTGTTATTTATAACACAATTTCCAAACTAATTAAAACAATTGCTAACATATTATCCTCCTTCCAACGATACAATTAGCCAAAAATAAGACAGTGGCACTTGAGATAGTAACATTTACATATCTTAACAACTAACCTACAATATTCCTATAACTTTGGAACAAAATAATAAAGCAATAAAATAATTGAGAGAAATATAATTTAATGTTAATAACATATCATACGGAAGGAAATCGAATTAAATTCTTCATTAATTAATTAATTAGATCTTGCTTTACAAGTAATAATATGTTGAGCCGTTAATTGTTTACGTTATTTTTCTTTATTCTATGTAGTTCGTTATTTATCGTTTATTTTAATGCTAAGTGAAGTTTTCTCTTACAGGTTTTAGTGTTATCGTAATAAAATCTATACGACGCCATGTAACAGTTCGTGATAAAGTTTTTCTCTTTATGTTTCCCTAAACTTATATCGTTTGAGCTAAACTGGCACATTAGGTACTATGATTTCTATGATTGATTGTTCAAACCTTATCTATCTTTTTAAAGAAATAGATGTGATCATTGAAGAAATAATTCTATTTTCAGGAATAAAAAATATATAATTTAGCCTTATAGTATAAATATAAATACCTGGGTTAGAATTTGTCTAACATTTCCTTATTCACCATTTTGAATAGAGATATAATATCAATGCAGTATACCATACTAAACTAACAAGTTTTAATGATTACTTAGAAATCATCACTTCATAATCATTTATTTCTTAATTAATTAAAAAGCAAAGATTTTGCTGCCTACGAATGCTGTCATTATTTCTTCTTAGAATTAACGTGAGACGTCCTAAAATAAAATAATATCACATTTAACAGTACGTGATTGATATAAATCAATACGTATATGAAAAAATTAGTATTTTGCTTTTATAAAAGATGCATTATTTATTAAATTTATTTATATAAATAATAATGAACATACGTTACACGTAAACATATATATATAAGTTAGTTGGTACTTCTAAAAAAACCAAAAGTAAATTAGCAAAGTATCATAAAATGTAACACGTCCGTTAAATTAACTAGACAAATGGAAAGAGACAATAAAGAGAATAACAAATCAACAATAAGTATGTATGATGTCGAATGTGCACATACTTGAATTTTGTACAGATTGGACACTGATTTTTGGGCATGTTGCCAGAACGCAAGTTAGTCAGCTTAATTATGTCTAGTGTGACATGAAGTTCGTTAATCGTGTTTAGTGAAATACCTGGCACCGCTTATTGATACTTAAATGTAAATAATGTCATACGTATTATAAAAATAAATTATAATAACTGTTTCAATATATATTTTTTTAATTCTATAAAATTACGTATACTAGCTTTAAGTCACTTATTAAATATTTTGTTGGTAATATCAAAAATAATTGTGATCGCTTTGCATCAAATTCAAGAGTTCTACTGATGACATCGTGAAGTAGAGAATTTCACTTTCTTGTGGTGTCCAGTGACTGAAAGGGTAGGAACCTTTCCCCTTGTCTCCGATATTCTTCATACTTCCATGTTTCTCATATACTTAAATTGAAGAGACCGTAGGAATATATTTTATTTTAGAAGTCTTTTCTCTACTACTTCCAAATAAATAGAAATTGTTTAAAATATATTAGGAACTATTTTTTTGTTACCTCATTTCTTTGTATTCACAGACTGTAAGGCTTAATTTAATTCAAACTATCCGTATATCCGTTAGTGAAAAGCAACACGATTTTTTTTTAGCATTGTGATTTTAGATTATAAGATAAAAAACATAATAATTAATTAGTAATTAATAATAATGGGTATAACAATTATTTTATCATTCTCCTACAAAGATAATAATAGAGAGTGTCTATTCCAGCTAAACAAATTTATGTGTGTAATGTCCGAGAGAAGTAACTATTTGTGGCGCGCACACTACTTATAACTACTACTATAAAGCGATGTAGGCAGGCATTCGAGACCGCGACCTCTGGGAAACCATCCCGTCACTTTACCAATGTCATATATATAATAATATAACTATTTATATATAACTATATTGCAAAGTTAGAACTATTGGTTAGGATTTTCGTAAGAATCGTAATAGAGATAAAAACCTTCGCGATAAAAACTATTATATAGACAATGCTTGATTTTTTTTCATAAGTAATAACAATAGTAACAAGGTTAGAAACATTGAACATAATAATTTTGAGTAACATATATCTCTTATGATCAAAGTTAGAAACTTAGTGTAAGTAGATTTTAGACATTTGATTAAACAAGGATTGATTTATTATGATGTAATTTGAAGGATGCCTAGATTAGTTTAACAAGAATTAACAATTCTTAAATATGATGTTTTTGTTTAATTCTTGGATAAATTACTTCTGACTTTAAGCAAAATGATAGAATATTTTTGAATATTTTTTAAAAATAATGTAATTAAATAAACCAATAGTGAAATAAATATAAAATGCCAAATTTAAGGAAGAAGGAAATAAAATTACTTGATTTATTAATTTTAAGTTCCCCTAAAGTCCAAATTGAGTACTGTTGTCCGATCACAAATTTCCTCATACGCAATAAACAAACCTCAATTATGTAAAAAAACAAGATGTTTTTATCATTATGCTAGAGTAATATTATTATTGACACCTTCCGCCGTGGGTATTGAATCGGGTTTTCTACTTTTTAATATTTTATAAATAATTAGTCACGCGAGACTATCGTCATGAATAAATAGAGATATTTTATTCTGTACTATGTTTCTGAGATTAGCGTGCACAAACATATAGACATACAGACAAACATACAAACTGAAAAAACCATTATTTTGGGTTCTCTTGCTCTTATAAAGGCCCCTATGATGTTTTTTTTTTATATTTTTCATGTACAAAAATGGATCAGCTACAACCTTATTATATGTATAGATAAAATCATCATTATTTTATGATGTTCACATTTTTCAGATTTTATAACAGGTAATACTACGGTACGCTCACGTCTTATATATAACTAATTTGTTTACTAGAAGTTTCAAAGCAAAAATTTCTTTCTTATGCAGTATTGCCATTAAAACTCTATGAAAAATAAAAACATATGTTTACGAATCACCAACATTATGTCTAGTGAAAAAATAATGAATAAAAAGATAAGTAAACTAAAAGTCAATAGTTATCCAAATATATTATAACTATCATCATCCCTAAACACCATATTCGCTTACTATCTATCTTTGTACATCTATAAAAGAGAAAGTATGTACATACATTCCCTATGTCTATAAAGAGTCAAGACTGAAAAAGACTTAATATTGATTTATTGATGAGCTAAATATGTGGAAAACAGATAAAAAATGACATAAATATCCATAAGCCCTACCTCGCACATAGTCCAAGGCCCAAAATTACAAATATCCTTTGGGGACTCTCAAACTTTGAAAATAGTCAAGCTAAAATGTATGAATGTAAGTACCTATCGTTACTACAACTATAAAGTTTCAGTACTTTTTTATAAATATACTAGCGGACCCGACAGACGTTGTCTTGTACATGCGTCTTTAATTTAAAAAATCAAACTTTCAAAAAAAATGTTAAAAAGTTATCACAATGTCTATTTGTGATACATGTACATTTATCATAATTCGACCTATTGATATGCATGAAAATGTAAATGAAGATTTTGTGTTTGAATAAAAGAATTTGTTGCAATATTTTATTTTTGATTTCACTTTTTACGTAGCGAAGCACGTATCGGGCCGCTAGTACTAAAATATTTTTCTTATTTCTATCGCTACGCCAACTGTCAGGGTAGACTACAATTAAAATATAATATTATTTAATATTTGACATTGCTATGGTAACGCAGTCCGTCGGAACCAATGTGAATCATACCAAAATCACCACCTAAATACACATTAAAAATGTATCAAAAAACCATTTCCCAGTGGACCAAATTGCGAATCTAAACAATTCTCAAGTCTACGAATCTACGAATCTACGAATTTCGTACTAATTCTACTAATTTCCACTTGTTTAAGTATATCTATCAATGTTGCATATGAACCTTGCATCCGCACTAATGAAACCTCAATATCTTGGAGATTGCTTCTATTTCGACAAAACATAGCTAAGAACCATCTTTATAAACCAGGCTTTCTATTAAAACAAAACTGCAAACAAATCCTTCTAACGTTAGGCTGCTAGAATGCTACAGACAGACACACAGATACAAATACAGGTCAATCTTATAACACCCCTCTTTTTGAGTTGGGGGTTAAAAAATCATGTTATTAACATAATAGCATAAAACGCTATTGTGACGATTGAATTTTCGACGAAAACTAATTGACATCTTTTTAAAATACCTAATTATACCTATCATTAAGGCTTACTAAATTTTATCAATTTCATACTTTTTATTTCCAAAAAACATGCAAATTCAAGTACCAAGATAATTTTAAATCACCCATAAAGCCAATCTCTCGATAGAATTCCTGTTACGTCATATAAACTTGTGAATTGTCGTTGTGAATTGTAGTAGTTGAGATTTCATGATTGAAAATCCTTGTGTTAAAAACGGTACCCACAACATATTATATCTTATTTCGACTCGCATCTGGTATAGCCAAAACCCATATTGAACATTGTGATTACTTCTTTTAAGAATTTAACAGATTGTACAAAAAATTTATAATGTATATCGGAACATAAATGGATTAAAATTTAACTTAAATGGATAGCAATTAAATTTTACAATTGCATGTAGAAAAAGATTAGAATAAATTATTTTAACTGAACAATGTTTTTTGGCAAATTCAGCGATATTCTTAAAACTTATTAAAATGTTTTAAATTGATTTTATGACACTTATTATTTTCAATGTTTTAAAAGGGTAATATAATGGTTTTACAATATATTCTATTTCTAAGAACCCTTTAAGTTGGGTTAGTTAATTATATTATTTAAACATTATATATAAATATATATAGAGAATAATAAAAACAAAGGAATAAATAAAAATATGCAAGTAAGTTACCAAAGCAAATAAAGTACTTACGATATCGAATCGTTTAATCTAAGTCCTCAATGATTAACTTTGTAAAATACACACCATTGACAACATACGTACAACAGTCTCCCGACTCAACGACTTCAATAAGTACATAATAATATTATTTTTAACCTTTTTTGATGTCTTTGTACCGTTATTTATTTTATTTTTTTATATTTTTGAATAAACAATAAATGAGTTAACAAGTATATCAAAATCAAAAAATTTCGTTTGTAAAATATCTGAGCTAAATATAAAATAAAAAAATTAAATCTTTATATATTTCTTGTGTGCGTGTATATGTCACTGAACTCCTGAACAACTGTACCGATTATTATGAAATTCTTTGTGTATGTTCAAGGGGACTTGAGAATTGTTTAGATTCGCAATTTGGTCCACTGGGAAATGGTTTTTTGATAAATTTTTAATGTGTATTTAGGTGGTGATTTTGGTATGATTCACATTGGTTCCGACGAACTGCGTTACCATGGCACTGTCAAATATTAAATAATATTATATTTTAATTATAGTCTGCCCTGACAGTTGGCGTAGCGATAGAAATAAGAAAAAAAATTACAATTTACAAGAGCACAGAATTAATAATTATTTTAAAAATGTAATTATCAGGTTAATACAAAATACTTATAATTTTTTTTATGATATATACTACCTAAATTGTATAACAATATTTTATTATTGAAATATTGTTTCAATTTCATACTCGCAGATATTTTTAATGTTCGAGTTTTATATAAATAAAACGTTTTTTTTTTATAGAATTAAACTTAAGCTTATTCAACAGTTTACAATCATACGAGTTTTATAGGATTACTTTAAGCTGATTTCAATGGATTAAGTGCATAGGTTTTAAAAATCGAAACAAAAGTTTCCCACTTTTATTGCCATTCATGCCATTCATGCCATACTGAAAACGAGTGAAGTCGTGAAAAAACGCTAGAATTAAAAATTGAAAGTTTATAAAACCTGAGACAACAAGACATCTAAAAAGGATAAAAATAATATTATTATCTACGTATGTCTGTATGTATGTACGTTGACGATGGAGTCTAGTTTTCGGTGCTAATGAATGAGAACTTAGACTAATATATTCGATATTGTTATTTCTTTATTTGTCTTGGTATCATACTTACATTTCGATTTCTTCTTTTATTAAGGGGTCCCCTGATGCAATGACTTCAATAAGTACGTAATAATATTATGTTTATACCTTTTAGAGGTCAATTCGTATCGGAGATTTATTTTTTTTTCTGCTTTTTAAAATTATGTTACTTATTTCAGTACTGTCAAAGGCGACCTTATCACTAAAAGTGATCTCTTACGGGCAACCCACGAGTACAAGGATTATTTTATAATATTAAGCAGTAGTTAGTGCATAAAATAATTAAACAAAACATTACTTTCATACATATTACGTTGATAACTTGTACAACATATTGTACAAGTAATGTGTATATAATGTACATACTATACCATACATACTAGCATATACATATAGTATATATTATAAGTATTATTAAATTATATTGTAATAAATGTAGTGTATTCAAATAGTTATCATGTTTCTGATAATTTATCTATATCTGATATTCTATTGACATTCATGCAAACAAGAACAAGAATAGCCTTAACTACAGTTTAAAAGTAAACAACTTGAAACTTCCAATATAACCTGAAATACATTGTAATTAACTCACTCTGGCATCTTGAAAAACAGACCAGACAGGAAGACTATCTAAAACTAAAATATATATAAATTTATATATATATATATATATTTATCTAATAGATTTTCATTGACTTCTTATATATATTTTTATATATAATAAGATGTCCCTTACTTAAATTTCAATTTATTTTTAAACAAACCGCATGAAAAATTGCTTTATTGTAACAGTTGTTACCAAGATGGATACTTATTTTAAGATTACAATCGATAAAACTGTTTTGGGACGACGAATGACGAAGATTTTTCCAAGTGCCTCAATAATGTATCTATCGTGTAATTAAGATTAAAAGCCTCGTATAATAAAGTATTATAGGCGGTTGTAAAAGTGCGAGGGGACTTTATATATAACTAATTATTGGGATTTTAATAAACTCACTCAAAAATATTTATTTTATTACATGCATTTTTTAAGTTTGCAATATATTATATTTTAGTATTATCCATTATGTTTAAAAACAAAAAAGTGTAAATATATATTTCTATTTGTCTTATTATTATTTTAAATATAAACTAAAAGTAAAATATACAACATATATACTCGATGACATAAGTTGTATAGTCGTTGATATAAGTAGCACGCGCATTACATAATGAGGGTTCATTCAATAGAACTAAATGCTACGTTACCGGAATATTTAAATGGATGACGAAAATCATAAAATGTATGAAATCTTTTAGTATTCGTATCCATAGTATATATTTATTTTATCTTTCGTGTAAGTATATTTGGGGGTCTTTTAAGGGTCTTTGAGATTTAAGAGGCTCTATAAGGCTGTACCTAATAAAAAAATACAAATTCTAATGGTGTAGTATATCAAACATTGTATTATCAGTCACTGGAAGTCAGTGAATTAGAACTAAAATATGTTTTTGGACTTCTTGGCTACGGTATTATTTATTATTATTTGTGTTATATTGCAAGATGTTAAATAAAAATATAAATGATTTCTTGAAATTCTGCATAAAGATTAAAAATATACTCCATCATATCAAATCGAATTGTTCGAGAATAGTCAAAATATAATTGATTTATCTGCTTAGCGCTTCGGCTTCCTCCATTACTCAGGTCTTGGGGAATATTAACTAACTCTATGTAGTTGTGACATCTAGTATAATATAATGCCATAAATAAATGCAGATCTTTATTAATAAACCAATATTATATTGTAACAATAACATTTAATACGAGGTTTCAATTATAATGTATACAAGGTTTTTATTATATGTATATAGACGTTTATTATATGTATAATATATATAGACGTTCACTCACAGTACTTCAAAGATTAAGGCTGGGTTAGTATTATATTTTTGCAGGGAAGATATAGATGAAATATTTTGACATTTAACATTAGTGTTAAAATTGGAATGAAAGAAAAATTATGATTTAGTTGAACAGAAGAAAAATAAAAGTAATTAGGGACTCTGGTTGCTAGAGTACTAAATAATGGAGTCAGAATCATGAAAAATCAATTGGCTTAAAAATATATATCAACCAAATAAAAATATATATATATGTGAACCATAAAGTCGAGAAAAAAAAACGATTTCATAACTGTTAAATAAAAAAAATCAATATTAAAAATAAAACTAAAAACAACTACAAAAAGACTAACATTTTATAAAATAATAAAGTAATAATACGTTGAACAAAAACACTCGGCTAGAAATTGAAATAGTATACCCAGATTCGGAACAAAATTCATGGACCACACAAAAAAATGCCGCCTGTGGGAATGGAACTCAAAACCTGCAGAACCAATCCGGAGTCATGTTTAAAACTCAGGGTCCAAAATCCACAACACCAAAAAGTCATCAACATTACATCTTTCTTAATCTTTTATAAAGCAGTAATGGATATTATATAAGATGATTACCCTGAATCGGTTTTCGGAACAATGCGTGTTTTTAGGAGAACAAACTAAATTTCAACTCACTCCCGAAACATGTATCAGGCACGATTGAGATCAAGAGTGATTCATTCTTTTCTAAATATACTGCTCGGGATAGACAGTCACTATGTATATTAAACCTTGCTTCTTAATTTTTTTTATGGCGCTCATCTCTAGCAGCTAAATTACCTTACCAAAATTTTTGCATCTCTAAAATGATTTAAACGAGTACAAAAAGTTGCTACGCATAAAGTTCTTGGGCTTCTCAGATAGGCTAGTTTAGACAGCACTTGTGGTACTTAAAAAAAATATAATTTCGTTACTGCTCGATGATGTAGTTGATAACCAGACCGAAATAAAAATAATTGCCAACTTATTGTTGTGATATTTTTTTTTGCAAAAAAGGCAATCTTCCCTGCAACTACTCTAGTTCTGGACTCAATGCACTGATCAAAGTTGAGGTTGAGGAAATCTCTTAGCCTAACAACCGAAGCCGGTCACTGTATTCCAACGATTAATTCTGGAAGCCATGAGCTATGAGCCAAGGTAAAAGGGCTCCTTTTGGCGGTGAACAGACACGTCTGCGTTTTAGTGGCATTGAATTTGACAAGATTGGCATTGCTCTATGCGGAGATTACCTGAAGTTTGTCACTCAAACATTGCACCATGGCTTCTCTTTCAGACTGTACTTGATCTCTACTAGTCCGAGTACTCGGCAGATATCTTTCTACAAATGCGCTGTCGTCTGCATACCAATAGATACCGGTTTCAACAGATTGTTAATGTGCAGCAGCAAAAGTGCAGAAAGAACGGACCCCTGAGGCACTCCGGCATTTATTGTCTATTGTCCGGGGTTCCGAGGAACACCCTTCGACAACTACTTGGATAGATAGTTGGCTCAAAATGCCATGATTGATAAAGGTTTTATCGGCTACGTTTACGATATCATAACAGTTGACGGACTAAATAAATATCAAACTTATTTTTCTAAAAAGAATTCATAGGTAGCCATTAGTCAATCCATGTATTCTATTGTATTTACCACAGTAAAGTAAAAATTATTGTGATATAAATATTTTGCGTATTTTTATACCATTGCGTCTATTATAGGCTGCAAGTCCTAAGTAAGAATTCGAATTCTTTTCCTTACTGCTTCGACCACTTTTTTCATACGAACATTACGTGAACGGCCAGATCTTTCCCTGTCACAAACAGAGGATGTCTTATTGTACCCATTAATAGCCCGGTACACAAAAATTTGACTAATACCAAGTGTATGGAGAGTTTAAAAATTGCATTTGGCTCCATACCTACTTTGTGTATTGCAATCACAGCGATTCTGTTCCCTTTATCACCCACTCCGTTTTTATATCGCAAAATATTGTACATTGTATTGGCGCCAAAATGAGAAAACACAATGAACAATCGTATAAAAATGACAGATTCCAAATTTAAATGTAATAAATATATTTCTATTTTTAATTGTAACAATATTTATGGCCAGACTAAGTACATAATAAGAAATATGTACAATTAAAGGAACTTTGCGGCTAAACGCAGAAACGTAGAAAAGACAAGAAACGTGGGGTTAGCAAAACAAACGAACTTGATTGCATAGTGTAATTGATTGGAATAATTAAATTACTTTATCTGATTGTCTTTTGTATCTACTATATATTATATAGTAGATACATGGATGTCAAAATCAATTACTAAGTGGTATCATATAAAGAATGCAATTATAAACCTAAAATCCATCTTAACTTATTATTAATATTTAACAATTTGTTGTTGTGTTTAAATAGGTTACTAAAGCATAGGTTCTAAAAAGTAAATACCTACTAAAAAAATGATACACTTGCTCTTAATCTACTTAAACGCTGTTATATCTCTACTGTTCAACTTTTCATTGTTAGAAGATTCGCTGGCAGAGAAATCGCTTTAAAGATTGGTTCAGAAGCATACAAATTTGTACAGTTGCCGGAGAAGAGTTCTTTGAAAAAGTTTAGTAAACTAATATAACTAACTGATTATACAAATATGATATATATATATATATTATTTTATTATTTTTTTTTTACTATATTAATTATAAGTTTGGTTATTTCTGAAATACCGATTGGGTCTAATACAATTATTTATTTTTCTAAAACCTCGTAATTTACTAGGTACACTTCCACCACTTTCTACTTTAAAGAATTATTTGAGTTTCTGTAAAAGAATATTGTATAACAATAGCACTGATTATAAAAGTTTTTTATAGCTTTCATCTTAAAGAAAGTGCGAATTCTTTCTTAGAATAAACTCAGCCTGCTTTTGTTTTTCATGAACATAATGAACCGTAGTGGCCACTGATGAGAAACGCCTGTTGAAATTACAACATCTAAGATGCTAGTAAATTTAATTTATTAATCTTTCTTGTAGTGTAATTTTAGAAACAAAGAAGTCCTTAGAAAATTTGAATATCAATGTTGAGTACAGTAGCATTTTTAAGATGTTTATGTATCTTAAAATATAAAGCACATGTAACATTATTATATAACTCGCCGGGACACTCAATTTCTAAAGGCAATGTATTATATTTACGTTTTAATTACGCCTTGATATTAGAGCTAAATCTAACTATAAAATATTTTATATCAATTAAAAAGTATTTGGTGGATATCAGTTATTATTTCTTATTGTTCAAAAATCTTAGGATGAAATTTTTATTTATTTCTTTTATTTTAAAATATTTTTTTAATTTTTATTTTCAAGAAGAACCACAACACTGCAAAAACTTTTTGACGGTTTTTTTATATTAAAACAAATTTGTACTTTCAAATAGTAGATTTATACAGATATTATTATTTTTAATGCCCTTTGTTGTAAGTTATTAATAATTTACTTAAAATCTTGGATTAATCGACGTTTCAATATTGAAGGTATTTATACTCTGTACATCACAAATATGAAGTTTCTGATATATCAAGTGTATCTTCAATTAGACAGTGCACCTTTACCTTTCTGGTTGAGGTCAGGTTCTGCCTTTGTTAGATCTTCCTGTTAAAATCGGTTTATTTGAGGAATTATATCTAATATTTTGCAACAGCAGGTGTTATTTTTATTTAGTGTATGTAATTTACTGTCTAGACATCTACTACTTATTATTTAAAAAAAAGATTTGAGTTTTTCAGTATTTCTCATATTCTTCATTTCTATTAATTTTCTTAATTCGTTGCTAGAGACATAATGTCCATGCGACATTGAAACGATTTTACTCGAAACACAAAATTCAAGCTCACTTTTAAATTTATAGTATGTCGATTTATATTACAGGATAAATTACACAAATTGATCTAGCAAGCAAATAATTTGCTTAGGGGGTCTAAGCAAATTATTTGCTTATGTTAAGGGTGGTAGACAACGACACACGAAATTTAACGATTACTTAACTTACGATTTAATAAACGAATACAGAACTAATAGCGAATATACAGAATTAATAATAATACGAGAACTAATAAACGAATACAAACAATCTCATCACGTACATACCTGTCGGGAATCGAACCCCATTGCGTCGTTATACGTTAGGCGGTTATGTTTATGTTGTATATTTAGTTTAAAATTGCTTATTATTATTATATATATATTAAAAAACAGAGTTTTTTTAAGCTAATACAAGATCGTTTGAGGAGATCTAAATCGCGTAAACTATATAGTTTGAATAATATTAGTTTCAATATTAAAACTAATATTATTTGGTGGAAATTTTGTGAAGAATAATATCATAGGAATAAGTCTTACTTAGATTTGAAGCAATATCTTTTGTATTTTTTTTGCAAGGGGAAGCTTTTGATTTTTATCTGTATATTTCGATTTAAACGGTTAACGTAAATGTCTGTTGGGTAAGTAGTTTTATCATCTTTCTGAAATAATGTTACGCTCTATTGTTATTTATACCAAGTAACAATTAACTATTTTAAATAAGCAATAACAAAATAAGATAAAATGATTGCAAATAGTAATACATATTATTAAGTTCTTATATTTTATTTGAAAATTTTAGTAAAATCTATATATCCATAGTTCCAGGGCTACTTAGTTTAAGTAAAATAAAGTTATAACATTTTTGGAATCAGCTTCTTTTTAGACTTTTCATCTAGGTTCAAAATTTTTAAGACCAAGCTTTGACGTTTAGAAACCACAGTAATTTGGCTCTTATTTTGCAGACTATTATTCCAACAAACACAATGAATCACTATTTGGTGTAATAGGGAACTTAAGTTAACCGCTTTTCTGTTTTTTGTTTTATATAAAATGGTTAAATAACTCGAACAATTCTTAACGGCTAATCATAATTAAGACCATATGACTTTTTTTCGAAGATTTGGGAATGTCGCCGGAATTATTTGCTCTTTATCACATTTAGACAATTAATCGCACGAAGTATTTAAACTTCTTCATTCTTTGTTTGTAATGGACTAGAAAACATTTCGTTTCAAACTAATATTGACTTGAAATGTACTTTAAGCCATAATAATTAAGATGCTAGATTACATATTTTTTTTTATTTTTCATATCCACGGTTCCAGGGCTACTTGGTTGAGATAGAAAGGTTCGAAGTTTTTTTGCAAAAAATAAAGTAAAAAAAAATTGTGGGAAGATTTTTACACTATTGATACCGTATTTCCGAAACTACATTCAATACCCTCACAAATTATTAAAACTATACAAAACGTATGTTCTACAATAAATGTCGCAATACCCAAATTGCATCATTGCTTTGTTTTATGGATTAAGTGGTCGAATTGCCTGTCTTATTTTATCTCAGAAAAGATATTATTTGAAGTGATAATATGAATATAGAACAGAACAAGGAAAATTGATTTATATTACAAGTCTGACATTATATTGAATACGTCAAGTAGGCTGAATAACGGGTAATAGTAAATCAAAAATGAGTGAATATAAGTAATATATACTATGACTAGAATTCAAACTGATTTAAATAAAAAGTTCTCTTTTTCTTGTTTGACAATAGTAACCAATATTGTCCTTAACCGTTATTCTGATACTGAATTTTTATAGGTAAAGTCTCGGAATTAGGGTTTTTCTTACAAAAAAAAACCAAACTTTAGTAAAGTAATGATACCTTTAGCAAATCCACACATAGAAACAAAAACGTTTTCAAATCAATATAGTAGGTAGGTATGTAAAAATTCTCGCTTCTAAAGATTGCATTGAAATATATATTTTGCTTTATTTTTTGATGATATAAAAAAAAGCATTATATATATTCATCATCTAGACTTAAGTAACATTTCAATATAAAATTGAAACAAAATATTTCAAGGTCTTTTAAAAATATAAAATTCAGTTTAAATGTTTCAAGCGCCTATGCCTCTACATGTGATTAAAACAAAATGTTACAAGCGAAACACCTAAGTGTTTGACAAAAAGGCAAATTGTCTTAACGTTGATTAACATTAAAAATTATTCGAGGTAAAATAATTATCTAACCGTTACATAAGAAAAAGCTTTAAAAAATGTAGTTCATTAAATTACCTGATTATAATAAATAGTTAAATTTTGTGACAGTTGGATCAATAGTTTCTAAAAATTAAAAATTACTGAGGATTCTAAGTGCCAAACAATGCTCATAAAATTTTAAACCCACCTCAAAAGTTACAAAAAAAATTGCTGATTTCAAATAATATGATGTATATGACTTTATTTCAATAAAAATTTCACTTATACCAAATAGCCTTGAAACCGTCGATATTATGTCGTCGATATTATGTCTGTTGTAAAATAAATAAAAACGACTTTCCTTAAGTCTATGTTTTATTAACTTGTGATAGTGTTTTATCTAAAACAAAAATAATTATTTTATAGAGGAAAAACAATTTTGATTTCGTAATTCTTAAATCAACTATCGTTGTCATTTTATTATGACAGTTTTAACCTAGGTATCAATGTAAAGTAAAAAATCGACGAAGTGAGAGTCGGACTCCCCCCCTTTGGGTACGATACCCAAAAAAAATTAAATAAATTAACTTTCTTTTAGTGTATCATAACTGAAGCGATTTCCTTTATGCTTCTCTATATTTATTGAATAATATACCTACCAATGTTAATATACAATGATCCCTTTATTTTTTCAGAAAGTTGATAATATTAATGATGTTTTTTGATCTATTTATACTAATAGTTTGATTACGAGCATTGATATGTTTAAGTCTTTATCCGCGAAACATCATAAAGATGGCAATATTATAAATATAAAATGCCATTGTTGTTCAAAATATCAGGAAAAAATATGGTTGCCTGTAAAGTCGGTTTTACGGGCGAAGATTTACGTGACCACGTCTTTTTCTCGGTAGAATATTTATTGATATGAATATTATTAAATTGCACAATATTTTAATAATTTGAGTGATTTTGTTGAAGATAGGACGATGAAGACGTTGTCACGTAAAATCATTTTATATATTATTTATTTTATATTATATTATTGATGTTATTATTTTTTACAAAATTTATTTACAGACTTTTTCGATACATCAATTAGTTGCGGAGATATCGATCATTGAAGTTATTGTTTGCTACCAGTATTTTATATATTTATTTTTTTCAGTTATAAAAAAATACTATTTCCAATTGTGTCTACCAAGTATGGTCACATGTACTGGCCTACATATTAAATAATAATAAGTACAGATAATGTTATGTGACGTCACTTCTGATTTTATATATTTTAATATTTTTAATTTTAAAGAATTAATTTGAAAATCAAAACATTTATTCAGATCGAAGGTTCAAATTTTTGCTAAATAAATTTGAAATTAATTAAAATTTGTAATTGTAAATAATGAAGTTGAAAATTAAAACATTTACTTAAATTAGATGTTAAAATTCTTGCTCAACACATTTTAAATCAAGTTTTCTTATATCTGCCACTTTTTCTTAATATTTGTAATTTTAAAGAATCAATTTGAAAATCAAAACATTGCTCGGCGGACCGATCATGTTTGAGTGGGAGAGAGACGCAAGGCATTCTATGTGTGTGTGACTCATCGTTACGTTACCGGGCGTTACACTTTTTCATAAGTGACTCCCAGTATAACCTAATTTAAGACGTTGTCACGTCAAAAATATTCATAAGAACCGCTAAGCTTTAATTTAGGTAATGAGGAATAAAATAAGCCTTTAAATGGCGTACTGTATTGCAAACGTAACTTTATTTTAAACCAATATAATCATTATTTATTTAAAAAACTAAGTCCATTAAAACGAAATGTTTTTGGTTAGGATAGTAAAGTACCTATATAATAAATTAATTTTGTCATTCATTATTAATGATAAAATTAACCAAATTAAATTACACAAAATGTTTTTGGTTAGGATAGTAAAGTACCTACATAATAAATTAATTTTGTCATTCATTATTAATGATAAAATTAACCAAATTAAATTTACTCCCAAAAACTTTTATATAGTGTTGAATATAAATTCTAGAATCATTTGTTTTAACAAACCAATCCATTATCAATCGAGGAAGTTATAGATTTTTTTTTTCGGTATTCGGAATAGAATTCGGTAACTTTTTTATGTGAAATATAGTTTAGCTATAATTTTATGATCACTTATTTAAGGTAATTTTAAATATATATTAGGTTTATTATATAGGTTAAATATATTTTGCAAATCTTAAAAGTTAAAAACATATTTTTACACTATTTGAGTTTCGTTTATTTTTGTGTATTAAGTTGGAAATTCTCAAAAAAAATCTCTCTTTCTTTCCTTCCTTCTTTCTTTATTTCCTTCTTTCTTTCCTTCTTTTTTCTTACTTTCTTTCTAATTTTCCAGATGATTACTAAAAAACAATTAAAAGTACAGTAATTAAATCGAAACTGCATGTAATTTGATCATATCGCTTGCACTTCACACTCTTTAGCCACAAGTAGGTGAAGAAACTAATGAACCTTACCGCTATTCTAATTAAACTTCAAAGGAATTATAAGGTTACATTTTATCAAAATAAACAAATTTAAAAAAGCGTGTAACCTTCATCTTACTACTTGTGCCTCATCACAAAAGCAGGTTAGACATATTTACATAAAATCAATAAACACAAGTCTATAAACACACTAACCAATTTTGTTTATTGTATTATACTCTTATTCAGACTGAATTAATGTATAAATTTATTAATATTCACATGGGGATGTAGTATATTAAAGGTAAATTTGAAAATATTATTTTTTTCTATTGTATTGTATAAATCAGCATATAAGATGCGATATCAGAGAAAATTTTTATATTACAATTTTCTCAAAATAAGCTTTCTTTTAAAAAGGGTTCTTTCAAAAAAATGTTAATCTTAGTACTGTTCTATTTGTATGAATAAAAGTTTAATTTTACAGATAATATAAACATATTAAAAACAGATGCTTATTTAATTAATCTTATTTTGTTTTAATTTTTTTACAGTACAATACAATATTATTTTTACATTTTGTTTTTTGCTAAGGTGAAAATAAGGTAAGTTAAAAGTATATATTAAGTTAAAATACTCGCAAACATTAAAAATATACTACAAGTTTGCTTGGGTTGGAAAAAGTATTAAAAGAAAGAGAATACCAACCCCTTTCAAATGAAACCATTTCCAAACCAAAAATCCAACGACACTATCGAAAAACCGCCTCGTAGCCTAACATTTCCAATGAGTAAGTTATTTTAGAAAGGTTCGTTATCTACAAAGACTCTTTCTAAGTGTTAAAATTTCTAAAACTAATTAAAAGCATTAACTGAAATACGCTTGAGTTTGTGAAACTCGTTTTTTTAATATTTTAGATTAAATTTAATTTGTGTAAAAATTACTTTGTCCAAGTGTATAAAAATAAGTTGAATTGTATCTTTGCAATAATAGATTTCTGTCATACTTAAAAATATTATTAAGGTCTTAATAAATAAATATTGTGAGTCATTCTTTTTACATCCACAGTTTCTTTTTTTTATACCCAAATTCTATTTTAATACCTTCTTTTAATTTTTTTAGTTACTGCCTACAATTAATTACTTAATCGGTACTAAGAATAAGATATTAAAAATATTTCAAAAAGAGTTAACCCGAGTATTATAAAATACTATAAAAATAAAATAATACACATGAAGTCTATTAACTTGTAGCAATTTAATTTTATAAACCCTGTGAAATATGAAACGGTTTTAATTAATGTAAAGGAATTGTTCAGACTCTTAAACGTGATCCCAAATTACAGTCCATATTATATATAATTGCCTCAGAACGTCATTTTATTCTAATAAATAGAAAATCAAAGACTATTTAAAAAATATATATTATATTTTATCTGTTTGTCATTTTTATTAAAATTATCTTATAGTTATAAAATATTTAAACCTTCGTATTTTTTCAAAATCATTCTTATTACATTCGTTGTTTCTTTGTCATAATATTATCTATAAGGTAAAAAGTTACTACAAAATTAAGGAACTTTACCTAACTCACTGCTAGTCTCAGCTTCAATAACTTGCGCCACAAGATCCCTTGCTCTTGTATGCATTCTTGTGAAATGCACCCTGGACCTGCCGTGTCTTATCAACGTCCGAGCGTGCCTTAAATGTTTCACATCACTTTTAAAATCACACTGCACTAACGACGCGAAATATATTAGAATTAGCGTCCGCATAGTGAGAACACGTGCGTTCGCGACGAGCGCCGGGCCACTACTGAGGGTCCCTGAAGAACTTTTGAAATCCGATATATTTTTTTTTAATATCGTGTATTAATGATAAATCCATTTACTTTTTACAAATAACGTAAATGAAATGCTTCTTCAGTAGAAAACGGATGTCCGAAAAGTAACAATCGTTATTAAAGTGTTATTTTTAGCTGATAATATCAATGTAGAGTATAACGTGTCAAATTACAACACGTTGTCAATAACGATTTATTTTATCTTGATTTATAATAAAAGATTATTTTTTGTACCAAAATGTCTTTATCGCTTAATTTTATTTCTTACAGGCAACCAAAATAATGACATCTTAAGAAGAGATGGGGTATTGAAAATTGAAACATAGGTAAATAAGAAATTGTACATGCATACATATTATAATTTAAATCGATGCAATAGACAGTTCATTCAGTTATATTAATAATATATCGAAGATATATATATTTTGTATATATAAATATGGATATGAAAAAAATATTGATTTTCATACTTTGATGTTTGTCCTAATATTAAACAATAATATTTTTAATTATTGGTAAGGATTGTCAAATAACGAAAAATGTTTAATTAATTGAGGCAGGTATGATAGCTCAATCGATTGCGGGTTTGGATCCCTGCCTGTATCGATTTATTTAAAATTTTATATTTATTTAAAATAAATAAGCTTTATATGGTTACGCATGTTTACAGATGTTTTCAATCATTAATCTCGGTTGTGACATCTTTTAAATATTAATCTATACTGCAAAGTTAGAAAACTATTTTTAGGATTTTCGAAAGCAACCTAATTGATGTCACCACCCTCCCGATAAAGACAAGATAAGGAATGCTTAATTCACCGTGACGGGTAGCGACACCGTAGCTTAGTAGAGACTGGATAGTTTCCTAAAGTTTTCCGTCCCGGTAGTTTTAATTCCATGTATATTAAAAATGTTGAAATTTCTTTACGCAAACATTTCATCCACTTGAGATGGAAATAAAATTGGTTCACGTTTATTTTACCTCTCATGGATGGATACTCCCTCAGAGTGCCTTTTTGACATCTATATCCGAAATATATTTGCTCTACGAAATACGATCATGTCGCTTAATTTAGTACCTACTCTACCTTAATGGGTCACGATTCGTGAAAGGCGTATTTTTTCATCTTTCCAATGTTAAGAAATCCAAATTCACCTCTATTCACCTCTACTTAGTCTGGCCATGAATACTGTTACAATTAAAAAAAAAATATTACATTTGAATTTGGAATCTGTCATTTTTATGATTGCTTATTGAGTTTTCTAATTTTGGAGTCCTCCTCTGTTTGTGACAAAGAAAAATCTGACCGTCCACGTAGTGTTCGTACGAAGAAGGTGGTCAAAGCAGTAAGGAAAAGAATTCGAAGTGATCCGGTCCGAAAGCAAAAGATTTTATCTCGGGAAATGAAGATAGCAAGCAAAACCATGTCATGTATTTAAAGAGATAACTTAAGACTTGCATCCTATAAGAAACGCACTGGCCATTTCTTAACTGATAAATTAAAAATGAATAGGGATTCTTTTTATCACTCCACTCCATTTTAATATCTCAAAATATTGTACAATGTATTGGCGCCAAAATGATAAAATACAATGAAAAATCATATGAAAATGACAGATTCCCAATTCAAATGTAATATTTTTTATTTTTAATTGTAACAATATTTATGGCCAGACTAAGTAGAGTGCATAATATACACGATAAATCTATGACTATTAGTAATAAAACAGCTTCATTAAATAATAAAAAAAAGTAAGGCAAATAATAAAATTAAAATAAAATTTAAGTAATTACTAATTAAGAACAAATATTGAAAACTCGAACTCTCAAGGAATCTAGAAGACAGTAATACTAATATTCCCAAGGAGATTACTAAAACTTTTTAATCTTCTTGCAAATTAACCGAATAGCTTAATAGGCTAACATTTATAGGTAACTTTCGTTAAATGTAACTTTTTAAATTTTTTGTCAATCAGTTCAAACACAATAAAGTCAATAATAAGTTTGAATGTATAGAACTCCGAACATTTATAGGGAACATCTATAAAACTCCTTGCTATCATTTTGAATACTGATTCTCTTGTACAGGCAGGTTTTAATTAAAGTTTTTTAACGGTTTTTTTCAGAATGTATAAGACACCGTAAGGTTTTAATTTTTTCTATTACTATTTTCAAATCTAATTTTACTGTTTTACTTCACATTTCTATTTATTGTTCTTCACATTATTATTTACCAATCACGCTGTAAAAATAATCTTTCTTATTAAAGACCAATTTCCGAAATAATACATCTTTGAGAAATATTTTAATTTATATCAAATAATACATTATCAGAAATAAAATAAATGAATTAATAAATAAATATTTGTTATGATATAATAAAATAACATTTATTATTGAAACCTTGTTCGCTGATGATACTTTGTTTAATTTTAAATTAGACTGAAAAACCATGATGGCTTTAAATCTTATATTGGTGGTCCTTTCCAAATAGTTTGCGGCAAAAGCCTTTCGCTTAACAAAAACAAATAGTTTAAATTTAGATCTGATGACAACATAAGGTAATGTCAACAAAATTGTATTTTAGGTTAAAAAGTAAAGAAGTAAATGTAAACCACTAGCAAAAAATTTAAACAGATTTAGGTAATTCACTGATTTTTCACCACTAGATTGGATACTTACTACTTATCTTACTATACTTACTATACTTTGCATACTTCCATAGTATTATGTTTTACATCATTCTGCTCTGAGCATCTGGGGCTAATGTTTCATCTATTTTACACAAAAACAAAGCATGTTGAGCTAGGGGCATGTTCCTCAGGGAGTCCCGTTACACCATTTTTAAAGACGTCACAATACTACTTACTAATATAAGGACTATGTGGAAGATAGGCAGGCCAAACAACAACACAGTTGTTGACAATTCTACACAGGTTGCACTGTAACCACTTCCAAAATGTTGTCTATTTGCACTATTGGTTCGATGATAATGTAATATATAATTAGTTGGCGCTGAATTATTGAAATTCTAATTTGTTCTAAATTTAAATTTTGACTAGAATAGTCAATACTTTAAAAGAAGTTGAAAGAGTACCTTCGAAAAGGTAATCCTTTAGAATTGTTGCACCTAGAATTTTTCATTTCATAGTGCATTAATATAAACAAAAACATACTTGATTAGACTCAACTTGTTTTAATAGTTTTTGTCGGAAACAAAGTTAAAGTTTCCATTTGAAAATGTAAAAAGCGCGTTCTCTTCACTTATATTACACCACAGAGCAATTGGTTAATTCAATATCACGATAATAAATTAGCTGTCATGGAGTTGGGGAAATACGTTTTAATATTGATTACACTATGAGCTGAGGTTTTATCAAAGCCTAGTTGTTTTCTTGATTTGTTTTAGAGATTCCTCATTTTTAGGTGGTGAAAACGAAGATTTATTCCTTAGAATTTATTTCAAATAAATTAAAAAGTAGGTATGTTTATGAAACTATTCCTTAATATAGACTGTTTCATTATATTATGTTTCAGCTCATCTTGAAGCATAGGTATTCAGACCATTTCTACAAATTAAATATCATTAGAGAATAAAACTCTATATTTTGTTGATTTCTTGGTACAGATTGGGTCGATAATAGATGAGGCAATTACTGGCCTTCGGTGAGTCTGACCGGTTATGATGGCTATCAATTGTATTTTGGTTCTATATTTTGTGGTGTAATGGTTATCCTAACATATTAAAGTATATAAGATATATAAGGTAATATAGGTATATGTTAGTATATCTATAATTCAAGAATTGAAGTGTTGGAATAAAGCTATACGAGTATACATAGTATGAATAAGTCAATTTATAAATAATAGATATTCTGTATATTTCATCATTTCATGGTGTCTGAATTATCAAATTTATAGAAATTAATGTTTAGATAGTTAGACTAAGTAATGAGAACGTTAATTTTAATCGTTTCTAATGACTAAAGGGCATGGTTTAAAAAAACATTTATTTATAATAATAACAATAATTAGCCTAATAATAATAATATAAATATTTTAATAATATTATATATATTTACATGTAAATCGTTCTCATATAATATTATTGTGGCTTCAAGATTTTGTCGGTCGATCATAACAGCTAGCTTAATGCGCCAAGCACACGGTTGCTTTTACATATTGTGTAAAACATTGATTTCTTACTCATATATTATTAAATATAACTAAAGTACAACGTAGGCTGCCGCTTTACTTAAAAAACAGCTTCTACCTATATTATTTAATAAAATTACTAAAAGTATATTATAATAACAGAAAAAAAACATACAGTTTTAAGAAACTCAGAATAACCTTTAGCATTAAAATTCTAAAATAAACCGAAAGTCACGGACAAATTATTTCTTTTTAATAAGCTGTCAACAGGTAATTAGTTTACCTAAAAAATTCAGAAACGTTGAATGACAGACGGTAAAATACTGTGACTGAATTTTTTTAAGTATTAGGGACGACTGCTTAGGTTTAGTGATGGAAATGCGATAATAATAGTGTAATAGTCATGATTTTGCGTGAATGGAATAGATTTTTCTCAAAAATGATAGATGTGTCGAACTGGTCTGAACTATCTTTTCAAATAAGCATACAATGCACTTATGGTGCGTCAAACTCTAATTGCACGGTTTTAAACGATTGGTCCATTAAGTAGAACTGACAAGAAACCATATAATACTCTTTTCACTAATTTAAACAATAATAATTATCCATAGTGTTGCATATCTGTTGCGCAGCCATAACTGTGAGAATAATTTAGAATCCAAGTACCGAAAAGAAGATCAGGATAACCACCTAGGATTCTATGATGGTTTCACAGGGTTTAAGAAAAATATATATATATATATATATTACTTCTTATCGCCAAACCATGAACGCCAATCTATATGATTCACCTACGAATAATTATAAAAAAAAAGTACAGTGTGGAATTACTACATTCTTATATATTCTCTGACAATATAGTAAAACAAAAATTACAATGTTCAAATGAAAATTATGTTGAAAACCCCTAGAGCTCTGTGATAAACATTATTCCAATAACTCTGTTGTTTATATTATTTCAGTATTATTCTGTAAAATGACATAATTGGCGCCGCTTTCGTAAATAATATATTTTTGAAACTAAAAACATATTTAGAACTAGCTTTTGCCCGCGGCTTCGCACGCCTTAAATTCGTAGTAAAACAATTCCCACTTTCCTTTTTTTTGTATTGGCTTCCATATTAATTATTTTAAGTGACACAATCAAAATTACGACATCGGCAGACATCGCACACTGTCAAAAGTATATTTAAAGTTATAAATGAGGATACAACATTAGGTACCTACTGTAATTATTTTTATACCTCTCTTGTTTTTACTTAAACGTCCATTTACTTAAACTTAATACTTCTTAAACAGAGTACTTAATAACCATTCTAACCACATATCACACTTACAGATTTGAACATAATCAAAATATTACCATGTAAACTTGGAAAATTCTGAGCTACACAATCGACTTTATTTTCACCATCAACTTGCAGGTCCAGTTTTATATTAAAAAAAAAACTATTTTAAATGATAAACATTCACAAAAGCCATTTTTGAGACGGTTTGCATGGTTCCATACCAGAGTGCGCGAATATTTTAAATATTTAATATCTTTGAAAATATTTATTTAAATTACATGCTGTAAAGATCTATATTGTTCCATAATGAATGTAAAATGTATTTAAGTTACTTAATTAGATAAGGATTAAAGCTGTATTTCTTAAAATCGCTTCGTAAATAACCTATTATTTTTCGGAAAAAGTAAATGATAAAAAATTGCTGTTGTGGGTTTTCCCTAAGAGATAAACATATACCATCGCGGAATTTCTTGTAGAATTTTTTAAGGTATACAATATTTATTACATAATTTTGATCTATCTCGAATAGTTCAGCCTGCGTTTGCATTTTAAGCGTTTGCATTGACAAACAAATAAACAGACAAAGATTTTAAAAATGCTGAAAATGGATTCTGTTAGTTAACACTTCACATGCTGATATATTTTTTTAAATATTTTCAATGTACAAAGACTTCTCCTCTAAAGATTTATTACATGTATAGAATAAGATTTTCATGGTACTTATTACGTGATTGACATAAATTGTCATACATTTTTTATTTCTTAACCGATTTAGATAACATAAACACTAAATGTTAAGTGAAGACTGTAAAAATATATTTCTGAAAACCGCATCCAAATTGGTTAAGCCGTTTCTGAGATTAGCTTGCACAAACATACAGACTTACAGACATACAGATAAACAGACAAACTGAAAAACCATTGTTTTGGGTTCTCTTGCTCTTATAAAGCCCCCCTACGATGTTTATTCATTTTTTAATTCCATGTACATGAATGGGTCAGTGACAATTTTATTATATGTATAGATGATAAAATAAATTTATAATTTAAGTATATACTACTTAATAACATGGCTTACATATGTATACATATAATTATAATATAATAATTTAAACCACATTCTTTAAATGAGATATATTAACAAAATAAACGTATATTACTTATAAATGTTGTTATATACGTCTTATAAGTGTTGTTTTAAAATTGTGCGTTGGTTAATTCGATTTTGGGCTTTTCAGTTGAAGCCCTTGAAACTATTTTAATAAAAACTTGTATTGAATACGATAAATATATACTATGTTAGTTAGTATCTGCGCCATTACAAGTTTTTAAATTGAAATCAGTGATGCGTGAATATACAGTCGACTAGCTTAACCATAACATCAAATATTGGTAGACCACAGATCCATAATCCTGAACAAAGACATGTTCTCAAAATACTAATTAGATATGGTACGATGTGTGACACGCTGACTGACTTATCGACATATTCCTATATTGGAGAAAAATATATAACTTAAATAATAACAATAATATCAGGCAAAATTACACAAATTAATCTAGTAAGCAAATTATTTTTTTGTTTTAAGGATGCTAGACAAGGATATAAATGCGTATATTGTAAATACTGAGAATATATTCAATATACATACATGCATATTCCTGTCGGAAATCGAACCTTAGCCCCGAATGTGTACTTACGAAAGAGTGTGTACTTTGATATATATATAGAGTAATTTATGTATTTACAATTAGTTTGAATAATATAAAGTTCAATGTATGTAAGACATTGACCAGTCGGGCGGTCGGTCAGCAGGTAAAACAAATTAAGACATTTTATGTCAAAAAAAAAACTTGTAAATTTATCATTCAGACCATTGTACGAAAATAAACTTATCCTTTGGAAATATGTTGTTTGAATGCATAATTTAAGGAATATTGCAATATGAATATCAACGCGAGCTTCGCGCACCACGCACTACAATGGTGGGCGTAAACTGTAATCCCCCTAATAATATGAGTGCCTAAACCTAGAACTAACTAAGCTATATCTACACAATAGACTTTCTTATAACTATCTATCTTAGGAATACCTTTTATCTTTCAACAGGAGAGCTAACAACTGTTCCAAAATCCAGTTTACACTCAAAGAAAAAAATACAATGAGACTTACTATGCTACTTGCATCTACTATGCATGTGTATGCGTGTGATTGTATTTTACCTTGATGTATAAATAAGACCGTTGCCATAGAAACAATCTAATGAATACGACGAAGACGAATAAACGATCACTACAAAGCAATTTCATGATCATCAGTTTTATTAAAACTGTTCAAACCCCAACTAATAAAAACGTTGTTTTGGATAATATCACCGACAAGTTCTAGTACAGAATTATATCTATAAAGATTATAGATTTATAAATTTTTTGATTGTTCCTTTTAAAAACCTACATTAGATTAAAAAAAAATAAAAACTTATCGTTACCTCTTCATTTATTCATATTTAGATACAGCGAGAAACCAATTGATGTATTTTATCAATTGGTTTCTCTGGTATATTAGAAAACTATACGTTTGTTATTTTAAGATTATTAAAACAATGATATTATCATCATTATACTAAAAAAAACTATTTTGAAGTTCAATACATACCTTATAGTAAAATCACAAAAGACGTTTTACTGTTCAAGCCAAGTTCAAAAATAATCGAATAATACATATTTCTATAAAAAATGAATCTCATTAATAATATATCCAATAATCGTGTACCAGAATTTTCTCTAATAAGTGCGCTAACGACGGGCTATCAACGTAATGAAGTATATTAACACCAGTCTTTCAATCCCTCACTTCGCTTATCTTAACGCCACCGGTAAGTGAAGGAGCATTGTGTGGATTACTTTAACAAATGCATAAAGCGTGGGAGATTAAGAGCTTAGGATTTACAGCGAGGATAAAATTTACAAAAGGTCGACAGTTATTGTTAGGTTTAGGTCATAATAAATTAATTTACTGATACCATTTATCAATTTCATCTCTCATTTGCTTTTCTTAATAGCATGTTACTTACGTTTTTTAGAAGCTTAAACATATTGTATTGTTTGCCTCAATGATAGATTTAAATTTACTCAGTTGCAAGCAAAGCAAATATGTGAAAAATCCTAGTAGTAAATAGCACTTTTTATATATATATTGTTGTGATATGGATAATATTCCATCGCTTAGTATTTCAAGGGGCTTTCCCAGAGTTACTTTGAAAATGCTGAGTGACACACAAACCCACTGGTGGCTGACGCCGCAGAGTATAGACCACGTAACACTACTTTAGTCAGAAAGAGAAGACCCAACTCGGTACTCGTTGACACCGACGAAGCGTTCCCGTTTGGTAATAACATACGAGTAGTCATAATTCATACTTCACAACACACATACACACACCGTCTATACCGGTATAGACCAGGTCCCAACTGAGTAAGTGCTCCATTGCGCCGGCGTTCTGCCGTCGGAGGACGCTAGTGTCCAGATTCCCGTAACTTCCCCCCTGACTAACGACGCCGAGCCGAGGTCCACGACTTACCTGAGACGCCCTCGGGACGTCGTTCCTCCATGGGGGCCCATCTGACCCCCCTTTTTCAAGGGTGAGTCTCCCGACCCTCCCACAGGGCTAACAGCATTGACATGAACAAAAAAAAAAATGGGTGATAGCAAATTATAAATATATATAACTATAGAGAAGCGTAATATAATTAGTAATCTTAAGCCGTAGAAAAAAAAATCTATATTTAATAAAAAAAATGTTATTCATGGTCAAACACCATATTGGTTGTAGTTAAACTTGGTTTAATATTAATGTAAAGATATTTAATGCAAATTGCTTTGTAATAGCTATAATCATCTAATATAGGTATATAAGAGGATTACACCAATATTGTATATACTATATATGTAATAATTATTTATAGAAATAATGGTCTCAAATTAAAGGATAAATACTGGTGACACTTTTTTGGACGATCATTGAGGTAGATAAAGAGGTCAATGGAATGGGTAAGTAATGAATAATATATGATCTAAACAAATACACAAAAAAAACTCTTAAAGACTACTGTAGGTTTGTTCTCAGCTCCTTTGAGTCACAGCACGATTAAACCACTATATAGCTTTAACTTTTATTTGTCTTAGAAAGATCATTCCCAACTTAGTGTGTTTATATTTTTTTTCTATCCAAGCTATCTATCTATAAGGTTAACTATGAAGTTCATTTTATTAAATTGATATACTAATATTTAATAAAAATCAGGTGCACCTTCTTTGTCCTTAGAGATAACGTCTAAAATAGCTGAAATTATAAGATATTTACTCAATGATTGAAGAAAAACATCGCTAACTTTTAAGATTGGTTTTAATTTAAAGCAAAACTACGAGCTTTATTAACAATGGGGGGTTGTAGCTACACGTAACTAAATTTCTTTTCATTTCAGTCTCATATTTAGTTAATTAGTTCAATAACAAATTCATTTAACTTTATATTATTCTAAGCTACGTACATATCGTTGTTTTTATATGCTATTTGGCACGTAAAGGAAATATACAACAATCACCTAAACTACGTTCGAGAACAAAGCTACTATCAATACAATGCTATCAGCAATAGCTACAAGATCCACAGTTTATGTATACTTGTAGTTTACATATAATATGTGAAATATGTAACCAAAATATAACTATAAACTGAATAAATGTATCTAGCTCTATGCGAACCAAGATTTTGATAAAGATATATGATATTTTTTATATAGCTAATAAAATACATAAAGAATAATAATGCTAACAAAAATAATTACTTTTTAATAATGGAGGACTTTAACACTTCTAATTTAAAATGGTATGATAATGTATATAATCTTGTAACAACCCCTGCCAATCCTCAAGTTTCGAGCTGGTGGTAGCTTACTCACAGACTGACTATACTGGCCAATTTAATGTAATTGACGATTCAAAAATGCCTACTTGAATAAAGATTTTGAATTTGAAATAAATTTATATAAATATAATTTTGTATTCATCCTTAATACATTTAAGATATCGTTACATTTTTACTTAAAGAACATGAGCAATAAAATACAAGAGCTCGTGAGAAATATAACTCAATAGTAACATAATAGTTGAGACCAATTACCAATTCTGTAGATGGCTACAATGCAATTTAGCAATGGTTCCTAAAAGCAAAACATATTACGACCTGTTGTTAAAACTGGCAAAGAATGCATTATTTATCTCGTTATTAGAGTTTCATGAAGAACCTATAACTTTCACCTCTTTGAGTAGGCTTAGAGCAGATGCAAATAGTTGATTTCTTTAGAACCAAAGCAAATTTTGTTATTTTTTTTCCCAACCTATTTTGATAATTTGTTGGGAAGGCAATGCCTATAATAGAATGCTGTTTATTATATTTCAGTAATTTTATAGCCCTAAACATACAAACCTGTGCGCTAGGATTACTATTAATATTAAATAAAACTATCGGGCCACCTGATGTATAGTGAACGCTACGCCTATAGTCTTTTAAAATGGTTTATTCATATCACGCTGAAGCCAGTTTCGTTGTAAAGTCAGTGTCGATCAAGATAAAGCAAGGTGTAGCCTACTTTCAGTATTCAGAGAACGCTGACTGGTGTAACAGATTATCATACTTGAATGTATTCAGTAAGACAAAATCGTAGTTTTTGAAAAATATATCATATAGCTTGTAAGTAAATCAGTTTTCTGTTCCCAGGCTATAGGTGGCACGATCGCCTAAATATAAAAGCTAAATATAAAAACTAGACGTCCGGGGTGCATACAAGATTCCTTGTGATTGCGGTTAGTGTTACGTAAGGAAAACTCGTCGAAAAGTAAATGTTCGAAAAGAATGATGAACACATATAAAGTGTTAAAAGTCTGGACCATAATGGCACAACGATAACGGAACATGTTTTAGATTCGAAAACGGCTCATTACATACGTTTTGACAAAGCGTCCGTTTTAGCTACAAAAAGTTTTTCGTACCGCGTAAAGTAGGTACGTGAAGCTATCGAATTCAGCCGTCTACTGAAATTCAATAGGGATAATGGTTGGATGGTATCTACTATCTAGAAATTATTTATTAACACTTCAAAGGACACTAACAATAATTTACATACTTTTAATAGTGATACACTAAGTTTAGTGTATGCGTTGTAACGACGAGTGCACGACACCTCTGAAGACGACACTACATCTTACCCCCCACCCTCATTACCACTTTTACAGTTTTGTGCAACTACACTTGCAGTGAAAAACCATGTACACTCTACTTTTAATTAATACTCTAATTTTACTCCGTCAATTTGAATTTTCCATTTATTTTATTTACAAACAGCCGACAAGTCTCATTACACTTACTTAGCCATTATTTTTCTTTTATATGCCAAGAGATTATTACGTTGCAAATTTAGATACATTACAAAAGATATTCGGCAGGGTACAAATAACTCTTATTAAAGCACAGCCCGGAAACAGCACGCAATATAATTTACATACATAATAATATAGAATTCAAGATTGAAGATAAAGTTCTATTTAACTGAGTAGGAGATTTTGTAAGAAGTTAGACCGTAAATTTATTAACAGTTTATTTTATAATTTGCACTGCACGGGTCTAACCCAAACGCCTGAAAGACACAACATGTTTTAAGGCCAGTGATTGTCTACACAACAACAGCCAATAAACAGACTCTACCACCCCAAGCAGCTTTAAATAATTGATTTGAATCTCTTCTCATTTCAATCTCTAATATCCGACCCGGCGTCAGGAGACAAGCTAGCATGACAGTTTTACTTTTACTTTTAAGTTTACTTTCTCTGTGGACTCACATAACTCACTTCAGTCACTCCTACTAATGAATTAAGACTGTTAATGATAAGTCCATGTTACAGTTTCTGGATTTTATATTTTACCGAATAATAATAAGAAAGAGTGATTATTATTCCGCATGTTGAATAAGCCGCCACCCTCTTTGCTCTTTTGAAAATATAGAAACTGTTGATTAATTCTCTTCCTTTTTTTCAATTTATAACTCTTTTTATTTCAGTAAATACCGGACAGGAGCTGTCTTGTTCGGTATTTACCTTTAAATTATTTTACCTGTAAATCATAGGATAGTTTAGTTTTGCTAATTTATTCGATATATAAGCAGCAGCTAGACATTTAATTATAATTTGTTTCAAAATTATTCTTTAAATATTTTGAAAACTTGTTAAACTTGCAGCTTATTATTATTTAGAGAAAACATTAAAACACTTAAGAACAGAAACGTACAATAAATAAATAAATGTATAGTTACGCTGTAAAGTAACATTTTAGCTTGTAGTAAGTAATATTGTATTACTTCCTTCTTAGTGTTGCAAGCTTTAATTAAAAGACACTTCAAATGGAAGAATGAAAAATAATTCTGTACTGTTTTTTTATATTGAAAAAGATATACTAAATTTGTACAAAATCTGATGATAAGTGATTCCTATCAATACTTAAACGAAACCTAATGAATACATAAGCAATGATCTAACCGGAATCTCTTGAGGTAAAAAAATATATTAGGAACCATGATGGAGTAAATTTAGTGGAAACTTAATGAAATCCGTGACTGTCTTTAGTTATTAATAAAATATTTTTATATCATAAAATAGGTTATTAGGATTTGTCAAACAAATAGTTATCAACATCAGGTACTTTGCTTTTCCAACATATAATATAGAATCCCTTAACGACCAGCAGAACAAAAGTGGTGAACAAGCTACTAATAGAATAATAGACATTATTCTTATATGTATTTTATCTTATATTCCTTAAAATAAAAGAGGAAATTAAAAAAATAGACTCACTGATAAAATATTTTAATGTTTAAACCAAAAGTAGGACAATAACTGCTAAAGAGATCTGAGATTTAAATATTCATCTGGCATTTCTATAATAAGAGAGAAATTTATAAGGATATTTCTTTGTTAAAGTTATAAAAAATTCGTGATTATTGATAAAAAAAATATAAATATCATCCAAAGTATTTAGATTGATAAATATTTCTAATACAATATAGTGACAATATACAAAGGTTTAGTAGATTTTAATTATCTTATTTGTACATCTAGAGTACATAACATACATAACATAATACATTACAGTGCGGCACATCGAAAATATCCATGAATACACAATCTAAAAAGACTTGTAGATCTTAATTTCTTCCAGGAGATTAACTTACCGGAGCGTGCACTTTCATCATAGATATGAATCTTTTTTTGGGTTTCTCGGTAAGTACAGGTATTATTTAAGTGTCATTAAATATCATGACCCATTAAACTGTCCTATTGTTGTAGTATATAGTTTTTAAATTATCAGTAAGTGTATTTATCTAATCAGATAGTTTTTCTCAATATAGAAGCCTCACTAAAAATATATTTCTTTTTTAACTGCTAATGTAAAAATATGTGTCACCATAACAATAGAGATGGAAGAAAGAAGATAATCGTACAAGATGCAACACCAACAAGAACAAAGGGTGTGTACAAGAAACAGAAGACCCATGTGTGATATATCAAGTTCGTTGGCTTCACACGTTCGATAGTTTGAGAAGAATCAGCTAGTAATATTTGGCTTGTGTATATAAAATAAAGAAAATCTTACGTCCTCGTAATTACGTAATAGGTTTTCGTAATTCTCGTAATACATTTAATTTTCTTTATCATATACCTGCAATGGCAGTAATTATAATTATATTTAGATAATACATTAATAAATTAGAAGAAATAACAAACCAAAATAGGACAAAGACCCAATAAGTTAAATAATTGCTACGTCATAAGTACACAGAACTCAAAACTAAAGTTAATAAGTTTGTCAGTGTACATTTTTGTATAGTTTGTGTAAACAAATTTTAATGAATTTTGGTATTTTATAAGTCCGATCTACATATAAAATACTTTATAGTCAGAAGATTTTTCTTAATTTCGCTGGAAAACACAAAACCTGGGCTTTAATTATAATAAAATTAAGTATGTAAGTATGTATTGCTTTAAAATAAATATAGGTTTAAATCATTTAAGTATGTATATGTATATGTATGGATTTTATGTCATGATAGATGGGTTATGATTTGAGCCTGAGGGCAAGCCGGCCGGATACAAGGGGGGAAATCAATGAATGTTGTCGTCTCCCCCCGATAATACATAAATATAACTTTATTCATCTCAGGTATTAAGTATTTGTACTTTTTATTTTACAATGTTATTTTATTAGATGAGATTAGATTAGAAACTATTTTTCTGATAAAAATTTTAAGTCATAAAAAATGCTCTTTTTGGGGTCAAACGTTCATTTAACCGACCCCCTCTCTCCGACCCCCCTCCCCCTCTCGGACCACCTCCCCCCTTTTACCCAATTCGGGTGAAACCTCTGTGAGGAGCCAGTCATAATCTTTGGAAGCTTGTAATTGATAAAATGTTTTCCTCCATAAATGTATTTATTAAAATCGTATCCTAATATAAAATGTATTGATAGAATAATAAATATATTTTATCTCTAAGGCCTTTTCATGTTTTTGTCAAGTAATATTATCATATTAGCCACGATTAGAACATATTACGTGTAAAATAATATGACAAACAATTTGTATTTAACCGCGCATGCGGCATCTTATAAAATTTACTATCAGACGTTATAATATCAATAAGGCATAATCAGCTATAACGTTTTAAGAACTCCACAGAGTTCCTTAGTAGTGTGTTTAACAAATAGGTTTTATATTAATCCCTACTGAAAATAAAAACGACATTATATTCTTATGGTTTAGTTAACTAAATTTGTTATATAAAATTTTCTGAAACTTTGCTAAAGATGTAATTAATTGGGATATAGATAGATAAGAAGAGATAAGATGTTAAAGCGATAACATAAGATAATAAGATAATATTTTATTATCAAACACAGTTTCACGCTACTTGGTTCGTGGGTTACAATAATCACATGTAAATATTCCGTGATGTTAGAAGAAAACGGGAAAAGATTGAGAACGGGTGGACGGAGATTCAACACGATTCGTTGAGCTGAAAAGCAATTAAACTTTGTATGGTTATCGCAAGGTGTAATATTTTTAATGATAAATTTAAGATTATTTAAATAATATATAGTAATTTTGTTTACATTATTGAATTCCTGGATATCTCACTTTAGATAAAACGTTATATTTGTGATCTAGTCTGATCTAGTGAAATTTTTGTAATAAAAATAATATTATTTTATTTTTAGTTTCATAACCATTAATTTAAAGCACCTTTTATTAAATACTCGGGCTGTGTAGTATTCATCACTATCCGCTGGTCTAAAGTAAATAATTAATAATAATTTCTGTTTTGAACTTCTGTTTTCTTCGTTGGTATTTTTTCCAATTACGTTAGCACATAATATTATTATTATTTGATCTGTAGTATTAAAGTACACTTGTTTTATTTCTTTAAAAATGCATAAATAAAATTGTATAAACTTCATAGAATGTGTCGTAAAATGTCAACGTTTAAATAAAAATACTTTCTTATAAACCAGAATCTAAACGTAGTCTACGTTTCGATTCGTTTACGTCTCGTAGACCTTTCAATTCATATGTCTAGGGTTATTTTTTTTTAAGTTGTTCTTTTTGCCCACATCATATAAGAAAGTATTTTGCAAAAAACAATAAGAGAGAGAGAGAAAGTTAAGGAGAGAGTTTCATATTTTATCTCACACTATAATCCTATCGCAAAATAACGCAACGGTATGATGACTACAAGAGATACTTTAAATAAATACATTGCATTATTTTTGAAAAAAAAACTAATTTGAAAACAAAGATTGTAGCAATTATAATTTTAAACAAACCTCTACCTCATAATGGAGTTACAATCCCCCAAATAATCTATGTTTACAATCCCATAATACTCGTATAGTATATGTACACCTGCGGCCTTTGCCGACCATTACAGGCGAGATAACAGGAGACAAGCCTCACACTCCATCGCACTCCACAAAGCCAAACTGCTTTAATTACATTTAATTTGTACCGATTCCATACAACGGCGAGCCGCTATTCAATAAAGGGTTTAATCTGTTAAGATGTAAATATAACTTCTAATGGTTTTCTACATAGGGCATATATACTTACTTGTCTATTGCTTCGTAATTGTAAATTTAATTATAATATGTCAATTTGTGTATAATTTCAGATTTATGTAATAACAAAGTTTTCACGATCCCGTGACCTCTCAAGTTGTCATTATTTATCAAGGGTTGTCTGTAAAAGATTACTTTTAAGAGATAAGAACGCTTTTACATGAAATTTGTTACGGTATTTAGGTTACTGCAATTTCCTTTTGTAATTATTTATGTAGATAAAGATTTTTAAATAAAAATACGATAATTTACGTAGGTATTATGATTTGTTGTCTAATTAGAAAGCTATTTCTTTAATAATTAATTATTTATATATATTAACTAATATATGTTTTATGTATTTCAACTACTCTTAACGTAATTTTTCGTTTTATAAGTCCTACTACTAATATATTTATATTTTTTAGAGATAATTATATTTTTTATTAACAAATTTGATATATTTACAAATTTTATTTCTAATATAGTTTTTATGTAAAGAAGTCGTGTAGGACGAAGCTAAATACTACAAAAGTAATGTTTCCTTTGGATTACTGATTTAAAATCGATTTTGAATCGACTTTAAAGAACATTTATTGTAAATGCAGACAAAAAAACACAGTAAATGTAACCCAGGCTCTATACTAAGTATGTTGTCATAAACCTACAATAAACGTAGAAATTGCAAGTCTAAACTAATATTACATTTTTAAATTTGGTTTTAAATTAATAAAGTAATAAAGTGAAACTTTATTCACTTATAACGTTATCGGACATATTTGTATAAGAAAAGGTCTTTTATGTAATAAAAAAAGCAATTTGTAATATTATTTTCACAAAACACATATTGGCGTGTTATTTCGAGTATTCTAATTGATAGAGATTACTGGTGATACTTAAATTAACTTTGATAAAATATTTGTTAATATTGTTTTTAAACTAACCGCCTTAAGATTGAGATATATACCGCCTTAAGATATTATTTTTAACCCTAGACTAAAAAGAGGGGTGTTATAAGTTTGACCAGTCGATCTGTGTATCTGTGTATCTGTGTGTCACAGTGTAGCGGACAAACGCGTGAACAGATTTGAATGCGCTTTTTTTTTAATCGAAAGCTATGTTCTTCGAGATGTTTTTTAGCTATGATTGGTTAAAATAGGAACAGTAGTCTCCAAGATATTGTCTCCAAGATATTGTTATTAGTGATTGTAAATCATTCTAACTCTAAATGTTTGTACATATTAATATTCGTATACACCTATATTAAAAAGTCTTGATCATGTTTCCTAGTACATTTATTATTTACATTGTCAAAATTTCCAAGCGGATTATTTTTCTCGGATTAAATGTTCATCAGGGATGATGCAGGATTCTAAAGAAAAAATATTCTTTTAAATGTCTAGTAGTTACGGAGCCTATTCAATTCAAATAAACAAACAATACTTTCCTCTTTATAATATTCAAATAGATTAATAGAAATACTTAAACAACTGAAAAATTGTGTGTCCGTAGCTTCATTTAGTACAATAAAGAAACCAGTAACATAACTTTAAAAAGCAGAAAAAAAATGTATTAAAACCTTACAAAACTCCCGATACAAGAAAAAAAAGAAAAAATATATTATTACATACTTATTGCAGTCGTTGCGTCGGGGAACCGTTTAATAAAGGAAGAAATTAAAATGCAACTAAGTTACCAAGGCTAATAAAGAAATTAAGATATCGAATCGTATAGTCTAAGTCCTTTTTGTGTTGGGGATTTTATATATATATTTTTTTAATGTATATTTTCTCGAGTTGTTTCTATAACAAGGTATTCAGGAAAGAAGAGAATAATATTTTTGTACTTCTCTCATACGGTTGATGTAAAGATCATAGTTCTTCGGTTTTTTTAAATATATATTTTTTTAAAGGCAGATTTACATAAAATGGAATAAATTCAATTATATACTTCTGTCAAGTGTTTTTTATACTCTACTATTACAGTTATTAACTCGCAAAACGCCAAATTATGCTACGAGAAGCTTAGATTATAGCTTTGAAAAGCAAATGGGCTGTTCGCGTTTATTGTAGCGACTTGGTCCTTAAGTAACTAAGAAAATATTTATTTTCCTTGTAAGAAACGGTCGGCAAGTAGCTTTATTTAATGTAGTGCTTTAAGTAGACGATATACAATGATACAAATGTAATTAAACTTCCGATAACTTTGAATTTGAACATTTTATGTCTAACAAATGATACAAAATAGATTGGAACTAAACTAGAACAGTAAGCCACGCTTTTTCTCACTTGCACATTGTATGGCTTAGTGTTAAAATAATTTAGAGGTTAATTTATAACCTAAAATTGTAACTCATGTCATTAAAATGTGACACATATATTCGACCGATTTAATAAAAATAACGTCTGGAAATCCTAATATTTACATCTAATATTCATATTAAAACCAGTGAGTAATTACAGTAGAAGATGCAAATACTGTTTTTCATTCACTTCCATTCATTTGGCGCTATAGAAATGCTACATAAAGATGTGAATTAATCATTTCCGGCATTCATCACAGCATGCACTTTGTTCATAGCGTCATACATTACAACTTCTTGTAGCAATTCATCACACTCCGTAAAACGAAATAAACAGTGATTTATATTTGGTAATAAACATGCGTATATATAATTAATATATTATATTTGTAAGAAATTAAAATTTCTAGCGATAGCCGATTCATTAAAGTTGTTGTAACACTATTAGCTGATCCTATTCTCTTTTGTGTCCGATTGACAAAGAATCGATTGATATAAGTATTCTGTACATTTATGCAGAATATAAATATAGCTATCAGATTATATAGCAGCTATCAATACCACTTTATGCTATCTTCTATGAGAGGATGGTACTCTCTTTTCGATATAACCAGTGCAAGCTGCAGTTAGCTATAAGCTTACTAACTAAAAATAAAATTTAATTAAAAAATCTGTTACATAAATATATTTACTAAATATATAAAAATTACAGTATTATGGACTTTACTCTTTCACTCTATAAGCCATGTGCATAATTAATTGATGTTGAAACTTAAATTTATATTTTAATTAATAGCTCATAAAGAAACCAAGAGTAAAGAGAACTGCAAAGGCTTATCCTGAAATGTATATTCTGCTTATGATTATACGGTATGCGTGATTATTCCTTGTTATTAATGAAAGTATACAGAAGGAATCTTCTAGAGAGTAATATCAATATAATTCAATACTTTTTCTGCATAGCTCAAGAATTACGAATTTTCTATTAAAATGCTGAATACAAAGACATAGCTAAAATTTTCTTGAAATTCCGATGCAAAGATAAAAATGTTAAATCATTTTCTTGAAAGCGATTTCTATAGGAAGTGAGATAATTAAAAGCACCTGCATATAGATATACATATAGATATATAGCATTATTATGAAACTACTTTAAGTACAGAAATTTTAAGCGCTTTTCTAGTTGTAATTGTTATAAGATTGTGATTTGTGTTTGAAGAATTTGTTTTGTGAATTTTTCGGTAACTTTTGTTATTACGAGTATCATATTATATTATAACATATATAATATATATATATATATATGATATATGATGATACATATGAAAACCATTACAAAATCCCTGGGGATGTTAGTGTTTCGTCATCCAGACAGGATTTATTCCTGTATCCTGTATTCCAAACATCTAAGGCGCGCGAGCTTGCTGTTCCTTGGGAACAAACATTGCCAGGGGTCACACATTTCAGCTTAATAAGTATTACGAACTGACCAACGAAGTTTCCACGAATTAATTTATAGTTAGCTTGTACAAAGCTTGGCACCCGCAGTGTGAATCCATGGAACGTTAAGAAGATTCCTCTCAATACTTTAGTTAGTGTTCCTTACACAGAAAATAAACAATTTGGTATTTCTACATGTTAGAATGATTACTAAAACTACTTAGAAACTGGGAGGCGTACCTAACTTACAATGAACAAGTACTGGAGTCTAAAGGAAAACTTTAAGAGAATATACCAATTAAAATTAAAACTAATGTGATGTCGAGGTGCCTTTTACCGTGCCTTATATATGCTTGTCAAATCTGGCAGTACACACATACAAATGTAAAGAAAAATATAACTACATATCAGTGGGGTCTTGAAGAAGCATGCTAAATATATAAAAAAAAAACAGAAAATACAACACTCAAAAATACGTTAATCACAGTTGTGCTTAGATTTTCTCAAAAAACTAAAATGGAAATAGGCAGGTCACGTAGCACGTTTGAAAGACGAACGCTGGACAAAAAGGTCAACAACGTAACGAGGTCCCTGTGGCAAGCGATACAGAAGGAGACGCTAACAAGATGAGACGATGACATACAGCTCCAAGACAGACAACATTGAAATTCTTTGGAGGAGACCTTCACCTGTGGAGGGGTTTTTGCAGAATAAATATTAAGACTTAGATAATGTACCTTTAATTTATATCTTAACTTGTTTATATTAAACATAATTTTAAGCACCTGGTATTTATTTTTATTTTTTTAGAATTCTTTCGAAAATTCTTAACATTTTCAAGTATTTAAGTTTTGTGTTTATTTAAGTATTTTTTAAGTATTTAATGACATTGCAATAATGCACACCTAAATTAATGTTTGAAAATATTAATAGACATGTATATTCATTTTAGGCTTATTTAAATTCAAAATAAATATTTCTAAAAACCTTTCAATATTTTAAAACCCTGCAATAAACTAGCAAGGTCTAGTTAATATCATATATTTTCAAACAACCACCGTGCAAATTGCTAATTGTACGACGCTGACAGTTTTACTATAAACTAGAACTAAACTACACAGTTACATTCTTAACTACTGGAAGAGATATGTAACTTTAATACCTACTAAACTAAAAAACGCTTATCTATCTACTGTGTATAAAGTAACTTCGTGTATTTAAAAAAATACTTAATATCTATGAAAACAACACCAAGTAATGAGTAGAACGAAAGCATGTAACTGATCTATTACAACATGATAGTGTTTTAATTGATGTCTACAAGCAGAACCCATTAGAGTTCTTTGTAATTCTACCTTATGTTTTATTTTACTTTGTCCCGGCAAGTGTATTTTTTTTTCATTAAGAACTTTGAAAACAATGTACCAAATAACAGAACATTAATCCCAGGTGCCAACTGAAACTACAAAAGGCGTTAAAATGGTGCACTATAACTTTGAAATAGAATTTGCCGCTGATATTAAATGTTCAGCTAGTATATTGAGCTCTATTTGTTATATAAATTTTAACGGAAATTATTTATATTGTATTTTTTAAATATAACAAATTGTTATACACGAAAAATATATTTTTCATTTAATACACTCTCAAATCCACATGTAAAATAAACAAATAACTTACTAAAGTTTACAATTTCCAATAATTAAAAATAACTACGTTAAAAAAATCGACTTTAAAACTAAAAAAGTAAAAAATAATGATTTCGTTCAATGAATGAGCGTAATTTTATAACATGTACAGTCTGTAAGAAATTATTATATCCAAAACAACAGATGTCATTAGTCACAGCACGTTTTGATTTCCTTCCGGAGGAGCTAGTACAAAACTTGGACAAAAATGCTCATAAAATAAAAACTAATGGGCCTACCTGAATCATTTTTTTATGGGACCAATTCGAAACTATTCCAAAAACTCAAACTCAAATTCAAACTTCTATAAAACAAAAAAAGAATTACGTAAATCGCTTCAGAAACCTCGGAGAAATCGGTGTACATACATAAAAAAAAATACCGGCCGAATTAAGAACCTCCTCCTTTTTGAAGAAGTCGGTTAAAAAGGAAATTAATAAACAAATAAATAATTAACAATTTACTAAAAAAAACTCTTAACATCATCAAATCCGGTCAGGGGTTCAAACATTCCCTGCGTTTGCTAGAGTAGTACAAGAAAAAAAAATTACCAGAAGTAAAATGTGTTGAGCTTTTGTAAAATACTATAATTTCGTAGCATCAACGTTTAATATTTATTTTATTTTGTTTTCATTAACATGTTTAACCATCTTAAGCTTTTTTTTTATAATAAATAATATGAAGTAAAAAGCGGCCGTGTCGGCACGTCGGACTCTCGCAAGAAGGTTTCCGTACAATTATATTTATAAAAACGGGAAAAAAATCTAATTAGTTGTATGTGAATTTAAATTATTTTTTTTTAAATTGAAACTTTTTTAATATACAACTAAATATGATGCGAATATTTTATTCGTCCTATTGCCTATTGCCGTTATGAAAATTGAGCAACAAAATCCTGTGTTACATGGGAGCCCCACTTAAATTTTTATTTAATTAATCACTTATTTTTAAAATGAATATAATAACTAATTATTGTGTAAATATTTCTAACGTTTACTTTTTGCCATTATTCATATCGAGCAAAGTTTTAGTAGCTGAAACTTATAAGCTTTTAAAAAAAGTTAATGTTAAAAAAAATATAAGATGGCCATCTTTAAAAAATATATATATAATAATAATAATAATAATAATATAAATGACGTACGTCTAACTTAATAACAATGATGTAGTTGACATCGACCAAGACTTTCAGGAGATCTCCGAAGACTACATACTTATACAAGACTATGTAGTCTTGTGTCGGGAGACCATTGTACCTACGTTGACGATAGTATCTTACTTACGGAGCTAATGAATGAGGATTTATACGGTTATATACTATTAGATTTTGTTACTTCGTCATTTGCCTTGGTAACTTACTTGCTTTTTTATTACTCTCTTTATTTAGCGGAAGAGATTTAATCTTTGGGTAGGGTTCACATATCGATGAGGTAATTATTTTGATTTTATTGTATATTATTTTAATTATGTTTAATAACATATCTTTTGTTTCAGGTGGGATTCGAAAAATCTGGTGCAGTCATGAGGTTTGACAAGGCTAAAGGTAATTAAATATTTAGAGCTATTTGATTTGTGACTGACCGATGATTAAGTAATGATTATCTATGTAGGTATGTCAGGTAGGTGCAAAATAAATAGGTCGCATTTTGAATCTTTCTGTAAAATTTGTTTATTAAAAATATTATAATTTCATAATGAACCAGTGACAAACTAGTACCTGCTAGCTTTAATGTATTTATAAAAAGTTCAGTGGATTAAGTGTGTTCCTAAGTTTCACTTTTGTGTTATAACATCACTTCTCATCACGGTTGCCCACAAGGCAATTTCACAATATTATCGTGGATCCCAGCCACTAGTCCTACTTCAAACATAAATTCTCAATTAACTTTATTCCGGAAGTAAAATGTTATTGCTTCATGATGTCCGTGAAGAAAATAATGAAAGCCTTAGCGGTTCGGTTGCATCTCTTTTAGCTGCACATCTGAAAATTCCACAGGTATCTGAAGTTATAAGCTCTTGTCATTGCTTTGGGCGACCTGTGCCTGACAAGTCTCGTGCTGTGTTGGTTAGGTTCACAGATAGGTCTTTGAGAAACAAGGTTTGGTCCACCAAAACTGCTTTAAAATTCACTGGTCTAACATTGTCTAATTTTTAACTAAAAGCCGGCACAATACATTTATAGCAGCTCGGAAACATTTCGGGGTATTAAACTGTTGGACTAGAGATGGTGTTGTTCTAGTGAAAAGTCCCAATGGCACGAGACATCGAATCATAAGAATGTCTGAGTTAAAGGCTATATCCACTCCAGCTCAGGATGTCCCTGTTTCATGCCCTGCCACGCGAGTTAAGAGAATGGTAAAGAACTGAGAGCCCAAATGTATGACAATCCCCATTTAAATGTTTCTTTTTTTTATTTTTTTTATAGTTTTATGTATTCGTGGCCATTGATAGGTTATTAGTTATATTCAATGCTAATTGTTACTCAAATATTTTTTTATTATGTAGTAAAAGGTAGCAATTTTAAATCAACTGCAAAATATTTATTTTTATATAAATTGACAGCTGAATTTTCTGTTCTGTCCTTAATGTTTAATGACGGCTAGCGTCTAGAAATTATTAGTATTTTAATGTTGTTAATGGCCATTCAGCCTATCCTAATTACATTCCTTGTTCTAATTTTCATTGTAACTTCATATATAAATATATAAAATTTCTTGGTTTGCAATTTTTTTTTAAATTTAAGTTTAAATATTGTTCGAAACAGTTGGCGGGTTAAAAGGTCTTGGTAATTCATAAGGTTTTAAGTAATTATTAATCATTCGGATATAATATATATTATATGTAGAGCATATTTATTTATTTTCATATTATTTATTATTGTTATTATTTTTTGTTATTTTGTTCTATTGTTTCACTTGTGTATTACTTTTTAAATGTCTTCAATTGATAGTAACAGTAGTAATAACTTTTTTTAAATATCGTCTAGTGATAAATCGTGTAGTGATCAAAGTTTTCACAGTACATCAGATCAACACCTTAACATCACGCTCAATTTCACTTTCTCAGACTCTCTGAAATCATTTAATGTCATTCACATTAATGCCCAAAGTATCTTGGCTCATTAACTCGACATGCTTGCTTCACTTGAATCTCGCAATATTTATGGTATTCTAATATCTGAGGCTTGGCTTAAACCATGTTTATGCACATACTCCTTTACGCTGCCAGGATTTAATCTTATTCGTAACGATCGCATTAATAAAATTGGAGGAGGAGTAGCGATATACTTACGCTCTCATATTCCTTTTCAAATAGCTAGTGCGTCTGTTCAACCTCCAACCAAGGATTCGGCCGAACATCTAATGACAGAGATAATGTAGTCACACACAACATCCATTTTGAATTATTTCCAATCATTAAAACTAATCCTCGAAAGTTTTACGACTCTTTATAATTTTAATACTTATCTCAACAAAGGTGAATATCGCCGGAAAAACTCTTATCCGTAACTGATTCCTGTAACTTGCAAATATTACCTCTTTTGGCTACACATTACTTTCCTGGCTTGTCCTAATGATGGTTACTTCGCCTGACTCTGTCATAAAGCAGCGGTCAGTGTTCTGCCGATGCATTTTCATATCATAACCTTATTTATCTCTCATACAATATCCGTCCTCGAAAAGCCAAAGCCAATATTCTTCTACGACGTCATTTTGAAAAAGAACACCTATATGAAGGTGTTCATAAAATAGATTGGTCTGCTATTACTAACAGTGATTCTGTAGATCTTAAAGTTCAATTGTTAAACCAGACTCTTACCCGATTATATGATGTTCATGCACCAGTTCAGTCCGATCAAAATAAAACATCTTCCTGCACCCTTCCTGACAAAGGAATTAAGAAGTCTGATGAAGAAAAAGAATTGTGCAAAATATAAATTTAAAATAGTCAGTAATGAGGTCAATAGAATAAATGACATAAAAACTATTATTATATCGATATTGAGCTCCTTACTAAACATTTTCTTCTTCTCAAGTAATTAGCAGCGTTGATAAAGAACGTACTTTAAATACCCTTTCATCTGTTCCGACTCCTGAGTTCTTGCCATTTACTTTTTGTTCATTTACCGAATGTGATGTTAAGGAGAGCGTACTATCAATAAACTCGAATGCTGTTGGCGCTGACTACAATAGCCGTAATGTGATCATTCCTATCCTTGATATAATTACTCCGATATTAACTCATATCCTAAACTATTCCATTAGAACCATAACATTTCCCGACTTATGGAAACAAGCCCAAATCATTCCTTTACCTAAAAAGGAGAAACCCTTAAATATAAATGATTCCGTTTTATCGTTCCTTTCTAAAACTCTTGAGAAGTTAATTCACAAACAGCTAAGCATGTTCCTTAATAGACATCTCTTCCTTAGTCCCTTTCAGTCCGATTTTCGTCCTGGTCGTAGTACGGTTACACCACTTGTCAAAGGGACGGATGACATTCGATTGGCAATGGACCATAAACAGCTCACAATTCTGGCACTTCTGGATTTCAGAAATGCTTTTAATTATATTGACCATGATGTCTTGTTGAGCCTGTTACGCTCTATAAACATATCTCCATCGGTTACAGAGTGGTTTCGAAGTTACCTATCAAGCCGTCGGCAGCGCATTCCGATAGATAAAATGTTATTATCCTGGGGAAATATCTTGGCTGGGGTACCTCAGGGTGGCGTGCTATCTCCTTTACTATTTGCTATTTTCATTAACTCTTTCACTCAAAGTATCTCTTCTCCCTATCATATGTATCCATATGATATTCAAATTCATCACCACTCCCGGTTCGATTTTTTTTTATTTTTCGGTGACCGCCATTAACAATGACCTAATGTCTATTTCTAATTGGAGTAAACAATTTGGCTTAAAAATAAATCCTGCCAAGTCCCAAGTTATGATAATTGGCAGTAGCAGTATAATATCAAGAGTTGATTGGCGAAATTTAGAACCTATAACATCTAACGGCGTTACTATTCCTTATTTTTGATCCGCTAAAGACTTGGCTGTGTACTTAGATCAGACATTGTCGTGGTCTGTTCAGGTTACTGACATCAATAGGAAAATTGCCACCATCTCGGCCTGGAAGACCGAGCAGTATCTTGCTAGGTGGTACTTCCTATAGAGTAGCTGCTGCTCATCCTCCCATACCGTCAGCACCCACGCAGTTTTAAACTTTGCTCCCGTCAGTGTATATAAGTTTTCCATGTATGCCGTGTTCCTATGCTGTTCTTGGGTTTAGTTCTTCAAGGCTGCTATACTGGATTGTTTGGCGTTTTGCGGGGTAGGGTAGGTCGAAGTATTCTATAGATTAGGTTACACATGCAACGACCTGAATAAAATTGGCAAACAAACATATACACACGTTAAACTTATAAGACCCCTCTTTTTGGGTCGGTGTTTAAAAAGGGGTACTATGATTTAGCTTCTTATATTAAAATAATTATGAAAGATCTCAAAGCTTTAGCTCTAAGTATTGATGCTTATTTGTTACAAAATAATTAAAATACTTTGATAGTACTCAACTTCACCTCCTCAAAGAGAGTTTCAGATACAGAAGGAAATTTTAAAGCTTTATCTTTTCATTACTAGAGAAAGTTTTAAACAGACGGTCTTGTCTGAGAGACCTCCCTACGGTCTTATGAAGTTTGAGAGAAGACAAAGACTTAAATTTTAAGTAATTACCTTTATTAAAATTATAAAACATTCGAGTGTACTATTTATTAATATATATATATATATATTGGGTCTGAATAACATATGCTAGAGAAAAACATTTAAGACTTTTATGAACAACTAAAATAAGGTCAACATTCTACCTAATATAATACTATACATTTCAGATTTTTAAACTGTCCGTTAAAGAACAAGTATCCGATGATATATGATTTCAATTTAGCTTTCAATTTATCGTGAAGTTAAGTTCGTAAGTTTAAGCAAGTGGCTTAAAGAAATTGATTAAAATGAAATGAGACATTTTCTTAATCTTTTTTATATTTCTATATAAAAAGTAATCAACTGGGACATGTAATGGAATCATCTATCGGATTTAACGATTTTGTACGATGATCGCATATATGAAGGTCGATAGAAAAGATCATTACGTGCGAAGCAAAAACTAAAAAAACTTTCTATCTATCTTCAATCCTCTTATTTCCAAGATTGTGCCTGTTAAAAAGCTTAACTTTTTGAAAGCCCAGTAAGGGGGGGGGGGGTATCAATATGTGCCCCGTGCAATTATTGGGTACAGGAGATGGCTGAAAAGATAAATTGCTAGTTTGTGATGATTATAGTCTCCCGATTTCCAATCTAAGTCTAAGTAGGGTAATTCTCTCATGCTTTTCCCCAACTTAATAGGCACCGTCTTATCAGACAATAAAGAAGATTCCAGGGGTTACCCGTTTTATAAATTTTGAATACTATGGCTTCTTTGATTTCATTCCACTGGGCCAAAAATGAGCATCCGGCCAGTAGAAAAATGCGTTGTCAGTTTTGCACTCTGTATTCTAATTCTATATAAGCGAAGAAGTTGGTAACAAACAAGCCAAACTTAAACATTCTCTAATGGAATACGGTATAATTACTCCATTAACTTAAGAATTAACAGAAATGTAAAGGTATAGTAGATAACTTAGGCAATTTACAATAAATGATTTTCGGAACCATATTTTAAAAGGTTGACTAATTAAACCAAAAGAAAACTTACAAAAATTAAAAAAAATCTAGTTATTAAATAAAATTCTGGTACCTCTTATACTTTAAAGATAGCTCACAGTTAATATTTACTTCGATTTAAATTAAAAAAATAAAATAGATAACCAAGAGTGAAAATGATAACTAATAATAGGCATATGTACCTATAAGACAATAAATTAGTTATAAACTTTTTGCATTACGACATATTCTTGAGATTGATACTAACAAGAAAAATGCCGTGAAATCTAAAATATTTAAAGTCTACATTACACAAAACTACATCACAGATGTAATAACGGGTAGATTTAGCCCGTATATTTTATGTTGGTATGACCAAGAGAGGCGTTGTGGATCATCAAATCTCATATGATACAAAATTAAATTGTTTATACATAGTGTTTACTTCGCAATTTACTCTCCGCATTATGTAAGTTGTTTTTAACTGCCGACCCAAAAACGAACCCAAAGGGGTGTTATAAATCTAACTTGTATCTGTGTATCAGGTATCAATGTGTCTGTCTTTGCATTGTAAACAAATAAACGGTTTTCTTTGCAGTTTTTTAATCAAAAGCCTGGTCCATCGAGATGGTTCTTAACTACGTTTGTTGGAAATAAAAGCTAATATGTCTCCAAAGCTTTATTGGTGCTGGTTAAAGGTTTCTATTCAATATTAAAAGTAAAAACCTAAGTAAAAGAATTTCAGTGTTTTCGTAGGTTCATTTAGTACAATAAAGAAATTAGTACCATAACTTTTGAACAGATATATAACATAAATAATATTATATTATTGGACTATACATATATTTATATAGTATCAAAAAAAAAGTCTAAAAAGATAAAAATAATATTATTATGTACTTACTTTTTGAAGTCGTTGCGTTGGGGGATCGCTAAATTAAGGAAAAAATCAAAATGCTAGTCAGTTATCAAAGTAAATAATAACATCAAGTCCAATAGTCCTAATTCATTAGAGCCTAAAACTTCGTCAAATACACAACATCGTCAAGATACGTAGAACGGTTGAAGGATTATATTTGTGTGTTCGGTTCAGTTTCAGTTATAATCATTTGATATAATTATAACAACCGAACATAAACGTGAAAGTAATAAAAGCGTGTTAAAAAGGCTTTTTCTAAAGGGACCCTAAGGCGTAGCTTTGTAATGTGATTTTATAAATTTTCTCTGAAAATTTAACGAGATTCAAAAATATTTTTAGGTCTGACCCGTACTTTATTAATTTCATTCATTTTATTTTTTCAACTTTATAATATCAGTTAAATATTATGTTTTGCCAATCTGTAACTAAATCAAACTAAGTTGACAAAAAAAAAATAAACCAGTATTTGTTTTATACCATTCATAAACACCCGGTGAGAGTTTTACAATCACATTTTGCTGCTTTTGTACTGTGTTAACTAGCACTTTAAAACAATTCTAGGTACCTATTACGTATGGCTGCCATCTTATATTATGTCCAACTCTCCAGCACTGAATGTCAATATTTTCTCACTTGTACCACACATATGAATGACCCTTAGCCTGATGATTCAGGGATTTCAAAAGATAATAGGATTAACTTAATCATGTCATGTCGCTTTGGGTCTCCATTCTCACATTTTCTCATTACAATAATTTAGAATCAGAAGTAGTTTTCTGACATACTGCTATCGGGGTTAAGATTGGACGTATATAGTAATCTGAGTGTATGATAAGAGTTTTTGGATAGTAGAGCCAATTAAAAAATACATTTAATTACAATAACCATTTAAGAAAAAACAAATATTTTCTTAAAATAATGATAGTATATAATCCTGCTGCCTCATAAAATTTTATGTATGAGAAATAAGGAATTGAAAACTGACTTTTATATGAATACTTTTAATATTAGGTCGTTACAAATGAAATTGGCGTTTTGCATGAGGGAACAAAAGGTGTAATATATATTTAATATAATGTATTTAATTAATCAAAGTATGAACCATTGTTTTCTATGCACTTTTGCCATCTTAAGGTAGGTTATTGATCCCTTTACAAGAAAACCTGTCATACGGAGCAACCTACGGACCTTACTCCAAATGAGCAAGGTCCGTTGTAGGTACGTTGGATGTCTGAGACATTCTAATTGAAGCTCTTCTAATTTGGTAGTCATCTGTTTAGCAGTGTGTGGTCTAGCGTTGTCGTAAAGCAGCAGTGGTGTGCAGCAATTGACCAGCCTAGGTTGTTTAGCAGCTAGCTTTTTCCTCATGGCTTACATTTGCTGGCAAAAGACATCTTCCGTAATAATCTGACCAGATTTGAGAAAACTATAATGAACAATATCGGCACACACCAGTACACAAAACGCTTTAAGGTTTTTTTTTGGCTCAATTTTCGCTTGGGGCACAATTTTTAAATTTTTTATTTATGTAATAGATTTTGCTCAATGTAATGAACAAAATTAATTATTTAATAAATCGTTATAAACTCCAAACCACAGAATACTAGTGTAATACAATATAAATTACACACATTGATCTAGCTCCTAATTAAGAAAATTATTTGCTGGTGTTAATTATACAGTATAATGTATGATGGCACTTTTATACTTTTATAAAATTATTTTACTCTGCTATTACTTACGTGTATAACTTACTTCCGTGTATAACTGTAATGTAGATCAGTGTTGTATTTTCCGTGATTTATCAAATACAATCACGATCAGTTTGAGAGTCTTATTAAAAAAATAACAAAACATTATAGGGTTAGAAAAAATGCCCGTGGTATAAGGAATGAATATACAGTATATGAATACATATGAATAAACCAATCGCTTGTAAATTGAGTAAATTGAGTATGCCAAAAGGCTCTGTATTAGAGCCTTTCTTGTTGTTGTTATGGACTTTCCTTGCTTTACAATTAATATTATTACATTATAATGTTTGTATAAATTGTAAATATTTATATAGCAAAACTTACACAATAATAAACATTTATAAGTATTAAATATTGTTTAGATATATTAGTTTCTAAGATGTGCTACAATGCACTTATATTTATATGATTTATTCCATTTAAATCTAATTGAGTTAAATAATAATAATAATAATCATTTATTTCCGAAAGCTTCAAAAGGCTTCAAGCAATAAAATATTAAAACAATAAGGTTCAAAATACAAATAACTTCTTTATTAAGTGACACAAATTCTGGAAAAAATAGTTAATACTCCAAGTTGTTGAGTTCTAAGAGACGTATTTACTGTGTAAAAAGTTTCAGAAAAAACGAAAAGTGTTGAAGTACATTCTATTGAAAAAATTTAGCGAAACCCTTTTTAAATGATAACTACAGGTAGTAGGTAGGTTTTAAGAATGTCATAAAAGAGTATTATCTGAAATAAGTGTACTATAATTTCAAACAAGCAGTTCTTTTATTTATTTATTTTCTAGTCTGTTCCTTTTTTTACGTTTTAACGTTTTAAAGTTGTAACTGTTTTGGAGTTTTTAGATTTTTTTTTACTTAAATTTTATTGTTAACTAGCTTTTGCCCGCAGCTTCGCACGCCTTAAATTCGTAGTAAAACAATTACCACTTTCCTTTTTTTTTGTATTGGCTTCTATATGACTTATTTTAAGTGATACGATCGAAATTACGACATCGGCAAACATCGCTCACTGTCAAAAGTATATTTAAAATTTTTAATAAAGAAACAATATTAGGTGTTGTAATTATTTTTATACCTCTCTTTTTTTACTTAAACGTCCATTTAAATACTTTTTAAACAGAGTACTTAATAACCATTCTAACCATATATCACACTTACAGATTTTCATTGAACATAATCAAAACATTACCATGTAAACCTGAGGAATTCTGAGCTACACAATCGATGACGTTATTTTCACCATCTACTTGCAGGTCCAGTTTTATAGAAGAAAATTAAATGATAAACATTCAGTTAGCTATATGCATTAACAAAATTTTCAATACTGAACAATCACAAAAATTAATTTTTGAGACGGTTTGCACGGTTCCATACTAGAGTGCGCCGGCCGACTTTATCGCCGCAAATGCGAAGACCCTATATTTTAAATCTGTAATATCTACGAAAATATTTATTTAAATAAAATGCTGTAAAGGGCTATATTGTTCCATATTAAATGTCAAATGTATTTAAGTTACTTAATTATATAAGGAATAAAGCTGTATTCCTTAAAATCGCTTCGTAAATAATATATTATTTTTCTTAAAAAGTTTGCTATTGTGGGTTATCCCTAAGAGATAAACATATACCATCGCGGATTTTCTTGTAGAACTTTTTAAGGTATACAATATTTAGTACATTATTGTGATCTATCTCGTAGAGTTCAGCCAGCGTTTGCATTGAAAGCGCAAAACAATTTTCGTGTTGTGTGTACAACTAAAAGACAAACAGATAAACAGAAAGATTTTAAAAATGCTGAAAATGGATTCTGTTAGTTATTACTTCACATCCTGATATATTTTTTTAAATATTTTCAATGTACAAAGACTACTTCTCTAAAGATTTATTACATGTTTAGAATAAGATTTTCATGGTACCTACTACGTCATTGACATAAATTGTCATAACTTTTTTATTTCTTAACCGATTTAGATGAAATAAACACTAAATGTTAAGTAAAGACTGTGATAATATATCCCTGAAAACCGCATTCAAATTGGTTCTCTGTTTTGGGTTCTCTTGCTCTTATAAAGCCTCCCTATGATTTTTTTTTAAATTCCATGTACATGAATGGATCAGTGACAATTTTATTATATGTATAGAAGATTGTAATTTTTATTTTTGTATTCCATATTTTATGTACCATGTATTTAAATATAGAATATGTTTTACAAAAAATAGTTGTGATTTTGCTGTATCATTTTGATATTGCATTTTTAAGTACTTTTTCCTTTAGTATACTGCCAGTATATATTTTAGTATAATACAAGTATTATGCGCACCCCTTTTACTTCTATCTCAGCATAAACTTAAACCAAAGGTTGTCTGGAAGAAATCAATGTATGTGTTATATTTATCTATTTGTATTGATTTTTATTTTTTATTTTGCAATAAAATATATTATTTTTTCACAATAGTAAATACAGAAGTGTATTTCGTAAACAATATCATAAAAATAGTTTGTGTAAAAAAAATACTTTTATTTATTTTACTACTGCCATATATCTTATATTAGCATCTATGAGCAAAAACAATGATCAAATAGACTATATATCATCATAAACGTAAAATCAATTTTAAATACCACATTCAACATATAAAACATAGGTTTAAAATAGAGCGCTTTTCTCTTCCAGATGCGTGATCCCCTTAAAAGCCAGGAAGGAAACCTTCACTGCGGCTTTTCTATTGAAAGTCTACATAAAAGGTATACGTCGGCATGTAAAATCTAAAGAAATTGTAAATGTATCGCTCACTGAAGGAATGATATTTTCTGTTCGAATAAATGAATCCTTACCAGTACTATTTTCAATACATTTTTGTAGTCCTCACCGATCCTCGTATATGCTCCTCGAAATTTATATTTTATTTAAAACTAATATTTTATATACTTCTTTACTACATAAAAAACATATAAAAAAGCACAACTGGTGTCTTCAGCTCATCCTTAGAGGCCTTCTACCAGAGTGCCATATAATGTATTTGGGGGACAGTTTTAGAGAAATAGAGCTATATTAAATACATAAAATTTGGAATCAGCGTTTTTTTCAGTTTAAAATTTTTGAAAGCGATTTTTGCGGCGTTTTGAACCCACAGTAATTTGATTCAATTTTGGGAGCAATTGTTCCAAATGCCGCAAAATTTTACTACTTATTGTATCAGGTAACTTAAACTTATTACTTTTTTAAAGATTTTTCTTATATAACGGTCATTATCCATTCTCTCATTTTTAATGTTAATCAGAATGCACACGCTAAGTAGCTTAAAACATTCGAACCCTTAAAAATTTTGTTTAAGGGGACAAGATTTCTTTGAATATTAAGCTGAGATGATAAAAATACTAGATTTCATATTTCAGGCTTTATATCTGGAAGCGAAGATTTCGATTCACCTGTAGTAAAATAAATGAAAACAATTTTCATTGCTACTATAATGAATTGAAGGTAACTGAGCTGAGCAAAGCGAAGCTCTTACTGGTCACACTAAGTTTCACTGTTACCTGATATTTCCAAACAAATAAAGTGACCAAATGTATATGCTTATATTCTAATTTAGTCTACCATTATCCGTTACTTCAGCATATTTGACTTATTCAATCTATTGTTAGACTTAATATGAATCAATTTTCCTTGTTCTGTTCTATATTCATATCATCTCTTGTACTAGCATTCTTTCAGCTATAAAATAAATCACAAAAAAATCAAACGTTTTGCCTTACTGCATGAAACAAAGCATTTTGAGTTGTGCGACATTTGTTTTAGAATTCGTTTTGTAGAGTTTTGATATTATCACAAATAATATAGTATGTAGTTTCGGCAATACGGTATCAATTGTGATAAAATATTCACAGTCGTTATGTTTTCCCAGAAAAAAAATTAAAACCTCTCTAATTACACTTAAAATAAAACCTTTATACCAAGAAGGAATCGTCGATTGGAATCGTCGATAACTAATAAAATAACGATAATAACTATAGCAAGATATACGATACAAAATATATATAAATACTCAATATACTAAATATGAAACGACTAAATTTTTGAAAAAGTTCTGTGACATAGTGTGATGAGATTGCCAAGAACAGGTAGCAATAATAAATTAACTAAAGGTAACAGGAATTCCTTAAAGTTGTAATAAGTGATATATTGCTAGGGTTCACTAAATAATTACGTAACAACTTAACTTGGAAATGTCAAATAAGAGTGTAACGATTCTATGCTATGAGTCTATGAAGGTAAACATTAGGAATATAAAAATAATTGTTAGATCAGTATAATTTAACTACTGATACCAACTGCTATAATTAATGTTATGATTACTAAATATTATGGTTAGTTAGTTTTAGCCCCGGTAACGGTCAAAGAGAGCTTAGTATAAAACATAAAACATTAAAAAAAAATTAAACCGTCAATACAAAAAATTAAATAAATTAAAAAAAACTTGATACAAAAAGACTTCTAAAAAGGATAAAAATAATAATATTATGTATTAATCGAAGTCATTGCGTTGGGGAACCGCTAAATTAAGGAAGAATTCAAAATGCAAGTAAGTTAGCAAGGCAAATAACGACATAACAATATCATATCGTATAGTCCTCATTAAAATTAAATTTTGTAAAATAGACACGATCGTCAACGTACGTAAAACGAGCCACAACGGACACACAGATACATAGATATACAGGTCAAACATATAACATCCCTCTTTTTAGGTCGGGGGTTAAAAAAGGGGGATATCGGTGAACAACAATACTATTGGACGAATTTTGAGAAATTGAAGGGAAATTTATCTACTGCGGAGGATCTCAGTTCCTCATAGATATATTGGAGTTTACGATATGATAAATTTAATTTTAGTTTTTCTTATAACCCTTTTACTGAGGCATGTAAGATTAATATTTCAAACGTAACATTTTTTTTGACCAGTAAGAATGTAAGAAATATGTTATTACTGTATAACATTATTTTTATTTAAGAGAAGTTTACTTATACAACAATATACTAAATGCTATCTATTCTAATCAATTACCTCGTATTAGTCTTTCTGAGAAGTGTCTCTCTGGTAACTCCGAAGCTCTTAATCTGATACGTTTTATGCATTTGCCAGATTAATCCACTTAATGTTCCTACACAAGGCGCTTACGTTACGATAAGCGAAGTGACGTATTATGTCAAACTGGTGTTACACAATTTATGCTTTAGCGCTAGGTTAATGGGCCGTCGTTAGCGCACAAAGGGACTGATTGTTAACATTCCATATCAGTATATAAATATAAAATAAAGTGATTACTAGAGTAGCAGACGTCGGTAAAATAAAAGTTAAACTTTAAAAAAAAGTCCCTTGTTAGACAATTAAAAATAATTTTCCATTCATTTACATGGTATTTGATTTGGAAAAGCATCACTTGAACTGGAATTAAAAAAAAAAATCCATTTGTAGTGGATATCTGGACAAAAAATCCTATCCCTAATAAAGTGTAAAGATACTATGAATATTATCCTGTAGGAGTCTGTAACTTTTGTACCTTCTTTTCAGTATATTGAGGTACCTCAATATACACCTGTTAGTGCACTTTGTGTAAACTCTATATCTGGAATCTTAGAAACCGTAAATGACGAATTAACTGACTTACTCACAAACACCTACGTCTAGTCTTGCCGTGAACAGGATTGGTTCAAAGTACTGAACGACTTTATAAAAAAAATAATATTGCGAACGTGAATAGATCGTAAATTGTAAAACCCAAGAGTAATTACAGAATAATTTAATCTGATATTTATTTTATTTCTTCTTTCGTGTTTTTGAAGTACGTTGGCTTTTAAATTTTTGTTTCTATTTTTATGTAAATATAAATAGAATAGAAGAAAAACTTTAGTATCTTTAATTTAATAGGGAAAATATAGCAATTCTTCTAAGACTTCTTTGACGGATCTTCGTCAGACTACATATATATACTGAGAACTATTAAGAGTTTTAGAGATTTCCCATTGGACCGATAGAATAATATAACGTACTATAGCAAAATTGTAAGCCATATTTAATCATTAATATTGTGTAAGCTACTGACTTCAATTTCCTTAGTAATATAATATTATATTTTAAATCCATAAATATATATCACTGATTAGTCACTTTTTATTTGTTGTTTTCCTAATATTTAGGACTAGGTTTGTATATTTATAATTTGATAATAGCTTAATATCAAAAATGAAAAAAAAGGTTTAATGCAACGCTTTTAAATTTATGATTAGCTCTTCAATAGTATATATATACCAATAGAAAATCAGGGTGAATAGCTAGTATTGTACCAAATTTATAAAAACATTTATGATATCTGTGGTAAATAAAAATGTAATTTTAAATCAATTTACTCCAACATTTTGTTTGCCTCGTGGCTTAGTTTTAGGAAAATATTTTTTAAACGTAGCGTGAATCGGAAGCCTCATTTGCCAATGGAATAATAATAATAAATTTCGGAATAACGCAGTGTTTTTAATTATGTGTATCACTCATTCAAATGATATGAAATATACAATAGTCGTAATTAACGGACACGAACACAAAACACGGACTTTTATCATTTAAAATCTAATCAGAATTTTAATTAAGCAACATCGAAACTCAAAACTAAATTTCCGCTGCTGCTTATTTATAATGCTGCCTAAAGAAACTGGTAAATTATTTTCTTAACTTCAATAAAAGTTCGGATATTATTTAGCAAGTGTCCAGGTAAAATGTTTAATGTCAGTGTGTGTAATGCAATCAAGTTGACTGATGAAAGTATCAGACTTCATGACTAAAGAGTCATAATATTTATTTCACTTTTTATGAAAGTTGAAAGTCATTTGGTATTAAATAGAAAAAGTTGCTTCTTCACGGCTTGGTCATTTTCAAAACTATATGATAGAAGAAGAAGAGCACAACTCTAATTTTTACTATAATTAAAGCACAGACGGCCACAAAAATGACAAGTTTGTTAATTTGTTGCAAGTAACATGCTAGAATAGTATAAACAATTTTGAAGTAAACAAAAAAAATATATTATAGTTTAGGTGTGTCAAACATATTTTTAATAAGGAATAGCTATTTTATATGGAAGCGGTTCAGTATAGCATTTAACAGAGATTCCTGAGTGATCATGTCACGCCGTGAAGCTACTACCTGTCCTGGAATTCTAAATATTATTTAATTTTTGAAGGAAACTAATAAAAAAAATATAATAGGTATAAACAGGTAAAAGCTTTTCAGTACCATTTTTTCCCTAAATGCACATATTTTCCAAATACCAAGCACGACGTCCCCCGTTTAAGTTGCACCAACCAATCCGTTTAGTTCATATTGTCTATTGTAGCTAAGGGTTTATTATCATACTGTTGGGGCTCTCGGTAAGTCCTGGTATCCTGGTAAGGCTATATAGTAAGGAAAACAGACCACCCAGATGCTGGTTATAATAATGGAGTGTTAAACGTTGATCACGCGTTGGTATTGGCTTGACATGCTTAAAACTGTTCGAATAATTTTATGTATATAAGTATATTTAAATCATGATATATACACAAATACACTTTACATTTTTGTAAGTTAATATTATAAAATCAAGTAGGTACCAATAATACAATTATTACACAATTTTACAAATAAATAAAAAATAACAGTTAATACGTATAAAATATTGATAACAACCGACATTTATTTGAATCATTGGCTTAATTATGTAAGTGACAGTAGATAATTGCAACATTTGACGTAATTCTGTGAATGACAGTCAATAATTATATTGCAACGTAGGTGGATAACATTATAGACTGGCATCCAAGGTAGCAGCTGTGAGAGAGAATGATTGATGAGGTTTTACAATTAAAATGAAAAATATCCCTTACTTAAATCCCTAATTAAAAATAGATAATTTAATACCAAAATAAGCCTAAAAATTTTACATCAAAATATGTAACTGTAAGCAATAAATTGTAACTCGTATATAGAGTGACAAGACTGTGATAGTATCATTCCCAGAAAGTAAGCTTTTATTTGAGTACTATAACTGGATATCGTAAGATTCAAGGAGTTGGATGAGCAACCCCATCTTTTTTCCTTGTTTCTGTCACCATTTCTAGATTTCCAGCTTTATTTGCTATTGATATTTCTTCACATTTTGCTGGTTATTATTAGATTATTTTTAATTGATCCTAAATTTCAATAAAAAAATATACATAGCATGCCGACAACTCGGTCCAATGGTTAATCTATGGATGTTGCATCTATCTTTTTATAATTGCCAGACCATTTTTAACTGACTTCTTCAAAAAGGAGGAGCTTCTCAATTCAGCCGGTATTTTATTTTATAATCGTGATTTCATATAGGCCTTTATGGCCAACCAATGTTTTACACAATCTTGATTAGTCTCATGAGAACGTGAAATTGTGTTTTGAAGAGCATTTTTACGGAGACGACTACTTTTATCGGCACCCGTTTCTTGAGATCTATATTTTTTAAGGTGCACAAAACATTTTGTAGGTCTACCCATGGCTATTTACGACGGCTACGTCATTAGTAACAGCACGTTTTAATTTTCTTCCGAAGGAGCTAGTACAAAACTTGGTCAAAAATGGTCATAAAATAAAAACTAATGGGCCTACCTGAATCAAATTTGTATGGGACCAATCCGAAACTATTTCGCATCAAACAAAAAATAATTACGTAAATCGGTTCAGAAACTTCGGAGAAATCGGTGTACATACTGTTAAGACTTGTTTCAGTAATACGCAGTACTTGCACTTCAATGTTTAATATCCAACCATTTGTAATTGAATGGGCGAGAGCAGCCCTTACACGATAATATTTAGGTGAGGGTAATTTACAATTTCATAACCAACTTACAGATGATATTATTTATACCTTATAATAAGTTCTGATAGTTAATAAAAGATTAAACATTATGTTAAAATATTGTATGCTTCTAATTCTTAAAACATTTAACAGTAAATACCAAATAACATTCCATAATTAATTGTGTAGGTGGCGCTACTGTTGAAACTTATGACCTAAAACATGTCAATTTCAATGTACTTACCATTTAAATTATTATAAATAAATATGACTAACAATACATAAAGACACGCAAGGGCACGTCTTTATCTGTAACTCAATTTAATAAAACAAATAATGAACGGAACAAATAAACAATACAAATGAAACTAAGCACGCTGTTTTCAGGCTCGTTTAATAATTTTTGATAAGATCTTACCGTCAGACTTGATGGATGGATGCTACTGGATCTCCTAGATGAGTGAAACTGGGTGTAACGGTTTAAGGCTCTAATCTAGTTGAGTGCATTTAGCTCTATATTTCTAGGAGATCCAGTAATGGTTACCACAGTATACCTTGAGGTAACTTCACAATGTTCGAATTTAATATCTTGTTATATGTAACAAAACGGCGTTAACTAGGCTTAACTAGTTTATTTCGTCTAGCTAATCAAATAAAAACGATTGAAGTGTATTTTTAGATATAATATAAGTTATTATAAATAATACTTATATCATATTATAATAATATAACATGTGCAATAGAATATTCATACAAGTATATAGTTATACATCAATATATAAATATAATTTAAATTATATAAAAATACTCATCAAATAAAACATATTATTTTCTTATTTATAGAAAAAAGACGAGAATATGCTTCTTTTTAGTTTCGTTCTGTTTTCGTTCATTTTCCATAACGATGTCAATGTATAAATCCTGGCAGTTAATCAAAAAATCGATTAAAAAAATAGTAAAAAATAATATATATTAATATTTTATATTTATTCTTGAATAAATGTCATAATATAAATAGTTATACAGGTCGTAGTATTGTATACGCATTGTAAAGAGATTAGTTCTGCTGATCTCCCTTGGCTGCTGTGTTCTAATTAATCGTGTAATCTGTTGAGTAATGGTATGACTACCCAGTGATATCGCGTCTACACAGACGTCAGTATGCATAAATTAATTAACATAATTCAAGCATAACATATAAAGAAAATGAAAAAGGTTGTACATATTATTACAATAACTATCTACGATTATTTTATTTTTCAAAAATCTTTCTATATAGCGGTGTATATATGAATATGTTTTCTGAGCTAATATATCAATAAAAGCAATACTACTCATTGGCTCATACATAACGCACAATTTATTTGTAATAGCGCTCTGTAATGAGAAAGCCGGGACCAAATTACTATACAATGTAATTATCGACTACAACTGGACACAACGATGATCATTGAATATGTTATCTAAAACACAATATTTGCAATAGTATTGCAATAGTAGTCTCTCGATTGCAATAGTATCTCTCTCATTTAAATTTAGTAATATAATTTGATTTATGTAAATAAGTAAAAATAGTTGTATTATTTTAATTGCATTAATAGGTTTATATCATTATATAATATTATCTTCGAAACCGTTTTGGCATATTAATAATATCCTATTATTAATGTTAGCCAATTGTTAATTTATAACTATTTTTAACATTTACAATTTAATCTTTAAATTTATTTATTCTCGATTTACTCCATTAAAAAAAGTTTTATTTCCATTAGTGGAACTCATGAAAATAAAAGGACATATAGTATATGATAATCAAATTATATGAACTTAAGAAATGTAATTATTTTATTGTCGTCAAACTGCTCACGAAATACCAGGAATCAAAAATCTATTAATAAGCATCAAATATATACCTAAACGCATAAAACATCCTGACCCGTATGCAAAAGAAGAAACTAGGTAGATAACTTCGAAATTATAAACTTTGATTGTAAACGTTAATAATGTGCAGTTCACCGGGTACTTAGATGGTACTTAATGATAGTACGGTTTTGATATTACAACTTCAATAAAACTATAAATTATTTATTAATTATTGTCCAAGCTAAAATTTAACTTGAAGGGATTGTCGTTCTTGACAATTTTATTAGACAAACCGCTACTGACCAGCTTCAAATATATGTATTTTTTTATTGTACAAAACTAGGTTAATGTTTAATTACATTCCACCTGATGAAGGGTGGAGATCTTGTCATAGGTGGTAAGGCGCATTAACCTAGCAACATATTCACTCTTCTGTTGGAGACACCCACATTGTATTTGGCCGTTGACACCGACGCAAGCAAGCTATTCTAGTCCTACGGTACGCACAGTACGCACTAAAAAAGACGAAGCATAGCCGTTCGTTCGGATAGGTAGAGTGTCCACAACGTAAAGATGGCGGCGTTGGAACGTCCGGTTATGAAACTGGGACAGCGGATTTTAAAAGTGTAATGCAGGGTCACCTATAAGCCTCTTTGACTACGATTTCAGCACTATTCCAGTCTTGAAAGAGAGACGATACAGACGCGTCAATACAGAAGGCAGCTTAGCTATAGCAGAATTATTGGTAGACCATCAAGACTACTGACTTTATTCACATCTAAATGACACAATGCTCACCATACCTCTTTGTTCGTGATGCGGATTTCAGGCATCGAAATACTGTAGTGTGCAAGATGTATTGGAGAAGCATTGCCACTGTCTAGATGCGAATTATCAGCACACAGAGAAGAAAATACATTCGCTTTCTCGGCACACCACACCGGGCCACATTCGGCTTTAAACCATGGGCGAGTTTTGCCACCGGTACGTCAGCAAAAATAATAAAATACTCCATTACCTGATGCCCCACATCGGTTATAGCATCCGTGCAACTCGACGGATCCAAAGAAGACGGACGGACCTGCTGAGGATAAGACGCAAAAAAGTACCGCATCTCATCCCAATCTGCTGACTAGTATTTTCATACTTACCTAACACCATGTGGTTCGAGAGCATATTCTGTTAATACAGATTTCACCAGATAGTGTTCGGAAGTCCTCAAACGGGAGGTGAGCTCTACACGATACCTGTCCGGATCAGTTGTCAGTAGAAGGTCCAGGCAATTAGCTGTATGACCTACTATATCTGGTATCCTTGTCACTTGCCTCACCAGCTGAAAGTAGTCCAAGGATCTGATAACAGGCATTAATGTCCCCCAGCAAGACGAGCTGCACTGAAAGGTACTGATACAGAGCCATTTCAGCAGCCTCACCGAGATACTCAAATAATCGTGTTGTCCCCTGGTCACCGCTGTGCGAACGGTAAACACAGGAATACAGGATTTTTTCATTGCCCATATACGGTTTCATCGAGCAACGTGCCAGAACACGACTGGGTCGCTTTGTGGCACGACTTTGCCCCATGGGTGGTAACCTTGCCGGCGACCCGATGTTATAATCTGCCACCTAGAGTAATAAATTATGATGATAACCGATAATAATATAAAATAATATACGATAGATTTAAAAATATATTAAAACAATTATGGCTAAAAGTAGCATTTCTTTAAAAAGGATTTCCGAACTTATTTCTAATAGTATTGTTACGAAAAGTGCACTTACGTAGTCGCAATTCAACTAATGCTATCTAAGCTATAACAATGTACTGATTCAATTTAAGGAGAGTCTTACCTTGTACTATACAAACTAACAACACACTAGGTATTAGTACAGTACAATTGGTTTCAAACTAAGGCTTTAACATCCATTTACATTAGACTCTCTAAATAAAGGTGCAAATATAGAAAATAGTAAGAAAATTTAATTATTTTATATTTAGATTTCGTGTCGACATTATTTGTTCATAAACATGTCTGAACTAGGTAAGGCAACTGTTACAAAAAAAAAACTGCTAGGGGAGACGGAAGCGGTCGTCTGACGGAAACAGAAAATGAGGTAGGTACATATTTAGAATTATGATTATAGACCTCTTAAAATATGACATAAGGAGAAGATGTCTGAATTTTTATATTTATTTGCTAATGAAAAAATTTAATTAAAAATCTAAAAAGACTTCTAAAAATTATAAAAATAATACTATTATGTACTTATTGAACGTAACAATTAATTAAAATTATAAGCTAAGTAAGAGTTGAAAGAAACAGAAATACTGTATAATTTTTTTTTTTAAATGGTACTGAAATCTTCAGGATATCGACGTACGATTACTTCTTGTAATATCTATAATTCAATGTGACTTACTGCAGAATATTTTTATCATATGCAGGTCATATTTCCAGTAGCCAATAATAAATTCATGATAAATTCTTGAAAAATTGTCGTAATAAAATATACAGTTATTCGTTCCAATCTTATAAGACTTATGTTTATGTAACGTTTTAAAAAATAAACTGATATAAATGTTAGTAACTTTAGAAACATATCCTTTTAATTTTGAAATAGTTTTTACAACTATCTGATATCTGATTTTCCTTGCTAATGTTTTTATAGCAGGTGTTTAACAAAATAAGATATAGAAATTTTGTTTCTCTGCTGTAAAAACATTAAGTATTTTGTATTTTTTGTTCCACCAAATAATAACTTCACTTTAAGCCCTTTTTTGCTGGGGACCTCGATAATATGTAATAATTTATTAATATTATATCCTTTTTAATTTCAAAGTACATACTGTATGCAGATACATTTAATCTCACCATTAAGCAAAGCGCTCTCATTTAAAATTTTAATGTTTGTGTTGTAATTTCAAAGGAATTTTATTAACAACTTTGTGTTCAGCATTTAAAGTGGGGCATAATTAATTTTTGGAATTGATAATAAACATTAAAGCAAATTCCAGAATATTTTAATGATGACCATAATTTTTTTACAAAATACTTCAGAATATTGTTTTTATTCTGAATTTAAATTTGAAATGCGTGAATATGACTTTGTTCCTGGACAGATTAAAAGCCTGTATGAAAGGCAAGGAACGCTTCGAATGTTTTAAATTTTTTTTATAAATCTGGCAACCACGAGATGTATACGTATAAAGTACCTACTTTTTTAATACTAAGCGCCTTTTTTTCATTTCCCTTGGCATTATTTTTACGCATATAATTAATACCTGTTTTAATCTATATAAATTTAAAATGTTTATACTTACTATGTTTTGGTCAATAATTTCCGATTATTAGTATATATATATATATATATATTACTTAATTATTATCCTATGTATATCGTCCATCACTGAGTATTTTAATTGTCAACGCCCTTATATACATCTTATTATGTTATGCTTTTATATGAATTATGTATCTTTTCTACGATAAAGTAAAATATGCTACTGAATACATTTATTATTCTTAACTCATTAACTTATAAAGCTATACTTTCAAGACTCTATCTCAGTAGAAAACTAAGTAACTGCAAAAAAAAATACTGAAAGCTATCTTTGTGTTAATTTTGTAAAGAAAAAAGCTTTAATTTGTTTTTAATATATTTTATAATATTTTCACGAAAAACGCATTTTAAGACGCAGACGCAGTAATGTATCTTTTGGCCTTGTTGAGCAATACGCGATTTTAAAATAATAGATCAATAACTTTATCGAATTTTCTTACATTTAATATTAATAACTACTTCATCCTCTTATTTTAATGTACTACCTAAAAAGGTCATCTTTTTTTAACTATTGTCTTGATGCTATTCATTATAATGAGTTGACGCAAAACAAGAAGTTTTGTACAGTCATATATAATAATATATATAGCAAGGTACAGTGTGAACTTAATAGTAGATTCTCGATACTTTTCTGATTCTGAAAATAAAGAATTAAATTTATTTGAGAGCAATCATGGTTGGCGTCGATAACCATTGCCCCGTTTGACGGACATGTACGAAGTTGACTTTTATTCTTTATATTTTTAATCTTATTTTCATAAAAATTATAATCCACAAATGAAGATAACTTATAATATTTATAAGGTAAATTGATAAAGAATACAAGGACTTCTTGTAGGTATTAGGTACTTTGAGTCGGAAAATATATACTAATATGGAACGCCATAGTTCACCGATTTATAGAAGCACGTACTAAAACTGTGACTTACTTACATACACTCATAGATCGACACACATTGATCGACTTATTAAACATTAAATAAAATAGTCTCGCTTAGCCGTCAAGTATTTCACGAATGATTATTGCGGGTACTTAAGCGATAAAAAATAATATTTTGCATATCGCATGAAAAACTTTAATTTTAAGTTAACCCACATTTGAAAGTTTCACTATTTTGTTTTTGGAGTCCATGTAAAACAATCAGGAAATATCAACCCGCATAAGGTTCACAATACATAGATAATAATAATGACACTCGCAAGTCTAATATATTTTGAAGACCGCGCCGTGTCACTCGCAAAATCATACTCAATTATTATTTATATAAATAAACCAAACAAAAATAAACCAACACGGGCAGGAATTCAAACCCGCGTCCTCTGGGTAACCGTCCTATCGCTCTACCAATTTAGCTACTAAACACATGGTGACAATTCCAACATCGCAATGTATAATAGAGATGACTATGATATTTTACATTATTGTCAGTATTTAAATCTCTTTCCACTAACAGATTTTTCAAATCTATTAAAAAAGGGTTATATTATTTTGTTTAAGTTTACCCACTATTTTAGTAAGTCTTCGCATTGTTATAAAAATTGTTATAATCATCATCATCATACGCCACTTGATTTTAATAATAATAGTTATATATCAAATATTTATTTATAATGTAAGTAAAGTAGGAGTAATAACGTCCCACCCACTTAAGTTCTGAAATCTCTATGATTTCTTCGTCTTCAAGGCTGTAAGAGTAGAAGTTTACGACCTTGTTGTCGACGCGCTCAAGTCTATGTGAATGCGTACTAATGACAACAATAGCTTTACTTTTTGTTCGCATATTTTTAAAAGCTATGTGAATATTCAAATAAGTTCTTCAAATAGTCAATATGATTGTAATTAAACGGCTGTAGCTGTTGATTACATTTCAAATAAGTTGCCTATGTAGTTAGTACATACGAATATAGTACAATGTTTGGTCAATGTACAAAGCTGGTGTGAGTCAGCGATGTCAATCTTTTATTAGGGACTCAGTTGTTTCCTTCTATAATTTTTAGTGGTAAATTATTTACACAGAATTTATCTGAAATACTGTTGTTAATTTTAAAAAATACTTCATGACCCATTTCTTTAATTTCAAATTCGCATGTAAAAATATATGCATCGAATGTTGTCCATAATGAGAGTTCATTAGATGAAACGTTCCACAAGTTTTGGAACCTAGAAGAAATACCGTCATACATATTTTTAGAACTCCAACGTGAAGAACGTGTTATTATTTTTTCCACTTCTATTACTCTTGACACTCTTGCTCCTTATTGTACCTCGTTACCCTTTCACAAGGAACGACTTTTGTGACTCACGTCCAATATTACAACGAAGATTGTTTTGTTTAGTCCACAAAATCCACAAAAGTAAAAATGAATTATGCAACATAACAATATAATATAATTTTAACAAAATTTAGGGATATATTAATAATACGGACACTCACTCATAAAGCCGTAGTTCTAGTGTGAAGTTGTTTAAATAACTCAACTCTAAAATAAAAAAATGAAAAATTGTTTAGACAACTCTTTTATTTTTTTATTAACTAAGATAACCTCGTTTTATCAAAACTTAATATACTTTTATTCACAGACCGTTTATAGGATGTTCTGAGTGTAGACGTCCTAGTTAGCCACTGTTTTTGCTAAATTATTAATGAAATAATAATAACACATATTGTCTAAATTTAATGTTTTTGAATACAAGTCAGTTGCAAGCCTTAAAGCTCATGGCTGTGTTATATTTTTACCATAAGTGATCCTTGTTATCGTTTCACTGGTACGTCTTGAATTTCCCGCTTAATGACAATACTAACTAAAATGTTTTTATTACTAATATCTCCAAAATCGAAGTATACAATAAAAGATTTTTGCGTTTTCGATTCAGAGATTTGTATCTTAAATTTCTATCTGCATCGATGGCACATTTTTTTAGTAACCACTTCGTCAATGTGCCGTTAAAATTTCAATCATAAATATTTTATCTATGTGAAAGTTTTAAATGACCCCAGCGATTGCTTATGATAATGTCTCTAACTGGAGCTATTACTGAAATAATTTGTGGTGGCAAGGCCCGCCATGGCTTTTGATTCCAATTGCAAAATATTTAAATTAACGTCCATACAACCTTTTATTGGTATAAACGGTATTACCCCTATTCTGCTAGTACTGTTTACCCTATTATGTTCAAAAGTACGTTATTTATTACTATTACTCTATATATAATAAATTAATATGCATTATTTCATGTTTTAAAATTCTTACATAATTTACCTTGCTTAAAAGATTTGCATTACTTTGATTTGTATAATATTACTTTATATAGCAGCAGAGGTCAAAATAATTCAGTAAGCGTATGTTTTTTATTGATCGGCCTTGTAACTACGGCAGTTCACATTAAGCTTATTCCTGATTTACAAACCAATATATTTCTTAACGCATTAAAATTACTTATTTCTCGTAGAGGTTCAACCTCTAATTTGATTTAAAATAACGGTAGTCATTTTTAGATCCTAAAGATCAATTTAATGAACTGTATAATTTCTAGTGACTTGTTCTTTTAAAAACATAAATAATATTAACCTTGTCAGCGCTCTAATGATATTGTAGAAAAGGTACTCAACAATTTAACATTTAGCAGATGGAGAGATAATTATAGACCGTACCTGCGGTCGCGCGCTCTTGAAAATTATTCTTGTCTTATTTATTATTTGTTGTCTTATTTATTTCTGATAATCTTAAAGTTTATTTAAGAGAACGTTACCAGAGATAAAGCTTATATATTTCAAGATCATTGTTGCTCTATTGTTACTCTTACAAGTTTTTTATTATTGCGTTGTTAATTAAACTTAACTTTATATCTATTACATATGCTTAAAATGTAATAACATCAAACAATAATAACAGAAATGTATGATTTTGGTTCAATTGTGTGCTAGCTAGAGAGTTAGAATGAAAAGTGAAAATAAATTAAGTTGTTGGCAACAGTTGCTATAACATTTTATTTAAAAGTTTTGTTCCATAAAGATTAATTCCATAAAGATTCATCACGACAATGAATCTTTATAAAATTAAACTGTTAAAGTTTTATTTTAACCGTAACTTTTTATAGTAGGTACTTTAATGATATTTACAGTATGTTGGGCATTATTTATATATGTATATTAAAGTCATTGATAGTTTTTGCAATATAAAATTAATTGATTAAATACTATATATGATTGCTTGATTAAATATTATAATATTATGAAATTGGATATCAACTTAGTTATAATTGAAAAAGAAGTATTGTAAATTATCAATATTATCTAAACGATTCAAGTTCGTTCTGTAGACAGAAAGCTATTCGCGGTGGCTCACTTATCCTAGTTCGTAACGATGTAGTATTTAAGTCTCGATCGGACATAGTTGCGCTCTCTGTCGAGCAAATTATTGAAGTGTCCTGCATTGCATCTACAGCTGCATGAACATATTATTTTATGCGTGTGCCGACCCCCCTCTGGTGACTTTGATGAATTTGAAATCAAAATGGAGGATATTTTAACTAAGCTTTGTCAAAAAAACAAGTCCGTGATAGTGTGCGGTGATTTCAATGTAGATAGATATATACAAGTGACTTCGTCTAGTGTACGTTTATTAAATTTGTTTAAATGTTTTAACTTATTGAACGTCTTTCTGAACCTAATCGCATTACTTATGTTTCCGCGAGTTGTATTGATAATGTGTTCTGTCGTTGTAACATTTATGAAGAAACAGTAATGACGAATTAAAGTTCAGACCACTGTGATTTAAAATTTTCTCTAATCATCAAAATCTAATCATCATTATCAAAATCTAATAATAAACCATGAAAATGAAAAGCCCCTAAAGTTTACTTGCACACCAATTACAAAACCGGATTCTAACATTTAAGAATACTGTTGATCAAAAAGTGAGTAAAGTAGATATGACCGATGATAATCCAAATAATTTCTATAATAACGTTTCTGAGTTTTTGTTACAAGAATTTAATAATATTTTTAAGCCAAAAACTATAACAAAAGCCACTATTGGGCTATTGGGCTACTAGTTATTTAGAAACCTAAATATAAATAAACTGGTGATGTACTGGTTATAAGTATTTTTTCTGACATTGGAGTACGTCAGTAAAAATACTTATAACTATTATAAATTATATTGCTCCACAATTATCCTTAAGTTTTAAAACGGATACATTCCCAGATTTAATGGAAAATAGTAAAGTAGTTTGTTCAAAAGTAGCGATAGACTAGAACCCGGAAATTATAGAACTATCCCTTTTTTACCTACTCTAAGTAAAATCTTCGAAAAAAATATTCTAAACCAAATGACAAAATTTGTTTAGAGCAATAAAATCATGTATAGTGAACAATATGGTTTCACCGAAGGCAAATCAAAACAAGTGATGCAGGTGCCACACTTCTTAAACACATTTACGACGCATGGGAGAAGTCACAGAATGCAATCGTGATGTTTTGTGATTTATCGTAAGCCTTTGATTGCGTGGACCACCAAACATTATTATGCAAACTTAATCACTATGGTGTGCGTAGTGTTGCGCTTGTTCTTATTACCTCATACCTACATTAAAGAGTTCAGACGGCTGATTTAAATAATTGTAAATCGACTGGTTCTCACCTAAAATTGGGTGTTCCACAAGGACCTATTCTTGATGATCTATGATGATACCTCGCTTTCTTTTAAAGTTGAGCGTAGTAAAGCTAATTTTGACAAAGTGTAAATGCATGGAATTTACACTTCCTAATGTAAAAAGTTTAAATTGTAGTTTATTTCTTAACAATGAAGTATTAAAACTGACTGATTTATAACTTTCTTAGGTATAACTTTAGATAGAAAGCTTCAGTGGAAACCCCCATTTCTAGACACTCGCAGGCAAACTTAGCTCAGCCCTCTTTGCAAGTAAAAAGTAAGACTAATAACAGACTTTAATACGGCTCGACACGTTTATATTAGTTATTTTCACAGTATTTTGTCTTACGGAATTTCACTAAAGGGCAACAATTCTATATTATCTTTTATTTTTCATAAAAAGTAAAGGATAAAAATTTGCTATTTTGGGTTATCCCTAAGAGATAAACATATACCATCGCGGATTTTCTTGTAAAACTTTTTAAGGTTTATAATACTTAGTACATAATTTTGATCTATCTTGTAGAGTTCATCGAGCGTTTGCATTGTAAGCGCAAAACAATGTTTTTGTTTACGACTTCGTATTAGAAATCTTGAAATTATCAGTGGTTCTCTGATATATTAAGCATGTCATTATACATATAAACCTTCATTTTACATCACTCTGTCTATTAAAGAAAACTGCATCAAAATCCGTTGCGTAATTTAAAAAATCTAAGCATACATACATACAGACATGGGGACAGACGCGAAAAGCGACTTTGCTTTATAGTATGTAACTTGCTGTGCCTGCGACTTCGTACGCATAGTTTTCGATTTTGATAACCCTTTGTACTTAGTAATGTATGTAATAACTACAACCTTAAAACTGGTAAGAAGCAATGGTACGACAATAAGAGATTATTAACTTCTTCATTTGTTAACCGATTGTTAAAAAAAAACAAAATATAAAGTGAATCCCATGACTATATATTCCCAAAAACTGCATCCAAATCGACTAACCCATAAAGCTACTTCTGAAAAATAGTTACATTAAAGTGTGATTGCATTCTTTCAACATTCATTGGATTTTATTATCAAAAGTGTTAAGAACAATTTTACTAATCTGCTTTTATTCTGTAACAACAGCCTTCTTAGAGATATAAAAATGTTTTCGGATCCAAATTGGCTAGTGCTATAATAATAAAATATTTATATAACCACAATCTCTACCGACTGCGTTTATTATGTCAAGACCATTACCATTACTTATGGTTACGTTTAATGGGAATATCCCATTCCGCGTCACACAAATGCCGACATTATTGTATATTAAAGATGTTTCTGTGCAATTACTTTAAAATATATATATTTCTTTAATTCTTTTCTGTGCATTTTAGGACTATGAGACTGATATACAGATTGTGATATGAAATTTTTACAGTTTTACTAAATGTATTGTTACAAATTAGAATGACTCTTATTCTGTAAAATAATTAAGCATGAATTCGTTCTTCTTAAAAAAATACTGTAATTTTTTATACTTTACAATTCACGTGATAATAAAAATGTTGCAAAGTTTCACAAAGATGCGAGAAAAGTATTATCAGTAGTAAATTAAACCAATTCTAAGCAACCGTACTAGACATACATATTTGACTTTCTAATGGCCGGGTATTAATTAATATTACTTTAATATATACTAAGAGAAATTTCTACAATTCTAATATGACATATGTCTTAATGTAGTCAACGTTTTATATTATAAGTATTATAAAAATAAAATGCTTACAATCTGTGGAGTTTTTAAAGCAGATTAAGTCTGTCAAAGCTCCACAATGCATGCTATACATAATAGTAAGATTAAAAAGCTTTCAATGTCTATGTTGTCTTAGATACATGGGCCTCATGTAAAAGGCAAGTATGTTAACCTTAAAATATATATATTTTTGGAAAATTATTTAGAAAACATCTATTTCTCTTCGGTGACAGAAGTTTTATTTCTAATTAAATCTTCCTTGCTCTAGTGAACTAGTATCAGATTATAAATTGTGTACTGTATTCTTTTAGAACATTTCGTTTATTTTATACCTTGTTGGATAAATACTATTGTATATAGTTGTGTAATATTCCAGATGTTTCCGACACATATGTTCGTGAAGTTGCTTTTACTCCTGTAGTAAACTAATGTCACTTTATGAAATGTTTACTCTTTTAAAATAATTCGTTTGTCTTATATTTTGTGTAACAAATGCTTTTACATATAGTTAAGTATTATCACGGATGTTTCAGACACATATGGTCGTGATGTTGCTTTTATACGTGTATTTAACAAATATTACATTATGAAATGAGTACACTTTTTTAAATATTTCGTGAATACACCCCTTTGTAATAAGTACTATTATACATAGTTGTGTACTACTACGGACGCTCCAGCCACATATAATCTAGAAGTTGTTTTTATACCTGTTTCACATATTATATGCAGGAAAAACATGTGACTATTTTATTCATAGTAGAGCCATAAATAAAATAGGTAGTTACATGGTTTTCTAACAATTTCATTTTAAACTCTTTTAACAAAAAAAATATATAAAACTCTAAGATCTACATTGTTATGATAATAAGTCATATAAGAAGTAAGAAAAGTACATTTAAAATTTATGTGAGTGTGATAAAATAAAGTATTAGCAATTACCCAGTCTGTGTATATTCCAAACTGCTGATAAGGCGTTGTGTACACAGAATACTGCCGGACAGAAGTCATCCTATCCTAAAAATAATATAAATCCTGACCTTCCCTTATTAATCCAAGCTATCTATTTAATCACTCCAGTAAATACAAAAAATAATTAAAATCGGTACAACATACGCGGCCGTGGTAATAAAAAAGGTGTTCACGAAAATCGAATCGATTTTTAATCATTGAATTCCACTATTAGTTAAGATTGACGAAGGCTTACGTAAGACTTTTGTTATCTTAAGTAACATATTAATATTGTATCATTATATAATTAATAATCGTATCAGTGACTTTGAATTTGTTACTTGCCACTAACTAACTTACTGAAGATAAAATGGAGTGTTTTTTATAATACATACTTGATAATTTTATTATATTAAGTTAAATAGAATATTCTTAGATTTTCATAAACACATCTTTGACCAAACAATTATTCTGTGCCTACTACCTCGAGTATATTGGTTTATTTATTATTTTAAACCTTCGCGTCGTTTCGAATGCTGGAAGCAGGAGAAGACGAAATGTCTATCTGACAACTTCCAACAACTGCAAATTATATCCGTTAAAGTAATTATAATATGTCAATTATAATTAATACATGATTATTATTTTCATGTATATTATATACATAATATTGTTAAACAGTTTTTGATAACATTAAAACTCTTATAAGTCTTAACTATTCACTGTTAAACTGTAAAAACAGTTGCTTCATATTATACAGTAAATTTACTTAATATGCCGGCAACATTAATTCTTACCGAATATAAGCTAGTAGGTATATCATAATAAGTATGACTTAAAAACAGTTGTTCTGACTTTGTTCTAGCTTTTCTTCAGTAACTTTAATGTTTGCTAAAACGACAAATATCATTAAATTAAATATTGTATAAACCAGTTCTATAATAATGAGAAGATCAAAATATGAATTATAAATTATAGAATGCAATACGTTTTGTGATTTCATATATTTAGTAGTCGAATACTACATTGAAATCCGATATGATTTAAATTAATTTCATTATAAACATATTGCATTCTATTTGAAGAGGATTATATCAAAATTAATTTCAATTCATGTTATTAAAGCTGTTCAGTAATAACTGAATCATAAACGAATAATATCATAATAAACATAAATAATCGAATACGATTATGTGTATTTTGAAGTAAGAAAGCATAATTTTTATTTTTATTAGATTATATTATTAACTACAGAGCAAGCCAAATTAATAAGAAAATAAAGATCTATTTTATTGCCAATCATCAACATGTGGAAAAAGATAACTAAAGAAAGAAAATAAATACGAGAAATTGTTTCAGATAACAAGAAAACTCACTTAGAGAGTTAAACTATTTGTATCAGGAAATTGGCCTGATAGTTTTGCTCCGCTCGCCTTCATTGTATTTAATTGTTTTCAAGGATTCTGACTTCGGCGTCAAATCTATTAGTTTCATTTTAATTGTTTTTCCTTCTTGCTAAGAATCGAGAAATTCATCTTAAATACTTCAGAAAACTATGAATATCTGCAATGCTAGCATAACTATTTTGGTTTCAACTGACATAATTATTTAAACAAAATACAATTGTATTATCAAAATAAAGTTGTTTGTCATTTAGTCTAGTTTAACTTAGACTATGAAATAATTTTCGCACATTTAAATACTATTCACAGATAAGGCAATAATTGTAAAGCTTAGCCTTAAATTATCATTATGTATTTGGTCCAGAATCCAAATTACACTGAATAGGGTAACATAATTCAATATTTAAAATAAGCACTAATTTTTATTTCCTTAGGTACTTAGAATTACAATCAATAAATTATACCCGATTACATTACTAAAGCTATGGAAATTCCCTAACACGATACGTAAACAGAATAATAATTTAACGTGTAAATAGTTTTCGTAGTTTAGTGGCTATAAACTGTGAATGACTAATGAACACATTTTGTGAACAATCGGCGCCGATGTTGTTGTAAATGTAATGTGCTAGAATGGTGTGTAATAATAAATAAGAATCATTACTTCTTTAAGTATTAAATTTTTATAGTAAGCGTACTACTTCTCAGACACTCCTGGTTCCACTAGATCTCTTAAAATTTCTCAAGAGAGTCGTATTACTTATTCTGTACGATATTGAAAAATGTTATATTTTATGAAGGCAATAACACTAAACTTTAGATATATTACAATTGCCTTAAAGAAACACATACATTATTTATACGAGTATATATTGTTTCTTGGTAATGTTTTATCAAATCCAAGAAAATATATGGATAGAGGTATAGTATATATAGATATATATTATCTTTTAATTGTTAACAACTTGTTTGAAGATTAGTACATAACACTATATAAAACCATAGTTTTTTTATTGTCTGTCTTTCTGTTTCTTTTGGATATTGTTAAAATCACTGGAACAAATTACGAACATTGATCTAACCCCTAAGTGAGCAGATTATTTGCATGTGTTAAAGGTTTTAGACCACGATACAAATACATAGAAATTCACATTATAAATACTGAGGATATATTTAATAAACGAACAAACCCAGAAATACAGACATCTATGCTCATCACATACATGCCTGTCCCTGTCGGGAATCAAACCCGAGCCCCATTGCGCGGCTATACATTAGGCGTCCGTCAATAAGTCGACGAGAAACCATAAGCCCCCGGTTTAAAACTAATTATAAATTTACTGTACATGTTTCAATCGCCATATTTTATTCATAATTATAATTTACAATGCCAACATAATATGACACAGTAAATAATCAATTAATCCATACTTGTAAACAATTAAGTTTAACATATATAAGAATGATTACAATGTTTAATAAAATAACCAAGAGAGTTGAAAAGAGAAAAAGAGATGGAAATAATTAGATTAATTATCCGCAATCTTAATCAATAGGTAGCAAACAAATAGCAAAAAGGAGCGTTTGAATGTTAAAAACGCTTATTATTTGATTGAAAAATAAATAAATACGGGACATTAAAACTGACCGGCAAATCCGTTTAATTGGGTTTGGGAAGACGCTTGTCTTCTTAAGTTAGTAGGATGTATTCAGAATGCATCATTAGAAATCGATTTCATGTTACATTATATAATTTATCTCAACATATAAAAGTATTCTGTTTCGCAAAAACGAATAATTAAACAAAATATATAAGTTTCCAAATTATTCTCATTCCATAATATCCTCCGTTTGTTGCGGTTATTGGAAATTTACTATTTGACTGATGTTAATATCTGTGCTATTTCACAATATATTTTAAGCAATTCATTTCCGCTTTGGTGTCTGCTTAGGTACTCGTATATATAATATCCTTTCTCCTCAATAATAACATCTTAAGAATAATATTTATGTGCATGTGGAATTGGGGATTAACTGAATTGATAAATCGGATATGAAAAAAATAACGGAAATAAAATCTTTACTTAATGGATCTACAATTACAAGTTACAAGTTCAAGACAGAGGAATAATGAAGATAAAGGAAGACAAAGCGTTTCAAGGGATATAAAGTAAAGCTCTAAACACGCTATCACTGTACTATTCGTCTATTTTCCGTGAAAAAGTTATACTGCTGAAGTCAAGGTAAGACATATCAAGCACTATGCAATTGGCTCTACTCAAAGCTGACAAGAAGTATGTATTTATTAATAACGAGTTAAAGAACGATGACGAAAGAATAATTGGTCAGTCTAGTAGTCTAGTCTTTGAAAAAAATATTTGTTTTTGTGTGAGGATAGCACGTAGCCTAAGGAGCCCTAGTTATCACTAGTAACGACTAGTAATCACAGGCATGGGTTTCGATCAAAAACCATCGAGTACGATTAACGACGCGGGGGTCAGAGCTCGAAGGCTGATAAACTTGTATAAACTCTCATTTGCAGGAGTAGCAAAAGGAGAGTGGATTGAGAGACATATTTAGATTAGGATTGGAGTAATGCTATCGGACTCACTTGACTTGTGAACCTGCAAGGAAAAAAGAGCTTTTTGTCAGACAAAAGTGTCTGATATTAAAACTATGACCATTTGGTCGTCCGTCCGTCCGTCCGTCCGTCCGTCCGTCGTTCGACCGCCCCGTTGGTCGAGTGGTTAGCGTAGACGCCTAACGTGTCACGGTGCAATGGGGCTCGGGTTCGGTCCCGGCGGGGGACAGGCATTTGTGTGATGAGCATAGATGTCTGTGTTTCTGGGTTTGGTCGTTTATTAAACATATTCTCAGTATTTATATATGTATTTCTATGTATTTGTATCGTTGTCTAACACCCTTGCCACAAGCAAATAATTTGCTTACTTAGGGGTTAGATCCATGTGTGTAATTTGTCCTGATATTATTATTATATTATTATTATTATTATTATTATTATTATTATTATGACCGGGAGCCAGAGCCAAAAGGGCAAAAATATATTTTTATTAATAACTAATAACTCCAGGTGACTTCGCAGTCGTTCCATTTATTAACGTGGCGTCAGTTATGTTTAGGAACCACAAATATTTGTTGTGGTATTTTGATGTTTGAAATATTTCAAACTAAAGCATATTCCAAACAATCAAAATATATATTTCGGAATTTTATATAAGTATATAATGAAAAATAAACTGATAGGGGCAGGAATTTGAACCCGCAGCTACTGGGAAACCGTCCCGTCGGTCTACTGTATCGCTGTCCGTCTCGGTGAATTGAGCATTCTATATGTGATCGTCTTTATCTTATCGTTTTTATAGCTAAACATGGCTATATATGTTTATAAATATTTTCAAATGTTATTCGGAAGCTTACTAAACCATGGATGCAGATATATAAACCCTACGAAACAACCTATATTCTCAACATAACAGAAGATTTTTTATAGCTACTAAGATGCAAGCACAATGTTTCGTCTGCTAAAGGAAAAGAAGTATATTGTGCAGCAAATTTTTAAAGGTAAATTTATCTCAAGTCGGCTGTAACAAGTGATTCATGTATTACTGATTTAGCTTAGCAGATGTTGTTTAAATTCTCCGGTTTTATATTTAAATAGGCACTTATAAAACGTCCTTGTTTTTTGGGTACTGTTTAAAATACGAAGTACCTCTTTATATTATAACACTGCTTACCATTATAATTTACCTAATACACTCTTATAATACACACTATACTCTTACTCCGATTTGCAATTGAAAAAGCAATTTATGCTCTAAATATTAAATGCAAAATTCAACGTTACTAAATGCGCGCTGAGCGACGTTTTTAAAGATATTATTAATTATTTTAGAACAGTAATTTTATTTAAGGAGTCCTTAATGTCAAAAACACGATATGCAATTTTACGTTGCTGAACTAATTTAGTCGTGAGCTATTTATTATTTTGTTGTTGACTTTATAACATCTATATCTGATTTCTATATAAAACCTTGTTTTTAACCCTAATGCCATGACGTAATAGAGTTTATATTAGATTGACAAGGGCTAGTACGAGAAAGTTCCTTGCTCAAGTACCACATTAATCTCGTTTGTTGACATGTTAATCTCTCTCCTAATTGATTTAGTTTGTTACTCGTAATGAGTTGGGACCATGTTTTTAGTATCTATTATAATAGTCGTTTAAAGTGCTACCTATAAATTAACCACATTGTATTCTGTATGTTAAACAAAAAGGATATCCCCTTTAGTGTCCTAAATTTCTAAGGAAATTAACTGGTAATTTATCAAGACACAATCTAGATATTTTGTGTAACCATTTCAACATAGTTCGGCATAAGGGCTCGTATATATGAATACAATTTAAACAATTAATCTTTTACACTTAAACTTAATTAACAGTTATTTTATATTAATTAAATGTATTATTAGGTATCACTAAAACTATATAGTAGTATTTTGAATTGTAAAACGTTCTAAAAATAATTAAAGGTTTTAAAATAAGCATAACTCTCAGTCAATGTCGAAAAAAAAAAATATTTAAATGAAATTTATATTATTTGCCCTTTAGTAAGGTTTTAATTAAATCTCCCTAATCAAATATGGTAGAAAGATAAACTAGCAACGACCTTTATCCTTACATTATTGTTTTGGTAACAACATGTTTCTTTGAATTATTATATAAGATTTAACTTTAAAAATAAATCTTAGAGCCGGCCCGATGTAGCAGATTTATTTTATTTTGATAGAATGTTTTGTAACCTCGGGATGTCACGGTAGCATGAAAAAGTCATCCCATGACGCCCCAACATTACAGCGTGGGTAATTGTCTGGGTTTTAGTGTTGCATAAAGATTTCCCAGACTATAAAAAAAGGTTGTTACGTTACCTGCGTGGTCGACCTTTAGGTTTTTGTAGCCGTATACACTCGCCAGGGAGTCCCATATAACAAAATCCGTTTTCACCGTTATTGCCCAACCATAAAAGGTGTTTGATAGTATGAGAGTAATAATAAATAAATATATAATATTTAAATTGTTGTAGTTGTAATATTGATTAATAAATTAATCACAATTATAGTTGCTTATCTATTATTAAAATAAATATAAAAGCTTATCATTTTTAATTTTATACGTACTTACGTGAAATAAAATGAATATGTGAAAAGAACTTAGTATTTATTTTGAAGTATATTGCCGAAATGAAAAGGAATGATGCATGAAAAAAATTAAGACAATCAAATGCTATTTTTGATATAGACACTAAACTGTTATTCTATTTTATATATTTATTAACGAGATCACAAAGTAATTTCTCGTCACTGCTATCTTATATATCTACTACCACTTACTACCATCTTATACCTTCTTAAAGTTCTTTCTATGGAAGTGCCTTTTTACTTTTATTCAAACTCTTTTATTCAAACTCTTTTGCTGTAGATGCAGCTCGCCTTTAGAACTACTTTCAAAACATATTTTCGATGGAAATCCAACCGTTGGATCCTTTAAAAAACTTCTACAATAAATTTAATTATTATTCATATACGATGAAGTATGTATATATATATATATATATATATATATATATAAGTGTATATAAATATTAATACATTAAACGTAGATATGACCTAAATATAATCACAATTATGTTATGAATATATTTTATGTATTTTATGTTATATATATCTGAATGTTATTATAAGGACGGTAATGGAGTTATATTTTTTTTTTGAGATAAGTTCATCCTTTGTACCTGTATTTTTCTTTGTTTTTATACAATTATTTTTTTTAAAACTTGTATAAGCAAACCCCGTTCGCTAAGTAAAAATTTTATATTTTTGCTTAGCCAACGGGGTTTCATTCAAGCCATTCATCTAAATATTATAGAGTTTTATTTTTAACAAGTAAAAGAAATGCTGTAATAGTCTAAACACTTGAATGCACTCTAAAACTAATTTACATCTCATTATAATATATATTCTGACGAAAGAAAATAGATACAAAGACAATGTAACATAATACCAACATTTATTCCCCCATCAAGAACCATTATAAACCATAAAAAAATAATTAAAAACTTAGTTAACAACTTGAAGTACTTAGGTATTAAGAATATACCTGTGATGATAAATTCATAAAAAGTTTCATAACTCAATACACAATGTGACAACATGATGTGATATGTGATCTGATCACATGATATCTATGACTCATGTGTCTTGGTATAGTTGTACCATGAAAACAATTACACGATAGGATTTATATAAGTCCTTGTGTCTTGTTTACAAATACATATAATAACTACAAATGTGAACATATTTTTTTATAACCACGAATTGCTAAATGTTGCATAATATATGACAATACAGTTCAAAAACAATTCTGTAGGGTGTAGAATCGTTTTTGATATATTTATTATAAGTCTATTCTATTTGTTTGCGTAATTAAATCATCCTACTTCGTCCAGAAAACACATAACTACTTGGGCTACAATGACAATTAGAATACAGTTGTATTTCAATTATATCGTTTAAATTATTTAATTATAATAAATGACTTATTGATAGACGTCAAAGTAAACCGATAAATTCACTGATAATGCCATTGATAATACGATTATCCGTTGTTTTGGAGATCAGAGAAATTAATATCAATAGGATTGTAGTTTGAGGTGTAGTAGGCGAGGAGTTTTGTGTAGCTTACGTTAGGAATCAGCTCTAAGCTCCTACTTGGTTCTCTTAGTAATGGATGCTCTAAGCTCCTACTTTGTTCCCTTAGTAATGAATGCTCTACGCTCCTACTTGGTTCTCTTAGTAATAGATGCTCTAAGCTCATAGTTTATTCCCTTAGTAATGGATGCTCTAAGCTCCCACTTGCTTCTCCTAGTAATGGGTACTCTAAGCTCCTACTTGTTTCTTTTGGTAATGGATGCTCTAAGCTCCTACTTGGTTCTCTCAGTTATGGATGCTCTAAACTTCTACTTGGTTCTTTTGGTAATGGATGCTTTAAGCTCCTACCTGGTTCTCTTAGATTCTATAAGTTTCTACTTGGTTCTCTTGATTCTAAACGATGATCCAAGATTATGAGGAAATTAGTAGAGATATAAGAAAAATAAAAAAAGAGGAGGAGGAAATGAAGAATTGACAAAATGGCGGCAGGTAGCAGGCACTCTAACAGATCGGACTCCCCTCATTTGTAAAAGATGAAGAGGTTAAAAAAAAAGTAAGCACTAAGATAAAGAATTATAGAGGTGAGTAAGGTAAAGGTAAGTAAGGTAAGTAAAATCTGAAAAAATAATAATGCAGTAGAAGCATACCCAATAATTCTATTTGGCTCTATTAATTAGTTAAAAATGTAAAAACTAAGGTCAGAATCTAACAATAGTAAAATACTCATCTAGTAAAGTTTTCTTAAAATCACCACATACAATAACACTATTATTAATAGCTAGACGCAGATTTTAATAGTATTTTTGAACCGGTTGAAATTTATAATATATTGGACTTGTAGGTATGTCTAACTGAAAAGAGTGAAACTTTCTTTTTCCGCACAAGCTAATTCAATAGTCCGTTAACAGACAGACTCACAATACTCTTTACGTTCGAAAGGCAAAAATTGTAAATAGTTGTTAATAAATACCAAAGAGATTCGCTTAGCATTTACCATGCATAACGAACTAGCTTATACCTTTTGGTGATTTTTGAACCCAATACTTAAATATTTGCTTTGTTATTTGGCTGGCTGCTGGCTAATTCAAATTTTATATAATAAGATTGCTTCGATTTGCTACCAGTTCAATCAGATTCAATCTGATTCAATCAGAATACAGAAATTGTAAACATGTTTTCTTTAAAGTAAGTTACTGATTGTATGGAACTTCGGGTACGCATATTTATATATTATATTAACCTATCTCGTTACTAGCTAAATCAGTTATATTTTCAGTTTTCTAAATATTGTTGAATACCACGACGTCCTGTTAGGTTAGATTGATTCTAAAGATCTTTATGGCAGGATAGAATTTATGACATATAACCATATATATGAATTTAAGTTTCATGAAGTGAACGATTATACTATTGTTCACATCTTCTTTGGACAATCAAGATTGTTATGAAACTCAAGAAAAGAATTCTTATAGATAATTCAAATCATATCCGAAACACAAACATTCCTTAACGTATATTATTCAAACCATTGTTTTTGACACAATTAAGTCGCTCTATTCTGTATTTTTCAATCAAAGCAAAATAAAAATCTTTATTGAAAATAAGTTTTATACCAAACATTTTTTCATTATCAAAGCTACCTATTAAATTTTGATAACAAAAGTGACCTTTTTAATTCATTCAGCCCTATCTATACTTTGCCCGAAATAAACTTAATTTAAAAAATATAAATGCAAAGTAGAGCTGATCTGCATTTCATCTGAATTCGGTCGGAATTAATTTTTGAAAACAAATATAAGCTAAAATTAATACACAGACTAGTTACTATCAGAAGTTACGCAGTAAGCAATATTGAAAATAATGTATCAAACAAACTCAATCTGAATATATTAGCTGACGTGGATAAATTTCGTAGACCTTCACTATTCTATTTAAAATCAAATTAGTACAAGATAAAGTTTAATATAGTTGAACAGTCGACCTAATAGAAATGTATTACTCTGTGTTCAGTACGGTAATGTTTTCGCTCCACATCCGTGGTCATTCCATTGTGTCAAACCGTCGATGAGGTATCGGGTAACGAATTGGAGATTAATCGAAACAATTGTATCGAAACCAAACAGCATTGACAAAACCGTCTGTTTGTATTTTTATATAAGATTACTTAAATCTTTATACCAAAATGTTATGAAACCTTTAATTTGAATGAATTAAACAAAGAATCATTCTCTGTTGTTTTTTTTTTTTAAAGCTTTTTTATAATTAAACTAGAACTATAACGTAAAAGGAATTTAATAAATTAATCAAGAAAATAATTAAAACTTAAACCAATAAATCAGCTGCAAACATGAAATGTTCAATCGTAAAAATGGTAATAATTGAAGCATTTCCAAGCAATTTTTTAAAATCAGTTCATTGAAATAGAAATATTGAGTCTTGAATCACTCCCTAATAGGTAAAATATTACGAGGTAAAGATAGTTTAAAAAAAATATGTAAAAAAATACCAAAATATATCTAATTCGAATTCTCAATTCATAAGTTATAAACTTAAAGTAGAAATATAGCATACCTTATAAATGTTTTGTCCTGATTCTGAAATATTAATTTAGATTTAATCCTACAAAATTAAACGCATACACGATAACGGTAAGTAAAAATGATACAACAAATGAAAACCAAACTTTTAATGAGCTTTCATAATATTTAATTAGTTTTCATAACATTTACATTAAATATATTTTAAATTATATTATGTGCACTTAATATTCTAAATGTCATATAAAATGTCATATTTACACGTGGATACTTTTTAGACTGACTCGCGTATTCTATGTATTATAACTCTATGGAAAATACCTTATACGCATGAACGATCTAACTAGGAATGGGGTGAGGGAAAAGGAACACGGTCAATTGCCTTGAACCTCATTTGGTGCTTTGACTGCATGACGCTTGCGGACACACACAGTCTGTCTGGCGTCTTTATTCATTCACCAATGTGTGCGAAATTTGACAGACTTTCTTTTTCTCTTTGTTTTTTTGAAACTTATATATATATGGACTTGTTGAAAAGAACGTACATAATATGTATTTTAGATTAGGTGAAGATAATTCGGAAAAATCAATTATTTACTGCGGAAGTATTTTTCATATATTTTTTTTATTTAAAATATATATAATTTGTATGTAAATGTACGAGGCAATGTATGTTACTTTATTTTTTTTCTTATGCGTCTTCTATAAAACTTAAAATTTAAATGTCCAGGAGAGGGTTCGTGTATACTTAAAAGTTTGACTTCTGTCTAGAGTGCGTATACAGGATGAATCAACTTTCAGCCAAATTATTTACGTTGACGATATATGCCACAAAACGTAAAAACTTTTAAAACCTTTTTGATAACCTCTGGTTTTGCTTGTTCTTGAGGATATATTTATTTAACAGTTAAAGTAAAATTATTTGTTGAATTTTAAAACTGCAAGTTTTATATCTTCTGCGGGACTTATCTTCACTGTTGTGAAAATGTCGCAATTGTACATTTTGCATTGGCTGAATTTTAAAACTATTTACATTTTATTCAAATTCTTTATAAGAAATTATGTTTTTATTTATATTTACTAATTACATAACTTAATAAAAAAATAATATAAATATTACATATTATTATATTGCAATCATTAAATAAAAATTAAATTTATAAAACATAAATATTTTTTTATCGCGATAAGGCTTCGTATTTTTTTAAAACTAATATTTATTACGTTTACGTCCATTGTTTAAATGATAATAAATTATGGCATTGTATTCGATAATAAAAGCCGATAAAGACCCTAACGAGGATGAAGTTATTCATAGCCGTAATTATTTTTTTATTGCGGACGATTTATTGACAATATGTATATATTAATTGTATATATTAATCACCTAACATGTATCAAAGGTGTAACAGGTATCTTTTGAGACCGAGCTTAAACCGTCAATCAAAATTGGAATAGTATCGCGTTAATCTCCATTGTGGTAATAACTTAAATTGCTACAAACAAACAAATTGCCTTTAAATTAATAGGTGTTCCATTCTATTTCCGCATGATTAAAATATTTTTGTTGTATCGAATCCTCGACGAAGAAGAATCAGATATATCTTAGAAAAAACTATGGTATGTAACATAACCACCGGGATTGTAATCACGCGGTGTACTTCGCTACTAGCCCCACATCTTAAACGCACTTATATTTCATAGATTTTAAATTCAATTTTGTTTCTTTTACTTTTAACCATTAGAATTGAATTGAAATACAATAAACTAAAATACATAGCTATCATTGTATGCCGATTGCACACATATAATTTGGATTCCATTGTATTGGTTTTCTCGTGTATTCGGGAAACACACACTCATACTTTTGATAGATATGATGATGCGTGCTTGCATAGAAACATCGTGTGAAACTATGTCACATCACAGGAAAACCTTTGTTACATGGCTAAGTTGCATTGAAACTATATTCTATAGTCGTATATCTAAAATATTAAATATTAGTGACCAAAACGTAATCGAACACAAAATTATTACATAAACCTACAATCTATGTATACAGCTAATCTATAACTACAGCTCAATGACAAATATCTAGGGTTTCCTAAAAAACCGTCATTTTAACCCGGAACATTCGTTACCTCGCCATTTAGAAACAAGATCATTAAGATTCATGCTCTTATTTTTATTGATCCGCGAATTCTGACGTCTGGTCTATTAGATTATAGTTTATAGTTCAATTAACCAACCAGTTTTAATACTTTACATAACTGAGACCTTGTCTTGGAAAAAAAAATAATTTATCGACCTGCACGTACTGAATGTATCAAGAAACAAAAAGCACTGTTTAAGCATATACTAGCCGTTGCTACGACTTCCTCCGTCCCTTACACAATATAACATTGTCATTTATATTTTATTTACTTCGGAAGTCTTTTCATAGTTTGAACCAATAACAAAATGAAATTATCCATTAAATATTTTTTGAAAAACCTTTGATACATATTCAGTCCGTGATGCATAACTGTCAAGATTGCTTTGAAAGATCTCTGTTTGTTGTTTGTTTTAACGGTCCCTCATTAATAATTTAATAACTAGAGCCAGAGTTGAAACAGATCAGGGTAATATTGAATAATTATATCAAATTTTGCAGAACAGTTCCAGTAGTTTTACCATGAATCACACAGATAAGCAGACAGAATAATAAAAAGTATTTACATTTGTGTTCTAATTCGTACATGTATAAAAAAAAACAAAAAGTAAAATATAAAGATTTTGTTCACTATTTTAAGTATATTTTTTATAACTTTATATATGTTTATTAAAAAGACAACTACTGTTGGTTTTATCTACTCACTATTTTATGACATTTATAGATTAAGAGATATTTGTTAAAAAGTATATTAAAAACAAGACGACTTAATTCAGTTGTCTATTCCATAACCCAAATATTCAATATTGTCATGAATGTATCATACACGGTGTGTAAATATTTACCAACACTTAGAGCGGAACCGATGCTTGTTTGAAAACCTCAGTTTCATGTTTATTTAGTTTCTGCTTTTGCTGTTAACAAGTAAGCTAATTAGCAGGATATTTAACAAAATAAGTTATTTATTATTATATATTTGTTTTATAATTTTAATATACGTTTTTATTTTTTAGATTTTCAACAGTTGATTGAAAAATTATTATTCTTAACAAATAAATACACAAAACCTGCTCGACGCCTAATGACGGCTAATTTACCCAAAATAATAACATCACCACTTTCTTACTGTGTAACATTTTTTTCGTTAAATACACTAAAAGCATTTGGTCGATCGGATAAAATAAACCTATTCTATAAAATATGTTTATCTACTTTTGTTACGTAATATATTATACTTAAATTAATTATTATACGCAATTAAATAGTTAGAATACTTTAAGCCTAATTTATGCATATGGCCTTTGTCAATAAGTATGGAATCCGTTTCAATTATAAGCATTTAAACGGACATCGATAGATATAAAAAAACATTACCTTATAATGTACTTACATAACATATTTTTTGTACCATTATTATAAAAGTAAAATGCAATTATAGTTTATTTATCTCTAATATTTTTTTATACTAATATTAGAATATCTTTATGTAACACAAAATTTAAGACAAAATTAAACCTCACAATATCGCTTCAAGGTCTGTCTAAAATTATGTTAATTTTCCTTAGAAAGTTCCATTTGGAGGATAAAGACGAAGAGGATTCCCCGTTCTAATCCCTAGTTAATTGTGTTCAGCATTCACCTCTACAATTGTAATAAAGAAATAGAGATATTCATTCGAAATGTACTCCTTAAGCTGATTAATTATTGCATTACCAACGAACTAATCCAATTAAATAGACAACAAATGACGCAGTTAACATCAACTAAACAATTCGCTATTGTTTGCAGGAGAACAACCAACATGAGACGCAATATATATTCATGCAATGCTTCGACTATTAAACATGAGTGCTACGCATACCAAAGAGCATCAAGCAAAACACCCAATAAATATTAAAATATTTATTAAAATATTGTTATATAAATACAGGCTTAAGTTTAAGATATCACTTAGGGTTTTATTTCATTGGCGTCGCTGACCTCGTTTATCTCATCAAGAGGTATCGTGTTATCTTCTGTTGTTGTTATTTCACGTTCTACGGGAGTTGTAGGTTCTTTTCTGTCATCTTCATTGTCAACTACGGTAGCTGGTAACTCTGTCGTTTTTTTTGGTTCTTCGCCAGCTCTGTTTACTACATCAGTAACTTTCTTTTCGGGTTTCTCTGTTTTTTCCAAGGATTCTCCACTTTCAACAATCGGTACATTGATGTCGATATTTTTATCAGATTTTCCATCACCACCGTTTAGAGGAACACTGACTTCCAAAAATTGGTCGCTTGTAAGCACAGCTTTAACATCTTCGGCGCTAGCGTTATAGGGAAGGGTATATGTGTGGAAAAATTGGCTTGCAAACAAATCGTGATCATCGTGTTTAGCTTCATGAGCTCCCTCGACTAAGATGAATCCACCTTTCACTTTGACTTTCAAATCTTCCTTTTTGTAGTCCTTAACGTTAACAATGACTCGGAATTTCTCATCGTCTGCCTCAATCCTAGGTCCTATATCAGCGAAACTGGAGAATAATTTTGTAAGTGGTGCGAAAATGTTTCCGAAAACTGGGAACCTGAACCAGGGCGCAGGTTCGTCAAAGTCAGACTCCGTTATCGTAGTGATAGGTCTAGGAAAGATAGGACTATCGCTAGCCGGTAATGCGGCAGCGGCACTTACAAGTGCACAAAGCGTTAGAAATCGCGACGAAAACATAATTGTTGGATAGACGTGCGTGTCTTTCCGTTATATCATAAAAACTGCCGACAGCGCGGGCGTCGGAGGCTATATACGAGAAGGGGGGGAAAGCGGGGCAGGCGCATCGCCGACCGCTATGACGGCATTGCTAGAGCTATGAATTTGTAGAAGTGGCACGAATTGATTGTTGTGCACCAATATGTGTTTATAACCGTAAAAATGTAACTGACTTTTTTAAAAGTTGTTTACTTTTGGTAATGTACTCTAAACAAGTGCAATATCAATTTGCTAAGGTTTAAATTAAATTTCTTCAATTTGAATAGGTGTCGCAACCTTTTTAAATAAGTTTACAAGATAATGTATCAGATATAAGAATGTTTAGTAAACATCTTTAATATTGTTACTCCAAAATAACAGGATTTTTTTTAGAATTCAAAACATGTACAGTCAATTAACTCTAGGGTCCTCTTCGCGCATATTATACTCTTTGATTAATGCCGTTCGACCTTGAAAAGCTGACTTCTAGAGTCTTCAACAATGCAAAATGTGCTCATTTTTCTTAACGAAACGTGAACATTGTGGATCCCATGTTATCTAAATTACGTGACTAGTTTAGCTTGTTAAGATATTATTGCAAATATACATAAACACGATTTTAAAACTAGCCGCTGGTATCAACTTATAACATAGGTTCTAACTTGTTAGAAAATATACAATTTGTATAAGAAAACAGTCATACAAAGATGTCATATTTATTTTCTTGTATAATTAGCGTATTATTATAAAACATATATGTTATTAAGAAACAGGTGATCTTTACACGTCTTAATGTAATTGAATACAGTGAATCACGAAAGTTCTAGAAACTATGTCCTATGATTCATAGAAGCATTATCGTACTTAGTTGATAGTACTGATTATAGTTCTTTGTTTTGAAAAATATTGGACTTCAAGAAATTATTAAATATTATATTAAATGTTCTTCACGTATACAAAATATTTATATTGTTGTTTCTATATTTTGAATGTATCACATTGGCTGACTCCTTTGCTATCCAAGCTTTTATTTTATGAATTATTCACATTTTTGTTCCGAGAACTGCAACATAGGAACTATGATTACAAACATAAACTGAATCCCCTACTAACCTATTTACCTGTAGTTATTAACTTTATATGTGTGCATTCAATGAAATTACATGAATCGGTGCAATTTAATGCAATTGTAGTTTCACAACGCAACCAGCAAGGTATTATAACACTTTTCCGATTTCAATTGTGATATATTTTAATAAGTAATTCCATTTTATTCCATATATTTTCACACATTGTATTTTTATTTATTAGGTATTTAATAATTTAAATCTTGTTTAAAAATAAAAATAGTTATAATAACTTTAAAAAAATAACCTTATTGTATTAAACCTTCATAGCCAATTATTTTATGCCTCACCATTTCGATAGAAATATCTTGATTTTAGGAAAAAGAAATAATAGTAAAAGGAAAACTTCGTTATTAGGCCCAGTGCGTCTTATTTGTCCCGTAAATGGAAAAGCCGTGTAGAAAAGCTGTTATTTTAGTTGGATGAAAATAATATTTGTACCTTAATGACCTAATAATTTTACTTAGTTTATCTTCGCTGTTAGGGAAACATAATAAATCATTATATAAATGTCTCCGTCTAAACAATTAAATTATATACTTCTTTATAATAATTATTTTAACTACATATATTTTTTCCTAATGTTACATGCCTAAGCCGAGAATTGTGTTCTGTTTTGTTTCAAATAGAATTTGATATTTGATAATAGGTAATGCAAACAGAGACTACAAAGTGATAATTTTTACTTGAAAAGTTGTAATTTCTGTAATAAAAAAAGGGATAATAAAATCCATAGTTTTGCTACAACTAAACACGACCGTAATAACCCATTTTAACACTCTTATCTCTTAAAATCTTATAGGAAATGAAGGCATATGACAAAAAAGTATTGAATATATAATTGAAATTTATACATAATGGACAATTGAATCTAAATAAATTGTTTTATTTTTTACATAATAAACAATTTAATCTAAATAAATAGTTATTGACCACTTAATAAGTCACAAATTTATTTCCGCCGTATAATAAATTATTCGTCTGAAAATATTATCCGGTTATCCGGATTACCTAATTTAGTGCGGGAGGCTGTTTAAAATTTATGAACACCTGGTATATTTAATGCACTAAATCAAATCACAATAATTTTGGCCATTACAAAGTTTTGTAATAACATGCAGAATTCGTGATCTCAATTCAGTAATTACAACCATAAAGTTAGTGCCCCAGGGACCTAAGACTGCTGACAAATCGCTGTAATCTCGGAAGCATCTTGTGGGTATATGTTTAATCACATGCTTGATGTAAAAGATTACATATCTGTTAGTAAAATACTTGCAGGGTAAAGAATTGATGCGTATTATTTTTGGTTTTATCTAATTTAAAGCTATTTGAAAATCTCACATGAGAAATTGTGACATTATTTTTAAATATTACATAACTTTCAATAAGTAAATATCTTACGGACGCTTTTCCGCCTAATTTTTTTAGTAAATAGGTAGTTTTGAAACATGGAGAACGATTTATAAAAGAGTTTTTTTGGTTTGATACGGCTACGAAAAATATTTTAACATAAAATTTAGAGGTTATTTCTCTCCTTTTATATAATTTGAATATGTAACGTTTTCTATCCCGCTTTTATGCAATGAGTGGGAATAATTTTGTGGAAAAGAACGAAGTTGTGTTACAGGAAGCCAGGAAAACGTGCAAAAATTTACCAACGAGCATGAATATTTATTTTATTTTGTTAGTCATCCCTCTCTTAAAAACACCACCTAAAATTATCGGATTTTTACCCGTGTTTTTAAGTTTGGTTCTCCAAAACCTAAACCGCTTATAACTTTCTTAATTAATTAATAAATACAGATTAAAACGTTACGTTAACATTACTGTTATCGAGTTGTTCCTTAATTTTTGCAAGTTTATATTAAGTTATTGATATTTCTTTTAAATGTATATAGCTGACTTAAGAACTAGGTCAATAAATTTGTTTTAAATTTTGTATGAATGTAACTATTAGAAATTTGAATTGTCAATCATTGTAAATTTGTTTAAAATTAATATTTGTAATATTGGGTAAAAAGTATACAATAAAATAATGCTTATGACTTTTTATAAAATTATAATGATTATAATAAGAGGAACAAGTTCATCATATTTTTTAATTTATTTTAGTAAAGTAGATAAGCTACGACTTTACTCCAACTATTATTATATTGTTATTAACGTAATTTTTAATGGTTTTTAAATGATTTAATATCTTAAGCTTACATCATATTTTAGCTGTCATGTTGTCTCCACTCTTATCATTTTATTTAGTATTAATGTTACTGTTGCTCATTACCAAGGTTAGATGTCAAATGCAATAACACATCATATGCGACTTTCCTAAAGCTCGGTTTTTGAAATAAAATACGTTTTTTAATGTTACATAATAAATTACGTAGAGTCACAATCGAGGACGAAATATTTTTCAAAAATTGCTTTATAATTTATTAATAGTACTTGGTCTATGTTATAACAGAGAGTAGTAGAGATTAGCCTTAAATTTAATCATAATCACGACTTCAATAAACCTGAGGATAAAAAAATATCAAAACTATTTTGTTTGATCATCGCTTATTATCTGAGTTAACTTATAGCTTGGATCAAAGTACATAATACAAAAAAAACACAATAGTATAGTTGATAATAGATGGAATGAATAAATCACAGGCAACAGCCAATAAAAATAAGAGCGTAGTATTCCTTTTAGAAATCTACTGATTATCATAAGAAAAAGGCATTTTATTTTCTTTTCTAAAAGGTCACAGGTTTGAGACAAACTTGTATTTTAGGTATTAAATCTTGTGTTTGTAATTAAATTTCATAGCTATTTCTTGTAAGACTACTTGGCCTTTGTAAGTGATATTTCAGACGCATTGATTTAATGAAAGATTAATTAATCTCAGGTTTAGAGCAGAAACTAACTGTGTTTATTGTTTGTGACTGTTACTGTTCTATTCAACCAATTGGGATTATTTCTTAAGCAAATAAAACCTACTTGGGGATCTAAAAGATAAAAGTCAAACGTCAACGTTTAAAAATAAACCAGGGTTATTGACCCTCCGCGGTTTTGTAACTCGTTATTAAATTTTGGTTCGTTTAATCAATGATTCGTGGAATTGATTTTTTGTTTGGATTAACACTTTATTTGGTTTCACAAGTATGCTACTTAAAATACAAGTTTAATATGAATATTTTAAATGCCTATTTCTTTTGTCATTAAACTCAAAACAAAACGGACAAAATGAAAAACTCTGACTCATAATTGCCGGTAATTTTATCCTCATTACTATAACTAATGTGAGTGACGGAGTTGAGTTACTCACTAATATTATACTTTTATTGTAGTTATTTTAGCAGTAATTACGGTTATAAAAAAATACACATAGAATTGATTTCGTTATTACTTTACTATAAACTTTGGTATTGCCAGTGACATCATCAAACTCTAATGCAATTCGCAGGTCTAGCTCAATTGTATTAAATTAACATGTAAAGGAAATAATTGTTTAGCACCTTTTGAGGCCTTTAAGTTTTTAAGGGACTCTTGTTGCATTTAATTCAGTTTAGCAACCAATTTACTAACAAGAAGCTGTTTTTCCTGGACGACTTAGTAGCAATCATTGTTTTTTTTTCTACTCGTCCTAAATGTCACTGCATCAATATATTACATAAGATCTTTTGAGGAGTGGAAATATACCAAGCATTAAATATATTAGCATCTTTACGTATCATAACAAATAACGAAACCGTGATTACACGATTTATTATAAAACACAAAAGATTATTGAATCAATATTATTACCTACCAACACCTCATTGGTTTTTCCGAGACATGACTTGCATTAATAATTAATGGGAATTAAATTTATTGTGTTATATAATATTAATGACTTTCCAATTAATAATATCTATAAAACGTCATATATCAATATAATTATAAAGTAAGTTGTTGGTAATAATTTTAAAATAAATAACTTATAATAGTTCCAACATAATATTTACTAACCAGCAGGGCTATTCGCTAACTTTGACTTTTTTAATGACCATCAGCTGTGACGTCATGGCAGTTTGTTACTATAGTTACATTATAGGAAATCAGTTGTTTGACAACCATTATGTCCGCACTTACTCATAGTGATTTTTATTTTAGCTGTCAAAAAAGATACGCAATACGCTGGTGTTAATATTAAACAGATTGTTCCGAAGAGTTTTCTTACCAGCCCTTACATAACCTCATGTTTAACTTTGACAAATTGGGGTATTATCCCTGACTTTCTAACAAGTAACATAAGAAGATTATCGAAACTATGTCAATAAATATTAAATTTGTCAACGAGTACTTCCCGGAGTTAGGTGGATTAGGTCACCTTTAGTGAGAGGTTGTATTTGATCCGAAACAATCATGGAGTGAATTTGAAGATACGAGAAGGTCTGTTAAAATAATATAGTATACTGGGGTCTTACTCATTTTGAATAACGAGTATAGTTATTAAAAACATAATGTTAGGCAGATACGACAGAAAATATGTATCATGAAATAACTAAAGTGAAGTATTTTTTTTAAGGTATAGATAAAATATGTATCCATAATATATGCCAAGTGCCAGTGGGATTCGCGTACGAAGAGTTCCGTTCCATTATATATATAAATTATGTAATGTAATTAAAAATTTAAGGTTTTCGGAGATTTTCCTTTTTATTTTTTTATAAAAGATTACTTCACGCCAAATTTTATGATTCTGAGTTTATTGGGAGAAACTGCAAATTTTGATTCCCTGTTGAAACGGCTGTATCTTTTAATTGCGTTGACTTCGAAATTTGATTTTTTGACAACTGCAAGAGACAGTAGGTTTGAGTATTTGATATAAATTTAAGTTTGATACTCCCACACGTTCCTGAAAAAAAAAAGGTTCTTGACAGACGGACAACAAAGTGATCCTATTCCGTTTTTTCCTTTAGAGTAACTGGACCCTGAAAATGAAATTTCAACGTTCCTAAAGTTACAACGGAAAAACGATGTCATAACAAACGCTAGTTCAAGTCATTTCTTAATATATCCTATATATACATACCTATATACATTTATATATCTGTATATACATATGTACATTTATATATCTCTATAAATATATATTAATAATACTAATATCACAGTACAAATTACACACATTGATTGAACCCCTAAGTAAGCAAATAATTTGCTTGCAACCCTCCCGTAGTCGCTGTTTCCCAGTAGTCGCGGATTCGAATCCCTGCCTGTATGGGTTTATTTTTCATTCTATATTTATATAAATTTAAAGAAGCTTACCGTGACTATACATGTTCATAGATATTTTCAGACATTGTTTTAAGGGTGTTAGACAATGATACAAATACATAGAAATACATATTATAACTATTGAGAATATGTTTAATAAACGACCAAACCCAGAAATACAGACATCCTCTCGCCTATTTCTGTCGGGAACCCGAGCCCCATTGCGTCGCTATACGTTAAGCATCTGTGCTAACCACTCGACCAACGGAGCGATTATATATATATATATAATCGCTCGCATATATATATATAAATATTGGTAAATAATACATTATGTAGTAAATAGGTATGTTTTTTATGATATCAAGTTAAGAATGTTGGTAAATATACTAGCGATACTAGTTTTTATACCATCAAGACATCGTTAACCATTCTTACCTAGCTACGACCTAAGCAATATATTTAAAAGAGATTGTATATTATATTGATACTCTGCTAAATAAAAATGGTTTCCCACATCCGTCAAGTAGGACGTCTCGGTATCTCTTGTCTCTTTGATATTTTTTTTTTTGAAGATTATTGCAACTTGAACAATAGCTTCAGTAACATAGTGTTAATTCTGTTTCGCTTTCGCGTTAAGTAACTTAGTGTGATCATGTTGAAGAGAGAGAGAGAGTGATAGCTGTCGCAAGTCTCACAATAATTTATTCAGCACATTCGTATTGTTTGTAGATAAGGATGTTTTTCGCGAATCTTTATGGTCTAAGGAAACATTCAGCTTTCAACATTCCTTAACGCCTTATAACCTATAGCTTATAGCTCTAAAATATGTCATCCTGTCTGTTTAATGCTTTACCATGTTTCTTTGCAATGCATGGAAATGTAATGAGATATAAAGTGCCTCTACCTCTTTAATATCAGAGGACACATGCTTATTCAAATATTAAAAAAATAATATATTAGTATTAATAATATTTATCCCACCATATTCAGAACTCGTATAGAACTAAATAATATAACGTGCTCTTTCTAATGAAATACATTAATATCGGTTCACGTAGTAAAGAAAGTCGATAAAAATATATTTGTAAAGGATTGTGATGAATAGTTAACCTTTTTTTATTATCGGAATGGATAAACGTACTATGATTATCACCGGGGCGAAGTGAAGATCGCTTCCAATATAAACCTTAAGGAAAAACCAACACTTTCAGTGCTCTTCTTAGAAATGAGTATTAATTCTAATGAATGATTCATACCTTTTATATTTTCTCTCGTTAATTTTATTATTTTCTAATTACTTATTGACTTTGGAAAAATATCATCAGAAAAAGTCTATGAATAATTTTATAATATCTACCGTCATTCTTGTTTAATGACCGTAATATTGTTTGTGGTTAGTGACTGTATCGTGAGGGATGTCGTCACGTCAATTGATAGGTTTTTTTTTAATTCATTCATGGTTTTTAATAATTACAATATGTTTCCTGAACACATTTTTTGCATTATTTTTATGAAATGTATATTGTTTAGAAATAATTTTATAAGACATTTATGTAGGTCACTCGATTTTTTTATACACATTTTTTGAAAATAAAAATATATTAGTTCCAAATTGTTTTCCCTCTAAATTTTGCTTATAAGCATTATGAAGCAGCGTCATCGTGTTTTGAGGAAATATCTTTCCGTTGAATGATTTTTACAACAGCAACCGGATGAAACATTTATTCCAATTCAGTTAGCCTTAATGGATAAGGAAGGTGTCATCTTAAGAATTTACAAGCCGCTAATATAAAGAGTTTAAATCCGGTCACTTAAATTTGAAGATGGAAGACAGTTGTTGTCCTTTGAATGCTGTTATCAAAGAAAACGTACTACAAGTAAAACCTCTCTACTAGCGCATCACAACAATCTACAATCATATAGAAAGAGCATAATTATTTGAGTGTTCTTCATATTCTAAACAATCACTTTTTGTGCAATATAAATTTATTTGGACTACATTTTTCTCGCCGTTATTTATGTAAGTTGAGAATGAGTAAATTTGTAAGTTTGTGAGCCGTGAAAAAGTACTTGTTGAAAACTTAATTGTGTCCTTTGAAAATCAGTTCCGACGAATATAACTTTGTTTGGATGTTGGCGGAGAATTAATTAAAAATAAATAATATTCTAGGATATAAAAGATGTATTGAAAATATATAGATAAAGATAAAGAATATGAGTGAGAGAGATACTGGATAAAAGCAGCAATGACGAATGTTTGTAAGCAACAATAATATTATGAATATAAAAACTATTATAGTGAATATCCATATAACTCATTCCTTTCATTGATTACAGATGATTTTATGTAAATGATTCACAGTTGTTTAAATGAAACAAAAAAAACGGAACATTTTAAGTCATTTAAATAATATAAATACTTCAAGCACTATGTACTTGCTTGCAATATTTTATTGTCTATGGTTTTAAAATGTATGTCATTTGTAGATATCTTTCTAACGTGTGTCATATTTGAAAATATTTAGAATGTTCGTATTTTTAAATAAATAAAACAAACTGGCATCTCAAAATGGAAGCGATAACATTCTCGTTACTGATTAAAGTAGTTTAAAGACTATAAAAATTCACCGACATTATTCATGCATAAAGTCACGTAATGATTCATTCGATGCGTTTCAAGGTTACTAAGAAACTACCGATATTTATAAACTACTAAGAAACTGGATTATTTTCAATGTTTATTTGTGTCGGATAAATGAATTGAACCATCAAAGTTGTCTTAATAGGTAAACAATTATGTTGATATCATTTTTTTACGTACATCTCTTTATTTTTGCGTTAAAAGATGTATTTCTCAGATAAATTTACTACCTACTTTATACTTTAGGTAGAATTTTTACTACGTGTATTTCATAGCATTTTCCTTGTATATTGTTTCATGGGTATTTTTCATAGAATTATTATACAGAGTAGGGGAGCCAGCCTGAAATATGTACTTATCAAAAGAAAGAAAGCAAAAATTAAATTAAAAATTTAAAAAACTCCCGATACAAAAAGATCTCTTAAAAGAATAAAAATATTATTATTATATACTTATTGAAGTCGTTGAGTCGGGGGACCGTTGTATGTACGTTGACGATGGGGTCTATTTTACGAAGTTAATCCTTGAGGACTTAGACTATATGATTCGATATCCTAAATTCTTTATTTGCCTTGGTAACATACTTGCATTTTAATATCTTCCTTTATTAAACGATCCCCCGACGCCATGACTTCAATAAGTACATACGAATATTATTTTTATTCTTTTTAGAGGTCTTTTTGTATTGGGGGTTTTTTTAATTTCATTTTATTTTTTCTGCTTTTTAAAGTTATGTTACTGGTTTCTTAATTGTACAATTGTTTAAGTATTTCTATTAATCTATCGTAATATTATAAAAAGGGAAGTTTTTTATTTGTTTGAATTGAATAGGCTCCGAAACTACTAAACCGATTTAGAAAAATCTTTTAGCATTAGAATCCTCCATTATTCCTGATGAACATTGCCTATATTTTATAATCATCATCATCATCTACACTAATATTATAAAGAGGAAAAATTTCATTGTTTGTTTATTTGAATTGAATAGGCTCCGAAACTCACATGACCGATTTTAAAAAAATATTTTACCATTACAATCCTACATTATCCCTCTGATGAACAAAGAACATTTAATACGAGAAAAAATAAGGATCCGCGTGAAAATTTCGACAATGTAATTAATTAATTATAAATGTATTAAGTAACATGATTCAAAACTTTTTCATATAAGTATATACAAATATTAATAAATATAAACATTTAGAGTTAAAATGATTTACAATCACTTATAACACTATGATAAAGGGATTTATATTATCACTAACTGTTGCCTGTGGCTCCTTATGACTACGATCATAATCCATATAAATATATTTTTATTACGTGGACGTAGTCACGGGCAACAGCTATCCCTAATAAAGTACTTTACCTAAGTGAGAAAGTGTAAAAACCTTTTGACCTACGTAACAAGGCTTTTTTTCCTATATAGCGCGGGTGAAGCCGCTGGGAAAAGCTAATTATTGCATAAGAACCTTTTACCAATAAAACATCAATATCTTAGAGACGACTGTTTTTATTTCGACCAATCATAATTAAGAACCATCTCGACGAACATAGCTTTCGATTAAAAAAAACCGCATTCAAATCCGTCCACGCATTTAGCCGCTGCATTACCACGACAGAGACACAGGTACATAGATACACAGATACACAGATCGACAGCTCATACTTATAACACCCCTCTTTTTAGTCGGGGGTTAAGAAAAGGCTATTTATTTCTCTTTTTAGCTTATGTGATTTGAAAAGTTATGTATGGATCTCCTATCTTTCCTTTTTTATTATTTGTTGTTACACTCGCTCTCACATGTTGTCTCTTTCTCTGTTCTTATTATAACTTATGTTTTATTTTTTGTAGTTAAATTTTCGTAAACCATGATGGTTACGAATTATATACTTATCCAGCTTTCCTTACGTAAATTAGTCGAAATTTTGCCCAACTAGTTTTGACGCATTCGAGGTTCCCATTCATGACCTCGAATCGAGGCGGACTCACCACATGAACTTGAAAATTTCGCTTAGTCTACGTGAATATGTTATATGTTTACACTGTTAATAGTTCACTATATATTGATTAAAATTATTACTTACATATCGCTCCTTGAATACAAAAGGGACACAAATCGAAATCCATAAATTTTACAGGACAGCCAAAACAAATTTTTGAAACTGTTTTTTTATAATATTTCATATATTTATTAATTTTATATAAGATGTAATTATATCATTACATGCGTATTTTTTAGCTCTATCTATCTACAATATAAACTTTGTAATAGCTGTTACCTATTTAGAAAAAAAAGCATATAAGTCCCTTTTGCATTCAAAATTTGAACCAATATTATAAAAAATATGTCAAAAATTAAACACAATTTTACAAATAAAAATGATTTATTGTACCTTTTTGGTAAAAAATCATATCAAAAGTTTAATATGGCAAGACATAGCAAGTGTATTCATAAAGAATAACTTGCAAACTCGAATGCGTTGATCGATTTTCGTGAAATAATATGCGTGGTTAAGTTTTGGCAGGTACTACGAACATGGATGTACCGATACTTTGGCTCAAAGTTTGTCATAGGGTTGTATATAAATTGCCTCTGAACGTTTAAATCACCAGTGTCCCAATAGGCATTAAATATGGCTAATCGTTCCTCAAATGAAAATACGTTTTGACATTTAAATTTACACTAATCGCCCCGTTAGTCGAGCAGTTAGCGCAGACGTCTAACGTGTCACGGCGCTATGAGGCTCGGGTTCGATTCCCGACAGAGACAGGCGTTTATGTGATGAGCATAGATATCTGTGTTTCTGGGTTAGGTCGTTTATTAAATATATTCTCAGTATTTATATGTGTATTTCTTTGTATTTGTATCGTTGTCTAACACCCTTAACACAAACAAATAATTTGCTTTCTTAGGGGTTAGATCAATGCGTGTTATTTGTCCGGATATTATTATTATTATTACTTATCTGTAGGAACAGGTCCCATATTTTGGCAGTAATCATTTTTGATTTAGACTTAATTGTGTGTGCCTTCCCGCTATTGATCAGAGTCTTGGTTCTGTTTCTTTTCCATGATTCTGGATTAGCTTTTCTTTTCCGAATAAAACGCTGAGGATCCACGCTAGCTGTTTCACTGCCAATGCTGGGTGACTAAATATTCACACCGGGTGATTAATTATGACTGATGGATGGGTGTGTTTCTATAATAGGCCTCTGAGTATCCAAATTGACTGGCAGATTATCATAGATGTGTAAGTGAGGTTCTACACGAGAAGGGCCCGGTTGGGGTGAAATACAAAATGGTTTGGCAATTACTTTTGACTGTATTTACCCTTTGGAATCAGATGATCTTTTATGACTTCAAAACTGTCATCTGAAGAAAAATCTGCAATTGATAAACTACTGGATGTTGATGATCGACTGGAATTGGTATCGGAGTCATTATCAAAATCGCTGAACTGCTACTCGAGCCACTCTGTTCAACAACTATTTTTGACCTATTTATGTCTTTGGTATTCGTAACACAGCTCATACTTCACTGTCTTCATCCTCTAATATTGGTAGGTTAGGGTCAGGTTGACTGTCTGCTATAGAACTTGTATCTGAAGAATCAATGGGTAACGTGACGGGTAGACTGAGTGCAGCTGGAGTATTAAAGAAATTTTTATTTGGCACATTATTATTGTGGCCAGGTAATGCTTGAACTTTTCCGATTCTTGAACGGAGGTTGCCATATTCAACATTTATCGTGCTCTATTCATTTTTTCAATCTGTAAAAAAAATACATCTTTAACGTTTTATAACTAAAAAACATAAAATACCCACAGTTCTATACATATATTATACAGTCCTTAGTATTTACACACGAAACATACATACACTAAAACATACACACAATCAAATACATAACAATCCTTAATACGACATTTTCAATACTAATTTGCCAGGAATAACACCTTAATTATATTTAACAAATTTAAGCTACCACCTCATATTTAACATTTAAATTCACAGAAAATATGGGGCAAAGAATCTTAATCATATATTTTAACATTTACTAATATCTACCCATATTATTATAGGTCGCTATAAACACTCACTGATATTATTTAAAAAACTTTAAATTAGTGTCGAAAGCTACAGCTAAATTAATTTAGTTAATATTATTAATTTTCAAACAAACAAATATATTCGTATGATTTTTAAGTAAAAAATCACTGAAGTAATAATAATATAATAAAATTAACATCAAAATGGTAATTTTTATTTTTAAAATTATAACGAAAACTAAAATTATTATCATGCAAAACGCCCATATTTCTGGCCTTCCAATTCTAGCACGCTAAAAATAATGATTTATTCTACTATTATTTAAAGCAAAAGGGACGTATTTCAAAATATGCTACTGTTGTATTATAAAATATAATTATACTTAACTAATATTGGATTACAAAAAGGACACATTTCAAATATGGCAATTCTGTATTACAAAATATTATAACAAATACTTATGTTACAATGCAAAATGGACTTTTTCCAAAATATGGCACTTTTGTATTTTATATTATGGTTACAAATACTAATGTTAGAATGCAAAACGGACGTTTTCCAAAATCTGGCACTTTTGTATTATATATTATGGTTTCAAATACTAATGTTAGAATGCAAAACGGACGTTTTCCAAAATATGGCACTTTTGTATTGTAAAATTTAATCACCCTTACCTGAAATTTTGAATCCAACACAGAAGTATTTTGGATTGTGGCAGTTTTTCACGCAACCGAAGTGCGTTTGCGTTGAATCTTCGGGCGCAACTCAAAAAATGGCGGTTTTGCATTGACATTACCTGTCAAAATGAGCTAATGCAAAAAAGGCGGTAATCCAGTGGACCCATAATATAAGCAAAAATGATGGGAGTTTTTTTTTCACTATAAAATATAGTCGGTTCAGGTGTCATTTTTGCAATAAAACGATTTTCATTTTTTTTTGAATTGTGGCCCTTTTGTATTCAAGGAGCGATATATATGTTATTGTTTTTTTCTTTTATAAAAGGTACAAACCTATGATGTACTGATTGAAAGCTTGTCTTTTGTACACTCCATTTGGCCCAGCAGATAGTTGACTGCCCGCATTCTCGAAACTTTAACAGCACACTCAACCCGCATACTAAGCTGCAGTCGAACAAACTTCGTCTTTCTCAGAAGCTTTATCAAATTGTTTTACAAATTGTGCCTATACACACATAACTATACATACATACATCGCTAGATTTTTGGAAATAAAAGACCATACCCGTCCTAATAAGAGCAACAGTTGTTATAGAGCTGACACTTAAGGTATTGGGTATTTTCGTTTGCTTATTTTTATATTTAATATTTTTTTATTAAACATGTTATATCACATATTTTAAGAGTTTTTAAGCCTGCCAGTATTCAGTTTTAGAACCATACAAATAATCTTAACTTTACTGCCAGACAAAACAGTTACAAACCAATATTGTTCAGTTCAATACCTTCCGACTGTAGACAGTGACAGTCACAAATTAATCCGGAGTCAGTTAGCTTCCATAGCTACATGTTTTATTCTTCGCTTCCAAAAATAATAAGGTCGAACACAATATGTTAATGTGTATGACATTCTTATTTAGGACATTATATTTTGCCTAAAGTATTACTTCCTACTGTCTAAATTATTTGTTTTCTTTCTATACTAAAAATATTCAAGTAATCTTGGTGTATGAAACAATCCTCTAACCCTATTTACCCTCAATTCCCTATTATTTCCCCGACTGTTACCTCCCATGGAATGATCGGAGAAGTTGTGGGGCAAGATGGTAAGGTTGCAATCAAGTTGCTACATTACGTTCACTTTTTTAATGGAGTCTACTTCAAACTGATTGATGACCAACATTGATTGGAATGGTGTGTTTTGAGAAACTAAAACGGCTAAAGCAACATATATTTCAATTCCTATTAATAAAACTTTTTTGTATATCCCATCCAAACTCGTTCAATTTTAACACTCAACCTTGGTTAAACCCGGAGATTAAAACTCGTATGCCGCAGCGCAATATCACTTAAAGCAAACACAAACTTTTGCACGGATATATATTAACCTAACTAAAAATAATAACCTAGCAAAATATAAGCTGCTTCGCAATCTGACGAAGATAAATTTGTCGAGACGCTCAACGATATTTTATTCACAAGTCCGTTTAGAACGCAAACAGTTCAAAACTTGACGATTTCTGAACTTTTTGGGTATGATGCCAACAAACAAAGATAGAGTGTGTCAGGTATTGAAATTCTTAAGTGACATTTTAAGCCTGCTAACGCGCTTTATGGTCAAATAAAACAAAATTTTAATTTCAAATCCTGTTTAAATATTCGATTCAATAATGTGACACTGGAGAAACAAAGACCATATGTCCTCTTTCTTGCTATCAATTCCAATGCAAAGAAGAAAAGATAGAGGTTCTAGGGTCCTTGATTATTATTTTTATATTTCTCGTATTATTACTTTTTTAAGCAACATCTTTTAAACCTTTGTCAAATTAAGATAAAGTCATCTGCTGAGGACTACAAGTATACGTAGTTAGATGAGATTTTTTTCGCTTAAGGTAGTGGAATGAAACATGAAGTCTGAAACTTAAACTCTTCAAGTCATAATCACACCTTTCTACAGAAACACATTTCATAATAACCGTTCGGTTCATACTATTACAAGGGATATGACTAGGGATTGCAAACAGGCGTCATTTTCAATCCGACCGGATCCGGAATTTCAATTCAAAATTAACTGTTAGTAACTACCCAAGAGACATTAAACTTAGTAATGGTAGTTTAGAATACAAAACACATATCCATATATAAAACATATAGCCCAGGTAGGTTAGGAGTTTCAAAAGAAGCCTAATAGAAGACAACTATTTCATATATAATGTTTAAATCGCCATAACGGGTACCGATACGGTAGCCCAATAAGAATTGAAATCTGGGAAACAGTCTTTTCACTCTTGATAGAGCTACCTGCTACGAGACGGTTCGAGGTCGCATATTCAAATCCCTGTAAGTATTGGTTAATTTTTCATTATATATTTATTTAATATTTAAAATTTAAATCTCTTCTGCCCTAGAGGCACTATCTCTACAGCTAATTTAAATGAGTGCAAACTGTATTTTTTTTTTTGTTTAGACTAAGATTTGTTAAAGTTTTATCATCTCACACAATCAGCTGATGACATCTTTCCAAAATAGACCAAAAAAAAATATAACATCATTTATTGCCAGAAAATACATTCCCTAGAAATAGATTCAACACCATCAATTCTTATAATAGTTACAATCAGTTTATAATGATAACAGTACAAGTTACCAATACAACAAAATAATAATACTACATGCATACTTTCACTGGTAAAGATAGATATTATTCATTTAGGTACAATACAAAAAATGTATTACATGGTACATTGAATAAATAAAATAAAAGAGAGAAGACTATTCCATAAACAGCTACCACCGTATCCGGAATCAACATACCGGATTGCAATCCCTAATTATGACCGTGCCATACTTATCGATAAAACCATTTACTATAATAGACCAGATATACTTTTACGAGATAAAAACATAATATTACTTACCTAATAAATATCTGAAAAAAGAGGTATTACTTACGGAGACGAGAGACAAGACAGTATATGTGGTACCAATCGTATTTTCCAGGACGGTTGTCATATCTGACAATTTACGTCATAGCCTAGAACTACAAATAACCGTCATATTAATCCCCTCTAGAATATTGAGAAAAGAACTTTTAAGTAATTACAAGTCACAGTCCCTTAACAAAGTAAATTATAATCAATAACATCTCACATAACTTATACGCCACGTTTATTTGGCATTTGCCCGTAAACCGCTGTTACAAAATTTTTAAATATATTTTTAATCGCAAGAAGTTCCTACATTACTAGTAAGGTATTTTTCCAGAATCACTTTGAAAAGCAATTGTCATTTGAAAGCAATTATTTTTTGCGATAAAACGTAATTGCATCCGTTGAAGACTTCTTTATCTATATATTTTAATGGAATATAATACTGTATTACAATATATTTTACATACTACTGAAACACGACAATGAGACTAAATGTTTTGAATAATTTAGTAAAGTGGAAAAAAATATTAAGTTGAAATTAATTTATAATTTTGCTATAAATAATATTATTGGGGCTATTATCATAAAATTTCTCATAATATAAAACTTCAAAAAAGTAATGGTCGTATTTATCATAATTTTTGCGTTTGCTTGCGAAGTTTTTCTTACAATTTCGATTTAATTACATTAAAATGGCAATTAAGGAATAATTATGATCATTGTGTGCTTAACTTAACCATTGACGATTTCTTAATGGGAATAATAATAACTATGTAATTAAAGAGAGGAAACAATTTAAATTTGATTATATAGAAAAAAATAAAATCGATATTATTTTTTTAGTTTTATTAAAAATAACTATAAGGCAGATTCTTTTTACCCATGTTATGCTTCTAAAAATTTTAAAAGACATTCATGCACGTTTACGGAGCGCTCATAAAAACAAACTACCTCGATGTTTAAGTTTATCGACATACGCGGATAGGAAAATTAGAAAGCTTACTGATATCGGCACGGCTAGGTTAGTTTACTTACGGGCAAGTCAGATTTATTTAATGTATTTTTGTAATTTTGGAACTGTAATTTTAATTACGTGAGTATGGTTCCGACTATCCTTCCTGAGAAAGTTTTTTAACCTTCTGCAATTTTCACAAAATGCTTCTTAAACATCGAAATACTTTGGTATTTACAAGACCGCGTGTTTTTCAAATTTATTTAATTTTAAATTGAAATGTAACATAAGAATTTCAATTGACAACAGAAGGTAGTAGAGAAGTATACGTTGTCCGGGCGTGGGGAGGGGGAAGGTCTCTGCCCCCCTTGCCCCTAAGGTACGCCTATGATCCTGCACATGTTTCAATGTAATCACTTCCGGGGTATATTCCATAAACATTGTTATTTAAAAAATAAGGCATTATTATTTTTAATTGTTAGAGTTAATGGTTAGTTATTCTAGACTTCCTTTGTTGCAACACTTTCCGTGTATTCAAATTTCTCATAATGTATCGACTATAGCGGTGACTCAATAGTCAATATTATGAAAAAGCGTAACGTTACAAATAAGATAAATATTTCATTTAAGGAGCTTAAGGCCGGCTTTTCTCCTATGGATAAAATATGACGTTTCAATGCAATGTATTAAAATAGATAAAAAACATTTTTTTTTACTTTATTTAAAGGGGTGATACTGTCAAAGGCGATGAGTTTAGATAGCATTACTCAAAAAAATACATAATAATTATAAAACAACAGCAGTATGTAGTAAAAGTAATATTTTATAACATAAACAGTATATACTCAAAATAATCCAGTAATTAATTAAACCCATACAAATCTCGTCCTCAGTGATAGATTGCCAGTAATTATAATACGTATACAATAATAGTATATAGATCTATAGTTTAATTGCTCTTGAATAAATTTGCAAACAGCATTATAAATTACAATCAATATATTACAAAGTAAATGAGTCGTATATTACTTGATATAAAGTGTACAATATATTACGTGGAATATAATTTGTAGTTACATAAGTTAATGTTATATCAATATTAAATATCTAACTATACAGGATTGTGTACTATTGTACTAAAAATAAAACTTTTCCACGAGTTTATTGTTTTCCAACTACCAATATGGAACGGTAATAAAACCTTTAGCGAAAGGATCGAAATAAGTTGGCGTGTTATTGGCAAGTAAACAACGGGATACTTAATGTAGGTTTATTTGAGCAGAACAGAACTATCCAGATATATAAATTTACCTTATACGGTTATTACGTTTTATTATTTCGTAATACTATTTACAAAATTATATGTTTGTTATTAGGTTACTAATATTTTGCTTAATAATTAATAGTTTCAATAAGTAAATCTCTTGCAGAGCTTAGTTAGAGAAGAACAGTTTTGTTAACATAGTGAAGCTTTAGTATCAGTAACTTTAGTGACTGGTAATAAACTTAATATAAAGTCTCGCTATATCAGGAAATATAATTTCCTCCCAGTGTAAAGTAAATAGCTGGTAAATATTTATGACTGAGCTAACGACGAGTTTGTAGTTTTATACAATGATATATATGGCAAGATGTATAAAAGTAATATGATATACGTACATATTGTTACCACATATTTAAAAAGGTTTTCCTTTTAATCAATAACATACAACAAAAAAGTCATTATTTATCTTTGTCGTAATTATAATATGTATATAATTCTATCAAAGTAGTAGATATAGATGCTTGTGTCATTGTTTTAGAAATGTTATACAAATTACAACACATACAAGTAATCTACAGCTGTCGTTAGTCGCTAATACTTTGTTATATTATAACATTTAATTACATACCTATATACACATATTTTTTTTATTAACAACTTATAAATTAATACCAAGTAGGTTCTTATAAATTAGCCTAGGATCTAGTATAATTATTCTATTACAGCTTGTTTTATTACCGAGAAAATCTTCATGGATAATATTATATTCTTAGAAAAATCAATTGTTGTTAGATATCCTCATATCTGAATAAATATTTCATAGGTAGGTATGTATAATAAAAGCAAAATAAAAATAGAGTGTCATAGTCAAAATATGTTTTATATGAAAATAATACTGTAAACTTACAATATCAATTACTTAATTAAAATTGGTCGCTTTAATGTAACTCTTGTTTAAAAACAGAAGTCGCGGATTCGAATTCCTGCCCATATCGGTATTGAATACTATATTTATTTAAAGTTTTATTATGATTAGTAATAGAGTCTAGCTATAGACATTTTACTGAATTACCTAGAAAGTAAAGTTAAAGAAACTAAAAATAGTAGGAATCTTCTCAAGTTTAAAGGATTAGATCAAACGCTTATAAGTGAAAATACTTGTAGTTTAAGATTCCAACGCAAAATAGGATGAGCTTAGTTTAAACTTCGAGAACTTTTAGCTCTAAACTGTGTAAGTAACTTTCGATGTCTCAGGTTATGTTCAAGTTATTTTTAATGTATATGCCTAATTTTGTAAATCTCTTTTCTGTTTTTAAGGCCAAGTGTTTTCCCATTTTTTTTAAACATTATATGTACCTACTATGTAATAATTAGTCAGTTAAGAATCGTTACGCTAAATTTATAGGATGTATTTCCTTGGATCTTGGAGTGGTTAGGTATAAATTATTGTCCGAGTTTAATTGGAAATCAATAAATTTAATTTCAAAATACCAATGCACAGATTTTAATAACAATTTGCATTATTTTAGTTCATTATATCAAAATATATCATTGCAACAAAAAAAACAAGCAATATATATATATCGCTAAAGACAGTTCCTCCACCAAAACCCATTATTGATCGAAACACGATTGTAGAGATGCGATCCAAACCATTCATTTTAATATTAACGTCCAGAGAAAACGGAGTGCGTCGTACGATTAAGCTGCAAATTGAAGCTTTATTTTTATTATGAAGTTACTATTGAATACCTATAACTTTGATAAAAAAAATAATATATTTTATTCGTGTTTGGTCCAATTTTTTTAATGCAATAGTCCTATTTGCCGAAACAAGTATAAGTTATTCCGTTGCTACAAAAATAAAGCAAGAGAAAATAGTAAACAAAGATCAATCAAAAGTAGCAAAAACAGGGAAATCCAGACATGTATCATTATAGGAAGGCACTGTAATCTACATTGATTAGCTGACCTCGTCTTCCACACACAAACACAAATTTCGGTCTTGTGTCAATTATATAAGACACAAATTCCCTTAAAGTTCAATACCCCTATATTTGTCATATTGCTATGGTGTGTTTGGTTTGTTACATATGTTATTTTAGGCTTAAGTTGGCAATCGAAAGCCAAAAAGTAAGTAGCTGAATATATAAATTATATTTATAATTAAAATTTTAATCCACAATTTTTTTTAAATAAATGTTATATTAAATATAATCTAATATAATAAAATTATAGTATGTTTTTTGTTTGTAAAAGCTAATAGGAGGCTATTAGCTTTTAAAGTTTCAATATTATGATAGTGATTCTAGTATAATATCTTATAAAATATCTGGAAAAAAAAATTTGAATAATATTTATTTCAATTGTATTTTTATACCGTATGAGATCTTGGCCATTGCCACATTTTAAAACATTTTTATTATTTTCTGCTCAGCTTTTCTGTGTATATATTCTTTGCTACAATACAATAGTATTAAATGAGATAGTCTTCAAATTGTATTTGGTTTTGTGAAAGCAGGACGCCCATTCCCTGGCGGCAGTCCTGACACAATGTTTGTCTTTGATGAAAGTTCTACATAGACATTTTCGAACATTTACACATTACAATTTGATTTTACACAATACTAAGAGATACTTTATTGTTTTGCTTAATATAATATCTAATGTATTGGTAGTAACTCAGGTTACAAGGGTACTACATTGATTTTAGGTCGGAACAGAAACAATCGGAATGCATCGTTAGAGGAACATTCCAATGAATTCCAACTTCGGGCAAAGTGGACACAATCCCCTTATCACATCTACTATTCTAGTGTGCAGGATAAATGACGTACATTAGTTGTTATGTGAAATCCATTCCACTTAATTAGGTCCCTAAATACTAAGCATAATGGTAAATGTAGCCACATAATCAAAGTGCGTGAATTCGAACTTTAAACACTTGATATAAGAGTGATTTTAGTTTTTTTAATAAAACTACAAAAACAAACGCTAAAGTCATTGACATAATGGTAATGTCGTACCTCCAAAAATATATTAAAAATGTAGTTTCATTGCCGACAAGGGATGTTTATAAATATTTTAACAAAATGTAAGACTCGAGGTTTATGAAGTTTTGGTGAAAATATAATTTAAAACAGTTAAAACAGCCTTGTTACTGAATTAACATTAATTATTAAAGAAATTGTTCCTAAAGTTTGATACTCTTGGTAAGACATTAAGAATAATCATTTTCATTACAATAATAACCAGCAAAATAAAAGCCCTTCTTGAAGAAAATAGCTCTTAAATGTTTCAGAAAGTTAATAAATCAAGGCGGACGAAAGTGAAACCGATTCCATTTTTGGTGAGCCCACTCTCGGAAGTATATTTACACGAGCCATTAGATTTTTACGTTTGAGGAATCACAATTTTCTACATAACTACAAAATGTTTCAATTATATTCATTAACTTACTGAGACAAGGTTTTTTCTCAATATCAGCTTTGAGAAAAAACTAACCTTAATGTCAACATTAAAGAATTTTAAAGATGTAGGAATTGAGTTTCTTAATAAGTTTACCATTGATCCATAAAAAAAGGATTTAACTGCTAATATAAGCAGTCTCAAATAAATATGTAACACGAAATTTAGACACCACAACATACCTAACACGTAACTGATTTATGCTATCTTAGAATTTTTAAGCGTTTGTTGCAGTATTCTGATACTGAAAACGGTTAATCATTTTTATCACTTTGAGATGCTTAGTCGCTTGAAACAATCTAACTTCTTCATTCTATATTTGTAATGGGCCTCGAAACCTTCCGTTTCAAGTCAATATTAGTTTGAAATATTAATTAAGGCTTAAATGGAGAAGATGCTACATCATAAATTGTTGTATTGTTATTGACGTTATCTCTGAAAGCGACGATTTCTATACGTATAATTGTTGAAAGTAAATAAAAACAACTTTTTGTTTTTTGTTTTTTTTTATTTGCACATTAACTATGTTAAATTTTATTAACTTTTTCTGAACCTTGGTTAATTTTATTTTAATAAAACTCCCAGATCTTTTCATAAAAATATTGTGTTATAAAAATAGTTTGGACTATTTTCTTAAAACTAGAAAGAGAACCTTTTTAGTTTGAGTTAGTTTGAATGCTAATCGTCGCCTGTCACTTATACTGTTTGAAGAATTCAATCTATTGTCAGACTTTTAATATGAATCAATTTTACTCCTTCTGTTTTATATTCATATTATCACTTGGACTAATATGCTTTCGGCTTTAAAGGCCATTCGGCAGTTCTGCCTTATTCCATAAAACAAAGCATATAACTTATATGGGATTATAAGACATATATTTTACAAAATACGTCTTGTGTCGTTCGAACATTTTTTAACATAAGTAGGGTAGGGCGGGGCTAGTAGAGCGTACGGGTAAGTTGGGCAATCAAAATATCTCGAAAACTATCCACCGCACGCGAACGCAACATATAGCGAAAAGAAGGGGTTCCGGGAAAGGAACCCATCCCTAGAACAAAAGTAGCAACTGGGCGATCGAGAAAAGTACCCAAGCGCATTGTTTATTTTGTTATTAAAAAGTTAAATCATCTTAAGCCGGGATATTCCGTCTGTGATACTCAAATTTTATCCGTTTTCAATCAGGTAAGTGTTAATCTTCGGTAAATTTATTGCAGTTTTGATATTGATAGAGAATCTGGATATAATTCTAACCAGTTTTTTATTAATTAAATTTTCCTTTAATATTTCGGGTTCTCCAACTATCCCCACGATGAAAAAAAATGTTTGTTTTTTTTTACCATGAGGACTTATAAAAAAAAGACCACTAGATGTTCCCATATTAGTCAAAACTTAAATGGGTCTGCCGAAGCTGTGAGTGAAGAGGGAAAAAGTGGCTTTGCCGCTGCCAAATAATTTGGAATCAAACGGATGACATTATCAAGGTTTTTAAAGAAATTAAATGAAAGCGGTGATACGTCCATGGGTTATGCAAAACCGAGGCAAGTATTTTCTGCCACGCAAGAAGACTCTTTAAAAAATACTTGTTACAAACGGTATCAATATTCTATGGATATTCTCTAAAAGACTGAAAATTTGGCAATAAAGTTCCACCCTCTTGGACTGTAAATATGCCAAAAAAGAAGGCCCAAAAAGAACGGCTTACGTGACTCCATGATTTCTTAAATATTTTATTTCACTTTAGGTATAAGCTATGTTGAAATAAATACACAAATATTAAAGTCTGATTCTAATAGTTAAGCTAAGTTAGGAACGTTGCTGTTTTGTAGATTCTGTTTTTACCTCATTGTTCCAAGAAATATACTTTTAGATTTGATGTTTGGTCACTATAAGATTATAAATAAAAGTCAATTATCAAAATGGAATTTTATTGTAAATCTACCTAACATAGGAACTATGATTTGGGTAAACTTTCTAAGTGCTCAACTAGCCCCATACCCTTGCTCAACTTACCTCACATATGGGGTAAGTTGAGCATACTTGACTTTTTGCATTAAAATACATGTAGCTTCCAAATTCGACTTGTTAGAAATAAATTATTATGGAGACTAAGCTAAGGGATAAATCACTCGTCCATCAGTATGCATTATAAGCCATTACGAATTATCGTTGAGGAACTATAACTGATTAAGTGAAAAACTGCTCAACTAGACCCGCCCTACCCTACTAATGTTGTATGTTTGTGAATGTATGTACTTTTAGAAATATTGTAGAAGTATATCAATTGTGTAAAAATCTACACTGTTTTTTTTATATTATATTTTCCAAAAAAAAAATGAAACCTCTTTCTTTCACCTTCAATGTCGCTTAGACTAAATAGCCCTGGAACCGTAGATATAAATATAAAACGATCAAATTAATTGACTTTAGCATTTAAAACATTTTGGCATTGCTTTGTAATATATAACATTATCATTACATGCAGTGAGCTATAGTTGGTATAAGTAGTCTAAATTAGATTTTTATTTATTTACACAAGGTTGAATTTCATTTTTGTGGCAAAGTTGTAAAGACGCGGATGAGACCGCTTTTATGGCTAATGGATGTGGGTTTAAAGTAATTTTATCTTTATGGCTTAGTGACTTGACGACTTTGGATGCAAAACCTTTAGTGGTTAATCTTTATTCTCGGTAATGATGGTTTTATGTAACAATCTAAAACCGTTATGAATAACACAAATAATTTTACTCAACATTTTAAATGTAGTATTCGTCTGCTTGTACCTACCTAAAAATTAAAAAGAACTTATTAATATCTCGTATTCGTTGAAGAAGAACTTAACCATTGCATTACATTTAGGACTAAGAAGAATGCGTAATGTAATTGTATATATAATAGTTTATTGTCCAAACCAACATACGTTGACATGTAAATAGGTCCATTTATCTTTACCATTTTCTTGACTATATTATTAAGTACCTATTTTTAACATTTTTGTGGGCTGGTGATAATTGTTGTTCTTTTTATTATTACCGCGATTGGAGTTAAAAGTTCTATTTTTATATGAAAACACCTAGTAACAACCTGTGACGCTACTTTTTAAGCATAAACTAAGATATAAGTTAGAGCAAAGATATTTTTCCTTTTGCAATTTTTTACTAATTCTATCAACAGTTTTTGTACACATTTACTATATTATAATATAAATATATGTAACAATTCCATATATTAAAAATCATATACATATTTAGTTTCCAGAACTCCTTTCTTGAATACAATGATGTTAGCGATGCTGACATAACTATTGTTGCCTTTATGGTAGTCACTCTTATGGATTGAAGAAAACCCAAGCCTACAAATAATAATTATAGTAATGGATTTAGAGAATATTCAAAAGATCTGAGTGATTGAACTATTCACTCGACATTCTTTGTTGACCGCTCGTTTATCTAAAAAACATGTGAATACCCAATTTATAAAGATATTCGTGATCATCTAATATTTATATGTATATGTGTGTGTATATAAATAATAATTTTATACAGTTACGCAGAGTATTCTTGTTGTACTGTTCAAAAGAATAGGTCCATTGAGTAAAACCGAATTGAAAGTCTATCAAAAAATTTTTAATACAAATTTAAATACAAGTAAAACGTGGTACCTAAATAACTAGACTAAATTAAAAAATGTCTTGTATGATGTTCTCAAACCTTCTAGAACTTGTGATTTAAATTCACTTTAAACATTTAAAACAGGAGTCACATAATACCTTATTATCGGACTAACATGGCAAATAAAACCACTTGGAAATAGTTACAGTGCAGTAGGTACGTATGCAAAAAGGTGTTATAACTTCATTACTTCTAAGATTTTCAAACGTAATAGTCCTAAATTTTACTATAGGCTTTAAAAAAAAGACAACCTTCAATGTTTAATTTTATATTTTTATCCACTATGCCAGCTAAAAATTTAGGCAATTTCATGCAAAAATTACTTTGCTCAAAAAAGATTTCTTTGTTTAGTCGAAACTTAGAAACATTGTATAAGTCATTTAGTATATTATAAGTCATATATTTTTAAGTAAGATTATAAGTCATTTAGTACATTAATTTTATGTGATGAATCTAAAAGCCTAAATATTTATTATAAGAATAAATATTTCTAAGAATTTTAGCAATATTTTTTCAAAAAACTATCGTCAGACCTAATATAAGAGTATTTACTATTGTAGGACCTTTTTATTATTGTAGAATAACGTTTGTTCAATGGAGTTGAAGTTTAAAAAAACAAATAAAAAAAATTAACGTTCCCATTGAAATTAGCCTCTATTAAAATAAAATCTCTTTAGTATTATGTTTTTTAAATCGGATTTCAGGTTATAAGGTAGCGGTCTACGTCCAGAGTAAGCCTCTTAAGGAAACTGAATTTATATGCATGAATCAGTTTCCATTACAACAATACTTTAAGCATATTCTTTTATAATAGATACTTATTGATAATCATTTGGGATGCCAATTTATTACAGTAGCTGGGTCTAAAGGGTAAACGATTGTGGATGTTTTTTTTTTTAAATCTAGAATATGAGTGACTTGTCATTATTTGACTTTAAAATTTTTATGATTTTATATTTATTGGAACTTTAAGGAAAAAATTTAAATAATGGAATTAAATGAAAGTCAGAGTCTTGATACTGAATATAAACGACATTTAGAGATTTTGCGACCATATCTAGGTCAATTACTAGATCAGGATGTTATTGAAATATGCAATGCTTGGATAAAAAGACTTTCAAAATGTAATAATAGCGAAAAAGGGTTACGTAATAGGTATGTGTTTGCTCTTTGTTACCAGCTAGCGAGAGGAATTCTGGAGAAACCATTTATTAACAACCCGTCATCTGAAGATAGCCCCTTGGCTCCGTTACCAGACGAAATACACAGTGACGAATCGACAGAATTAGAATGTCTTGTTCTAGATTTAGATAATAGTAACGTAAAATGTCTCTACAATAATAAAGAAACGGTACTTTCAGCCACAGAAAATTTATCATTGAATAGCGATTATGAAACCGATCCTAGTAAAAATGATTTTCTAGCTGAGAGTAACAAATCTATAATTTCAAAGAAACACCTAAGGGCTACTCACAAACAAAGCATATTATGCTTCAACTGTCCCGAAATTTTACCGGAATATAATCCTGAAGAGAGCGTTTACCAATATAGAGCAAAAAATCTTATTATCAAGCTCCGAGAAATAAAAAACCAAAACTTAATGCTGCATCATGAATTACAGACTTTAAGAGAGGAATACAAAGGTCGACATGTATGTGATGATTCACGTGACAATGTCCTTAAAGTTGACAACTCAACAAGTGTATACCTGCAAGGTTGTGAAAGTTTCACTACATTAAAATCTTTAAAAGATAAATTACATGAAATGAAGGAATCTAAAAATAGTCTTATAGACACAATTAGTAATTTACAAAACAAACTTGATAATATAAGTGACATGAATAATCATGAAAAAGAAAATATTGAAGCCAAACATAAACTAGATATTATTAAAATAAAAAGTATCGTTCGGGAAGAAACAAAATCAAATTACGAAAAAAAAATGGAAGAACTTGCACATCATTATGAAGAAACCATAGATGGTATCAAACACGAACAATTACAAGAACTCCAGAAAATAGAAAAAAATAAGGACGCTCTAATTGCTGAAAAGGATAACATAATTATATCTAAAGATAGAGAAATAGCCAAGTTAAATAATTGCAACGAAGATCTTAAGCAGAACCAAATTACACTATTGAAAAAAATTTTAGATAATCCTCAAGACGAATTTAACTCAAATAACCTTAAGATAAAAGCTGAAGAATTATCTAAACGTTTATCTAAAATGGAAAAATCTAAAATAAAATCTTTTAAAGCATATGAAGCAAAATTATCAAATTTGCAGCAAGAAAAACATGCAGCAGAATGCTCATTGCAGTTACAACTACTTAAGCAACGAGCCCAAGTAGTCAATGAGTATACTCAAGAACATCAACAGGAGCTAATTACTGCTGTACAAAAACTTGAAGACAAGTACAAGGAAATAGTCGCCAATGTTCAAGCAACGGCTGTACAACGAAGAATTCAGGATCAAATGGCGTTAGAATCAATAATACAAGCGGTCTGTGGTATTCGTAGTGAAGCCAATGGTGCACAAACTACATGTCCCAATCAAATAACTAATAATACTAGACGTAATCAAATGGGAAATGTCAATCAATTTTGCGATAGTGAATTACCATCCATATGTCGTGACAACAAAGTTGGTAATGTTATTGTGGGTAACAAATCTTATGGAGAGGAGTGCGCGAGCGGCTATTGCCTCGATAAAGACAAATTGAGTGCACTTTTCGAGAGAGTACATATTCCTCAAAGGGATACTGGTGAAGATTCTCAGAAAAATTAAGTATGAATTTGATGTGTATAAAATTTGTAAAAAACAATAATGTTTATTTAAAACGTAATTTCGTTTGCTTATAACTAAGCAAATTAACCAAACATTATTTTAAAATAAAACGTCCCATAATATCAGTAATTCCTTGCATGTATTTTAAAAGATTTATCTTATCATATGTACGTATATAGGTTTTTAAAAGAATGCAATATTGTCTTATTATCGTAAATAAAATAAATAAAAATAGTTTTATTCTATTTATATTTTAATATATGGCAACCACAAACAATAGGCGCTTGTGTTAAAAATTGGCAATTTTATATAAACTTTTATATATAACAATATAATTGACCAACAATTTTAACGAAATTAAACATTAATATGGTATAAAGATTGTCCTGTAATCCACAACTTTCTATTAGTCTAACAATTAGTCGAACCTTTATCACAACTGTCTAAAATAAACTCTAGTATTTGTATTGTTTAATTATATTGTTATACCTCTAATGTTCTGTCTCTAATGTTTTCAAATATTAGTATTAATTAATACTTACACCTACCAAGGACAATACGTATATATATATATATAAATATATATATATATATATATATATATATATATTTGTTAATGTAAATTCTAAATAACATTTGGAAATACAAAAAAATAATAATATTTGCTTTACATTTTTCTCAAAAAAAGAATTGCAAGCCAGTGATTGTACCTTGCTCCTTAAACTATTAAAATAAATATATTGATAATTGTAATTCTTGTAGTTGTTGTTGTCGTCGGTAAAGTTCAAGGGCAAAAGCTAGCAAAAAATAAAAATTACTAAAAATTTAAATTAAATTTAATAATTACATTTTTAATTAATAATGTTACTTTAAAAGCCAAGCCATATAAATCATATCGCGCCGTAATGTTTCTCTTGTAAAATTATATATTAATCTGGTTTCTAAAGCGAAGAATAAAGTAACGAAATTACCTACCTCTCGGCGTAAAAATTACGACGAGAGATAGGAAACTAGAATTATTCCGTTTCCATTTTAGATAAATATAAAATATGACTCCTAGCGGAGGAATATCACAAAAACTATAGCTTTGCAAAGAACATAATTATAAAGAATAACTGGAAATTATAAAGCCTCATTTTAAGTGTTCGCGCGCCATATTATAGGTATATAGAATTACGTCTAGCTCATTGTATTTAGAAAATTTCATATTATTAAATAACTTTAAATTACTAAAGATATTGTAATTCGCAATTTTGTGGCTTCTGTTATATTGGATTTTAAATGTCTTTGAAAAGATCTTGTTTTATTACGACAATTTTCTACTAGATTGGTCGAGATTAACTTGTTCATAATTCACCTAGAAAATTTGACCCACACTAACATACTGAACAGGTCAAGTTAAAGTAAAGCTTATGCACCAGTACAATATAGACCTAAACATTCTCACAGCAAAGTTCTCACAGCAAAGCAACTACACATATGTGCTAAATATTTTCTATCCGTTATGAACAAACTTCACCTTTTTATGTTAATGATTATATTTTAATTTCATAATAATAAGCTTACAAAGGTATTCTCCTTTTCATTATTCATGATTAAAGGCACCTATTACCGTTTTATTAATCATGTAACATTACCTTTAAGTAAAAGCGCCTAGTAATATTTTATAGCAATTTATGAGATCAAGTGAATTGCTAAGGTTATCCAGTAACTGCCGTATAAATTGGACTGTCTTGGACATATCGCTCTCGACCTTTGTCTCTTGAATTTGAGATTTAGTGTTAATGGCATGATTAATTATTTACTCACTTTGTTTCGCCGGTTTTATTAGGATGGTATTTGTGGTGGATTACTTTTACTAGGCGCTTTTGTTACTAAGGGTTTTTGATACTTATTAATATTTGAGCATGGTTTACAATTAATCTAATAAATAACTTAGACTGAACTGGTCATTGGCAGTTTTAAGAAACATACTCCGCAGGTTTCCTCGTAAAGATATAAAAATAACACTTTAGGGATTTCTAAATTAGAGTTCTTGGTTCAGTTACACTCACCGAGTCCTAAGAGTGCAATTTGATAAATTATTCAAGATGCATCTGGCATCATCGCGAATACCAATAGATTCTGTTATTATGTTTTAAGCCGAAAATAATACCATCACATTTTATAGATTACGAGTTTGCTCAAACAATATCTTGAAGATGATTGCATCGCGTCTGGATCAGAAGTGTTGGATAACATCATTTATAGCTCCTACTACAACCCATTGCAGTAAATCTTTTTACAGTTTAATACTTCCACATCATTTTATTTGTAACCTGTAATGTTATATTCCTATATCGATAATATTTAATTTATATTATAAATATCCAAACTTGTTTACAAATGTTACGCTTCATAGTTATTCACTAGTTGTGAAATTGCACGCAAAATTATAATTCCTGTTGTTCATTTAATATTGAATATATTTTCCATTGCATTTATTTTTTATTTTTATAACTTGATGTTCATACTGTTGATAATTTTATTTAATTATTATGTACCTACCATATAGAAAAAGTATCTTAATATCTTACTATCTTACATAGTAAGACTAGTAACAAAGTGGTTTTGGTTTAATGGTTTGGTTCGGGCAAAAATAAAGAATCTACCGAACGGAAACATAGTGTGGTGTTTTCATTTTCGGGAAGAATAAATGTGTTGTGTGACGTAATGATGTTACTGTGTTTAACGAGAGAAAAAAATAACGTCATTGTGTTTTATATTCAATCACCATATTATTTTATATCAATAATTAATGTAGAGATAATACTAACTACCCTTACTTGTAGTATTATTACATATAATTACAATTAAGCTAGAAAATAAAAACCATCATAAGCAGTCAAACTCCACAAAATTACGCGAAGTACGTTAGTGACGTAAAATTACTCTAGAAATTCCGTGTCACAATCACAATAACCAAAGATACACAATTGTATGAAACCATCAAACTGTCTGGAAATGTCAAGAGCAATGTTACATTTTTACGTCCTGTTTTACGTTCCCCGCGATCATTGAAGTCTTCCGACGGCATTATGCGGCCCCTTGCAATCATCATCGTAACAAACAACACGGGATACGAAATATAAAGTCGAGGCTACACTGTTTATGGAGTAATTTTATAATGGTTTAATAACTTAAAATGTTTATTTCTTACTTGACTAGTGTAAGTGTCATAAAGACCTCAGCATAGTATTTATGCTGTGAACTGTAAAAACTTTTTCAGTATTTTCTACTATAAAACACCAAGCAGGAAGTATTACTTACCATCAGCAACTATCGAATCAATGCAAACCCATATTCCTTAACTAATGTATTTATGATTCATAAAACGCCATTTTTAAATTGTCAATTCGATCATTAGAACAGGTCTTTAGCATTGTTAGTGAGGGGAGCTACGACCGTTATGCAGTGTTTGAGCTAAAATTGGATTGGGACGACCTTCACAGGATTACATCGTAAGACTTGGTGGACGACTACCTGGTGTTTCATCTCTCATTAATTCTTTGTTCCTTATTTGTGAAGTTTAATCGTTTGTAGATGCTTATATTTTTAAGGATACCAATTTCTGTTTCTGAAGTTATCTTCCGGGCATCTGAAGTTTAGATTTTATTTATCTATGTTTTACTTTTCAGGAGGTTAAGGTTAGGTTATTTCTTCTAGCTATATTACTAGCTTCTTTACATTTTATAGGAGTTGGTATTATTTTGATTGTCATTTTAATGTGTAAAGTAAAATAAAATACATTTAGATATCATACAAGACTTATTAAAATAATAATATATAGTTCTTGTTTGAACAATACCAAGAGCTTGATGTTTGTTTGCATTGATTGCTGTTACGTCATAGCCTAGAAACAATGTTAGAAAAAAATGGTAACACATGGCATCTTCCAAAGTTGCAATGTTAACTTAAGGAAAATATAAGGAAAACTAACCAAACTACGAAATATATTTGATGCGTGTTCTGAATAACAATCGGGAAGAACAATCGTACATTATATTTTAGTAGAAGTTATAGGGCATTAAAGCTTTTATGAAATATAGAGTAATTTATTAACATAGGGAACATTCATGTAATTTTTTTTTGACGTAAATTAATCATTTACCTCTATATATCACAGAAAAAAATATAAATAGGTTTGAAAAGATTCTAGTTTTTCTTCAAATTAAAAATTAAAACTTGTAATAAACTTGAGCCGTTCAAACGCCGTCATTTTGTGCGCGCTTTGCGTGACGTCAAATGACACATGCAGTGAATGTTTACTAAGCACTTTTTAGTTACTTCATACATATTTTAAGTTTTAATTGCTTTACAAGTCATGAAAGAAGATAAAAATCATCTTACGAGTATCGTATAGTACCGGAGTGCAAAAATAGTATTAGAAAAACACCCGACAAAGTGTTTTTTGTATTCCAAGAGATGCGAAAATACAAAAACAATGGTGTATGGTAATTAAAAGGGATAATATATGTCCTAAATCGTGTTTATATGGTTGTGAAGATCAATTTAACGTAAGTATACTTTATTTATAATAAGTTTAATCTAATAGTTTAAATTTATAGTAAGTATTAAATATTAGAAAATTTGAGTTTAAAATTAACCTAACCTATCTTACAAATTTCAGTATAACTTTCTATAAAAACCGTAATCTTTTTTTGTTTTACGCAATTTTTATGGTCTGTCAATTTATTTCAGGTTAAGGAAGATACAGCAAATTGTATTGAATATAATATATGTAACGAAACAATAAGGAGAAAGATGTAATCTAAGTTTGAAGAAAGGAGTTGTTCCTTATAGGTATATTTTTGTGGCAAAAACAAAAGCTGATAGAATGAGAATGTGCAGAGTCAAAAGGCAAATTTTGACATTGGTTAATGAAGCCTTTTAAGAGTTAGCTGTCAAAAGTAGTGTTTAAAAAAATTGGTGACCTTTACGAAGAAGTGATATATGTAGTAAGTCCTAGTACTGCCCATAGAAATGTCTGTGATATTAATCAGCTAAGACTGAGTACTTCTCCTATTGAATGTGATGATCATAAGGCAAAGCCTTGCTTTTCGCATATTAAAGATAAATTACCAAGTGACTAAGCTGTGCAAGTTAATATTAAACCGAAGTATGGAAGTAAAGGTGTCAATGTAAATATACCTGCTGAAAAACAAAATGTAGCATTGTTACCATTTCCTCATTTAACACACAACATTGGTACACAACAGTTTTAAAAGTAAAACTATCTGTTTTAAAAAGAAAATTGTTTACTGAAAACACAGCTGATAATACTTGTATAGCATCTTATATCTTCTATATCTGCTGATTATCAACCAAGTTATTTATCTGAGTCAAGTGAAGTGAAAAATGATTCAGAGGCAGAAACATTTTAAAAATGTATCGTGTATTCAAAAATAGTTTGTAGGTATTTGTTTTGTTAGAGTTGTTTGAGTATTTAGAAAATGTTTTTAAGATTACCTAAACAATTGTATCATTCAATAAAACCTTTAAGCACGAAAATATAGGTTTAAATTATTTATTTTTCTCAGTCATACTGATACCACAGTATGAACTTAATCGCCGATATATTGAATGGCGTGTCAAATGACGTCACATTTCCTTTCGACCAATGGTGGCGCGTTTTGGAATTTTGAATTTCGCTCCCTAAATTTACACTTTTCATAAATTATTTTATGGCCTTAAATGATTAGTAAATTAAAAAAAAATGATTTTATTATAATAAGATGATAAAAAGTAATCGAAAAAAAAATATTTGAGACCATTTAAATTTTTTTGCATGTTCCCTATTAACATCAATAACCTTAATGTAATGTACTTGATATAACAATTTAAAACTCTTAAAATATATTCATTATTGTGATTTCCTAGTACCTTACCTAGATAATCACAAAAATGATATTACTTCCTGAAAATACACAATATCGTATATTATTTCCTGAAAATACATAATATCGTAGAATAAACCGTTGTATTTGATTAAAATGTAACCAAACTCATCGTTGCGGCTTGCAAATTACTTTCCTTATTTCACCTTTTGTGTCAGAGTATAAATTAATAAGTGATAAATTTGACTCTTTCATTTTAAGCAATTTTTTATATCAAAGCAATAATGTTTAATAAAAAATCGCCTTTTATTGGCTTTTATTCAGCGACTTGGACTTCCGTAGTAACCTATATATTGACAGGCCCAATAACCTGAAGGCGTACCAAATTCCTCCAAATACAGACCACTTGTTTGTCGCCAACAGATATATAGATAAAATAATATAACAGAGAATACAATATTTTCTCACGCATTGTTACTTGTCTATTTCCTTGGTTGTACCATCTTTGGTGAAAACTTGTTTCAAACTCAGCAGTTAATCAATTTATGGTAAGTACTCCCCTATTTGCAACACGGAAATTAGGGCTAAATTAATGAATTAGTTTTTATGAATTCGAAATAATAAAAGATAAATCGATAGTGTCACTGTAAATAATGTATATATTATAAATGTGCATTTTCAAAACAACAGGTAAAAGCAATATAAAATAAAAGAATATGTTATATAAATAAACAATAACATTATTAGTTATTTACGATAGTCGTATTCCCTTTAGAACAAATTCAATTAGTTTTTAATCTAAAAATACTTTTAACGATACATTTAAAAATATTCCGCCTAATAAGCGGACTTAAAGGGTTAGACAATCTCGTCCCTTTATGGTATTCAAAACGACTTACTCAATGTAACATTATGTCTACGGTACCTTAGATTGTGGGAGATACAGGTTTTGTGAGAGTTTTGAGTTCACAAGTCGACTATTTAAACCAGTAAAATGTTATTGGATGAAAGAAAAGATAAAGCTTATTGGATAGGATAATTGCTTCATTGATAATTTTAGTGTTTTGCTTAAGGATTTAGATCTACTTTATTCTATATTCATATGTGAAGTTGCCTGTAATAGTGTGCTATTTTAATAAAAGTGCCAAGGTATTTTTATATGAGTCGGTATATAGGTACGTATTATAGAAACTTTAAAGAAAATATCAACTAATTTTAATATGGCTGTGGCACAAATGTTGTCATTTCGGCCGACGTCCTCACTCTGTCTCGTTGTTAATCCCACCTGTTGGTTAGTATATTTGTTTACATTTCGTTGCGCATACCTACTGTGGAATTTTCTAGATCAACGTAGACAATCTAAATCCAATTCTACGATTAATACTTTAGATCATATTTTTCTTTAACGTCTCCTTATACTTACCGGTTTTGTTACAATGAATTCTAGAATATACGAGAACGCTTGGAGAATGAGCTTATAGAAATTTCAATTTTGAAACAGGTGGTTTATGGTTGATATTAGTTTGACTCTTGAAATTAAATTACATTCATGTTGAAGCAGATTGTAATAGGACAAAGTACCGACCGGAATAAAGTTCTACAAAATGATACTATTTTAAATTATTATTCAATATTTTTTAAAGAATCTGACACTACAATATACCTACTTGGAGTGCTCGTACTACTGTCGCTTAAACTTTGTACCTACAAGTTGAAGTGATTTATCTACACCTAGATTGCTTAAACTAACTAACTAACTTGTATCTTAAAAACAGGTAAAATAAGGCTTAAAGGAAAGATAAAAGTAAAACTTATATTTACTGTAACAACACATTGCAAAATATAGCTTTTTTTATTGTTAGGTACAACTTATACGTGAAAAGTATTAGCAAGTTAAGTTGCCGACTTAAAAAATATAAAAAGCTTTATAACCTAGAATTAAATTAATAAAATTGTTTTAGTCTAGTTTTGTTTGTGTTTATTCTATTATTTCGATGTGGTAAATCCACATTCTGGATAATATGGATAGAATTGACGTCATATTTCATAAAAACAAATAATATTACCTTTGTAATAAATGATATTTTTATGTTGAACTTTCACATGTCTATAGCTTTAATAGTTATTTTTAAAATTTTTGGTGATTTATTTATTTTTATGAATAAAATCTAACAGTTTGCTAAGGTTGTTAACTCTTGTACTTAATATAGTATTATATTTATCCAATACTAACGCTTTTATTTTATTCTTCTCAGGAGATAGAAAAGAAATTTTAATCAATATATAACTTTTATAGCTATCCTATATTTTTCACAGTCGTTACAAAAATACAATAGCCCATAACATAGATTTTTATTGTGTTAAGAAATTGGTTCTGTAGAGTTTTAGATGTTGATAGGATCACGATAGAATCTGGACAAGTTTTTTGAATTATAAGTAATGTTTAAGCTTCATGTTCAATTACATTGTAATAATTTAATAAAAAGGAAACAGTATATAATATCTTATTTAATATATAGATAAAACTAGTCTTAGATTTTGATTAAGTTTATAGTAAAATTAACAATTTACTTTCTAATATTATCTATGAAATTAAAGGTATTTTACAACAGTACCCTGAGCCAATCAAAGATGACCTACAAGTGAACGCTTTTGCTAACGGTACACGCGCACAAACATGATTATGACGGTGTGTGTGTGTTAAGCACTTTATCCATGGATCGTCAAACTTTTGTAAATTAAAATGAGTATACCTCTATAGTCTACCCTTATTGTATATTTTATGTTTCGAATGTATATGCTCTAAATATTTAATTATATTACTTAAGTGATAGGTAAAGATAAAAATAAAAAATATGTATAAAAAAAAAAGAAATAAACAGGCTATATTTTATTTCACTAATTACAATTTTAAAATACCTACTTTTGAATATTAATTAAGCTAATATGTAGGTACATCTTATACTATTTTACTTTAAATATATCAATCAATAAAAATATAGAACAAAACAGGCTATTAACATACTGTAATATTATGTTAAAAAGGTCAACGCGCTTTTCTTCACTTAGCATAAATCAGATGTATATCAAGACAACTAGACGTTTTCACTTTCACCAATTGTTGACAACTTCTGCCGGTTGCTGCAGTTAAACTCAATGAAACAAACCGATAGACGTTCCAGAATAGTCGCTGAAGCTATATAAACGCTGCAACGCGCGAGACGTCACATTGAATTGAAAACATTGAACACGCGATATGTACAAATACGCTCTCATAGTAACGGTGTTATTAAGTCTTGGCACGTGCGAGGAGAGGGCACATAAAACACAATATGTGGACCCCTTCGCCATGATCGATCGCCATCTCTCGCATTCCCTTGCATACCATTATTTATGGCCGTGGAGTCAGCTCATCAGAGCTGCTGCCGCGTTAGATGTAGAAGAAAGTTTAGAGGATCCTCAAATTATATCTGACTCAGAGAAATATCAAGTTAATCTCAGTGTCAGGAGATTTAAGCCTGAGGAACTGAAAATAAAAGTCAAGAACCGGTACATTATAGTCGAAGGAGAGCATAAGGAGCAAGGAAATGATAAGAAAATTATGGCAAATCATTTTGTACAGCGTTTCGTTTTACCTCCGGGCACCAAACAAGAAGAAGTAATTGCTGTCATAAATCAAAAAGGGGTGTTGTCAATCACGGCACCGAAACACGAGCTGCCTAAACCAATTCCTGAGAGAGAAGTGCCTATTAAAGTGTTGCCAATAGAAAACCCAGAAATTCAAACCGAAAAAGTAGAACACGAAAAACAAACAGCCGCTCCATTGATTCAAACATCGGTGACACGTCTGGAGCAAATTGGCATGGAGGCCACAACGCACATCGGGAAAATAAGGAAGAAAGAATTGAAAACGACAACAAAAACGATAAAAGATAACGAAGTCACGAAAGGAATCGATGGCAACGGATTAGATTACGCATTAATAGAAACTGAGGAGTGAATATTAAGGTAACAAAATGAGAAAAGACTGAAACGAGCTTTACAGTGAGTACCTGAGTGCTCTCTGACAGTGGTGTGTTGTGTTGATGTATTGAAGTAATTTGTTTTATGAATAAAGATGGTATTTATCAAAAGCTCTTTGTTTCCTCCTACTTTATGAATACAAAGGTAATATTTTGTTTCTGAAGAATTCACCATGACAGGTTACCTACTAATGTTCCGTATAATTTATTCTGTCATTCGAATAAATGATTTAGATTGTTTTAACGAATACGTACTAAACCTTCGTTCTTTTCATTTTATTCTTTATTACAAACTACATTAATCCTTAATTAAATAATATTTAGTGTTTTGACAAATAATATGTAACGTATCGTGTAAGCAATCGGTATTGTATTTAATGATTATACATAGTTGCTGCAACAAATCAACATAAGTATTGATTTTGCATAAAAAGCATATTTACATTGTAATAACTTTAGCGAAAATAGATTATTAGATGAGATAACTTTTGTTACAAAAACTTTTATCAGCTATACGTCATCTCAAGAAAGTTTTTTTATTAATAACCAAATTACTTAGACTCAAGTTAAAGCAGTTTTGGGAACTCTAGCGTAAAATTAATTATATTTAAAACTTTGTTTGTGTTATTTTAAATTAGTGTTTGTTGTTGTTAAATTTATTTCGTTTATTTATTTCTCGTTCGTTTATATTGAATTTGTAAGCTCTTTTAATTGGACAATTGACTACCTACTAAGACTACTATAAAAATGTGAGGATTAAAAGAACTCTAAATATGAAATAATAACTGTAAATAAATAAAAAAGTCATTATTTTTAAAATAAATAAACAGAACAGAAACAAGTATATATTATGTTAATACATGTTTGATTATTAATAACTAATTAAATAATGATTCATTTTATTTTACAAACGTTTTAAAGATTTATATAATTTTAGCACTACAGTCTAAATTATATTTCTTTAGTGGTTAAAACGCAATAAAAAATATGAAAAAATCCAACCGTCAGTTTAAAAGCAATTCCTATTTGTTTTATTTCATAGAAATACGAGTGCTTTCTAAACTGACGTGAAGGCGCATTGTAAAAATCTAGGCCATATTACTAAGCTTAGTACTAAACTTTTTTAATAAAAAGTCGCAATAGGCACATAGTATGCAATGAGAGTTAAGTATGCCATATATTTCTTTGAACCGACTAACAAGAACAAAATAATTATGAAATAAAAAAGATTATAACATTTTTATGTAAATAACCACGATAGAAATAATATCCTTTAATATATATTCAATAATAATAACCCAATGGTGTGATTTTAATTAACATAAACATTTACATATCACTTACGCACCAAATATATGTATCATAATTACTTTATGTGTTTAAAAATAATTATTACATAAAAATATTGATGCCCCCAACTCATAGGATTGTAACAGCAATGAACCATCAACAATGACAAATTGAGTGATTGTGGCCTCAATCGATTAGTAAAAGATTAAACCTACGATTATTATTTATTTAATAAACTTGTATAAAAGATTATTATTATATTAACCTATAACCGAAACCAGGTCTAGAAGCTTAAACTTCTGCATAAAGGTACCTAAGGTATATTCATAATAATTTTTGTTTCAAAATTCATTCCCTAAGGCGGTAAAATATGAGTTCCAAGTTTTCACGCAGACTATTTCTACCTTCATTAAATAAGTATATTTAGTAGTCCCGAGAGCATTTCATTTGAAGAATAGAAATGTATAAATGTAATGGTTAGGATAAGGTTGATTTAGATCTTGGTTCTGTAGCCATTATTTAATATTAAAACTGCAAGCAAATTTATGATTACATGCTAATTTATTACAACTCCCACCTTCAGTTCATACATAATAAATTCAAGGAACCTTAATCAAATTGATTAATATGGTGCCCGAAGGAGGCAGCACGATCTTCATTGACAGTCAACTTGCGGAGATAGACTGCCTCTAGAGAGTCGCTTGTAATATTTATACCCTCTTAGCATTTTCAGGAAAGTTACTTAATATTACTTGCTTAAGATGAATTAAAAAAAATCCGGTATTTCACAGTCAATTATGCATATTCAAGTATCCGTATTTTTATACGCTATTTCGTAAAGTTATAAATGAACATACAGGACATCTATACATCAATATATATATTTTCTTATTTTGTTAACTTTAGGATACCAATTTTTAGATATTCCTGTATTATCATTTATTTTCATATATATGTCGGAGATAGGAGGTATATTCGATGCTTGTTCGGTCTTGATAACGTCTTTTTGTACAGGATCCGAGGCGTAGGTCTCAGGCAATTAAACCACACACACAATATCACAATTACTTGTATTAAAATGTAGGTAATCACAAATTACTTAGTAGTAATACAATTATCAGAGTTTCGTGAACCACCGGTCCCGTTTGGGGGGGTCCGGACTGTAAGGATCACACTAATGAATAATCCTCTCGTCTCGATGCTCTCGGATATTTAAAATGTCTCCGGTGCCCCTCCAAACGCTTCCGATCACGTGACTCAATACGTCACGGCGTTCACACCCCACTATTACAATGATATCAATTGAGTTACTAATTATCGTTAAATTATCGTGATCTGCGACACGGCCATACTGACAAGTCACACGCCCTCGTGTGCATATGTATCTGAAATCCAAACCATATACAACTGTAGATGTTGCTTCGCTCGGCCTTTCTGACCAAAAAAAATCATGAATCTTTCTAAAATCGATAGTTATGATAACTAAAGCCGTTACATAGAACTTAACTCCATCAAAGTTATTCCATGGGATTCAAATAATTGGAGTCAAGATAGACATCCCGTATTGGAGTCAAGATAGACATCCCAAACAAGAGTCAAGATCAACATTCAAAACTTCGGAGTCAATATAGACATCCTAGGGTGTCAAGTCAAGATAGACAACCCGCATTGGCGTCAAGATAGACAACCCGCATTGGCGTCAAGTCAAGATAGACAACCCGCATTGGCGTCAAGATAGACAACCATCATTGGCGTTAAGATAGACAACCATCATTGGCGTCAAGATAGACAACCATCATTGGCGTCAAGATAGACAACCATCATTGGCGTCAAGATAGACAACCATCATTGGCGTCAAGATAGACAACCATCATTGGCGTCAAGATAGACAACCATCATTGGCGTCAAGTCAAGATAGACAACCCGCATTGGCGTCAAGTCAAGATAGACAACCATCATTGGCGTCAAGTCAAGATAGAGATAGACAACCATCATTGGCGTCAAGTCTCTCCTAGATCCCGTGGTTCCTACTTAATTTAACCTGTGGTACGGTTAGAATTTAATGATCTTAAAGTATAACGATATTCCTTGAAAAGTTCCTTTATATTTTGGATCTAACTTAGTCCGTTTATATTTCTTATATACGGTTACGTTTGTAATAATAAATAGTGAAAATAGAATTCGAAACCGCCTATCCATATTCTTAACAGCCTGACTTTAATCTAAACAATCACTATAATAAAGTTGAAGTTGAGTTGAGTTTTCTTGGTGGTAGACCATAACATCCGGTCGCCGGCAAAGTTACCACCCATCGGGCAGAGTCGTGCCGCAAAGCGACCTAGTCGTGTTCTGGCACGTTGCTCGATGAAGCCGTTAATGGGAAATGGGTCTGAACAGCTGCGGTGCGTTGACGAACCGGTTTGACGTCGAGTTGGTGTTTGTTTTGTCGGGTGTCTAGTCGAGGAGGGTAGCGGGATCCGAAGCAACGGCTTTCCGCTGCCCGCCCGCAGATAGTTGGGGGCCCAATTAGTGGGTTAGCCACCCACGAAAGGCTGCCCCGCCAGCTGCGAAAAATCCCAGGGTGGCTCCATCGTGCTGGTTGGCGACCAGACGAGGAGGCCCGATGGCGATCCCTGGGGGGGTTCGGGCGTCCCCGCAGTCTCCAGACTAGCCTCCCAGTGGCAAGACATCACCAATTTCGACGTCGGGTTCGATACGTACCGCCTCGTTCAACTGCCATTTCCCATCCTTATTCACTTTTATTTTATTTTTTTATGAGGAAAGTTAAAAAGAAGAAAATGTTTTTACAGCGGTTGCACTCCTCCTCATTTAAAGTGCACCTCACTAATATCAGGGGTTTGCACTCTATTATCCTAGCTGTCCATCACCACCTGGAGACAGAGCAGCCGCACCTCTTCTTTTTGACGGAGACGCAGATACAATGTCCTTTGAGCGCTGCGCACCTGCATTATCCCGGATACACGTAAGAGCACAATTTTCGCTCACGTGCCGGAGTCTGCGTGTATGCGCGGAACGACCTCTGTATCCAGCGTCTCCGTCACCTTGAAGACCCCACTTTTTCTTCTATATGGGTTTTAGTGGACACAGGAAACGAAAAAATCCTGTATTCCTGTGTCTACCGTTCGCACACCGGTGACCAGGAGACAACTAGATTATTTGAGTATCTCGGTGAGGCTGCTGATATGGCTTTGCATCAGTACCCTTCAGCGCAGCTTGTTTTTCTGGGGGACTTTAATGCTTGTCATCAAGACTGGCTGTTCCCGTACCAGAAAACCGACCATGCTGGAAGAGAAGCGCGGAACTTTGCGTTGTCCTTGGACCTCTTTCAGCTGGTGAGGCAAGCGATAAGGGTACCAGATGTGGTAGGCCATACAGCTAATTGCCTGGACCGTCCTCTCTTTGGACCTCTTCTTTGGATCCGTCGAGTTGCGCGGATGCTATAACCGATGTGGTGCATCAGGCAATGGAGTATTTTATTCCTTTTGCTGACGTACCCATCGGTGGCAAAGCTCGCCCATGGTTTAATGCCGAATGTTGTCATGCACATGACCGAAAACATTCGGCATACCTCATTTGAGCTGATGCTCGAAGCCGCAAAACTCCGGATGTAAGTACAAAGAAGAGAGCCTTTAACCAAGCTGCCAAGTCCTGTAAAAAGGCATTGCGGAAGGCTCGTCTTGATCGGATCGTTAAGAATGGCGAAAAGCTCTCTGTCAGACCAACTGGCAGTCGAGCTTTCTGGTCTCTTGCCAAAGCGATCGAGTCGAACTTCTGCCAACCCTCACTGCCTGCTCTGAAGCCTGATGGATCCCTGGCCCACACTGCTGAAGTCTCACTGCTGAAGCCTGATGGATCCCTGGCCCACACTGCAACAGAGAAAGCGAATGTATTTGCTTCTCTGTTTGCTGAGAATTCGCATCTAGACACTGGCAATGCTTCTTCAGCACATCTTCCTCACTGCGGTATTTCGATGCCTGAAATCCGCATCACTAACAAAGAGGTATGGAGAACATTGTGTCGTTTAGATGTGAATAAAGCCAGTGGTCCTGATGGTATACCAGCCATTCTGCTCAAAACATGCGCAGGTGAGTTGTCTCCTGTATTGACACGTCTGTATCGCCTCTCTTTCAAGACTGGAAAAGTGCCGGAATCCTGGAAGCTTGCCAACGTGCAACCCGTGCCCAAAAAAGGCAGCCGTGCCGATCCTGCCAATTATAGGCCCATTTCAATCACCTCCATACTCTGCAAGATTATGGAGCGTGTATTGAACTCGCGGCTTCTAGCGTACGTAGAAGGTAACGATCTCCTCAGTGACCGACAGTACGGATTTCGCCGAAATAGGTCCACTGGGGACCTTCTAGCGTACGCAACACACATTTTAGGCGAAGCCATCGAGAGGAACGGAGAAGCGGTCGCCGTCTCTCTGGACGTCTCGAAGGCTTTTGACAGGGTCTGGCATGTGAGCCTTTTAAGCAAGCTTTCAGCGTACGGTATATCTCCTGGTCTGATTGGCTGGATAACGGACTTTTTGAGCCAGAGATCTATCCGTGTTGTTGTCGACGGGTGTTCTTCGGAACCCTTGACAATAAATGCCGGAGTACCTCAGGGGTCCGTTCTTTCTACAACTCTTTTTCTGCTGCACATTAACGATCTGCTGAAGCCCGGTATCTATGGGTATGCAGACGACAGCACAGTTGTAGAAAGATATCTGCCAAGTTCTCGGGCTAGTAGAGATGAAGTACAATCTGAAAGAGAAGCCATGGTGCAACGTTTGAATGACAAACTTCAGGCAGTCTCCGCATGGGGCAATGCCAATCTTGTCAAATTCAACGCCACCAAAACGCAGACGTGTTTGTTCACCGCCAAAAGGAGCCCCTTCACCTTGGCTCCTACTTTCCAGAATGTATCCTTGGAATACAGTGACTGGCTTCAGTTGTTAGGCTTAGAGATCTCCTCGGACCTCAACTTTGGTCGGTACATTGAGTCCAGAGCAAGAGCAGCTGCAGGAAAGCTTGCCGTACTTGCGAAGGTGCGACAGTACTTTACACCGGGACAGCTTCTTGTATTATACAAAGCACAGATCCGGTCGTGTGTAGAGTACTGTGGCCACATATTTGCTGGTGCCGCAAAGACTCATCTTGCAGTTCTGGACTCAATTGAGAGGCGAGCAAAGAGGCTTATTGGCGACCCTAAATTGGTTGACGCCAAACTCCACAGCCTTGAACATAGGCGTAGAATTGCTAGCCTCTCAGTATTCTATAGGATACATTTTGGTGAGTGTGCGCAGGAATTGCACAACCTAATTCCCCCATCCCCGTTCCTTTGCCGGACGTCCCGACGCACGGCGGGTATCCATCCCTACGTTGTGGACACTCCACCTGTCCGAACGAAGCGCTATGCTTCATCTTTTTTAGTGCGTACAGCGAAGGACTGGAACAATCTGCCTGCGTCGGTATTTCCGGCAAAATATAATGTGGGTGTCTTCAAGAGGAGAGTGAATAGGCTGCTAGGTTAATGCGCTTTACCACCTAAGACTACATTTCACTTTCCATCAGGTGGAATGTAGTCAAGCATTAACCTAGTTTTGTATAAAAAAAAAAAAAAAAAAGAACATCACAATCAGAATTCTGTATCAAAATAAATGACCACTAAACTAAATAAAGCGCCACTTTTCATTACATTTAAAAACCAAAAATGTATTCTAAAAACATAATTAAACACAAAAGCTTGAATCTTCTTCGTCACATATGGCTTTTCACTAAGCCCTACCAACAAACCTCCCGTTTGTATCATGGCATTGCTTTCAATTCCGAGTCCCACGGACTCCCAGTTGAACTAAGATTCACTACTATCACTTTTACTCAATCGCTTTTACTACAAGCTCTACTTCAAGTGGTAATTAACCCTCTGGCATCGCTATATATCAAAAACAAAGGTTTTTTTAACTTTACCTATCAGAAGCTCTAAAGGAGAAACTTTTGCAACCCTGGTCATTATACAATTTGTCGCGGGTTGAACTTTATCTATGGCATCTTGCCCCGATCGAATAAAGCTAGTCTTTGTTGCGAAAACATTTACAAGACGTAAATAATAAGTTCTTACTTTTGCTAAATTAACTAACCGCTTTATTTGACAGCATTTACGGGCCTTGATCGGCAATAATACGCATTTACGATATACGATTAATTAATAATTGTAAGTTCGTGATTACTACACATGTAGGTAGACAATAAAATGTTCCTATTAATTAAATAATGTTCGAATTACAGTTTTTTTTAAGTCCTGACTGGTCTTAACCGGTTAAATCTTTAGAGTTATCGCGTTACCATTGTTTACCGAATTTAAAACAAAGTTATTTAAAACAAAAGTTTAAAACATTGTTTTCTGAGTTTAAAACAAACACTCACGTTTACAAAAATCCGGGATAAAATAATTTATCATAATACGTAACAAAATGACGTAACAAAGTGAAATAATTATAAGTAAAAATTAAAAAAACAAGATCGTGAGGGTTGATCGCTAATCTCAATACTAGTTATCTCAATAACAATAATGAAGTGCTTACCACTATATTTAATCGCTTAATTTTCTTTAACTAGCGAGTATTTAGCGCAAAAATGGATGTAAATCGAAACGAATCACCTTTATGCTGTGACGTGATCGATGGTGGATAAATTGCGCAGACATCAACGCGTTGCTCGCACCGCACTATACCAGCACCGCTGCCAAGGCTGTCATCGCCACGAAAGCAGTTCCCACCATCAGTACCATCAGGCCATCAGCGCCATCCTCGCCGCGCCATCACCGCCATCTGCGCCGCGCCATCATTGCCATCCGCGCCGCGCCATCATTGCCATCCGCGCCGCGCCATTACCGCCATTCGCGGCACGTTGTCACCGCCATAATTTCTCATTTCTTTCTTTCTTCATTAGCAACGATTTCTTTTTTCGTAGAATTCTTCCAACGGTTTGTCATATAATCTAATAAACAACTTGCATAAGCGATTAAATAGGTATTTTCAATCGATTTTCTTGATATGTGGGTAGATCTCAATTTTGAAATTTTGAGATAACATAAATTTAACTTGATTGATTGATTGATTTACAACCATTGATTATCAACTATTGATTGACTGTATTGATTCTGGAACTTCATTATTATTATCTTGTAGTGAGCGTTTCAAATAATAAAATCACTTCATTACTTGCTTGACGTTAATTGTAGCTTCAATAAACTTATCTCGCGGGTAGTTGGTGGTTTTGATGCCCGAGTGAATCCCACTTCTGATGTCGGAGATAGGAGGTATATTCGATGCTTGTTCGGTCTTGATAACGTCTTTTTGTACAGGATCCGAGGCGTAGGTCTCAGGCAATTAAACCACACACACACAATATCACAATTACTTGTATTAAAATGTAGGTAATCACAAATTACTTAGTAGTAATACAATTATCAGAGTTTCGTGAACCACCGGTCCCGTTTGGGGGGGTCCGGACTGTAAGGCTCACACTAATGAATAATCCTCTCGTCTCGATACTCTCGGATATTTAAAATGTCTCCGGTGCCCCTCCAAACGCTTCCGATCACGTGACTCAATACGTCACGGCGTTCACACCCCACTATTACAATGATATCAATTGAGTTACTAATTATCGTTAAATTATCGTGATCTGCGACATATAAATCATCCGACTTACATATATTTTTCAATATGTGCCAAAAAATATATTTTACCTCCTAACGATAAGCTTCATGTGATTACTCCTTCAAAGTAATTTATTTAATTACTTTTATCTACCACCAAAATATTTATATTTTATTAATGTTATAGAATCTGCCAAGGTGTTATGGAATGGCAAATGACGAAGTTCAACTAGAATGTACTCAACTCTTCGCGAACTACATTGCTTCTATATGAGGAATTAATAAAAATATTTGACGACTTTAATATTTGGCAAACGTACAGTATGGTAATAAAGTTATTTTTATTATTATTACTATTTTTTATATTTTTAAATATTCTTAACTTTTTGCTCGTAGTAATTTTTAGTAGGAAATTTATATGAACGTGAGATAAGAATTTATAAATAAAACAATATTATGGGTTAGAATTTTTAGGGGTAATGCAAAAAATCTTACTATTCTACAAGTGTTTAGTTTTGCAGCTTTCTTTAGATTAATGAAAATGTTTCTTCTATTCACAAAAGTTTTAGGGTATGGTTAAGGCGTTTTGGGAACATATAAAGTACAGTTGATAGAAGTATTGGGATTACTGAGACTTTTCCTTACCTTCATATAATAGTTTTTTCTTTTGTTACGTCGTCATAAATTTGTTATTTTTATATTATTGTTTTAGTTATGGTATGGTATCAATGTTATTTTATTTTTCATCTAGTTAGGTGGTGTCATCTATTACAGTGTATGGTTTTATCAGATAAAAAGAGGGGTCAACATTTTGGTATGAATTTTTTTATATAGTACTGAAATTAAATATTTAGTAAGTAGTCTTGATGTAAAAATATAAATTATTTATAGAATGGGGTAATATATTGAAAACGAAACTAGTTTTCCAAAATAGTGTAATTATTTTTAATCTATAAGAGATGTATTACTTTGAAAATGTCTATAAAATGTATAGCTATGTTAAGCTTATTTAAATTTATATAAATATATAATGAAAAATAAACTGATACGAGCAGGAATTCAAACCCACGACCGGGGAAACCGTCCCGTCGCTCTACCAATTGAGCTACTGTGTCCGTCTCGGTGAATTAAGCATTCTATATGTGATCGGCTTTATCGGACGGTTGTAACATCTATTAGGCTTCTTACTTATCATACGTATTTCCAAGATTTTTACTGACCATGATGACCATTCTATATATAGATTAGGATCCATCGTTACACTGATTTCCTTGCATGCTGAATACATGAAGGAAACTATTTAAGTATAAGAATGTATTTAAATTAATAATATAACCAGAGTAACACTCTAGAATAAAGATCAAATGTGAATCATGCTGCTCTGATAGCGCACAGAATACAATACAACACTGCTAAAAAAAACAACTATAACTATGTATATTAAAAAAAATGGTATGAGTAGATGGTCGCGTTTTTGGTATCATTTCACGTGGGCCCATCTTTGGGAATCGTTGGGATTATGGAGCACACAGCGAAAAACGATCCCTCTTACTCTTTGAGTATAAAATATCATTAATACTTGCCGAACCAATCTGAAGATTGTGATAAGCGATTTTTTTTTTAATTTTACTTTTACCGTTCCACACGTCAACGACATTTTTTTTCTTTATCGTCTACACTTAAACGACCGTACTTAAACTTGTTATACCAGCGGAATACAGTTGTTTTAGAAGGCTCCTTTAAAACTAATTGAAGTAGGTCAAACGATTGATCATGTTTCAAGTTGGTGTCACAAAAAATCCTTGCACGAAAACCGTTCCCACGCTGAGCCATTTTTCTATGATATACGGTAGTTCCAAAATGCTGCTAAAATGATTTAGAGGGAAACTAAAATTTTTGGAACGAATATTTTAATTTTTTAATAGTTATGTTTATAAAATAATTTATAACTCGCTAGCACTCCATATCTAAGAAAGTTTTTTCGAAAATTATTTGAAAGGTCAAAAGTACATGTTCGGTGAGCCATTTGTATTTATTAAATCATCAAATAATTATTAATACGTTAGTTTTATTACTAAAATATATTCAGTATGCAAAATATTAAATATATTTTAAATCATACTTTTATTGTCCAATTGTTAAATTAGTAGTTAAATGTATTGTTAATTAAATCACGTGTTGGTTTGGTTTGATTTGGTTTGGTTTGGTTTGGTTTGGTTTATCACTTGGTATTGGATTCTGGAGCAGCATGATTCGCATTTGATCTTTAGTGTATAGTATTACTCTGGTCATATTAATAATTAAAATATATTCTTATACTTTAATAGTTTCTTTCGTGTATTTTCCATGAAAGGAAATAAGTTTGACGATGGAGCCTGATCGACGTATACCATAGTCATTGTTAGTAAAAATCTTAGAAGAGTATATGATAAATACATCTCTTATACATTAAAAATAATTATACTATTTTGGAAAACTAGCTTTGTTCTTAATATATTCATCCCTATTCCATAATTACTCAGTATACTTACATCAAAACTATTTATTTATTTTTTATTTAATATTTATGTACACACAGAATACATATCAGATAAACTTATTCAAACAAACAATCGTACAAAGGCACTGCTTATTTCAAAATGAAATTTCTTCCAGCAGACCTGTGAAAGGAGAGTACAACAATGAATAACACTAAGTGTGCGCACCATATGACAATAAAAAAAAATAATAAAACTAATAAAAAAATAATAATAATAACAAAACACAAAAATAAGTTTTAAAGTGAGCAAAAGCAATTACAAATGATTACAAAAATTCTATCTAAAAAAAAATAATAATTATTAAATAATAACATAAAAATATAAGCATACAAACTCTAAATATAAATCTACATGGACAGATAATGTTCAATCACTCGTTTTTTAAAGATAGATACAGTTTTAGATGATCTTATAGCGTATGGAATTGTGTTCCACAACCTCACTGCTTGAACCGTGAAAGAATGAGAGTAAATTTTACTTTTATTTATGGGGAATTTAAGATTTGTACGAAGGTGCGGCCTACAAGGAGATTCAGAATCATGAACCAAAGAGAAGCGTTGGCGCAAATAATCTGGGAAGGTTGGATTGTAGAGAATATTATAAAGAAGACATAAAATGCGAGTATTTCTGCGAAAGCGAATTGGTAGCCATTTGAGCTGTTTTTGAAAATTAGAAACATGGTCAAACTTTTTTAATCCAAAAATAAAACGGATACAGAGATTTTGTAGACGTTCAAGTTTATTGAGAAGTTCCTCCGTGGCATCCAAGGAACAGGTATCTGCGTAGTCGATAATGGGTTGAATGAGAGTTACTACTCTGCTATACCTATAAAAAATTCAAACCAGAATTATTTTAAACACTTTTTAACTGACAAAACCATGCACTGTAATAGATGAGACAATCTTACTAGATTAAATAACAATGATAGGTATTGCCGTTCCGATTGACCATACTATAAATAAAACAAATATTATAAAAATAACAAAATTATGAAGACCTAACAAAAGAAACAACTATAATATGAAGGTAAGGAAAAGTCTCAGCAGTCCCAATACTTCTATCAACTATACGTGTGTTCTCAAACCGCCTTAACCATAGCCTAAAAGTTTTATAAATGAACATATTTTCATTTACATGAAAAAGCTACAATACCAAACACTTCATTTTTTGCATATTGTTTAATTTATAAATACTCACCTAACATCCGAAATAACCTAATATTCTGATTCTATTTTTTCTTCTTCTTCTAAATGGCAAGAACGTAAAAATCGTGACTACCAGCAAAAAATTTAAATTTATTTAAATATTAAAAAAATAGTTATTAATTACCATATAAAGAACACGGTGGTAATCTAATTAGAGTTTTTGAAATAATAACTTCTTAAAAAAAAATAATTTAAAAAACAAAATCACAAGTATCAGATAATTAAGTATCTAAATAATTTTGGTCTGTCATAATTTTCACTAACTATTCCTTAATTTTTATCAAACGGTTAAAAAAAATAACCTTTTTCACATCAACCTGTTGTGTTCAATATTAAAAAACTTGCAAAACTCATTTTGTAGCACTTTATTGTTGGAATGGTTATTTTGCGTCATTAAACTTGAAAAAATTCATTTTTACTGTGTATATGTAAAATAAGACTACGATATATTTTTTCTGGAAATGTTTAGTTTAATTGATCATTTTATTGATAGAATTTATTTCATTCAGTTAACCTCAATAAAATAACATAAATCACGAGACCTTATAAAGCATTTCATAGTCCTTAATATATATTTATCGTAGTCCGTGCAATGTTTAATAAGTTTTCAAATTGTAAATGCTAATAAATAAATATTACCAAATAATTAAAACTAAATGAAATCAATAGCAAATAATATCCTTTTAGCAATAGACTTTAAAACGTTTTAAATAGCTACCTAGATATACATAAAAAAGTAATTGGACTATTCATTATAATGAATACTTAACTAATATTTATATCACATTTGACTGTTTTAAAGTCCTACAGAGTAGGAACCATCAGCATCATAAACCTTTTTCTTAGTGAAGAAGTCGACACTTCCGTGTTCCGGCTTAAGACAGTATGGTTATGACCAAGAAGAAGAAGAAGCTTCCATAGTGCCCGTGGTCGTAATGATGTCCTTTTTCAAAATCACCATGATCATAAACCGTTTCATGATCAATGTTGACATAGTCAAGTGACTGATTTTTCTTTAAGTAGTGTATCAACCATATAACAAAATAAATATTTTAAAATATTTTTTTTTTTTGTAGTCACCACATAAAAGTGAACTGGGAACAAAAAGAACATTTCAATCATATGTTCCATCATTTATCAATAATATAAAAAAAAATATTATTCGATTAATAGAAATAAAATATATAAAAAAATATATAGAAATATAGAAATAAAATATATGAAAAAATATATGTAAAAAAATATATAAAATTTATTTATATTTAAATCCTGCATTTAATTCCTCTTAAATTTCTTAACATCAAGAAATCCAAACATAATTGGTCTTTAATAGCATCCACCCTTTTTGATGTTAGAGAAATGCTACACATTAAGGAGGTATGTCTCACGAAGATAATCAAAAACTTATTATTTTAATCTCGACAAGATCATTCATAAATGAATTATTAAGATCTATAAATAACCGACTCGAAAAATAATAACTTTCTCATTGCTTTTCTAAATTCTTGAAGACTTATAAATCTAAAACTCTTTGAAATATTTTTTATTTACTTATGATAATGAAGTCAATTAATTTAGGTATAACTTTAATTCAACGAAAAAAATAACAATAAACCTTTTATAATAGAACGAAACAAACAACACCAACCACTTCATGTCAAGAAAAACAAAAATTAGTTATAATATACTAGTAATAGAAAATTTTATGAATTATATATATAATAACCACTGTTACGACTAGAGCTTTGCCAAGGAATATTTTGTAAAGACTTATTTTAGCAACGGAAAATATCACAAGGTGAATTGCAACAAATATTTTAATATTTAAGTAGTCTGAATACCTACTTTTTCAATTAATTATTAATATTTTCTTAAGCATATTTATTCATAGTCTTAAGATATAATTTAATATTTGGCCGCAAGAGAATTTAATTACTTTAATGCAGCCAAGTGAAAAACAGGAGCTTTGATTGCTTAGCTAGTTACATCTACAGATTTAAAACAAATTTGTGGTAACTCTAAATGATTAAGAGTTTATAACACAGCTGTTTAATTTAAGTTGAAATTTGTATGATGTATCCACAATTTGAAACTAAGGCTGAAATGCTTTTCCAGTTTAATCACGCAATATAAAATAAACTCCCTCAATCGCCAATTAGATTGACAACAGATTTATGTGTACTATTTAAATAGTATATTATTTTCCTTATAAATAGTAAAGTCATACGTAATTTTCTTCCAAAATTTACAACTGTTTTTGGTAACTCCATCTGCGTCCGTTTTATTAGACTCACATCAATAAATAAACAATCTTCGATCACAAAATGGAAAATCTAGGACCACTTACAATTTATAAAAATGAATACATTTTTAGTTTTTTTTATTTTTAATAAAATTCCGCACAAAAATGTTATTGTGTTGTTATGGGCCAAACCATTTTTTTTTTTGTAAAGTTAGATATTTTTTCTGAATATTAAGTAGCTTGACCAGAGCAATACCCTACAACCATATTGGAACTTAAAAAATCCCCCGTAGTTTTCTGGGATAAGAAAGGAACCAACACACAAAAGGAGAAAAGTAATAAAAGCTTTTGTTTTGAGTTGTGATGATGTTATATATATATATATATATATATATATATATATATATATATATATATATATATATATATTTTATTTTATTTTTTTTTAATTTAGTTGGCATATTTTGCTTCGTATTATTAGATACTTGGAATCAAAATTAAAAAATACATACTATTCAAAATTCAGATTTATTAAAGTTTTCATTCGTTAATGAATGTTATTTCTACTACCTAGGGATCCGAGTGTCGTTTAGAAATAAAACTACTTAATATTATAACGTGAAAATTTAACTTTTAATATAAATTTACGTGACTTCATGTTATGACGTTGATTGCTAAATTCTGCAGTTTACTTTATTCAGCGTATTTGTTTTGTATTTTATTGCAGTATCTGGCGCGTAGCAATTTGGTTTTATTTTTTAATTTGCTCATAAAAGAGTGTTTCTTAGGAACCATATGCGAAATTTTATAAGGTATATTTTAGTAGTGTTACCTTGAATATAAAAAAATATGAAGACTTTTAGCATTTTTGAAACATTTCGAGAGTAAGAGACTTTATTATAAAATATATATGTAATCTCCACAATATTCTTTATAGACTTTATTAAAACCTAATAGTCGAGTTAAGTCTCCAGATTTTCCCCATTTTACACATTTTCTCAAATTATGTGGTTTCAATGAACTGGTTTATTTAAATATTAAAAAAAAGGAAAGGAATTAAATAAAACATGTGTTTATTCCCATTTTGCTGATCCAAACACTGTAACATCATATATTTATATTTTAATTTACGACGCTAGATAGTTTTGTTTTTTAAACAAAATATATGAAGATCACTTAAATGTTATTAATAAGATAGAGATAAAAGTTTAGGTTTACAGTTATAAATTTACATCCATAACATGGTTCGATTTGGTGATACGATCGCTTCCTCGTAAAACAGAACGTATTGATTTCGAATACCATTACTAACTAACGTATTAAAGCCATAAAATGTACTATTATTTTTAATGCTATTAAGAATGACGTTTTATTTTATGTACTTTTATTCAATATCTTACAAATAATAAACTTGGTTTTAAAAGTTACTTACGGCTAATAACACTTAATTAGTATGGCGTATTTTCCTTTGCCATTTTCTTTCTTCCTTTTGCCATTTTGAATTTCGATGCCATTTTTTTGAATATCAAAAACTTTACAACTTGAAAATAGCACAAATACGAGTATCATGGATAAATAAGGATTCATTATGATAAAGTTTTTCGTACATAAAAAAACACTACAGGTGCTTGAACGCTGTGTATAATAAATAAAATTATTTTTTGACTTTAAACCCCCGCGTTTAGGATTTGAATGGCACGCTATGGCCGAGTTCAATTTGTAATGTCAGAGAACTCACAGGAGGCTGTAAGTTATCTACGAGTAAGTAGTAATGTTTATTTATTTATTTATATCTTTTTCATTGAATCATTGTCAGTGATCACTTGTGTAGGTACGTCAAAATCAAATTTTCAGGAGGGCCTTTTTCGATTCCAGATTTATCGAAATAAGCCCTTCTGTAAAAGCACTTTCCAACTTAATGTTAAAGCTATGAGGGTTGCAAACCACACAACAAACTCAGTCGGATATATTTTTTTATTATGATCACTGTTTCACAAACGTCAATCTAAAAAGCTATTTTGAAACAACAGGAACCGTCGCAATCAATAGGAACTGAAGTCAAATTATTTCAGGCAACGTAAAAAACTCTCGGCCTGCAAGACAACTAGTCACCGAAAGCAGCACCCATTCATGAGCACAAAGCAAGAGCCAGCAATCAACACCTTCGCCATATTTGAGGGAGGAGAGCAACCCGACTCCCGACGCTACCGCTAGTAGTGACTTCTAAGTAATCGGTATGACGCAGCAGGTCGATAAAACAAAATTAATATACAACAAAAAACAAGTTGCGGAGATTACTAGTTATTTGCAATACATTACAATTCATTCCCAGGCCCTAACGTCGTTAATGTAATCTTGAACACTGTAAAATAATTTTTTCAAATATTTTTTTATTTATAATTTAATTTTATTTATTGATAAACTTAAGGCTTTTCTTGAGAGCTTATTATAAAAACGTATACAATTAAACTTAAAGGATTTACCTATTTTTTTTTAGTAAGTTAAATTTTCATAAATAAATTGTTTATAAAAAGGTTATTCGAAGTTTTGTCCATTGACTTCAATACAGTCCTTTAAAAGTTAAAGCCAGCTATCAATAGAAGCACGCGCTCTTTCTATGGGGAAATTCTTTACTGTCAATCGTATGGATTGTTTTAGGGACTCCAAAATATCATGGCGTTTAGAGCAAGCTGAACTCTCTAAAGCTAACCATAAATCACAATCCAACAGATTAAGATCGGGACTAGACGACGGCTAATCTTCAGATCTAATGAAGTACGAGATATTCATTTCCAACCAAGACTGCGTGGACCGAGCTTTATGTCTCAGCGCCGAGTCTTGCTGGAAGGACCATACTTAACTTCTTAAGAATGGTATCTTGATACACTTGTGTCGATGTTTTGATACTTTTTTCACAAAAATTTGTCTCAGTCACTCCTTCATAGCTAACACCCCACCAAACCATCACTGAAGTCAGATAATGGCCACATTGCACTCTGTCGACTAATTGGGAAGCTTTCTTAGAGCTTTGAGAATAAATAGTCACTTTGTTTGTAAAAACATTGCTCAATTGTAAAGAAAAAAAATTGCGACCTCCCTTTGCGTATCGCTTCAGTAGTTGTTCCGATTTTACCACTCTATTCATCTTTAATTTATCAGTTAAGAAATGACCAGTGTTTCTTATAGACTTCAAATCCTAAGTCATCTCTTAAAATATGAGACATGGTACTAGGTGCTATCTTCATTTCCCGAAATAAAATCTTTTGCTTTCGGACAGAATTTCTTCGAATTCCTTCCCTTACTTACTTTTTTCATACGAACACTACGTGGATGGCCAGGTCTTTCTCTGTCATAAACAGAGGAAGTCTCATCGTATCTATTAATAGCCCGGTACACAAACATTTGACTAATAAGTGTATAGAGAGTTTTAAAAATTGCATTTAGCTCCATACCTACTTTGTGTAATGCAATCACAACAATTCTGTTCTCTTTATCACCCCACTCTAATTAAATATCACAACATATTGTACAATGTATTGACACCAAAATGAGAAAACGCTATGAACAATCGTATAAAAATGACAGATTCCAAATTCAAATGTAATATGTTTTTATTTTTAATTGTAAGAGTATTTATGGCCAGACCAAGTATATTGCTCGAACAGCCCTCTTCTGCAGTATAAATATGGTATCAATGTCGGCTGCATTACCCTTTAATTGTATACCGTATTACATTGAAACGATGACTATGAAATTAATTAAAGTAAATTATTAATCGAGCACTTTCCATATTTGTTAATCGAGGTATTTTTTTAACCGCATATATAGCAGAACTAATTCTGCTTGACAAATTAAATATATGGGGACCCCATTACATTTTTTCGTTTAAGGTAATGCCGAAGAAAGTACTAGATTTGACCAAATTCAAATTCTTATTGTTTAATTGTACATTGGTACTAAAATTCTTATCATTTGGTAAGCTAAATTTAACACATTTTTTTTTCTTTTCATTAATCAACATATCATTGGCGTTAAACTATTGTTCAACATCTAAGAAAGTATTGTTTATATCGTTAATAACAGATTGACGTCTATTAACTTTAAAAGTAAGAGAAGTATCATCAGCAAATAATATTATTCCAAGTTTTTGCCTCACTAGGTAAGTCATTTATGTAAATGAGGAACAAGAAAGGCATTAAGATAGAGCCCTATGGCAGATCTATTTTTACCAAAGAACGCAGCGAACGTTTTCAATTTACATTTACTCTTTGAATTCTATTATTAAGATATGAGCTAATAAAATCTAGGGACTTATTCTTAACTACATAATTTTCTAACTTTTTTATAAAGATTTCATGTTGAACACAGTCAAACGCCTTAGATAGATCATAGAAAATGCCAAGTGCACCCTGTGATCCTTCCGAGGCTTCAAATATGTTTAGTAGTAGCTCAACACCAGCATCTGTTGTAGAGCGACAGGCAGTGAAAACAAACTGGTTTTTGTGTAAGAGATGTGTGTTTTTACTTTTTAGATGAAAAATTGCAATGGGGTCCTCATATATTTGATTTGTCAAGCAGACTAAGTTCTGCTGCATACGCGGTTAAAAAAATACGTCTATTAACAAATATGGAAACTGCTCGATTAGTTTACTTTAGTTACTTTCATAGCTTAATGTCATACGGTATACTCTTATGGGGCAATGCGGCTGACATTGATACCATATTTACATTGCAGAAGAGAGCTGTTCGCGCAATATATAATATGAAACCAAGAGACTCTTTAAGAAACAAATTTAAAGAATTTAAAATTATGACTGTTTATAATCAATATATTTATGAAAACTTAATTTACGTTCATAAAAATATTTCAAAGTTCAAGAAAAATTGTGATTTACATAAAATTAATACAAGAAATAAAAATAAACTCGCTATGCCCGGCACTAGACTCCATAAAATAGGTAAATCCTTTAAGGGTAATTGTATACGTTTTTATAATAAGCTCCCATTGAACCCTTAAGCCTATCATTAAATAAATTTAAATTATATGTTAAAAATAATTTAATAAAAAAATCCTACTATAGTGTAAAGGATTACATCGACGACGGTATGGCCTGGGAATGAATCTGTATTGTATTGCGAATAGCTAGTAATCTCCGCAATTTGTTTTTTGTTGTAAATTAATTTTGCTTTATCGACCTTCTGCATCACACCGATTCCTTAGAAGTCACTACTTGCGGTAGCATCGAGAGTCAGGTTGCCTCCCTCCCTCAAATATGTGCGAAGGGGGTGATGGCTGGCTCTTGTGTAATGCTCGTGAACGGGTGCTGCTTGCGGTGACTGGTTGTGTGGCTGGCCGAATATTTATATATATATATATATATATATATATATATATATATATATAAATATATATATATATATATATATATATTTTTCTGTTATTATTATTTAATTTTCGTTGCCTGAAATCATTAGGCTTTTTTTCAGATTGATTGCGAAGGTTCTAGTTGTTCCAAAATTGCACTTAAGTTTGACGTTTGTGAAACAGTGATCACAATAACAAAAAATATATCCGGCTGAGTTTGTTGTGTGGTTCTTCTCAGACCAGGACGCGTTTGGAACCCTCATAGCTTTAACATTAAGATGGAAAGTGCTTTTTCAGAAGGGCTTATTCCGATAAATCTAGTATCATAATAGGCCCTCCTGACACTTCCATATTGACGTACACAAGTGATCACTGATTATGATTCTAAGTGGAAAAGATATAAATAAATAAATAAAATAAATAGGCAACAAGTTGGTTAAGAACTATTTTTTCAAACATCTTAATAAATGTGGGTAAGACTAAATTTGATATATAATTACTAAAATTTAATGAACTGCCAGACTTAAATAATGGAGTTATTTTACTTTTTTTTTATTAAATCAGGAAATGTACTACATTCTAAACAATTATTAAATATTAAGGCTAAGTCTGGCGCTACAATGTCAATTATGGACTCAACTATGTCAACAGATATTCTCCAAAGATCTCTAGTCTTTTTAACGCTAATTATTTTAAATACTTTGATTAATTTATTGAGCATTCACTTTTTAAAAATAAAATCTGGTAACACGTCAATCTACATTCTCTCATAGTAAACCCATAGCGGCAGCGGTAGAAGAATTTAAAGATAACGTTGTATTCACTGGAATATTAGTAAAAAAGGTTTCAAAAGCAGTAGCATCCTCGAGGTCAGACGTAACATATTTATTATCTATATTTAATTTAAAGTCGGTGGCGAAGCGAAGTGATAAATAATGATAAGTGTGTTTAACAGTGAAAGTGTTGCACAAGTTTTAATTGAAAATTAAGACAAACTCTTCAACTTTCACACAAAGATTATCGGAGGAAACTATTAACTCAATAGTACTTCATCTACAAGGGTGCGTAATTTAATTTAATAAGCTTAGTTTGTATTAAATAATCTAGGTTTTTTATTCTTCATTACTAATTAAAAAGGATTAAAAGGGCTTACGTTGCGTAATTATAATAATATAGGTACTTATAATAACTTGATTTTAACCGAAACTTACTAAATTTTTGTTAGTTATGGCTGTAACAATAGACTTCAGACAATACGATAGTACTGTTGGTAACCCATGACGTGTTATTGTTAATCTGAATAATAACATTTTAAATATTTAAAGTAAAACTATTTTTACGGATTTAACCCGCGTATATTGAATTAGTTTAAATCGTTTTATTTCAATGTGTAGTTCTCGTGAAAGCCTTAGAAAACACTATTTTATATCTTATTTAAGAAACACTAACTGGTTGTTACAATTAATGTTTCATTAATGGAAAATTTATTTTTATTATGATAGTATTCAGAATACTGTTGGTGATGCCACCTCTTTCTTTTATTGGCGTGAAAACCGTCCGCCGCGTTCTTAAGGCATTATTTGACACGTTCAAAGTATTTATAGTTTTGGGAATCATCGACCACAAAAGCTGATCAAATGTTTTATATGTCTCCGTTCATAGAATGATACTGCGAGCGATGATATTACTCCTTACAGGATCTACGCCCTCTGTCAATGTTTTTTTTCATCCTTTTGATAAAAAATAATTATTATTGAGCTACAAGTATTTGTGTGAAGTGGTTAAAGTAAAAATATTATGAGCAAGTTGGATTTAGCCAGGTTCCATTTTTTAAACATAGTCTTAGCTTGGATGCAAGGGAAGTTTTTTTTGAAATCTGGTAAGTTGGTGACAAGGCTCTTAAAAGAAAAAATGAATCAATTTGCTCAAAATCGTTTTTTTTTTGTATTCATCAAGTTACACTTTATAAATTTTAAGTTAGATTAATGCTAGTTAATCGCTTCTAAAATTAAATCTTGCACATTTTATAAAAATACATTTTGTTTTCTAATCTACCCACTCAAAAACCACCGGTTGACCTCATCGCCTTAGTGTGACGCCACGGGATCGCTTTCGCACTCAAATACCTTCAAATACCTTTCTTTTATAAAATAAACATTTTACATCTGCCCCTACTACTCAAAGCAGAGTGCTGAAAGATTTAAGCAAAATATTTAAAAAATCAACTTAGGAATATCAGTTATTTGTCTAATTTTCCTAACCAAATATATTACTGAGCTTAAACGTTTAACTACATATTGATCTAGGAAACCCACTGAGAGTTTTAATCTAAAGATATCAAAAATAAGTTATCCATGTTTAATAATCCGTAATAGTATATAACAATTAAATTTTCTTATTCGATACCACGGTCTTTGCTCTTAATGCTAAAAAACTCTTTTTAAAAATTTCTTATAGTGAAACATGTTCATTTAAAAATATAAGTAAATATTTTTGGGCACCAAGTTTACAAGTTTATAGTTGTATATTTAGCAGTCCCTAGATTCCGTTGAAAGAATAGAAAGGTATAAAGATAATGAATAGAATAAGATTTATTTAGATCTTGGTTTTGTAGTCGTCATCTAATATTAAAACTGTAAGCAAATTTAAGAATCCATGCGAATTTATAATACTCAAGTATAACTCGCAGCCTCAGTTCATCCATAATAAATTCAAGGGACATTCAAATTGATTTATATGGTGTCCAAAGGAAACCACGCTATCTTCATTGACAGTCAAGTTGCGGAGAGAAACTGCCTCTGGAGAGTTGCTTGTTAAATTTATACCCACTTAGCATTTCCATTAAAGTTACTAAATATTGCTGGTTTGAGTGAGTCTACAACATCCGTATTTCTATAGCTAATTATGTATGTTCAAGTATCCGTCTTTTAGCACGCTGTTTCATTTTTGTATATATTCTTATTTTATTAAATTAAGGATACAAATTTTTATTTAAATATATAAATTATCTGTATTACATATATTTTTCTCTTATTATGTGAGTTAAAATATATATTTTACCTTCTAGCGATAAGTTTCATATCCTTCAGAGCAAATTATTTAAAGAAGCAGCGAATGCCAAAGATGCATCTTTTACTTGGAATGCCTGAGGAAAAGCTATGAAAATTGTCATTCTAATCTTTTCGCAGAATTCTTAAACTGGCGAACCTTTCTATTACTAGCATAAAAAGTACAAGACATCGACATTAATAGTCGTGTTTCTGGTCAGAACAGAATCCGCCATCTCATATAACGGATCTCAGATATAGGCTCTATAGCTCCTCCTTCAAAATCAAACGAGTCACCATTAGCCAGTACTACATGTAATAACCCTATAAACCCTATAAAAAACCTTCAACACTAAAAAAATATGACCTATAAACAATTTAGAAAAAATAATAATTCACGTGTGCCTGTCTCTGGGGATCGTTGGCATTGTAGAGTACGTAGCGCGAAACGATCTCTCTGGCGCATACATATATTTTTATAGAATATCACTAATATTTCCAGAAATAATCTGCAAATTGTGATTCGCCGATTTAGGTAAGTTCAATTTTTGATTTGTAGCACGTTCTCTTCCGTAACAGCAGTCAACGGGCTAATTATTTCTTTCACCTTTAAACTTAAACGACCGCACTTAAAGTCGTTACACCAGCGGAATACATTGCTTTAGACGGCTTTAAAGCCAATTGAAATAGTTTAACGATTGATCTTGTTTTAAGTTGATGTCGTAAAAAATCGTTTCACAAAAACGTTTCCCACGCTGAGCTATTTTTTTATGATATACGGTAGTTTTATAATGCTGGTTATATGATTTTGACGAAAATTTAACTTTGGAACAAAATATTTTTACTTTTTAATAATCATGCTTATAAAATAATTTATCGTCAGCGCTCCATTGCGAAAAAGCTGAATTATATGAAAAGTCGAAGTGTTATATGGGCCGCGAGAAATTTGTTTGTATTAAAATATTTTTAAATTAATTAAAAAGGTCGTTTTACCATGTTGATTTTATGCTAAAAGATGTTAAATAAAATATATTTAGAATGTTACATATTTCATAGATTATAGAAATTTTAATATGTAATGAGCAAATAATTTTTCCTTTTTTTTTAAATCATACATATTTTTTTTAGATTTATCATTTGATTTTAAATTTATCGTTAATTGTATCACGTGTTATGTAAAATCAGGATATCTTGAAAGGGTAATAGTTAAGTAGTTTTTCTCTAAGTATTTTAGTCCGCGCACTGTCGGAGCGAGATGATTTGGATTTGATGTTTAGTCTAACAAAAAAATCTCCAAAAAAATTTTTTTCATATCAAATTGTTATATTGAATATTATGAAACTTGCAAGACATTATTTATAGGATTTTATTATATAACATCTTATTTTCCATTATTAATATACAACATTTTTTCTATCAATGTTTTATTTATTTATTCACTTTATTCATAGAATTTATTTTATTCAGTTAACCTTAATAAAGTAACATAAATCACGAGATCTTATAAATACATTTATTGTAGATCGTGCAATGTTTAATAACATTTCAAATTGTAAATACTAAAAAATCCATATTACGAAACAAATATAAATTAATAATTGAGTATTACGGATGTTATAGATAAAATATATTATTATGTATATACAGTAACATTAATTAATCATTAGTATTTACTATTATACATCTATAGATTTATTTAAATAATGCCTTAAAATTAAGCAACTTACATGAACTCAAATTCCATAAGACATATTTTTTTAATACACTTAATAACTTTATATATAGCTACCTAGCTGTACATAAATAAATAATTTAAATATTCATAATGATTAATACTTAACTAATATTTACATTACATTGGACTGTTTTAAAGTCCTACAGAGTAGGAGCCATCAGCATCATATACCTTTTTCTTAGTGAAGAAGTCGTCACTTCCGTATTCCGGCTTAAGACCATATGGTTCATGGTCGTAGCTTCCATCGTCATAACCATAGTGCCCGTGGTCATGATGGTGTCCCTTATCATAATGGCCATGGTCATAAACTGTTTCATGGTCAATCTCGACGTAGTGATGTGACTGATTTGTCTTTAAGTAGTGTATCAGCCATATAACAAAATGCCAGGCTTTGACAGCTATTGCGTAGAATATGAAGCCATAAATAATTTTGAGAATGAATAGTTTTGAAGCCACCACAAAAAAGAAGTGAACTGGGGACAAAAAGAACATTTAGGTCATATGTTACATCATATTTTCTATTAAAGGAAAAGACAAAAAAAATATGATTTACTTATGTTTGAAACCAGCTTTACAATTTCTTAAAAATATTAGCATCAATCTATGTATAAAACTGGTCTTCAATTAAATCCACTTTTTCTGATGTTAGAAAAACGGTACACGTTAAGTATATCTCAAAAAAATAGATAATAAAAAAACTGATTATTTTTATTCTCAATAAGACCATTCATAAATAAATCACTTAAAGCTGTTTCAATTTAATTCTATAAATAACCGAATCGATAAATAATATAGGTCTCATTGAGTACCGAATTCTCGATAGTCCTATAAATGTAAAACTTTTAGGAATAGTTTGTGTTTACTCATGATAATAACTGAAATTTATTCAGTCGTAACTTTAATTCAAAGAATAATAATACAATAAATCTTTTAAAAGAGAACGAAACAAGTAATACCTAATAAATTTATATAAATATAGAATGAAAAATAAACCGATACGGGCAGGGATTCGAACCCGCGACTACTGGGAAACCGTCCCGTCGCTCTACCAACTGAGCTACCGTATCGCTGTCCGTCTCGGTGAATTAAGCATTCTGTATATGATCGTCTTTATCGGGCCTGTATCGGTTTATTTTTCATTCTATATTTATATAAATTTAAAATAAGCTTAACATGGCTATACATGTTTATAAATATTTTCAAACATTAATACCTAATAATTTATATCCAGAAATACAGAAATTAATTGCCTATATTATTTATAAAAGTACTAGTAATAGTACTATTTATGAATATTATGATAATATTTAGGCTATAAGTATCTATAATATATAAATTTCACCTACCCCATTTTTAATCGTGCTTGAAACTGTTCAATATAATGTCAAAGAAAATATTAGATGGTGTTTGAGGAGCATATGGGTAATTAGGTTGTCCATTATTCCGCAACCATACATCTGGGACATGTTTAGAAATGGCCAGTACCCATGCCATAACAACCATAGCTTTTACCGCAGTTACGACTAGAGCTATGCCAAGGAATATCTTGTAAAGACCGATTTTAGCTGCGAAAACGATCGCCAGGTGAGCTGCAAGAAATATTTAAATATAAGTAGCACTAATACTTTTTCAATTTATTATAAATAGTTCCCTGAGAATATTTAGTCATAATCAAAGGATGTAATTTAATATTTGACCTTAATAACTTTAATGCAGCGAAGTGAAAAGCACGAGCTTTGATTGCTTAACAAGTTATATCTACAGATATCAAACAAGTTTGTGGTAACTCTAAATAATTAAGACTGAACATTTAACTATTAGTAAAGGATGAACTATGTTTGAAAAGTTTATTACACAGCTGTTTAATATAAGTTTAAATTTGTATGATCGACATTTTGAAACTAAGGTTGAAGTACTCTTCTGGTTTAATCACGAAATATAAAATAAACACCCTTATCCACCAAATAAATTAACAGCAGATTTATGTGTAATATTAAAATAATACCTACATTATTTTTCTTAACATTCAAAATCAGATAAGTTAAATCGATGAAAAACATGAATATAATTTTGAGAGGTTTCCTTTATCTCCGCCTACCTCAGACTCAAATCATAAACAATCTACAATTTCTTACAATTTATAAAAATTCATATATTTTTAGCTTTAATAACATAAAAGCCAAAACATATTATTCTTTTTCCTTAAAAATAAAAGCAAAAACCAACATCACACTAATTTTCATAAAACTCAGCACAGGAGTGTTGTTGAATATATAAATTATAGCCTAAGTTTTTTGGAGTAATAATTAGACTATAGGTCGACCGGAGCATCCCATCTTGTGGGTTTTCCGGAATAAGTGAACAAATAAAAAACAAACCAAAGAGAAAAATAATAAAACCTATTGTTTTTAGTAGTGATAAACTATATTTGTAGCAATATATTATTTTTAAAAAGCATTTAGTAGACAGATTTTGCCTCGTTCTAATTTTTATATATACCTAGAATTAAAATAAAAATAACTTTTTAACAGTATTTAAAATTCAAAATTCATTAAAGTAAGTTCGTTAGTTTTAGAATGAAAACGAATAACAAATTTTATTCGTAATACCTAATACTGAGAGCATAAATTAATAACAAAATATACTTGTAATTTAGACAATATTTTCTATAGACTTGATTATACCTAGCAGTTGATTTACACATCCAGATTTTCCTCCTTTTCACATTTAAATTTTAGTTAACGATGCGAAATAGATACAGTTTTCAAACAAGATATATGATGATATATGAATATCGTTTAAATGTTATTAATAAGATAGAGATAAAAGTTTATGTTTACGGTTATGAGTTTACATCCATAACATGATTCGATTTGGTGATACGATCGCTTCCTCGTAAAACGGAACGTGTTTCGCTTTCGAACACCATTTAACGTTAAAAAGTTACATCCATGTTCACTCAAGCTGTTCATTTCATTAACTAAAGTATTAAAGCCATAAAATATACCATTATTTTTAATGATATTGATAAAGACGTTTTATTTTATGTACTCCTGCATTATCTTACAAATATTTTATTTAGTTTTAAAAGTTACTTACTGCTAATAACACTTACTTAATAATGCGTATTTTCCTCTGCCTCTCGCTTCGACGCCAGTTTCTTGCATATCAAAACCTTTACAACTTGAAACTAGCACAAATACGACCACCATGGATAAATAAGGATTCATTTTAATAAATTTTTTTCGTAAATAAGAAATCAAGTGCTTAAACGCTGTGTATAATAATAAAATTATATTTTGACTTTAAACTCACGCGTTTAGGATTTGAATGGTGCGGTATAGCTGAGTTCAATTTGTAATGTCAAAGAATACACAGTAGGCTATAAGTGATCTAAGTAGTAACCGCGATGTGAAGTGATAAATAATGATAAGTATGTTTAACAGTGAAAGTGTTGCACAAGTTTTGTAACAAGTAAGGAATTTAGGTGAAAATTGTTGTATATTGTATAAGTATAACTTTCGAAAACTTGCGATTTTCACTTGGAATTGTTAATAAAAATGGAAAAGTGTTTTCACAACTTCGGGGTAGGTTTTACATTATAGATAATATTTACCTTTGTATTCCCAATAACGCCGATTTTATGATAAGCCAGTCACTGTTGAAAAGGTACTTGTGACCAACAAAATTTATAAAAATGAGTCTCTGGGAATATACAATTGCGATCTATTATGTATTTAATTTCTACTTGTTGAAACTATTATATAAACGTTATAAAATTCTGTATTACTTTACTTAAAAATATAACTCTTAGCAGGCCTTAACTACGTGGGTAGATATATTTTATTTTCATATTAACGTATTTGTGTTATAAACGTTATCAAAACTATTACCGGCAATTATATTCACTTAAAAATATTATTTACCTTTTATTATGGGTATCATTTATTAATCAATTAGTATTGTGATATATTTTCTTAAACTAACCACTATAACTACCTAATCTTTCATACTCTTAGTTTTGATGAAGTTAACTAAGAAGAATGTATTTCTTGAAAAAGACTTATAAGTAATAGGTTGAAAATTAAGACAAACACTTCTACTTTTCCGCAATTAAAGTTACCGGGGGAAACTATTAACTCAAGAGTACTTCATCTACAAGGGATCGTGCTTCAATTTTGTAAGCTTACTTTATATTAAACAGTCTTTTTATTCTTTATAACTAATAAAAAAGGATTAAAAGTACTGGCGTTCCATAATTCCAATAATATACTTATAATAATTTGTTTTCAGATATACGTCCTTATAAACGTAACTTAATATAATATTGTTATAGAGTGATAGCTGTAACAATAGATTTTAGACAATACGTTATTACTGTTAGTAACCCAAGACGTGTTATTGTTAAGATGCGTAACGGTCAGTTAATGTTTCATTAATGGAAAATCTATTTTTATAGTCATAGTATTCAGAATGCCTTCGTTAATGCCATATCTTTGTTTTGTTAGCATGAAAACCGTCCGCCCGTTTTTATGAACATACTGACGCTGAACTTTGTTACAGTGCCAATAGTATTCTTAAGGCATTGTTTGGTACATTGCACTTTCAAAGTTTTTATAGTTTTGGCAACCACCGACCAAAGGCTGATTAAATGTTTTACATGATTCTGAGAGTAATCCCATGGCACCTTTTTTTATTTATTTTTTCGTTGGAACAAATGTGTTACGCATTCCCGTCGGCCAGGAAAGCGATTGGGGGGGGGTCTATGTGGGACTACCCGGCAGCATATAATACGCAGACATTTTTAAAGCTACTCACTAAAAAAATGGTTGACCTGATCGCCTTAATGGGACGCCACGGGATCGCTTTCGCTCTCACCATGAAGCTCCGGCGGAACCTCCCAAATGAGGGTGCCCCGGTTGACTTAGGGCACCCTCACGGCGTAGGCCTATGGTAGGCGAGAGAGGTCGCCCCCTCCCTCTCCCGGCCAGGCACTACAGCTGCGGAAGGAGGCTGCGGGCGTAATCCCGCCTTCTTCGACGCAGCCTACCTCTGCAGAGCGGTTCAGAGGAGGCTGTCTCCTGTCCCGCTCCGCGGCCTCTTTCGCGGCAATGACTTGCTTGCAGAAGGAGGCTATAGCGACCTAGCACCTGTTGTCGTCAATCGCTGCGACAACAACGCTCGAAAACGAGACGTCGGTGCCAACTATGGCCGCCAGCTCAGTACCCTGACGGTCCCAGGCTGCGCACTCCGCCAAGGTGTGACGAGCTAAATCGACGGACTTGTCACAGTGATGGGAGGAGGGGACCGCCTCTTTGCGTGCAACCTTTGTATGGTTTTTTTTATGGATGAGGAGGGCAAACGAGCTGGCGGGTCACAGTTGGTACCGACGTCTCATTTTCAAGCGTAGTTGATTATCTTGTATATTATAATATTATTTTAGAATGAAAATAATTTATATGTAAGACTTTATTTGAAATACTCCGACACTTGGGAAATGTCAGACTGTACTTGTATGGTTCTAAAGAGTTAATCTACCAAGAAGACACGTCAAGAAACGTTGGATTGACTTACTAAATCCTACGTTTCTTTACGTCGACACTTTTATAAACACAGTTCTTTTCCATTAAATATTGCAACATTTTAAAAACGTCGATTTTATTTCTATCTAAAGTGATAGAAGTACTTACTATTTTAAATCCTTAAAGACTCTGAAAGCCTTTATAGTTCAAGTACCTCTGTTTTATAAAATAAAAAGATTTTTGCTGTAAGATTAAACAAAAATATTTAATGAACCAACTTGGCTATACCAGTTATTTGTCTAATTGTTGTAACCATATAATACAATGCTCAGTTTTAAGTGTAAGTGTAAGTTTAACGTTAAGTTAGTATAATTTTTAATCTAAAGATATTTATTTATTTATTTAATCTTTATTGCCCAAAATAACAGATGAACAATAGGCGGACTTAATGCAACAAGGCATTCTCTACCAGTCAACCATAGGAAAAAAACATTATAAATAACATGAACAATAAGACGGTAAAACTAGAATAATAAAATTTATACTTAATTTATATTACTATTACAGTTATAATATTCATTATATGCAAACATACACACATATATACATATATACATACACATACATACACAAAAATATACATATATATACATACAAACATATACTTACATAAATAAATATAAATAAGATACATACGATATTAAGAAAATATATTAATTTGTTGACAAATACATAAAACTTATATAAGTAAATGTATACCATACATATAATATTAATCCTTAATACTCTCCCAAAGATATTTGTATACGGATTTCTTAAAAACTAGTTTATTCGGAGACTGTCTAATATGTTCTGGTAAGCTGTTCCAGAGTTTTATTGCGTAAACTGTGAAGGAACTTGCGCGAAAATCGGAGTGATGGGAAGGAACAAAAAGTTTAAGATTAGAAGAGGAGCGAAGATGAAAGTCATGAGTGTTACCTAATAATTTGAAATTACGCTGTAAGTACAAGGGAGAAAGTGGATCGTTGAGAATAGAGAATAATTGACATAAATATCTTGAAGTTCTTCGCTCACGGATAGGAAGCCATTTCAACTGCGAACGGTAGCAGGATATATGGTCATATTTACGGAGACCGAAGATAAAGCGTATGCAGCTATTTAGAAGACGATCTAATTTATTAAGATGGTGTTCAGAGATATTAGAGCAACAGACATCAGCATAGTCAATGAGAGGAAGGATCAGAGATTGCACTAGCAGAGTTTTGGTCCGAATGGGTAAAAAGTTTTTGTGACGATAAAGCGCGCGTAGAGAGAAAGTTACTTTACGGCATACTTCAGAAACGTGAACTTTCCAACTAAGGGTTGGGTCGATAAAGAGGCCAAGATTTTTAACTGATTGTGCAAACGGAATCGGTAAGTTGTCAAATTTTACTGAAAGATGGTCCAAATCATCCAATTTGCACAATTGACGCTGGCTACCTAGAACTATGGCCTGACATTTTAGCGGATTCACACTAATTCCAAACATACAGCACCAATTCAGAATGTGATTTAAGTCCTTATTAATTAAATTGATGGCATCATTCAGGCTACTTTCTGTCGGATTAGCGTGTGCATAGATTTGTAGGTCGTCAGCATACAGATGATAAGAGGATTTGAGATCATTGGTGATAGAGTCAATAAATAAGGAGAACAGAAGGGGAGAAAGAATACCGCCTTGTGGCACGCCAGAAGCCAAATTACGCCACCCTGACATGGTATTATCAATGCGTATGGCTTGCTGTCGACCACGAAGATAAGTGGATAGCCAATTCAGTTCCTTGGAAGAAATATTTAGTTGCGAAAGGAGAGCAATAAGAATGTCATGATCGACTGAATTAAATGCATTTGAGAAATCTATAAGTACTAACACAGTCAATCGTCCACTCTCCATTGCAACTCGGACGTCTTCAACAACCTTAAGAAGAGCGGTGCTTGTACTGTGGCCCGGACGAAACCCGGATTGAAATTGGGATATGAGATTGTTATAGTAAACAAATGAAGAAAGTTGCTTATATACGATGGCTTCCAGGACTTTTGATAGAAAAGGTAATATGGAGATAGGGCGTAATTCATTAGGGACAGTAGGATTGGCAACTTTAGGAATTGGGATAACATGTGCTTTACGCCAGGATGACGGAAATATGCCGGTGGAGAGCGAGGTATTTACAATTTGAGTTAAAGTAGGAAGTAGAGGGTCAATTAACGAGATAATCATAAACCGAGTTATTTCGTCCTCACCAACAGCATTCGATTTAATCGAAAGCACCGTCTTTTTAATTTCTTCCTCGGAGACTAAAGAAAATGTGAATGTGTTGGAAACACTACGTGGCATGGAGGATATGAAGGAGATGGTACGATGTTTAGTATTAGCGTCCAGAACGGGGACAGTAGAGAAATGACAATTTAAACCATCAATAGAAAATGACGATAATATCGGTTTCCCACTATTGGGGACAATACCATAATTTTCAAGAAATTTCCATATAACTGCCGAAGAAGAATTAGAAACATTAGTATGAATGTATCGGCGTTTAGCTGCTCTTATCATCTGATTGCATCTGTTCCTCAACCTCTTGTAATGGGTCCAATTGTCGTCACAGCGATTATGCTTAAAGTTACGAAACCCTTTATCTCTTCGCTTCATAGCAACCCTAATCGAATCCGTAATCCAAGGAGCAGGTAAATGACGCAATTTAACCATTTTTAAGGGCACGTGCTTATCGTATATATCAAGAACTGTCTTATTAAAAAGTTCAACCATGGAATTTACATCCAAGGAAGGTAAAATGTGTGACCAGTTAATAACACAAGCATCCTGGAGGAGACTTTCATAGTTTAATTTTGAGTAACTCCGTAAGTGCAACACTGTGGGTTTAGGTTTAGGGGGCTTTAAGTTATAGGAGATAAATAAAAGATCATGTCTAGAGAAACAAGCAGCGGATAATTGACCATATTTTATAACCTTATCTTTACTAGACGTGAGAATAAGGTCAATCCAAGAGTCTGGGGAATTTAAGTTGACATGAGTAGGATTTAAGGGAAGGACAGTGAGAGAGACGGAATGGAGAATCGAAATGAGTCAAAATAAATAATCTATAGTTACTTATCCCTAATAGTAAATAAAAATGTGTTCAATTTGAATTTGCTCTGAATAATTTTAACAAAACTCTTCAAAGATTTACCATTTAAAAGATTATCATATAAATATTAGTCATTTATTTTTGGAAATAAATTTTACAAACTTTATACATTTATACTTCCAACATCATATTTTCGATTTGTTAGAATGATTGTAATCTGTAATTTCATATTCCGATGTTTCTTTGTACACATTTGTAAGTAATGAAGCACCTTGTTCGTTATGCCTAGTAAACGATTTCCCACTGTTCATTTTTAGGTTGTTCACTCAAATTCCAAACCATTTGTTTATACATCGAACGAAAGTCGATATCACTTCGCGGCCTCTTTGTATTCATTTATAAGCAGAATTTTATAAAGTGAAAATATATTTTATGTAACTTACTTCCTGTTTTAACAACATTTAAGCTTTTATCATTTTAAGCCGCGGCCACCAAGGACTGCGGGCTCGCTGATCCTTAACTGAAAATATAATTAATTATTTTTTACTAAATCACTTCACATTCACTCATCACATTTTATTTATAACTTTGTTGATATTCATTTCATCACTTATTTACTTCATGTTTATATATAAAGAGGCTATAAATAAAATAATGTTCTACAAGAAGTTAATTTTGTCGAAGCTAACTTAAATAAATGAATACCAAAAGCAACTGTCAACATGATTACAATCTTTGTTGTCAAACATGCGGAGAATACGAGATAAGAAATGAAATATAAACCACCATGAAATATATTTTTTGCTTATTATTCAGCTTCTTTATATAGCAATTATTTCAACTCAACAAGGAAATATGTTTTTGCGATAACGTCACTCGCTATGTTAATAAGACATGAAGTATTATGTTGGTAAAGATGTGTTTTTACTATTCCTACTGTATTATTCTTGAATAATGTACTCACTTTTTGTACGTAAGGCTCAAATAATTGCGTTTTAAAAATAACAATGGTTATCAGTTTTCTAACACTGAAATATGTTTTGTTGATATAGATTATAGATAAATACTCATGTACATTATTCAGTAAGATTGCGGTAATGTCAAATTATAATCGCTTTTATGCATATAATTATGATTTAATATTTTTCATTTAGAAGTCGTCTATTCCAAAATAAATAAATTAAGATTACGCAAAAATTAATTAATCATATTATTTCCTCTTAATATACTTTTCCGAGGTACTGAATCAATCATGAATTAACATAATAAATGACTGATTTGGATTGTCAAACAACACTGACGATCACCATCTATCATCCAGAGAGACCCATGTAAATTTGTCCGGGTTCAAAAAAACAGGGCCCGATAATATATCATCGTAAGTGGACGTAACAAGATTCTGGGTCGGAGCCGGCGAGCCGCAATATTGAAAACGTCGTCTCAATCCAATGCTAAATAGATTCAGGCATTTGCATTTTTTTTTTTTTTTTTTTTTTTTATACAAAACTAGGTTAATGCTTGACTACATTCCACCTGATGGAAAGTGAAATGTAGTCTTAGGTGGTAAAGCGCATTAACCTAGAAGCCTATTCACTCTCCTCTTGAAGACACCCACATTATATTTTGCCGGAAATACCGACGCCGGCAGATTGTTCCAGTCCTTCGCTGTACGCACTAAAAAAGATGAAGCAAAGCGCTTCGTTCGGACAGGTGGAATGTCCACAACAAAAGGATGAAAACCTGCCGTGCGTCGGGTCGTCCGGTGATGGAAGGGGGATGGGGGAATTAGGTCGTGCAATTCCTGCGCACACTCACCAAAATGTATCCTATAGAATACTGAGAGGCTGGCAATTCTACGCCTGTGTTCAAGGCTGTGGAGTTTGGCGTCAACCAATTTAGGGTCGCCAATAAGCCTCTTTGCTCGCCTCTCAATTGAGTCCAGAACCGCAAGATGAGTCTTTGCGGCACCAGCAAATATGTGGCCACAATACTCTACACACGACCGGATCTGTGCTTTGTATAATACAAGAAGCTGTCCCGGTGTAAAGTACTGTCGCACCTTCGCAAGTACGGCAAGCTTTCCTGCAGCTGCTCTTGCTCTGGACTCAATGTACCGACCAAAGTTGAGGTTCGAGGAGATCTCTAAGCCTAACAACTGAAGCCAGTCACTGTATTCCAAGGATACATTCTGGAAAGTAGGAGCCAAGGTGAAGGGGCTCCTTTTGGCGGTGAACAAACACGTCTGCGTTTTGGTGGCGTTGAATTTGACAAGATTGGCATTGCCCCATGCGGAGACTGCCTGAAGTTTGTCATTCAAACGTTGCACCATGGCTTCTCTTTCAGATTGTACTTCATCTCTACTAGCCCGAGAACTTGGCAGATATCTTTCTACAACTGTGCTGTCGTCTGCATACCCATAGATACCGGGCTTCAGCAGATCGTTAATGTGCAGCAGAAAAAGAGTTGCAGAAAGAACGGACCCCTGAGGTACTCCGGCATTAATTGTCAAGGGTTCCGAAGAACACCCATCGACAACAACACGGAGAGATCTCTGGCTCAAAAAGTCCGTTATCCAGCCAATCAGACCAGGAGATATACCGTACGCTGAAAGCTTGCTTAAAAGGCTCACATGCCAGACCCTGTCAAAAGCCTTCGAGACGTCCAGAGAGACGGCGACCGCTTCTCCGTTCCTCTCGATGGCTTCGCCTAAAATGTGTGTTGCGTACGCTAGAAGGTCCCCAGTGGACCTATTTCGGCGAAATCCGTACTGTCGGTCACTGAGGAGATCGTTACCTTCTACGTACGCTAGAAGCCGCGAGTTCAATACACGCTCCATAGTCTTGCAGAGTATGGAGGTGATTGAAATGGGCCTATAATTGGCAGGATCGGCACGGCTGCCTTTTTTGGGCACGGGTTGCACGTTGGCAAGCTTCCAGGATTCCGGCACTTTTCCAGTCTTGAAAGAGAGGTGATACAGACGTGTCAATACAGGAGACAACTCAGCTGCACATGTCTTGAGCAGAATGGCTGGTATACCATCAGGACCACTGGCTTTATTCACATCTAAACGACACAATGTTCTCCATACCTCTTTGTTAGTGATGCGGATTTCAGGCATCAAAATACCGCAGTGAGGAAGATGTTCTGGAGAAGCATTGCCAGTGTCTAGATGCGAATTCTCAGCAAACAGAGAAGCAAATACATTCGCTTTCTCTGTTGCTGTGTGGGCCAGGGATCCATCAGGCTTCAGCAGAGCAGGCAGTAAGGGTTGGCAGAAGTTCGACTCGATCGCTTTGGCAAGAGACCAGAAAGCTCGACTGCCAGTTGGTCTGACAGAGAGCTTTTCGCCATTCTTAACGATCCGATCAAGACGAGCCTTCCGCAATGCCTTTTTATAGGACTTGGCAGCTTGGTTAAAGGCTCTCTTCTTTGTACTTACATCCGGAGTTTTGCGGCTTCGAGCATCAGCCCAAATGAGGTATGCCGAATGTTTTCGGTCATGTGCATGACGACATTCGGCATTAAACCATGGGCGAGCTTTGCCACCGATGGGTACGTCAGCAAAAGGAATAAAATACTCCATTGCCTGATGCACCACATCGGTTATAGCATCCGCGCAACTCGACGGATCCAAAGAAGAGAAGCAGACCTGCCGCCAAGGATAAGACGCAAAAAAGTGCCGCATCTCATCCCAATCTGCTGACTTGGATTTCCATACTCGCCTAACACCATGTGGTTCGAAAGCTGGTGGGGAATATGTAAATACAGATTTCACCAGACAGTGATCGGAGGTTCCCAAGGGGGACGTGACCTCTACACGATACCTGTCCGGATCAGTTGTCAGCAGAAGGTCCAGGCAATTTGCTGTATGGCCTACCACATCTGGTACCCTTGTCGCTTGCCTCACCAGCTGAAAGAGGTCCAAGGACAACGCAAAGTTCCGCGCTTCTCTTCCAGCATGGTCGGTCTTCTGGTACGGGAACAGCCAGTCCTGATGACAGGCATTAAAGTCCCCCAGAAAGACGAGCTGCGCCGAAGGGTACTGATACAGAGCCATATCTGCAGCCTCACTGAGATACTCAAATAAACGAGTTGTCTCCTGGTCACCGCTGTGCGAACGGTAGACACAGGAATACAGGATTTTTTCGTTTCCTGTGTCCACTAAAACCCATAGGGAAGAAAAAGTGGGGTCTTCAAGGTGACGGAGACGCTGAATACAGAGGTCGTTCCGCGCATACACACTGACTCCGGCCCGTGAGCGAAAGTTGTGCTCTAACGAGTAACCGGGATAATCCAAGTATGCAGCGCTCAAAGGACATTGTATCTGCGTCTCCGTCAAAAAGAGCAAGTGCGGCTGCTCTGTCTCCAGGTGGTGGTGGACAGCTAAAAGATTTGAGTGCAAACCCCTGATATTAGTGAGGTGCACTTTATATGAGGAGGAGTGCAACCGCTGTGTAACCTTGTTCCTTTTTCTTAACTTTTTCATGAAAAAAATATATGTATAAAAGTGAATAGGGATGGGAAATGGCAGTTGAACGAGACGGCACGTATCGAACCCGACGTCGAAATTGGTGATGTCTTGCCACTGGGAGGCTAGTCTGGAGACTGCGGGGACGCCCGAACCCCCCCAGGGATCGCCATCGGGCCTCCTCGTCTGGTCGCCAACCAGCACGATGGAGCCACCCTGGGATTTTTCACAGCTGGCGGGGCAGCCTTTCGTGGTTGGCTATCCCACTAATTGGGCCCCCAACTATCTGCGGGCGGCCAGCGGAAAGCCGTCGCTTCGGATCCCGCTACCCTCCTCGACTAGACACCCGACAAAACAAACACCAACCCGACGTCAGACCGGTTCGCCAACGCACCGCAACTGTTCAGACCCATTTCCCATAAACGGCTTCATCGAGCAACGTGCCGGAACACGACTAGGTCGCTTTGCGGCACGATTCTGCCCGATGGGTGGTAACTTTGCCGGCGACCGGATGTTATGATCTACCACCAAGATGTTATGATCTACCACCAACCATTATGACGGTTAATCAACCATTGGGAGCCTGTTGGAATCTATAATATTATAATAAAAGATAAGGACAGGTAGACATCTACTGAGGAAGGAAGAAGTGAGAGAGGAAACGTTTCTTTTTGCGTAATGACTCATAATATGATTTATTTTGGGCTTTTCGTTTCAATTTCTTTATAAACAGTCTATCCCCTGCTTTATTTGATGATTGATGATTAAAAATCAGAAATTAAAAGTTTCACCCAAAAATAATACAAATCATTTTCCATTTTATTTTCAGTTTTACGTAATCTTAGCACAAAAATGGTTTGAATAAGGTAAATAAGTATGGTATATTCTGGTAGTAAAATAAAGTCTAGCATTTTTCGTGATGCGGAAATACACAAAGAGACAAAACATAAATAAAAACTCTCCTTTTGGTTTCTTTGTCGTTTACTGAAAACGTAGAATTTAATTCCTTAAGAAAATATTTAATGTACAGTTTTTGCCGTTACTATTTTTGATATAATTTTATAAGATATACATATTAAGTATATTTTATTATATGAAAACAAAAATTATGTAACCTTTTTCAATATAAAGTATGTATTCTCAGTTGACTGAAATTACTATGGTCTGGCTTACCCGGGGTATCATCGTCACTCCTCTAACTTCCTCCATCTCTCTCCATTTTAATTTTTTATGTTGCATATTTCGATAGAGACGATGGCAGTACACTATTTACCATCTAATATATACTCTGTTACATAGAATAAATAGAAATGTAAAAGAAATCAATACGTTGCACAATGCCTTCAATAAAGGTTTAATTAAATTTGTAACTTGACGAACTAGTATTGAATCAATTTGAGCCAACCCCCAATAGGATAGAAACTAGTTGAACAAATTATATTTCGATTTTATTAATGTGAATATAGCCTGGTACATATATAATAGAATTATGGTTCAGGGATGTTTTATTACAAAAATATAAGATAATAATAATAAACTTCTAATGTTTAGTTTTACATTGTTTTCATTGAGTAATCATAATGATAAAAGTAAATACAAAAAAATATATGTATTACGAGGATAATTTTGATTTCATTTTTAGTTAGGGTTAAGCTTATAATTCGAGTCGGAGGGGACGATTTGAGACGAATGCGTTTGCAACAGCAAGTACTTAATGTTTATTGTTAAATATATTAAATTTCTTTTATTATCAATTTGTATTCTCCTCAATATACTAAATAGAAAGAAATGTATCTTTTATAAAAGTACTAATTACCAACCCTAAAATTTAACTGTTAATAAAAATAATTATTGTAATATTCAAAGATATATAAAAAAGTTTTTGTTTTGACTTTTTGCTATGACACGTAGTATTCAATTCATTTTATTTAAAAAAATCGAAATTAGTAGTCATATTATGTTAAATATATTTATTTAGCATATCACTGCCTAACCTTGTAAACCGTGTGATTCTTTAAATCTAACATTGAAAAATAAAACTTATACAAGTTTTTTAATGTTGTTGATAGACTAAGAGTATAAGCTCGAATCTCGCTACTCATTACCTTAGTTAGTTTGCAAACCTTTTATCCCTCTGTAGATTTAGTTCAAGCCGTAGATAATTTATAACCTTGTTGTCAAGTTGAGGTCAGCGAAAGTATTTACAAAGTTTCTATCCTTAAAGTACAGGATTTAGTTGGTCGTATTTCATTACTACATTTATTCAATACTTAGGTTACATTAAGCCAATATATATTTATGATATATAGATTTCGTATTGATTAAAGTTTTAGATTTTAGGCAGTAATATATTTTGAAACATGCAATTTAAAATAATATTGTTTCTTGGTAAAATAATACGCTTCTTTAAGTTCCCAAAAGTCGTAAAAAGAATTACGGATAATAAAAAAATATCACAATAAAATAAATACTTTAGATAATAAAACGATGAAAATCATTGCACATTATTTTTATTTGATACCCAATCATAAGAACTGCCTGTTCCGCTTCCAGGGTAGCCTTCTTGGAATGGTGCATGCTCGGAGGGATTATAACTGTACCCCACCGTGTCATAGTTCTGGGTCGGTGGACTGCCATACATCATGGGTGGTTTATCAGTCTTCATTTTCATAAATTGTTTTAACAAGACGCCTCCCAATGAGAACACCTTTTGAAATATCATCATTGACAGGAAGACGGATACTGCTTTGAATATTGCTACTTTTGAAAAAACCAGTAACAGGATCATAGCTGGAAAACAAAAAAAAGTATTGCTTATTACTAGTAACTAAGTAACATACTAGTAAAGTCTTTTTAACATGACTTGGTCCTTTGAAGGCATCGGTGTATATAAGGACAATCTACACATTTTAAAGATAGGTAATTGTAAGAAACTATTTTAAAAATCACCCTGTTTTTGTCTTTCATAACATAATTTAAGCAAATCATCAGTTTGTTTAAGCTTAAAAGCCTTAGTGTATAAATATTTTATTAAAAGATAAATTTTGATTTTGTTAATTTAATTCAGAAATTTATAAATTTTCCAAGAATTATGTAGTAAATAAAATAGAATTGAGAAAAATAGGGACGAATTTAAGTGACTGGTTATCAAATATCGACATAATATATTCTAGTGTCCATGAACATAATTGTTTTTAGAATATTTAATTACATCGCAATTAATTATTAATGCATTTTTAAAAATATGAATATCCCTCCAACGCTCAGAACTAAGGACGCCGTCGTATTTAAGACTATTTTGAAGAAAAATTAATGTACAAATTACGAACGTTATAACAACGTAGCTGATATATTGCCAGGGATTTTTATATCCCCACCCAATCCTATTGTAATTGGAGCTTCACGAACGAAGTTAAAAACCATTTATAACAAAAATCCCATTCGTATAAAGAGCTTACAGATGTTTTAAGGATATACTATATTCTATACAGATATTAATTATTGACTTGTTTTATTTTGAAAATTGACTATATTTTTGTTATATTATTAAATACTCACCTAGTAATTTCGCAGAACTCTTTTTCTTTTTAGCTCTTGCATCTAGTAGCGTTAAATCGCTGTTTTCCAAACAGTAACAGCACACAAACAGTAAAGATAATATCAACAAATATTTAATCATTTTATATAGAAATATTTTTTATTAAATATTTAATATTTATAAAATATTTTTAGTTTATGACGCAATATACAAAAAAAATATTACATAGCAAGTGCCTGACTTTAACAAATGGAAATTTAGTGAATATTTTAATTTTTCAATACTTCTTCTATTTAAGTCGACCACGACACTAAACTGTTCAACCGGGTCCTGTAAATAAATACCACATATTTTTAATATGCTTGTAATTTATTATATTCTTAGAAGTCAAGAAAGTTCTTTTGTTTTCAGTCGTTAAACAAATCGACTTCTCCTGTGTGTGACGAATGAAATTGTTTAAAACCTCTTTGTATTTCAGTTCGTTCCATACTTGGCTATTTACGTATTCATGTTTTTTGCTTTTAAGAAATTTCGCCAGTTTATGAAAGAAAGTAATTTGAATTTCAATGGTATGAGAAGATTGAAAGTATTTTATGTTAAATACTCGGCAGCACCGAAAGTAAATTGGTGACAAAGAGTTTTCTCTTTTTTATAAATTATATTAAGGCACTTAGTTTTCTACCAAGTTGCCATTAACTATATAATAAAATAAAAACCTAAATATTAAAAAGCTAACGACAACTGCTTTGAAGAAAAATAACTTATTTTGCAAACGAAGTTGATGCGTCCGCGAAATAAGAAAATTAAGAAGATTTCAGTGAAATCTCATTTGACGAGTGGCGGAAATTAAGGCCTAAGCGTTCTTTTGCATATTTTAAAAAGTTGGTTTCAAATTCTTTTGCTCGGTCTAAAATTCTTGAGATAAAATTGACACGTAGACGAGTTTGTGCTTCGTTAAAACATAATTGTTAAAACATAAATACTTGTGAAAGGCCCTTTTTACAATTATTTCCGCAATAAGTATTAATAAATAAAAAACATTGGTATTATATGTATATTAATATATAACAATATTGACAAATATTGTATTCCTTAACAAATTATAATGCTTAACAGACCTTCTCTTTACTAATTGACCGATTAAAATAAAGAACTAGAAAATTAACACATTATACATCCATACATTTACATTGACAAAGGCCAATGCCCGAATTAGTTGTTTGGTGTTACATTTTCTCTTAATGTTAAGTGTAATTTAACAGCTAACTTTTCATACATCATCATTTTTGTAAGTTAATGCCACTTTTATATATATTTTTAATATTTTACAGTCCTATTATACAGTTAACAGACTTATTTTACAGACTAATTAATTACAGTCTAATTTTATAGTTTCTATTATTGTTTATCTAAGAAATGGAAACCTTAAAAGACCTTATTTTTGGTTTTAATTTTATTTATTATTGTTTAAATGTGAAAATCCAAAAGCAAATATTTCAGCTTGAATAAACCTTACTTATCTAATTAATACGAGTATATATAACCATATATATTGTTTGACACCTTAAGAAAATGACGAATTAAGAAAAATATTATTTTTTTACATGTTCATACATTTTTTATATAGTAATTGATCCGTTTATAATATAAAACCGATTGCTCACAATTATTGGATTAGAAAAAGTAGAAGCATTGCTACAGCGCTTGCTAACGTAGCAGACGATATTCTAAGTGCATAGAATGAAGGTGAGTACTATTCTTGCGTTCTTTGATTTCTCTTGCACATTCAATACCTTATATACAACTCTTTTTGACAAAGCTACTGTATTATGATTGATGGATTTAGTAGAATAGCTATTAAGTCGTTTAAAAGCTAACGAATAGATCGTAAGTTATAGAGTCACTCACGGGGATGGTTCTAAGCATTTATTAGAATGTACAGGTGTTCCAAGAGTTGTGCGGCATGGGTCCATCCTAAGTCCTAATATGTTTACAATTATTCGCGCTGACATTTGGCATAATATAAGATATTCCTAATATCATGTTTAGATAGAGATTTGAAGAAGGTTTTTCAGAGGTAAAAGCATCGCTCCATGGTTAGGGTCCAATAATTGGGTTCGAAATGCGAATAAAAAGAAATCTTCATTTTGTTTTGAGGTATTTCCTCTTCCTGCAAAACAAAATTCTAATGGATAGACACTTAAAATTAAATGCCATAATCTATCATAAGAGGTCTAAGTTAAATTACAATGAGGTTTTGTGGGGCCCCAGATCTACTATAACGTATTAAACCCCTCATACAAAGTCGTAGAAAGGGATTGACAATTCGAGATAATGGTATAGTTAAGTTTCTCGTAAAAGAAAAAATAAGTATCGGTCGGGAAAATGATCAACTATTAATTAATCTGTCTGAATAATTCCTCAATAAATATGTTTGATTTTACTTACTTTTAATGTTCATGTCTATAAATATTTTATGATAAATATACCTTGAAATATTTATTTATTTATTTATTTATTTATTTATTTACCCTTTATTGCATAAATACAAAAGGCGAACTTAATGCCTAATGGCATGCTCTCCCAGTTAACCTCTGCGTATGGTGAAAAAATTGTGGTAGGCGTATTTAAAATAAAAAAAAAATATATTAAAAAAAAAGAGAAAAAAATAGCAATTATCCAAAATGAAACGGAAAATGTAGACTATAACAATAATAAACATTAAACAAATACACATTATACAAATAATACATATACGAAGGTACACAAATATATTACAATACACATCTACATATATCTATATATCTACCTACATACATACATATATATATATATATATATATATATATATATATATATATATATATATATATATATATATATATATATATATATATATATATACATATACATACATACAAATACATACTTATAATATAATGCTTGTTTAAAAATTACAAATAATAATGACAAATATAATCAGTTAATATCATGACGTCTTTAGGAAGTGTGCTCTAACTAACTTTTTGAAATTGCTCTTTGAGGGTGCTCTTCTTACTATTTCCGGGAGTTGGTTCCATAGGAGTGAGGCTTGGATAGCAAAGGATTTATGGAAGAAGTCACTGGAATGGGAATGAATGGTGGTTGTAAGGTTGGAGGATGAACGGAGTATTCTGTCGTGGGTGGCGTGTAGGTATTGAAATTTTTCTTTAAGGTATGTAGGGGAGGATGGATCATTTAATATGGAATAGAGGAGATGGAGAATCCTAGAGCTACGCCTCTGACGAATAGTAAGCCAATTGAGTTTGGAGCGATATTCCGAAACGTGATCAAACTTCCGCAGATTAAAGACGTAGCGGATGCAGTTGTTGAGAAGGCGATCAAGTTTAAGGAGAAGCTCGTTACTTGGTTTTGGGTAACAGCTATCTGCATAATCAATAATTGGTAAGATGAGAGCGTTAACTAATACGATCTTGGTTTTAAGAGGTAAAAAATTTTTAGTTCGATATAAAGACCGAAGAGTTCCGGTAACTTTACGGGACAACTCTTTTACCTGCTGGTGCCAGCTCATTGTACTATCTATGTATAACCCAAGATTCTTAACAGTCAAGGAAAAAGGAATTATGTTGCCATTGTACCTTATTATCTAAAATATCTATCTAGAAAACGTGAACATGACATTTAAAATATTTTATAAAGTGTTAACTTATACTTATTCAGCACTATGTAACATTACCAAGTTCAAATTAACGTAATTAGAATCATAGTGTTGTCTAAAGCGAAAGTTTTCTTGTTATCACAACATTTAGCGTCCGTGAGGAATAAGAAGAGGGACGAAATTAGAGAACAGACATTACCCGTACTTCTGTGAAACGAACTAAACAATTTTAAAACTTAAGAGTGTTACATTTTAAAATGTTTTTAAAAAAAATCCTTATACTATTTTTCTTATGTTTTGTGGTAAATGCCACAGAAACGAGTTTTACTGAATCGAGAGGGAAAAAGAAAAAAATCGCTTTATTTAGTAAGTAAAAGTATATTTATCTTCATATGTAAAGAAATCATAAGTTTTAAAAATAATATTTGTTATTTTTATGTGTATATTTTATTTAAACTATCTTCCAGTCTACTTTGCGGACCTGGTCGTCAAGAAGATCTTTATCTTCAAGCTAGTATACGCTTTTATATTCTGGCTGGTCATCCACAAAGCGGGCTACTTCCTTACCTGGTTTGTCAGCTACCTCAAGGATGAGAAGAAACATTACCATCACGATCACCACGACCATTACATTCCTCACTATGATGATCATTATGGTCCATATCGAAAACACAATCACGGAATATTATAGTTGGTTGATTCATCTGGTTATAATTAAATTATTATACAATGTAATTGAACCCTTTTATACTTATAAATTATCTAATAATAAAGTTATTTATATTAAGCACCAAAGAGAAAGGAAAATTATTAAGGACTGATGATGGATGATTAAGGATTAACATGACGTACTGAGAGAGTAAACTTATGTGTTTACTGTTTAGAACAAGAATTACATCCGTGTGTACATTACGAAGATGGATTGTAAGCCTTCAGCTTGCATCGAAGCTTCGAAACATGAATATATTTACGAAGAGCGAATATTAAGCGTAAACAAATTTAATAGTGATGGATATTATTCAATTCATATTTTTGTTGATCAATATAATAGGTATTTTAGTGAAAATGGAAAGAAAATAACGCAAAAACTAAGATAACTTATCGCAGCAAATATATCTTTACTTATCTTTGACACTTGCGATATAGAAGACAAAATATTGTCTGAAACAATATATTTTATCTTATACTGTTTGTGTTCATCTTTGATCCGTTAAAACTCACAGGTGGTAGACCAAGTAATGTAATTTAAGTTACCAGGATTAAATTTCCGTAAATTTTCAGTACTCGTTCTGCGATATTTATTAATAAACATTGCCGGTACATTTATAAATCACTAGCATACAGGCGGTATAAAAATTATATAAACCGGAAATGGAAGATGAGACACGCCGCCATTTTGCGGCCTACCAGCATTAATTTGAATAACCTATACGAGTCGGGTGCCCACAACTAAGTAGTCAATATGCATAGAATTATTTGTAACTCTATGGTAATATGTTAAGATGATTAACGTCAAAAAATCATGTCAAAATATGATATCAAAATCCCATAGAGTTATTATACATTCTATGCAAAATCTACTTTATTGAAACTATCAATACTGTCATATGATATCTCAATTACCCATAAAATTATTATTAACTCTATGCTATTACCAGCCGAATATATCGTCGGTATTCAAAGACAAAATATTAGGAGATTGTTTTGAAAAATAAAACATTCATAGATTAGGAACAATACATTCATGGACATTGAATAAAAAAGGGAAGACATAAATAGGCCGAAAAATAATAAATGTGAATATTTCCGTCATTCAAGTTTCATTTATTTCAAAAAACAATATTTAATTGAAAACATATTTAATTCCAATTGTTTACGCTAATTATTTCTTGGGTATTTCAAAAATGTCCGATACCTAATACATACATACATACATTCAATTAAATAGTCTGTCGGTATGGAAATAAAAAATATGCTCAAGGCATGAAAATATAAATTGCAATAAAAAACATTTTTAAAACCTAGAACCTTTGTATATAGTGTTTTTGATGATTGGCTCGTTAGTTAGATAAATTTCAGAAGTAAAGGTATTTTTACTTTACCTCTGAAATTGTTCTAGCCATCAGTTGTTTTTTATTGAATGCGTAAAATCAAATCAAAATAAAGTGTAACCAAATTGTTTGACTATATATGTATTACTTGACTTTACATCGATGTATTATTTTACCCTTATTTTAATATTTAAATTTAAGTCTTCTTTGAAACTGTCTATAAACTAGTGTAACCATATTAAGCTAAAAGAAGCTTAAGCAAATTTTAAATGATAAATGAATTAATACGGGCAGGATTTAAAACTGCGAGTGCCAGTTGAGTGAGCCTCTAAAACTCTGAAAATTAACAAATAATATTCCAGGGAGAGGGTCAACCCTTCCTAATCTTTATGACTCTTTAAAAATAAAAAAACAGTTAAATAATTTAACTTGCTTTGTTTTGATTTAGTAAGATGTACTTTTATTTGTTTGTTATATATATTTTTGATATCAATTTTAAATATAGGCTTGTCGGAAGGGCATGGACTTGTAACAACATGTTCAATATCTTATTAGTTTATTTCGGTTGACACAATTATAAACAAAGTATAGCGTTTACTTTCTTATCTTGAAATAAAATATGTATTAAAAAATCTATAGAGTTACAGATATATTAATTTCAAACTTATAAAGTATATTAGAATACTATAAATATAGATTTACTCTTTTATCAAAATATTGAAAATAAATAACATTCACTTAAATAGAAAAAGTTTATCAAATGATAACAAAATCGTAGTAATAAAATAGGAAATTTATTATCATAACTATTAAGTCATAAAACTCAAGTACCTATGAACTTAACGTTTAATAACTTAGTTACCTATATGTCATATTTACAAATTATATTAAACAGAGTTAGTATTGTTCAAGGTCATCGCCTAAATGGACGAAAATCTAGTTATGACTTATGACCGTCGCACAACAGATAGAAAATTTTTGATGTTTGTGACATCTGTCATTTCAGTGAAATCATTTGTTTGGATTAACATAATTAAAAAGCATGTTAAGTTAAATTTTATGTTATAATTGCTGAAAATAAAACAACAATACTTTTAAAAATTGTACAATGTATAATCTAAAATCTATAATCCACGGTGCGGTCATCTGTTAATGGAATTAGCTATTTTCATTAGTTTTAATTACAAAAATTGAATTATTATTTTTTCTTGTAAGTAGAGCACCCATTTGCTGACTCTAGTAATTAGTTAATATCACAACAAATCTCATTAAAATTCGTTTTGTTATTTTGTTAGTTTAACTTAAATCAGTTTTTCTTTTTTTTTTTAAGGTATAGGTAGGTAATATACCAGGGCTCAAAAATATCCTATATTTTGGCTGGACTGGAGAAACAAGCTAAAGTAAAATCATATTTGCTAGTATTTTTTTTTGTGTATAGGATTCGTTCTGATTTCGTTGGATACATGTGAAGAAGTGACGGAAAACAGTTAAAGATAGTATAATTGTTTCAATTACTTCAATCAATAAATGAATGCTGCGTTTTACAAAGAATAAGTGCATATTTTTTAAATCGAATAGTAGATAAATGTTGACTTGATACATGATGGTTGACTTGATGATGATTACTAGGTACATTACAGCATGACGAGGCGTCACGGAAGTCAGCGTACCCAGACTCCTCAGAACAGGCTACATCATGCTTCGAAACGCTCAACATCCACTCTACGACATTTTTGTATTTAATCTTTCGTGAACCATGATGATTATTAAATATATATTTACCCGGATATGATCATGTTATACTTTCTTTACTTAAGTGTCGTTGAGGTAGAAGGGAGGGGGGGGGAGATTGGCAGAGAGGGTGTCGAAACCCTATAACCCTTGACGTATTTATATTGTGAGCAAATGTTTAGTTTTAGAAATATACCGATTCGAAGTTTCGCAAAACTAAACTAAAATGTAAGTAATTAAGACTTCTCTGACGTCTCCGGCGCTTCGGGATAGTCAGCCTCTTTAAACTTGCGAAACACTTTACTGAAACCCAAGCTCGCCTTCGCCACTTCGGCTTGTTGGTCGGCTTTCGGCGACCAGTCTCTGTCGCTACGGCTCCATTGAGTTTCAACACAGTGTTACAGCGGGTCTGAGAGGCTGCCCTTCTTCCGCGCCTCCGGATTTACAAAACACTCTTGGGATAGGGCAGACAAAACTACGTAGAGTCGAGATAGAAGAGTCGGTTTTGAAAAAAAATCTAAATTCTAAGCAAATTATTTATCCCCGGACACCATTTATATCGTGAGAACATTTTTAGTTTCAGAATTATACATACTGTTTTTAACGAAACTGAAACAGAATGATTCAAATCACAAATCTCACTTATCAAGTTGCCGGCTTTCGACATTCGGGAATCTAAAGCAACAAAGTTGTTACGAATTGTGTTTTTCTAGTTAAATTAAAATTAGATGAAATAAAAATAATATACATAATTGATAAATATATTGTATAGATGTGAAATGTTATTTAAACATTCTGTATTTGTGCTAATATTGGTGAAAATACGGTAATGTACTAGCACATAAAAAAACACTACGCGTTTTCTCGAGTTGAAAATAGAATTAAAATAAATGGCAGTTCAACCTTTTTCAAATGAGATCATTTCAAACCTAAAATCTAACGACACTAAAGGAAAGCCAACTCAACGATGGGGCTACATATAGTTTGTTGCTAAGGGTTGGCGCGCAGTTGTCAGGTTTTCCTTTGTGAATCGGATTTGGATTAATAATTTTCCACCATAAAAACAATGTAGCGAAGAATATATTCTTCATTTGGTTTGTTTTAAACGTCTTTTGATTATACTAGATATTAAATTAGAAAATTAAATGTTTTAAAAATAATTCATTTAACAGTCTACATTACAATCCTGCTCTTTATAGAGCTTTGGTTATATAATTCCGCCAAATTGTTATTGTTCTAGTTAAGTCTTGTTTAAAATTATATTTTTAGGTTGTTCAAGTATATTTACTATAATTATTTTTAACATTTAGTTTCGTGTACTACAAAATTATAAAATATTCTTATCTTAACATTAGCTCTGCATACTTACCACGGGGACTAAAACCAAGACTGGTTTTATTAAAGAGCTTTTAATGACACTTGTCACACCGGGACGCAAAGATAAGCTTCGTCTTTGAAATTAATATTTTCTACCGACTTCATCTTAGCACTCGAGAGCTTTAATAAAAGTAAAATAGATTATATCTTATTTAATATTAAAATTTTGAGATACTATGATTTATAATAATATTTTATGAATTCACAATTTTATGATAAAACTTACGTTTGTTACGTTAGTTTTATCATAAAATTGTATTTACAAAGATATGTAATATACCTAGGGCAGTTTATTGACATAGTCAGGTATTGTAAGGCCGTGAATAGAATTCAGTGTTATCATAACCGCAACTCAACTTCCATTTCGAAAGTAAATACGATAAACATCATTGCATTACCAACATTCAATTCTGAAAATAATAAATTGCGTTTGTTATTCTATAGATTGAGAAATTTGATTACATAATAAAGCAATATATTTGTATTTAATAGAAATTATAACTGCTGAACGTATTCTAATTGAATATCGATCCTATCGAGAAACTAGGAGGAAAATCTATTTGTTCATGACTGAACAGTTGAATTACTTCTCGTTTAATATCATTCGTTCTAGTTTTTTACCGTTTTTTAACTATATCTTATAATATTAATTTTATTACAGTGATCAAAAAGAATTTTTAATTATCTATAAAAATTAGCCTTTGGCCTTTTCAAACCTTCTCTAATGTTAGTGGTAGGCCCGGATACAAACCGGACCCCGGCACAAATGTAGGGTGTCCTCGGTTACACGTGTGGGGTCATTTCGATGATAAACCAGCCGGAAATCTCCTAACTCCCAACCAGTAACCCCATTTTTACGGAGGACCGAGCTGGACGAAACGTTTTCTCCTTACCATACGTCTGCGTCGGAGCAAGTCATACGAGGTGTCGTTCTCCCTCAATCGCAGAGGATTATCGCGGTACCGTACGGTGTTGATCACTGCGGCGACACTGCTAGCAAGTGACCCCCCCTGGGAGTTCCAGGTGGATGTCCACGCAGCAGTGTACTGGCACCAAGCTAATGCTCGGGCCAGGAGCGAAGCACCTGAGGTGTCTAAGATCAGGGCAGGAGCACAAAATGTCCCAATCCAACGGTGGAAATGTAAGTTGGAGTCGGGCACGGATGCTTCGGGGGGTATTTGCACAAGGTGGCGAGGAGAGTGGCGACGACGACGAGAGGCTACCAACAGTCAGTGCTACGCTGGTGGCGGACCGTATAGGGCTGTTGGGACTCAGGGTTTTGGTCACAAAAACTGAGGCCCTACTGTTTCATGGCCCTCGCCGGGGTCCTCCTCATCGGACATCCATCTCCGTCCAGGGTTCAGAGGTGGCGGTTAAGGGTCAGATGAGATATCTGAGTTTTAACCTGGACCGCAAGTTCGTGTTGAGCTACGCTCGCGTGCGGTCACGTATTTGTCTGTTAAAAGTTGCTCCGTAAAGTTTAAAGTCATTCATAAGTTTGGTCAAAGTGCTTAGATTTGCGTGATTTTGGTGTCCATCGATTGGGCTAAGTGCCAGTAAGGCGACAGTGAAAACCGCACCTTCCGGAGACAGTTCTAGTGAAAGTTATTGTAAATTAAGTGAAAATTTCAATTTTTTTTAAACTTTAAACGTGAACGCTGCGTAATTTAGATCGACAACCATATGTTTTAGAAGGTAGTTTTATAGTGCTTTTAAAGACGCTTCTTTTGATATCCAATTTAGATTTTAAAAACTTAAGAATAATTAGTTATTAAGGAAAAACTAAAAAGGGTGTTTTGTCTAAAACCATGTCTGTGTGTGTGAATGAAAATTAGGTTTTGTGAATTTGTAAGCCTTAAAAGGCCCTGCAAAACAAGCCCAAGGTTGTCAAAATCGGACAATTTTTGTGGACTCTAGAACGCAAACAAAAGGTACAATATATTCACCTATTTTCAAAAATTCCTAGGTCTAAATCTATATCGAGAAGCTACCCTAAAATTTATTAAATACAGTACAGAAACTATCCAACTAAGTGTACAAAAATACAGATTTTTTGGATTTTTTTGATTCAGATTTAGATATTTAATTCTAACTGGACCCCGGAGCTCCATAGTTTTGATAAACTTCAACAATTTTGCTATATAACATCGCATAGTGGAAAATTCCCAAGACGACGAAAGTAGTAAACAACTGACGTCACAGCCAACATCGAGCGGAGAGTCAGAACGGTAGAAACAGTGGTGCCCGGGCTCGAGCTCGAGCATCCACGAACACCCGAGCAGCAGCCTGACCAACTGGCAACTTGAGCCACCGAGACCGTCTATACTGACGACCCCATACACCGATCGCAGCTCTGAAATTCCCACTTACGTCACACCGTGAGCCCACCATTATTGTAATACCTATATAGAATATAGAACATAAGCTTAAACACACTAGAAGAACAGCATAACAGACACCATACACGTGCACCAAATAAATATTAACAAACTAGAAAACTTATTAAACCCCAACACAGTCTCCGACCCATCCAAATCGGAGGTACACAAGTGCACGAACTTTTATATAAAAAAAAATGAATAAAAAAAACCTGGACCGCAGGTGTCGTTTTGGGGCCCACTTCTTCTCGTTGGCCTCGTTAGTTGGACAACCAACTGTTGCCCTCATCGCCTTAATGGGATGCCACGGGTTCGCTTGCGTATTCACCCTGACATCTCGGTGGTACCCCCCAAATGAGGGTGCCTCGAGCAACTTAGGCACCCTCACGACGTAGACAGATAGTAGGTGAGAGGGGTCATCCTCCCTACCGAGCACGGCAGAAAGATATCCTCTCCAAAGGACACTGAAAGCGTTTGCCGCTGTGGATTCCATGGAGGTGTCAAACGTGTGGAGCGCCGTATCCTATGGTGCCCCACACTTATGACAGACTGGGGTGGCTTTCTGTCTAGCGATTTGGTGCAAGAAATTATTCCGAAACATCCGTGTTGCCGGTATCGCCGCCTCACTCATCGTCGGAGGACCGGTCTAACTGCGTCCACCGTCCACTGCCTGGAGACAGGTGGAGTCAGATCTTTACACTACTGATGCAGCAGAGTATCCTGCGCCTCCGCTCCTATTTGTGCGACCTCCTTCTGAGTCGGGGGCTCCCAATGGGGCTTCCTATCCGCCAAAAAGTGAAAAACTTCGGCGGGGACCGCCGCCTACAGCTCCCAAAGGACATCTCCGGCCACGCATACCGATGAGACCGTTCGGTATCCACGGATCGCTCTTGTAGCGATGACCCACTGTGTACGTCACAGCAGGGTCTTGTTGGCACGACTTAGGGTGTCCACCCAGTCCGGTGCTCCATAAATGGCCATACTCCGGATGACTCAAGAGTACAGACAACAGCATTTGGAGTTAGGGCAACCCACGTTCGGCAGGAACCTACGTAATGATTAGGCGGCGGCTCTCACGACTCTCGGGGCCAGCCCGGCTAAGTGGGCCTTGAATTTCCACCTTCAGTTCAGGGTGAGACAAGATATTTCATCTGGGTCCCGACCTGGACCAGGACTCCATTGAACGTAACCCGGGTACCTGGAGGAGGTCCCCCGAGGCCCATAGAAAAATAGGGCCTCGGTCTTATGAAGGGCTCCAAACTCAAAGCGCTTATACGGCCTACCAAGAATGCCGTCCTGCCCGCGGCTGACCGCAACACCTCCTGAAGATTCCTCCCCTTGTAGTGAAGATTCCTCCCCTTGTAGTCGTAGTCGACTAGGGTGACATCTGCTTATCATGCCACTGGCACGCTCGTAGGAAGCGCCTCGCCCTGAATCCGTATTGGGCCTCTGAAAGCCCAGCCCCAGTTCCCTTCAGGTGCTGGACAACACGGGAAGTCCCTACTCTCTCGAGCAGTTTGCCCGTGTCATCCAGCAAGACGATAGACCTGTATGCGGAGGGCCATCCAATAGGTCGCACAGTCCAGTTCCATTTTGCAGTCGCAGGATTGCACCTGCGTCCACACATTACGTGGGGTAAAAGGCCTGCCTTCTTCAACTACGTATCTTAACTTCATACTATTTATCTATAATTGTAATAAGTAAATATTTCAGACTAAATATATAATAGAGGTAAATGTTAATTAGGCATTGGATAATTTCAGAATTATGACCAGATAATTAAACATAGTTGTTGTTAATAACACATTAGTCGTCAATTTCACAGTCTAATTAATCTCTATAATTAAATACATATAATAACATAGCAACTATTCCATAAATTTAGTAGGTATATTGTACTTATAACAAGAAACATTTAAATATATTAGTCTCTAAATTAATTTTATTCCACAATATATCTTATTTAAAATTCATATCAAATTGGTTTACATATACTCATTCTTTATATCCACGGTTCCAGGGCTATTTGGTCTAAGTGATTTTTTTGCGAAATAGAGTTAGGTGTGTATATATGTTTGGAATTAGCGTTTTTACAGTTTCACATTTTTATGAACAATCTTTTTTATTACATTGAGAAGTAGTAAGAGATAGTCGCTTGAAACATTCAAACTTTTTCATTCAATATTTGTATGTTGGCAGTAGCGGATTTAGGTTTGAGGACGCCCTAGGCCCGAGATGATATGGCGCCCTTTATCTTTTGTAACAGTATATATATATATGTATATTGTATATACCTGATTGCCTGTTTAATTATTTTAACAAAGAAATTCTACCCTCAAAATGGTACTATGTTTCGATAGTAAGAGTGCAATAAAATAAGCTTTAAAATTTGGTCTTGCAGTTTACAGAAAACCCAATCGATTTTAAATTTTAGTCATCTTAAAAATTTTGGCGCCCCTCAAAATTTGCCGCCCTAGGCCCGGGCCTCACGGGCCTAAGCCTAAATCCGCTACTGTATGTTGGAACATGGAAACATGCTATTTTAGTCTAGATAATGAAAATACTACATTATACATTGTTTTATTTTTCATATTGGTGAAGTTATCTCTGGAAGTGAAGATTTCTATCTTCCTACCTATCTACTTGTTGTAAATTAATAAAAACAATTTTCGTTGCTACTAAAATGACATAAAGGTTATTTTTTATTTGTTTGGGAGTTTGCTTCTTATAATAACAATTAGATTTACTAAAACTTGGCTGGTTTTATTATAAAAAACACTCAAATCCCAAGACTTTTCCACAACAGTTTACAACAATGGTGGGTACAAGAAAAAGAGTATTTTTTGGGTTTCTTTAATGCTAATCGTCCTATGCATTGCTTATACAGGGTTATTTTTAATTAGTTGACTAGGTCTTGCAGGCAGCCTCTCTACATCAATCCCAAAAACATTTGTTCTACGACTTTTTACCAATCTTGACAAACAACACAAAAAAACGAAAAAAAAATTGCTTTCTCTTTAACTAATTACTCTGTATGTAAGAAGTACTTAAAAGGTCAACGCTCGGGCGCCGTACCGATGCTTAGAGTTAATGCCAGTTCAGAGACAACAAATAAAGTTTGTATGGGAAAATTTAAATTTTAAAAACTACTCATTTTAAAAAGTTGTAGAATTTTTTTTTTTTGGGATTGATGTAAAGAGGCTGCTTGCAAGAGGTGGTCAACTGATTACAAATAACTCTGTATTCTAATTTGGTATATCTTTACCCGTTACTTCAGCCTATTTGACCCATTCAATCTATTGTCAGACTTGTAATATGAATCAATTAACCATGATGTTCTGTTTTATTTTTATATCATCACTTAAACTAATGTGCTTTCAGCTATAAAATAATCATAGGGGATCCGAACGTTTTGCCTTAAGCCATAAAACAAAGCATTAATTATATTTTGGGTTTTGAGATACCCATGTTTTAGAAAATACCTCTTGTATTGTTTTGATATTTTGTCAGATACTGAAGTAAGTTTTATAATTGTTTTAAAATTCCTCCACTCTTTATTTAAGAATGGGTTAGGAGTTTTCGTTTTTTTTCGACAACGGTCATCAACGTTTTTTCTATAACGACAATCATTGCCAATATTGTTTTATCGACGCTTGTATTCAAAAAGCAATTATAAACTTATTTTATCATTGGCCTTATTAGATAGGTATTTCGACGTAGTATAATGTGCGTTGTTTATTGTCTTATATTATTTGAGAAGAATTGTAAGTTCGTAACTGTTTTAAAGTTTGTATTGATCATATTAATGATTTAGACCTACTACTATAAAGAATTGCAAAAGTTGCAATTATGAACAAGGAAAAAGGATAAAAGAAAATTCTGGACTGGAATATACTCTTTGGACCCAAATGTTTTTCTCCGATCAAGACTTTTTTTCATCATCATCATGATTAGCTCAAAACACAGACAAACATTTGTAATGATGATGTGTTTGTAATTTATATATATGTTTCCCTTACAAAAATAATATTAAATTTAATAGTTGTAAGTCCTGGGTTACTGAAGAAATATTAAACCTCAAATCGTTACTTTATATAATGATGTCTTTTAAAACTAAATTTCCTTTTAACAAATTATTACAAAAAAAAAATGTTTCTCTGAACTATATACGATTAAGTTAACTCAACAGAGAACTTTCTTTTACAATAAGATGTATGTACACCGCAATATAGTAAACCGTGAACCTGGAAAAACTAATAAACCAAGGCAAGACTTCCTAGATGTGATTAAGAAAACGGATGGAAACCGTTACGAATGTAATTTGGATATCGTTAATTACTTGAACTATCAGTTTATAAACGCAGCGTCCGAGTGCGGTGTCCGGTCACCCAATGTCGATAGTTCAAGTAATAAATTAGTTAAAACACGTATCTGCTCGAAAAGGTCCTTGCGTCTATGTTATTTTACTGTCTCGGAAATACTCACAATAATAAAAAACAAAATTGCGAACAAGTCTACGAAAGACATTTATGACATCTCGACCAAAACATTAGCATCCATTGCTCCCTTTGTAAGTGTTCCGCTCCAAGTATTATTTAATAGATGCATACGGGAAGGTGTTTATCCAAGATCATTAAAAGACGTCCGTATATAAAGGGAAGGGTAACAAAGCAGACCCTCAGTGTTATCGTCCACAATATCCATAATACCTGCTTTAGCCAAAATCATAGAAAATGGCTTGGCCTCGCCATTAACTGATTTTTTTTTGCTTAAATAAATGCGCTGTCGGATCGTCAATATGCATTTCGCACGGGACACTCAGCAATGGGACTGGTGCGCGATGTTATTCAAAAGGTATTGACAACTCGCGATAGGAAACAAGAAGTCGCGATATTATTTTGTGACCTCTCGAAAGCATTCGATACGGCAGATCTTAAAAATGAAATTTAGTTACTACGAAATAGACGGTCCTACCTTAAGCCTCCTAATAGACTTTTTGAGTGAACGAAAACAGACTGTTGTCGGTAAGGCCGGTTCTCTGAGATCAATTAGCCTAATTCCTAGCAGCGGTATTCCGCAAGGATCATCTTTGTCGAACCTTGCCTTTACAATCTTACTCAACGAGATCGTTAAATAAGTTGATAGTTGAATAAATAAAAAACGAGATCGTCGAAAGGGGGAGATCCCCCTTAGTATAGAAGGTATAGAGGTGTTTATGTATGCTGATGATATTGCTATGGTCATCTCCGCTCCGATAATAGATGACTTAGAAAAAGAAATCATCAAAACAGCTAAGTTGACTTTTGAATGGTTTCGGATAAATGGCCTTCCTCTTAACATCAAAAAGACAGTTTTCATGAAAATAAATGTGGCTGGTCGAGAATGTCGACCGCTATCTGTTCCGTTCAGTTCAGTTCAGTTCAGACCGTTCAGTATCAAAAAATTCAACAAGTTAGGGTAGCAACCTTTCTAGGCTTGCAGATTGATGACGGTCTTAAGTGGGAAACACACATCATTGGCTTATCTTATCAATATAAGTTGTGTTGTAAACTCTCCACGGCGTGCTTCGCACTAAAACGTGTTGCATCTACCTTATCAAAAGAAGCATCTCGCGCGTGCTACTTTGCATCTATACTAAGTCTATTGCAATACGGGATCGATATTTGGGGTCGAGGTGCAGACTGGGAACATGTCTTTAGAATTCAAAAGCGAGCAATTCGAACATTAGCTCAGATTTCATAAGAAACTTCAGCCCGGTCTTACTTTAAGAAACTGGGTATACTAACACTACCGAGTTTACTTATCTTGAATGTAGCAATTTACGTCATGAAACACAGATATGAGTTTGAGAGTAGAGGTGATGGGCAGAAGTATAATCTACTGATGTCGAAATCTTACCGGCTTGTTAAAGCTTCGAAATCTACTTTGGGTATGGGTTCCGAAGTCTTTTACAGAATCCCTTAATCTATTAAGAACGCATTGAGTTTTAACTCATTCAAACACAAATTTAAACTATGGCTTGTCGAGGAGTCTTTTTAGCTACAATGAATTTTTAAATATAAAATTTGACTAAATATATAACATCATTTTAAATTGACATTCAGGTAATACGAGAGATTGAATAATCTTTATTATAAAAATTAAAAAAAATCTTTATCTTTAATTAATTTATAAAATTTTGACATAATATAATGAATAATATTCTTGACATGTATACAATTTAAAATTACAATGTATAAGGTTGATCACACATGCCACGGTGAGTGCGAAAGCGATCCCGTGGCGTCCCATTGCAGCGATGAGGGCGGCCGTTGGTTTTTCAGTGGGGGGCCTGAAAAATGGTAGCGTTTTCTATGCTGCCGGGTGCCGCACATACCACCCGGCCACCGCCTTCCTGGCCGGTGTGACGATGCGAAAACGCATTTTTGCAAAAAAAGGTTGATCAGACATACATTTTCGAAATGTATCATTGATTATTGGAACGTAGATCCTTATTGCCTTTAATTGTTTTTTTCTTTATGATTTCATCAAGTCCATTAACTTTAACTAGTTTAAGATTACTATAGATTCTGCGATAATGGAATGTCGCTGGTACTTATAGTACAAGTTATCTTTTTTACCAGCTGACAATAATATTAGTGGAAATCTTAATCTTAAACATATTTTTTTTCTGTTTATATTGAAGTGTATCATTCCGTGGAATTTATATATCCAGGCCTAGGACTATGATACTAGGCGTTGAACTTGTTGGAATGTTTTTTAAGAGCAGTAGTAAGACGAATAAGGTTTGTTTTGCGGTTAACGAAATTCTTGTGTCAGAGTATGTGTGATTGTGTTCTTCTGGGGCTTAAACTGAATAAGGTTTAATTTACCGCCACCATTTACCGACTCATTGGTCAAGTGGTTAGCGCAGACGCCTTACGTATAGCCAATGACCTCAAATGACCTCAGGTTCAATTCCCGACAAGGACAAGCATGTATGTGATGAACTGAGATGTCTGGGTTTGCCCGTTTATCAAGTATATTATCAGTATTTATAATGTGTATTTCTATGTATTTGTATCGTTGCATAACACCCTTACCACAAACAAATAATTTGATTACTAAGGGGTTAGATCGATGAGTATAATAAATATTAATAATTTGTCCTGTTATATTATTATTAGAAAAAAATATGGTTGCCTGTAAAGTCGGTTTTACGGGCGAAGATTTACGTGACCCCGTCTTTTTCTCGGTAGAATATTTATTGATATGAATATTATTAAATTGCACAATATTTTAATAATTTGGGTGATTTTGTTGAGGATAGGACGATAAAGACGTTGTCACGTAAAATCATTTTATATATTATTTATTTTATATTATATTATTGATGTTATTATTTTTTACAAAATTTATTTACAGACTTTTTCGATACATCAATTAGTTGCGGAGATATCGATCATTGAAGTTATTGTTTGCTACCAGTATTTTATATATTAATTTTTTTCAGTTATAAAAAAATACTATTTCCAATTGTGTCTACCAAGTATGGTCACATGTACAGCTCTCTTAAGTTAGCGGGAGAAGTATTTTTTTTTTCAATTTTTTTTTGCTAATTCGATTGTTCGTCGTTTGTTCTTGATTGTTCGATTAAATTTAGCGTTTGTTCGATAAGGACTTTTTTTAAAATAATTATTCAAAATTTTATTTGAACCTGGCTCTTTATATTCAATTGTCTGTACTTTTTTTATTTTTTTAAATCAATTTTGATGAGTTTTTGTTTGTTCGATTAAAAAGAACGTTTGTTCGATCGTATTTTTTTATTATCATTTTTTTAATATCATTACACCCACGCTCCTGCACATATTCAAATAAATATTTGCCAAGAAAATATATTTGCTATTCAAACGCTAAAGGAGTTCCAGTACATGGACGGTATTTGAAAAGCAAATATATTTATTATTGTTATTTATCATTCTTATAAAACTATTGATTAGGATTTATTTATAAATAACTAATTGTTTTAACATCCTTAAAATGAATATTTTATATTTTTGTTGATTGACTATTTCGATATATTATCACAACTACGTAAACAAACTCAGGTTCTTATTTACTGAATGTTTTCGTGATACTCTGAAGTATATAAATTCTATTATTTATTATATATTTATCTGATGTATTTATGCGAGATAAAATTTGTCTTACTTTTTTTATTTTACTTCTCCCCGCTAACTTAAGAGAGCTCACATGTACTGGCCTACATATTAAATAATAATAAGTACAGATAATATTATGTGACGTCACTTCTGATTTTATATATTTTAAAATTTTTAATTTTAAAGAATTAATTTGAAAATCAAAACACTTATTCAGATCGAAGGTTCAAATTTTTGCTAAATAAATTTGAAATTAATTAAAATTTGTAATTGTAAATAATGAAGTTGAAAATTAAAACATTTACTTAAATTAGATGTTAAAATTCTTGCTCAACACATTTTAAATCAAGTTTTCTTATATCTGCCACTTTTTCTTAATATTTGTAATTTTAAAGAATCAATTTGAAAATCAAAACATTGCTCGGCGGACCGATCATGTTTGAGTGGGAGAGAGACGCAAGGCATTCTATGTGTGTGTGACTCATCGTTACGTTACCGGGCGTTACACTTTTTCATAAGTGACTCCCAGTATAACCTAATTTAAGACGTTGACACGTCAAAAGCGTTCGTCTCGATTCCCATAGTTGTCGGGGCTCGTAGGATTTCTCGCGCAGCAAGAGGTGGAATTGACCAGCCTTAGCCGATGAAATCACGCGAGAAGTGAGCGGCCCACAGCTCCTGAACCTTTCACTGAGAAAAGGTAGCTTGGGGGTCGCGATTGGACTTGTCTATGACTGACAGCCTTGCGAGCTTATTAGTCGTACTATAATGCCATTGGTAAACCTTGCCACAAGAATAGCGGTGGGTCAATCTTTATGGCCGAGAAGATTGGTGAGGTTGAGATGCTATAAACATAATCATTAGGACTGAAGGAGGCGAGGGAAGTTTCTCAACGTAAGCCATGTGCTTGCGGTTTATGATACTCTCCATTATTTTGTAGAGCAGAGAGGTAATTGCAATAGGCCTTTAATTAGAATGGTTACATTTGTCGGTCTTTCATGACTTCAGGAATATGCCTTTTAAATAAGAGTGCCGAAATAAATTCGTTAGCGAGGCATTGACTTCTAGCGAATCAGTTAATTTCAGGACCACGTATTTGGAACACAATTAGAAAAATGATACCCGGTTTGCTCTACTTATGAATGTTCCAGTAAAGTAGAACTCGTATGAACACCATGTACAACCCTGAGCTCCGACACCGCGAGAACGAAGGCGGTGGCTTTCCGTTATCGTCCACATTGACTGTGGACTGTGGTTCGAGGCAAAAAAAGTGTTCAGAAGATCGGATTTTTCTTTTGTCATGTCAGCCAGGAAGTCATTCCTATTGAGAGCGCCCAAAACTTTAGTGTCACGGGCAGAAAACTTGCCAGCTGTTTACCAATACGACATACTTGGACTCTAGCGATGTGCCTCTTGAAGTCTCTAGGCGTGGTTGTATTTTTCTTTATTAGACTATAATTTGGATCCTGGGTAAGTAGCGCCTCAGCCCAAAAACGATACGCCTTTCGTTTGCAACTAGCCAAATGTGCCAATGGTGTCCATCTATGATGTCAAAGTGCTGAGCGCTGGATATAATATTTCGGAACGTTTCACCAGTATGGCGTAAATTTTTGATATTATCATCACTGGTCATTATACTAGTATGTACTTCGGAACACAGCTTTTATTTCGGAACCAATGGCCGTGTTCCGAAATACAAACCAACATACTGGCCAGGGCTAATGACGTCATAACACCCACGCCATATTGCACTGGTGTCGGTGTCGATTGGCGTCGATTTTTGACGTCATCAGCACTGGCCAGTATACTGGTTTGTATTTCGGAACACGGCCAATATTTTTTAAGTTGTCATTTTTCACTTTGTCAATGTCAATTGCAAGTGTCGATTGTCGATTTGTATCTGTTTATGGATATTGGATTATGGGTTGTTTACTTTTAAATGTTTACACTTTACTGTATATTGTTAATACATAGCCGGTGTTAGATGTTTTATCATTAAATACCTATTCATCCTGAAGACTTCTTGTTGAACACAACAAGAAGTCTTCAGGATGAATGTACGCATACTACTAATATTGTAATAAACAAATTTTCAAGCATAAACTTCACAAACTCACTTAGTATATTTAGTGCTTGAACATTTTTATTCTTGGTATAATTTAATTATGTAACATGAATCTTATTTCTCAGTTATATATTTTTTTAATTCTAGATAACGCTCTTCATGATCGCATTTATATTAAAAGTAGGAAAAGGCACCATGACGACCACTTTTATGTCAAATTTACAAGATATTCAACCTGGAAGTCGAGTCTGGAAGTTAAGTAGTTTAAAGATAAAATAATTTTAGTTTACAAATATAAACATAATATATTCAAAAAATGATGCTTTATGACTGTAATATCTTGTGTATTAAAAGTGCTTAAAAAATAATTAAGACAAATAAATTAATTTAAAAAGAATGACGTATCTGGACATTGCAATAAGCAATAAAACATCTATAGGTATATTAACTTTATGCATTGTTGGAGTCTAGAGTAGTGAATATATATGTATGAAGTAAATAATATTTCTTTTCCTAATAAGACTTGTAAATAAAATAAAAACAATTTCGCATTGCAAAAAAAACAGCAAAAAAGCAATAATGTAAATAAATTGCTATAAATTAATTATATTTTAATGTCTCTATTCCCGGTTATCATTTGCCATAAGCTCTGAAGTTAAAGACATCTTCTTCCATAAACAAGAAAAAAGATAATTATTTGATAAATATATAAATATTTTATTATACCTATTTTGATGTTTAATTATGCCACACTAAGAAAGACAGGTAAATTATTCTTACTTCTATGCCTTTAAATATTTTACTCACTTTTATACTTTTTTGTTTGTATTGCAGATATAACACCTCCCACAAGTTTGATGACTCCTAAAAATAATAAATCACTTCATAGATGAGAGCAAAAGAGTTCATCACAGCTGAGCATCACATAGATGAGAGAGAATCACAGTATCATAAATACTCTGTGAATTCAGAAACTCAAAAGGTATTAAAACTTTGCCAGAAAGGCAGTAATGTTACCCTAGAAAGAAAAGTATGATAAAGTTGTTCTAAATTTAAATTCAGTTGAAAAAAAAACTTCACATCACACTTAATAACTGATGACCAAAATATTATTGCCCTTGCCACTATTAAAAGCCCAAGGAGTAATATATTTGAGAAGAATATTTTTTCTTTATCTCTGTTAGGATATTTAACAAAATGGTTTACATGTAAATGCTAAATACTACACAGGAATTGTTTGTTTGTATATTTTGCTCCCATTTTTTTGTCTGGCAAATGTTCAAAAATGTATAAAGGTGTGTCTGTGTTGCATAAGGACATAAGGATGTTAACTTCTAAAATTTTACCTTTCAAATACACCTCTTAATGTTTGTTGATTCCAGGGCTTATTTATGGATGATCAATAAATATATCCATTGTAATGCAAAGATATCTAAAGTCAGGAACATTTTGAATTACTATAAAATTGACTGCAAAACACTGCAATGTTTATTATACCAACTTAATGACAAATATCATGTAAGTAAAATGTCAATTTCATGTAAGTAAAAGTGACTTATGTACCAATTAAAGTATTTTTGTAATAAAATCACCTGTATTATATATATTATGTAACATCCCGGAATGTTAAGTGTTTGGCATATGTTTAAATGAAATTCAGAAGTATGTTTCATTTCTTAAGTGTAAGAAATCTTTTGATGTATATTTTAGTTGCACTCTTCATATCTCCAACATACTAAGCTGGTGACCATAATTGATCCTCCGCCAGATAATGGGTTCTAAGTTATTTATCTTTAAACATACTGCAGCTAATTATATCATTCATCAAAATATCACATATCATCATCATATCATATCATTCTGTACTTAAATCCTTTAAAATGTGGGTAGATAGGTAGGTACCTTTATCAAGGATTGGAATTTAGGGAAGTATTTTTCTCCCGACTTTTGTTTCTTGAATGCTTGCATTATTGTTTCTTACAAATCTATTAAAACTGTTTTTCCAGTAGCTATTCCATTCGAAATTACTGGAATTGGCAGACAGCTTAAGTTATAGAGTGCGTCGAAACATTTCTTCAAGTTAGTGAGGTTAACCATTGAAATTAATAATTTAACTTATCGAGCTTGTATATTTTAACTTATAGAGAGGAGGGAACTAATTATTTTTTGAAGTGACCGAGGTTTTACTCTATCGAAGTTCTACTATATTTACCTATAACTTACTTCTTTTCTTAATAAGCTTTTATCGCCATTGTTTTTGTTTTGTTTTTTTACAAACAGAAAACAACAGAAGATAATTTCATTATATATCATCTATCTATCGATCAATCGATCGATAATATATAGGTAATATTATTACCTGCCAGCCTTCCCTCCCGTAGTAGCACGTCAGGAATGATTCTCAAACTCACGGAAGAAGAGAAATCCGATCTTCATTGCAATCTTTTTGTCTCAAACTCGACTATGAACAATGGAACATGGAACCACACCGCCTACCATTCATCCTTACGAAGAATCTTTAATTATATTGAACGACAATAAGTAATAAACAATTAAATATATAATTTCCACCACATCTTAATTTTATCCATTTCAGAAAAACTACAGTTCATTTTACTTACCTAGTAAGATTTTACGAGGATAATTAGTGCAATTAAGATAATTATAAAACAGTTAAGGCTTCAAAATGTTGCTTGATGTCGCTTGTTGCATCATCATTTCAAGGAATTGTCTAGTAGTATTCTTAGATATTTTCATTTATCAATCCGCCTATATATTAACAAATAAAAAAAAAAACAATCGTCCCTATTGTTGATAAGTTTTTTTTATAATTCCTTACAATGCTATGAAAAGCAAGGCAATAAAGGGTGGGACAAAAATATTCTTAGCATTTCATAGAAAATGTAAGGACATTTTTTTCTAAACTTTATTTAAATTTATTTATAGTATTTAGGTATGTTCCATTGCTAGATAACTTTTTGACTTTTGTAGGTAGTGACATAATCCCGTTGCTGTAGAAATTTTAGGACTTCTCATAAATAAAAACAAGACAAGTATTTTTAGTAGTCCTCTCTTGATGTTTACCTGAAAGAGCTTTAAAAAAATCTGTAAAGACCGAAACAGGTAGAAATCTGAAGGTGCAAGGTCAGGGCTATACGGCGGATGCATTAATAAGTACTGCCCAGCGAAAGTCTTAGTTTTTGCCGAGTGGCTAAATATATGTGTGGTTTAGCGTTGTCGTGATGAAAAACCCTATTGATCAATTGCGGCTGTTTTCTTTCAAGATCTTGCTTTAGTCTCATCAGCTGTGGGCAGTATTGGTCCGAATGGATGGTTCTACCTTTAAATAAAAGCTCATAATGAATAATGCTCCTCTAATCCTACCGTACACACATCACCAGCATTGCGAGTTAACTCGTGTTTTGCCACGGTCTGTGAAGCCTAACCGACCTTTGTCGCACATTCTTATCGTATGTGGTCCATTTTTCATCACCAGTTATCAAGCTCTTAAAAACGGGTCGGTTTCGATACGATTCTGTAAAGAATCACAAATGAGTACACGGTTCATTAAGTTCCTTTCAGTCATCTTGTGTGGCACCTAAATATCGAGCTATTTTGTGTACCCAGTTTTTCTTAATGGGTCAAAATTGCTTTGTGCTCTATCTCTAGTTCTTCAACTAGTCGTAACTAGGTATTGACATGCCGATCATAATCTAATTTTTCAAAAAATTACCGTTTTATTTTTAACTAGCTGTTGCCCGCGGCTCCGCCCGCGTGTAGGTCGCTTTTCGAGTAATCTGTGGACACTACAATTATCCAGACCTATAATAGACTTATAGTTAATTCTATAGTATCCTATTCCCGTGGAAATTTTATATATATAGGCATTACATTGCAACGATATCAAACTGAAAATAATAACATACATCCACATCACACACACACGACCAGGACATTATTCAGATATACGTATTAAAGCATATGGATTCGAAATATTATGTTTTTGAGACATTAATATTAGAATATTCAAGTTTTAGTAGTCATCCCTATTTTTTTGAAAATGAAACATAAATAGTTCAGCTTGCCAACGGTGAAAGAATTATTGAAATCGGTCCAGTAGTTTCGGAGCCTATTCATTTCAAACATACAAAAAAATAATCAAACCTTTCCTCTTTATAATATTAGTATAGAAGTATAGATATAGACAAGGCGACCAGAACGAAATAACAATATCAAAACGTATAGTGTAATCTTCATTCTTTAGCTCCAAAAACTTCGTAAAATAGACACCATCGTCAGAGCACGTGCAACGATCTCCCGACGCAACGACTTCAATAAGTAGGTACTTAATAATATATTTTTTTTATAATTTTTAGAAGTCTGTTTGTATCGAGGTTTTTTTTATTTTTTCTTTTTTATTACAAGTTTATACATACTATATGCGAAGTCTTACCGACCTATTATGTAATGCGGACAAAGACAGGCAAGCTGTTATTCCATAAATATACATGGAGGAGGTTCAGGATCGGAGTTCTTCACACATTTAAGTTTCTAGGCTAGAAAATAATTTGAAATAAAAACATGCAATTGCGTCATAAGTAGGAGCATATCGCAGGCTATATCAGTCGGAGGCAAAGTCAGTTTTAAATCCAGCAATACTCTAGTCACTAGTGCATCCTCTGATATTGCCTAGAAAAAGACCTGTGGACCATTGCGTTAAATCTATACAATTATGATCTTTATTTTGATGTCTAATTTTGTATTTTTAACATCAATGACCACAACGTCAGAGTCACCGCAAACCCCATCCTCCGTTTTAAATAGAAAACTAAAAAAATACAATTAGAAGTATAAAAACAGGAATATTTATATTTCTTTTTATTTTTATAAAATCGATGTTGTTTTATAAACGTACAATAATAAAAATGTAATAATACTTATGTCTAAAATCCTTACATTGTAAAATATTCGAGTATTTATCATTCTTTTACGAATTAGGTAACTGTATTTGATTCCATACTTTCAAATATGATTATCATCCCTAGTTACTTTAATCGGAATTTGCCCGACTATTTTCGAACCCCGAATGGGTTTGAAACTAGTCGGCCAAATTCCGATTAAAAATTACATGGTTACAGCCGGTTAAAGCTTAAATACAAAAATCCTAGTTACTGTTTAAATCATACATAAAATTCCATGATCAATACTTTAAAGTGTTTTTTTTAAATGCTAACACAATTATTATAGAAAATAATTCACATATAAGTATATAATAAAAGTATTATTAAAATATATTTCTTTAAATTGTCTCACAGCAATAAGCATTGAGATTGGACAACGCCTTAACAAGTATTTATTCTATTTTTCGTATTTTTTAGGGTTCTGTTACCCAAAGGTTAATAACCCATTTACTAAGACATCGCTGTGCGTATGTTTGTTTCCAGGCTGTATCTCATGAACCTTTATTTATAAACAGAAATGTTCACAGATAATGTATTTCTGTTCCAAAAACACAATGAAATATATATTACATCTTACTTTACTTACTTTTTATGAAACTAAACTAAACATTTTATATAAAGTAACTTGTAGTGAATTATTGATGTTTCAACATACACCTAACACCTCTAACGTCGCAAATCTGAAATGTGGATTTATAAGTTATATCTAAGATTCACTGACGCCGTATTTAGGAAATCAGAACCCTACAAGGCTTCAATATGATTTAGAAGTCTATAAAGCACTTTGGTTTTTTAAATAACATATACATTTTTTTATTTAATTTAAATAGATATAAATTTTTCAAAACTGTTTTAGTTTAAATGAATTTAAATTTGTATATGGTATGAGATTCGGTGATAAATTAAAGAAAAACATGCATTACGGTTTTTGAAAATTCCAACTCTAAGAGATGGAGGTTAGTTTGATACTTTGTTAATTTTCAAGACAGGTTGACTGGTATATATACAAGTACAACCGATTCTTTTTATATAATCAAGAAGCAAATGCACGTCGCCGCGTGTCAGGAAGGCTATTCCTCAGTTTTATGGCATGTACTGTAAAGGATTTAGACATGAGACCAGTATGGAGTGACGGGGTAAATAAACTAAGGTTTGTTGAAGAACCATCTTGGGGGACACCAGATACCAAGCTGCACCACATAGACAATGTAGACAACCTGTTGGCGATCCCGAAAGTAAGAGAAGAACCAGTTTAGCTTCTTGGAAGAAACATTAAGATGTCTTAAAAGCGCAAGTAATAAGTCGTGACTAACAGTATTAAAAGCGCTAGAAAAATCAATAAGAACTAATACAGTTGATTGAGCACGCTCCATCGCTTCTCGAACTTCTTCGATTACTTTGAGAATAGCTGTGGCAGCGCTGTGACCCAGACGAATGTCAGACTAATAACTACTTAGAAGATTGCTCTTTAATATGTAGTTAGAAAATTGTTTGTGAACAATTGCTTCAAGGACTTTAGATAGGTGTGGCTAAATGGGAATACCTACCGCATTGCCTTTAACGCTTGAAACAGATTTTACACTTTCATCATTTAAAGACGAGATGACCACCAAATCGAAAAATCTAATAAAATAAAGACTTTTTTATTCGATTTTTCAATTTGGAACACAATAACTAATCATATCTATCACAAGTAACTCTAATTTCGAAATTATAATGCGTTAAGATTGGAAACAGGCGCGGGCGTCGGCGCCTGGGGCGCGCCAGGCGGCGGTGGAGGCACGGCTAGAAGCAGCTTGTCCCAAAAGTGCGGGTCGTCCCAGCGCAGGTAAGTGACGGCGGCGAGGTAGGCGGCCAGCTCGGGCGCGGCGGCGGCGCGCGGCGTCTCCATTCCCGGCAACAGCACTGCTAGCAGACGGGCTCTACCCTCGCGGAGCGCCGCACCGTAAGCCTCTCGCAGCTCTGCGCGCGCCCACGTGCTGGCCAGAAAGCTCTCTGACACTAGCGCCACTGTGCGCCGACTGCGTCGCACCGAAGACGCGATCTGAGCCGGAATCCACTCGCCCGGGGTCCAGTCACGCTCGTGAAGGCACAGGCGGCGCGCGCTTGGCCCGCGCTCCAGTCGCTCCGCCAGCCGCGCCGCGTACTCGGCGTCGTGGTGCGAAAAAGACACGAATGCGTCGTAATCGCGCGCGATTTCGGCTGCCGGGTCCGCTGCAGCGTTCAGCGCCCAGCGCGCGCACACTCCCCGTTCGAATAGGAAGACTTTGATGCGGCGCCGGGTGGAGGGTCGCACGAGGCATGTCCCCAGGGCCACGGCTGCCACCAGCAGCAGCGCGACCGCTGGCAACGCCCAAAGCATCGACGAGCACCTCGCCTCGGCAGTAAGCCGGCAGCGCTCCCCGGACGCTCCGCCCGTCCCTCGCGCTGCTAGGGCGCGCTGCAGCGCCGCATCGCGGCACTCGCAAGACAGCGGGTTGCCGTCCAACAGTACTCTTCTCCCGTCCACAAACAGCGCGTCCACAGTTTCCGCGTCGATATGTGTAATCAGGTTATCCGTAAGATCCAATACCTCGAGACTGGACGCTAATCTCGCGAGATCTACCTCGGTGATGTTGTTCCGTGGCAACAACAGCTCGACCGGCGGCGGCAGGGGAGAGGCGACAGGCAGAACGGGAACGGCAACCAGCCCCGCGTTTGGACACGAGATGCGTAAGCGCTCCCCGTCCAAGGCACATTTACAGCGCTCCGGACACAACACCTGCGTTGAAGAAGGCAATACTAAAATAAACGAAACTATATTCCGATAAAGTAGATCGATCTGTGAAGAACCTGCGGCACGTAGCACTTCAGCTCGTCGGTCGGCACGCTCCTGAGGGCGCGTCCGTCGTCACAAACGGCCTCCACCTCGGCTTGTCCGTGCCGAGGCCGCTCTCGCAGCGTGCGCGCGTACCAGTACACGCCGCAGTCACAGGTTAACGCGCTGTCGAGGTACAACGTGGCCAGTGCGGGGGACGAGCCAACCGGGTCGGGTTGAAGCGCCAGCGCGCGCTCGTGCTGCTTCTTCGTGTACGTTATTCGCTGCACAGGGTTGCCACGCAGGTCCACAACCGTGGCTTTTCCGCCTACCCACTGGAGATCATCGTACTGTGCGAACGACGTGATGTGAACGTTAAAAATGGACGGCAAAATTATCCGATGCTTTGGAATAAGTTCTCAGTAAGGCATACCTCGAGGCCGGTGATGTTGTTATCTCGCAGGTCGACGCTTGTCAGTTGCCGCAGTTTGCGCCAGTCCTGGCAGACGCGCACGGCGCCAGTCTTGCGTAGACTCAGCCTAGTCAGGGCGCGTGCGTCCCACAACGCAGACACAGCTGCGAACAAATTCGTATTACATCGGCACGCACGGGGCACTTGCAGTCTCTTAACCATGTAGTCACCGTTGGTTATGTAGCTGGTGTCGGAGTTCGCGCCGCATAGGTCGCCCAGCGGGTTGTCGTCCAGCACGAGTACCTTTAGCGCAGCCGCACTCAGTTCTCCCACGGCATCTGCCTTCAGACTATTGTCAGAGAGATTCACTTCCACCAGAGCCGGGCTTGCGGTGATCACCTCACTGTTACAAAAAAAACATTTATAGGTTTTGAAGATATTTTGTTTTTCGGACGTCAAAGAAAACACACGAACCTCGGAATACTTTTGAGATTATTGTGAGAGAGGTCAAGTGTCTTCAGACTAGTCGAACTTCTGATCCATCCTGATGGCAGTAAAAGCAGCCCGCAGCCGCGCGCCGCTAGCAGCCGCAGCTCCTTTGCGTCCCGCAGCTCTTCCGCCCCCATTGCCCCGGGTCTCAAACGCGCTAGACGCAGTTCACGAACGCGGCATTTTGCCAGCCACGCGCTCGGAAGCGTCGCTCTATCACCTTCTACACTCAGCCGTCGCAACCCCGAGCAGTTTCCGCGTAGCTCGACATCTCGCGCGTTTTGTAATGTTACGTTTTCGACGTGGGGACCCAGCGCAATTCCGTTCAGCGGCGCGGTCACCGCCACGACGCCGAGCGCAGGTGATGCGCTCAAGTCTAACTCCTCAAGCACGGAGTCGTACAACGCCAGGCTAACGAGTGTGGGCAGACGAGCAAACACCTGCGCGGGCAGCGCCCGGAGCCCCAGGTCGTACAATGACAGTGCACGCAGTCCCGCTGGCAAGCGCAGTGCGGCGTCTAGAGGAAGCGCCAGGCGGTTCAGAGTGAGGTCAAACAGCATTCCCAGTGGCTCTAAGAAGGAGGGTTCGGGTCGCAAAGGTGGTGCCGGAGCGGAGGGTGCGTTTATCTGGAGTCCTCGCAGATTGAGGCCGCTGAGGTGATGTGCAGCCAGCGAGGGCAAAGCAGGAACGTCCTCCAGCAGAAGCGTTTGGCCGACAGTCACGTTGAGCGCTCGTAACGAGTCCGCGAACCCACCCGCCGGTGCTGCACATGCGCTTAGTTTTACGGTGGGGACCACGGTCATGACCGCAAAACGAGGCAATGCTTTGCTATCCAATTGTACGTCATTCCGACAGAGTAGATGGAGATGCTTACGCCCAAAGCTGACAATCATTGGCTTTCCTGTATTTGACAAATTGTCGAGGTTAGTTTACTACAAGCATAAGAACGATTTCTTTGCAAGCATTCCATGTGGCGGAATGGCAGCAAGGAAACATTTATATATATACACTTTTTACCTAATTAGATTAGATAGCTAATACTTTCCAAGATAATAATTGATATATATGTATTTAAGTTAGAAGGGTTTTTAATATTTTAATCTATTAAAGTACTTAAAAGAGCATAAATATGTAAGATACGTTAACTTTTTTTTAATACCATCTAAGTTAATGCTTGACTACCTGATGGAAAATGGGAATGTAGTCATAGGTAGTAAGGCGCAATAACTTAGTAACCTATTCACTGATGCAGGCAAGCTGTTCCAGACCTTCGGTGTACGAACTAAAAAAGACGAAGCAAAGCGCTTCGTTCGGACAGTAGGAATGTCCACAACATAGGGATGGATACCTGCCGTGTCGGTACGTCCACGGGACGGAAGGGGATGGGGAAATTAACTCGTGTACTTCTTGCTCACACTCATCAAAATGTATCCCATATTTCTCATGCCATAAATATTGTTACAATTAAAAATAAAAACATATTACATTTGAATTTGGAATCTGTCATTTTAATACGATTGTTCATTGTTTTCTCATTTTGGCGCCAATACATCGTACAATATTTTGCGATATTAAAATGGAGTGGGATGATAAAGAAAACAGAATCGCTGTGATTGCATTACACAAGGTAGGTGTGGAGCCAGATGCAATTTTTAACTCTCCATACACTTGGTATTAATCAAATGTTTGTGTACCGTTAATAGACCATTAATAGGTACAATGAGACTTCCTCTGTATGTGACAGAAAGATCTGGCCGTTCACGTAGCGTTCGTACGAAAAAAGTAGTCAAAAAAGTAAGGGAACGAATTCGAAGAAATCTTTTCCGAAAGCAAAAGATTTTATCTCAAGAAATGAAGTTAGCACCTAGAACCATGTCTCGTATTTTAAGAGATAACTTAGGCTTGCTGCCTATAAGAGACGCACTGGTCATTTCTTAACTGAAAAATTAATGATGAATAGGGTGGTAAAATCGAAACAACTACTGAAGGGGTACGCAAAAGGAAGTCACAGAAAGTTTTTGTTTATGGATGAGAAAATGTTTACAATTGAGCAACATTTTAACAAACAACATGACCGTATGTATGCTCAAAGCTCTAAGTAGGCTCTCCAATTAGTCAACAGAGTGCAACGTGGGCATTATCCGACTTCAGTGATGGTTTGGTGAGGTGCTAACTATGAAGAAGTGACTGAGCCATATTTTTGTGTAAAAGGTATCAAAACATCGGTACAAGTGAAGTGAAGTCCATTATTGAGAAGGTAGTTAAGCCCCTTAGTAACACCATGTTCAATAACCACGTATGGTCCTTCCAGCAAGACTAGGCGCCGGTTCATATAGCACGGTCCACGCAGTCTTGGTTTGAAGCGAACGTCTCGGACTTCATCAGAGCTGAGGACTGGCCGTCGTCTAGTCTCGATCTTAATCCGCTGGACTATGATTTATAGTCAGTTTTAGAGAGTAGGTACAGCTTGCTCTAAACCCCATGATAATTTGAAGTCCCTAAAACAATCCATACGATTGGCAGCGAAGAATTTCCCCATGAAAAGAACACTTGCTTCCATTGATAACTGGCCTTAATGTTTAAACGACTGTATTGCAGCCAATGGACACAAGTTCGAAATAAGCGTTTTATATTTTTAATTGTTTTATTTTTGTGTATCAAACTAACATATATATACATGACATTTACTATGTATCGATAATATGCAACTGCACTAGCAACGTTGTCTTTAGATACCAATCTAATCTATTATCGCCTTTTGCAGTCAGTCTCTCTACATCAATCCCTACAACATTTATTCTACGACATTTTAAAATTAATAGTTTTTAACATTTGAGTTTTCTCATATAAAATTTATTTGTTGACTCTGAAAAGACATTAACTCTGAGCGTAGGTATGGCGCCCGGCGTTGACCTTTTAAGCACTTACAAAATACAGAGTAACAAGTAAGAGGGAGCAAAAATTTTTTAGTTTCGTGTTTATTGTGTTGTTTATCAAGATTTTTAAAAAGTCGTAGAACTAATGGTGTTGGGATTGATGCAGAGAGGCTGCCTGCAAGAGGTGGTCAACTAATTACAAATAACCCTGTATAATATAGGTAGTAATCTATTATATAGGTAGACTACCTAAATGATTTGATGAAACTTCTTTTTATCATATCTCCTGGCTTTTTCTGAATAAAGTTCAAAATTATCGGAATAGAAGCATCTTTAATATACATCGTATTTATCGTCAGCTATTAAGAATAATAATAATACACACAAGATGCTGATATTTAAAATAAACAAAATAGAAACTATGCTTGGTATTTGTTAGTTACACACTTCACAATTTTATCATAGTAAAGAAGCACCAAACACGCTGTAGCTAGTATTTTATCGTTTCCTTCCAATTTGTAATATTTCCGTAATCATGACTAACCATTTTTTGGACCCTGAGCAAAAATTTTTTGCTAAGAAGTTATAAAAATAATGGATTTTTATGTTGAAAACTTTAATTTCTTTCTATGATACACTGTAATTTTCCCCCCTCTGAAACTTTTTAGTAAAACTTTAATATTGAGAGGTTTTTCTAGAAATATGCTGTTGTGAGTTTAACTTTCCAGGTCAAACAATACTACATCAAATCTTATAATATTCCAATCAAATAATACTAAAATGGTTGCTAAGAAATTATAAAAATAACGTATTTTTAGGTCTAAAACTTTATTTTTTTTCTATGATACAATGTATTTTTTCCTCTTCTCAAACAATTTAATAAAACTTTAATATTGAGGGGTTTTGCTTAAAATAGGTTATTAAGTTTAACTTTTCAGGTCAAACAATAAAACATTAAATCTTATAATTCTACAATAAAATAATACTGAATTTGTTTGCAAAGAATTTATAAAAATATTTTTTATGTTCAAATCTTTTTTTTTTTTTAGTGATATACTGTCTTTTCCCCCCTCCGAAATTTTCTAGTAAAACTATAATTTTGAGTGGTTTTGCATAAAAATACTGTTGTGAGGAGTTTCACGTTCCAGGTCAAAAAATAAAACATTAAATCTTATAATTTGACAACAAAATAATATTGATATTATTTAACTGGTGGCAGTGACATTTGGTTACAAAGATACATGAATTGATAAACTCCTTCTTTTTAAAGGCTAATTGCCAGTAAATCCTGTTCTGTTCTGTATAATGTTAGGATATTTAAATATTTTATTCTTTTAAAACATATAAGACACATACATATTGTATGTATGTGTCTTAGATGTTTTATATTATTACAAAAGGTTAAGGTTTAGTATAAATTTTATAAATACATATACTTAATAAAACAAAAAAAAATACAAGGAAAAAACTAAATATTACTAACAACAAAAGCTTTGTTCATTATAAATATAAATTTAGGTCTTTTTATTGCTTGCCTGTTTGTATTTTTGCACATCTTGCAAAAGGTACATAACATCAGATAAATATTTAATTATTTTAAATATTTGAGTTTTCTCATACAAAAATTATTTGTTGCCTCCGAACTGACATTAACTCTGAGCGTAGGTATGGTGCCCGGACGTTGACATTTTAAGAACTTCTTACAAAATTCAGAATAATAAGTAAAACAAGGAGCAAAAACTTTTTTTTTGTGTTTATTGTGTTGTTTATCAAGATTTTTAAAATGTCATAGAACAAATGTTGTTCAGATTGATGCAGAGAGGCTAACTGCAAAAGGTGGTCAACTAATTACAAATAATATACACAACTAAAAACCCTTATTTATATCTAAAATATATATGTATATATAGATACAATTAAGGTTTTCAATTTCTTCCATAACATTCATTATCAATACTATATCAAAATAATTTACATGCATTATTAGCTATTGCCAACTTAATATAACAGCCTACTATTTGCCAAAATGCAACATCGCCAACAATTTTACTTAAAGGTATTAACAACACAAGTGCTGATGTGGCAATTGTATTAAAGTACACTGTAAAGATTGTTAATAAACACTAAATCAACAAGTAAGTTAATAACCGTTTTGGTGTTAAGTATAAAAATGTATATGTACCTACATGTATATTTACTTAATTATATATTGTATTCCTTTATAATACCTTGTTAAACTATGACACTGTTATAAATCAGACATTTCATTATTTTATTCTATATACTTAGGCTACCTTTAACGTTAAAGAAGTATTCGTCCATAGCCCCGCCGCCCTCTGTGCAGTCGGCGGGCGGGCAGCGCGGGCCCTCCATCTTCGCCAGAACCATGGGCACGAACACCAACACCCATATCCTACAGAATCTCATTATCACAAACACATGCTAATTTATATTTTACTCAACTATTAACTTTAAAATAAAAAAAAATGTATTTTACTAATTAGTGAAACAGTACTTCTGATATATAAATTAATCAACAATTCACTCAAATGAAACAAATATATTTAAGTACATGTACATAAGACGCCAACAGTAAATTATCAACTATTGAGTAATGAGGAAAATCATGTTCAAAAACAACCATGAACTATTGTTAGGTTCTCAATTGTAAGGAAAATAATAAGAGTAATATTTTGATAGATAAGACCAAGCAGATTATGTCATTTGTCAATTTGTGATAAGTTGTGATATGCTTCGAGTCAAAACTTTGACATAGCAAGCTGTGAAACAGGTACATAAATACTCTTAAGGTATTTTTATTTTTTTAATATTACTTGTTTACATTGTAGTACAGGAAAAAATATAAAATATCCTAAGTTTCATTAATATGTATAATTATATTTATGTATGTATATTAAAGTTATTATTTGAAAATATCTATAAACATGTCTAGCCATGTTAAGCTTATTTAAATTTATATAAATCCCAACTTATATAGTCCCGTCGCTCTACCAATTGAACTACCTTATCGCTATTCGCTGTCCGTCTCGGTTTATTAAGCATTCATTATTCAATATGTGATCGTCTTTAACGGGACGGTGGTGACATCTATTATGTTACTATAAGGCGAAACCGTAAACATTATACAACTAATTGGCTTGATGCATTATACTAGTAACGCCACGGCGGCTAAGCAGCAAAATCAGTCGGTAAGTCCTAAGCTTAATTTATAGATGGCGTTGTTGAGGAAAAATGCTTTTGATTTTCGAAAAGTAGGTACTGCTCTATAATCTATTAGAATTGTGTAACCTTTTCAGTTTTAACCAAATGCTCACCCATTTCATTGTACCTACAATCGTGCGTTGTCTTTCTTCGTATTTCAATGTTAAAGTAGTAATTGCTATTTAATAAAGATATATTTGAAAATCATTTTTTTAGAAATAGTTATGATACATATTGTTAATTATTTATATCAATACTTATTGGCTTTGTATTTAAATGAAGTCATTGCGTCGGGGGACCGTTGAATAAAGGAAAAAAATAAAATGCAAGTAAGGCAAAGGCAAATAAAGAAATTATGATATCGAATCGTATAGTCTAAGTACATAGAATGGTCCCCCGACGCATGACTACAATAAGTACATAATAATATTATTTTTATTCTTTTTAGGTCTGTCTGTATCGGGGTTTTTTTAATTTTATAATTTATTTTTTTTAATTTCAAGTGCATTATTATTACTTCTAGAATCTAGCTTACTTATAGTACTTAGTTCAAAATATTACTCGTATTATAACATTTTCACAGCATTACGCCGAATTAACATAATATAATAATTTGAATGAATTTCATACGAGAAATGATACTTTCTTTATCGTTTTCAGGAGTCTGTCCTACGCATCTTTTCAAAAATTCTAAGATTCCTTTACCAAATCATGGCTTAGGTCTGTCTTGTTGGTGAAAAACTGGAACGGGCTAAGATTATTAACTACTTATAGGTATACATTGCAGACAATAAAAGGTAGATAGGTATAGTTATTGTAGCTATTGGTAATTGCAAAATAGTTACTGGTTTTTCCCGTAAATAAAAATCCAGACAAAAATATGTAATATGATCCCGGCCATGACCATACCAGATTTTATCAAAAACTTTTAAATTGTCAACTACACAGTCAAATATAAAACTGTTTAATAAGTTTAGTTTTTATTAAATTGAATAAATACTTACTAGTTACTACTAAACTATTAAATATATAAGTACGTACTCGGCATGGTAGTTTGTTTAGATATGATGAAAGTCTTCGATCGTGTATAGCACAAGGTTCTTCTTTCTAAGCTTCAATCTTCATTCCTATGGGCTTGCTGAGAGCTTATGCAAGTGGATCACCAGTTTTCTAACTGGGCAGAGCATACAGGTCGTTGCCGACGGATTTTGCTCAAACCCCAAGCCCGTGAATGATGTCCGGCAGGGCTGCGTGCTATCCCTATTTTATCATCATCATCATCTCCCTGCCCTTTTCTCACTTTATGTGGGGTCGGCACAACATGTTCTCCTCTTCCATTCTTGCCTATCAGCCGTTAATTCAATAGTCACTCCTCTTCTATTCATGTCATCTTTCCATTCATCTTTTCTTTAGTCCACCTCAACCTACATGTCCTTCCACATCCAAATCTAGCATTCTTCTTGTTACATGGCATTCGTCCCTTCTCATAACATGCCCATACCATGCAAGCCTTTTACTCTTCATTTTGTCTGTCAGTGGCGCCACTTTCAAACTTCCTCTGATATAAATATTATGTATCCTATCCAATCTTGTTATCCCACACATCCATCTCAACATTCGCATTTCCGCGACATGCCTTTCATCCTTTCATTTTGTGAAACCTTTTGTGAAACCTTTTGTGAAATCCTGACCTTTCATCCAACCGTTTGGTTGCCCAACACTCAGAACCATAAATCACGACAAGTCTTATGACTGTTTTGTATATTTTTCCCTTAATTTTAAGGGACATACGTTGATCGCAAGTTCCTGTGACCTGTCAACATTTCACCCATCCCGCATTTATCCTATTTTGCACGTCTAGGTCTATATAACTATCGTTTTGAATCAGTGATCCGAGGTATCAGAAGTCGGAGCAGAGTGGATGGGATACACCATCTAAAGCAATGAAGGAAAAACCGGATGTGCCACCGATGTTCTGATGTCTCAGAACAGGTGCTTCGTTTTAGTTCTGCAGACCTTTAGTCCGACACTTTCCAGCCTTCTCTGGACTTCAGACACATCCTCTCTAACAAGGTTAATGTCGTCAACGAATAGTATGTACCAGGGTGCCGCTTGCTGTATGTCCGATATCAATGCATCCATTACCAGGAGGAACAAATAAGGACTTAAAGCCGATCCCTAGTGTAAGTCTACAGCCACATTGAACTTGTTAGTTACACCGGCAACAGACCGGTTATGCGTATTCACTCTTTCATACATAGCACATACAAGTTGTACGTACTTCCCAGGCACTTCCTTCTCTTACATAGCCCACCACAAAACCTCACGGGGCACCCTATCGTATGTCTTTTCCAGGTCAACGTATACCATTTGCAGGTTTTCATCAGTAAACTGCTGCACCATTCCTCTGGGATCGCCTCCTCTTGTAACAACTTGTTAAAGAATAAGGTCAGCCACTGAAAGCCATCTACATTTAGAACATTCCACACTTCAGCTGGTATGCCATCTGACCCAGTTTCCTTACCATTCTTCATACCTTGTACAGCAATTTTAACCTCGTCCATACTAATCTCTTTCACTAATGCCATGTTTACTGGCGCTTCAGGTAGAGCATCATTCTAATTATTCTCCTAATTCATTAACTTTTCAAAGTATGCCTTCCAACATTCTTTTATTTCCTCATCGTTTGTCAAAACCTTTTTTTATTCATCTTTTATGCATTTAATATGAATCACGTCTCTTGCATTCATCTCTCTCGTTTTTGTCAGTCTATAAAGATCTTTCTGACCATGTGGGCTTTCCAGTGCATGGTACAAGTTGTCCTGTACTTTAGCCCTTGCCACAGCGACAACTCTTTTAGCCTTGTTCTTACGTTTTGTATACATCCTCTTTTTATTTTGTTTCATATCATCATTTACATCGTCGGTATTTTTCCATTCCTGGAAAGCATTCTTCTTTCCTTTCAAAATCTTTTGCACTTCTTCATTCCACCACATTTATTCAAGGATTTACAATGTATATTCTCTTTTATTTTAGTTATTTTATCTAACATTCTTTTTTGAAACATTATCGCAAAATCATTCTTCCCTAACAGATACCATTTAGTTTTGGGTGGGGGTCTTGATTTCTTTTGTGTGACTTAAACTAATAGTTTAATATCCATTAAAAAGAGACGGTGTTGGGAGACTAATGCCTCACCTGGTATTATTTTACAGTTCTTAACCAAAAAAAGTATGTGTCATTGCAAGATCGAATGCCAACGCTGCTTGCAATAAACTCTCGCCCTCCTGGTTTCGCTTTACAAAACCCCCCCCATCATGCACCCTTTTATATCCTCGATTCATTTTTCCCACATATCCATTAAAATCCCCACCTATATAAAATTTTTCTATAGATGGAATGTTGATTATAACCGCATCAAAGTCCTTCCAAAACAAGCCATATTTATCCTTCTTCTTTCTAAAATTTCAACTAACTCACGAGCTCTTCCAGTCATCGTCCCTACGTTCCAACTCGCTATCCTCAATCTTACTTCTCGGACTTGCTTCCTACGTTGCACCCGTCCCTGATGCATCAACTCGTCCATTTCCCACAGATGCCGGGTGCTGCGTCTGCGCGTCGCCTGGGGGGTACGCCCTAACATTATCGCTTTCTAATATTCGTAAGTCTATGTTGAAGAAGTTTTGACTATTTTGTTTTTTATGACCGACCGCCTTCCTGACGTCTACTCTCCTTGGTAACACCTATTTAAAGTTTTAGGAATATGGGAATTTAGTAAAGGAAAGGAGGGAAATAGTGGGAGTGGGAAAGAATGGAAAAGTGGGGGTTAGAGCTTCCGGCAATAATAGCCACTTTACGCAGATCCTCTGTGAGAGGGTGATACCACCCCGGAAGAGCCAGCCCATATGAAAGCTGCAGTCAACTGCCTACTGCTATCCCTATTTATTAATTTACTTTACTCTTCAAAAAGTGTGATATAATTCTTGACTGTGATCGACTCATGGGAATATTTATTATAAAAATATACATTTTGGAAATGGAACTTAGAAAATAGGTAAACCTATAGTAATCAGTTATACGGTAATATCTAATAGTGCTGTATTTAGTGTTTATAAGGGAATCAAAAACTTAAAAATGTAAGTCTTATTAAATTTATTTACTTAACAATGTTACATAAAAAAATATTATTTACAAACACCTTAAAAAAAGTAAATAAAGTTATAAGATACTTATTATTATTTAGATTTATTAACTTTGAATACTTCGATCAGTAATGAGATGATGAAATAAACAATAAATAGGTAGAATAATAAGAAATATTACAACCGCACCTGGTTAACCTTGACACTTTTTTAAATGTATTTTGAATAGACATATGTTTTATTTTTAAACAGTATTATTACTTGATATCGAAATAAATAAACAAATCGTGTTACCTATTTCTATTCTGGTAGTATAACATAATTTTATTTACAAATAAACGAATTATCTTTACACCACTACATTTGAATACAGATGAACTGACTTTTAATACTTAATAGTAATTACAAAACACTGTGGTTTTAGATACTCCTATTTACAATTTGACTACTTATAAATTAAGCTGGATTTGAAGCTCGATGACTTGAGCTGTACTCTAGACCGCTATAGGGTTTAACTATATGAACAATGTACGAACTATACAAATAGGTATGTACCTACTTAGGTAGTTACTACACCTAGGTACTATGTCCAAGTCGAAGGTTCATTTGATGGTAAGTGCATAGTTCATATCTGCAACCGAATGGATATTTGCCAACACATTGCTACCCAAGAAGAATGGCAAAGGATGCAGGGAATTCCGTAAACTAAAAGTAATATCTACATTTTACGGACCATTGCATTTTAATATTGTATCTCTAAATATAAATACTACCTTATTAAAAAGCATTGATAATTAACATTTAGCAGTAGCAGCTAGGTGTTTTACGAATAAATCGTCTTGTCATAATTAATAAGTGGAAAGGAAGTAGTATCTCTTGTGTTATACAGCAGCATACAGTGATATATCTTGCCTAATTAGTTACAAACTAATAACTAATATTACAGCTTTTAGAGTTTATAATTACTCAATATAGAAAAATCATGAAACATAAAAAGATTTTTAATTCTTAAGATTTTGTTTTTATTGAAAACAACCAAGTATGAGTAATGTCAATACATCGTAAATGTTTACGGTAAGTCTCAACAAGCAGACGGGCGGGGTAGGGGACGCGGGGACGGTTTGCTAATTATAACTTGCTTTCCTGTTAAGCTTATCAATAATGCAGTATGCGCATAAATATATCATTGACGTAGATCATATTACCGAGTAGTCAAAGTGATACAATTTATGGACACAGAATTATTTTGACGTAATCAAAATAAGAGAGTAGATTATATAGAGCTTCCATCGTGCAGGCGTCAGGGGGTTAGGTCGTTGTCTTCTTCATCGAGCTCCAGTCGCCGCCGCAGCCACGCGAGCATAGCCTCCTGAAAACATACAGACCCTTATGTATGAAAAATTTATGAAAGCATTACATAAACATTATCAGTATCAAAATTGGCAGACAAAGATGCTGGTAGTAACTAGCACATAATATGATTATGAAATGATGTATTATTATTATTTAAAGGATCGATCAGTTTTTATAAAGTATTGTTCTCTGAATTTGTAAATATAGATCAAAATATGTATTTTTGTAGGTAAAATGTAGGATGAAAACGTATATTAAAATTAGTTTCACTTGTCTTTAAACTGGTTATGAATGTTGTTAGTAAGTTAACCATTTCCAGGAATACAAAGAACCCAGTTAGTATCATAAGCAAAAAGTAACTACATGTTAATAGTGAGTTATTACAAAGTCAGTCTCTATGCGGCTCGAGGCGCGCATTGTCGGTATAGTCGTCATAGTCCCGCGGCGGCTCGAGGTCGTCGCGCGCGTCGTACTCCCCAACCTCATCCTCGGGCTCGATCTCCTCCTCAACCTCCGGCTCCTCCTCGGAACGCGCTCCTCCCACTCCCGGCCGCTCCTCCCGCGCCGCCTCCTGCCACACCGACAACTACTTCCGCCAGTCCCTCACCAACTCCTCGTCTCACTTCATACGACCCTCTTGCTCATATGAACTTTCATAATAAACAGTACTTTAAAACCAAATCTTAGATAATCTGAGAAACTTTATGAATATCCACACGAGCGGTGTCGGTCGTCATCGTTAATGTATTACTAAGCAATTTTTATTCTGCATGCATTGCACTTCCACCAACGCTACACGGTGACTGTGAGCGCTTCCGGTACCTTAGAGGGCCTCCAGCCGCAGCCGGGCAACGGTAGGCCGTCGGGTCCGAGAGGGCAGGGCGCGTCGAGGCCGGGAACGCCCTGCTCGCCGCGGTCACCCTTGTCGCCCTTGCGACCGCGCTTGCCTCCGGGACCCTGACGTACATTCGTTTTATACGTTATTCTTCTGATAAATCACAAGCACATCAAAGTTTATATTTAATCGGTGAATTTACGTTTGTGTTTGTGTGGGTATATCTAATGTTAGTTATAAGTCATGCTTGAGGACGTGTGTATGGTCAGAAAATTAGTGTTTTATGAGGTGGCAAAACTAAATTACAGTGGTCAATAATTAATTCGACTTACAGGTTCTCCCTTATAGCCTTTGTCGCCCTTCGGACCCTAGCGTGCGAAACCGAATGTTAATAACATACAACTCAGAGGTTTTTTTTTGTACTCCGTTGTAACTTACCTCTTGACCGGGGATTCCATCAGTACCCTGTAATTTTGCAACGTTAATTTAAACACATAAGTCATTTAATTTTACAATAACATTGTTTTACAAAATCATCGACAGGTTCGGGTCCGGTTAAGAACAAAACAGAATTTTCATAATATATAGATAGAAACGTACGGGCAGTCCTGGGTCGCCGCGCTCTCCCTTGCTGCCGGGCTCGCCCTGTGCGCCCTACGTCACACACAATTTACATTACGCAAAAAGGCATAAGTATGTATGTATTCATGTATCTTATAATCTATTACTATTAATACGAAAAAGGCTTTGACATCTTTATCACTTATATTTTTAAACTATATATTATAAAAATAAACTAATAATTAAATCATCTAACTTTAAGATCTACGAACTACTGTGAAATTTTTTGGATTGGAACAAGACTCGATTTTTTGGATTTAGGTACGAAGTTAAAACAGAATTTTGCTAAATCAAACCTAAGGTGGTTAATAGAGGCTGAAACTTTATATGGCAGTTTCTTTTTTTTAAGGAAGTTCTGTTTCTGATTTTGATTCCTTTGTGAGTACAAAACAACTGTCCTACCCATATACAACCCATGTACAATCCTGTTATTCATGTACAATGTCTGGTGTCTTTTTATTTGATCGCCTGGGTACCATATATTAGAATAAGATAGGTTTAAAGAACTTTATTTCTCAAGAACACTACAGTTCACTTAGATCACATGGATATTCATATTTTCCTCAATACTTATACTATTATTTACGTATCCCTAAATCACCTCATCAACGCGTCTTGACTCCGTTGTAAACGTTTACAGGCAGCGGTGACTACTTATCATCACGAAAAGTGAACTGTTATTATAGATAGAAATTGTATACGTATATCGAACGATTGACAGATTCGAATTGTATCATATTAAAGTGTCGTGTATATCTTTTTAGTCCAAGATCATCAGATCTTTAAACATATTACTACCATTTTGGTCTGATATTATTCTATTAATATCTTAAACTATCTATACTTTTTAAATCATTCGACCGCACTTACTGTCTGAGCACGGCCAAAAATCTTGATGAGAATGACACCATATTGGATAAAAAAATACTAAATTTATGTTTTTTTAAAACAAAAACATAAGCTTTTTTTACTTTTTAAAATAAATACCGACAGAAAAAAAATCTTAATAATGGGCAGAAATGGAATTTTCAACCTTTGAGATAAGTCTACGAACTGAGCTACTGTGTCGTTAATCCCCTAAATCAATATAGCATTATCAATCAATGTTTGGAATTTTGCTATTTTAATTTTGTATAGAATAACAATGAAAAGATGCCACAACCAGAACTATTTTGGAAGTTATTGCATTAAAGCTGTGAGATTCGGAAAGTGGGTCAGTGACCAGCGGAATGGATTTGTAATATGTAGATCTATAAAAGTGTATCTCACCTTCATGCCGTCAAGCCCCGGCGGCCCCTGCGAAACAATGTACATGTCAACTCCCTCAAATTACACTCGCATGTCATACTACAATCTTGTTCAAAAATCGATTATAAATGCAATAAAATATCGCATATAATGTACTTGCCTGAACTTTACGTGAAGACTTCCATGCAATAAAAAGTATTTTATTCGGACTCCGCACAAGAAAAAAGAGAGTGAATATATTTATAGTCATGACCGCGGAGATAGACATGAGGAGGAAAGTCGTGCAATATGTGATAATAATTTCCCTTGTAAGAGTATCGGAAGCGATACACTTGACGTATAGGGAGGAAGAAAAACAAGAATATGCAGGGCATGCAAATATTTATTTTCCTTGAAAATAATTTGTGAACAACAATATTTTTATGATCTCGTGAGTATGGTACAAATGACAACGTCGACTTTATATAAAAAAACTAAATTCTTAATTAATTGTATTAAAATACGTACACTTAGATTTACATACAACGATACAAGGGGAAGAATTATCATAAAGGATGAGACGTGCGTCGGGGGCGATTCGACCCGGCTCTACATCGACGCTCAATACTTAGCATATTCGTTACAATTTTGTACATTAGATCAAATTTTAAAGACGACATTAATACGCGGGACGATACATAGATAAGGATAAAAGCTAATATACACGAATCAACATTAGAGTAGGTTAATAGTGCGGACGGAGCACTCGGGACACTGGGGGCGACAACGACGAACGACGGCGAGGACACTTTTGGGGATGTAAGAGAAACCTTGCAGAGAAGAAGGCTTGCTAGATGTTTAATACGATAAATATATGAAGGAAGGCCTAGCGCTGTCGCTCGACGCGTCGCGCCGGCACGATTTGCTCGCATTCAGTTTTCAAAAATATTTTATAATATGTGAGAAAACGAAATGCGAGCGCCGGCGGAATTTTTTCTTACATACAAAGGTTATTCACGAATTAGAATTAACGATAATAATCAAGGATATTTTAGACTTACCTTAAAAATGCTTAAGATAATTTTAATGAACATGAGACATCAATAGTAAAAAGCTAGAGATATGATACGCCGATCCTTATGAATCTAATAACTTAACGACCTCTGGCTCGTCGCAATCGTTACATATCACGAGCTGCACCCGTTCTCGTCACATGAGATCTTTCCAAATATACAAATATATTGATTGAAAATAGTCACTCTGAACATTCATTCTATTTACAATCTATTACAATAGTTATATTAAAATATAGATATGAGTAAATTACAATTATTATTTAATAAAAGCTGGTCATTTAATGTAATTCGCTGAGCTTCAAACCATTTAATAGGTAAAATCAAAAAAATAAAGAATATAAGCGATCGATAAAAAGTAAATTGAATTGGGATAGTTATTTAAGATAAGCTGTACCCAGCTGTTAAAGACTTCACCGCTATCAGATTTGTCTTTTTCAAAGGCATAGCCAATATTATGCAGTGGTTTTGTGCTCCTAAACTTACCGACGCGACGGTTATAAATTCTGACCCATATAGACAGGGTTTTTAAAATTTAATAAAAGTTTTTATAGTTTTATATTAGATAATTACATTTATAACCAGAGTTCGTTGTTTTAAGAAAGTTAGGGCAGAGCCTTAGAAATTACAATTTACAATATCCAAAGAGTTCGGGACAACGACTAAAATTACAAAAGTCACATACTTACAATATTCATCTTAAGCTAACGAAAATATCATTTTATACAATTTTCAACACTTACATCTAAATTTGGTAACGTCTTAAGTTAGATGTTTGTCTATTACGTACAAATATTACAATTTACAGGTCGGTCTCTGCGGAGAGCGGTGAACGTTGAGTGCGTGTGTGAGTGTCCCCGCGCGTGTGTGTGTAGCACGCGTGAGTACGTTTCGCACGCATTGCATGCGTGTCGCGCTCACTACGTGAAGGCGAAGTCCGGCGGCCAGCGGTTCTCCTGCACCCACACCAACCCGGGTTAGTACCACACACGAGGCCTGAGCGTTGCGATCACGAATATTTAGCTAATCAAATCTTGTCTTAATTTAAATATTGGCCAATAAATATTGAATTCTCGTTAATTGGTGACAAATTCATGATCGCAATGAACATTAGAGCGATGTAAATCATGCTAAACTAATTTATTTCCAGTCTACCATTCACTACGGTTTGTTAGCCGGTTAGATGTGTGCCTGAGTTTTGTGAAGTTGGATGAAACTTTGGAGACCAATCTATCCGTCACGTACCAAATATAATTATCTTTTAATAGATATTATGTAAAAGGGAGTAAATTACGTGACGGTTACAACAGCCTTTATTCTAGATAGCTAGCAATAACTCACCCTTGGCCCGCCGTCACCCGGCCGTCCCGGTTCTCCCGACTCTCCCTGCAGCCCTACGGGCCCCTGAAATACACATTTCACCACATACTAAAAATGTTTATACGCAACTAACAAAGACGAACGAACTAATAAAGACGATTACAAAATACCGTCATCTAGTATAAGTAATTAGTACGACAGCTCCATAGTATTTAAAAATAGTATTAAAATGCAAAAACCTACCGGCAGTCCCATAGGTCCTGGATCTCCCTTTTCACCTCGTTCGCCCTAGTATAAAAAGAGTTCTATTAATTTGATATGTATACAATTTAAGTGTCTACTGTGTATCAATATTTTCTTACTTCAAGTGTGTTATATAAATGTTTTTTATGCATAGCATTGGCCATAAAGTAATACATATTCTGTTCAAAAAATTGTCGAGAATTTTGAATTACTACGGGCCACATATATTTATTTAGTATCTTTTGTTGTTGTAGTGCTGGTATATATGACCCTTATTTATGCTGACAAGGTTGGCCATTTTGAATGTTTAGTAATATTTTTTATAGCTGTTTTGCTTGTATGTGTTTAAACTAGTCTTCGATTTTTGTCTATTTCAAAAAATGAATCAAAGAATCTGTTTCAAATTTTGTGTGAAAAATAAAATAAAGTATGCGGACTCATTACGAAATTGTCTGTGGTATATGGTAAAGCTACCTTAGACCGAAGCAACATTTATCGTAGCTTAGTGGACGCCCGAGCACGTTAACAACAGACGAAAACATTGATAAATTGAAGAATCTAAATAGTATTGACCAATCGTCGAATCAACGTTAGAGAAGTAGCTGAGGACCTAAACATTTCGACTGGCTCGTGCTACATTGCTCAGGTAAGTACGCTTGCTAGCATTCTCTTGTGTGTGAATTTACGTACGTTCTTGCCGCGCGTGCCGGGTTCGCCTTTGTCGCCTTTGATCCCGGGCGGCCCCGCCACGCCGGGTGGCCCCGCGGGGCCCGGCGAGCCCGGCGGACCCATCATCTGTACACGGGTAATAATTTGTATTTTAAAAAGTAAAAATTTTTTGCTAAGTTGCAATGTTCATAAGATTTTATAAAACTGCGAATATAAGAGATGAATATCACATCACATCTTTTTTTTTGTGTGTCCGGGTTTTTCCATCCCCTAAAAGAATGGAGTATTAAAAAGGAGCTGTCATTTTTAATCCTATAAATGTTATCTTCACATTTCGCCAATCTTCTAGACGTTTTCCTTTAGTTCATGATCTTGGTCAACTTTTTAACTTTTACATATTACATTATTTCATCAAATATATCGCACTGGGTAATATTGCCAGATGAAAATTGAAGAATATTAAGAAAGTAGTACTTACGAGTTCATGTCCATATAGTTCATATCCGGTGCCGTCTCCCTGCAAGTTCAACAGTGGGCATAAAGATTAACAGTTTCAAAACAATTAATGCGTATGTTTTTGATTACGCCAAGTTACAACCAAAACTAATTCAAAGGTATTTTGTATTAGGAAAAGATACAAGGTAAGCAATTTTTTTAACACTCATAATTCGGCAAATTCAGACAGTACATAACCCTGAGAAGAAACATTATAGCGTCAGCAGAATTAAAAGCTGTAAGTGTATGTGTATGTATGTGCGTGTGTGTTGGTGTGTTGTGTCGGAATGGATAGTTACCTGCCTGCGTCTCAGCTTCCGGTATTTCTGCTGAGAGTCGCCGCAGAAGACAGTGCCGCATCCGAAACACATAAGCGATATTATAATAAACATAATGATTTTTTGATTGTACTTAAAAAATACTTATATTTAAATGACATCCACAATGAGTGTATTAGCTTTAAATATTCATTTTGCAATTGTTTTTTTTCATAACAAAATGTAAATACCTACCTAATAGGTGACATAAATTTTTACTAAATATATTTCTATTTAAGTAATTAAAGGTTACTAAAGTGAATTGTCTGAATTGTCTGTAGATACGCTGATATTGATTTTTGTTATTTTTTCAGTATTATTATTTATTTTATTATTATTATTACATGTGATATGAATGTTATATTATATATAATGTAGCCATGTTCCACAGCAGTGTTCAAATTAATTTATCATCATCATCGACAGTCATAAATATTTTATGGAGGTAATGAAAGAGGGAACTGGTTAAAAAAATTATGAAATGCAAGCTTACCGAATCGCCCTTGTCTCCTTTCTCGCCTTTAAGCCCGGGATAACCAGGTGGTCCGGGCAGTCCCGGCGCTCCTAGCATACCCGGGAAGCCCATTTCACCGTGTTCACCTTTTTCGCCCTTAGGGCCCAATTCACCCTGTAATACGTATTGTTGTTGTAATTGTTTTTAAATCGCTCAAGAATCAAAACTATGTAAATATAATTTTATATAAAAAAAAATATCAATAAAAACAATGTTGAGAACCATGTCAAGCCATGTCATAATTAAATAGGTTATTCAATGAGCCATATAGAATGGTCACTTTCTCTTTGCTCAGGCGGGAACCAACCGTAGGTATCAATAATTAAATATTTTATATGAAAATATAAAGAATATAGAGATCTAAAAGTATAGTACCGGTTTTCCGGGTGGGCCCGGCACGCCGGCGTCTCCGGGTCGTCCATCCGTGCCGGGCGGACCGCGTGGACCTGTCGCACCCTCCTTACCTGCTGTGCCTAAAGTAAAACAAATAATTATTTATTACATCTAGCGCAATTATTTTACAATAATAATGCCATTTTAATTTTATTTGTGCTGAGCAATCTTATAAAATCTGAAAAAATACAGTTATTTTTTTCTACTATATAAAATATTTATAATTCTAATGTGCATTAGTTTAGACATTAATATAATATGGTTAAGAACATATGAACTTCATTTAAAATAAGATACATTGGCGACTTTTAAAAAACACGACTCATCTTTTAAATTGCCCTAACTCATCTTTTAAAATACACGACATTGTTTCAAGTTTATTGATTTCTTAACAAAATCTTTTGTTAAAAATTTATTAAAATTATTTTCTTTACTGTTTCTATCACCTTTTCGTGCCCATATAGCTTAAACGGCTAGTTTTGTAACAAATAGAGAAAGATTTATTGCACCGATAAATAGTACACAAATATAGAGGGTGGAAGGTTCAAAAAATGTATTTGGCTCCATAACTGTTTTATACCTACTTCATTTTAAAATTATAAGAAATAATTTTATTCATATAAGAATGCCAGCATCAAAATTCAATATTATGTTATTTTAACTTGTAACAATATTTATGGCCAGACTAAGTATATTTAAAGTATGAATCAAACCATATATCGATATATAATAAGTAGGTTTATAAAATACATACTCAAAATATTGAAGTTGGTTCTTACCTTTTTTTGAAGTGTAGTTAATTTTTTACAGACTCCCGAAGCGTTGATAGTAATTGTAGAGCGCCTGTGTCCAGTTATAAGCCACTCCGCGAAGCTATCGTTAGTCGTCACTTGTACCACAACACATCTACGCGTCAACACAACGTTAGCGTGGAAGGCTCGTTCCTCATGCAGTGGATACATGCAAGCGTGCGTCATGCTAATGTGCTACAATTATGATGATTAAATGGACAGAAATGATTGCAGGCAAGGTTGACAGAATTCATATTTTTTTCATAAACATTGTCTAAATTTTAGTATAATCATGAGCGTGCATTTCTAACAGCTTAGAGAGTACCTACTACTATTTTAAGACAGTAGTGGTAGAACTTTGGATATTGAGGAATAACGCAGCGCTCGGACAACTTTCATAAAAAACGGCCATACAACTTTGAAAAAGTTTTAAATATAAAATTAATCTATGAGACACGGCGCGACTCCAACAAGAGATTGAAGAAATGAAGAGTCACTAGGCAGTAAGAGAGTATATGAAGTGTAGAGCCGTGTTACCCGCTTGCCGCGCTTGCCCCTCGCACCACGCTCTCCGGGCGGCCCGGGCGCGCCTGCCGCCCCGCGCTCTCCGCGCGCTCCTTCCGTGCCTTCAAAACACGCGAATCTCTCATATTCGTTCTTTACTACGATATTCCCTTGTTTTGAATTAAATAAGTTCATAACATCTTTGTTATGTATGGTTGCTTTAAAAATGTGGGTCGAGTATTATTGTTTTTTTTTATGTCACTGATGACTTAATTATTGATTATTTAGGATTCAGTCGAAAAATACTACTTTACAACTACAAAAATCTAAAAAGCTACAATATTAAACGAAAATGTACTGTCCAACATTCCCCAATTAAAGTGTTGATAAGCAGCGTGTAGGTTACGATTGCCGTCTACGGCTATCATTAAGGCGAAAACAACATGCAAGATAGTTGGTTACCGGGAGGCCCCGGTGGGCCTGGTGGTCCTTCGATGATGCCGGTAGGGAAAGCGTCACCCTTCAGCGTGGTAGTAAATCCACGTTCACCCTTGTCACCTCTTTCCCCCTGAATAATATTTTTTTAAGGATTTAAATTACGGTTATTCTAGTAAGTAAAATGAATAAAATTTATTTACACCAGAGCGACATATCTCTCTATCTAGCTATCATATACATATGGACGAATTGTGATACCTTAAGTGTTAGAAGCTTCGGGGATTTGTCAAAAAAAATATAATAAATATTTGAAACACCAAATTTAATGTTTTTGACTCACCTTTTGTCCCGGTGAACCAGATGGACCTATTGGTCCAATTGGTCCTGCTGGGCCGGTTGGGCCTATAGCGCCAGGAGGACCCGAAGTACCCGAGGGACCAACTCGTCCTTCTGCGCCTGGGCTCCCTTCCGCGCCGTTCGGCCCCGGAGGACCTGGCGGCCCTGGCTCTCCAGGTTCACCCTTAGCATACGTCATAATAAGCATAAGAAAAGAAAAGCAGCGACTTTTAATTTCTTTTATTCGACGTTAAATTTGAAGTATGATTAAGCGATAAGTAATTGAAATATTAGTACAAGTTGTTTATACTTCTATTAAGCACGACGAAAGATCGAAGAGTCGTTATGAATTAATTATTTTTATAAGGAAACAAGACCTTACATTACTGATCTGTAATGTAGAAAATAGTATTAAAATTAGAAAAGTATACAATAGTTTTCATGCACATAGAACCAAAATAGTAGGTATGCAAAAACACACTTAATAAAGCAAGACATGCAGTTTTTATTTTCAATTATTTCAAAAACAAAATAAATATTTATAGGTATATACAACTGAAATATGAAAAAAAGATATGTTGTAGTGCAATTTTGAGTAATACAAAGTCATTAAACGTTTTAGTAATATTAGTTTTAAACATAGCACTGAAAGTTGCAATATGTAGTTGATAATATTATTTTCATGAAAAGAGGATCTAAGGATAGTGATGATGACAGAAGCGACTGCGACTAACCTTCAGCTGTATGATGGATTGCGCCGAGATGTTGTGTCCGGCCGCCTGCAGGCCCTACGCACACCGCCGCGTCAATACAGCGAGCACACAGACAACACTTCAACATTATCGACCGATCTGTTACCCTTCCAAGTGGTTATTGAAATACTGTGTCAATCTTATTATGGTTGTCAATGTTGAAGATTTGTCGATCAAAATGATTTTTACATTTAGATGATAACTAAACTACGTCAATACGAACATCAAATTTAAACACAAAATTTCAAAACTTAAGCGCAAAATAAGGTTTTTAAAAAGCCGAGAACTCTCGACTGCCCGCTTGAAAATAAGTGAGCGTAAAAGAAAGCCCATGGTCGCTAGAGCATGCGACACGCGGTACCTTAACGGCTATGATCTCAGCGGTGGTGTAGGGGCTCATCTTATAGTTGTCCACAGATCTTTTGACACCCTGCAATCGTCGCAACGTGGTATTTATATAATCTTGACGTTATATTTAGATTACCGTTTAAAAGTAATATTGCTCATTACTGGAAGTTTACTTTTTCGGATGCAGAGGTCATAACGGTTCCACTGATTACTAGGCATTGTTTTGTACACATTCGTTAAGTAAACTGTTTACTTATTATTGTTGCGTTTATAAAAACCACAATTATATCTGTAAGAGAAAATTCTAATAAAAACAACTACTACCTTTACTGCAGAGAAGACATCGAAGCCCGGACTGCCGTGCTCTCCTTTTTGCCCTTTGTCCCCTGGCCGGCCCTGGAAAGTACAGACGGCCCTCATTACTACATATTTTAAGATACAAACACAGACAAAAGACATATAAGTACCCTATTTTACTAATATATCCATACAATAATGCATGCCTTGCCATACGCCATACTCTTTAAGTATTTATTCTAGAAAACTACTAAATCTTTGACAATCTTTTGTTACGGAATCATACAAATAAAAGAAACTCGTGTGTTTTATTAAAGTAACATTTATGTTTTTAGAATTAATATACCTAATATAGATAACATAAAGTGAAGAGTGTGTACTCACCGGATCTCCTTTAGGCCCGTCCAGTCCAATCGGACCCTGGAAAACCAAAGTATATATCATTTTTTATAGATCGCATACATACCGAATTAAACCATTATTTCTAATTGTTAAAAGTTGGATAGTTGAAGAAAAAGGAATTAACTAAAAATACATAAGAATATAATGTTATGTGATGTTAGGTTATATGTACCACATATCACCAAGTAGTTATGCATGCATACGTCTAGAATGTACGTATGGAACTGGGTTATGGACAGTGGCCTAGCCACGGCACATGGTTGTTAAGAGATAGCTCTACTAGTTGTAATTTTCAGCTGTCTACCGGATATTTATCGGCTTTATAGTAATTATGGTTGAAACAACTTTTACGTAAATAATAATAATTTGGAAAAGTTAATAAAATAATTCTAAACGCGGGTTAGGTATTGATACAACTACAGTAAGGACGCAGGGCGGTTAGGCAAATTGTAAATGGTCGATGTAAATGTTAGTGAGGCGCAAGGGTTCGGGCGACACTACGCTCTACAGGGTCCGCTGACGCGGCGCTTACCATAAAACCTCGTTCGCCTTTATCGCCCTTGCTACCCTGAAAATTCAAACCGTATCGTTAAGATGCCCTACCAATTCCATTGATATTTAAACCGCTGAGATAACAAGTATTGAAGAATTATTTCTTAATTATAAAATATTTTTTCTTAATTTATGAGGTCCTTAGTAAATTTAAAGGACTTTGGGCAATGTTAAATGTAGAAAGATAAGCAAGACTTCATCGTAACATATATAGTTATTAATTAGTAAAAAAGTGGGTGTTAAAAAATGTTATAAAATGATATATATGTTATAGTCAAAATCTTAGAGTTGGCTAGTCAAATTCCAGTCAAAATTCGATTTAATAAGGTATTTAACTAACAAATGTATGTCTAATTCTAATGTGTGGAGAAATTAAGATTAGAATGGTTTATTTTAATAAAATAGGAAACTTTTAAGTGTGGTCAGAAATGCAAATAACACCTTGAGCCAAATCAGGCCGGTATTGCAAGATTTTCTGAAAAACTTTTGTCACCTATGTTTGGTTTATTAGAGAAAAAATAATTTCGCAAATCATTTACATATCGAACTTTGACTGTAACATATATAAAATATAAAATATATATATATCATATATATATACATATGTATTATAGTAAAAGTAGAAAAAAGCACTATGTACAGAAAATATAATGAATAAAAAGCTATATACCGGGAATCCATTTTTCCCTGGCGCTCCCATCAACCCCTGCAAAATAAATGCAACATATAAAGAAAAGTGTACTAAGGCAACATATAAAAAAATAAACAAATAAATCTAACCAAAATAAATTTCATCAGAACATAAAATCTAAGGACAAAACGTAAAATTGTAATCATACCGCTGGTCCGGGGTCGCCCGAATCGCCTTTCTTCCCTTTCTTCCCGCGTTTACCAGGAGGACCCGGAGGACCTGCAGGAAATTATCAAAGTTATTTATACAATACACATAATACTTACTAAGTACTGTAAATAAGATTAGTAATACTAAATACTAGTAGATCCGAAGGATCATCATTTTTACATAGACGGGCCCGCCGTCTATGACGGGCTTCATAGACGGGCATGTGAATGTTGCGTTTAATATTGAGCGTTTCCACCTGCTATACTCAAACTAACGCGTTTTGATACTTTGGTCTCGCCAATCTATGCATTATATTCATTCCGCCAATCCATTCATTCATAATAATTATATATATTTTTTAATAAATATAGAATGAAAATAAACCGACACGACACGGCATCGAACTCGCTTTCTCTGGGAGATCGTCAATCGCTCTACCAATTGAGCTACCATATTGCTACCCGTTTCGGTGAGTTAAGTAGGTATTGTATATATGATCGACTTTATAGAAATTTTATATTTTAAAGTTGACGTTCAAATAAAATAAGGCATATCTATGTTTATTTATTTCTTTCTTCTGTGTTGTGTCCAGGCAGAACACAGAAGAAATCCCGTAGTTAAATTCTTTCCTTAAAAGTCAGGGATATTTGAAAAAAATAGAAACTATCGCATCTATAATCTACATGGTGCGCCAATTCACAGCTAGTTTTAATAAAATATGAAGGCAGGTCAAGTGACGAGGGCCCTCGATGGCGTGACGCGACGTGACGTCACACCAAGAGCCTTCAGATACAAGCACTCTCTGCTGCGAACAAATAACCGAATTGTCACCCACACTTCACTATATAACACCTAAAGACCTTCCCTACTTCTTTGTACTTAAAATTCCGTCTGGCGCATATTATCACGAACCGCTGAGCTTATCTAAAATGAGAGATGATTGAGGATGACGCACTTTAAAATTGCATTTTTTTTATATTATTAGTTATTAATTTTTTTTAACTATACAAGGAGATTTTTGAAAAGATTTTATATGATGAAAACTAGAAAAAAACATTGTAGGAATATTACATAAACACTACTCGTGTAATAGGAAAAATCATAATGATATAAAAAATAGACATTGAGCAAGGCCGATAAGTATTCTGGACAACAGACGCGCGCTGCTAATTACCTACATACTACATACTGAATCGCGACTACAGACAGGAAATCGAATCTTTAAGATCCATACAATCATAAAGATTATATAATATGTTTTGTACAAATCAGTAGATAGCAATTATGTACATTTCAAATCAAACATTAAACTAAATGGTTCACAATTATAGTTTCAGCATTAAAAGTATTATTATTTTTAGAAATATGTTCCGGAATAGACTTGTTAACTACAAGAAATATTTTTTGTCACAACTGATTTTGATACTTGTTACTAGATTCAAACTTCGGAATATTACTTTTTAATTAATTTACATTAAATTATAGTACTTTTAATTAAAATGATGTGAATGAACTGAAAATTAAATACGCCCTATTTTAAAGTGGCCCACAACAGTGGGTCAGTAACTTCTTGTTATCAGAAGGATTTATTACAAGTCTTAGGTTTTCACCGTTGATAGCGCCATTATATTTAGCAACGTAATTAACGATTATGCACCTATTTTGTGATAGTCACCATTTGCCGTATATTAGTGCGACGATAGGGGGCTCGTAAACTGAGCGTCTAGACAGTGGACTGCGCACTCTTCACGAGACTTCATCGACGACTGTTCCAAATAACTTATGCAAATCACACACGACATGTCACATATCAGCCGAATGCACGCGACTACAAATTGCAATTCTATTAAATTATCGGTCCGCATAAATTGTTCCTGACGTGTCATGGGGTCCATCATAATTTAACAGTCAAATGCTAATAGTTTAACAGACTTCCTCATTCTTACTGGAAGGGTTCCCTTGACTGGTCAATTCGTGGACAGAAAGCACGTTAAAGTGTTACCTTTATACTATAACACTCAGACTTACAAAGGGTTAATTAGGTTTGAGGACGTCTTTCACTAAAGAAAACCAAATAACTTCAGAATTGTTATTTCACTGCTGACATAGATAATTAAGATATTATTTCAAGTTTACTTCAATTACAATAAAAATCTAAACATTCTTTAGTTTGTGATAATTTTTAACATAAATTAATCAAGTTTCAATCGTTTATATGTATGTTCAAAAATTTTCAACATACTAAGTCCGACTATAAGTTCTGTTAAAGAATTTAAATTAATTAATTTTTATCCATTTAATTTTAAAAATAAATCTCCAATAAAATTTATATTGTGCATAATTGTGTTTGGAATAGTCTATAATCACGGTTTCCGTATTATGTTTTTATATTTATTAATGTTTCAGTAAAAAAATGCTTTTGAAATGGCCCTATTCTTTTATATAGGTGTTATTAATTTGTTTGGCCAGAAATCTGTGGATTTACACAGTTTTCATTGGAAAGTTAGCTACTGCTTGCTCAATGTCTAAGGGAGGTAGTCTCAGCGTTTCATTTATTTTTGGCCATGTCCTTTCAAATTGACTATTATTTGTAGTCCAAGGAGTTTAAATCTGGGTCACTCTTCAGCAAAACTCATAGAAAGGATATTTCTTGTGCCTTTCACCTTCCTGCCGAAACAAACACAACAGAAGATCCATCCATCCATCTTTTACTTGTGGAGATTAATAAACACATTTCCTATAGTAACCTTTATATTTCAGGGTTCTTTTCTACATGGGTTTTTGACAAACAATATTGCGATAATGAAGAGCAGTCTTTACAGTCTTTAGCAGTCCTAATATCTCGGCGCCATCTGGACCTTTTATGGTCTTCTGCAGATGAATATGTCGATATGTGGCAGATACGAAGCATAAAAATAATCTAAGGGCTTAGTTCACTTTTAACAATGGATCACACTTTAATCACTCCTTTTTTTACAGTAGAAATTCCGTTACATACTAAAATTTAATAATAACTAAGATAAAAATATGTTGAAAGTCGTAAAATTTTTCAATATTAAATTAATGACTTGATTTGTCTTGACTGTTATAAAACACTTACTACTAGACCTATATGGTTCCTTACTACTAGACCCATATGGGTCTAGTAGTAAGGAACTGACACAGCGGTAGTAGGTTTGATTTCTACAATGGACCATTATTTATGTGACCTCCGATTTCGATTTAAATAAGACAATATATAACACAAAGAAGTTTAGTAATTACATGTATAGCTCATCGTATAATTTATAAACAAAAATAGTCGAATATGATATAGATAAATGTATTAAAAACAAATAGTATATAATAGTATACAGAACAGTAATTATATCATATAATAGCATTATCTGAAATACTAGCTGTTTTGTAAACATTACTATGTAAAGGCGCTCGTAGACTACACTGCAAAAATGTGACGAACTCGTAGGGGGATCATCCGGATGATCTGAGCTGAGTGTGCATACTGCATGAAAACAAGCGTAGACACACCGATATCGTGCAAGTGAAAATATGTTATTTGCATAAATTTATTTCATTAATTTAAATATCTTCTTCAGTTCGTTTCTTTAAAAAAAATATCTTTATTCAATAAAATGTTCGTTCTTTGTATATGCTAAGAGGGTTCGGTTGTACATCGTTGGAAGAATTAAAGGACGATACAAAGCACAGCCTGCGGCGTCGCTTTGATCCCCGCCCTCAATGAATTCATTTCACATTCAATTACGTCTGCAAACAGTTTTTATCATCTAAAATACGAAGCGTGCTCACACCCTCTGTATCATTTAGAGCATAACTTTAGAAAAACACAGAGAAATATTAATATATATTTTTATGCAGTAGGTTTGTTAGTATATACAGATTTTATTTATCACAATTGTTAATATTCATAATTTACAGGATTGTAGTTCAGAATTACCTACTTATAAATTACTAAAATAATTGAAATATAATCTAACATTGGAGATACAAATATTAAGAACTATACAATTAAGACAATACTTTTTTTAGCTTTCCTCTTATCAATATTAATTTTCCTGAGATCACTACCATGAAGTCCTAATTTAATTACAAATAAATAACTTTCATATTGAGCTCTGTTTAAATCGCGCAATCAAAACACGCGGAGTGTACAGCGACCCTTACAGCGGCGTTGCTTTTCAAATAACATAAAAAGAAATTAATTGTAGTCTTTTCGAAGGAAAACAAATTGTGTAATCATAAGGAAAAGTCAATATAAAATTAAAAATAACAGATTAAGCAAAAAAAAATACTTCTAATATTTTGTAAACTATAATAATGTATACGAAAGTTATTATAATAATTACTATTTTTATATAGGTATATCATGTTAGTAAAATCAATAATTTAATCAATATTATATCATAAAATTTGTTAATACATACAATCTCTGAATTAAATTTTTCAATTATGTAACAACAACCTCGGTTCAAATCAACATCGTAGTAAAGTTTATCTTAACTATTTAACGTTTCTGATCACGTAAAGAATTGAGATAGACTACAGAACAAACGCGAACTTCAGCGGTTGTTTCGAAGATAGAGCGAGGGAGGTCTAAGTTGGGGCATTTATTCGGCTCGGGGCCTCGATTGCCCCAATAACATTTAATTGCGCTGCCGCGGCCGGCGAAAGAGCTCCTTTAATTAAATATCCAGCATTCCTTTCGTGCCTCAGTGCGGACGACTGTGCAGCCTCCTTGAATGCAGATAGGCTGTGACGTTTGAAGATAAGGTGAACTCACAAAGATTGTTAGACGATATTATAAATTATTATATTCAATGTTATACGGATTCAACTTTTGAATAACAAAATTTTCGTACGTTTCGTTAAAACCTATTCTACAAGCACAAATTCACATAATTAAAATTTTACATATGAAGTGATATTTAATACTATTTGAAATAGAAAGTTATCAAGCAAGAGTAAGAAATGGCTTACAATAATTATTTGGAGTTATGCTTAGTTACTTTATCAGTAATAAAGAAATTAATACGTGCAGGTAGTGGACAAATGACTCGATACATCTTCCCGCCCTAGTCTACAATTCATCACGGCATTGAAATTAGTGAGTCGTTAATTGGCGTTCCGTTCGCATCTCGTGACACATTTTTCAAATTGTTGATTTACTGATTCGTTTATTGCAATCATTAGCAGGGCCGATAGCTTTGATATTGCGCTGCTCTAATAAAACGGTTGGGGAAATTAATTCAGGGTCCAAAATAGAATTTCTTGATAAATATATATTGGTTCAGTATAACTTGTAGGATTTTTTTATAGTATTAAAAAAAAAAGTAGGGGCTTACATTATTTTTGCTGCACATAAACAATTCCCTGGTCACTAAAATAAATTATAAACCAGTTGTTGTCGATTTAGTTTCGATTAGATTGAGTTTCAAGTACGAAACATCTCTCCATTCTGTTTTACATTTGCAGCTCATCTTCGTGTAGCTAATCCTAGTACGGTAAGATCATATTTTAGCATTCAATATATTATATCAAGTTTTTCTGCGATAAACAAAAGATAATGCAACGGGATGGTAGGTTTTGCAGTTCTTTGTTATCAAGTCATATATTGAACCGAAAATTTAAGACAAAATTTAAATTGATATTTTATTTTAGTATAATTCAGCTTTAAAGTTTTAATTCTCTTTTTTTTCATTGAAGTGTGTTTTGTGTGATAACATAAAAAAGCAGTTAATATTATTTCTATCTGCAATAATAAATAAAAATTAATAAGTTAATAATATCGTGTAAGCTTCAAGATAACTGCGGCAGGTACGAAAGTCTACAAATCAGCGCATTATCAAGCCATTACCGCACTCCCAGTGCCGATAATCCAGTTAGAACATCGAGGTGTCGGGGGGCATCCAGACTCGTTCATTGCGAAAATTAAGTTATCCCCACTTAAGAGCCATACTTCAAAAAGCAATCTTTTTTTTCCGGAGGGTCCCCGAAGTGCGTAATGAAAATATTGTGTTTGCCGAAATCCCGAGATTACTAGCGTTTGCTTTGAAAATGAAGAGCTTCTGTCACGACTATTTGCATAATGTGCGTGGGCGGCAATATTTCGCGGATTACGTTTAAAAGTTCGATGTCACTAGTTGTCACTGTCACATGTCATTAGTTCGATGGTTGGTGCCTTTTTGTTACTTGATGGTACTCTACATCGCAAAAATACAACTGTGTTTCAACCTTAAATCATTCTACAATATAATTGGTAATTTATAGAATTTATAATCGTACTTATTGAATAGGTAATCGTTAAGTTTGAAATGGCCTTTTTTTCAACCAGACCTGAGTAAATGTAGGAAACAGTAGGGTTTAATTGTTAAATATAAAGTCTGTTCTGTAAATATACGGTAATACTCCATTATAATGTCATGTGATTCACAGAACTTATTGATATGCCTTTATATCGAAAAATTCTAAAAGTTAGCCACTTACAAAACTATTCTTTAATGTTCACTTTAAAGTTTTGATTATTTATTACTAACCCGAATTAATTTTAACTTTCATTACGTATACATAACCTTTTCGTTTATAGATAAGCTTAACGAAACACTAACCAAATTGTATTGTAACAAATAATTGTGTTCCAAATAATCTTCTAATACCTCGAACTGTTGTAATTTAACGCTATAGCTGTTTCTGAATTTAGCACAACTTGGCAAAGACAGAAGTGACAAATAAAGCATTATAATGCGCCAAGTTCTGTTGTTCTAGTCGCTAAGTGTTGTTCACTGCGACTTGTGTTCCATTCTTTCTTTAATAATTGAGGGGCGCTCATCCGTCTTACTCAGATCTAATATGTGCACATTTTGGAGTACATGTGTATGTATGTGATGATGTATCTAGGTGCCCTACTCGTAATATTTAATTTAATAAAATAAACAAATAATTAAATTTTAAATTATATAATTAAATAAAAAATATTATAATTTAATTTACTACCTATTAATATTAAAATTAAAAAACATTTAACAATTTTTCAACTACTTTTTTTGTATATTTTTATAATAAAAGTCCATTAGCTATAAAGTGTTATATAATAAGGATAAAATGCCCAAATGTAGTTATTGGTAATTTTGTCAAATTAAATGTTATTTTCTTAAAACTGTGGATTATTATCCGTTGTTTAGGGACAGACGTAATTACAAAGAACCGCCCGCTCGCATCGCTGCCAAGGTGCGTATTACTTGAAGTTCTATATAATTTGATACAGTAATATTGTGATGGGACATTAAATGGTGTAACAGGTGGTCTGTTTCGATATGCTTTAATGAAATCATTTTTTTTTACATATGTCTCTAAAATTATGTGAAATTGGTAGGAGTATCATGTGAAATTAGTACCTACATCTTTCTGTAGATGGGAAATTAGATGAAGTAATTTACTCTCTTAATTATTATAGTTCTTAAAAAGCTGGCTGACCGGGTAGTATCATCATCTGACAGAAGACAGGTTTGCAGTAGATATTATGTTTCCTATAGCGTGCCTAATTCGTTTGTTTTTAGTGCATTGATATGCGCAACAACATGCGCAAACTTAAACTTCTGTGAAAAAAGCGTCATTATTGTGAGTGTCAACATATAGAATACGTTTTATTTTAGAAAATTTTCTCACTTTCAATAGAGCAATAAAATGCTGTAAAAAGTAATGATAACGATATGCGGAATTTAAATATGGACTGTAATTACAAAGAAACTAAAAATATCTACGGATTTCTTATAAATTTTACATGATGGTAGATGATAAAGATTTTAAATCATAATTGCTGTTCTTAATGAACATTATAAATTTCTTGCGTCTTTATGAGAAGTAGGTACTGACTTTTGGGAGGGTTTAATCTAGTCGCGAGATCGTAAAAGTTGTAGAGGGACTTCAAGCAGCAGTTTGAGGCAGGCGAGACGGGGAAGCAACTTTGCATGATAATGTGACTCGAGTTTACACTTGAATACTATTTATGAGCTTCACACAAAGTAGTATATTATACCTACAACTGCACATACATCGCTAGAGCACATGCCTCTCAATTAAACAGAGGAACAAAATTTGTGGCTCATTTTAGACTACTACTCTTGGTAGTCAAACTTTTAATTAACGCAAGACTTCGCATTTTACTTATGTTATAAAGAGTTGAAGTATGCTTTGGATTTTAAATTATTCAAATAATAGACTAGATACAAATTATACCACAATAAAATTATTTAAAATTGAAGCAGCACTAAGGTAGAGTAGTCGTATAGCAACAGGGCACTCTTTGATGTAACTTAATTTAAGTGTGACGAGTGTCTGGCGAGTGTCCCAGAGTGTCGCGTCCGCATGATGAGTGTCTAGTGTCGAGTCGAGTGTCAAATGTCGAGTATTGCGCTTAGCTCGAGCGCTTCTGTTTTTTTTTATTTCCACTTTATTTCTCAAAAGACTAAGACCTGCTACGGAAACTAAATTCTTTGTAGGGGTCCTTTACTAAAATGACATGCTTTATTGCGATTGTTTAAACCACATTTCTTACGAGCGTTGTCAGCGTAGTGTTTAATTATAGATGTTGAAGTTTTCGTAAATTTCAATTTTATGCTAAAGATAATTAATATTTAATTCAAATTATAGGCAGAATAATGTTTTGATGGCAGTGAGACGTTGAATAGTTAAGTTAATAACAGACAACACGTCGCGTAAACGCTGTAATTATTACTTTGTACGATTCTGTGCTATTAGTTTATTAACTATGTATATGAGTTATTAGAATACACAATCAGGGTAAAACCTGTGAATAGTGAAGGTGGATACAATGCAGTACACCAACACTATCTATTAATGGTATTATACGTGGTCCAGCTACTAATGCAACTTTTTAAAGCACAGTAAATATCAATATTTTAAGAATCAGTTTACTTTTAAGAACTTTTAAGAGCTTTTAAGCTTCATAGTCTTCAGCGCAAACAGCTGAGCCGAAACAACTGTCGTGAGTCAGTTCGGTTATTTTTTTCATCCATCAACAAGGCTAAGTATATAATCTAATTGTCGACTTTTACAGGTAAAGTTATTAAATAAATTAAATACATTTTGAATATTTGCAAAGCCAGCTACATAGTGGTGGCTAATATATCTTAATTTCTTGAATTACTCATAAATGTATTGGAGCCTGGGGTGAAATAAAAGACAGCCGTAAAGCGCGTGTTTGACGCGACCGACTTCATAAAACTTGAACTATGGAAGAGTTAATAAAGGATAATGAACGTGAGTCCAGCGCAACCGCCCGTCGCACTCAGTTTACTGCTCTCGTAAAATAACACAACCCTTTCAAATTCCTTTATGAGTTTATTGTGGATGAAATATTTATAGCTGATAATAGAATATTTCCATATGAATTTTAGAAAGCATATATTTTTAATTGCTATAAAGCTTTACTGACAAATGATATCAAGGTTGGAATAAATAATGTTATTATGAATGGCGAGAAACATTAAGTTGGTGTCACGAGGTGATAAGACGCAATGTTTATTTATAGCGCACTTAAAAGGAGATTGTTTGTCATGTATTACGCTTTTACTGGCTTTCCCTGTCATGATAATGAAGATGAAATATTTATAGATAATACCTTAAGTAACTTAAGTATTACCTGACATAGTTTTCATAGCTTCCAGAATAATAAATGTTGTATAAATAAATTATGAAAGGTACCCAGAACGTTAAAAGATTTGACAATAAGTTTTGGCTCTAATTGAAAGTCTATTGCAAAGCGAGTGACTTAAACGCTAAGGTAGAACTTCTTTGAAACGTTTTAGAGATTTTTAATAAATCAGTAAGTACCATATAATGAAAACCATCTAGTAAAACTTTTTTTTTATTAGATGATATATATTTTATAGACGATTATTTATTCTGAATGACAATTGCACGAAGCAAATAAATAAGATATGCGAATAAATTGCAGCTGTTCATGATGTTGTATAGATATGTTGAGACCACCTAGCTGGAATTTCAGACGATCCTAAGGTTTCGAATGTCGAGTTCAAATAACGTACGTTACAGCCCAATACGTATCTGTTAATGATTCATATTTATTAAAACGTCTGTTAAAGAAAGGAAGTGAGGTAATAGACAAAGATGAGCTAAGGGTTTCGAAATAGGAGCCTTGTAGAATTGGGAAGAAATGTGATTGGTCAATAATTTCATCTGGAAAAGTTGTGCAGCTCTCCCAGAATACTATATGTATATATGTATTATAAATTCTAGGCATTATAACGTCCAGAATCGCCATTTTTAGTTGATGCACATTTTTATAAGTGTAAGTGTGTGCGTAAGAAAAATATTATCAAATTTTTATATCTCAATTGGACACATGATTTATGAGATGATATGATAAATTAGAGTCCCTAGTGCGACGAGGGGCGCGACCCTCGGGCTTCGGCTTAATTCGCGTCTTCTTCACTTGGACTTTGCAATTTTTCTCCCTGAATTATGTACCGGATGATCCTGGAACACGGATAACCCTAGGAAATATTTAAAATATTTTAAAATTGAAATAGACATTCATGATACTTTTTACGTATATAAAGAAAAAAACATTTTAAATTGGAATAGTATATCCTTTTACACTCGTTTAGAAGTGTAGCAAGTTTATCTACCAACAGAACCATGTAAGGACAACCTTATTTTCTCATACCACCGATCTTAGTTTTATCCAATATCATTTTATGTATTCAAATGTATGAAGGTCAAGCATTTTATGGAAGAATAAAAAATACCATTTATAACATATTCAATATAGTTTGTTTATGTTTGAAAGCGAAAATAGGTTTGGTCACAACGAGAGTGGCCTACAACAAAAGTTTTATTTTCTCGAGAGGTCTGGCATGTAAGGCTGAGTGTTGACTGATGCAAGTCACTCGCAGCTCGGCCCGCGGCGGAGAGTAATTGAACTTCCTTGTAACATAGAACTGCTCGACTTACTCTTATTGCGAAAGTAATGCTGCTTTTCTACGATAATAAGACGCTACTTCCTTTACAATGTGTTGTGAAATTTAATTTTACTCCAAATACTTTAAAACAAATATATATTTTTTATGTGTTTTTTATCATTATTATACGTTTTTTTTTAATAATAAACCATAGAAAATTTTTGATATTTGATAAAGAACATAGCAAGCTAGCCACAAAAGGAATAGAAATTAGTCGTGAAGGGTAAATTATTGAATCAGAAACTCCGAAACCCGAGTTTAATGAAGCCATGAACACAGTCAGGGCGCGCCTCATTAGCAGTATCGCGAGATCACTACGACACAGCACGACGCAACTGACGTTACAACAATCTCCAGGGTTCAGATTAAAGATGCAAATAAGCCCTTGCTATAGGATTGCCATCTTACATTCAAATAATCGGAAACCATACTTAAATAACGAACAAGGTTTACAAAATAGAGACTTAGTCATAACATTCAATAAATCATTGAATTAAATTCAATTAAAAGTTGTCCAAGATGAAAATAAACTAGATATGCCATCGAGAACATAAATATAGCACAGTCTTAAACGTGACCATTACTACTATCAGTTTCTCAAGCCGTCACTTTGTGGAACCTACGAGTATAGACAAAGCTAATGATGGCTTCGGGTTGGACAATGCTTGTTTGTTTGTTTCATCACGTCCGATAGTAACAGCTAACTAAGACAATTATGTAGCAACGCAGCTTCAAACCTGTGTTTTGTTATTCAAGTCTGAACTGAGTTATTTAAGACTGTCAGTTGCTAACACTGTCGTATGAATTATTTATTAAGAAAGTGATTGTTACTGATCAGGTAAATATCTGTAAATATATATTTTTATTCGTTAAATTATTTAGCTATTATTTATTAGATTATTGCGGTCATCCTGTTTTCTTTTTATAAATATATGACTTTATGTAAGTATGAGAAAGTTAAGTAATATTTCCGTTGTAACACATGGCCCAAAGGGTGGTCTGCTACTGCAAGTAATTCAATTAGGAAGATCATTTTGTACTCCAGAATGTCATTCATAATAATTCACCCACGATGTATATTGATAAGAATTACAAGACTACTGTTTCAAATATAACTACCATATTTATTTTACACATCCTTTTAAGTTGACTAAAATTGAACCGACTTGATTGTTATTTATATTTTTTATAAACATTATTTTCATATAATGAATATTTGAATTTTTAATATATATAACTGAAAATATCCGCGGGGATACGTTTGAGTCTATTTTGTATTTATTAATTTCTCATTTGAAATTTAAACGAAATTTATAATTTTTTTGCTAGTTTTAATTGGAAACTGTTTGGGAAAATAAATTCATAGAAAATAAATTCAAAATAAATTTGTATTGTTATATATAAACTATACAGTGCACAAATCATTTTCTCCTGTAATCACATCAGACCCTCACTATGACGCCGCAGGGCACAGAACAAACCCTATCTTGGTTGATTAAAAACTAACTAAGCGAGGAGACACTCAAGTCAAACTAGGCCTGTTCGTCTAGACTGTAAATAAATACGTTAGAACATGTCCTCTAAATATTTTACTAGAATGTATAGGATAGAAACTGTAGGTAAATTTTATATTATGAACTATAAGTTTCAACGACAGTTGCCTAATAGAAAATCACAGTTAAAAATACTCATATATGTATTTAGATATAAATAAACAACATAAAAAGTATGCGAAATTACGGTTACAAGATATTTTTTTCCTCATCATCTTATTGAGGTCTTTGTAATATAACAATGACTGAATAATAAAAGAAAATAAGTGGGTTAGGGAGCACTCGGGAGCACTTGTGTCACTAGCGTGGTTTGACTGTATCCATCCCTATTTACTAAACATGTGTGACTTTAGTATTTTTTTAAAAACAATAGTGTGATTTGACAATTAAAAAAGTAAATATGGATAAGTACCTAAGAAGGTCGAAGCTACATTTTCTTTCAGTAAATACTCTTTGCTACAATAAAGACAGTAAAGAACGTGTCCTATGTTCTTATGACCCACTATTGCGTTGCTTTAGTCGAGTTGATGCATAAAAAACATGGCAATTCAATCAAAATACCTAAAAGGAAATAATTGTAAGTTTGTGGAGAAAAAATTATGAGCATAAGTTTCTTGACAGTGTAATTGGTACAATTCAAAACTTGGACGTTATACTAAAAGACTCAAAGAATACAATTACGTAGAAAAATCATAAATTTATAATCTAACGGCAAAATAATGCTTAAAATAATAAATAATAATAATTGTAATAGTACATAAAATATTTGTCTCCATAATGAGACGGTTCAAGCTGTCGCTGTAAGGGAACTCGTCTGAGTGATGGCTGTTTATGCGATTGCTGCTAAATTATGTATTACACAAGAAATGATTACGCTCATCTCAAATAATAAATTTGTTGATGATAACTTGAAAAAATATATTTTTGGTAAAATAACTTTGGTATGAAAACTTTTTATGTTGGTAAAAAAGTCACGTCAATTTCAAAGAGAAAATTCAAACATTTGGATTAATAAACTCAAAGTGTTGTATTCATATAGTACATTAGATTGCTGATATGTGAATATAAATAAGAAATACTGTCAAGAAACTCTATAAATACTCCATAAAATTATTAATAATATAAGCTGCATAATTATTTACCGGATTACATTACGAAGTCTACACAATAATTGAATTAAAGTGTAAAAGTTGTTAATCAAGTTAATCTTACAAGTCACAAGCTAGCTTCATTCAATTACTTTCCATTCATAAAATCAATTACACCGCTGTATCGCGAGATATTCAAATTCATTCAGGAGTGAATGGTAAGTATAGTTGAATACATTTCAATATCATTAAAACTAGAATCCGATCGGAGGTCCGCTTTATATAATAAATCAAATTAAACTGCATAAATCAAGAACTGACGACAAGTTGTCTGTACGTATGACAGTTTAAATATAGGTATATTTTCTAGATTATTAGGAACGGTTAAATGTTTTAGAATAAAATTATGTGACACAATTAATATCTGTGGTTAACAGAATTTATTAAAATTAATGCTTTTTAAAGTTAATATTAGATTTACAATTTAGTAACCCATGATTTTTTCATCATAGTCATTTTGGTTTCGTTTTTAAATATTGTCTGTTAACAATAACGTTCGCTACTATTCCTACGCACACAATCACTGCACAATACAGAAATTGCAGGGTCTCACCAACGTCACACGTCATGTATGATGCACGATCGCTAAATGATTAAGTGCGAACAGAGTGCACCTCACCTGCACTCCATTACACATGCCGCCGCCATGTCATATGACGCTGTGTTAGACCGCGTCCTACCAACTGTGTCATCTAGCACCGAGTTAAGGATCTAGCTAATAGCTTTCCAGGTAATATAGCTAAAACCTATATGTATCAAAAGCACTTTTCAGAGGCAACCCATTTTAGATTGTATATTTTCTGTATCTTTATTTCGCCAGAGTTATAAAAGTAAGTAAGCAGTGCATTGTTTTACAGCTAGATGAATTTTAGAGTTTTGAAAAACATACTTAGATCGATTATTAAGTTTTGAGTTTCTAATCGATCTTTCTATATAATATAAATTCCAATTCCTTATAACAAAACCTTTAGCACCTTTATCAGATGAAATATACGACAGTGGTGACGGTGGTAGGTGGTGAACGCCCCTCGCATTAGAGGACAATGCGTCATGACTTCGCACATTGCATAGTGTAGCCTAACGTGAACCTACACCTGACAAACTCACGAGGTAGGATATCAGACTGCTCAATTTATGTACTTAAATTTGCAAGAACAACTCATTTCGTTATCATTTAGTATTATGTATGTGTATATCTACTTGATCTATGTAATACTATCTCAATGTTAATACGAATTTCTATATATTATGGCAACTCCAAACACTTTACATAATTTAACGTACTTTTTAAAATAGTAGCATTAATAACATGATACATAAATAATGGTATTGGCAGAACGTGTCGCGATCGAGTTGTCTTTCGTACGTCGCCCGTCGTGACAGTGCAAGATCGTATGATACGAACGCAAATGAGTCCTTTTCACTTGACATATTTTGAGATCAGATTTTATTAGTCCATGTTATGTATATGCCGGTGTCGTGTCGGTATCGTGACGTCATTAACATCACAATGGGAGACCGCGTTCGATATAACTCAAATGAAAGACCTGCACTTGATGTACGTGCTCTCGATCTCAGTTTGATTATGTCTTCAATTAGTTCTGCTAAAAATATATTCAGGACATATATATTTTTTTATATCTACAATCCGTATTTCTTTTGTTATGGTTTATTTATTAATGTTTACATGTTGATCAAAATTATGAGGGTACTAGAATTGTTATAATTATTTGTCATAAAAATTAAATTAAAAATTTAAAAAACCCCCGATACAAAAAGACCTCTAAAAAGAATAAAAATAATATTAGTATATACTTATTGAATTCGTTGCGTCGGGGGACCGTTGTGCTTACGCTGATAGTGTATATATTACGAAGTTAATCATTGAGGACTTAGACTATACGATTCGATATTTTAATTTCTTTATTTGCCTTGTTAACTTACTTGCATTTTAATTTCTTCCTTTATTAAACGGTCCCCCGACGCAACGAATTCAATAAGTATATACTAATATTATTTTTATTCTTTTTAGAGGTCTTTTTGTATCGGGGGTTTTTTAAATTTTTAATTTAATTTTTTTTCTGCTTTTTAAAGTTATGTAACTAGTTTCTGAATTGTACTAAATGAACCTACAGATACACAAAATTTTCAATTGTTTAAGTAGGAAAGATTCGTTTGTTTGTTTGAATTTAATAGGCTCCGAAAGCTACGGGACCGATTTTTAAAAAAATATTTTAGTATTAGAATCCTATATTATGATGTACAAAGGTTACATCAAATACGAGAAATATATATTATATTTAATCCACGTGAAAGTTTCGACAATGTAACAAATTATAAATGTTTTAAGTAACATGATTCAAGACTTTTTCATATGGGTAGGAAGATAGGTAGGTTTCATATATATGAATATTAATAAATATAAATATTTAGAGTTAAAATGATTTACAATCACTTATGACACTATGATCAAGGGAATTATATTATCACTAGCTGTTGCCCGTAATTCTTTATGACTACGATCATAAGTCATATAAATATATTTTTAAAGTCTACGTGGACGCAGTCACGGGCAACAGCTATCCCTAATAAAGTACTTTACCTGAGTAAGTGTAAAAACTTTTTGGCCCTCATAACAAGGCTTTTTTTCTATATAGGGAAACAGCTGGTAACAGCTAATTTTTGCATAAAAACCTCTCCCCCGCACGAATAAAACGTCAATATCTTGAAGACGACTAATTTTATTTCAATCAAACCATCTCGACAAATATAGCTTACGATTAAAAAAGACCGCATTCAAATCCGTTTACGCGTTTGGCCGCAAACAGCTAGTTATTGCATAAGAACCTCTCCTCCGCACGAATAAAACGTCAATATCTTGAAGACAACAATTTTTATTTCAATCAAATATAAATAAGAAACATCTCGATGAGCATAGCTTTTGATTAAACAAAACCGCATTCAAATCCGTCCACGCGTTTGGCCGCAAACAGCTTATTATTGCATAAGAACCTCTCCCCCGCACGAATAAAACGTCAATATCTTGGAGACGACTATTTTTATTTCAATCAAACATAGATAAGAAACATCTCGACAAGCATAGCTTTCGATTAAAAAAAATTGTATCCAAATCCGTCTACGCGTTTGGCCGAAAACAGCTAATTATTGCATAAGAACCTCTCCCCCGCACGAATAAAACGTCAATATCTTGGAGACGACTATTATATATTTCAATCAAACATAGATAACAACCATCTCGACGAGCATAGCTTTCGATTAAAAAAAACCGCATGTAAATCCGTCCACGCGTTTGGCCGGAAATTTGCCACAGACAGATACACAGATACACATATACACAGATACACAGATACACAGATAACAGATACACAGATCGACAGGTCAAACTTATAACACCCCTCTTTTTAGTCGGGGGTTAAAAAAGTAACTTGATTGACTTTAAGAGACATTTTATTGATTCATAATCAATAAAATGTTTCTTTAATTTCAACGTGGAGGACTGATCATTGTTTTCGGACTCACTTGGAGTTCAGCTTTGAAAAAAACAGTCCTAAGCTCAAAGATAAATTGTGTTAGTTTAAATTAGTATAGTTTATAAGTTGTGGTGAAGATAAGATTAAAATAATATATACTGAATATATTGAAAGAGTTTTCTTTATACTTTGATAATGAAACTTCAAAATAACTCATAAGATTATATTAATAAATCTATGAACAAGTGCTCTTTCAATCATATTATACAAATTTATTATTTGGTATACATATGTAAGTATTCTACCATTAGTAACTTGATCTGAATATCACTTTGAATCGTCAGAATACATTTCCATTGTGTGGTATGTCGTGGTATCTAATTTGAATGCGAGGACTCTGAGACATCTATAGCTTAGTTAGGTATGTCTTTCACATGCAAGTGAAACCAGGTCTAAGCACTGCTCTTAGACGGTATTCTCTAAACTATAATAGCAACCTTGTGGTACCACAACTCGGTTAGTGAGACATTATCTTAGAATGATTGCCATAATCATGGCCTATTTCTACTTTTAATATATCCGAGTTTAATATATCCGAGAGTTGATAACATATCAAGTTTATGGTGACTTTTTATTAGTGTTGTAATTAATATATAGAACTGAAAATAATAAAGTATTACATATTAAAAAGCATTATATTCTAATATTCAATTTGTTATAAAATATAAGGGTGTTCATATTAAAAATAGTTAAATGTATAACCTACATGCAAATGCTTAAAGTAAAACCAAACTGGATCTCAAATCTCAAACAATTATTTAATTTGTAACATCCTTCAAACATACAAAAGCCATTTGAAAAACTAAGTACTAATGCACCTTTTAAAAGCTATAACAAAAGCTTAATAATATTTCATCGTTAGTAAGTGTTTATTTATTGCGACAGAATGCAGCTTAAGTTCGAATAAAATATAGAAAGCGCGCGCTTCACGATCTAAGAGCTCTACAGGAAACTAATAAGGTTGATGAAGACCTATTAGAGAGAACATTTTAAATCATATTGTTATAGTGCTTAAACTCTATGTTCTATTCATGTAAACTAATCTTATTTTTGTATTACAAATGTCTATATATAGGATTTCCGGAAATTAATAGATAACCTTAAAATGTCTTCTATTAGAACATATGTTCGTTCATATAAAACATATTATTAAGCTATTTTCAGAACGCCATACGACCTAAAATAAACGAATTCGATAGATTTTTGTTGTACTAAATTTATTAACTAACTATGCTGATAGATAGAAATAAATAGTGTCACTAGCTATAGCACTTTAAAAATATGCGCAAGATATATATATATATATATATATATATTTGCAAATTTAGCATATTTTATTTTAAAGCAAGGTTAAAAGTTCTTGGGTATAAAAAGATATGAATGAACGAAACACGATTAATGAATATAATAGTTTTTTTTTCATTTCTTTTTAGTGTTTCTTTGAACGGGTCATAACTTTTTTTCTTGTTTTCTTGTTTTCTTGCATAGCATGTAACAATGTTATTTTATCTCATTAGTTAATTAAATACATATATATATATATATATATATATATATATATATATATATATATATATAAATATATATATATACCATATTTATTTTTCAAAAATCTACATATAAGACCTATGTTACGTATCAAAAATTTAAGAGTACCAATTAACAATAACTGAAGTGTCTGTAAATGATATCATGATCAGCGATAATCAACAAATGAGTCAATTGAGATGTATGGTTAAGACGTGTAATAGAGTGTTTTCTGGAGAGCTGACCGCACCGCATTCAATACGGCTACTGGACCATTGCTCATTACTCTATACAGTACACCGATACTGTTTGGTACTTTGTTAACATTACAATTATAAGATATAGCTTTAAGTTTAAATTGCAGAGCTTTTGTAATCTATATAATATAACTAATTTCAAAGTATAGTAGACTTACTTTTATTATAACTTGACTGTACACTTTAAAAAATTTAAACAGTACAGTAAAGTAAGTACAAAATGTTACAAATTTATTTGTTAAATGTATAAAAATGGATATTTTCTTAAAAAGATTTAAGAAACTTTGAATAAGAAAAACTAACGAGGAAGACGCAAGTTGAATGTATCTTAATTTAAAATACCATATTATCTGGCGTAGAATTTGCTTTGTTCGTGCACCGAAGTATCCGCAGTTCGTTATATAAACGAGGAGTATAAAGTTAATTAGGGAAATAAAAGTATTCATAAAGTTTTGATCGCATGCGCGGGCGCTCGCTAACTTCATAATGAGAAACGCTTTGCTCTTCCTACGCTCGCTAACTGCCTCTGGAGTACTTATACAATATTCCTTCACAAAATTAAAATTTTCTGTAAAAGCATGCTTTTCTTTAATTTTTTTATTTGTTGTTTTAATCTGTTGTTTTAGCTTAAATCGTTTATACGCTTCCATATTAAGAAGCTCTTCTATAGATAGAAGGAATTATAAGCGATAATCTTTATTAGCATGGTAATATCCAATCATATTTATAATATCTATTAAATATTAAAAAATGTTTTATAATTCAAACCAGGACCACCCTTGAGATCAGCCGCTGTATTTTACTCTCGACTTTATCTTTGATCGTCTCTCTTGAGATTACATTCGTACGAGACGGGCATGTATTAGTGATATGTTATCAATATGTTTTAAATAAAATTGAATGGTAAAAATATTATCTTGTGACAGATAATTCAAATCATATCTTACTATTATTATATATGTGAACGCAAGGTTACCCAATACTTACTAAATAGATTTAAAATGTAATATATGCACATACTATAATTTAGAAATTGTATTGAATAAAATAAAGTATCCAGTAAGTGTACCTGCAATCTGAGAGCTATAATACGATGTGTACTTACTAAACCGTTAGAATTACACGATGATAACGTATTATAGAATTGATTCGCCGGGTTTTAAAATTAAAAAATATTATGAAAAATTATTTTCGGAAGCCAAGACATGTATTTTGGTAAAGCAAAACTTTGAGAGTAATGGGAAATGAAAGTTAGTTTCTATGATATCCTGTATTTTTAAAGATTTAATCATCTTCATTCACCTTTGGATGTTTAGACGGAATATATTTAATAAGCATCACGACTCCTTAAATATTTGAAAATACATAATTCATTTTCAAATCCCATTTGTCAACCATTTCCGCTATTAATCACATAATATTAATACTGAAGTTGAGTTTAAATTTATCATTCATTAAATTCTTGACTATTCCCATACATCATGTAATATCAAAACAAAAATATGTGGGTAGGTACTTAATTCTTGATTTCCAGTCAGCCTCATAAATCTGGCGAGCGGTTCGCATCTGCGTCTAATTACTTGCAAGTGTCCTGACTCTATCTTACGGTCGCAGACATCGATGTATCAAGAGTTTACAGCACTCGTAGTACGAGTGGAAGACGTAGTACGCAATCAATAAAACTTTCAATAACGAAGAGGAAACTTTCACTTTGTAATTAAGCTTTTTCCTTTGTTTTGAGAGCAATGACGAAAACAGACAAAAAATATAAAGCAGAGTAGATTATACAAATAAAATAAATGAAATGAAAAATATTAGCAAAAACTGTTTATTTTAAAATAAAATATTCGTCCGATTAAAACTTCTGTGTTGATACGTCATATACGATGACACCACAATATCCGTTAGTAATAATATTTTATCTTAACTATAGGTACATATTTTTTTTTATGATGGGAGGTATCGGTAAGATCTCGCACGTGGCTGGGGGTGGAATGACAAAGAGGTTAACGTCGGAAGCGACGATTATGACGTTAAATCAGAGGCGTCCGGTGATACGTCAACGATTAGGTTAATGGTGGCAACTGGCATCCGCGGCAGCACTGTCGCGTTCGTTTAATGGCGTATCGGCAAATATTAGGGAAGTCATTATGCACCATAACCATAAATTTAACGTGTAAAAGATCTACCTAATATTTTCGGTGAGATCTTATCAAAAAAGACAGGAAGAGATTCTCAATTTAATTTTATATTCTGTTAAACGCTTTAGTTTATAATTTCATTAAATTGAAAAAATTATAAAAAATATGTTTTTTTATTATTCCTCTTTATTTATTTTGTTTACAATCTTTGGTGCGGTATTTTAATGTCCGTTGAAATTCTTAACAACTTTTCATATTTAAACCATATATGTATTTATATGTCTCTAGTATAAAAAAAAAATATATGTAGCGAAAAAAGAAAATTATCATAAAACCATTTTTCTATGTTGTGTTGTGTGATTCATGCGATTGGATCAACATAAATAAGAAATAACATAACATAATATCTATCGAACTTTATAACCCCAAACATTAGGTCATGTCATTTAATATATACTATCATAATGCTATTAAAATATTCGGTATGAGATGAAGGATTACCTCCATTAAAATACATTTGCTTGACAGTAAACTGTTATTACGATGCGACGACGTCGCGGCTCCGACACGAGTTAGTGCGTATCGTAATCGAACACAATAAATAATTTACTTGCGTAAAATTTATTTGACATGCATTGTGGGGTTTGATAAATGGGACCAATGTATTCATCGAAGGCTGTATTCGAATAAAGTTACGGTTTTATGTGAAAGTCTATGATGGCTTTATTTTCGATTTTATATATTACATTGAATATATTTCAATTTACGCTACGTTTTTAGGATAACGTAAATATAATACCAAGGATTTGATATAAACCTTTTAATTCTATATTGAGGTTCTTTCGTTTTCTAAAATTAATCGGAAATTCTAAAGCAATACGAAAGTTGAGACACGACTACATCAACACAGGATGGTTTCTTCGTCTGTGACTCTCACTTCCACATTGAACGGTATTCATATGCGCTCTACATTGCTACAAATGACATGTAAATTAGAGTTCACTTCATCCACTTCAGAGTCATTACATTTCACACTCTACACACAAGATATGTCATTAGACGTTAAATCCTACAATTTCGTACGAGAAATCGTGCGAGATTCGTTCTCTTCATAACAAGTAGAATGTTAACCAATCTGATTTAGAAGAATAAAATACTTAATTATATTCCAAATATAGGTTTTATAAATCAATAAATAATGTAAAATAATCTAGACTAAAACTAAAAAAATATTTTTTTTTTATAAGTAGTTACTGCTTATATATATCGCTACTATACACCTAACCATTTTTTTGTCTTCCTCAAAATAATAACTTGTCTGAGATATACTAATAATTACATTATTACTACAACTTTACGACCTTATAATAAAAAGATATAAAATTGTATTATTATTGCGGATGATATTATTAGTAAAATATAATTTATATAAAGTACTAGCTCAAGCAAATGATTCTGTCCGACTAATAAGATCAGAGATTGGCGCGTCCAAAAACTAAGCAAACCCTTCAACTTATCTCAATATTCGATCCTGCGTCATTACTATGACATTAATTATTCATTATTGTATGTAAAGTTCTTTAGTAATGTAAATTTTATTAAATCAAACAAAGAAACAAGAATATGAAATAGTATTGATTATATTAGTATTTTTAATTAAATAAATAATTGCAACGCTAATTATAAATTTCACAAAAATGTAATAAGCATTTCTTTCTCTTCTTACTATCATATGTATACGAATAAATAATAATTTAGATCACTTAAACGTGGGTAGAGGTGAATTGAAATAAACACGTCCGCGAAGTTATAATCTATATGTAGCGAGATAATTTATTCAGTAAAGATGAATGGAGAGGAGGACGCATAATGCGACCTCTGTTGGCGATAAGATAGCAGTGACAGTATCATTCCTCTCTAGTGTTGGCATAAAGTCGATAATCGCTTACATCAACCGTAAAGAGAACAATTATGGTTCCAGGTTTTGAAAATTATTATTATTATTGAGATGAGATCATTCATATAAAATATATCCAACAGATCTTGCAGTTTATTGGAACAATGTAACAATTTATTATATCTAAAGATTATAGTTTCTCAATTCGCGTAGGAGTCTCAAGAGAGATATAAAAACATAGAAGTAATACCGCCGCTCCACTTCCAGCCTCAGTAGAATGAGATATGTCGATGTACGTAATCGACAAAATAAATAATGGAGTGCTGCGGTGAAATAAGAAGTTGTCGGCTCCGTATCGATGTTATTCGCAAACTGATTTATTATTTCCATTCACCATATCAATGTTGTTACGTTTCCGAAGCAGCCTTGATGGGCCATGCTTTATGCTCCGGCTGACAGCTTTCTGATTGAGAAAGTCTTTTCAAGATTATTTCTTCTCGATCATAGTTTTGATAAATGCTAATTAAATTCATCGATTTAAAATAATAGCAATGAAAATAGTATTATAATAGTAATAGTTTTTGAGATTTTAATGCTATAAAGCATTCTTTTACTATCCTGATATTTTATTAATGCTCCACCCACGCCGTAGATTAATAAGAGTATAATTCAGAAATCAAAGCAAAATTTGTAATCGTAGGTACAGTACTGAATAGCAATTCGCAATTAATATGCTATTCGGTTTCCGAGCTCACTATCGACAATAGTTTAGTGTTGTGTACGTAAATAATTTGCCTGTTTAGTTGTAGGTACCACACGCCAAGTATGGTAAGACGTTGATTATTAATATATCTATTTAATATAATTTACACAACCTGATTACATGAAGTTGATCATCAATTCTAGTGTCTTGAACGGCTTATCCCATTAAAATAACAAAAGCATAGTTACTCACGCTATACCTTTAATCGGCTTCAAATCAAAGTAGTTGGTATATTTTGTACCTGTAACAATAGCATAATAAATATTACATATATTTCCATTTTTCATAATATAATAAATAATGAATAGTTGATATTTTTGTAATAGGATAAATTTCAGAGAATCAGAGACCATCAAGATAATATATTTTAAAATATAATGAGAATTTGAACGATAAAGATCGTCTGTATGGGAAGCGAGGTAGGAATGTCCAGAAATGAAACTCACTGGAATGATAAGCATTTATACGCTAATATCTATAATACGTATTATATTACATGCTTTATAATGATATAATAACTTATTTTTATTTTATACAAATACCGGCGTTTACAAGATAATTGTATACTATATTAGATAACTTTTATATTGATATTATTAAAAAAGGACTCCACGGATAACCTTCAGCAAATATAAATTTGTCAGATGTGCAACACAATAACAAAAGATTTTTAAAGATATTGAATTATATCAAGATTGTTATCGTAAATCTGATTCATTAGTGTGTTGTACGGATGCGCCCACGTGGGCGATGGTTTTCGATAAACGTCCATTTTGTCCATTCAATATCGCCTCATTCACCTCCTATAGTTCTTTGAAGTCCGATACTTTGATAGCCTTATCAAATGAAATTGAATGTGCATCGAGGGGGGTCCCATCATTGCTGTTTATACACTCATTAACAAAGACTTTCTTCTGCTGTGAAGTACAATATTCTAGTAACCCAATTGATTTCCGTAACGAATTTATTTCACATAATAAGATGACACCAAATGGCCGGCAACTCCCCCGTTGACGCTGTAATAGCCAACAGGGCTAACAGTATAAAAAAAAATAACTGACAGTAAATATAGTATCACAATAAAATACCATATGAATAATGATGAAGATTTAAAGAAGTAGTGTAAAAGCACGTGCGATTGAGATAAGTGGGCTGTCGACTGAAGAACACGTACAGAATGTTCATAAGTGCAAGGATAGTGTGAGGAGCCGCGCTCTGTCTTAAGAAACTCATGTGTCTGTTTTAAGCAAACGTAATTAAGAACGAATCTCAGCACAAAAGTTAACCTACCATAGTATTAGTAAATGCACTATTTATTACGACACTGATTCAATAAATATACCAAATAACAGTATTTAAATTTATAAATTGGTCTTTATACTTTAACAAAAGGTCTTCCCAATTTTCTTTAAATTAGGAATGCCCTAGTTTATGTTTTCCTTGTTTTTGTTTTTCTGCTTCTGCGGTACGAGAGTCAGTAAACAATATTATATTATGTTCTATTTCTTATATCTTTTATAGCTTGTTAAAAGTATTTATCAATCTTTATATATTTATATTTCTTGTGTGCGTGTGTATGTCACTGAACTCCTCCTAAACGACTGGACCGATTTTTATGAAATTCTTTGTGTGTGTTCAAGGGGACTTGAGAATTGTTTAGATTCACAATTTGGTCCACTGGAAAATGGTTTTTTGATTAATTTTTAATGTGTAAGTAGGTGGTGATTTTGGAATGTTTCACATTTGTTCCGACAGACTGCGTTACCATGGCAATATTAAATAATATTATATTTTAATTATAGTCTGCCCTGACAGTTGGCGTTGCGATAGAATTGAGAAAAATATTTTATTATTATGTTATTTTCATCCACGTGCTGAATTAAATATTAAAACAAGAGGTACTGAGTTTGTAATTTTTTACGGATTGAATTTATTACGGATCGAAGTAAGTATATTTCTTTTAATTTTTTATCATTATTTGTTGTTTTTTGTCTACGATCTGCTTTGTTAATTTCGCTAAAAATATATTCGAACATCAAATTCCTTTATTCAAGCAAAAAATCTTTATTTACATATTCATACGATATAGATTGGTCGAATTATGATAAATGTACATGTAATGACGTTAGACATTGTGATAACTTTTTAATTTTTTCTTTTTTAAAGTTTGATTTTTTAAATTAAAGACGCGTGTACAAGACAACGTCTGTCGGGTCCGCTAGTATTATATATCTTATCAATGGATAAAATAAGTTGATCTTAATTATTGGAGTCATTTACGTATTTGAAATCCTAATCAAATAAAAGGATACATTTATATTGCATATATTAAAATTTTAAAAATGTATTAGCATTTTTCCTTCAATTCAATTTAATTTATATTGCAATTAAAGTGAATAAAGGTGTTAGAAATATGTCGTTGGCTTTAATTGTCGTTTAACATGGAATATTCAATGTTAATGTTATCTAAATAGTGTTTATTATGTTAAAGGGTAAATATTATATCTTATATTTCGTTGAAAATTAGGGAAAACCAAATGATCGCGTCACTTACTTAATTGCTTTATTAAACCAAAAAACTGGATTGAGCATTGAGGTATGTTTTTAAAGTGACAATTAAAACTGAACCATAGTGAAGTTCAACTGAATATGATTCAATTAGTAGCAGTATTTTAAACAAGATGTGGTAAACGTTTGACTCCTACACTTTTCTGTATGCAAATGAAGGCTGACCTCTACTTTAACATACGAGCGGGTCTCGAGGGATACAGTAATCCATGTTTCAGGTCCATACTCGCCATAACGGCTGCTACAAATATTCAGTCTGTCAACTCTTTACCTTATCTTTATTTATTCTGCCACAACAAAATTACCGACCGTAGTCAAATTTGTCTTCTTCACCGTTGGAATGTCGGATAGCCTACTTAAATTAAAAACAAGAAATTGTTGATTGAAAAGGGCTTGCAACACATGTTATGATTATATTACTTAATTGTACCTGAGAAAATAAAAAGTTGCAGTTTCTAATTTATAAACGTAAAATATAACAAATAAAAACAATTATTTTCATTTATCGTTCACCGGTCACGTCGTCAGAGTTATCCTTCATAGTATCTTTTTTACATCCATTCTGCAAATCTTTCTTTCTACTATTATGGAATGCTATATTGCCTAATATTAATATTAACGGACTCTAAAAAGTTCCAATATAAAAAAAAATCGTTGTTAAAGTATATTTGATTTTATTTTTATTGACTGACTTAAATTGATTAGAAATAATATGTTCGATAAATATTGATTAGAAAACCCATCACTGATTATAATTGGTTACTACAAGTATGTAAATCTCATTTGCGTTACTTTACTTTTTACTATTAAAAGTAACGAAATGAAAGAAGTAATTACTGTTTTCATTTGGTTACTATTGCTTATTTAATATTTATACTAAGAGTATTGGCGTTAATAATGCAGAAACGAGTAAAGTTAAAGCTGTTTTTCACTGCGAACGGAACGGGAATGAACAAAGAGTAGATAATACTAAAGTGAAATCTATACCAGGATAAAGATGCTTTTTTTTTTTGATTTTTGTTTGTATGAGCTATTAGTATATTAGTAGAAACTACCAATTATATTTGATTTCTTCTATTTTAATCTTTTTGAATCTTTTGCATTTTATTACTTATAGTACAACCCTTACAATAAATAATAGAAAATGGCCCTTTTACATATAAAGCAAAGTATTGCCATTGCCTTCTGCAAAAATATAATGTATTTTTAAAGGGTAGTAATTCTGAACTAATGTTCTAAATCTGAAAAACATTTTCCTAAATAATTATTTAAATGAAAAGAATTTACATGGTATTTTTTTAAATTATATTTAAATATTTTTTAGTTATTATAATAAACAAAACAAAAATATAAGTCTGAATTTTCTCAACATTTACTCAATGACAAACTGCACATGAGAGAATCATGGAGTTGCCAGATCTTAAAAACCTTTGAAAAAGTCGGATATGTATGTACGAGTGTATGACGTTTCAATCGAATAGCATATATAAAAAAACACATATTAATCATTTAAATGTTAAGAGAAGTACACTACCACCATATGTGGGGGATGTATTCTGAATCTGTTCTTCCCTTTGTCTTCATCACGTGTCACTAAGCAATATGTCAGGCACTTAGTTTCATTTATGGAGTTTGGGAATTAAACCCTCGTCAAGGCAAGTAAGATGTTGTATAAGAACACAGTTTAGATAAGTGAGATGCTGTCGTCACGGCTCGTTAGCAGGTAGTGGTCACGCACTGGGACGCGTGTCACGCCATGCGTGATAAAACTTTTGGCTACGATAAATAGTTGTTTTGTTAAGATTTCGACAAAAGATCATCTCTAATGTTGGCTGTTTTTTTTTCCTATTGAGAATAATAATGTTAGAACAAATTACACAAAATGATCTAATCCCTAAGTAAGCAAATTATTTGCTTGTGTTAAGGGTGTTAGAAAACGATACAAATACATTGAAATACATATTACAAATACTGAGAATATATTTAATAAACGACCAAACACAGAACTACAGACATCTATGTTCATCACAAACATGCCAGCCCATGTCGGGAACCGAACCCGAGCACCGTTGCGCCGCTGATACGTTAGGTGTCTGCGCTAACCACTCGATCAACGAGACGGTTAAGTTAAGAACTTTAAAACTAAACAACTTTTTAAACTCGCTTATATGCTTTAGTGGATTTACTAAATCTATCACAATATTATCGACTCCAAGCCTGTTTATAAGGATTTACTTCGAGACGGATTTAGTATAAGTCGATGAGGTTTTCTGTTAGCTCTAGTTGATCCGTTTGTTATCATTGCTTCTTTATACACAACAAAATCTTTGGAGCTTTTACTTAAATTGATGCTTTTTAACAATATTTAGGCATTGTATTTTATATTAAATTTATATAGTAAAATGAATGAGTAACTTAAGAATGGTAACGGAAATTTGAAGAAGATTGATTACAAGACGAAGACGGAAAAATACAAAATAACAGTAGTAATTAAAAACAAGATTTAATTGTGTTGCGGAAAATGAGCTCTCGAATAATCACGATACGAACTTTAACTATCCACTTCTACTTAAAACTTTTAGCCACATACTTAATCAATTCCATTAATTACTAAGATACTATCTCCGATAGACCATTGTACCGACTTCTTGAAAATTCACAAATGTAGAGAGAGATACGAGTCTACCCTTGCAAATATAAATTCTGATTTTGAAAGTCACAGGATAGGAACCGGCGGGTATCGAATCTTGGAAAGGGAGAGTTAAATTTCATTTTTAGGAGACTTTATTATAATTCCATAAAGTTCCAAATCCCATGCACGTGGTTTCAAGTTAAACGAGGCACTTGAAGGTGTTTGCTGGTTTTCTGCATACATTTGCATTCGCGGATGATATGGCGGGGTGGATTCCAACTTAATTTAGGAGATTTACTGCAAACTTCGTCACTGGTAGGGTTCTTTGTTCCGAAGGCATAATAAAGGGATATTATTCCGATTCCGGGGATTATTATTCCAGACAGTTTCCGTTGAAACAATGTCCCAAATAAACATTAACTTAAATAATCGGTACTGTTAGCGATGAGAGTGTATTAATTTGGGGCTTAAACTTATCACTAACTAAACCTGCCCTTATATCCTCAGGCTACGTTTCTACTCCCTTTGATTAAGTTTACTAAATCTAAGTAACCCAACTACTACATTTTTTTTAAACATACTTCGTCTATTGTAAAATAATTTGACAAAAATAAATAAAATAAAAAAGGCTACAATGACGAAACAAAGCGAATTTTCCATTCAGACAGATGGTACGTATCGAGACAAAATTCCTAATTGCTTTTTGGAGACAAAAGCAGTTGAGTGGAGCAAGTTTCACTTATGCGACGCTCCTTTGTGGTGCGGAAAAACGCAAAAACGCGGGAAAGTGGTGGCTAAACGGAATTATCTGCTGGCACAGAGGGGAACGGAGAGGTTGTGCGGCGTCCCGGGGGGGAGGGGAGATCAGAAAAGGGAGATGGTATTTACTTGCAATCAGGCGCGCGAGGGATCGGTCGACGGGGGGTAAACGCTTTTTGCAATTTTATATATTACGTGTAATCATGCCAACGCGGAATGTGTTAGCGGGGCTTCGATGCTCGCTGTAGAATATTGTAAAAATCATGTACCTACAGAAATGGATAGTCTCAGTGTAACTGAAGCGAGAAGACATGTTCGTGAAAAGTGATTATATAAGTCATTAAACATTTTAATTATACGGGTCATTCGTTTAAAATATTTTTTAATCATTTTGAAGATATATATAATATAATAACTATATAAATATCTTATAAGGTGTCCAAATTTTTCCCTTAATATTTTTTGAAGTCACATGTCAATTAATGTCACTTTTATAAAAAGTCGTCTATTTACGAAAAATTCAATTACCGGTATTTCTCATATATAAAACTCAACAAGACGCACCCTCGCCAAAAAGTATGTTAAACTCGATCGCCTTCTATCGCTTGTGCGGAAAATCTCACAGCGTGAAATAATGCAATAACATTTAGTAGGAACTACATACATTACACAAAATATATATCGATAAGAATGAAGAAGAATATAAGAGAAAAGATAAATAATGTCCACTATTAGAAAAAAAAGTAATAATCAATCTATGATTTTTTTATAATATATTCCAAATCATAAAACAGGTTACATTATAATAGCTTTACCTACATCTATTTTTCAATACTTAGAGGTATTAACATATGATAAGTACTCAAAGCTTAAGTTCTAGATAAATTATTTCTTATTTATTTCTTGATGAACGAATGTTATGTGTACAAATTATTGACACAACTACTACATACTACTCTCACTTGACGGTTTTTTTCGTTTGTCCCGGCTGGAGATTCGAGCGGACGCTGAACGTCGACACTAGATGACGTACACTACTGCTGCATATCATCACAGCCATGATTACATCACTGTTTCCAAATAGATTGAGATTTTGGTCTCCTTTTCGATAATATTCTTAGAAGTAATTAATATTATGTGGCTACAGGTTTCCACTTGTTGGTATTTTCAAAACAGTCGTTCAAAGACTAATTAAGTTTTATAAATACATAAGTGGGATAGTCCATCTATGTGTATAGACACACTATATATTTTACTAGGGATGTATATTTCAAGAATGAAATTCAACACTCTTATTTTTTCCCTCTCAATTTATTATTTATGGTAAAAAGAAATAAAGTTCCATTTAAATGAGGAACACTAACAATTAAGTTCATTAATATTCGCTGCGTTTTTGCAAAGTCTTCATTAGTAGTCGTTAGGCAAGCTGCTTTGTTTCTAACTTTTAGTGAAGTGAAGAACAATAGAAGCTTGGCATTTCTATTAATGGTAAAATAACCAAAACTAAATGACCTATCCCACAGTGGAAGCTCCCTTCACTAATAAGAAATTTTATAGCATAAGCTGGAGAATTGATCGGGGCGGCGTGTCTGCTTACCCTGGAAATAAATTTCCAATCATTTTATTTCAACTTTGAATAGTCGATTACCAACCTTTTATAACTTAAAATCAAAACTTGTACTCAATATAATAATTAATAAATATTGATCACTGATCATTTATTTATTAAAAAATATTGATTAGTAAAATATCTCATAAAAAAAAATCAACCGTAAACTATATGATCATTTTGACTTATTCAAACTTTAGTATAAAATATACCGTTAAGAATTATCTAATTGATATAATTGAATAGTATATATAGTATATTATAGTATATATAGCATACACGTACAATAACATAAACATTAATGAACAGAATAAATATTTCAAAACACAAACTGCAAACTACTCAAGAAGGCAAACAGTGTAGTCTTAGAATCGAATTAATTCTTGCAACGGCGGGACTACTCTGTCAGACCCGGAACGAACTAGCTCGTCCCTCTCCAGACTTACGGATTCAGCAATATAGACACTCGTATGAATTGGAATTTTAATCGTTAATGAGATTTCAATTTCATTAAATCTAATTTATCTTCTTTTATACATATAATAAAAATCATATAAATATAGAATGAATAATAAACCGATACGGGCAGGGATTCGAACCCGCGACTACTGGGAAACCGTCCCGTCACTTTACCAACTGAGCTACCGTATCGCTGTCCGTCTCGGTGAATTTAGCATTCTATATGTGATCGCCTTTATCGGGACGATGGTAGTTGGTAGAGCAACGGGACGGTTTCCCAGTAGTCGCGGGTTCGAATCCCTGCCCGTATCGGTTTATTTTTCATTCTATATTTATATGAATTGAAATAAGCTTAACATGGCTATACATGTTTATAGATATTTTCAAAATATAATAAAATTGTCACTGATCCATTTCTGTACATGTAAAATATTAAAAAAAAAACATCATAGGGGGCCTTTATGAGAGCACGAGAACCCAAAACAATGGTTTTTCAGTTTGTCTGTTTGTCTATATGTCTTTCTGTCTGTATGTTTGTGCACGCTAATTTTGGACACGGCTTAACCGATTGAATACGGTTTTCAGGAATATATTATAACAGTCCTTACTTAATATTTACTGTTTATTTTATCTAAATTAGTTAATAAATATAAAAGTAATATCAATTTATGTCAATCCCGTTATAGGTACCATGCAAATCTTATTCTATACATTTAACAAATCTGTAGAAGAGTAGTCTTTGTATATTGCAAATATTAGAAAAAATATACCAGGATGTGAAGTGATAACTAACAGAATCCATTTTCAGCATTTTAAAAATCTTTGTCTGTTTGTCTTTTAGTTGTGCACACAACACGAAAAAAAACATATTTTGAAAATTCATACAGGAGGATCTTTATAAAATCAAGAGAACCTAAAACAATGTTTTTTCATTTTGTTTGTTCGTCTGTATGTCTGTATGTATGTATGTTTGTGCACGCTTATCTCAGAAACGGATTAATCGATTTAGATGCAGTTTTCGGGCATATATTGTCATGGGATTCACTTTACATTTTGTTTTTTTTTCTAGCAATCGGTTAACAAATAAAGAAGCTAATAATCTCTTATTGTCGTACCATTGCTGCTTACCAGTTTGAGGGTTTATAGTTTTTACATAAATTGGTAAGTACAAAGGGAACGTATTATCAAAAAAACGAAATCTACGCGTACGAAGTCGCACGCACAGCTAGTATTAAAATATATTTACAAATGTTGTTAATTTAAATGAAAAGAAACTAAAAGTGGGAATGATATTGAAGTTCTAAATATATCTCAATAACCAATTATTGAAACATCAGCTGTGTCTAACATACTTACTTTACTTTTTTATTTATAAAAACAATGTACAAAATACTTTAATTTATGCCGTACAAGTATGAAGTCCAGTACAAGCCGGCAATAGAGTAAACTTTTCACTCAAGCGAACGGGAGGAAATAAAAAATGCACCGCCGAGGGCATTTAATAAATAAAAACCGCACTCTTAGAGCATGTTGCTTTAGGAAATTTCAAAGAACCCGTAAAAACATGTTCATTTTGGAAAAGTTTAATTTAATTATGAGCTTTTATTTATTAATTATGGAGTAAGCTGTTATAAAAGCGGTAAAGTTATCAAACAGAAATTTCGTAAATATCTTCAAAAGTATAGGTTTAGATAACCTTTACTATATATTGTCTCTGATACCAAAAAAAACTTTATTTGTTTGGCAAAATACATTATTTCGAAATACGTATTTACTTGTATAAATTATATGTAAATGAAAACGAAATGAAGTACAGAACAAACATGGTTTATGTTTTTCATTACAATGTAAAGAACAAAGACGCCGAGAGTCGTCTTAGAAGACGCAATCACAACGTGGTTTGATGCGACGCTGTAAATAAAATAAATAAACTGCGCTCCAGTTCACAAACGACCAAATTTTATTCCTTACCTCCGTTTCATTACGCGCCAAATTGAATCTGATTGATTTTTGAAAATCGTTTCGACGAATAGTATTTTTTTTTTTAAATGTTGGGAGATTTTAGAAAAAATATTTTAATTTAAGCAATCCAACACTGTAATGAGGGGCGTTAATTAAAACTGTATATATTTGTGAATGAAAATTATATTTTAGGGATGAAAAGTAGGTAGGATTTCAAATAATTTGAAAAAAATGCAAGAAGGACATATACCAAAAATTTTATTTCTAATTATTTATTTATTTATTTATTTATTATATATGACACACGTAACAGTTTGCGGCCAATATGGTTTAAAATATTCTACACAATAATAAATATCAAGCCGCTCACCAAAAAACTTAGTGTGTTCTTTATGAAAAAAAAAAAAAGTGTTACTTATAACTATGATAAAAAATTTAAATTACACAATAGTTACAACAGATATTCACAAATATAATAAAGCTGGCTTAGTGACTAATATGCTCTAAAAATAAAGTAACAAAAAAATCTCAATAAAATAAAAATATTAAAGAGTAAAATGTATGAAAGCAGCAACAGGAATTAACAATTTAACAAAAATAAAATCAAAATAAAAATAAAAAAATGGCAACGTTAATAAAAACAAGTGCAAACTGTCTACTCCGAACCAGAGTTTGAAACAACACACCGAATTACTTTTCTTTTAAAAATATTAGGATGATAATCAAAAATATCCAAATCTGGAAATTTTAACACAATGCTATCATAGATTCTACACATTCTGACCAGCGGGTTGTAATAAGATGTGTTGTTTTTATACACGTTCAACCTGAACACTCTCGAAGACCTACATAGATACTGGGTGTTAATATTAATGTGTGATAAGAGATCAGAACAATCAATTTGGGAATGAATAATTTTATGTAATGTAGTTAAGAAAACCATATCACGTCTCAAGTAAAGAGGAATAACCTTGAAGTATGTAGATCTCTCTGAGTACCCATTCAGAGTACGGGAAAAGCCAAATCTCCAACTTAAGACTCTGAGACAATGTTTTTGAATTGCCTCAATGCGGTTGGAATGGACATTATAATAAGGAGACCAAATTATAGTACCATACTCCAATCTACTCCTTACGAAACTATAATATAAATTTAATGTTGTTTGTATGTTTTTAAATTCTCTCGTGTTTCTTATAATGAAACCTAACAACATTCTGGATTTCTTTATGACGTAGTTGTAATGCTCCTTAAATGTTAACTTTTTATCAATGTATATTCCAAGATCCTTTATACACTCCTTCCTTTCCAAGATATGATTATTAATTTGGTAATCATAGTTGATTTGGAGTTTCTTAGTCGTGAAAGATACGATACAACATTTGTCCTCATTTAAAGAAAAGAGATTGTCATTGCTCCATTGTGATATAGTATTGAGATCATTTTGAAGATCCAAACAATCTTTCTTATCACTGACGGTTTTGAAAATCTTCAAATCATCAGCGTAAAGTAAGCATTTATTGTTTAGTACTTTTATGAGATCGTTGACGAAAATAATGAAAAATAGCGGCCCCAAATATGTTTATGTTTCAAATATAAGCTGATTAAAACCTATTTTAATTTTAAGTCTTAAGGCAACGGGCATGATTCCATAGCGGAACTTCAAGAATAAATTGTTAATTAGTGACAATGTTCATTTTGCTTTTGTCTTTAATGCAACTTTCAAACACTAAAGTTATTATCACAATATAGTCTGTCTAAAATTTAAACACAACTTCTTATATTCCGTTCTAACAACATAACAATAAGTTCTAATAACAGTAAGTAGGGTTTAAAGTTGAGTTTAAGCATTAGTACACAAAGCGAGATACCTCGGGGTAATATTAAAAAGTGTGCACGAACTCATACCTGCGGTTATTGCTTTTCATTGAAGTTCTTATTGTTACCTTCTTCTTGTTTTATCTAATAGCCGCAAGAAATTGTTCATCATTTAGAGTAATTTTATGACTTTATTTCGTTTTCTTTATAGCAGTATTATATATGGTTCGGTCTACAAGATACAGAATGTAATATAATACATAAAATACTATCAAAGAGGGCAACAATATTAAACTTTTCTCACAATAAAAATAAATATCGACATAATTATCACTTAACATTTCAAAAATAAACCAAGTTGTAGTCATAAAAGTTCAACGTACTAACGTACAAGTAATTACGTAAATGTAAGCATAAGAAGATAAAGCGCAATAAAAGAATTCGGAGGAAAATAACAATAATAACTGTTATATGTAATTCACGTACACATTTTTATAAAAACATATTTCGTAAGAGACATAAATCAGTCTTTTAATTATGTTGATTGTTGTAGCGACCGTTTAATGTAGAACTCTCAGCTACGAGAACGAAGTGCTATGCGTCATTCGGCTACTTAAGAACATTTTATTGTAGAAAATGGAGATTTCAAATCTATATAGATTTCTGCATTCGTAGTTGGTACCACTAAATATTTTATTATTGTGCTATACAGCGGTTCTCTCCAACTATTTAAAAAAAATACCTAAATATACTAATTTTCATTGTTTTTTTTTGGCACTAAAACATCCAATTTCTTAACTTAAATTTCAATATAAAATTTTATAACTTAAAAATTTTACATCTATTATTTGACATTTTAACAAATTGTGATTCAATGATTTTATGTAACATAATAATAATAATAATAACGATGGACAAATTACTTAATTAATTAATTATTTTTAATCTATACAATTACGATTATAAATTTGAATAATAAGTATCTTAATTATGACTAAACGTGTGAGACGTATTATTCCTCATAATGAAACTGCCCGCATCTTGTACGAGATATGCTTTCAAACAAAATATTATTACAAGCGGTTGCTAGCTGTACGCTGAAGCTGTAGCCTCCGCTCGCTCGCGTATTATTTTATGCAAATCACTGCGCCCTCGAACTTCTCAATTTGTCCAAACAGATTGTTTTCATCGCAAAATTCAATTGGAATATATAGACAGAGAGATGAAGCGCTCAATATTGCGGCATTAGCATGAGGCTTAAAATTGCACCAGGGAACGATTTTAATATCCATGAGTGTACGACGGATTCGGAAGGCCGCGATTATGTGCAATTTTGTCAACGAGTCTTGAGTGGAACGTGACATTTATCACGGCCTCACCCCTCTAAGCGTTCTCTAGTAATGACGGAGCGCTACCACGCATACATATTAAAACATCTACATGTACTTTTTATATACGAGTAAATAGATATATATGATCTAGCTGTGAGATATTTTAATATTAAGCAGAATTACAAATTTAAACAATACAATGGTACTGATAACATAAAATTTTGTATTCAAAATTAGTAACATTTTAATAACGAACAATATCTACCTCTATCTATCTATCTCTAAATATATCGAAGTTATGAGTTGTTGCGTAAAGTTATAAATATACCAAGTTATCAGCATCTAGCAGGGAGATGTCGCAAGCTCTTGTAATGATTAGCATTCATTTGCATTTTCTTAAACTGTTGAGACAAAACGGGAAGCACGCCCTTTTCGGATAATGTTCCACGGCTACCCTTATTTACGGCTTCAGGAGTTTATGGAGAATCACAAACAAGCAGACGGAATATTAAGTGAAGGGGCTGCGGTACTCTGTCTTCAAGTCACTAGAGTGATCCGAGAAAATGTCACGGACAAAGAATATCTCTCTTGCAAAATGTGGAGATACTGTATAACTTAAATGAATATATATCTAAAATTTTATTTATAGCCTATATTACGAATAATTCACAAAGACACAATCATTTACACACATTCATATTATATATAAGTATGTTTAATGGTAGGTAGAAAAAGTTAAATTATTACTCAAAGTTAAATTGTTACTGAAATGTTTTTGGATTTAATCCTCAAAATTTATAAGAATGTAATTCTGCAATTGCTGAATATATTTTAAGAGTAGACGTTTTCAACTTCACAACAGTGTCAATCTTCGATTGAATTAAGTTTCATATTAGTTTCGTCTTAAAACATGGCTCGACAAGTTCTGAAGTTTTTATTTTTGAGAAAAACATGTTCCACTTTAATAAAGTGAGCAAACTGAGCAAACTGAGCTCTTGTCTTGAGTAAGTCGTAAATTTTATTTGTTCTTTTAAACAAAAGTTCCTGTTCATGTTGGGTGAGATAAGATGAGTAGCAATTACCTGTTATTAAAATACAACCAATAAATAGTGCAAAAAATATACTCAAATATTAAACGAGACATAGAGATGAGGCTTGGTACTAAACGTCAGAATAATTTACGAGTAATGTTGCTAAGAAATTATCGGGTATGGGTAATCACGGTCAAGAAGATTTATGATAGGGTTTGGACAGGGTCTGCGGTGCTTTGACGAAACGTCACGACTGCTTACATGACTCCGATAATATCATGTGTAAAGGAGTTGTTTACCTTATGAAACATTATGAAAAATATTAAGTCTTAGGTTGCATACATATAGTATAGGTATATTATGTAATTATCACAAAAATAAAGAACTCCTAGATTTATCTTTTATAAAGAATATACTAATATTGTAAACAATATTGTAATCAGAATTTTAACGTTAGGTTATATAACAGATGAAATTTTAATTAAATAAGATTTTTAAAGACAACATATTTCAAAATATCTAGTTCCTTTTATGAATGCTGTCAATAATTATACCTGTCTGTACATTTATACTTCATCATCACATTTACTAAGGAATTAAAAAGGAGAAAAGATTAAAAAGGAAATGTTAATAAAATAATACCATAATAATGAAGCTTTTTATAAAATTATAAATAATTAACATTAACATTATTCCGAAAATATGGAAAAGATACAAGAAACGGGAAGAACATTAGGTTGGTATTAGTATAATAATGAAGCAATTTAGCAAAGTGCCTGTAAAATAATACGCGTCTGTCTGCGGATAATAAGCAGCGTAATTACGTCTTTGTGCTGACTGATCTATGCTGTCTCAGACCTCTTGCATAATATCTTTGTGTGGACTTTATTTAATTACTTTCATTTTAATAATTTAATTAATAAGTTATCTTTAAGGGAATATAAGTAATTAATAAATAGGTAAATATTTAATATTTTTTACATTATTTAGTACCAATGCGTAGATTACGAATATTGAATACTAAAATTAAAGACTGAAGTAACCTTTTATCGTATAATATCTGTAAACTAAATTGATAGAAGCTCTCTTTTTTATTTCATATCCATGCCAATGTAAATTAAACTCTTTAAAGGAATTAACAAGATACAATTTTGTAACACTAACGATTAATAGCTCTAGCACTTATCTTTTGCCTCTTCAATCTAAATTGAACCTTATTTATGAGATTTTAAGATAACATTTTAATGAGAGTGTGTGTTATGGAGCCGTTTATTCTTCGCCGTGGCTAAGTTGGCTTCACTCCAGCCGGCCGCGTATCCCGCCTATTTGGATTGCAGCAAAAATTCTGCTAATACTACAACTACCCTATTTTTAGCAGAAGCAAAAGACTTTTATGTATGAAAGAAAGTTATAAATTATCTCTACTAATAATATATAATACTATACTAATAATAATAAGTCTTATAATAATAAGTCTTATAATAATAAGTCTTATACTAATAATAATAAGTCTTATACGTCGATAAAGACGATCACATATAGAATGCTTAATTCACCGAGACGGACAGCGATACGGTAGCTCAGTTGGGAGAGCGACGGGACGGTTTCCCAGTAGTCGCGGGTTCGAATCCCTGCCCGTATCGGTTTTTTACATTCTATATTTATATAAATTTAAATAAGCTTAACATGGCTATACATGTTTAAAGATATTTTCAAAAATTGATTTCGGTAGTGGCATCTTTTCAATGTTTATCTATACTGCAAAGTTAGAAACATTGGTTAGGATTTTCGAAAGAAACCTAATAGATGTCACCACCGTCCCGATAAAGACGATCACATATAGAATGCTTAATTCACCGAGACGGACAGCGATACGGTAGCTCAGTTGGTAGAGCGACGGGACGGTTTCCCAGTAGTCGCGGGTTCAATCCCTGCCCGTATCGGTTTTTTACATTCTATATTTATATAAATTTAAATAAGCTTAACATGGCTATACATGTTTAAAGATATTTTCAAAAATAATAAGTCTTACTGAGTCAGATACATTAATACATATATGTTTACTATTTATGGTTATTATGAGATATTGATTTTTAATAACGTCTTTAATAAAAATAATCAATATTAAAATATAGCCTTATGTTTCCTATAAAATGTAAGCACGCTTAAAACAAATAGCTTCAATTGAAGCTTTAACCAATTGGTTAATATATAAAAAATCATGAATAAAAATTCTAAGCATCTCCGTTTAAAAAAGAGGTGTCTTATATTGAGTCGAGTCATAACAGAGTTGCCGCAAAACCTTTGTTATAACTATGCTATGTCTTATTCTTTTGTTCTGACCGTTCAGAATGTTTGTAGAAAAAGTCAGAGTCATCGGCATCGGGCAGAAGCGGCAATAAAACTGAGATATGGCGCAATAATCCCGATATTAAACAACGTGGCCAACCCGTACTTACTGTTGCGGATCTAAGAGGACAGAGAGAAAAATGTTTAGGAATATTGAGTCATTTCGATCTGGTAGATAATGAACTGCAGATAAACAACAATTATTAAACACTTTTTGATTAATGATTAAGTATATTTAAACCATTAGAAATATTGTGTTTTTAATAAAGTCCATCATTTAATTTTGAATACAACGTATATTTTATAAGTACCATAAGCTAATACTCGTCTATATTTTAATAAATACAGGTGTTCTCATTCTGTCTCTAAATCATAAAACATCGCTCAAATGTGGAAGCGGTGGTAATAAAGGGACGGATATTTATTAGTATTGTATCCGAATGTGGACTTCCCTGTCGCCCTCGTCGTATTTACTTTGATGTTGTCATATCAGACCAAAGTTAAAACGTTCTAAAAATTTGTATCTTAAAGTTTTTTCGTAATATTTTAATTTCGTCAAGAAAATACGCAAGTTGGTCCGGTCCGTAACTTTCTCAATAGAATTCGAATCGCTTAATTACATTTAAAACTAAGTTCTTAAATGAATTCTAAGTTCATCAATTTTATTAAGCTCTTAAGTTTCTTATTGAAGATTTCATTTGAAAATGTAACTAAAGGAATTAAACTTTTGAATTTGAAATTTTAATACTTTATATAATGTATTTTGCTTTAATATTATCATAACATTTATCTTAAATTTTCATTAAATCCTTTGATATCTTTAATTCAAAAGTAAGTCACTATAACCATTATGATACATTGTCCCATTATGTCTCCAGCAACAATATTTTGTAGTATAACAAGTCTTGAGAGTTATTATTGCGGCTTGTATAGCGGGTGGCGCGACTTAAGTGTTATTCACTTCAAAAATCACAATTTGACTGAGCAGTTTTATTCTCTATTATAGTAGAATAAAGGCTAAATTAGTATGATCTTGTTTAAAAAGACAAGCAGAGCGTGCACTGTAATGTCGTTTTGAGTAACTTGAGGCTGCAGTTTTATGGAGACAAATGCTTTGGATGAGAGCAACTGAACCGTTCATCTCCAGCTACTGCGAGCCAACTTATAAAATTATATATATATACTGTAGCCAGATCGGAATTACAGTTTAGATAAAAGTAATATTGTATTATAACACAAAAACACTTTATTGATATAAATTCTCCAAGTTTATAATTCTCTAAGGACGTAGTCGAATATGTTTAGCATCGATAAGTTTGTTAAGTAGTTTCACAATACCACAAGAGTGGACTTCCAGCAGAATGACGTAACCAGAAACCATAAACAAGGTTTGTTATTTTCTAAAGCATCCTCTTGATTGGATGTAGTTGATATTGGAAACAAAGATTGGCTTTGTTTAGTGTTGCGTAAATAATTTAATAATTTGTGTAAAATCTTAAACAAGGAAAAAAATAAGAAAAAAACAATGAAAATTCAAAAAATAATTAGAGAAAAATAAAATGTTGTAACCCAGCCTTAGTCTCCGTCCGTGCAGATATATTAAATTCTTGGCGGACAACAATTTACTCATTAGGGGAGTGAAAGTAGTAAGAAATAGGAACATTGTATCCCGAGTGGTTGGGTATAAGAACTTTTTTAGAAAATATATCTCAGTTATACTAGATTTAAACCTTAGACAACATTTTGTGGTCAAGTTGTATGATTTTTATATCAGACCTTAACAAGTTTGAATTGGACTCATCATAATAATTTGGTAAGGTGACTTTGTATGAACATATTAAAAAAAGTAGCCATAGTACGTATCTAAATAATTCAACGTAAGCAGTCGTCATTCAGAGAGATGGTAATTTTTACTTCAAACAGCCGTCATGTCACGCGATGGCGCTGACTAGACAACTAGCTGGTACTGAAGAATATGTAATTATATTTAAGTTATTTACCAGTTATTGACAGCTTGTCTATTTGCAAACTAGCCGGTCACTTCAGCGGTATAAAGTAATTTATTGTATTATGTGTAAAATAAACGTGTAACATATGAACTAGATAACTGGTGTAAAAGAGGTTATTCTAATTTCATACTCAGTTATCACGTATGATATAAAATAATAAATTCCAGATTATTTGATTTAAGATAGCTAATGGGTTTCTACCTGGGGGAATAGAAAGTAGATACTTAAAACCAGGGAACAGTAGAAAGAAACAAAGAATCTTCTTACTTATATATCTTACTAATAAGAACAACAATTTTATAGAGTTTTACGATTGTTCTCAGAACACAAATACCTACAAAATTTTATCAAAATTGTCCAAGAAGTATGATCTTTGATCGATATACTTATATTAGTCTAACTTCGAAGCAAATGCCTTCTGTAGTTTCCCTCGATTACACAATTATCTGTGTAAATAAGGATGGTAAACTTATTCAAATTATTACTAACGTCCTCACATTGAATTCATTCCCAACTCGAAAGTTAATGATTCGGTGTTAGCATTCTACCATAATGTCCATTCTTATCACCAAATCCCACTCACTCCAGGTTTAAATCTGGTGATGTGGAGTCTTACAATAGATTAAATACGTGCGTACCCTCACAATTGATTTCATTATCATCCCTCAGTCAACGGCTCGGAAGAACAACTTGGAACTAACTTGAGTGTATAACTTCTAATGAAAATGTTACATTTCTAATAATGCAATGATTCAATGTAATGTTACTCATAAGTATTGATGAGTATAAGAAAACATTACATAAAGATTAAATTTAGAATTACTTCAAAATGTAATACTTCGTATCGATATTATTGTTATCAATCTTAAAAAATTACATATTGAGAGACATTCTTTTTGCTTGCCCGTATATTGAAAAAGGTTCTAGACTATACCTACAACACCACACAAAGAATTTAACAATGAATATGAAAAAACGCAATTAAAATGTTATTCTTTGGAATAATTGTACAGCATATCGTATTTACATTTATGTAGAAAGCACTTCCAAGCTTTTATGTATAGTAAAATAACAATATTGCAATTGTGGATAATGCTTTTTCCTTCCTAAGTTTAATTAGTAGTTCTTAACTAAAGTTCCGAACGTGTAACGCCCAGCTGTAGTCTACACGGACCTCAGAAGCCGGTATAAGTTTCACACCTACTTATAACACCCAGCTACACTTATTTTGGGCTTTTTATAATAAAATAAAAACCATTTTATTTCTTATATTTTTTACTTGGCTATATTATATTTTATGTATTTGTATGGCAACGCAATTCTGCGGTTCGTCTGCTGAAAAAGTATATATATTTATAATAAAAATATATTAAAATTGTTTTTTAAACTTAAAATATCCCTCCTTTACGTACATGGTGGTCTTTCTTTTGTTATGTTTTCATCAATGACTTTCTTTAAAAAATTTTCTGTTCGCTAACAAAAGAAAATCCGTGTTCTAACTTTAGAAAGATATTAATATGTCTCTAACAGACTGATGGACACACGAACAAATAAGTTAATCTCCGTGCACCAGAAACTGCACTGTCCAAGCAAAAAAGCGTTAGGTAAATACATACAAATTTTATAACACAAATAATAGCTTAAAATTAAATTATATTGACATATTTTTCTAATTACATTTAATAATATTTGAGCTCGGAAACTTAAATGGTTCAAAGCAATATATATACAATGTTTATATCATCTATTATTATTCGTAGTAAAAGTGTTTTGTAGACGACGGTTAACCAAATAAGTCGGAGAGATAAAATACAGTATTTTTTTACTATTAAAATTTTAAATTATAAATAGAAATAAATTGAACATTATAATAGGATTGCAACTTTTACAAATATACTAAACATTTATTTGGAAACAGAAATAAAATCATCAATAAAAATAAACGTCGTCATTTATATTTCCAATGAAATATCACATATCAATAACTCACCCTCGTCCATAATAAAAAGCTTTTAAAACAATCCCCTAAATGTAATTCAATAACGAGAATCCACCTCGCGACACCGCCCCGGCTGTCCGCGGCGCTTCACCGATGCGACAAAAACTTTTTCAATTAGCTGACCGAACCGCTCTGATCGCTTGATATCACTTACTCCAAATTAAATTAGTTCCAATACACAACTATAAGTAACTTGCCTTTTGTTCGTTAATATAAACGCTCATCAGATCTTCTACAAGTTGTTAGTTTTATTATAAATATTTATCTCGGTTTTATATTTTCTATATATAATATTATGTAATTTTGTCTGTATGAGTATTATTCATAGTCGCGTGTTCAATGACGATTAAACATTATTTGAGAAATCAATTACAACTTGTTTTCAATATTTATTAATGTCTATTTGCATATGGTGCCTTAATTTTAAGCTTATTAATAAATGTGTTGTCGTATTAAAGCTTTTAGAATAAATTGATGCCAGTTATAAATAAAAATAAAATAAATACTTATTTTAATAATTTATAGTAGAAAGTTTTAAAAATAATTATAATCTTTATGGATTGATGTACAGTTTTGAAATCAAGTCACAATCCCTTTTCTTGTTTCTATTTCTATTTATTTTACTTCAATCAATTTTGTGTCTATTCAGTGAAGAAAACAATACCTGTCTGATTTACTGTTTGTTAATATACGAAGCATACATACATACTCATATTACACACTTCACTTGGGTCTTTTAAACATATTAAAACTACATATATATAAAGAATGATGTGTACAATTGGTTGTAGAAGATCATTTGGAAAACAATCATAACAATTTTTTAAAGAGATCATTTTTCAATATAGCTTCATTTGAGAAAGCTATTAAGATTATAATCGACGCTGCGTGTCTTTAATACGTCAATTTGTATGCGTGTGTGATCGCCCCCTAATAGATAAAGCCCACACACTCGCCTACCGCTATAATAATAAAGGAATGTTAAGGCGTATTTGATATCTCGCAAACGATTTAAAGCATTTAATACGAACAGGTTACCATTTATAAGACGGTTAAGATTCGATTTGGCTCCAGTACCTACATGGTCCCGAAATTAGAGATATAGGTACTTTATTTTTCCTAAATTTGAATAATTTTAACATATCTAACCATGTTAAATAATACTTTTACATATTATATCCGATTAGTTAATTATTGTTGCCTCATTATTCTATTACTTTTACGGAATTGAATTATTTGTAATGTTTTAGATAAAGTCATAATTACACAATAGGAGGCGTTGTAGTAAATTTATTTGATAATTGTTAGTAATATACACGTTTAGAAGTATATATTTATACCTACATATAGACATGTTATTATAAAATCAATTATCTTCACTGTACTCTACAATAATGTATACGATTAAAATACGATAAATGTAATATATTTTATAATAGGATGTGTGGTCGCAAACAATTACCACACACAAAAGACCGCCGCAGTACCCTAATTAAAATGTTTAATTCAATAAACCAATCAAACCAATTTCCAATAGTCAATTCGCAAAAGTCAGACATGAATAATGTGAAGGAAACTAGTTATTACTGGTCTCCGTGTTTACGCTCAGCTATGATGTATTACGAGCATAGCTCAAATAAATTACACCCTACAATATTACCGCTTGCATTAATTCGTCAAGTGTGGTCTGATCCGCCTACCGCAGCCGCCAAATTAAATATAAAGCGATAGTAATTTAGACTAAGTGTACCGGCTCTAACGGTGATCTCGGGTCAGAATCCGAAGTAAACAGTGTATTATACACATCATAATTGAATCAGCTTTGCAATTTGAAATTATGTTAAGATGTTTGTAGCAATGTAGCAGTTATTCCTTTTAATTTTACATGCTCTTGAGAGCTGTATACTAATGTAATAGTTTGTTTCTGTATAATGTTTTTTACAAATTTAACTATTGCAGTTGCTTCCGGTTAATTGTATCATTGTTTATTGGGAGTATTTTATATTATATTTCAAATAGATAACCATAGGGTAAACAATAATTCATGCATTAAATGGAGTGTGTCTCTACTATTATCATTTTCGAATAAATTTAGTGTTAATTAAAGTGCAGTGATTTCTACATGACTGTAAGTCGTGACAGTTTAATCTAGTCTTTACGAGAACGTATCACAGGGCTGCTGGTGTATATCATGTTACAAGAAAGTCACGATTAACATACTTAGATATCTCTTATCCATTGTATTGGTTCTGAATTTTATGGTTTGTTTAGTATTTCTAATACAAAGTCGCAAAACGTGTTAGCTTTGTAAAAAAATATATTACAAAATATTATTGAATATATTTTAAGCTTAGTAAGTCCTTAGTTAAAAAATTTCAGCAACATTACAGCATTTATTATAGATTATTTGTGATAAGCATACTTTTTATTATTATCTTTATTGACTTAATCGTTTGTAGTTAACCATGAGTCCTGACAGTTAACATTACAGATCTATTTCTAGCTAAGAAAACAATAAGCGTCTAGACTAAACAGAGTGCGTGCCTGTCCACTTAGCAAAGCTTATTTTAGCTTTGAAGTTTCCAGTTTTGCTGCACAAAAACCTATTTGAACTTTGGTTCGATGAATTATGTTACATGTTAAAATACATTTATTATAAAAATCAATTCATTTAAACGTGTTCTGATGACGAAAAGCTTATGAAATGCTTTTAAAATTAGTAGGTATACATGTATGTAGGTAGCAAATATTCGTTTAAAAGTATACCTAATATTAATATTAATTACAACATATTTCCTATAAAGCGTCCGTGAACCTTTCGGTATCCTAAAAACGTTAATCTTTCCTCTTGCCCCTACATATGGGTAGAACGTGTGCTGACCCGAGCACGATAATAATCAACAAATAAATAATGCTTATCGCCTGGATAAGTCACCGTTTGTTCTTATTTTGAACTATTTCCTTAGACAATATCCTGTTTTGCCTTTTGTGAATCGTGATCTCAGCGCACTGAAGGCGGCTACCGACTACTTATGAAGTTGTATTGTTGACTGAGTCGTGCTTGTGTTGCTGTCACTACCTGAATGGGAAAGCTTGGATATTAATCACCAAGAATATGTTTCTTGGTAGATTCGCCACAATGGCTCTTGGTAGATTTTCAGTTACAATATTTGATGTTAATATATTTTTAGGAGTCGAGGGTATTTCTAAATAACTAGTAGGCATCAACTCTTATAAATTAGTAAGCAAATGCTAGGTTTATGAATTATCGTGTCATACGCGTAGTATTAGTTATAGTGATTGTCGATGTGATCTTTAAGTACCTACTTTGAGTAGCTTATCTAGCTTTTTATTACTTTGGTAGATCTGTCGTTGTATGTTATAGTTTTATTACTAAATTGGTTTATAACGTCGTAATCTGGCTTTCGTGGTATTAAATTACGTGAAATACGTGAATTTGACAACTACTTAATTTTTAATAATATTTTTTTAATCAACTTCTTCATGATGTCTGACAATATTATTACGATACTTGTGTTATATGTTATTGAAATGTATTATGATATATATCGGTAGTTGTATCGGATATCAGCGAGCCTTTTCAAGCGAGAGCGCCCTATATCCAGACACTTTATATCGTTGATAGTCGAGAGCTTCACTTTCAAAAGGGTTTTTATAAAGAGAGTTCTCATCCGCTTGGCCTGATAAAGGCTTAAAACCAAATTTTGTTGAAATTTCCGTAATAATTATATTAACTTGTTCTTGTTCACCGAATAAAAGATGGGTATCAAGAAGTAATATGTATTAAATCTTCTGCTTTTCACAGAATACGAAGTATGAAATAAAATATTTCTAAAAGCTTTATCTTAATAGGACGAATGTGTATTGATAATCATAATAATAATGGGTTTAAATACTTCTTATATGAAATTATGTTTTTACTTACCGATTTAAATGTTCGCAGGAATCGTATTTACAGGAAGTCGTGATAAATTTAGATACGTGTTGCTTAGTCATGTTAATTTGTCATCTACCTTTAACGGATAGTTTGTTTCCGGGTTAACATTTATTCGATTTAAATACGTTGAAATAGGGTAGAGTTGAAATATTTAAAAGAAGTTAATTAAGATAATAATTTGTTTTTTTCTTTTCTGCCTATTGATTACTAAAACATTTTGGTTACAGAAAAATATTATAGTTTATGTTTGAAAATATCTATAAACATATATAGCCATGTTAAGCTTATTTTAATTTATATAAATAAAGAATAAAAAATAAACCGATACGGTCAGAGTTTGGACCTCGCGACCTCTAGGAAACCGTCCCGACGGTCCCGCGGCCTCTGTGACATAAAACTAAATAAAATTATATATTATCAACAATATCAAACAGAACAAACAGGAGTAACTGTGAGAAAAGTTTACTGGAGTTTAAGTTAACTTGATCTTAATAAGTCATACATAAATTATATTCGCTACTCCATTAAGTAATTCACATACAATCCTCTTCATTTAATTTAGCACAACTACGGCAGATTTGATTTAGGGGTAATGAAATCCGGTCGAGGTAGCTGGCTTTGATAACTTTCTTTTTGTAATCCTTTTACGTTAGTGATGCGAATCAAATCGAACTATAACGAATATTTAATTTGAATATTTAAAAAAGTATATATATAAAATATTGATTAAAATGGTATATTATTTTAGTTTGCGTTAGAGAAATTATTATATATATTTCGTCACAAAGTACATTGAGAAAGTATGTAATGACGACAGATTTAGTTTTCGGATACAATAATAAGATCAGGGGGAAGTCAATATGAATTTAAATGTTAATAAATATTTTAAGATTTGAATTAAAATGCGTAATAAATAAACGATTGTGACATTGGTTCATTGGAACATTGGTTCGCTATTGCACAAAAATAAAGAAAACTATTTTTTTTTCGAAATTAAAATAATTAAATTTATATAAAATCGCCAAGCTGATAAAAAACTTAAAATATATCAATAAATTAAGGATATACCACAAGTTAATATTAAATAATGTAATATTTCATATTATTTATTGATGCTACATTAATCTGAATTAGCTATATATCTAAATCGTTCCCGACATCTTATGTAATCGTCGGTTCTCTTCCCTGCTGAAGGTTTCAGCGCCGTCAGTTGAATTTACGATATAATTTGCTTAACGCAAACGCACTTACCTAAGTCTCGGAGATTAATTCCCTCCGCAAATACGTCGCTAAAGTTAGTAATGATTCTCGAAATTTTGATCACTGACAATTTCATTAACGTCTCTCATCATATAAATCTACCTTCCTTCTAAGAGTTTATATTAGTGAAACATCATACGTTACTGAAGTAATTATAAACAATCTAGCTAAGATTCGGTATTATATTACATTTGATATTAGGATATAAATCATTCAAACTTTCAAATTTGAAATTCTATACTCGGCTATATTGTGTTCATTTAGATATGAAATAAACAAGGTCTTTCAAGGTTGACTAAAGAACGCAAATACAAATAGATATACATATGTAGATATATATTCCTTTAGATATATACTACTAGTCATTAGTAGAGGCTTATACGTATATCTGGAAACCGCAAGCTGCCTGATTACGTGTCTCTCGTGCTTAACATATTTGACATTCGAACTTCCCCCTCCCTTCCCCTAAAGGACCCCTCCTCCGCCGACATCATAGTCTACCTGCATTCAGTGCATGTATAGTTTGGGATAGAATATGATTAGATACGACTACATAACATCTACCATGCACGTTTAAATGCCAATGGATAAATAAATAAATTTAAGTTACAAAGTTTAGATTTAATAAATTTAAATTTATATAATTTTCACAGAAATCAGATATATTTAATAAATCATGTATTTGTACATAAAAATAAAACTGCAATTTACAAAATCTTTATAACATTATGTCTCCATCGAACTTCATAATATCCCATATATAGAATTGCGAAAGTAAATAATCCACTAAACCTCTGAAAGAATCTCAGTAGCAACCACGGCTCAATTATTAGTATTATAATAAAACGCTAGAACGTGACTCAGCGGTCATGTCACGCCGCTGACAAATTGTACGCTTCCTAATCCCGCTAGCGAGCGATCCCACTGTCACCGTCTGATTGCGTCCGACACTCAACACTTATCAATCCACTTTTACATCGCATTGCATCTTAATTAAAGGTGGCCCTAATGAGAAACCTTTTAATGAGTTATATTGTGTAATTTCCGGTCGTATAAGTCACGTTGGTATTTCATGATAAGTTTAGTTATAATTTATTGTATTTAAAGACCGTTACGACATCAATATCGATTTGTTATCGAAATTCTTAGAAACGGATCGAATGTTTCGACGAAACGAAACAAAAACATTCTGATCAAAGCAATAATAATTTTATACATTTTGAGGAAAAACAACTTAATATCAACAAGTCAAAGATACTTTACCAGTTCATTTAGCTTTTTATTTTATAATAAATTACCCATAAAAAGCTTACAACACCGAAAATAATCAATGATTTTATCTGATTGACGGTTTGAATTTAGTTCAGTAACAAGGTCGCTGGTCGACATCGACAAATTGCTCTGCACCTAATCTCGCACATTTTCAACGGACAGACGGACTGACAGCCTTTGATTGCGGATCTACTTTACATTGTGTCTGTGTCACATGTGACATTGGCAGAATAGTCGGAACTAGAGGTGCTACTAGATCTGTAATTAAACCAACATTTGGATGATAAGAATATTATAAATATTTAAACATAGCATTTTATAAGCATTCTGTTTTTTATGTAATAATTTGATACGTAACGAGAATTATTAAAATAGGAAATAAGTTTTGCCGGAGCTCAACAAATGTTTGCTTATGATTGATTTGACTCTAAAAACAAAACTATAATAAAACTGTATAAATAAGGTGACGCCTCATGTTTGGTTAATCCATAAACCGCCAATATCATTAATAACAAACTTTTTAATAGTCCATTTAGTCGAAGTTGGAAAAACAAAAACAAGAGAAACAGTTAAGGCATTAATTACGAGCGAGCGAGCGGTTTTGCGAAAGTCAATAAAACTATTTGACCCGCGGCAGTGCATTACCGCCCGGGTCGCCCTCGTGTTGTCTAAATAATATCCGACTCAAATACTCCAAACAACACGGATTATAATGTAAATATATGCAAATGAATGGAGGGTGCGATGCGCTAAGCGACGGACAATATTTCCCGCGCACTCTGAGCCAGAAAAATGGCGGCCCGCGGCGGACAGATAACGACAGCTTATGTCGTGAAAACGTGAGGCTTTATGCTAAATTGTGAAAACATGACTTGTGTCTTAAATTTCCACATTTAGGGGGAATATAAATGTAATAATATACAATTCACGATAAGCCTATAAGGGTTTGTAAGCGGAAAATTTTGATAAATGCTTCTGGTAGTACCTACTTGTATTCTATCCCTTTTTTGTGGTTAATTTATAATGAATTAGGCACATGGACGAAAATATAAAAATGAAAAAAATAAAATTGAAATTTTAGTTTGTGTATTTTATATATCACAAATATTAAATAAATAAATTGCAGTATAATTTCTAAATTATTCTGTACTGCAAAGTTAGAAATGCTGGTAAGGATTTTGAACGTAAACCAATTATTTTATTACCAATATTATTCGCATGCCACCTCCATTCTGTTACCGTTTTGGTTTCATGTAGGTTGCGCGCAGTAGAATGTAAATACTAGCGCGTCGCGGGCTATTACTTTACATAATATTAAGATTGGATTTGGTTCTTTGATGTTTGAATATTATTATATTCAAATTAATATACTAAGTTCGTCCATTCAGCTTTTAGTCCAAGTTGTTTTAACACTGTTCAATGTCATTTTTATTAACATTTAGTGAATGCTACTACTAACTAAGGATCATAAATACTACTTACCTCCTAAAGATCATAAACTTCTAAAGAGCAATTTAGGATTTTCTCAATTTATTTCTAATACAACTGAACGCAAAAAACGACATTGATAGTAACCGTAACAGGAATTTGGTAATTGTATTAATAAAGTTTTCAATTGAAATCATAATAATTAATAAAACGTTTACTATTATACTAACTAGTAACTGTATCGGGGGATTTGTTTAGTTCATTTCCATTTCAATACAGTTCTTTTATTTATTTTCGTTTGCAAATTAGTTAAATTTATAATTCTTATAATCAAAATGATCTATTTACCTACTCGTTCAACAAATAGACCTTATCGGGTTTGGTAGCAGCTATAAAGTTTTTAGCCGTATAAAACTGTGTTGTGAAGCGAAATAAAATTATTTATTAAATCAAATAAGGAAGCTACAAAAGTTGTTTCGCATTAAGATTGTATCTTAAACCATTGTGGTGACTGTTACAAGCTAATCTCTATCATTTTCCTTCTAACCTGCGGGAGCTATCAATATCTAATATCTCGGCACTTTAAAACATTATTTTTGTTAAATGTTAATATAAATTTCTGATAAATTTAAACTTTTGGCGCAGTATCAGTTTTTGTTTCGGGCTTGTTCCAAACTTTCATTGTATCAAAGAGGTTTTATTTATTTTAAATTGTAGCTTAAACTTTAGTTTAAATTTGAAAATTGTCTATACACAACATGTTAGATACGTTGTATTTATATATGTTTTTATAAAATATAGAATGAAAACGTTTTCAACACCCTTTTTGCATGAACCTGTCACGTCTTAGATACATTATCCGTCGCTCAATCAACTGAGATATCATGCCGTTATCCGCCTTGATGGATTTAGCATTCTATAGATACATAATCGTCTGGACGGATCCAACATTTATAAGGTTTTTTTTTTAAATCCTAAGCAGTGCCTCTAACTATTCAGTAATATTCGTCTGGACGTATCCAACATTATATATAAGGTTTCTTTAAAAAATCCTAAGCAGTGCCTCTAACTATTCAGTATAGAATACATGCCACAATTTTATTATTCTATTTTACTTAAAATGTTTGTACGTTGTACAAAAAAAAGTAAAATGATGTCTACTTTACAAAATAATTCTTGGATATTATAATGGATTATTATTCGTACTAAATAAGTACGCACCTCCAAAATTATTTGGTTCGGTTCAAGGGAATCAAATATAAAACCGTATTTCAGTAGTTACTAAAATATTAATAGAGTATTAGGATTGTTTCATATCCAAACCCAGAAGTATGACAGAAAGATTGTAGCAATATCAAAGTTCAAAATTTAAGCACAACTTCAACTTAATAACCAGTGTACACTGTTGGAATCAGGACCACACAGTGCCAACTAATCCTTATTTATTACCTCGATCTGCCATGACCCGTCATTAGAACCTCCTCCCACATTTAACCCCCCTTACTCGGTTGCTATGGATGTCTAACGTAAATATCAACTTACAATAGGAAGGTCTGTTTATTGAGTATGTTGTCTCTTTAGCATTTTACAGGATTTCTGTATCAAGAATAAATTTATAGATTATGATTATGAATAAGTATGACATTAAGACGGAATTTACTGACCCAAAAAAAATTGAAAAATATACACATTTTTGTATTACAATAGTTTCTAAACTAATATTCTTAAAATAAATAACTTTGATATCACACAACTTCTGTACTTGATAATAAATAGTAAAAACAGGTACGAGTAACATTATTTTTATGAATGTAACAAAGCTGAAGAATTAGTTTTTTTGTTTAAGCGCGTAAAATTCTAAAACTACCAGAATATAGTTTGGACTAGTCTAAATAAATCTGGATTATCATTGAAGGAATTGACTGTGTTAGTTAACAACACAAAAAAAATATATCAGTCAGCTTAAAAAGATTCATGGAGCTTCTTATCAGATCTTTCCTATCATTTGTAACCGTGTACATGTATGTATTTAAAATAAAAAAAGACTTTTGTTTTTGAGATAACATCACATTAGGACCATTACAAGTCTGATAAAGTTCCTTAAATAAAATTGCTATTTATTAAAAGTGTCTTCTAAAAAATTATGGCAAATGCGAATAACGGTTCCGTCTCGGGTTCTACAAATATAACTGATATTTTGAAATAATGTCTCGATTCTGTAACACTCGTCTGTAGTCCACATTGAGTCGCCGGAAACAGCTAGTTTCAAATAAACACTTATCTCCTGTTGTACAAACAGATGCACATACTTAAAAAAATATAATCAAGTACCTACTCGTATCATATCTCCATCTTGTTTTGAAATCAGGGAATGGTGATGGATAATTGTAACATTTCGATTATTATATTTTTTTTAATTTTTACTTATCAATTTTCTATAAATAATAAAACGTTTAGAAAACAATTTACACACAATAATACAATGGTATTTAATGATTGTGTACTACTTAATGTTATCTATTTGAAGTCAGCGTATTTAGTCTGTTAGTACAGCGGACTGGCTAATGGTAAATTCTCGGCACGCATTGCAGAGGCGCATTGCGTCTGTGTGGGCCTGTGTCTGTGTTTTTAGACCAATAAAAGATTTATACTCTTTTAGTTGTTTAGCTATTGGTGCAAATATTTTTTTTTTTACATGTAAACGTTTTCACAATTATTTATGCTAAAAGAGGATTTTATAAAGAGTGTAGTGTACAATACAAGTATATGTGTTTTTGGATAGAATAGATGGTCGGTATACGCTACTTTACATATCTCATTAAAATAAATAGTAGTTTTATGATCTTTTTATAATAAAAGCTATACTATAAAAATATTATTAGCTTTGGGGCATTTATAAACACTGGCGATGTTCCAAATGATGACGCGTAGTGGACGGTTTTATTTGCGCCCGCGCCTTTATCATGAATTTACAACACGGGATTTATGTTTACATCTAATAAGAGGTAAAAGAAATTTATCGAGTTAAAGTCAAGATGTATTATGACTTGTGAACTGTATTATGTTTAACTGTATTTTAAGTTTAACATCATTTGATTCATTAACTCCGGTCATTCTTTTATGTAAATCCACAGAGATATGATTTTTTTTTTGCGCAAATTAAGCCATACACCATAAAACCGCTACTGACGGGCAGTTCTCGTTCGCTCAGCAATTTATCACCGGCTTAATTCCGTTATCTAAACAACGCACAACGCACTCTTTCGATTTAGGGGTTGCTACTTTTTTAGAGATGTTTTTACGAGTGGTAGCTGTAACAAAATTACTTGTAGCTCGTATATGGATTTGATTCCGCCGGTACTAAAATTGTCTTTTAGGAAGTTACTATTATGTAATACTGAAATTGCTATTATATAGCACAACTGAGCTTCGTAACGTAACTTTATAATCCGCCGTTACCAATATTGCTGATATCCAAGTGTGACAGCAATTCCCTACAATAGGCTTCTCTGCTTGCATAATATTTAATATGTTACAAAATACCCTTATGGCTTAGGACCTTCAAATCTATGAACGGAAAATATATATTGTCTATTACTAAAATTTAAAAGATTAATAGTATCAGTTACAGCATCTCTTTTGAAAATCATTCATTTGTGTTAGGTCTGTATAAGATCGAATTAGATTTTATTCTCTCTCATGTTTTTATCCTCGAATGGAAATAAGTCAACTGCAAAGATGTAGACAAACGGAATTTAGCACATGTTATCATTTCTTCAGAGTACGGAATGTTATTTATTTGTGCAATTTTTCACCCGGTTGGCTCGATGTGTAATATATCGTACAAACAAAACGAGCAATGATGGATGTCCATTGTCGTCTGTAATCCCAGCTATTTGGAGCGAAGTGTGTTCACGTTATTCTTCATTATGATAGACTAAGGTTGAACATCTGTCTGTATAATTCAGTGTATTCCTAATCTTAACTGCACATTAGTGCGTTACGAAGATAAAAATAGAAAAGTCATTTTATTTAATGATGACGTTAAATTACCTAGATCATCTTGTAAGACGTCTAAGGTGTGACACAAATGGCATCCCTATTAACATTAATATCAACATTGAAGTAAATGTGTGATAGATAGCATTATAATTCGCAATTTGCTAATAAATGTTTTATAATTTATTCCATAAATTATTGCCTTCAGGAATTAACGAACTTGTAAAATATGGAGAGTATTATATTTAATGGGATAGGAAAATAGTTTATCAAACAATAAAGCATGGCTGCTGCAGCTGGTGTCTGTAGATGACATAAATAACATGCGAGATGTTTATCATCCCGTGTCATGTTCCATTACTGCAAGAAGCACGGCTCACTTTCAATTTGCTTAGTTTTATCATTTATTTAATTTATTAGAACACAAAATAATGTTATATTTTATACAGGAATTTAAAATTATACGAAGTTTAATATGAAACACTATTAAAGTAGGTATGTTGTAGTGTAGTAATATTTCACATTTAATACTACTTACATATTTAGAATCCAATTACATGTGTAAACAGTGTCAATATCAATTTTATTACTGATTTGGAAAGTCAAAAGAAGTTTACAGTCTACTGGTTATATTTAACACTGCTACTGGGCGAATATAGAAAGGTATTCATCAGCCGGAAATTATTCACGACTGGATAGCGAGTCCGAAAAAAATATCAGAACACGCCGTTGAACGTTCCACACCCAACGGACATCTTACATTCGAATTCGAACAGAATTCTATTGAGTGTAGCAGGAATCAAATGTAGTATAAGAATTCTATTGTGACATGTAATCGATTAGAAGGCGATACATTATGCGCTCTGTCGAGTGACGGTTTGAGTTGTAACAAACCCACCGATAAACCGGAACGAATCACTTATAAGATCGATGTGAGACATTTCAAGGAACTTTTCGTATCGCGTTTGATTCGATTTCGATAATAATCTCTCGTACAAAACGAATTAACATTTTACATCGAAATACATATGATATCATCTTATTATTATCATTAACATTGTATTACATTGTATATTAAATCTAAAGAATTAATAATATTCATAAGTTAATGTCGCTAATTCTTTTATATTACATTATAAAAGAAGTTAAAAGAGTTTTTCGTCAGAAATAATATTCACATATAAATTTGCACTGTAATATAAAAGTGTGATATTAGTTTAAAACTAAATTTTCTTTGAATCAACAAACTTGAAATAAGATAAAGGCGAATTGAATGTACTCGTAACAAGAGAAAATGCACTTCAAGCTTCAACTCTATTGTACTACTGACGCAACTACGCACTAGAACTCTTTTATACTCTATACTACGCTTGACTACTAACTTTATATCTAATATTATAAAAGATACGACGTAGAACTCAAATAGCATTTGTTGAGTTTATTTAATATCATTATTTTTGGTTTATTGTAGATTGCTAATATAAGAGCGGTAATTTTATAAAAAAAAGATAATATATCTAAATGTAGCCTCTGTTCAAAGCAGCGTTCTTAACAAGAACCGAAGATATTCAATTAGAATGAATTCATACTTAATTAAAAACGGAAAGAAAAAAAAATAACTTTCTAACTATCTTTGCAGCATGTTGGTAATGATCCTCGCCGTAGCGTATAACATTTATTATTAGTGCAGACCTAATAGATGTTCAGAATTCAAGCAATATCTACGATTGCACATTTCAGCTCATGAATTTGGAAATCAGCTCTCTGCAGTTCTCGATTGGATTGTGTAAACAGCGAGTCGATACTAGCTCGCCGTTCTCGTAACTTAGCGATAGGTTTCTGCACTTTCATTTGCAAGCATGTGATTGCATTAAAAATGTATCTCGAAAAGTTTTAATAATGCTTAAGACTTAAATATTTAAAATACAATTCATTACAACAACGCCCGGCCACAAACAAAATAAATTTGAAAACATTTAAAATGAGAACACCGCACAGCGAGAACGGTACTTAAAATAAATTAAACAAAATTATATACAAATAAATTGTGACTTTAAGTAGACCTCGGACACTATATAAAGACAAAACCATCTAGTAAATAAATATTTGAATATTCGATCGAATGCAATCGTTATCCCTCGCATTTTAAGGGCGAGGGTCTCTAAAATATTAGCAGGACGCGAGACGCGTGCTGCATCCGAATGGTGCGAGATGAGCTCATGACGACTTCAACAAATTATGTTTCATGTTCCTTTCTTTGGTATTCTCTGACATCCGGTAATGCGTTTTTGATATTTCTCGAAACGTAATTTGTATGAAGAGCATCTGTTATGACTTCCCGTAATTACGCTATAAGAAAGCAAAAATCTAAATTGCGTAATTGCTTTTTAATTTATTGGATATCCGTTCTCTTATTGTAGTAGTTTTTATGGAGTCTTAAATTCATTTTACATCTTATCTTATCTTTATTTTATATTTTTGTGCAATAAATAAATTGATTATACCTACATTTAAGTAATTAAGATTGTTCTATAACATGACAATTATATATAGTCAACCTTGTTTTTGTTTTGTCCATATAGTATAGCTTAGACATATCCTTTAGTAGATTATAAAATACTAATTAATGACAAAAGCAAGGCATTTCCCAGTTAAATGAATTAACATTTCCTTAGATGTCTGATTGTTGAACAATGGTAACGGCAATTACCAACGAGGTAAAACCCCGCAAAATAAGAGTTATAAGAGTCAAAACAGCGGCCCAACATAAGATCAAATCTCAATATATCGGCAGAAGCAGTCAAATATTCAAAACGTAGAGGCGGCTGCTCGGCGGCGGCGTACGTGTTCCGCATACGAGTTCGACAGAGACGCGTTATTTACCCAAGTGACCCCTATAAAAAGAAATGTTCCTTTCAGGATTGTGCTCGTCTGATCCTTGAATTTTAAACAAGCCCAACAAACGCAACTATTTTACTGATTTCAGCCTCCTCTACGGTGAATGCATAATGCCTCCAATTTTTACCTCTATTTTATATATAATTAATAATATTAATGTACAAATAATATTTGTGCCAATCTAAACTGATTAAACAGAACCACATTTTTTTTAATATATAACAGGAGCAAATGTGTTGAGGCAGTAACTTTTATTTATGTAGTTTTTATTTCCTTTAATCATAATTGAACGTGAAGCTTTGTTCGTGAATGGATATTACTAATAATTCTATGAATCACTTCGTATTCCCCAACCATTCATAAATTCATTGCTGTAAATAAGCACATTTATTCGTCGCCTGAAATTAAATTGCCCATATTTGAGTCATTCGATTGTTGTGTGAATTAATGCAACTGTGATCAAATTCCATAGTTAATTGATCGTAACAATGGATGCACTTAACCATCATTTGTTGACAAAAAACAAAATTAATGTGATAAAAAATGTTCAGTATCTTTCTAAAGAAAACATTTTTCTTACGATATCTTTAATATTTTTTTTTTTTTAGTAAAATATTATTAGAATATTCTAATAATATTCTAAAGCGAAAGTTATTAACGTAGTATCAAGCAAGTTTAAACTTAATTTCAATCATGGTGGCATTTTATACTTTCAAATTCCAGTCTTAGGATTTTCGATACTTTAACACAAGCACTATTAACAGTGAATTACTATGAATATCATTTTGTCAAAGATGACTAACGGTAATGAGTGGCTCGTGACTACGAATAATGAAATGAGCGCTAATAACGTTTTAGTGAGCGTTGCGCTGTTCCGACGTCATGTCTGTCTGTTTTATGGTTATTTAATTTATGACTGTATTCACCTCCCGATAGATTAATGTAAATTGTATTTATTAAATTGTAAATTATGTAATTAATAATATAATAACAACTATGTTTAATAAAACAAATATGATTTCTATTTTTAATGTAACTATAGTGACTATAGTGTGGAATGCCAGCCTGGAGTATTAAATATCACACAATTTTTGCTGGTAGCAGCCGGCCACCATCGGTGTCAGTTACAGCGGATGTTACAAAAGCACTCATGTAAACAACAGCTTTATTCTTGCATGCTTTAGTGCAATATAGATATTTGAATTTACCAAATACTGTCAAATAACTTACCTGTACATAAACATAAAAACTATTGCTACATGTATGACAGAACATAACTTGAGAAAACTTTAAAAGAAATTGTATTTTGTTAGGGCAAGATTGTTATGAAATGCATTGGAAATAAAAATTTGAATGATATCGTAATTTGAAATATGACGATCAGTTGACAGTGTTTAATCGATCGTCAGTACAATGTTAGCCGAGTGCTCTAGAATAATATAAATAATAAAAAAAAACAACAAAAGCTTTCTAACTATTTATTCTACAATGAACTTCCAACTCCACTATCAAAATAGTCCAATATACAGCAGATTGGTAATATTCAAACAGTTACCACCCAATTACTAGGTATTTAGAATTCCCTGTGTAGAGTCCCGATTCAGTAAAGCGTTGTTGACGTCGAGGGCAATGTTTAACATGACAAATCAATTGCAACACTCTGTTATTATACCCAAGTGACGTTAATGTATGTATTAAACATGTACTTAAGTTATTATTGTGTTCTTTGAAATCGTTACTTTCCTAATTATTTACGGGTAATTGTGGCCATTTTTTAAATTATTGTTTTGGTTGATATGATAATTGGGGGTATTATGGTTATTATAAAAATTTGCTAAAATGTATAGCGCAGACAGTGAACTGTAGTCATAAGTAAATGTATATTTGCATCGTACAGGTGACAGGTAATGCGTTTAACGCGCACGATGAGGTTAATTGAGGCACTGATACTGTCTTGTCAGAGCTATGAATATAGTAGAGGTGGCAAACGAATTTAAATTAAATTAAGTACTTTATTTGGATGTAGGGTATAAAGTTCTAATTAGACTAAAAAGGTTTGTGTATAAAAGCTTGCTCAAAAGTTTTTGTGAGGAAATTATTAAAAAAAAAAGATAAATAATTACCTATCTCAACAATGTCGTCATATGTACCTACTCAATTAAAATTTTTCAGGTTTTCTGTACATAACAATTGTAAAATAACTAATTTGCAATAAAATTATACTACAATTGTTATTAAAATAATTAATCTTAGCATTACAAACATTAAAAATAAGCTTCACTTTCTGACTTTCATATAAGTTTTCCTTTATTGTGCATCAAGTATTGATATTCAATTCTATCTTTGATAAATTGACGGAAACTGTCATTCAAATACATGTAGAGTACATTAGGATTCAGATCATGGTAGCATTGAACTCCGAGGCGTTGATGTGATTGTCTGCTCTGAGGCTGCGGCTGGTAATCATCTTAATTGACTGCTATTCGGTTCCTTGTGTTAAGAGAGAAATCTATTTTCGACTACGTGTAAAAATCTAACTAATTTATCATTTACTCCTTTATTTTTTATTTATGACTAATAAATATGAGTAATCATATTTATTATAAAAGAATTTCGATAATCTTTACATCAATTTGTTACAAAAATGATTAAATCCTACTACATCAAGAATGGATAGAATTTTCTGTCTTAATGAGAAGCAATAAGCGGTTATAACTCATATAATGTATTCCTTCTCACACCTAATTATAAAGTTATGAATGAACAAAGGGCTCATTCTCTGTTAAGCTCATCTCTGTTTAATTACAGCGTTTATACGAACAAGCAGATATTAAATGAGCTTTTCAAATCCAAGCTTGACTATTCAGGTCGGGCTTATTAAGACGTGCGATACTTGTACAGCCTCGCATAAAAGCCAGGAAGCTCCGCGAACTATTTGTGGCGTAGGGCGCGAGTTTCAGCGGAATTCACTTAAATCTCATAACGTTATGGTTGAAAATTAAAACTGTTATTAACTTAGATTATGTTTTGAGCAATTAAATTGTTTTACACATATACAGTACAAATTTATTATTTTTATTATACTGGCATAAATATGCCGACATTGTTCTGTTTTAAACATAAACAGTCTGAAAGCAACACCGTTTACTTATTTGGTTATAGCTATTGAATAGTTAATTTATAAATAAATATAATCTTCCACATATAAAACAGCATAGAATAATGAATGTACTTAATAATATTGCACTGGTATCCAAAGTAGCAAAAACATGTGTAGAAAGTGATAGTCCGGCTTCATCGGTCTGACGACCCAACATGGTCTGACCGCTGACTTCAGACCGTCGCGCGCCGATACACGCCAACACACCCGCCGTGAGCTAGCAATATTCAGCCGAATGCGTCTAATATTATCTGATCTCTTGCTGTTATTGTTGACTTTGAGATGTTATCTCTTGATTTACATTCAGATGTTATTATTGAAGAAGTTGTTAGTTTCTGTGATATTTGTTCTATTATAAGAAAATACAATGTTAAATAAAATTATATATATAAAATCATATTCGATAAAAGAACTTTACACTTACAAATTGATATACAATTTCCCCATTACTTCAGAAATCAGATAACTTATGGACATGTTAGTATTTGAGAACTTTCGACGCTTTGAATTTGTTGCATGCAATAAACGTTGAAATATGAACCGTTGGTCGAATAGTATAAATAAGTCTGGACGTCCTGTTGCCCGCACTAGTAAGTCAGACATTTAGTCAGATTGCCTAATTAAGACATTTGACACTAGACTTTGGACAGACAGCGGATAGAATGTGTGCATAGATATATTCAGTATTCTGTTCAGGATACGGTTTAATATAATTTATTATTAAATACATTTTGTCATTTAAATTTTAAAATTAATTAAAACCAAAGACTTTTTAATTTCCATCGTTAATACGTAAGCAATTGCACGGCTTCGTGTGGTTTTACTTTAAGGTTTCCTTAGCTTTTGTACTGTATTAATTCCGCAACAGTCGCAATAAATCCTTCCTTAATTGGTTTACCTTTTTGTAATTACTATGTGCAAAGTGTAACCTAAACGAACACAGTCTAGCATTTAGTCTAAGAGCCAGGAATGCAAGTAAATAATTTAACCATCAACGCTAGCGAAGGCGGTAATTTATAGCGTGTCATCGAAGTAATAAGAGCTCACGCACTAGATCATATCTTTCCTTGTAATGTTTATTTAATTATGTTTATAAACTTTAATACGTATTTGCTTATACTTAAATAGTTAGGAAATTTGAAGGTATTACACTATTCTCATTTTAAGAGACGCGAAATAATAACAACTTAGTAAAAATATAAAAACATACACTAATCTGTGAAGGGAGAAGCAAATATTAAATTTTAGTTAACAGGTTACAGACAATAATCTGAATTGAAATATCTCAACCGGTGTTAAGAAGGCGTTAGTCGACACCGCGCTGAGGTAATCAGAGCTGACGGGAGATAGAATCTACTCCTACGACTATCTACAGTTTACTTTAAACTAAAACTTCCTGGAATTACCTTTATTACGTGTCTTTATTATAAGGATGTTGTATAAAATATTGTATGACACTCGGGATAGGTAGGTAATGTTCCAAATTTAAATTGAGACCCACTTCGTCAAGATAACAGCAAAGATTTTGAGAGAGATCAGCTGAAAATAATGATTTTAAAACATTATCATATATTAATCCGCTTATTCCTTCATATTCATAATGTAATGATTTCTTTTAAGAGAGTTTTTTACTAACATAATGATGTTTGTTAGAAAAAAATCTTTTTAATTTATATTTAACTATCGTGACTGAGCTTATAACGATTATAGCGATCGTAATTGTATTTAACATGAACCTAAACTATAATAACCTTATACTATAGCTTTCGTTATTTATATATTTTATTTATTTGATCTTTATTGCCCAAAGAAGGTACCTACAATAGCGGACTTATTGCTAAAAACATTCTCAGTCAGTCCTAAAAAAAACAAGAAAAGAGACAATTCAAAAAGGTACTCAAACTCTATAACTAAATAATACTTGCCAACCACAAATAATTATAATGTATAAAACAAAAAATAATACTTATAAATACAGGCATATTATTAAATAACAAATATATAAATATAAATAATATATATAATATTTAATAAAGATATCCATTTAAAAAACTCGGCTGTTGCTGTAAGAGATACTACAAGACTGTTTTTTTAAAGACGCCTTTACTAGAAGAGCACCTAATGTTTAAAGAAGTCCGTTCCAGAGTTTAGTAGCATGCATTATAAAAAAAGAAACCCGGTATGATACGAAAGAATAAAAAATTAAGATGTCAAACCCGTACCTTTATCAATTAATTCGACTAGAGACAAGACCGTTTGCTCTTTCGGAAAAGATTTTGCAAATTGTTTAAAAAAAAATGCAAAAATCCTATCAAACTTAGGAAAGTTATAGCTGAGCCCAGTAGTAGATTAAAAACGACATGTGTCCAGCGATTTTGTCTTGTATAAAGGAATATGATTTATTACAATTCTAAGTAATTTTACGCAAGCTGAGAGGGTCGATATTGTAAGTCATAAAATATTATTAATCGTTTATCGAAATAGATTATCATGTTGGATCGCTTTAACCTGAAGCTCCGAGCCAAAATGTATTAAAAAATATATAAGAGATTATTATATTACTTTTCAATATGATTTTTAATAATATATATAATATTAATATTCAAACAAATTTAATTAATGTTGTTACTTATTAAATTATATAACTTTATTGTTATATTATTACTTAAATTTTATTTAGATGAATATATAATATTTAATATTGATAATATGAAATGTTAATGATGTCTTATAATCTTCCAAGTAGATAGTGCAGTAGACGACTTTAGGATCACTTTATTAGCTTACACTATATTATAGAATAGCGCTAGTGCAATGTGAATACTTAATTTATCGCGTTAGACTCATTTGAACGTCAGGAGTTTAGACATAATACGCAGCAAGGTTGCCACAACTGTGTTTATAATATTAACGTTACTTTGTTATCATACATTTTTACTCAACATTAAAGAGTTATAAAGAGTAGTTAGATGATTTATAAGAAATGTGACTGAATCTATGCTTATTTTGAAATTGCTCTATACGGATAGTTGCTACAGATTAAGCAGTTCTGGTTATTTTAATAAGAAAACATGACTTTCGTAGCAGCCTTAATCCCAGAATGTTCGCACTGACTACCGCATCAAATGGATTACGAGTCAGACAAATACGAATAACTGATGTACGGTGGGCAACGTAGTAGTGACTAATATAGACTCTACTCTTTTAACAATACGGGCTATTTATTTGACTTGACGTAACTAGGCAATTGATAATATCCTGTTTGGAGATAAGCCCTCTCCATCATTCCAACTGATAGCCTCTAAATTTACACTCGATTTCGCTTTGGATAAATTCTATGATTATCGCGGGATTAAGTACCACTAGTGATTTGTGGTTTGGTTGTTTAATGGATTTATTTAAAAATGATAGAAACCAGGATAATAAATTGTAATAGATTAAACTAATCTTTTATTAGAGTACCCTATTTATATTTTACTGGTTAAGAGGCACCTAAGTTTAGAAAATATCTATCCTATAGGTATCTACTGTCAGTAATGAGCGTTTTAAAACTGATAAACAAGAGACTCTTCTTCAGCATTGTTATTTTGGTACCTATAGATGAAGTCATAAGGTAATGGGTTCTAGTAGTAGTGGAATAAATACTTATATTACGTAATAATGCATATATATAATTATATTCTAATAAGTGCACATGCTAAAACGATACGATTAACTTCTGTCCCATTTTTTTGTGTTATGCAACTCTCGGTGGAAATACTCTACAAAAAGTTGAACAAGCATAAAAATTGTCTGAAAGCCTATTGGGATATTTACATGGCAAGACATGTAAATTGTGACTGGATTATTTTATAGATAATTAAGAAGCAATTAGTTTATTGAACTAATAGCAATTCCTAAAGGCATACAATGATGATTATATAAGGCATTTACCCGTCTTTGATATTCATGAAGACAAAGACATTAAAAAATATTACGCCATTTTAAGATATAAAAAAATAACTTCTTAAATTGACGTGGGTCGACGCAACAATTTATAAAGTGAAGCAGGAACTCATCGGCAAGTCCCGAAGTTTGAGAGCTGTAATTAGATCGCGCACATTTTTCGTGAACGGAGATCATCTCGCTACGCTGGCGATGAACTTGACATATTTATAAAGTTAAGAACAATTGAGAAAGCAATTTATGGAAAACGTCTAAAGATGTCTCATGAATAATATCACTTTTGTATTTTTAATGTAGTTAAACGTTGTTCAATTAAAAAAATAATTTTAATATTAAATATATAAGTAATATTTTGTAATTTTTCTTGTAAGATATAACTATTATTATAATTATTATTATCTCATTATTAGTAAGTGTATCTAATTTATATGTAAATGTTTTTCGGGATAGGATTACTAATTTGAACTGTATATATATAGTATATATTAAAAGACAGATGAATACATCAGCATAATAAGTAACAATACATTTTTAGCTTTTAATATTTATAAATATGATTACTGTATTATTCCTTAACTGCTACTGAATACGTAGATAAATGTAGCGTTTAGATATTCTCGTAAACGTAAAATATCGATAAATCCTTTAGTACTTATTATAACATCACTACTTAAAAGAAACATAAAATATAAGGCGAATCGGTTCTTTAAGTCTCTCGTTATTAATTGGTCCGGCTTGATCAGTTTTGATAAATGAAGACAGAACTCCCCTGACTAAAAAACAGACTACCGTTCTTCTGATGTCGATTTTTACTTTTTACTTCTCTTCGCTCGTTGACTTCGTTCACTTTCTAAACTTTGTTTTTTAATACGTGAAAGGGACACTGACAAATGGTGCTTTTGTTCTTCGTAAAGGCTTAATTAATATGTGTCACATCTTTCTTGAGGGAGGATTTTTTTAATCGCTCGTGACGTTTCAATTGTCGTTTGCTTTTATTAGTCTGTCGGGACTTCTTGGAACTGTCAATTGTAGGAGTTTTTTTAGTATTTAATATTTTGAGATCAATTAATCATTTTAATTTTGATATCAACTAAAATTTATATGTAGACAATCTCACAGGAAGTTCTACTAAGTTACTGGCTGTCATTATTTGAATATAAGTCTAACATTATACAAAAGCATAAAGCATGTTGCTCCTACCACCAGCAAACTCTAAACTAATATTGTAGCAACACAAAATAAACACTAAGAGTTAGAGATTACATACACTCGGCCGCGACTTAGCAAAGGAAGTTGTTGGCGTCGCAACTTACTATTGAGCCTATAGCACCTGTTCCCACAGACAATAAAGCATTTAATTCTCGTATAAAGATCACAAAATTCGTAGGTCATATTAAACTTCTTTTTATATATTATTATAAATTTAAATAAGAGGATACAATCATTTTATATGATAGCTATATAACGCAGTTTCCAGAATTTGCTAAAGCAACGTAGACAAAAGACAAACTTAAGCATACCCACTTCTCAGAATCACTTTACTTCGTTGCTGCTTATATTATATTATGTTCATTCAAAAAGTTGTAACGTCTAATGAGCTAAGAAAATATTTAACTTTAAACAATATTTGACTTTAATATAATATAATATCATAAGTTGTTCCGTAGGCGGTTTAACTTTAGTAAAGCCACCTGCTTATTATCTGAGACACCTGTAGTTACTAACTTACTTAGTACTCTGAGATCTAACAAGCCGTATAATCTCATATCTTAATAGAGTATATTGTAAACTACTTATATACTCAGATACGTAGGTATCAGTTACACGTCGGAAAGTTAGTTATTAAACAGCTTCAAGCAGCGTTTATAGCACACTACGTAAATAAAGGTATATAAATTGTGAATAATGATAATATCTAATCAATTGTTCATTTACACTTATAGAGGACTTGGCCGTTAGGAGTCATTAGAACAAGCGTATACGACCTGCAGACAAAGGTGTTTATCCATGCACGGAAGCTTCATTAGCCTGTGACCTCAGATCTTGGAACCTGATAATTAAGCTTTATTGAATTTCGCTTTTCAATACTAGTTGCACATGACATATGCAAGTAAAGACTGAAAACATTTTGAGTTTGTAAATTTTCAGCTCAACATTTCTAGGAATGGAAAATTTACCCTAAATAACAAATAACTAAAAAATAGCATTATGGTACGTCAATTGTATTAAACTAAAGTGGAGTTTGTACTGTGCTCACTAACAAAAACTCTATATTATCTCTATATCCTAATTTTAGTCCATACATTTTGAATGGTTAATATTTTAATAAATTCATAATTTATGTTTCGTTACTAAAACTTTATTTATTTTTAGAAGGAATAGAATTTGTAACTTTCAATCTTGGAAGCGTGTTGGACCATATGCACATACTTTCTATACAAGTACAAAAACTATGACGAATTTAGTGGCAAATTACAGATTGCGAGTAATCAGCTGGAAGTTGGCAACGATCTCACTTTAACAAATTGGTCCGGATTAGACCAAGCAGCCAATTACCGGTGTAGCCTGCAGATTACAAATCACTACACGTAGGTACATACACTGTCGCACTCTTGTATTGGCTCTGTTATTTACGTACTGCATCTATTTCATAGTTATTGACTATTTTATTATGAAAAAGAATAGTAACTCGTGACATACTACGAGTTACTAGAGACATACTTATACCACTTTTTAGATATTATTTTCGATTCATGAAAACTAATATTTTACAAAAAAGTAACATTATAACAATGATGTATATGATTTCAGATTTTTAAATTAACAATAAAATAAGGTATATGTGTGAGTGTCACATTAAGGGTCACGTAATCGATGACTTTAATATCAGTACCTTTCACCCTGTTTGTCAATGGGAAGGAATGAAGGATTACTCTTTCATTTAAAGCTTGGTGTCTCATTTTTAATATTTTTTTAAAGATAAAAAAAAATCGAACATACCCTCCTAATGAACGTATAAACTGCTTACATACCTGAAAATAAAATTTTCATTAGAAAACCATAGGTAATTGTTAAGTTGCATATAAAAAATGAATATTATATTATATCATTATTTTAAATAAGATTGCCATTATATTTTATCTCTTACATTTATAAATATTCGAAAATCAGAATCACTTAAAAATCATAAAATCGGTGAGACAGAAACATTAAATCCTTTCAGATTTTTCCTGACGCTTCTAATTGCGCTTAACAAAAACTACCCGCACCGGTGAGAGTGACTTTAAGTTTGCATTATTGGTTACTGGAATCTATACTTTATTATTTCCATATAAGGTGAACTTTTGTTTGGAGATTTTACAACTTTAATTTATAACGCAATTACATACAAAGGCTCAGCCGCTAAATGAACGACGCTAAGAAATGTATTATTCTTTGAAAAGTTGTGTAAAGCACTTTGAGCTTAAAAAATCTTATGCAGCTTCTAAATTTAAATGGATTTCTTTAAATTTGGACATATGATATTATAAATTATTATTATTTGCAGAACTGTATTATACCATTTTTTGAAATGCAGAATTAAATTTTTAAGGCGGTAATATTAATATATTTTTATATTATTATTAAAAAGATTAATGTACCTGATGGTATGTACCATCAGGTACATTATGTAACTATGTAGTTATGGTCACTTAAAGCTATTTTTAAGAACATGAATAAAATGAAGCACATTAGGAGGACAAGTAGAATGGACTGCCCGCTCTTTATTATGTACACCAAATGGTATTAATGTGCTAAAATTGCTTCATTGAAATAATAAAAACCAAATTAATATCGTAAACCACCATTTATTATTATAACAATATAATTATTGTATTCGTACGACAGTAATGTAATGTGAGGTGAAGCAAATTAATCTAAAAGCTGTAAACAGCAGACTGCAGTCGTCGGCTGCACGCGAAATTATTTTATGCTCTCTGAAAAGTTAATGTCGTAAAATTTAATGATCGTTGAAATGTATTCCATACCCATGGCCACCATAAAGAGCCACCCCCTCCTCGGGAATCGTTAGGAACTTATATTTTTATTCATATTCATATTTCGAATATTATATTTTGATACTAAAGTTAGATAAGATCTAGTGAAAAACGATCAACGATAAGTAGCTACATCGTTATTATTATTAATTTAAATTAGGTGATATATCACGTACATGGAACGAGGCGTTAAATTGAACGTGTAAGGCCTCGCGGCTATGAAATTTATAAATAACTGCAATATAATGAGGATGATCGAGCTCTCTTTTAAAAACATTTTACCAAACTTTAAATATAGTATGTTGTTTGTCTGTAAATACTTGTTAATAATAGGCATTTCTTTATTCTTATTTAAAATATTGGAAATATTATTTTAATATCATTATATTAACACTATAAGTTCTTTGATACACTAACTTTACTAGTAAGTAAGAGTATTAATATTCTCGAGTAGTCGTCTACGTTCAAAGCAATTCAATTAGAACTTTGTGATCAGAAAAAGAACGCCATATCTGTAATTAGTTGTCGGCGTGGGGTTGACACAAAGATCACAAAAATGCCACAAACCAACAAAGCAAGGGCTTTAATTATCAAATGAGATAATCAGAAAGTAGACCCTCTGGATAATTAACATAACAGCAAATGAAGATAAATAATAGGGAGATCTTTATTAGTGGTATACTGTCCATAGGTTGCTGTAATATTAATTGCAGGGTAAACTAAATTTAAATTATAAATGTAATACCTTATTAATATCAGTTAAGAAATATCAATGTACTCTATATATCGTGATTACTATCTACTACTAATGATAACATATTAAAATAATGTACCTAATAAAACAAGAATCTCCGCAGTTGGTGAGGAATGCACACATATGTAAAAAGCTATATAACACTAACAAAGATTTAATAACGAACGTTATAAGGCAAATAATAATTTATAAGAATAAGATAAAAGTAAGACACGATGAGAGTCCGTGAAGGAAATCCATAACTCTTTGCATTGTAAATCAGCTATAATTATTATGCTGTGTTTGAAACAGCTAGAATACATTTTTCGTGTAAATATTAATTATAGAACATTATTTGGCGTCCCATAACAAATCATTATTCAAAAAACAATATATTTATAACATTACAGCTTTAAAGAATTATTAACTAAAAAGCGATGAATTTTAAATACCTTAAAATGTAGCATTGGTTATAAAGTAAAGTAAAAAGTGAATCAAAAACGGTAATAAGAGATCAAAAATTATTGTAAGGTAAAAATTGAATCAATTAACAAAACGACAGAGCAACTTGTACATTCGTGTATATTTGAAACTGAAATGAAGTTACATCTTCCGTTAAATATAACGAGATGGGGGCCATATTTCATACTAATAAGATGGGCAGAAAAGGATGACAGCTAATTAAATACCAAATAAGCACCCAACTTTATGGCTGTATATTTTAGAACGAGTGGACTTAAATGGGACGTTCAGTGCTCAGATTCATAAACATTTAATGAAACTGATTTTTTATTACACGAGCATCTTTTGATTTATTGAATTATGATGACATTTGTAACTAAATAAGAATATAGAGTAATAATATTAAATTATTATTAAATGAATGCTGATAATAGTGAAAAGTTTATGTAAGATAGATTGAGTATAAACAATATGAAACTATAAAATTTGTAAGATGAGTTATAATTAAGATCAGTACATAATCTTAATTGATTAAGAAGAAAAAACGTGAAACAATACTAATTATATAAAATTTACTGTATAGTTTAACGTTCAATGAAATTTATGTAAATTAGTTAATTTTATTGCGAGAGACGATATTGCTTTTGAAACTGTAAGAAATTTTAGGAATCCATTATATAAGTACTATTTTCTAAGATCATCTTGTATAATAGCTACAAATTTAAATAAACTTATTACATATATATTTATAAATACAGTATATATACACAATATATATGTAAACATGGCCCATTAGCTTTTAATTTAAACATTTGCCTAATAAATGAATACATATTTTCACGGAATTGATACAATTAGTTATATAATTAATTAATGGGTCAATTCATTTGTATGTACCTAACTGGATTTAATTAAATTATTATGCTCTTTAGCGCCTCATTAGTACGATGTATGTGGAAATAATCAATGTGACAGTTTAAAATAAAAGGTCAGTGACTTTAAGGTAGGTATTTGTATAACTTAATACAGACTAGGTAAGCAAGTGTATGGATAATTTATATTTATATTTCTATATCTAAATTCTAAACAGAGCTACTGTAAAAAGTTATCTAAACTCCTTTGAGCTGTGCTATCTGTCAATAAATTGATCCCGCACTCAGATTTAATAACGAAGAAGTATTTTTTTATTGAAGTATTATATTTTTAATTCACACTAAGTATTAGTTCATAAATTTAAATTGTCTTACATTGTTGTCAACAGTTTAAGCGAGAGGCAGTTTAAGTTGCGGTATAATAACACTAATGTAATTCCAGTCAATCTGCCATTTCCAATGAAAAGTTTTAAGTTTTTTCTGGTACCTACGTATTCATAACGTTTTGATATACGGGCCTAATTAATATTGTTTACACTTATTTGACAATTACATTTCATTGAAATGTTCTTCAATATCTATTCTTCAAAATAACAAAAGTATGTTGAGCGTTAACTTTTATCAAATACAATTACGAGATATAACGCAGCACCTTCATATAAATCGCCCGAGGCTGGAGCGTCTCCGAGCCCTGTGTTTAATTGCTGAGTGCCACTTCATAATAAGCCGCCCTGGACAAAAGACCTCTCTTCCCTCGTTATATTTGCTGTTAAGTTAAGGGCTGCCGCAAAATATTGAGAATATTTTGGTTTGCTATTTTAGAACGTTAATTTAAATCTCAATTTAATTTAATTATAATACATTTATTATGAAACGTTTGACAATTTAATATTATGTGAATTGAATATCACCAACCAACCAACCACCCAAACGAAACGAATAGGATTTTTTACAAAATAAAATCTGTATTTCAAATTTTGAGGTGAATAAAGTAGGTACCTAAACTAGCTGATACATATTCAAAAGCTGAAAATATGCATACCTTATCCCAATCTATCAAATAATAAAGATTATTTTTTTCGAAAAATAAAGAAACATATCAGTACATGATTAAATGTATAAAATATATAAAAACAAATAATATTTAATAGTTGGTTAGTGCTGCAGAGAGAATATTACTTTAAAATCTAATTATACATTATAGAGAGAGCACATTTAAAAAGTTTTAACTAGTCTGGATAGAACAGGAAAGAAACTAAGTTTGGCTTTGTTTTCAGATATTAATATTATTTAAACAATAACAGAGACAAAGTTTTAATTGTCACTGTTCCGCACTAACTTTCGTGATGTGAAATTCCATGGATGCACATAATAATAATAATTTTCTACAAAGGACCTAATAATCATAAAATTAAATTGTAATAATATATATATGCCAAAAGAAATTAATATAACAGTGAGACAAGAAAATCTAAAATCATCACTCTAAGTTCATAATCTTGTCTTAAATGACTTACGTGGCACCCATTGTAGATCAAAACAAGGATTTAATTATGAAGTTATTTACTTACACACAATACGAGATGCAGATAAAGAGGCGAGGCTCTTCACGAAACACTTCGTTACAACAATTAAATATTATTTGCACGTTAAGTTGATCTTCAACTTAATTTGTCAAATGTAGAGTTCTTTATTTTATTAAATCTATTTATTATGAAATGTTTCGATGTTATAATTGTAAATAAATAGTAAATGAATATCGATGAATGAATAGTTACCGAATGAATAGTTGGAGGAAATGAACGTTTTGCCTGTAATTTCATATTAATTACCAGGATAGAAAACAAGCTCATGATACTGTTACTCGACTTAAAAGAGTTGGTATAATACTTTGATAGGACAATTATAATCTTTTTCAAGTAACTCCCAAAAAAGAAACATTAATATAATTTCCAAAAGAATATTATAAAGAACTCTTGTATCCGTTTGACAATACGTATATAACAGTATATCAAAATATTTAGAGCATGGTGTACCCTGGATATAAAGCGATCGTTGCCAGACTTCTATTTTACTTCAAAATTTATTATAATGTAACACGACCATAAGTATGACTTGAAATTAATAAAAGAGGATCCATAATTTTTTATAAAAGGAATTTAATTTAAAGGAGGTTTATTATAGAAATTTTAAATTTCTATTGGGTAACCAAAAGAGTAAAAAAAGCCTTTCAACGTTAAGATATAAAAAAATTACATGTATTATAAAAAAAAAAACATCATGCTATCTTATTGTCTCGTAGTACCAAATATGATACGATAATACAATTTATTCCAATTCTATAGCCATCAAAGATCACAAACACTACTACATCAAAAAATCAAACCTAACCAAAAATATATAAAATTGGTTCCCACATCACCTCACCAGATTAACATCAATATTAGAAATCGCGAATCTCTAAAGGGGAAGTATAAATTACGAGTGAATATGAATTATGAGACGCTGTACGTGATACGAGACTTCCAATAATTTATTAATACAGAAGCTGAACTTCTTGTTTATATTGAATTATGGAAGCTGTACATGATTTAATGAATGTGACCTATTTATCAAGTGTAAAAGAAGCCTAGATTGGTTTGGTGAACATTTTTTTTATTTTTATACAAAAAATATTCAATCAAAATTAATCTTAATGTTTTCTTTGGTTTAGTTATGTCCTGTGATATATTTAGTTCCTTTATAAGTCATGTTCTAATCTCGAACAGAAGTTTTTATGTAATATAGTAAAATAACAATTTGTCTTGGTATAACACGAGCTAAACTATAACCTAATTTACGGTCATAAATCAGGAGACTGCAAACTTCTCAGCGTTTATGTACGTGTCATGTTTCTTTATTATTATTATTTCAAACTAGTAAAAGTGCAGTATACTATGGTTTAAATGAAAAATTAGTTTGCTATGCTCTTGTTCAGTTAATAATATGTATCTTTATAGCTGCCATGTGTGATATAAACGCGGTGGTTGCGGTGCGAGGAGACGCGTCGCGCTACGATTTATCGCGATAGTTCCGATTCGAAATTATTTTCGCAGTTCGGAAACTTGTAAACTTGATCGGCAGCCATTTGTCAGCGGCTCACCGCAGATTCGAATCCAGTTTTTATCTCCCGTTTTATGGCACGTTTACAATATTAATGCGATGACGATGCGAAATGGGGTTTTGGAATATGATATTGGAAAATACTTTCTGTATAGTTTTTTTTCTCTTTGAAATTGAACCATCAAATAAAGCATTATTTATTATGCAGTAGCAATTACGTGAATGTAATATTTATTGCAAAGAGATATGAATAGAAATTGGAAAACTTATTTTATGCTGAAGTTTCGAAACCTTGTCACGGCACTTTAGATTTGACTTCTTGCCATCCTTATACGAAATTAAAGTGAGTTAGCAATATTTCTGAAATAAGATCACTTCCAAATCTAAGAAACTAATTTTGTTTACTCTGAGACTAATAATGTTCCCTATGTGTTTTGTCAAATACGCAGAACAATTTGCATAGTCGCGCAAAACTCAAATCTCCATACCACTTTAGAACTTCGAGTCAATCCACGATACAAACTCAAACCTTGATAAGATCACAGCAGCTCCAACGTAGATCAACGATAAGCTCCAGGTGCAAATAACAAATACATTCGCTTCGAACATCTTATTCAATCAGATAACAGTGAAAGAAGTTATGTACTAGTTGATTATCTCGGTGTTGGCAAGTTATGTGAAATAAATAATGGTTGGGTGGACTGAATAATAGATCAGCAAGGAGAGATCGATATTCTTAGACATCTTTATAGAAATAATTATACTTTTACAATGAAGTGATAATGTATCTTCGATTTCTAAAATAGGTAGATAGTAAATTCTTTATTTTTACTTTTTGTAGAATTGATTAGTGAAAAGCTGTAGATTCGTTTCCTCCTTTACGCAGTGCTTAAAATATTATATAACATTAATACAAGTTATGAATAGACCAATAATCCGCTAACGGTCGCTTCTATTCACTGGAATGCTTTCATTACATCCCCTACTAAGAGAAAAATAATGTTGATACTTTTGCACTATTCGACCAGGGCAGGATTAGATAATTATTTAAAAGGAATTTTAATGTTATAATATTTTTTTAGCCTCGGAATACAGGTTTGTTACTAATAAAGTTTTTTTGGTACAAATATTTTTACAAATAACACACTTATATTATAGTACGGGAGTTGATAATTCGTAAGCAGATTTAAAAGCTTTTCTTATTTTTCTTTAGTAACAACTAAGCGTTGGAAAAATTAAGTGGCATGAAAATAATAAGAATATGTGTAAGTATTTTAGTATAAACAAAATAAATTTTGACTTATTTACTTTTGCTTCGATGACAGTTGTAATGAGATGAAGAAAATACTCAAATATTGGTAAGTAAGAAGAGGATATAATACAAGTTAGACCTTAAGGATATATATTAAGTAATATTTAAATTAATTTAGTTTTTGCAAGTAGAAATACGAATTATTGTCAATATTAAATTATTGGCGAAATGCAGTGGTTTTAACATAAGACATAGACATAGACATGTTTTAACATAAGTTAATTGTAATATGTCTTATATATCAATTATTTTCTTTATATTGATTAAAATTACGACCTAAATTCACAGTCAATTGAAATCAATAAGAACTTATTTACATAAATAACTGAAGAGAATCAAAAGGGTTAATTCAGGTTGAAGAGAAATCTATTTACTTGTCAAAAATACATAGGAGTGAAACGAATTGAGAAGTTTTCAGTTGGGCAAAGTTTGGGAATTAGGGTTGTTTAGGGTCATCGATCACCCTTATTGCATGAGAGAAGTAAAGAAAACATTGGTATATTGTTACTAAGAAAACTTTACGCTATTCATGTTGTTTACGTTTTTGGATCTTTTTTTGCCAGCACAGAAAGGTAAAACTGGTATGAAGAAAGAAAAAAATATATACGTTTTTAGATTTTTTTTTCCCAGCACAGAAAGGTAAAACTGGCACGAAAGGAAGAAAGGAAAATATACCTAAATATATAAGGTTTCAAAATTAAACATAAAATTTTCAGACCGATAAATTCTTCCCAATTGTCCCTAAATGAGCGTGATTAGGAATAAGGGACGAAGCAATTAATTGCGCTACGTGACCCGTGATCCGAATTCTTAAGTTTACAATTTTTTATCATTATTACTTTTCATTTGAATGTAAAAGTCTTTAATTTTCATTATACCAAAAAATATATTATATTATTCTATTATTTTAAATATTAATATTAAGTAATATTATTTAATTTGAGTGACACATAAGATAGCAAATGTTTAACGCTAATTACCAAAATTCTCATAAAAATACCAGATAAGCGTACATCGTGCGGCGCCTCTCAATGACGAGAGTACAATGATTAGGGAAACGAATGGTGCGGTATTAATCGCAGACGTGACCACAATGCAGAAGCCTGTGAATGCGACGCCAATTTAATTTAAATCGTTTTGTCTTAATGGTGGAGTAAATTATTATAGCTTAAATGAGTGTTTTATTGGGTTTAAGTTAATAAATTAATAGTAACGGGCTGAAATATGTACATTGGGTACTAAAAAGACTATAGCACAGGGTTTTGGTATTTACACTGTTCAGAACCTTAAACAATAGGTTTTTGACTGTCTATTTTTAACTTTACTTCATTTGTTTTGTTTATTCTAATTACACACATATTTTTTTAGTACTTTATCATTTTGTATTGTTTTAGTGCTAGGGGATGTAAAATTTAAAAACGGACAAACTTAGCATTTAAGTTTATTTATATTTAAATTACCTAATCGAAAAAATCTATCAATAAAATTCCATGACCAAAATAAAATAGGACACCATCTGAAGCAACCGAGATAATAAATTTAACAATGCGCTGATCATTGTAAGGTACCAATAACTAAACGTGCATATTTAAGACACCAGCAATGTAAGTTACATTACATTAGAAAACTAATCTTTAATTAACATCATGAAAACCATAATAATTCATAACCATTGTTTGTAAAATGTATTTAATATGGCTTATATGTATATAGTATGTAATATGGTTAGCAATGCCTCTACTATGATATTATATTCCATTACAGTCGATGCCACAGCCGCCACTGCAACCGCGTCGGAAGACGCATGTGAGATAGATTAATTCCAAGCGAGCGGCCTCGTCCTACTGGAACTGGCAAATAGCACTGCCTGAACGTGTTAAGTCACGCGCACTTTTATATGAATGAAAGACATATTCGATATCAAATAATTCTACTTTCATATTGAGATTAGGTTTTAACTTTGCTTTATAAATGGACAATATAATTGTAGTTATATGCATGGTGAGAAATATGTTTAATGCATATTGTCTCAAGTAGGCCCCTTAAACTTTGAACACTTCGGGAAACTTTAGCGATTATACTGCAATTTATCACGTGCTCTGCGTGACATCTAACTTGTAACATTAACAGATGTAAAGCGTCCGTGGTAAATATTATATACACTACATACATAAACTATCACTACATATGCCGGGGCGTAATCTAGTATAATACTATAGATAATAATAGAATAGAGTAGGTACTTATAATTGTAAAACCATTTAATAATAATAATAATAATACAGGACAAGTTAACACATGGATCTAACCTCTAAGTAAGCAAATTATTTGCTTGTGTTAAGGGTGTTAGACAACGATACAAATAAAAAAAAAATAAACATTATAAATACTGAGAATATATTTAATAAACGACATATATGTTCATCACATACATGCCTGTCCCTGTCGGGGATCGAACCCGAGCCCCATCGCGTCTCTATACGTTAGGCGTCTGCGCTAACCACTAGACCAACGGGGCGGCGAACTATTTAACTGTTTGTTAAACTAAAAGTATCATTAAAGTATCACATTCTTGGTATAACTCAACCGTTAACATACATTGTCTATTCTAAGTTACGACTAGATCCAGCGATAGAAGCATTAAAATAATTAACTCTAATTGGAAACAACATATTTCGCTGGATACAATTCACCTCGATAGCGGTAATGTAATAAGTTTTATTATCACAAAGATAGTGCGGACCAATTAAGGGTTGTCTGTCACTGAACTAGAATGTAATAATTTTCTAACTGTTATCTCCGTTATGCCTTTTCTCAAAACTTCGATCACTAGTTAGGTCGGATATAATTCGTGTCGCTTGGCCTTTGCTCATGATTCCAATATAACTTTAATTTGATTTTATAAATTATGTAAATTACAGCTTATAAATTAAAAATATAAATTAAAAGGTAGCAAGCAAGTAAAAGGATTTGAATCTGCGGACTATGAGATATTGTCATGTAATAACGAAATATTGTATTTTTCATGATTGTTCCTAGCAAATCTATTTTATACCAGAATTCAACGTGAGTCTGAAAAGATGATCTGCTTTACTGGCTATGTAGGGTTTACATTGAGATTAATAAGTTAACCATTTCATCAGAATAAATCGGTTACATTTCGAAATTTAAGATTTTAACCCAACGTTTCAAATGTTTCGCAATTGTGTAAGTAGGAAGAGTCTATTGGAAGAAATTGAAATTTCAATTATTGGTATGTTGGTATACCCCGATCTTATATGGGAAATAGGAAACAATTTTCACAACAATCTGCAATTAAGATTATAACAGAACCTTCTCCAAGTAATAAGGCATCTTCACACCGAAAGCACTGGCGTCTAATTAAGCCGGGCTTATCTGTGAGAAATAGTGGCTAGTGAAGAGATAGCCTATCTCTAGTAATTGCTAGCTTAACCTGTGAAATCGCTGTTTAGAGATCTAAACCTTGTTAAGACAAAGGCAAAGAATATCAATATATACATAAGAATACAATGGAATATCTATTTATAGAGGATGGACTTATACAAAAAAGATTGATCTCTATGCCTAATATATTCAAAAATGGAATAAGATATAAAAAAATATACAACTTAAGTGTATGAAAGGAAAATTGATGATTATCCCAATTTAAACAATCTTTCGATCTGGTTAGAAGAGTAACCTTATTAATCTTACCCTAGATGTAGCACGAGTAACAAGAAACATAGCCTTCACAATTAGAGACGCATGTTACTATCCATCTTACGATGTCCTCAACATGGATACAATAAAGGATAAATCACCAAGGAACAGCTACACGACGGAGGAGGTAATTAATTCATGAACAGGAAAATTAATGATGTATCAGAATTTAAAGGCTTTTATTAAAGCGAGACGCAATGTAATTGGATTCGTGGTTATTTAGGATTGGTTTATTTGATAAGATGGTAGTGTAACAAGCACTTGGGAAGTTTTTTCTATGAATAACCAATATTGTAAGGTTGGTAGTAACATTTTTGTGTTTATATTTGGTTTTGAAATAAAGAAGCCGTTGACAAGGGTCTAAAAAGTACAGAACTTTGATAGAAATGCAGGTGAGCATAAATGTATTATCATACAAAGTCTTGAGATAATGAACCCCAGTTCGAACTAAACACAGATCGAAGTGTTTAGTTAACTTGCAAATGTAGATACTGTTATCGATGCAGTTTCTTAAATACTTTTTAAACAGAAGCATTAGACTCACATGGTAGTTTATATTTATCTTTAAATATTATGCATGCATGAATCTCAGTCTTAACTAAATAATATATTCATTATACTAACATAAACATTCTATGCTACAAACAAAAGTTCCAAATGATAATCTGTATTATTTATTTTTACTCCTTTATTAATGTGACTACAAGATAAGTGACAAATTAAAAAGCTCCTCTGATATGTTCGTAATTATTAATTGATTAAACTGATATTGACCACAAAATACTAACTTTTTATAGTGCCTTGATATGATGGTAGACGAAGTTCAAAGGTCAATATCTATTGCCATCACGGGGGCTGAGTGTCGGTTGTCGTGTAAGCCGATACTAATAACCAATAACGTGGTAATTGCCATGATCATACACTAATGGCGTTATTGTTTTCGCTCTGTATCGAAATAGTGTATACACGTGTCAGACATATTGATGCAGAGCAAGATAAATGAAATTACCTAACCTCAATTTTTCTTATAATTAGAATACATATTACATAATCCACCTCAATAATGTGTTGCACTAATAAAAATTGCAAGTCAAATCTTTTTTCCATTGCATTATTTTTGTATAAAAATATATTTTATATATTTATTTTGTAACAATTTATAATTTGGATCCATGTCCAAAATAAACTTGCCATTCGCCGTAACTTGAGAGCACATGTCTGCAAACAATCGGGAAAGTGGCCTCGGCTACATTATGGACTGACGAACGAACAAATATAAACACACATTATGCAGAGTAATTGGGTTGCTTAGTAAACATTTCGATATAATATATTTGATTTTGGTAATTTATTCACTTGCAAAGTTTGGATATTACGGAGTATCTAAGGACTTTTATTTAAATTTAAAAGGGGTTTTGTTTTTTACTTTTAATATTTTGACTTTATTGCAAGATGTTTGGTGAATAGCTATATGTTTTTGGTTTGGTAGGGAAATATAATCATCATGAATATTTTACGATAAATTTGAAGAATCGCGGTCTGTTAAGGCCTGCATTGTTTCTATTTACCTACACACACAAGTAAGTTTATTTATAAGTAAGTTTATTTATCTATATATATAGGTGACAGTCAGATAGGAGTTTTATTCGATTAAGTGAAAGCCGAAAGTTAAATGAACCATCATAATGTTTTGCATAGTATTATGCGAATATTTTTCAGGTTAGTATTTAAACAAAAAAAATAAGACCCTGAAGACGGTTATTGCATAATAATCACAACGGTGGTGAATCCACCGTAAAAAAAAATTACAAGAATATAAAGATACCTACTGAAATCTGTTTTAAATAGTTTCAATAAAAAAATAATGATTCAAACACAGTTGTTACTACGCGTAAACTACTTCGGAATAATCTTGGTTGGTCGCGCCCTAACACTGCTGAAGGCACTTAGATTTCATTTGGAGAATTGCTTAACATTCATAGCAGAGAGTTTTTTAGCCATCAAGGTTTCAGCCTGCGGTAATGTTTTGTAGTTTTGACGGAGAGCTTGTCAGCGAATATAAACGATATCAAGTTAAATTGGATTCAGTTAGCTCGGAATAATGTTTTGCTGGGTTTTAATAACCTTTGATTGTTTCAATTTTAGTAGCCATGGAACTATATTTCGTTATAACTATATTATAGATAGATTTATATATATTTGTCTTAATTATTTTATTTCGTGTAATGTTATTTCGTGTAAGGTTCTCTTAATTCTATGGGATTGTTCTCTAAGTTCAAAACTTTATTAATATCCAAATGAAAAATATTATATAATAAACAGAAATTTCAACACGAATAATGATAAACTCATAGAACCAACTTGTTTAACGAATGGTCATTCTGTAAAACAATACGACATTAGACATAATGGCCGTCGCGAGTCGCGGCTACTATAGTTTACGTTCACGAGGATTGTATCAGAAGTCATTGTTCTAAGTATTGCATAAAATGAAGTAAATTTTGGAACATAATATTTAATCTAATCTAATAGATTATACAAATCTAATAGATTATACAAAATTATACACTAAACATTTATTGAAATACATCTATTTCATAATAAAACACAAATCGTTCGCACATATTTTCGCACCCAGTTTTATCATGTAGTAGCAAATTAAGATCACTACGTTATCTCGAAAAACGCGTATAATTAAGCTGTCATCGAGTTACAACTTACTACAGTGTCAGTGATTTATGTGATAACACAAGATCTTGATACGATGTTATTTACGAACGAGTTTCGAGATGAGAACTACAATAACAATAGTACCTACCAAATATATAGAAAATGTTTACTTGGCATAAAATACGTATTTAAAACTGTTAAAGCTTTGTACATATACAAAATAGCACTGTTAAAAGTGCATATTTTTTTTTAATACACTGCAACTTTTTATTGCAAGTATGATTTAACAGTTAGCCAGTTACACTTATTAGTTACTACACTTGGTACCTCATTTAACTGTCATTGAGGCGGAGCTGTGAATGCTGGAGGATGTTACTAATGTTAACTTTCAAACCATGAAATAAGCATCTAGCTCGCGATAGAACATTCTACAAGATACGAGAAGTTAAAATAAAAGAGCGCTGTCTTTTACAGAGAGTACACAATCATTCGTGAGGGCAAATCCAAAGATATTAAAAGCATTTCATATATAAAAGAACTTGTAAAAATATTCTACGCTTTTACTTCATATCTTAAACCATTCAACTGAGTGGTCGCAAGCGAATTATATCTTAATACGATGGAGGCTGAATCGTCAATTAATAACTGCATTTATCCGACTCGCTCGGGCAGTTCATTATTCATTCAACTCTTACTGCTTTTACATTAAGACTTACCTTCATTAAAGGCGGTGTCCATTATGAGTTTTGCTTATTCAATATAATAAATTTTGCTAACACACACTTTTTTAATGAATTAAAAATATCAATTATTATATATTTTGACATACAGAATAATACTGTTTTGTTTTTTTATCGTATCGTAGCTTAATGATATCATATGATATGCAAATGACTTTAAATTCAGCAGAATATTACCAAGAGTACATAAAATGATATTTTACGACTTCATAAAAATGTTCAAGCTGCTCAAGGTTATGTCATAATACGATAAAATATTTATAAAAGACAACAGAAAAGCCCATGAGGTTTACTATCAGGGAAAGGTATATTTAAAAGTTATTTAAGATTGCCTAAACAGAAAAGATGTTAAATATATCTTTTATTTATTTTTGAACTCTTTTACAACACTAGTCACTTCTAATAAGGAACATTTATCTCAAAAAGAAAACTCAAGTCTTCACTCTCTGAGGGACTTTATAAATTAAATTATTTTAAAGAGTTCGTGGAACAAGGGCCTTTGGGTTATAATTAGAAATATTATGAAATTCTTGTTTGTTTTAAGGTTCGTTATAAAAAATAGAATTAAAGAAGAGTTTTTATTAATCCGAATATTAAAATTCACTTAAAAATATGTTTCAAATTCAAAAGTATATACTTTTTATATCCTTATAAAAATATAAATAAAAAATTGTTTCTATCATAAAACATACTGTACCTAAGCTAACAATGAATTGTTAACCTTTTTGCGCGCACAACAAAATTTGCACTTAATCTTATGCTGTTTACCGGAAGTCTAACGCAACACACAACAAACTTCTGCGTAATATATTCGTTTAACCCTATTTAGCATCTTAAATACGGATTCTAACTTCTAAGCACTGTTCAGTTGCTAAGCCCCTGCGTCTTAGCCATCAGGGCCGGGCCTACTGCCAGCGGGCGGATTAAATATTACAACACACACCTATCGGTAATCCGATTAGGATTTATAATAGGCAACTATTTATAAATATTATGATTTAAATTCCTATCAAAATAGGGCTTACAATTATAATGGTCTTGTAAATTTAACAAGCTTTGCCGGCTTGTAATGCATATTTAAGATTTGCAAATTATTAGCTTGAGGGTAATAAATTAATGTTGAATATTATATTTATTTATATATTATCACTTATTATTCTTTTAAATTAATTGAGCTGTAGGATTAAGGATTTTGGAATTTACACCCTGAGATTCAGATAATACTATACAGATAATACTTTATAATAATAATAACGTTGAGATAATCAAAAATTATTCATTACATGGTCTACTGTGTTAATTATCAGTCGTCTTATAAAGTAGTTGCTGACATTGACGACGTACCTTGAGTTCTTGTTTATGAGAGTTGTAGTACCTGTCATTAATTTTGTTTTTAAATCGAATAGTAAATAAGAATTTTGTTCAAAAATCCCATTAAATTTAAGATATTTAAAGGTTCTCACATAATTAAAGTCAATAATAATTTCTTATTACATACTTTTATATACTTCGTAATATTTTGTTTGTTAACGGTTCAAAATAATATTTTTATAAATGCTTGAGTCTTGATGAACATTTTTTCTATAAAGTGTATAAAGAGCATTCAAGAAAGGATTACTGAAGGATGTCTGGAAAGACTCTGGTGTATGTATGGGCTTGATTTTATTTTACCAAGACTCATGCACATAACTGAGTTCCTATGATCCTATATACTTTGAAATTTTAAATTGAATGATTTTCAAACGAACAAACGTCAATTTATATCAATTGTCACAATTTCCATATTTAAATTTTATTTATTAATAAGAAGAGTGAGAGACCAATATGAGAAATTTATGTTTGTAGAAAGGTTGACAATGACCAGAGATTGTTCTTAAATTATACGTACACAATGGACTTTATTTGTAAGGCTCTAAGATCATAATTAAATTTGTGGATCGGTCCACCTACTGATCAAAAGGGCCATTGTTACTTTGGTACAACAAATTACTGAGCGACCCTTCAACTTTACTCCAAAAGGGAAAATGTGATGGATTAAAATTATGTCACAAAATAAGTTTTTATTTCATGATGAGGATGATGATGAAAAATTTGCTGGACACGCTTACAAAAACAAAGAATTGAGTAAATATTAATTACCTTTTAGATATAACAGATTACAAATACAACATGAAGATATATTTTAAGAGCAACTAATAGTAGCTCTAATTATACAGATAAAACACCCTTACGTATCCCCGATAAAAATATCATAAACTCTCGCTTTAATATTTACTACAACACAAAACAGGTATGAGAAAAGAAAACAATAAATAAACTAGATATATAAAATCTTTTACAAAGAAAAATACAAGACTATTATATCGCCTAAGTATCTGGAGAGCTTGTTTCAAATTAGAAATACACGCATAACTCTCATAAAGAAAATGAGGTATCTAATAACCGAACGGAATGGACCAACTTTTGAATTACACAGCGCTGTATTGTTACACTTTTCTGCTACTTTTCCTGAGGATATAGCTATAAAAGAATTTCTTTCATATACGACACAAGTTGGAAAACTTGGCTACAGTAAATTGGAACGTATTACATTTCCAGGAGAATATATCGCCATTACATGTTTTTGTTATGTGTAATACCTATATTTTCATTTTTATTATCGTAATAAAAAGGGTTTATATTTTGTTCTTCAATTTCAGTGAAACGACTGAAAAGAATTTTATAAAGGTGTTAGTCCCAAAATAATAAATATATATCTTTGTATACAACTCTATCCTAAGAACTGTATAATATGAAGCAAAATTTGTTATGAATAAAAAAAATAAAATCATGGAGATAATGAAAAAAAAACGGTTGTAGTAAAGCATGGTCTGCCCGTTGTCCTATGGTATGGAGGTGACAATTCCAATTCTCACAATAAATGGCAGCAAAGTATTACTTGACTCTACCCAAATGACCTACAATATGTTTACCCTACCCCCTCCACTCAACCCTCTATCTAACCCCTATTCCCAAATTGTTTGCGTCTTACGCGTCTTAATTGAATTTATAATAGGTTAGTTTGTGTGTTTAGCGTTTTAAGGGCTCGCTGGTTACATAATATTTCGAATTTAATTTATTATATATTGAGATAGTAATAAATCTGATATACAGGGTTATTTGTAATTATTGAAAACCTCATGCAGGCAGCCTCTCTATAACAATCCCAACAACATTTGTTCTACGACTTTTTTAAATTATGATTAAAAAAAAATCCCATACAAAACTTATTTGTTGCCTCTGAACTGGCATTAACTCTGAGCGTAGGCATGGCGCTCGGGCGTTGACTTTTTAGGTACTTCTTACAAAATACAGAGTAACAAGTAACCAAGAGAGTTTTTTTTTTTGTTTCGATGTTCTGTGTTATTTATCAAGATTTCTAAAAAGATATAATAAAATTGTTATAAGCATGATAAGTTCATCTTATAAGCCAACTTTATCGTGTAATTGATAAACGCAAAGATGTTTTAACTCGATAAGACCAACAGCATGCCCGCATTCATCTCGAAGGTAATCGCGTTAGGAACAACGCTTCTACCATTAGTATTATTACTGGACCAGTTAGTACTTCTTAACTAGACGCTAACTTGCTTGTTATGTAACTCTATTGAATTTGTAGATAATAGAAACATTAGACTGTTTTGTTAACAAAAGTATTCAAAGTAAAAGCAAAATAATGTAGGATAAGTAAGTTCTTTGTTTGCATTTAACATAAATCTAGCTAATATTATTATTTTAATGTTATTCTAAAGCAAATAAATAATAAATTAATTAAAATTTCAAAGGCCTTTTAAAGTCTTGTCAAACAAATTTTCATTAACTAACTTTGTCACTATATTTAGTATTAGTATTCTTAAAAATAAAGGAGATCTTATATTAAAGAAATAGAAAAAAAAGGTTATTAATAAAAGTAATAGATTCATTAAATTCCATATTACATTAATTAAACTGTGGTTAATTTTATTATTTAGATATTTTAAAAGGTCAACCATCTTACAACAATTTAGTCTGGGCAAAGGACCGGTGTGCGGTTGCCGATGATATGCCGCGGTTTTTATTATACACCAGTCCATTACAGAATTGAACACATTATTCACTTCACTGTTGATGACTCATTTAACTTTCATTTTCCAATAGGCTCAATATCAGCTAGATTTATTCTCTTATCTCGATCAAACATGATCTCACGTTTATGTTTATCTTAATTAATTATCGGAACAAGTTTAGAATTTATAATTGATTAATGTTACAAGAAATAATTTAAGGAGAAGCCTTATAGGTAGTTCTCCAATTATTTGAAACTTTATTATTGAACTTCCTTTGTCCTACAACAAACAAAAGATATTTATTTAAGTAACAGTAGGAGTTAAACACAAGTTAATTAATATTTCATATAATGGGCCGTTTTCATTTCAGAAATAGCAGGCCATATAATAACTTCATAATGTACAGATCACTTCACAAAAGGCCACGGAATCATTAGTATACATTTTTAAATACGTCTTAAACTTTGTAATCAAACATGTAAACCTTGCGACGGAATTTTCTAAGAAAATCTCAAGTCTTGGAGCCACGTATTCCCAAAAGAGTCCTGACCTGAAAAGGGTACTAAAGCTAGGTGAATAATTTATTTGGCTTAACGAGGATTAATATGTCTTGGGAGCGTTAAAATATCATCCCCTGGCTGTTGCTAAATGAATCGTTGTTTCGAGCTAACAGACGGCCCGAGTAGATCAAAGTGTGTAATGGAATTATGTTGAATTTGAGCTCTGATGTAGGTGGGGTCGGGTTGAAAGAAGCTATCCGCGAGCTATACTCGTAACTGTTTCTAAATGAACTCGTACATTCATTACTAATCAATACAGTAATTTTGTTATAAAATCATGAATGGAATATTATTTAGCATTTCGTATTTATTAAAAATTTCTTCTGCCAATAAAATGAAAAATACAATACATATTGACGTCTACACATTTTTGTGCACTCAAGTAACCAAGTTCGTCTTTGAAAACCGAAACTTTTGACAACTGTTATCATGTTTCCGGTGGTGGACCGCAGGTTGTATGTACTATAAAATACCTGACACCCTCCCGGAAATTAAATGTTTGGCTTCAAAATTTTCCACTGCATGCATTTGAATTGTCACGTCTGAGTCCCGCAAGTTTGTGCGTCGTATTTAAAATAAATTTGTAAGAAGAAATAAAGTATTTATAAAATAAACTGTAACTGCTAGAGACATGATATTAAATTTTGATTTTTAAAACTGCAAAGTTCCTCTTAATTTCTATGAGCGTTTATTATTCTCGAAAGTTACTAATTATACAAAATTTCTACAATAACAACAAAACCCACATTATAAATGTCGTAAAAACTAACTTAGGTACATTTTTAAATCTATAAAATGGTTTGCTTCTACTAGTTCAACCGAGTAGTTCTACAGTTATACTATTTTGGAATATTTAAAGTCTCACTTTATATAAGCATTGAATTTCACATTTTTATTAATTCGCAAAGAAAATGGAAATCAAAATCGTAAGATATTTCTATAAAAGAAATCTGTCTTTATTTTTTGAAACTAATTAGATGTATATTTTAGGGTTAAATGCTTTTCCAAGAAATGGAATACCGACACTCAGTCTGTCTCGTTTATTATTTTCAACATATTTTAAAAAGCTTTGTAATATAAAAGACACAATAAGTACTTATTCAAAAGGTTTCTCCACACATGTCATAACGAATATGCAACAACAACTCTCAGCTAATACTCGTCGTGACAAATATCGAGCAAAGCCTTCCTTGTTAATCCCTTATTGAAATCGAGACTTATATCAGTTGTCAAATCAAATTGTGTCTTATTACATAGACTTAAAATCATAAATTCAATGTACGGAAAACAAAAAAACACAGGTGTCAAGTGTCGGTTTTCTTATTGTATTTCTTGAATAAACAGGGATTCAATATAATAATAGTATGTTCTTTTACTGGTAGCAGAGTTAAAATATAGACATGAATACAAATTCCTAAGAAACAAAGAGTGGTATTTTCATATTGTATTAACTGTGTAACAAATGTTTAATAAAGAATCTATTAGTCGAATGGATTCTATTTTAGATTTTTTTTTTATATTCTTAATACATTTTATGCTATCAGTTGTTCAAACTAAATGCTACGATGATGTTTAGTTTATTTATAATATCAGTTACCACGTTGAAATTATGGAGTATAAATTCTTTGATAAGGTTTTAGTTGATGTAAAAAAAATTGAATGGAAGATGTTACGATTGAAGCAGATGTCGTGATGGCGATAAAAGTTTACGAGTTGACGCCGCACCCGCGCTGTGATTGAAAGCGATCCACGGACAAACGTACAGTTTGTATATATGTATATTACAAATAGTGCTACGTAAGAGTTGTTTCTGAACAACAGTTTGAGAATGTTTTAAAGGTTTATGAGACATGTTGCTTACTCTCGCTTATATAGAAGTAGGTATCACCCAGTTAACACGAATAAGAGTGGTTAAAACTACCCAATAAAATATTAATCGAAAATACATAAGTTTGTATCTATTAAGAAATTGTAAGAAATATTTCTATACATAAATAAATTGTAAATATTATTATCGAGAACACTTGAAACATCATTGGACTTAATAAAAGTATAATATCGTTTTTCTGCACAACTGACAATAATTTTATATTTTTACACCGTCATAAAATATTTCCGATATAAAAACTGAGCAAAGGAGATACGATTAAACGATTGTCTTGACCGTTATTGTCAGTTAAATGACCATAAATCTTGTCATAAAAAATATTACAGAAATATCTTTTACAAGCGAAGTGGAAATACGAAATTGAGTGGCGTGATTTAAAATAACGATCCCAGTGTTCTCAGTCTAATCTCGACAAACAATCCCTTGGGATCCGTTTACTTCGCAAATATAACTTCGATAGGGTGAGGGCAATTTGATGTTCCTAAAATATGACACTTGATAGACTGTTATTTGATCCGGAGTCATAGAAACGACGAACATGAAATATAAAAAGTGGCAAGCTCCTTTAGTAACGTAATATTCCCTACCTTAAGATGTCAAAAGGCTTCGAACAAAGTTATTCCCTTAACTTTGTAACAGCTGTCATCGATTGTTTTCGATATATTTTGTAACACTGAAAAAGTTTTTATTTTGAAATTTATGATTTTATTATCTTATAGATTTATATTCACAATATATTCATAATTTGATATTGTCTAAATTCATCTAAATTGTGAGCAATGGGGCATTGTTAAGATAAAGAACGTTATTCAGCATGTAGCTGAAGACTCCCCGGTCTTAGGGAAATAAATACAAACATTTTCTTTCAGATTTGCATTTCAAGAGAACACTTTGCTACGCAGGTGTGTCCTCAAATCCCATAGATATTCAACAGTGAATACCTAAAATATGACGCATCTTTTATCATGTTTTATCGCAGTTCCTACATACTTGTAAATCATAAGAATACGCGGTTGAATACAAAACTCCTTGAAGAATAATGCCTACACCGATATCATCCTTATTTATTTTAAATATAAAGCATAGGTGGTTTACAAAAAGCAGACGTAAAATCTTTGCATTTGTCCCTTGCACGTAAACATAAGTATAAACAACACCAGATCTGTAACTGATGGGGGCAATTGAACATGTATTGCATCCAAAAATATACGCGTGTCTGACACTTTCTCGTAAATTAGCTCGACAGATTGACACTCCGACGCGACACCGCGACACCCGCTGTCGCTCGCTGACAGATTTTGTTGTCGCGACCGGCTAAGTGTGAAACTGTGCTTTTCAAATTTAATTTTATATAAGTTTCTCATGTAGCTCTTGCCTTGGTCGGATGTGATTTGATCTTTTTGTTTTAGTTTTATTTTAAATTTAGGTTCAAATATACGTTGGTACTTTCTCATGTAGTTGGTTTTTGAATTCAGATACAATTTCCTATCTCTGTAACTTTTAAAATCCTACATATATTGTCATACTTACACTAAAAATAGGTGTGCACAAAAAATATTGCACAAATAAGGGATATCGTTAATCCATAAACGCTACGCTTTTGTTGTTGAGGATTATCAAATGACTAGAGTGGTAAATAGGTTTGCCTACCTTTCGTGCAAATGTGCGTGCAGTTCTTGCATCTGTCATTATGCCTCTAAATATAGGCGCGACTAACACGTGGGGCGTAAAAGGAATGCTTTTAAATGCCCCATTGAATACGTTGACGTATATAATTTCAGATTCTTCTCAAAAACTAAGTGGGGTGTCATTGATGGGGCTCGTGAGTAAATGTTTGGGTGCAAGCGTCACACTGAATACACTAGATGTTATCGCACAGCTAATAGATATGCTTTAGAATTTTCTAAAGAGGTGTGCGATTATAAAGCGAATGCGGATGTTGAATTCAAAGCGCATGATATAAAAAGATTAAAGCTTACACACCCAACATTTTAGTAAACAAAATTGAACAATAGATATGAGCGGAAATAAAATACATTGTTGTAAATATAAATATTGTATAATTTTTTTACTTGAAAAAGATAATACCTAAAGGAAATATTTTCAAAATTTTCCTTTCCTTATAAATAGAAAAAAAGCTTTTTTAGTATATTTCCATCTTTTCGGTGTTCTCGCTAAAATTATCACTAATACAAAACATCTGTAATCGAAAAAAATTAATAGTAAATAATATTGTTCACTTTAATAATAATCCCAATATGTTCTTTTGTTCAAATAACGTAGAACAATTGCTTAATTGCTTTTGATATTCTATTGAAACATATTTGAAAGAATTATTTAAGTTTGAATGAAAAGCCTGTTTCTGATAAAAACGTTGTATTCTATCTCACGTTCTACAGCAACCTTCTCCCTATATAGCCAACATGGACCAGTCTCTCCGAATATGTCAGCTTGTATGTCTCAGAGCAACGTTGTACAAGTATAGCTTGTAACATAAAAACTTATTATTTTTGATATTTTAAAGGGACAAACCATGAAGTAGTGTTTAACATTCGTATAGTTAAAATGTTATAAAAATCTAGTTGATTATTAAATACTACGAAGGTACATAAAAATAGATCGGTATCTGATTGTTGTTATAAAGTCTGCCTTACAATGTAGTTTTTATAATAATATTAAAGTTTAAATTAAGCAGCGCAGTTGGCAAATATAAAATTTTATTATTAAAAGTATAAAAGTAAATAAAGTAGTAAAGAAATTAAAGGTTATGTTTGGAATTCACTTCATAGTGCAGTAGCATTGTGGTTAGAATCCTTTTGTTTTCAATCTAAAGCAATAGAAATATTAAGTCACTGTTTTTTGGATTTAATGCTTTTTATGTAATGTTTCAGCATTGTGTTTTTGGTTTTAATGCTATTTAATATTTTCGTTTTTTTATTACGTTTTAATTTTTATTACCATCATTTTTTTAACTTCTTATTTTAGATTCTTAAACAAGTTCAAAATTATAAATAAACTTATTTTGTTTACTTAATATGACAAAAAAGAGAAATTATATTTGAGCTTAGTAAAATACTTCCAAAAAGGTACACATTTAAATCGGCCGTTTATTAACCTACTAAAATACTATAAACAAGAGTTAAAAAGGTCATTTAAGTAAAACGACTAAATAGAAGACAAGAGTAAAAAGAAAAAAGCGAGAAGCTTAAACTGAATTACAAAGCGCGTTAACACGTCGCGGCTAAGCCGGTAAATTAGAAGCCATCGTCGGCGTCCGACGGCTATTTGTTACCTTGTTTTCTGGCGAATTAGTACACATTGCTTTAAATACACAGAAAAATTCAACTTTCAATTGCTCTGAAATCCTTAAACGTCCGACAATCCCCAGTTACAGTTATAACTTCAAGCAAATGTAAACTTTTGGTAACTACCTTGTAAATCACAACTTCATGGTGCGTCATTTTATAACGGTTTTAAATCTCATGCAAGTTGAAGATCATGTAAAATTCATCAGACTAACTTTTCAAGATCTGGCGTCGTCGTAAAATTATAAGCGTCAATGCACAAGTTTTTGTGTGTTCGCTTTGAGGCTCCATAACTTTGGTGACACTGTTGAATCTTTCATGAGAATCATAATGTCTACACTATAGCTTCAACAACAGGAATAAAATATTATGGTACCATAATATTGGCCTTAAACATACTCTTTAAAGCTACACAAGGTATTGTTTTACTTTGAGTGATAATGTTCCCCTATAAATATTTATCGGTATCTATAACAACAGTAACTTGTATTTATAAATCAATATCCGATTTGTGAATGATTTCAACCTTTACTTACAATTTACTAAATTTCCAATTAATACGTGTTTACTAAATATTCTTGGTACCTTAAAAGGCGTGATAATTGTTTTACATACCAATCCCATTGAGATTTAATGAAACCAGAGAAAATCTAATACAACATCCGGAACCATGAAATAGAACTAAATAGTGTATCAAACTCGATTCACCAGCGCAGTCCGGACACGTCCCAGGGGCTCGCGACAAGTGTGGCTAACATTTCACAACCAACTTTAGCTTCACAACTCGTAACCAACTGGAGTCTGAACAAGGTCCCCACTTCTGTATTCCTTGTTAAAGTGCTACCCAAGGTACTTACTAAAAAAATAGGTATATGATATTTATATTTAGAATTTATTGCATTGGATTCTTTAATTATTCTATTCTAAATTCAAAACGCCAAATCTTATTGAATATCATTAAGAGCATATTAGAGGTATATCTATCCAATATTGAGACAATGAAAATGTCTGGTCGAGTGTAGTAAAATTATTATTGTTGTGTCAGTCAAGTGTCAAGAACCATAGGTATATGTTTCGAAATGTTTTGAATGTCAGAGTAACTTTGCTGGTTATAAATTAATGAATCAACGTTCTGAATGATACTTCGGTTATATTATATGTTATGCCTTCTTTTTTTCATCATCATTCATATTGCAATGATGAAAAGAAGACGGCGTTTTTGAGTCCAATAAAATGTTTATAGTGAAAAGAAGAATGCGTTTATGACTCCAGATATTTATATGTTAGGTGTAGTGCATTATTTAGACAAACTTACGATTGTTCTACTATTTTAGTCCTAATTCCAAAGTAACTGCAACTATTTGGTTTATTTGCTGTTCAACCTTTCAAAAATAAATGTTTAATATGAACCTATTCAGTTCGGCGAGTGTTCAGCGAGGATAGCGGCAATTGAGAGAGTTATAAAAAGTTTTCTTTGTTTTATTCGCTCTTCGGCCCTTTTGTTGCAAGGATCTCGTCTGGAGTCAAATCGTTTTCCGATACTGTTTCATATGTTATGGACAATCATATGTGGTGGAAGACTTCGTGCTGAGATTTGCTGATATCGTATAATGACAATCGCATATTCGATACATTTAAAAAATATAATACTTTAATGATTTTCTTATGTATGAATGTTTGAATAGAATTAGTTATTTTTTTTAATCAATAAAAGTTATGGTTTTAGAGAGTTTATTTGTTATGATATTATCTTAAATTTACTATAAATATTCCATTTTGAAATGCATTTTTTTTTATTAATAATTAATTCAATGAATTTTAATGAAAATTTGTAAAAATTATTATGTTATATTTTCTTAAAATTGATCAATATAGAGTATATTTTGGTTACTCCAGTACTACCAGTAGGTACACTAAGTCTATCACAAACGGGACATTGTAAAATCGTCCGCTTCCTCTATTTACGTTTCGTTCCGGAAGAGTTGACAGGTGCCTCTGACTGCACATGTGATTGCAGGAATTACTGACTGTTTTGTACTTTTAATGGACGAACAAATGTTTTTAACTAAATCATCTTATAAAAATTTACGCGATTACGACAATTTAAAATAAGAAAAACGACAATTTTAAATAACATCGAATTAGCTTTAGAAGAAATATTGCTACAAATAATAACACCCGAAAGTTAAATTTATTAATCAGAAGACAAAATTACGATAATAGCACTTCAAGCTACACGCAAGCAAGTGCACCAAATAAACCCAATGCAATTTTGACGTTAACTGCATTAGAAAACTGATACGCGCTGAAACCGTCTACTGCTGGTATTTCCAATCACGACTACTGACATTTATCGAGACATAAACTTCGCTTTTACGTTCCGCTCCAAACAAACCCCACTTTTATTGTTTCTAGAAATAATTCTTGCAAGCGAATATGAACTTTTTGTTTTGAGCACAAAAGATTACAATGTAATGAAATTGTAATTGTAAATATGCTGCTAGTTCAGTATACTTCATGTAATTCATCCGTGGTTAACGTAATTGTCGATTTTACCAAAGATGTGATTATGTTATTACTACATTTATTACTGTTATGTTTGACATTTAATAAATTAATTATTCGGATTGTGAAAATTAATTATATACTTAAGATAATTATTCGATATAAATGTTAAAATTTCATTTAAAAATAACTTTTATTTGACTTAACATATTGGACTTAATAGAGAATTATAGAAACTTCTTTAATTGTGTAAACATACTATCATACATAATAATACATATATTTGTAAAAAAATCAGGTTAACGTATTTTGCTGGTCATTAACATGGCACTAGTTACTGAGCATCAAATAGGGCTAATGACGTCACAAGCCACACTTCGTCGTGAGGTTTACACATCGATCGTGCAGGGGATGCGCCCTCCAGAACGGGACACCCGGGGTGACACACAGTTTTTGTTTTATGGTGATAAAAGTTTTTCAGTAGAAATGTTTTGCTTTGAAGGAAAGGGATTGTTGTATGGCATTCAAGTTTATTGCTTATCTGCCATTGTATGTGTTGTTCTAATAAATGTTACTAAATACAGCAATTTTGGTATTTTTTAACCACTAACGCATAGATACACAACAACATTACATACAACGCATAGAGGGGTGTCAAATATATAGCTTGGATTTTTTGTATTTTTCTCTGTGACATCATAGACTAGAGTGCGGTTTTAAATTGAAATCCTTGTATTCAAGAGGGTTCTCAACGATGTTTGGTGGTAATAAAAATAGTCGTAAAAATAAACCAACTCTAAAATATTCGACTCTTATTCGAACTAGTGATAGGATCGCATACAATATTGTTTGGGTTTTACGATTAAAAATAATCATTGACCACTTAAAAATACGAATTTAGGATTGCGACATGATTTGTTAAAAATCGATACAACGCGATCTAAATAAAAAGAAGTTAATACGAAATGAATGTGCTACAAAAACATATGTAGAAAATTAAGCAGTAAGTGGTTCGAAGTAATGCTTGCTCATAAACAAAGCTGATTAAACGGGGTCCGCTCCAGTGCGGTGTTTGTGAAGGCGTTTGTTTCAAATTAGCTAATTTACAATGTTTGGACTTCTGGATGGTAGTTTTTAAATTACATTTCACTACTGCATCTAGCACTATTTACATGTAATATTCAAACATATTTACTGCTTTTGTAGGAGAGTAGGTGCTCAATAAGTTATAAGAATTATGATAAAGCATAGACAATTTATTAAAAAACTGTTTTTATATATGTATTTTTTTTTGATACTTTATACATCTAAACTACTGAGTATGTTCCAGACTTACGAATACAATGAAAGCTTTCCTATCAACAGCGACCTTCAATGCTCTGCAATAAAACTTTATTACTTGTAAAAATACATGGAGTGCTCTCAGCGGAACAGATGAGTTGTATTGAGACGTATCGAACGATATTATTGTAAGACATTAAGTAAAATAATAATAACTTCATAGTTACCTCGTATATTATACCTATCCTAAAAATATTTTAAGTTTGTAAATATATATTCTAATTAAAAACTAAAACAGTAAGTAAATTTCCTAACAATTTTACATTAACTTTGGCAACAGTAGATAAATCAATATACATATACTTACTCAGAGTTTCCAAAGTTAGATAACGATATCAAAAACTCAAAAAGCAGGTCAAACAATACCTAATGAATATTCATCACGACTCCAACCAAATATCTTTAACTCGCATGGAAGTTATGCAAGAACTGCGGCTACAGGGCGCACGAGGGAGTTGTCTTTTAGATATAGTTTATAATTTATACATGCACCTAATTATTATAATATTTAAATTCATATGAATATATTATTATTGTTACATAATTTTTTACATTTACAATTGAATAAATAAAGACAGTTATTGTTTTGTAAAAGTTAAGCGTGGATTCCAAATCGTTTAAAAAATAATAACCCCTCATTCTTAAGTTTATTACACATAAAGGTGTGTTTAGATGTTAATTTTCTAAGTTCTGAATGTCCAGAATGTAACCCCTTTTATGTTTCAACTTCGCGTGTTACACTTTGCAAACTGTAATTAGTTCTTTAAGTCAATCTATTTTAGGACTTGACCTACATAACCTGAAATAAATGGAGCCTCATTTGCTGTTTACTTGCGTTTTTTATACGGTATGGTATTTAATCTTGATCGTTAAATTTAAAAATAGAATAGGTGATTGTAAAAATGGTATTAAATAATTGGAAACGACCTAATCTGATAAGTCTTAGTTAGTCTGCCAAGTTTTTTAAATATTTGTATTAAAATGAGGGAAGACGAGCATGCGGGTCATCTGGTGGTGAGTTATCACTGCCACCCACATGGAATATGTAGGTAATGTACAAGAGTATTATCGTATAAATCTTTTTGTATATTATTATTCAGATCTCCATAATAAAGCATAAATAACCATATTAAACAATAATGACTAACCTTTCCCTTCTGAACATTGATGTTCATCTAAATATGTGCAACTAATATATAATCTAATGTAACATTTACAATGGATACACATCATAAATGAATATGACGTAACCTAAACTTTTTAAGGATATAAAATAATGCAATGTATTTTTTCAAATAAAAGCTACATTAATACTAGCTTCTATAGCTACACTTTAAAGGTATCAATCACGTTTAGACTTGCCAAAACTTTAGTACGATAATAATTTATTATAACTTAATAAAACTTTTTAAATCTATTAATTATTATTTATTTAAAAAAAATATTATTTGGTTTTAATAAGTTCCAAACTTATATGTCACATAACATCGAATAATAACGTTAGTATATTTTACATTATTATACTGAAACCTATACAAATAACACAGTACAATGCAATCTCATTTACATGAAATCAAATTACTACGTATTGTATGAAATTGATAATTCCGAGTCTGAATTATATTTAATTACTTAAACATTACCAGTTTAAATGTTATTAATTAAATGTTATAAAATGTTGCTACGATATAGATGGTGCGAAATGTTCTGAACATCAATAGTTAGTTTATTAATAAATCATTTATTAATTCCAATGTATTGGAACATTTTAATTATATTTGGCATTTAGGAAAAATAAATGCAATATCACCGCCGTGATCATTATGTCCACCATTCATGATCAAATCAAGCAATAGAAAAAGAAAACATTCCGTACACCCACGCACTAGTCAAGCTAATCGACGCCTCACACATAAACTAATAACTGGCCCCGGCAAATAGACAAGGCCTATTAAAGAGAACCCATTACCCCACGCCCACGGCCAACCGTGGGTGAAGACAATCGCTCAATTTGTACCAAACCGTAATTACTCTGACCATCCTTTTGGGCACATCCTTTTATAATATAACCGCTGAAGATTATAGCCCTCGTAACTTCCACTTTCATTAGAAGAGCCATACATTTGGATCATTTTAAAATAATAATATATATCTATTTTTTTATCTAATACTGTGTTAAAAAATGTACAACCTATTAATATTTTAAAGTTTATGCAGGGTAATAAAACAGTTTCACAAAAGTCGATTGAGGCTAACACGAATATCTTCATTTCCTGAACAAGCTATAAATAATAAGCACGCCATTCAGTTTTTTCTCTTCGCTTTCACAAAGTCAGGACGCGGAAGAAGCTTCAGCACAAAAGACATCCTAGATCTTAGCACGACATAAAACGTTTTTTTGAAGGCTCTTCAAAAACGAAAGAACTATCTCACTTAGCTTTATCATCCACTTGAAAAAATGAGCTTATCCTGTTCATGACAACTTTTTTCTACAAAATAAGAGTTTTAGTCGAGAGCTTGACAAATAAATATGGTTACATTTGGAAACCTTGTTTTTAGAAAAAGGTATTCTGAGTTGAGTAAATAAAAAATGTTCCCGCATTTTGTCTTATAATATAGATATTTTAATTAAAACCTAATGTGGGTGACATAAGATTTAAATTACGTTAAACATGATACTTGACATATTGTGGTCAGAAACAAAAAAAAGGAGGAGTAAAAGTTTTACAACCTTCTGTTGGTTTTATGCTGCTTTGTCTAAGGTTGTTAAGCGAATTCACGTAAAATAAAGATATATCAACATGCGCACAATGGTCTTCTATAAGTTCGAGATTTCTTATTCATCTTACATATCTATTGATGGTTGGGAAGATTAAATGAATGTCAAAAGATGTAGTGATGTTACGAAATGTAACTTTGTCTCATGGATTTTGGTGTCTTTCAAAAGACAATGCATGAAATGTTGTTACAAGGTTCTATTGAATAATTCATGATGTAAACGAAAGAACAACGCCTTATCAGATAGCGCCCTGTTGTCAAACAAGAAATACTTTTTGTCGGACAGACAAGCGTTCGAGCATATTGTAAATAAACTATGTATTTCAAATGTAACACTTCTATTTAATTCGGACCTTAAATCCAAAAGTGGTTGAGTTAAATTTGAATAAAGTGAACGAAGGTTTGTATATATTGAAGTAATTGTGAGTTGTCATGTTATTGTAAGAAATTTGTTTCTGCTGTTGTGATAAAACTCATAAAATACACTTACTAAAGTACACCACATGTTAGTTGATAGCTTACCTGAAAATAAAATAAAGCCATCAAAAACAGGAAAGAAACAGTTTACACATATGATAAAACACTTAACAATCGTGAGAACTTTGAAAAGGTCTTTGAACAACTTAAAGTTTTGTTCCACGATGAATCTAAAGTAAGATAAATATTCTAAGGAAGTTTTGTTTGAATTTCTTTACAATTACTGGCCCCTATAATTTTCTTTTGCTCGTTCGTTTAACACGAAATCTTCCACCCTTTTATTTCTGTAATAAATTAAATTATAGCCTAGAAAAAAAAAACAAGTAGGCACTATTAAAAATATGGTTATTTGGGTTTTTAAGTTCAAAAATAAGTAAATGTCTTAACATTGAGGGTTGTGTTCTGATAATAACACATATTAACACATATTAAGATATTCATAAAAATGGATTAAATGTACAAAATATTGTTGTAGTTTCATTTACTTCTAAGAGATAAAACACCAAAAGTAATGAATACAAAACCTCAGCAACGCTGCTAACGTATAACAAAGAGAAACATTATACTCCGTCCGTCAGTGTCACCTTGATAAGGATTGACGCGTTTCAACTGTTGCATTATTCACTGACTCCACTCGCCGACACACGCCGCATCGCCGTCATCACCGACACTCCGCGAGATTGGCAATAACAATAGTTGAAAGCTATCCGTGTTCTTTGTTAGTCGTCTCTTCGTATTGATCAAAACAAACAAGAGGATGAACCAAAATCAGTAAGTCAGGTGGTTCTATTTTGCAATAAATCAAAGATAAACGCAATTTCTAATTCAGTTAAACCATGAAACGCGGAAGTGAAGCCTACATTATCATTAGAGTATTATCGATGGAGTAAACCGTGACTAATTATAATGATGGTGATAGTACTACAGGATCTATCAACGACTAATAGAAATCAAGCTTCGCGAAGATTGATCACCCTGCTCTCGAATAATGTATATAATATTTCATTTTTATCTGATGGTGTTAAAGTATTGGAGATTATTAGGATTCACATAATAAATTATTGCAATTTCAAAACATTTTTATTTAATTAAAAGACTTGAAATACTGCAATATGTAATAAGCTTATATTTAAAAATAATGAATACCCTAAGAACAAAAAACAAAATAAATTAAAAAAAAACCTTATCAGTGATGGTGACTTGCATAAGAGTTTTTCATTAGAGCTTCTAAAAACCTAGTAAAAGCATAGGAGCTATTGTAACCACTGAATATTTTGTATGAAGTAGCTCTCTGGTCAAAAATCGAGTCTTGAGAATTGTTAAAGTCCTTTATAGGAACTTGTTCTTCGATTCCAGTTTCCATTTGATTAACATATTTCATCAACAAATATCAATTAACATGCAAAAGTGCGTGAACGATATGAACTTACAATATTTTTTTGTAAACAAAGGAACTTTTTTTTTATTTTTACAAATTTTGAACACGTTTCGAAAACGTTTGATTTCACTAATATACTTACATTCCATTGCAAACAACTTTAATTCCATATACACCAATCTTAAAAACTTTAAACATTTTTATATCAAAACAAAGTTTTCATTAGTAAGGACCTAACTAACATTTTCTTTATTCCAAAATATAAAGCGTATGTTTTTCGCTAACATTCACAAACGCTGATGGGATATACCAAAAATAAGTACATAATCTATTTTAGTTTCGAACGTCTGTCGGTGTGAGTGTCTGACAGCTGGTTCCACCTTAACGCAATAACTGTCACCAAAACACGCGAATATAAGATCTTCAAGAGTCAACATTTATCTCACGGATTCTCATTACTTTGCTCTTTATATTGTGTCAAATACAAGAACGTATTAGCATTTATAACACTCAGACAATGTAATAAAATCTGTCTTACTTTTTTATGTATGATATTCCTTTTTTCAAAATTATAATTTTGGCTTACTTTAAAATAACAATACAATGAAAAGATTTGTAAAATTATATATCTCTTATATTACGCTCTTTGAAATGGTAAATGATTCAACATTTACAATTTCAGATTTTCTACTAATCAAATTACGTTTGTTAAGCATTAAAATCGATAATACTAAATTATTTGAACCAAATGTCGTTTCTATTATTGCTTACCATTTTAAGAGTACAGTTTCTGAATCAACAATCAGATGATACAGCAATTACGAAACATCCAACGAAGCCCAAGACAAACAATCCCGTTAAAACAACGATCAAATAATGATGACGAAGGTACAGAATCGAATTCGACCCAACAGCAAACATATACAAGATAAAACAAATAAGGGACAACGCACTAACGAAGTGGAGGCACGCGAAGGCAGCAATTAACTAATTGTCGCTATTTGTAACTCGCTGTAATAAAGATTGTGCAATATATGGGACTTCAATATAATATTAAAAAAAGCAATAAAGAATTTAAAAATTTTATATCACAATTTGAAATGTTACATTTTACAACACGAACATACAACTTTTTCATTTTAAACCAAAAAAAAAACCAGCTCAAATCCTATTGACCCTGGAGAGGTCTCAATAGAAACTTCACATCTCCGGCGTTTCCCCAGTGTTTCCGGCAATCCATTGAAGATTGCGCCAAAACATCGATCGGACTTTAGATAGAAATTAAAAAGAGAGCATTGACAGTAATAGCATTGGCCTAAAAACGATTAGATCAAAGAAAAGAGGAATAGAACCTTGAAAAATAATTTAATTTATTTATGGAATGTAGATTAGAGGTATTTAAACTACCCACATCTTATATAAAATACTTCTACCAGTCTATAAGTCAAAGTATTTCATAATAAAAGAAAATACATATTAAGTTGTATCAAGTATGTATATAATATATGTATATGTATATATATATATATATATATATATATATATATATATATATATATATATATATATATATATTTAAAATATTAATTGTACACCTCGTCCGCTGCTATTTAATGTATTGTCCTTTAATGTGAGAGTACCTGGAAGAGGTCTTTTATTAGCGATAAGGTTGAAGATTTGAAGATGGAAGATTTTATGTTTATCGTTTTTTTCTCTATCTTTTTTTGTTGAATTGTTATACTTTTTGAGAATGTTCAATAAAGATCATTAGATATTAATGGAAGCATTCATCTTATTTTCAATAATAGCATCAATGTACGGTCGCTAATTGCACTTGACATACTCTGAACTATGACTCTAGAGAACTATGTCAGTACAACGAGCAAAAATGTACTACTTCTATTACTATTGAAGGCACACAATTATAGTTTTAATTAGTAATAAAGTAAGTAGTGGAATGGTATAAAGTTTATTGATGGTCATAAACGACCCGAGATGAGGAAGTTAGGAATTCTTTATTAATGACGAAGTTAATAGAGACATTGCTGTGTTCCTTTTATTTGTGACGGACTGTATATAATTAAGACATTTCAACCTTTGATTGTAAGTTATGTGACTCGTAAATACTTCAATTAGCTCTTAATAATAATATCTTGCTTATTTGATAGCGTTTTAGAACTTATACATAAGACTTCTGTTAGTGTTGTCAAAAGATTCACTCGAATTTTCAAAGCCTATGTATATCATAGTAAGTATACAGTAATATATCCCACATGATGATAGAGTACAAAGAGCAAGGTTCCGGCCCCCCGCCGCTCGACCACCGGCGTGGAGGCCTGGAACCACTGGTTATGACGTTATATCTACGTGAAGTTTAGAAAAGGATCTTTTTAAAGAGGCCTACAATATTATAACCTGTCAAATTCGATTTTTTTTAAATAGGTTAGCCAAATGTTTAAAATATTAAAGTTAATCTAAAATAAAATGATATATTATGTGATGCGAATTCTAATAGCTTAGATTTAAATTACTTTAAATGTTGGCAATAAATCCTAAATTAGAATTAAAATTTATTTGATGTCGACGGAAGTATAGAATTTTTCCTAAAAATATTATTTTGACATCGCTCGATACCATCTCGCGCTGTCTCGATATAAACATAAAAGCCGCGGGGTGCTGCGAATGTGTAAAAAACAACTTCCTACAGAGTATTCTTTCTATTGAACGTGATTTATAACCGACAGTTCCGGGAGCATATAAAGACTTTTATTAACTATTAGCCTTTAGTTGCGAGTTTCTGCGCTCAAAATGTTTATGATATTATTTGTAGATATTGTTATAAACATAATTTATTATTCCAATACACATTTCAATATAGAAAAGTGGTGGTAATAGCGCTGTTTTTGTGTTCTAAAGTTGTATTTTTTTTGTATTACATAATAGTGTATAGCGTAATCGTTTTAAGTAATTTATAGTAATAGAATGCCAATCAAAAAGGTTTTATGACCCATTGAATATAAAATATCATTTTATTGCCATCTTTACATGTTTAGAGATGAGATGAAGATGATAGTGTAACATTACCTGTTTTATTTGATGTTACGTCGTCCAATGAAGAACATTCAACTTTTTAAATTTCAAATACGTTTTTTTTTAATAAATATAATTAAAGAAAAAAATGTGTGTGCCATGACTATGCCAAAAATCAATAATAAACAAGTTATTTAATATATACATATATATTTTTTTATATTTTTTTATAATATGTTAACTACACAAAGTTATGAATTGGCATATGAAAATAAAAGTAAAATTTTAATACTTTATAGTTCATTTACTTATTTTTTATATAAACGTGTCGAAACATAGAACAGCTCGTCAACATATTTTTCGTATAAATACGAAGTCGGTACGATATAGTGTTATCTTTAATAGAAAATTTAACCTGAGATATACCTTTTATCAAATACAATTTCCATAGTTTTATTGATATCGTGATCGTTATCAGAATGAAAAGCAAAACAGTGTTCTACTTAGTGTATAAAAAATAAGTGATTTGTTAGTCTGATGAGGACTTGTTTGTTTTGTTTACATTAACGAACTAGACCTTTTGGTTTTTGTGTTCTGTTTTTATGTGTAGATACCACACAGATGTTAGTCTATAAAAAAAAACGAAATATTTTATTCAAATGTCTTCAAATGTCTTATAAATTTTCTGCATACTTGGGTTTTTTTTTAAAGGTACCTTTAAAGGTTTTTATTTTTCAATTTCAGGTTATAAATAATGATTAAAAGCTTATAAAAGGATCACTTTAATTAACTATAACGTCATTTCAAGGATGTTATCGCACATGTAACGTCTTATAAGGTTGGATCGGATCGCTAAATGATGTAACGATGTTATCAGTTCGTGTATTGATAACATCGATTTTGTTAATTATTCTTATATGGCTTTCTAGAGAAATGATATATTAGATCTATTTATAAAGTCCTATATCTTAATTTAATTCTATGAAAATATAAAATTATAAATAAGTAAATTTTATTAAAAATATTTTAATGTAATAAAATGTTGAGCAAGTCTTAATGATACGAGGTAGTTCATATGAATCCTTGATAAATGTTGTTTTCGTTTTTATGAGGAGATTCAAAGAATTGATATTAAATAACCGAGAGGTAATTAATTATACGATCTGTAGTAAAAACGACCGAACATCGGACTTGGCGCGAATCAGAGCTGAACTGGTACACAAAAACAATGAATAGTATTATAAATCACAAGAGAATGGAATTCTTTGGCGTCATTATTGCAAATTTCGTTACTCTGGGTGTTCTGCGACAAAAAGCATGGGTTGTATCTAATTTGTAATTGCTTACTGATTTGGATAATAATGGACGTGAATATGTTTTTTAAGCCTTACAATTCGTATTTTATTTTAAGAAATGTATTTTTAAAACACTATTTTTGCACGAAAAAATACAAAAGCTCAAGGAATTCCTAAGACAACTCCATTTGCTAAAAATGGGACACATGTAAGCAAGTATATCTAGTACCTAAAAACTTGTAAAAATTTCATATAACTTGTGTCGCTAGTTTAAACAAACTTGGCAAAGTTGGCAAGACGTGGTGAATTTTTCAAAGCAGTAAGTTTGTTGAGAGAAGATTGCAAGACGGTGGACCACAACGAAGTTTATTTTATTCTGAGTGCATCACCCTCCTGAGAACTCGGCACTGACCGCTTTGTTGACTGTAACCAACTTAATTGTGGTGATAACTTGTCAAAACTAGAGATGAGTTCTAACTTAAGGTATAGACAAAATGTTTATTACGCTGTTGAATTGATGATGATAAACAAAAAACGGGGATAATTTATCTTCAACACACAAAAAATAAACTTTACAAATATTATATGTTACGCATATAATTTATAACACCTCAAGCCACAGATGATACACAGCGTTTAAATTGAATAAACAACTTAGAGTTTTAATATTGTGCTTGATTTATTCACGTTATTCACTCAGCACTAGTTAATTACTGGATCACCCACCGCATTCCGGATAATTCCCCAGTCTTTAGTGTTTTCTAATAAAAACGGATAATCAAAATGTTAATAGTGAGCTCGAAGGCGAAGACGCTCACAGACTTACACCTCATGAATAATTTAAAACTTAATTATCTTCGCCTTAATTATGGTGTAGCGGATAGTTTGATTCAGTAATTGAATGTTGAATTCCGGACCCCTTTAAATTATGTTATATGGAACTTGTTTTATTAAATTTTAGATTCGGTTCCAAGTTGTCTACTGAATATTTTATACAAAATACGACATTTACCTACGAAGTTGTTTCACTTTTAATAAACATCCACTTTAATGTACTTTCGAAAACAATATTTTTGAATAGATTTACGTAGTTGGATACTTCTATTATATGACATCTCTTAGTTGGCTGCATGAAATGTATATTAGTAAATGTTAAAATTAAACATTGCTATACAGCGTAAAAATAACATTTCACATATTTAACACGATGTTAAAATCAAATTAAAACAATATAAAGTTCGCTTCGCTTGTTCTTGCATGTTACATTTTATGAACTAATAAAATAACGGTACATAATATTAAAACTGACTTAGATGCCACGTTTCTTGTATTAACATCGTTTAATCTGCTCGTACATAATTTAATATATAAACACATTAATTTCAATAAGCGAGTGTGACATCTGTCTTCAAATAACGTACATTAATTTCGCATTACCGCTTCGCTATTTATCGCCTGCCCACTTGTAAATTATTAGCAGATATGACGTGTAGGCGGATAGAAAACAACTTTGACTGTTGATGCTGAAATTATGGGTAAGAGAAAGTCGTATTACCAAGGAACGTAGGTTAATTTTTAGGTGAAATAATTAAAATCAACAATTGATTGATTGATTGATAATTGTAAATTGTTATGTAGTAAACTTCACCGTACCGAAAAAATATTAATATCACTGGACAAATTACATAATTGATCTAACCCCTAGGTAAGTAAATTATATGATTGTGTTAAGGGTGACAATGATACAAATACGTAGTGTACTGTTTACGTCTACCCAAATGTGTATACCAACTAGTAAAGTATCGGCTCCCTGCTATAAACACCGCACGCGTCTCCGTCCCGCTTTGTAGCCGCAAGCGAAGTGTCCGCGCGGGGGGGAATATGTCAACCCCCGCCACTACCCGCTGTCCTAGCGCGCGGTGCTTAAGCATGAGACGACAGTAACATCTATATTATCATATTTACATACACTACATCTCTTCCTTAATTTAATGATAATTAATTAAATGCATCTTAATGTGATTCACTTCTTTAATTAAGTATTAGCTAAGTCACTTCACATTGTAATTTATTTTTAATCAATTATTTCAAAGCTTCAACAAATAAATTGACCTTACTTAATAAAGTAATAACCTTCTTCAATAATCATCTAGCAAATCATTTTAAACAAAATCAATTAATTCGTATAATCTAAATCTTCCTTCACTTCTCAAATTATTCAATTACTACCCTCGTCATGCTTCCTTTATTCCTATTTGTGCTTCATACTTTTATTCCACCCTTAATCCCTAAGTTCCTACTTCCTATTCCTCAAAACAAATAAATTGACCTTAATCAAGTAATAACATTCTTCAATAATCATCTAGCAAATCATTTTAAACAAAATCAATTAATTCGTATAATCTAAATCTTCCTTCACTTCTCAAATTATTCAATTACTACCCTCGTCATGCTTCCTTTATTCCTATATGTGCTTCATACTTTTATTCCACCCTTAATCCCTAAGTTCCTACTTCCTATTCCTCAATTAGCTTTGTACAGCTTCTCCTTTCCAAGTTATTTTACTTCCTTTGTTTGAACTTCCTTTAATTTTTCCTCTGATCCAGGCGCTGCTTCTTTCTCTTCGTTTTCTACTACTTTCCATTTTCCTTCTACCTTTTTTCAGGTGTACAATATTCCGTCTCAATCGCTGTCCTGTTTCGTCATTTTCTATCTCTACATCACCCTCGATGCGTGATTTCACTGTGTTCAGTCAAATTAAAATTTGTAGTAAGTTTATTTTTCTTATTCATATCCTTAACGTACACCTTTTCCCCTGGTTCTAATTCACATTTTGTGCTTTTATTTTAACCGGTCTTATGGTATTTTTACCGGTCACTGTATGAGGAGTGTTATTGTACATGGTTAAGAAATCAATAAGATCCTCTTTCCAATGAATTTTCTTCTCCTGTTGACTTATTCGTAATCTTTTAAGTATAATCCTGTTCTGGCGTTCTACTTCTCCATTCTGTTGTGGCCAATAAGGAACGGAATGGTATAATTTGATGTTATTTTCCTCGCAAAATGACCTGAAATTTTCACTAACAAACTGTTTTCCGTTATCTGCCAACAGGGAGACGGGGCATCCTAATCTACTGAATATTTCTCTTAACAATTTGATAATTTCTTTGCTACGTATGTCACGGCAGACTTTTATTTCTTGATATCGAGAATAGTAATCGATTACTACTAGTAAGTAATCGTTGCTCGGCAATGGACCTAGCAGATCGACTGCAATGTCAACCCATGGTGGAGACGGCAATTCTCTCCTTTTTAATGGCTGAGGTGGATTAGGTACTGATACCAGAGTACAACCTTTACATGATTTTACAAGTCTCTCTGCATCTCGGTCATATCTAGGCCACCAAACCTTTGCTCATGTGCCACAGATATAACACGATTTCGCAATGCTTTAGGTATAACTATTTTGGTTCCTCTTAAGAGAATCCCATCGTGGAAGCATAGCTCATTCTGTATTAGCCTAAAACAGTTAATTTCTCATCCCATAGGTTTTCATGAACTCCTTGTTTGACTTTATGTATATCCGGATCTTCATTTGAGTAACGCTTTATGTCACTCAATGATACTGTTATAGGTCTAGTAAATTCAATCAAATTTTGCACATAATCAACACCTGCACAATCGTTTTGCGGAACGAGTTTGCATAACCTTGACAAGGGATCAGCAATACTGTTTTTTCCGGGACGATAGATAACTGTATATCTATATGATTGCAATCGGAGCATCTATCGTTCAATTCTCGCACAGGGTTTTGACTTAGGATTGAATATAACCTCTGAGCGTTTTGTTACCGAATGCGATTGCTCGTGATCCTGCCTCATTCTCCTGTATTAGAATAGCACCTAAGGCTACAGGACTAGCGTCAGCGAATACAGTTGTTCTATCCTTTACGTTATAATAACCTAAATTCGGTATATCACTAAGATCATCCTTTAAAGAGTTAAAAGCTGCTTGCTGACTTTCTCTCCAGAACTAACAGACATATGCGTTTCTGCCGAATTTACAACGCAGTAGTTCTCTAAGAGGTTCGGTTTTTGTGGCTAAGTTAGGGATCCATTTACCTCCTTCTCCTTTAAGATAGGAACTATTGGTGAGATCCAATCTGAAGGTCCATCAACTTTTCGATATTATCATTTTAAAGAAGTTCGTTGATTTTAGCATTAATTTTTCTACCACGGGAATTGGAATTCGTCTATAAGGCTGTGCAACTGGTTTCACTGTATCATCAATCGGGATATGTATTAGCACATTTTAAAATTTTGGGAAAATTTTAGGTTCTATTTGATTAATCTCCAATCCAATTTTAAGAACTCCTAGACTCATGGCCGTTATCTTACCTAATAAGTTACGGCTGCCGTTTTCAACTACATAGAAATCTGTTTTTTCAGTTCTTCCAGCCAACTTTATAACGGTCTTGAAAGCACCTAGAATATTTAATGAAGAATTGCTTCCATACGAATAAAACGTTTTGTTACTATTAATCAGATCAGATCAGATTTACTAGTAATCAGATTAAATTTACAGCCCGAGTCAATTAACATATCCACTTTAACGCCCCCTATTTCACAGCTTACAGTATCATCGTTAGTTACATTAAATACATAATTGGTATCATTATCTGAGTTTGTATTATTCTCTTCCACTACATTATTAGTCTCTTTCCTTGGCTTTTTAAATTTTGAAGTATTATTATTGTTTTGTGGTGTGTTTCCTTCTATTTTCCTTTTCATAAGATTGGTTTTGCATTGTAGTTTAAAATGTCCTATTTTCCCACATTTTACGCATGTTTTTCCTCTTGCTGGACATTTCTCATCAAAAGCTAAATGATTCCAACTGCCGCATCTAAAACACTCTCTTTTTTCTGTGGAATTTTTGTTCTTCTTTCTGGCTTCTATTTTATTTACATCTTGATCAATTTTTTGTTTTCCACTGAAATCTTCTAATTGTCTGCTTATGGCTTCCAAAGCATTTGCTTCCGCTATTACTTCTTCGAGTTTCATCTTATCGCCTGCTTTTAATATCTTTTTCCTTAATTCTTCTGAATAACATCTTTCTGTAATTTGATCGAGAAGTTGATCATCTACGTCCGAATATTGACATTTAGCAACTTGTTGTCGTAAGCGTACAATGAATTTGTCGAACTTTTCATTTTCTCCTTGTTTTATTTGTCTAAATACATGTCTTTCAAACCTTTTACTTTGCTTAGGTGCAAAATACTCGTCTAATTTCTCGACAGCGGATTTGAATACGTCCGTTTCTGCCGCATCCTTCGCGCCTGTATCGGGAAGATTATAGAATATCTCTTGTAGTTCTGATCCACCCCAATGTAAAAGATTTGCTCGCTTCTGACTAGACGTGGTCAAATTCGTGGCTTCTAAATAAATGTCCAAACTTCTCTTCCATCTTTCCCATCTCACACCGACCGACGTCACATCTCCTTCGCATTCAAACTTATCAAGTGTAAGATTTGCCATTTCTACCTGAAATGAAAATAACATCTGGTCAAGAAACGGCACCACCCGTTTTATGACTCACTTCCATCTTCTGTCATCCAAAACCATTTGATTAAAATACGGGCGTCACCCGTCTTATGACACGACAAATTATTTTATTTCATTTGCCATTTCTACCTGCCTGAAATGAAAATAACATCTGGTCAAGAAACGGCACCACCCGTTTTATGACTCACTTCCATCTTCTGTCATCCAAAACCATTTGGTTACAATACGGGCGTCACCCGTCTTAAGACACGACAAATTATTTTATTTCATTTGAAATACTAATTCATTGCTTACTTCACGTCCTCTTTTCTTTATTTTATTTAACTTTATTCCATAAGGAATATTATATAATTAATAATATTATAATAATTATTCAATATTATTATTACATTATTCCTATTTTGGATAATTGATGATGGCCAGTAACAAAACATAATATATTTATTTAATAACTTGAAGAGAAACCCGCTTCGCTTGAATTTGGGTGACATTTAACTCATAATACACGTGTGATTATTATATAATATAATAATAATATAATTTTTTTTTTTATATTTATATTAATATATATATTATATTTTTTATGAAAAATATTTTTCTTGGCATTATACCATTAATGCCGTTGCCTGTTTTATAAGACACTATAGAAAACGTAAATGAGCTCAAAAATAGCGCGATTTGTGAATCAATGAAAAACTAGAATGGCAAATATGGCGATTACGATTTGTATGTTAGAATTTAACAAAATACTCAACAAACCGAGTTTTGCGGATATATGTTGTCGACTCGAAATCATTATTTTTTTATGTTTTATTGTTTAAATTAGTTTAATAATATTCAGTACGGTCAAATACTACAACACACTCATAATTCGGATAATACGGTCTCAACATTGTAGAACAATTATGCAACAAAAAAAAACAAATTAACAGTACTCACAGACTCGTCGCCAAAATGTACTGTTTACGTCTACCCAAATGTGTATACCAACTAGTAAAGTATCGGCTCCCTGCTATAAACACCGCACGCGTCTCCGTCCCGCTTTGTAGCCGCAAGCGAAGTGTCCGCGCGGGGGGGAATATGTCAACCCCCGCCACTACCCGCTGTCCTAGCGCGCGGTGCTTAAGCATGAGACGACAGTAACATCTATATTATCATATTTACATACACTACACGTAGAAATACATAATATAAATACGTAGAATTTATTTTATACACGGACAGATCTAGAAATACAGACATCTATGAACACGTACATGCCTGTCCCTGTCAGGAATCGAATCCGAGCCCCTTTGCGCTGCGATTCGTTAGGCATCTACGCCTACCACTCGACGAAAGTGACGTGACGTTTAAAAAGTAAAGTAATGATTATTTTATGTTTGTAATATTGTTGACTTAAGACTTATTAGACTTATAAGACTTGTTGTCTTGTTCCATTGTATTTTAATTGACTTTATAATGTATATAAAAAATATAATTTCAAAATGTTTTGTGTAATAAAAGCAGACACACCACGGTTGAGTAATGAATAAGTGTGTCCTTACTGATTTGCTAATTGAATGCATGGTTGAATGAGATAGTACTATCGACCAGGTGTTAAGTGTATTACCTTTTACTGTAGTCGGCAAGCTTGAGCATTAGACACCTTTTACTTCTGATTTCAATAAACATTATAGTATTGTTATATTACAAAACGTGATTTATTTATATACATCGACAATAAAATATGTGGCCATTTTTCATTTGAAAGTTGACAGTCAATGAGTCATTCAAATGTGAGCTAAATGACTAATAAATGCATGCTCACTAAAGTACCGTTTGTATACAAAATAGTGAAACCACAAACACACAGACACAAACACACTACACCTATAGCAGTTGCGACACACACTAAAGATGTAGAAGTATTGCTCCAAGCTCAATTAGCAAAGCTGGCTAAGCAATTTGTGTACAGGCGACAGTAGCGCTTGCAAATTGGCTAAGTGGAAACTGCCGGAGTCATTTGCATTCCGATAGACCCAGGCCGTATTGCTTTAGAAATATGAATGTAATAAACACGTTTAAAATTTCATTAGCTTGTATGTGTTTAAATATCACATCAGCTTATATATTTAAATAAAGTTAAAAAAATATAATCGAGCAGGAATCGAATTTGCAATAATTTTTAATACCTTCCCGTCGCTCTGACAATTAAGCAATAATGTATAGTCACATTGCTGAATGTTTGAAATCTTACTATATATTCCATTGGTTTTCATTTATTCATATAGTTATAAAAAAAATCAGAAATCAATATTACCGACAGAAATATGGTACCTACACAATTTAAATGGTTAAAGTTGATGGATATATTATCGTATACATCTTTATAATGAAAAATTGTTGCGTTACCCTCTTAACGAAAGTGAAAAGCCTCTTAGAATAATAACAATCGAGAAGGACGAGGCAAAACAGAGCCCGAGGTAAAACTGTAAAACATCTGAATTTATCGAAGCGAGGAAAGTTCCGGCTTGTGACCCGGCAGATGCCACGCGGCCCAACGATTACTGCTCATTCAAATCCATGGTTTTATTCTAAATTCCCAAAAATATTGTAGGAAAATTTTTGGGATAAAATATTAGGGAACATCCGAAATGTCATCGACCTAAATGATTGGATTCGGATTATGAAGATGTCGGCTTTATGCGATATTTGAGGAAAGTCAAATAATCTACTTCTTTTTTAAGAATGTTTCAGATTTAAATATATTTTGTTCCAGATGTTCAAGATGAATCCGAATAATTTTAATAACTATATTATTGCGTGACATCTACATTCGAATTGGCACGTAATTTCTCTACAGTAAATTTAATTTGAAGCCAAATAAGGGGATATGTAATTATAAGGATACCGGTATTGTTGTGTGGTGTTCCATTTCCGGTAAAGTTGGTTTATATCGGTCGCTGATAAGACTCGTTAATATGCCCTCACCTGTCACAGGGGCTAACTTTATAATTCTATTGTTATTACATTTCATTCACTGTCTGTTGCTCACCCACTTAAATTAATACAAAACCTTAAATTACATCCTTCATATACCTTAATATTTATTTAGGTAACGAAAACAATTGTAACATTTGTTTTTATGAGAGTGTAAAAATAAAACAGAACTTACAGCTATCGAGTTTGTCTTCTAATAGGAACAAAAATAAAACAATTGTTATTGTTTGGTAAATTATCAACTAAAAGTTTATTTATGAAGTATTTTTTTAATTCCCAGTTTGCTGTTTCACTGTTTTTGTAACTCGATCTCAACGCGGAATAAATACAAAAGAAATAAACAAAGAACGACAAAGTATTGTCTTCAATGGATGAAAAGTTTTTTAAAATGTAACCCTCGCTTTCGTTTTTATAAAAATATGACTATTTTATGAACTTTTTTTAAAATGTTTTTATTACTCAACAAAGATTCCAATAATTTTATTGAAATCTATCTATTGTTTTTTTCTTGTGATTATATTTTATTATTGAATAATTGCACAGAGACTACGCGTTTATAAATCAGTAGTATGTCTATTTCAATCGGCAAATATACAAAAATAAATGTATATTTCAATCGGCAAATATACAAAAATAAATTAATAATAAAGCAGCCACAACAACACTCGAGATTGAAGGCAGAGGATGGACGGATATTGAAATTTTACGAGCCCCTTTCAAATTATTTTTAGCCTAACACTTTACATTTTAAATAACGGATACTTGTGAAGTAGATAGAGTGTTTTATTGTTGTATATGAAGTTATTAATTGAATTGAAAATGTTAATTACTAATGGTAATGTGACTAATCGAGGTAGACGCTTAGAAATACAAAATATCACATGTGTTGTGATGATAATATAAATCTACTATGTGTATACAAAATGGGAAAATAATTTAAAGAATTCCGTAACAAAAGATATACTAAAATACATTTTGTTAGATTAAGATTTATGAGGAAAAAAAGGGCTTTATTAAGTAAAAATAGTATTAGAGGCTTCAGCCGTGGGCAGGCGGGTATTATTATATTATGCTTGAACACATATTTGTTTTCTAAACCTCATTCATGTTTGGTAAACTGTACATAACATGCCACTAACCCATGTTTTTGTTTTCAAAACAATCCATTATTGTTTACTTGTTCATATTAGAAAGGTAAAGGTTTTGTTAGATAATTATAGAATATAAAGCTTCTTAGCACAATTCTAATAATACATATTCTATTAACATAGTTGCAAAAATTATAGAAATAATTATTAAATTGTTTATCATTTCATTAACAAATAATGCCCTATTCTTTTTAGCTTCTCTTATATATCTTCTATACTTAGATGTTCTAAAATAACAAAAGCATGTAATTTATTTAATTTATTTATTGTATATTTATATAAATATAGAATGAAAAATAGACCGATACGCGCAGGGATTCGAACCCGCGACTACTGGGAAACCGTCCCGTCGCTCTACCAACTGAGCTACCGTATCGCTGTCCGTCTCGGTGAATTAAGCATTCTATATGTGATCGTCTTTATCGGGACGGTGGTGGTGGTCTATTTTTAACCCCCGACTAAAAAGAGGGGTGTTATAAGTTTGACCTGTCGATCTGTGTATCTGTGTATCTGTGTATCTGTGTATCTGTGTATCTGTGTATCTGTGTATCTGTGTATCTGTGTATATGTGTATCTGTGTATCTGTCTGTGGCAAATTTCCGGCTAAACGCGTGGACGGATTTGAATGCGGTTTTTTTTAATCGAAAGCTATGCTCGTCGAGATGGTTTTTATTCATGTTTGATTGAAATAGTAATAGTCGTCTCCAAGATATTGACGTTTTATTCTCGCGGGGGAGAGGTTCTTATGCAATAATTAGCTGTTTGCGGCCAAACGTGGGGACGGATTTGAATGTGGTTTTATTTAATCGAAAGCTATTCACGTCGAGATGTTTTTTATCTATATTTGATTGAATTAAAAATAGCCGTTTTCAAGATATTGACGTTTTATTCGTGCGGGGGAGAGGTTCTTATGCAGTAATTAGCTGTTTGCGGCCAAACGCGTGGACGGATTTGAATACAGTTTTGTTTATTCGAAAGCTATGCTTGTCGAGATGTTTCTGATCTATGTTTGATTAAAATAAAAATAGTCGTCTTCAAGATATTGACTTTTTATTCGTGCGGGGAAGAGGTTCTTATGCAATAATTAGCTGTTCCTAGCGGTGTCGCCAAAAGGATGAAGGCCAAAAGGTTTTAACACTTACGTACTGAGGTAAAGTACTTTATTAGGGATAGCTGTTGCCCGTGACTGCGTCCACGGAGACTGTAAAAATATATTCATATGGCTTATGATCGTAGTCATAAAGAATCACGGGCAACAGCTAGTGATAATAAAAAACCCTTCATCATAGTGTCACTAGTGATTGAAAATCATTTTAATTCTAAATGTTTATATTTATTAATATTCGTATATATGAAACCTACCTACCTACCCATATGAAAAAGTCTTGAATCATGTTACTTAATACATTTATAATTTATTACATTGTCAAAACTTTCACGTGGATCCTTATTTTATTAAATATAATATATATTTTTCTTAATGAATATAACCTTTGTACATCATAATATAGGATTCTAATGCTAAAAGTTTTTTTTAAAAATCGGTCCCGTAGTATCGGAGCCTATTCAATTCAAAGAAACAAACAAATCTTTCCTACTTAAACAATTGAAATTTTTTTTTAGGTTCATTTAGTACAATTCAGAAATTAGTAACATAAGTTTAAAAAGCAGAAAAAAAAATTAAATTAAAAATTTAAAAAACCCCCGATACAAAAAGACCTCTAAAAAGAGTAAAAATAATATTTTTATGTACTTATTGAACTCGTTGCGTCGGGGGACCGTTTAATAAAGGAAGAAATTAAAATGCAAGTAAGTTAACAAGTCAAATAAGAAATTACGATATCGAATCGTATAGTCTAAGTCCTCAATGATTAACTTCGTAATATATGTATACACTATCAACGTACGTACAACGGTCTCCCGACGCAACGAGTTCAATAAGTACATAAAAATATTATTTTTACTCTTTTTAGAGGTCTTTTTGTATCGGGGGTTTTTTAAATTTTTAATTTAATTTATTCTATATTTATACAGGGTTATTTGTAATTAGTTGAGCACCTTTTGCAGGCAGCCCCTCTACATCAATCCTAACAACATTTGTTCTACGACTTTTTAAAATTAATACTTTTAAAAATTTAGTTTTTCCCATACAAAATTTATTTACTACCTCTGAACGAGCATTTAACAACTTCGCAACCTTGAGCAAAGAGAGGCCACGCACCTTGCGTAGGCAAAATACGTGCCAAGGACACGAGCAGCGGGGGCGGGGTGGCGGGTGGCGGGGTGATGCAGCGGCGGCGGTGCACGTTTGAACTTGATCCAGTCGTTTGTCACGGTCAATTAGATAAGCGTGTGCCGCGCGACCCGCTAGCTCCCGTTACTCGGTAACCGAATTTCGATTAGTGAAAACAGTACTGTGATGCCGTAACACAAATATCGAGTACACCAAGATAGTGCGAGTGCTGGCTAAGTGTGGTAAGAGGAGTCGGTGAACAGTTGATTTTTAGGTGTGGTCTTTGGATATGAAGGGGACTATTTTGCACCGGTATCGACGAGATATAAATTTAAGAGGTAATTTGTAAATATTGAATCCTTTTGTAAATAACACATTGTATTATTGTAAATAATCTGATTCTACCTTAATTCATTGTTAACAATTTCAATACACAATACGACGATTGGGTAATTATTACATACTGTTTGAAATAAAACAAAAATAATAATAAGTTATAATAGTATTATGTGCGTGGTACCTTACAAATTTCGTACAGCGCTAGACTGCCGCGACCTATACTTTAGACTGCTTACAAAATACAGAGTAATAAATAGTCGAGGGAGCAAAAATTTTTTTGTTTCGTCTATTCTGAGTTATTTATCAAGATTTTTTAAAAGTCGTAGAACAAATGTTGTTGGGATTGATGTAGAGAGGCTGCCTGCAAAAGGTGCTCAACTAATTAAAAATAACCCTGTATAAATTTAAATAAGCTTAACATGGCTATACATGTTTATAGATATTTTCAAACATTATTTATTGTATGTTTGTTTTTAATTTAACAATCATTGTTATATTTTATACATGGATGCAACTGCAACATTTAACAATTGAGTATTTTGTAAAAACTATTATCGTATTTTTTTCCAAAAAATTATATTTAAATGTCTCGAGTTTTAAAACCGTCCAATTTAGATTTACGAGAGGGATAGATATTAAAATAGTTATTCTTGAAAAATTTGAGTACATAGACGATTGTATAAAAGCTAAGTCGCTAAAAGTCGCCAGTACTATTTATCTTTTTCTTTATTTAACAATCATTTAACTTATATATACCTACATATATATTTTAATCATTAAAGTAGAACAGTATGTTTTTCGTCTTTTTTACTTATAGTTATTTCACTGAGTCAGACACACTTCCAGTTTATGATAGATTACTTTGGCCTGGGCATCTAGGGAAATAAATATCCAAGAAAACTAAAACCCTGGGTAGAAGTTTGTAGATACACGTATAATAAAGTTATCTTCTTCATATTATTTTAGAAACTATAAATATTTGACTAATAATAATTTAATATAATTCCCTGACTGATTTAATACTAATTAAATTAACGATAAGTAACAATAGAATAGAGAGCTATTTAATGTCATTTAATAAATTGTTGGTAGTTTGAAAGATACGACTAATCCACCCCAAAAATTTCATTGAAATAACTTAATGACAGGTATAACTACGTACTCGGTAGGGGTGTCAAATGTAATATTTATGTCGGTGTTAAGTGGTCAAAATGTGTTTGTGTAAAATAATCATATTCTCATTTATGTCTACAAACAAAATCTAATGAGACGTCCTTAAATATACTCTTAACTTTAAAAGCTTGTCCTTGGACACCATTGTTTTTTCTTTAGAGGATATTTCTTATACATGACTTGATATTGGATAACGATAAAACTTTATATCTTAATAAATAGGAAAACATTTTAATTGGCATTTTAATTATATAAGTTACTTCAATTCTCAACAAAGACCGTACAAACAGACAGTTAATAAAGAGTGAATGAACGAAGGAAAAAACAGGGTATTAGGTTCACATCTGTCGCTACAAAATTGAAACGCCTATTATTGTATTGATAGGCATGGGGTACACTGTTGTAAATGCATTTGATATAATTAATATTAAAAAAGCGTGTCCGAAATTTTAGTAAAATAAAGCTATATTATGGTACTAAATTACAATAAGTTTTGGAAATCTAATTATTAAAGCAAAAAAAAATATAAGGTTTGTTCTATTCACGAAAACAATTTTCAACAAATTGCTTTATGATTGGTTAAAACTTTTTTTATTTTACGGTGTGAACATAGCTTTATCCCAGTCTATCCAGTTCATTTGTCCCTTTCATTTGGATGTATAAATGTGATTTTAACACTATCAGAGGGGGATGAAAAATGAGGCAAATTTGATTGTAAGTCTGAAAGCGTAATTAAAATATTTATTACAAAGTAATTGACTATTTATTCTACAAATGTTCTACACACAATATGTTTATATACAAAATATACATATTATGCATGTATATACAAAATACATTAGTTTTATAAAATAACTTTTTGTTCCTTACTAATACAGTCGGCAGCAAAAACTATTGTGCGAAAAAGTAATACTGCACATCTGCGCGTATTTTCATGTTTTCTTTATTAAAGAATATCAATTCTATCCGCATGTGTAAATCTGCAGACAAAGGACAAAAAATAAAAACATTCTCGAATATTCTAACAAAAACCCCAAGAATAAGTGAATCCGACTTAATGTCGTGGTTCAGTATGTGACAATATTTATGTGACGCGGACACACTGCGGACTCCCTATTGTGTGCTGCCATAACATCGCTCGTGTAGACCGCCCCATTGTTTGAGTTTTAATATAAAGGAATATAGGCGACTTCAAAACTCTTCTCTGGATGATGTTATAACTGATATGATGGAAAGGAGCGTTTTATTAAATATACTATACAATAAATGTCTCATAATATATAAAGTATAAATACTGAGTATTTTCTTTCATGGAAAGGACAGTGGTGCATGTGTCCATTACCCACACCAAGTCAAGTATGATAATTTGTATACATTTACATATTTAGTACTCATGAAAACGACAGTCACACTGGTCTAGGCCATGTTTATTATTGTCGCGTGTTCCATCACTTACGTGTGACGAATCCAATTTCGTTCCGCAGCTGGCTGTAATGTTCCTAAAAGTGATTTCTATGCCCTTGTGATAAGAACTAAGGGCGTGTTTACGTTATTGCTCTATAACAGCGTCGCTAATTGTTATGTTTCCATTAACGCTTCGTTCCAAATATTAAATGCAATTTAATGTTCGTTAAGTAATATCGTTTTGGAAGCGATCTTTGCCGTTTTTAGATTAAAGATCAACTTCCGTTAGGCAACAGATGTAGGTTGTTGTGAGATGTAATTATGTTTTCTTATAGAGCCTTGTGGTATTACGTTAACTACGTATACAATATCGTTAACTAAGTAGAGAATATCGTTAACTACTTACAATATCGTTATACAATAAAATTACGACACTAATCATTTCCCTCAAACGTAGTTTGAATGCTATCACTTTAAAATATTTATTACTCATAGGCACATCATTAATAATCAAATTATTTGCCTGAGAATTCTTCACACTGTTCTTTTTGTTTATCATATTTGCTTCGTATTTCATTGATTTTAACATTATATTGTCATTAACCTCAGTCTTTATTTATAAACAAGTTATAACATTTTCCTTACAATTCTGTTTACTATTGTCATTTAATTTGTAGGGCGTAACCGATTGGCTCCGTGCCTCCATTGTATCAACAGTACAAAAGATATCATTTGTATAACAACCATCAAAATACGGATTTTGTATCGTAATGTATAGTTTTGTTATTTTCAACTTTCAACAAGGTTCATTTCTCTATGTTAAGTAAACCTTATAAAATGATTAAAAGAAAGGTAAATCCTACAAATAGACTGCAAAAGGCGTTTCTCACGTACATAATGTATGACTGGACTTTTGTTCAAAGAATTATCGACCTTAGCTTTACTAAGTTATGCAGACTACGTGGACTCAGTTTTAATAATATTATTACTATTCCTCTAAAGATTAAAAAACAAAAAACTTTTTACATATATAAAATTTTGTAAAACTGCACTCCCCGACGGTACTTAATATTTAAGCACATGTTTTTTTTTCATTACTGCGAGATAATAAATCTGATCTGTTGTCCTTCCATTAGCATTATCATAATAATAGAGACCATACCAGAATCATTACAAAACAACAATAATTTAAAATATTTTTCCAATAGTAGTCCACGTTTCAGGCAAATTACAAATCAAAATACACAAAGGGTTGACCGCGCCCTAAGCATTTTAAAAAGGGCTCACCGAGGTCATTGCCTTTATTGGGGATGCCAGTGTGTGAATGACGATATGTGTGCAATTTGAACACATAGCGCAATCCTCTTTTCATTTGATTCATATTAATAGTTTGTTGGTATGTATCTACTATAGTAATTATAATCAAATTTATTTTAAAACCAACAACTCGAATCACACTTGTTATCTCTGGGTTATCGTCGTGTTTTGAAATTTAAATAATTTTATAGTGAATTTACATGTTTATATACAAATTTATACAAACATATTATTATACCTAATAAATTTGCATTTAATTAAAATGAACGGACGAGAATTCAAAACGCGTTCAACTTTTATTAGTAGTACGTAGATACGTATTATATTCAAAATACAAGCATCAGAAAACCAAGGATAAGTTTTACTATCCCCTCTCATTAAAGCAATCCATAAAACAAAACCAGATTTTAATATTATCCTCGCAAGCATTTAAAAGCAAGCAATAAAACAGAATCCTTCAAACACTCGTAAAAGTCAAATGTAAAAAGTAGAGACAAAAGCATTTCAATTACCTCAGTATGACATAAATCGTGACTACCATAAAGGGTGCAATAAAAATAAACCTTCAAAGGGTAACGAGCGCCGCCACGTGACGCCACAAACATGGGAACATGGCATAAGTGCTCATGCGGTAATTAAATAACACACTGTGTCTGGTCTCGAATTGGTTATGTTTAAATTAACCATAAGTTATACTAAAACATTATAACATCTCAATGGCTTGATACAAAGACATCCTAGAACAAAGGTATTTAGTAAATAATATATCATTTTTAAATGAACTTTTACTTTATAGAGTAACCTTAATATTGGAGAGGCGGTGTTAGTAATGTAAAAAAATATACTACAATGTTATTTCTAATAGTCAGTAGGCAACAAGATCCTATCGACTTAGGACTATTGCTACGGTTCTATATGATGATAAACTTTAGCTAGCTCAATAGTGCAACCGTAAGCTATTGGAAGTATTCATTAAGTTTCTTGATTTTTTTCAACTATAAATTATCCATAATTCAGTTATTTTCACAAGAACATAAAACTAAAAAACAAGAACTAAACTGGAAGAGTTAAAGAAGATAGAAATGGTCTTTTTTGTTATTCTGTGTCATAGAGAATCATTTCAGATCTTTCATTTTCTTTTATTACAAAAATAAAAGATCAAAAATCTTTCATCCTATATTCAACGCCTTTATGGATGGAATTCATAAAAAACTATTTTTTTAACTCGAGTGGCATGAGCTGTTTAGATCAAAGAATTAGGACAAGTCCTTTCTATACACAGATTGTAATCGGCGCTATTAAAGAAACGGACTAACCTTGTACGTACTGGGCATGTCTTTCCAAATATGGCAAAGATATGAAATACCTACTGGGTGACTAGTTCATCAAGTAGTTTCTGCCGTGAATTATTGTTATGAAGTTTTTTGTCTCTGTTTCCTAAAAAAAAATATTGTTGTATTTTTTTTGGTAAAATTATACTAATGTTATTTGACGTTATATTTATAAACGACAAACTTCTAATATCAACAGCAGGGTAATGGCTCAATCGTTAATTTTAAACCCCGCCCCTACGATTATTTCAATCCTACCAACATAATTACAATTTCTTATCTAGATGAGTTTTGTAATTGGCAACGTTCCGTATAACGAGCCCCTGCAAGTATTTACATTTGATAAAGATTGTTTACTTTGGCCTCATGTGACTTCAATTAACTTATTTCATCGAAGATACAACTTAATAACAAAACCTGAAACGAACAACTTAATTCAACGAAGGTAAAGGCAAGATTATAATAATAAGATACTTAATTGATAGGTCAATCAAATATAATATATTTTTAAACTAATTAAAACTTTACTAATCAATCACTCCACATAAAGTTTATTAAACATTGATCATTGCCCACGCGTTCTAGAAATAGCATCGTAATATTTAACATCCCAACTAAAAATATCTCGAGGAAATAAAGACTGGTTCAGCCCAAAGGTTCAGTTTCAATCAGGTTGATGGAACTTGAGCGTGGGTGGGAATTGACTTATCTAGGACTGTTTACTGTTAATTAGACATTCTTTGTAAATTCATCACTTTTATTAGTAACCTGTTAAGTCGTGATGATGACATTAGGTGTAGAATGTTTAAGAATTATGTAGGAAGCATTTAAACTGTTAATCAGTAAACCTTAATCAATAATAATTATTTCTAAAAGTACGTGGGCATTACTTGATTGATGTGATTGAATTAAATAAAAAAATGTCTTAATAGTAAAATATAACCTCAGCTATTATATAAAAAAAATGTGTAGTCAATATAATTGATTAAAAAATACAACAGTCAGTGAAGTAATAGTTTTAAACCTTCACTTTAAAGATACTATCTAACACATAGTATCATACACACCTTTACACAAACACACGAAAGTGTATTTATTCAGTAGAATCAACTCGCGAGCTGGAAGTGATGTAGCAAACATCTTACCATTTCCTCAGCAAACACGTGTCAGGCGACACCGCACTTCGCATATTTTAGAAGAGTAAATGGTGCAAGTCCTATGAGACACGTCTGTCTTACGTTGTTTACAAAAATAACTTGAAGATTAAACATTATTTAAGATATCTACAAAAGACTAAAAACATAGTTACATTACTTCATCAACGGTTAAGTAATTCATTCCCAATCCAAGAACAAATACACGAACCAAGCAAAACAATTCTACAAAAGGTTTTAAATACGACATTACACTTGCTATCTAAGCGTTTACGGAACATATCGTCTACATTCGCTCCCAGGGCTTTAATTTAGTCGCTGGATTTACTGGTCTACCGCTTAATTCTTTTCGATCTTCCTTCAATTTAAATAGCAAGCTGCAAAGTAATTAACTTTTTAAAGGTCTCATGTCTATTTAAATTGACTTTGGTTTTGGTCAAACATTTGTATTAAGTATTTAAAATTAAATTTTTAAATCTATTCAACCCACACTTAATAAAATGTTATTAAAAAATAAATATCAGACTTCTTATTCTTAACCATTAAAATACTTATATCACAATATTCGTATCTCATGTTTGTTTTTCGTCAACTTTGATATTTTTTGGTTAATTTCTTCTAGAGTAAGCGAAAATACCCTTTATTTTACCTGATGTGAAAACCTTTTATCCCTGTCCAAATTTGCATATAGGGCATATCGCTCGGAGGCCCTTCAGCAAACATTCAATTAGAGGTGCCACCTTTGAAAGCTTTCACTTCACACACGAGTCGCTTTAGCTGATCCATTGTGATTCCGCTCATTTAGTTATATAAACAATCTACTAATTTATTTGGACTTAACATTCAAAGAAGCTATAGTTTATAACCTTTTATACTATATTCAAGATACTGAATATAAATTTAAATAAATATAAATAAACCGATACGGGCAAGGAATCAAACCTGCGATCTCTGGGAAACGGTCCTGTCACTCTACAAATTAATACGATAGCTCAAGCGTCCGGTGCGGGTTCCAATCCGTGCCCGTATTGATTTATTTTTCATTCTTTATTTATGTAAATTTAAATAAGCTTAACGTGATTTTACATGTTTAAAGATATTTCAAGACATACTTGATATATTTAAATGAATCGTTAATTTATAAAGTCATTAATCAATAAAATATTCGATCACTATTGAATATAGACTTAAACGAAGATCTATCGAAGACAAAGTTGCAGTGAAGTTACTGCAAGTTTGAGAAGCTATTAAAAGCTAAAAAAGTATTTCATACCGAATCGGATATTAAAAGAGAATTTAATGTAATGTGCTAATATATATTTGGTCCTGTTCTGAATCAATGACTACTTATCACCAAAAGTTATTATTTATGTCTTGGTGTACAAATATATTTTTCAGGTTTATAACATTTTTATATATAGTTAATTAGTTAGAGTTTGTTTTTTGAACCACAACATAACGTGATTTTTGGAATTCACAAAGGACTCTGATCACACAGTACTGATTCAACATCCGGGTATTTGAAGAAGTAGTTTTGACCCTTAATAGAAGTTGAAATAAGCGACTGCAAACGCAATTTTACTTCGCAAATACTTGCTTAGGGGCTGCCTAAATATTATAATGTGCCCTACTTTAGTTATACTTTGCGGTAAAGCCGATCGATCTGTTTAACAACGTCCTTCATAAGCTTCTGTAAACTAGAAGTTGTTTCTAGAAATTTCACTTTGATGTCATTTTGTGATTAAGTAAAGTTAGGAGCCTTGTCGTCAATTTTCAGTATAAATTCTGGTTAAACCGTCGATTTAATATTCTTTCCATTAGTAAATTATAATATTTTAAAAAAATAATAATGTTCATTTATATACAAAGATGACTGGTATAAAAATGTTTCCAATAGTTGTCTTCTCACGAAAATAATCTAAAGTGGTTTACCCTATTAAATCTATTTAACATAAGCGTAAAATGATTTAGCTACGGCTATCGAGTTAGGCTTTCGACTCCTTAATGACTTTCTCTCGGTAATCCTGTCCTTTGCTACTCCTAAACAATAGCGAGGAAGGTTAGTAGATTAATGAACATAATTGGGTATTCCAAAATATAGGTAGATATAACATTGTTTGGTACGGACACACATTCAATCTCCGATATTAATATTATGAAATATTTATAACGCATTGCTTAATCTACAAATATATATTACATAATAAAATAGTAACGAGACACAATCTATAGATTAATTATTTTTAGAAAATAATATTTTGTACGGGTTCATTACAAGAAACTATTCAGAAAACGATTTTATTTTACAATATTTAGTTTTTTTATTTGTTTTAGTTTGCAAAAGTACTAGGTTTAAAGAAATTCAGTAGGAGAAAATATTAATTATGAAATAAATAAAAAAAAAAACGTCTATCATAACATTTCTTTTTTCCTTTCGGTCCTATTTGCTTGGAGGTCCTTTTGATTATTGAAAAATATATTGCGATGTAACAGCCCTATATCGTTTTCTTTCCGAAAACCCTTCTCTAGGTTTCCGTATGAAAAGACCACGCTTCAATAATTTCTATACGAATAATGTAGGGATCCTAAAGCGGTTGAGCTGCAAGTAGGTAGTTCTGACGCGTAATCCTTTGTGCGTAATTTATTTCTCCCTATTTCTAGCACATTGTTCATTGAGTCCAACAATGCTCAAATATAAAGCAAACGTATTGTTAAATGAAATATTAAGAGACTTAAACATACCATACCACTAATACTGGAATTATATTACCAGTCCTTATTACAGAAATCATAAACAGTTTTGGGGAACTTTTAAGTTTGTTATTTTCATCCTTGTTACTTTGGTATCTAATATCATAAAAATAAATTATGCTTTTGACGGTTAAAGTGACAAAGACTTATCATCTACTTAACGCGGGGAAACGTTCCACCCCAAGAAGTAACAATCTGAATTGTATTTATTTTAAATTGCACGTCTGATTGTAGCGCGTTAATGGTATATTTATTATCTAAATAATTAACAAAGTTTTAAGTGTCATTAACCAAAGCCACTTTATTTATGTTTTTTAAGCAGCAAGATCTCCTAATTCTATAAAATCCAGGGGCGGCCTTAAAAGTCAGACTAGACGCATTGGCGGCTTGCCAAATATAAACTAGGCAAAGCTAGGAGCTAGCAGCCTCGCATAATAATTGCAATTGATAGACATGACACGCATTTTAACTATATTGAACCAAAATAAACCATTTTAAAATATATGGCCCGAAATAATGCTTTCCACTGGTTTGATTTTATTTGGTTTATATTTAATTCAAATTGTTTGAACAGATTTTATAAATTGCTTTATTTTAATTCATGCAATTTAATCGGATTTTTTTACTTTTAAGGTTATTATAGATTCTAAAATAACTAGTCCGTTGAGTTGCTGTCGTCAGTTTTTCTCAGTTCTATGGTAAATTAATGTCTGAGCTAGAGTTTTGACAATGACAAAATGTTTTAGTATGAAACTTCACTACAGATTTTAATTTTGATTCTTGATACCGTTTTTTCTACTTAATGCATTATCAAGCTTAGCGCTACTGCTCCTGCTGCTACTGCTGTAGGAACAAGAATAGTAGAAAGAGGGTACAAGAGGGTAAAAACGTAAAAAACTGGTTATCACAATTACTGACGTGAGATAGTATATAAACATGAATAATTTTCAAAATATATTATTATTAAAAACCTATATGTTTAAAATGCTTTTTTAACGAATGGTATAAGTCATGGCACCTATTTTATTAAATAGACATATTAAATAACAACACTTTTGCTTCAGTTTATATTTCTAAATTAATATTTTATATATTTACCTACTAAGAATATAGGTACTTATAAGTGTATAATTTCACTAGGACTACTTAGCATTTAAAACGAAATATAGAGAGTAATCTATGTACCCATTCATCCAATTTAAACGAAATTTAATTGTTCCAACAAATCAAAGCTTTATGTCCGTCTGTCCACTCGATGGTCTGACAGACACATAATCGCATAAGGGGGTGAGCAGATTACAGAATATTAATTTTTCTAATTTACAAGCGAAATAGAGTTTGAAGGGGAATATTTTGACGTATAAACCCTTGAAATCGCTTCGCTAGCCACAAGTACACTTGTAGTTAGATAACTGAGTTATTACCATATTCGTATATATTATTAAAACTGTATATCGAAGTATCTTTGAAATTTACAAATATATTTTTTAATAAATTCGAATTACGTTTGAAAATATCGAAGCAAATAGGAATATTTTTTCTGATATTAATAATGTTCATTGGATTACATTTTATTATTTAACTGGATTTTTTGTTTATATTTACCTCTGTTTGTGAGTCAGTTATTGAGTCATCTTAATTCCAAGGATACTCAGTTACCGGTTAAAGATGCATACTAAAGACATATCAAGACACCCACAGTCAGCGCGACTGTGATGGTAGGTGTTTATAAGTTAGTCAAACAAAGAGACGCGTCATTACAAGAGTTAGTGAACATATCTTGGATAATAAACAGAAGCCTGCATAGTATTCATCAGTGTGTACACAGGTAGCAAGTCTAATGATGATTTAGATTCGACTGTCAAATTTTTTTTCTAGGAAACACATAGCCATACTATTATTTTCGTAGTTTTGGAAATAAAAACACATTATATTTTATATAGCCCTTCTAACCCGAGATAGTTATGAAATATCTAAAAACCCATTTCTGTCACCACAATATACCTCAGATATTTTCTGTTAGTTTATTCTTTATGAATTGCGCATTCTGAACCCTTTAAAAAAAATGCTTTTCATAAATTATTTCTTTGTTTTATTTTTTTTAAATACTTAATACGCATGATTTAATAAAATTACCTTTTATCGGATCGGAGCCAGTCCGTAACATTACCACCTAACACGGAATAGTTACTATGATTATCACATAATATACAATCTTAGTCTGACATCTCCACCCCAGACGTCAAACACACGCGTCACTTTTATCACGACAACCCCAAGTTTATTTTATCGTTTTTTTCCGTTCCCACGAATTTTCAAATTAATAAATACGATTCATTTATTACGACACCTTCATTAACATGCACCGATAAGTAAACAGTATCGGCAATTGGACACAATTGTTTAAATTTCTTTCATTTATATTTATTTATGGGATGCATTATTTGTATTAAAAACGATCGGAAACATGAATCCAAATTATCTTCTTTATACCACTATACAATTGTAATATTATTAATCAGTAAACAGCTTAGTAAATATTTATTTTACAATATAATATTAAACGAAATTTGTTTCATTTTAATCTGTATGAGTGTTTACCCTTTCTTAAGCTGCAAGGTAGTACTTAATAAACGCGGCATTAAAGTAAGCTGCAATAAAACTCACTATTAACGACTTATCATACCTTCAAATAAAAGTGTCTCCCTCAACGCTTCGGCTCCATTTTATCATTTTTTTTCATCGTCGCCTCCGGGTAGCTCTGATAACTATGGGGTTAGGTGACAGCTTTTGAGCCCGGATTAACTTGGTATTGCAGAAAAAAATTAATAGCTTTTTCGGGCCTTTTGAATCCACTAATGACATTTACCGGTTCACAAAACAAATAAAAAAGTATACATTTTATAATAGTTTTATCTTTATAAAAAAAAGTTTTTAGTTTATACATATATGAAGACTAATTGGCTCAGTGGCTGTAATTCGGATTATTATACCATTAGTCTTGGGTTCGATCCCAAGACAAAACCAAAAATTTGTAACACCAACTTGTATTTTTCTTTACGTATTTTTAAAAACAGCTTTGCCAAGCTTGTAGCAAGATGGCGCTATGAATAAATGTTCGAATTTAATTATATATATATATATTTTTTTATAAAGGTAGGTCCTTTCTTTGTAGAGACCGGGACATGAAATTGGCAAGTGTCATTGTCATTTGATGACGGTACGCATTTATGAAAATAATGACTCGTTGCGTATGAATAGAATAATTTATTGCTATCATTGTGTTTCACGGCAATCCTATCATTAATATCATAAATAATGATCTATAACGCTACAGAATTCACAATCGAATTGAAACAATAACATGTGTTGCATATTGAAGTGATTTTTTTATAATTGGTCGTATATATTATAATTTGTTTGGTTTCATATTTACATTTAATACTTTAAATATGATTGAATATATTTAATTTTGAACTAAATTTCATATTTGAAATAGTATATTCTAGTTTTTACAACATAATGCCTCAATAAAGTTCCTAAACTGTCTAGTTTAAAATTGCTTTAATGCCTTATATACATATAAGAAATATTGACGAACATTTTAGGAAAACTTGTTTCTTAATGGTTCTTAACATCAGGTATGAATGAAGACTTTCACCGCTGAGCAAATATTGATGAAGTTGATCGGTTTTAATAGTTATTTACCATGTTATTGAAACGAGGTAAATATCTGTCTGTTTGCTTGTCGATTCAATTTGTTCCGACTCGTAGCGGCTAGAGCCAATATTTGTATTTTGGGGTTAAGTTCAATGTTATAATAAGCAGTCATTAAATATTTGTGTAATTTAAATAAATATATTTAACCGTACAAATAATGACCATGGGTGAGACAGGCTTACAATACAGAAAATAAACGTCAGATATGGTAGGTAGATCCTATGTTTAAAAGTATTTTTATTACTATTCTGATATTACAACTAATTTTTGTTTTAAATAAACTGTTAGTAGACATTATTTTATGTATCCGTATCTTTTATTTAACCTTTTTAATATAATAAGAAACAAATATCCGGAAAATGTATTTTCTATTTAATATTTTTTTGGGAGAATGTCCAGAATAATACAATGACTTTTACAATAACATTATTATATAGGTATCGTTTTCAAGAACAACTTCTTTTGTAAATAGATGATGGACGAAACATTTATCTGCCGTGCTTCTTTTTCCGTCGGGAGCCAAAAAAATATTTATTTTGGTTATTAGTAGTAATATTTATGTATATATATTCAATTATATACATGTAAAGCCTTTCACGTCGACGGCACTACCATTGATATCAACTTACCTGGTGGACAGCCGCAACCACCGTAGTCTCTAATGCTCCTTCTTGCTCGCCAGGAGCTGTACGGTGGCGATGGAACCTCCCTCCTCAGCCGCTCCACGAGCGGCTGCTGTGGTTCCAACACCGCACTACGTAACGCTAAATGCTGTTCCTCGAGCAATGACAGCCGGTCCTGAAGACTCTGTTGCTTGTACAGACTATACCCACTAGATATCAGGCTCATCGCACACGCACACCATAACACGACACAGTAAGTCCACGGATCAGCCGGACATCGTTCGCATTTTTCCCATTTTTTCTTAGTCTCTTTCTCTTTTTCCTTCTCTGGAGGAGTTTTGCCCGGAGGCTTTCCCCCCATTTTGAAAATCATTGCTACTGGTTCATGGAACCCGATTCTATGTCATGATTAGCACCGAAATAAATAAAAGTTGATAAAAACCTACTCTATGTATTACAGGAAACACAGAAACTTTATTTTACTTTAATAAAGCTGTGAAAATTTTGTTTTCATACAGCGATCGTGTTTCGATTCGATAATCAGACGCGAGAGGGCTGCACGTCCTCCTTCAACGACAAACGGCACGCTACTGACTACGGAACACTGACTACAGCGGAGTGGAATCGTTGACAACGCTAGATCGTATTAAGAGAGCTTTTGGATTATCTTTAATAAATTTCACATTCTTCATATTTTTATTAGAAATGAAAATTGTAAATAATGCAACTATAAAACAATATTTTACTTACGATATTATATGACACTAAATTTATCTTTCCCCTTAGCGAAGATAACCAATAAAACAATGAAATAAAAAGACAGTGATCAATAATATATATACAAAAATGAGCCCCCAATGCGTCGTTTTTCAGCGAACACGTCTGTTAGTACACAATCGAACTTTATGCTAGAATATATTTAAACGAAAAGCTCGTTTATAAATGTTTTACATTAATTTCTCATTATATAATAAAGTTAACAATGTTCGCTATCCTAGTTATAATATTATTGTAATTGCTTTTTTTCAATAAAAACATATATCCTTATCACACAAATATGATGTAGGGTATAAAATACGATCAAAGATTATAGAACACAGAAGCAGAAAATTGCGAGACAAATCGCACGGAAAAAGGGATGCGAGATAGTGATTGCTTAGACAATACTCTGTAATATGTTTTATGCTAGAAAAGAAAATAAGGAAAATATTTTTTCAACAAAACATATTTGTACAATTTAAAATGACTTACATGATTTGTATTTAATAATTTGATGATAATATTTTTAAACTGAAAAAAATAATTTAAAAATATATTTTTTTTTAATTGTAAAAAATTTAAAAATATTATATTAAAATAATACATTTTTATAATGTCTCTCAATTCCTATACACTAGCAAGATGTTTATAAACATATAATCAAATAGTTTAAATTCTAACATAAGAAACACATTTTATTTTACAAAATATCGTAAAAATAAAATATGTTGTACATTAATATATTTAATTAAAATATCAAGTTTCTTAAACAAATTAACCATAACCCGAGTTGGAGATGTGTATCTGAATTAATTGAATTTAGGAGAAAATGTTTTAATGATATAAGCTATTAATCTCTTTAATAGAGTCATTAAGAGACGGCCGACGCTTTATACAAAAAACTAACACCATTTGGATTATAAATTAAATATATTTGTGTCTGTACTTTATTTATAATAAGATTGAATATTTTTTTATTTTTAAAGCTTTTGATTTTCTTGAACAAATAGTCATTGTCTTGCCTTGTACAAATAATTATCATTTCACTTGACAAAATCAATAACGAATAATTACAACGCAATGGTACTAATTAATAAAGAAAATTTAAAATATATGAAATCAATAAAATAATTTATCATTATGCATACAAACATATTTCCTAAAAAACGAGCGAAGTCAGGTACACATATTGTATAAACAAAACTCATAACTAAATTAATGGCTTTATCTGGATAGCATTCGTTACCATAAAGATGGCGCCCGAAAAATATTTCTTATCAATATCTAAATGTCCGCTTCTAAATTTACTCTACGCCAGAGCTTCGCTCAATAATTGGTATGTAAAAATAAAGTCGTGACTATAAATCCTTAGCTTTTATCATTTATTGAAACTGTCAGATATTATACAAAAGGTACAGTTTAATTTGATATAACAACCTAATATAAATATATATATATATATATATATACTTGTTGAGATCAACCTTGCGCAATTAAACTACTATTATTAAGGAAATATTTTTATTAGGATAATTCATTACCTAATTAGAAAAAAATGTAAAAAACTACGTCAATGCAGTCAAATAAACCCCACTCTATAAGTTTTTATTTGGAGATAAAACGTATTATAGTGGCTATATAAATTCTGAACTCAGGATTCGGAACTCGCTTCAAGTGCTATTTCCCGGGATGTATTTTGATTCAAATATTTTATGTTAGTAGATGCAGCGGTAAAAATATTTATATGATTTGGTTAGGAAGTCTGAAATATCTAACAATATATAAGCTAATAATAGGTCTATAACATTTTAGTGTATTCAAGAACAAATTATTGCATGCAATCATAAGTTTTTAGTTTGTAATTATCTATATGAAATTGTAAAAAAGCTTATTATCTGAATAATTCACCGTTTGCAAATATTAATTAATATATAACTGTCGTTTTGTAAATATTACCGCAACAAACACTATAAGCTTGTAATGCAACAAAATCTAGATTTCACTTAGTAATTTCAATACAATACCCCTCCGGTGTTCTTCAGAGCTAGCATTAACCTGTCATGGCCGTACGTAATTTAATTTTCTATTATCTCAAAAGCTAACAGACCAAAATACAATGCATTTTATGATAATAGAATTTAAATCGAGAAGTACACTTTTTTTTGTTAAACTTTTAATTTTAGTGAAATTACCAGGCGCTATTGTGAATATCCGACTTATCAATATTTAAAAAGCAGGAAAGTACTAACAGAATTTTAAATATCAATGGAAGTCTAATTGCTACCTGGACGCAACAAACATTAACTGGTGCAATAAAGAAATTACATATACGTAGGTATATTTGATATGGCTTTCAGTAAAAACTTTGAGCTGCTCTCTTCTCTTCTATGTTTTGCTTACAAAAATAAAAGCCAACTCGTAACGTCTATGCTCAAAATATGTATAACAGAGGAATTAAAGGAAAATATTAAAACTAAACTCAAGGCATACAACAACATAATATCGTATCGGTGACGTTAAGCCACGATATTGTTTACAGTTAAAGTTTTGGGGGCGTAAATTGAGCCACTGAGCGTTTTATAAATCCCCACTTGATTTTGGTTAAACCGATATTGGGTCGTAAATATCGGAAAACATGATTACCCTTACCATAAGATCCAGACAGGCAAAAGGAAATAGTCATTTATTTATTTTTTAAATTAAAAGCTATTTCTCATTTTGGAACTGCTACTCGAAAGAAATATCGAAAAGCATCAAATTATATATTCTTTATATAATAAATAATTTATTAACTAAGTATTTGTTTGTTCGTATTTCGTAAAATAACGAACCATTAACGCCTCATAGACATTTACTTTCAACTTGTCACCTCTCTTATCAATTTATTACTAAAATGACATCAATTAGAGAAACTACTCCCAATTGAAATTGTCCCCTGGAGACAAATTGTCGGGTCTCAAATTGTCTGTCAGATACATGTGTCCTAAGTGCTAATCACTCCTATCAGAGGCTGCAAAGTTTAATAGATGAAGTTTCTCACAAAGTATTAAGCGGGTGCTTAAAGTAAATATCATATTTTTTTAATATATTCGTTTTAAAAATGTAATAACTCATAAACGTCCAAAGAAGGAAGTCTTTAATGTATGTATACTACATACGATTATAAAATGTTATTACAGAATTAAGTACCTACTAGGTTTTATAAATTAATATATAACATAACTAAAGCTATCTTAGATGTATAAAGTTGACAATAAGGGTAGTAAATTAAATGGATATTTTATTTTATTATCAATAAAAATTCCTTAATATCTTTAAAAACCATCCTTCTTAGTTAGACTAAAAAAAGATAAAATAGCTTAATAAAAAATAAATGTTTCATTGCTGAAATTCCAAAATAATATTTTTTTAACAAAAACGAACTGTTCACTTATCTATGTTACACATTCACATTGGTTACTTATTATTAGTGATATATATGTCCGTAAGAAACAAACAATAATGCCCAATTTTGTGAACGAGATATGTACATATAATAATATTGTTATAAGTATAATAAATCATACACAACTAGATGTAAACAGCTGCCCTCATGAAGCCGGGTGTGAAGTTTGGGTAACTTGGTCCAAACTACAACACTTGCGCTTTGATGAATTGTAATAGTTGCCCTTTGAGTTCATGTACACATAATATAATTAAAGGTAGGACAAACGAATGAAACTTTTGTATAGATCATCCATTACTTTGTCTATTGTCCAGGTAGATTTGATTTCGAATACAGAGTTAGGTATGTAGTTTAATATTTAAAATATTGACGATAGCAGATCTTGTTTAAGCCGGTTTGCTTATGTATATTTGAAATTAAATATCAATAAAATATTTATCAATTGAACTTGTATAGGAGAGTAAAAGGGAGAAATGTAGAGGCGAGATTAGGTAGACTTTATCCTCTAGAGAGAGAGAGAGTGTGTTTATGCACATTTACTTAGCTAATCGAAAAAAGGCAAACGTAACACTCTGTTACCGTTAATAAACCTTTTGTCATTTGTTAACACTCTCAATGTCAATTGGTAAGCCAATAACCTAACTTAAATAATTGTATAATAATAATTTCTTAACTTAAAATAAGTTAAAAGCATTAACATTGGATTTAATGACACGATTGATTAATCAAGGGCTCGTATCAATTAGCGAAACACAAATTCTTCTGAACACATCTTAATTAATTGCATATGAACCAAAATAAAAAAATACCAGAACCATATTATTATTTACCAGAGATTATATTATAAGAGATTATAGAAAGAAACACCATTTTCCATAATTACGGTACAATTTGTTATTAATAGTTACTTTTATTACATTATAATAAGCTCCAACACCTCGATAATATCAAGTTCGTGAGATTGTGTTTTAGTTAAGGCGGCTTAGCTTTTGTTTCTAAATTGCTTCATTCGGCTATGAAACGACTTACACAGATATTATTTGAGAATTAAGATACGTTTTATACCCGGTAAAGTTTATTCCGGTTGGGTCATAGGTAATAAATGTTTTAATACGCACTCCAGTTTATTTGACGTATTGTAATAATGTAAGCGATAAAAGAAAATTAGAACAATAAACAACAAAGTTGTTAAAGGATGGTTAATTAAATAAAATTCGATGGTGTTGTGGTGACCGGTGGAGACTGGTGTTTCTATATAAAATTAGTTACACATAGATTACGTCATAAATTTAGTTTTTATTATGATCTAAATCAATATATCCATGCTAATATTATAAATGCCAAACTTTGTCTTTCTCTCTGTTACGCTTTCATGACTAAACCATAGGCCTGATTTAGATGGAATTCTAACTTTACTTTTTACTTAAAACTTACTTTACTTTTTATTTAAAAATTAACCCCTCAGTAGTTGAAATAGGATATGTATATTTGTTTGAAAAATCTAAACCACTTGACCGATTTCCATGAATTATTGAATAGTTGATAACGCAAAATCAAACAGAGGCTACCTATTTTTCGGAAAAATCAACCCCTGAGGGGCAGAAATAGGAGGCAAAAATGTTTATAAAAATTTTAAACCGCTTAGCCGATTGTAATGAATTTTGGTAAACATATATTTGATAATCAAAGGCTAAACCTAGGGAACTTTTCGTAAAGACCATGTCTAAAAAATACCATTTAAACATACCAAAAAACTTGTTTCCTAAACATCCACCTTTAAGTAATCTTCATTAATATTATTAAAGGGAAATGTAGGTTTGCTTGTCCAACTTTTATTAATTAACTACTCAACTAATCAACATGAACCTTCACACACAGGCCAGGTATACATAAAACAATACAGGGGATAATTAATCCCTGAAAACCCAAGAAATAGTTGAAAAACCTTCCATCAAACAGAAGGCTACTTTTTACCTATACAGCGCGGGAAAAAGCCGCTAGTCAAAGCTAGTAAAAAACAAAAGAAAGTTTGAATTTATATATATATATATTTGTATTTAAATAGATGATTGAACCTGGAAAAGGAGTTCCTATTGATGAATTTAAAATACAAATGACTTCAATATTAACAAAAGTATATTGCGGAGAAAATCTATTCAAAAACCTTGTGAAAAAAAGATATATTTAGACATTAAAAAAACAATTTGTGTATATTATAAAATATTATTAAAACGTGTATAATAATAGTATTAAAACGATAATTTGTAACAGCATAAAATATTAATATTTATCATCAACGTAATATTTTTGTATGTTAGCCGTTCACGAATACTACGATATACTTACATACCATTGAAATTTACCCAAATGATGAATAATTTGAACATGTAGCGAATCAACTTTGTAATCCTATCAGAGTTCATCTGAGTCGGTTCACTAAGTTTGAATGGCCTCACCTCTATAGAAACCTTTACCCTTATATATTGTTAGTAATAATATACACTTAATATTTAATATTTACGAATCCACTTCGTATAAACGCTTAACATCAATTCAAAGAGAAAGCACTTTGCAATATCTGTCATAAAACAGCTACATTTCGAGCCTTCCGCAAATCGAAAGCCATACCAAAATCAATTACTATATTATAATTCAATACGATAGTTGACAGGAACAGTAATATCAAGCAAGGCAATAGCCATTTCGACATCGTTATAACAGCCATAGCCGTTTATAACAAGTCAACAATGCACTGTAGCCGTTTGGTTAACAATCTTACTAACTGATTTTAACAGCGCAGTGACAAATAATTATAGTGTTAGGGTATGCTTGAATATTATATTTCAAAGGAATTATTTATTCTAAGTTTATCAAATAATTTTATATTGGTTCCAGTATTACAATGAATAAGCAGCTGACTATATAAAATATAAAAATGTATTTCTGTATTTGTTTGAAAATTTAACATTATAAATTATACACTAGACTCTGTGTCCACAAAATACAGTTAGAAAATTAAACGTGGGCGGAGAATACTGTTATCATTTATATGATTTTATGAGATTGCATCGTTTCTCTATACGATAATATTGTGAAACAGTTTTGATATTATTAAAGATTTTAGATAAGATTTGTTTTAATTTGTTTTTGTATGTTTTTATCTTAAATTGGTAGGGTAATTTATCTCTTAATTCAAAGTTGCACACATAATACGTATGACTTAATTTGTACAGATAACAAAAAAAACAAACGAAGGGTTGTTTCTGGGTCCAATGCTATCAGTACATTTTGTCCGCGGTCACTGACCTGTGCAGAGATACAACTTCCCCCAATACTTGATTATATTTAGGGGTGTAACCTGTTTTGATGTGAGGTTCATTTTAATTTAAATTTGTATTAGCCTATTCGTAATTTCATCGAAGGTATTGATTCTTATAATGTGGCAAGTGATTACGTTCTATACATTTCGTATTGCATGTGCTTTCATAAATTGGATCCATTACGTCAATTCCTTTGATCTGTTTAGACTGATTTAAAAATTCATTGCTTTAATGGAAATGCTTTTTAGTCCAATTTTAGATATTTAAAAGGTTTTTTAATGTGCGTTTCAATTAATTATGTCTTTTGAAATAAAAAATATATAAAATAAAAATATATACCTTAAAGACAGAATATATTTACTTTTAAGCAACTTCTAGAATTATTTATTTAAAAAGCAATAACATAATTACATATTGTTATATAATTTAATTGTTTAGCTTTGTATATAGTTTAGCAATGAGGCGCGTAAATTTTAAATGACTTAGTCCTTGTTATTTTGGGAGTTATAATGATATCCATAAAAAAATATTTTTTTGATTAATTATATATTATATGAAATATAATTAAGAAATTCTCAGCCGTGAGATGTATGAAATATCTTTCATACTGTATCCAGTACGTATATTTTTAAACTCCAAGTTCACCTGGTTCTTACTTGGTTTTATCTCCTTTACATCAACTATTGCAAAAAAATATAATAAGTTTTATTATCAAGTCTCAAAATATCTGCAATTTGAGACTTAATATTATTATTTTTAGACTTGATTGACATGTTTGAATCACGAACAAACGACCAAAATAGGTTTAGCTTAGAAGTCTAAAACTATATGAGCAAGTTAGTATGAAAAGTGTTGACAATGATATATAAATGTGAGAATAACAAACATCATGCGGATAGTGGGAGATCCGATTTGGCAAACTATTTTTCCAGTTAGGGCGCTTCTGTCCATTTATTTTTCCCCGTTTGATCTCTTGAGGAATTCTTTATATAAAGTTTACCCATTCATCGACTTTCTATTATTTAATAGAAATAAAACTTAAAGAACTGCAATTGATTGACATAATATCATAAACCATTAAAATTTCGATATTTGTTTTGGTAAATTTCAACAGCAATCCAATAGACGACATAAACAAAATTTAATAAATAAGAAAAAAGAGAGGTTTCATGTTCTTTCTTTTTGGGATAAATTTATTAATTACCCTAAAAATAAAATACAAGATATAAAAAAAAGAATTGCTCATTTCTTTATCTTCATGGTAATACCAAATTACCCTATGTCTCCGGTACTAACTTCTAAACTTAACAATAGCGCTGTTCTATGTTAAGGCGGCTATATATAAATGCCATAAATTCTAAAGGCAAAGGTCCCACATCCCATAGTAAATTAAAGCCATCAACACATTGACAAATGTGAGGGGCGAAGTTATGTTGAGAACATCTTAATAGCATCTGCTGTTAAAACAAGCTAGTGTCTCAATCTATGAGAGGATTAGGGACGTTTTCATTTTCAAGATGAGGTCAGAAACACTCTCACCTACCCATTTATATAAGTAATGGCTCACTATCCATTAAAAATAATAATAACCAATCCGTTTATTTTAATCTTTTATTTGATTGTAAACATTTTAATACTAATTATCTAAGTAACTATTAAGAAGTATTGTCAAATATAGAATACATAAAAAGGGCGTCCATGTGAAAGGCCACGTGTCTATGGTAAGGTAAATATTGGTATGCGCCATTGCATTTCAGTATGACATAGGGCGAATGCAAGGAACTTCTCTTAGTAACGTAATTGCTTGGTATAATAACATAAGCGATGCAATTTTTACAATTTACGTTAATAAATCATAAGTAATCAAAAATTATAATTAAAACATTGAAAGCATGAAAATAAACTCAATAATTTAAAGAAAATATTTGTACTTTGTTAAAGCGAAAAAATACACTATCCGTCCCTCTCCAAATGTATCTTACAATTACAAGATGGTAATATCTTGACAATTGAAGACAATCCAAACATTTATAATACAAAACTTGATGAAGTTTACCTTGGAACCCTTCATCAAACATCCAATGTATACAATGCACCCTCGGAAATTGAGACGTTTGTCTTGGAATATATTACTTCGATATGTTTTTACTTGAAACGAGATCCAGTAAATAATACAAATATTAGTTCACGACCTAAATCTCGGTAGCTACGAATGTCCCAGAATATTGATAGTTATTTGTTTTTGTCATTTTAGTACGCAATTTAATGAACTTCAAATTGATACAAGACGCGTATGTCATGGGTTATTAGAAGTAAAATCTAAATTGAACCCTAAACCTAACTGTTATGGCGTTATGTAATCAATAAGAGCAATCAGTCTTATATTTATTTAAGTAGACCGCAAAGCATCAAAAGGCGATCAATCAAAGATGGGCGAAAATGATAGCGCACGGATCGGTATTTATTCTGAAAATGCCATTGCTGTGGGTGTTCAGCGGTTATATAGTGATAAGGATATCGGAGAAAATATTAATACTTCTATATTAAATTGTCCCGCATGTCAAGAAATTCACGTCTTGAGATATGGGTACTCTGTAAAGATAATTGTAATATAATGAGGTTATTACAATATAATTAAATATTTTATCTAATATTTGCTTTGTACATTTACTTTAAATACAAAAGGAAATAAGATATTCTCAGCTATTCAAATAATTTCAAAACAGATACAAATCGTCTATCTTTCTTTATATTCAAACGATTATAATATTTGTCATACTGCGTGCGGGCACTTCCTCGACTTCATACAATGGGGCCGAGAGCCATACATCTCTATCAGATGCCATTGGTTATTTATTCCACGAACAAACATTGCCTGGGTTTTGATTTAACACAACTTAATTCTATTGTATTCCATTCGCTATCAATTCACTGCGCGTTGTCAGACGACATCTCGCAATCAAGCGACAACAATCGATTGCCTGACGTTTAAATATTAACAAAAAAATATGACACTATTCTAGGAATCGGTTTCATAGATGCAATCATAAGGGTAAAAGATAAGTTTTGAGCTGTTGATACAGTAATGGACGTGTGGGAAGCAATACGCTTTTGTAGAGTATGGCTATAACATAGTTAAGTTTGGATGCGGGTATTATCTACAAGATCATAAATTTATTTACAATTGACAGATCAGTGATAAGTGTCTCGTTAGCGAACGACAAATTGTCGTGTCGGTGTTGTTGCTTATAAATTGGTTGACTATAAAGTAAATAGGCTGTTGGTTTGTAAAATATGTTTTATGTAGAGTAACATGCATAGTAAATTTCAGCTTTATTTATTATCTAAATTGAAAAATATTACAACAGATACTATACTGATGCCAATACTGTGGATGATCTTGTAGAATTTCAAGGTTACTAATAAACTATTTGTCATGTAAGGATTAATGATTACGAAATAAATTCAGTAAACAAGAATAAAGAAAGTAGTTTAAAAAATATATGTAACATTTCAATTCAAAGTTGCCTTTTAAACACATAGTGGAATAAAATAAGTAAGTTGGCGGCACATTTGTGTTATCTGAGAGAGCGCCAAATTAAAGTAACTTCCGATCCAACTTTTAATGGACTGAAATGAGGACGACTGTTTATGTATGAATGAAAATAATTCGCCAAATGATGTTTTTTTATGTTAAATTTATAAATGCCATTTAGTTATCTAACTTAATAACTCTTGAGACCAATTATGTTTGACAAAATATTGCTAGGTTAGTTTTCACGAACTATGATTTGCATATTTACCAGCTGAATCATTTGTTTTCTGCAATAAAAACCCCATATTTTATATTTAAACTACACGCTAGGCACACTCGGCTCTAATAAAAGAAAAAGCTTTCAAATAAAGGTAGAAAATGTTTAAATGTTCTGCGAAATGTAAAAGCACGATATTCGGAGGTACAATTGAGCAATCTGAGAGTGTGCCAAATCAAGCCGAAGCTTAGCACAGTCTAGCCATGGCGAGCTGGCCAGTCCAGGGTTGAACAGCTATTTCATGGGAGTTATTATATCTTGACTTATAACGCTAAGGTATCATAATTTATGTCTATACGAAATCAACTGATAGCAAAAGATTAGGATGTAAGTGTTAGCATTGATTAGGCTGTTATATGATTAACCTACTAAGAAGAAATATAAAACTGTTGAAATACTTACTTAATATTTTAAGTCTTATTATATTAGTTTGAATCTAAGACTTGGCTATGGACCTTATTATTCTTGGTAAATCTAATCGCAGCCTAAAAGCTATGCAATGTTGACGAAGTAATACAACTTCTATATCTTCAGCTACCTTAAGATACACGTATTGGTATAAGTAAAGTTTTAGTCATGGATTTCCATCCTTGCTATACACACGTCATAGATGTTTGGGGGTAGTTGGCACGCAGGGAGCCGCGGCTGTGTGTTACACCGTTATGCCCGACGGCGGCTGTATTTATGTTACACACCGCAGATAGCTGTTTTACTGCCGGTATTACAATAGCTTTTTGATTTGTGGCTCTACTATATTAGAATTTTGTAAATAATACTGTGTACTAATATATATGTTTAATTTGAAATTGATCGTTTTCTCAAGACGCTATATATCGCTTCAAAACTGACTTCGTCTTTTAACTGATTTATTTAAGAGTTGTAAACTATGTTTTGTTAAATGATTTGAGAGATGATCGTATCCAATATCCTTAACTGCTCTCAGTTATATTATCCCAGTGTTTCTGTAAGTAATGTAATTTCTGACACTATCGCCCGGGATCGTTCCTTAAACACCGGATCCCGGGATCCGACAATGCTGATGGGATCAATTTGTATTGCTTTCCATCTAACCCTAGTATTAACCCTCTTGTACAAATTGCAACCTTAGCTATATTGAGTAAAGTTCACTTTAATTTACTTAGCACTATGTCACTGTCTAAAGTCACAATAAACTAGGAGATGGGGTCTAAAAGTGACCAAGTTACTTGGAGCTTCCAAACTGTTGTTAGATACTCTGTTCACGTTTGAATTTATATTGCATCTGAGAGGGCAGGGAGACCAACATGGCGTGGTTTAGCGTAGTTAAGCAGTAATTGTACGTAATTTGTGCGCATGAGATGCGGTACGCAGTTTCGTTAGGATTGTAAGGAATTTGGCAGCGAGCATACTGTGGACATTTCACGACAAATTAGGTTTGCTGTTTACGATGAAGGCATTTCAGTGTATTGGGAATATAAAAATATAAATATGAAAGAACATAAAAGACAATTTGTTAATAAAAAGCGCTTGTGTATTTTTGTGTCGAACACTTAATGAGTAAATTTAACTTTTGTAAATTTCCAAAGTTTATGTAATTTGGAAGAAAATAAACACCATAAGCAGCATTTTTTTAAACAAAATTTAGTATACATTAAAACATGCTGAAGTTAAGAGTCATTAAATCAATTACCGATAGCGCAGCGCCAACCGTCCTTTGAGAGGAAGTCTTCAAAATTAAGCTCATTATGTTCGCTCTCATTTACAGGATTCCAGAGAACCGTTGAATCGGAACACAAAATTAATAAATTTGTGCTTTACTAGGAACTCTTTTCGAAAGGGATAATATTTAGGAGAAATTCGTTTTTCTATTTATATACTAGCATATTCAACCTGCTTCGCCAGGCTTTATTTAAAGATGTACTAACAAAAAATACAGAATAAAATATATATTATATATAAGAATTAACTTATTTAGAATTAACCACTGCGATAATAATTACGATTCAACCTGAGTTTCATTTTCTTCTACTCTTTTCTCCAGCTTGTACATGGATACTATCATGACGTTATAAGTGACCCTCAATAGTTTGATGTAAAAAACAATATTAGAAGTAAAAACACTGTCACTGACAGTTCAATAAAAAATGCTCCGATCGTTACCAAACTTTACAGGATTACCATCAGGGTCAATCTAAAGATCCTCTGAAAATTTGGTTATAATCGATCAAGCCGTTTTGGAGTTTATCCGGAACATACATACATACTTTCTCTTTTAGAGGTATAGGTAAATTAGGATAATGTTTATAAAAGAGATTGTATTATGTAATTCTAAGTTCAGTATTATTTTACAATAAGTTATATAGTTAAAGTAGTAATGGTTTTATTTTATAATTGTAGGGAAAATAATATTTTTTACGTGACTGATTGCCATTTGTCGGATTAAATATAAATTTTTCTTTGAACATTCCTGAACGCTTGAATTAACATAATTTTATTCTCAAAGTACTCAAACTTTACAACATTTTATTTATTTATTCAATTGCGTATTCGTGACGAAAACGCAGGAAAACTTCTCAAAATGTTAACAGCTTTAATTTGAATGAAATTATTTATTACGTGACCATCGGAATGGTTCTGCGATCCGAAATGAGGAAAATATTCGCCATTCACAAATCATTTCCTGTGAGGACTTTTTGAAAGAAAGACGATAAAAATGCGAACCTTTTGAACCCCAAGGTACAATGGATTATGTTATATGAGATTTTAGCGACTGCCTCTTTCATACGTCTTCATCTTTTGTACGAATTCCCTTTGCGAGATTATATATTAACTGAACATTTTGGTGTAAGTTTCGAATACTATAAGGATACATTGTATATTATAAATGTATCATATACTTAGTATAGTTTACTAAAGATAAAGATATCTTAAGGCTTAGTATAAAGTTATCTTACAAGGATATATATTCCTTAATCTCAGTGTCCTCTGAATGTTACTTTGTAAACAAAAAATACCAAGTACCTACATACAAAATAAATTTAGATATTAAAAAATATTATTTCTCAAGCAACCAGTGTCACAATTCTCACCAATTCCGTTTTCCCTATTCATAAGATTATAAAGCTTGTTTACGGGTTTTCGAGGCGTAACAAGAAAGTCTTTCAAAATATGAGAGTATCGGTATCTTCAAAGAGCCCTTCACACACCATTGATAAATTCAATGGGCGACTTATGGCTGTGTATGTAGGGCTTCGCTTTGTTTATTTCTGAAAAAATATTTGTGGAGCTTTTGATTTCAATGTTGCAATCAATTTTGAATTGCTTATTGTTTTCGTGAATTGATAAAATATACAATTATATTGTTAAAAAAATTATAACATTTTATTATAACAACATAGTAACAAGGCGAAATATGTACATTAATTATTTTTTGATAGCAATGTAGATAAGTATTAAATAAGTGTCATTATATTAACCAGTTATAATTCTTTATATATAAAAAATATGCAGGTACTTCTTTTACTGTTTGTTACTTTTTTCTGTTTTTTTGCTTGTCCAAAACAGACTGGATTTTGATAACATTTTGGTACTGGTAAATTAATAGTGCTTGAAAACTAACAAATTCTTAAATGCATTCATTAAAATGGTTCGAGATAGAACTACGAGACGAATTTTAATTCAATTGGCTCTTATGTTAACTTATTAATGAAAATATGAGGCACTCAAAAAACAAAAAATATTTTGGGTTATAATTGCAAAAAAAAATATGGATTTGTATATAATTTTTAGCGATGATAAAAGATTTATGATTTATGAGGGTCAACACAGACAAAGTCACTGATCCATCAATACAGATGGTTCTATGATGGTTCTATGGTGATAACACGCTGAAGTCTACTTAGTGAGTTAGAAGTTATTTATATTTATATCTTTCTACCCTACGGGTGATCTCATTCATTATATGAATCTATTTAACATATTAAATACATAAGTTAAAAAAAAACGTATACTGTGAAAAACTGTATTAACAAGAAGTTAAAAATTTGAAACTGATATCAAATACTAAACCGTAAAATGACCTTAAAAATAATACTGCCGAATTTTCAGTATTAAATAAAAATTTGAGTTTATCTAGTTCTTCACCTCGCATCATTTAATTTAGCTGTCCAGATAGAAAATGTAGAAAATATATGGTTGCGAGAGTCAAAATCTAGTACTTGCCCGTTTCTTTTCCTTCATCTGAGATTGAGATATTATATAAGATGAGATAAGCTGAACGTGAATGCAATGAATGGTCCAAATAACTTTCGCTTTGGCCGCGCTCCTAATGCGATGTATCCATCTTCTGGCTTTGAATGCGACGCTTTGCTGAGACGGTCATTTATGTGGTTAAATTTCAAGAATTTTGATGTGTTCCAAACTTTAAAATCTACTATTTGCTTTTATTTCACTTCAGTTAGTAGAATAAATACAAAGCTTAAACATTAATGTATGTTAAAAAAACTATAAATGTCTAAACCAGAATGACCCACTTTCCCTACAATAACTATATTAATGAAGTACTCTTAAATAGATTTTGCTGTGAAAGCCTGTTGGCTTTTTGCTTTGCTTGCTAGCAGGCTTTCATCAAATGAACAAAAAGTGGTTAAAGATTAACATGGACAGTCGTGTGCAAAAGCCAGTGTATAAAGCAAAGGCGGTGTCAGATGTACCATTAATCATGAGAGTAGGCGTGTGGGGTTTTTATTATCGTCGTGTCCCGGGACACGGGATACGAGGGGATTTAATGTGGTTAGGGATGCCACTTCCGGGATTCCGGGATTGAGTTTTTACGGCCTTTCCTTCGTTTTGGAGACGGTCATTAAGTGGTTTCTGTGAATTATTTTAAAAGTGCTACCTTTTACGAGACTTTTTCATATTTAAGTTGGTTCCATATGTATCTCGCATGTATATTAAATAATATAATGAAAACGATAATTGAATCGCAAATGAAAACTTCATGTTTCTAAGGTATTATGAATTTAGTAACCAGTCTAAACTAGAATATTATTATCATATTCATACTTGGTAAATAAATAGATGAAGTAGATGCTATTACTTGATAATCATAACCGGTAAATATATTACTTGTCGGGGGAGTGACAGCCCTACAAAATCCCTGGAGTCCAACGCAGATAGCTTGCGGGAATCGCTTGATTTACTGAAAATGAACGAACATTCCGCAAAGTTTTCGTCATCCTATTGTTTGTAATTTCATTTTTTTGTTTTCTCATTTCCTAGTTCATATCCGTTTTTGTAATTGTGATTTGATTCCCAGTGGACTGATCAGTGTTTTATTAAATTCAAGTTGTGTATAAAGTTAAATAATTGCTATATGTACCAAGATGTTTAAGTTTTATGTAATCTTATTAGAGGCCTATTAAGTACATATTAAATATAGATTCATCATATATCGTACTTTTCTTATAAAGCATTACCCAGATATTTGTAATAGCTATAGATTTTCAGATCAATTATATCCTAATGCCTGTAATTATCAGTGCTTAAGTGTAATTATTACTTTCCTGGTCATTATCATTGTCCCTTCTACAATCATAGCCAATACACTATTAGCTAGGATTCGCAAGTACTGATCTAATCCAACGGACGTAATTTAGTATCGCTAGATGTCAATTACAGTAGTTACAATAATTGGAACTAATTACGTGAACATCCGTATCGCTTTCGATGTATTAGAAATTATATTACGACTGCGGCGGATACATTAAAGTCTGGACTGTACTAACTATGAAAGACATTTATCTTAAACAATCAATAAATTAATAAATAGTGATGGTCTTAAACCTTGTATAGATCGATTTTATTATAAAATATTTCCGCATACTTACGTCATAAAGCACTTAGCTAATAAGACTTCTATCAATAGACGTTGTTGCTACTGGCCTTTGTTGATAATATACTAAGTCAGAACTCTAAGTGATAGTGACTCCACAATGTTGTCTGACTATTAGTATCAGACCTAACCTACTTGTATAATAGACAGTACTTCATAAAAGATTTTAGTGAAGGTAATACGCACGGTAGTTTCGTATACATAAATAAATAATTTTAAATATAAATATTTATTTTGCTTATGTTACATATGTTAAATATATACTTGATAATTAGGTTAACAGCCGTTTCTTAGTACTCAATAGTATAATTTAATAATCTTAAAACCATAATATGAATATATATTTAAATATTAGTTAGGTATATATTACGTGAACCAATATTTTGTTATAATTTTGTCATATATAACAAATAATGTAATAGACAAAGTGATTATATATAAGTGGTTATATATAATGAATACATTCTTTGTTGTCCAATATGTTATCTGATTTATACTGTCCAATATAAACTGAAACGAACATCCTAATGATATCGCGCTGAAATATTGTAACAAATAACAAGCTGTTACTGGGGACGTGTTTGAGGTCTCATATTACCAAATTGTTACTAAGCTTGTATAAAGAATATATAACAAATACACCCTAATATCAAGTAAATACGTTAGCTCTAAAGTCGACTTATTTTATAAATGACCTTTAAGATTTTTTAAATTTTCTCAGATAATTCATAAGAAAAAAATTACATAATATTTTTTTTTATATTTTATCAAAAAAGGAAAGGAATGCTATTAGTATCAGTATCTATCATTCGATAAGAGGTCGACCATGAACCCTCGGGATACTGCTCCACCCACCAACGCTGATCTGTTACTAGATCTTGAGCTCTACGTCATTCTTTGATATCGAAAACGATATAAAGTCTTCTGATTGCAGTTTTGCAAGTTCTTGAACTATTAGTAGTTAATGATTTAAAATATTCAGAGGTATTTAAGTGTAATTAAATGAAACTCAATTATTCACTCTCCATTATTTTGAATAACTTAAATATAAACAAATCATATAACAATGTTTTAGATACATATAACTAAGTAAATTTCATAGGAACTAGAGATACTAAAAAAAAGTACTAAAATTATGTTTCATGTAATAAAAGATACTTGAGTAATATTTCAAGTGGGTGTTGTTAGTTGTAGGAACTCTTATTGTAGTTGATTAACACTCATGGGTGCATGACACTCATGGGTGCATGCTACAACTTACTGGTCTACTTTTATAAAATAGTGCACGGTGCCTATACTTATTAGATTTTGGTTACATTTTACCACAATATTTTAATTAATCAAAGTTCTGAAATAAGCAGTCTGATTATTGTTATATATTTTATCATTCACTTTAAAAAAAATATAGATATATTTTAGTAGCTGTAAAAGAAGGAATAAAGAGTCTACCCATTGTAACAAGAATAAAACTATACACTAAAGAGCAGTTATAATGTTTAATATATAGGTAATATAAATTAGTATTTTAGTTCGTTATATCAGCCTGTAATTCACTGTGCTTATAAATAAAGAGTTTTTTTTATAAATCTTAGGAGCCCCGCAACTTGGACAATGGAAACACGTAACATGCGATATGACGTACTGCGTTTAGTTTTATATCTGTAAATTGCAGTAGTTGTAGGATATTTTTTTATATTCTACTTTTATTAGGCCAAGATCAAAAGCATATTTTTTGTGTTTAATTTAAGTATAAGTAAACTCGTCTTAATCATTTTGAAATGAAAATAAAAATACATAATCAAGTATAAATATTACAATTTTAATATTACGAATATTCTTTCAATTGAATGAGTTTATAAGTATCCATGAGAGTGCGGTCATTATCCTCTGTTTGTTCTTTCATTTAACTTTTGTAGAAACCTGAGATTTACTCTTATTATCTTTTACCTTATTCGAGTTGTGACTTTTATCTCCTTAGTTGTATTTTAGTGTTTAGAGAAATCTAACTTTGCCAACTCTTAGGTTTTATTTTTAAAACATATTGTTACTAATAAAGATTGTGTTTTATGTTTTTAGTTTCATATATGTGTTTACTTAACTTCTTACAAAATTGAAGCCCTCTGTAAATTCAAATATAATATAGCAATAATTTACCAATCCTTATTCTGTATTTATGTTAATATATTTTCCATACCAAAAACGTTTTATTAATACAAATATATCAAGAACACTTTTCAAATAAATTCAATTACTTCAGTAAGCGGCATGCTAAGAGTTTCGCTTAAGCCAAATTGCAAGGCCTACGACACGACTCCATTTGCAAATTAGACGCTTAAGAACAGTTTTATTTTATATACGGTAATAGCCTTTACCACTTTTGTAATAGAAGCTATAATGGCTGAACGCACGAAGTACCAATATCTCGAAGTTCTCAAAATTGTATTAACGCACTTACTGAATTCAATTACTAAAGTAAGGTTTCATTAGAAAAGAATTGTCTGAAAACAACAGAACTTTTGGCATTAGTTTAAGACTTTGTTTCATTTAAATATACTGAAAAAGATATAATATTTTACAGTAAAATCAGAAAGTGTGGAATAATGAAAAATACATTTTTATATTATATTTTATCTACATAGCAACTGTAATCACACAATAAACTAGAGTAAAATATTATAGATCTAAATAAGAATCTAGATAAGACCGTAATCGATCAAAATAATGCGTAAGAATGAATTAGGCCGTATCCAGTGATCTCTGACCCGCACGACGCCAATCAATCAAATAGATCCTACTAAATACTACATTTTGATCTCCCTAGATTGCCGACAATTATATAAAATGAACTTTATTATATGGTCTATAGAGTATAAAGTAATGTACTATGAGCTGATGTATATAGTTTCCACAATGATGTGATTAATGAAACAGATCGAGTGGTACACGGAGAAGTGTGTAATAGTTAGAGTGATGTATAGGATATTATACTTGAACAAAAGATAAAACGTAATTCTAATGAAGACTTGGATGTGATAAATGTAAGTGTCTAAATAACGATGTAATGCACGCTGTTAAATATTTATTTATTTAAGATTCATAAGGACTAAGGAAAAATAACAAAATAGACAAGACACTCGCTAGACAAAATAAATTTAATTTAAACAAATCTTAAGTTATAGTGACATTTTGCTGCAACATGATTCAGCTTTAATCTTGTAAGACTATAAATTCATCACAAACAAGCAGCAACCCGAGATAAAACTGTTCATTAAACCGCTTCAACCCAGAATAGAGAAACTTTCATGTATTAAATCTAAAACTTTAAGAATTATTAAAAATGTCAGTGTCTGTACGGTTAATGTCGTAATTATCACATTCATATAGTCAATTGGTATTTGTATAAAAATGCAATTTAGAATAATTGTGAAATAAAAACACGATTCCGAACTTCAAGTTCATACCTACTTAGTAAAAAAAGAATCATAGCAAAAATTGTTATGCTAACAAATTAAAATAACTAAATTAAGTGCTCAAAATACTATTGTGTATTTGTAGCCTGCATTAGCTTTCATATAGGAATACTCATTAGAAAGGATAAAAAACAGGTTAGTTAGTATAACCGAACCAAAGAACTGCCACAAACATTGTTAACTATCGTGTGGCGTTATTGTAAAGAAGAATTTAAAAACTGATTGAAAATTTTAGTGACACACATTATTCAATTTGATACATTCATAAATTCAAATTGCGGAACAAACATTCTACTGTACAAGCAGCATGATTAGAGAGAAAACTTTTTGTCTGCCCAATAATTTTACAAAGTTAGTTAGTTAGTTAGTTAGGAACATGAAGTTGGGGAAACGTAAATCGTTCCAAACTCAGCTTTATTATCTCTCCTCGAGGCGTTATTCAAATGTGTAAAGAAATAAAGATTCACGCACGAACATATAAAATTAACGAGGTGACTCAAAGTTGTACATATTTGTTACCTATTTTTGGGAATATTCATATTAACATCGCGTATATTTCTTTATATTTCTGTTCGTGTTCTATACCTAATTACATTTTGGAATGGTTTACAAAATTATTTCTATGTTGGAATATACTAATTATTGTTTTAATGGAATTGCATGATACATAAGCAGAAGGTCCCTAGAATGGGAAGTGGAGCACCATTCTCTATTGAAATAATGATGTAGACATTATGGAAAAATAATAGGCCACTCCAAAAAGTTGACTTAATGACGCAAAGAGAAGATTTGAGGGAGTTTGCACAAATGGTTCTCTCCTTGACCAAATGGAACTTATATGTAATAGCTACTTTACGCCTTCTGCAAGAGAATGGTACAAGATTAATTCTACATATGGACTGCAGTTAAATGACCACAGTTAGGTTCAAAATCCGACCAAATTTTTGTCAGAATAAAAAACAAGTTCCATATATAAGCAACATTAGATTTAATCTATTTTAAAATAAAGGACATATAAAATCGTTATTGTCTATTTTGGATGTAGGTAGTTCTAGTCCGACAATGGTAGAACGTTAGTGAGCAGAAACACTGCGACAATTATGGAAATAGCTGAATATAGCTATTCCTATATCCTTACGACTTAAAAGCTTGAACTAAGACCAAAATGTTTATTCAGCCACTGCAAAGCTAGAGGTTGCAGTTGGAGGCAATAAATTGTAAAGACAAGATTAAAGTTGTCAGGGGACCCCATTTACTTAACGCAAATTTATGCAAATGCTGCCTCTCGTTCAAGCTCCGAGAAATCTGGTGATGTTTTTGTTGTTTTAATTGCGCTGTATTGTTGACGGATCTGTCAATCAACAGCACAGGTGACGTGGAAGACCGATGCCCTCTTTATATTCCAAACATAGATTTTCACTATTAAAGTTATACACATTTTGAATAACTTGAAGTTTCCAGCTTTACTCACCAGTAACTTAGTAACTTAAGACACTGCTGATACTATAACTTTTACTCACCTATTGATATTTCTAGATTCGTAAAACTCTTCTGACAAAGTTATAGTAATCTAAATATAATAATGTTTGTATTTTTAAACCTGTCATATCTATTTATGAAAATAGATATAATGTAACAGTAATGGGAGTTAACAAGATTGCTTCCTGTAAATTTCATGGCGGCCCTCAATCAGTTGTTAAGTGGCTAACGAAATAAACTGTCACTTCCACATTCATATGTCCCATACTTTAGGGTTGCCACAAGGTAACAATATTATTCCGTAAATAAATTATAACACCTACTTAAGAAGTATAACGCCTGTTCTACTGAGTTTTTTTTGTTTACAGTTATAATATATATATATACAGTTATAATATATATATATACAGTTCATATACAAAAACATAAAAGTGTAAACATTTTAACAAAATATTTTTGTACTGATTTTTTTTCGTTTTGTTGTAGATATGTGTAATATGTATGTAGTACTTATTAAACACTTTGTCAAGAAAATAATTATTTTTTATTATCAGCAAGTCGTAAGACATCACTTACAAATTGTAATACACATCGCTACTGGAGATAGCATCGGCGAGCCCGCGGGAGCCATGGCGGTGGAAGCGAATTAATTAGGGTCCCTCAGGCAAAACTATAAACAGCTGCACTCCTTCACTTATGAATGATATACATGTGTACATGTTTTGCTACAAACAACACATTTACTTAATGTATATACTTTAGATTATGTTAGCTATAACTATAAAATCTTCAACGAAGCTAAAAAATTAACAATTCGTTTTGTTGTGTACCCAAATGTTAAAAGTAATATGTTACATTTAATTTGCAGTGTCTATAATAAATGTTTTTTTATGATTCTGGGGAGTGCTAAGAATATTATCACTCATTACAAACAAATAATAATCTACGGGACCAGTAATGCGTAAAGCAACTCCAAAGATTTCATTTTTATTACTTTTACGCGGCTTCCTCGCTCATAAATAATTCTTATCTCAGTTTTTAGAACGACTCACTCTCTCGGGAGGAAACAAGAGATTTTATGATAGATGCTTGTTCTGTCTTGTAAGTGCCATTTAACTTACTTTCATATTTTAATTCTGCTCCAATTAGAATTATTTTAATCTCTTGTAATAATTCAGTATCTTAGTTATTAAAAATAAATATTTAAAGTGAGCTTATATACGTAAACTAAGAAAGTTTATAAATCTACAGGCACTTATCTATAAATTGATTTAATAAACACCAGTATTTTATTTATTTATTTTCATCATCCAAAATTTTAAATTTTTTAAGAAAAATATAAATCATGTCCAACCCTAGCTCGAAAACTCTCCTCAATTTGAATAACTTCCTGTTAGTCTTACATGTTAAATTATGAATTTATTATTAATGCAAAGTTATGGCCCACATAAAATATCTTATTATAATACTTGGTATAAAAATGTTAATATAAAATTCAATGTCATATTTTAAAATGAAATCTACATAAAATAATTAAAACAAAACTACTTGAATTTAATAAAACCCACGCTGGGAGTTTTCGTTCCATTCTCTATAACGGAAAAATAAAATAACATTGTATGTATATAGTACACGATGGCGCAGTTAAAGAAGTGCCAGTGCAATCTTCACGAGTTTGTAGCTTCAAATTTGACTTTGTATTTGATCCTTGTTGATTGGTCATGTATCAAGATTTGAAATTAATTTTTTTTGTATGATTATAACAAATCGTTTTTTTTGGTTTGAAATATATAATAAAGTACATTAAAGTAACAATCTACTTGGTAAACTAGGTTTTAAAATACGAATGTAGTAAAAAGGAACAAAGACAGCGTTATGGCGAAATTGAACAAAAAGTCGCTTGCGACTTTAAAGCAATCGAGACGACTTGGTAATGCAATCGCAAATATTTGCTAACTCGGCAGACGATGGGATGTACCGAAAGTACTTGGAATATTAGGAATGTTTATTTACTACTAAACCATCATTATTTTTTTAAAGTTAAAATATATTTTATAAAGAAATATTCATAATTATTCTTAATCCTATTCATGATTATACCTTACAATTTTAATTATATAGTTAGCATTTGAAAATTAACAACATTTTGTTTGAAAGTTTCGGTAGCTTCATATAAATTAGCATAATATTCAAATTATCTTCCAGTATGTAATAAATTTTAAGTTAATTAAAGCTTGTAGATAAATATTAGCAAATTCGCGCTCTGGGTGATGTCGAGCGAAATATATCAAATAACTAGGAAGGATAAAATACTTCTTTGTTTAAGAATTTAAGTAAATGTTAGGCAATCTGTACATATAACAAACGATATATAAATATAGTAACGAGGCTAAAAATGGTGCGTAGTACACACGACATAGAACCATAAACTATAGTTAAAAAAAAACATTTTAAGCGTATCACCCAAACTTTCATTTTTTGTTACTTGCATGTAGACATAGTCGCTGAAAACAACTAGGGTATTTTTAAATTAATTAATAAAGCTAAGCAAGTGTAATGAATAACCTATATTTTTCATTTTAAATAAATAATTATATTTCTACTGAAACAGTGATTTGTTACAATTTTAAGTAAATGTTGACTGAAAAATAAGCCCGTATTGGCAGGTATTCGAACCCGCGACCTGTGGGAATCCTTAATTGGTAGACACGGACGGTTTCCGTATGGGTTTATATTTAATTCTATATTTATTTAAGAGATTTTAACATGGGATACGTGTTTGTCGATATTTTCAAACGGTGACTTTTTTATTAAATTTAGACTGAACCGGCTATGTTCACGTAAATTAATCCGAAATTTGCCCGACTAATTTTGAAACCATTCAGGGTTTCTATTCATGAGCTCGAAGCATGGCCGACACACGGCGTGAACTGTGAAACTAGTCGGGCAAATTTCAGATTAATTTACGTGAACATAGCCGGGTAAATATATATTTAATAATCATCATGGTTCACGAAAGTTTAGTTACAAAAATGACGTTATTATTAACGTTATATATTATATTACTTTAACTATTTTTATTTCGTAGAGCTCGGATCTATTAACAAGACGGATGGAATATTTAAAAGAGCGCTCAATCTCTGACTTCGAGGTGACTCTTTTACATTTTTTACCTAAAACACGCTAATGTTATTTTTAAGAAGATTAAGTGTTGCATGTGGAATGTTTTAACTTAAGTGTCTGTTTATATTTAAACCGAAATTTATGATCATTATTGACATTTAATTATTGAATGTTAAATATTTTTATCCAGACCGCCAATTATATTATTTTTAATTTATTCTGATTTATATATTTAAGAAATAATCACGTTACATTATTAAATTATTAATGTCATAGTGCTAAGAAAGAAATAATTTAAATTAATTGAACATGTTTTAATTAAATATTATTATGTGTTAAGATTCAAAGCGGTTTTATTATTAGCTAGAGTATCGGTAGTTGCAATGTAGGCCATAATTTATGTTTTATTCAATTCATCCCGGAACTGCAGCCCGGAACCAGCGCACGTAGCTACCAGCAACGAACGCTGGATGTGGCTAGATAACTCCCAGTAAAAGATGCGGATAAAATATTAATATTATAATTAATATTATTTCGATTCTGGTATTTTAAAAATTATAAGACCAATATAATTTTGATGTCTGTGGTTAAATAAATTAATGTCATTATAAAAGATTACATAAAGTTAAGTCAAAGTTAGTTTTCATACTAAGTGAAAATGTCGTAACAAATATAATAACCATAAAAAACGAAATATCCAGTAACAATACATCCCCACTACTTCCTGTGTTCCAAATGGAAGTAAATCAAACGATGCCAAGAATTGACGCTTTCATTGAATGTGAAACGAGTTGAGCTGATGCAACTTTTTAATTTCGTATGAATACTACAATACTATATACATAAAATATTACGATCTAGTTAATTATAATACTTTAAAACATATTATTTGTTTATTAATAATTACAGAAGTAGGTACATGTTATTTAGTATTTTAAAGCAAAGAAAGGGAAAATAACAGTAAATAAGCTTAAATAAAGGTTCTAAAAGTAAAGGAAAACATGGTATAGCATTAATTAGTTTTACAATTCGTGGCAGAAGTAATCCTGCGGGCGAATGGACATTGACACTTGTTCGATTTCCGACCGCTGTCCGATTTGTTACGGCCATTTATGTGAAATAAAACTGTTCGAGGAGTAGCAATGTAAGACATCACTCGTGGTGGGATTCTACAGAAGTGTAGAATATTAATTACAACAAACCTATTAGGTATGTTTTAGTATAATATTATCTAAAATCTAGTTACACGTCGGTCCTCTACTTTCTGTGCATACGCATCTTTTATTTTTGACATATATTCAATGACAACAATGAACGTTGTTGAAGTTACTTTTATAAAAACAATTAAAAAACTTTAATATGTCATATATAAAAATTCCTATTTACATTAAAACAGCCTCGTAGAAATTAAAACCTTATTACAAATTATTTCAAACTATTAATTAAAAAAACAAGATTCCTCTTAAATACGTATATATTATATTTACCTAAAAGTTAGACCTACATATTTGCAATAAATATGCCATATGTGATAGTTCCTTGAACATACAAACAAAAGGCAAATAATCCGACCGCTATTAAGACAAATCACGCAGTCTCTGGAACATTCGTAACCGGAAGAAGTCTTCTTGTAATGGATTCTATCCATTAGGAGGTAATTGCGTGTCTGATTCTGTTTTATTAACAACTAGTTCTTACCCAGGTTTTTACACAATTCAGGCAAGGAACATTTACAAGGGGAGAGACGATGGGGTAAGGTTTGACGTTTGACGTTTGATACATCTGATGTTTGAAGTATTAGGTATATTTATTGTATGTATAATAACATTATAAGTTAAACCTACATCACATTCATGTAAAACCTGCATCCTATTACTACTAATAATTGTTGCCAGTAGCTTAATCTTTATACTAAAATAAAAAAAAAATCAAATATATAAATACAGGCCTTTTAGAAGCGTATATAAGAAATGTAGATGTATACACAAAACGGTCCGAAATTTATTTCCGAAAGGAAACATAAATATTTTCTCTTTGACATTTTCACGAACATACGATGTAAGGGGTTGTCAAACAAAAAGTATTTCTGTTGATGATATGGATTTTTTTTTAATTTTGTTTTTTTTTTAATAATTTTATTCATAGTCAAATGTCAAATTGATGTTTATTCATAGTCGAAATGCCCATTTAACGTGAGTGGTAAATGTGACTCCCAAAATATCTCACATTTATAGCTGTATCTAAACAGTAATTACGAGTTCAACATCTATATTTACGAAATTTATTATTACACGCATAAATTATATCTTCAACAGCAAATTCGTGATTATAATTTCGCATTTACAAATAACCTTTATACTGACATTACAGAGTAACACTGCCTACACAGAGTACCACTGCAAATTATTGGCTAGCGTAAGACAATGGTGTTACAAATCACATGCAAATACGATGTTGAAAGGTTTATTTGCCAATAGAAAATTATTGATTCTGTTATGTTTAAAGTTTGTGTGTTTATTAGTAATTTGTTTTACATTTAAAAGCAGAAAAGATAGAAAACATATTCATTTCAAAAAGTCATTTCTGTATGGGTTCTCGGATTTGTTCTTTCACTCTAACTTTAGCAAAGGCTGCTTTATTGTTATTTTTATTGTTGATATTGTATTACTTTGCATTTGCACTCGTCCCTCAAGATTTAAGTATATTTTTTGTAGTTTTCCATAAAGTTGCTGATTTTAAACATCTCGAGAGACTGCGGAAAACTTCATATACGAAGCCGGAGGTAGTAAATTATGAAAATCTAAAATGTAGCGGAGGATACTGCACAGTAGACTTAAGACAAACTACAGAAAAGTCATATTTTTTTGTCTGCAATTTTATAAGTACTACAATATACGATAATGACAACCGAAAATAGTTAGATAATAAATGTAATAAATTTAAATAATAGTTGAGTTTTCATTTTGTATATTTACATATAATATAATAAATGAAGAGATATATCTAATTTGCGTCAGTCTTGTCTTGAGCCTGTACTTGCATCAAGATAGGAACGGAAGCTCCGAATGCTCGGGGGATCACAAAGATTATGGCATACTGCAGTCATGTTGCCATAACACTGTATTGTGCTGTAAAGCTTTTACGCTAATGTCTGCATTATCCGCCGAGGTTAGTAACCTTTGTACAAAGAATCGTAAGGGATTAATACAAGCTAATGAATCCTATCAGTGGTTCTCCAGAAATGTCATTATAAAACTTATTTCTTATTTTGATGATTGATTCTGATTGCCGCATTTACAATTCAAACAGTTGTTTAATTTTTTATTACTCTGTGGTTTTTATCAAGCTTTAATATACATTTTAAATAGTTTTTGAATAAAATACCTTCCAGTTTTAAATGAGTAAAATATCTCAAAATATATTTTACGTATGTCATCGTAATTAAAATCCGAATAATTTTAATAATGACTAAAAACATTATTCTGGCTACATTAAACGGGAATCAAACATAGAATGCACCGCACGTCACCTGTTTAAACAGTACAACATTGCTATTCTGTAAAGGGCAGTTGTCAATTAGAGCCCTGACAGTTTCCAATACTGAAGGCCGCACGCACCCCTACTTAAGAATGTAATAACGGTAATGAAGGGTTATCAAGTTTCATGACGATATGGCGTGATGGACCCCTACTACTCGTTTACAAGATTAATGCTACGAATTTTGAAATACCGTTTAAAATTCTTATTTAATTCCATAATTCAATTCAACTCACGTTAAGAGATAAATATTCAAATAAAATAAATCAAATAAACCGAACATTTAGTGCCACAAATTAATCTTGAAAGATATTTGTATAAGTAAATTATACAAAGAATATTGAGCTACGACAGTCGTGTCTGTCTGTCACAATTATCTAATTTGATTTGTGTATGTATACCTCTTAGCAAAGTAAATTGTATTACCGCAATTGCACTGTTTGATTTTAATCTCATTGTTATGCTTAACAGTAGTTGTGATACAAGTTGAAGCTGAGAAAGATAAGATAAAAGATGCATGTTCTGATTATAATTATAAAATATAATTTGTTTCTTTCCCACTGTAGGTTTCGGGTTTCTTTTTATGTAACAAAATTCTTTAGAAACAGACAATATTTTTTTATATTACTATTTGTAGAATTCGTTAGATATGACATAATATTTTATTTTTATATTTAAATGAAGATATTTCTATCGCAAAATAATTGCAACAATTTTTAATAAAAACCACGAGATGTAGGATTTGTTTTCTCATAATAAATACAACGAAAAAAATTAGGTTTATAAATTTTTTGTTATTATTTAAAATACTTAAATCTTTATGTACCAGTAACATATTATATAATTAAGATTTTCGTATTCAATTTTATAAAAAAAAAGATTAAAAAAAAAACATATTTTTTTCATATAGTAAGGGATGTTTTTATAATTTATCGGACACACAGTCCTTGCGGCTATGCACCCACACCATTATTGTTACTACTTAGAACAGTTTAAACGTGATTCCGTCGAAATTTCGTGATTCCAGTTATTGTGAAAGTGTATTTTGCTTTCAGATATTTATAAAACAATTCATTACCCACTCATTTTAAGAAATACTATTGTTATATCAAATAATTTATTTATAATAATAATAATATCACGCGACAAATATATCAATTTGATCTAACCTCTAAGTAAGCAAATTATTTGCTTGTGTTAACAACGATACAAATACATAGAAATACACATTATAGTTATCTCGAATATATTGAATAAGCGACCAAACCCAGAAATACAGATATCTATGGTGAACACATACCGGGAATCGAACCCGATCTCCTTTGCGCCGCTATACGTTAGATGTAACCACTAACCACTTTACCGACAGGCGATTCAGTATAGGTAAGTAAATATTTTAAAATACACTGTTAATACACGACACTATCCGACTAGTTCGACTACACGCACAAGTTCACTCCTATTTTGTGGCTTAGTGCTGTTACGGGGGCTAACGTGTCAATTTATTCTGTTGCTGCATCGAATTACGATACTAAGTGTTAACAGCCGCATTACGGTTAATGTGATAGCACCATAACCAGCCCGAGTCTATTAGAAATTGCAAAAACCATTGCATTTTACGACCATTTTACCATATTGTATAATTATATTAAAAAAAGATGGGTCTTATTTTTCATTCAGCACTTTAATAACATAATCTTTTAATGCATTTTTTTTTAATTTCTTTTATAAAAGTTGAAAGTATTATTTTCCCAAGTCTTATCTAATTTATCATTAACATAATTCAATAGTTGTAATTAAACCAATCGCAGTCTCTTATAAATCGCGCCACACGCTATGGCTACGAACTAAATATCGTTAACCATTTATAACCATTAGTATTTGGCTCTAACATAAGTTTATTGTTTTAGAGGGCTTCATACAGCCTGTTTATTGATACACCGATAATACATTTCATGCTTTGATATTGATTTATGGAAATGATTCTGCTGACAGACTTACGAGGAGTTTTTGGTAATAACTGCTTCTTATTTTAGTTTTTGAATTTAAGTAGATACTAAACAGTTTGTAGATATTTGAGGTCTCTATTGAAAGATTTTTATATTTTTTATAAAAATATTGTGTATTTTTTTTGGTGGTATATATATGTACGAAATATGAGTATAAAAACCATCCAGAACTTGAAATGTGTTCGAAAATAAACATAGGATCACATTAGCCTTGCGCCATATAAAAAGAACAAACAGACAGCCGACTAACGCAATGACAAGCGATGGAATGAATCACAAAGGCTATATGGAGCGCCATAAACGAGCGCCACACAACGACCACCGCAAATTTACACTGCACTCCACTCGCAACACTGACTATTTTACTCATACACACAAACTAACTTACCACATCTTGTGGCATCTGAATCAAATAGATAATAACGGCCATATTACCACCCAATAAGATTGATTTTCAAGTAACATAACAGTTTCATGTGTGATGAATTAAATTGGTTTTTGGAAACACTTCTGAGAGTTTACTTTCCTAACACGTCAAAGGATTATAAACTGTAGGTTGTTTAAAACAACAACCGAATATGGAGCATAATTGAGTGCACTGCAAACGCGTGGGCAATCGAAAAGGTGAACTGAAGATTTATTAAGTGTTCGTATGTAAATTCCTTTCGTTGTCTTCGTTAATGGCATTTTCGTACTGTATTTTTAACGATCTGAATGAAACTACTGGGAACAATGGGAACTTTTTCAAAAATATTAGCAGAACCAACGGTGGCAAAATTAAAATAAAATTAGAAAGTTTAAATAAGACACGATGAAGGACTAAATTGCTAAATTCGTTTACGTTTACCAAATCCTAGAAACTAATTTCATATTGTGTACAAAGTTTGGAAATTTCCAAATCGCACAAGGAAATGAGCGTTTTGCAACAAAATTACTGGCAACATCGAGTAAACAACGGGGGAATATAAAATATTCAGGACGCGGTCGGAAATACGAAAAACTTGGGATAATTTGGTCATAACCGTCATGGAGCCGTGACACTTTTCATTATTAAATTGTACAAGTAATATGAAAAGCTACGAGATATTTAGGTGAAATTTGAATTATCGAACCTCAAACTTGTAATGGGTTGTATTTGTGCACTCTACATTTACTAAACATTACGTAACATTTAATAAGGCTATGTTTTATTATTGAATTTTTATAAGCATTATTTCTGCCTCTTATTTGTATTAAATATTCCACTTAAGAGGGATTATCACCATACATCAGTGGAGCAGGCTCCGCCGCCCACGGAGCGGACAATGCGTGTGCACATGTCACCGGCTGCTTTTGTTCAAATAGGGTTGGCATTCTTTATTTAAACTGTTTGTTCCTTTAACAATTCAGTTTCTTACACCAAGTATTTATTGACACGGCATATCGATGATTGATGATGATTAAAAATATTATTTCATTTTATAATATAGCAATACGTGTATTTTTTTTTAAATCTCAATTATTTGTTTCAAGATAATAAAACTGTATGCTGTAAGTTTCTAAATAACATTTTTAATTTTATTGTAAAATGAATCTTGCTTCAATTCGATTTATCTATTTTATTTTCCGCTCATAATGTTTGTTTGAAATTAGTTAAGAAATTGTGACCCAATAAATTGCTACACAATAACAAGTAACAATAGTAAACACGATGCTATATCCTGGAGTAGCCAGAGCTCTCTATAACAAGATATGATTTAGTAGACTATTATATTTGAAAATTTATTTGTAAGTCTTTACCAGAAAAGTCTAAGCAAATCTTTTTATGATCATAAAAAAATCCAATTGCATCTTTTTATTTTTTGCTATATATAGCTAATTCATGGGTTAGGTTCATATATTAATTGAGGGTCAGTTATAACTAGCAACACTACCCCAGATTCAGTTATATCTAAAATAAGATCTCTGAAAAAGACCTTTAAATCCCCCTTCAAAGGTTTACGATTCTGTCAAATTCAAATATCCTAGTATCTTATAACTTATTACTTATTAAATCAACGTAATCCTATTTCTTATAAAAATGATTTTTATTGTGCACTGTCTGCTCAAGTTTACAACCAATTATTGAAAACTATTTAATCAATTATTGCTTTCAATGACGTTATAAAGATCTCAAAATTAAACGTTATAATATATTATAAAAAGTAAAAGAAATTACGTTTAATTTAAAATATATAAAAACGTCTAATTTCATTGAAACAGATCCCTGATTTGTTAGCCCTTAACACAGCAGGGCTGATTCTCGCGGTAAGTAAATATTTGAGACGCACACAAGCTTCAAATAAACTATCTTCGGCCCGTATTGATCTGAGGAAGAATCGACACTCACTTGAGTAAATACTCTATGAGTTACAATATATGTACCGAGTTATATTTGCAGCTAAAGTATAGTAAATAATAATTTAGAATTACCTTTTATCATCTGAATATTTTAAGCATTGGTCAGTTTTATCATTTGAATATTCTAAGCATCACTAACGGTTAATTTCATCAAGTGATTTATTTATAGATTAAAAATAGGATAGTGAATTGGCAATTAGATGTTATCTATTATTTACAGTCCCCAAAACACGACTGGTACATATTGTACGGGTTAATAGGAACCCGGCAATTAGACAAAACCTCTAAATAATAAAGGGCACAATGCTCACCGAGCGCTATTTATGTGAGATCAGATAACGAGAGTTTCATTACTGGTTTGTTTTCCTAATTATGTAGTATTTATCAAGTATTGTTTATTTAATTTAACTGATGGTCAAAAGTAAATCGCCAGCTAATTATAAACCTCTGTATAATGATAGCTAATAAAATCTGTAAACATATTTTATGTACTTATTTTATAACCTAACAAAAAGTCTAAAACTGATGATACCTTATTAATAAGTATTATCAATACTATTTAGTCAAACAGTGATAATCGCCAGAATAAAACCATAGTTCATTTTTTTTCAAAAGTAGATATTTCCTATGACTTAAACCATAAATTGTATCCTATGTGTGATTACTTGAATAACCAACAATGAACGTTAATGTGGATGTGAGGGAAAAGACAAGTCGTCCCTGGAGACGCAGAACGCCATAAATCTGTATGGGAACGCCTCTTTGCGTTTCGTTCACACGACGTGCAATTCATATTTAGTTTTCTGTAATGACGAATTGTTAAAGTACTTGTAGTACATTGTTTATAATTGATAATTATCATATGTCTGTCTTGAGCTATTATTATTGAATTATTGTTTGGAAATGAGATAATTTTATTACAAATAGTAGGTAACTACTAGTAATGTGATTATTTTTTCGAATAAACTTTCAAAAGAAAATGAAATATAGATACAAATGGTTTTTTTTTACTGATAAAAGTGATGAAAAACTGTTCATTGAAAACTGTACGTATTCTGTACATTCACGCGTTTTTCCAAATCGATGTTTCATCCAGTTCCGTTCGCTTCTGTTATGTGGTCACTAAATAATATACAAACGAAGTATCCCTAAATAAAATATACTCTAAATAATATGTACACTAAATAATATGTACACATGATATTATTCATTTCGGGCTAAATACAATTCTTTTGTTACATTTATTTTGCAAACACTAATGATGCAAAATATATAATATTTTTTCTATTTTTTTTTAAACACTAAGTTTATTAGCTAAGTACGGTAGTATTAATTACGTAAAATAAATGACTTAATGAAGTAACCTCGTTTAGTTTTGTACTTAATTAGAAGGTAACCAAAAATAAATAATAAAGCTAAGAAATAAAATTAGTGAAGTTAACCACATAACTTTACATATACTAATTTCATATATATTTTTCCACTACTTTGACTTTTTATTTGTAATCATTTGAACCGGTGAGCTCTAGGATATTGTACTAGTCGTTTTGAATACTGAACTATCGTGCCGATAGTTCTTTGATGAAATCAGATTAGGTAATATAATATATATTAGTCATTGTTGGAAGGATTAAACAGTGCGGTTTATTAAGGAATAATCTTTTTATTTAAAATTAAAACAAGTATATAATGTCTAAAATATAAAATAATATTTCAGTATGTATTCGTTTGTTGTAATCTTAGTTTCATATGACACAGCAATAACCTACCTTATATAAATAGAAGTGTGTGACTTGTTTAACATTAAAATTTTCGTAAATAAATTAAATTATATACAATAGTACCTAATGTTTTAAAAAATATGGTTTAAGGTAACAGAAATAATCATTAAAATATAGTACAATGGGAACATGCAGATGCTATTTGGTTTAGGTAATCAAAGGTCACTAAAAAGTATGGCCAAATGGCAATAGACCTTTTACAAAATACTACTAATACTTGCATTAGTAGTTTTAGTAGTAGGTAGTAATAACTCGTAGCTGTAATCATCTGATAATAAAACTTCATCTATTTTCTTCTAAACCTTTAGTAGCCTCATCTAAAACGGTCATCAGTTTAATTTTGGTGGACATTTTCTTATCCAGAGGCACACTCTGTAAAGCACTCACCATTGAGAGAAGAAACATTCTATCTTCTTCACTCTCATTTTGTCTTCCCAGACTGTGTACATATTTTACTCTCTTTGGCTTGTGATTGTCTTCTCTTAAAGGGTCATCAGTATCTGAATCTTCTTTTTTTATATTAAACTCCGGTACGTCATAATATATGTAATCGAGTGCTTCTTCTGAGGAATCCCGTGATTTGACTACTTTAAGAAGGAACTGTACTTGTTGGAAATATGTGTATTCAGACTTCCTGGCACCAGGGTTGTTTCCGGACACCACACTCTCTTGTCTCCTGAGCTCACGAGTGAAACAGCCTCGAATACTTTTCCATTTTTTTTGGAGGAGCAATCCTATGATTTTTATTTTGGTTAATATGTTATTGTAACCATGCTAAGTATAATTTATTTGAAAAAAAAATACTAATTTAAATAATGTGTTTACTAACTTTATGGCAAAATTACAAGGAAATCTAACAGAATATGATATTGATTTATTTATTATATATTTTACTAACACACCTTGATAACATTAATATTTGATAAGAACCGTCAAATTCACTCACCGCTGTCTCTACGCTCCGAAACCGCTAAATCTTTCCCGCTGAAAATGTCAATAAGTTCTTCCCAACATTGATTTTTAATTTCCCGATTAAAATATGTTGCTATCGTAACATCCCATAACGCGGGCCTAATTTCTATCTCTTTTATAAACTTTTCAGTGTCGAAATTATCCGTATTCATAGTAAATAAATACAAAAAAGACTTACAAGCCACCGGCTCAATGTCAAAACTGGCGACGTACTGGTTATTCGAATGGATGCGTGGCCAATATGGCGGGTATATTGAACGGAGCGGCAAGTCGCGGACGCCCGACGATGCACCGTACGGCAACGTCGCTCGACCGTGGATACCGATCACACTTGCTATATCTTGCTTACGATACCGACAGGGCGACCAATAGAAATAGTATATTTTTGTGTATTTTATTAATGAACCAACTCATTAAATGCAACTTGGTATTTAACGTATTAATGTTTTCTAATCCACTTAAGAATGGTTGAGCTATTATTCTATATTTTACTTATTATATTAACATTTTTGTTTAAATTCTATTGACTAATAATAAAATTTTAACATTTTTGTTTAAATTTTTAAGACAAGGATAAACTCTTAAGTATGTTTTATAATAAATAAATGTTTTCTTTCTTTTAGTTACAGGTAAATTGTACTTTGTTCTGAGTGCCAAGAATAAAAAAGAGAAGTGAAAAATAGACTCCCGGTTGCAAAAAATAATTTAACAATATAATGTAACATTGTTATCGAAATCTAGATCTGACCATGTGTGGACGAGATTTAAAGCAAGTTCGCAAGGGTTGCCCTCAGCACATTATCTGTATATTGTTGATATTATTTTGCAATAATAATATGATGTATACAAATCGAGCCCTTATAATTTGCACTTATATCCATTATAAGTAATTTTATATGCCGTTTTAGGAGTGTAAATAAGTTATTGTAATCTTTCCCTCACTGTAAATTTAGGCATAACAATTTTGGAACCGTAATAAATTAAAAAAAAAATCAATTAAACTGAAGCTGTCCAAAATATTACGATTTTAAAAATATAAAATGGCAACATTACTGAAAAGATAAAAAACTCTTTGAAAACGTTAGTCAGCCCTGTAACCTCGCGTAAATCACTGTGATGGGAGTACAATCGCACAAGACGCTATTGTGGCCCATTCAAGCGATGATTTAGTGACTGATACCGGTAGCTAGTCGGTAGTCGGTTTGTTAATGGCGAGTTTTATATTTAGAAGATACCCTCTGCTACCTATTATATGAAAAAGATGTACATTTTGATATATAATACTATAGACGTTAATTTAGATAATCATTAGTAATTATTATCATGTACCATATATGCATCTTTTACATCCCTAAAAGCAGATGTGCACGCTTGGCACACACTTTTTAATTTTGCACACTCTTTTAGTCCCTTCCTCATATGAGGTTCATCTAATGAAACGAAACGCTGTTTCGAAGTGTGCCTGTAGAAAAGTCAGGTACAACTCCTGGCCACAAGTCATGTTAACACTGTCCGACCGGCACACGGTCCCTAGATATCGTAATTACAACTAGCACATATTAGGTACTTGGGCATCGACACGGCTTAAGGAATATATATTATATGATTGTTTTATAGAATAAGAACTAATTATTATTTTATTCTGCTTATAGTTTTTTTTTACTATATTGATTAGTTTTTGACAGCGGCTTCATCTGATATCTTTTCATTCCGATTTCAATTATAATCCTTTTATTATCACTTAAAGTTTATATAAAGATTTAATGTTTGAAAATTTCTATAAATGTCATGTTAAACATATTAAAATTTTAATTAAATAAAGAATGAAAAATAAACCAATACGGGTAGGGAATTGAACCCACGATCTCATGGAAATCATCCCGTCGCTTTGCATAATTGCAATACGGTTTAGTTTATTTTTCATTCTATATTTATTTCAAGTCATATATTTTAATCTTATGATCATTGAAGAACAAACCATTTTTTCTAGAAAAACAAGTGCATTTTACATTCTTGGACTAGGATAACGTATACCTATACTCCCATACCATTTTCATTTAAATATTGAATAGTAATTTAAGGCCCACTTTTTTTTTATTTTTTCCATGAACATGAGAAAGTTTTTAGGAGTGAAATGAATTCTATATGTTAACCGAGGTAATAATCTAACACCTATACGGTATAATTCATTAAAATCCGCCCAAACAAACAAACGAAAACGAACTAATGTAAACTATTGTACTTTATAATGTAGTAGATAAGGAGCATTTTGAATACTTACCTACAATCATTTTTGCCTTGTTACTCTTCTTCATATTTATAGAAGTTCAAAGAATTATTATATGCACAGAGAATAGGGGAGCTATAGGCAGGCCTATTAGTGACAAATTAAAAAATAGAAAAGATGAGACAACAATACATATCTTTGTCTAATTACACATACAAGGATGGGAGACAGAGAGGTAGCCTCAGTTGCGTTCTCTTTGTTTTTGATAGACACATTTTGGGCTGGCCTTACTCTTTGCATATTAACGTTATGTAGAAGTCACTACTACCAATAAACAAACTATTCATTATGTTAGAATGACAGTTGTCTAGATGAAAAAAATGGGCAAGTAGTCATAATTATATGGTTAGTGTTAATTATTTTTATTTATTATAATACATCACATAAGCTGGTTTGCCTCGTTACTTATGTTGTAGTCTCATAATATAATTGACTTGCGATTAGAGGTAATGTGTTAAAACGACATATTTTGACAGATGCTAAATATTATCAATGGTCACGGGTGGCGGGAAATTATTACAGATAATATTGACTTTGCTCGGCTGCGCTCAAAGTGTCGTTATTATAAAGTACAGATGACAACACTGAATTTATTTAAATAAACGAGACATAAATAAAATGCATAAATAACATCTAGCAACAAAATATTTCACTTATGATCTTAGAAAATTTTTTTATTCAACTAAGTTTTATATGGAGTTAAAATGTCGAATTAACAAAGTGATAACTATGTAGTATTAGTTTCTTCTTCCTATTTTGTTGGTGGCTGTACAAAGTGACACTAAATTACGATGAGTGTTTATTTTCTTTTGTTGTGTTAAGACCACGCTTTAAATTCTCTAATACGGTATAATATATTTAAGTTGTTTATATTCAACAAAACACAACATATGTGTGTTTTTATGAACTAGCTACTAATAGCTAGTTTGTTTTAATTGGTTGGTTGACTGGTTGGTTTCTTTTCGATGAAATATTTGAAATACTTTTACAAATGAGTTCCAAAAATAGTGAAACATGTTTCTCTTTAATTTTATCTAAAAGTTTATTTTTTACAAAAAAGGAATAAAATGATTGTAATTTTTTTACGTTATTAATTTACACCTGTGCCTACATATAAATAAAACGTGACCACTTACTTTAGAACAGATAAAAGTACCTACATAATATATATTGACTTAAGGAAAGAAACCTCTCTAATAATAAATGTTTAAGTACTTAAACTTTTTGACTATTCATTTTGTTACCTACGTATAAAATTATTGAAGTGATTGATAACCGACTGCAAAAACAATAAATTAAAACACATTTAAAAAAAAATAAACTACTTGATCGTTTTAAAATGAAACTACAGCTTACGACTTGAAACATTTTAAATTAAAATCTTTTGCGTTACAAATTTGATATTATGATTTGATTGTAAATGAAACAGTAAGCTCTTTGTAATCGTATTTATTTGGTCACACGACATCAAATACTAATGAAATGGTCTGTGTTGTCTGTATACTGAAATAATGTTTTTATCCTTTCATCTGTGTTTAGTGACTCGAGATGAAATATATAAACGATAAATTATTCTAAACATGGGGTTGAGTTAAAAAGGGTAAAACGATATTTTTATTATTACATTAAAAAGATACTGTCATAATTTCGGTCGAGTATTTTTAAAATAATAACGCCTAAATATATTATCCGGTTTAAAATTACAAGAAAAAATAAAAATGCGTTCTTTTATAATTATTTGTAATCTTATAAAATTTGTAATAGTAGGTAAATATTATTATTGACTCACCAAAACTGAAAACATGTCTTACCTAAAAAGAAAACAGAATTAAATAATAAACAATAAAAATAAGATTTCCAAATACAAAACCAATATAAATAAGCTTCACTAAGTTATAAGAAATAAGTAGAATGCACCTTTTACAAACATATCTTTAAATGTTTGTCCAGTTTACAATTCATAAAGAAGTTAAGACCAATATTCCAGTCGCCCAAATGTAAATAAATGAAGACGAATAGGTGTATCGGATTTCCCTAATGCGTCCGTCGCCCGGTCAGTGATCTCACTCTCCTTCTAAATCTATCAAGATTAGTTTACATCTCCTAGGGATAATGTACGAGATTTATTCTACAACTTCGGAGTAAATGAAATCTCCAATTTAAAGCGATTTTAACTTTTCTATAAATTGAATAAAAATAAATACGAAGTAAATATACCTATCTAACAAAAAAAATATATTTTGTTATTTTCCCTAACCTCAAAAGCTACAATCATGGGAAATCTCGCTTAGCTGGTTGTTTTCATCAATAAGTCCTAAAACAAGAACTAAAAATAAGTATTCTTCATTTGAGATTAACGTCAAAGCTCCCGCTGTCAAATTGGCAGTAAGAGTCTTACTGATCATTCGACGGTTCCGACCCCATTGTTTATATGGGATTATGAATTAATGATTCTACATCACATCACTGATCACATTATGTCCGTTCCATATCAATTACAAGTTTTTTATAATCTGATATATGATTCATATTACAGGTAGGTATCTTATTCCATTAACGGTACCCACTATACAAATATACTTTCTTAATGAGATAAATTGTTAAATGGTATTTATTTGGTAGAGCGACGGGACGGATACCTAGAGGGCGTCGGTTCAAATCCCTGCCCTTGTTAGTTTATTTTTAATTGTCATCTTATATTTATTTAATTTTAAATAAGCTTAACATGGCTATACATGTTTAAAAAAAAATTAAACATATATTGTTATATTTCAACAATTTCAGTGTACAGATTCAGAATTTCTATTATACAAATGTATCTTACATCTGAAGATATTTTATTAGAAAATGGTAGCTTATTATAACTTAAGGTCTTACAAGGAAATTGAAAACAGTTTCTTCGTGCGTTTTTCTAAGATGGCGTCGGCTTAGTGGGGGACGAAGTTCCGACGAATTCAATTTAGATCATTCTTCTATGGCATTATCCCGATTGAAGGTCCCCCTCAGAAATTGGATTGTATTTTGCATAAAATGAAAATCGAATCGAAACTAACGAAATAACCAAGAAAGGTTCTGATAAATGTCACTGAGGTCCGATGTCCGGGGCAAGGGTAAACTGTTAAATATGAAAAAAGTTCCACATTGTTAGGAACATTGTTCAATTTACTGTTCTGTTTTTGGGATTTTGTGAAGAGTAAACAAATTTAAGTTACGTAAAAGTTAAATAAAATTACGAACATTTTCACTGATTTTTAACAGTTTTTTCTTTTAAGACTGTTGATAAATAGGATGAAATTCAACATTAAAAAATAAGCAATTTGTTGTTGTCATTCATTTCACATAAAATAAGAAGCAACATTTTTGACAAACAACAATAACATTTAATATAAACAATGAGTTGGATAACTTATAAATAACAAAAGCCTGTTGTTCTAAAAACAGAAAGATCATTGGCTGTGTATTTTTCCTTAGAAGAAACCATTACCCGTGTTATCATAATAATATTGACTTATAAAAAATATTCGGCACAAAATATTCGGCTTGTAACCCTACAAGCGCTGGATGTAAATTGCAAAATAACATATCCAATGGGCCGCAAATACCGATACCGTAGAACACGTGTTGGCTATAACATGCATTGATATAAACATTTTGGTGATAAACGATTGATAAATTGGGCTAAAAACACTAAAGTGACAAAGTGATGTAAATATTAATTTAACGCCTTTGCTCATTAACTTTAGATGAAAGTAGGGTACGCTTAGTGAATACGCTTTTATATATAATTGTATTACTCAGTAATGACGAGGTTCATCGGGCCGCGGGCTGCTCGGGAATTAGGAAGTCTTGGCCTCGTGCCGTGTTATAAAATTGAAAACAAAAGCCTTATAATTTCTTTTGAAGAATTTGAAAATTATAGAATAAAGCGTTGCCTGGAAATTGTACAAGTGGAATAAATAATATTCTGATAATACCATGAAGGTCTTAATTATGTTAATATAAAATCATTTGAGATGAAAGAAAACGAAGATATATATATTTAATTTCTTGTTATGATTGTACTTTATTTAATAAAATGAAATGAATAGCTTTTTGAAAAAGGCTATTAATTTCTAGAAAATGTTAGATGAATATATAATTGACCGTGTAAGATAAACACCGTGTGTGTTTATAAAGATAGCGTGCAAGATAGAAAGGTAAATTTTTATGTTAATATTTTCGAAGGGTTACGAGGCACTCTACATGCAAGTAATGACCTGTGAAAGATATAGGTCTGCGAAGGATCAAAATAAATGAAAATGCACTCGCTTCAATGACTTTAAAAACAACTTTATTTTATATGAGGTGTGGTTTATTTTATATAATGTAACGAACTAATTAAATAATGTGTAATATTGTTACAAAATGCTATAAAGCAATCTTCAGACAATGAGGAAATTCTATTATTTTGTTTTCATAATATGTGAACATCATTAATTTTGATATTTAAAATAATAGGTAGTTTAGGGTTACTATTAAAGGTAAGTAAATTGCTCTATAGATATATTGTACCAAATCACTTTACTAAGACAAACATACATTTGTACAAAAGTACACAAATTTAAATTAAAAGAACCCTCGTCTTCGCGTCGGCATTTAACTAAGTCCGTTTGAGCAAAACGTATAAAGTAAATTTTCAACAAATTAAATAGTCTTAAAAATTCATGAAATAATATAACCTTTTTTAAAACATTTACGTACCTACCTTTAACCTTTTTTAAAAAATGTACATACATACGGAATCAATTAAGCTTTAAGGATTTTCTTAATTAAAAAAAAAACATTCGCCTTACTAACGACTCCATTTTATAATATAAACATTCTATTTTTAATCTAAGATTCTATTTCAAGTTCAATCATAAATTTCTTACCATTAAAGTCAAACCTTTAAATTTTGAATAACATTAAATTAAATATCTGAATGCACAATACTTCCTTTTATCTTAAAAATAAACAAAGCTTAATTAAGGCCGTGATCACAGTAATCAGGTGTTGTTGCAGCGTGTATCAACCAGCACCTGCGATAAAGAGCTTTAATTACGGACGCTTCGTTAGCGAGGATAACGACAAAGATTGCACTAGTTCTGACATAGAATAAAATATAGAGGGTACTCTTTACTTACATAGAAACAGAAATATGACAACAGTATACATATTGAGTAGTATGTTGTAGCTTATACGAAAGTAAAGTACAATATATTTAGACTTTTCTTATCGAATCTCTAATAATCAAATATATTTTTTTATGTAATTAATATTTGAAATTGCTTCATTTTTGCACAACCGCGCCGTTTTCCTATTAAGATATAATAAAATTTTAAATAATTAATCGAGATCATTAGTGACACGGTAATTCAATTGGCAGTGCGAAGAGTCGGTATCTCAGAGGCCGCAGGTTCGAGTTCTGCCTGTATCGATTTTTTTTTTCGTCGTTTATATATTTATTTATTTTAATATAATAAGCTTAACAGATCTATACAACAATTAGCATATCGATTTAAAGAAAATTATAAATATTTGTTTTCTTTTGAAATAACAACTTTCTAGCTATTTGTCTTTTATCATCTTTGATAATCCCGGTCTCTTCCTAATAATTAGTAAGAAAACTTAAACACTATTCCAAATAGGACAAACACAGCAACAAAATTATTTAAACAAAGTATTTGTGCTTATTTTGTGTACACTAAGAACGATTTAACAGAAACAAACACACAAGTAACTTTGGTGTTGCTACCAGTACATTGTTACTTAACCTATATCTTTATTAAATGTGTTTTATCTCTGTTTATTTCTTAATGACAGGTGAGAAAACAATATTTATCAGTATTGCAAATGAGCATCAATAATTTTTCACATTTCCCAGTTACTTTAATTAAAATATATGTTCATGAATTATTTAATGTATCTATAATAATATGTATAGTAATATAAGGTTAAAGCTGTTTTACTTATTCAGCATTCTAAACTATACAAATATATGCAAAAAAGGATAATTTAATTTTACTATTATTATTATTATACTATTATACAATATCAAAGTAATAGGTAAAGTCCTAATATTCATGATCTTCAAATTTGCATTTGTTTTAAATATTCAAAATAATGCAAAATATGCTATAATGTTATGTAAAAAACTAAAAAGTTCGAATTTACTAGAATCAATCGGATTATCTATGCTCTGAAACTTAAAAAAAAATGTAATAAAAGTTAAATTTATTTATTTTTATGTAAACAACCAAAGCAAAATAATATAAGATATGCAAAGCACATTTGAAGCAACATTATCCGCAGATGGCGCTAGAGATGCGAACAAACGATGCAATTGCTAGGATATTAGGGTGTTTAGATAAAACTAAATAGTTGCGCTACCAAACTTGACAAAAAGGCTAATCCGCATTAGTTGGGCGCCTTTTTTATCTGTTTCGGTCAGTTGTTTGCTATTGGATTTTATTTGAAAATAGGAAAACTGAACATTATTTTCGCTCAAATGGTCGATTTAGTGATACGGTATATGTTGAAACAAATCCAATGCTAGTATTTTGATTATTTTGTTAATATTTTGATCCTAAGCGAAAACTTTTAAAAAGTTGCCTCGCTAATAAGGGGATAAAGAAGGTGTAAAAAGGGGGGACATCTGAGGGGGCGACAAAGGCAATTAAAGACGTTTATCTCTTGCAGGTGCTGAGCGCTAATTCCTAAGAGATATGGCACCGCTCCAGTGGGACTAAAAAACTTGTTCAAGAATTCTGAAAAATGTATAAAAACGAATTAAACATTTTTGCAAGTTTAGTCTAGCGCTTGAATATCAAGTTTTATGAACATATGCATTCCACTACGGGATATTATAGAATAAATTTAAATAAATATAATTTATTTTAAATGATGTTAAAAAGGACTAACAATGTAATGTCAATTTCTCTTAATAATAAATAAACAATCTTTTTACTTTTTGTATATCAGAAAGAATCTTCAATATTAATCTATTTTCAGGCAATATGAATCTCGAAGATATTAATAATATACTGATTTAAATAACAATAGTCTGAAAGGTTTACTCTGCGAGTGTGAGATTGGAGGGAGCATGTATGGAGCCGGTCTAACTGATTTTCAATATCAATAAGTTTGAAACACACTGAATATTATACTTTTATACTAGGTAATGCTAAAAATAATTTTATATTAAATAAAAAATAGGTTAGACGACAACCAATAGCCATATACGACAGAGCAGTTTTTGAAAAATCCGGTAAAAACATTTCAATTACTAAATACAATTTCAGTACAATTTTAGTAGCTACTTAGTTAATATTATAAAAATGATAAATATATTATTAAAATAAACATTTCTTCTTATCGGTGTGTTTCCACACGCATCGCAAGCACGTATCAAGTGACGTTATTTATATTCAAATTCATTTGCACTCTCCGCGCGCTCTGAAGATTGCTTTTTGATGACTCTAATTATATTCCTACATCATTTTAATTGTTTTAGCGGGAATCTTTCATTTAATTTTCCGTTTTATTATCATCATACGATAAATAAATTACTTACCTTTCATCTTATAAGATTTCTTTGTGGTTTTTCATCTTTACATTGGCGACAATAGCCCGAATATGAATATAAAAAACTCATACGAGAAATCTGCAAAATTATAAACAGAATACAAACTTTATTCTTCCACATATTCTCTTAAGGTACATTGAGGACGTTATGTATGAAAAGATAACCACACAAAGACAGGTAAAACTCGAGTTTACGACTCACAACAAACTTCGAATTGTATTGTTTCGAAGTCTGAACTTCAGAACATTCCTACTCTACGGCTGTAAAATTTTATGTTCATATCCATGTTTTAGGAAGCTGGGAGTTTTGTTTTAGATGAAGTTTCTGTGCAGAAAGCTAGATATTTTAGACTGATTGTACCAATTCGTGCATACAGTGAGACGTGCAAAGTTCAGAATTCAGAATCATACAGCAGTTTGAATACTTAATTATATGAACAATAAACCTGCTATCTATTATTAAAGTACATAAATTATCAATACAAACCAAAATACATTTGACGATGTTAAATATTCTTGTTATTTTCATTGATATTGTTATAAAATCTGAGGTAAAACCCTAATGTAACCGAGTTCATAATGAAGTCCTTCAAAACAAAGCATAATATTTACGATCCGGTAAACAAAGGCGAGACTGATAAATGATCTAGGAACCCAATAGAATAGGATTCTATCGATGATAAATGCTTGTATGAACTCTAGACTGCGTCGGGAATTGCAGGAATGAATGGATGAATGGAAAGACCTAACGACGTGTCGGTCACAGTTGACCACTTGGTCTGCTACTATTATCTATTTAGTTAGGTTTTAAAACATTACAAGCGTTTGCACGCACGGTTTCACTTACCTAACACATATTTATCAACTTGACTAGGGTTACCTATAACATCTTGGCAGTGACGTGAAATTATCTTCATGAAATGCCGTGAAAATGAATGGTTAGTATGACTCCAACCGAAACACTTTTCAAATTACTTTTAAAAGACATTTAGTTTTGATTCGGTTGATTTTATATAAACATAACCTTAAAATAATCTAATTGCTTATTAATATCATACTTTCTGAACACTCCATGAATATAAATCCATTTAAACTCAGAAGACTTAAAGGCGAATTATAACACTTTTCGTTCACAACAATAACGGAAATTGATATACTAAAACAAAAGGTTTCGAGTGTTGTTTGTGAACTTAATTACCAGTGATATTCTGGTGCGTAAGTTCAAACGTGTTAAGACAAATGTCTAGGGAGGTGTCGGAGTAATTGCCTCATGCTTTATTCATCGTGCGATACATCCTTCGAGCGCGTGATGATCCTACTTCAAACTTAGACTAAAAGTCATAAAGAGCTTTATTTTAAACTATGAATTTCAAGTAAAATTTCATTAACTCTAAAATTCTTGGCTGAAAAGCAGTTGTAATATAATTAACAGGTATTTTAATGACGACTCAGCCTTAAGTAGGTTTGTTTTTAAATTGAAAAGTTTCGTGTTTGATCTTTGGTCATATATTTTTTTATATAATTGTTGTTAATATCTATTTATTTATTTGGGTCTTTTCGGTAAATAAAATATCTTAAAAGGAGCTTTATGCATTATATCCCGCCAAATCGTACTGAAGCATCGTGGTGGGTTAACATAAATGGTATATATATAAAGAATTACTTTACAATCCCTAACAAGATAGAGGTTAGTAGGCTTCTCTTCTCTTACATGGTTTTATAATTTGTGATTATAAATATACTTTTAAAGGATTTAATTTTTCTTAAATTTCTTGCAGCTTTGTGTGCATTCATCATGGATGCCCACACACCCTATGCCCAGAAACTCAAGAATAGTTGAAGGTACATAAATAATTAACATTACTAAATGATAGACACATTCCTGTTGTTTTCATGTGAATAAGATTGCTTTAAGACTGTCAAAGTTTATATTGAAATTAATGTAAGAAAATACTCGACTTGAGACTAGAGTTGTTTTTGTTACTTTAATAACAAAATGTATGAACATTTCAACAAAACGTTTAAATGTTTATTGAAATATTGCATATTACAATTCACAAGAACCATTTAGTTACCACAGTGTTTTGACACGTCCGTTCTCTTAAATAATCCTTCAAATAAATCAACTTTCAAAGAGTTATATCTACATTAACTTCCTACGCACCTAGTACTAAATATGTAAATAATTACAATTATGAAATATTTCACTTCAATATAACTTATAATAGCTACTTTACTTAAGTAAAAAAAAGAAGATGAAAGAAGGATGGAACTAATAACAATTGACATTTAAATAATAATGCTACATTTTCGTAATTTCAATATTATACCTTTATTGAAAACACTGACCTACGTCCATATTTATCTTGTTTGTTTTTTATTGTAGGTCTCTGATTTGATTCAATTTGCTTTCGAATTGAGAAACATAACCGATTGCGTAACGCTAACGATATTACAATACAAACACAATTAATGTATGACTGTAAGCAGTAATTGGTTTAACATACGAACATATAGGAGTACTAATTTAAATATTTACATGACTTTCATCAATTTGCTCTATGCTTAGAACTTTCTTATACACGAATATTTGTCTTTAATAATAATAATAATAATAATAATATCGGGACAAATTACACACATTGATCTAACCCCTAAGTAAGCAAATTATTTGCTTGTGTTAAGGGTGTTAGACAACGATACTAATACATAGAAATACACATATAAATACTGAGAATATATTTAATAAACGACCAAACAAAGAAACACGGACATCTATGCTCATCACATAAATGCCTGTGCTCTGCCGGGAATCGAACCCGAGCCCCGTTGTGCCGTGACACGTTAGGCGTCTGCGCTAACCACTCGACCACTCTTTTAACTGTCTTAAAAGCTTAAACTATGGGTACCTGCTCCATATCTTGTATAAAATATGGCGACGTAAAAAACGATAAGAGAATTTATCTCCTTAATTACCGCAAGACCCACTTTTGGATCTCATAAACTCATACCTTTATATAGTAGCTCAGACATTTTACTTTAAATTATATTAACTAACTTTGGCGATAGGGAAGTTGGTTTCTATACTAAAACGAATACTATATAAATTTATCGACGACGAAAGGACTCAAGTCTGTAACTCCTAAGACATCGTTCCGCTGCTCTATCCATAGAACTTTCGTGTTACTCACCTGGATGAATGTATCATTATATATAATACAGGATAAATTATACACATTGATCTAACCCCTTAGTAAGCAAATTATTAAAGAAGGAAAGTGAAAGAAATTGGTATTCCAGTTCTTTCACTTGACGTACGAAACTCAACTATAACAACTACTTTAGGCCTCTCGTCTTTCCAAGAGTGATACCACTTCGGTTCAGACAGGACTTTAAAAATAACTATAGACCTAAAAAACTACACAACTTAAAAAAAAAGAAAACAAAGAAACAAATGCTAAATGAACACACGCACAACTAAACAGCAGTTTTTTTTTAAAAGAAAGCGTATGTAACATTACTCTATTTACATAATGGCATAATCTGCGGAACCAATAACATATCTACCATAGCACGAATTGTTCATCCATGAAATTTACCAAAAACATGTTAATTTTGTGGGGCACCGACAACACCATAAACCGCCCCGTCCCAGACTTATTGTCCATGAAAATGGACGCCTCAGGCCATCATTTAGATTAGAATTAAATGGGACCCAAAATCTCATTAGATTTATCGCAATGGATATATATATTTTAAGTTATCTAAAGATATAAGATACCCTAAAATATTCTTTAATTATAATATTTCCATCATATTTTATTATTTATAATTTTTTAATAAGACATCACTATCAGATAGTAGGTAATAATATTGTTAACTATAATATTGATGCAATATTAGATATGTTTCGGTACCTTTTTAATATACCAATACAATTCTACCTATGATATAAGCAATATGTAGGTACTTAAAATTACTTAATGAAGTAATTTTAAGCACATATTGTATCATATTATATCATAAGTATCAGATAAGTATTTCAAAATACCCAATACAAAATTACAAAAATCTCCAAAAAAATATGTACTTTTTACTTATTTCGTTTAGTTTTTTCCCTTGCGGATTCTGATTGCAAGGGGTTCATAACGAAAATATTACGACTAACTCCCAACCCTCCACAACCCCTACTCCCCCTATCCCTAGTGGCAACATTGTTAATATGACGAAGATTTGTCGTGTATATATTTAATATTTACTGTTCAATATTGGAAAACCTATTAATTTTATTAAATTAAATTATGGATATATCACTCATATCATATGTTTTAACCAACAAGATTCCGTACTATTTTGTACATCATAAAGTAGTAATTAATTAGAAAATATGACTGCGGCTATATTCCTATATTTATATAACTTCAATAACACAATTAATTAGTTAATTATTATTATTTATATATTATTATATCATTTATTTCATATTTCAAAAACTAAATTAGTAAAAAAGATATCGTTTTTATTTTATTCCAGAGACTTCCAATACAGTTTTAAACCTTCCTAATTAAGTTATATTGAACCATATACACTTTAAGATTTAATTAATTAGCTAATATGCAATGGGGCAGATAATTTAGAAGGCAAATGGCGTCCCTTCCACGCCATAAATCGCCATGTAAGTGAACGCCCAATTTGAGAGATCGAATTATCTCTGTCCCATGGGACACTGGCTTCTTATATATTCCGTACCATGACTCCGATTTGCGAGGCTCGTAGTTTTTAAGCGCACGATTTATATCGTTTATTAGCCTGCCTCGTTATTAAGGGAATTGGTTTATATAAATCCTTTTTCAAATATAATACACAATTATTTAAATTACCAAATATCAAACAGAATAAAAGGAATAATATATACAAAATACCTTAATTTGATTTAAACAAAGAACTTCATTGTTTATATTATTGAACTACTAAATAATATGCGGTCATGTACAACACAATGTAGGTCAAGTTTTAAACGATTTAGTGACCACAATATTTTAAGTACAAATCATATTCGATAAATTTCCAATTGCCTATAAATCCAAAACACAAGTTGGAATAACGCAATCAAATATCCCCAAACGGATTCAAATTAAATAAACGTGTATTGTATGAAAAACTCAGCGGCTAGGCGCTTCGTAATTCCATTGTCAAATCCAATATGATTGTTTTGGGTTGTCACCTCAAACAAATATTGATGACAAATTAATATTAGCCGCTGTAATACTGATAAATGTTCATGATATATTATATATTGATATATCTCCTTTATTGTTTTAGCGAAAGCAGTTTTAATGTAATCGGATTCTAATAATGAACAATAAATAGAAAATGATATAAAGGTTTAATTATTGAATACATTGTGCAATGTGAACAATTTTATCTCATGCATGGTTCCGATATTCAACATTTGAATACCATACATATCAAAACAATTGTTTCGAAGGCACACGTTTTCATGCATATGCAAAAACTCTGGCGCAATTGTACCGGCAGAGGTAAACGATGAACGTCAATGGATGGTTTTACGTTTTTATTCGCAACACTGAGCTGGTTTTTAGACTGGAATGTTATACGAATCACACTGTACTCGAAAAAATAATATTTTTTAACATTTTTAACATTGACACTTTTTAAAATAATGTTATTTCAAACATTGAAGTTCTATATATTGTAATGTTATAGTCAATAAAAACATACATATCGGATTTCTTTATTTCTTTGTTACGAATATATGCACTAGCGTCCCAGTCAGGCAAAATTTTCGGCTTAGCATATATTTGTTCATAAAAACGTGATAATAGTTAATATAATAAAACAAATAATAAATCATACATGAAATATGTGTACATTATAAATATGAAACATGAAAATATTTACACCACAAAAGGCTGAATACGGCGGCATTTAAAATTATAAATCAGCAGGGACACGTGGTAATTTATGACAAATAAACATAATTCGGTGTTTTTTTCTTCATTGTAATTCGTTATGTAGTAATACATTTTTCCATGGAAGTTGAAACTGCCTCTTTGAGTCACCTCCTAACCCTTTTTTAATACGAATGCCAAGAACATAAGTCTCATACAAAGCATATAGAAACCTCCTTAAAAGCTAAGTTAATGTGTCAGTTATCCGAACAATAAAAGGCGATTGTCTCGGTTACGTCTGGCGATTAAACTCATTTATGTTTATTGACTCAATAAAACTTGAGCCTGATAAACGCTGAGTAAAGATTATCTATATAATAAAATTTTAATGTCATCGTGGGTATCAACTTTGAAATTTAAGTTCATTTTTTAAATGTTAATAGGAATATCAATGTAAACTAAACATATAAACTAGAAATAAACGAACGGATAGGACATAAAAGATTATTGTTATTACATGATTATATTATTAAATTTACATAACAGATAGTCCAAATTATTTAAAAGAATTTTCAGTAAAATTGTATCGTAAATTCGAACAAGTATTTTAATCTATACTAATGTAGAAGAATATCGATATTTACTAAAAGCAATTTCGTTCGTGTCTACAAATAACAGAATAAAACGAAGTTTTTAAAAACAACCTACACTATACACTACCTTTGACGTTATCAACTATTTACTTCGAGATCGGGAAAAGGCTGGCCAAAACAAATTTCCGCGGGGCCTTAACGACCCGGACCGTCATTTAATCAGGCTCAAGTGTTGATGGGGAGCCGCAACATATCGAAATCTATCATCAAATAATAGACATCCGTCCCGCTCTTACAAGAACACATTTTGCAGAAAGGAAAGGATAGAGGACTTGTAATCTAAATCAGGAAATAACTAGTTCCGAGAGGTCAGAACCGGACAGAGGCGGATTTTTCCGGATTTTAGTAGCGGGTAAAGTGGGGTAGGGTTAAGATGCTCTCGTCAAAGAGCGCTATTTAAGGTAATGTAGCGGAAAAGTTATTCTACCCGGCGCTAAGTTAAGTGAAACTCTTATGGACTTAGTGGTTTCAAGTGCTGACATAAAATGTTCGAGCATCGGTAACAATGAACATTTAAGATTTAAAAATCAATTATTAAAAAATATACAATTATTATAAAAATATATCCATAATATGTAATTTAATTAAAAATTCGACTTTTATGACAACAAAATTATAATAAAACAAGAACCATTGAAAGCTAAATTTACATTACATACTATTACATACAATTTACAATACATTTTACATTACATATTACATAAAAAGCTTAATTTATATTAAACTTTCTATACTTTAAAAATCTAAAAACGACTAGATAGGTCTAAAAATTGCGCAAATGCTTAGTGCTACTAGGTCGAGAGGTAACACGAATACGGCTTTTTAATTTACCGTTAATAAAAGTATTGAAATGAATTTTAATTACACGAGCGGTTTTCGTAAATCATTGCTTAATTAATTATATTAACAAATATATTTTATAAAATAAACAATTATCCCCAGATCCTGATTAAAACTAAAAGCATTTCGGTGCAATAATAATAGGTGTTTAATAAAAACTTTTAGTATTCAAATATATTTTGTTAATATCTTGATTTAAAAAATAAAACTAATTTGTAGTATAACTTGTACTAATAGGCAGGCAGGGTTTTATGAAAACCCTAGTTAGGATACAAAGGCTGAATAACTACAAAAACACAAATAAAGTTCCAAGTTACCGAAATAAAGCAGGAACTTCAAACATTAAAGCACACACGCTACATGAACAGGTAAACAAGAAAAACTTACCCTCATTTATAAAGTTTAGATATTAAAAAGACCACACTATAGAACTCTTCATATAAAACTGGGTTGAGAGCTCTTCTGAATCCAGCTTGTTAGACTACACACGGCCTAATAAGATCTATTTCACAGGTTGTTTACTTTATATTTGAATAAAGATTCAGTAAGACAGTGGTATTACTAATCAAAATATAGGGATATCAAAGACAAACATGATAATATTAAACAAATTAGGCACCCGTAGCGTTGGGTCATTGTGTAACAAACAGCTGATGCTTGCTATTATGTAAACTTGCTAATAAGTAAACATGAACACACGTGTCACGTCACTCAATTACCGGACACAAACATACATTCAATCTCGTACCTCGTTAATTGTTTAACACTGACAAATGATAACAACTGTGTCCTAAAAGGTGTATAGATTACAGTCAATTGACTAATGTCGCGTTTACAGTTATGCCGACAAATATCATGTTTTCGGTTTATATTGCTACAAAACATAATACCAATGATAGCAACGAATAGAAGTTTAACTTCTTGAAAAAAAAAACAAACACTGTAGTTTAAAATAAAATACTATCTTCTTTTCTTCACACAAAGTTAAAGACATCGGATGGAGAGTCAGTAGGTATATTTTTTTCGTATATATTAACATATTTAAACATGATAATACGTGGTAGTATATACTCAACAAAAACTTGTGATAATATTTCAGAAAATAAATTATATTATTTCAATTTTGCCCGTATTTGTAGTTACCAATGACTCTTTACGTATTTCAATAAAGTTTATTTTATTTGGATCTTTGTTACAAATATTTTAAAAGTCATATACCACCATAATGTGTGTAAAGTCTCGACGCATACAATATTTGTATACTCAATTCGTCTAGGATATCCAGTGGTAGTTACTGAAGTGTACTTTTAGATAACTCCCCCGTGTCTGGAGGTAATATATACACAATGGCTTAAGCTCCGATGACCTAGCTTTTTTGGTCTATGAGAACAAGGAGCGACCACTGAAGTGTGCATTTTCAGGTCACAGAATAACTAATAATTATCTTATAATAACATAATTTTATAATATTATGTGTGTAATATGTAGATACATACACTATATCAAAGTAAGATAACAATTATTGAGATATTTAAAAATATTAAATAAGAAAAAACAATATTTTTAAACTATAAAAGTTGTTTAACTTACACTTTATTTCCATATACACACATACATGGTCTAGTGAAGCTTTGTCATTGTAGTGATACGATTTAATACTTATTTGTTTTGGAAAAGCGTTTCACATCTTCACATAATGCATGAATATTTAAAATTATATATTATATACAACAGAACATACACCAAAAAGAAAAAAATAGCAATATGTCTGTGCTCTTAAAGTAAGTCTGTACCATGTACTCATATTATTATTTACTCAAACCTAGAGACGCGTTTGTTTTTTCTGTCTGTCTGTTTGTTTAGGCTCTTACTCTAAAACGGCTAAAACGATATTAAAGGACTTTAGTTCTTGAGGATCTTCTGCTGGGGAGTAGTGAGCTTGCTCAATGGCTTGATTTATGTTTGTACAACGTCGATTATAGGTTGACATTAATAAGAATGAGGTATACAATAATAAATGTATATTATATAAATAATTTAAAAAGTGTTGTGGTTAGTAACCTTGACTGCTGGACGAAAGGTTATAGGTTTGATTCCCACGCGGGGAAATACAGGAAAATTCATTATGTGATCCACAGATTTTGTTCCGAGTCTGGCTGTACTTTGTATCCGTTATTTATATGTTTCTGAATCCCCTTGACATAGGGACAATATAACTAGTGCAGGAGTTGTGTTTTAAAAATAAAAAGATATATATTATTTAAAGAACCAACGCTTTTATAAAGTTAAACTTAACTATTGGTTCATTTAATTCGAGACTTATACATTACGCATTAAATGTACTGAAGATTCAAACAAACATTCCCATAAAATGTGCTATTTATATCTCTTTCTCAAAGTCGAGGACTGTGATTGTGTTTTATTGATACTAACAAATCATCAGACAAGCGTAAATAACTTGTATAATAAATATTTGATTATTATGTGATGACGTTGGAATAAAGAATACCTAATGATTTGTATTCTTTAGATATCTTTAATAAATATTAATATTTACAAAATAAAAGTGATTTAAAACTAACATCACTTAACAATATTCAAGCAGTTTTCTTAAACAAACAAATTTGTAAACGGATATCCTGCTGCAGCTAGTAGCCGGGTCGGAGTTCTCAGTGCTTGTATGGAATATTCTAATAATGCATAATATTTAGATTAAATGCTTACAATGTAAATAAGTATAACAAGTAGTATGTTTTTGATTATATGAAAACAAAACCAATTTAAGTTGGCCTTTCTTACTGTTTAATAAATAATGGATTAATTAAAATATTTTTCCTTTTTTTAAATTAAAGTATTTCTAAATTTTTTATTAACGTTTTACAATGTTAAGAAAAATATTATTCCTAATATTTGATATTAATAAAGTTTTATTAAATAAAAATCTCAAGTGTATCACGTGTTATATTAATAAACAGTTTAGAAACTAATCAAAATGGAATGAAGAAAGTTCGGTAGGTACACGTATTGTGGGGAAAAACTTTGAAACTATTTAAATTGATCCAAAACCTAACATACAATATGTTAGGTTTTGGATAATTTATCGTGGCCTAAAAATATCAATTATTGTTAAGGAAAACCGTTTTATTTTGAACTTTAAATATATTTGTATTGTTTTAATTTAACTTAAACAGTTTATTATTAATTAAGATTTTTTATGAAACTTAAAATGTATTTACAAGTTGTGTTTTCGATTTCTTGTACATTTTGTCGGTACTTTTCGCTCTCTTTTACCATAAAACAATGTTTTGACAGACGGGCGGAAAGAAAATTGAGCACAAATAAAATTAAAGTTTCTAGTGTTATATAAAAGAAAGTGTATAAATATATACATTATTATAAAACAATTACATTAAAAATATTCCATAATACTTTTTATAAGATGTTTAAAACATTTAACTTAAACAATGGTAATGATCGTGTTCCATTCCACTAAATTTAACATTCAAATAAATGCAAAGTGTAACATCATTGTTACTAAGAACCAACAATTCCAGATGATTTATTCCCTTAATGCCTTATTCTAGCTGTAGCAGTAAGGAGTTCTGGTTGTTATTTTGAAAATGTATTTAAGAAATACAAGTAACGTAGCGATTGTATTTTATAAACGTATATGAAACTTTGGCGAGATTTTCATAGTTAAGGATGCAAGTTGCAATATTCATAAGGGTTTGAAAAAAGACACCGTCGTGGCCATAAAATGCACCTGACGTCGCATCGTCGAGTTAGCGCCAACTTTCATATGTCTGGGGGAAGTTTTTTCTTAGCTACAATAACTTTTGTTACAGTTACTAGTTTAGATACCTGATTTTGAAAGGCATTTAAAAAATCTATAATTTATTATACATTAAATATTAATATTCTTATTCAATAACATATTACGAATAAAGAAGTTTAACTATGCTATTATTTCTCTACATATCATTATTGACTATACTATTCGCTAACTAGTTAGAGATTGTGGATGTTTATTTAATATTTAATAAACAGAGGTCAACCAATGAAACATAATGCGAGTACACGACAGCGGGCCGCGACATCTGTAGCGGTGATTTGTCCCTAGTGCAATAACGAGCTTAGCACGTAATGCTCATACGATTTTTAGGGTTAAATTAAAAAGCATTGTATATGTTTCTGTAATATTTTTACAGACAAATACCTATTTATATACCTATATATCTTTACACTTAATCATCACGAGTCGTCAAACCAGCCAAGTAACTAATAACTGCAAAATATTTGTTCACAGTCTGGAGCTTTGCCATTGCTTACAAAAGTTTTCTTTACTTATCAGATTGAAGTAATCAGATAGAACGTCACTTGTATTTGTCGTCTCCGTGTTACCTGACGTCATTTTATTGTATTCGCTACAATTACATATTATGTATGTACATATTAAATTGTTACGAAATTATTTCTGTTATTTCACACATTATATCTGTTTAGTAAATTATATAAGTGTCGCTTTCACATTGTTCTGATATTAAGACTGTCTAAAGCTTAGCAAGTACCGTAATTTCAAAGTCAAATTACGAAAAAATATGATATCGTTGAGCAAGCGCTTATCGGTTATTATACCGAGGGATGAAGAAATACATTATACGGTAAATATTTTATTACTTTGGATGGAAGAGGAAGAATTAAGGAATAAGGACGTATATTCCTCAACTTGACATATTTACTTTATGTCATTTCTTTTCTTATCGAAGTATTACTGTGGCTGTAGCCAATTTAGCAACCGTCATGTCGCCAGTGACAGCGATACGCCCAAACCGTGTCGCTCTGAACCCGCGACCCTGCTTGGGTGGGCTCATTTACCACACGAGATGCGGAGTACGATTATAATAAGGAAAAATAAAAAATATAATATATTTTCTGTTGCTTTTCATAAATATTTTGTCATAAAATCTATTTTCACTGAACGAATAAGGATATATATAGGAATAACAAGGAAGCAACTCCTCCCATATGACGCGGCATGTTCTAATAAAAATAGGGTGTAAGCACTAATACCGTTGAAAGCATCAACAAAATGAAATCTACTTGAAACTAAAACGTATGCAAAATTCACACTTGAAAAATAGCAGCTCCATCCAATCTCGCGAGTTGCTATTTAGTTGAAATATGGGGTGCAACACGCGCTGTAAAATAATATTCGATATGACGGAAATGGGTGATAAAAGTAGGGAAGATACCGTCTACAATAGGGTTGCTTACCCTACAAGCCGCAAAATTGCTTTTGCATGTATATTTCGAATAATAAGTTATTTATTGTTATTATACCTTTCAATTAAACCCGTTTAAATCAAAGAGTATTTCTTTATAAAGAGTTTGTAAAGTAAGTTGATGAAAAAAATTGTCTGTTTTTGGTTTCTACGATAGTTGCTTTGTGTAACTCACGTGAAAGGAGTTGTGGCACATATATTAATACAAACTATAGATACATAACCACCTGTAAGATAATAATATTATTAGATTGATTAAGTAATGATTATGCATTTTTATATTTTATTATATAACTTTTTATCTTTTGCTTAAGGTCTTTGGTATACTGACCCGTCACTACGAAATGAGCTACAGTCTCTCTTGACGAATTTATTCGCAACAGTCCTGTTACAAATGAGCTTTTTAATGTTTTATATATATTTTGTATAATAACTATTAAATATAAAATGACGTTTTTATTTATATAAATTGATAAGTAAATTCGATGTCATAGTTTTCGCAGCCCTATTGTATTTTTATTCAGAATGCGGTAATTGAAATCTCGAATATAACCAATTCATTACGTGGGTACGTATATTTTGGTTAAAACTTTTAGGCTATTAATCATATTGTACCATAGATTTTTTTAAACAGTTTTAGTTTTAAAGAAACATTTTTAAAGAAACTCAGTGTTCTTGTTTTAAAGTTCTGTACTAGACTAGATGGTGAAAATCAAGCGATTGAGTTTCGCAAGTGCCAAGTTGTTGAAGACATTTATTAACTTGGCTCTTTGCCTAGTAACAAAGTAAAATTATAAGCTAGATTCTTTTTTTAAAAATGTAATAAAATGTATCTAACTAAATATATATATATATATATATATATATATATATATTGGATAATAAGAAAAACAGATCGCTTGTGGACCTCTAAAAATGTGTGAAGTTACAGACGTTCTACTTGTTGAGTTCATCAATATGTGATCGTGTTGGGAACTTACAGAATTTTATACAAAACAAACACACATAATTGTGTGTATATATGTATATGTACACACAATAATAACTTTTTTTTGGTTAAAGTTTACATTTACAAATAAATGTAAACTTTAACCAAAAAAAAGAAGAAAAATAAAAAACTTTCAACAAAAAATAAATATTTAATTACCTGACTTAAAAATGAATTGGATACAAAGGGATACACCAAAAACGAGGTATAAATGCTCTTCATTTGAACACAATTTAACAAATTTTAAAGTATTATACAACCGCTGCAATCGATTATACAGAGATGATAAAAAAATATTACCATCACTAATGTTGATATATTACAATGCCCGTAAAACATTGACAATTTATAAAGTCAACAAACATGACATTTTATAAAGTCAATCGGTAATGGTAAAAGGCAGATAAGTGCTTCTAAAGATGTTGAGATGCCTTCAATGACCATTTCAGTATCTTCCGAAAGCAGAAGCTTTGAGTGAAAAAGCTAGTTAGCGAGACTTATCCGCTTTACTAATACCGAACTATTCTCAATGTTATTTTGATGTCGTTAGCGAGCTCGATGTTAAGACAGCCATACTCAATATATTTAATACATTTGGTAATAATCCATTATTTTCTTCTTAGTACTTTTTCAATTCTGACACACATTTTCATCTATATTTTTTACCATTTCCACCTTTCCTTGGACTTTGAATTGGCACATGTCTCAACGGTACCATTGGCTCAACGGTATCACTCATTTTTCCCATTTCTATACTATATTTTCTCTCTAAGGCTTTTTAACATGTTTATACTTTGTCAATACTCTTTTAAACCCTAACCAGTCTGGTTTTCGGAAAAAATATACGTATCTGTTTGAAAATATCTATAAACATTTATATCCATGTTAAGCTATTTTAAATTTATATACATATAGAATGAAAAATGAACCAATACGGGCAGGGATTCGAACCCGCGACCTCTTGGAAACCATCCCGTTTCTCTTCCAATTGAATTACCGTGTCGCTGTCCCTCTCGGTGAATTAAGCATTCTATATGTGATCGTCTTTATCGGGACAGTGGTGCATGTGTTATGTAACTGTTTTAGTACTACTGGATTTCAGCAGAACTCTGTCGACTTTGACGTTCTCCTTGATATTCTAAGATGCAAGAACATTGAACATGCATACATGTTAATTGTGTCAGAAGTTCTACAATAACTCGGTTAGATTTTTACCATCGAAGTTGCTCACAGTGTGTTTACTTGGTCTCTCACTTCTCTAACTGGGCTCATCACATAGCTAGTATTCTAGGACGCATCCTCTCTCTGTTACTCTTTTCCATTTTACCATGCCGATACCTATTACTTGGATACTACGGAAGAGCTCATTAATAAACCTGAGTAATTTTCGGACTAAGGAAATTCCGTCATTCGCAGAAATAGACCTGAAATCACTTCAATAGAAATGCTGACACTTTATGTCTTCTTATATATTTACAATCCCACCTTGCCAGGTTATTTGCGAGAACGCTTTTCTTTTGTATAGGATTCTGAATCTTCTTGTAGGCTGCAAGTGCAATCCTTAAATTGACTTTAAGTAAGATAAACTCTTATATGTGTCAAGGAGTCTCAGTGTGTCAAGGAGTTAGATTGTGGTACAAAATTAATAGGAAAATAATAGAATACTATCTTTACAGAGATAACTATTTATAATATGTAAGTTTATACATACATATATATTAAGTTTTGTTTACATTATTTTCCTTAAAAATGTTGACACAAATTGTTATAGGTTTTTTTTTTGTATACTGCCAGGATTTTTCTTACCTACTTTAACAGTTCTACTGGAAGAAATTTTATTTTGAATTAAACAGTTCCATTGTACAAATCTATTTTATGGAAACTAGATTATAAGTAATCTGTGATTAGAAATATTAGAAATAGAATCTAAATTATAAATATTAAATAAATAACTTTTGAGTAACGTCTTCTAATATTCAAGAAAAGCTCTACTTTTTAGCACGTGTCAGAAAAACCCGTTACAGATTTTCCCGACGGTTTAACGTCCATCGCAGCGCCTTTATGGGAAGTTTTATTGGACAATATATCCACAGCGTAACCCCATGCAACCCCCTCTATAAAAAACACGTGTTATTGGACGGCTTTGGTACGATTTATGGCAAACGTGTCAAGTCAACCCTTTTTTAGAAAGTCTATAACTATTTAAGGTTTCTTTTTACCTACATAAATATAATTGTTTTTCATATTATTAAAATAAAAAATATGTAATTTACGAAACAACAAATAATTTACATAAAGTAAAAAATATTTGGTATTCTATGTTAATTATAAAGAGAAGTTAATCTTTACACAAAAATATTTTTTGACACTGTTGATGAAAATTAAATTGAAGCAAACAATAAAGTTGATTTATATTTTTACGTTGAAAGGGTAAGCCTTATCGTCACGTTAAAAATACATGAATTCTTTTCTCGTGTGACCATAAACAAAAGAGGTTAAATAAAAATTATAATTTATCTTCAACCCTTAGCTCGCAGACCAGACAAATAAACCACGATAAAGCAATGGGGCGGGAAACTATTTACAATAGGATCCCATAGTTTCATGGGCTGCTGCGCTCAGGATGGCCCCTGTAAATGGACCTTTTGCGGACCCGATGGATTTATTGGGGAAATGTTTACGATTTCTTTTATATAAACAACGTAAATTAATAGATATGTAATATACATTGATAGTCATGCATTATAAGTTTTGTTGTGATGTCTTGTAAACCAAGCAGAATTGTGTAATGAATTATGTAATTTATATAAATAAAAGTTCCGCAAAATGTTCCGCAGCATTTTTCTTTTACTTAAATTAGTACAATTAATCTGGCCCACGTTTATTTTTCTTTTAGTCTGTTTTGGACATCCCATTTTATTTAAAATAACCATTTCTATATAAGGTTTAAATAATTTTTAGTGCTAGGCTTATATGTAAGCCTTATTTCTGTCTGACAAATCGTAATATAAAAATATTACAAATATATCAAAGTAGTCGAACTCGTCAAGTCAAAGATAATTTAATAACGTACAACTCAACGATCGATCACGAGGTAACGTCGCGATCACATCAAACTCGTATCAAATTAGATTTATCCACGCGAACTTCATTATAATAAGGATTTCGTAAATATAAGGTAATACAGCTTGCAGGTACCGAAATTGGGCCATTATTTTACACAAAATTGCGAAACTTTTAAAATCTTATACATACTTCATGACTTAAGTTTGAAATATTTTAAAATGAATGTGCTGTGATAAATTCTATAAATTATATACAAAGTCAAAACCAAATGATTTACAATTGAATAGAATCAAATTAATCGCTTGATAAGAAGACTGTGCTTTCCTGGCACTTGAACAGCGACAGAATCGCGGGAAAGCTAGATTTTAATAACTTGACGTTTTGAGCAAGATACAAAATAAACCCTAACTGCAAAGCTAAAAGGTTTAATTTGATTCGGAAAGATAAGTTAATTCAAAACTGGGCTCTTCCTCTCCGGGGCTTACCATTAAATTCAATTGTTTTCCCACATAGAGACAAAGGAGTTAAGATGGTTGAGAAAAAGCAAAAAGAAATTTGATAACACTTGAAAAGGGTGAGTTGTTATTATTGTGGCTTAAAAAAAGGCGATAAATGTTTTATCATGACAAAAAACAAGGTGGTTCGTTTGAGGTCTTTATTCATTATAATGATTTTTGTTTATCCCTATTTTTTTTATATAAATATATTTTTTTTGTACAAGCTAAAACCCGCGGTTTCAATATCAAAGTACTGAATTCAAGTAAAAGTAACGCTGAAATTCGTAGTATTAACCGAGATTAATTTAAATGAAAGCTTTTTTTTGTCTGTGCGCGTTCAATTAATTTAACCTGTCTGTAACATCAGATTAATATAAAAAATACATTTTAGATAAAAGTATAAAACGTAGGCTTAACATTAATATATTTAATTTTACTCATTTAACTTATTTTTTAACCGCCGACCCAAAAAGAGAGGTGTTATAAGTTTGACCTGTGTATCTGTGTGTCTGTCTGTGGCATCAAAGCAGCTAAACTCGTGGACGAATTTAAATTCGGTTTTTTTAAATCGAAAGCCTGGTTCATCGAGATAGTTCCTGGCTATGTTTAATCAAAATAAAAGTAGGTATCTTCAAGATATGGAGTTTTTATTGGTGATGGTGAAAGGTTCTTATGCAATATTGATGGTCAAAAGCCAAACAAGTGAAATTAGTGTGTTCGTAGGTTCATTTAGTACAACGGAGAAAAAAGTTAAACAATTTTAAAAAGCATAAAAAAAAAATTGTAACTCCCCGATAGAAAAAGTCGTCATAAAGGATAAAAATAATATTATTATGTACTTATTGAAGTCGTTGCGTCGGCGGACCTCTAAGTAAAGGAAGAATTCAAAATACAAGACAATGAAACTACCAAATAACGAAATAAAAATATGAAATCGTATAGTCAAAGTCCTCATTCATTAGCTCCGAAAATTTGAAAAAGACGATGGTCAACGTACGTACAACGGTCCTCCGACGCAATGACTTCAGTAAGTACATAATAATATTATTTTTACCCTTTTTAGACGTCTTTTTTTATGGGAGGTTTTTTACATTTTCATTTTTTTTTGTTATGCTTTAAAACTGATACACAACAGGACCTTGTTTCTGAAAATAATATAACAGCTTTTAACTGTATTACATATATGAGCAACACAATAAAAAAGGCTTTTCTATGAATGTTCTGTAAGTACCAATTTCCTAAACAGTCTACATGTTCTCAAATTTCTCGGTTACTCTTTTGTTATACATTTATTTGCCACTGGAATCTGAATTCTAATTTTCACTATTAAAGTTAATTTTACATCAAACGAACCATTATTTTTAGAGCAATGCACGTTGCGTTAAAATATTGGAATGCTTTCAGTGCAAATTATAATTTGCGTTTCAGATCTACTCTATTTGGCCTAGCAATAAGGTTTATTTTGTACATATACTGTGTTGTTATAGTTTTCTTTGGGTGTACGTAATGTGACTGCCTTCGACACTTGTCACAATATTATTCAAGTTATGTTCGAGGGAAATGTTGGAAATTCGATACCGATTTTATTTGTGCCAAAATACAATACTATGTATTTACATAAATATATGATATTCTTTATGTATTTCTAATGTAAATGATCTTGTTTTAATCAAGTTTCTCTTCGCAGTATACGACATTGTACCGTATTCAGGCACATATGTTATTCTGACATCTGAAATAATATTATGTTATGCTTGGATGTTTTTCTCTCTTGTTTAACATAAGTCCATAAAAATACACGACGAGAATTCTTCATTCTGAGTATACATATATAAAAAGACTTGTTATTTTATAAAAAGCTAACAAAAGTTCGTATTTGGTTTTATATGATATTATTATTTTTGTAACACATGAAATACATATACAGGGTTATTTGTAATTAATTGTGCAGGCAGTCTCTCTACATCAATCCCAACAACATTTGTTCTGCGACTTTTTACAAATCTTGATAAACAACACAAGTAAACCAAACAAAAAAATGTTTGCTCCCTCTGGTACTTATTACGCTGTATTTTGTAAGAAGTACCTAAATGGTCAACGCCCAGGCGTTTTAAATTATAAATATTTTTTCAGTTGAACCTAATTTACTGTTACCTATTGTTATATTAAATAACTTAATAATCAAAAAAATACCTGAAACACATTAAAACTTTTGTGAATATTACAAAAATATAGTTTTCAAATAAATTGATTTTATAAAGCAAACTCGGTATAATAAATCGCTTTGCGTCCAAAACTTCCAGTACAAATCCAGACCGCTTCAAAGAATTCCTTGCAAGCTCGCTGTATAAGCGGACTCCATTTATTTATTTAACTGTACTATATACTACGTACCGTCCGTCTATTCGTTATAGTCTCTCTCGTAATATTATATTTTATTGTTTCTTATTTGAGATAAATGGAGAGTATCTGGTGGAGAATTTATTAAGTTTATATTCCTGCAAGCATTCTTTCATGCATTTCATTTTATTTTTTTATTTGCTACATATAAATAATAATTATAAAATTACAACACTACAATATAAATACGAGGGATGCTTGTCTCTTGGACGAAATATGAAGAGTAGAATCTTTATTTGATCTAATATTAAAAGAGTATGTGTCTATCATTAATAAGTAATAATTATAGTACATCCTTATTAATATTGATCTGGTTTTACTTAATATATTATTTTTTAAATGGTTGTTTTTTATCTTTAGATTTTGTTTTTATTACAATGTGAACTATAAACACTGATGCAAATCTTAGCTTTTCATTACTTTGGCTTCATCTGAACTTGTTTATATTTGAGATTTATATCTTAGCACCCTCTGATTTATGTAAATGGACCGGTCGTTTAACGTCCCCTTCTTAGTAAAAGGGACAGTTTTTAGGGAACTTTACTCACTTCGAGTAAAACTTTTTCTTATCAGAATAAAAAGTTGTTTGGGATTGTAGGTACAAGTATGTTGTGAATATTAGATACTCATATGGTATTATTATCTACTCATATATATAATATAATTTGGTTTGGTATATCGTTATATTTGTACAAACAGTATTATCATTATCAGAAAAACATATATATATATATGCTATAAATATAAAATTACATAGACAAACTCAAATAAATAGAGTACCTAACAAGTAATACCCATTATTTTTATTTGTATTCATATTACCTACTTCTCCAAAGCTCCAAACAATATAACTTCGTCAATTGAAATTCGATAATATTGTAAGTAATTTCTCATTGCTCTTAATAGGTAAATAGTAAATCAACAAATAATATCATGTTTATAAATTTAAGAACAAATCCTTGAATGCGTAATTTCAAGGAAAACTGTTTGAATAATTTCAGGTACCGGAGAACAGATGAGATCATCAAAATAAAAACTGAAAGATGACGTCAACTAATCGCCCCGACGTCTCATTATTTCTCCGTTGACAGACGAATTTATAAGAACCGTCTTGATCGCTCGTTTGTCAACTGTGACCTGCATTATAAATCTATCAGAATATGGATCTTGGATTGCTGCCAGCTTATGATTGTTTTTGTTTTGGATATACATAGCATGATAAAATGATTTGGTGATTTTTATTCACCTCCAACACGATACGATAGCTTGTCTATAATATCTAAGGCAGTAGTAATAAAACAATACAAATCGACAGAAAGAGTGGAGGAAAAACATTTCGCACTTTATATGAAAACCCAAGACATTTTTTTATTTATAGTAGGTACCTATGTACCATTTTGTTTGATAACTTTTTGCCGTCTTGTAGGTAGTCATTTAATCCCGTTGCTGTATCAAATAAACGAGGCAAGTAGTTTTGGCAGTCTTCTCTTGATGTTAACCTGACAGAACCTAAAAAAATCGGTATAGACTGAAACAGGTAGAAATCTGAAGGTACAAGGTCAGGGCTAAACGGCAGATGCATTAAGACCTCCCAGCAATCTCTCTTATTTTTTGCAAAGTGGCTAAATATGTGTGCTAGCGTTATCGTGGTTAAAGACCACACCCTTTGTAGTAATCAATTCCGGCCTCTTTCTTTAAAGTTCTTGCTTTCATCTCATTGGCAGAAGATCCGAATTTTTGCCTGTTTGCTGTGTTTGGCTATGTTTGCCTGGCGGTAAAAGCTCCTAACGAACAATGCTCTTCCAGTCGAAGATTCAAGTCTACCCCCGCGAACCAATTATAAATGAACCCGTATCTTCTAGGGTACAAAAAAAACCTCCTTATGGAGGCAAAAAGCCTTGCAAACAATATTATTAGCCTATGTCGACTCCAAGGGTGAATCAGGACATATAGAAATATTGTTCCAACAAACTTTGAAACTGCCCGGGAATTGCCGGCAATAGGAATTATAATTATTCCATATTAATAAATTAACCCGAAGGCTAAAAAGTTTGTATTTGGAAGTGCTTCCAAAAGAAAAGACTCTTAAGGTCACCTTTAATTTTATAATCAAAATATTACGAGTTACATGAAATGTGGGTAAAATTGATATTAATCGGAAGAAGACCAATATTCAAACAATTTTATAAGAATGCACTAATTATCTAAGGCAAATAACAGGGGTAATAAATTGATAACAAATTGTTATACTAAAAAATATAATAATAGAACAACATTGGCTGCAACTAAACTTCTGAAACAATATGACAGCTACTTTCAAATCATATTAAGCGATATGTTACTGATAATGTTACTTATAATGAATAAAAAATGAAATTTAAATTAGTAGTTATAAATAAAATATGTATATTTTCAATAACATTTTGGGGACTATAAAGTTAGCTTAAGCTGGCAACATTCAATATCTTAAACAAAAAGAAATGTCACAGACTAATTAAGAGATTGTAATTTAGCTGTCAACAGATAAATAGTTTCCCTTGTCTACGAATTTGAGTAAGAAATCGATAATATTAAAATTATAAATATTTAAGTATCTAGAGAAATGAAAATTCTATGTAACACTATTAGTGACACATATATAGTATATACTATTATATATTTGAAATAATATTTATTTATTTAAAGTACGTGTTTATTCCCAAGAGAAATCTTTCAGCAGTCAGAGTGTACAGAAGAAACAAGGAAGTGATAATTTTGCGAGAAAGTTAAACAATAACAGTAAGAAGCATTCTAACTCCAATGAAGCAATTACACTGAATATCACCCCATGGTGTCATAACGATCGTCATCCTCCAAGAATTTGGAGCGAAACAACCAGGTACATGAATTATTATTAATTACTTATATCAAATATGTAATAATATTTTTAATTTTATGTTTATATTTTGTGCATATGAGTTTTTCTAATATTTATGCAATTGGGAATCTATCAGATTACTAAAGTCTACATAAAAACTTTGTAAACAATTTCCCATGTTTGATAGACATTCTAAATGTTATCCAGAGATCGCCGATTTGAATCTTGTTTGTGTGGATATAGATTTTAAATAATTTCATTGATATATTTTCTGAACTATTCACAAAATACTTTAAAATAAATTACAAGGAACTTCCACTTTTCATGATGATGTTTCGCCCCAGGACGATGATGTTTCACAATGGTGCTGAGCAAAACCTAATGCGTCATTAAGGATAAACTTAATCTCGGATAAACCCTAAGGGTTTTTGTTAAGGTTGATGTAATATTATATTGTAAATTTCTTTAATAAATAAAAGCTTAAAAAAAGGCACAATACCTGGTCATTTACTTAAAAAACTAAACACAATAAACTTTCCAACCTTTTATATGAACCTTGTCATAAGTCCCACATCAAAGACAAAATCCGTATATTCAAGTATAGAGTTAAATATATGTCTATACCAGTCCGGGCGCTAGACATCAGGTGACGGTGGTAAAGCCTAGCTGTTGTCATTCCATTACAGCTTGTATACCAGTTGCCCCAATCGGGGTAATGTCACCCTCACACGGAGGATTGGCATAAAGCTATTATAGCAACGTTTCGTCCTAGAGTGAGAAAGCCAAATGCGCAAATCCCTTCTCTTCCTCTTTCTGGCCTATTCCTAGTATCCGATGTATTTGTAGCATATTATATTAGCAGATGATTTACCGATGATGTTACCGCTTACTAACAGGTGTCCTGCCTACTAGGTATGCTAATACGGTAAAATAACACTTATATACTTATAAAATTACTAAATACAAACTGGGTTTTAACCAAAGTTAAGTGGATCAAAGTCTAACTATCTAAACAAAAGTCTTAGAAGCGTCCTGTAACTAAATCCTTAGTTAACTTAATAATACAGTAAAATAGGCTTTTACGCCTTCACGGCGTCTCAGATAAGACCGGATTCAAAGTAACTTTCCGATGAACTTCAAACAATTAAGCCTTTATATCGCGCCCTAACAATGAGAGGTAATTAGCGAAGTTGACGGCTGGAAATTAAAAAAAGAAAACTTTACTTCGCCCTTTTCATTGTGGAATAAAATTTTCATCAATCTCGATTTGGATGACCCTAAAGAAAATCTATTAACATGAGAAAGGCCGTTTGATGATTCCTTATTGGGCACCAATTGGAAGTTCGGCGGAAACACGCAATATGCCGCCGATAACAAATCTGTGAACCAATTTAGGGGGCATTTTTAATATCCGCCAGGGGTCAACATCCTTCTCTTCACACGGCCCTTTAGCTTGTCTCTGTGTTAAATTCAATAAAGGCTGATTCGTAAACTAAGGCACTATCTTTGAGAATGATTTCAATACTCTTTATTGAAACCATTAAGTCTACTTGCTGCTACAATAGAGCATTAAATTTTGTCTTGTCGCTTTGGCTTATAACATCGATCTAAACTAGACTTCAATGAAAAACTATACTCTAGCTCTTATTTTAATAGTGAGAAGGTATTTTTTAGTGTGTGAGATAGGTCGATGGTGTCCCAATTGAGTTTATCACCGGATATTGTAAAGTGGTCGCAGTTACGATACAATGTGTCGGGCTTCATTGATGTGACCGGCTGTGGCGGGATTGCGGACGGCGATTGTGTTTAGGAGCAAACCCAAAATTAATTTCATTAATTGCTACATTGAGTCTACTGAGGGAGCACTCAACGTTATACTCCAAAAAGCGATGAATTTGAATGCGTTCATTTGTCGCGATGTAATTTTAAAGTGAAATGGACCATTATCCGCTGGTTGAATTGGAAACGAATATTAAATGAAACTTTCGTTAATAGCATTCATGCAGTTTTATTAAATCAAATTTCTAGCAATCCATATCACAAATACGATTAAGACCTGAAAATAATAAAAGTAGACTTATTCTACACCTACCTGAGGGACAAGCGCAATCTGTTACATCTCTTGTTTCTCGTTTCAAAAACTCTTCCTTCGGCTTTTGAAAGTTGATGAGAGTCTCCAGTTCCGTATGCCGATTTTCAAGAACTTGGAGTCGTTGCTCTAAACGTTGTTGCTTTACTAAACTATATCCACAGATTACCAATGCAAAAGCACAAAACAACCACTGCACTGCACAGTTTATACAAGACCGTCTATCACTTGGGTTACTCATTTTTGAACTTACTTGTCCTAAACCATTTCAATGTCCAATCCATCCAGTAATTAAAAAAAAATAACTGTCAAACAAAAGCCACCTGTAACATTAACAAAACCGTTTAACAAGATTTGAAACTTTTAAATATTTATTAATTTTAAGTTGGGTCAAGTCACTATTTGATCTACCTGAGAGATAAATTATTCAAATGATGTTAAGCAGTTTTATTTGTTTATAGTTTATTTTATACCGTGTGGTCTGGATAGATGGTAGACAGCCACTGTGAGCGGAGTAGTTCTGCGGTCCCTCGGGAAAGGAAGTCGGCTGTCCAACGTTAACTGCCCTTCTAGTTGTGTCGATTGGTATTTGAGTACCCTTCCGAACTTTGATAGACGTGTTACATTGTCACGGATGTGTACTGCTTAACATTGGGGAAAAACACTGGCCTTGATAGCATTATATAGAATTATATAAAAGAAGCATTATATCAAATAATTTATGCTTTCTTTATTGTTGATTGTCAAATACGATATTTGGAATGTGTAATATATTTAAGTATCTTACCCTTAGAATTAATAATTGGATTCTTTCCATCCTAATGGGTTTTTAGGTTTAAAAGCCCCTTATTTATTGTCTTTCGATGCATTGAATATTAGCATATACATTGCAAATAAACATGGCTATAAAGTTGGCTATAAATATGGCCCATTGAACAATTAATAGTTCTCATTGTTTTACATAATGTCTTATTGGGGCCTACGAGAGAACTTTACCCATTTGGTATAATAGTTTTTTTTTTACAATTATCATGCTAATAATACATATATTTGAGGTGAATTGTCTTAAGTTTGATCCCTACGTAAAACAATTATATCGATATGTGTTAGTTAATTAGTTTAATTATTAGGTATATATATAGCTAATAATTAAACTAATTACACCTATATATTTTCAGTATGGTTTTTATATTATAATATTAGAATTAATGAATTAAGAGAAATACTATTAAACAAAACTAATATCATGCAAAACTTAGTGCACGAAAGCCTAATATTGCGATAAAAATTCAAATTTTCCAATTTAACCTTAGCGTTAAGGGAAATGTTCATCTCCCCTATTTATAAATCTTGATTTCTCGTCAAATATACTTTGAAGCGCGACAAGTAGTTTTTATTCCAAGCCACGTGCATATTTAACGAGTAAAATATTTTTAATATCGTTGTTTTAAATCTCTTAAAATCATTTTAATTGATAAAACAGTTCAATTTTTTTTTCAAAAGATTTTAACTGTAAAAAATAGCAGATTAGGATTATTATTAGGCAATAATACAAATAGCCTGAATAATATAGAATTTATTCCATTTTCTTACGTAATGTTTAAAGCATTGATATGTTATAGGTATACAAAACATGTACAACGTATGTCGCGTTGGTAGTTTCTGGCGGAAATGAAACGAATTTCCTCTCTGCCGTCCGCCGCGCTAGATTGACATTGTGAGATGTAGGTCACAACATGCCCACCGAAATGAATTGAAATTTAATACAAGTAATGAATAAATAATTATACACGTGTTAAACATTAAATGTCATTTTATTGGTTAAAACTTAAGATCAATGGGAGAAATCAGATACATACATTTTAGATAACAATTGTACATTTTATTTCTGTGTGTTGTGAATATACTTTTGATCACAAATGATACAATAATACTTCGTCACAATGAAATACGATCCAATAGAAAATTCCAATATCCAAACGACGAACTTGACGGAAAACCGACGAACAGTTTTACATCACAAAAAGGTGTCTGCTAAAAAGATAAAACCATGTTCCAAAAGAGGTTTACAAAAAGCTACTTTATAATGAAGAAAACAAGAATGAAAATGCCAATCTCTTTGGAATACCTGACAATAAGTAGATGCAAACGACTTCTTATCTAATTTCTAACAGTAAAAGGTTTATAATGCATTGACGTGTGCGATGTCCTATCCTAGCTCAGCAGACCGGCTAATACTGATTAGCCAGATTCTCCTTTTTTATCGCGTTACCCATTTGATCCCTGCTCTGAGTGTTTGTTACTCATTTACCCTTAACCACGCTGTTTTAACTTTTAATCGAATCTTGGGAAATTGAAATTTGATTGGATTTTGTTTTTAACGAGAATAGCATCATCCAGACTTCGGCAACCTTTAACTTTGATCTCTTTGTCTGTTATTAACCACAAATTTTTATTTTAGTCAGTCGACTATATTTGTATGTATTAACTTTTTTTAATAAGAATATCAAAACGTAATATGAAACATAAACTAAAAATATATATTTACACCTACATTTAAAGAAAAGATGGGTTTAATAAATATTTAAAACTAACTCTAATTTTTTTTTTCAGATACGCCAACAATTCCCAACATGATTCAAAGTATTTCAAAAACTCACGGAATTTAAAACTTTGCATTCGCTTCTAAATAAAACACTAATAACATTCTTACGTCCATCCGATTCCTCCATTACTGCTTTCATTATTCCGTTTTATAAAACGACGGACCCCAAACATGTCCTAACGAGGGTAAATTAAAATTCTTCAGCTTTATAGTGGGTCTACCCTACACTACTATGGCAAATTTGGTATTTGTACTCTAACAGCATGATTGTTGCGAGCACTTTACATTGTACGTTATCAATTCATCAATTCAAAACGTATTCTGTGTAAAAAGCAATGTATTGCTAAAACCAATTTAATTTTTAACTACGTCCAGTTAACGATTAAATGGTCTAAGGTGTAGAGTCTATAATTTATGGGTTACCTGGGACAAGGGACTAAGATTTCATTAGACACTTGTTTAACAACAGGGTTTATCGAAAGTGGAATTCAGGAGAAACATTTTAACTAACCACATAGGAAGTTACTTTCGCCATAAAGTGAAATCTCTATGACAAACTTCTATTATCAATGTTTCGTTATTACTATAGAATATACTTTAAACTTTCAGTATTTTCAGCGCGCTACAAATCATAACTTTATGAAAATAGTACTTTTATTACTAGGGAACGTCCGCAGGTTGATATAAATTTACAACCACGTAATGGACTACACTGTTTCTATTAATTGCTACCATAATTCATTTTGTTCCAGTAAAATTTATGTGTGAAAAGAACAACTACCGTAAAGACTATAGATTGACGTACAACAAAATTGATTGTCTTAAGGAAGTTAAACTTTTTAGATAACTATGGCGTACATTACGCTGGTAAAAGCCTTACCATTAAATCACCGTAATATTTTATGCAGACTATAAATGACTCTAACATATATTTTCCGATATTACTTGAACTCTCGTGTCACATAATCCAGAGTGCTCAAGTAAATTGATGTCATTTAGTAGAAAATACACCCTAACCAATAAAACATCTGACACTTATTCCGTCATCATAGATACTAGAATCCTTGAAATGAACGTGTTGCCGACCGTACATTTACCAGATAATTTCGTCGCTCCAGCAATTAATTCATTAATTAGTCGATCGAGCAGACGTTGATAAAAGCATTACTCTGCAGATCACATTATCTTCACTTAGTTAATTTTGTACGTTAGATCACTCGCCTCTCATACAATTAGCAATGAATTCTACTAAGTGATCGTATCAAAAGGCTTTTAATTTTAAATATAGATACCCTAATTATGAAAATTAGATTTTTACAATAGAAATCGAAAAGGCTTTGGTTATTAAGTATTGAACAAAGGCACGACTTATCACAAGGTGACTTGGACATTATTATTATTATTATATATATATTATTATTATTTCTTGTTTCAATTACTGTATTTGATGATTCTGTATGCAATTATTATTGATATGTTTATTGACATATGGATAGTTGAAATTAGTTTAACTTTTTAAACAATTATCTGGAGAATATTATTTTACATTTCCAAAAACTATTGGTTTGTTGTCTGTGGCATTTTCTATTGGGTGATTTCCTTCATATTCGTTATGTTTTAGTGTATTTCTGGTCCACGTAAGACAAGACTAATATTAAAGATGATTATCGTTGAGAAATATATTTTCACGACCCAAAAGAAGTTGAAAAGAAATAGGGAGAAATTACCGTCGAATTTGAATTTTATGAGCGATTTTATCCGCAGACGACTCTAAACTTCCGTCACTAAATAATAAGACTCGACGATAAAAGAAATGCGGTTTTTTTTTCGCTTTATTTCTTGAATATTTATGAGAAGAATTGTTAATGACCTTAAATTTTAATAATTTCGATATTAAATTGAATTGTTATGATGATGACTGACATGACTCCCATTTATTAATAATGTCACGATATAAGTAAAATAAAAAAGTCTTTAAATAAATCGGTTAAGTAAATGACAAAGTAAAAGAGATAAAACGGAATCATAACAAGAACAAGTCTAGAAGAACTAAAAGAAAACTTACATTTGGTAGAAAAGACACTAACCGTCCAAGCCGCGTGCGCTGTGACGCGGCTGCAGCAGACCGGAAAATGCAGTTTGCCGTGTCTGGACTTTTGTGCTTTTTGCATTCGCTTACCCACTTACTGTCTCCGAATAATGCCCGATATTCTTGGCTATTTAATTTACATTTGACTTCATTGTAAAAGTAATTTATTTTACATTTTTAATTTAACTACTGTCATTTTATTAAACTTTACAATTAATTTGTAACAGTTAAATATCCGATTTAAGATATATCAAATAAGTAAACTTCAATGTTTTGTTAAGCTTTATCGTTTATAAAGTACTTACAGTATGTTTGTGCATGTGTAACATCACACGTACGTGCAATATACTTTACACTGTCCCAAGCCAGAACGTTAAGTGTCATTGTTCAGTCCCTGTTCGATAGCACCTGTTAAATTTCGGCAAAACCACACAAGCAACATTGAGGTAGTGTTACATTGTCACGGATAACTATTTACATAAAGAGGGCATATACCTCGTGTTTTAAATTTTCTCTCTTGTTAACAATATGACGAGATTGTTATTACAAAAAAATATATGTGATGATAGTTATATTTCCCATTACTTGTGGAAAGGCAATAGTGTGATACATTTTAAAAAGCCATCTTCCATCATTTTAACTGCTATCTTCCGGTAAAAACTACTTTAGAAACTCGTAGGTAAGTAAAATGTAGAGAGATACAAAAGTTTCAGAGGTAATTTGTCGAACTCATTAAACTGTGAAACTGTTCAGAAATAAAAGGAAATCTTAAGTTTACACACCGACCGCACCAATAAGCTCTTCGTTTGGACGATGTGGCCTCAAGTCACAAGCCTGTAGAGTATTTAATATATAAGTGCAATAATAAGGAATAACTTAATAACATTCAAATAAAAGATTATTATAAGGGTCTTATGAGATCACTTCGGTAATTGAAAGTAGATTTTTTTTTTTAAATATCGCATATTTTTCCAACTTAGACCCGCATTATTTCCCACATTTTATCTGAGCTTTATTGCTTTTCTTGTTTATCGAGATACAGTTTAATTTAATCTATATTTTTAATTAAAACTGATTTATATATAAATTGTTTTCAACTTCAATAAGAATGTTATTGTCGGTAGAATAAATGTGCAATACATTCATTTTGATGTCGATAAAAATAACTTTACAAGATTGTTTTATTTTTATTACAAGATTTTTCTTGAAAAATATTTACAATCCTGAAAGAGTATAGATACTATGCCCAGTTAAAGTGCAAAAACCATAAGCAATCAAACATCTAATAACTTTAATATAAATATAATCAATATCAGTTACTATAAAAATTACATAATAAATAATAAAAATTAAAATGATGTTCTTATAACAGGTAATTATTACTATACTTAGATTAGTAATTCAATTATTAGAAGTAAAAGTGATTAGCTAAATACATATATAATAAAAGTAGTGTAAAAAGTGAAGATTCACATAGTAAAAGATCAATTTTTCCTTTGGGTCAAATTAAACCATTCTTCCTTTACATAAAACGAGCGTAAACAACTCGGAACTGGTTAACGCGAACCCGCAAATTCGCCAACAAAAGATTTAAAAACTTTTATTTCTACACTGAACTACAATGCAAAAGCAACTTTTCATGGAGGGACATGAGAGCGTATTTATAGCCCAAATAAAATCTCTCCCCAAAACTGCTTATAAATAAAAATGACTTTATTATTTAAGCTACCAATTTTTTTTCTTACATAAAAATAAAAGTAAAAGAATAAACAAACAAAAATGTTGGTAGCTTAATTAATACTATTAAAAAAAATACATAATCAATGTGAGCTGTCTGTATCGGAATAAATCTTATAACCCCCAAAGGGTTTGTTGTTGTGAATATTATTATACGCCAGATTTCCGTATAGATTATTAAAACCTCTTGGAAATCCGTATAGCCCAGGTATGTAATGACCGTAGTTCGACAGAAACACAGCAAGTAAGGGGTCAAGAGGAAAATGATTTCCGTTATTGTATCTCAGGGGTATTTTTATAGGAATCTGCATGTATACATAATCATGGGTATCGGAATTACGACTGTTCTGCCTAAGAGATAGAGCATAATTTGGCAATTTATCGCTTGTCCTGATTTTGTAATTTGCAAGGATACTAAACAGGTTACCAGTTAGATTATTGTTCTTGAAGGTTTTTAGTTTAGGAGGTTCATAAAAATATTCTTTATGATATTGATCTGAAGCTATTAAATCTGTTTCGGTATTCTCCTTTACTTCGTAAATATGACTGGGTATTGATAGTTTTGTTCTGTTTTCTTTCGTAACTTCATAACCAAGATCTCTGTTTTGTTCCTTATTAATAATATTTTCTGGTGTAAAAATATTATTTAATGATGTTATTACCTCTTGATCACTAATTTTCTTTGCTTTCCTTAATTTTGATCTTGTGTTTGATATTGAAGGTATAGGCCAATTTTCATAATCTAAAAAATTAATCAATACAATATTAGATATAAACAATAAAATTAGATTGCGCTTCGTTTTTAACAATAGCTTGAAAAAAGCAAAACAATCTTAAATTAATAACAATTAAAAAAATATATTTATAAAAATAAAATATTAATTTCCTCATCATACCTTCAGAGTATTGAAATAGTTTCATATTTTCCTTTACTTCGGAACCATTTGTAGAATGTTCATCGACTGGCTCCTTGTTTGGTTGCGGTATTATTGTTACAGCGTATCCTCTTTCTAATAAATTGTCTGGAGATTTGGGAAAATTTCGCTGGGTTGGAAAATGTACGTTTTCAGGCGTTTTAATGAAATTTCTTCGTAATTCGTTGACTTTTTCGTTTGAGATGGGTCTCCAACCATTGTCGGGATAAACGTTATGGACTGAATTTGCTTTAACAATAAAATAAATCACCTAAAACAGATAGTGATTTATATATTTGGTGAATCAATCATGTGTCTCAATTATGTATCATTTGGTCAAACTGATTTATTACATTCTGTAATCAAAATGCTCAAGATAATCAATAATATGCAATATTAACGAGAATTGTTTCATCAATCTCTACCTATTAAGTCGATTATTATAGATATCCCTTACAACATGTACCTATAAAATGATGTATTGCTATAACCATATAAAAAATATATAAATAAATGATAAATTTGTGAATAATTTTTTTAAATATTTTTATAAAATTTATAATATATGTAAGATTAGGTACGGAATTTAAAAGATTGTAATATTTCTCACGATGTCATATTATAAAAATAAAAAAAACATATTCTTAGACATGTTCATAATAAAATCATGTAAAACCTATATTTTGAGAGGTGTGTAAATTTATCTTTGAATATTTTTTTTTGATTTAATTAGAAAAATTTTTGGAAGCAGATTTTCATTAATCAAGAAATGAAAAAAAACTTCATTATTATTATTCACCTAAATTTACTTACAATTAGTAGCAGAGGAGACACCATTGTAGAACAGTCCGACATCACCAAATGTAAAATTGTAATGAAAAGTTTTAAAAGCAAGTCACAGGTCAGTGAACAAAACAATTATAAGTAAAGCTGTGGTATAATGGAAAAACCTTTAAAAAAACGTATATTAGCGCTAATAAATATATTATTAACGATACTTTTCTGCTGATAGCTAGTTAAAAATGCTGCATTTTACATTATTTATAAATAAAGAATAAAATATAAAATATTTTATAAAAAAAAAATATGTTAAGTTAGAGTCTACAACATTGAGTAAGAAGAGTACATTCTTTATTATATTTTTTTTTTTTGTAAAAAGTATTACAGAAAATAATTTTATTGAAAATATATTTCTAATGTAATAGAAACCTTTCAACAAACTTTTTTTAGCTAACATTTAGTTTGTACGCACGCCCTTAATAGCGTTTCTCTCAATCCTCCGTACACGAGATTGCTTTCAACTACAATGACCACTTACACTTACAGTTACACATCCGATTTAGATTTCTAAATACAGGAAATATAAAAATAATACTTACTATAATATAAGTAAGTTTCCAATTTCTTTATTCAAATATCACAATTTATAACTGAATAAAAATTACGTTACGAAACTGTTAAACTCAAAAAATAAATACAATAGCTATCATTAAAGTTTTTGCTACTTTTGAAATTTCAGTTGATGATTTTTTTGGCAAGTCTTTATACACTTGGTGGATGTGTTCTAAAAATCCACACAATTGCTTGTCCGTGCTATCACTCGATTTACCCAATCATCACCTGCTTGTTACTACCATTTACGAATTGAATTGATATTTGCATAACTGCGGTCATTTTCAAAATATATATGAGAATTTTTAAAGTCTCTTTAATAATTATTATTTTATAAACCATATTATAATTATATGTCTTATAATAATAAAAATTAATAACAAACAAACAGTTAACGAGTTGCTTAGAAATCCCTATTCTGTAGGTATGTTATATACGTTGTTTTAAAATCCGAAAATAAGCATACTTCTTGTTTAGGATATCTTTAACCTGTTGTTTGGTAAAAACTTTTATACCGGTGCTGACTATGTAATTGTTCTTTTTTTCTTCTAAATATAAAAGCCGGAAACTCAAACCCCTTATTCCCGACCAATTTCCGGTATGTTGCAAGCGTCCTTGGGTCAAGGCGACCTTTTACCAAGGAATGGAGTATAAGCGCATTTTCCATTTATTAAAAAAGGTACATAATTAGGTATTTGGGACTTCTTTTTGATTACCTCATCGCTTAGTCTTGCCTTAATTATTTTTTCTTTCATGGCCCTAAATACTAAGTAGGGCATAAAAACTGTAACAATTAAAATGAACACATACCTATTACATTTGAATTTGGAATCTGTAATTTTTATACTATTGTTCATTGTGTTTTCTTATTTTGGTGCCGTACATTGTTCAATATTTTGCGATATTAAAATGGAGTGGGGTGATAAAGAGAACAAAATCGCTGTAATGGCATTATGCAAAGGTCATAAAGCACGGACCACGCAGTCTGCGTTAGAAGCGAACGTCTTGGACTTCATTAACGCTGAAGACTGCCCGTCGTCTAGTCCCGATATTAATCCGCTGGATTATGATTTATGGTCAGTTTTAAAGAGTACAGTTTGCTCTAAACGCCATGATAATTTGGAGTCCTTAAAACAATCCATACGATTGGCAGTGAAGAATTTCCCCATGAAAAGAGCGCGTGCTTCTATTGATAACTGGCCTCAACGTTTGAAGGACTGTATTGCAGCCAATGGACACCGCTTCGATTAAGCTTTTTATATTTTAAATTGTTTTATATTTGTGTATTACTATCACACTGTAAAAGTAATAAATGTTATATGCAATTAAAAGATTTTTTTTTCTTTGGTACAATATTTATGGCAAGACTAGGTATATTCACGTGCTTAAGCTAAGGATTTAAAAAACGGTTTTCTGTCCATATAGAATTAAAATAAAACTTTTAAAAATGTTTTAGAACCTCTACTATTTTTAATTCACGCAAAGGATAATAAGTATATTAATTAAGCCCATTTTCATAACTAAAACAGTTTAATCATAATTTAAATCATGTTTCCTCCACCGTGTTAAAATAGATTTATATTTATTTAAATAAAAATAGAATTAAGTATTTATAATACTTGAATAACAATAAACATGTTTTGACGAAATAGAAATAATTAGGTATACCTATAGGAAAGTAGGAAATATTTTTATCGAACACGAATTAAATTTATAAGAGCGCCACCTGTTATGCCTTCATGGTACTAAAGAGGAAATTGAAGAAGGTGATGTTAAGCTAAGCATAAGATTTTATGGAAAGATGCTAGGTGGCGTTTTATATAAATAATATTGAAATCCAATTTAGTCTATATAATATTAGCTATGCCTGTAAATTCAAACGCGTAAATTTCGATTTCGATAAAACGTACTCTTTTTACATACCAATTTATTAAAAAAACTATAAACCTTCAAAGTATCATGGAACTCAATCATTTAGTTTTTGCGTACCTATAGGAGTGTTTCTAGTTTGTTAATGTATATTTTTTTATGTTTAATCACCGGTAAGCAATGGTGCGTAAATAAGAGATTATTAACTTCTTTATTTGTTAATCAAATGTTAAAAACAAAACAATATGTTAAGTGAAGCCCACGACAACATATTTCCGAAAACTGCATCCAAATCGTTTAATCCGTTTCTAAGATTAGCGTGCACAGGGGGGCCGTCGCCGAGAACCTCCTCGTGTGCCCGTCTGTTTCCCTTGTTGCTCGGATTCGTCCGGTGGCATCGGAAGCGGTACGGGCCGGTGCTCCCTGGGCAACAACGGTTAATGTGATCCTTCGGGTTTGCATTAGCCGTTGGCTAATACTCGGCGCGGGGTGGGTCGGCCATGGGGGTTTGTGCCCGATTCATGGCTGGCTGGCGGACAGGCTGCCTTTCGGGGTGGTCTGTCTGCGGGGTGGGCTCGGGCCTTTTGGCCTGGGCACTGAGGGTGGGAGGGCGCAGGCCCTCTCTACCGGGGACAGCAGCGGGGTCGCCCCTGGTACTTCTCTGTGCGCAGAGTGGACTGTGGGGCGGTCCCGTGGTTGTGTGGGGGGTACGTGGCGGTCTCTTCCTTGCTGAGGGGGAGGCCGTTGCGCTGATAGGGTGATGGCCCGGAATAGTCGTCGTCAGGTACAATAGCGCTTGACGACGATTAGTCCGGGCGAGGTGCCGGCGGAGCTCTTCCTAGGGAGGGCTTCGTTGGGGGGTGGCGGGACGGGACCTCGACCGTTTTCGGACGGGGTCCGGCCCCGGGAGGTTGAGTCGGATCGGGACACCTTCTTCGTTGAGGGAGTCCTGATTTGGCTCGGCCGGCTTGGGTGGAGGGCAGGGGAGCCCTTCGCCATTCAACAAGCCCCGGAGTGGGACGCGCTCAAGTCAACCGGGCGCGTCACTCCATGGAGGTGGTGGCTGCTCACGCGGCCTTCCGTCGGAGCAACGCGGATGTGTGCGCAAGCGTTCCCGTGGCGCTTCATTACGACGGAGAGGTGTTGACCGTCTGGTTTAGTGAGTAAGAGTCTCACATAACCACTTCCATCTTCCCCAGGATAGAGGTGTGTATCCATGAGGATTCCAGACACATTATGAATTTTTGAAAAATATTTTCTATGTACAGACAGCGATCAGTTAAAGTTTTATTGTAAGTATATGGATAAATTTCTTGAACACTTTAAATACATATATCTTTTTATTGACATGATGATTGATTGATTGACATAAATTAACATAACTTTTTATTTCTTAACCGAATTCAATTAAAGAAAAACTAAATGTTAAGTGAAGACTGTCACATATATTGTCCTGAAAACTGCATCCAAATTGGTTCAGCCATTTCTGAAATTAGCATGCACATAACATACAGACAAATAGACAAAATGAAAATCCATTGTTTTGTCAATAAAAGAATGTACTCTTTTTACTCAATATTGTAAACTCTAATTTAACTGAAACTGAAATCGATCTGTTATATGATTGATTTATTATATGTGTAGATATTAAAGTATTGTTACTTTTATTGTTTATAAGTTGTACCGCAATTAAAAAAAATAATAATAGGGAATGAAACCACTTTTTAATATAACGAATGTTTTTCATTCTCTGTTTATAATGATAAAATTTTTCTTAACGCATGTTTGCATGTTAAGTACCTTTTTTTATTCTACATAATCGATTCTTTAACATAAAAGGTACATATCATGATTGACAAATGATTTAAACCCCATTGTAAAATTTATTTACTATCTTTTTTATAACTTACGTAAATGTATAACAAATAACATCGCTTTTAAAAAATTACAGATTCATATTTCATCTATATCCTTGGCTCCAAAACTAAAATATACAAAATGTAACATATTTTTGTTGAGACATCTAGTGACATAATACACATCAATTTATTTATATATAAATACTTTCAATAACGGATCTACAAATGTTATTATAAAGAAGATGTCATAGTAATAAACACGTTTTTTTAATATGTCCCTGTATATACCTAAAAGATATAGACCTCACAGCTCATTCATCTAATAGGTATTAACCTAATGTTATAACATTGACATAATTGCATAATCTTAAGAACGATATCATAAAAATATATTCTATAAACTACAATGTAAGTAAATGCTACAATACAATAAAAACTGTTTTTAAAAATCAATATTGTAATTAATATTTTCTGATATAATCAATAATAATACTCCTTAAAACAAAAATAGGCAATGAAGGAAGACGTAAAAGTTAGGTAGATAATAATCTATAAAACTGTTTATAACACTGCAATTTATATTTTAATGAAGATAAGACTATTAAAATTAATTGCAATTATAGTATTATCGTTAAATATTAATGACGTAGGTCAGTAAGGGCGACGATTAAAGCATGAGGTCCCGCTTGCCGCTTACTGTTAGGGGGCCTAGGACAATTCAAAAGTACCTGCCTCTGCCTACTTACGTAAACTAACCAATAAATATCATTCCATTAATTTTCGTTTAAGTTTAACTTGAACTCCATTCAAGCGAATAAATTTTTAATCTAAAACTAAATTGGTTAGAGAATGATTGGTTTATTGTATTATTTTAGGTTTTGATTAAAAGAGTTGTTATGCGCAATCTCACTTTACCGTAAAGGTAGGTACATCACTAAATTTAACGTAAAATGAAATAATACCTTGACATCAAGTCAGTTCTAGATTAAATTATAGTTAAAAAAAGAACTTTTTATATTAATTTAAATATTAGTTTAACTAATGATAACATAATGATAAGGAAAAGAGTTTTCTCAGAAGATTTATTTACATTGTAGTTCGACGTTTCCTTTATATATCGTAATGTGAAGCAAATCCTCAAACCACTTAGAGTGAAAGTAAGTGTCATAATGAACGACCCGGTCACGTAACAACCGGTCCTGACCATTTTACACTCTTTTTGTGTCGATAGGAAGCCAAATTACAGACATTAGTGCATTTTTTGTTACGTTACAACTTATTTGAACCTTATGCTAGTATGGTAAGAAGTATTTTTGACAATTTTAAAATGTAAAGTAAAGATTGAACATAATGTCGTATAATCGTTGGTGTTAACGAGATAAAAGGCTACTGTTCTTTTCTCAGACATTCTCTTCTAAAACTAACACTTTTAGGTCATTGTCTTTTATTTAAAGAACGGACGACTTCAGGAATACAATAGAATAGACAAATATTGTGTTATTACCACGGTGAAAGTATTGACACAAATTATTTTGTTAAGTATTTTTGCACGCAAAGAATTAGAATTTATTTGTAGCAATTAATTAATAAAATAATTAAAATGAAATTAATTAAGCTAAGTATTGGATTTAAGATAATCAAACAACCCCTTTTTTTATAGCAAAAATACCAATTTAAAGTCTTCAGACGTTTTAGTTCATATTTTCAAACAAAGCGGTGAACGTATATATATATTTCATCCTATACAAAGGACACTAACGAAGAGATCAAGTTGTTATTTTTATTATTTTAAGTTATATATAACATACTACACTCGGCTTCACAAAAATCGCACCTTTTAAAAAAGCAACTTCAAAATAATTTTACTCAAACTTTGTGAATTGTAAGGATATGATTGTAGGATATCATTGGAAAGGTAATTCAATTGCCTATTAGAAAATAAAAAACATGTGTATGCATTTTAATTCTTTAATAACAAAAAACTTAAAACATGACAAAGTGACAAAAAATAAAATTAATAACATCATAAAAAATTACAAATAAGGCCTTAAAATCTAGTGTTTCCACCCCTTGCTGTGATGGTAGCTTCCAGCCGATCCTTCATGGAGCTCACGAGGGTCACCACTCTTGCTTGGGGTATGTTGTCCCATTCGTCTTTCACGGCATCCTGGAGCTCTTGTAAAGTGGTGGGAGCAGGATCTCGTGCTCGTACGTGTCTCTTTACATCGTCCCAGAGATGCTCGATCGGGTTCAGGTCTGGACTTCGTGCTGGCCACTGCATAACAGGGATCTCAACCTCTTCCAAATAGTCCCGCACAGCAAACGCAGTGTGGCAACGGGCGTTATCATGCATTAACATGAACCCATCGCCAACAAAACCAGCATACGGAACCACATGGTCTTGTAAGATCTCCGTTATGTACCGCCGAGCATTCAGCGACCCTTGCCCGCGACCACCACCAGTCCGAGAGACGCACACAAGCTCCGTTTTCCCTTCGACGGATATGCCACCTCAGAACATACAGGAACCACCTCGGTATTCGACGGATTCCTCTATGCAAGCCTGCGCAAATCGCTCTCCTCGTCTTCGGTATACTCTTCTGCGTCTGTCGTTGTAGAAAAGACATACTCGTGTCTCATCGGTGAAGAGAACGGCTTTCCACTGTTCACTCGTCCAGTTGACATGCTCCTGGGCAAATCATAACCGCTCTCTTCGATGCTGCACGGTCAATTTTGGGCCCCTAGCAGGTCTGTGAGCTCTCAATTCCTTTTCTTTCAGTCTTCTTCTAATCGTAGAAACACTCACAGACGTTCTGCAAGCTGATCGGAGCTCTTGTTGCAACTCAACAGCATTGCTGAAGCGGTGCCGCAAGGATGTGGAAACAACGAAGCGGTCGTCTCTTTCTGACGTGCAGCGTTTTCTTCCGGATCCACGTCTTCGAGTATAGCCACCAGTCTCAAGGAACCGTTGGTATATTCGTCGAACTGAGAATCAGCTAAGGTTCAACTGTCGAGCAACGTCAACCTGTCGCAGTCCTGATTGCAATAGCGCAATGATTTGAGCGGCTTTATCAGGGGTTGTATCCATCTTCAGGTACTGTTCTCTTGCGTATGTTGTTCCGGTGTGTTCACTCTGAAGTCTGAGTAGCGACTGACCCATTTTTTACCTTTACATGAGCTTTTATACCCTTATAAGGTAGCACAAGTAGTGCTCCTTAAGTGAGCATTTTTTTAAACATTTTTTTGATTGGTCCCTGATTAGAAATGGTAATTGTTTTTTTAATGATACAGGTAATTAATATAAAGGTATTGAAGTGCACTTTAGAATGATATATTTTTTTCATACGTAGTACTTATGTGCTAGATTCTAGGAGCGATTTACTGAAAAAAACATAGAGGTGCGATTTTTGTGACGCCGAGTTTATATTATATAAATAAAAGTTATGCTGTACTAAAGCAAAACAGTTGTCAAGTACCCTATTTTTTCGAACACTTTTCTAATGTCTGTGGTAATTTTTTTTTTTTTATAATTTTTTAAAAAACAAACTTTTACCAATAACTTTAGTTTATAACTAAAAGTGTCCAACAATAAAGAGAAAAATCCCGTGTACCTATTTAAAACGTGTACAGTTATTTAATAAATTAAACAAATGAAATCGTTGTGTTTTTTTCTCTTCTGTCGAACATAAATGTGGCTAAAAAATATGCTTTCTGGTACGTTAGGGACTACTACTTATTTATACTTTACAAAGTCACTTTTTCTCGAACCTTGTTTTATAACTTTAACCATAACTTTAACCATAACCACTTACCATCATATGGATTATCAGCTTTATACCTCCAGGAAAATAAAAAAAATATTATATATTTCATAGGTAAATAAAAAGGTGTAAACAAGTCTTTAATAGTCACCTTCACTTTCATTTAACAATCTTGTTTCAAATCTCGTCTACGTCCAGATGACAGGAAGTTACGCTCAGAGCTGTTAAGAAATACTGGATTCAAATACCGGCCTTTCCGGGAAATGCTGATAACACGTTACAGATTAGAATTGCCATAAAATTATTGAGGAACTTCGGATATTTGCGTATACCTCTGAGATAACGTATTTGTCTATTTCATTATATGAATAAAGTTGTGTCCATTGTTACATTAGATATCACCATTAGATCTTTAAAGCTGTTCTGTATTGAATATCACTGCATTAAGATGGAAAGCTTGACAAATTGACTTAAATTTGTTTGAAGTGATGCAATGCTTGTGTTATCTTTGGAATTGTAGTAATGTTCCATGACGGAGATGTTCCGCATGCGTTTTAAAAACTATTTATTCTTATATGTAGGTATATTAATCCTGTACTCACGTCAGTTATATCGTAACAAGTCACACTGGGAGTGAATCATCCTTCGAATTCATGAGTAAGATGAATTCGAAGGAACCCTAAATGGATATGTCAGTAGAAATAATTTTGATAGACCTAATAGACGTGATTACAGCCGGGTACATACATATGTATAAAAACAAGAGTTAAATATTTTTAATAAGAACAATTTTATATATGAGAATATATTGTTTGTGTACTCTCATATAAGAGTCTTAATGGATCACGAGCTTAAATACAAAAACTAATGCTGTAAGCTGTTGAAAATCAATGAGATTATTATAGCTTATAGTCTGGTCAACAAATAAGATATATATAATAACTGCCATATATAGATTAAATAACAACCAACTACTTTTGACTACAGAAAATTCTTTAATTTGATTTAACACAATGTGGAATAAAATATAATATATACACATACAAAACTAGCTTCCTTTTATTCAAAAAATATTTCAAGTTCTAGCTCGGAAAACAAAAGTAATGGTTTGAAAATGACAGTAAAATCTTAATTTTACAGATGTTTATAAATAATAAAATATTAGCTGTTGCTCGTGACTTTGCCCCTGTACATTATATAAAATATATTATTTATGGCTGGGAATATAAGCCATAAAAAAATTACTTTCTATTATTTTGGAAGTATCTACCGATACCTCAACCGTCAAAAACCTTTAATACGGTTAGACTGTAGCAGGGAACACAGAAATAGCATGATTGGCTATATTTCTATTAACATACGTATATATGAATAACATAACACTCCTTCTAAAGTCGTCGGTCGATAAGAAGAATTTTCACAAATACTTATGTAAAATTCAGTGAACCAAATTATTACAGACAGGATCTCTCGTGGCAATTACGTAATCGCGCTAAAACCTATGTTATGTCACAGGTAAAACCACGTGCAAAAGTTAAAAATTTCTATAGCCTATGTTTTAATCTGGTACAATAGCTATAATATTGCAAATTTTCATCAAAATCCGTTCAATAGCTTTGGCGTGATTGAGTAACAGATATTACCGACAAAACCACGTGTAAAAGTTAGTATTTGTATTGCCTATGTGTAATTTAGGTAAATGAGCTACAACATTTCTAAGTTTCATCAAAATCCGTTTAGTAGATTTCGCGTGATTGAGTAACAAACATCACAGACAAAATCAAGGGCAAAAGTTAATATTTCTATAGCCTTTAGGTTATTCTGATACATAAGCTACAATAACTTTAAGTTTCATCAAAATCCGTTTGGTAGTTTTGGCGCGATTTACTTAATCACGCGATTATTTTACGAACATCCATCCAAAACATCCAAAAAATTGCACAATAAACATTAGTCAGATGTTTAATGGCTAATTAAATATAGTCGAATGGTTTATGGGAGAAGACGAAGTCGCTATCTATTACTAGTATAAACTAAAAAAAAATTAAGTGTCTGTATCAACAGTTTTCATGACTAGAATTTCGTCACGTTATGTAGTGTATTTTTTGTATAAATAAGAAATTTTACACACGGAATATATTGCTTTCGGTTAAATTATCCACATGCTATGAATGAACACCTATAACCTGTATAGAGGTCATTAGAAACCTCCATCAGAAAGTAATTATGTTGAAGGGAGGCGCAAGTCATTGACGGTTTGAAATTGCTTGTAAATAAAAAAAATATGCCAGGTGCGAGTCGAACTTGCGCACGAAGGGTTCCGACCATTACATTAATTAATTGTATTTTGATTTCATTATTTTTAAAGGGACTATGTAATAAATACTCTGTGAACATTTTAAATGTCTGCCTGTTTCCGGTATTAATAACGTTGGTTTTGTGAGAGCCCCTCTTAAATATTTATTTTATTTTGTTTCTAGTATTTGCTGTTATAGCAGCAACAGGAAAACATCAAAGAATTCCAGCTGTCTAACTATCATGATTTATAACATACAGCCTGGCGACTGACAGACAGATAGACAGGGAAATCTTGATAGGGTTCCGATTTTACCCTTTGTTTAGGGAACCCTAAAAACATGGTTTATATTATAATACAGTGTTATTTAATTTTAGAAACTACTATCATCTAAATTTTCTATTATTTGTTTATTTGGAAAACAACACACTTAATACTTAACAAAAAAAATAACACTTAATACTTAACAAATTTTACATATACTCAAACAAGTTTACACTAATTAAAATAAAAAATACGTTTTAAAAGTGAATAAATATAACATTAACAAAATTTAAAAATCCCTCGATACAAAAAGACCTCTAAAAAGAATAAAAATAATATTATTATGTACTTATTGAAGTCGTTGCGTCGGGGGACCGTTGTACGTACGTTGACAATGATGTATATTTATGATGTTGACTTAGACTATATGATTCGATATCGTAATTTTTTCATTTTCCTTTTTTTAACTTAAGTGCGTTTTAATTTAGTCTTTTGTATCGGGAGTTTTTAAAATTTTGTTTTTTTTTCTTCTGTTTATTAAAGTTATGTTACTGGTTTCTTAATTATACCAAACGAACCTACAGACACACAAATTTTCAGTTGTTTAAATATTTCTGTTAATCTATCCTAATATTATAAAGAGGAAAGATTCGTTTGTTTGTTTCAATTGAATAGGCTCCAAAACTATGGGACCGATATAAAAAAATCTTTTAGCATTACAATCCTACATTATCCCTGATAAAAATAGGCTATATTTTATAATAATCATCATCATCATCATCACTAATATTATAAAGAGGAAAGATTTTATTGTTTGTTTGTTTGAATTGAATAGGCTCCGAAACTATTTAACTGATTTAATATAACATTTTATCTTTAGAATCCTACATTATCCCTCTGATGAATATAGGTTATATTTAATACGAGAAAAATAAGGACCCGCGTGAAAATTTCGACAATGTATTAAATTATAAATATATTAAGTAACATGATTCAAAACTTTTTCATATAGGTAGGTATATACGAATATTAATAAATAAAAACATTTAGATTTGAAATGATTTACAATCACTAATAACACTATGATATCACATAAGCCATATAAATATATTTTTTACAGCCTACGTGGACGCAGTCACGGGCAACAGCTATCCCTAATGGAAATGTAAATGTAAAAACCTTTTGGCCTACATAACAAGGTTCTTCTTCGTATATATCGCGGGCGATGCTGCTGGGAAGAGCTAATTATCGCATAAGAACTTTTCACCAATAAAAACATGGATTAATATCTTGGAGACCTCTGTTTCTATTTTCGAACAATCATAGCTAAGAACCATCTCGACAAACATAGCTATCTACTAAAAAAAAAATGACTTCAAATCCGTCTACGCGTTTGACCGCTACATTGCCACAGACAGACACACAGATACACAGATCGACAGGTCAAACTTATAACACCCCTGTTTTTAGTCGGGGGTTAAAAACAATAATTTTAAAAATAGCTTACCTGAGAGACGGAGCGTATCAGAAACATTTTATAGTACATCTAGTTTTCATAAAAAAGTCAGTGTTATTACATATTATCAAAATCTATACAAGTGTGGAATATGGATATATAGTTTTAGAATAAAATTTATTAGCAGTTGTATTGAACGGAACTTCACTTTGAACTCGCAAACATTCCTTTTTAATCTACAATAAAGAGGGTAAATTTTAACAATACCCTCAGGCGAAGCATTCGTTACAAATTGAAATTAAAAGAAATCAAATAGCTTTATAAAAATGAGTGACGAAGCGTAGCGAGTGAAGGTTTCCAAATTGGGAGAAAAAGCTTTTATAATTTGTGTAAGTATATATATGGGTACAAGTGTATTCGTATAGAGATTGCATTTCTAATCTTAATCTTCTAATATTATGAAGAAATTTTACATTTGTGTTTATAATTGCGAGCGCTACATTGGTGTTATAAGAAGCAACATAGAGCCCATGAGCAAACCCTAAATTCAAGACAAAAAGCTTTTACTTGGTCGGTCTTCAAAACTGTCAAACCTGTTGAAAAATGTTATATTATTTTTTGTTATTCTTCATGTTAAGCAGTTTTTCTGCCAACTTTTTTTATTAGAATGAGTTTGGGTTTCGCTTGGTAATATGTCTGGAGGATGTTGTTAGCCATGATTTACAGGGGTTGCGGGATCGATCCTGTCATGGCACTCAGAAATAAAAATCAGTTTTCACTATGATGTTGATGCCAATTACATATATGCAACCTGCTCTATCAGTTTCTAGTGTACCATACGACTAGATCTAATTTGCATTGTCATTTAAAATTATAATCTATGCCTATTGCAACGAATATTAAAAAAAAGTTTATTCTTTCGAAAATCATAATAAATATTGCTAATCAATGCAATATTGCTAATAAATTATGAATGATTATTATTTTTTATAAATTATTATGAATTTTAATTTTAAATATTTTCTAGTAAAGCATTTAAAATCCATTAGATTTTGAAATAACGCTAGTGCTAACGGTTTGGACCAGATGCATATTAAAAAAAAGTTGCGAAATATTCAAGATTCATAACAGGTAGTATGACCTTCGGCTCTCAAACTATCAGTGTAATAATATTTTAAGCTTGCAGATCTATAAATGATTTGATTATAACAAAAATTATGTCCACACAGCGGTAAACAAGATGTCACAAGCAAATCGCAGGCAGCTGCAGGAAATGTCATATGATGGTCCGATTTCATGGACCGTAGGCCTTTGTGTTACGACAAACTATGGATTCTTTAGTTATCGTTGGAATGCCAAGAGCTGCTATTTATTTGTTTTATTTATTTACAAAATATTATTATTATATACACATACATAGCGCTGGAATGGATTACAAATGATCTACTTAGTTTCTAATCCAAAATAGATAAAGTTTTTTTTTTAATCTTTTCTTTATTATTTTTTTGGGTCTTTTATCCTATTTGGACATGTCAGCCCTATCATAACCTAAACTTACAATTAATTCTGCATTGGTAACGTTCAGTTTTTATTTAATGCATTATTGCTTTGATTTTATTTTCTAGATATAAGAATCTAAATAACAACATACAGCACCGAATATCATATAAACCCTGTATACATTGCAATATGACTCTAAATCTTAATCAATCAGGCAAACGGCAAAGAGGAAGGACAAAACTGTGGTAGATGAGTTGCGTTAGGAAAGATATGGACACTTCTAAGCTCGCAGAAAAAGATGTTCAGGACAGAACGAAATGGAAGGGGTATAAGGAAAGCGGATCCCGTTCTGATCTGGGACTAAAGCTAAGAAAAAGAATTATTGCTATTGAATAATATTGCTTCCATAATCTAAACTAATATTATAAATGCGAAACTTTGGATGTTTGAATAGATGAATGTTTGTTACTCAATTACGCGAAAAATACAGAACGGATTCTGACGAAACTTGGCAATGTTGTAGTTTATGTACCAGAATAGCACACAGGCTATAGAAATACTAACTTTAACACTAGTTTTGTCTACGACATGACATAGATTGTAACGCGATTACGTTATTGCCATTGAAGTTCCTGGTTTTAATCGCTTGGTACAAAATTTTACATAAGTATTTGTGAAAATTCTTCTTATTACCCGAGTGCTTTAAAATGAGACAATATACATATACATATTCAAAAAACCATAGTGATTTTTAAATATGTATATATATGTTCTCACTAGTTACGTACCTAGCCATATAAATACTATTTTTAGAGTCTACATGGACGGAGTCACGGGCAACAGCAGGGTAAATATAATTAACGGAGATGAGACTAAAATCATTGACATTAAAAATGAAATTCCTTCCGATACAGAAATTGACGTTATATAAATTTATTTCTGTTTATATACTTGTTTATGTTATGTAAAAAAACCTCTTCTTTAACTATATTTTGTTAATATTTTTTATATTATTTAGTGATTAGTGATTAGTCTTATAATATTGCTTATGTTAGATTTATTTCTAAGAATCTTTGACAAAACATCTTAGATATTACTAACTCTAAGATTACATATAAAATAATTAAGTAAAGACCAATGTCGACACGACATCAGAGTCGATGTTTGCTAAGACCCAGAGCACTCAAGTTTATATCCTAATCCTACAAGCAAAATGATGAATTACATAATTATTATTATATATAAATTCTAAAGAGACTTAACAGCTCCAACGAAATACCAATCTTACTTCAAATCTAGGCGGTTACATCAATACAAAATCAGAGATTGCAAAACAAGCATTGCTTTTGCGTTTTACGCACTCATCAGTTCTTCCTATTGCTTTCGCATGCAAATGTACTTCGTAAGGCTATTACGATTATTAGGTAAAATAATTAATGAATTGACTTAGCTAACTGCTTAGCTATTTTATGTAATAAATAAATGATTTGCAATTCATTTAAATTAAAGATAATTTATTATTTTTTAAATATTGTTTTTTTTAATTATTTTATGTAAGTATTTATAACTTTATCAAGAACTATAACTTAGAATATGTCTTATATTCTTCGAAACCGGAAAAGATATATATATATATATGTTAAATATAGGTGTCATACTTTTTACTCTAAGCTAGATGATTATACAGTTTGTATAAGTAAATATTTCCCTGACCTTAGCTTTCAAGTCTACAATGTTTTATAAGCTGAATATAAATTATTTGGCATAGATAGATACACTAATATTAGATAACGGGAGAAGTCAGCATCGCAAGAAGCCAAGTGATGTTCTAGCCCGCCTTTCTTCTCGCTGATAAATGTCATTACAGCCTGGATCATAGATGAGAGAAGGTCTAGTTGGAAAACTTTGAATTACATGTTATTTTCTTGGAGATTCTTTGAGGGAACATTTGAGATATGTTGAATTACAGTTGCAGTGAGGCATGCTATAAAAAATACTTGTTTTTATGTAACGAAATAAATAAAACTCTAGAAAGTGTTTTATTATTAAATACTATTGTAGAGTGTTCAACGTTCTATTTTAGTTCAGAGTTCAACTTTTGTAATTAAAATAAGGGTAGCCCCACATAAAAAAAATAGGTCAAAACGTCTTGCAATGATTACATTTACATAGACGTTTCAAAATTATTGACGAAATTAGTTCTGAGCGATATAATTAGGATTCCGTTTACATTTTAATATGATTATATTGTGTGATTTTTATTGACATATTTTTTAAATTATAACAGTAAATAAAAATTATAATGTAATAAATATTATAGAAGTATATTTAATTTTTATATAGGGTGATTCGGCTATACATACTAAAAGTAGTAATAAAAACATAAATATAATGAATAAAAATCAAATTAATAATAGGTCCTCTGTTGTCCACAACCATAATTACTTTGTTTTTTCTGACCAATTAGGTCAGGGCTTTGGGTCTCTTTTAAGTAGGGAATTAAATAATGTACATAATATATGCTCACCTGGTGCTAGTTACCAGCACAATATAGATAAAATAATTAATTTTGACTCAAAGTTGACTGAAAACAGTACTATTGTACTATTACATGGAGATGGTTTGTCGATTAAGAAAATTGAAATAATTAGTAATATTGAAAAATTATTGAAATTACATAATAAGAATAATTGTAAAATTTCCATATTCATCTTCTTATTCAGACAAACAAAATAAATATATATATAATTTAAATTTGACATTATATAATTTGACATACCGTCATAGTGATGCATTCTTTTACTTTGATGTAAATAAATTTATTTATAATAGGTTTAGGATGACAAAAGGTACAATGTATCTGCCTTTATATTATAAAAAACAAATTGCTACTTTAGTAGCATTTAATTTAAAAAACTTCGTTATAACAGATATAACGAAAAATAAATGTACTTTAAATAATATATTACTGACAGAACATAAGCGTTCCACTTTAAACTAATGGATAAGACAAAGCCTAAGTTGTTAAATATTGTCCATCAAAATATACAAGGCTTAGGTGGCAAGGAATTGGAAGTGGAACTCTTTGTTCAAAAATATGACATAAGTTTATTGTGCATTACAGAGCACTGGTTATCAAAGAATAACAATATTATAAATGTAGAAAATTATAAATTGTCAAGTTCGTTCTGTAGAGAGAAAGCTATTCGCGGTGGCTCACTTATCTTAGCTCGTAACGATGTAGTGTTAAAGTCTCGATCAGATATAGTGGCGCTCTCTGTCGAGCGAATTATTGAACTATCCTGCATTGAGCTCAATGAACATATTATTTTGTGCGTGTACCGACCCCCCTCTAGTGACTTTGATGAATTTGAAAACAAAATGGAGGATATTTTAACTAAGCTTTGTCATAAAAACAAGTCCGTGATTGTTTGCGGTGATTTCAATGTAGCTATATTACAAGAAAATTCGTCTAGTGTACGTTTATTAAATTTGTTTAAATCTTTTAACTTACTGAACGTCTTTTTTGAACCTACTCGTATTACTAGTATTTCCGCGACTTGTATTGATAATGTGTTCTGTCGCTGTAACATTTATGAAGAAACAGTAATGACAAATTTAAGTTCAGACCACTGTGGTCTAAAATTTTCTCTATTAATTAATCACGAAAGTGAAAAGCCCCAAAAGTTTACTTGTAGACCAATTACAAAAAACCGGGTCCTAACATTTAAGAATACTGTTCAGCAAAAAGTAGGTAAAGTAGACATGAGCGATGATAATCCAAATAATTTATATAATAACATTTTCGGTTTTTTGTTACAAGAATTTAATAATGTTTTCAAGCCAAAAACTATGACTAAATACCTAAAACTTAAATTTAGTGATTGGGCTACCGTGGGAATATATAAAAGTAAAGATAAGTTATATGATTTATATAGTGAGAGGCAATGGAATCAAGATCCGGTATTCTTGGATAAAGTTAGGATTTTTTCTAAAATATTTAAGACCGTTTGCATACAAGCTAAGTCGATTTACATAAGAAATAAAATCTTAAACTCAGAAAATAAAATAAAGGCAACTTGGGATGTTTTATCTAGTGTTTCTGGGAAAAATAGGGCTGCTAATGGACCTATTAAGTTAAAAATTGATAATATTGAAATAAATTCAAATTCAACTGTGGCGGCTATTTTTGAGACTTTTTTTAACGAAATTCCTTTAACAGTCACGGGTAATTTAAATTCTTCACCATGTGATGCAATCGTCGAATTGACGAATAACGTAAGAGTCAGTAATAAATGTTTTGTTTTTAAACCTGTTACATCATATGAAATTGTTAAAACTTTTAGAAATCTAAATATGAAAAAAACCGGTGATCTTTGGGGTATGTCAGTAAAATTACTAATAAGTATTATAAATGATATTGCTCCACAATTATCCTTAATTTTTAACAAATGTATTGAAACCGGTACTTTCCCAGACTTAATGAAAAATAGTAAAGTAGTTCCTTTGTTCAAAAGTGGCGATAGACTAATTCCCGGAAATTATAGACCTATCTCTATTTTACCCACTTTAAGTAAAATTTTCGAAAAAATTATGCTAAACCAAATGTCAGAATTTGTTTATAGCAATGAAATCATGTATAGTGAACAATATGGTTTCACCAAAGGCAAATCAACAACTGATGCGGGTGCCGCGCTTCTTAAGCACATTTACGACGCATGGGAAAAGTCACAGAATGCAATCGGAGTGTTTTGTGATTTATCTAAAGCCTTTGATTGCGTGGACCATCAAACATTACTTTGCAAACTTAATCACTATGGCGTGCGTAATGCTGCGCTTGATCTTATTGCCTCTTACTTGAATCAAAGAGTTCAGACGGTTGATGTTAATAATTGTAAATCGGTTGGATCTCACCTAAAAATGGGTGTTCCACAAGGATCTATTCTAGGCCCTTTCTTATTTTTACTCTATATTAATGATTTGCCCTTTTACGTAAAAGGACTATGTGACATTGTACTTTTTGCTGATGATACCTCACTTATTTTTAAAGTTGATCGTAATAAACCTAATTTTGACAAAGTTAACTGTGCTCTGTCACGTGTTCTTCATTGGTTTGAAATTAATAATTTGGTATTAAATACTAAGAAAACTAAATGCATGGAATTTACACTTCCTAATGTAAAAAGTCGGGATTGTAGTTTATTCCTTAACAATGAAGTGTTAGAACTGACTGACTCGACAACTTTCTTAGGTATAACTTTAGATAAAAAGCTCCAGTGGAACCCCCATCTCTCGACACTCGCAAGCAAACTTAGCTCAGCCGTCTTTGCAATTAAAAAAGTAAGACAATTAACAGACGCTAATACGGCTCGACTCGTTTATTTTAGTTATTTTCACAGTATATTGTCTTACGGTATCTTACTATGGGGCAGCGCTGCCGAAATAAATTCTATATTTATTTTACAAAAACGAGCTATACGGGCTATTTGTAACTTAAAAGCTAGAGACTCCCTAAGAGAAGTTTTTAAAGAAATCGGTATTCTTACGGTCGCTTCTCAATACATTTTTAATAACTTACTATATATACGCCAAAATTTAAATGACTATAAAAAAAACAGCGACAGACATACTATCAATACAAGAAATAAAAATAGGCTTGTAACGCCTAAATTTAGACTTCAAAAAGTTAAGAAATCCTTCATGGGCTTGAGTATACGCATATATAATAAGGTTCCACAAGATATCTTAGATCTTCCTTTTCTTGGTTTCAAATCTAAAATTAAAAGTATATTATTAAATAAATCTTACTATAACATTCAAGAGTTTTTGGTTGACCGAAATGTGTGGAACTTGGGTCATTGTACCATAAATCTTGGGTCATAAATCTGTATTGTATTGCGAATAGCTAGTAATCTCCGCAATTTGTTTTTTGTTGTAAATTAATTTTTGCTTTATCGACCTTCTGCATCACACCGATTCCTTAGAAGTCACTACTTGCGGTAGCATCGGGAGTCGGGTTGCCTCCCTCCCTCAAATATGTGCGAAGGGGGTGATGGCTGGCTCTTGTGTTATGCTCGTGAACGGGTGCTGCTTGCGGTGACTGGTTGTGTGGCAGGCCGAAGATTTGTATATATATGTGTATATATATCTATATATGTATATATATATTTACTGTTATTATTATTTAATTTTCGTTGCCTGAAATCATTGGGCTTCTTTTCCGATTGATTGCGACGGTTCTAGTTGTTCCAAAATTGCATTTAAGTTTATAAAATAAATAAAATTGACTCATTTGCAGGGTTGATGTTATAATTTATAAGTCAAACATTGTTAAATTTTATTTAAAAAGAGCAACTGTTGAGTTTCTGGCCAGCTCTTCTCAGCAGAACAGCATTCCGAGCTGGTGGTAGCTTACTCACAGACTGACTATACTGACCAATTTAATGTAATTGACGATTCAAAAGTGCGTGTAAATGCCTACTTGAATAAAGATATTTTGAATTTGAATTTTGAATTTGAATTTGAATTTGTTTATTTACTTTATTTTTTTATTTATTTACCAAATATTTTAACTTCTGCTTCTTCTGAACTACTCATAATATTTTATTAATTTAATGAAACAATATATTTTACTTTGTCATGTTAGTAAAATTTCTAAATTATAATGAACCCAAATGAATTATATCAGAATATTTTTGTAAGAAGTCTTATCGAGTTTTGCAACTACTGATGTAACGATACAGATTAATGACCTTAAAACATCATCGAGTTCCGAATGCATCATGAAATAAAAGTGATTTGTTAATTTATAACGGCCTTGAAATGTTGTTTGCTTTATAAAAATACATAAAGATAAAGAGGCTTCAGCTTAGATTACCAAGCTTCAGTGTACTTATACTGGAATTTAAGGGGTGAGGGCATTCAACTCTTAATTTAGAGTTGCTGATGGAAACCTTGAAGGATACAGTATTTGGTAAAATTTTGTAGACTAAGTAGTAGAACTGGTCAGAACGTAATAAGATGTGTGTACTATAATGCTTCAAGCCTTACTCAATAAAAATGAAATAAAATGCGAATTTATTGTATGTAAAATAAAATGTTATTTGTTTAAATATTATTTATTTATTTATTCTTTATTGTTCCAACAAAATCTATTACAATTGGCGGACTTAATGCTAAATAGCATTCTCTAATAGTCATCCTTGGGGATGTACAGAGACTTAAAAGCGATACAATAAAACAACATATATACATAGATACATATAACTAATTTGAAAGATACATACACAAAATAAATACAGATATTTAATAGACATATAATTTCAAAAATATATATATTCCGATTAATATTTATAATAAAAGTTGCTTAGAAAAATGAATACAAACTCTTTTTTTGAATATGAGCTTTGTGCGTGATTTATTGACGTCATTGGGAAGAGAATTCCAAAGACGATATTCTACAGCTATCCTATCTTAAACATCTATCCTAGCTGAAAAATAAAAAAGACCATAGGAAAAAAAGAGCATCTTTTTATTTTATTATTTTATTATTTTATATATTTATTAGTATTAAATGAATAATTAAAAGATATCAGAGGAGAAAAATCAAGTTATAAATTTTTTCAACCGAAACTGACGGTAAGATACGTCCATAAATTAAAAAGAGAAAATTTCTTTCAATGACGAGGAATTGTCAGCACTAAAGTTCTAACTGATCGTTCTTTTTACCCTTAGTAGAATATATTGTACATAAAGTTATATAAGGCAATTCTAAATCGCTATATATATTATATATTTTAACTGATATTAGGTGTCTTCATAATATGAATTAGTTTTGTATTTAGGTTCAATTCTCTAGACCACGTTATATTACTTAAAACCAATGTTCGTTTGTAAAATATGTTGTGATAATAATTACATCACATCGACCTAACCTTTAAACTCGCTTATGAAAGTGAGAACCTCAAAACCGGAACTGCCGGAACTGGGAAATTTCGCAGAGATAATATCATAAAAGTCATTCACACACTTCTAAAAGATATTATAATGTTATATGCTTTTCATCGCTACTATAACAATTAACTCAAACTTTTGATGTATCGAGCGAAAGTAGGTAATACGGTAATGAATATTAAACTTTTGTTATATGTAGAAAAATAGTGTAACAGAAAAAAAAAAACATAATTCGATTTCGATTGTGATTGAAAACTTATTATAAAATCTAATTAGCTTACATATTTTATATTATGAACAATTATAAAACTCTCAACCTGTATAAAATCCTGCGCCGGCGCCGGCGCACGTATAAAAAATTTTGCGTTAAGTAACTCCTCAAGCACATCCATTATATATGTACAATTGTATTATTTCCGTGTTCGAATCGATTTGAAAAAAGGTGAGTGATTTGTATAAATATACGTATTTCCTAGTGAAATGCTTATAAATCATTGTTGAATAGCCGATTTAAATTGAGAATTAGCAGTTTGAAAGATCAAGAAGAAGTTTGAGCAAATGCATTAAATTTTAGAGTATTATAATGGAAATAATCTATAAACATGCTAAGATTTTAAATTAAAAAAAATATAAAACCGTCCATTCGCTCTACCAAAGCCGTATGGTAGCTCAATGGGTAGAATGACTAGACAGTTTCCCAAAGGTTACGGATTCGGGTCCGTGTCAGTTTATTTTTCATTTTATAACTATTTAAAATTTTTATTAAAAGTTTGTGAAAATAAATGAAGTTAATATAACGATTTCGTCATGTAAGGTTACTTTAAGTGAGCTTTAGGGATCACGCTCACTTATGTTAAGTCATTATATACGAGTACACTGTACCTACTTATAATTACACAGCATGTGTGCTACCGAGCGTAAATAATGAAATTAATGTTAACAAGTTCAAGATACTCTTTTATGTAACTATTATGAATTTGATTGAATCATGTTGTTTAATAATTCAATTTGACTTCTTATTATTTTTGTGTTATAATACATTTTTGTAATTGTTCAAAAAAGATGTACAAAATCTTAGGAAAAGTTCTTATGAGAGCCAAAAGGTTGACCATCTTCAATTGATAATATTATTTCGTATAATAAACATTCAAATACAATTTTATCACTATATAAGTAATTAATGTGTCATCATGACAATACAATTTGCTAACTCAGTATCTTTATAAACGACAGGTAAATCGTGATTGTCAATATTACTTTTCAAACAAAAATGTTAATGATGTTAGTATTATCATAGCATAACTATTACGTATTTATAAAAATATTTATCCTATAGTTTTTGACATGTATAGCCCTAAAGTGAATGAAATCTCATAGAGGTAGTAAAATGATTAAAATCGGCCAGAGAAGTCTTTAGTACATAAAATCATATTTTTTATTAAATAAATTTAAAAAAAAATGTGTTCTATAAAAACATATCTATATTAAAATACATAAATGATTAACAATATTAGGGGCAGAGTCAATAATACTTTTTGGATGTTGCAAAAGCAATTGGCTCCAATCTCGTAATCGGATCATTGAATTATTTAAATCCATTTAGAAGTGCAAAGATTGAGAAGTTGTGACATTTACTGATATTTATTTTTGTCATTAAGTTTTTTTATTGAAAGTTGAAGTTGGGTTACACAATACGAAGAGAAGAATTTGACATATACAAATAATTGACCTAAATATATAAACGCGTTTTCTATATAGATAATATTAAAAATAAATAAATATATATATATATATATATATATATATATATATATATATATATATATATATTTGTAATACAGAAGCTTAATATATAAAACAAGCCTTTAGAAGAACTCCATATATTATGTACCATAATATAAAATAACTAAATAAGTATTAGGGTAAACAGAACAATGCTATTTCACCGATATGTTGCACTTATGATTTTTTAATAGATCTAAGTGTACATTTGTAAGTGACGTCGTGATACGAAACAGAGCGTACATATTCGTGAACTTTCACGTGGACACGTTTTAGAAAAGATTATTTTAAAATTTACTGATACTTCATCGTTGAATTTCAAATGCCATATTTCGCTTTTATAATTTTTTTTTTTTTTTTTTTTTTTTTTTTTTTTTTTTTTTTTTAATATCAGGACAAATTACACACATTGTTCTAACCCCTAAGTAAGCAATTTATTTGCTTGTGTTAAGGGTGTTAGACAACGATACAAATACATAGAAATACACATATAAATACTGAAAATATATTTAATAAACGACCAAACCCAGAAACACAGACATCTATGTTCATCACATAAATGCCTGTCTCCCGCCGGGGATCGAACCCGAGCCCCATTGCGCCGTGACACGTTAGGCGTCTGCGCTAACCACTCGACCAACGGGGCGGTAAAAATTTTTTTAATTTATAATGACAATAAAAATAAACTTACAGTAATAAACTCAAAATAACTTCCATTATAAATGTTATAAAACTTTTACTCGCACTAGCGTAAGCATCGCTATCGACCGTAGAAGTAGAATATAGGTTGTGAGTTCGGAATATGGTTAATTATAAATTTATATAAATATAGAATGAAAAATAATTTAATTATATTGAGTCACCTTATTTAATATTTTTTTTTTTTATTAATTTGGAAACCATTCCTAAAATATTTAAATATGATAAATAAAATGGCAAAATATATTATATCATTAATGTCTTCATTGCAATCTATCAATTACTAAGATATATTTAGTCAAGTTTAGCAAAATATTTACAACTGTAAAACACAGATAATAATGCAGTCAACCCAATGCGGGCAGATTCCCGCTCTCAGTAGCGTCGGAGTTCGCGGCTTGCGCACACGCAGCAACGAATGCATAATTTTCATATAATTTGACGCTTTCTGATGAGAAACTTGATGTCAAATTTAGTGGAACGTGTCTGTGTTAAATGTGGATTTTAATAAATAATAATGGTAAGTTTTTCTTATGTATTAAATACTATTTATAAGTAGAGCTTTGTTTTGAAAGCTCTGTTGCAAAAAATATTGTTGTAAATATTGTGTGCAAAAATTTGTACGGTACTTTATAAGTGAGATTAAATGTTGTTTAGTTTTTATAAATATTACAGTAGTCAAATTATATATTTATTTATTTATTAATACTTTATTCTACAAAATAAAAAACAATGGACGGACTTAATGCAAATTTTCTACTAGTCAACCAAAACAATTATATAGGTAAAACTGAAACTAATAAAATCAACAGTCATTTTAATTTATTTCATTTTATAATAGTAGTAGCTTCTCTTCTACGATTTCTAATTAGAAATAAAGATATAAAAAGTATTTTATTGCTCCATAATATTACATATTTTCTACAAATAACATTAAAATCATTTGATCGCTTACTTTCTTTTTTTAATTGATTTAATATTAATGATACTATTCACAGTTATTTTGTTACTTGGATAAAGAAAAGAAAAGAGATTTAAAAATCATATATGCATAATATGTCAAGTATACATTTATTTCTATAAATTAAGAAATACTGTATTATAATAGAATTTAATTATAATATAAATATATAGAAATCGGTTATCAGATTATCATTTTACAATTTGTCAGACAAATTAGTTATTCATTGTATAACCAGCAGGGAAAGGATTAGAAATTGCGTTTAATTAACAATCAAAAACATGAATCCCAAATAGGGGAATATGAGAAAAAAGTAAAAGCTGAGTTTAGTCAGGTTTGATTTTTTCTAAAGCAAGTTCTCGCATTTATTATTATTCTTTTAGTTATTAAAGTTATTAAATATAACGAATCATAATAATTTTACGAATTATTTCTTTCTTCTGAAGCATGATACATTTTCTGAACCTCAATGATCATTGTTTGTTTCCCTTAAATCATATTTATTTCGATAAAAAATGTGATAATGTGCTTACTTACGTAACCCGGAAATGAGCATAAAAATATTTACTTCTTTGTAGTATAACTCTAAACTTTTTATCTTTCTTCTGTGAATATTGAGTTTAGTTCTTGTAAAAATATCATATGTACACGTTGTTAAGATTACAAAGGTATACAAATCAGTCCTGTCGTTTTCAAATAATGATTACAAAAGCTTAAATGCTTAAATGCTTAAATTTTATTTATGCACATAGTTATCTTTTATAAGCTTTACAATAGTACCTCGTGAAAAAAAACCTTAACACGTTTAATATTGTTAATTTTTACGATTGAATAAATATTTTATATAAAACCTAGAGGTTTATATATATTAGAATATATATTGGAATAAAATTTAATTATTTAAGACATATATTCTATACTACCGCAAAACATAGAATTCGCTCACTGTTGCATTACATTATGATTACTTACTTTATTAATTTTGTCCTGTTGAGATTTTTTTATAAACCTTAGCCCAATAAAAAAAGATGAAGTTTAATTTACGATTATCACGAGAAAGAAGCTTAAGTATAATGACATTGTGTTCGAGTATTTAATATAACGAAACAAGCATCTTCGACTTTGACTCGTGTGCAGTCACAAACTAAATAAAATATATCTAAATACTCACCTCTTAGACTTATCGTAATTGTATAAGTGAAAGCATTCGATATGTTAATTTACGAAATAAGCGAAACAAACGAAATTTTCTAAAATTCCTGTAGTTTTGTTGTATTATTATCGTAGACCAACAATTTTTTTTTGTTTTCTTTTGAAAATGAGAATTTGAAGGATTAAAAAGGATCTTGTTGTTTTATTGCCCGAACAACATAAAATAATTTTTAACATAGTTTTGGCATGGAGCGCTAATAAAATAAATAAATAAACAGAGAAAATAAATATATTTATAAATTGAGTTTCTTCTCTGAAATAAACACGCAGCAATGGTAATATATTTTTTAATTTTAAGTACAGTTTTTTCCTACTTACTATTTTATTACATGTACAAATGTAGAGTGAAGTATATTTATGAATTATTTGAATTGGATATTTTTTTATAGACATGAATAACGAGCAATTTGCAGCTAATAATTTTAGTTGACTTGCAGATCGTTCCGCTCTGTGCTATTGTAATTATAAATATGGTTACGCATCATACACGGCTCGTTGAGGAACAACATAGGCATTAGACACTTAGCATAGCATAGCAGGCAGAGCATTTTAATTAGTTAAGTGTGATTTTTCTTGCAATTAATAACAGTTTTAGCAATCGAACTCACTAAGGGCTTTTATATAATAAAATACATATTTATAAAATAGAAAAATACTTTGTTAAAGTTAAATAAAAGTTAATTATTGCTTACAACCTCACAGATTGTAAAGAATGTGCTTGATAATAAACATAAACTAAAATAACTAACTCTAACATACACTTAGTAACTTCTAATCTACCAGATTACATACTGTTATGAAACATAGCAGTTTAACCAGTTTAACAAAGGATGATTGCAGTCGCCTGAGGGAGTGGATAACGGGTTCGAATCCCGTTACATTTATCACCGACAGTTCATTAGGGTGCTTAATTATATATTATTTTATTATATTATTTATTTATTTTAGAAGTCTTCTTCACACCAGTATTAAAATTATGAATATTTTATTGGCAAATAAAAATAATTTAATATTACTAAGTTTTGTATAGATAATATAATTAAGTGTCTGTTTTTCAAAGTCCTTAAATGCGTTATGAATTATCAATACTAAACAAAACATAAATACTAGAAATCAAAGAACATCACTATTGTAAGATATTCAACCATTATATTCTTCATTCAAATGGAGCGAATCAAATGAAGCTAGCTGTAACTATGGCGTGCGCGTGAGCATTACTCTCTATGACATGGGATGTAAGCATTGACCTTACTCGTTGAGCGTAAGTGAGGAACATATTAATGTAAACGATTTTCATTTACAGTAAATGTAAAACCTTATTTTGTGTTCAATTTACTTACTCTTACAAAAAGTTTACAAGATCAACTCCGCATTTTGAAGTTTTATAAAAGTATTAGGTACTATTATATTATTGATAAAATTTAGTCATAAAATATCAGACATGATGAATGTGCGTATTTTGTTCAATAATTATTTTTATTTTGTTTGCAGGTTAAAGTGAAACATGAAATTGTCTAAACATTTTAGTGTTGCCAGTAAGATGTCTGTGTTGTTTGTGCGAGCGCGTTGAAATCTAATGTACTGTGACCATGTGTGTGAGAGTGTTGTCTCTTCTCATCCTTGCTGCGCTGGTGGATTTCACAATATGTAAGTATTTCATAATTATAAAACTGTATACAGCCGTTTTTTTAATATATCACCAGATTCTCTTATTGTTTAAACAAAAAATAATCGTTTTGGTTTATACTTTCCCAAGAAGACATTTTTTTTTGTATTTTTATAATAAACTAAACTATAGAAGATAGAAAAACATTTAAATACAAATGTACACAGAACAATGGGTTATATACACTAATGTATACACTATACTTATATTAGTATTAGTATTTTTAGTAGCAGTATTTTATATTAGTACTAGTATTTTTGTTATAAATACATTTGTAATAGATTATTTATCTTGAGAATATTTTGTTTGATCCCAGAAATATCGCTTATATCCTATATATGTACAATAACAGATATAATTTTATACTACACATACATACATGCTTTTTTGTAAAATTATATTTTTCTCTAAATTCCGAATAACATACCACTATCTTCACACACATTTGTATATTTAAATTACAATTACGTGTTTACATTGGTTAGGTAAAATCAAACCAAAAGGTTTATTCAAGTCAAAATGACATAATAAAAGAAAATATAATAAATGTCATAAATAAAAAGCTGATATCGTTCGGAATTTTGTCGGCAACTTTCTCCACCGGAACCTATTCGTGGAGTGCACGGTTGTTCCCGAGATCATCTAAGCTTTGTTATGTGATAAAACGTGTAATTGGATTATTTTGCGTCATTGTTGATAAACATTTTCCTAGACAATATAAAGCGCGGTTGCTTATCCTCCCGTATCATCAAGATTAAAGTATAGAATTTTTTACCTACCACAAAACTGTTTCTTTTATTATTATAATCAATATTATTATAATCATAACTCGTAACAGAACCTTCATACTTCTGCTATGCTATATAGTGCATATGGCACATGCCTCCATACCTCTACAACTGACATAGATCTCCGCGATGTAGAGCGCGCTGATGATATCGCGTTATGACAGGGACGTGTCAATTTGTCGACTAATTAATCTTATTATACGTTATATTAAACATAACGAGAGTAGAGGTTAAAGTGGCGACGTAAAATCAGGCTAATTATAATAATTTTAGGTTTAGGTTTTACCTGAAAATAAGTAGGTACTCATACTTTTCATATTAGCTTGACACGGTACAATATTTATTACGCAATGATCATAACGTTATATCATAAAGTAATGTATTACAAACGGTTTATTTATTTTGTCTTAACAAAATCAAGAAATAAAGTACTGAGACGAGATATTCAATATTTGTTAATTTCATAATTTTCCTCTTTTGAAATATACTTACTATATACCCGAACATAAAAAAGTTTTAATATTAATTATCAGTTTAACAAAGTTATTATTAATTAAGCTATTTCATTACGTTGAGAAAATCCCTCGCTCCCATAGATTTCTCTAAACCGAATTAATTAGCTCCAGAGACGCTGTGCACGATTTATTTAACTGATTCAAATTTATTATACGATTTAGAACCTAGACTATTATAAAATAAGGTATATCTCGAGCTACTTTTTAAATCGCTACTTATAAAATGATATTTTCATTTTAATGGAAAATTGCATTCTATGAAAACGAAATAGGGTTTAAATTACGATAATTAAGATGCAATCTCGGTCGTGGGAGGCGTCTTACTTTGAACATATAGTATTAAGTATTTTTCTCATATTCATTGTGATTTCTTTGCTTTATTTTATTTGTATTGTGCTAAGGAAATAAGTGGTGTGATAATGTTACTATGAGCTTAGCAATGCGGGAGTTCTTCACGCGTAACTGTACTATATATCCGTTAGCGTTGATGTAAATATAGATATGAATATTTAATCAAAATGTATCTTAGAATATTACAAAGGCAAATGTTTGATATATTACTTTTATGAAATGTATAAAAAGGATATATTTTAATTTTATATAAATACAAGCTTAGCCGAAAGAAAAAAGCCAAATCACGACTCTTACTCACATGTTCTTATCTCACAAACTTATCATTACCTCAACATAGTATTTGCAACTCGTTGCCAGCACTTACAGCCAGTAAGTAGTATATGATATCTGTAATGGTTTCTCGTTAATACTATATGTGGATTACTTTCTTGACAGGGACCATTGCATGTTGCATGTACTTACGACTGGCAGTTGGTTTCCGTCCGTTAAGTCAGTGACTGCATATATTTCAATCAATGTTTGCTATAACTTACTTGTTGTGCAATGGCATTTTTTGATATATATATTGTAATTTCTAAATATGATTTAGCTGAAAAAACCGACACACACATAGCCATTACAATGGGTTGCATCCGTCATATGAATCTTGAAACAACACAGATCGTTGCTAGGTCGTTGACTGCAAAAACGCGGAAAACGCAAGCTCAGTAGGCATTGTGCGTCGGAAACTTGCGGATTCCGCATTCTTTTTTTTTTCTTTACATGTTGTTCTAATAGGAATATTGTGTTCTACAGATGAATACCCATCACAGTTTAAGAGAGTAGATTATTTATTTAAGAAAAAAGCTTACAAAATTAAACCTGACATATTTGTACATAAATAATTCAAAGCGATAATATCTTAATAATGTTATTTAATAATGTTTTAAAAGGTAAATAGTAAATACGTGCAAGTGTAATGCTGCCTTGTTGATTTATTATTCTGTAAACATAATCACAAGAAGTCTTATTACCTCGCGTTAACATTAATTACGCAACAATAATTATTCTAATTCCGGTGCCGGAAATGAGCGAAGACGAACAAAAGCATTTTTGTATATGTTCGGTGATTGTGTAATATACAGATTGTGAAGCGATAGTTATCAATCTTAGAACTTTAGAAAGACAATTGCGTTATTAGGTATCTTATAATATGTATTATATTACTTATTTAACTGCCCCGTCGCGTTGGTCGAGTGGTTAGCGCAGACGCCTAACGTGTCATGACGCAATGGGGCTCGGGTTTGATTCCCGGCAGAGACAGGCATTTATGTGATGAGCATAGATGTCTGTGTTTCTGGGTTTGGTCGTTTATTAAATATATGCTCAGTATTTATATGTGTATTTTCTGTGTATTTGTATCGTTTGTCTAACACCCTTAACACAAGCAAATAATTTGCTTACTTAGGGATTAGATCAATGTGTGTAATTTGTCCTGATATTATTATTATTATTATTATTATTATATATCTTAGTATTAAAATAAACAAAACACTTGCAAATTAAAACAGAGAAATTGCTATAGTAATTATAAGATGATGAAATCAAAATTAATACCGGGCTGAGGTATTTCTGGTCTCTGAGTTTGTTTATAAGTACAGTATATCTAGCAACTCAAGTAATTTTAGTTTTAAATCAATAAAATATTAAAACAACCTCATTCCTTAATTAAAATAAAAAGTTACCAATAAATATTTTAATTACTAACAAGCAAATACAATATCGAGAACGATCTAAATAAAAGCAAATACCATTTTAAAAATTTACATTTATAGATAATTTATTCATACTTTCGAACTATAAAAAAATCTAGGTCCAAAAACATGTTGGTTTATACATGACTTTTTGTTAGAAATTAAGATTAAATATAATATACATGATATGGACAAAAAATCATCAGAGTTATTTAAATGAAGGTATAAAAATCACGCACTCATCGCGGACCTGAGTGACCACTTTCGTTTTTTCCTTAACTGACAGACCTGTACTTTTACAAATATGTATGTAATCTATTACGTAATAGAATGAAAATGAAATTGATTCAACCTGTTTAATGTTGTTAATAATTCTTGATATAAAGAGTTAAAGTATGTATAAAATGTATATTTTTTTAAAAATTCCAACCAATGCCTACAATGACTTGGATATAATATTGACTTGTTGAATTAAATATTGTGTTTATTGACTTAATTATGAAATTAATGAGATAAGATATATATATTTATATACCAAAGTCAGCTTACATTTCATATGAAATGGATCTTTGTTCCTCTTGTCGACTTTATTAAAGAAAATAACAAAAACAAATATATATAATTGAAACACATTAATGGTAATACATATAATCCTATAATATATAATATTTGTATGGCAGATATTATTTTTCTCATAGTAAAGGATCTTTATGGAAAGGTCAATAACCTTTAGCGCTGATTATCTTTCAAACTATGAATATTAAATAATCAACATAAAAATGTAAATGAAATCCGACCTTGCCCAGTGGTTCCGATGACTGACTTCGCTTTCCACTTTCCCGCTTTCTTATCATGGACATCTGGATGACTGTCGACACCTAGTTTCTGATACTACTGATAAGCATTTAAATATTATAAAACATTTAACATGTTTACTAACATTTTTATTATCATTATTACTATTTTTATAATGCACTAGCAGATCGTTGATCTGATGTGTGCATATTAGAACATTTGTGTTTATATTTAAACATGATTTAAATGTTCATGAAGTCTATTTTATAAATAGTTTACTATTTGTGCACTAATTAGGGTTTCTGGTAAACTATTAAACATGGACACCACTCTATTTGGTAAGAAGTGTTTTCTAGGGTTACTAGCAGACGGAGATGTAGTGAGTTTCGTTGAATGTCCTCTCAAATTGGTGTTTTGATTTATAATGTAGAGATTAGTTGTGTTTTAGTTTTTTATCACATTGTTTGTTTATTAAATGAGATAAGATAATCTATGACGAAAATAACTTTCCACTGTTTAATATTATTTTTTTTATTTGGGATAAAATAAATTTAATATAAAAGGAAGTCTCTAATAATGACTATAAATCATTCACGAACTCATTATAATGTTAATAAATTACTTATTTTCTAATAAGATTATTCACATCTGCTCTAGTGATTTCCTATTTCTCTATAATTTCTTCCTAGTCGGTGCAGTTCCTAGCCATTTATACGTATCTTGGAGCTAGTAAAGTAACAGGTTTATTGAACACTAAAGAAAGTAATTTAGTTGTATGTAATAAGTTTGTTTTTTAAGAAAGTAATAATAATAATTTATTAATATTAGTTTACTTTTTTAAAATAAAATTTATCTTTTATTTATATAAGCAAGCTATGTATACACATATAAGAATGTAATTATATTTTTTCTTTGATACACAAGACCTTAACTTATACACACACATGCACACGCACACATACTTTTAAAGGCATTTTAGTTATTTCACTTTATTATTTGCATTTAAATGTAGTAATACATTCCAATAGAAATAATTGTAGTAAAATCAATTTGATTTAATATTCTTTAAAAAAAAATAAATACCCTTATTGCAAAAGTACCAGCCTAAGTATTAAGTAATTATATCTAAACTCAACTATAATATTAATGATTTTAGCAACTGTCTTATTAGTTATTGCTTTGTAATATTCATTTCAAAAAGATATGTAATGTACCTCCCACATTTCAATTAAGTAATACTTTTTTAGAAAGTTGTCTAACACCTGTGTCTTCTTTAGATATTTAACATGAATCATTTTAGGTCACTACTATTCTTTACTATCTAAGGTCAGCTTGTTTACAATAAAACATAAAATCTATATCAACAATAGCCGAGATGAAAGATACGAGTAATTTGATCATTACGTGTATAAAGATATTAATGTGTGGGAAAAGTTTCATCAATTCATTGCCGATGGAGATCTCAGTTTAGTATCGTCGGTCATTGTTTGAGGATCAGATTGCGTGAAGGAAATTTGCGTTGAGGTCGATATGATAAAGTAAAAAATATTATCAGCTAGATAATAATTTTTACTAATGATTGAGCCAGAACAATCGTAAATCTTTTAATGAACAGTGATTACTAGATAGCAATCCTCTATAATTTGTCTACCAGTATTGTTTTGGCTCTGTGATTTAAAAATGTATATAATAAAAAAGCTATAAGTTTTCCTTGTTTTGCATTTCATACGGCTTGCATAAAACGCTGTGATATATAACAGTATTTTATAGTGAGGAAAAGTCAAGCTAGAAGACTTAATGAACGACTTGAATACATATATCGTCTCCGTATACTGTCACTTCTGCCTATAATTAATCACCGCTGATAGACATTAAATAGTTATTATTATTAGCTATATTGTATTTTTTACCATACCATACCACTTCTTTTATCCTTCTTAGCGTCCTATTTCTTTTCATCCTTTCTTTCTTCAAACAACATTAAGCATTTGAACTATCTCTTTAAAAAGGTTTTAAAGGTATAAACATATTGCTAAACTTCAGGATAGTGTTGTATTTTTAAATATAATAATTACATATTTAGATGGAGTGTATCTGTGCTAAAAAGCAGAATACTTTTTTTGAACCGATGACTGTTTTATAGTAAATATAGAGTAAATAATTTTAATGAAAGAATAAGGCGATAATGTATGTATCTGTACCATGCACGATACGTTACCCTATTTGCAAACAATAGCAAACAAACTCACGATAACTTGATTCAAATGAATTCCACATTCCATACAGTTCGCAATCTACCCATTTTTAAAAACTAGCCATTTCCTACTACTTGGTACACATTCCTTGACCGTTTGTAATTACCTACAAAAGTGACTATAAGTATACTTATTTATATATTTCATGTTCAATTCGTTACCAAAAATACAGTTATAAAAGAAACCTATTCACAGGATAAACTTATTTTTCAGAGAGATCTCTGACATCACCCATGAGTGTCGGAGACGAGGTTTTAGAGGGCTTATGTGTAAAAAAGAAATCTATCTCGATTTCCAAACCATTAATTAATGTTTTATTATTATTTTGGAAACATGGACGTAATCCTTGTATTTAATGAATATTGACATGTGTCAATCTCAGTTTAGTATCGTCGGTCGGTTAGAATGTTCTAATATTTGTAATTTGAAATTAACATTTATGTAATAGGAATAATTAATGATCTTTATAATGGTGGACATAAATCATTTCTAGAAAGTTATTGAAGCCTAAATTTCCTTATTGAGTTCGGATTACAGACAACCGTGACGGATTATACTCTTGAGACATCGGCTATGGTGAATTTTCCCATGGAGGGCTTTTGATTACAAAATGATTGTTGTCATAGGATCTTATGGCTATCTTGAAAATATTGCAAAACAATCACATATATTACTATACTGAACATATACTGTTTCTTAAATTCTTACTCACTCTCACTTCTTAGACGTCGTCACTTTTTAATACTTAATTATTATTTAATTGAACTAATAATATGAGATTTTTGACATATTTTTAAGGGTTACTAAATTATTAATTTGTCTATGGCTAGATACCAAATATATAGTAATTTGAATCCAATAGTTATATATTTCACGCTCTGTCAGTTTTGGCAAATATTCGACAAGAAAAAACTGTCCAGTCGAGCGAGTCTATAAATTATTCTCCAATGAGATGCATTTCACGGTTGTAGAAATAAAACAACTTTTATTAATTTCATTATAATTGCTTTGTTTGTTATATATTTTTTACAGTATGATTTATCTGTAGTTGTAATCAATTGACTTGCAGGATTGTCTGTATTATCCAAGGTATACGTTTTGATCAATAATTCCGCTCACAAAATGTTAGTAAAACGTATCAATTATTGTAAGAAGCATTACGTATGTAATTTATATTAAAAAAAATATTGTTAAACATTGTAGAAATTTGTAGGGAATTTGTCTGTATTTGTGATTACGTAAAATTTTTTACTTAAATCGCGATATTTTAGATATTTAGATAAACTCGTCTAAGCTATGTAGCGTTAAATATATATTATTAGTTATTGAGTAAATTCTCGGGAATTATTTCAAAGCGACGTCAACAACTATGGAGGAATGAAGTCTTACACTAAGAGATAATTGTATGTTTTATATAACGCTGCATATTATCATATCCAAAAATAATATCACTATTTATAAAAGCATATTATACTTAAAATGAAACCTAATATTTTATCACAACAGAACATTAATTATTGTATAATTACATTATTAAAAACCACCTTTTTAATAAAAAAAAACAAAAGACAGAGCAAATTATAAAAGCTCTACCACAAATGATAACAATATATATTTTAAAAAATCTTAAATAAAAGATTGAAAAAAAATATTTAAATGATATGCACGGTATCATTAAGTATAACCAGTAATTAAATAAAATGATTTACAATTCTATCAAAAATCTAACTTTCTACATAATGACGGTTTCACAAGGTATATCCATGGAATGCTTTCAATGTTCCCATGCGCTGCCGCAATCCACCTTGTTTTTACATAACGATTGTATTGATTGATATTGAACGACAATTAGATTTCTCAACATAATATAGGTTAAATTGTCCGGAAATAGAGTATACGAGTATAGTGTTAATTTCTTCATTCATTAAGGATGTTTTTTTTGTCGATAATGTATTTCAGTGCTTTTATTGAGCAAGTGAGGGCGAAGAGACGAGCGTAACTCTATATTGTTGGGTCAAGTTCATGGTATGTCATCGAACTCCTCTGTAATTATAATATATACCGATTTGATTTTTTTTTATCGTTTGACGTACTTTTGATGAGCTTATAAGAAAATCGGAAATAAATCAAGGTGTTAAGGGCATGTCCTTGAGAAATAATCTAGCAAAAAAGAGATTCAATGGTTTGCATTGAATTAAGCTGACGAGCGTTTTTTGTTTACATTACTCGATTCGGGAGTGAAACTATATATTATACTGTGTGAAAGTTAACAAAAATCCAAATTAGAGAATAAAATCGCGACCTCACTCACTTATCAGTCAGGATGGCTGTCAACCTAGTTGTGTTTAGGTTTAATTAAAATTTGAATATATATAATATTATAATATAGTAATCAACTGTGCTTCCTATACGTAATACCCACAATATAAGCTTTGATTTATTTACTTTTGTTTTCTTTTTACTTATTTATATGATCATCATCTTCGTAACAAACGTCATGATAACAAAATTATTTGATTATAGACTACAATGATATTATTCCACAGGTTGTAACTTCTATCCTATGGGCGACTACCTCAAGTTCGTAAGAATACCAGAGAACCTGGAGATAGGAGCAGAAGTATTAAGGGTGGAAGTGCATCCAAGGTAAATATATATATATTTTTAATTAAATTTACTTTACTATGAAAGTAATAGTATGTGTATATATTATTTGACGTATTAAATTACGGTTTAAAAATATATTAATTCTACATTTATTTAATTTTGAAATCATCTCATGGGCAACAAGTAAAATAAATCAAATTGATTCAAACGGAATTCTTATCTACTGTTTATTAATATTTTTATTCAGTGATAATTTAGATACTAATAGAAAATATAGATAGTTTTTTATACAAAAGTAACAAAATTATAACAAAAAAGGTCAATGTTATACTTTGGAAAGTGTGCCTACATTAAACATCAATATTTCCTGTGTATAAACATAATTCATTAGAAAGAAATATTCTTGATCTATAATTATATACGTTGTATTTGTAATTACAGTTTACTAACCAAAAAGCAAATGTACAAATAACTCACAAATTTCCCATGACGAAATCTTAATTGATGTCACGGTGAAACATGTCTAGATCGAGTCCACATAACGAGATAACTTAGACATGTAATTCCTGTGTCACGAAATAACGACTCATTTTGTTACTCAAATTAAATTTGAGACTTAAATTTTAAAATGGGTAAACTATTTCAATACTTTGAAACTGTTACTCTTAGTATTATACTGAAACTGTTAGTATTACATATGGGAGATAGTATAGTAAACCATTGAACTTATGAGTCGTGTTCGTCTTTCTCATACAAATTAATTGTATTTAGATGTATTGTATTTATCAATATATAAATGTATAATTGAAGCATGCATAAACCAGAAAGTTGCTTAACTCACTGTGATAAACAGTGCGCAAACACATGCATGTAATGCGTAATAATAAAATTATCTTGTTTGTTTGTAATTAAAAGTTATTGCACTGAAGTCTGACGTTCATAAGTGTAACGTCAGTTTAATTGAAATTAAATCCTGACTTTGACTACATTACGTTTTCATTTAAGAAGTTATTGCCAGTGATTCATTATTTATAAGTAATTTATACGTTTAGTAGGCATTATAAATAAATTGTGATTATTTGTTAGTTTGTGCTTAGAAGAAGTTTATTGCTTATAATCATTTCTACGGTTACAATTATTTATTTTAAAGCGTATTGAACTTGATTTTTTCTCTTTTTAGTCTTGATAAATACCAACATTTATCAAACCAAATAAATAACTTGTTGTAAAAATACTGAGTAATATTATTTAAAATATAATTGAAATATTGAGTAAGAGATTATTTAATGTAGCCCATTTTTAACCACACTGATGATGAGTTTGACATTTTCGTATTATAATAAGATGAGTGAATGTTTTTCGTGTCGTGTAAAAATTTTCAACTAATGATATACAAAGTACAATACAAAAGACATCATGTGACATCAAATTAATTTCTTATATAATAACTAAGTTGTAATTATTTATACCTTATAAGAAATTAATGAGCCAAACTTTTTTTATTTGTTAAAAAGTAATACTTTGTGTTATTTATATAACTGAGATCGAAACAATACTTTTTTTTTAAAGAGTCATAAAAGATACGAAATTGAACATAAAACAAAATATTTTTACTACTACTTCAAACATTTTCAAACTACGCTTTAAAAAATATAATTAGGGTTATTAAATATAACAAGATATGTAAATTTGATTTGTGATGAATGACTTTTTTTAAAACAAAATAATTTCACTAGCAAGTTTATCAATCTCACCCGTTTCAACTTTACAATATATAATGAGAGAGAAAGTATGTATGTGCGTTTCTTATAGATTCCGAAATGGCTGGACCGATTTCAATCAAATTTTTAGATAATGTTTAGATTAACTCAGTGGGTAATCCAGTAAATTTTAGTAGCAATGTTTTTTTTAATTGTCAGTAACAGTTCTCTACCAACATGCTATCGTTCTTATCATTAATAAAATAAATAATAAAATAACATAGTATGTAAGGTCAGTTATAACGCCATGGATCTATCCGGGTACCCGCTAGAGAAAAGAGTAGAAAAGAAAATGAAATTCAGCATGAATCATAGTAATTATTGCGTTGATTTTATTCTTATATTTAATGTATTGTTTATTGTAATCTATTTCAAATTAAAATATCTTTAAGTTAAGCCCGGCAAATGGAGCTGGGTATGCTAGTAACAAATAATTAAACTTTTAGACATATCCTAACCATACTGTTCGTAATATACTTTCTAATAATAAATCGATTAATTTAGTGAATTTAATTCTAAAATATTAATGTATAATCTAACAAACTGACGTTAATAATATATTTCTCGTACAATTTAGTTGTTAGTGTCGTGTAACTGTTATTGATTGCAATTATTGAACACCGTTGGGACACGAAAGTGGGTAGCTGTGACAGGCAAGAACTCCTACTTAGAACGAGACGATCGTGTTGTTTCTAATAACATAAATAAAATAACTAATATAGAAAATAAACAAAAGAATAGAATTAAATAACTTTCGAGAGTGTGTAAAGCTATAAATTTCTTAATAAGTTATTAGGTTGGATTGCTATAACCCTTTTAAAAACGTTACATTTTTAAATTAATATTCTTTTTATTATGAGTAATGTTGAATAATACCCTTAAGCATGATAAGTCTTCAATTATATATTGATTACGACAGATTCGGCTCTTTACAATATAATTACTCTATGCATTAGCTCTATCAAGTTCACACAATAGTATCAAGAGTTATACAAAATGAATTAGCATACACATAATATATATATGTATATATATATATATATATATATATATATATATATATATATATATATATACATATCTAAAGGTGAAAGTAAAATGTATGTAATTGACTATCCTTTAAATACTACTGTATAGGTAGTTGAGATAATTAGTTTTATTAAAAGGCGCCATCTAGCAAAAGAATTATAAATGCTCAAGTATAAGGTTTTTCATGGAGATCGCTGACATCCTCCAAACAGTACATTGTTCAGTAATATGAGAGCAAAAGCCTCGGCGTGAAAATTTCATAAAATAGTGGACAGATGGCGTAAAAGTAAAACAACAATATATTTGAATTTTATTTAAAGATTTTAAATTCCTTTATTTATTCTAACCATCGTTCCACTATTAAAAAGTTCCTAGTACTGTATTTTAAGCTTAGCCAATTTACTATTCTGGTTTTATTTGATTATTCTTTAATAAAAGTACTGAAGATGGATTAATGTACTTAATATATTTCTAATTTGCAGAAAAAACTTAATCCTCCAAGCAGTAGACCGCGAAGAAGACGCTCATCTCTTCACATACAAGGATTTGAACAAGACACATGTCTCCATCGTGCTCGCTCAAAGCGTGGAGTCGCTGGTGGATAGCGACACGCCGCAGAATGTTGTCAAATTCCGACTTGGATGTGACTTTGATACTGGGGATGACTTGGTAAGACTAAACAAACACTAATAAAAATTATAATTATTGAAAATTGTTATTCCACTATACATGGTTTCATGATTCAATATTTTGAACATTTCTTCGTTGAAATAACGACTTCTTACATGGTTTGCTTGCTTTTGCTTACTATATAACCTTTCTAGAATAAATAAAAACAACTTATGTTTCTACGATGCTTTCCATTCTTTTTCACGTAAGCTTTTCCCCTATAGTGAACCCAACTTAAAGGTTTACTGGACTCCTATTAAAATAAAACGGTATAATGTGCACATTGATACCTTATAAGACTGTTTACACAACAGTCCCCATTCAGTACAGGTGTTCAATAAGAAATTAGAATTTAATAAGCTTTTAGTTACGTGACTTTTTGTAATGAAATCTACTTTGCATATAAGAAGCAAACTTCATATCGACTAAAATGTAAATTTCCATTAAAACATTTAAACCCATATTGATAAATCTAGACATAATTAGATTATTACATCTACTAAGGCTAAATCTAGACGTTGAACTGTAAAATGAAACATTCATAGGTGTCGTTAATGAAAGCAAAAATTAAATGATATTTCTTAGAAGCGAAAAAAAAACATAAATATATTTTGAGAAATTTTAAACTATTTCATAGCTATTCAAATATGAATTTCTTTGCATTGTTACACATTTGTTATTGTCAAGCATGAAGAAAAATATTTTATTAACCAAAAATATCATACAGGAAACAATAACTTTAAGTACAGCTTATAAACCCAATAAGGCTGAAACGATTTTACGTTTACGTTTACAACTTGTGTCGTAAAAAGTGAAAAGATGGCTTTTAGATGAAGTTCAGTAACCTGAGTCGAGCGCCGGGGTACGGGACAAGGAATTATGTATCTGGATAGAATATTTTAACAGTAAAATATATATAATGCAGAACATAAATATTCCATATTTATTGTTTTTTATAAATAACAGTTAGTAATTAACTTAAAAATATCAATTAAAACGATATTTAAGGTCATTAAAATTAACTAAATATAATAAAAAAATATATAGACCCACCCTTGCCATTCAAAATTTGATTTTAATAATTTATGTGAGAAATTATTGTAATTGTTTATCGTAAAACAAAAACACGGTAAATATTTGTTGGATTTAAAAAGAAATAAATTCCACGGACTCGATGTTTTATGTTTGAGTTGTGATTTTCTCATCCAGTGTAAAATTGATCATTGTCATCAGACGACGTATGTTTACACAAATACTTCAGCATTTGCATAATTGTTCTCGAAAACAGCCATTACCCGCGGAAACAATGTGTCTCTTAAATTAATGTCGTTATAATATGGAGATACTATAACAAAATGAAGCTGTGAACTACATTATTCTTTGTATCTGTGTTTTTGTTTAAGTAACATTAGGCATAAAAACCTTTATTTCTTAAGATACTTTTAGTTCTAAGAATGTTTGTTTATTAAATAATATGATTGTGTTAGTGAATACTTTTGCACGTTGACCTTTTACTGGGTGAGGCTACTTTGAGTTTTATTATTTATTTAGGTCTTTAGTTTGGCGTTACAAAGTAATAAAGCAAAAGACAGACAGACAGACAGTTTAATTACGTAATATACTTTTAAGCTCTTGGTATGAACATGTAAAAATTGAGAATATTACTCTGTCTTGGTATATAAGTATATAGGCTATGTCTTGATTCCGCACATCTAATGTCAATAACCCTGAACTGGTAAATAATAAAGATTTAGATGTTATGACTTTAAATGACTTTTTGGTACCCATTTAGTTCATGTGTTAGTGAGTACAGTTTTATTTAAGAAAGTATAATTATGTAGATCTGTTTTTGGTTAAAAAAAAACCTTTGGAATATCTGATAACGCTGTCTAAGGGTAATAAATCACCGGAGTATTTTTAAAAGATTCTCGCATCTGGGATATCTTTGGAGCATTTATAAAGAATAGATTTAGATTTAGTTTTTATTTACATATTATTCCGTTTAAACTTGTGCTGGGTTTTTGTTGAATACATTTTAATACCTTGGCAAAACTTTTGTTCCTTAAATCTATATTAAATGAGTTATATAATTTAAACCCTGTTTATGAAAATATTATACCAAAATTTTATTAAAATTGGTTTGGACCATTGTTATTTTACCCACCTTTGATTGATTATCAGGACAGATATTTTTTGTTATATTTAAATATACATTTAGTTACTACTGAGGGGTTTCTTATTTATTGAAGTAGGTATGATATATAGTTATTAAAAATAATTTCAAAAACTAAAAAAAAAAAAAGTAACAATTATATCAAATTATAATGTGTCAATCCATAACGACAACGTTTACTTTTTTGTGGCTGAAGATTTGGAAAAAGTACTCGTATAAAGAAACTGTTTTCATCGGTTTCGTCAAGAAAACTTTTTCCTCGATAGTTTGTAATAGTTGTTTTCTATTCTGATACCTTATTTAGAAGGTAAAAACTTTTTCAATCACGTAAAAATTGCATTCCATTTTGTTATACTTTAACCCATTCCTTTTTATTGTATATTTCTTTTTTCTTCTTCTTGACTTCTTTAAAATAGCTAATTAGAAAATGGTTTCATTGTACTATAAACTATATTCCATTTTATACTCAAGGATACTTATCATTATTACATCTATTACAGATTTCGGCATTCTTATCAGTGACGGTGTATATCGAAGACATAAATGATAACCCGCCAAGGTTTTTAGATACGCCGTATCGAGTCACAGTGGATGAACTTACTCCTACAGGTAAAATTTACTAAAGCTATATTTGGTGAATGTGGTTGAAATTTATCTTTAAAGTATATTAAAAAAATAGGTATATATTGCAGTAGTAATATTACAAACATTTATTTTAAAATAGAGTATAATATTTGTTTTCATTAATAAATATAATATATTTTAGGTCTAACATTATTCAAGGGAATTCGTGCTTTTGATCGGGACAAACCCAACACTCCCAACTCAGATGTAACTTACAGTATCACGGCTGGTGATGAAGAAGGAAGATTTGTTCTTGAGAGTTCTCATAAGCCAGCTGTTATTCTCAACAAACCCTTAGACTTTGATAACGGAGATAAGGAATTCATTTTAGTTATAACTGCCTCTGTAAGTTCGAAATATTATAAATTTTAAAATTGAATTAATTAAATTTAGCTCATATTTTATAAATACTAGCTAAATATATAATAATAGTAGTATTGTTTTGAATAAAACAATACAAAATTTTAAATACAATAAAAAGAGTAAACACTTTAATTGCAGGATCGTGGTTCACCGCCACGAAGTACAAACACGACGGTTCATATACTAGTGCAAGACAACGATGATCTCCCTCCAAAATTCACTATGGATGTCTACAAAACCAAAATACCAGAATTTTATCCCATTCTTGTAAGTTGTTTCTTTTACTGATAAAAAGGTTAACCTATCAAAACATATTTGTTATTTTTAATTACTTATAACCAGTTGAAAATTTATAGGGTAAACGGATCCACAAAGAATTAATATTCGAAAAGCCAATCCGAGCATTTGACCAGGACGCAGGAGTGGCTTCTCCGATCCGCTATGAGTTGGTGTCGGGAAATGAACGTCGTTTGTTTCTACTGAGTCCTTTGAATGGCAGTTTGTTTCTTGAAAAGGAAGTAGATGTAGATGCTGAAACTTCATTGCCTGGTTACCATTTTTTTAATAAATTGTGCAATGCAAAATATATTAATAGGATTAAGTGGTTAACAAAATAATTATTTTTATGCTATAGGAAATACATTTGTTCTACAAATCCAAGCAGCTCAAGTTGATAACCCATTAAAGACAGCTCAAGCGCGAGTCGAAGTAGAGATCCAGGATTTAAATGACAATCTACCCGACTTTGAAGTTGATTTTTATAATATTAGCATAGTTGAAAATTTACCCAACGGTAAACACTTATAACCTCTTGAATATTTTTAATCATAATATGTGAAAACTTTATTTTTAAGGCAACTAAAAATATATTTATTATCATTTCAGGGTTCAGTGTTTTACAAGTAATGGCCACTGACAAAGACCAGGGAGATAATGGAGAGTTTACTTATCAATTAAAAGACCCAATGGGCGCGTTTTCAATAGATCCACGAACTGGTTGGCTCACTGTTAGGAACCAAGTAAGTTTTCATTTAAAATCAATATGCGATTAAAAAAATTACAATTTAACAATACTATACGATAGTGTATATTTTATTACAGACAGAATTAGATCGCGAACAACATTCTTCAATTAGAATGAAAGTTTATGCAAAAGAGAAAAATCCAAGCATAGTAGGAACATTTTTTGAACATCAAAGGCTATCAAAACGGCGCCGAAATACTTCCACACAACGGCCGTCTCTAAGAGACAAAACCACCTATGTATTCCCAGATAAAATAGTTTCCAGTAGCGAAAACATTGAATTCCATGAAGAATTACGACAACTAATGTCATATGTCACTGTAGAGGTTACATTATTAGATGCCAATGATAATAATCCAGTATTTGTACCAAGTAATCTCTACGAGTTTTCTATTAAACGCGATGCGGTAATTGGAACGCAAATAGGAACAGTAAAGGCTGTCGATCCGGATTTAGGTCGTAACGGCGTTGTATTATATGATTTACAAAGAACAAGCAATCTCACCATTACGTCTCCTTTTCAAGTTGACCCTCAAACTGGGGTGATTAGTTTAGTTGAATCTCATGTGTTGCAAGGAAGACATGCTCTTTTTATAGAGGCATCTGATCAACCAGCGAATCCTAGTGAAAGAAGATATTCTTTGGCCGTAGTAACTATTGATGTCGTTGGAATGACGAAAGGTAAAAAAAATTACTACAATTATATAAAAAGTAATATCTGAATTAATTAAAATTTTCCTTTTTGAGAAGAGAATAGCAGGGACCAAAGTTATTTAAAAAAAAAAATTACGCAAATATATTACTTGACTTTGATTTGAACATTTTTTCAAATTATAAATGGCACTTTTTAAACCACTGAACTAAAGATAATCATACATTATATAAAATATTTGTCATTATTCTAGAATTAAAACAAGACAAGCCTGACTTTATTGGAGCTCCTTACGAATTTTGGGTAGGCTCTAACGTAGGTATTGGTACGAGTGTTGGACAAATCAAAGTAAATGACGCTATGGACAAAAATGATCTTACATATGATTTGCTACATGCATATGAAGAAGGAGGTTATTTATTGTTATTTCATTTATTTTTGAACTTGAAAATTTTATATTTTCTTTATGGAATTATAAGATAATATTTTTTATATTTATTGCAGTGCCTTTCGCAGTTGAAGAACGCTCAGGAGTGATAACGGTTATAGATGAACTTTCAAAATTTATTAGACCTCTCTATGATTTTGAAGCTGTTGCATTACAGGAAAACAATAATGTAACACTTACCACTAACGCTACTGTTCATGTTGTTGATGTAAATGACGAGAGAGGTGTCTTTTTAAAGTAATTATATTATACATCTAATTCCTAAGTAGTCCCTCTAAAGCTTTTATCTTAATAACAATGCTTTTAACTTCCAGAGGAACTCATTCTCCTTTCGTGTTCCATGTTAAAGAAAATGTAGCTGGTGCGACCATTGGCCAAATTTTTCCTGTTAACTCAAGTTCTTTTTCGAATAATAGTGGGAATATAAAGTTTATAATTGCTAATCAGCAAGATGTTGCTGATGATATAGCTATAGGTAAATGTTTATTTTGATGTTATCATTCATTATTAGGATGTTAAATAATATCTTACAAAATCTTCTAACTTTTCCAGGGCCTGATGGAACAATATACGCTCAAAAACCATTAGACAGAGAAAAAAGAGATGTATACAGAATGACTGTTATTGTTGAATTTAATAAGGGAATTATTTCTGGGGCAGGGCTATATCAAATCACTATACATGTAGATGATGAAAATGATAATCCTCCTCTATTTGATTTATCAAGCTATGAAGGATATATAACTGAAAACTCTAAAACTGGAACTGAAGTAAAAATGACTAACAAAATACGAGCAAAAGATGCTGATATAGATCAAAACTCTATATTTATGTATACGCTATTTGGTGATGGACATGATCAATTTAATGTTAACGAAGAAACCGGCATTGTTTCTTTCGTTGGAAGTAAATTAGATCGCGAAGAAAAAAATAATTATATATTAAAAATTGTGGCTAGAGATAAAGGTAGTCTAAAATCTGAAGCAAAGTTAACAATTTCAATATTAGATGAAAATGATAATTCGCCAAAATATAATCAAATAATTATTCCATTTGGAGAATCCATTGATTTATTGGAAGTTGGTGAAAATAATACAATCAAAATTTTTATAGAAGAAATGAATAATATTACAAAAGCCATTTCTAATGTTGAAGCTAAAACAAAAAATAAATTTGCGATAACAGCCCAATCGCCTTTATTTTTAGTTCCTGAAAATATTGCAGTTGGAACAACAATCTTAAAATTAAACGCTATTGACATGGACAGTGGTATAAATGGACAATTGCGGCATGAATTTATTTCAGAATTATTCATGCCTCCTTACGCCTTGCCTGCGAATTCTGTTCAAGTGAAAAGATATTTTGTTATTAATGAGAGACATGGCCACATTGTCGTCGCAAGAGCTTTACCACCAGAATCCGAATTTCGACTTAATATCACAGTGTTAGATGGAGGAGAATTAAATGATCAAATTACTATTAGAATATTTATTAAGGATGTGAATGATCATTACCCTATGTTCAAAAAATCGTGGTATCATTTTAACGTAGAAGAAGCTCAATACAGCAGAAAAGTTCTAGGAAAAGTTGATGCAACCGATGCAGATTTTGGGCAAAACTCAAATTTAACATATTTTATTCAACCTGCGAGTAAAGATTTACCCTTTGAAATTTCTCCCTTAAGTGGAGTTTTTAGTGTAAATGGTGTTCTTGACAGAGAAAAAGAAGATAAATACACACTGACTGTGGTCGCTCGTGACAATGGACATGTAAAAAAATTATCGTCCTCAGTAAGTGTTGAAATACAAGTACTAGATGTAAATGATAATGCTCCTAAGTTTTTTGCACACGATGAATTGCTGGAATGGAAGCATCCCGAGGCGGATGAACTTTCTAACCACAATTTTGAATCAGTTATGATGATACCAGTATATAAAGCAAGTTTAGAAGAAAATGCACCCATTGGTAGTACTGTCACAAGAGTGTATGCTAATGATTCAGATTTTGTTGGTAATGGAAATGGTTTAATTTTATATAGTTTGCCTCAGAGGAAAAACGTACATAACATTTTCAGCATTGATTCTAAGGAAGGGATTTTAACAACTACTTCGAGGTTAGATTATGAAAATCAAAAAGTTCATAATATTACTGTAGTCGCCTCGGATTTGGGATCTCCAAGTTTAAGTTCAACTGCCATAGTTATTTTAAATGTTAACGATATTCCAGATGAAATTGAAGTTTCCGATAAACCTGTATTTATTTCACGATATTATGAGTTAGAAATTGAGGAAAACGTCCATACTCCGGTCGAGCTCGTTACTTTAAATCTTACTGAATATTATGAACCTTTTAAAATGAAATATTTCATTCTTAATGAAAATGATACTGATATAAAGAAAACCTTTGTAATTGATCCTCGTAACGGTACACTATATTTGATTCGAAGTCCAGACAGAGAAGTTAAAGATATTTATGAAATTATAGTAAGAGCTGAAAGACAAAAGATAAGTCGTGAGCTACCTCATATGATTTATCCAGTTTCCGATGATGTTCTCGAAGGAATGTCAAAATACGATGTTAAGGTTGTCGTCAGAGTGAAGGACGTTAATGATAATGCTCCAAGATTTGTTAACGGGGGAAGACCTATGGTCACAGCCATACCAACAACAGCTACATTTGGATATGAAGTAATCCAATTAAAGGTAATAAAATAACAAATATCTCATTTTACCAAACTTTTGCCTTATATTTAATAAAAATAAAACTGATTCTTTATTTAATTGAAAGGCCATAGATGCAGACTTCGGGATTAACGCTGATATACGCTACCAAGTTATCAACTCTGAAAGTGCGCGGTTTAGTGTAGACGCAGTAACTGGGCGCGTGCGCGTGGCGGGTAGTTTCTTGAGAGATGCTGGCCGAGTTATCGGCTTTGATGTTAAGGCGACTGATCGTAAAGGGGCGGATGATGGACGATCTGCTATTGTCAATGTTTTTGTAAGTAATACTTAAGCAGAGAAATAATCGAATTTATATATTCGGTATAAGTAACCAAATAATCTTATAAACTTCTAGTTCTATAAAGCATTTATATGTATTACGATTCATAATCTACAATTGCCAATCAATTTCAGGTTTACGTTTTGGATCAAAATAAACAGTTAGTGATGGTCATTGGAGCTAAACCTATGGAGGTAGAGAAAGAAATGGATAATATAACTAAACATCTATCGAACATGACTGGTTTTGATATCCGTGTTAGGCGACTTGAAACAAACGCCAAAGCTTCTATGGACAGTTATGCGTAAGTATAAGTACCAATGTGAGATTCGGCGATTTCAAAACAATCAATATTCTGACGACAACCGTAAACGATCGTTTTAAAATTTAATTTACCTATAAAATAAGTTCACATCTAAAACACATTACGCTACACAGTACCTTCTTAATCCCGGGAGCCGAATCCACGGCGCTATCGCCATACGCTATACGTCTAATATTTAATTAGCTACGTAGCTATGCACCAGCGAATATGTTTATTTTAAAAACTGTGATTAATGCGTATGTATGATAACATTATTTGTTCGAACATAAAACAAAATTATTCCTTGCAATGTATTACAAATGTTTTTGTGAGTTCTCAAGTCAACCGTTCTATGTACCGTTCCGTTATATGTATAGAATATGAACGTACACCATCATACTTTTTTCTTTTACATTAGTGGCTTATGGTACGCTATTATGAACTAAAAATACACTTTGATATTTTAACTTTATCACATAAATTCCTTATGTGCTTGATTGAGTTTGTTGATCATGAATATAAATACTTATATATCATTTTTGCTTTTTGTTTTTAGGACGAACATGTACATTTATGCCGTTGATCCAATATCTAATGCAATAATTGACATGGAGTTACTACAAAAGTAAGCACATAAAGTTGATTTTAATCTACGAAAACAATCAAATCAATAGAACTGTTCAAGGTTCATTATATTTATCATAGAATCAATTGAATAATTCATATAGTAATCTTTATATATCCCCTTGTTTATCTTAATTTACTATTATTATTTTAAATGTAGGTCGTTGATGAAAAGAGAGGCATCTCTTCGTCGAGATCTGGCTGGCTTTAAGGTTTTAGAAGTTGGAGATACAACAATGGTACAGGCAAGAAGTGGTCAAATGCTAAGCACAATGGAAATAAGTGTGGTTGCATTGGGATGTCTTGTTTTCATCGGAGCCTTCACAACGGCAATTTGTATACTGTGTGTCAGGAAAACTCGAAGGTAAATATTTATAGTTAAAAATCTTTAAACTTAATTGTAAAATATTTAGATTTTAAACGATACTATGTATTTGAATAACATATCACTCATCATACTTGATATTTTTCAACGTAAGCCTTATTAGGCAACCATAGAAATAACATTCTAGAAAAGGTAAGCAATATTTTTCTTTTAAAAATTTCAGACATCATCACCATCACAAAAGAAAGCATGCCCATCATTATTTCTCCTAGAATCATTTTCTTTCTTACTACAACTAGAAATAATAAAAAATCAAAGTGCAATATCTAGTGTAGAATACAAAATTATGGCAAATCTGTTACAAGCTTTTAAATAAATTATTCGAAAATTAAAAATCATTTTATTGCATTCCTTCCGATAACTTTTTAAGAACCTATAAATTTGTTTCCCTTTTTCTTTCTCTAAGTCTTGCAATTCATCGTAACATATGAAGACTTGAAATAGTTTTCACTCATACTTCTTTTAACTCAAATCTTTTCTATCTTTGCCCTAACAGAAATCGCCACAAACCATTTTCCCAACAACGTCTTACCGCTTTCTCCACTGAGCACCTTACTAAATACGGAGGTTTGTTTCCATCTGGGAACAATCAGTGCCAAGAACTCAATCAGTCCTATAGTGAAGCTGACTCCTATATAGACGTCATTAACCAAAGTACCTTAAAGCAAACTTGTCATCATGGCAATACTATTGAAGAGTTTGGAAAAGCTCACCAAAAATGTGTCAAAAGCCAGTTTGTAGACGTCAATGGAAAGGAAAAGCATGAACGGATGTGTATCAAATTTAATCAGCGTCCTATGCAAAAGAGGTAAGATTGAACGTTTTTATTGTAAAGTACTATTCTTTTTTTAAAATTAGACATTAGAAAACAGAAAAATACGTAGACTTTACGTCATTGATTAATAGAATCCCAGAAAGCACTTTTTACACGATCGTGACTTTGGTTAGCTTACAATAAAAACTACAATTTATAATAAAAAAAACACTAACAAACTATCACTAATATCAAACTTAGCATCATATCTAACACAAATGTTGAACATAACAAACAATTCACAAGACCACATTACACAACATAGGAAAGGTCAAGACACATCGATAACATCAGTGAATTCCAGCGGCCAGGACTCCGGCATCGCGGAGGCGCGCTGTCCTTGTGGGCAGTCTGCTCATGCGTCCGAAGAGAGCAGCGGGTGAGTTATGTTAGAAGGAACATTGAGTATCTTAGTAACCTATATCTAACATTTTAATATTAAACAAAACATTATGGACTTCACTTAACCTCATTCCTATAGAGAATATTTGTAGCTGGTTAATGTAAATTGATCATTAAAGATGGATAGGTATCCATTAGATAAACGAATTATGTGTATCTTTAATTAAAATATATATGTATAAAATCTTTCAGATGCAGCTACGAAGACTCTTTAAAATCAAGTCACAACCATGAGCCAAAAACATTCCGGAATGAACCAGATAACAAATTTCTCCGACGAGCATCTTTTAATAACCATGCATTTGACGCTCGAAAGTACAATCCACGGCGGCAATCATTCTCTGAAAATCTTCAAAGACACTTCCCATCTTTTGAAAGAATTGGATCTGGAGGTATATCTAGACAAATTTCTTCACCAAATGTAAGCTCAGCACCTTACTTTTTAAATAACAAGAAGAACTACCGAAAAAAAGAAGTAATAAATGAACCAATGGTAGATTACGACCACAGTGAAGTTGATGATGTTTTTGATACAAGATTAGGCAGAAGACTGAGTGGGAAGAACAAAAAAGGTAGTTTTATGGAGCTGGGCCCAACAGTGTTTGTGGCTTCACCAGCAACAGCAGATATGATCAGGAGACAGGGAAGCGAGAGAATAATGTTCGCAAGACCATTATAGCAATAGACTAAATGCTATTCAGATTATTTTGAACCAACGACGTAGTTTTAATTACTAAAATTACCATTGAAAAATGGCTATAGTCATAAATAATAAAATATTTTTTGTACTTCCACTGATAATAGTACAGCGTATTCACAAAAAAATGGAATATGGTACCTTATAGGTCTTAAATATAAATAGCTTTATTTATATAAATTCCCTCCTGGTAAAATACTAATAAGCTTTATTACCTAGAGTTAAAGACTTGTAAATAAAATGTGATATATTAAAGAAAATATTACTTAATATATGTAAATATCATAGAAAATCGATATACCTACTGTAGATAGTATTTTAATACACAAGTGTAAACTTAATAATTCTTTATTTTATATGTATGAAGAAATTCTACTTCTGAATATTTTTCTTATCCAAAGGAGTATAATTTTGAAGTGTGCCATTTGGAAGCGTCTTCGAGAACTGTTAAATATTTACCACCTTTAAGTTTTTAGTTTCTATGTCTTGTAGTTAATTTATATATTAAATGTAAATTGTAAAAAATATACAATTAGTTATATTATTATATTATTTTATTTACTTTCTCATTTTTCTGTGTTTTTTCTGGTATTATCAATGTTCCTACCATCCATATACACGGTGATTTTTTCAAGTGGTCGTTTAGGGCTTAACTTAGCTTTGAAACATTAGAGTATATAATAATGGCTATTTCTGACTAATTCTGATAAAAACTAAAACGGGACTAATTCTGATAAAAACTAAATCTACATTTTTCGGTATATAAATATTTACCCGACTGTGTCATATTCACTTAAATTAATTAGATTATTATTTCGAATCCTATCCTTCGAAATCATGAGGATTTCGAAGGGTGAAGAACTCGAAACCTGAACGGTTCACTTTTAATTTACGTGAACATTGCGGGCTAAATATATATTTAATAATCATCACAGTTCACAATACTTCAATTATAAATCGATAATACGGGACTCGGACCCAAATTATTTGCCAATAAAAATGCCAATATACATAATTTCATAATTTTGGAACTTCTACGAACTGATAACATCTAGCAAATGGCTGAAAAGTAATGTTTTATAAAAAAAAATGAATTTATCCATACCTGAGCAATAATTTGTATGAGGATCGCATAATAGTAAAGTCGCAAATTTGAAAAATACAATAGTATCCTTTCATGTTCTTGTTTCATTTTCTAAAGCTATATGGCAAATCAGATATTTCGCTGAAAATTACAACTTTTCGGTATAATAGTAGTTGATTTAAAAAAAAATCCGTGCGTCGGGATGTACGGTGATGGAACGGGGATGGGGGAATTAAATCGTGTAATTCCTGCGCACATTCACCAAAATGTATCCTGTAAAATACTGAGAGGCTAGCAATCCACGCCTGTGTTCAAGGCTTAGGAGGTTGGCGTCAACCAATTTAGGGTCGCCAATAAGCCTCTTTGCTCGCCTTTCAATTGAGTCCAGAACCGCAAGATGAAACTTTGTGGCACCAGCAAATATGTGGTCACAGTACTCCACACACGACCGGATTTGCTTTGTATAATACAAATAGCTGCCCCGGTGTAAAGTACTGTCGGACCTTCGCAAGAACGACAAGCTTTCCTGCAGCTGCTCTTGCTCTGGACTCAATTTACCGACCAAAGTTGAGGTTCGAGAAGACCGCTAAGCCTAACAACTGAAGCCAGTCACTTATTCCAAGGATACATTTTACACGTTGGCAAGCTTCCAGGATTCCGGCACTATTCCAGTCTTGAAAAAGAGGCGATACAGACGTGTCAATAAAGAAGACAACTCACCTGCGCATGTCTTGAGCTGAATGGCTAGTATACCATCAGGACCACTGGCTTTATTCACATCTAAACGATATAATGTTCTCCTTATTATATTGAGAAATGCATTAAAATTCAGTTATAATTTTTTACATTTTTTTATTAATACTTTGTGTTCTTCTATTTAAAATACTTACTATTAAAACGAGATAGAAAACCGATCACTGATTGAAGTTACATGCAAGATGGTCGCAACTTTTCCTTTCATCAAACTAAACTCCTTTTATATTTTGTGGGCAATTAATTCTAAAAAACAGATATCGTTATAAAATTACTTATTTAATTCCATCGTACTATTGTAGGTATACCTAAGCATTGGGCTTTAGCTATTAATATTTTTATTATATAAGCACCATTTAACCCATATTTATAGTATTTTCTTATAAAAATGACAAATACTAAACTTAGTGATAACAAAAACAAACCATCAACCAATAAATGGATATGATAGTCTGATTCATTGTATTACATAAATAACTGGTAATGGGAGGAAAGAGGAGCATGTGTTTATGTTATACTAGTATGATGAAGGGTGACCATAATATAAATAAACTAATATTAATTTAGCATTGAGTTCATTTAAGTTGTTTTTTTTTATTAAAAGGCGGTTTTTTAATGCAACACTACCAAAATTTATATGCAATTAAAGCTAAAAAATGTCTCACTTTTTCAATATGTATTGGGCACTCTACTCCATTGATACTAAAGTCAACGTACTCCTAAAATACGATAATAAATAGTAAAATCACAATTTATTTTCGGACGTTTTGTTTTATATTTTTCTCCAATTGTTAATCTATGTTTTGGACAGTAATTTTTTTCAGGATTGTTTTCTTTGGTATGAAGTAAAATATGCGTATTTTGAATATTTTTAATTTTTATCAGTAATCTATTTTTAATTTAATTAAATGTAGTGGACACATATTCTTATACTTTTTTGAACCTTAAATTTCGACACGTTTCGAGAAGGGCGTATTGAGCATTTTCTACATCGGAACTGATTTGACAATTTATAAGAAAATGAGAAAGTTATTGAATAAAAGTTTGATAAGATGTATTTTCTTTTTTATTTTGCAGTCTATGAAATACTGCCAAAATATTAAAAAGTGAACTAAAGTAGAGGAAGCAATTTCTTTTGTTACGAGTATATTGACAAGTCCCGCGATTAATTTCTCGTCCTAGCAAAATAGCGAAAGTTCTAGCTAGCTACTTTTATACATTGTAAGAACATCGGACACGTTTATAGGTTCAACAATGATAAAAGTCACTTTTGACGTAATAACAAACAAAATTAACTTAATATTCAGATTTCCTTGTTTAGACATTAATTAATATTACGGCTGGTAATATTGATGAGTGCGGTGAAGTGGTATCAGAGTGAAGTCGTAAACAGCTGTTTAGGGTCGCTAAAAATTAATGGACAGTAATGCGCCCGCCCCGTTGTTAATTTATTACAGTTTTTTGGGTTTACGATAATTTTATGATGCTATTGGAAAAAAACTTATGCCAGATTGCTATTTCGTTTGTCTATTCAATTTTCTATCAAGCCATATGTATTTATTTGCTTTAGTTTTTTAGGTCGCCAATACTCTGCTGATTCTGAGAAATATATAAAGATGTAGAAAACTTTTTGCGACAATAAGCACTTACATTCGTTGAGCGATTAATCATACATTATAATAAATAATAAATAAAAAGTTTTAAAACATTTTCCCTTGTCGAAAATTGTCTGGTTTGAAAATAAATTGCTTCTAACTGGAAAAGAAACAAGCCAAGAAAACTCAGCAGGCTAGGCATTTAGGTAGATAAACTAATAAATAATAACAAAAAAATATGATAAATATGGTATGATGTGGGTAAAATATCTAAAGTATTTAATTTTCAAACTATCCTAGGAGAAAAATTCACTTAGAAGAAATACACTTACAAGAAGTAAAATGTTTTACGAACTTATTTTCTTGAAAACCATGCTCAACATTTAAATTCAAATACATCATTCGATTAAAAGTTAGCATAATCGATAAAACGAAACTCTCAGCTCAACAAGGACATAGCGAGTACAATAATAATTATTTTGATTTCAACGTTCGTCTCTGATAATGGTGTCTGTGGTCATTGTTTTCCCAATTCATTGATTGTGAGAAAATGGGATAAAGAAAACAGAGTCTCGTTTTCAATTTAAACTTGTAATATTTGTGACGAGTTCATCGAACTTTGGTATGAAACTTTCTTATACAGGGATATTTGAGGAAAACAAACAATGACTGGTTTTGACATTTAATTTTATTAAATAACAATGTGTAACGGAAATTACAAAACATTGTAACAATAAAGCCACAAAAATAATATGTAGACCAAAAAACATAGTGTCTATGTAATGCACTCAATATAATGTTATATACGATATTTATGTTTTAGAAAAAATATATCGATATGTAGTAATATTAGTCTTCTGCATAAACTTAAGTTTTAAGGCGGAGAGTGTAAAAGACAGCGGGTGCATTTTATTTTCTACATAATAGTGTTTTTGACACATTACATTTGATTTTCCTTCAAAATACTATTTTAATCATCTTCACCGTAGAACGTTTACTGTATATTGTTAAATATATCCATAATATTCTACGAACGTTCAATTATTTCTAAGCTTCTATACCTGTAAAAGTAAAAATATGTATTTATATTCCTTATAGATTCCGAAACGGCTGGACCGATTTCAATGAAATTTCAAAATAATTTTTAGATTTACCCCGTGGGTAATCCTGTAAAATTTGGTGGCTACCGGGGCATTTTTTATTGAAGTTTCAGGTTTTTGTTAGTAATTTTTTACATTAAATTATTTAAGGTCAGTTTTTACGAAATGGATCTACCCATGTAGGTTCGTCAGTGGAACGGGCAGGAAATAATTAAATTCAGAATGAATCATAATTATTATTGCGATGCTTTCATTCTTATATTTAATGTATTTTTTATTACGTATTTCGAATTATATATATCTTCAAATAAGCAACATCTACCTAACTAGTTTAATATAATCAATAAATATACCAATTTAATGAATATTACAATTCTCGATTGTTATACTAACAACTGCAAACACATATTCATGTTGCTATCGCATTACGTAGCCTGACGTCACGAGGTCTACAACCGACGGTAAAGCGGGCAGGAGCAGCGCTGGCACGCCCCAAGTTCAATTCACTCCGATGTTTATTTTTTATAAATTATCCATATTGACAGTTCCTGGAGGTAAACCAATTTTATATTATAAATGTATAAGAACATATGGGTTTTTTTACTACTTTCCCTTCACAGACAAGTTGCGGCCACATATAAATATTTATCAAACAAATTTTAATACATATTCGAAAAGCCTTGCTACCTACTACTTACACAAATTTCTGATAAATGCTGATTTTCACAAATTAATTATTTTAGTTACACACAATAATTTCTATGGTTAATTTATGAACTATGTTAATTTCAATAAAGAATTAAAAAAAATAATGTATAATATTTTAAGTAAAAAATATGTATAAATAATATTTTGTGGATATTCATAACATCCCAAGGAACCCTGGAAGTCAGAACTTTTATTAAGAGATTAGCAAAGATGAAAAATGTATTAAAAGAAATACGAACAAGGAAAGTTGCGATACAAATTATCATTTAATTAATAATTGTTTCGCGTTGAGTTCGTTGACCCTTTAATTAAGATAATTCTGGTTCAAAAATGATGAATGGGTCTTTATTAAGGCTTTTAGATGATTGAAAATTAAAAAAAAATGTGCAATTAATTAACATTTTGTAAGGAAGAGTAATAACATATTGGGAACCGAAAATAATGAGGTACGTTGAAATACAAATATCTATTCCTATATCCTTCTGAAAACATCCTATCTCACCCGCATATCACGATGTGGAAAATTAGAAAAGCCTTTACTTACCGAGAGTATACATGCGAAATTTATCTTTTTGTTTGATTACTCATAACTTAAATTACATTGAGTACATACATAGAATGTTTTATATCCACCCATGTTGAGCTAATTACGGGTTGTATATAATGTATTGCAGTTCCTATATTATTCTTTATTTATCACTTATTTCTGTTAAAGATTAGCCTGTGGGCGATTTTAATCAAAATTCTTTCAAAATAAAAATAAAAACTTTCCGCATTTTAAACTTAAAGGTGTCGTATTAATTTGTGAAATACCGTATTTTTTCATTAAACTTAGATTCGCAGGAAAGTTTTAAAGATTGTTATCAAATCGTTTATTAAAATGATAAAAGTCTCTTAAACTAAGATAAGAACCAACAAAATATATTTAAGAACATATTATATATTTTTTATAAAATATTTAAAGAAAATATATTTACTGTATACAAATACAATCGTTTGTCTTTTCTATGTCGTTACTTGGCTTATATTGATGTACTTTATTCCTTAACACAGAGGTTTAAGTTAAAAAAAAATCTAAAAGTATTGATACTTAGGTAAAAATTAATACTACTCTCATGACTCAATCATCTTCAGTTCAAATTCCCGTCGAAACATTGTAAGATATAATTCATTTATGGTTTCTAAATAAGTTGATCAGCACAATTTACTCCAAAAAGATTTCCAGTAAATATATTTGAAAGGAAACATTTATAAAATTTCCTTAAATCTTGTAAAGTTGCTGTGCGGGAAAATCAAAATCCTACGGACTTATCTCAAGGTTCCATATAACAGTGAATCGTTGGAGCGTTAACGCTTTACACCGCTTTATAATGTTATGTCATAAGATAAGATTAATGATGAAAATTCTATTAGGATCGCACATCATCATATACGTTTTAAATCTATTTTGATATGAGATATTAATCATCTTCAGATTTTGTATTCTTTTTATCAGATATATGATAATTTCGAAGCGGGGATTATGGTCCTGGCTTACTTAACATTCTTATAAGGTATGTTACAGGCCTTACACGTGTTGTACACCTGTAGCAGATTGTTTAACTAAATAATAAGAAACAATAATATCGATAAGTTCGCGTTTATTGCTACATGTTTGTTTACTTGTTTCTATAATATTGCGATAAAAAAATATATTTGAAAACAAACTTCGATAAAAAAATATTTATTGAAAAAAGGTACTATATATTTAAGATCGATAAATTAGAGATTCTTCAAAAGTTCTTCTTAATTGAATAGACATTGAAGCTGGTCATCCTTGGTATTTATTCCATTCTAATAACTAGCTTTTGCTCTCGACTTCACCCTTTAATAAATAATGATTACTAAATATCTCGACATCCGCTTAACATAGGTAAGTCCCCAATTACTGATAGGGGCAAATTTATCAATCAATATAAAATATTACAATATACAAAAAAATTTAGTAATGTATTTGAAACTAATAACTTTAAAAAAGCACTTTGTGACAGGGAAAGAAAATCGGTTAAGTAGCTTAATAGTTATTCAAGCAACTGTAGATACAAATATTTAAACTAAATAATAATAGTATAGATAGTTTAAACATGTTATAGGGAACCACTCTCTAACACTACCATCGAGGGAAAATAGGTAGATTATACAAAATATACAGTGGATTGAACCTAATTACACACAAATACACTACTAATTCTTGTTATGAAGATATATATTTACATATATTGTCAAAAGTACTTAAAGTTTAATAAAGCACTTATTGTACAAGTAAACATATTTTCTGATTTTCTGAAGATTCCCGCTAAAAATGCGTTTATCTTCACTTATTAACTTGTAAAAACATATTCGTTGATTTAAATTTAAGTAACACAAGAAATGTACGGATTTAAATTTTAAGTTTACCGTCTAGCTTTTAATAAAGCTAGACGGTAAACGGTCCAAGTAATCTTGAACCTTGAGGAACAGGCTACAGAGCTACAGGAAGTTGAAATTAAATATACTGTATGATGTATAAAAAAACAGAAGAAATACCTACTAACAAATGTATTAGTATTGAAATAAAACTATTTTTACGGATTTAACTAGCTTATATTGAATTAAATTTTAAATTTACGTTTTAAATCTAACTCGACGTTTCGAATGCTTTGCAGCAATCGTGTTCACGGTAAGACGAGATGGAGGCGTCTGTCAGTAAGTCAGTTAATTAGTCATCTACCTCCAACAGTTTCTAAGCTTCCGGGCGAACAGTTCATGATTCACACAAAACGCACTAACAGTATCTTGAGGTCTCAGAGTGCGGTCCCAGACATGGGATTTTATATTTTTCAATATTTGTCCCACTTTGGAACACTCAGTGGGTTAGATAATCCATAACTTTTCTATTAAAATTAGGATGTTTTTTTAATTTCAATAGCTTCACAAACTATTCTTAGAATGTAACGTTGTTCTTTAGATTTATCAAATCTTTTAGGATTTTAGGTTTATCAAATCTTATATAATGATTCGATTGAATACAAAATCCCATGTATGTGACCGCACAGTAAGTCCTCAAGATAATTTCAATGTGCAGTACTCGTGAAAACCTTAAAAAACACAAAATGTATTAGTATTTCTAAAACTAGTAAGCATATTAATAAATACTAAATATGTTTCAGTTTTTACTAGCTTTCCTGTAAGTCGCATATTGTTATCACTGTGCACTGTGTAGTGTGCAAATATATCGCTTTGCAGTGTCCGTTTTGTCGTAATTAAAATGTTTTTTCCGAATCACTGAGTCGGATTTAGATGTAACCTACGCTAGTTTTTAAACCTTCAAACAACTTTAAAAAGTCTGTTCATTATATTTACGTAACACACGCACTGTATATAACAAATATTCTTTAAATAATATATAAAAATATACATTTTATTTTTATTTATTTATACTCTTTATTGCACACCACAATACAGAAAAAAAAGTAATACATATAAAGAAAATACATTGTAAAGTACAAAAGGCGGCCTTATCGCCTAACGGCGATTTCTTCCAGACGACCTTAGGGTTAGGAAATTAAAAGAACAATATGAAATTCTGGTAGGTGGTACGGTTATTATAAACATACTTACTAATAACTACACACAAATACTTACTAGTAGTAAATATATATCATTATATAAAATATATAACAAAAATATACTAATAAATACAAGAACACATAAAAAATAACTACCATAGCAAAGATTACTTTTTTTAAATATTTGGTTTTCTGTTCTTAAGTATATTTTTTTCAATATAAATAACACAGTTTAATTTTATTGACGAAGACGTTAATAGTTCTGTAAAAATAGAGTACTTTCACAAAAATAATAACTGAAAATATTTAATTTAAATAAAATTAGAACCATAGTCAGATGAAAGAAAAAATATACCGTCTAAATGAACGAATTTCTTTTCATTACTATGAACATTTATAGTTTCATATTAGTATAAAGTAACTATATAAAATATAGTTAATAACAACATTTGGATGGTTAGGAATCAGACCGAATAATTTGTCCTGCTACTCCACAAATGGATACAATAGAAAGAAGAAATTGAAAGCTAGCCAGTAGGTCACCCGATTGAGATGACGGAAATTAACATAACATCCATTGGTCACAAAATGTCAAGGTCTTAGTATTGTGTATTGAAAGTCAAAATATTATCAGGGATATAATTTTTAGTATGCTTTGAACTGAAAACCACTATAAATACTTTATAATTTATTTATATTATCAGCCATACTAAAAATGCTCTAAGTTTTATATCATTATTTATCATAAGTTTTCTATTATAGTAAAATACATTGTATATGCTAATGTGATGATAATGGCGGCCTAAAACCTCAAGTTTGCTATTTTCCTTATCCTTGAACCAAATTACAAAGACATTGGCAAAACTTAATGGATTAAAAGTTATACTTTGTAACTAAACTTTATGTGTGGGCAATAAACCAGTGAAAGATACAAGGCCTGTAATATCTAAATTATATTTTAATTGCGCAATGAAAGAAATCCACTATATTCAAATTTTTTTATATTTTTACTGTCGCATTAGGGGATGATAATTTCCCAGAATCGCGTGGGGAAAACTAAATAACGGATACAAAGAACACACAAAGAAAGACCTGTGTGGATCGAACCCAGAACGTTCGGTTCAGCAGTCATGGTTATTAACCACTACACCACCAGGTCTTTAATTTTAAATTTGTAGCTCAATAAGGGTAATTATAAATAACTGTTTTCTCATAACTGTAATTAGATATAGCTTAGCTTATCCTATCCTACTATTATAGCTGTAGGAGGATATCAGGTCTTATATTTTTGTTATGTACAGAAGTAAGATTTAATGAGAAACTATGTGAAGGTCGAGAATAAGAACAACAGTGATTGTCGCTGATGTTAGTAAGATTAATTGGGTGAACTATCATCTGACGTAGTGCGTAGTTGGAAACTTAGAAACTATAGGGAGGAGGTGAAGGTTTCACGACGTATTTGCTATTGTGAAGAACCTGTATGTACTTGTAAAGCTTTTAGATTTTGACATTTTACAATTTGTCAATTTATGCTAAATGGTTTATTTTGTTTAATTAGAAAATTATTTATATTGATATAAAATTTAGGTATGTTTATTTTTTATATATTGTGTTAATAACTTTATGGTTGGGTAGTTTTATGGGAGATACCTAATTAACAAAAGTTTTATGGAGTTGCCATCGACTTCGTCCGTCCGATCTCCTCCTCTGCCCTAGTTATAAGCGATAATATTAAAATTTATCCAGATCCATAGATCTTTTGTTCATTAAAAATGAGTTTAGATTATACTAAAGCTTTATTTAGAAACAAAAAAGCCACATAGAAAAACAAATAGAAAATATTTTTAAGGCTATTATTTTGAATTCTATTTCGTGTTAAGCCAATATTTTGTGTATAAAACAACATTACTTTTTGTATTTGTGGTGTACAATAAAGTACATATATGTAAAGGTATTTCCTAATTACTATTTTAGTAATTTATCTCCAAAAGATAATTAGAAAACAAGAAAAATTATTCAATGAAATAGAATGTACAAAGGCTAAACTTATCTCTTCAACAGGGTAACTATAAAAAAAAATAGTTTTATACTTATTATTATGCGGTCACGTCTGGTCTTATATTATGTAAGAAAATATATATAATATACAGTATCTTTTATTACATAGACACGATGATAGAAATTACATTACACTTAAAGCTTATTTTTTTAAGTATATAATAAATATTTATTTAATTAAGTGACATGGTTAGAATATTAATTGAACCATTTCCTTGTTGGCATATTATGTGATAGCAAATAGGTACCGCCGCGCCGGTGTTATCCGCGTGCTCTCGGGACGTTTCAAAAAAGTTTTAATTTACCCAAAATGTAGAGCTTAATATGTTAAGGCTATTATCAAATTTAATCCAAATCCGTTGAGGTTTCGTTGAATTTCCAACACCCGAGAATCAAATCCAAATTACGAGAGGGTCTTACCAGCAGATAAGCTCAATAATCGATCAAAAACAATATTGGATAAAGAAAGACGTGTTTGTTGTTTTCTAAAATAGTAATTAATTCAAAGGCTGTAGGTAGATCCAGTAATAAGAGAACTTGAGAAAAAGTGCTGGTACCACTAATATTTCCTCAAAGGTCAGCGACATCTTCGCTTTGCACGAATCCGAGGACCGTGGTGATCATTCATCATCAAGTGATTTACATGGTTTTTTGATTTACGTTAATTTTATATAATTATAACCATATGTATAAGTATCCAGCAACCACTTTATTTTTAGGTTATTTAAATTCAATTCCGGACGTAATCAATAACTTTTATTTCAAAAAGGCCCAAATTACAATGCATTTTACTGATGTTACGTCTGAATCTAACTTATGAATCTAGTTATACGATTGAAAGAGTAAGACCATGGAATGGAACACACAAGAAACTCCATGGATATTCTTTTAACTTCTTTATAAAAATACAATTAACAGGCTGATATAAAAGTTCTTAAATTATCCGTTTATTGAACAAAGTATAATAAAACAAAAACATTTTACAATATCAGTTTGCTAGAAACAAAATAGTCTTAAATATGAAGCACAAAGTTCCAAAATACGGTACAATATTCTAGCTCCCCAGAGTGCATTAGCAAGGCCTAGGCTAGGTATGACCTGTTTACCTACATCTAGGCCAAGGCTCTGCGTCCTGAGTACTATTTGTTTACTGCAATTTCCTATTAGATTTCCAATTGAATAACCCTCGTGTTAGTAGGAAACTTATTGAAACATGTGAGATATACATGATGTTTTTTGTCTTACATCATTTATCTTGAACCTTAATTTAAATTATATTATTGAAAATTAAAATTATATACGCTAGGAACATAAATTAAATTATGAAATCTGAGAGTATTACAGAAAATACATCAAACGCCAGAAAAAAATACATTATGCACTTATATAAATTTTTATACATTTGTAGAACTCGCCTTTACCACAGAAGATAAGCTCACACCCGTGTACCAGCGCGCTGTGATTTGAGATTATTTGAAACCTGTCTATATATAGTAGTTAAATATTTACTAAACATTCGTGTACTAGTTTGTTCTGCGTATTAAATAATACATACCTACGTGGTAGCTTATTACTTTAAATCTAGAATTACCTTTGTTTTTAAACTCTGTATTGCTCTATCTTATAACATCAAATATAAAATAAAAATTAAAAATCTTTAAATTTTTAAAGAAAGCAATTTATAATAATGTAAATTAAGTAAAGACTTACATGTAGCTTGTATTCATACTACTACTCTACTCTCTACTGTAACACTCGACTACTCTCTAGCAGTCATACTAATCTACTAAGTATATTTTTTATTAATGAGTTATTATTAATAAACACAAATGCAGTCTATTACTAACCTTATTTTCACATCAAACCAATCAAAAACGGATACATTACGATAAAACTCCGTAAACCAAATCCGAATATGTTTCACAAATATTGAATTTACCGTTTTAATATCCGACGCCGGTGCTGTGATACCAAATATAGGTCAAGACCAAGTATTTACATCTGCAGACACCTGCTACGGTACATATTTTATCTTTTAGTAATGACTATTAATATTTATCAATATCTCATATTGAAAGAGACAACAATTTTCATGATTGTTGTCTCTTTCTCAATATAATATACACGATGACGTAATTATTTGCAAAACATAAACTAAATATATTGAAATTGTTTTAATTTAATAGTTTCATGGATTCATGGATCTGTTTCTTTTATAATTGACAACTTAACTGATATATAATTTAAATCTTCACTCTTACATAGTTTATTTGAATTTAATTCAAAAAATAAATAGTAAAGTCATACATATATCCCGAAAAGAGAGTTTAATAGATGAATTGAAATCGGTATCGATTCTGGTGCAGCGGCCTTGAACTGGTTGGAACTGGGTTGCGGATGGGCTTCTCGGGACACCTGGCTTCGTGGCTTCAGGAGTGACTTTGGGTTTGATTATTATTAACTTATTTATGATCTTTCAAATATTAATATCAGAGTAATTAAGTGGATTATATTTTTTTTTTAATACCTTATTATATTTTTTATTATGACTTTCCAGCTGTTGTTATTATTAAATATTCTTTTACTACAATAGAATTGTCGCATTATATTTTCTGTTTATTAAATTGTAAGGAACCTTAGAGAAATAAATCCTTCCAGCGAAAAGAAAATTAAGTAAAACATTTTAAAATACATAATTTACAAAAAAAATATGTAAATCTACATTTGCAAGTTTAAGTATAAATCTCATTATAATCCAAAATGTGAAATGATATTAAAATAAAATTCTGAAATGCAACAGGGTGTACCTTGAACTAGTAATATTGGGTCACCAGCAGGCCACGGTCGACGGTTCCGGGACTAACTTGCACTCGACTGCTATTTAGACCACATAATATATATATTTATTTATACTTAATATACTCGAAGACAAGACATCATATATATTATATTTTTTTAACTTTTATAGTTTTTATTAGACTATTTTGTCATTTTTAATATTTTAAGACCTTCCTAATGAAACAATAAAACGTTGTCGTAATTTTGTTTTCATTTAAAATGATTTTACTAAGGATTTTTCTAACGTAACTTTCCGTTGAAACTTTTTAATAAAAGTATGCTAGTATGCCTAATAGGACTCAAGGCCTTATATTATATAATAATAAATCTGTAGCAAAATTATTTCATGCACCTACCAGTATTTAATACCTACTTTTAAATATTTCAACAGATTACGCTTCAATTACCTCCCAATTCGTTATCTTTTACTGAATTAATCAGCATGTCTTATACATATATTATGCAGAAAATAAAGTTTAAACTAATAAAACACCTTCACTTTTAAGACAGTTTCGTCACGGATCAAACGAGCCGGCTGAAGGTATCGTTTTAAACACCACTTAGCTGCTAACTTGCAACATGACTTGCAAGTCATGGATTTAATCTCGAAACAACAACAGTTTGTCAGCACAATAAAGAGATCCAAATAACAAGTCATTTAATCTTGTCTTTATAAATATTTTATCTGATAAAGCAACCACCATATCTTATAACCAAGTTGATCAGAACTAAGATCGCCGATTTACTGACGAATCTGTCTATTTATTTTCAAAAACATTATTTATTATTATGAATTAGATACTTACATTCGTTAAATGATAAAGGCAAGTAAATCTTAGCGGCAACTTTTTAAAATTTAAAATTTTTATTTTTTCACTTTCGACTGTAGGTAATAGCTCCGGTACCGTACCGGTACGGACCACTCCTGTGGTAAACAAATAAATATAGGTTAATTTTTACAAGGTATTATAATAATTCAAATCGATAACGATTAATTCAAAGCTACTGTAAAAGCGGTAAAGTAAAAACAGGAGTTAACTTTTATCAAAATGTTAATTGTGTACCACATCTTAGAGAATACCAGAATTTACTTGTAATCTAATTAGGTTACAAAAAATGCTTTAGACTATTGAGAGCACTTGTTACTCTTAAATAAATCCGGGAGTGCAGCGGCCGTGAACTTCCGGGTCAGTAGCACGAGGCTGCAGGATTTGAGGAAAAATATGTTACTAAAATGAAAATATCGGACACCTCGGATGTAAACGATTTTAAATTACTTCGTGTTTGCCAAATTGGTGAGCATTAGCACTATGAAATTCACACCAATTGCAATGTGGAAATAATTGAAATTTATTTCATGTTGTTTCTTGTATGAACTTATTGTAGTTCTTTCGTTTTTAGTTCTACACAATATATATTTATTTTATAATATTTATTTTCTTTATTAAATAAAATGTTTAAAAATTTTAGTTATATACACGTTTATAGTTTTGTCTATTAATTTAAATAATTACAAAATTGCATTAATATATTTTTACATATGTTTTTTTGGCTTTTCAACTGTTTACGGGTTTTTACGTGTATGTTAGGGTGTAAAAAAACATGACAGAAATATCTATATTTTTAACCACCGACTAAGAAGAGGGGTGTTATAAGTTTGACCTGTCGATCTGTGTATCTGTGTGTCTGTCTGTGGCAATGTAGCGGCCAAACACGTGGATGGATGCGGTTGCGATGCGAATTCGTTGGTTAGAATGGTTTTTTTTAATCGAAAACTATATTCGTCGAGATGTTTCTTAGTTATGATTGGTTTCCATGATATTAACGTTTTATTCGTTTAAGGTTTTTACGCAAAAATTAGCTGTTCCCAGCGGCTTCGCCCGCGCAATATTGAAAATAAAGTTTTGTTATGAAGGCAAAAAGGTTTTTACACTTACTTACTCAGGTAAAGTACTTTATAAGGGATAGCTGTTGCCCGTGACTGCGTCCACGTAGACTATAAAAATATATTTATATGGCTTATGATCGTAGTCATCAAGAGTCACGGGCAACAGCTAGTGATAATATAAATCCCTTCATCATAGTGTTATAAGTGATTGTAAATCATTTTAACTCTAAATGATTATATTTCTTAATATTCGTATATACCTATATGAAAAAGTATTGAATCATGTTACTTAATACATTTATAATTCATTATTTTGTCAAAATTTTCACGCGGATCCTTATTTTTTCTCGTATTAATTATAACCTATGTTCATCAAAATAATAAGGTAGGATTCTAATGCTAAAAGTTTTTTTTAAATCGGTGCAGTAGTTTCAGAGCCTATTCAATTCAAACAAACAAACAAGTCTTTCCACTTTATAATATTAGGATAGATTAATAGAAATACTAAAACAACTGAAACTTACTTTGTGTGTCTGTAGGTTCATTTAGAACAATTAAGAAACCAGTAACATAAATTTAAAACGAGGGAAAATTTAAAAAAACCCCGATACAAAAGAGACCTCTAAAAAGGATTAAAAAAATACCATCTACTTATTGAATTGCTTATTTAAGTCCGTCGGGGGATCGTTTAATAAAGGAAGATATTAAAATGCAAGTAAGTTAAGAAGGCTAATACAGAAATGAAAATATCGAATCGTATAGTCCAAGGCCTCAATGATTAACTTCGTAAAATAGACACCATCGTCAACATACGTACATCGGTTCCCAATTGTAATAGTATAATAAGGTTTTTTCCATGATATACAAAATTTTTAAAACAATTTATTGAAAAAATCATTCAATTAAATTAACATAAAAAAGGTGTAGACTGTTAAATATCTCATCACCTAATTAAACTCACTTTTTTAAAAATAAAATATCCATACAAACGTCAATAAGTAAATGAAACTAAGATATATTTTTACATTCATTTTATTTATTTTAATATATTTCATAATTGCAGTGTGACTTGCGAAGCGGGCACAGAAAAACAACTCTAATAGGGTAGGTCTATTTCACACAGTGACTTACATGTAAAACAATATAAGAAATAAAAGAACACTTAACAAATAATATAAAAAATTTAAATAATGACAAAATCAGTTCAGATTTAAGACAGATTGCCAAAATGGAACCTTGTGATTGTGATATTGATTCAAGCTACTGGAGATTATTACATATTCGTAGTATATTGTTTATTTAGATCCTATTTGTTCAAACAGTACCTAAGGTATTGTTTGATCTGCTGTTTACTGAGCGAGGATATTATATTTGATAGGAATTTAATCACATAATCAACATATTGTCGTTTCCTTGCTGTACTTTTAACTCTAATACATTTTATATAACAGAATTCTTAGAATAAATTATTACTTTTTAAGAAGTACCATAAAGTAATGTTTTGTGTTTTGTTAAATTAAATTTATTTCATAATTGCTATAAGTCATTTACGTTTAAAAAAATATTTGCAAACACTAAATTCTCGGGGAATGTCCAGCTTCAGAGTATTTGCCGTTTAAAAAAAAATTGTATCATGTTTTAATTTTATTATTGAATTGTCTAGAATCCAGCCTGAATGTCATCGCTCATCAAAATGAGAACCTCTTTGTGGCCAAGCATTAAAATGTATTCTAATACTTTATCTATAAAACGTAAGTAGGTACGTCATTTATGTAAATAGTTAAAAACTTTTTAATTTTCTTTCAAAAAAAATCTTTTAGGAGACTTTAGATTTTGCAACAAATAAGATTATCAATTGCAGTTTTATTATAAAAGATATTTTTTATCAAAATCAATATAAACAATAGTTTTCTTAATATTAAAAAATACTTTTTGTGAAAACAAACAATCTTCAAAAATTTAAATAAGTTAATTTTATATTTTTTAAAAATCGTTGTTATGTTACTGAGCATGCATATTTTTGTTTTCTTTTGTAATTATAAATTATATTGTCAACAAAGTAAAAGGAAATTAGTAAAAATGATTTAAAAATTCTATAAATATTTTAAAATGACAAAACCTTTATGTCAATTAATATTTCATAACAAACTGGCAGTGTAAATCCAAGCTGAAAGAAGTATTAGGCTACGTCCACACTGACAGGCGACGTGTTCAGCGCTTGAAGCCTAACGAGCCACCTAGCGAGTAGCTTTGTAAAACGAGCGTTCTAAAATGTATGCGGACAGCCACACTGACGCTCGGCGCCTAGTTGTTTTGTTGCTTAGCGGCAATTGAAATAAACAAACTTGGTGGTTTTTAATCACTATTCTAAGGCTAAGCTAGCCGCCTGTCTGTACGAACGTATCCTTACAATGGGAACTATATTATCTCTAATGTACGGTTGCTTTTGATATGTAGGAAGTTTTGCACTTGAATATGTTTAGATTGCTTATCATTTCTGAGTCAGTAAATATTTATTTTATTATTAAAAACTAACACGATTAAGAATAATTTGTTTTTTTTTTTGTAACTTTAATCGTGTTAGTTTTCATCTAAAAAGCTTACTAAAGTTTTAAAAATTTCTAATAATCAACTAACATTGCTTGAAACATTGATTCTACTGGTATTTTTTATACATTTCATATACCTATTTATACATATTTTTGTCTAATAAATGTCTTAAAATTACAGAATATTGTATGTTTGTAGATTTTAACAATAAATATATAAAAGAAAAAAATATTCGATTCCGCTGCTATAATGTTTATAAGCAATCACATTTAAGGACATTTTTTTATAGAAATTACACTAAAAATAAACTGAAGTATTAAATATTAATTTGTACAGATAATTTATAAATACAATTTACAGTTTATCTCCAAATTTCTTATAATTAGAATATTCAAATATTTATTCTTACAAACTAACACCAAACACGGCAAATAAAACAAGCTATGTACACTTTGCACTATAAAAAAAACAAAACATCAAACATTTTATATATTTTACATAATATTTACAAAGAAGTTATAGAATCCATGTACAAATATAGAAGATTTATTTTTTAATATGTGAATTTCTTGTAACGTATAAAACTAGAAACTTTTTCCTTCTGTGAACCTTTCCATTGCATTCGAAGAGATTTAAAAAAACAAAGTGTCAAGCTAAAGTTAAGCTGTACAAATATAAAAATAGCGGAATTCGTTTTTACTATCACCTATTTCCTTTACAAGGATTTAATGCATTTCACACATCAGTCTTGCAAGCTTCGACTATGTCTGATAACATGAAATCTACAGCAGAAACAAGCTCATTACCAACTATACTCTAAATATCAACTAAAACACAAAATATGGTAATTAGCATTTAATAACAAAAGATGTGATAACAACAAGCGTAAGTAAATGCTTGTTTTTACTTTAAAATGCAAAATAATTAACCTAAAATCCCGTCAATATCTATGCAATCCAATCCACTTTCCTAGTAGAAAAATACAATTCTTTTTAAGATATTTTTTCTATTTTTTTTTTATATTAAGTGCAGTTATGTTCTAATGTTATTATTACGTAGTCAACGAGTTTCTCTATCAAACAGTCGGTTATATGTCAAACATGAAACTTGTAAATAGACATTAGATTATTTCACATTATATTTATAATAATATATTTAATTTTATGTCTTAACCTACAATTTTTATTATACCAACATTTGTGCATTCGAAGCGGCTATCGACCCGTAACAGGCGTCAATAACTGAATAAATAAAAAACAAAAAATAATAAATAAAATTAATTATTCATTATTTTTTATATTTTAAACTATTATGTTCTAAAATTATTATTACTTAAAACATAAGGTTATAATATTAAGTTTACAAGAATATTTATTATGTATTTATTATAATCTAATTCAATGATTATTTGTGCTTGAGCTTAACAAAATATACTTATGCTGTTTTCAATCATTTTATAAAAATATATTATAAACGGCAAATTCGGTATTTTTCGACAATACATGTAAGTAAAATATTGGATGCGAGTTAATATTATCCACACTAATATGATAATGACGTGATCTAATCAGAAAATAATCGGGTATGTGGTAAATTTAAAAAATATAGTTTTTTCTTTTAATAATTTCACAAGGACCAATGTTATCAAAAACAAATGAATGGTTTCATAAAATATTCCTTTTAAATCTATTATTATTATATTATTGTACAATAATCATGAAATATCTAATATTTTTAAACGAAATATATCTAAGACAGTTGTATTTGTACTGAAATATTTTTTACGATTACTTACTCTATATTATAGGACATGTTTTTTTTTTATCTTTTATAAAAACTAAGATTTAAATTACAAATCCTTAATCGACAGAAACATATATTCCTGGTTATAAAATATAGCCTAAATATTATTACTTGATTACAATACACAGGTACTTTTGATGTCTATTTAAAAGTAATATTTATGAATAAACTCAAACAAGTAAAACGAATAAAATTAAAATCTATGACCTAATCAAATTCAAGCAGATGATTTTTTTCATATCGTGCGTCATGTGCGTGTTCACTCCATAGTTATTTTTTCGGTTAATATCCAGTTACGTATAAAAGTATTATTTATATTCACTATGAATATATTGAATAACACATTATTACCACTTAACGTCTTATAATATTGGATAGTCACATCGAAATATGCACAAGACAACACCAAACTGTTAACTCAAAATTCAAGCGTCTTCGTATTCGTCGATATGCTGAAAAGCGCCTCAGCTGTCTTCGAGCCAGCGGACGCGAGCCCTGTAGGCCGTTGAAAATTAGCTCCAGTTTCAATAGCACTAAGTCTTAAACTCCAGTGTGATTGAAGATAAAAGACACAGCGTTCTTATCAACTGGCGGTGACCTGCGTGTCATTGAAGCGTGATTGTTGTTGTAGTGCCAGGACTTCCTTGTAGATGTACTTGATGATTGCAAAGCAATAGTTTCATAGTAACGAAGGCGACCGCAGCATTTCCTGCTCTTAATTATAGCGACAAAGCCCTTTCTGTATTTCTTGTTGAAGAATGCATAAAGAATCGGATTGATGCAAGAGTTGGACGCTCCTAGCCATTGGGCTAGAGGTGTCACCACCGGAAACATTTCTTCTTCCCACTTTTGAACTGGACCACCTAGTTTAATTCTTGCAAATATTAGGTAAAGGGGAAACCAGGATAGGACAAACAGTATCACAACAGCAACGAGCATTTTGACAACTTTAACTTTTGATTTCTGTTGCATGCGTTCCATTTGTGCATCTTGAGTGTCAGTAGGGATAGATCTTCTCCAAACTTTAATCCAAATAAGAATATAACACATAGTAATGAGCACCATTGGTAAGATATAACAGAAGATAAGGTTTCCAATAACAAAATAGAGAACCTCGCTGATGGGGTTGGGCCATACATCCAAACAAAGACGTACATGGGGATTGTCGTCAAATACGACAACCAAGTCGAAGAAGAAAACCCACGGTGTTGTGACGAGGATGGCGAAGATCCAAATAAATACAATCATCATTCTTGCACGCCGTTTAGTGATTTGGCATTTAAGCGGCCACCAGATAGCAAGGAATCTGAAACAATATAATACATTATAAATACAATTTCAATTTTATAAGCTATTAAAAATACGAATACTTGTAGCAAGTTATAGGTTACGATAACAAGGCATCTATATTCAGAGGTTTCTAAGAAATACTTGTGTATATTAGATTGCTTTTCTGAAGTATTGTTTATAAATGATTTAAATTACATGAGCCCCGTTTTTAGTTTCAGAGGCGTCTATTAAGGTCAAGCTTATTAGACTTTTATGAGTAACGATCAAGTTAGCAGACAGTTACGAGGGTGCGTAGTTTGTATTTGAAGATAGGGTTAGAAAACACCATTCCAGACATTATATATAAATATAGGTATATGAAATAAGAATTATAAATTTATGAAATATATATTTATGAAATGGTGTCTGGAATGCTCTTTTTTAACCCTATCTTCTTCTTATAAATATATTCTTTTAAGGCAACACTTTTGCTCACTTTCCATGGGGTCATTTTATGTAGGCCTGTTATGTTATTATTTCATAACAAAACACGCCTATTATATATTTATATGTAATATGTTACAATTCTTATTTAAGTCGTTAAAGTGATCTTTTAGATTTATATACTATGTTTATATTTTTTAAGCTGAAAAAATTTATAATTTGTAATTTAAATTAATTTACCCAACTATTATTGCATTCGCTTTCGTTTTTAATATGATTTATTTCTTATTTAAGGATACCTAAAAGAGATCTCTTTTAAGAGATATACTGTGCTATGCACGAATTTCTTCTATTAGGTTTGTTATAAATATGGTGCGTAAATAAACTTTCTACTTTTTATTGACACTTGCAAATTATAAAAAAAAAATAACTTATTAAATAAATAAATAACCTTCACTCTATGTATTTAATTACAGCATAAATCTCACTTCGTTTTTTCCTGCAGTTGCAAGGAAGATTAAGCTAGTAAATTTCCTGAAATCGACTTAACAGCGATATTGCTTGGAAGAAGTAAATTCACTTGAACGCTAACGATTTATACAGTCTGGGTGTAATGGGCACGAGGGAAAAACAAGGAAGACGATGTCGGAGAGCAAATTGACCCTTCGGTGGTTTGAATTTTGCCTCATCAAGTTTTATTTTCAAATTGTTATGACGGAAATATTATGAAGACTTTTACGACAATAATTTATAAAATTTCCGATATTTCGTTATTTTTTTAAAAGCTTCTTTAAATTTGAATGCATATTGAAACATTAGCAATATAACATTTTTTTTTAGGTTGTTATAAGTAAAATAAAAACAATTAATGAACTATCAGAGTGTAATATAATATGCTCATATTACATACATTTGCTTATTACTATTACTACGTATTTAAATAGATTTGCATATTGATTATAAATTAAGGTTATTTTTTATTCTTTTCTTTCCTGTTATTTTATTTCCTCTTTTTGCTAAGCATTAAACTATCCACACAATTATCAAAACATGATATTAAGAAGTAAGGAACTACGTTCCAAAAACAAACCTAATTAAACTAAAAAAGAATATATATAAAATCAATTTCCTTTACCTGGCCAAAACCAAAAAACCTTAATTAATAGCATTAATTATATTATTAACACATACTGACATTCAATGTTAATAAACATGACAGCCAACAAAAGCCTTAGATTTTGTTTACTAGTTTCAATTAGTAAGCGATCTGGTAACAAAATTGCTCCAATTGCCTATAGGCTTCTCACGTTGTCTAACGGGTTTTATCTCATAGCAAACTTAGGTTATTTTGAGTATAACACACTTTATAATTATATAAAAAATCATGTTAAAATAACTATCTAATATTATCAGAACTTTGATATAGCCTTCAAATGACATAATTAATATATTCAACTGTCGTTGTTCAATCAATATTTTTTGTTTAAGGTTTGAAACTAGGCCAATACCGGCGCATGTCAATTGTCGAAATCTCTTAATATAATGTTTCTAGAACTTTGAGAAGGAAGTTGCTGAAATCATAATCGTAATGCAATGAATTATAGAATGTTCGAAATCTATAAAAACAACTTCTTCTAAAAGTCATTTTTCATTATTTGGGATTATTTCCTTAAAATGAAAAAAGGTACGAAAATAGTATTCGAGAGTGACGGGATGACAAATGATGTCCCTTTTGTTGAACGGTCGGCTGTTGAACTGCATTTTATTAGAACCTATTGTTTTAGAGTTTATTGACCCCCTTTTAGTTTTATAAATAGATTCTTAAGTAGTTTTTCAATAAAACGTTTTATAAGTAGCACATTAATCCCTGATAACTAGAGTTTTTTTAATACTAAACAATTTTTTTTTGTATTAAGATGGGAACCTTAAAACATACATATCCTTGAAAACATCGCAATATTATAAACTTATTAAATAACTCAAACTTTCCACAGTTTGGGACGACCTCATGTAAGATTCGGGTTAAACGCAGCAATAACTCACTGACTCGAATAAATTACTTCAAAATGTGAAGAGTCAAGCGCCAATTAAGGTTTGGGTTCCGTACTTTATGACCCATCATAATTTATGTTTGTTTAAACTTTGATTCTGACTCCTTCACTAATAGAATTGAATATGATATGGCCAGAGTAGTTGATATTTAATAAATTAATATATATATTTTAAAGCCAAATTTATATTAAAAACCATATTTCTGGAGCCTGTAATACCTGAAGAACAGGAAAGGATGCTGTATATGGAGAGGCGGGATGTTTGAGTTAGGCTTGCAGTGCACTGACAATATGAAAAGCAACTACAGTGTATATATTCTGTGAGCCATTATGATTGAATTTGGTTTCTACACGAGCTGCGGCTATCTGGCTACATATAGTCTTCACCAAATAAAGAATATTTAACACACGCTTATTAAGGACATTTCTCAAATAAAATCTTTAATAATATATTAAATCTACACAATATTCTTTTAGCTCCCCGAAGATGGATTAAGAATTCGTAAGTATCTTGTTAAGACCGAAACAGGTACTTTACGTAATTACACGCATTTCATTCGAAATAACAAGCATAATAGGTAGTTATCATTTCATAACCATATATTTGAATTAAAATTTATTTAAAAAAATATATTTAAACATTGAAAATAATTGAAAATTTGCCATAAATAAATATGTAACCAATTGGTATTTATTGATTTAGAAAATTGAACTAATAATCCTAACAGTACAGGTTTCTGTCAGACAATACATATTTATTTTAATATTCAGTCATAAATTTACCCTTTCATTAAAAAGGAAAGGTTACTACTCAAATAAAATAAACATAACGTCAAGATAATCAGATACATAAAATATTTGGCGTTGAGTTTTATAGTCGAGGAACACCTCGACGTATCGCAGCCGATACTAACCAGATGGTATCGCTGAAGTGATCGTTAAATATCGACTCGTTTTTAATATAATTTTATTACACTTAATTCATACTTTTATGGACTCATATTAAGTTTTGGCGCCTTAAAATTAGTTGTCATTACTTGACTGTGGCATTGACATCAAAATGACATAATTATATGTGAGAATATCGCAAAGTTACACATTCAGCTTGATAGTTCTTATAACCAGACGCTAAGATTGATAATTAAAAAAAATAACGCAATATTTTTAGTTATACTAAAAGCTTCTGTTGGTTTTATTACGAAATGCAATCATTTTACTAATCGCAAGTAAGGACACGCCTTACAAAGAAAGTTGTAAGTAACGTATCAACATGATCAAATATTAAAGATAAGTACAAATATGGCGAATATTCCTCACACTTAAAAGGATTTTTTGCATTACTTTTTAAATGTTATAGTTTTTATTACCAAACAGCCAGTAAAAAATGTTATTATATTTACTTTTACGGCAACAACGAATTAAACTGATTATTATCTAAATGCCCATGAACAGTTAAGGACAAAACATATTTTATTTATCACTAATATTATTTTTTTTTCTTTTCAGCAGTAGGTTTTCACATAGTGAGTGAAAAATAATATATTTTTCAATCAATCAGGCCGGGATACTTTCTGGTCATCGTAAACATAAACTCAATTTATATATTAAAAAAAAAATAACATAAACTTTATATATTAAAAAAATATATATATTAAAAAAAAATAACATAATTATTTATATCATTTATGAATTTATTATCATCATATTTTATTGGTCGTTTGTGGAAATACAAAAAATAATAAATAATAAAATTAATAATATTTAAGATAAGCTTAATTGATGTTTCAAAGAGCTATAATGCATTCGAAACCCCATGTAGGTATTAATTTTCGAACCTTAAAAATATCAGGGGTCAATAAATGATTAATGTGGCATCAGGGGCCGAGTAATGAAATTATATTCAATGACTTACGATCTTTGATATTATGATATGAGTTTAAGTGAAATGTCATGACATCATTGTGATAAATGTTCATCTATAATATAAAACATCTATAATATACTACATCTTTAGTATAGTCCATCTTCATAGAAGTATTATATCATCAAAATACATCTATAATATACACTCACCCGGTGACGCTGTAATACTCGACTTGGCTAACACCATAGACAAGAACAAAAAAAAAATACTACACATATGCTATACTACATCTACAATATACTATATATATGTTATATTATCTAGATACAGTGTACTTATTATAATAAATCTATAATAAGTACACTGTATCTAGATAATACGTCTATATAATATTTTTTAATTTATGTATAATGTTAGTGGACAAATAATTTAAAATGACTGATAAACACAGTCATTTTAATTAATTATATATTATATCTGTAAATAAAATTATAATTATGATAAAATATAACAAAGAGTAAAATATACTACAGCAAAGTAAAACTATTTTTACGCATACCTTGTAACATATTTTATTTAATAATCATATTTATAAAAGTGTTGCAACATCGATTGAAAGCCGCATTAACTTACTTGACAACGGTATTTTTGTCAAATTACAAGCTTTTTGGCGGACGTTTTACTTAAATTGTGTTAAATCACGCGTGTACAGAAGCTGACATAAAATTTTAAAAATATCAAGTCGCCTTTTATGTCATATAAAAATATAATTTTTAAAGTGGTTTAATTTATTTTTTATTATAGCACTCTTTTATACATCTTAAAGCCAGGTTTAATTTAATCAAACACGAGATTTAAAGTAAAAAGAAGTAGTTTATAAGAATCATATTTTTTATCAGATGTTCATCATGACTGTACTTTATTTTATTATCGCCATTATGTAAATATAAAGATAAAAAAAATCTATATACAATTTATATGTCAAAATATGAAATTGTGAATAATATAAAAAAAAATATATAGTATTTTTAACTAATTTTAAACCTTTATATAATAAGGTACAATGGTCTTAAGACATTTTGAATATGAATATTTATACTTTATTTTTATATAATTTTAATTCACACACACACACTACTATACCAGTTTCGCAATTCCATATCTGAGTAAACTGGACTACGATTTCTAAGCGTCGAATCAATCAATCAATCAATGAAAGCATACAAACAACAATTGCTAATTTTTCGTTCTGTATTTCTACTTGGGAGTGCTACTTTAATAGATCTCCTATTATTGTTATCATATCCAATAAGAAAGTAGACCCTTCAGGTACTTGAAAGGGGATTACTTAATCGATAACGAGATATATACAACTGGGCCGCCCTCAAGACATATCCGCGGGCGAAACCGATTATCTATCAACATCAAGGCTCAATGATCCTGTCAAATGACGAAATCAAAATTAACGAAGGTGATTTTTTATCAAAAGCACCGGTTTAACTGGGGCAGTCAATAATTTGAAACCGCATATAAAGGGTTACAACCACTGTTGCTCATCAGTCTGTAACAAGGCGTGTCTCCAAAATGCAAATTGTTGTAAGTTTGCAAATACATGGATAAGAATAAAATTATTTAAATTAAATACAATGCCAATAAGCAATGCAATTAATTATTAGTCATCATTTTATAGTAAAATAAAATATTTTTAAAATATTCATATAATTAAGTATGTCGTAATGGTTTTCACATTGAAAGTTTCAGTCACGGTTATTTATTAGAGCCTTGAATGAATTATAGCTGTTAAGGAACTGATATTATGTTTATTTTATTTTAAAACAAACGCGTTAATTTGATTAACTGATTATTTGATTAAAATGTTTTTTTAACAAACTTAAAACGTTTTTTTTAGATTATCCTTAGCGTTGTCCTGACTTTCGCGGTCGCAGCACCGACTGGCCTGGAGTATAACGCTTATGTACCACTATCAAAAGCAACCTTTACTTCAAGCAGTCAAGCTATAGATCATGGGAGCACTCATGTATTGCACCCAGTGATCCCACTCGCGAAGTCTACTCTAACCCACAGCTCGCAGATGGTGGATCATGGAAGCACACAAGTCCTGCACCCAGTGGTTCCCCTCGCTAAATCTACTCTAACTCACAGCAGTCAGACCGTGGACCATGGAAGCACTCATGTACTGCAGGCACCAATACTCATGCATGATGTGGAATACCACGTCCCATTGGCGAAGACAACAGTGACAAACAACAATCATGTTGTGGATCATGGAAGCTCTACACTGATCCACGCTCCCCTGGTTTCCACCCATGTGGCTCATTCACCAGTGTTCGTCCACTCTGGGTCAATCGTTTCTTATAAGAATCCAGACTCAGCTATATCTCATCACAGCTCTACGGTACACGAAACAGTGCCAGTTGTTAACTCGTATTATGCCTTCCATTAATAATTCAGATAATTATATTGTTTTATTTTTGATAATTTGTTGTTAATCATTTATTAAAGTTTTATTGCAAAATTATCTTTTGTTATATTACCCATTAATATTATTATTACAATAATAATAAAAATAAAGATGCATACTTAATTCTGATACTTGATGTTCAAAAATATTACACAAGAGTGACTTCTAAACGAAATTGTGAGAAAGCTTTCGGAAACATGCTACAAACAAAGTTCAACAGAGTCTAGTGCTTTGCAAGCGATATTTGAAACGTATTGTTCCAAGTTCCGAGATTCGTTTGTCTCAACATCGAACTAACTCACGAGCCTTGTAGATGTATGTTGCCAGATGGCAAAAGTTGATTTATAAACTGATAATAATTGAATGATAATAGAATAGAAAACCAATTTAAACATAATTTTATCTTCATATCAAAAATTGTCTCAATTACATAGATAACATCTCCTAGATGTTATTAACAATAAGCGTTCATTTCATAACATAATAGAATGATTATTGTCGAATATGTTACTCAACTTAAATTATTGCTAGAACATCAGTCAAGGCTCGGAGATTGGGTTACACAGTTGCAGCTCGTTCACACAAGTCGACAACATTAAATTAAAAGACGACAATTGACTGTTGAGCCACAAAATTTTATATTTACATGACTTTTTTCTACCAATATTATATATTCATAATAATAGATGGCTTATATTAGGTGACTTTCGGATGTTAAGTCATTCATAAAATAATATGTAATAATTAATATGAAATATAATAATATGTATGGAAGCACAGAAGTATGCAGTTTTTATATTCCCGATGCGGGAGTTGTCTATGCTAAATAAAAAAAATAATAATAACCGATTTCGAGTAGTGTAAACGAGCGCTGTATTTATAAAAATAATTATATGTTATTAAATTCACGGGCAGTGCGTTCTAGAATCATTTATCATTTTTATAAGCAAATATTAGACGGTTGGTTAGTTTAAGATAATTTGAATTAGACATTTATTCTGCATATATTTGCATAAATAATTATTCACTTACTAAAATAATTAGCTTCCGAAATTCTTTACGCAATTTTTGTAGTTGAAATTTATGTTTATCATATTAGAATTTTATCAAACTTTAATAATTGCTTTACATTTTTTTTGTACATTAGTATTATTTAATATATAATAATTATAGCTAGTTCTTATAGCTTCTTAGCTGTGGGAAAAAATAAATTACATAACAACCGACAATTATGTTCAATACACGTATTTAAATCATAAATTTATTATTGAACTCAATTTTCTTGTCCAAAATTGAGTCATTGACGAAAATGAAAGGATCTTAAAAGTGATTGATAGTTATCTTATCTACCGGTTCTTATCTTCGCCCTGAACACTGGAACGAGATTTTTAATCAAATTATATGATACAAATCTCACCTAATTATTAATTTAAATTAATATCCAATATAGCTGTCATTACATTAAAAAATACAAGTTTTATAAAATTACAATTATTGATATACCGATCTCACACACACGCTGCACATGATATGTCTATGTGTGGGTGTGTACCCACACACAGACATACAGATATATACACAAACTCATTACATTGAACATATTACTTGATAATCAAAATCAACAAATATATAAAATAAGATGATTTAAAGTTAATATTATAATAAACTTTTGTGTAATATAAATAATATTACTTCACAAACTATTATCTTTGATCGCTAACGCGATGCTAGCATGCGAACATGCAATCATGTCGAAACCAAGTCCTTTTATTGCTTTATCACTATAGATCAATTGTTTTGTAACGGCAAGAGTAAATTTATATCAAAGCATTGTCATCTTATATACTTATAATTATTTTTGTGTTATATTGAAAAATAATCCGAAATGAGCAGGGATTCGAACCCATGAACGACGAAACGGTTTCGAATCCGGGTTTCAAATCCGGGACAATGCGGGTTCGAATCCGGGACCATATTTATTTAAAACTATTTTTGTACTTCAAATGCGTGACCCATGATGACTATTTTATATACATACACCCGGGTTAAATTCACGTTAATTATTCCGCTAAATTCTTATATAATAGACGTTGGTATAGCCGGATAAATATGTATATATATTTGTAACCATGGTTTTTAATTATTTTTTCTGTCCCTACCACTGTAACTATTAATCACTACTAGTTAACTTAAAAGTTACTTGTGTGATAACCTCGCTGGAATTGGCAATTAATTTACGTAATAAGGTTCATAATTATAATTATATACTCACTTTTGGCAATGAAATGAGGAAAATATTGATTTTGAGATGAATGTCAGTTAGTAGATCAATATTTTATAATATTATGACATACAATACTATAATTAGCCTTGCATGCTCGATTTATTCTATAGAAATATTATGAATAGTAGGAAGTAGAATATTAATATATTGTATAAATTAATAATTATTCCTTTATTTAATATTTCTAATTAATTTCACCGCACAAAGCGTTGTATAACTTCGACTTGATAGAGTGAACTTGGCTTCAGCCTACTTGGACGAAATCTTGTTTACATTTATGTGTTCATAAATCCCGACTTGTATTACTTTAAAAATAACAAGGAGATACTAAAGTTATAAACAGTTCGGATGCGGTGTAAACAACCATTCAACCAATGCCGTTGACTAATGTGATATTGAAAATATTATCCTTATACAATGAAGCTTATTAAACTATTTAGATAAATGAAATAAGAAATTAGATTCGTTCTAAATCTTATGCTTTTTAAAATCTTTATTACCAATAACAAAACTTCTACTCAAACAAATGCGATTTATTTGACTCTTTAAACATGCAATTTATATTTTAACAACGATTATTAAACCTATGTTTATAAATCAATATAATTATAATTGTATTTAAAGGAATTTACTATAAAGTATTGAATACACAATCAAAAAGGAAATACCACCTCCAAATAAACTCTCGGTTCATACCTCAAAATGTTCAAGTACACGCCAACTCCCATTGTGGAGTTTCGGCAACTGGTATAAATACGGCTGGCCGCGGTACGATTGTTAGATAATTCGGCAAGTTTGACTTGACAACATTAACCAAGAACCAAAAAAAACTTATCATCATCAACATGCAGAGATTCGTAAGTTTCGTTATTTTTCTTGCAAAGTACGACGCTTTTAAAAATAGAATACTTCTGAAACGGCAGCAAGCGTTTTATACGGTGATCTAAAATCATAATACATATTTCGAGTTAAACTTTGAACTCAGATATAAATCAGAATTAAGCATAGGCTTCTTCAATCTTCAAATCTACCGTCAAATATTGGTACATAAATTAATACTGTAATAAATATTCAATGTTTACTGTAGTGTCAGAGTTAACTATGTGTTGAATTCTAATTTATCTATTTATAACAGATAGCTAACACTTCGACCTTTACTGACTGTTAATGGTCAGCAAGTCAAGTGTAACAACTTTATTTTTGTTACTGAACTGATAGGATATTCTGAACTGTTCTGAATAATTAAATTCAGGAGTTATCAACAAAGTTGCTAACTATCTCCAACTGAATCAAGTACATTTTATTTTAAAATATTAAATAGAAATGACTGAGTCTGATTTCATTTTAGTTTTGACCTGTCTCTTTATTTTTTTTATTATTTCTAATATATTATTTATAAATTTTATTTTATTGTTTTCGGTTTTAATTTTAAGTTTATCTTAGCTTGACATCATGGTTAAATTTTGCATCGCAATTTGGTAACAAACTATGTTCATTCAGCTTCACAACATACTCCACTGTCGATTAAAACGTATTCGAAGTAGAATGCCTTCATACATTTAAATAGTAGTTTTATCCAAAATTATAACATTAATTGTTTTTTTTTATTTTGTATCCATTTTATATGCTTTTATTTTATAATATTCATATTGCTTACTTTTCCTACAGAAAACGCATTTAATTTCGGATACGAATGGCTCTGATTTCCATTACCTGATTGCATGAGAGAATAAGTTCATTTAAACAGAAAAACCATTGAGACGAAAGTATGTCACATACTCTAATACGTTTTAATATTACTTTCAGGTCGTATTCGCCGCTGTCCTGGCTTGTGCCGCCGCCGCCCCCGGCCTGCTGCTTGGTCATGCGACTCCAGTTGTGGCTGCTGTCCACGCTCCAGTAGTCCACAGCATCCCTGTTGTTGGATCAAAGACCACCATCACTAAAAGCAGCCAAGTGGTGAACCATGGATCACCCGTGGTACATGCCATCCATACCCCTGTGGTTGTGAAAACCGCCGTGGTTGCCCCAGTTGTACATGCTGTCCACCCTGCTCCTGTGGTCCACACCGTCCATGCTGCCCCAGTAGTCCACGCTGTACACGCTGCCCCTATTGTCCACTCCGTCCATGCTGCCCCAATAGTTCATGCCGTACACTCCGCTCCCATTGTTCACGCCATCCACACCGCCCCAGTTGTTGTCAAGACTGCTCCCTCTGCGATTTCTCACAGCAGCTCAGTTGTCAGTCACACACCAATCAAAGCTGTTCCTTATGTTTCCGTACATTAAATATATATATCATATGCTATATACGACCTCTTAGAATAAATATTGTACCTCCGACAATCAAGTGTTTTTACTCTATTTAATAACTAAACGGCTTAATCAAAGCTTTAAAACAAATATTTCTCTATAAAAAATACATATATAATAAACGTTTAATTACTTTTTACTTAGATTTTTGTTATTATTAATTATTGTATTATTCTTGATGAAAAAAAACGAAAAACTATATCTTTGGAAATACTTTGCAAGAGATCTTACCTTAATGAAGATTGAAGATATCCAGAGTCTAGAATGTTATAAATTGAAACATACTTTTATTTAATTAATTGGTTTTTGCTCATTTACTAAAATGGACGTTAATCTCGATAATTGAACAGTGTAATATAAATACAGCAGCTTTTAAAACTTAATTTGATATATGTAATGAAAAGTTAATATTTAATTTCAATGTTGTTTATATTTGGGTACTTAATTTATTAAAACTTTAATAAGCGCTGTCATAGAAAGAACTTTGCCAGGAAAAAGCCATTAAGATTGTTCTTCATCACTCAATTAAAAGTTTTAAGCGACACAGTCATTAAAATACGTTTATAATTTTTATATTTTTTTGGTATATCATGTACTTATGTTAGTTAACTCGCGAATATAGCATTTTCAATAGTTCTCAAATGTTGGAAGGTAGATAAAACTAAAACACAAGTATTCTGAATAGGATTATTTTAATTAAAACGACATAAGTTTTCAAATTAAGTACTTGGTTCTGTTGAAGCATTTCCATGAAAGCTTAATTTAATCTTTTGATGTATTTTTTAATATACTAATGGAATTAATTAAGGAAAATCTTGTTAGAAACATTGCAAAATAATATAGAGAAATGCGTTTTAAATACAATCTTAATCTTCAACAACAACAAATTGTAGCTTTTTGCAACTTCAATCAACCCTTTGTTTGAATTGAATATTTGAACAAAAAAAATAAATAAAACCTAACCAGAATGAAAGAAATACCTTCATAAAAAACTCTACTCAATCAAAAGATATAAAAGCTTCCTTCCCTAATAATAGCGGGCCTGTTTCTTGTATACAAGTTTAAAATTAATTTGCAGGTATAACTTTAACAAAATTATTAAATGTCCAATATTTTATAATTTCAAAAAACTATTATGAATAAAGCGGGTCTTTATATTCATTTCTATAATTAATTTCACATAGACAGCTAGAACTATATTAGCAATGTAAAGTGACTTTACGTTTTCTAGAATAAATCTATTAGATGATATAGTGACTCGCAAAATGTTAAACTGAGCCTTTTGATATGACGCTGTATACAGTTTATAGCATTCCAGACGATGCGAATGAATTCCAACATGACAGGGATTGCAAGGATGCTATAAAGTATAGGAATGTTAAAAAATCCTCAGTTCACTACACTACTTCTTAGAATTGGGTTGTTGTCAAAAAGTACAAATTAATAAGTAATGAATTGTATTATATTATATCAGTTATAGGAAACACCAATCGTATATTTATAAACAGCTTTCAATTTCCGGTTGAGTTTATTGAAAATGACCTTTCTAATTAATATACAACTTACTTGGTACACTACCTCATAAATAATATATCGATATTAAGACCATACATACTTGACCAGCTCTCAATGATGTTTGAGTCTTGACCTACTGAGAGACTTTAAGTGAAAGACTAAAAAACACGCCTTACATGTTTAGTTGTTATTAAAAAAAAAACAAAATACAGTTTTTGTTGTTATATTATATGTTATTGAAAAAATATTTTAAATCAATTAAGCAATTTACAAATCAGGACTAAAATACCTGTATGAAAGATCGTCTAAACTATTTTTTCACATAGAAGTCAATATTCTACTATCTGCTGCAAACTTCACCAGCGCCGCTACTAATGTTTCACACACTAATTATCAGAGTTCATACTCCTATCATACGTCGGTGAACCTTGGTCCAATAGTCCCCTATAAACCCCTTGCCCTTTTACACATCAATGCTCTACATAGCAACAAAACAGATAACGGTATACCGTTATCTATTTTCACCAAATATTTATCATTCTTCGTGGTTGTGGAAGATGTATCATTTGGAATTCGGTCAACATATTACTGGCCTATAATATATTCAGAATTATGTTAACACTCCTCTTATTTGTATAATATTGATGTTGTTAAAGTATTTGTTTCAAACTCTAATTATTGAATACTTTGTAACAACCTGACATCTTATATCCTATATAAATATAGAATGTAAAAAACCGATACGGGCAGGGATTCGAACCCGCGACTACTGGGAAACCGTCCCGTCGCTCTACCAACGGTAGCTCAGTTTTTTACAGTTTTTTACATTCTATATTTATATAAATTTAAATAAGCTTAACATGGCTATACATGTTTTAAGATATTTTCAAACATCTTATATCCTCTTTTTTATTTATGTCTGCCTAATATTATATTTTGTTTTTTATCCTAAAATATTATATAAAATATTAATTCACCATAATATGTATGTAGAGATGTGTTAATATTAATAAACATAACTAAGACGGTATCAGATATGTATTAATAAAATCTAATTACTAAGACACAAATATATAAATTACATTAAGAGGTTCATTATTTTATGTTATTTAGTATGTAATATGTGTTTAATGGATTATGTGTGTGTTTAATGGATTATCGTGTATATATTTTAATAATTTTAATCCCTTGTGTATTTATAGAATTCATATTTAACACGTTGATATAAATGACCAAATATTATACTATTCTAAATGTTCATAATCAAAATTCCTAACTTCACTTGTTAGTTTGGAGCTTATTCAAGTGACCTAGAAATGTAATCCTACTTGGTATTTAGGTTATTAGGTAATCTAACGCCTATTAGCGATTCCCTTGCGGTTACAAAATATTCGACCTATTTTCCAACTTGAATGAAAGCTCTCAGATTTGGGGTAACATTTAGGCATAGGGTAAAAAATTATATTCATATAATGGCTGAACGCTTCAAACTCATAATAAGGTTTTCTCTTGTGTCATTGGTGAGGTCATTATTCACAAACATACAAACTAATATGAAAATATAAGCATTTATTGTACAAATACCTTCTTCGAAATGCTTACAATGCAAAATTGCAATGTTGTATGCAGCTAAGAATTTATGGCTTAGAGTGAATAATAATTATAATGTTATTAAGCTTATTTGTTTTTTTTCCACATGTGCCGAATTCCAACTCGAAGGAGTTAAAAAATCTTGTGTGTAGGTCACATATATTACTTTATATGTAGTGCCCTAGAGCCCGTTAAGAGCCTAACCTTGCCTTTGGCACCGTTGTTATAAATAGCTAATCCTTATCAAGGTTTCTTTGATTCCATAACTAAAATACTTATCTCTTGGTTTCTGTAGTCACGAAAGTTACGAAAAAAATATTACCCATAAAGAATATCGAAATATAAAATAAAACATTTACTTTTAAGCTTTGTTTAACATTTTTAAAAATGTAAGTAATCTCATACTAATGATATAAACACATATCAAGCCAATTAAATGAACTGCCTGTGACCGCATTACTTCAACCTTTACGCTGACATTGACTTCAGCAAGTGTGTCGCCATGACTGCACACCATCGCTCAACAGCATATATTATAAATAAGTATTGTTTAATACTTTGACAATTCAATTTTTACTAAATTGTTTGTAATGTATAGCATATCTAGATGTTAATTACAAGTTCATAAAATTAATCCTTGTAACACTTTCGGCAAAAAAACAACTTAGTTTATAAAAAACTCATAAAAATAATTGTTATTAAACAGTATTACAACATAATATTAAAATTGTAAATAAATGTGAAAAATTGGTTCATTAGTTACAAATAATAATTATGTTAATCGCTTATACATAACAATAACTCTTTTATTTCCCATCACAGAGTATATATAGTTCCACAGTCCTTTGGTTTACAATTAATACTTGGCATGTCTATTGTTTTGTAGCTCTTTGGCTTATAAATAAGATTTATATAAATAACCGGTTTCACGCTACCTTAATACGAAGCCGGCATTCAAGATGCAACCACATCTGTTCATAGTAAGTTACATTATTATAATTAATGAGCTAAGAATACTGATCGTGACTAAAATCTAAATATCCAACATAAATTTAAATAATTTAAAAAAGGAATCAAATTTCTACAAAACTATAAATAATCAAATAAATACTCTTTTCAGCTTCTGGTTGCGATTGTCCTGGTGTCATCATCACCAGTGCCTGGATATCACTACATTCATGATCATGCTGTACTCCACACACCAGTGCATACTATACATGCTCCGATAGTCCATCACGCACCTATAGTCCATCATGCGCCAATAGTCCATCATGCGCCAATAGTCCATCATGCGCCAATAGTACATCACAATGTGCCAATCGTTCATGGCATACATGCACCCATTGTAAAATATAAAGTGAAATCACATTATCATTTGTTTGGAAAATAAAATTGTTATTAATACCAAAATATTTTTATTTATGCATAATCAGAATAATAATATATTTTATTTTAATAATTATATCATTAATATAATCTAAACATTTATCTAAAACGATATCTGAATTAGGAACAAAGGGTTTATTATGAGAAAGCAACTTAGAGGGTTTTAAGTGTATAAGTATTATATTAATAATTAAAATACAAGCACCCTTAAACTGTAAAATTTATATCTAATAGCAATTTCTAATACCTTAATAAACAATTCAATTTTAGATGTCACCGGAATTAGTTTACATTGTGTGTGCAAATAAACCAATATCATTTGTAGAGCAAAGTTGAAGTGTGCAAACACTCTGAACTCAGTTCATTCACCGTTCTATTAATTTAATATAATACGTATTAAAATTTATACGACATGCTCTACCATAGAGCTTACGAGTAATAAAATGTATCCTAAGTGTTTAAGATGATAGATTTATTATTTTTTTGCGTCACTATGATTTATTATTATTAAATATTATTTTTCATTTATAAACAAAGTGCTAAATTAGCAAATCGCCTTGAAGTCGTCCGTTCTTCGGTAGAGTGATTCAAAAGACCAATTTAAAATAAATTACTTTTTAAATGTTTGATCAAAAGGGTTATAACGAAATTTTAGTTTTATGGAAACAAAGTAACGACTTAAATCAAGGCTTGGATGAATAGTTTTAAACAAACACTATAATGATAGCGATTTTATATTTATTTATTTATTTATTTATTATGGAAAGAAACGGTATAATAACATTGAATAAAATATATATATAGAAATAGTACTTAACCATAAACAGTTTCCAAAATTAAAACTAAACACATAATAAAATTTTGTAAAGAGACGCAAAAACAACAAGATCACTTTTGTACACAATTACATGATGTACTATATAATTGTAAATAATTTTAGAGTTAAATCAAAGAAATAATTAACAAATGAGGCAGACAGTCAGTTTGCAATATCTAGTTATCAAGTTGATGAACACCGATATCGAATTCATATATATCAAAAACCTTCGATAATTACAGATGCAATCAACATTCACAAACAACTTCGCTAATTCCAAAACAACTCATAAAATCTAACGACTTTTGCGACTAAATAAGTTAAATCTGACTGTAAACAGGACATTAAAATCATTATCAAGCGATATGCATTCAGAACGTTAGACAGTTCGTTGACCTGAAACAATTAGCAAAGTGTACGGTGCTTAATGGATCCCTTTTAAATCCAATTAGGAATAACATTTTGGTTATTCGAATGGGAATTTCCTGTTATGAACGTAAACTTTAGCTAAATTGTCAGTCATTGTCTATGTCAGAAATTTAATGATTTGGTCCATATGATTTAAGATACCTCAATAAGCGTACATGAACTTAATTTAATAATTAATCAGGCAATGGCATAGTTAGCCGTAACTTAATAGTGTGGGCTAATTGCTATGATTACCAGCGGCTACATACTCCTAATACATCACTTAATATTAACCACATTTTGCTTTTAGATGTACTCTTGATTTTGTGATAAATATAATATTTTTCATTTATATATTTTACATAATATATGTCATTAGTTTCATTGTAAAATGTAAATATACATTTACATTCCATTAAACATACAAAAAAGAAGACTGGTTTTAAGCAATAATATGTATATTTTATATATGTTTGACCAGCCATAGATCTCCTTTCATATATTTAGATTAAATTTGTTACAGTGTTGTCTTAGTATCTGAGTCAACATAGAGGACACTATTCACTCTTGAAAATACTTTAAGTTTCATAGAAAATTCATAAATTATCTGGCTATAATAATAACATTATAATGAAAAAAATATGTCGTTAAAATAACAAGCAATTAGTGTCATCAAGTAATTACTTGTAATAATAATAACTGAATAACTGGAACCGTGCATGTAGAGTTTGACGTTTCATAAGTGCAATGCCTATTTAAAACTAAAAAAAATACTTTGACTTTGACTTGGCTGAGTGGGATGGAAGGTAGGGGTTAAAAGGCTCTACCAGACGAAGTCATTGGCTACACGTGGTATGCAATACGTGTTATATATTTTATATATATTTACTTTATAGTTGGTAAGTAACACAATATTCGACTGGTACAAAATGCAAACATTGACATCTTCCACTAAACAAAGTTAGTAGCGATTCACGATAGGTACTTATTGTATGTTGCGCCTACAGTAATCCGAAAAATGCTTTGGTATTTCGAAATCCTTACATCCCTTGAATAACTGTCATACAAATTATTTTTTATGAGATAAAAAGGTTTCGTGATTGTAATATGGTAAAATAAAAAAAAAATACAATAAGCCATAGACTTTTTATTGTTAATCTATATTTATTATCCCTATAAAATGTTTATCTAACAATGATTATAGTAGCATAAAAAAATATAAAATAAAAATTACAAGGAAACGACAAAGTCTAATAATAATAAGAATGGTAACCTTTTTGGTTCAAAGATATTTATCTTTGAACCAAAAAGGTTATGATGTCAGTTAATTAATGTGTCTATTTAATTATAAACCCGTACTTCCTACTTGCACATCTTAATAATTCCACTAGAATTTATTCAAATTGATTAACAACTAAAGTAGTTGCATTTTTATGAAAAGTTTTTCTAATAAAAAATATATGTGAAAATATCTATAAACATGTGTAGCCATGTTAAGCTTATTTAAATTTATATAAATGTAAAATGTTAAATAAACCGATACGGGTAGGGATTCGAACCCGCGACTACTAAGAAACCGTCTCGTCGCTCAACCATCCGCCTCGGTGAATTAAGATTATTTATCTATACTGCAAAGTTAGAATCATTGGATAGGATTTTCGAAAGCAACCTAATAGATGTCACCATCGTCCCGATAAAGACGATCACATATAGAATGCTTAATTCACAGAGGCGGACAACGATACGGCAGCTCAGTTGGTAGAGCGACGGAACGGTTTCCCTGTAGTCGCGGGGTCGAATCCCTGCCCATATGGATTTATTTTTCATTCTATATTTATATAGAAATATATATGTTAATTGGATATAAAAAAAGTAATAACAAATAAAAGAGGCTTACATAAAAGCAACTTTTAACTAGTATAGTATAGATTAGTTTAATAAATCGCAACCTCTAGACTCTAGAGTATAAGCACGTGTAGGATTTTATTAGAAAGCTGTGTTCACTTAGTTATGTTACTTAAATTAAGTTTACTATAATTAGATTTAAATATCGGTGAATAGTAGAGTTTTACCTACACCAAGAAAACAAATTATTTATATAATTAAATATTGTTTCTAAATGACTGATTATTATAAAGGAACTATTTTATTTCGTTAGAATATATGATTATACAGGCTGTCCCTTAAAAACACGACAACCTCATAGGGTAAGCTATTCTGGGGGTTAATATACAAGATGTTACAAAATAACCTTAATAAAAAATAACCGGTTTTCTTTTTGCAAGTTCGGTCGGATAATAGATATACAATAGGAGAACGTAGATTAGGTTCAAATGTTAAACAATTTTAGGATATAAATATTATCGGTCGTTCAACCATTCTCTCCAATAAATAGATGTCAAAAATTGTAAGGCACAACAAAGACAAAGAGTAAGAAAGGATTTACATAGATTTGAAATAGAAACATTATATTGACATATAGTTTATGTTGAGCTTTTAATGTCATAGCTACGGAGCGTAACAACCTCGTGACGATGGTAAGGACCCATTAGAATCAATTAATTAATTTAAATCGATTTGTACGATCTTGCGAGTTCACCTCGCATGACTTTGGTAGTACAGGATGTTTCGTTATTTATATAAAAAATAAACCAACTTGTAATTATATATTAAAATAATGATCATTAAATTTAAAAACATTAAAAAAAATATCTTATCGATCAAAGATATAAGAACATCTTATAGTATCTTCCATACCAATGTAGAAAAGATTAAAGTAGCATTTTGATATAAATATATAATTACCTTATAAATAAAAATACCTTGTTTGGTCATTAACTTCTTTCTTTATAACATCTGGTTTTATAGTTATCACATAAAATATTTTTCATGTATGAATGAACTTTATCATGAAACTACTGCATGTATAAACGTCACTTTCAATATTTTTTTCAGTTGATAATATAACACTCAAATATCAAATATCTTGTTGTTTTTGTATGGTCTTAGCAAACGACTTTATTTTACTCAAATTAACTTTGTGTATTCGAATATTATAACGTAAATAATATTTTGTTAGTAATGAAATATTTTTTTGGAAACCGTAGACGTTCTTAAATCTTTAGAAATCGAGTACTTATATAATAAACTAATATGTATGTTCTCTTTACGATTTTTAGTATTTGAGGTTTATTTTAATAAATAAATAGAATATTTTATATAATTTAATAATGAAAAATTCATCCATTAGAACATATTTCAGTGAAGATCAATTTTTTTTTGTTTATATTTCAAATAGATATGCATTGCACCTCAAAAGTCATATCCTGATTACACGGTTTCAAAGGGTAAGGAAAAGAAGCGTCAAGAACTTCATAGTAAATAATAATTATGTATATTCGTGAAATTGATATGTCATCTTTAATTATAACTTCAAATCTTAACAGAGCCTGACAGTACTTCCAGTACTTAAAGTCTATTATGAGCGCTAGTATTGTATTTAAAGTTAAGGTATACTGAAATATAAAACTACATAATTTTTATAAAAGCTTAGGGTCAGTATTACTCACAATTCTATCAATATTCGATAACATTTTTTCCCAATTACTACAAAGGGTCCCCAAAGCGAAATATTAATTACAAGTATTATTTATCTTAAAGAAATGGTTTTCTTTATGATTTTGAATATTAAGATATTTGAACGTAAAAAAAAATATTAATACCTTAAAATGTATGAAATGACTCAATAAAAACATCACCCTATGTGATCTGTATGTACTGTCATAGTTGCACTTGCTCGTCACCTAACAACAGTGTAAGGATTTACTACAAGTAGATATTTAGCCTAGAGACTAAAACGTAGGACCTATAAAAGGGCTGAGATCTAGACAATCTATACACTCAGTTGATTTGCTTCGTACGATCATTACAAGAATAATCATACAAAATGCTTAAATTGGTAAGTATTCTAACGTTTATTCTTATTACTTAATATTTTTTATAATTATTACTGTTACACCTATGGCGGCTTTTTATATTCTTTATATGTCTAAGAAAATCTGAATCTCTGTATATGTGTAAGAAATTATAAAATATGTTTTTAAAGACAACCCTTTTTATTTCTTATAGATTTTACCCGATATTATAAATAATAACTTTTAGTTAGTTTTTTTTCAATACTAATAGAGTCTCTGCATAAAAAATAATTAAACTTTTTAATAATTTCACAGACAATCCTCATCGCCATAGTTGCACTCGCGCAGGGCGGCATCATTGGACCCGTGGTTCCAATCGTCCATCCCATCGGTCACCACGTCGCCCCCGTAGTCTCACACCACTCTGCTGTGGTCCACCACGCCCCAATAGTCCACCATGCCCCAATAGTCCACCACGCCCCACTGGTTCATCATGCTCCGATACTCCATCACGCCCCACTGATTCATCATGCCCCAATTGTCCCTATTGTGAAACACACTCCGATAATATCTGTTCACCATCATTAAAAGCTATTTGGTTTTTCACTAATGACAATAAATGTCGATATTTTTTTAATTATTCTTTTTTATTTATAAAGTACCCAAAATTTAATTTGGTTTAGACAGGTAATTTCTGTAGCCAAGTAGTATCATGATAAAAAAAATATAAAGAACATATTTAAAAAATACCTAATGCTGTTATAACAAAAATCATATCTTAAATAATGGAAATGATTTATCAGAAGAAATTAACCTCTAAGGACATATGAAAGATGTGTAAGCATATTTAAATATCCCCAGTAATATATCATAAGTCACATTAGTAGAGATTTATCTGGCGTGCATTTTGCCCCATTTCATATTCCGGGCACAGCTGAACTGAGGTCGATGACACGACTTTAATTTTATATAAATAAACTATTATAGGGACATAAGATATTCTATTTTCTAGCATAGTTTTTAAATAAACATGGTCACTTTGAAACTTAAACTCAGATTACTCCTTGATAGAAAAGAGATAATTATCTCCTTCATAACATTAATTAATATATTTTATTATAATAAATATTTATGTAATACACATTATTGGTGACTAATCCAAATAAGGTGACTTTGTTACGAACATGACCCATTCATAATATTGGTTAGAATCTTCAAAGAAATTGCCAATTACATTGCTCGTTAACCTCCATATATCAAGGTCTATAGTAAAACCTATCTTCAAGGATAATAGCTGAAGGTGGTCAAATAAAGCTGTAATATAGTATATCTATAGTCAATCTAGCTACATACCTAACTAATAGAAAAAAACGTTGAAATGTTGAGTAATAAAAAATAGTTTCAAAAAGTTTAAATGTTGGAATAGAACGATTACTACACTTTTTTTTCTTTAACTTTTTTAAACCATTGCATAGTTGCAAATTAAACTGTCAAAGATTAAGTTATATTTTATTACATTGTTAGTGCTGTCAACGTTACTTTTCGAACTATTTTAATCTTCCCAAGCAGAATTTTGGAGAAAGCGAGTGTTTTATCATAATACCTTAAATATGTTTTACTACACTCCCGTTGCTAGAGGATCATAAAACGAACTAGTCCTAAAGTATGAGTGTAAAAAAGTTGTTTTATGGTTCATATTAGTTAAAAAATATATTTTACTAGCAGACTCGGCCACGCGTTGCTGTGGTTGCTAAGGTTTTGGATATAACTATTTAAGAAGTCACGGTATTAGAAAAAATAAAATTAAAATTAAAAAAACCCCCGACCGCTAAGTAAAGGAAAAAATTTAAAATGCAAGTAAATTTATCAAGGCCAATAACGAAATAACAATGTTTCGATATCAAATAATATTGTGACTTAAAATTAAGATGTAAGTAATCTATGTTTCAAGTTGGATCAAACTACACACGGTGTGCAAATTTGATTAAAATCGGTTAAGTAGTTTAGAAGTCCATCGCGGACAAACAACGTGACACGTAATTTATATATATTAAGATTTCACATAACAAAAATAAAACAATTATATTTATTGAAATGACGTTTAATGTTAATCATTTTTATCGTTAAAACTTATAACTCGGTACAGTTCTGTACTAGTAATAAAATTAAAGATGTAATTCCTTTAAGTTAGAACGCCTTGGATATGAAGCACTATTTTTACATATATATTTCATTCTATATTTATATAAATTTAAATAAGCTTAACATGGCTATACATGTTTATAGATATTTTCAGACATACATATAGACTATTGATTTAGGAAGACTTATACTACGACACTACAGGGATTACAAACAGCCTTAAATATCTGTTGATAATGCATTGCATTTGGTTTTCCAATTTCCATAAGTTGTTCTAAATGTTGTATTTTTCTGTTGATAACATAAGTGAAGTCGCAGGCAAAATCTAATATAAATAATAAAACTTGTTATAGTCGGTCGCGACTCGCTTTATGCCTAGGGTGAATCATTATGTTTCTAATAGTTTTTTTTGATAAAATATATATTTCATTACGTAATACATTTAAAATGATGTGATAATAAATATTTTCATTAAAACTTTTATTAAATAAATAAAATAAGTACCTTTGTAAACTAGTTACATATATCCCAATAATATACAGTTAGTATTTAAAAGTAACAGGCGTTTTCTACGCTTACAGAACGAATAAGACCGATCGGTATTTCGAATGTACTAAAAGATATTATATTTCCGAGAATATCCCTGTCTAAGAGGTTTTAAATTTTAAGTAACACTTGACAACTTAATTAAAACTTCATCGTTTAAGTGAAATATTATTAGAACCTTAAAAGATTTTACTTTATTTTTTCTCGTCAGTTTTATATTTAGTGTAGATAAATAATATTTAAGGAGTGAAATACTTTATCTTATAAACCACATACACAATATGTCTATACTAATATTATACATAGGGAAGATTTGGTTGTTAGTTTGAATTGAATAGGCTCCAGAACTACTGAACCCATTTAAAAAATCTTTTACCATTTGAATCCTAAATTATCCCTGAAGAACATAGTCTCTATTTAATCATCATCATCGCTAATATTATAAAGAGGAATGATTTAATTGTTTGTTTGTTTGAATTGAGTAGGCTCCGAAACTACGGCACCGATTTTAACATTCTTTTATCCTTAGAATTCCACATTATCCCTGATGAGCATAGGCTATTAATACGAAATTATTACGAAAAAAAAAACTGCGTGAACCTTTCAACAATGTTATAAATTATAAATGTATTAAGTAACATGAGTCCAGACTTTTTCATATATATACTAATATTAATAAATATAAACATTTAGAGCTAAAATGATTTTTATAGTACCACTATAATAAAGGGATTTGTACTATCACTGGCTGTTGCCCGTGACTCTTTATGATTATGATTATAAGACATATAAATATATTTCTTACAGTCTACGTGGACGCAGTCACAGGCAACAACTATCCCTAATAAAGAACTTTACCTGAGTAGGTAAGTGTAAAAACCTTTTGGCCTACATAACAAGGCTTTTTTTCTATATAGCGCAGGCGAAGCCACTTGGAATATATAGTATACAAATAAAAACCTAAAGAGACAGTTTTAACAGACAGCTCACTCGCTCTCGTTATTATCAAGAGATTTGAACCCCGATACTGATTTATAGACATCTATTTAGTAGGTAAAAATAAGAAAAAACATCTGTAATTTATATATCTATATATATATATATATGGAATATAATTTAAGAAAACCTCACAACCAAATTAGTTTTGTAGGAAAAAGGAAGAAAGTTTTATAGGAAAGAAATTCAAAATTAAAGAAACTCTTATTTGTTGCTACTGAAATATTTAGGTGGTTTTTGCTAGGATCCCCGAACTTTCAGGAATTGAGGGCAATAAGATTGTGGATCAATTAACCAAAGAGGGTCTTTTCATTGGTTGTAATAGATATAATACTGTTTTGTCCCTTTATTGTAGGATAATAGCTTCTTGCAAGAAAATTAAATCTACTTGATAGTACTATTCAAATATATCAAATTGTTGACTTATTTTTATATAAGTGGTAGTTATTTCCTTTTGTGAATGTTGTCTTGATGAACTCAGCCCAGAATTAAGTTTTCAACTGTTCTTAAACTGATTTCTCACTGTACGATTTGACTCCCTCCTTATATCGCCCGTTTCTCTAATTTTAAATCCGGAACCGATATTATTTTTTTTCTTTCTTTATTAAAGTTCTGTGAAATTCCTTTAAAAATATCAAATGAAAACTATAAATAAATATTGTTCATTTACATGATTGCCTAAAATTATTGTATTAAATATAGTATTAGAAAAATACCGATCAATAGTTTAATAAGGCGATGCTCTGAATCTATAATATTGGAATTATAAGATTCGAGATTGCCAAAATAAAAAAAATAAAAAAAGGAACATTCAGAACAATATGTTTGTTTTATTATTTATATCTATTCAAATGTTGACGGGGTTTGGGTGACCCCGCAGTCTCCAGACTAGCCTTTCAGTAACAAGACATCACCAAATTAAATGTTAGGTTCGATACGTACCGTCTAGTTAAACTGCCATTTCCCATCCCTATTCACTTTTAAAAAAAAAATGTAGAAGGACTTTAAAAAAAAAGTTTTTACAGCGGTTGCACTTCTCCTCATTTAACGTACACCTCAGTAATATCAGGGATTTGCACTAATATCTTATCTGTCAGTCACAACCTGAAGACAGAGCAGCCGTACCTGTTCTTTATGACGGAGACACAGATACAATGTACAGGTACGCTGCACACCTGGATTATCCCGGTTACACGTTGGAGCACAACTTCGTCTCACTTCCCGGAGTCTGTGTGTATGCGCGGAACGACCTCTGTATCCAGCGTCTCCGTCGCCTTAAAGACTCCACTTTTTCCTCCCTATGGGTTTTAGTAAACACAGGAAACAAAGAAATCCTGTATTCCTGTGTCTACCGTACAAACAGCGGTGACCAGGAGATGCCTGTTATCAGGACTGGCTGTTCCGGTACCAGAAGACCGACCATACTGGAAGAGATGCGTGAAATTTTGCGTTGTCCTTGGACCTCTTACAACTGGTGAGGCAAACGACAAGGGTACCAGATATGGTGGGCCCTATCAGTCAGCAGATTTTGATGAGATGCGGCACTTTTTTGCTTCTTGCTTGTTTTTTGCTTTTGCTTGGATGAGTTGCGGGTATGCTATAACCAGTGTGGTGCATTAGGCAATGCGGTATTTTATTCCTTTTGCTAACGTACCCATCGGTGGCAAAGCTCGCCCATGCTTTAATGCCGAATGTGGTGATGCTGAAGACCTAAAAAATTTAGCATACCTCATTTGGGCTGATGCTCGAAACCAGAATACTCCGGTATAAGTTTAAAGAAAAGAGCCTTTAACCAAGCTGCCAAGTCCTATAAAAAGGCATTTCGGAAGGATCGTCTCGATCGAATGGCTAAGAATGGCGAAAAGCTCTCTGTCAGAGCAACTGGCAGTCGAGCTTTCTGGTCTCTTGCCAAAACAAACGAGTTGAACTTTTGCCAACCCTCCCTGCCTGCCCTGCTGAAGCCGGCTGGATCCTGACCCATACAGCAACAGAGAAAAAAAAATATTTTTGCTTCTCTGTTTAATGAGAAATCGCACCTAGACACTGGCAATGCTTCTCTAGCACATCTTCCTCACTGCGGTATTTTGATGCCTGAAATCCTCATCACGGACAAGGAGATATGGAGAGCATTGTGTCGTTTAGATGTGAATAAAGCCAGTGGTCCTAATGGTATACCAGCCATTCTGCTCAAGACATGCGCAGGTGAGTTGTCTCTTGTATTGACACGTCTATATCGCCTCTCTTACAAGACTGGAATAGTGCCGAAATCCTGGAAACTTGCCAACGTGCAACATGTGCGCAAAAAAGGCAGCCGTGCCGATCCTGCCAATTATAGACCGATTTCAATCACCTCCAGACTCTGCAAGATTATGTAGCGTGTATTGAACTCGCACCTTTTATCATACCTAGAAAGTTAAGAATAAGTCTACTGGGGACCTCCTAGTGTATGCTACACACATTAGGCGAAGCCATCAAGAAGAACGAAGATGCGGTCGCCGTCACTCTGGACGTCTCGAGGGCATTTGACAGGGTCCGGTACAGTGACCGGTTTCAGTTGTTAGGCTTAGAATTTTCCTAGAACCTCAACTTTGGTCGTTCTCAACTTTGTAAGTTAATTTATATGTTTGCGTAATAAGCCCAATAAATGTCACCTCATGTCTTATGTCATCTTAAACGATGCTTATATGTAGAACGTCTTTAACGTTCAGAGCAACGGGACAGTATCTTAGAATTCCCAGCATTGAGTATTGCACGTGTCGATGATTCTTATATATTTTTTTTCTATTGTGTCTGATGTCAATCAACTCTTTGTCCTTTATCTTTATTTAACATCAGACTAATACATTAATTATTATTTACTGTCTATGGCAACATACACAATTCATCGATTAAGGTAAGACATTAGACAATGTCGTTCAATGTATTTGAATTACATTTTACATATAAATTTTACCTTTTTATATGATCAATATGGGTTATAAGGGATTGAAAGTTTTTAATTTACATAATAATATATAGATTACTATATTTAACAAAAAATATTATATTAAATGCATACTGTGTCAGAGCGTTCGCAGCTCGGATATTTATTTTTTTATTATTTATGTGAATTTCATATTGTTGTATAATAGAGAATTGTATAACTATTATAAGACAAAATAAAAACTTATTAAATGATTTAATAAAAAATACATATACAATATTTATTGACGGTATATTTTTAATAACGTTATTCATGATAAAGTCTTACAAACTAATAAGAATATGAATAAATTTGCAGAATTCAGAAATCAACGAAAAGCTAAATTGAATTTTCCCTAAAAAGGTGCTACACTCAAAGGAAGGAAAGCCTGTTGAGTGTTTGAGGCAGGAAATGAAAAATTAACCGGATGTAGGTCATGTGAGTGATCTCTGTAAGGATACTTTATACTACTATTTTGTTGATTTTGAAAAGTTCAATAAACTGTATCACGAAGCCAATATTCACTCTTTATTGTTAATCTCAATAATAATGTAAACATGGTCCGTGCTAAATAAATGAAAAACGAATATTTTTGTAAATGAGACTTAAATTCTAAATAAGGCTACTTTTAACAAAGCGATTCATAATATTTAATAGTTTAATGATTGAAATTATTAGTTCTTGGATCGGTAAAAGATTGAATTAATGTTTCTAATATGTCGTGCAATGTATTTCTGTAATCACGAGGACGGAGTCGCAGACAATATCTATTACTGTCTATAATTTATAGCAGCGATATATTGGTTAAAAGATAATATTCAGAACTGGAAACGGTATGTGAGAAATTTGATAACATCTGAAATACCTGAAATATTATGAGAATATTTTGGATTATGAGGTTAATATTAAATTGTATATTTTAATAAGTAAGTGTATAATGTCATATTACGTTAAATATTTGGTAACAATCTTTATATTTATTATAAAGTCTGACAAATAATGGCTGTCAATGAAACCAAGCCTCCGAAATGTTTTAAAAGCGCTGCAATGTCATCGGAAATATTTTCCCATAAACGAATTGACAAATTTCCTAAAAGGACCTTCGAAAACTTCCAATCGCATTATGAGGTTTTTATTATAATGGGGCCCATAGCCCGGGTCAAGGGAAAAATGTAGCCTTGACGCTTCCAGGTGAGTTATTGGTATATCTATGGCAGGGCATCTACCGAATCCGAGAGAAGTATAAACTTAACGTATTGTCAATAATTTACTATTAGCGATTATTCATTTTTTTTATTATTTCTTTGGATATTATTTGGTGCTAGATTATAACACGGGTATCAATGTATCAATAAATTATAATACTATGATTCCTATTCATTATACTATGCATTTCCTTAGTAGTATAACAAACGGAATAACACGTTTGACTAATAGTTATCCCTAAATAAGGTGTTTATGAATATATTAACATTATTATGCCTCAGTGCTTAAAGTGCCTCTCCAATTAACCGTTCTTAATGAGCAGTCGGTCTCTTGCCAAAAATTAACATACGAGCCACGTTATGTAGGTCAAGTTTAAATTGTATGCGGGTAAAGGTAATCTCGAAGTAAAATATTGTAGGTAAATTTTTACAACGTACAAATTTTCAATATTACTTTTCGATGGCGTACGAATCTCCATACCGTCCCCCTTCTAAATGGAATGGTGTGTTTTGAATAAATTAAATAAAGAATGTATATACTTAATTAAATAAATAAACTATCTGGCCTACGAATATTCTTAAAAGAGCAGTGTTATACTGTATCCAACTACTTTTTACCACATATAATCCATCCCGGGATGTAATAAAATGGAATGAAAGTCTATTTTTTATTTACTTAAAAGAAACAGCTTTCAAACAATATCTGAGAACGATAATCACACAAAAGTTTCCATGTTACTTGTATTGATTAACTAAGTAAAGTAATCAAGGAAGTAGTAGAAGCTTATAGTAAGATTTTTCTTAAATCATATAAAGACATGACCCAGCCTCATAATTATATACAGTTTACACACGCCACTAATATATAATTAACGTGATATATTATATAATACCAACTCACCGATCTAGTGACACTGCGACCAGGCTGTAGACGGACGCTGCCACAGATAGGCCCTGCACGTAGGGCACTGTCTTACACATCAGCCAGCCCAGTACCCACGCTAGAACAAAATACAAGATGAGCTTTGATTGTAACAATAGTTGTATTTGTTCTATTTTTCCAACAGGTATATAATTATAACAAATGTTGGAGGTAAATTACTTTAGCCAGAATTGTCATAGTGACTACGTGAAATAATTTCCCTAGACATTTAGATCAAGAAGTCTATCGCAACTTACTCATGGCAATAATACATTAAACTAATTGTTTAAAATTCTTATTCACATATCCAATTAAGACATGTTAAGAATTAGATTTTTTACAAGATCTAGAATTTAAAACTAATCAACACCCTCTGGGAACCTGGGAACTATGGAATATCCCACGATGTCCTCCTACTTTTGGAAAATGCATTATACATTCTATATTATAAAAAGGAACATAAGTATTTCGTTTAAAATTTATCATTGCGAATTTTCATTGTTTTCGACGCTCCTGATCTAAATTTTTATTAATTTGACAAAATATATCTGGAATGTAAAGACGGACAGTCAGAGCAACCCGCGACAGTCCGTAAAGATCCAAGAGGCCTCACCTCAGCAACAGGTTGTGCTAAATCAATATTTACACCATACTCTGCACCTCAAACTAGGTCAGGTCACTGTACCTGTGAACCTTCAGCCTTGCATTCCGCTATCGCTCACTCTGTCCCACTTCAACATAATGCTATATCCCTATCTCCTTTATACTCGACCTTGTCCTGGCACAAAACGCATTACAGTACAAAAGTCGGAAATGACAGAGGTATCTTCAATTAAATGTGAATTTTAGTGTATAGTGTTACAGTCGCTTTTTCCTTGTCCAGTGAAAAGGAAGAGTTGCATCGGCTTATGCTATCGATTTAGACGTTTAGTAAGAAACAGATTTCACATTAATGAGCTCTGTTTTGGATTCTTCATAACCCATATTATCAGTCCTTGACCTGTTCTCGATTATGTTAAGGTATATGGAAATTAGTTTGAATCATGTAACCTGATTCTGTGAGTTTTTAGTCGCGAAATCTCCGTTACCAGTCACTTACGGAATAGGTTTAAAGTAAATTTGGAATATTTAACTATCAGTATTTACTATAAAAAAATAAAAATAAATTAAACTTTTTTTGAATGATTTTATAGTTAAAATTACGTCAAAACGAATGTTAAATTAAAAAAATAATAAAGTTACCCAGTAGTAAAAAAATATGTTTATAAGCTTAATAAAACATAAAAAAAACTTCATAGTTTGCCTACGGTCGTAATATCTACATACAATTGTATAATAATAAACCTAGATGTAATTTATTATTTGTATTACTATGTGTATGTTTCTCGTATGATGTACATATAAGCAAAATTTATTTTTCTAATTTACACATGGACTAATAACTATCAACCATTAATAACACAACTAAATCTCCTTCTTAAAAACTTTAAGTCGGTCATTATATACACATAATATTATACTGAAAAAGTAATTAGAGCTAAGATACTTTTTATTAAGTCATTGTATACTCAAGCTCAAAGAAGCATCGTGAGTCAAAGGTAAATAAAACTAGAATTAAATAACACTAACACAGGTATGTTAGTATTCAGTCTACTGGCTTTATAAGTCTTTAGACTTATAACGATCTGTCTATATGCTTATAATAATTATATATTAGTAAGCAACTTATTAAACATTAAAAAAAAAGTTTGGAACAAGATACATTAAATTTAAAAAATAAATAGTATTAATTCCCTTCGAAACCGGATTACCATCAGGATATACTAGTAACATTACCGCAATAATCTCAAAAGGCATCTAATAAATAAGTCTCTCTCGCTAATAAATAACTCCGAGCTTAAGTTGACTGTTCTTATCAGGATAATAATTACACAGGACTCAGAGTTAAACTTCTTCTATTATTCACATCAAACCCTTTGCAAGATCCATGTTATTACGCGCAGTCCCGAGCCTCAGGCCGGGACTCAACCTTGGACCCTCAGCTTTTTAGGGCGCATTTTAATAAGAAACTTCCTCGTCTAAGCATGGGATATTCAAGGATGCAAGACATTCCCATCCTGCATTTTTAAGATTGTATTTGTATTTCACAGATACCTCTCGAATATTGTATTTTTTTCCTGAAATATATTACTTTTGTTCTTTTCTTTCAATTATATTTTAATGAGATCCTTTGTAAATAGAATAAGGGATGACAGAAACTGTTTTTGACGTATATTAACAAAAGATCGAGTTGAAGCCCAAATCTTGAAATAGAATGTATGAAACATCAACTGTTTAAGATTTTCAGAGCAATATCAGTCCATAAAAAATTACCAATATTGATTAGAAAAAAATACTATAAAATTGTGGATTTTGATAAATGATTATAAAAGTATATAACATATAGATAAGAATTAAAAATCTAATTATGTTTATTATGTAGGATGAACATATAATAGTTTAATTATAACTAAATTATTAACTGCATGCACAATACTATAGTCCTGGATGGTCCAGGTGGCGGTAACTAGGTCAATTCGTAAGTAGGGCGCGGCGTTGCCAGTACAAGACGAATTGTTTTATACTGTGTTTATACTGAATCTCTTTAAATAATTCCTTTTAGTTTCTTGTAAGCTTTTGTAAGAGCGTGTTATTTTTCAAGAGATTGAACTTTCAGAGAAAATCTGAAAACATTTTTGGTATGGGTTTTCTGAGTCTTAATATCTATTAAGGCTCCCGAAGAAAAATATAAAAACTTCATATATAATCTAAATTGTAATTAAAGTAGTTTTTGCCGAAACAAATTAGTCATCTTAAAAGCTAAGAATAATTAGTAAAGTTTTCCAAACTTTGATGACAGTGATAAATTTCGGGTGGAAAAATAGCTAATTGTAATAAACTACAACTATATCAATAAATAATACTTACTTTTTAATCATGACATAATTTTTGCTTAATTAAATAAACAGATAGACATACATTTCAAAATTAAATAATATTTTTTTTCCCCTAAATTAAAACTTGTAAGTCATCTCAGATAAACCAAAATTCTCGAATTGAATCAAACAATCGCAGTTGTAATAAAAGTTATTATAACAATTACATAAAAAATATTAAAACTATTCAAATTATACGCATTTTCTATAAAGTTGGTTCACCTACTTCCCCTAAATACATCGAAGATGAACTATATGCCTAAATACTGACACTATTTCAGAACAAGTGCTAACCTGATTACTATTCTACCAAAGCTTTTTGTGTTCAATCTGGCATATATTGCAAAAGTGTTATGTATTTCTACTAAAAGAACACTTAGGAAAATATAGAGTCGGAAATACATTACATCTTTATAGAAATTTATTGAAGACTAGAGTCTTTCAATAAATTTCTTTTTCAAATATATTTTTAGTGTTTAAAATATATTTTTAGTGCTGCGGAAGTAGCAACTGATTATATTTCAATATTTAAATATATATATAAACAATTAGGGCTGTCAACAATGACGGTTTAAGGGTCGCGAGTTCATATTTCATTCTATATTTATTAAATCGTTTTCAATAGTTTACATGATATTGTTCCATAACCTTACTCTAAGTGTAAATAACATTTTTCTCTTCTATAATCTGTAAGAGATCTACTAAAAAACCAATTAAGAGTTTCTTGGTTTTATGAGCCCTACAATAATATAGTACCTTTATTACAGTTATTTTATTTTAAGTGCTAGCAATATCGGTATTTTTATTACTGTCCAAAACTAAACTCAATCAAACTCTGAACTAAATAGACTCGACAAACAAATCAAAAACAACTTTAAAAAATATTGTTTTTTTCCTTTTACGAATCTGTGATAAAATCTGCTTTTGGTATAAAAAAAATCTTATTTAATTATCTGCTGATATAAGTCTAGTAAAGTTATGCCACTAACTTAGATAATCGAGAAAATTGTTTAGGATATATTAAGAAATATATCCAAATATTTGTTTTGTAATTGCATTCGACTTAACACTTCATATTTCTATTTATTTTTTTAATTATTGTAACCTAAGGTCTGATAATTAGATCAAATATCATACATCGTAGGGTCGTAAGGGTTGTAAATATATATTTAAATATATATATCATACTAATTAGAACATTCAAATATCACTAATACCAATATCACTTATCGAATATATAAATATGGTTGAAGAGCGTAAAGCTTTGAGATTTATTATTTTCAGTTCTTAATTATAAAACTAAATATCCCCAACTTTGTAAAATGGTTTTTCAAAGAAACCGCGGTGGCTGTAGACAGCTGCTGTTGAGGACATTTGATATAAGTTACAATTTAAAAATAGTCCCATTCTGTATATCTCGATTTGAAATAAGAATATATATTTTTTTTTAATTTATTTTTTTTACATTTCGTGCATTTACGAAAAATCATCTCTTCGCACCACGTGGTCTGTAATTTTACATAATAATATTGAAATAAGTGAAAACACGTTATTTTTATCAGTTAGCAATTATTTTATTTAAATGATATAAAATACTAAATAATACAAAACAAAGCAGATGTTTCACAAGACTTGAAGTTTAATATGCTCAGTCAGACTTCGGAAACGCAACCTTGTCTGTCAGACTACAAGACGTTGCAAGGAATTAATATACGAGTACGATTCGTTGCAATATTGAAATTCACTGTGTCAGTGATTACTAAAGAGAAATTCATAGCCTCCTTACACAAAGCTTCATTTTAATGTATAGCAGAAACAATAATAAATATAATATATAACAGTGTTTTCTAAGGTGTTCAAGAGTACTACACATTGAAATAAAACTATTTTTACAGAATCAACTATCGTATAATGAATTAAACTCATTATATAGTTATTCAGAATAAACAGGAATTTATTTGTATTATGACAACATAATGAACTTATTAAATGAAATTATATTATAATAATGGTAAATGTATGAGCAAAAAAACTACTGCAACAAGAAACGTCATTGAAAAATATCACAATCCGGTAATAACATATTAAAAGTGTAAAAAAACTAGACATAACTCAAACTAAAACAAATCACTCAATGGGATATGATAAATGGATTCTGTTACAACAAATCTTATACCAATTCATATCTCTTATCAGAAGCGTTTATGTCAAATGATATGTTATAACGGATATAACTTTACGTAATTGTGTGAACGTGATTAATAACATGAAATAAATAACTAACGGGCAAAATTTACTAATGGTAGTTAAATTTAACGACGTTAAGTAATTAACGGTATACATAACGTTCAATTGTGTCGTTTCCGAATTCATGAATCCATTACTCTATAGCAGTGTATGCAGACAAACATACAGACTATCACATCTATAGCATTAAATGAGAAGTTAGGATAGTTAGAACCGTTTCAATGCGATGCGAATTTAAGTCTTTAATAGCATCCATTCAAAGTTTAGTTTCGGTATATTTGGTCCTTTGTTCTAGGAGGTATTTTAGAAATTCGTTAGTACCAGTCCCAACTTCTTAATGTTTAGATAAGCGTTATTTGGCGTACCGTCGCCATCAAAGATTTTAAGGCGTTGCTCCGTTGAATATCTTGGATTATTAATTTCGTTGAATTAAAAGCTCTTTATTTTATAATTATCGTTACTTTATTACTTATATTAAAGTCTGAGCAATATGTAAATGCCTGGCTTGATGCACAAGATATGGAAGAAGTTCTTAAGAGAAGCCGCCGATCTGATGTTAGCATTCATTGAGAACTGATGTGGGTGCGATTGTCACTTTTCAAAGGCGCGGTGTAAGATAATGTTCATTTTTATGTTTGTCCCTTAGCCTTAAGGTACCCTCTGGAAAATATGAGCCAGTTATAATCTCAGCCGCGGCCGTATGGTTTTTATTGCTAAATATAGGTATACGAAACTATGTATAGCGACGTTTGAGATTGATACGATTTCTATTTATAATATCATTAAACTACATTATTTGATCTAGTGGCACTGTTGTTATTCAACATCTGACTAACATAGAATGTACATTGTTAAAATAGTAACAACTATTTACCATAATATAAAATTACCAGAATAGAAATAATGTTGAAGAAAAATGTAATAATCATAAGAACGTTATGAAAGTCATCCAGAGTTAAATCAAAAAGATAGATTTGCAACAGATCACGAGCAATAAAATCATCTACCCTGCGAACTTTAAATACTTCTAGTTTGCAGACGTCATCTATAAAACACTGCACACGCTTTAGACGTTGATGATGACACGCTCGTCTACAATTTCAACTTAAGTTATACTTGTTAAATTAGGTGAATTCAGCGATATTGAATGGTTTGATGTTAAATGTGATAGAGCAGCTTGAAATGTTTAAGATGATGAATCGGTTCACAATTTCACGTATTAGATTTATAACAATGTATATAATTATTGTTTTTAAATGATAACACCGAGCGATAATACAAATGTGATTTATCTAACGAAGTTATAACAAACTGAGCAAAAACAGACGCATTACAAAAATAATTAGCGATATTAAAAATGAAACTGAATAAAAGAATAAATACGATATAATATTTCAAACTAAATCTTGATACGAAAATTTTGGAAAACATCATAAACAAAGTGCACTAGACAGAATCAAATATCAATTCAGTAGTATATTGTTAGTGTTCATGAAAAACGAATATCAACCTCAAATAAAAGCTTAATAGGTTCACTTTTCAATGTCCTGACTTTCTTGCAAAAACTTTCCTCCGCAGGACTTATAAGTCGTAAATTATTGCTTTCATTTTCTTAAAGCTTCTAGCGTTTTTGCAACAGACGATGAAATTGAGCTTATTTTGAAAAATAAATATCATATTTTATTCTTTTAAAGACAATAATCTAAAGATATAATTTAATAAAGATTAAAATGTTTATTTAAGTTTATTTAGGATTACTTAAATAATAACAATGTGTATTAAAATTTTCATTACATAATCGGCTAGTGATCAAAGTCTAGTGAAATTCATAAATGTTGAGTCCCGAAATTTTGTGGTACAAAATTACTTTAGTGAACGTCACCTATAATGTGCTAATATATAATCATTCAGTAGGACTATGGTTTTATTAGTTCATCCGAATGATAAATTCATAAAAAATGCCCATTTTGAAAACAAATAAAAGCCCAAGTCACCCAAGGACATTAGCTAATATGCACCCGGTGGTAACAGCACTATCCTTGAGGATTCAATAAAAGGTCCAAGGGCCATAAATTGCGTAACCTTGACGTGGAAAACCCTTTCGCAAATTGTTACTCCATGGTCATGAGTATGTATTTGAATAAAAGACATTTCTTACATCGTAGAAAGACATACATATTTAATAGATAAAATAAGATATGTTACAAAAAAAAAAGAAATAAAATGTATTAATATACAAATCTAAATAATTATAATGACGTTTGATTGTACGTTTTTAGAACATATTTAAGTATTAAATCTAATATAGTAATATTTCCATTGTTTTTTATATTTGGTCAGTCACCAAATATACCTTTTGACTTCTTTATGCATACTGAAAGCGAAGCTAAAAAAAGCTTGTAATTTAGTGAGCGCGTAATAAAAGCCACATAACGCCATAAAAGCCACATAACGTACATTGGCTTTAGCATACGATTAATTAACGAATGGTATGTGAAAGGCAAAATCCGTGCAGATCCAGTTATTCCGGGAATCGTGAAGATTGCGCTATTGGAATCCGGGATATTGCAGGCATTATTCTGTACGAGTTCATAAGGACTGTGCAATCTGCATCTTTCATATAGATCTTAATAAGCGTATTCATTTAATTCAATTAAAGAGTATTAATAAATAAACAGATGTTTAGTTTAATTAGTTCAATTCATAGAGATATTTCATGAATAATTCAAAGGGTAAATTAGTCTAAATACAACCAATTTATACATTAAATCAACATTAACAAATAATAAGTAAATTAATACCAAAGATTATGCAATATATTTAGATCCATCAAATAACTCAAGCGCAAACCTTAAGCCGGCTATTACAAAGATATAGGCGATATCTTTTATTGTCGTGATTAAAGACCTTATTAAAGTATTTTTGGATACCTTATATCGTTTTATTTATAAATTAAGATCAAGATTCGAATGATTGCCAAGTTAATGGTCGTAGCGTAATCTTTCACCGTCTGTTAGACTTGCTTGAAGAAATTGTCATTATTATATTATTTGCTATATATTATCAATACAATCAATGTTTTATATTAATATTAATATTCAATATATTGTTTACGGTTTATTTTTTAAATACCAAGAAATCCTTAATGATATTCCTTAAAATTTTGTTTCCTTAATATGTTGGTGTTGGACTCAAAAGTGTTATAAAATACGCAATATACTTAGTTAAAGAAAATCAGTGGTGTTATAGATAGTTGACGTAGTACGTGACTTATGAATTGGGACCAAGCGACTATATCTCTCGAAGGTCACTAGATTTTGTCAAGTATTGTGTTCTTTCTTTTGAATCGAGAGCAAATCCTTTAATCCAGCTTCATTAAGTAAGAGACAGATGCTCCCGAACTACATATAAGAGATTTTTTGCAAGGCGATTTATTTTAGTGATTTTTTTTTTATTGTTAATTGGTGTTTCGCATTCCTTAAAAAATACTCATATATAGTTATTAAAAAAATATAAAAAATCCTTTATAAAGACTTTATTATAGGGGATTTATTTTTTAAAGGATATAAATAATTTGATCGTATTTCAACATTTTTCCCCGGTGTCTTAGTTCACAAGTGATGTTTAAATGTTGATGGATGTTTAAATTATAACCTTGTTGTTCCTGTTCCTTTTGCATGTTCCTTTAATAAAGTCCTAAAGACAAATTAATACTTTAAATAAGACCTTTTTAACTCTCCTTTAATAAATTAATATTTTAAATTTAACCCGACGAGGTAAGAAAAACGCCAACAAAATCCGTTTAAAGCTAGTCTTATTCTTTCTATAGTACCTACTCGTGAAAATGGAAGAAAATATTATAATTTTTATTTTATTATTCTTTGCATTTTTTAATACTATGCAAATATCAATTTGCATACATAGGATGATCAGCTATAAATTCTAAAAATCATAAAAATACGTTATATTATGACTTCTATAAAATAATTTCATACACTTCAATGTCAATTACACTATAAGTTTTTACAGCGTCTGAAAATAATTTAATAAAACAGGAAAGGTTGTTGGCTTTACAATTTAAATAACATTTGTGCTTATATTTTATGAGTTTTTTATAGCTTCGAGATTATTTCACTCTCTGTATTGAAAATGAAGTTCTAAAAGTATGTCGAGTGCTTTTGTTCGTTTGTGTAATATTTTTTAATATTTTTTAGATACAGGTGACCTTATAATTATAAAAATATACTAAAATGAATAAAGATGACATCTTTTGTCATATAAAAAATATATATTATTGTAATATGAAAGATATATACAACACCATATATTATATCATTGGTACTTTGTTAGTTCGGATAACTTTCCTCTAACTTGACCGATAGAGGTCACATTTATAAAATAAAGTTTGACACAGATATCTTGAAATTCGAATGAAAGAGAAGTTATTTATTACTGTCATATTGTTGGTCCAAATTTTACCCTTATATTTACAACATAAATATAAGGGTAAAATCCACAAAAAAAAAAAATAATCGAAGATGTTGTCAAGTCTTAAATATTTGCCAGTTAGTTTGTGCAATCGCAAGTCAGGACTAGATTACAACTCAAAGGATTCATAGATAGTATAAAGAATATCAACATATATTTTGATAACAAAACAGGTGTTTTATGTTTTTAAAAAGTTAACCTATTAATGTTGGATACCTTCCTAATAGTCAAAATTTTTGTACAGATTATCACTTATTATATATATGAAATCTATATACACATTCTGACAGATGTGATAACAAATCATCAAGTACATAACTTATTTATTTTAAAACGTGGGCTTTTAACTTTTAAACTTACAATCGACAGTTGCAATTTTATTACAATACGTCACATTTTTGGATAACACTAACAAATACTTTTTTGCCTTTAGCCGAGTAAAAATATATGTATATTTTTTCTACAATACTCGTATTTAAAATGCGAATAGTGTCACACTATGACGTCGTTTCAAATTGAATACGTGACTATAAAACTCTGAACTACGGATTTGAAAACTTGAGAGCTTGAATACTAACGTTAAAGACCAATAGGAATCAAATTTATCTAAATCTTTCACACTTTAATAAAATATAAACTTTTATGTAAGGACAATTATTATTTGGTCCTTTGTTTTCTCTTTAATAAAATTAAAATGTTAGAAATGTTATTAAAACAATAAACTTAAATGGCTAATACAAAATTCTAGGAAACCCATCTGAAATGTTCAAAATTCAAAGAATTGCAATATTTAATTATTGGATTGCTAATGGCTAATGGAAATAGTATATCAATATTGTGAAAGTGTGGAGAATTTAATCAATAATTCACAGATTGCTGAGTTTGCGTCTGCCAAGATCAATTAATTATACATTAATAGACATTCAAAAATGTCGCTTCTAAGAATATCTTTCATTGTATTTCCAACCACTTCATATAGGTATAGACTAAATATTATTAAATTAACTGTAAAGAACCAATCCTAACTTTTAACCTGTTATCAGTACTGTAATTAAGTTAAACAAACTTGTTTTAACAAGTTGACTGAAGAAAAAAAACTTAGAACTAAGAAACTTTATATAGTGCAATTAAAAGATGAAGATCTTTAAATTTATGTTTACTTTTTTTTTAATTTCTTAAGCCTCTCCACATAAAATATGTTTCGATTTTCGTTTAAAAAAAATATAATATAACTTTTGCAGATCTGAAAAATACGAAGCCGAAATAAAAAAACATACTATAAAATCTTCTCAACTCAAATACTTATTCGGCAATATAATACAATTTCAACATCAACTGTCACAGTCCCCAGTGCAACAATCAGTTCATGGTCTTCATACCATACCATACCATACCACACCATAGTTTCGTTTCGTCAACCAAACCAAGTGCAATGTAATATCTTGGTGGTATCTCTAGGCCATCGCAGACATTCTCCCGCTTGACCCACTTTGTTGAATGTGGATAAAAGTTATTGCTCCTTAGCGTTTTAGAGCTATTTTACTACTAACATAATGGCTAACGGATGTTTTTCTTTTCAGATTTCACATATGTGAATGTCGAAATAAACCTATATATTTCTGGCTTTGTGATAAAAAAGCTTTAGGTATTTTCTTCATTTTCTGAACACAGTATGATTGTTTAAAAGTTATAGAGCAATCAAAGAGTTACCGTGGAATTATTAATTATACAAATATGAAACTTTGCCCCGTAACAGTTAAGTAAAACAATCTTATCCAAGTTGTAACTAGGACCCTTGTAAGGCTTAACGTGATGCCCTACAGCGGGACCCGTGCGTCTGCTGACCGAAGCTAATGAGACATAATGTACGATAGACACAGAATATATACAAATAAAAGTATTTCTTCTATAATAATAATATTTTTGGACTACTATACTTCATTAGACGTCGTTTATCTTTAATGGTTTTAAATTGTCAATCAATCAATCAATCTCTTTGCCTTGTCCCTATTTGGGGTCGGCCCTCCTGATACATTTACGCCATTGTTGACGATTTTGTGTCATCTCTATGGTAAGGTCTAAAGTTTTGAGGTCATTCGCAATAGTCCTCGTCCAGGTAGCGGGCGGGCGGCCTCTACCGCGTACTCCATCTTTGACGTTCATCACCCGTCTGGTCATGTGGTCCTCGTCTCTGCGCATCACATGCCCATACCAGCGCAACCGGCTCTCTCGCATTTTGTTCTGAATTTCAGTGACTTTGAAAGTTCCGCGTATATACTCGTTTCTTATTTTATCCAGTCTAGTAACACCCCCAGCCCATAGCAGCATCTTCATTTCAGCAACATGTACCCTTTGCTCATCGCACTTCCTTGTCGCCCAACACTCAGACCCATAAAGCATGGCTGGTCTTACAGCTCGTTTGTACACGGTACCTTTAGTTTTAATGGGCATTTTGGCATCACATAGGACTCCAGAGAGTGATCTCCACTTCATCCACCCAATGTTGATCCTGTGTGCGATATCGCGTTCTGTGTTAGCTTTGGTATTTATAATAGATCCAAGGTATTTAAATTCATTGACTTTTTTCAGAGGGATTCCGTCTACAGAAGGCACTGCTTGGTGGTTATTGCTAATACCGGAGAAGTTGCAGTGCATGTATTCGGTTTTCGGACGGCTCACTCTCAAGCCTCTGCCTTCTAGTGCCTTTCTCCAATTTTCAAGGCTGTCTTGGAGCTTTGGTAACGATTCCTCAATCAGGACTACGTCATCGGCATATAATAGTGTCCACGGTGCCGGCTTTTGTAGATCTTTCGTGATGTAGTCCATTACAATGTTGAAGAGCAACGGGCTTAGAGTCGAGCCCTGATGCACTCCGACTCTAACTTCAAAACTGTTGCTTGAACCTGCAGGCGAGATAACTTGTGTGGTACTTTCATTGTACATGTCCTGTATAACCTTGATGTACTGTTCTGGTATAAGTTGCGCCCTAAGTGCCTGCCATATAAGCTGTCGTGGTATTCGATCAAAGGCGTTCTCCAAATCTATGAATACCATGTGAAGATCTTTTTTGAGGACCTTATACTTTTCCATCAGGATCTTTATTGTGTGTATCGCGTCTGTAGTGCCGACTTCGGCTGTAAAACCACACTGGTTTGGGGTAATGTTTAAAAGCTTATTTAGCCTTTTTACTATGACTGTTTCCCATATTTTAAGTGTATGAGACATTAATTTAATTGCTCTATAGTTCCCACATTCGGCAATATTTCCTTTATTTTTATAGAATGGTATCAGATTACTAAGTCTCCACATATTTGGCATCTTTTCCGTTAATAAAATGTTGTTAAATAACTGAGTCAGCCATATGATTCCTGTTGTACCCATTTTCTTCCAGAGCTCTGCAGGAACCTCATCGGGGCCAGTTGATTTGTTGTTTTTCATGCCGGATATGGCTGCTTTGACTTCACATGGTGCTATATTTTCAATGGGACCCTGGATCTGTAGGTTTGGTGTAATAGGTTCTTGTGGGAATTCTTCATTTAAGAGATATTGGAAATACTCCTGCCATCTTGTGTTTATTTCCCCATCTGTTAATAAAAGTTTTCCAAATTTATCGTTTATGTATTTATTTTGTTTAAAATCTTGAGTTTGTTTATGTCGATATTTTGCTATTTTGAATATTTCCTTGTCAGATTCTGCATTTTCCAGTCTGTTGATCAGAGACTCTCCAGCTTCAGCTCTTGCAATTGCTACGGCTTTCTTTGCTGTGCTCTTTGCAGTCTTGTATGCTTCCTTATCTGCTTCGGAATCTGTTTCTTGCCAAAGCTTAAAACTAGTCTTCTTGTCTATAAGTTTCTGTTTTACTTCACCTGACCACCAACTAGCATCTTTCCCTGTACTGAGCCTTCCTTTCGTTACTCCCAGTGTTTCTCTGGCGCAGCTGGTAGCGCTTGCATGAAAGCTATTCCACATTATGTTGGGATTTTTATTTTCAGGTTCATTTTCAACTGAAACAGTGAGATACTCTTTCATTTGTTCTATTGTTTGGTTTCCACTTGGTTTATTCAGGTTGTACCATTTTATGCGAGGGCGAGGTTTTACTTTGCATTTGGTCTTCCACGTTGGCATCCTGAGACATGCAACGAGGACTCGATGTTGGGTAGTTAAAGGCTCGCCTGGGATGACCTTACAGTCCTTGAAAAGTGATCGCATTGTCGAATCACACAGGAAGAAATCTATCTGTGAGGCAGATTTCCCATTTTTGTAGGTGATGAGGTGTTCACTCTTTTTTTGAAAAAAGGTGTTTATTATTGGCATGTCAAAATTAGTAGCGAGCCCTAAGATATCTTTGCCTTGCTCGTTTATACAACCGTATCCAAAATTGCCATGGATACGTGTGTTTTCGGGGGCATTTTGGCCCACATGCCCATTAAGATCACCAGCGATGATTTTTTTCTCTGTGCTAGGTATATTTTGTAGGGCTTCCTGTAGATCCTCCCAAAAGGAGTCCTTCTCTTCTCTTGTACAACCTGTCTGTGGTGCATATACTGAAAACATGTTGAGGCAGGGTTGGTTATCTAAGACTAATTTCACATACATGATCCTATCGCTTATTCTGTCTACTTTAATTACTCTTTGTTTTAAATTTTCATCAAGAATAATGCCTACGCCGTTTCTAGTGGATGATGTGCCGTTATAAAGGAGTTGATAATTACATCCGATTTCCCTGGACTTGGAACCCTTCCATTTCAGTTCTTGGATACAACAAATATTTATGTTTCGTCTTTGTAGGGTCTCAGCCAATTCTTGACTGCGTCCGGTCATTGAACCGATATTCCAAGTGGCTATGCGCATGTTGATAGCGCTGCGTCCAAATACGTCGCTTGAGGGGGACGCCCTAGTATTTCTCGCATGATTCTTATGGGAGCTCTGACCGTCGCTTCCGGGGGACGCCCTAGCATTTTGGTTTTAAATTGTATTAAAATATTTTTGTTTTATTAAAGTTAATATGTAATTTGCTCAATAATATCAGCCGGGCTTTTCAGAAAGCAAATTACAGAAACTCAATATTGTTTGTTGTTTTGTTTTGTTTTGAATTTTATGAAAAACAAATATTGTATAGAACATAAAAACAATAATAAAAACAAAATCGACCCGTATGTATACAGAGTCAAGGTCATATCTAGATCACTCACGGGGATCAGCAGTAATACATGTGTACATTATTCATTAACGAAACAAAGAGAAAGCTATGTGTTGGATTTAGTGAAGTGCCTCGACTTACGAACCTTTATCCAATCTAAGTTGTGGATTTTTATGGTTCCGAACCATCAAAGCTGTTTCAGAATCAACCTCATTTAAAGTTGTGTTTTTTATTTAGAAGAATTGTCTGAATAAGTAAACTTTAATATGAAACCCACATCTCAATTGTATAGAATGTTATAAAAGCGGGTTGAGGTAGATTAGAATAGAACGAGGTCCGCCATTTTTTTGTTGAAAAACAAATGCTTAGTTTTGCAGCGGAGTTTTAAAATTATTTTGTAACGTTCTCCAGCTCTTGTTATTCGTTAGGTTACGTTAGTTCCTCGTTATTCTTACTTAGTACGACTTTTTATATGTAAAAAGTAAAAGTTTTTTAGCATAAATATATATATTTTTGTACAAGTATAGTAGTATAATAATACAATGATAGACATTGTAATTATAAGACAATTTCTATATAATTCCTATAGTATAAAGAAGGAAGTGTAAAAATCAGTCGACAACTTTACGAGACTTTTATGTAGTGACACAATGTTTCACTTTAAAGTACGGTTTTTATTTATTAACACAATGTCAGTATATTGCGTAGTTAATCTAGAAAATGTGTGAATTTATGATTATTATATTCAAACGTTAAATAATTAATAATTTCGAGTACTGTTAAGGATTAATTTGAATGCGTACACGTGAAAGTGTAAGAAATCTGGTACTGCTGATTTTTTGTCATCAACTATTTTTTTATATAATATCATTTTAACGTGACGAAACGTATATCACACTACAATCTTTATCACTAGTATCAGTTGTGCCAGATGTGTCCTCTGAAACATTCAATCTGTGTTCAATGAGTAATCCTGAACTAATGTTTCAAACGTGAGATGCGCGAATGACGCTGATTGAGTTATAGGATATACTTGTATAACAACTTGTAGTAGAATAAATAAACTCATATAATATAGCCTGATAGTTATCTGTTTTTTTGTGTGTTATATAGAAACACTTAAGACTACAGTCTTTTTTGTATTTTTTTTCTTCATGTTCTTATAAATTCTTTAATGTGTAGAAATATTTCAAAGTAAATTATTTTTTTAATTAACCAGTATATAGTAAAAAATTCTGGTTAATCATTTATAAGTTCAATGTTAAAATTAATCAAAAAGTTTTCATGTTGCCATTTTGTAAAAAGAAAAATCGAATTAACATTTAAAATATCGCCGTTAACGATCCCATTTTTATAAGGCAGGTTATCGAACAACCTTAATAAAATCTGACCTAATAATAATAAATCAGCAGTCTCCATGCCGACAACCAAACAACACTTCATAAGAAATGTATCTTTTGAGATCGATCGGATTTGCAAGTGCAGCGATCGATGTAGAACCAGGTCACGAGGACATTTACCCGACCTGTGCAGTTGGGCCAATATACCAACTCGCCAATGTTTGACCAAAGTACAGTATTTGGTTACTATAATTGTTTTTGGAACAATTTATGTTGTATTTGATGTATTCATTAATTTATTTAATTTAAATAATATAAAATTAGTTCAAGTGCAGTTGATAAACCAACTCGCCAATGTGTGATCAAATTATAGTATTTGGTTACTAAAATTATTTTTGGAACTACATATTATGTTGTATTTGATATATTATTCAATTTATTGTCAAATAAAATAATAATTATTGATTGTATATATATGAATAAAAAGTAAACTATATCCACGACAAGGTATATAGTAAAAATATTCACTTTTTAACATTCACTTTTTCAAAGTTTACAACAAAGTAAGATAGCTAAACTCAAATACATATAATCTATATAATAACATAAAAAGTCTTGTAATGTTTAACAAAGGAGTAAAAATGAATCAATTCAATAAAGACAAACTCGACAGGAGCATTGAAGATAACAGTATTTTTCAATTATGAGACATCAATACCCAATCAGAATGAAAAATACAATGCGACTACTTTTGTTAGCAATAACAAATGATGCAATTAACAATGGTTTTGTTATATCATATACTTTGTCTGTGGTCACAGTTTCGAGTGCTCTGGCAAGGGTTATAATTTTTAATGTTTCTTATTTAAATTATTTTAACCTGATATGTGATTTGGTTTTGGAGCTTAGGTTACTTGAAACAAAGGATAAATTTACTTTTTTGATAAAACTAGACTAGGATGTAAATGAATTACAGTTTACTAAATTAACATGCCCTCTACAGGTAAGGTATACATATAAAAAACAATTTGCTGTTCGTTAGCCTCGCTAAATCTTAATAAGGGCTGGACCGATTTTGATGTTTATATTTGTTGATTGTAGGTCTGGATAGTTTAGATTCTCAATTTAATAGCATAAAGGTGCTGCTTGAGATTTTTTTATACTTGTTGTTTTAAGATTTTTCGTATGTAACCTACAGCTTCTTTAATCTTTTTCCTACTTTACAGGTCGCCCCCAGTGGGAATAGCAACATGTCTACTTCTATATCGTTCAAGCAATCTCTATGAACATTAATAGTGTGCTTTTAAGTATGGCAAAGATTTTTTCGCTATTCACTTTATAATACTTGCTATCAGTCAGTATTATATTATATTGCATTTAATATATTAATCAAATTACAGCCAGAAAATTTATATTCCCATATATGAAAATGAAGAATGAGATAGTGATATGTATTTTACTAAAACTTTTATTTCAGCAGGACAACATGTACCAGGCGATGTTGATTTTGATGTTTTGATGTGTATGGTGGATTCCTAAGTTGCTTAGATTTACGTTTAGGCCTGTGGAGTGGCGCTTGGCAATTTAGTAAATATACAGGATTTTGTTCATTTTAAGGACAGGGTGAAGTGTAATGAGCCTGCTAATAATTAAAAAAAAATATACTTTTTTGCAATCGTATTCCCAGTTACCTGGACCAGAACACCAAAGAATTGGGCAATCACATTTTACAGTACAAACAATAAATTATTTTTGAGGACAAAGAAAGACGGGTGAGAATAAGAATTGATTTTATAGGTCAAGTATAAGGAAAGGTTGTGGAAACAACATACAGCATGTGAAGCCAGCAAGATACAAAAACATGCATTTTAAATCTTATAAGAAAATGTTAATGTTAAATGAATAAAATATTATCATTCGTAAAATATGCTAAAATTCAGAAATTTCTTCCTCTTAGATCAATTTATTTTACGAACAAAAAAGATGTACATAACTAAATAGTTATTTCGCGTCCTCGTTCCTCAACTATCAAGACTTATTAAACACAAAATCTCTACATTTTCATTCAAAAGAAATCGCTCGGAGTGAGGCTTGACCCTGAACTTAACCTTGAGCATATTTGTTAGAACCGTTCCACTGTAAAAACACCCTTAGTGAGTCAAAAGCAGGTATAAAGGGTGAAAAAACTTCACCTAAAACAGACTTGAACCACTCGTCGAATTCATATAGGTATAGGCAAGGATTAGACAGGACGTAAGGAAAAAATATTGTAAGAAGTCCCTTGGTTTCATTCACGTCTCCTCTAGATATATGTAGGCAACTCTATCAGTGAGGCCTTTCAACTCATGTTTACTGAAACATATTAAACAAATGCATATTATTTGCTAATTTAAAAATATCGTACTATACTTCCATGACAAGAAGGGCCATCTTTTTCATCCACTCTAATTACTTCTTCCTGATTAGATGCCAGTTACATTTTATCAAAAAAAGTCGTATTTTTATATCCTTAATGTTTAAGTATACAAGTCAACATGTAAAGTTATTTAATAATAAAATTATATTATTTATAAGATATAAACATCACTAACATTAAAATGCGTATCATTCCAACATTCAATCCACAGATCACACACACATTATCTCTGAAACCGGTTCTGTTAAAACGTGCGTCTGAATGGAATTTAAAAATTCCTTTCAGAAACTTGCATAAAACTTAATTTAATGACTTAATTGCCAGCACTTTTGTTGGAGCTCTTTGATTCTAATGAATGCATTCACTCAACGACGGGAGGAGTAGTTAAATGTTCAAGAAACAATTCATTATTTAACAACAAACTGCATTTAAATCTGCATTAAATAAATAATAAATTTATTTATTTAAATACAGCTTTTAAATTATCTATTTCGTAAAACATTGACACTAAAACCTGTCTAAGTCTGAGTATATTAGAAACTAAGTAAGTAGCTTGATCTTTTTCTATATAAAGAGAATTATGAGGATGCAATACGAATAAATCTCCTATTCGGAAACGCTGTGCAATGTCTGCTACGACATTTAAAAAATGCTTTCTCAGCATATGTATAGTATTGATAAATGGCAAGTAAGTAATTAATGTGCTGGATATTAATTCAATTTATACAGGTTATGAACCTAATAGCTACTTCCCCTGATTGTCGGTAAGTAATCAAAAAGTGTGAGGATTTGAATCAAACACATTGAATAAAGGCCATTAGCAAAATCGTGTTTTATTTATTCATAAAAAAAATATTTATTTAAATATTCAATATATTTTTCGATTGGTCCATGGCCAAATTTAAACTACGACAAAAGAAATACAATAATAACTTAACTTTATTATATCTTCTTTCATGCATATAATAAAATTGTCACTGATCGATTTCTGTACATGGAAAATATTTAAAAAAAACATTATAGGGGCATCTTTATAAGAGCAAGAGAACCCAAAACTAAGGTTTTTCAGTTTGTCTCTTTGTCTGTATGTCTGTATGTTTGTGCACGCTAATCTCAGAAACCAATTTAAATGCGGTTTTCAGGAATATATTGTAACTGTAACAGTCTTCACCTAACATTTAGTGTTTATTTCATTTGAATCGGTTAAGAAATAAAATAAATATTTCAATTTATGTCAACCATGTAATAAATAACATGCAAATCTTCTTATATACATGTAATAAATCTGTAGAGGAGTAGTCTCTGTACATTAAAAGTATTAAAAATATATATAGCCAGGATGTAAAGTGATAACTAACAGAATAAATTTATATCATTTTTGAAATTTTTGTCTGTTCTTTTAATTGTGTACGCAACACGACAAAAAATATATGGCTAATGTAAATAACATTTATACATAGAAATTGAACGTCATTCAGTCAGTAACATTTCCTTTTTAACTTTCATTTCACTCTTCACTCTATATAAATATAATGGTGAACCTTTTTGCAATTCCTTATATAGCAAGAGAACCCAAAACATTTTTTTTTTCGTTTTGTCTGATCGTCTGTATGTTTGTACATCTATGTCTGTATGTTTGGGCATGCTGATCTTAGAATGGGATTAACCGATTTGTATGGAGTTTTTGGGAACATATTATCATGAGCTTCACTTTACATTTAGAGTTTTTTTTTTATTTTAATCGGTAAACAAATAAAGAAGTTAATTATCTCTTAATTTCGTACGACTGCGATAAGACATTTTTGCAAAGTTAAAATTGTGGTCCTTCCCTCAGGGAATAATATTACTTTTCTTTCCAATAAAAAAAATACTACCTACTTTGTGATTAAAAATAAAAAAATATACATATAACAATAAACTAAAAATACTACTTGACGGTGTTTGATGAAACTTTAAGGGTTTATAGTTTATACATCCGTATGTACAATAATTAAGTATTATGGAAATAGAAATCTGCGCGTACGAAGTCGCAGGCACAGCTAGTTTATTAATATATATAATGAAAACGAACTTCTCCTTGAGATGAAGATGAATGATAAGAATCACTCTCATGACAATAACACAAGCGTTCTCAAATAAACTTTGCAGACGATGGATTCAATAAGATTCTTGTTATTTTAATTAAAAATCACATGTGTTAAATAATTTCTTCTTAAATCATAAAAAGAAAATGCATGTTTTATGAGTGAAATGAGGGTATCTTTGGAGGTTTGAATTGGAATGAAAATTTACTTGTTAAGAATATAGCAACGTATTGTTAATAATATGAACAAATATAGCAAATACGAATAATAACTTTGATCAGGTCCGATGAGTAGTTTTGAACTGAAACACTGAACATGTAACTTCTCCAAGCAAAGAGGAAGGAGTTGAGGGCCACATATCGTATATTAGAATATTTCTTAGACTTATTAATACTTTTTTTTTATTAAATTATATAAATTACTTGTGATCTGTGACAGTAGATTGAGCTGTCTACGGCTGCGACTATACTACATATAGTTTTGTATACATAGAGTAGGGAAGCCAGCCTAAAATGTGACCATCAAGTAAAGAACAAAACAAGACAAATGAGGCTACACATCTGTATCTCTTTCTTGCATGTGTGATTATACAAAGATTAGTATTGGTCTCTCATTTAGCCTATTTTATTATTTGTCAAACACACTCGTAGACCTGCTTATGCCGATGTTTAATAATTCTATCCTATACTATAAAATTTAAAACGTCATAAGGACATACCAGTACCAGTCTAAATATCTTCCAAATAAAAACCTTTCGAAGGATTTATTAAGAAACCTCGTTAGCTAATAAGTTCTGTAAATAAAATAACGAATGATTGTTGAACAACTTTAAAAAATAATAAACAGAAACAACAATACTGAAATTGGTTTTTAAGATATACAAAAAAAAAACTAAATATTGAATGAAAAATGAAGAAATAAACAATTGTTCTGGCTGTAAACATCTTGCTTTTGGAGACAAATTGCGATCTTGAAGCTAGATACCAACAAAAGAATTGTGAAATAAGAAAAACTTGGCATTGGGAACGTGAATTAATCCAGTCCGTACGGTGGGGTTTTATTACTCAACTTTTAGTTTAGAATTGAATTTAATCAGAGAGATGGATTGCGAGTACTATGATTTTTGTGTATAACATTATCTACACAAGAAAGTATTAACATTGAAGAAATTAAACACTCTAATTCTACATCGATGTGTGTTATAAGAGCCTAAACAGTTTTATAAAAGTATAATATAATATTTATGTATAGGTAAGACTTGTACAAGTAATAAAACTGGCAGTAGGTAAATATCAGTATGCTGACGATGCGAGTTATACGGCCATAAAATAAAGCGACAACTATGCCTTGTGAAGCGAAAGTTACTACCATTATATACACAGATAGTAAAAGAATAATAACTATATACATTTAGAGAGTACGTATTTAATTTATAAAATAAAATATTTTGTTAATAAATTAAATTATGAAAAGATATAAATTTTAATTTAAGTCCATGTTTTGATAAATATGTAATTTGAAAATAAAGAACACATTTAAATCCATGAGAACATATAATTGAAATGGTAAAAACATTTAAAAAAATATATCTTTTTTTCTTCATACATAAATTTAAATGATTTCGGATAAACCTAACCTCCTACCACAAGCACTCACAAGTAGACATTAAACTAATCAAATAGCTCTTTACATACAATGACTAACTGAAGGAAAGCTTTTAACTTACAAACAGGCGGTCGTGAACAATTGATAAATTCAATTAAAAGTTAAAAGTTCGCGGCCATTGTCGTCACCAGCATCCGTTACTACCGACTGAAATTTAGTTAATAAAATGCTGTTTACGAGTACAAAGAACATTAATTTATAAAAATGTTAATTTAATTTCCCTTACTCAGAAATGTTACAACCAATATCCGGTAATCATTATTTTATTTAAATTAATATACAATGGTTACACCTCTGTCAAATAAGCTGCTCTGTCACTACCTGATGAATTTATTATTTTATATTAATATTATTTTAAATTAAATAACATTTCCAGGGGGTCACAGCTGAAATTATTTGTTTTTTTCTTTCAATATGCGATGTAAAAGGAAAATGCAGTAAAACTTAATTCTAATATAATACAATATAAAAAAGGGACAAAATCGCTTATCCGTCGCTCTGAGTCGATTGTAAATCCGATTCTTCGTACTACAATGCTTTTTTTTACTTTGATATAACTTTTTAAAAACTGATTATCGATTATTTTCGTGGGTTTCACTATAAAGTGTGCTTGTTATTGCTTGTTATTCTAAAGACTACACAAACGATTTAATATTTTTGTGTCGAAACACTTTTTAAATGTTAAAACTTATTTTAATGAGAAGGTGTAATGAGTTAAACAAAATTATAATAATTGCGTGTGCAATGTCAATTTTTTTTTTAATACAGAATATATTATAGTATATAAAAAAACTCATTTTGCAATTTAAAGCAGAAACCGTACTTTCACAGTTTATGCGAGAACAAAAATTAAAAGTAAACAACTCTCAAAGAATTAAATTAATTCCGTTTCTCTCGAAACCGGAATTAATCAAGCGTATTATGTTTCCTGAAATCAGTCCGGACTTCGGACTACTAATAAATATGCTGATTAACACATAATTAAAAATATATAGAATTATATCATTTATCATATGAATATATTAAACTATAATTGATTTCTTGATTACATTATAAGCAAGTAGAACTAAAGTTTTTTAAGTTTTAAAATTCAAGTTAGTATTATATACATATATTAAAGTTAGGAAATATCAATATTCATTACTTAGGGATAAACGCACTCCGACTTTTTAGTCAATTAATTTCTTAGTTAATAGAAGATAATTATTTAAAATAAATCTATCTGTATGATCTTACTCTATCCGTTCGGTCAGTTGTTGTAGTTCAGATTACTATGACATTATTTGAAATGATTAAAACTATACTATCTTCTGCATAATCTAATTGTATTCGGTTCTGTAATAAACGATTACTATTTTTAGAGTTGTGTGTCAGGTTTGTTAATTATGTGGGTATTTCTTAACGCAAACGAGTCATTAATTCATGATTCTAAAACCTTTGCACTAGTTACAACAATAATGATTTGAAGTTATTAACTAGTTCACTATGTATGTAAATAAATCAAATTTGACATTTAAAAAATACACTTAACATTTGTATTTAGAACACGAAAGTGAAAACGAAAGATTTTACAAGTAGGTGATCGAGATAGTGTTATTTCTGTATGAAAATGGCGAGTCACCACCGTTTTTGCTACATTATTGCGATTGGAAGCCATAATGTTGGTATACAAAACCATAATAATAATATATGTAGGACACGGTTTTCTTCAAACATATCATATTTTGGTAACCATTAACCTCTTTTGATTGTTGGTTGCTTGTAATCAGACTTAATGATTTGATAAAAAAAATCGTTTTTTTAATGATGATCCAAAATGTAATCAAGAAGAAATTTACCATATTTACCCTCAATTAATACAATCTATAAAGTTCGAAGGAAGTCACGACATTAATAAATAAATCAATATATTATTTGACATCAAATATCAATCAAGAATGTCCTAAAAACAATAAGGTAACCTAAAATTATTGAGGTAAACGCGCTTGTTGTAGGTTACTTATCACTTCCTCGATGTAATGTTATAAAGAAATATTAGAAACGAAAAGCTATTATGATGTGTTCTAGATAATAAATCGTTTCGCAATGTTATGTTTCTTGGCACATACTATTTGAACTATTATAACATTTATTCAAGAAATATGTTATGAAAGACTATTTTCCATTTATGTAAATGTAAAATAAAATATTTAAATGACATATTTAACGTTTATTTTCTTTTTCTAAAATATTAACAACTAAATCTATGAATCAAAATATTTCTATCTTCCAAAACTATATTCTGTGGCAAGAAATTTCTCAACACAATTTTTTTTGCCGATGTAATAGAATTTGAAGAATTTGCGAGCCATTTTTAGATGTCAGCCCATAATAAAGCATAGTATCCACGAGCGATTTTAACGTCTCACAAACGCGGCGATAGTTTGCTGGCTATATGTGGATAAACCTATCATGAAGAATTTCATTGCTAGGCAGGGAGACCCTTATTCTATGCACTAAGGAGACATAACTCGATCAAGAGCTACAGCTCTTTCGTCGTAATACATTACGACACAGACAGGTTATTTAGAACCTGACAAGTACCTTTAGATCATTATTTAGGTTTTATAAGACAACTGCTCTATTACGTCTACTTTACAAGTACGAGAGTAACAAATTATACATTTAGAATTAGATTGGATTTCACACACAGACACAAGAACAATTGATTGTTTAACCATTATTTAACGATCAATAAAATGTCAACTTTTTGTGTGACATATCTTTTGTTTTAAAATATATATATATATATCAAAATTGAGGGCGATGAAACCTAAGCCTTCACCATTTTTTAACATAAATCACACGTGAGACAATGCTGTATACAATCAACGTTATGACAGAATGTTGAAAAAGATTTAGTTAATATTTATTTCTTTATTTTCTAAAACACAAAAAAAAATGTAGATGAAGGTTTTTTCGTTATAAAACTAATATTACCTCTTAATAATAAAAACTAAAATATGAAAAAACGAAATGTAATGTTGTGAGCATCTTTTCTATTTATTGAATAGTTGTATTAAAACTTAAATATAAAAAAAAATACTACTTTATTTTTATTTTGTAAGTAACACCATTATTATTTATACAATAAATAAGAACTGTCAAAGCTAAGCTCAAATATTACCGCCTATATTAAAAATAATAAAAGTATATTTTAAACATGCATTTATTATATAAGTTTTTAGAAAAGAATTAAGCTTTCCATGACTAGAAAATATCCAGCCACATAAACACGTGGCGAGAACCCAGTAGGCAGCGAGCATAATCAAGTGCTCTCAGCAACTGTGTCACAAATGAGGACGTTTTTGTTATAGTCCGTAATTGAATGGGTTACCTTTATGGGGCATCTGTATTTACAATAAATGCTTAACTGGCCATTACTCAGAGTTATTAATATATTGATAGTGAATAACAAAGATAAAACTTGCTATCTTTTCTCTACAACAATGGCCGCCTTTAAAAGATGTTTCAATTAATGCAAAAGACAATTGATCAAAAGTAAACTTACTTAGCAGGTTACAATAATTTCAAACTCTAGAAAGCAAACCTGTCTGCTCTATAACTTCCGGGTCTGTACGTGCAGACGATCGTCTGAAGATATAAGTGAAAATATAGCTTTCATATAAAATTTAAATAATGTGAAGGTGTATTTGACATGAGAGATGTATGGGGGCGGGTCTTATAATATTGTCGACGATTCTAGGGTTATTTGGTCTGAGCGACATTTTTAACGAAATGGATTTATATACATATTTGGAATCAGCATTTTTTTATGGCTAATATTCATATAACTCCATTAAGCTAATATTTCGTTTAGACCAAATAACCCTGGAATCATCGTTGTGAATGAACGTACAAATACTGATCTTGTTTGTTTTGTACATTTTTCACAAACCGTGTAATTTAATTTTATGTCAATGATCTAAAATCCTCTCAATGAAAACACCAAAGTCCAGTACAACAATAGAGTCAGCATTTCAAGATTCAATTTCAAGAGGCTTAATAAAAATTACCGTAAAGACGAACTCAAAAGTAATTCCAGGCTACGGGTGGTCTCTGACCGAAGGCTTTACTGGTTTTTTACTAAATTGGGTTATCCCCACATTAGACTCGTAAGTATCTTTATTCATCTCCAAATTTAATTATTCTAAATATTTCGATAATTAAATACACAAAAATGCGATACTCGAATATTCATATTTAAAATTGTTTGATAGCAACTAATAACTTAACAACTGAAATGTACTTATAACAGCACTTAGAAGTATTCAGATTAATATTAAAGCACTCAAATATTATAAAGTGAATTAATTAACAATATATTTTTAAAGGAAATGCATTACTGTGATAAGTTTCTTTTGTCGCCAGCGCTTCTTTTGTTGTGAACTTATTCCTGTTTTTGCGACAGACACAAAGTGGATAATTTTTATTTAGAAAATGTTAATTGTAATATTGTTGATATTATCTTTAAGAGTAAGAGTTGAAAAAAATAAATTTGTCCAAAATCTCGCTTACTGTAGTAGTAGTAGTAGTAGATAATTCTCAATTTAAACCTACTTAATACTACATTGAGTTTCAGCCATTAGTATATAATATGTGTTTTTTCCCAATTCACATATCAGGTTCGCGTCATGTGAATGACCTCCGTCAAAACAATCGAAAAAATACATCTAAAAGGATAAAAGTATTTGAGAAACTGAGAAGCCAAAGTACATAATACATGTTTTCCTGTTTTTTTTTCAAACGGGTCAATGTCCTAAGTCACATAACTCATTAAGTTAATTAAAAATTAGACTTCGAATTGAAGTGGTGATGAATATTGCCTTCAAGTTTTTTTATTTCTTAACTAGTTGGTTTTTCCGTTATTAGTTTTCTTGGTGAATTAGTAAATTTTAATGTAAAAAAATATAAAAATGTAAATTGATATTCAGAATTTGAATTCAGAAATTGAATTCTTATAGATTTATATTTCTCGGTTTTTTATTCTGAACAGAATGAAAAAAAAACGAAGCAAGCAGAGATTCGAACCCACGAACTCTGGCAAACTGTCATGTCCCTCTACCAATTGAACTACCGCATCGCTAATCGCTTTGGAGAATTTAGCATATGTTATACAATACCCATTCATATTCATAGCCTTTATTTAGACGGAAATGATATCTATTGGACTTATTTAACTTTTAAATGAGACATTTTCAAACATTAATCTAAAACAATTCAGTATTTACATCTTTTTTCATTGTTAATCTATAGTGCAAAGTTGGAAACATTGGTTAGGATTTTTGAAAGCCTTTCGTTTTTTTTTTTAATGTATTTATTTAAAATTTAGTTTTATATTAAATGATAAAACTTTATTTATATTAAATTATAAAACTTTGATATTTTTAAACGGAAAGTTATTTTTTTTAACATTATATTATCATTTAATTATTTTATAGAATCACTACCACTAGGTACTATTTAAACCGATATCGGATTTGTTTGAAACTTCTCAGACTCAGTCTGATGACAATGCAATAACGTACTGTTGAACTTTTAAACACCACTATTTTATTTGGAGTGCTCTGTGATTTCCACTAAGCGGTGATAAGATTTTGTAAATCCTTACACATCTTATGTTAGTATTTAGATTTAACCACAAGTATATTTAATTTAGCATTTCAATCATTTTGAATATTTGTCACGCGACACTATTATGAACAACGTGTAACAAAATGTGTTCTAATTTATGTAGTTACAAAACTTTATTTTTCTCACACAATTGTTTTTCGACTTGCAGAGGAAGTAATTTTAGTATGTCAGATCTAATGAAAACGGGAAATAGACTAAACTGACAGACTCTTTTTTAGCCAACTCGCCAAAATAGCCAACGATTCACTTGATAGTATGTAGTGACAGTCTTCCATAAACAACGGTAATATAAAGGTTATATGATGTGAAAGCTTTACTAACTTTGAGGAGAGAGATATTAAGAAGTAACAAGAAGCGATGAAGTGTAATATACAAAACTATGGTTGGTGTTCTTATTTATCTTCGACAATCTCACCGAGTACAAACAAGGACGTTTTATAACAAACAAGATATCTATGAGAGTGAAGTTTTCTAGACCATTCGACCTGCAATTCATTGGCTACAGAATGTGTCTTCTATTGCAATTTTTTACAGGAAAATATACATTTTGCATTTATGTATTTTGCAGCTCGTTTCCTCACCTTAATTAGACAGAATTAAAAATGTATTGATACAGGCAGGATTATTATGTTTGCAGTAAAGATTAACATAAAAAGATGCCACAGCCAAAATGAATGGTTGAAAATGTATAATACTTTGTTTAGGATTGCAAAAAAAACCTCTGATAGATGTCGCTTTTGATAAAGATGGTTATATATTGAATGCTAAATTTATAAAAGCGAGTAGCGATACTATAGTTCAATTGGTAGAGTAATCGGACAGTTTCCCAAAAGCGTAGTCGAATCCTACCTGTATCGATAAATTTGTCATTCTATATTTATTTCAAATTTATATATACTTATCATGGCTATAGATTTTTATAGACATTTTCGATTTCCTCCAACTTTCCCAATTTTTAACAAAAGAGCGTAAACGCATATGCGTGTTAAATGAAGTGACGTGTGAAAATGGCTAATAAAGTGTAATTGTTGCATATAAAAAGATGATTCTGGAAAGCTTGATATAAGATATTTTTTGTATGTACTTATTTTTTAATCCTTTATCACATATTCAAGTTCCACTGTCGAGAGTTAGCAGGATATTAGATTTTAAACCATTTTTGTAAATATTTTGCTCCTACTCCTACATGTTTTTTTTTATTTGATGTATGTAAAGAAATATTTATATAGTACAGTAAGTATGATTTATTGAAGTTACATGAATATGTCCTACTATTTGAGAAAAGCCTTCTTTTGATTTATGTAAAAGAATTTGTGAATGTATTTTCTTTATTTATAAGAGATAAAAACCGTATAAATATTTTTCAAACTAAAGGTTGTCAAACCAAGATCCATCAATTGTAACACAAACTGTTACTTGGTAACAAATTGGTAGTTGGTACTGCTAAACTATACCTAGAGCTTTTATTCTAATAATATAATGACCGATATATAACATCAAGCACAACGTTAAATTTGCATGAGAATCAGGCTAGATCAAGTGGAAATAATCTAAAATACAATTGTGTTAAGTGTGGACGTTTTTCATGTCAATTATCACCCACCTTCCGACAAGTTACTTGTTCAAGCTTCAAGAAAATCATCATCAAAAAGAGAGACAGAGTATGTCTCTCTTTTTAAGTTTCAAGAATCACTTACCTTCAGTTAATAATCGTCCCAGCTCCTTTCTATATATATAAAACTCTTCCGTTATTGAGTGACAGATTGACTGACAGACAACGCACAGCTGAAACTACTGAACGCAAGGAACGGAAATTTGGCATGTGTGTTTGTTGGGGGTTGTAGGAGAGCAACAAAGAGGATGCTTGGAAGTTCCCGGGCTAGGTGTAAAATCTATATAAGTTTCATCAAATACAGAAAATACAAAAAAAAACAAACACGTACAAATACACTCGACAGGACATCGCGCTGTAAGTTTCCCTTAACATAAACTCAATTATTTCTTTCGACAGATTTCAATAACAAATTCCACTTTCAACCTTAACACAAAAGCATTAAGGTATAACCTAATCTTCAGTTTGTTGACCCAAGTGTTTTAAAGTATTATTAAGTTTGTTAATTACCTGGCAATTAAAGTAAGCGAACGTGTACTTCAGCTGAATGTACCGTCAACAGGTAAATCTTTTGTCTAGTATAATTATTACGACGGTAGCCTACAATAATACCTCTAATCACATTCTTAAAACTATACCACATTTAAGATAGGTTTTAAAATACTCTTTCGATAGGTTGAACATAAAATACAATATATTAGAGCAGTAAATCATAAGATGCTTACCAAGTTCAAGCAACGTAGGCGTCCCTTCATCTTGATCATAAATATCCGCCTATTAATGATAAACATGGTAAGTATGTGTAAAAAGGCAGTTAATTAAGGAAGTTCAAACATCCAAATATATAAGAAATATCAACTAGATCTTGACATGGACATATTTTGATAATAATTGGATATCTTACAACTTCTCATTAAACCACGATACCAGAAAAAGATAAACACACCTTTTACACACTCTTTTGTTATAAAGAAATAAATGAATAAAATGCCAATAAGTGGAAAAGACACAAAATAAAAATTCTGAAATCTAACTTTATTCTAATGTATAAAATATGATTATGAAATAAAATGGAATAACTTCAAGATATAAAGTCAACAAAGTCCTTTTTTTCTACCTTTATATTGAATATAAATTATTATATTTTTTCTGCGGACAGTACTTCTTATATTAATTAGGAATATTTATGGGGTTTGCGTTTTTCTTCTGGGCTACGATAAACGCCACGGTATAATCATATCAGACTTAAGTAATAAATTAAATTTCAGGAACTTATCTTAATTACTTCAGATCTCATTGTTAAACATTTTTTTTTAATTTTTGATACAAAGTAAAGAAATGAAAGTATTATCAAATTTAATTGCAATACAACCCTCAACTGTATATAATCGAATATTCATTAATATTTTTTGAATACATATTTGATTACAGGCTTTTGGAGACGATGGTCGTTCCTCATAACGATTTTTTGTTCTGTTTGTTCATATAAGCCACCAAACGGGTTAAAACAAACATAAGTTTAATTTGTTCAAGCGGAGCTGGAAGTAAAAGCTAGTATTCAATTATATTGTATGTTTTATCGTTGCGAAGATGTGACTCGTTAAGCATCGTAAAATGATTTTTACGATTCTTAGACGTCTTTTGAATAATGTTCTGAGATTCAGATAATAGTTACAAAAAAACAAATAAACATGGACGGCTTATTTAACTACTAGCTTTTGCCTACGGTTTTATCTGCACGGTGGTAATTAGGGAAGGAACATTTTGAAAAACTTATAAATAAGGTAAAGGTAAGGCGAAAGGTAGCTGGGCGTTTTCTACAAAAACCGTGTAACTCATTTCAGGTTCATCCACATCTATTGGTATTATTAAAAAACCATGTATGTTCCATACATCTCCAATCCTGTTTATAATTAACTTATCAATATTTTCAGTTCACTAGTGACGCGACTGGTATATTCAATATTATACGACAGCGTGTCGAGATTAAAATTCTTATCTCCTCTTGACTGTAATTTCATTTCGCTTAACAAAAAGATACCACGTAAAAATCCAAAATATAAGGTGCTTTTTCTATTAAGAATCTTAACACTTTTAAAATGATATTTTTTTAAAGAACTTTTAATATCATAGCGTCAACAAGAGAATTAAATAAAAATCTCTTAAAACACGTTTGAACTAACTCAAAACATATTTTACGAGTCTATGATTTTGCTAACAAATAACTTCATTTCTTCAAATATTCTCCTCCTAAGGACTTTTTTATACTCTTAAATATAACATAAATTATTATTTAACATAAATTATTAGTTCTATACAACCAATGATAAGAAGATATTCTATTAAATTTTGTAGAAATAGTTTTTATTTCGATTAATAGTATTGATTAATATGCCGTGTAGATGAACCGCGCTTACCTTACAATAAGAACAGCCTCCTGTCTCCCCTAGGATGCAGTAAGAGACGGCTAAAGGTAAAACTAGTAGTTCACACCGTCATAAAACACTTTTCATAAGGTGGCAGAAAAATCCAGGCACAAACTAATACACATTTCCGTGGAGTGTTGATATCAAGCCAGTCTTAATTTGTTTTTGCCACAATTCAAAATTCGAAGACCACATGTCAAAATAAACATATTGCGCCAATTCCAAACCATTAAAAAAGGGTTATTAAAATTATATGTTTTTTGAATTTAAAACTATTTCAGAATAAATACACTAGAACTATAATAAATGCAATATATGTATCCGAGATTCGATTAAGGCTAGTCTTATTACTTAAAAGATTCTACTATTTAATTTATTAAATAGTTTTTACAAAACTGAAACAACGGCTATAATTATTAATCATAATCTTTAAACTAAAAGTAGATATTTTAAATTAAAAGTAAATTATTTTTATGTAATCTCTTGTTCGAAAAAAAAGGGTAGAATCGTTTGGCAAAATCGTTCAGCTTTTTTAAAGATAAGAGGATTAGCCGACGAGTAAGACAAATAAAAAAAATGGAAAAATGATCCTAGTCATAAGAAAAAAAAATCGATCTAACCTATAAATGAAAGATTTTTCGGAATAAAAATCAGCTCCATAATAATATGCTAAATTAACTCTATATAACAATATGTAAAAACCGTTTATATTATATTCTAAAACAAATCCTTGTACTCACCTACTTCACACCAACGCTACGGAATACAGATGTTTACTATTAAAAAAAATTGTTGAGTATTCATGTAATATAAAAAATTGGGAGCCAAAACTGTTAAGATAAATGAATTTTATTTCAAAAAAATGTATCTAAGTGAAATTATTTTCTTTAAAGCTACCAAGTTTATTTTAGGAACCACCTTTACGTAATACGGTCATGGTTCAGGTTAAACGGTTAACACCTCACGTAACCTGATATAATTTTCAACTTTAATTTAGCACTCTCCCTTCCACTTTTTGTCTCGACGCTCTCTAATAGAGCGGAGTGGTAGACGGCACGGTGCTACGTGACTACGGGTGACGTTTTTTATGGAATGAGAGCTGGAATGAGACCTCATTGTGAAATGACGTAAATTTTTACAACTTACGTCCCAGAAAAGATTTTATCAGATATTGGAGTCACTAATGTTTATTATTTTGTTTACAAACTAACCCTTTATACAAATTTGTTTCCTATTTGGTTTCAGCTCAACACAATTTCAATTTGTAACTTGGCAGCACGAAGTTTACTAAACTATCGAAAACCATTTGTCAACAATCGCTAACTCTGTAACGTAGCTGTTAAACTATTTGAAGTGTTCGGGGAATTGAGTCGTTCAGGTAATTAAATTATTCCAACGATTATTCGCTTCAATGACGAAGTAGACGATCAACTTAGATGTTGAAACACTCTGCTATTAAGTTGTATACATATAAAATATACAACAATTTATATTAAATCAAGTATTCTAGTATAACTTACCTTCACTTTTAAAGGTAGCACGACTCTAGATGCTATTTACTACGGCTTTAATATTAAACCGCCTTTGTGCAACTACGCTTAGCTTCAGCTTTTCTATATGCATCTTGCAAACAATATTTCTATGGAAATTAAAAGAGCTATGTCGTATATTTACCTCGAATGTTCTGAACTTAGCGTACTAATTATAAATAAAAATAAGGTTTTTTCACATCATAGGTGAGTAACCCAGTGGTGAGAAATATTATAATGTGGGAAAATACTTTGTGTGCTGTCAACACTACACAGATGCGTTTCCAGAATGTAAAAGTGAAAAACCCCTTGTACTAATTGGTCTCTATGAACAGGAAGTCAGGCCAGTGTGTCTAATTGAGGAACGCAATGTTTCACCCTTAACAAGTTTTGGCAAACCTTTTTTTTCAATATCTTTTGTTTACTGGTTTTTTCATTACTATTATTAACATTGATATATAAGAACACCAGGTACGGGTGTATATGTATATAGTTATTTATACTTTTTTTTTTTATTAATACATCTATTTACATTTAAGTTTGTATTTTGTTTTATAATGCCTGTCACTTAAGTATGATTATTATAACACAAATAATATACTCTTTCGAACATATTACGAGATATAAAATAATATTATATTTATTGTATTATATTTTTTTTAATATATAATTAAAAATATATTCAAGATAAACATACAAGTTACAAATACACTCGTCATTAGCACAACAAAATTCTACTTCTATTTCCGGTGAGAGTTCAATTAGTCCCGTAACATTGTTATTATTTTTCAATATATTGTCAGTTCATACTTGAAACACATGAGTTATTTCAGAATTCATAGATTTATTAAACATAATTGTATAATAATAATGAAAATGGTAAAAACCATTATTGATACTAGCAGATCGATTTATCTATCTCTCTTTATTTTTTGCAGTTCACATATAAAACGTTAAATAAACAATCAATTTAAAAATACTATATTTTTTTACTTTACGAATACAAATACATAACACAGAAAAGACAATTATGGACCTTATAACCAATTTATAATGTAGGTAAAAATGATAGAAGATCCATGTTTTAGAAGCAACACCGAAGATATATTCTGACATCAACATATCTACATACATACAGAGATATTTCCTCCCTTAGACATATACATATTTAATACAAGAACGTAAATAGAATCTGGAAGTTAATACGACAGATAAGCTGGAAACATTTCACTTTCTATTAGCACTAAACAATGAGAAACCGTTTCGTATCTTGCTTGTAATATGAATTTGTAGAATTGTATGCTACAAGTATATCGTTTTAACTCGTTCCTACACATAATAATCGTCATATGTTTTTTGCAGTAAAAAGTAACTAAAGTTAAAAGAATGGCATATTTAATTAATTATATAAATGTAGGCCCCGCAAAATGTTTTACGGGTTTTGTGGTTTATAGGATCTCTTAATTAATTTTGACGATTATTTAATCTGACTAACACTATTGGAAAGTTCTTTACGATAAGATTGCAAATTGTTATAGCCGATCGTCATCTTAAACAGTACAATCTTTAAGTCTAAAATATAAGAGCGTAGAAAAACACTAAAGGATTAAAAATAAACGAATCAACATTTACAAAGAATTGGTAAGTTCTTGTTATCTGCCAGATTTATTGATATATCTACTGACAATCGCTTTTCTCTCCCTCGGTGTACGTTTGCTTTTATCAAGGCCTTATTTTAATAATAGCTTATTTCAATGAAAATAACACACAGAAAATATTTTAATTTCTAAGGAAATGACAAAAATTACTTAAAGAAAATAAACAATTATTTATTTATTACAATTTTATGTCTAAAATAAACTATAAACAAACTGAATAAATTTTATTGAAATATACATCTTTATTAAATTAAAACTCATGATAAATTATTCATAATCAAGCGAGTTCATTAATCAGATCGACGCTTTAAATACAAAACCATTGGTAATTGTATTCACATCTAAACTTACCCCAACCTCATTCATATTCAGTATCTTATTCATCACAAATATAGCATGAGCACAAAGTAATCTTGATAAATATACGTAAAAGATAGAATAGTACTCACGGACAAAAATGTTGGACATCAAAGTGGCTGGCAGGCAAAATACGATGACGAGGATATCTGCAACCGCCAGGTTGACGATGAAGAAGTTGGTAACAGTTCTCATTCGAGGCGAGCGATACACAACGGCGATGACAAAGCAGTTCCCTACCAACCCCACTATGAAAACCAGCAAGTACGCCACGCAGTACACCGCTGTCATGGCCCCATTGTGGCGATACATGAACTCGTTGTCGGAACCCAGGTCTGATCGATTCATCGTTATATTCAAACGCAACGAATGTCGCTCGCCATCCATGTGAGTAGACAGTGGCTCCATATCAGGCAGCACGCTGTTCTCTGGTACAAATTTAGTGTTTATTACTTCCATTATCGAATTAGATATCACGTCCACGAAATGGTTTCGGGCATGGTCACGCGAATGATTCCGATGCCTCAAATGGTGCTTCTCTGGACGCTGTGTCGAAAAGTTCTGAAAGTTATCCGTGAAGTCACTCAACACACGTAAAGGCGCCATTGTCACTCAAGTCATTATTTTTCACACACGATTCAAATAATGCAGCATAAAATAAATTTGTTAGAAAAGTATTAAAAGTTCCGAAGTTTGAGTGCATGGGACCGTTGCGGGTCTACGCCTGTCTTGTTCGGCGGTCGCGCGCCGTCTGATCGTAGAGCTTCTACGGCGTAGGCCCGTAGATCCCACGCATGTGCATTTTTGGTGCCTACCAAAAGTGAACATTTTGCAGTTGCTGTTTCTTCTAGCAGTATGTCATAAAGTTAAAATTGCCTTGCTATAGTAATAGTTGAGATTTTTAGTAATTGAGAAGGTCGAGCCGATCGCATCCGGGAGAAGGTTAGCATTTCATGCATTTTAATCACAGCTACAACTAATGGATTTTTATTGAGAAATCGAATAGTTTAAAGGTACATCAAATTCATTAATATATAGTTTTGTTGCAAATATAATGTTTTTATTACTAATAACAAGTAATATTTCCAATTTGCTGAAAATTTCATAACTATATATGTTTAATAGATTAACGTATGTGTAAAATACACAATCTTTAAAAGATTAAGGGTTATAAACGTTTATACGTATAGCGGAGCAAATGGGGCGCGGGTTCGATCCCCGACAGGGACAGGCATGTGATGGACACATATGTCTATATTTCTAGGTTTGGTCATTTATTAAATATATTCTCAGTATTTAGTGTGTATTTCTATGTATTTGTATCTTTTTCTAACACCTTTAAGACAAGCAAATAATTTGCTTACTTAGGGGTTAGATTAATTTGTGTAATTTGTCCTGATATTATTATTATTATGAATATATATAAAACAAAATGCATATTTTTTTTAGTTTAGAACATTCGATCTATAATATTGGATTCTTATTTTAATTATTGAATCTTTATTAAATGAATTCTTATTAATGTTGCTTAACTTTGTATTTAAATAGGAATATAATATTTATTATGAATATTTAATTATATAATTATAAAGTATATTCTTATTTTATTTCATATATGTTAAAAAAATACCAATACATTGAAAATCGCTTACTTTTTGTCTGTTACTTATTATTAACAAGGTTATTGTTATTTAAAATTAGCCCAACAATATAAACTCTTCATATGCTTCAAAACAGACTATAACAGAACACCTTGAGCAAGAATCCCAAGAATCAAAACATCGCAGCTAATCAATGAGCTAATATATTAACGGAACCTGATCAAGGGCAAGCAGATATTATGGTTAAACGATACAATGCACGTTCACCCTTATGACTAAACACGTAACGGTTTAAATGCCGTAAATGTGTATTTTAAGTTCTCTTCGACAGTCCCAAAATCAAGGATGCAATAAACTACTTTATGGTCAATGATGTGTCTCCAATGTCACATATTCAATGTTGTGTCTTGAGACATCCATAGTAAGTGAATGAAATGCTCATTTATCTGAAACTTTATCTACAACTAACGTTCAAAATCCTTGCAAACTGCTTGCATTTATTGTTATAATGTTAGCTTTAAAACTTTTAATGATACAAGGACGTATTTTATACGTATAAATACTGCTCGGATTAGCAGTTCTATATTATTGAGGTTAATTTTAACTAACAAACCGACAAGTACTCAGGAAAAATAAACTATATACAAATTTAGAGTACATTATTAGTATATAGTAAATAATTTATTAATAAAATATCAATTTTAGTTTTAAGCGTTCAAAAAAATATTAACTGGATATTTATAAAATTACATATAAAATATTATAAAAATATATTTGATTATACCATAGAATGTAATATACATATAATATTTGTCTCACAACTAAACCTAAATAACTTATATTTTTTTATTATACTCACACTATACAAAAAGTAAAACAAAGGTATTATATGAGATGGACAACATAATTATATTTACTTAACATTTCGTAATTTATCTCAATAATAAACCACCATAGTTAATCTTAGATGCTATCATTTTTTATGCACTGCGCTTTAGCTAACAGTTATTATATTGTAACACAATTTAAAAAACAAATTAATTAAATTAATTTTAATTTAATTAATTAATTTAATTATTAATTTTATTTACACACACACACACACACACTTACGTAGTTTGTAATACATAGTTGTACCAAATTTCTTGTGAACACCAAATTACTTATAAACTTGTAAATCCAGGGATAAGTTTCGGTTCTGTTCTTACTTGCTCATAAGAAAGTTTAAGTTTAATAGTATTACCCATTTATTGGAAACTGTAATTAACGTTATCATTTTATTACATGTATAGATAGGCTTAAGTAATCATTTATATGCGGTATTTTACTTTAGGAATACATTGCTTCCATCTTGTCATATTGCGTTGACAGATGGTATGAGATATATTCAAAATGGAAATATATTACTTCACAATTATTCAAAATGTCGGCATTGAGTTTATTCATAAAATTTCAATCTCTTCTGTGCTAACATAATATATTACATTTTATTTAATTCATGTTGAACTAATTGAAAGATTAATATTCATATTATAGATATTTCAAAACATTTAGTTAAAACTATTTGCCTTTAATTCGAATATAACGCTAAATAATTTGACCTGGCGATCGACCGAGACTTTTAATTTTTGTGTGAGTTGTTATAATGGAACTGTTTTACCCTATAATATTTTAACGTTTATATTTACTACCTTATTGCCAACGGTTTCATAGAATAGGTAAAAAACCGTCGTGTTATGTCAGATAGCCATTTAAAATTATTAAATTAAATTATTTTTCTGTTCCTAGGAAACAGTAAGAACTTTTTTCAGGGTGAAAGGTATCTTATTTATTTTAAGATCTTATGAAAATGTATTTTAAAAATGTAGTAATTATTGGTTTCGTAATTAAGGCTTGAAAGTGTAAGAAACATAATCACCTTATTATATACAATATTAGCTTTTGGCAGCGGCAACAGACATTGCATAAGTAAGAAACATAGTATTATTATTGTGGAAGGCCGTTTTAAAGTAAAATTATCTTTTCTTCGGAAACAATCTAATTTTTCCGTATTAAACTATCTCTATGGTCTATTTACCCATAAGAAAAAGTTAGATCCTATGTCTGAGATCTTTTGACATTACTTAATATACTAAACCATATGCCATATACTTTTGTGTGCATTCTAAAACCTGTAACAAAATAGAATTTTAAAAAGTCTTTACCTATAAAATAAACATTCACATTAAAATTACTAGAACACATATTTGGTTCATCATATGTATTTGACTTTATTTTCCAACCAGGACATTTTGTTACGAAAATAACCCGTTAAAGTTTATACTATTCTTAGACGATAATAACAAAGATGCTATCAATATTCATAACAATGACGTAAAATGAGAACCTTTAAACAACTTATGAAGTTGGGCAACTATTGTTGTTTATAAATTTTACCCTGTTGTCGTAGGTCTCCTTTCCAGATTGTAGAAATTTATCAACTACGCCCCTGCAAGTTAATATTACATTACACAAATAGTCTTAATGTTTGTATACATGGGTTTAAATAATAATGAGCACCTAATTTTACTAATATCTTTAACCTTGCTTAGCTAACGATATATACAAAGATAAAAAGGGAAAAAGATACATTTTGCGATAAGAAAAACCATCAAAATAACACAAGAAAATAAAATATAAATTGTAACTTAAGCCTTATATATAAAAGCAGTATTTTGAAAATAATTATAACATAAATAAAAGAAATAACAAAACTAAATTTACAAAATAAAAAATATTCCTTTTAATTTGGTATTAATTAGCAACAGTTTATTAATTGGCACGATTATTTTATTTTTTTCTCTGAGTAAAAAAATATCAACACATACCCGTCCAACCGCTACATGAAGACTATACCAATTACGAATCTTAACCCACCACGCTGCTTCGCCTGTGGCGGGTTACATGTCAGAAGAATTCTTTTAAATATTTCATCACGAATCTTTCATCTTTATTTATATTTTTCTTCAGGAAAATTCAAGAGAGAAAATATTGAAAAGAGTTATTAATACATATTTATAATAATAATCATTCTTATCCATAATATACAAACAAAAATATCTTATCGTAATAATACCGTGTTTTTTTTTATTTTATGATATATCAGTAGTTAAAGAACTATTTAATTAAATTAAATACGTAAACTAAAAATACGCCTATGTCAATTTCCTATGGATCAAATTAATTACATTTCACCCTGGGGTCATCGCACTCTCGCAATTTGTATTTAAATTGTCATTTTATGGTTCACCACCCTAAGAAATAATTGAGGAAAGCTTTGTATTTGAAATTATAAAATGAGAAGCAATTCATAATCTATATTTAGTACAAAGAGATAGGAAGTGCTTAAAATATCTAATGCTTAGACTAATTATAATAATTATTTTAATTTGTTATTTAAGATATGTCTGATAAAAAATAAGTTTTCGTTTGTTTAGCGCTAAAATTTGTATTATTTATATGTGATTTTCGGCCGTCGTCAAATCATTCCTTCGCCCACATGACCGAAGAGGGTAATATTTTTATCCCGGAATCGAACATGGGACAATTCAATTGTCTTGTAATACCATCCAATACACAGACACCTAAAAACTTTGAGGATATTCTATTTTGAAGTAAAATTGGCATATAGCATTTGCAAGTAGAAATGTAATTTCATTCTTTGTTAATACCTAAATAAACATGGGCGACCATAATTACTTATAAATCACAGACAGACAATTAAATTTTATTTATGCTTATACCTAATAACTATAATACAATCTACTTCACTTATAGAAAATAATATTCATGAAGCGAGTTCAAAGACTTATAATAAGATTATCGTTAAAATAAGATTTTATAGAAAAGATAAACAAATTAAAGTAAGATATATTATAATTAATTAGTTAAAACTTTGGCTTTGTTCCACATATTCTGAATGTAGGCGAGTTTCGTGCGCTGTTTGAATCGACATGATACGAATTCAATTCTTAACCCCTTAAAAATTACAGCACATCTGCATTAGTTACAGCTTATATTGCAAATGTTCACAAGCGTAGACTACACTTACAGACTGACAAACAGTCTATTCTAACTGTAAGTAAAATAAACTACAAAGAAATCGGTTAACAGAATAATGAAATACAAATGAGTAAAAAGTTGTAAAGTATTCCGGTGTCAACGACTTCGTATGCTCCGGAACTTTACTGCTATTTTATTGGCCTTATAAAATAATATCAATAATAATTTATACTCATCGATAGAACAATTAAAATATTGTGTCCTTTGTTTTATCAGTAGATAATATAACCGGTTTAAATCTACAAAGGATTTGGTATGTCGTTACATTAGGTTATTGACCCTAACGTAAATTTATATCCATGACCTTTGTAGAAAGTTAGAAAGTCACCTTTTTCCTTAAAAATAGAACTGAAAATGAATACGTTACAGCTATCAGGCCCACATCTCCATATACTGTAAGTTTTTCCGTACTATCAACTTAACCTAACTCAATACACAAATTTTGGACGGTAAAGTATTCCCTGTATTAAAAATGTACTGAAACCTAAAACTTTTACTTTAGTAACTTAGATAACTAAAAACTGGATTATTCACCGACATTCACTTTCTGACTTGGGTATCTTCAAAAAACTACTACTCCTACTCCTTCCTCAAAGGTCGCCAACACTCTTGAGCATCCTCTGATACTGTGTACCTCTGCAGGAGATGTGACTGTGCTGTGGCGATGATTACTTTACATCAGGAAACCCACCTTTTGAATAAAATAATCTATACATATAATAAAATTGTCACTGATCCAATTCGGTACATGAAAAATAATTTAAAAAAAACTTCAAAGGGGGTCTTTATAAGAAAGAGCAAGAGAACCCAAAACTAAGGTTTTCAGTTTGTCTCTTTGTCAGTATGTCTGTATGTTTACGCACGCTAATCTCAGAAACGGCATGACCAATTTGAATGCGGTTTTCAGGGATATATTACCATAGTCTTCACTTAACATTTAGTGTTTATTTCATCTAAATAGGTTAAGAAATAAAAAAGTTATGTCAATTTATGTCAATCACGTAATAGATACCATGCAAATCTTATTCCATACATGTGATAAATCTGTAGAGGAGTAGTAGTCTTTGTTCATTGAAAATATATAAAAAAAATACCAGGATGTGAAGTGATGACTAACAGAATCCATTTTCAGCATTTTGAAAATCTTTGTCTGATTATCTGCTTGTCTTTTAGTTGTGCACACATCACGAAAAAAAAATATTTTCAAAAATTCGTACAAAAGGACCTTATACATATAAGCAAGAGAACCCAAAATAATGTTTTTTCATATTGCCTGTTTGTCTGTATGTTTGTATGTTTGTGCACTCTAATCTCAGAAACGGATTAATCAATTGACATGCAGTTTTCGGGAATATATTGTCATGGGATTTACTTTACAATTTGTTTTATTTTTTTTTTTTGAACAATCGGTTAACAAATAAAGAAGTTAATATTCTCTTATTGTCGTACCATTGCTGCTTACCAGTTCGAAGGTTTATAGTTTTTACTTACATTGATAGGTAAGTACAGGGGGTATGTTTTATCAAAATCGAAATCTACGCGTACGAAGTCGCAGGCACAGCTAATAATAATAATAAGATAACACAATACAGGCGCTAAAACATTCACAGGTCAATTAATTATTATTGTTGATTTGTGTTATGCAATATGGTGTCAACACTAAAAATCTAGACTGTCCTAAATAAACTAAATAAACTAAACTTTAAATTAATTAATATTCTAAATCTAGATTGTAAATAAATATGAAATGAAAATCTTTTTAACAAAAGAAGAAGTTCAATCTGTGACATCCAGAGTTCCGTTTCTTTCGTGCTACGAACTTAGCTATGGTGAAAATATTAAATTTTATTACGAACTTAACTATGGTGAGAGTATTTATAAAATTAGCATCCTATAAGAAATCTTTTTGTTATGACGTATTCCTACAGTCTGCAATTAATTGCATTAGTATATTTCAAAAATCGTATCGGATAAAAAAATATTTAAAATAACACAATGAGACAAAAAATATATATAAGATAAGATATAATAAATTAGATTGAAGTGCTAGTAAAAAGCTGTGATGAAAAATTGTACACTTTCGTGTTTTGGCACATTACTGCATAAGACGGTCATTTGACATATTGTAAGCGAACCTCGCTAATAAATAGTGTAATATTGGGTAAACTGAAATCCTGTTTATTATTTTAAGTGGTCCGTCTCGACTGCTCGTAAAGTTGGAGCGTTGCTCGCTACACATCTATGGGGGGCCATAATGTCGGAATTTTTAATTTATTTACCCAATAACTTGACGATTACGAGAATATTTTTATGATCACTGTGTGATGAGTGTTTATCTAGTATTAGATTTGTGGTAGTAACATCTTTAAGAAGGTATAAAAATGTAAATGACTTTATTTGTCCTTTTATTTGCCTTTTTAATCTACCATAGAAACACATACTATAAACAGTGGAATTTCTTGTCGGCTTTCTATATTTACTTGCATTAGCCTATCTAATGTTTTTTTTTTTTATTTCAAGTGAAGTTAGTGGTATTTATAAATTGTGATATAAAAAAAATGTAAAAATCTGAGAAAGATTTAATTATAAATAAATTTAAAGTAATTAAATCTAATTTCTGAGTGTTTTATTAATCGCATATGTAGGACTTCTGCTGACGTTTTTTATATTAATTTCTTTAACAGACTTTTTTAATTTCGTCAATCTTATTTAAAAATATTGCACTTAAAAAACTTAAGAAAAAAACAAGGTCCAACAACTAATCACAACTTTGCTTAAATACTTATATACCTACGGATGAAAAACTTACTGAAGTACTATAAAAAGGTTCCGTATCTGCGTACCATGGATTAAAATAATCACAAAGTATCGGTTATTTTAAATAACAATTTAGATTAAACCTAATCGTTTCTGCAGACAGATAATTAAGGTGCTGAGGAAACTCCTTTCAGCTTGTGTTTACATTAGTTTGTATACTGTCTGGTGCTTTAACTTTGATAAGTGTCTCCTAAACTGAATTCCATGTCTGTTTTGTTGAGTGGGTTAGCTGTTTTGGTTCTGCAAATTAGAAGACACTGAACTGGTGAAATTTTGCTAAATTTTGATTTTACAATCGCAAGAGATCAAAATGAAAAATAAACATTGTAGAAATTGTTTGTACAATTCTTCAATCTATAAATTCTTGTTAACCACGGCCGCTGCGGAGGTGTCATATTAAATGTCAGTGTGGGTGTCATTATTAAATATCACAAACACAACGGTGTACTCTTAGCACCTAATAATTTCTTGGTGTGTGTTAATAAGTTATATACAAAAACACAGACAATAAAATTAAATTGACACACTACATAAAACTAACACTAAATGTAACTGATAGAATTATGACAGATAGATAACAGCTTCATTTTATTCAATGCCAATGTGGTCCCTATGTGGACCACATCGGGTCCACATAGGGACCACATTGGCCACATAGGGACCCTATGTGGACCACATCGGGAGTGATCCTTAATCCTGATTTTGTAAAGACATGAATGTCCGAGAAGTCATTTGTGAAATTGTTGGGATAATTATCATTTAATACCAACCTCTACCTACTGTTTGAGATTGGGTAAAATAACTTGTTTGAGATTATAGGACATAGCAAAAGAGATCGGTTTCATGATAGCAATGGCCTCTCCGGTTAACACTGAAAATTCAGGAGGACATTTAAATTAAAGTATTATGCCTAATTTAGGTTGCTCGAATACAATCAGTATAATTGAGAGTGAGAGTAGGAGTATATACCAAAATCTATGATTATGATAGGATCAGAGAGAGACATGTAAAATCGTTTTAAGATTTTTGATGAATTAATTAAAGTGAGATGTGTTAGGTAAACAAATTTATGATAGTTTTCTTTAGTGTAAAATGTAAAAGAAGCGGGTTGATCTGATAAAAATCAAAGTGACGGACAGAAGTCTGAGATAACAGCTGGACCATATTATCGAAAAAATGTTAAAGGTACTGCAGGCGGATGTTCAGTCAAGGATCATTATTGAAGCTCCATGTCAGATTACATATCTTCTGAACTCTAAATGTCCCTTAAAAAAATGTACGTTTTTTTTTCTCCACGAATAGGTATCAATAATTGATCCATGATTTTTCATACTTTAACGATTTATTCCAATTGAAATTTTGTTGTCTATAAATTTGTAATTTTTCATTGAAAGGGTTCAGAGGATGAAGAAGATATAGTGCAGCGAGATAAATAGGAAGAAGAAAAGTCGTTATAATTTCCTGCTCACAGCTTTTATTACGATTAATTGAATAATGTTTAACACGTTTAATATATTTTTATTTACATTTTACAACCCTTTTATAATGTTGACCTCATCCGGGGGTGAATGAACGAGCACAAGTAGGTACACCACTATCAAATTATTTATATTCCAAGATCCAGAGCAGAAGTTGTGTAGGCGTTTATTTTATTATTATAAAACAATTTTTTTTCGACATAAATTATTATATTTTTTAAATTTTCTATAAGAATACTTTTATTTTTAAAGAAGAATTAGAACACATAATATATTTATAAATTGTTATATAAAAAGATTTGACGTTTATTAAGTATAGTTACCTAACTATACTTAATAAACGTCAAAAAATTGTTAGTAGGTAGGTATAAAAATTAAACACGTTTTTATTAACCCTATACACAAAGCTGATTTTAATTAATTATAAGACTTATTAAATTAAACTTCAACTAAAAAATGAGTGTTGAGAAAGAATCTGAATGATAAAGAAAACTCTGCTTATAGTATTTTAAATATATCAGTAAAATAAGTAAAACCAAAACAGTTGATAGCAATAAATGGATGTTTTCGAAGGTATTTCTTTTCAATGTTTAAACTCTGGCCACCCCATACAGTGTTCCACTCATCCCTCATCCCTCATCCCTCGACACTTCCTCACATGGCATTCCAATTTCCGATAATATATCTTCCTATAAATGGTAATCTGTTGTTGAACCTCGTTTCTTGTAATGGCTAGTTTTTTTACCGAATGGAAATAATCTTGATGAGGTAAATGATTTCTATTTATATAGATTATTGTCATCCCGGAAGCATAACATAACGAAAACATAAGACGAGAGGTATTTTGAGAATTGTGACTAGGATTACAGTGTGCTGATTACTTAGACTATTGCTTGAGAGTATAACATTTTTTTTATTATATGTTTTATAATTTATCAAAAAAAAATCTTAGTTTTAGATGAAATAAAATAATATTTACAAACTACCACTAGCAGATGGGAAAATCAAACTGAAACAATCCTAAACGTACTAATAGTAATATATATTTTTTAAATAAGTACCTAAGCACAGTCTACAAGTTAATAATATATCTATATATAGGTATATATATCTTAGGGTTCCTCTATAGAAATTCATCAAACGCCAAATAGCTTTGAACTTCTATATCTATACGTCGTCCCTCGGGATAACATAAAATAAAAAATAAACATCGGGATGGGTCGGATGAGGATACGGTTTAATTTTGCGAGCAACTAATAAAATTTCAAATATATTAACGATGCGATCCCAAAAATATAGGTCAAGGGTCTGCGATGGCCAACTTATTTCAGTTTTGCATACGTTTAGAAGAGTTAGGAAATTATCTATTGTTTTATATCAGTATGTTAATCAGTCCGTTTATAATTGTGTGGTTTTTGGTTCATTTGATTAATGGTCTAACTAATTAGAGTTCTATTCACTATATTTAATATAATATTTCCTGGAAGTCCGTGTGTCGCTTTCCATTTTTACAAAATCCCTTTGTTAATAATAAGAGACATCTGTTTAGATTTATTAAGTTTTTTATATGGTCATAAATTTAAATTATACATAATTCCTTTCGCTTTAACATTATAATTATATAAAAAGTAAATTAAATTATTTATTTAGCCACATAATATTAGTATTATATATTTGTATTTAATTTAAATTTAAAGTATTTTTAAAAACAATTTAATAACAAAAAATAACGTGATCACGTTAAAAAGTTCAAAATTATGTTACGTTGTCTTGGGATTTGTTTTTAATTATAATACAATTTATATGGACAGAGCTGTACATACATCTTTATTGTTACTCTTAAATTACATTTTACTAGCTTTGCCCACTGCTATTTTATTTATATCTCTCTTTTAAAAACAGAGTACCTACTTAATAACTATTCTAACCATATATCACACTTATAGATTTTCATTTAACATAATCGAAATATGACCATGTAAACTTGAGGAATTCTGAGGTATCTAAGCATACATACAGACATAGGGACAGAAAGAGACTTTGCTTTATACTATGTAATGATGATATTACTTGTTTGTTTCTTATTTATTTCACCAATATCTAAGAAATACATTTTTAACGGAAGTAACACAATTACGCTACGCATTTAAAGAAAGTCTTAGCACGGATCAACATAACGTGTAAATCGTTAGTACCTTAACCGTTTGAATGTCAAGCACCAGCTACTGAACTCTGAAGCATCCTAAATTCACACATTTCGTCAATCATCCCACAGATCCTACTAGGCTACCAAAGTGGCGCCAGGTAAATATGTGACATTTGCTCAGAAGTCAGATCTGCCATCTTGTAACGATTTACCATTATTTATAGCAATTCATTCATTCATATGATGCTTGATAATAAAATAGTTCGTTGAAAAAAATAACAGATGGTGTTATATAATGCTCGCTTATTAAAAATAAAATAGTGTATAATGTGAACGATAACGAAGTGTATATGTTGAAAAAACAACTAAGAAAATTATCTATTTAATAATTGCTTTAAGATTTTACTAGTAGTACATTTAAATAATCTTGAAGGTATTTGCCAAATAAGTAACTTAGAATAAATATAATTTTGTAAGAGTATATAGAATTGTGACTTATTTAGATTTGAACGATATTATAATTAACTTATAAGTTGTAACTTAAAATAACACATGAAAATAGCGCTGTCCAAACTTTTCTTAGATACCTAATACTTTAAAATGAGCTAAACCTTGGTCTCATCATTTAAGTTTAATAATATATTAGGTATATGATGACTTTATAACGCCAATCAGAAACAGCAGATACCTATCTATATTTTTTACTTTATAGGCACGTCCATGACAGTCAGCCGCTCCGCTTCTAACTATTATTCTTGGCTTCCTTGGCTACCTGAAAAAATAAAACATTATAATTTATTATATGTTATTTGAAAACTTAAAAGGCTGGATTCTAGTTTTGTCGATATTTAGTATATGTTGATAAGAAAACATTTCTACAACCATAAACTATTTTCAAAAGTCGTAAGAGGAAAAAGGGTTGCACTGCGGCGTCTAGATTAAAAATGTTTTATGGCTAAAAATAATTTCAATTTTAAGGTTCTTTACTCAAAGGTTAATAATGGAACGCTCATTTCACTATTACGCTGTCTGTATATGTCTGACTATGTCCTTCGGTCCCTGTCTCTGTTACCAGGCTGTATCTCATGAACCGTGATAGCTAGACGGTTGAAATTTTCCACAGATGATAATCACCTTGCCTCTATAACCACAAACACTGGAAACAAAGTAAGATAAACATTTAAGCCTTCTTGCGTAAGTCCGACTCGCATTTATTTCTAAAAGTTTTTAATCTTTAAGAAACACTTTATCTAGAAAAAGAAACCACTATAATTTTTCGTTTTAAACAAGGTTGATTTAAATATCTAATACATTTTCATATAACATCGGTTCTAGGTGTTAAATAAAAAAGGTATAATTTTATACAAACCGACGTTTTATGTCCATAGATTCTTATGTCCATGTAATAATCACAAGTCTACTGCAAATGTCAACTTTGACAGTTACGGTCCGACCTCCATTCATCCTTCTCGTACACTTCACGATTGTATCATCATATTCTCTACAATTTCGAGGATATTCCGTTATAAAGGCTTTTAATTAGCCTGTTCGGGTGTTCAAAATAGTTCATAAGTGTAATATTACGACTTTTAGTAAAAATGGCGTTAAAAGTGTCTTCACTTCTACATGGACTCCTGCCGCAGTTCTCCCGGCGATCCATCTCAACATCAAAAGCTTTATCCTCCAATACAATGCCAGTTCGGGATGCCTTGAAACAGGCAATTGATGAGGAAATGGAAAGAGACGAATCAGTGTTTATTTTAGGTGAAGAAGTGGCACAATACGATGGTGCATACAAAGTGTCCAGGTGCGATAAAATTGCTTCATATATTTATTTTTTCCTGTTAAATGTCATTTGGTCTTTTACATACATCATGTTTTTCAAAGAGGTTACTCATGTTACAATATTGAATGTGCTCCATAGTATGTGTTATATAACCAAAAAATTATTCCTATAGGAATTTCATGTCAGATATTTTCTTAACTTACATAATGTCTTCAACAGATATTCAAACAAAAAAAAAAATAATTTTATCTTATCACTGTTGAGATGTTGTTTACTTACCAGGTATAATTATCTTTAATATCAGTTCTTCAGAAATCAGTATCAATTTAATTTATTTATCCTAACACTCAATTAAATTGTATGCTATATTAATAAACTTAATACTTTTAATAAATCTTCTTTTTAAACATATAAGGGAAATGACAAAAGGTATTAAACACTTAAATATTTCAGAGGACTATGGAAGAAATATGGGGACAAGCGAGTAGTTGACACCCCCATCACAGAGATTGGTTTTGCAGGTCTAGCTGTGGGTGCGGCTTTCGCAGGACTCCGGCCCATCTGTGAATTCATGACATTTAACTTTTCTATGCAGGCTATTGATCATGTGAGTATTCTGTAAATAAAGAAAAGACCTAATAAATATATGTAAAGTAAAATTTTACAAAAATAATAAAATTATGTATATTTATATTAATGTTTTCTATCTAACTGTTGACATAGTTATGACACCTTACATCGCAATATTCCACTGAAAAATACTCAATAGGTCACTAGCCTGAAATAACATACCAAAAAATCTATCTGCCATATAAAATATATATATATATATATTTTATCATTAAAACCATGATGTTATATTTTTAACATTTTTGCCTATGGTGTTAATGTTTTTCTCCAGCTCCCATACTTATTAAGTATTTACATGTGACCAGTGAATGAACAGTGTCACAATATCTTGTTCAGTTTTGTGCTGTATATCAAAATATTACAAAATGCAGAGATTAAAAAGTTTCATTAGCAATTCTTTTGCTACTTTCTTTGAACTTGAACTGTTGATATAATTTTCAAATGAACAATACTCAATCACATAAACTATTGTGAAAATGTTTCCCTTTCATTGTCACACAAGAAAGGTTTATCAATATCATTCACGGAATGAATTACTATTTGGAAATAATACAGAGCAGACAATACAGACTTTTGGACCATTCAGTTATGTCTTTCAAATTAACCAAACCCTCAAATAAGTATAGGAAAGCGGTGGTGGTCATAATAGGTTTATTTATAATATCTTCTAGTTTCAAACTAGATAGACTTTGTACTTTAGCTAAATTTGATAGAAGAGATTCGTTCTTCTCGTATAATTAATGTAAGGATGTTTACCTCAAACAATACAAAAAAATATGAAAATGAAATCCTCAATTCATCTTTCCTAGGTGATAAACTCCGCGGCGAAGACTTACTACATGTCAGCGGGCGCGCTGTCCGTGCCCATAGTGTTCCGTGGACCAAACGGCGCGGCCGCCGGCGTCGCGGCGCAGCACTCCCAGTGCTTCGGCGCCTGGTACGGACACTGCCCCGGACTGAAGGTGCTCATGCCGTACTCCGCGGAGGATGCCAAGGGTGAGTCGCGCTGATGTTTTGAACGATACGACTACCATCGGCATCGACTAGAATATATGTAAAATATTTCTTGGATTCAGCGCTCGAGTCTTTTCCTTGGAACTTTTTTCAATATTTTACTCTGTTTTTTTTTTAATCTGTTTTAGTTCCAAGATTTGTGTGTCCAGGTCTTTTTTGTACCCTTCTGATAAGCGTTCGAATATGGTAGCTGCGTTTGTTTATTTTTATATTTTTAATATTTTCAGGTCTCCTAAAAGCCGCGATCCGGGACCCCGACCCGGTAGTGTTCCTCGAGGACGAAATGTTGTACGGCGTCTCCTTCCCCATGTCCGACGAGGCGATGACTCCCGACTTCGTACTTCCCATTGGTGAGTTGCCCGACAGTTCAGTTTGAATATCGTTTGAATCGTATTGTGACAACAGTATCTCATATTATGTTTGCGAGATATTCCTACAAACTATTTAAACCATCTTAATTATTTCTTCCAGGTAAAGCCAAAATCGAAAGGACCGGGGATCACATAACAGTAGTGACGGCAGGTCGCGCCACTGAGTCCGCTCTGCGTGCCGCAGAGGAACTCGCAGGACGAGGTATGTCTACTGATAGAAAAAACAATTTACGAATTGATTACCTATTGTTGACTATTCGTTGCACGTATTCGGTCTGGCTCGCCCGTATTATAAACCTCTGTTTCAAGCACAGCGGTAAACGAGATTACCATTATAAGTATCGCTACTATAAACAAGAACTCAATCAATAGAGAATCCATTAATGTGGTACTTACTAAGGTCTCTGTACCATATCAGAGGCCAAATAACTTCAGTACCGCTGCGAACACGGACCGGCAAAGTCTTATGTCAAGGACACAGTGGATACAGTATCTCTTAACACTCGCTTTTGTATAAAGTTAAGAAATAACTAGCGTTATAGAATTTAGTGTCAAGAGTCTAGAGATGTAGTGGATAGTAGTTTGGCCGGGTACCGGATACGTTATTTTTCGGCCTGCTTTAAAGCCGGAGGAGGCTCAATGTTCAAGCTGAAGTGTCAAACATATTGGCTACATGACACACTCGTCAATTTGTTGCACAGTGGTGTCTAATGGAGAAGTGCATAAATATTTAAAACACATTTGAAGAAATAACGAAAATTAACAGTTCTGGCTTCTCCTGCATGTCCTCCTTTGTCTATATAGAGACTATTCCTAATTTTTCTTTTTTTAAAGAGTATTTAGATAAAAATGAGCACAAAGAAAACCAGGCTAAGCTCGTATGAAAGGTTCTTTGAAAGCTATATTGAAATGTCGTTTTAAGTCTTGGGAAGATAATCCAAATTTCAAACTACCTAACTGCTACGATCTAAAAAGACCCTAGGTTCCGGTCAGACTATTAAAGAGTTCTTAAAACTGAAAGAAAATCATGATAGAGTATATAAAAAACTCTTACGACAAGTCTCCTTCTGAAAGTTCAGTTCAAGATCACTTCTGTTTCAGTTTAGTTTACTTCTATCTTTAACACCTATTAAACGAATTAAAGAAGAGGCAATTGAATCCAACTTCACACGTGAAGCTCACGACACTTTTTCTGACTTTGATGAATGAAGAGGCAAAGGATAATAGTAGTGATCGCAACGATCATGGAACACAAAATCCAATATCTAATAAGGTTGGCTTTTTCTTCGATTTTTCGAATTTATACCATCATGGTGTGATAAAACAGTTGGTGACCAAACGAAATTTTAAATAGTACCCGCAGTCGCAATGTTTGCTAAAATTTATCTTTCACTACCCGCGTTTACAACGGGTAGCTATTTTTAGATCCTGGTCTGGTACAAGCGGAGTCGCCTCTTATCAACAAGTGGGAAAAATTTATATTCATTCAGTATAATTTGCCATTTGCAAATTTTTAGTACTAAACTAATTATTAAATCCACCATTTTTGACGTTCAATGTCTATAACCTTTTGTGGTATGATTTGCCTTAAGTAAAATAATGAGTTTTTTTTTATTTTATTATCTAGATTACGATTGGAAAGAAAAAAAGTCAAAACTATTTATGTAATATTAGAAAATAAAAAATGATAATAATATTTTATTTGTATGTCTTGGCACGCAACACGTTTGTGAAACGAAAAACTTGCCTACTTTAATATGTATAATAATATTTAGAATTCGTTTCCAAAATTAATAACTTTGTGGTATCAACATCCGACCCGAGTCGGTTCATGCGAGACTTAGTTTACTAAGTTACAAAGTCTGTTTATCACTGAAGATTCTCCAAAATTTACAACCAAGGTACCAGAGATAATAAAATTGATTCATATTTTAAGATGCAATAATAAACATAATTGCGGTCGTAAAGTTTGTTCATCTGCAACAGTACATCTTCATGCCTTTACCAAATTCAATGAACTATTAACTTATCTGTTTACTAAACACCCAACAGGTATAGAATGCGAGATAATAAATCTACGCTCAATCCGACCGCTGGACTTCGACACCATCGCGAGGTCCATCGCCAAGACGCACCACCTCGTCACCATGGAGCACGGCTGGCCGCAGTCAGGTCAGTTACTCATCATATAGAAATCGGCAGTTGTAATTTAATGCGCCTGCCTGCTACTTCCCATTCATTTCTCAAGGGAGGGTCACTAATTACCATCAATCTTACCGTTTGTCCGTGTTCACATTCACGTAGATAGATAAATTCTTTTTGGTGAGATAGTAGTTTGCGGTACTGTATCTTTTCTTCTGATACAGCGATAATATCTACAACTAAATTAATCTGTCATCCAACCAATCCAAATACCAATGTATATTTGTTCGAGCTCATTTTAGAAGAAGAATGATTTAAATCTTGTCCGTTTTTTACCGTCTCGACACTCGAGAAGACCTCAATCACAAACCTGTAGTAGGTCCATTAAATTCAGCTTCGAGAATAGCCCTTAGGAACAGTGTCTGCAAATAACTCGGAGAAATTAAAATACTTAGAGAGTTTTAGAACTAAACAATGAACAAAGATCAATTGATTGAATTGAAGAATAATATTCTAAATGGTTAAGAAAACAAAACAATTTTCGTGAGAAAGTTGTCCTTTATACAAAAAACAATCTACTTTTCATTTAGCCCAGTCATTTCGTAGTTTTACCTGGAAAGTTTTCCGGGAGTTTTGAAATTTTTTGTTATTTTATAGATTTCGGTATGCTCTTTTTGAATTTCAATTTTGCCACCTCGTATCTCAGGTATCTAACCCCCTCTTTTTCGACCAAATGGTTGGACTAATTGATGAACGGAGATTTCAACGTTCTAAATTACTTTTTATTATTTTCAGTGTTTTATTTTTGTTACTCTCGTGACTTCGTTATCTTGAAATACTATCGTACACCTATTCTATTGTAGATGGATAGTGACTCCAAAAAATGATTATTGCGGTATGAATTAATCAATTATGGTGGGAGTTGAAATTATACACTAAACTGTAGCAAATAGTTCTAATAGACCGTTTCTTCGGATTATCAATGTTTCTGTTTGTATTACTTTATAAAGGTAACGCAAGTTTCTTTACAACAAAAAGAAACGTGCCTTATCTTTCTGAACTAATAAACGTGAGAAACTATTAGGGTAACAATTGAAGACGACATGGGTAGGTTTACTTGCGGGGCCCGGCTCGAAGCGGACCTCCGAACACATTTTTTTTTACATCGTAATAGTTCTCACCGATTAGGATCACCAGCCACCCACCACAGATCTGAGGAAGGCAGGCGTAGACTCGGCGGAATCGTATCTTATCTATTTTATACCTAATATACATCTCATAACTAAAACCACACTCCGCCCACACCTGCAGGAGTGGGTGCGGAAATCTGCGCTCGTGTGATGGAGTCACCGTCGTTCTTTGAGCTGGACGCGCCGGCGTGGCGCGTGTGCGGCGCAGACGTGCCCATGCCGTACGCACGCAGTCTGGAGGCGCGGGCGCTGCCGACACACCAAGACCTCGTGGCCGCCGTCAACGCCGTACTTGCCAACAGGTAATTGCGGTGTAACTGATTTTTTTAAATTACTTTTTTACAACTTTTATTAGATAAAAGTGCTTATACCGTGCTATATTGTAATTTTTAGCCTGATGTATGTTAACTTATTGGGCAGTCCATAATATGTTACACCCCGTACGATATAATAAACGTCCTGATGCTTTTATAACTACAATAGTTCGGCTAGATTCCGTTTCCAATATTCCAATAGATATTGTTATCGGTGTTCGGTTACAATTTATCTAGCTGTCTTTCTAAACAGTCTCACAATAAATCAGTTGTGTGTTCTTGTCTCTAGTATCCTATCGGTTGAGACCTAAACTGTCAATGCGAATTTCGCAATCTCTCCAATGTTCCTAAACGGAGATATTACGACTGCAAATGAAAATAAATTTACTAGAAGCTGTATTTATTGAACAGATAGTATCTTTTTAAATTGGGACGCTTGGAATGTCATTTGCGGAGAAATAGCGAAAGTAGTAGATGACCTTCCAATAAAAAGATAGCTAATCAGGACAGCTTGTCTACTGACAGTTAATAGTTATAGCTAATATTGAGACAGAAAAATAAGTATAGATATTAGATAGACCTTATTAATACTGCAAATAGTAGGTAAACTGAATATTGGGAAGGGGGGACATAAGTCAAGATAAGTAAGTCATTGTTGCCGACAGATGGCGTTGTTATAATGTGGTGTCAATATTACTCGACTTGAATTTTGATAAATTATTAACTACCATAAATAAATTATTGTGTTTTTTTTTTTTCAATATAAAAATAAATAATTAATAATAACATTCTTCTTACAGAATCAGTGAGTCAGCGAGTCAGTGACGAGGACAATTTAGCAAACATCAGAAGAGATTGTAAATATTTATTATTATATCTATTTATATAAAAAATAATATTATTGCTTCGATTCTCATAATGAACGTTGAATTTATAAATTATGATTAACGTTATAAATAAATCCTTAGTTATTTATATTTTAGTTTTTTTATTTCTAACATTACCCAGACATGTTCAAAGCAACAATAGAACGAAAAGAAAAAGCACATAGAATTATTTAAATATATTTTTTTAAACCTTTTAAAATAAGACACACTAATTATAACAAAGAAAAAATATTTATTGGAACATTTAATTGGGCAATACTTATACAAAAATGGAAACAGTATGGATTGTAATAAATTTAATGGAATGACATTTGTTTAATAACTATATATAATATGTGTGTAGGTAAGAATGGTAAGATATACTCGGAAAAAATGATGAATACATGAGAGTTGTAAAGATGCTTTGTTTTTGACATGCTAATCTGGAATTACCAATGGGATTTCAAAACATAGCTTTTTGCATTTTCAAAAGAACAGAAGGTTTATGATATTCAATTTCACAAGTCACACTTACCACAGGTGTTCTGAGCCTTTTTTTAATATAAAAATTCTGAAAAAGAAAATGTGTGTTAAAACTAGTTCGCATAGAGTCTGTTGTCAAGGTATACCTAAAAATGATTCTTTCGTTATTTCGATTTATCTCATAATGAAATAAGAAATTCAGAACCAAATTATATTTTTCTTACTTATTTATATATAATTATTTATATTTCTATTAAATCGATAACCGTTAAAAAAACTAGCCGATTAATAATACTTACAATGATTTATTTCTACTGAAAGTAGGTATACAAAATAGATATTATTCAATAGCAAATACAATCTGTAAATTTACCTTAAAATTAGGAATTCGGTAACAGAAACAGCACTTATCAAATAGAAATGAGGTAAGTTGTTGTTAATTTAGTTAAAGTAACTTTTTCCCTCATTTAGGTATATTGCTATATATCAAAACATATTGGAGTTAATATGTTTTGATATTGTGCCCTAAAGCTTACTGTACGAGTTCTAAAGTTACTTAAAAAATCCAGGTGTTTATTTTTTTCATAAATACTGTACAGTTTAAAGATACGAGGAAATGTCAAAGTTTATGTCTTTAATTTTTTTTTACAATTTAACATTTAGATTGAAGACTGATCTTAAACAAAATTTTTGACTTATAGAACTGTTTGGTCTTTCACAACAGTCAGAGCTTCATCACGCTGGAACCCGCTTTAAAAAAACCTTACTTTTTCGCTCATATTTAACTACAGACGATACTAATGATTGTAGTAAAGTAGTTTTATTTGTAGTATTATGTAATATAAATGGTATTAGGCTTATAACATTTATTTAATACTCTATACAGTATTGATGGTCATACTCAAAACCATATTGATATTGAAATTTTTGCACACGCACACATTAAACAATCGATTTCATTTATAACTGATAAAAGTTACACAATCACTTAAATTTAGCTACAATCAATTCCTATATCCTTTGCAGTTTTCCTGAAATAAGTGTGGTTTGATGATTTTCTGATTTATTGATTGAAATCTCTTTGTTAATAGATAGTTAAAGATATTTCTTGGATAATATAGATTTAAGATGTATGTTTTTTCACTACAATAAACTACCAACAATTTAAAGTGTATTCCAAATGTTTTTAACGCATTATTATTTATATTTCTGGTTGAGAACAGTATTCATTAAATTTTCTGTGTGAATAAAAATTAATTATTAGTACTACAAAAAATGAACTTTACTACGATCATTAGTATCGTTTGTACTTAAATATGAGTGAAAAAAGTAAAGTTTTATCTAAAGCGGGTTCCAGTGTGATGGAGTTAACAGTTAGGTACCTACCCTAAAATATGGTGCCAAATCTTAAAACTACCAGGCCAGGATATGCGACTACAATTTATTTATTTTATTTACTTAAATTATATATTTATAGCTAACGCACAGGCTACGTTTAGTTTTTTTACCGATGTTTTCGGATTGTGGCGTCCACGTTAATTGGGTGTGTATCAAAATTGTATCTAGAAATTTGGCAATATTTACTTCATACGTTTTTTGATCTTTGTAGTTAATATGTACCTATTGAAGATGCTAGGGCAGCTATGGAGGAGTCACGTCTGACAATCCTTGTCTTAATTGATTTCTCCAATGCCTTCAACTCTCTCGATCATGACAATCTTTTTTGCCATTTTTGTCAATTGGGTATTTCTCCAAAAGAACGAGACTGGTTCTCTTCTTATCTTCGGGGTCGTCGTAATTCTATTCGCATTGATGACAATACGTCTGATTGGTTTGACATGCCGGTGTTCCCCAAGGCGGCATACTTTCCCCATTATTGTTTTCGATTTTCATAAACCTCATCACCTGTAATCTAAATTGTTCTTACTTTTTGGTCTTCGCAAATACAACCACATCTCCAACTATCGTTCAAAACTTAAATGGCTTTCTGTTAAACATCGCTGAAGTTTAAGAATTTTGTGCACTCTTTTTTCCCTTCTAAATTATTCATGTTCTCGTAATTAATTAAAATCTCGTTTTCATTATCTCTATGATACTCATAGTCGTCAACTTCACTCCACTGAAAAGTTAACACTTCGAATGCCTCTTTGTCGCACTGACTTCAAATTCATTACTCATTTACTATACAAGCTATTAAACTCTGGAATGCATTACCTACCGACATTAGAAAGGCTCCTACCAGAAATATTTTCAAATGCCTTGACAAAAACCATTTGATATCTTTGCTACTTGTTTGTAAAATTTCTTATTTAATATTATGTTTTATCCTATTATTCCTTAGAAAATTTTGTTATTAGATTAGTAGTATTTTTTTTCTTTTTTCTATTATATTTTGGGTTTGTTTTGCACCTTGATGTATTTACTGTTTATTTGAGGGCTTGCTGAAAGAGAATGCTTGTGACATTATGCTTCACTTTGCAGTATGTGAGCATTTTTTTTTTAATAAATAAATAAATAAATAATTGTTTTAAAAGCACTATTTGTCTCGATTTCGTAGGTGTTCTTGTCATTAAAAAAAATAATAAAATTTAACTAACTTTTAGTAAGTAGTAGTATACGTACCAAACTTGCTTACTAAACGTGCCCAATTCTGAACAAAAGAGACCTTTTAATAAAATAACTACAGCTCAAACATTGGTATTTTATGGAACAAACACTTTTTAACCTTCGGAGTCCATTAAAGGCAAAGAACCTTAAGGTTAAACCCAGATATAGGTAAGCATCTGAATTTGCAAGCGCTTCTGCCTCCCTTAAGTAATAGCGATAAATACTCGTATAGTAATACGGTAATAGTTACAAATGTTTCTTTACCTACAACTGACCTACAACTTATTCGGGATACCCTCAAAGAGGGGTTTACGCCGGGGCGTCAAGATGAGTTTCGAAAGCGGTCTCGTAGAGTCCCACTAAGGCGATGAGGGCTACCGTTTGTATTTTAGTGGGTAGCCTTAAAAAATGGTATCGTTTTCTATGCTACCGTATTCCCACCTATCCCCCCTTCATTACCGGCGGATATCCGTAACGCAAACAAAAAGGACGGTAGTATCGCGGTCAAGTGACAAGTTAGTCTAGTATAGGTCTGGTAAACTTTATGGATACGCCCTATCGATTTAGAATATTTAGCAATTAGTAGTCTTCGTATTCAGGTAATGAGAGCAGATACGAACACAAATATAAATCTTAAAATAAAATTTAAAAAAATAAACTTAAAATAAATACCAAATCGTTTTTGCATGACCTACCAAACTTCCTACCCTACATCACTGGGATACAACAAATAAATATAACAAAAACCAAAAAATCGTCAGCCAACAATGGTGTAATACAATGGGGATTTGAAGTAAATACATTGTGCGGGAGACGTCCGCGCCGGGGGACGGTCGCTGACAGAATGATAGATCGCGGCTATTGTGTCATGGCGAGCAGCGAGTGTCGCGAGAAGCAAGATTTGGATTTCGTTGAAAACATTACTGTTCGAGTGCTTGGCTTTTGCGAATTAATATCAGTAAGTGGACATCACACATACTCTACTTTGAATAATTATTTTTGCATATTTTAATAAACAGCAGCCTACACTTATAAGTAGGTAGGTATATCCACCATTTTTGTAACTGGACAAAAAGATAATGCTCTCTACTAGGTACTGTAATACTATCGAGAGATGAGGTTTAGTTACAGTACTTTTATTTATATAGCAAGTATAGCATATAACATATGAACCTGTACTGATATAGCACATATAAGTATTTCTGGATTATAATAAAAAGAACCTTTTAAAATATAAGTGTTCCTAACTCGTTGAGAATACATACTTAAATTATCATAATTTCATAGCTGAGCCGCTTTCTCTGTACCTACACAATATATCCCCTTTCTACCCTCATCAGATAAATTCGCAAAAACGTATTTATTTAACAAATTCCCTCTTCCATTTTGATTATAAGCGTAGAAAGCACGTGCGTTATTTCGTTTTTCTCAAAATCTGTCTATCCGTGTCCTTCCACGGTGATGGATCACCAAGAGAATTACTGCGAACAGAAATTATATATTTTTATTTATAACCAAGTTTGACATTTTCGTTAGGCTTTGAATATACGTCAGCGTTGAAATTGAGATATTTTGTAATATCTATGTACGTGAATAGAATTTGACTCAATAGAAATAAATAACAATAAAGTTAATAAAAAAATTAGAATACCATGCTCCTATATTCCGTAAAACATTTCTTATTATTAATTAAAAACTTTATATGGGTTCCGTTATCATATTAAAATAAATAATAATCTGTCACCATAATCGCCCCTGCATCGGTAGCTAGCCGTGAAATGCGTTAACATGGTAACACTCGATTAAATTACCCCCCACTGTTTAAACTGACTTTAAACTCAATTGGGGATGTTAATACCCACAAGCCACACTTTATTAGGGTATAATGAAGGATTACTTAGCTTACTCAGCGATATATTGGTGTCGTAATATTATTAAAAGGTTTTAGGTAACAACCCGTAAAGAACATATGTGTACCCAACTAGGTATAGATATCCAGTTTCTTATTGAGATTTCAGATTGAGTAACAGTTATTTATTTATTATTTTTTATATTAAATGATGATGATAGAAGCCAGCTACATCCTTATAATAAATTTAAATATAAATCCTTCACCCAAGATGAATCTGTTAACAATATTTATATTTAAGGTTCACTTATTTCACAAATAGATTATAATATCATTATAGATAATAGATAATAATAATAGACCACTAAACTAGGTTATGGGTCAAAAAGCTCACATTGCAACATTAACTATACACCTAATTATTATTTTAACAATACCTTGCTGTGATCTGTGAAACATTGTAATAGCTTAACGAAGTCAAGACCTGCCCCATTGCACGTACAGCAAATTGAACTTTTAGACTGTATTAAGCAATAATGGGACAATAAAATTATATATATTTCATTTAGATTCTGGTTGTATTTATAAATTCGTAATATGGTTTTTTCTTGTCACATTAATGCATACCATAGCTCATTTAATCGTTTGATCATAGTAATTGCTGCCCTGTAAATTATTGTAAGCAACATCGTGAAGGTTAATCATTATCAATATAGATCATTTTAATGCTTAGATACTTTTTAGATGAATTGTAAAGTATATCTTTGAATTGCTTACAACATAATGTATCAAAAGCTCTTTATAGGTAACTATCGTTTTTGTTTTACAAAAGTGAGAAGTGTTGGATTGCCCGATTTTCAATGTTGACTCTAAGGCGAAGTCGGGGGTAATGTTATGTATATCAAATCGTCAATGATTACATTAATTTGGTAAGTATAGTCAGTTCGTTAACTACCACCAGCTCGGAATGCTGCTCTGCGGAGAAGAGCTGTCCAGAAACTCAACAGTTGCTCTTTTTATATAAAATTTCACAATGTTCGACTTAGGAAACTATACAAATGAGTCAATAACTCAAGTTCCACACAATTTGATTAACCAGAAACTCTTGAATGTTATCAAGTCCCTTCACCCAGTCCTACATACCACGAAGGTGTAATTAGGTATTGAAATTTAATAAATCTAGGGCGTGTTATAATAGTACTTAGGTAGAAATTAATTATTAAACATGCAGTTTAATCTAGGTTATATTTTTAGATATTCATGTTATAGAATAATTAATTAAATATTATAATAACTTGAAGTACTGTTCGGTGTTCTAGTATGATTTACTGAGAATTTATTGTTATCATATAGTTAGACAAATAACTTAAAGAATAGGACCAAGGTAAGGTTTTAAAAAAAATCACGATAATTTAATAAAAGATCTGTCTTAGGGTTTCATCCACACATATATAAAAAAGAAAACATTCTTCAGTAATATAGTTATTGTTCGTATATTCAATATAAACTTACAAATACAACGAATTGACTTAAAAAATATTTAAGCTTTCCCAAATCAATCCAAGTTTGAGCTTATTTATGCGCAAGTAAAGCCATGTGTACATACATATACGATTCCACACTTTCCCCGAGTTCCGTTTAGGCCTGCACTAATGGCATGTGACAGCAGCTGATGGATCGGAGTACCCCGTACTAGACTCCCCCACATCTCGAGGGGTGAGGTATTCTACGATATAGCTTTTAATGAAGCCATAGGTGATTTTGGCGCAATATATTTTTTTCTTGATAATGGTGTAAATATTTGATTACTGGGTTTAAAAACTGGTCTAAATCATGCAACGGACAACGAAAAAAAAGTGCCACAAAATATTTTTTTTATTAGAGTTTTTTTAGTCGTTACGTTATTACGTTATGAGCTAAAGTTTTCATCTGATTTATGGACATGTTATATCTAATAATATTTTTGTATTGAATTGAATAATAACTATATAAAAAATAAAATGTGCCGTAAAGATAATTTAATCTTCTTTTTGATTTCCAATTAGATTTAAGAATTGATATTTTTGTTATTTTTTAACCGGAAATAAATATTTAAATTTAATTTTTATAACTTGGTGCATTGTAATTCAAAATTATATTTAATATTTAATTTATAATAATAGTAGTTAAAATAATATTTTAGATATAGGTATGTATTACGTACAAGTCGCACTAAGAGCTTGCTAAAGTTATTTATGGTATGCAAAAAATACATACACATATTCTTAAATGGTTTTATGAGTCCTATTAATCTTATAATCATATAATTAAATGAGAGAACATTGATTAAGAAATATATATCTTGTTAAAAGTGAATATGTTTCGTGAACCAATAAAATTGCAAATCGTAAAATTAAGCAATCGAGTGCAGATCCATCCACTGATAGCTTTGACGTCTTACTTCAGATTATAAACAACTTTGTTATCCAAAGCATTGTCTTGTCAATGTGTGGATTTATTAAAAACAAAAGAAAATAGGTATATTAAGAAATTGTTGACCTCCACGCCCAACCTACGTAAATAGATAATAAGAATCACGTCTCACCGTGAACCAAGGTCACTCGTGACTTGATAATTACCGAAATTTGCTAATATTCATTACATACTCGAACTATGATACATTTTAATATCTGATATTGACTTCCTGATTCACCGAAGTGGTAATAACTTGACAGATCAAATCGGGAAATTGAGAAATGATAATTACAACGTCTAATATTATTAGTTGGCAAGTTTTCATAAACCAATGTACCTACCTATAATAGATTAGCACTTCCTGATAACTCTGATATTTAATTACATATCACTTTGTGTTATTTAATGATGTAGGTGTACCTACTTATATTATGTGAGTAAAATAATTTGGATAACATATAGGTCAATTCTAATACTGAAGGTATGTTTAGGTTTTTTAAAATGTGTAGGTAGGTACATATCAATCGGTCAGAAAATACCATAAAAATAAAGTTTACTTTTATGGTTCTTTATCAATCGGTATTATTATTATTATATTGTTATATCTAATATATTTGGCAAAGGTACCTACTGAGTCAACATTAATTTCCTTTACCTTGATATAATTAAATCTAAATCTAAGATTTATCCCAAAATGGACAGTAATTATAATCTTGTCTTATCCCACAGTATAATTAAAAAAATATATATCACAAGACTTATAATTCTTTGAACTATTTTGGATGCACGAGGTCAAACAAAAATGAACTGTATGTCGCGGGCACAATGATATTATTTGAAAAATATTAGTGCAACCTTAAATAATTAAAAAAACCGATGATTGATATTTATAACGGCCGTGATTTGTTCCGTTTGTTTTCATGAGCTGTCTGAATAACATATGATTGAAACTAACTGGTTCCTATTGTACTACCTGATCTATTGTAGACGAATGCCAGCACCTACCTACGTAGTAGGTACCTACTTCTGGGTATTAATTATTATACATAGAATAGGAGAGCCATAGGCAGACCTGTGAGTGCGAGTGTTTTTATAAAAAAAAAGAAAATTATCTACCATTAGGATCTCATACTTAGGCAAAAAAAAAGAGATACAAAAAAGTAGTAGTTGTTTTCTCTTTTTTACCGATGGACACATTTTAGGCTGGCTTCCCTGCACTATGGAGTTTTGACGTTATAAAAACTGACGGTTTACTATTTTTCATCCTAAATAACTAAAGATAAATATAATATTAAAAAGATTTTTTTAAATATGTCTATAGATTTTGATTTGACGATTTCAAAAACTATCATAGTTTGCGTAGAGGAAACGATACTTCCCATAGAATTATTACCTACATGATATTTCCAGAGTAAACATTATGTATGCATGTTGTTTTAACAATAAACAGAAACTAACTCCAACCCAATAGTTTTTAAGTGACGGGATAATATATATTTTTTATTTAAGTCATTAGATTCCTGATAAACGGCTGAAGACAAAAATATTAGTATTAAACATATTACATATTAACATAACTTCTTTCCCTACCTGAAATTAAAGGTAATTAATTATAAAGGTAAGTAAATATATACATCAGAAATTATTTGAAAGAATTACCTGGTTTATATATTTCTGTTTATAACCTTGTTAATAATTGTAAAACTTTTTGTATTTGTTACAAAAACATTACAAAATATCCTTTTTCGAATGTTATTTTTATTAAGACACATATTTATTTATTTTTTTTATTATGAAATATAGACTTTTAATTTAACTTTTCATAATATTATAAATACCTACAGGTATATTCATGTTTTGACTTTTATAAGTTACTCTGAATAACAAATTCATTATTCCCTTAAATTTAGAGATTTTAAGAAATTGCCAAATATTATTTAAATAAATGGTTAATTTAATTGAACTAATTCAGCCATACGAAGATATATAGTTTTTTGTTATAAATAATAATAAGAATGATTTTTTTCCAGTTTCGTCGCTAAAGGATAACAACTTAAGAAATTTTCAAACCTTATAAGATAAGTACTTTATTGTTACCTATTAAATAATTTTACAAGAATTCCATAATTTTAAATAACCTTTAAACAATGCTAATAAATCATCTCAATAAATTCATGCAACATGCATATATAAATTCTTCGTAAATATCTTTGATCGAGAGCAAATTGCTCTACCAGCTGCGGCAAATTACCGTCATCATGGCGAACAAACATTCACATAAATTACATTCAGATTAACATTATAAAATAATAATTAGTCACAACTGAATCTAGTCTACAATAGTTATTAAATAAATCATTAACATTCAAAAGTTTTTGGTTAATCAAAATGTGTGGAACTTGGGTTGTTGATATGATAATGTTATATTTTATAATGTATAGGTCAAACTTTGTAAAAACTAAAATAAGAGCAACTGTTGAGATTCTGGTCAGCTCTTCTCGATTCAAAAGTGTGTGTAAATGCCTACTTCAATATAGAATTTGAATAATTATTATAAAGTTATGAGTTGTATTTCAGTTTCTGACATATGTCATGGTGTGATTAAAAATAAATAAATAAAGAAGCGAAGGTAGAGAATGTTAAAGTATTAAATGTTCTGTTGGGCCTCTAGTGTGTAACCCGGATTTATTAAAAAAGAAACATCAATTACAAGACGCGGACGTAAGTTAGTGAGGTGTACAGCACTAGGCATAACACCGGCCACTCTCGAGTACACGCCGGAGGAGTTTAGTTGTGTCCAAATTTTAATTATTTAGTGTATTTTTTATCTGTGGTTGTGTATTTTTTCAAAATGATTTCTGTAGTAAGTTTTTTATACTTTATTTATATATAATTTTTTTCTTAATATTTTGAATAATTGATTTATTTATATTAAATTATAACATTAACATTATCAATACTTTTTGTAAAAAGAAAAAACATATTATATTGTTTCGGTTGGACCACTTTATAAATTATCTAAATATTAAACTGATAAAAAAAAAATTAATGAATTTTTTGAAGGAATAGATGGAGAAAAAAACCATAATAGAAAGATGTAAATTAATAAATTAATAAAGATCAAAACAATTAATTACTTATGTTATATATGAAAACAGGTTTTTTATGAATTGTTTTTTTATTCACGATTCGCTCTACTTTTTTTATTTCGTGAACAATAAACTAGTTTGGCAATATTTACAACAGTGTTAGTTTTCTTCCATCGTAAAAATTATCAGGAAACTTGTTTAGTGCGTTTTTTGCAGACCGTACATGCAATGCACGTAGATAGAAAATAATTGTTTTTATTTGCAATGTTTCCCTAGTTACCAATACCGACATAGCTTGTCAAATACGTAACAGAAGTGATTAGTATCATTAACAAAAGTTGGAATTCAAAAAAAATGGTTTAAAAATTGAAATAAAATCTTGGATTATCCAATTCCGGTGAACAGGATAATTGAAGATTTTTGTTTACAACCTAACTGATGCCAGTGACTTTGGCTGCGTGGAATATAAAAGATCTTTTGATAATCGACATAATAGATAAAACCTTGTACACATTTGGAACAATAACTTACACTGAATTTGAGAAATAGAGTATACCTAAGTATTTTGGTATAATAAATATATTAATATAATTTAAAAGAAATCCCTGGCGGTAGAACTAGTAGTGTAATGTATATTGTATTGTATAACATTACTAGTCAAATGTTTATATCATTTCTGCTCCACAGATGAGTGTGATCAAACAAAAACAAACAAACTCATCAACTCATAGTTTTATTATTAGATACTACTTTTGACATACTTAATACTTCTGAGAGTCACTCTACATACCCAATAGAGACCACGGAGCTAACCGCAAAACCTTAAACTAGAGTATTAAAATCATCTACCTTCAGAAAAGAAAGTGTATCTTGTTAAGACTTGTTGTTTATGTAATCAGATTGATTATATTTAAATATCACGTGAGGCATATTATCGGTATTGGATGACATTTTGTGTTCAATAAGGGTAGGTGCAAGATAGCGGCGGAGGCGAATCAAATAATCAGTACCTAGTGTCTAATAATAATATAGGGCAGGGATCGGCAACCTTTTTAAGAAGAGTTAAAAATTAAGAGAAACAATATTTCACAATTTCGAAAAGCGTCTTCAATAAGTTCAAAACGAATTTTTATTTTTATTTTAATATAATAAATAATATTTTAAAGTGTGAAAAAGAAAGCCGCATGTTGCCGACCCCTGGCATAGGCCGTGCCACGCCTTAGTAAATTTGTCATGCTTAAACCTTTTGAAGTTAGCACTCAGTAGGTAATTTATCTGTTATACATAGCAATAAAACAAGTTAACTTAGTTTTAGTAATAATCAGTTGCATATAAACCTTAAAAAAACCTATACCTAAGGTACACTAAGGATTCACTATTCTTTATTGCTTTTAAATAAAGATAAATCAATATTAAAAGTTACATTAATACATAACGCAACTTTTAATATTGATTTAAACCGTAACTCATATCCCAATAATAACAATTTAAAACCAATATTGAAAAGCTTATAATTGAATATAAATTTGTAAGATCAGCATCACGTACACACTCAAGTCATCGCTGCTTCACCAACATAAGACAGACAGGTAATATGACATTTAAAAGATCCCTGGACCAAATTGATTACTCAAGTGATTTATTATCTTCACGTCTCATAGAACATCGAGCTCTTATTTTGTAAACTAACCGGTCCGTGTTCTTCGGTAACCAGGCTAATTATTTAAATATTAAGGCTAGTTATCTAAAATATTTTTATCTTGTTACTCAGAAACTATAGGTATCCTATTCTAGATATATACCCAAAGGGACTACCTACCCTACCCTACCCTAACTGCGTTTGTCCCCTAAATAGATTATTAGGATTCTCCGATTATATTTAGGTGATTATTTTCCTTACACTTCAATGCTATTACAGTCTTCACTATATTTCACTACACTGAAAATAAATAAAACTAATCTTATTGATAAGGTCTTTTGAGTATTATTTTCAATATACATATTAATGTATATTGGCTATATATTAATATAGCCAAGACCCTAGTTCTTAAATGTTGCGTTATTTAAAAGTCACACAAAATTATGCAGAAAATCCTGCTAATGAAATATGACGATTACAAATTCCAAATTAAACATACGCTTAGACTAAGCCTACTTCCTACATACATAATCTTAAAGGTCACTGAGACGAATAGTAAAACGATTAGTTTAAAGTTGCAACACTTAGCTTAAAGTTTAAAAAAATATATATATGTATGAAAAAATATATGGTAATACTTTGGTTATTTTAATATAAATAAATAGGCTAAAGGTTTTGAATAAACCAGAAGTGATGTAAGTCAAGAGCATCGATACATGTTAATGAGATTATGATATTCAAATAGTTTTCTCTCCTTACGTAATATGGAAATTGTTGGTTTAATTAGATGATTTAGTATGTAGCGTGTGATTGGAACTCAGGCGTAATACTATTACCGATTATAAAAAAAAAAAAAAATATATCCTAGTTCCTTATACACTCTGTCTCTTTCCTCCCCTAAAATTAACTAAACTAACCCGTAGAAATATGAATTAAAATCTATTTTTTATTGTGCAAGAAATACAATGAACTTTATGATTGTTCTTATTCACAGGTACTCATTGTATCTCTTATCGCCAGTACGGGGGCTCTATCACAGAGATTTTCTCAGCCACGTTCTGCAGCCTCAGAATCACAGATCAGATTCGCAATCGAGAACAAATACGATGACACCGGTCCGGGAGCAATGACACGTGAAACCGCCTACAACACCTACAAAACCCTGGAGGAAGCTCTAGTCAGTTACTTAGACGACCCTGATACTAAGCTGCCAGAATATGAACGAGAAAAGGCCATAGCCGCTTTCCAGATGCCGGTGCCTGAACGTACTCCAATAAGACAGTACCCGAAAACCGTTGAAGAGTACACCGGCTACAAACCTGCGGTTAATCCGATGGAACCATACTACAATCCCAACCAACAATATAACCCCCCTATTTTGGACTTAAATAACTACGAATATAATAACATACAGAACAATTATCTAAATAAAGATAATGACAGGTTCAGATACCACAAAGTGCAAACTGTGAAAAGCAATCCTTTGAATTTGGCTCATTACACTAAAGATAATGAGGAAGCCTATAATCACTTCGATCCCAATCCTCAATACAGCTTCTCCTATGGAGTCCATGTAAGTATTTTTTTTTACTTCCACAAATAATTGTTTTGAAGAATTAGTTGTTATTTAGCTGAGGACCTATAGGTTTGAGATCACCTCGTTAGTCCGCCATTCTTCGAGATCATGAATTGGAACCCCGAATCGAAACCAGTCGGTTAAAATTCCGAATAATTTCCGTGAACATAGCCTGGTAAATATATATTTAATAATCATCACGGTTCACGAAAGTTTTATACAAAATAAAGACCTATAGGCATTTTTATTGGTCTCGTTTCAACGACTTATTTTACTATAAACAACTCTAAATAACATTTTCTAATATGTTCATTGTATTTGTACATGTCTGTTTTATACAGTGCTTTGTGATTTCACCACTTCTTGTTTATATCGTATTCTTGAACGTGACCAGCATTATCATATACAATCGCAAAATATTTATAAAACTGTCATATTCATCTTTGTTTAAACTCTCAATTGTTTCTTTCGGATAAACAACCAGTCATGATGTAATATTATAATGTGATCTGAATTAATCATTAATTTAGGTCATTAACATTAGGCATTCTATAATTAATTATATAATCCAAAAGAATTATTATTAAAAACATGACTTATATGACAATATCGCATTTGTACTTTTAAAACTAACAAACTGACAGACGACGCAAAATTTTAATTATAGTTTAAGTATGTTTTATCATATAAAAATTAAAGTGTTTGATTCAAATATTTTTTTTTACATATATATTTATGTTGATAAAAAGGTATCCATACCACATAAACAGCATATATATAATATAAACTGTATATAATATCGAAAACAAAATATAATACTTAAAAGAATTATTTTAAAAATAAATAAAAGTAAAAATTAATAAAAAATTAAGACAACATGTTATAAATCGGTGCCAAAAAAACACTAAAAAAAACATACAATAAATATACATTACGCAATTAAACTTATAAAAATATTATATAAAACAAGCCGCAAGAATGTTGTATTTTGTTTGTTTTCTTTTTGTAAAACGACATAATCGAATTAAGCCTATTATTTTGTTCTGAAAAACAGTTGACCTCGAAGGAGCAAGTAAAAGGTTCCGGGTACCAATCCCAGTCATTAAATAATCTTAAATAATATGCAAATAATAAATCACCCTGAGGTTTATGACACATTTCAAAGCCATCCAAGTGATTAGATTAAACGGTTAGTAGATCATAATAAATCACATTTTAAATATATAATTATTTTAAATCAATTATGAATTTGACAGCAAATGTCAAGATGTAACTAAGACGGCAATAACTTTTTAGGGGGGCTCAGGTTGTCTATTGGTCTAACTTATTAGTTCTGGGTAGACTTTGTGCTAGTTCTGTCACTGAACCCAGCGGTAATATGCTTATTATTTTTGTTACTAAACCATAGGAGATTATTATTTACTAGTTTTAAGAGATATATCAAGAAGACACTAAACAGCTTCTCTTCTGTTGTATTTACGACGGTGACCACGGCGATTACATGCCAATGTAAATACTAAATTAATTTTAATTAATAAATATTTCCTTACCACCACGGACTATAAAATGTTCCCAAGATATTTTACAACATCCACTACAATAGTCCATTGAAAAACCGCGTTAGAGCGTAACGACAGATCGACAGCTTTCTACCGATTTCCTCATGATATCCTGTAACGGACACTAAGCTTAAACAACACTATCACACAATCATAAAATTATTCTTCCTCGGCATTGTTAACAATATAATTCATTAATTACGTTTCGTTCCGTTTACTTTACGCGTTACATTTTATAATTACATCTGCTTCCAATTAACTTGTATAATTGACGTTGGTAAAAGCAGAACGATGAACATATCATACAATTATGTTATACTGCTCAATTAGACAAAGATGTATACATCCATAAGTTTAATTTGTTTCATCATATCCCCGTTATATCAATCCAGATAGACGAGATATTCCCTACATTGCTAGAAGAACGCTCTCAAACACGTCAAGGGCTATTATGATTTCCATCTTCTTATCTTAAATTTAGCACAAGATTTGTTATTAGACTATCTAATAGCGGAAGAAGAAGCAGTTGTGTATTTGACACTGATTTAGTCACCATGAGTTGACCAATCTATTAAAATAATGTAATCTCCATGAAACTAGGCCACGACATGCGTTTAATATTAAAAAAATAATATATATGTAAAACACTAATATTAAGTCATCTCTACTCATACTACCGTTACAAATATCACCTTGAACCAATTCATTCATCAGAGCCATTGACGAGGCCGCGCCATCTCAAGTGAAAGTAACAAAGTGAAACTTGAATAACTCGTACGTACAATACATTTAAAGTAAATAATTTAAATGTTTCTGACTCAAGTAGCAATTAATGTTTAAAAGAAGTTTACTTTCTTTTTTAATCTTCACGAGGTTATAAAATAAGTTTATATTTATTTATAATAAATTATACTTAATTTATAATTATAATAAAAGATTGCATTTATTGTTTTATATCAGATAAATAAGAAGGAAAAGGAACAATATGATGATTATCTTAAAGGAACTTAACGTATTAAACTGTTTAGAAAGTTAAAGAAATTTTTGAAAGAGATTAATTATTATGTAAGTAAAAAAAGGAGTATTAAAAGCAAGCAAGCTTAAAACAGTTATTACTTTGACGTGAGGAAATTATATACAGCCTCATTGCAACAAAACAGGCGAAGGAATCTGTCACATCAGTATCATATAATTATAGAAATTTGTATGAAAGTTTCATCGAGTGATATTATCTTAAATAGATATGAAAGATAGATAGTGTTGTATTTGTCTATCTTTGCTTGCTTTATTGTCTATGGTTTTAATAATATTCTTTACGTAGCATGGATATGGTATCGTTTAAATTATTCCATCTAAGCATAAAAAATAGGACATACCTAAAAAAGCGGCATTTTAAATACGGAGAAAATCGAATTAAATTGCTAATTTATCTGGTATACTTAAGGATTTAATTAATTTTATGCAATTTTTCGAATAAGTACAACTATATTAGGAACTTAAATAGGTACCTAATATAGGTAAGTTGGTAAAAACTTTTTGAATGAATTATTAATGACCATACACGTAAATACTTCGTATAAATTGCTGTTTTCTCTTTTTTTTACTGAAATTCAGTTCATTTCTATATTTTAAATAAATTATTAATTCGCAATAATATATAATTAAATCGTGTTTAACTTTGACGAAATAATAAGGAAATTAGATGAATACCAAGTTTGCTGTTTGCTGGGTTGTTATCGTGATGACCCCTACCACGGTTTTCGCGATCCAATTACAACATTTCCCAAGTAGATCAATGTCGGACAATTACTTTAGCAATTTACAATTATATAGTTCAAAACAATAGCCATGCTACAAGGTCGTTAATATACATTTTTCCACATACATTGCCCAGTATTCGATGATGGTAGATGTACTTGATTGATTCTTAACAGCAATGAATACCAAAAGCAAAGAATGCCACATTCACGATCAAGGTAGGAAGTATAAAAAGGTGTGTTATGTTACGCAACTCACGCATACATTTCATTTTTTTTAATTTTAAACTTTTGATAGTTGTAATAAAGTTGATTCTTCTGTAATAGATTGATTTGAAGTTGTTAAGTTTTTGCGAGTAAATACGTCATCTTGGTTGGAATTGAGAATCCAAAAAAAAGGTTTAAATAGAGTTTAATATATAGAAATAGTTTGTGGCTTGGAGAAGATTGTCAGTTATATGACTCACTGTTTTTGCGTAGTCATCTCTCAAGGGTTTAAAGTAGAGGATGGTTAGGGATATATTTAGTTAGGTATATATTTTCAGGAACTGAAATGACTTATGTTGACAATACATATCCCAAAAAAATATGCGATAGGTTGAATTAGTAAAATCAGTTATCCGGGTGGACCCGCGTTTCGAGGATGACACTAAACATAGAGATAACATAAAGTTTCATGGAAATGGTAGACATCCCCTCTTCTGGGTCTTTTAGCATCTTGACCCCCTTCTAGCCTAAAAAGATGAGGAGTTGAATTCATACTGCTCCTGGATGGATAAGTAATAAATTTTTTGACAAAGTTTTCCTGACCAGATTAATATTTTTATCTATAGACGATCTTCACTATATTCAAGATTAAAGGGGATGTCACTCAAAAATAATTGTTAAGTAGGTCACTTTGAATGTATGTACAAATTTAAAGATAATGTCTAGTTACTTTCCAATCTGAATGAATATTGATTCAAGTGTCAGGTCAGTATTAAGACATGGTTTATTTTAGGACCTTATCGACCTTGTTTAATATGCTCTTAAAATAAAATTATTGCAGTAACGTTTATTTTTGGCAACTTGTTTAATTAAATATAGAATTTTCATTACTCAAATAAAAAAGTAGGATCGAGGTTATACATACGCAGCCAGGTCCGTTGTGAAAAATGTACATTCATGATTGTGTTCTTAATTTTATGGAGCAAATAAGTACTGATAATAATAATAAAAGAAAAGTCAGCGACTGGTTATTAAGTAGATAATAAATGTAGACATGTAGTAATAGTAGGTTATGTAGATAATAAAAAAATATATCATCATTATTATTGTGTAAATGTAAGTCTCATATACCACCATAATTAATGACCTACGATTTCTGTACATTGAAAATATTAAAAAAATATAAATATTATTAATATTATTAATGTGGGCATTTACAAGAGCAAGAGAACCCAAAAACAATGTTTTTTTTTTCAATTTGTCTGTTCGTCTGTATGTTTGTATACTTGTATATCTATGTCTGTATGTTTGTATGTTTGTATATGCTGATTACAGAGACGAATTAATTAATTTGGATGAAGTTTTCGGGAATATATTGTCATGGGCTTCACTTAACATTTAGTATTTTAACAAATAAAGAAGTTTATAATCTCTTATTTGCGTAAAACATTTTTTCGGAAGACATACAAAACATTTTTCAAAGTTGAAATACTGGTCCTCCCCTGAGGAAATAATAATACACTTTCCAATAAAAATACATACGAAATAGGACTACCTACTCTGTACATAAATATCTGTGATTAACAATAATAATAAACTAGAAATATTCCTACACGCAACTACTTGACGGGTTTGATGAAACTTTGAAGGATTATATAAATCGAAATACACGAGTGAAGTCGCATGCACATCTAACTAGTATTAATAAAATTTGATACATTGCAGGACAAACATACAGGGGACAGTAAGTCCGCCCACGAGTCCCGGACAGACGGCATTGTGAAGGGCTTCTACACGTTCATGGACGCAGACGGCAAGCAGCGCACCGTGCACTACACTGCTGATGACCGCCTCGGCTTCAGAGCCACCGTTCAGAGATCCATCTCCAACTTGCAGTGACACCCTTCAGACACTAGCAGTGACACCCTATAGACATAAGCAGTAACACTCTACAGACGCGAGCAGGGACACCCTACAGACGCAAGCATTGCCACCCTACAGACGTAAACAGTGACACTTTACAGATACACTATTTTTTTTTATGTTACACAATATAATACTCAGTTTATAAAGCCACTATTAAAAAAATATCTTTGATACTTTGACATTTTAAATATGAGACATTTGAATAATTGTAATAGAATACGTATTTCAAAAATATGTAACTTAAAACTATATGTCATTTTAAGTCCGTAGATCTAAAAAATAAGCTTGATAGTAATAAGATTGTGCTACTGATAATAAAAGTTTAAATGACGTATGAATGTTCGTATTAGTAGTAAGTACACAAAATGTGCTAGACTAGTAAAACACTGATTCTTATTGAAATTTAGATACACTTAATTTATATGCAAATATATTTATATAAAAAAGGAATAAAACTCTTCCCAATAACGTAAGTTTACATCATATCTGGTGTTTTGTTTCTGATGTACCTATATTGTAGTTGTATTAAAGAAAAAATAGTTTGTATTTTCATAATGTATATTTTGTACAAAATAAATAAGACAATTGTAAATAATATCACATAATATTTTGTCAACTCTTTTGTGATAATTAATAAATTATAAGATATATTTTTATTTTATTTTTTAATTATTTAAAGAGGAAATATTTTATTGCAACATTTATAAATTATATTATTTTTAACCGTCGACGCAAGAACGAGGAATGTTGATTAATGTGTAATCGTGAATTTGGCTGTTTGTGGCATCTTATCTTCCAAACGGAAGAATCGATTTGAGTTTGATTGCTATAAATGTTGAAATGGTTCTAAATATTAAGCTCTCGTTGGACTGTGATAAAACCTCAAGAAATGTTTATTTTTATTATGTAAGATATTTTGTTGTTACAAACCCTTGAATTTGAATAAAAAATCTCTCAACCATCTTGGTTGCTGTCATCATAGCGACAAATTGACTACAAAAGGAAATTACGGTTATACGCATTTTTAAAAAATGTTAAAAATAATGCAGTCTTGAAATTTAAAAATAAGTGTTGAAACCTTCGTTGACATAAAGTTAATAAAAGGAATGTCACATGTCAAAACTCTCACAGAGTTGAGAATTTATATTACTATATTAAAACGACTGTTTAACTGCAGACAGTCAGAGACTTTTTTGACTGCTTTAAAAACATTACATACAAGACTTACTTCACAACTAATAAATAAAAATTGCTATTAACATATGTTTTATACAAAACTTTTCGTGTTGGTTTTATGGTATACAGTTATATACTAAGTCTTAGAAATGTATATGTGTGTGTAAATTATTATAACCATGTTACACCAGGTGGTGAGTTTCATAGATAGTTACGGGACACGTCGTAGAGAATTGTGCTGTATGTTAAAAAAAAAACACAAACTCACTTTCCATTTATTAGCATTATAACGACTGCCTGATAACCGCTATTAACTAAACTAAAAGAAACTATTTTAAAAGAAATATTACCGGTTGCCATAATGTTGAAATAAAACTATAAACTAGCTACCGTTGACATATATTTGTATCGCTGAACACCTACAGGGCTCCAGCATGTCAAGCACGCTTTGTTCAACAACCACCTACACGGGTATGGTGAGGTACGGACCTCACCATCGTCGCATCAAGCCACCCACATCAAGCCACCCACAGTTGAGCGTCAACCAGCCCTACTACCATATGTGTAGGGATTGCAATCCGGCGTCATTTTCAATCCGCCCGAATCCGACCAGTTTCTTCCGAAGTGCTAATCTTTTAGAAATAATAACGAAACTTTAATTAAGTTTTCATATAAAGAAACATATAAAGAAATAACCAGTTATTAAATATATATTTACCCTGCTGTATTCACTTAAATTTAAAACATGCTCAACACAACAATTCAGGCTCGTAAAGTGTATCTTTGCAAAAGAAGCTAGAGTTAATGAAATTCCAGCTTGCCTATTAAATACACATATAAATACAATACAATACAAATATCACCTGTATGCAGAGAATTTATAATTGTATTCCTAAAAAGCTCTGGCCCATTTGCCTTTTGCTGTTGCTCCACTTAATCGAAACTTGGAGTCTCGGTTAAGCTGAAGTAGATATATCGTTTGGGAATAAGGTCATTGGATCTACAAGCATGATTGCTAGAGTTGCTTGGCCGAACGTATCACCTATCGTGTTTGGTGGTGTCACTATACCCTACAGTAAAAAAAGTGAACCATCTTGGAGTACAAGTAGACAGCACTTAATCATGATCTTGCCTAATATATAAGGAAAGTAAGAAAATTTTTACTAGTATGAACTGCGCGTTTGCGATACTATCTACCCATTCCCAAAATTATGCTTGCCCAATCTCTCCTTCTTTATATAATTGACTACGCCGATACAGGTTATCCTGATCTCACTGTAGCACAAATGAATAAACTTGAGATTTCAAAACCTTGGCATTCGGTTCATATTTGGCATATGCAATTTTGAAAATGTATTTGAATTTTATACTTAAGTCAAGTGGTTACCAAATCGTTTACGACTGAATCTACATATCGTTTCGCTTTTTTAAAGGAAAATCCTCCTGTTTTCATAAATACCAACACAACAACAAAATCATCCAAGCGAAGAGCTTCTTCTTATAATTTTTTATTATTATTTTGTTTTAATAATTATATAACACAATAAATAAAATATTTAAATGTAAATGACCATTTCAAACTCGTAACCACACCTCATCGTAAGCGCCTAGTTATACTAATAGCAAAGTACATCAGCACGATAACAGTTTTTGTTTGAGCAAACTCTTCTTAGTAGTTAATGAATAAAAAGGTCAGGCGCATATTAAAAGAGGTTACAAATAGTTTCCTGCCATTAAGCCACTTAGCCATAACGGATTAAACCCAATCATAATTTATTTAATATATTTTTTGTAAGCTACTGGTAAATGTCACGGAATCATTGTCCGTTTGTGGACGTTGGCTTAGGACTCGCACAATAGAATCGACAAAGTTTGGTTTCTTTTGTAACTGATGTTTATCTTGTTAAACACCGCACTGACACTGACATGGATATGTTTATAAAATATTTTAATACTTTGATTTTTTTTTATAATGGGTACATATCGTATCGGGGTCTATGAGCAAACGGTCCATTTGATTTAATTTTTAGCCATTGTTCAATCTGCACATTAGGCATGTTGTATAGGAACAGCTATATCGATGTTTTAAATAAAACTATATTCTTATGAAATTAAATGGGAGAGATACATTATATAAATATAGAATTGAAAATAAACCGATACGGACAGGGATTCGAACCCGCGACCTTTAGGTAACCGTCCCGTCGCTCTACCAATTGAGCTACCGCAGCGCTGGCCATCTCGGTGAATTAAGCATTCTATATGTGATCGTCTTTATCGGGACGGCATTCTATTCAATATTTATATACATTTCAAATAAACTTAACATGGCTACACATTTTTATAGATATTTTTAAACATTAAATTCGGTAGTGGCATCTTTTCAATGTTTATCTATACTGCAAAGTTGTCTATTACGGCATAAACAACTACTCGAAGTTACTGATAATAAGCTGATGAATAAGAGCTGAAACATAATAGAAAAGAACTTAAAAGACCTAGACCTAGAACTTCAAAGACTTCCTTCCTTATTAAAATAGTACGCGATTTATTCCCGTTGATAGTATAAAAACAAAAACTATGAGTTAGATCTGACAGTTTCTTATAGACAGTGTCTTCGAAATATTTCGAAATTCGATATGGTAATTATCCTGAGGGAAATGTGTAGGTTAAGAACTTTATTTCAGTAGACACGCCGTTTTTTTACATATTAAATTATATGTCATTGTAGGAGAAAGATTATTTGACCTTAATTTTTTTTTTATGTTCGTAACGTAACTTTTTCTGATTTAGAAAAATGAATTTGTTCAAGAGGGAATGACTGTTTTAGAGTTATGATGAAAATGAGTAAAAGTGAATGGAGGAATATTGGGAGTAGTGGGGGAATAAAGCTAGTGCTTATTTGTATTTAGATGTTAGTTAGGTCGGTTAATTATACGGTCCGCCTGAAGGCAAGTGGTCTGTGGCCTATCACCTGTGCAAGATGACATTATCTTGGATCACACCGGACTTGGACATTATTTTATTACGTATTTCTTACTCTTACTATATATTGAATATTTTAACAGGACACTATGTAAAACTATAATTCTTATTATTATAACCGCCCCGTTGGTCAAGTGGCTAGCGCTAACGCCTAACGTGTCACGGCGCAATGGGGCTCGGGTTCGATTCCCGGCAGAGACAGGCATTTATGTGATGAGCATAGATGTCTGTGTTTCTGGGTTTGGTCCTTTATTAAATATATTCTCAGTATTTATATGTGTATTTCTATGTATTTTTATAGTTGTCTAATACCATTAACACAAGCAAAAAATTTGATTACTTAGGGGTTAGATCAATGTATGTAATTTGTCCTGATATTATTATATTAAAAAAAATTCAATGACTTATTTGTTTAAGTTTACAAAAAAATATTTCAAAACGTGACCTAAAAATGTGCGTTGCGAAATCACTATCAATTAAAATACAAATCTGTCCGTTATCAGTTATCACTAAGGTAATCCGATACACATCGCTGTCAACTCTATCATAATTTATTACCAATTACCTATTCTATTTTCTTTGATATTTATCCATTTTTTTATTTGTTATTGAAACTTTTAGACCGGTTTTGTGTACAATATTTTAATTATAAAAAACAGACTGCTATAATTTTTCGTCTGTGTCTTTAAAATTCTAAATATATAAGATAGAGACTAATGGTTTACCTTCATTTATTTAAAATATTTTTATATTAATTTTTTTAACCTCCATATATATATCAAACAATGTAGTTTTTGTTTCAAGTATTATATAAGAATAACAAGAGATGCTTAGTAGGTTATTCTTGTATATTAGTTCTACAAACAAACAAACAATACGAACTATTGTGATATCTTAATCCCCGAGGATCCAGCTTCTTCGAAGATGATCAGACAATAGCAACTTGTTTGTTCGTTTAGCATAATAACATACTTGTATGAATAAGGCGTCATGGCGAGCTGTCAAAACACTAACCTGTGACAGAAAGAACTTATGTTTTCAAACTTGACGATGAAATTCCTGTTTAAAATTAAAAAAAAAAATATTTAGTGCTAAGACTATTAACTGCAATTTCGTTTTGCAACTAAAGTAAGTAAATATGGTAAGTTTGAGAGTGTCTGATCGTAAATCGTTCATTGATTTGGAAACAGTTTTTGTCCCGCGCAAATGTCACTATCAGTGTCAGTATCGTCAGTTTTATTTCATCTCCAATGGATGGACAACTCGTCATTTTGTTGACCATTAACCCGAACATGCAATCTTTCTTAATGTTATATCACAGCATTGTTCTTTTCATCTGACTGTTTCTTTCTCTCAGACTTAATCAAGGTATAACTGAATACATATAACCCTTAATTAAAATACAAATATTATGTTACGTGGTTTAATAAGCGGAGCAGGGAACGCATCATTGTCATAAAGTATTTAGATTGTTTTTAAGTTACACAATTTCCTAACTAAACTACTGTTTTCCAACTTCTGTGAATCCTAGACCTAAATAGCAATTATTATAGAATTAGGTAAATACAAAGTTACAATTATATCAAGGGCATACTTTAGACCCGTCCTAAAACATTATTCTTGACTTCTACTTATTCGATTTTTTTTTTTACTAATTATGTCGCATAAGTGGAGTGTTACAAATTTCTTTAGAATACAAAAAAGATTTCCCAATTCACAGAGCTATCTTTTGATAGAAAGTAATTCTCCTTTATTAATTCGTATTCCCTCAGTATTTACAGTTACATCGAGATACTAGCATTAGAACTGACACACAGGAAATTGCAGCTGCCACGAGACCACGCACAGCGAGCAAACTAACATATGATATGTTCCGTACAAAAAATATATTAGCTTTAAGTATAAATGATAACATCGGATCTAAATCTAAATATATTATAAATTTATTATTTAAAAGTAATTTGCATATTCCATAAACCATCATCAGTTTTGTCTATTTTGTACGGTAAAAGTATTTAGTAGGAGAAATTGTATACTTTGAACGCACAAAATACAATAATTAGTTCAGGTTATAATTAATTGCAATAACAATCGATGATGATAGATTTTCATTATTTACTTGTAATCTCGCTGGTAATAATACTGTACACACTTCTAAACGAACTCGTATAGTTGTACCTGTCGAGTAGGTACGGATGTGAGTGAGTCAGTCAGTTCTCAAAATAATTAATGAGCTAACTGATCATAAGGCAATAATGACATTAAAAGAGGAGTATAGTGGAATAGCTTAAAATAAATCACAAATAAAAATACGAACAAATGAAAAATTTATTAACTTGGACTTGAACTTGAAATTGAGTTCACCTTTTTGACAGAAATAAATTTAAGTACTTAAATATAGACTAGATAAAAATACTTTATTAACCCAGACGTTGTGTAATATTAATTTCTAACATGACAACAGTTAATACAGAGATATACATTTCATAAATATACTTCAATCTTTAAAACCACTACAAACGACCTATACATAACAGAATGCTTGAGGTCTGTCTCTCCAACAATGAACATTTACAGCACAAATAACATATTAACAATATTAAGCCTTTAAAAGCCTTCAAACACCGACCACCAACCGTCAGCGCGTGGCTAATTCAATACAACCCTACTTATAGACTAACCATTGATACAAATGTTTGTTAAATCAATTCTAAACCCTATTAACCTTATATAGAGTTCTTTTTAAATTAGCTATTATATATACACATTTGCCAAAGTTTAATGATGATTCAGAATCATATAAATTAACCGTTATTTCTATGTAACTACTGACTATAATCGCTTGCTGATAGTTAACGATGAGGCATTCAAAATTTTCATCTCTTTACCTTTAAATATCTCAACTCCTCCGGGAATACAAATTCCGGTGCAGAATTTGCTATCATTCCATTTATCAATGAAGAATGTCCTGTCTAAATAAAAATGACATTTCGTTTTAAACTACAACAAAAACATTGACAAAATATATATTCATACATTTAAAAGTTTTCAGATTTCCAGATTAATTTATTTCTGTGACAAACAGTTTTAATATGTATACTAGTTGTGCCTGCGAGTTCGTACGCATAGATTTCTATTTCGTTAAAACGTACCCGTTCAAACTTTCGTCAAAATCCGGCAAGTAGTGTTTGCGTGTATGAGTATTTCTAGTTAATTTTTATTATTTTTTAAATTTTTAATCACAGATGATTTTTACAGAGTATGAAGTCCATTATAGTTTTTTTTTTGGAAAGGGTATAGTTATTCCCTGACCATTACTTTAATTAAAAAAAAAGTCCTACCGTAATAATGGTACGAAAATAAGAGATTATTAACTTCTTTATTTGTTAAACTACTTAAATTTAAAAAAAACTTAATGTAAGGTGAAGTCTGTGACAATATTCCCGAAAACTTCATCCAAATTGGTATAGCTGTTTCTGAGATTAGCTTGCACAAACATATAGACATACAGATATTTAAGACATACAGACATACAGACATACAGATATACAGACATACAGACAAACAGACAAAATGAAGAACCATTGTTTTGGGTTCACTTTCTCTTATAATGGCCCGCCATTATGTTTTTATTGATATTTTCCAGGTACAGAAATCGATCAGTGCCATTATTAATTTTATGTATAGACATGTATGGCTAATGTTAAATAGGGGGTGAACTGAACGAAGGAAATATGTAATGTTAAGCTTAGGTGGTCAAGTTCACACGCTGATGGGTGTCCTGGATGTGGGTATTGTAACAACATTGGCTATAGTCCTAAAACCCGTGGTCCGTGTGATTGTGAGACTAAAATCTTATTATGATAATATTTTGTACTGTAAAAAATATTCGTACCCTTAGCAGGTGTCATAAAAGAATTCACGAAAAAAATAAAGCAAATCTGATTAATATATAAGTACTTACATATTATTATTATTACATGTAGTTTGGCTACAGCCTACCTGATACATCTCTCACCCAAAATCTACGGTGTTGTTAGTCTACAAGGTGTAAGATGGTAACCCTAGGTTTGACTTTAGTTATATACCGCGGAGTTTCTTGCCGTTATCTCCCCAAGGACCAAGCTCTGAAAAAAACCGTTAATTTCCGTTATATTTTAAAGCAACGACACTTTGTAAGTAAAGTAACGATTTGTGCAACATGAGTTCAATTTATTATGAAAGCAGCATATCGTTATGCTATATATTAAGTGCTAGGTCAACTAGCGAACTAATTTAGCATTGGCTGTTAGCTAGTATGTCCCATCTGATAAGAGGAAAATTGTACTGTCTATTTTTTGGCCTCAAATAGTGTACTGTAGATTGTATAATGAAATGAGCAAGGTGTTGAGGTGGAGCGTTTAGAGATTTATAATATCCTGATTGTAGTATTTTTTCTCCAAGTTATGTCTGACCTTTCGCAAGTTACAAAGGATTTCTATTAAGATATATTTTTTGACGTGACAACGTCTTAAATTAGGTTATACTGGGAGTCACTTATGAAAAAGTGTAACGCCCGGTAACGTAACGGTGAGTCACACACACATAGAATGCCTTGCGTCTCTCTCCCACTCAATCATGATCGGTCCGCCGAGCAATGTTTTGATTTTCAAATTGATTCTTTAAAATTACAAATATTAAGAAAAAGTGGCAGATATAAGAAAACTTGATTTAAAATGTGTTGAGCAAGAATTTTAACATCTAATTTAAGTAAATGTTTTAATTTTCAACTTCATTATTTACAATTACAAATTTTAATTAATTTCAAATTTATTTAGCAAAAATTTGAACCTTCGATCTGAATAAGTGTTTTGATTTTCAAATTAATTCTTTAAAATTAAAAATATTAAAATATATAAAATCAGAAGTGACGTCACATAACATTATCTGTACTTATTATTATTTAATATGTAGGCCAGTACATGTGACCATACTTGGTAGACACAATTGGAAATAGTATTTTTTTATAACTGAAAAAAATAAATATATAAAATACTGGTGGCAAACAATAACTTCAATGATCGCTATCTCCGCAACTAATTGATGTATCGAAAAAGTCTGTAAATAAATTTTGTAAAAAATAATAACATCAATAATATAATATAAAATAAATAATATATAAAATGATTTTACGTGACAACGTCTTCATCGTCCTATCCTCAACAAAATCACTCAAATTATTAAAATATTGTGCAATTTAATAATATTCATATCAATAAATATTCTACCGAGAAAAAGACGTGGTCACGTAAATCTTCGCCCGTAAAACCGACTTTACAGGCAACCATATTTTTGTGTATTGATAAATGATTTGATAGAAAAACATCCCTAATTTGATACTTCGGTTTTAATCTTAATGAAAAATAATAAAATATATTTTTAATTAAAAAATAGAGTATAGTATAGTATAATAAGAACACTAGTTATTGTCTATCTTAACATTATTGCATAATCTTTTTAATTTCTTTATTACTTAAATGCATGTCTTCTTTGTCACGAACACAAAAAATAACCCTTTAAAATTGTATTTCCCTTTTTACCTCCAAAGGGTTATCTTTTTATATATGAATGTGATTTGATACTGGCGCGTGTCTGTGTCTCGATGCTTACAACGTCAATACACTAAACTTGTAAGCGACCCGGGTCGGGTTACATCAAGAAAACACAGACAACACAACCTATTTAACATTGGGTTCCGTAGATTAATGTTAGATTTATCTAGATTTATAGTTAAATGCGATTCCAAAAACTTTACAATTTTATAGAAGATTATAGATATAGATCTTAATAGAAATTTTCAGTTTTACTGACTTACATGACTTAATGAAACTTTGATGAGTTACTTTAAATGCGATTGAGACTCAAACCTTTCATAAACACCTTTTATATCACTTCATCTAACTCGTCTTTTCATATACATGATTGTTGCGAGAGGGTTTTAGAACAATCTGTTGTAAGACTTTCGGTTAGACGTTAGACCGGAAACAAAGCAAAGCAAAAGCAAAAGCAACAAAACAAAAGCACAAGAGAAAAGAGAGTGTTCGCTAACTCTGACATTACACGTTTTTCACAAATATTTCATAACTTCCACAATAAAAAAAAATACTATTTCCAGATGATAAAGTATCTTTATCCACAAATCTATATTAAAAAAAATATGAGTTATTGACAGAAAAACATACAAACCTTTACATTTGTGATATTAGTATTGAAGGTTATTCAAAGAACCCTAATACTAACCTGCCCTAAGCGTGTTCGCGGTCAAATTAATGCCGAAAATCGCTCGCCCGGCTAATTATATTTGAAGGTAATTTCCAATATTCATTTTAAAAAAATTCAGTAAGCAGTATTATAAGTTTTATATGACATGACAACAAAGAAATTTATTTGTACATTAAAATTAGCAATAAAACTATTGAGATTAGTTTTAACTTACTTTTCGTTTTACTCGAACTTTTAATAAACTTCGAAATAGCTGGTATACCTAAGCAATTTGAATGCAGTCCTTAGAGAAATAATTCTTCAGAATACAAAATGCTGATGAGTTATAATAGCATACAACTGCCGATTTATTAATTCAAAACAATAATATCATAAATTTTATTAAACACACACACAGTCAAAGATCAAGCTCCAATCTTGATAAAACTTTGACATTGCGCGCTTTTTAAAACATCCTTTATTTTCGGACCGGATAATATAATATTCTTATTTGTTTATCTCAGCGCTTGTCAACTGCCTCCATCACTACGTAATTAGAGAGACAAGATCATTTTTTTTTTCATATTAATTGACGGGGCGTCAACATTTTTGTCAATTTATTTTAAACTATATCACCAATGGTCAAGGTTTAAAATGCTTTACATTTAAGTTTGATGTTGGATTTTGACAGGACTGTCGGTCGGGACTTTTTTTGAAATATTATTTTTCGGTGACACTGCCATTTTTATGGGTGACTTTGATACTGACTTTTTTTTGCTTTGGGATAATGGAGTTCTTTAATTATGACCAAGTAGGAAGAACCAAATAATATTTATTACCGACTTGGGTATTCATACAAACATATAGACAAAAATAATTCCCTTATGTTCACGGTTTAAAAGGCTCCTGTAAGGTAATTTAGTCGTTTACACTTTTGAATAACTACCTACTTGTTTATTTTTAAAGAAATTAAAAATCTTAAAAAACAGACAAATTAAATAAGTCTATCCACGTAACATTTTATATTTAGGTTTTTTATTATTACGCTCTATCTTTCTTCATCCCACATTCAATATTTAGGAAAGTACATTGTATATATAAAGTTAACATTATGAGAGTTACGAAGATCTGGCATAGCGATAACAACGCTATAGTAATATACAAGTCGCTGGTTCGAGACCAGGTAGATACATTAAAAAATAGTTGTTACTATTGCATGTACCTAAAGTGAAAGAAATTCTATATTATTATTACCCACAATCGATTGCCTGGACATTTCAGAACTGAGCACTTCGCTCTGGCGTCTCTAATATAGAACTGGTTATAAACAACAATAAAAGAAAGACGATAAATTATTTATTTTTTTTTATTATTATTATTAGGAAAAGCTGATAATGCAAAAGTATAAAAACTAAAACTACAAAACAGATATGTATATGATTTTACAATAGCATTATATCATGCGGGAAACGGACTTACAGAAAGAACAAAAAAATGTGTCTAAAGAGTGTTTTAGAGTCTTTCTAAATTCTTTTGGATTCTTTTCCAACTTGAAACTTACCTAGAGTCGACTCTACTATGATGACACTACACCACACTTAAAGCCATACTTCGATGTTAGTTAAAAATACAAATTGTAATATGTATTAGCTCTCTTGAACAATGAAAGATGTACTTAATTTTTAATGTAGTTAATTTTTATTTGTATTTTGCCTTTAGTTTTTTTTTTTATCTTTGTGTACAAAAACTATCTTATCAGATATGATAGAATAGGTGGTTGATATAATTTGACAATATATTATTGGAAGTTAAGAGTTTTTCTAAACAATTGGATAAAATCTATTGCTAAAAATTTAAAAAAACAAGTGAGAAGTTCATAGAATATTGAGTCACACTTATTATATGCCTAGAGGAAGCTCTGTAGGTGTGAATTAAGGTTGCCAACCATACTTTACAATAAAGTATTCTACTTTACTTTTGGTAATTAACTATTTAGCATACAAGTTAAAACATATGATGGTAACTATTTATAATTACTGAACGAAATATATCTAACATTTTATTCAGTCAGTCAAATGTTAATGTGAATATATACGTCATATACCCGAAATATTTAATGAAATTATCAGTAATTTTTCACTTTTTATTGATAGGAGCTTTTAATTATATCACAAAATGGTATGACTTTAGTGAACACAACGGGATTTCAGTACTACCCAACATGTCTTTGAAGAGTGATGTTAAGTTTGTACATTTTAAAATGGTACAAAAAAGTTAGTTTGATCTAAAAGCACACAAAAAACCTTTTTCAGGCAATAAAAGTTGAAATTAGTATTAATACTTTTTTGTCCTTTAATTTTTTTTTATTTAAACAATTTTATACGTTTTTTTTTATCAAAAAAACTTGGCAACCCTAGTGAGAAAAGTAATTTACGGTTTAATATTTGAATATTTACAACTGTGTTAGATTGGTCCTAGTTATTACTTCATGTGAAATATGTAAATGTCTTAATTACTTTGAATTATTATTACTATTTTAAATTAAATTTCTCATGATTCCTAGAAATATCATAGCCTAGAAATATTATATCATACCATGTCATAATTTTTATTAATGAAATTAATTTAATTTTTATTTATTTTCAATGCTAAATAATAATTCGTCGTAATATTAGTGTTACGTTTTGTAAATTATTGATAATATCTATACGCATGGATAAGTAAAATAAAATTAAGTACTTCGTGACTTGCAGATAAGAGAACTAAAAACACTGATAAGAAACACCTAGATTTTATCGTATTATCACAAAAAAATTCGACAGATTATTGTTTACATACGGGACTACATGTGAAGTGCAAAAAAATATTAACCTGTTAATATATATTTACTAAAATAAATATAAAGTTTCTTGAACAATAACAACCTACATAAGAGAATGTGTATAAACTGTTGTTTACTTGGTAAATTAAATTAAATATTACTAATATGAAGCCAGCTAATCTCGGAAGCCACTCGAATGATAAGGACGATAATACCAGCGACATCCAAATTATATCAAACATTTTGATTTTTACAACGAGCTATCTTATCGGACAATCTCTAACACAATCTTCGATTATCAATGACCTTCTTGTAATTTTTATTTTGTATCTGAAAACATTATTTAGCTTCATATAACAAATTATTGCAACAGATATAAATATATATTACGTTTTTTATAATTATTAAGTTGATTCTAAACTAGTTAAGTTTTTTAATAATCCATTAGTAACACCTATCTATTACTTAGATTATATACAAAAGACGAAAGCTTTTATTTAAACGGTTTGCCAATTTTCAATTAGGTTACAAATTTATAACAAAAACATAAATAAACCGTGTTTATTTTTTGTTTATTCCCACTTAATATTTATTATATTACATAATGCGTTAAAATTATTTGCTACATTTGAAGGTAGTTAAACTAAGATTTAAGTTTAACTGGGGGGCCGTAGCCGAGAACCTCCTCGTGTGCCTGTCTGTTTCCCTTGTTGCTCGGATTCGTCCGGTGGCATCGGAAGCGGTACGGGCCGGTGCTCCCTGGGCAACAACGGTTAATGTGATCCTTCGGGTTTGCATTAGCCGTTGGCTAATACTCGGCGCGGGGTGGGTCGGCCATGGGGGTTTGTGCCCGGTTCATGGCTGGCTGGCGGACAGGCTGCCTTTCGGGGTGGTCTGTCTGCGGGGTGGGCTCGGGCCTTTTGGCCTGGGCACTGAGGGTGGGAGGGCGCAGGCCCTCTCTACCGGGGACAGCAGCGGGGTCGCCCCTGGTACTTCTCTGTGCGCAGAGTGGACTGTGGGGCGGTCCCGTGGTTGTGTGGGGGGTACGTGGCGGTCTCTTCCTTGCTGAGGGGGAGGTCGTTAGCGCTGATAGGGTGGTGGCCCGGAATAGTCATCGTCAGGTACAACAGCGCCTAACGATGATTAGTCCGGGCGAGGTGCCGGCGGAGCTCTTCCTAGGGAGGGCTTCGTTGGGGGGTGGCGGGACGGGACCTCGACCGTTTTCAGACGGGGTCCGGCCCCGGGAGGTTGAGTCGGATCGGGACACCTTCTTCGTTGAGGGAGTCCTGATTTGGCTCGGCCGGCTTGGGTGGAGGGCAGGGGAGCCCTTCGCCATTCAACAAGCCCCGGAGTGGGACGCGCTCAAGTCAACCGGGCGCGTCACTCCATGGAGGTGGTGGCCGCTAACGCGGCCTTCCGTCGGAGCAACGCGGATGTGTGCGCAAGCGTTCCCGTGGCGCTCCCGTGACGACGGAGAGGTGTTGACCGTCTGGTTTAGTGAGTAAGAGTCTCACATAACCGCTTCCATCTTCCCCTGGATGGAGGTGTGTATCCATGAGGATTCCAGACGTTAAAAAAAAAAAAAAAAAAAAGATTTAAGTTTAACTATTTTGCTATACAATTTACAATCTCCGATCGACTTATTGCAAAAATATTTCGATGATGGATGAACAAGTATGCAATATTATATTCATTATTGGCTTTCAAATGTACTATTTACTTTTAAATACAAAATTTAATCTAAGAAACTTTTGTCTATATTCTGCGATGCGTCATTAAACGGGTTAAAACATTACAGCAAATCAATAGGGAACATGCAAAAAAAATTAAATGGTCTCAAATATTTTTTTTTCGATTACTTTTTATCATCTTATTATAATAAAAACATTTTTTTTTAATTTACTAATCATTTAAGGCCATAAAATAATTTATGAAAAGTGTAAATTTAGGGAGCGAAATTCAAAATTCCAAAACGCGCCACCATTGGTCGAAAGGAAATGTGACGTCATTTGACACACCATTCAAATTATCGGCGTCGAAGTTCATACTGTGGTATCAGTGTTACTGAGAAAAAATAATAATTTAAACCTATATTTTCGAGCTTAAGGGTTTTATTAAATGATACAATTGTTTAGGTAATCTTAAAAACATTTTCTAAATACTCAAACAACTCTAACAAAACAAATACCTACAAACTCTTTTTGAATAGCAGTTAGCATGCTACTAAACAATACATTTTTAAAATGTTTCTGCCACTGAATCATTTTTCACTTCACTTGACTCAGATAAATAACTTGGTTGATAATCAGCAGATATAGAAGATATAAGATGCTATAGAAGTATTATCAGCTGTGTTTTCAGTAAACAATTTTCTTTTTAAAACTGATAGTTTTACTTTAAAAACTGTTGTGTAACAATGTTGTGTGTAAAATGAGGAAATAGTGACAATGCTACATTTTGTTTTTCAGCAGGTATATTTACATTGACACCTTTACTTCCATACTTCGGTTACATATTAACTTGCACAGCTTAGTCACTTGGTAATTTATCTTTAATATGCAAAAAGCAAGGCTCTGCCTTATGATTATCACATTCAATAGGAGAAGTACTGAGTCTTGGCTGATTAATATCACAGACATTTGTATGGGCAGTACTAGGACTTAGTACCTATATCACTTCTTCGTAAAGGTCACAAATTTTTTTAAACACTACTTTTGTTAGCTAACTCTTAAAAGGCTTCATTAACCGATGTCAATCTTTGCCTTTTGACTATGCACATTCTCATTCTATCAGCTAGTGTTTTTGCCACAAAAATATATAAGGAACAACTCCTTTCTTCAAACTTAGATTACATCTTTCTCCTTGTGGTTTCATTACACATATTATATTCAATACAATTTGCTGTATCTTCCTTAACCTGAAATAAATCGACAGACCATAAAAATTGCGTAAAACAAAAAAAGATTACGGTTTTTATAGAAAGTTATACTGAAATTTGTAAGATAGGTTAGGTTAATTTTAAACTCAAATTTTCTAATGTTTAATACTTGCTATAAATTTAAACTATTAGATTAAACTTATTATAAATAAAGTATACTTACGTTAAATTGATCTTCACAACCATATAAACACGATTTAGGACATATATTATCCCTTTTAATTACCATACACCATTGTTTTTGTATTTTCACATCTCTTGGAATACAAAAAACACTTTGTCGGGTGTTTTTCTAATACTATTTTTGCACTCCGTTACTATACAATACTCGTAAGATGATTTTTATCTTCTTCCATGACTTGTAAAGCAATTAAAACTTAAAATATCTATGAAATAACTAAAAAGTTCATAGTAAACATTCACTGGACGTATCATTTGACGTCACGCAAAACGCGCGCAAAATGACGGTGTTTAAACGGGTCAAATTTACTCAATGTTTTAATTTTCACTTTGAAAAAAAACTAGAATCTTTTCAAGCCTATTTATATTTTTTTCTACGATATAGAGAGGTAAATGATTAATTTACGTCGAAAAAAAAATACGTGAATGTTCCCTATTACGTCAACTAATTAATCACACAGCAACGTCACGATGAGTGACAGCGGATGTGACGTTGACAGATGTCAGTTTTGACAGCTCAAGATTGGTGTGATCGAGATCCTGTGATCTTGACAGTGATAGTTAAATCATTGGATTTTCTTGTACTTACACTTTTTTCAAGTGTATATTCATGTAATGTTAATGTACCATCGTACTGACGGGTACCAGGTTCGTAGAGTAAATATTCAATAAATGGTTACATTTGGATCTATCCAGTATCTTTGTTAATATTTGTCCGTAAGATGCCTTGAACATAGGAATTTAACTATAATCACACGGTAGTTTTATCTAAAGCGGCGTTATTGTTTTGAAGGAATCAATAGTAAATATTTGTAAATGTTATCTGTTATCATAGCGGCGGTCTCTGTATTACCATGTCGTAAAATTTGGTAATGTATGGCCGTGGGAAGTCGTGCTGGGAGGCAATCACTAGCTTGCTGATTTATTGCTTTGTAGCCGTGAACTTGAACTTGAAATGTACATTTCTATTGTTGTATATTTAATTATTTATAAACTGTTTTTATCGAACTATTTATATATATTATTGTCTCTTAGTCTGATGATATATACATATTCATTTTTGTTTTGCTTAACTGATCTTTTATATAGCACAAGAAAAGGTGTATAAAAATAAAAACAAAACACAACAAATCAGAATTTAATGTAATAAAAAAAACTCAAAAAAATCGAACCTACTGTCTCCGCTTCACGTTAAACTACCGAGCCATCATGACTTATCAGAGATCTGCAGTTCTCCAGCAAGTCCGTTGGGAGGCAATCCGTCATGATGCTGATAACTGTAGCTTGTAAGGGTTACTGCGTCTCGTGGGAAACTTATGAAGATAGTGGAGGACTACCTTAAGTTGTAATCATATAACTGTTATTATTTACACTATATTATTAATAACTAAATTAAATAAGATAAGCGTTAATATTTTTTAACTGAGGCTATTATTAACTGAAGCTTTTTCTATTAAGATATTACATTTTATATGATGAAATCATTATAAGCCACGTTAAGCTTATTTAAATTTTAAATGGCAACCTCAATTGGCAGAGCTTCGAGACGGTTTCTCAAAAGGCGCAGGTTCGAATCCCTGCCCGTATTTGTTCATTTTTCATCCTACATTTATTTAAAATTAATCTTACACCCCTTAAAAAATTAACACGAATTAATAAATTTCCACAAAGAAGAAAAACAAATAATAAAAATAAAGCTTCTGTAAAAATGGCAAAAAAAAAAAACAATTGCTGACTAAATCCGCAATTATATTATAAAGTAATTTACAAGATTGATTACATGTTACTTTTTACTCATTAACTGATTACTGAAATGTCAAAACAAAGTTACTTTATTAAGTTGTAAAAGTTCTTTATGAAGACGTTGTTTTTTGTAATATATTATCTGAGTAACATTTTGTATCTAATATCAATCATTGTTTAATGTATTTTTTTAAGTTACTTATTTATCTTACGTATAATAGTTTTTTTTATGGATTGTAAAATATTTTAAGATGTATTTTATCTTTAATATATCATATTTCATAATAGTTCGAGCCAAGCCGCAGCAAACTTTAACAATCTTCTACAATCCAAGATATTACTGCATTCTTTTCTACATCTTGTTCTAAACTATAAAAATAATTATTTCACTAAAACATATAACTATAAAATAAATGATACCACATTCATGCATTAATCCCACGAAGCAAGTCGTCGTTTCAAAGAAACCATAAAAAATATTTTAAAGGCGATAAAAAGATGACAAAATCGGTTTAAAAACGTTACTCGAAAAACTGAACATACTCGCTCCATTATTAATCAAAGAGCACGTCACAACAATGTGATATGCTTATTCAATAATGGCTAATAACCCTTTTAATTCACAAAACAGTCCATTTTCGACCTTGTCTCGTTTTTTTTAAAATAGATTTTTCTATTTCTGTGTTCTTGAGAGTTAGACCATTTCAATATTGCAAACATTTTGAAGTCTGTAACATATTTTGAGCCGTATTTTAATCAATTACAGTTCAAATTCAATTAAGCATTAACAAACTAAATCAATTATTCTTGCATTCTATTTTGTACTCTACATACAAGTGATAATGTTGAAATTCGCTTGAAAATTGTGGTTTTAATAGCGTGTAAAATGATAGGGCATTGTTTTGTGTATGAAGACATCGTCTGTCCGGTTGTCTGTCGATAAGAAGCTCTTTTTTTCTAGATAAGTGCTAGTGGGAGGACAGTAATGGCATTGGAATCGGAACTTTATTAAATTATTGTATTATGTAACTTATCTTTAGAAGCTTTGACAAAAATACAGTAAGCTCCTTAACCTTTGGAGAACTTTTAATCATTAAAAATATCATAAAATATGTAGTAAAATGTACAAATTGGTGGTGTTAAAGTTTGGTATGATTTCAACATTGGTTTTTTTCCAAACAAACTCGTGAAACGACGGTAGTTGTTAATAATTATTTGCAACATCCTTGAAATTTATTTATATTATTCCTTGAATTCAAATAAACAGGCAACACATAACATGGCGGATACATTTTATAAACCTATGGTTAAATAACGATCTGTCATCCCTTTCTTACTTTTGCTAAATAGCTTGGTATTTTCAATGTGTAATTTATTTAATTTTAACAAAAAAAAACAATAATTGAAACCCTTCTGCCCGAACCGCTGTGATCATTGGTTCAAAACGAGTGCTTCCGTTGATGTGCGAGTGAGACAAATATTTACAAGTTTTCTGAGAAGAAAAGAGATGGACTGCAACACTACAACTTAATTGAATAGGGGAGTGAGAGGTCGATAGATGCTTATCGATTAAAGAGTGTGAATATATGTTATTTTCATTATATTAATATTTTATACTGTATACCGGTTTATTATAGTAATAACTCATTCTGGTTTTATTTTTTTATTAATTTATATATTTCACGTACCTACCACACTTAGTTACAAAAATTAGAATATTTACAAAGACGTATACATAGGATGATAATACATAGGATGACATAGTTTTGTAACAAGACTCATTTATTTATAACAAGATTCAATTAAAAAAGGTATCCCAGCTGTTTAATGAGGCAATCAATATTTTGTAATACGTTTTATATATTTATTTGCACACTGCAAACTCCCGGCTGTACTAGAACTAGCTTATAATAGTTTGGTTAGGTTCAGGTTTTTCACTATTACATGATTTAAAATGTCTATTAAGTTTCATCGATTATTCAGTACATCACTACATCTCATGGCGTTATCTGTCTCGTCTGGAGCATTAACACGTCCAAGCTCATTAAAACAACCTCCATTATAAACTTTGCCAACAAAAACTCAACCTTAACCATCGGACATAAGTACTATAATATATCACTTTGTAATAAGATAATTGCAAAATTTCAACTCTACTGTGTTGGAATAAAGGTCATATACATGTAGTCTGCCATGTGCCCCTTTCTCTCGAAAGCTGTTTGTGAGATCAGAATCATCTCATTGCTGTCACCGGGAAGGATGTTCTCGCTGGGACAATTATATTTAACTCGGAGATTAGTTGAAGGTGAATCGAACACTTTATCTATAACTTTGTCTTTTGACAGCACTACAGGAGAGAGTTCTTGTAACGTTTTATTGTTTATAAAAATTCCGGACCAGCGACTGTGGAGGTAGAATAGTTTACGATAAACTAGTTCATAACCGCTTTTGGATTTGCCAAATCTTTAGTATTAACAGATATAAATTACAACATATACCTAACATCTTTGTGATTAATTGTTAGATAGTATAAAATAATATTTCTGGGTTTAACCTGCAATTATTTTTGGTGAAAATATACAAAACTTAGTTAAACTAAGTTAAGTTAAGCCTTCGTTTTCTATTATTTTAATAGTTTGAATACTTAGAGATTCCTAATATAATTTTAAAAATATGCAAGAATATACTCGTAGATGCAAAGAAGCTTAAAATGATGATTTGGAATGGGAATGCCTAGGGTATAGATAATCCATGTTTACGTAATATATTATGGGTAGCTTTTGAATTTTGAATCTATGTAAGTTAGGTACGCTTCCCAAATCTATATCCTCGTATCTTAATCTTCAAATAAGTAGGTACCCACGAAATTATTTTGTTGCTTTTTAAAAATATATACCTACCGATATTGACAAATCCAGCTAAAATATAATAAAATAAAGTGTTATTATATATATGAACCTAAAAATTTATTTACATAGAAAGAAACATAATCCAGCAGGGCTCTTATACATAAGCATTAAGCGGCCATTTCATTATCCAATTTGCCAAAAGCGCCAAATCTTCTGATATCCAATTGTGGGTCAAATAGTGCGGTGTAGATTGAACTATGAGATTTAATATGTTTTTAAGCAAGTAGGTACTTTTTATTATATTATAGGTATATGCTTATGAATACTGTTCATAGTTACCTATACTTACTTAGGTTTACCAAATTTTAAGACCAGAATCAGGAACGCACAAAGAGTTCCAAATATTCCAATACAATTCCAATATTCCAAATATAAAGTTATAAGATACATCCTTGTATAGTAGGTACCTACCTACCTAGTTACCTACCTAGTTACCACCTAGTAAATCACGAATAAAATCTTTATATAAAATGTAATTTTAAAATTGTGTGTATTAGCATTCGAACAAACTGGAAAATAAACTAAAATGCATAATAGGATGTTTAAAGGTAACACTAAAATAACAAAACAATAAAGTTTATAGAACGCCTATCAGTTAGGTAATTACTAGAAAGTACGAGTAAATAGCTACCTGCCTACTATATTTATATTAATAAATTGTGATAGGTAAGTATAACAGCTTTTCCATAGAATAATACCTAAGCTCCTTTGGTAATTGAAACTAAGGTTTACGAAAAAAACTCTTTTATTTTATATAGCTACGTGTTTTAGATAATCACATTCAATAAATTTTACTGAAACAGATACAACAATACCCATGTATTGTTTAATTCAATTGTAAGAATAGTAAAAAAAAATATTCTGTACTAAAATCATTTTTATTGCTATGTTAAGCTTATTTTAATTTTATATAAATATGGAAGAGACGTCTCGATAAAGTTGATTTATGTATGAAATGGTCGATTTCATCGAGACTGGTAGCTGTAGCTCGATTGACGGAGCGACGGAACGGTTTTCCAAAAGGTCACAGGTTCTAGTGTTATAGGGTGGCTATAATTTGTACATTATATATTTGTTTAAAATTTATAGAGGGCGATACCTTGCTTCATTTAAAAGTTTGATTCAAGATTAAAAATATCAAATACAACTTTTATCTTATTATTAACTGCAGAAGGTAACTATTTAGGTACAGGGATAAAAATTATTTGAGATTTCTAAATCAAGTCTTAATGTTATATATAGAAACATATTACATTTGATGAATTTTATTTTATTAAAAAAGTGCAATCAATTATTTAGTTCCAACAAGTAAATATAAGAATAGATGTCAATGTCAAATAAAAGCGGAATGGTTTGACACGGGCTATATAAAAGCTACCTACAAGTTGACAACAAAAGAGAAAAGTAAACTGTTCACACCTTGAAATCGATTTACGTCACGAGGATAAATTGAAGTATTTCACGTAAACTCCGCACCGGACCGTACATGAAGCGGTAAATAAAAAACATCCTACTTGCATCCAGCCTCCCAGATTCGCAACTATTATCTCGCACCGACCAATACTAAATGTAGAGTCTAATCCTACTCTCCGATTGGTCAAGAGTACCCCTCAGCTCCACCTCGACACCACGCCCCGCCCTTCGTAAATAGAGTTTCAGAACATTGCTCTACCTGCTCGCGAGCCACGCAAGCTCAGTCGCACCACGGTCCGCTGTCGTTTAAAGAATGCTTTAACAAGAAAATTTCATTAAAAATCACGTTTCTTATCCACTTATCGCAGAGTTGCATCACGGCGGTGATTGCTCCGTCCCTTTCACCCATGTGTGTCAGATAGCGTGAGATAGAGACAGAATATTAAAGTTTTAGGTGTGTTTGAGAAAAATTGTTTCGTTATACGTGAACGCGATCAGTGCTCGTCGGCTCACCTGACGTGCGGACGATCGATAGCGCGGCGCGACTAGTCCGCTGTAGGTTCGATACCGAAATACGGTACGAAATCGCGTTCACGTTGACGTAGTGATGTGTGTGATGTAATATTGATAGACATAGTGCAGACAAACATGATGACTATGGACGTCGGGATGTACAACAATCAGCAGAACGGATACAGCGCAGAGTACTACCAGCAGGGGGTGGCTTACCAGCCCCAGTACGAGGGCTACCACGAGGGATACTATGAACCGACACCATACTATGAACCAATATTACACGGCCAGGCGACACACGAAGCCGCTCCCGTTATAAGTACCGACACAGGTCTCTGTTATACAAATCTAGACTACGGCGAACTTCAGCAAAACTATCCGATTCATTCCCTGCCACCGCACCCGGAGGCCTTCAAGCACAGAGAAGAATTACCAAGGCCGGAAGAAATGCACATGCACGAACACAAACTAGACAATCATTTTTTAGAAACCAAGTATAACATGCATTTTGTGGATGACTCCAGCATGCAATATAACCACTCAGGGTCGCCACTGCCATGTGGTGAGTTCGACCCCTACGCACCTAAAGAAGAGTTTGGGGGGTTGCGAGAAGGGTTACGGGAAGGCTTTCCCCGGGAGGGCGAGCTGCATCACGTTGGCCATCAGCCTCATCCTTCTCACTCGGCTGTCCCCACATACAAGTGGATGCAAGTCAAGAGGAATGTCCCTAAACCTGCCGGTAAGTTTGAACTATCAATTTTAAGTTTATATTTTCGTACGTCATCAATTTTTGTTTTAATTTTCCCGCCACATGGATAAACAAGTAATATCTATAACTATTGTTTACCGAAACACTCTAACTCAGAACATTCCTTATCGATGCTAAAAATGTGATTCCGTTAATTCTTGATATTATCTTAGAATTGACAGAATTGAGACACTTTTATCTCAATATTAAGCCAATTTAAACCTACGTCATATCAAAATAAAACCTAAATCACACTTCACATTTTATCTAAATTTGTTTTGGTTTCCATAATAATATATATATTTAAAGTGATGTATTTGTAAGATTTATCCTCAACGTCACTCATAAGTTTTTCTCATACTATTTTAATTCTTTTTCATCAATAATTAGATCTTTTAGAGCTGTTTAAGTATATTGACTATTTCTTTTATATCAGATACAATTAATCTTAATATTTTACGATTAATTATTATTATTTGTATAAAATTCAATTATCAAAATTAAATATAATATGTACTTATAGAACTGCTTCACTCTCATACCAACATCATGGGTGATGACTGATATAGACTGATATAGGATGTACCTACTGGTCATTGTATTCCTTATCTAATTAGCTTAGTTTATTCAAATAAAGTTTAAGGTTTAAATTTACAACAAAAAAATTGTCTTATATTTTTTTAAACATAAATAATAATTTTAAAAACATTAAATAATTCAGAGATCATGAGTGAAACCCATCATTGACATAATTAATTTTCAGGTCTGCTCCGTCTATTTATAACAAATAACAGACAGATTCATCCACTTAACTACATTAGGTACTCTTAATTGACAGATTTTATAGTTTGTCAGATACGGCATTAAATAGATTTAAAAATTGCTTCATAAAATCTTGACACTGTTAAAAATTAATTTCAGATTACTCAAATTCGTAATCGACTTGATTTAATCAGTTTATAAGAGGAATAACAATAAGAATATTTTTTAATAAATTATATTCAAGGTAAAGTTCGTATTTGTATAAATTATAAAACAAATCGAATGCTGCGGAATACCTAGTAGTTAATTGGTCGTTAAACTAATATAGGTATTATGTACTAATATACAATGTTTCTCGAATTTGCCTATTAAACGTAGGTATTATCATTAATTGTTGAACTGTAGCATTTAGAAATGAACACTTTAAAAACTTTAAATTTATATCAATTTTAATTATACAGTTAGATACAAATTTAAACAGCTTTTCATTACTCCATTTATTTTCATTTCTTATTTATTCTTGTCTTATTTGGTAAATTAAGTCAGCTAGTAAAATGCTAGTTAGTAAAATGGTAAATTATAACTCAATATTTCACTTAATTACCACCTTCGGATAAATTTCCTTCGGCTTACAACCAAGTGGACTGTAGCCATGAATTATGTTATAACATACAAAAATTATGCGGCTATTTTACTCAAAATTATGCCATAGTAATCTATCTATACGTGCTTTATTCGCCTTCTCCTTCTCCGCCTCCTTCTTCTCTTTCTCGTTGACAAACATCGTTGACGTAGGTACTACAGAATATTGTCCATTATTATTCAACTTAGCAACTTAAAAAGCAGGCTTTGAACTTAATTAATTTAATTTACATTTAAATGATACCCACAGACTAAGTAGGCCATATTTAGTACACGCTTTGATTATATAACGAACAATGCGTGTAGTAAGCATATAGTATTTTCTAACAGCAATGGAAGCTGCAAGAGTCATAAAGAATCATACTACATATTTGCTTAGCTAGGATTAGAACAATCATCTTGAATACTGGTACCATTTAAACTATTGAACTCCCGAGTTAAGCATTGGTATGCAGAAATAACTTAACAACTAAAATAATGATAGCAATTTGTTCTTAATTCCACTTTTAAGTAATATTAAGAACGAATTGCCCGTAAAGTTTACTTTAGCAGTTAGGGTTAAAAGAAATAAAATAACTAACATTACACTTTTTCTAAAGTTATCCTGTTAGGGGCCCACCTGGCCCCCCCTTTTTAAGGTCCCCGGGTGACGCTGTAATAGCCAACAGGGCTAACAGCATAGACAGACAAAAAAAAAAATCCTGTTATTCTAAACGAGATATTGATAAAAAGAAACTATTCTATTCTTCTATCTATTCATTCTATTCTTCTATCTATTACATATTAATTCTATCTATATTAAACGACTTACCTTAAATTACATAACATTTTTAGTGATTATTTACAATATCTTTCACCCCAGTAAGCTCTAATCGTGAGAATGAAAAACATTCTCTATACCAAAACAAGAAGAACGAAAGAACCTCTGTTTGATTTTATGTAACAAACTAAATTATATGTTTGCAAGCAAATCTGAAACATGAAATACATAACATATAAATAAATATAATAAAGTGAAAATTGTTATAATAAAGTAAAAATAAATTAATTGAAATATCAAAAATTAAGTATGCGTATTAAGTATGTGTATGATGTGACACAGACAAACTGAATAACCATTGTTTTGGGTTATCTTGCTCTTATAAAAGCCCCTATGATGTTTTTTTTAATATTTTCCATGCACAGAAATGGATCAGTGACAATAAAAGTTTATTATATATAATATAGATAACGAAATCTGTTGAAAAATTATAGAGTTCCATTTATTTTAAATGTAAAGTAAAGTAAAGTAACATCATTAATTACTGGCATCTTAATATAGGCATTATATTCCATAAGTAAATATTTAATTCATTATGTGCCAAGTTTATGTTAGGAAACACATCAATTACATCTGAATTAAATGTAATTTTATTTCATCTGTCAGTGTGTAGTTGTAACCTATGCCATACATTTTTATAGTAAGTCACTCTCACTTGAAGTTTGGTCACGTGCGAATAAATATAAGAATGAAGTGTTCCGTACCTACATTATGCAATTTATAGAAACATAAGTATATTATCTTACTTATCAAAACCGGGAATCACCTAAATAATATATATATTATTTTTTATATATATTTTTTATATTTTCAAGCCCAGTTATACCGCACAAAATATTATCGAATACGAGTTTGGAGCGAACAGAATTTGAACTTAACAAGTCATCTGAAAATCTTTACATATATTTTTTTATATTTATTGGCAAAATATGAATGCAAAGAATAAATATTATAACGGTTAACCGTTGGTTAGAATTGTGTTAATATCTAGAGGGTATTAAGTCACGAGTACATTATGTCAAACTGAGTTAAGTCAAATTATTTGGCTGGATGTGTCAGACGCTGGAGGTGTGACCTCTGACTCGCTCGCTGACTGACAGACACTGTGACTGAGGGAGCCACTACATCTATACGTTCTTAGATACAATTATATACGATACGATCTAAATGATGTTTGCTCTTAGAAATAAAATATAAATTTGTTTTTATAACCATAAACTTGATATTCATTTTGTAGTTTATTCGATTCTAAACCTTTTATTTTTGATCAGTAATTCATATGAGCAAAATGAAAAAGACCATTATTCAAATAAATGAAGTACTAAGCATTAACTAAAAGTCTTTGCGTTTAATATATTTTAGAAAAGACAAAGATAATATTATAGATATCGTTACTTACAATAACAAACTTAACAACTGCTAATAATGTTGTCTACGAGAGCGTGTGTTTCCTCCCTGCATGCATCGTAAGATCATCGTGATCTCGACAAACAATCAAACGTTAAAACAAAGTCTAGTGACTTATTAGACACTGGTGTCTGACACTAAAGACCTGCTACAGATGTAACGAGGGTATTACGTAACAAAAAATATATATTTACATTTTCGATTGATTTATATCAAGACATCCCTACCTATATATAAATCTAAAGTCTAAAACAATGTGACGTATGTTTTTCGGAGAGCGATAATCTCAAAATGAATCAACGTATTTTCTTCTTCTATGGATTATCTATTACAATATATTCACGAAAACCTTTTTAATGCTTAATTTATTACGATTCTGATTTAATTAACTGAACTACGATGATAAGTAAGCTTTTTAGATTTCTTAGAAATTAATTCGTTAAAAGTTTTATCATTATATTCAAATTCGTAATGACTTTTATAATAATATTTTTATCGCCCATTCCACGGCGATATTTTTTGAGAAACGAAGTTATGAAGGTAGGAAATGAAGTTATGAAGGTTATAGTCAGAAAAAATCGCTGATTCTAAATATGTACCGCCCGGCCTATTGGTCGAGTGGTTAGCGCAGACACCTGACATATGGCAACGCCATGGGGCTTGGGTTCGATTCCTTTCAGGGACAGTGACAAAGACAGGCATGGTTATGATGTGCATAGTATTTCTGGGTTTGGTTGTTTATTAAATATATTCTCGGTATTTATAATGTGTATTTCTATGTAGGTACCTACTTGTGTCGTTGTCTAACACTCTTAACACAAGCAAATAATTTGGTTTAGACCAATGTGTGTAATTTGTCCTGTATTATTATTATTTATAGATATAAAACCATTTCGCAAAAAAACCGCTTCGACAAAATAGCCCTGAAACTTTTGATATATATATTTAGTAAATACCTTACCATGAATTATTATGACAAAATAGAAATATAACAATAAAATTACAAACATCCAAATTGTTAAAATGGCAATTCAAGTTCGCTGTCAAGAGTCTCCATGGCGTAGATAAGTGGCCCAAAAATACTCATTTATACACGCAACCTACTCGCTACTAAGCCTCTGCATATCTGTATTTGTTTCTGTAATTACACGCAACTGAATTGGGGGAAATTGTTTTACTTTACCCGTTTTAAATGTCAATTCTTTGTTTAATACACTTTTTTCGGTTAATATCCTTTAATTACCCAACATTTTCACTCATGTCTCTTAAAATAACTAATTGGATTTCATTATTCATAAATTTCTATAGTAAATATGATTTATAAATATTTACTTGGTCAATATAAATTAATGTGTAATATAAAATTTTGATGACTAAGTCGTAATATTTTTTTAATAAATATAAATTTTAAAAAGCTTATAAAATGAGCAATCCATTTCCGTTGACCTAAAGATTAACGTTACATGAAACTTAATAACTATGCTAAGTAATTTAATTCAATTGATAAACACGTAGCACTAAATCCACTGGAATACTTATTATTATTTCGTTTTGTTCGTTTGTACAATATACATTGGTTTTAACTATTGTATTACTATTAACACTGTTGTGTTTTTGTGTGCGTGGGAGGGTGTATGTGTGTATGGGTGTAAAATACCCAAATAATAAATATCTTAACATACCACAGTGAAGTAGTATAATTCAGAATGGAATCCGTTTTTGTAATTAAATAAAATCACAAAAATATTAAATAAACTAATACATGGTTGACAAAAGAACGCTTTAATATAAAGTTACATATAAATATTTACGCAGCAAGCGAGTCATAGTGACGAAGCAGGCCAATGTCAACCGCGGGCTTACACTGACGGGACAAATTGGTGTAATTTTATTGTAATCTCGCCTCCAATGAATACATTTGCAAATCATGCTCAGTATTACTAGCTGTTGGGGGTTTGCACTGAGGATCTTAGGAATTTTACTTTATACTAGGGGTCGCTCGCGACTTCGTCCGCGTGGTTTTAGTGTTGCCGCCGAGTTCCATACAAAATTGATATTTAAAACCCTTATGGGTGGAATTTAAAAATCTTGTCTCAGTACACCACTACGTAGAAAAACAAATGTATCCTCCAATTTTACTATCTCTACGACCTGCGGTTTAGACTGTATGCTATAACTAAGTCAGTCAGAACCTATTAGATTATATTAAATTTGCAGCATTTTTCATTGCTGCTTAACTTCTATTAGTCACAGCGAGATGATATATACCCTATAGCCTTCCTCAATAAACGGACTATTCAACACAAAAAGAATTTTTCAATTTAAGCCAGTAGTCCCAGAGATTAGTGCGTTCAAACAAACAAACTCTTCAGCTTTATAATATTAGTATAGATATTCAGCCACAGCCCGGGATTTGAAAAGTGGACTAAAACGCGCATAATTGAATTTTATTAGAAGTAAAATGTACGTAACTTTACATTTCCATACAATAGTTTAGAACAATTTGAGAAAGCCTTAGGTATTAGTAGTATTAGAAATAATTAGTTTTTATTCGACTTAAGCACTAAATTGTAAACTAAATGACTCATATCCTTAAAGACCACACGTACGGACTCGATCTTATCTATTCTGCCACAATGCGTACCTTCAAATCTCCAGGGACACTTGGCAATAATAACTACACAATTTTAAAATTTGTTGCAAGCGAATTTATACTTTATAACATTGAATTAAGGCTACCTCTAAAATTAGGGGGTGCAAATTTAAATTTGTCGAAGAAGGGATATCTCACATTGTCATTTTCTGGTTGAAACATGTCTGTCGCATGACGGGTGAAATATAATGGAAGAAATCAAATTAGCAAATTTTACATCTTACGCTTAAACTCATAAAGTTGATAATATAATGTCAATTCTTTAAATTCCTTTCCTATACATTTTTTACTTCAAAAATATTCATATAATGCAAGAAAAACTAACTATGTAACTTATCACGATACGAGATATTGATTTCCTTTTGTTTTATATAAAATATGTACTAACTAGTTTAGTTTAAAAAAGAGACTTAATAATCAGAAATTCTACGAACTATTTTAAAATTTTATAAAGTCATGCCAGAAAATAAAACAATAATCTGATCCTGAAATCAATAATTAATAAGTGAATGAATTTAAAATCTTGAACTTTTATGTCTACTTAAATTTTATATGTATATACTGCCTGTAAACCAAAATAACACTAGTAAATAGCTTAACATTCAAAATCTCCGCACATGTTCTAATGGTCCTATATAACTTGTAATGGCCCGTTTATGATTCTTTTTAGTTTTAGTTTTTCTATTTGCTACTTTAGTAAAGGTTTCAACGTGCCACTTCTCTCGTATCAAACCAAAGCGGTTGGTAACATTTAAATTATCGCATTCTTCAAAGTAATAAATTAAAAACCTTTGACAAAGATCTACAGTGAGTCTGAGTGTGTGTATGAGTAATTAAAAGGGCCGAAACCCTCTCCTAGTCATATTCAGTCTTGAGAACGGACATCGCAAATAATTAACAGAATCCAAAGTATAGAGTAATAAGTATGAAGAGGGATAGGTCAAACACGACCCAGCAGGACTGCCGGTGTTCGAATCCGCAGTTACCCCAACTGGCGCGTAAGACAACCTTGAAAAAAGGGACATCATGAATCCAAGTCCGCCAACAAAAGCTTGAACAACGGCGTCTATCGGCGGTCTCACAGAGACACCGGTCTGACAGTACACATAGCCATCGGAACAGTCCGTATGGAGCGGGTCCATTCATGAATCCGGGTTGCCCCATCAAATTTAAAACCTTGACGTTTTGTTAAGCGTCTAAAATATATAAATAGCTTTGTTACCAATTCTCAAAAAGAACAAAATTCGAATGCCTAAGTCATATCACATATATTATCTGTATCACAAAAAGGTTGAGGTATAACTCCACCATTAAGACATTCTGAACAAGTGTGACAAATAGGCTTCATAAATCTGTAACAGTGTATTTACATAATGGCACTAAGAGCTCGTTGGCTTTGCTCTCGTTCATTAATAGCTGCTACTAAAGTGGTTGCTAATAAACCCTTGCAAGTCACCTGCATTTACCCGAGGTATGGAGTGTGGTCTAATTTATAAGTAGGTATCGACAGACAAGTAACTTTTTAACGATAATACTACAATGGTATTTTTAATTATTTTAACCTTACAATTTTAATGCTTTTATTATTTCTTACTTTGACGAGTACTCGTTTTCAGAGTTGAAGAGAAATAATTTTCAGAAGTAATCTTAATGGATCATCTACCCAAAAAGGTCAAAACATTCCCATCAAAAATATAAATCGATTTTAAAATTTTCACCTTCAACTAAAACCTTTAGAGTTTAGAACCTTTAGCCATAAGTGACTTCTTATTCTTAACCTATTTATATAATATATTATTCATGTCCTTTTAATAAATACTCTTAACACTTGACCTTTTGTACAGTGGGAAAAATTAAATGACCTTTGCAACTAAATACCTAGTTATTATAATGCACTTACAATAATAAACGGATTATAATATCTCTAGTACAGTTCCACTTTAATAGTCGAATACTGTATAAAAATCTGTAATTCAACGTATGCTAGTGTATCTTTTAAAGAAGTGTCTATTAGTTACAAGATACAGTATACATTTCATATGCTTACCAATCGCCTGTAACTAGCACCATACACTAAAGCGTAGCAAGTAAACCGATTACAGTCGAGTGGTTGCGATATCTAGATCGGCACGCGAACACCCTCTATATTCGGTTGGTAATGACCCCACGAGCCCCTACAGCTGACCCCAGCACATGTCACAACGTACAAGAGGTTTATGATAATGTTTTAATAACAATTATTACGAGTGAACTATCTTGAGATGGTGTGTATTAAGTTTTTCCTCTCAGATAACAAACAATTGACTACTCCAGCTTACTACTACTGAATAGTAAGTAGGAATTTGTTATAAGTTTTTCTGCTCAGTATTTTCTATATAACATTTATAAAACATGTAACATTAACATTTAAAGGCCTTCATATCACCAAAACTATCATTAAGGCTTGAATATTTAAACTACATGCTTTCAGAATGCATTCCCGTAGATAACACCGTAAACCATTGTCTCGAGTTTATGAGATAGAGACGAAACGACGCATAGATACGTGGGACGTGGACGTAGGATTAATATTCTGAATAAATCATTTAGTTTTTGGGTCCCGTCCAATTGATGAGGATTTGTTTTTTTTAATTGTTTAGTTTTAAACGTTTGTGTGTAAAACACGAAAGTATTTTTCTAATCTTCATCTTAACGACCAACCCTTTTTAATAATAAAATTTATGTTCATTTAGTAAAATATAGTATTCAAATTAATCCAACCCCTTAACATTAAACAGACTCACGTAAACTGAAATCTTCAAAAACCACAATATCAAAACCATAATAATCGCGTGATTTGATATAAGGTTTTAATTATAATAAATAGGTTTAGAATTATCATGCGGAACTCATTTTCTCTACCTGTTAATTTATTAGTTATCTAATAATACTATTACTGGGATTATTTGCCCTCGTATTATTCTCTTAGATAAGCCGCCAGATACCGCCCGCGGCCGCACACGGTTGACTGACTTTAACTTGTTGACAAAAAACGAGGTTAATTTAAATTTAAATAAACTGCGTAATTTATATAAACGTACTTTAAAAAAATATATATTATTTTTTTAAGGAATTCTCTTGCTGTTAGTTAAAATGTACAAAGAATACTACGTAAGATATAGAAGTAAAAAAACTCATTACTAAATTGAGACCTTACTAAAACAGAATGGAATTGTCTAAGCACTATAAACGGGACTAAAACGCTATATTATGAAGTTTATCGTCTTATTATCATAATTAAATTATTACAAAATGAGTATGTTTTGAGTCGAATTGGATATTAGTAATACCAATATGGCTGGTTTCATTAGCGAGGCTTAAAACATTATACCTAGATACATTTAAAACGATAGTTGTATAATAATGTGCATAAGGTAATGTATGTATGTTAGGTTATTCTCGTATATATCTTTCACGATTTTATTCTTCATGATGTCTCAGAAAATATCTAGGGCTTGTTAAACATTTTTAATAAATATATAACTAAGATTTGACGAGATGACCTAGGCACGCTCCCTTTTTTTTGCTACTAAATTTAGCAAAACTTTTAAAATTAACACTGATGCAGGCGCATGACGATTTAACATGGGAACTCTCATAGACAAATTTCTTTTTGCTATAACTTTTTTTCTAGTTGACATTATAAAGTTCCGTTTTTTAGGAACCATCTCTAATAAAAGTTCTAACTCCCTGGTGAAAATCATAAATATCTGTTCAGAACTGCGAAGCTAGCGCGGTCGTAAAACAGCGAAATGAACAGTTAAGAATTAAATATAATTAAAAAATAACCGATGCGGACAGTGATTCGAAACAAACCAGTCACTCTAACAATTTAGCTACCGTTTCACTCCTTACCGTATCAATTGTTATTTTATTTGCTTTTTCCAACTTATCTTAATATATTGATAATTACTTGCGTCATGAGGATTAAATAATACACAAGATTGGATGAGATTACTAACATTGCCAACTAGAGATTGTATCAGTTAAAATTTTAAATCAAGATATCTTATCAATTTAAGGCTGGGATTACTATATACATGTGGTTTAGTTTTTAGTTATCATTGTCAATCGATATCATGAAATGGATTAAAATTGTTCTTTATTTAATAAAAATACAAATCTATTTAAAATTAATAAGTTTCGATTGACTTAAGATCACTTTTCAAATCAGTATACTAAGTTCTAGGAAGCTAATGTTGTTGATGTCAATATTATTAGCATGTGGATGTGATTAGATAATAATAATATCAGGAAAAATTACACACATTGATCTAACCCCCAAGTAAGCAAATTATTTGCTTATGTTAACGGTGTTAGAGAACGATACAAATATATAGAAACACACATAAAAATACTGAGAATATATTTAATAAACGTCCAAACCCAGAAACACAAACATCTATGCTTATCACATAAATGCCTGTCTCTGCCGGGAATCAAACCGGAGCCCCATTGCGCCGTGACACGTTAGGCGTCCGCGCTAACCACCCGACCAACGCGACGGGGCGGTAATATTAATAATATTAAGGAAAGATAGATTAATATTAATATTTCCGATGGACCAATCCGATATTTATACAGATATAAAGTGAAACACTATTCAATAAAGCTTTGACGGGGATTGAACTTAGGTTGTAAGCCTAAGGCTTACAACCTAAAATCACATCTTGGTAAGCAAGATGTGATTTTTCCAAATAGGGGAAGAAAGTTTATACGGTAGTTTATTTTGCTAATAAGAAAGAAGACATTTCATGATACTCGTATATACCTTAGATGACAAATAAATTACAAGAATAAAGTAAAAAAAATAATTATATTAATATGTGTCTAGCAAATAGCAATCATTTCGTATTTATTTTCTAAATATGGCGCTACATTTCGTTTCGACTTTCGGCTAACCCCTTAAAAGATAGCTTTCATAACAATATTTGATAATATTGATTTTAAGGGATTTATGTCAAGTCATAAAGAATTGATTAGATATGGTTAATTTGATATATTTTTAAAAAAGAAATCTCTCATATTCATAAATTTTATCCATACCTACTCGTATATGACCCAACATGGAGTTATTTTTTATTACCTACTTGTTATTTTTATAAACATTAAGCCCTTTTTATACATCTTTTATATAAACAACTATTTATAACGTAACTACATAACCTGTTAATAAAAAAAAAATAACAAATTCTGCGTAAATACCGCTACTTCATATCGACCTGTCCTGTGTTTAAAATAAATGTATTTATATCTGAAATGATAACTCAATTCGCAAATCCCAGTTGATTGTGACACACGGCGGGTATTAAGGTTAGCTCAGATACAGACGATATCTCGGGAATGCTATCTGTTATGATTTAATATTGACTGGTAGACTATTTATCTGGACGATTTACAACCTCGCCTATCGGTCGAGGCTCCGGTACTTCTAGGTCAATATTTTAAAGTTTGATTTCAATTTTATCAAGCTACGAAGCAGCTTTTAACAAAGACTGTCGAAATGTAGATGGAATATTAAAAGCACATTATTGGTAATCAGTTTTAATTCAGCAAAGTTATATCTCTTCGATTTTTAGTCTTAATCATATTGGCATACATTTTCCTCTAATGAGTTAAGTCAGATTTTTACACAAATATCAATTATTCGTTGAAAACATTGTCAATAACATAGACAATAAAAATACTAACAATTAATTTATTTATTGCAATAAAACAAGTCAAAGTAAATGTTATATTCAAATACATACTCTATCCGATTTACTATTAAAGAAAACAAGATTCAATAAATCAATGAAACATTATCTCTTCTTCATTGATATGCCTCAACATATAACCATTTATAAATGCTCTCCATCCGCCCAACACCCACATGCATTACTCAGAGCCATACATTTCAATTAGGTTTATTAAAACTCAAAATAACAATGCTACTGTAACAATGAACATTTCGGCCATTTTGAATGCAGCTGTTCGTGATAGCGTGTTCCATCCATCACTCGCGTCAGTATCTGGGAGTCAGTAATTTATTAAGAGTAAGTCCGGATGCTGGCCAGGTATGTCAACACCCAATAAATCAATTAAATGCAACGTCTTGTGATAAGCCCTCGACAAAGTGCATGTTGATTACTGATTACACTGTTTGGACGCAGAGGTGTCTCGAGATTGTTATAGATAGTTACATATAACTGCTCGGTTACTAGCCCTCAATTAAATGTTTATTTTTTATATTTGTTTTTTATACACAGCTAAGATTCCACAGATTATATATTTTTTAAACAGTTTGTATAAGTAAGGCTGTATAAACATGGGAATTTCGCACGGAAACTAAGTAATTAATAGAATTCATTTCCGGAGAATAATAAAAACAAAAAACATTTAATTTTTATATTTTTCAAATATGTATCATTTTATTCATTTTCATTTTCATATAAGTATATACCAACTATTTATCTTTAGTAAAACTGTCCATCAAAAGTCAATTTAAATCGAATAATTCGTAACAGTATTTCAACTGAACTCATAGGCAAGATAGACAAGCACCTGGTGTTTTCTTAAATAAAAATTGAAGACACGAAAAAATCGTATTAAAGTAGGACCGGTGACGGAGCGCTAGACTGATAGTGTTATCACCAAATTACAGCTGATAGCGTTGATTGATGGTGGCACTGTACACACAATTATGCGCATCCTACACCACTTGCTACCGTGTACGGAATATTATTATATCGATCAGATTTGAATAAATCAGGATGAACTCGACTTCCCTTATCTCCCCGTTAAGTTTCAATGTTGAAATGTCCATTAAGTTATGAATCCTTAACTAAAAAAGTTGATAGAATGGTTTTATGTTCCAATCTGTTGTTAGTGTAAATGGTGGCGTTTCTCAAGTGTAACTTCTTGGTTCTTTTTTGTTCTTTACTTATATTAACGACTTACCCAATTTGATGACCAATAAATGTAATACAATCTAGTTCGCCGATGATGCTTCACTTATTTTTCAAGTGACTACTTAACTGACACTAATGCCAAACCACTAGATAAAAGTTTAAGTAATATGAGGTTGTTAAATTTAGACAACTAATTTTTATTTTAAAAGGGAGCCGTTCGCGCTATCAATTTGTATTTGTTGTATCGGTATTCAATATGGGTACTTATAACTATTTTCTAAGACGCTGCAATACTTCTATCATAGAAAATATATTCTAGGAACCTACATCCAGAGAAAATTGTCTTCCATAACATAATAGATGTCATCATAAAATAATAAATTCCTAAATTAAGAATAATTTCACGAAAACAAGATAAAACATTTTTTGGGCACTGGAATTTAATTTTATAATACATTGTCAAAATTGATCTGACCTAAAAAAAAAGGAGTTTTTATTTTTTTTTAAATATTGTGAACAATACGATTTGGCGATTACCAATTCATTGGCAGTTTTGCAGTTATATAATTACTATTGTTTTGAATGAAGGTTATATTTAAAAGCAGATTAATGTAATCAGTAAATAAAGTAAATGTAATGTATAATTCTCTTGATGTAGAAGATTATTAGATTCACGAAACAATTGTATATTTAATTTATATCATTGTTGCAACTGTACAAAGAGTATGCATTAGGAATTAAGCCGGATTTACCGCCCTGATGGTCAAGTGGTTAGCGCAAACGTCTAACGTAAAGCGGCGCAAAGGGATTCGGGTTCGATTCCGACAGGGACAGGCATATGTATGTGAAGAGCATAGATATCTCTCTTCCTGGGTTTGGTCGTTTATTAAATATATTCGCAGTATTTATTATGTGTATTTCTATGTATTTGTATCGTTGTCCAACACCTACCAAAATTTGCTTATTTCAGGGTTAGATCAATTTGTGTAATTGGATTAATTATATTATAATAATTATTATCATTAATTACATATCCACGTTCCAATTTATCTTTAACCGCTGGAAAACTCTACATTCTCACGAAAGACTGATAAAGATAAATATATAAATAAAAAATATTCACGAAAATAAATATTATTCATGTAATTTGTTGTTGTGTATTAAAGTTTTATAAAAAAATATGTTAGTATTTATACATTTTACCTAACATTGTGAAATATTTTTTTATGTAAATTATTACACTATAAAATAATATTTCTATGAACTTAGACACGATGAAATCCAAATTCTATAAATCGTCACACTATGAAATCAAATTACGCTCCAATAAAAAATATTTTGTAATTAAAATGTAATGTTTATTCAAGGTGCTATCAACACAATGTGTTCGTTATCGGCTGCTATCAGTCAAATGAGATTTGTCGATTTTAAAATCCCTTACATGTTTCCAGTTCGTTTTATCTTCGTCCTTGGTGATATCGCCCTATCTTACATTGACACGTCCGAATTTTCACGATTATATTTATTTATAAATTATTTGATTTAATGTTAAATTCAAATTATTTATCAAGACAATCAATGAACATATAATAATTGAGAGACGTAAAATGTATTGCGATATTAAATGGTGCAACCTACATTAATATAGTCCATCTAAAAAATTATGTTTTTATTAACAAACCGAAATTTTGTCCTGCGAATAAGATATCATGGTGGTTTGAAATACATTTTGATTTTTTTTCCTTTATCACACTATCTAGAAATCATTATCGCAGATTCTCTTCGTATCCGGATTATATTATCTTTTTATAAGTTTTCACTTCTTATAATTTTCGGACCTATTTAATATTATGGGTAAAGGTGTAATACCAGTTTATTTTGTTGTATTAACAAAGTATATTACACTTTGGTTGTAAAATAAAAGAAAATGTATTAATTCATTTCTGTTAAATAAAAACAGTAGATTTCATGATCATAGCAGAAGATATTTCCGGATAGCCTCGGAGTATTGGATTATTAACAAATATTCTAAATATTTAATATTATACAAAAATATTTATAAATAATAACTTATACATTAAATGCTTCTAAGAATATCAAAAACAGTATTCGCAATTTCTTTATAAATAAACGCTTGATAAAACAAGCTACCGGGCGCTGTACATCCCTCGTGTCACAGACGATTGATAGACCTCAGGGGTTTCATCCCCCAGCCCACTGATGTACACGACTACCGCCTCTATCACTTCGATACAAGAGACATTATTGTATCCAGCCCACGATTGACCACTCTATTTTGTTTTTAATACCGTGTCGTAGATGAGAACGTGTCTTGATATACTTCTTGTATTAGGATGCGTTAATTTTGATACTTATATCAGAATATTATTAATATTACAAGCATTTATTTCAAAGCCCATATTTCAAAATATCGACATCTAATAGATCACAATATATATTTCTTTTGATTCAAAGTTAAAATTATATTCTAAAAGATTGCTAAAATATTAGCATTAATATAAAATGTTTATTACGTAATGTTGTGTTATCATAATATTATTTTACTTATATTGACCGGACTGACATCATGATAACTAAACTTCCTCTTTACAAATTATTTAAAAACTTTTAATCACTCCTAATAAAGAACTTATTAAAATCTAAACAGATAAATATATATAATAAAACTCTGAACACAACTCAGATAATAAATAATCAAACTCTGCTAAATATATATTCGAGATATATTTAAGAGCGCGGTGTGGCGCGTTGATGTCTAAAATTACGGTTTGTGCAAATTTGAGGAGCAAATATTATTAGAGGGATCATCGGGTATACCTTCCTGTTTATCCGCTATTTAGGATTCTTGAATATATTTATTTTTCCATGAATATTAAAATGATAAAAATACGGTCGTACATGGAAAAATGCGCGACTTATTTATTTTGAGGACAATTTATTTTCTATTTGGTTTGCACTAAAACTTATTGCGTTAAAGAAATAGGTATTGTATATAAATATACAGAAGGAACTTATCTATTTCTTTTATAGTGTTGTTCGTTCCTCCTCTGCAATGTAGCTAGTTGCAATCTGCAAATAAGAGGGACAGAGGACTGAAGGGGAGGGGAAAGCTCTCAACAAAATGAGTGTAAGGAGATTGATACATGCATTATACGCCTTATATATACATATGACTAGAAATGTTATGTTAGGAAAACGGCCTCTAGACCTACTATGTATAAAACATGCTTTTTTAGTCTACAGTACCTATTACTCAATTCTGTTAGACAGATACTGACTGACAAAATATATACGACAATAATTTCATCGCGTAAAATATAATGATCGTATAGTTATACACAAACGCTATTTATTGATAATACAGCAACATTTTCCGATAATCTCCAGAAGCGAGACCAGTAAATAAAATATTATTTTTTCCATGGAGTGAAGTGATCCGTCAAACTGTCGCGTCGTAATGCACGGATGGAATTATTAATAATTCTCCGGGACTCGGATCACATCGTCTGCACGGATAACAAAGACTATGAGAAAATATAATATATATATATCATATTTGGTAACTTGTTACCAAAATAAATATAATTAAACTAAACATAACTGTGAACAAATTTAATTAAAATCATTAATTACCGGACAGATTTTTAGAGATTGTACCGATTGAATAAATATATGATTTTTAAGTAAATGTTGTTAGTTATTTATCTTTACTTAACTTTACTACGTTTATGTTATTTTGTATTATATCTAGCAGTTAATTGTATCTGAAAAGACAATTCAATATTATTGATGCAAAAACACAATTAAAATTAAATGTAAACAAAAAATTCTGGTTATAATTGATAATATTATAAAACTTTATTATAATACATTAACCTAATTTGGAATCTGTAGAGTCAATTTTCAACATACTTCACTTGAACCTGTAATTAAACAGTAGTCAGTGGGTGATACTCGCTGGTGATATCAGTGATATTGTGCCGAAAGCTGGGATTATTGGATTACGTATATTGAAACGTCTGTTTGCTTTGTTTTCCAATTTCGTATGTTATCTATACTTTGATCCAAGTGTTGCCAGGTTACACTTGTTAAAGATTATTTATTTGGATTGGTTTATTTTGTTTCTAGTCAATTCAAAGTCAGAATTAAATTAGCTTCTATATGTTATTCTACAAAAATATATATTATTATAACTATAATAATATTTTAGAATTAAAAAAAAAAACAATTAATTAAAACCTTTTTTAATAGTTTATGTAATGGCCGAAACTACTATGTAAATTTTTAATCCACAAAGGTTCCAACTGAAGCACCTTTTCAATCTAATGTTATTCATCCCGTGTCAGCTCCGCGGTAAATTGACATGTTGTCAGCTGCTTGCATTCTATGTACACCCATTTTTCGGTGAAGAATTTAAGCAAACATGGCCGTGCGGTGACAATAAAAAAATTGTAACGCATCTGCCGTTGTACAATTCGACCAATCGCAAGCTCCCGCTCCCCTAGCTGTCGTTTAACTGTCAGACAACCGAATTTAGTTCGTTATTTTTTTCAGGGCGTTGACGCGGTACACGGTCAGTCTTGTTGAACAATTGAATTGATTGAATTATGCTTGATTTCGACGACATTATTGATGGCCCGCATTGCTCGGTAAATAAGGGGGTTGCAAATGCAGAAATTACTTGTCCTTTACGAACACACAACACCATAGTATTGGTCCGCGGATCATTTACTTTTAAATGAAATATATTTACTAAACTTATAAGTCTTATTAAATAAGAGATATTGATTCTATTGCTATGGGTAAATATTAGTTTTAAAACTCTGTATTGGACATTGTTATAATAAGATTGTAAAATAACTAAGATATTATTTTAAAAGTTTCTACCCTATCTTACTTTCCTACCCCCTTAGGTGAAACTATATAGTCAGGGTCATAATGAAAACTATCTTGACTCGACTTTAGTAAAACCAACGAGAAACCTTTGTAATCATTGTACACTTAATAGAACAAAGGACCTTAAGTAGATACATAACACAAAGAAACTCAAGTAGATACATAACACAAAGAAACTCAAGCATATTTCAGCTAAGAACCAAAACATAGACCTAAATCCAAGTCAGTATTGCATAATAGGATAATCTGAAATCGAAGTACACTCGCAACAGAACAAATATTAGCAGAGGTAATGGATTAGTGTTGTTCGCCGCCGCGTCTACTGTTACACAAACACACGGCGCCTTTGACGGAGAGCTGTGCAGCTCATTGCTGGCGGATTTGAGTAAAAGCAAATTATATTACAATATAAAGATATGTGCAACTTACATTACAGGACAATAGATTAATCGATTTTAGAGCTTGTTATCAATGCTGCGATAATATTTAACCAACGAACAAATTCGATTTTTACTGTTTTTTTTTATCGTCACTAAGTGAATCTGTTAATTATATAAAAGTTATTTCCTAATAATAATTAGTTCATAGGATTGAAAATGGATAACTTAGTTATAAAATTTACAAAGTAATCTAGCTAACCTAACTGACGTTTTTTGTCTTATATCCAAAAAAAAAACTTTTAGATATTTTATTATTCAATTTTCCTCCAAACCCCATTTGAGTAACTATAGTAAAATTATAATTTTCATATTAAATTTTATTTAGAAATGTTATTAATATTATATTAACTAATGTTATTTTACAACAAAGTAAATCAATATGTATACAAAATACGTCTTACGCAAAACTGAAAAGTTAACTATGTATGTAAAAATTCAAGAATTTGTTTTATTTGATTATTGATGATAATTTCCCAATTATTTAATTATCCATTAAAATATCAATATAAGCGGCTTTTAGTACAAAAACTATAAAGAGTAGTAACGAGCTCAGAGAGGCGGCAGTGTGTTTTTGATTTTGCGTCACTGTCAATATTGTCATAGACGGCTGCGTATGCGCACGCCGTCCGCTTCACGACGTTTGTTTCCATTATAAGACGAAACTAAAAGAATTAAATAGTATGATTTTTTTTTTATACAACGAAGAATATATATGGAATACCAAAATCATCAAGTCGTATAGCTACACGATACTCCTATTGCCGCAACTACAGCGACAGTATTCCAGAGGGCAAGAATCGTCTTATTAAGAATTTTTAATTCCGTATTATATTTAAAAATTAAGTATTCATAACGTGGACAATATGTTGATATAAAATTAAAATGATTAATTTCTGTACTTTGTATTACAGAATAAGTCTAACGAAAAAGATAAAGTTAAGTCCCTGTTATCTGTTCGAATCTGCTGCTCATGTAGGAAGTAAACACTTCAAGATCTTGTTACACTATGTTCCTAGTTCCTTAAATAAAAATAGTTACACACTTTTGATGAGAAACCAAAAATCAAATTTTACATAGCATATACCTACATTTCAATGAATAGTCACATTCATTTCTGTTCTATTCATTTTTTTCTCTTAATTTCTTGATTGTAAATACCCGACCAATGAATTTGTTGTCAAAATCTATGTAATATTCCTATTGAATTCGATTGCAGATTGATTTTTAATTGCGGCCGTAAATGGACACGCGTTCCCTCAAATAGTAAGTCCACTAGAGTGGGCATTGCGCAAACAGACAGACAGACAAACAGGCGGCTTATTTGATCTGCTAACGGGTTGCTAAGGTCTCTCTGTAAAGATTCTCTTCGTATCCGGATTATATTATCTTTTTATAAGTTTTCACTTCTTATAATTTTCGGACCTATTTAATATTATGGGTAAAGGTGTAATACCAGTTTATTTTGTTGTATTAACAAAGTATATTACACTTTGGTTGTAAAATAAAAGAAAATGTATTAATTCATTTCTGTTAAATAAAAACAGTAGATTTCATGATCATAGCAGAAGATATTTCCGGATAGCCTCGGAGTATTGGATTATTAACAAATATTCTAAATATTTAATATTATACAAAAATATTTATAAATAATAACTTATACATTAAATGCTTCTAAGAATATCAAAAACAGTATTCGCAATTTCTTTATAAATAAACGCTTGATAAAACAAGCTACCGGGCGCTGTACATCCCTCGTGTCACAGACGATTGATAGACCTCAGGGGTTTCATCCCCCAGCCCACTGATGTACACGACTACCGCCTCTATCACTTCGATACAAGAGACATTATTGTATCCAGCCCACGATTGACCACTCTATTTTGTTTTTAATACCGTGTCGTAGATGAGAACGTGTCTTGATATACTTCTTGTATTAGGATGCGTTAATTTTGATACTTATATCAGAATATTATTAATATTACAAGCATTTATTTCAAAGCCCATATTTCAAAATATCGACATCTAATAGATCACAATATATATTTCTTTTGATTCAAAGTTAAAATTATATTCTAAAAGATTGCTAAAATATTAGCATTAATATAAAATGTTTATTACGTAATGTTGTGTTATCATAATATTATTTTACTTATATTGACCGGACTGACATCATGATAACTAAACTTCCTCTTTACAAATTATTTAAAAACTTTTAATCACTCCTAATAAAGAACTTATTAAAATCTAAACAGATAAATATATATAATAAAACTCTGAACACAACTCAGATAATAAATAATCAAACTCTGCTAAATATATATTCGAGATATATTTAAGAGCGCGGTGTGGCGCGTTGATGTCTAAAATTACGGTTTGTGCAAATTTGAGGAGCAAATATTATTAGAGGGATCATCGGGTATACCTTCCTGTTTATCCGCTATTTAGGATTCTTGAATATATTTATTTTTCCATGAATATTAAAATGATAAAAATACGGTCGTACATGGAAAAATGCGCGACTTATTTATTTTGAGGACAATTTATTTTCTATTTGGTTTGCACTAAAACTTATTGCGTTAAAGAAATAGGTATTGTATATAAATATACAGAAGGAACTTATCTATTTCTTTTATAGTGTTGTTCGTTCCTCCTCTGCAATGTAGCTAGTTGCAATCTGCAAATAAGAGGGACAGAGGACTGAAGGGGAGGGGAAAGCTCTCAACAAAATGAGTGTAAGGAGATTGATACATGCATTATACGCCTTATATATACATATGACTAGAAATGTTATGTTAGGAAAACGGCCTCTAGACCTACTATGTATAAAACATGCTTTTTTAGTCTACAGTACCTATTACTCAATTCTGTTAGACAGATACTGACTGACAAAATATATACGACAATAATTTCATCGCGTAAAATATAATGATCGTATAGTTATACACAAACGCTATTTATTGATAATACAGCAACATTTTCCGATAATCTCCAGAAGCGAGACCAGTAAATAAAATATTATTTTTTCCATGGAGTGAAGTGATCCGTCAAACTGTCGCGTCGTAATGCACGGATGGAATTATTAATAATTCTCCGGGACTCGGATCACATCGTCTGCACGGATAACAAAGACTATGAGAAAATATAATATATATATATCATATTTGGTAACTTGTTACCAAAATAAATATAATTAAACTAAACATAACTGTGAACAAATTTAATTAAAATCATTAATTACCGGACAGATTTTTAGAGATTGTACCGATTGAATAAATATATGATTTTTAAGTAAATGTTGTTAGTTATTTATCTTTACTTAACTTTACTACGTTTATGTTATTTTGTATTATATCTAGCAGTTAATTGTATCTGAAAAGACAATTCAATATTATTGATGCAAAAACACAATTAAAATTAAATGTAAACAAAAAATTCTGGTTATAATTGATAATATTATAAAACTTTATTATAATACATTAACCTAATTTGGAATCTGTAGAGTCAATTTTCAACATACTTCACTTGAACCTGTAATTAAACAGTAGTCAGTGGGTGATACTCGCTGGTGATATCAGTGATATTGTGCCGAAAGCTGGGATTATTGGATTACGTATATTGAAACGTCTGTTTGCTTTGTTTTCCAATTTCGTATGTTATCTATACTTTGATCCAAGTGTTGCCAGGTTACACTTGTTAAAGATTATTTATTTGGATTGGTTTATTTTGTTTCTAGTCAATTCAAAGTCAGAATTAAATTAGCTTCTATATGTTATTCTACAAAAATATATATTATTATAACTATAATAATATTTTAGAATTAAAAAAAAAAACAGTTAATTAAAACCTTTTTTAATAGTTTATGTAATGGCCGAAACTACTATGTAAATTTTTAATCCACAAAGGTTCCAACTGAAGCACCTTTTCAATCTAATGTTATTCATCCCGTGTCAGCTCCGCGGTAAATTGACATGTTGTCAGCTGCTTGCATTCTATGTACACCCATTTTTCGGTGAAGAATTTAAGCAAACATGGCCGTGCGGTGACAATAAAAAAATTGTAACGCATCTGCCGTTGTACAATTCGACCAATCGCAAGCTCCCGCTCCCCTAGCTGTCGTTTAACTGTCAGACAACCGAATTTAGTTCGTTATTTTTTTCAGGGCGTTGACGCGGTACACGGTCAGTCTTGTTGAACAATTGAATTGATTGAATTATGCTTGATTTCGACGACATTATTGATGGCCCGCATTGCTCGGTAAATAAGGGGGTTGCAAATGCAGAAATTACTTGTCCTTTACGAACACACAACACCATAGTATTGGTCCGCGGATCATTTACTTTTAAATGAAATATATTTACTAAACTTATAAGTCTTATTAAATAAGAGATATTGATTCTATTGCTATGGGTAAATATTAGTTTTAAAACTCTGTATTGGACATTGTTATAATAAGATTGTAAAATAACTAAGATATTATTTTAAAAGTTTCTACCCTATCTTACTTTCCTACCCCCTTAGGTGAAACTATATAGTCAGGGTCATAATGAAAACTATCTTGACTCGACTTTAGTAAAACCAACGAGAAACCTTTGTAATCATTGTACACTTAATAGAACAAAGGACCTTAAGTAGATACATAACACAAAGAAACTCAAGTAGATACATAACACAAAGAAACTCAAGCATATTTCAGCTAAGAACCAAAACATAGACCTAAATCCAAGTCAGTATTGCATAATAGGATAATCTGAAATCGAAGTACACTCGCAACAGAACAAATATTAGCAGAGGTAATGGATTAGTGTTGTTCGCCGCCGCGTCTACTGTTACACAAACACACGGCGCCTTTGACGGAGAGCTGTGCAGCTCATTGCTGGCGGATTTGAGTAAAAGCAAATTATATTACAATATAAAGATATGTGCAACTTACATTACAGGACAATAGATTAATCGATTTTAGAGCTTGTTATCAATGCTGCGATAATATTTAACCAACGAACAAATTCGATTTTTACTGTTTTTTTTTATCGTCACTAAGTGAATCTGTTAATTATATAAAAGTTATTTCCTAATAATAATTAGTTCATAGGATTGAAAATGGATAACTTAGTTATAAAATTTACAAAGTAATCTAGCTAACCTAACTGACGTTTTTTGTCTTATATCCAAAAAAAAAACTTTTAGATATTTTATTATTCAATTTTCCTCCAAACCCCATTTGAGTAACTATAGTAAAATTATAATTTTCATATTAAATTTTATTTAGAAATGTTATTAATATTATATTAACTAATGTTATTTTACAACAAAGTAAATCAATATGTATACAAAATACGTCTTACGCAAAACTGAAAAGTTAACTATGTATGTAAAAATTCAAGAATTTGTTTTATTTGATTATTGATGATAATTTCCCAATTATTTAATTATCCATTAAAATATCAATATAAGCGGCTTTTAGTACAAAAACTATAAAGAGTAGTAACGAGCTCAGAGAGGCGGCAGTGTGTTTTTGATTTTGCGTCACTGTCAATATTGTCATAGACGGCTGCGTATGCGCACGCCGTCCGCTTCACGACGTTTGTTTCCATTATAAGACGAAACTAAAAGAATTAAATAGTATGATTTTTTTTTTATACAACGAAGAATATATATGGAATACCAAAATCATCAAGTCGTATAGCTACACGATACTCCTATTGCCGCAACTACAGCGACAGTATTCCAGAGGGCAAGAATCGTCTTATTAAGAATTTTTAATTCCGTATTATATTTAAAAATTAAGTATTCATAACGTGGACAATATGTTGATATAAAATTAAAATGATTAATTTCTGTACTTTGTATTACAGAATAAGTCTAACGAAAAAGATAAAGTTAAGTCCCTGTTATCTGTTCGAATCTGCTGCTCATGTAGGAAGTAAACACTTCAAGATCTTGTTACACTATGTTCCTAGTTCCTTAAATAAAAATAGTTACACACTTTTGATGAGAAACCAAAAATCAAATTTTACATAGCATATACCTACATTTCAATGAATAGTCACATTCATTTCTGTTCTATTCATTTTTTTCTCTTAATTTCTTGATTGTAAATACCCGACCAATGAATTTGTTGTCAAAATCTATGTAATATTCCTATTGAATTCGATTGCAGATTGATTTTTAATTGCGGCCGTAAATGGACACGCGTTCCCTCAAATAGTAAGTCCACTAGAGTGGGCATTGCGCAAACAGACAGACAGACAAACAGGCGGCTTATTTGATCTGCTAACGGGTTGCTAAGGTCTCTCTGTAAACATTGTATTTGTTTAAAGTGAACCATGCGGGTCGCCGTCTTTTGTGAATGGACCGCTCGGAACTTTGGCTTTCGTTTCATAGTCATCATTTATTAGTCAATATTATCAACTGATTCTAGACAGCGCAGGAGTATTGCAGGGTAGATCTTATTAATGAGATTTTCGATAGTACTCCAACATGCCGTGATAGTTTTTTTTATACAAAATGCTCATATGAGCAATACTATATAATATAAATATATTATATACAAAAAATGTAATAATAATACTAAATAATATAGATAATATGATAAGTATATAGTTATCATGTTTTTAAGGTACATGCAGTTTAAAAGGTGTTTAGTGTAGGGCAGCAATTTAAGTACATTTTCTGTCATAACCTTCATAAATAAACTATCTCAATCCTCTACAAAATATACACTCTGTATAATTACCTCAATGTTCACGAGGCGTTAGAATCACTCAGAGAGTAGTTAATTTTGAAGAACAGGACCTAAGGTCAAGATATTTGTTAGAACAAAGTCTAATAAACAAATAAAGAAATGAGATAATATTAGAAATTGTGATACTCAGTTTTGTAAATCCCAGCGAGGAGTTACAATGTAACAGATTGTTTGATTAAATGTTCCTAAAGGATTAACTGGACGAGGGACGGACGGACAGCTTTCATTAGGGAACTAATATACCACTATTAATAACTGCTGCCGCTGACAAGATAGTTACAATTGTAAGTGTTAGGATTTATTGATTGTTTATTGTCTATAATATATTGAATGATCTTTACACCATATGCAACGAACACCTTAAAGAACATAATTTTTATAACAATGACGAATTATGGAAGTCAAATAAATTAAATACATTCCTTTGATGGTTTCACTTTACCTTTAATTTAATACATCTATACAATATAAACATAGAATATGGTCTTAAAAAGCAACAGATTTAACTTTAATCATCTGCTATATATATAACAAATGAAATATTCTTGCAAAGTATATTTAGTTACTTAGCAGTTAGAGTGTAATTAAACCTTTATAATAAAACCAGGCTCTTGTTTTTATAATTTTTTACAATACTAGCTGTTGCCCGCGACTCTGTTAACGTAGACTATACTAATAATATTCATATGGGTTATATACCTAACTGTAGCCCGCGACATAGTTTGCATGGAAATTTTTAAGTATAAATGTAAGAACTGCGAATCTGATCAAAATCTAATGCTAATAACTATGAATTGAGGCAAAAGTCTGAAACAAAATTATACGGTGGTGTAGAGGTTACAAAAAAACGGGTACATTATGGTATCATATAGTTTTAATTATTCAAAGATCATCGGAAATATTTTGAATATTTTTCGTATTTTCTACTAACAAACCAAATCATTTGATACAATGACTAAAGTTTTCAACGTTCTATTCATACTGAAGTACACAATATTAAAAGATTTACTGTTTTTTGCAAACTGGAAAAACGTGAACAACCTACATGTAAATGACCATGTGAAAAGCATACAGCGCCTAAATGATTGTTTTCTCTCTTGAAGTTTGATCCTGAGGTTTGCTGATCGTCATTTTAAGGGAAATTGCACCCTTGCAGGTTATTCGAAACAATACGTAGGTATGCGGGGAATTAAAACGCTCCTCCTTATATAATCTATCAAATACACATTATTATACACTAATTTACATTAAATAATAGTTTTTAATTTGAAACGTCAATTGTAAATTATATTTTCTATACCTATATTAATTAGGAATTTGTAATAATAAAAAAATGTGTGCTTTTTGGAAACAAAATTTGGTAGACCTCACATAAATAAATTATTGCCCAATATTACTTATATTTATATTATTATTAATATATCTGCTTCAATCAATTGTGATTAAATATTGCAGAATTTAAATTTTATCGATATTTAAAGTCCTACATTTTGATAGGCTCCTCGATGGTAGTAAACATAATTTTAAGACCTTAAAATATGGCGTCCATGGTCCGCCATTTTCATTTTATTAATGTATTCTGTGTCTTGATGATTCTTATACGATATTCACAAAAACTTAAGTAAAATTCAGTAAACCAAACGATTAAGAACAGCAACTCCGTGGCAACTACGTAGGTAATGGCGCTACAACCTATGTATGTCACTGACAAAACTACCATCCAATCCCTCCATCCGAAATTTAGGATGTTTGGATGGTCAAGCATCCAAACTTTCTCATTTATAATATAAGTATAGAAGTATAGATATACGACAACCTAAGCATGTTTCTGGTTAAATATTTTTTTTATTATAGAGAATACTATAATCTCCAATGTTTTACATACATTATAACATGTAACGACAAAGAATTCACGACTTAATATTGGTCAAAGTATACGTAATACATATTAGCATTATCTTTACTTTTTTTGCAAATTACTTCAGACGTAATTCTGTCAAAAATATTTATCTCGTTCTTACTTTTTTTAAGGAAATCCTTTAAAAATAATGTTTGTTTTGATATAAGATAAGTCAGAGAAACAGATAAGCTATACAACACATGAAATATTTTTTTTTTACTTTTTCCTTAAAGTTGTTATATAATCATTGTAATTTAATTAAATAGTTTATTAGTTCAAACTCATAATACCTTAAGATAATCAAATGATTTTAGAAGATATGTCTCCGTTCAAACATAGCACTCATTAAAACTTTTTATTTTATTTTACAGGATCTATGTAAATTTCATCCTATAAAGGTAAACAACCTTTACAGGATGAAATTTAAAGATTTCTCCTTACTCCATACAAAAGCTAGCTCACTTCTTACATTTCTTCTAAAAGCTTCTTATATTTCTTCTAAATACTAATCTTGGCGGTTCAGTTGCATGTGCCCTGACTTTCTATCAGACTCTGGTAGTTATAGGTGTTGATATACTAACTGTTGATAACTATAGATAAACATTTATGAATGAGACTGTCAAGTGTTTAAATAATATTTAAAAAAAAATAAGATAAACTAAGATATCATACTCAGCACTCGAGAGCATTCGTTTTATTTTATGATTGTTATATAATATTAAAAGTAGTTATATTTATTTATAATTATATTATATGTACATTGATATAACTGGTTCTGGGTTTAAAAAAGATTTTATAAATGACTCATGGTCTTTAGTAAATTTCAGTTATCAAAACCAATAACAACAAATTTTTGCACCTTCTCAATATGGAATAATTTATTATATTTATAACAAAGTGTGGGCATAAAAACGTGAGATGTAAATCGGGCCCGGTGTCAGACACTGCAGACACCGGCGGATACACAACAAGTTGACAGCACTGACACGTAGAACTCAATCCGTGTTTACTTTTCTACAATAATAAACGTCAAAACTTCACATTTACCATGAAGCGAGTGCAGGTTAGGAACTCCTGCGCAGCGGGGTGCCGCTAGAGACAATATTGGATGTTGCATCTCTTTCCCTCTGCCTTAGAAAAAATAACCAAGGATATGTCGATCACCCCGTGGTTGTTCCTTATATTATTGAATTGTCTTTTTAAGAAATTAAAACTACAAAAATGTTAGACCAGTGGGCTACTATTATAATAGGCTTAGAAGATCAATTAGTCATCGTCATATTTACATATTAGTAATGAATACGCTTAGAATTTTAACTATGTAAATTGTACTTGAACAAAAACATGAATATAAAAATTCAAGGGTTTATGATTTTCCTGCGGGTCTCTCAAAATTGACACCTGTCCGATTGTACGCCGAGGTGCTCCCACGGACATTTCTTTGTAATGTCGTAAAAAGATTATAAGCAATGAGGCTCCGTAAACAAACTCCAGCCCGCAAATATTTGTTCAAGCAAAAAACTCGCCGGACCGCATTCAAACTTTGCTGGGCTTAATGGCGTCAGATTACATTGTTATTAAAATCAAATGTGTAATAAATATAAATACACTTAATGATAACTAAAATTAGATTTAGTGTTTGGATATCCCGGGAACCCAGTCAGTTTACAGAGCACGTTTCAAATAACTCTCTTTTTTAATACTTACACATTTAATATACCTTGCTTCTTACTATAAACACATGGACTAATAGATGATTTTCTTTCAGTTCCAAAGTTGATGATACCCCCAGCCGACTTCGTGAACCAGGGTGTGCTGGGCAGCCCTCAGGACCAGCGCACACCCACAGGAAGCCAGATGCTCAGCAACCCACTGCTCAACCTGAACAACACCGGCCGCACTAACTTCACTAACAAACAACTTACAGAGTTAGAGAAAGAATTCCATTTCAACAAGTACCTCACCAGAGCAAGGAGAATAGAAATAGCTTCCGCGTTACAGCTGAACGAAACACAAGTCAAGATCTGGTTCCAAAACAGACGAATGAAGCAAAAGAAGAGAATCAAAGAAGGACTGATCGTTGCTCCAGAAGTTACTGCCTCGACCTCACATTCCATCGGTTCCAATGAGAACAGTCGGGAATCTAGCTAAGACATGACGAGGGTATCGGTGAAACTATGGCATTATCCTTACGCTGGACCAGCGTTTCTCAAATAAATTCAATTTTTAATAAACTCTAAAATTCTTATCTTATCCATAAAATCAGATATAATATAAAATTATGAGTACATAGTTAGTCGTTAATGTATTAAAAAGTTACTATCATCATTAAGCACAATTTTGGGGTTTTTGTTTGAGATTATTTGGAATAGAGTATATTCTAAGATCGAGACTTAATTTTAAGTTTAGTCTAACAAGAGTTGTGAGATACATTCACTGGACAACTCATTTTATAAATTATTTTTTACAATTGTTTTAATTGTTAATGGTATCAATAAAATGCTTTCGTCTTTTAAGAATATTTTTTACATGTTTTAAACCAAAGCTCATTTTCTTATTTATTTTCGTAAGGACAGCAGCAAACAAAATCAGAAGAAAAAAATTAAAGGGTTGACTTAATAATATTCCATATTTAACGATATCATACAATAAATAATATTTGTTGTATGTATGTATGTATGTTTCGCTGCTGACTCTACACATAGAATAAGGCTATTTTTAGTAATACTAATATATTTTCCATTTTTTATCGCCAATAGAAATATATGTTTCAATAGTAACTTATAAATTTATTTTTTTAACAGTTTTAGACAAATTAATATTTAATTTCGTCATTTCTCTTATGTGTTAATTTAAAATGGCCGCTCGTAAAATAAAATATGACTTGTACAGGTTTACTAAAACTATCTAATTGTATATATAACAGTTGTAGGTATTACTGTGTGTACATTTTGTATCATTAGGTGCCCTTTGAATTGATCAATAAATTAATTATATCTATTTTCAGTATCGTATTTTATTTCCTTTTATACCTACATATAAACCATCTTTCATAAAAGCACTTTAGGTAAGAAATAACACTACGACCTAAGATTATACCTAGTTAGACCTAGAATTGACAATTTATATGGAAGTACCTACTTTCTAACATCTAAAAGGTTTATTAATATGTTTAATAAATAGATTAGATATTTAAATCTATATGAATATAAATATAAACATGGCAACAGGTGTTTAGTAAAATATCGTCTATCAATAAAATAATAACTAGATAATTAGTACAACCTGAATGCTACTTGGAATAGATTTCTTGAGCATAAAATTATATATAAATATTCACAAATTTTGATTTAATATGTTTTTATAATTAATATATATTTAATCTCATTATCTCTCCTTGTTGCTGATAAGTGCTAATTTTCATTACTTATTGGCATTGTAAATGTAATTTAACACTTATCGTACCTAAAGAAGAATAAGTTTTAGAGCTATTTATATTATTAATAAATATTAAATACATATTATATGTAATCTATTACTTATGTATAAAGCAAAGACAGCTAACATAATGACGTAATTACGATATCTTTTTGATTCTGTTAAAATAGTATACCTACCTATTACACACCTAGGAATGAAAAATTAGAAATACCAAGGTCGACTAACATGTGATCTGAGACATTTCTTATTTTTCCTCCCTAGGTGTGTAATATACTATTGACATTCAATTAGGTTTTGATTCTTATAGTTCCAATGCCTATATAATAAGAAACATACATATCTAATTAAATGAAATGAAAAACCGTAATATACTAGTCTACATTTTATAATAATAAAATGTTAATATTTGACAATTTTAAGTATGTGATAAGAAGTAATAATTCATCTAGATTGAATCATAGTTAAAAACCTATTGTAATATTTAAAACAATTGTGAAAAACTTACTGAATTCCCTTGTTTGTATAGCGCAGTTATAATATAGATATTTTGTTGATTACAAAATATTAAATTAGCTTTCCGAGTGTTTTTCGAAAGTATTATTAAAATTTATTAACCACTAATGTATTCTGTAGAATACCTATTATTGAATCCGTTTACAATATGAACAAAAGTCAAAAAGTAACTACCCAAAATTTAAAATTGGAATACAAGTCGTGTAAAGGATAATTTCAATAAACACTTCTTTGATTGTTAATTGTTATTTCATATTTACTTTCTGTAAAGTATGTACCTATATGGTATAAAGATTATTCCAAAAAGGAAATCACTACGCCATCTTTTATGCCCGTTTTAGAATATCCGAACATTCATAAAATTAAAACGGAATGCAGTCTTTGAATTCACTAACGCCATCTCTTAGAGAGTAAAGTAAACTCCAGGTATACAACAAAGCAATACAAAATTAGTCTACAATTTATAATCATCAAAGAAACGCCATCTAGTGTCAACTATTAGTACTTTACCAGATAATTATGTGTAATAGTATTAAGAGGGCGCTGGTATGATTAATATCATATCAAATATAAATTCTGTCATATATACAACTAAAACTCAATTATATCATTTATATTTAATAATTAATAATCTTAATTAGAACTTCAACCAAAGTAATAGAAAAATCTATTTACAGTGCAGATTTAACATAACCATTTTCTTTCTTTTACCATTTTAAAAGTTAATTTATTTAGTTAACAATTTCGAATGTAATATTGTTAGTTCTAAGATTATCAATGATGCTTGTATCTCTAAAGGCCATACCAGGACTCATAACACCTCCTCTGAAATAAGAAACATATTATGAATCAAGGCATTAGCTAAGAATTCCCGTAAGTATATATTTCGTTAGCAAACAATACAAGAATTACATTATTAATTATTACATACCAAATAGCTTTCAAATATTCAATTATTTAAATGACAGATGTACAAAGATTGATTTGATTAGATATTTGATTTTCATATTATTAGTTTTAAACCTTACGTGGATGGTATTTTGTCTTTCTCCTTCAAGATAGTGATAGCAGAGTATATGAGAACAACGGCAGTTCCCACATAGGCCGGGTCCACTCCTGTCAACTACAAGAATATACTAACATGCATTGTCGTATAGCAAATAATAGTAATTCTATATTAGGTACAATAAAGTAAAATATAACTCACGCTAATCCTTGCTACTACGGTTTTATCAGGCGATTCTTTAAGATCGGCCCCTTTACTCCAACCGTTGCCTATCAACTCGTATTGGAAACGCGAGTCTTCCAATATTCCCTTTTTAGGGTCTCCGTAAGTGACCACGCCGAACGAACAGAGCCTCGGATAGTTTAAGAGCAATTTTCTAGTCCAAGGAATTTTACTGAATATAAACAATAAAGCGCCAGCAATTATAGTCCCTATTGCCGTGAATATAGAGGGAAAAGTAATGTATGGCTTGTATTGCGCGGGTCGCTCGTGGCACGTGGATGCTAGATATCGTTGGGTGCGACCAATCAGCGCGGCGTCCGCGGCCGGGAATGGAACGCACCATTTATTTAAATTTTTGTGTAGAATACATCTGAAAAATATGCCTAATGTTAAGTCTAACTTTTAAACAAAAAAAAAAAAAATTGCGATTAGTGGGGTTCAAAAAAGCCAGCTAATAATTATAACATCTAATATACTATTGGGTACCTACGTCATACTCGTAATTAATATTAGTCTGATCTGAGTTATATTTACGTTTTTCAAAGCTGAAACAACTTTTTTGTTTTTAAGTAATAACGATCAGAAAAAAATGTCTATTTTTCAATGCTTATTAATGGTTTTGTTTTAACTATTTCTTTAAGGTTTTGTTTTGCGACCGGTATAACACTTGTTGGTCCTTAAAGAAATAAAGGTTGTAGTAAAAATCTTTATCGTTTTAAATCTTGGTGATGGTTTTAAAGTTATTTAAACCATTACCAGGAGGTTATGGGTAGTAGAATCTAGCCATAGTTATTTCACTGCAACGCGTATACAAACTAGATCTACCGGCTTTACATAGCCGGCAATAGATCAACATGAAGTAGCTGTTACAGCTTCGTTTCGTACAATGAAAGAGAATAAGGAACGTACAAAACTATTTTTTTTCTTTCTGCAGAAAGGAGTGCTTTCTTCATAAAGGTAGTCTTTTTCATAGTTTCCCCTTTCCTCAATAATTATCATGCCATCAGATGTTAAGAATGTAACTTTAGTTGGAGGAATTCAGTGCTAATATGGAACTGACAGGAATCAGATCAAGCAGTTCTTCAAGTGTTCACAATACTCTATTATCTCCTTGATCAGGGATGACCACTTTAAAAATTATAATCTAGATAACCTATTTAATCTTACCTTCGTTTCAGTTCAGGTTCCATTGGTGGCAACATGTTTTGCTGCATTTTCTTAAGAGTGACGTGAGCCATCCTAAAATAAAGCGTTTATAGATGACAAAGAAAGATTTGTACCTTGATTGATTAAATTGCAAAATTCAATAAGAATTATTATATATATTTTAATATTCTTAAAAAACAGAAATAAGTGTAATTATGATACCATTGATTGATTGTTTATTCACCCATTAATGATGGACTCCCAGCTGCTGTAGCGCACGATGCCATTCTTAATACTCTTGTATAACATCCCCGGAGGAAACTGCGTTATCAGGTATGATTCCACCGAGTTTAATGTGCCTGGAGCATTTATAATTATACAAGTTAAGATGTAAACCTTTCTTAAAAGCGACAATCAATTCAATTATGTTACCTGTCTAATTGTAAACTACTTCTATTTCTACTCAAAGTCAAACACATTTTTTTAATTAATAGTATACTAGCCTCGTTATACGCTTGGGCGCCATTTTGGTGAAGTCATGTCATGCCGAACGCTTTATACTGTCGGTACCGTTAGGAATAAAAAATACATAATTTTACGATGTTCTACTAAGAAATTTGACAAAATCACTGGTGAATTCGTAACCGTTCCGCTAATATTATAATATTAATCCATTATTTTTTTTATAAAAACGAACATGTCTGACATCTAAACATCCCTTTATCCCCTTATCCTGTCTAATCCTCAGATATATTGAGTATTTCATTATAAATATATATAAAATAAACCATTGAAGTTTTTCTGCAAGTACAGCACGCCGAGGTCAGCGGGAGCGCTGCTCAATCCGCACGCGTTCACGACGAACGAGCCCGCAGACCGAGCGAGCGCGTCGTACTTCTGCTCGAGCAGCTCTATGAACTATATACATACAACATACATACATACACACATACATACAAACAACAATACGCACTCAATTAAAAGGAACTTACGATAATGTCATTTACCTAAAAAATGTCATTTACCTAAAAAATCTATAACTGAAATAAAAATACAATAAATAATAATGAATTAAATCATTTCTTTTCTGTTTTTACTGTGGCTTTTTCTTACTGTATTTTAAATGTTAGATATTTATCTGAATATGTTTTTTTTTGGTCGTCATTTTCAACGACCAGAAAAAATACTTATAAAAAGTTTATAAAACCTTGGACAAACTTTGTTCTCAAATAAAACACGAATATAATAGATATTTTTTTTATTTGAGAACAAAATTTTCCTGTTTGATCGAGATTTTGTTGAGGTACAAATCCAATTCTATTCTTGATGCTCAATAGGCATCCCATACGTAGGTATGTAATAATAATATCTTCCCTCACCTGGGTCTCTCCACTGACATCAACATAGTGCGTTCTGCACTCGATAGCAGCAGCAACGACTGGCTCTCCATATTTAACAAACGGGCCACAACAGTTCACTAACACTCTGGCTTGTCCACACATGTTTTTTAATGAGTTGGCGTCATTAACATCGGCAACTATTAATTTAATGGACGATAGATCTACTCCTGCAAACAAGCTATTTTATTTAATTACAAAAAGTAAATTATAGCTATTTTATTTAATTACTAAAAGTGTTTGTAAAATTATTTTATTATAACTACTAAAAATAACATTTAATTGTCTGCCAAGGTTGTTATTCGATGTATTAGGTACCTATACTGTATAGTACGCATTTATTTTTTTACAAGATATTTAGTTAGTAAGGACCTGCGGGTAATAAAAGCTGGCGTTTTACAAGGACCAGTACTAGAAAAAAACACACACATACTTATTGGATCTTATTTAAGCACACATATAAAGAACTAACTGAAAGGATTAATTTCGTGAAAGCGTTCTTTTAAGATGCCCCATCTAGCTAGTAGCCAAGAAACCGCCCAGTTGGTCTGCTTTAGTCGTTTATTAAAATCTTTCCACAAAAGTTTGAAATGTGCCTAAAAGAGCCTACTGTTTGTAATAGTTGCTGTTCTATATTAGAACAATTTCCGATTTCAATCACCTCCATACTCTGCAAGATTTTGGAGCGTGTATTGAACTCGCGCCTACTAGCATACCTAGAAGGTAACGATCTCCTCAGTGACCGACAGTACGGGTTTCGCCGTAATAGGTCTACTGGGGACCTCCTAGTGTATGCTACGCACATTTTAGGCGAGGCCATCGAGAAGAACGGAGAAGCGGTCGCCGTCTCTCTGGACGTCTCGAGGGCATTTGACAGGGTCTGGCATGCGAGCCTTATAAGCAAGCTTTCAGCGTACGGTATATCTCCTGGTCTGATCGGCTGGGTAACGGACTTTCTGAGCCACAGATCTCTCCGAGTAGTTGTCGACAGGTGTTCCTCGGAACCCTTGACAATAAATGCCGGAGTGCCTCAGGGGTCCGTTCTTTCTGCAACTCTTTTTCTGCTGCACATTAATGATCTGTTGAAGCCCGGTATCTATGGGTATGCAGACGACAGCACAGTTGTAGAAAGATATCTGCCGAGTACTCGGGCTAGTCGAGATCAAGTACAGTCTGAAAGAGAAGCCATGGTGCAACGTTTGAATGACAAACTTCAGGCAGTCTTCGCATGGAGCAATGCCAATCTTGTCAAGTTCTACGCCACCAAAACGCAGACGTGTCTATTCACCGCCAAAAGGAGCCCTTTCACCTTGGCTCCTACTTTCCAGAATGTATCCTTGGAATACAGTGACCGGCTTCAGTTGTTAGGCTTAGAGATTTCCTCGAACCTCAACTTTGGTCGATTCATTGAGTCCAGAGCAAGAGCAGCAGCAGCAAAGCTTGCCGTTCTTGCGAAGGTTCGGCAGTACTTTACACCGGGACAGCTTCTTCTTTTATACAAAGCACAGATCCGGTCGTGTGTAGAGCACTGTGGTCACATATTTGCTGGTGCCGCAAAGTCTCATCTTGCGGTTCTGGACTCAATTGAGAGGCGAGCAAAGAGGCTTATAGGCGATCCCGAATTGGTCGGAGCCGACCTCCAAAGCCTTGAGCACAGGCGTAGAATTGTTAGCCTCTCAGTATTCTATAGGATACATTTTGGTGAGTGTGCGCAGGAATTACACAATTTAATTCCCCCGTCCCCCTTCCATCACCGGACGTCCCGACGCACGGCAGGTTTTCATCCTTTTGTTGTGGACATTCCACCTGTCCGAACGAAGCGCTTTGCTTCCTCATTTTTACTGCGTACAGCAAAGGATTGGAACAGCTTGCCTGCGTCGGTATTTCCGACCGAATACAATGTGGTCACATTCAAGAGAAGAGTGAATAGGTTGCTAGGGTAATGCGCCTTACCACCTAAGACTACATTCCACTTAGGGGACGGTGGGGTAATCACGGACGGTGGGTAATGGCGGACGCATAGGTTTAACTATGTTAGAGCATAATAGGAGATATTTTGAATGACGCATTTGTAAGTCAACCCTGAACTTGTGCTAAACAGTAACTGCTAAGATGAGAAGGCGCTCTCAATTTAAAGTAAGTAAACTTAAACATTTTTCTATTATTTGATCTTATTTTTGTGAAAAATATAATGTGTGTATATTACTGTACGAAAAACATAGCAGGATGCTGTTTTTTTTTCTGATAAAACTTATGTTTGAACAACGATTTAAGGCACTTGTATCGTGCACCACATTGTTCTAACCTAAAAAAAATAATGTAATATTCATTTCTGGGCAAGTCGGCTAATGGAGGACGACTTAAGTCGGGTAATTACGAACGTCCGTAGTTACCCCTAAACGTTATTTTTTATGATTTTCTTTGTTAATTATGAATAAACAATAATTTCAGATGCCAAGAAATTATCAAAGAAATACTGAGACAAAATTTAAGTTAGTGGATTTGGAAAAAGTCGTTGCAGCTGTCAAAACTAAGACACTTTCTCTTGGTTACTATACATGACTACCTCAAAAATAACTACTACTACTACTTATTCTATACCAAACAGTACTATACATGTCTACCTCAAAAAAGACACAATTAAAACTCCAAGAACTGGAAGGAAGGCCATATTTTCCGAAAAACAGAAAGTGGAACTGGGGGATCATATTTTAAATTGCTGCAGCTGTACACAATTAAAACTCCAAGAACTGGAAGGAAGGCCATATTTTCCGAAAAACAGAAAGTGGACTGGGGGATCATATTTTAAATTGCTGTACCTGTACACAATTAAAACTCCAAGAACTGGAAGGAAGGCCATATTTTCCGAAAAACAGAAAGTGGAACTGGGGGATCATATTTTAAATTGTTGTGCAAAAATAGCCTTCACATTTGAGGAAGTCAACCATTTAAAGCACAATTTTGACAAAAATCCCAAATGGCCTGATCCCAAATCTGATTAGATAGTGTCCGTTTTTACCCCACTCGGTATCCGCCATTACCCCCTACCGTGTGGGGTAATCCCGGACACCAGACGTTTTGTTTTTTTATTATTACTTGTTTATTTTGAAAAATATACCACTGTTGAATATTTAAAGATAAGGTCAATTACTTGAACTAAGGACTGATTACTAAAAAGCATTGATTACTGAAACAGTTTTCGTTTTATTTTAGTTATTCCTTAGGTGTGCGCAGTTACCCCACTCTCCCCTACCATCAGGTGGAATGTAGTCAAGCATTACCCTAGATAATATAAAAAAAAAAAAAAAAAAAAAAAAAAAAGAAACAGTTATTTATACTGATAGTATAACAATATTTTTTTCTATAAATAACTGTTTTATACCTATAAATTTTACATCGTAACGCTTTAGTCTATTTGAATTGAGCTGGCTCTTATTTGCTGCACGCACCTTACTCTTAAAATCAAGGCTGTTTTCGCCGGAACATGTAACTGACAACATAACATCATCTTTTTCCTGTTATTTAGCTTAATAAATTAAAATGCAAATAATTGACCATGACGAAGAATAAAAAAATATTACATAGAATGGAAATAGTAAAACCATTTAAGTGGTTTTATTGCTTACTACCAAATATTTTTATGAATAACTGGCTTTGCTCAGCGGCTTCGCCCACGCTGTATAAGTACAAAAACGAAGTTGTTTTTTTGTGTAAGTAAAAAAATAAAGTTGTTGTTTTACTTATACAGCGTTACAAATTAGAAAAAAAAACAAACTCAATCCGATTTTGATATTTAAGTGTATACATACACCGACAAGTCAAAGTATCTTTGTAAGTATATCAATTATAATAACAACGGTTTTTAAATACATATAAAGGTGTTGTAGTTGAACAACGATGACAACAATAGGTACATGTTACACTTATTGATCTCGATCATCTATAATGAATATAATAAGAAAACTTGTATGGATTTTCAAAACATCACGCCGCAAACAAAAAGACCGCTATATGGCTAATACATTTTAGGTCATTTAGGTTTTCTTCGGACAGTCGGACAGATTTAGCCCTGAAAACCTAACAGACAGACAGAGTTTCGATTTTATAATATATAATAAGAAAATACGACACTATAAAAAAATCATTAAGCTTACCATTCTTCTTGGAGATATCCTGTGTAAGAATATCCAATTTCTTACCACTTCGACCGGCCAGTGCCCAAGTGAGTCCGGGATACTGGCCAGCTATCCTGGTCATCTCATTAACTACATGCTTGCCAGTAAATCCTGTCGCCCCGAATATTACCAAGTCCAATCGATCAGTGTTAGACATCTGATAGAGGTAACCATAACTTTCATGAACCATGATGATTATTAAATATAATTAAATTTCCCGGCTAGATTAGATCCCCGAATAGGTTCAAAATTTGGGATTATAGCCGGGTAAATATATATTTAGTAACGATAGCATTTATAGGTACTACCGGTTAAAATGTGATGACTTATCTTAAGAAATTGTTTAGTCTCTTGTAATGGAATAGTTAATGAACGATTTGATAGTTACTATTCATTACAAATAATATGTAAATTCAAGATCTTAAAATAAAAATATTCACCTTTAGAGACGTTAGTGTTCTGTGCGTTCTACAGCAAATGATATAACTCACTCGGTAGAAAGAAGGTTATAACTAGGGTTGCCAAATATGCTTTATAATAAAGTATTATACTTTATTTTTGGTAATTATACATATGCATGCATATGCGATGCATAGATCAAAACACTTATTAGGGACCGTCCTTTAAACACGTGATGTTTTTTTTTGCATTTTTAACCCCCCTTCCCGATACGTGATGTTTAAGACTACCCCCTACCCCCTACCCCATATCCAAAATCAAGTGTATTTTTTAGTATCTATCTAAATATTCTTGAAAATTAAGGACTATGATATAAATCTCTAAACAAAAAAGTTGGAGATGGCTTTTGACTGGCATAAAAATAATATCAAAGGAATGGTGTAATCATGCGAAAATCATAGATGAATTTAAGTTAATGTACACTGTCCTTGGAGCACGGATTGGTAAGACTTTCTTTAACTGGATCTGGATAAGCATCGTGAAAGTCAGTTGTTGGGACTGTGCTTTGTTGAAGATCAACGTCGGTTTTATCAAGCCACTCAGCGTCATCATTTTCGCGCACTTTCCAGAGAATCTTTCTCGATCTACCGATCGGTAGTCGCGTAAGACTGCGTGTAGGTCGAACATTGTGCGTGATGAGTCTCTAGACTAATATTGCTCGGATTAGGTTACTTGTGACATGAATTTACATAAACATCAAAATTACGTATACTATAATAAAACTTACGAATGTATTCGGACCCAAAATAACAGAATACTGGTTACCTGGTACCGGCAAACCAAACTCAGCGGTCATCGCGGCGCATGGGGCCTTCGTTCGTTGCCTAGCAACGGCAAGTCAGTCTCACACTACACGCCGCTTTTCGAAAAAATAAATACACGTGATATCTTACTGCACCCCCAACCTACCCTCTTGAGATATTTCGTGATTTTCGCGAACCCCCGCCCCCCCTTTCGAGCCTCACGTGATTCATGGACGGCCCTTTATGGGATTTATGGGATATATTTATTTACTATACAACATATAAGTTAGATCAGATGATGAAAAGGATTTACAATTACTGAACCAAATGTATCTAACATTTAATTCAGTTAGTCAAATGTTAATGTGAATCTGTCATCATTAGAAATATTTAATAAAGTTATCAGTATTTATTCACTTTTTATTGGTAGAGACTATTTGTGAGAAAATAGTTAGATTTTAGCGAACATAACTGACCTTCCATACATTCATCATACATTCAATGATAATGTATTTAATGAGATTATATTTGAACATTTGGAAATGATACCAAATTTAATTAGAAACGAATTGCTTACCTATTTAAATTTCAATGTTGATTGTCAAACAAGCTTGCTGCAGCATTAAAAATAGTAAAAAAAGTTTTTTTTCTTACAACTACTTATTTTTCCTGCTCAAACAATTTTACATATTTTTCGTCAAAAACTTGGCAGCCCTAGCTATAACTGAGTTTTAGGAAGATGACGGACTTATTAACAATTACAGACAACATTTAATAATAAGTTATCGCAATCGTTTTGTATGAAATTCAATTATCTCACTTATACAGGGTTATTTGTAATTAGTTGTTCTAAGACTTTTTGAAATTAATAGTTTTCTTAATTTAAATTTTCCCATACAAAGTTTATTTGTTGTCTCTGAATTGGCGTTAACTCTGAGCGTCGGTATGGTGCCCGAGCGTTGACCTTTAAGTACTTCTTACAAAAAACAGAGTAATAAGTAAAAGAGGGAGCAAACATTTTTATGTTTCGTTTGTTTTTTTGTGTTGTTTATCAAAATTTGTAAAAAGTTCTTGAACAAATGTTGTTGGAATTTATGTAGAGAGGCTGCCTGCAAGAGGTGGTCAACTAATTAAAAGTAACCCTGTATGGTGGTAATTAAAAGTAACTAATTAAAAGTAACCTAGTCTTGCCATAAATATTGTAACAAAGATTATAATTATTTTTTTAATTGCAAATAACATTTATTACTTTTAAAGTGTGATAGTTCAATACACAACTATAAAACAATTAAAAATATAAAAAGCTTATTTGAAGTGGTATTCATTGGCTACAATACAGTCCTTTAAACGTTGACGATAGTTATCAATAGAAGCACGCGTTCTTTCCATGGGTTCTTCATTGCCAATCGCATGGATTATTTTAGGGACTCCAAATTATCTTGGCGTTTAGAGTAAGCTGTACTCCGTAAAACTGACCATAAATCATAATCCAGCGCATTAAGATCGGGACTAGACGACGGCCAGTCTTCAGCTTTGATGAAGTCGGAGACGTTTGCTTCCAACCAAGACTGCGAGCACCGAACTTTATGACCCGGCGCCGAGTGTTGCTTGAAGGACCATACTTGGTTATTGAACATGGTGTTATTAAGCTGTGGCTCCACTACCTCAAGAATGGTATCTTGATGCCCTTGTGCAGATGTTTTGATACCTTTCTCACAAAAATATGGCTCAGTCACTCTTTCATAGCCAACGCTCCACTAAACCATCACTGAAGTCGGATAATGCCCACGTTGCAATCTGTCGACTAATTGAAAATCTTCCTTAGAGCTTTGATCATAAATACGGTCGTTTTGTTTGTTAAAATGTTACTCAATTGTTAAAATTTTCTCATCTGTAAACAATTTTTTTCTGTGACCTCCCTTTACGAACCGCTTCATTAGTTGTTTCGATTTTACCAACCTATTCGTCTTTAATTTATCAGTTAAGAAATGACCAGTCTGTCTCTTATAGGCTGCAAGAACTAAATCATCTCTTAAATTACGCAACATGTGTCTAGATGCTATCTTCATTTTCATACGAACACTACGTGGACGGCCAGATTGTTCTCTGTCACAAACCGAGGAAGTCTCATTGTACCTATTAATAGCCTGGTAGGAACTCTAACATTTGACTAATACCGAGGGTATGAAGAGTTTTAAAAATTGGCTCCATACCTACTTTGTGTAATGCAATGACAGCTATTCTGTTCTCTTTATCATCCCACTTCATTATAATATCGCAAAATATTGTACAATCTTTAGGCGCCAAAATGAGAAAACACAATGAACAATCGTATAAAAATGACATATTCCAAATTCAAATGTAATATTTGTTATTTTTAATTGTAACAATATTTATGGTATATAGAGATTAGAGCAATTTTATTTTACTAAAACTAAATTAAAAATTTTAAAACCCCCGGTGCAAATAGACCTCTAAAAAGAATAATAATTATTGAATGCATAGACCATAAACCAACTGCGGTTTATATGCATATTAAACAAATAAACAATATTTTCCAAATAGTTAATACCAAAATTAAATTAAAAATTTTAAAAACCCCCGATACAAAAAGGCCTCTTATGTACTTATGGAAGTCGTTGCGTCGGGGAACAGATGTAAGTAGGTACGTTGATGATAGAGTCTATTTTACGAAGTTAATTATTGAGGACTTAAACTATACGATTCGATATCGTAATTTCTTTATTTGATAACTTACTTGTATTTTAATTTCTTCCTTTATTAAACGGTCTACTGGACCGACTTTGAAAAATCTTTTACTATTAGAATCCTACATTATCCCTAATTAACATAGGCTATATTTTATAATCATCATCATCATCACTAATATTACAAAGACGAAAGATTTGATTGTTTGATTGTTTGAATTGAATAGGCTCCGAAACTACTGAACCGGTTTAAAAAAATATTTTACCTTTAGAATCCCTCTGATGAACATAGGCTATATTTAATACAAGAAAAAATAAGGAACCGCGTGAAAATTACGACAATAAAATAAATTATAAATGTATTAAGTGACATGTGATTCAAGATTTTTTCATATTGGTATATACGAATATTAATAAATATAAAGATTTAGAGTTAAAATGATTTACAATCACTAATAACACTATGATGAGGGATTTATATTATCACTAGCTGTTGCCCATGATTCTCTATGACTACGATCATAAACCATATAAATATAATTTTACAATCAACGTAGACCCCGTCACGGGCAACAGCTATCCCTAATAAAGTACTTAGCCTGAGTAGGTAAGTGTCAAAACCTTTTGGCCTACATAACAAGGATTTTTTGCCTATATAGCGCGGGAGAAGCCGCTAGAAACAGCTAGTATTGCAAAAGAACCTTTCACCCGCAAAAATAAAACGTCAATATCTTGGAAACGACTGTTTGTATTTCGACCTAACATAACTAAGAACCATTTCGAAGAACATACCTTTCGATTAAAAAAAACAATTCAAATCCGTCCACGCGTTTGGTCGCTACATTGCGACATAGAGACACACACATACACAGATACACAGATCGACAGGGCAAACTAATAACACACCAATCTTTTTATTCGGGGGTTAAAAACAAAAAAAAATCAAAGGTTTGTTACAACATGTAGGTAAAACAGTAAAATAAAAAAGTTTAAAATTATAATTTACTTTAATGTAATAATTCAATCTGAGACCTGCTTGCTCCCTAGTGAGATAAGTCAATTGAAATATAAAATTGCATTTGTTTAAATTATCTGTAAGTGTAAGGATACTTACAAGTAATTTAGTTACTTAAGTGGGTTGTCCTGTTTGTAGCCTACAAAAACATGTATCAATCACTTCACAAAGAAAAAATCAAGATATTTATCAGTAAATTTTTTTTAACCATGTTTAGCATGCATTATGCTGATAATATAATATCTGCGCACGTTTAAAAAAATATATTTTTGTAGAAAATATTACGGTTGCCGAGTTGTAAATTAGCGAATCAGAAATGATACATTATTGTTACATTGTTCATACAAATTACAATTGTATTTCCACCTCGACTTACGCATATTGCATAACGTTACAGAAAAAATTTATGCCGATATATTTAATTTCGAAATATATAACCAATCATAGAACAACGATTCTTGGTTATTGTCAGTTGAAAAAAAAACAATACTTGTCTCTCGCTGTAGATGTTAAAGTTCCTACGTAAATTCTGTCACGTGGATTGTCATTCGAACTGGGTGTATGTGCCACTCGTCTTCGCGGCACATGTCACTGATGTACGCGGTATAGTGTGCGTGAGATAGAGGATGTCACTAATATTCCCAAGACAACGTTTCAAAAGCATTTTATCAAGAAGAGATATGTAAATCGAAGAGAAGATCGACTGACGAAAATCCGGCCTTATGAACCGTGTCTCTACGTGTAATTTGCTTCTTCAACGGACGAAACATATTCTTTCTTAAAAAGTTTTGTCACTGGAGATGAGACCTAGGTATATTCTGTATCAAACTGAGCATGGAAAACGCACTTGGTTTAAAGAGAGATCTTCATCCAAAGAAGGTTCTTTAGTGCCTGCTGGAAGATTTGTAATGTACTACGTACTCCTTCCGCAAGGTAATACGATCATTGCTGAGAAATATTGCAACCAATCGGATCAACTAAAAGTCACCATAGCAGAAAAACGGACAGAAATCTGCGAAAAGACAAGTTGTCATATTTCATCAGGACAACGCAAGACCGCATGTTGCTTTATCTGTAAGCCAGAAATTATTACAGTATAATTCGGACATTAACTTCACCCTCCTTACTCCTTAGATCTTGTTCCATCAAATTACTACTTTTTCCTCTCTTTAAACAATGTCTCCGCGGTAAATCTTTCAGAATCATAAGCGATATAAAGACGCCACCTAACAGAATATTATGAAAGTAAAAATAACAAATATCATGTATTCATTTTGCTTCAATAAAAGGAAAGGAACTTATGGGACACCCTAAGTATAAAATTTTACATCACTTTATACCACGCGCCACGCTATCTGCTGTCGTCACCTTGGTAATTTTGAACCAGAATATTATCAGGTCTACAGAAAAATGAAACGAAACACAACGAGAATTTACGACATATTATTACTCTTCTCAGCTCTGCCGTAGTCATGGGCCTTGGAGATTTCAGTGCCAAAAACTTATCTCCTGGATGTGGATAGCCCTCTTTTCTGGATCTTGTACTAGCTATACATCCCGAGAACTATCAGGACAACGCTCACCTGGATCTGTCTCTATTAACTGCACTGCCGCTGTTGCTACAGTGATAGGGCTTTTTTTAGTGCATGGCTTTATAGTGACTAGTGGGAGGATTATAGGAGAAGGGAGGTTTATATTCAACCGCTTTTCAGTAGCTATCATGGAGAGGACACGTGAGTTAAGCGCTCATTTTGTGTTGTATCATATTAATCAAATGCCCACACGATCGTTGCAGCGCAGAGTGCTTTTCGCTTGCAATTTGCTGACCCGGACGCGTTCCTGGGCGGCAATGTTAAATTAGGTGAAATCATTCGGAAGCAAACACTTGCTCTTGGCATTTAAAGATATTCTCTCCACCAGATCTTTCACAGAACTGGATTGTAACCCGTATAAGTTGTGCATGCTCCAACGATTGTCAAGACGGGATTATTTATAACGACGGACATCTTGTGAAGACATGTTTGCAACCATACCCCGTGCCGCTATTCTGTTCTTGTCTGATAAGGCACATTTTCACCTCAGTGGGTGTGCAAACAGTGATGTGCAAATAGTGATGTGCATCATATCACGGGAATACATCATTAGCCCTTGCCTTTCTCAGGACAATAATCGTCACGTCGTGCCACAACTGTGAATTCAGATCGTTACTTAATTACTGGAAATATCTTGTAGTACAGTTGTATATGTAGTATAGTATACTAAGAGCCGGTTGGAAAAAATCGTGTAGTTTAATCCTCTTGAAGCAATGCAATTATAGTACACATGGTTTCAACAACAAGGATGAGCAGCTGGCACAGGATACTCAAGTTCTGGGCACTCTCGAAAGCTGCCTTGAAAAACCAAGGTTTGGAATAAATTTGGCTAGCACATGGGTGCCTTAAAAAAGATTGCCTACTCCTTCTTATATATGGCTCCCCTTTGACATGGCAAGAGACCGTAAGCGGCAGTTACCATCTACCTTATACTTACCATCAGTTGACGCGCAGGTTCGTTTGTACATCACGACGAAAATTCTGACATACTAAGAGAATGCAGAATAATTTAAAATATATAATATTCCTACATTTATATTTATTCTTATACAATGTTATTTTAATTCAAGCGTTTATTTAGTATCCTCAATAAAAAATAACCTCGACATATGATCCTCGTAAAAAAGCAATAATTTTTAATAAGAAAAAAATTAATGAAACAATTATAACAGTATTTATAAAATATAATAGATATAACATATATATAAAAAAATAAAAAAAAAACATCAGTTATATAATAGTATTTAATAGGTACATTAATAGTACATAATTATTATTTGTGGTCGATAATATCACGCAGTTGTCGTATGTTGTTACTAATAACATTACAAACAACAACCAGTAAAGTAATTATATTTTGCACTAATTATATTATATTAATAAATAATTAGCGACAAAACTCATAGTTATATATAGTATACGAGTTATTTTTTTTCCACAACTTCAAATATGAGGTTGTGTTCGTTCAGTCGTTGTATTATGTCCGTGTTCCGGAACGCCACCCCCGGGGTTATCACTCCGGTCCTGTAACATTTATTAACTTACATATACAGGGTTATTTGTAATTAATTGACCACCTCTTGCAGGCAGCCTCTTTACATCAATCCCAACAACATTGTTCTACGACTTTTTAAAATTAATAGTTTTTAAAATTTAAATTTTCCCATACAAAATTTATTTGTTGTCTCTAAACTGGCATTAACTCTGAGCGTCGGTATGGCGCCCGAGGGTTGAATTTTTAAGTACTTTTTACAAAATACAGAGTAATAAGTAAAAGAGTGAGCAAAAGTGTGTGTGTTAGCGAGTGTGCATCCACTCACTGTTCAGGCATGCGGTCCCTCTGCTTGAGGATACTGATTGCGGAGTGCAGCACCGCATGCACAGTGGCACCGTAGCCAGGGTTCACTCCCGACACCTGGGTTGCAGCATAGGTCAAGGCACATCCAGATGATACAACATTTTAAAGAGAACTTGAAAACTCCACGCACCCTGACCAGAATCTTCTTATTCGTCTCGCCCTCCTCCCCGGCAGCCCAGCCCTCCCCGTGCAGATCGAACCGGAACTTAGTGTTGGCGATGGCTTCCTCGGAGGGTCCTCTTCGCACGGCTCCTAATGTGAACAGCTCCGGGAAAGCGAGCAGCAGGCGGCGCGTGGCGGCCAGTTTAGTGAGCGCGTACAGAACGGCCGCAGCCAGCAGCGTGAGCACCGCGGCGCCAAGCGAGCCGAAACGCACGTAGGTGCGGATCTGTGCGGGGCGCGCGGGCAGCAGGCGGCGCTGCGTGCGGTACACCACGGACGCGTCGGCGCCGGGGAAGGGCACGCACCAGCCGCCGTCGCGACGGTGCAGGACACCTCTGCACCCGCGTTATTATTACTGTACAGTACCGACCGACCACGCGTTTCTTCACGACAAAAACAGAGACGCGATTCCGATACTTTTCCATATTTTTTTGCGACCGTCTTCTTTTGTTTTTATCTAACCATTGACAGTCACTCGTAATACAAATTAATGGGAACTCTCTTGCGCTATATACCAAATATAAGTAGCATATTTATATTTTGCTAAGAGAAGGGAATTTGCTATTTTAGGTACCTTAAGCTTTAGATACCCTCACCTCGCTCTATCGGTATGTAATATTGACAATCCTGTTATATGAAATACGACAAATTTATTCCAGGTTTTTGTTTTTTTTTAAAGAGTTTACATTATTCGATTTCATTGAATTTTAACATCATTAAACGATGTCTGTTAATCATGTGCAAGACGGTAAATACTGTTTTAATAAGAATACGTTTTCATACAAACCTTGACAACAATTTAGGTTTAAGTGCTGGTAAAGGTTCAGGATAAATCTTCTTTCTGAGAGCCGGCAGCTCGCTGTAGTGAGTCAGGCTGGAAAACATTCAAATTCATTTGACTAGTCAAATATATAGGAACATTTAAATGCTGGAAATATTAATAATTCTCGATTTATAAATTATTATACATAATGCTAAGACAAAAGACTGAAGGTCATAAAGTTTTTATCCATTTTATTAATTTTCATTTAATTTGTACAAGAAAAAACTAATAGTAGTATTTATATTATTACAACTACCCGTATACGAGTGACTCCCAAGTGCCGTAGTTGACGAGTCCTTCGCTGTAGTATCCAGTGGAGGGCGATGAAGACGATAAGTACGACTCTACTGAGTTCACGGTGCCTGCGAAGATATTGTTTTTCAGATAATATAAGACTTCTTCATGTATATTACTAGTGTACAGTATAGGAGCATCTTTAAAATCTAAAGTAGAACTAAGTCACTTGAGTGAGAGGCATAATTTATTTTATCACATTAGTCAACATATGGCAGTTATCTCCCTAAATATCCTGTATTCTCAATATACGCTACACTAAAACAATATTATTTGAAAATTGGATTCATCAACTTCTGACTTTTTTCTAAAACAAAAGTTCTTCGAGGTCTTTTAGCACGCCACGTACCTCCAAAGTTCTGTTGTAGAAATATAACCCCTAAATCGTTGGGTATACTGTCGAAGCCGCACGCGCTGATGATGAAAACGCCGGCGTCCCGCGCCGCCGCGTCGTACACCAGCTGCATCGTCTCTATGAACTGAAAAATTGCAATGAGTTTATACACAGGCGCATACAGATAGAGTGAACAAATTGCTAATTAATCTATTTTGCTATGAGTTTATACATAGGCGCTTACAGATAGTGAACATTTTGCGAATAAATCTACGTCATATAGAATATTCTGGAATAATTTACTGTAGTATTGAAAAGAGGATAGAATATCAGATCACAGTTGGTTATTTTTTGTCTTGAATCTATATTGCTATTCCATTTCGTTGAGTCTGAAGACACATTTAAAATTGACTGAAGGCGTGTTAGTTCAGTGTGTGGTGTGTGTGTGTGTGTGTGTGTGTGTGTGTGTGTGTGTGTGTGTGTGTGTGTTCAGTGCAGTGTGTGTTGTCCTATTCATAATTATAATTAACTATCATTATCAGATAGTTATTATAATATATATCATAAGAATATTATATATAGTCATAGAATGGTTCCATAATTTATACTAACTGGAATAAAAAAATATTATGGTAATGAAAAATATATTTTGGTAATGTAAATATATTTTGGCAATGAAATTCGTTTTTGAAGAAAATTTTAAAACGAAATTGCCATGTATCACAGACCTAAAAAAAAATCTTACATTAAAAGCGTTCTTATATCCAATGCCTATTATAATACTAAGATCTATGTGAACAATAATACCCTAACAATAACCAATTTGTTGACAATTCTTTACATGTTTCTTCATTGTAATAACTTAGAGTTTCAAGGTGTTGTTTTTTTGGCCTTCTTACTTCAAAGAATATGCATTATGTAATTACTATTATTTGAATGTTTTAGATAAGAATCCTTTAAGCCCTTGTAGGTAGAGGTGCATCATAGAATTAAATAGTAAGGGCGTTGTTAGTTACCCTGTATTTCTTTAGTTTACGCTATACTTGAATTCTGATTTGTTTTCACATGTCAATTATGACTGACGCAAATAGTCAATACTACATTTAATTGTATGGAGTTAAACGCAGGTTTTTTTCATTCCTTCCGTTGTAATAGTGAAGTTTCATGACAGAAATGCATGTCTATTTGAAATAAAAGATTTAGACGTTGACTTACATTAGACGTTGACTTACATTAGACATTATATCAGTGGTATATTGATAAGAGTGCTATTTTTAATAACTTATTAAGCGATTATGTATTATCATAATTAACAGCACAGTACATTCAATATTAAATAACAACAAATATATATGGTAGATCATTATCTATCTAGATCTATATATCTATTCACGTTAAATAATCTATAAATAATCCATAATAATTTAAAATAAATGATATAGTAAAAATAAGAGTCCAAAAAGTTAAGGAATTCCTTTGGAAAATTTCCTAACTATGAAGTAAACTTTTCGACCTGAAGATAGTAACAGTGAAAAATATTCCTTAAACTCTATGCCCCAATACTAAGTAATGAACACTCTTTAAGTATTTTCATGAACACGATAATTGCTAATTTACACTCGAGTAACTCGCTTTCTCTTCACTTCGTATTGTGAGTTTAATGAATTTCATATGTGTAAGGAACAATAGGCAATAAAATATTGACGACTTGCTATTTACAAGAATTGTATAAATAAACGTCCGTCCGTATTCGTAATAAATGCATACTATAATTATTGAGTAAAAATACACACAAGTACCTATCCCAAATAATTTATTGAATATTTAGAAAACATATATTTTAAAGAAAACATATTTCATGGATTGAGACTCTTTTATTTTATTTAACGACCACCGTGATTATTCAAATGCAAATTCAAAATATACTTATTCAAATAAGCATTTACACGGTCTGTTGATTTGAGAATTGTTACATTAGAAAAGGCAGTATAGTCAGTCAGTCAGTCAGTCACAAAAGTCAGCTACCAACACACCGGAATGCTGCTCTGCTGAGTGAATCTGGCCTAATAAATCTATAATAGCAAAAATATAATATTAAAAAAAAATTGTAGCCTCAAATGATTGTCTCAGATATTATTTAGCATACGTATTTAATTAAATAAATTATATATTTTACAGTGAAAATAAGATATTTATACTGCACTATTGTTTCTATTCTAGATATTTCTATTAACTCGTTGTTGCCTATTAAAAATAAATAGGTATCCTTATATATATGTAAAGTAACATGTTCATGAATATTATATGAATTTATAATCTATACCTACCTATAAAAGAGAAAGCATGCTACGTTTTCAACGATATCTTCAAAAAATTGTTAGATTGACACAGCGGGTAATCCTGTAAGTTTGGTGGCGATCGCATCCTTTTTAACACTTTTTTTTTAGTTTCACGTGTATATTTACTTGTTTGTTTGCTTGTAACCACTTTTTTTTACTAAAATGTTAATGACAGTTTTTTTACTAGTGATATGTTACTGTTTTTTCATTGAGTATAATAACGGTCAGTCATAACACCACGGATATATCCGTGTACCGCTAGAGAGAAGAGTAGCAGAAAATGAAATTAAGAATGAATCATACTTATTATTGCAGTGTTTTCAATCTTATAGGTATGTATTTGTTATCGTGTACTTCGAATTAATTTATCCTAAGTAAAATTTATTTATCCTAATTAAAAAATCCCTAGACTAGACGGCTGTCAGTACAATTAAATAAATAAAAAATACTTCGAATGTCGTAGCCAGTAGGTTCAAGTAAAGCTCGTGTTTTATTAATAAGTAATTTTTATTTTCATATTCTATAAAGCAAATATTAAAACACTTAAATGGCAAAAATACATACAAAATAAATTTAATTCCAAAGGCTTAAGTAAATGATCTTTTACTACAATGTAATAGGTAAATAATTGTTCTATTTCGAGTATAATGAAAAATGTCCAGTAAAATCATCCAATCATTAGAGGTTTATGTTATTGTGAGTTTCAATATTCACTACGTTACGAAAACATTTATTTATGCAATATATACAGACGTATCTATCAATAACCTTGACCTCCACCTGGGTTCTTAGCAATAGAACATTAATAAACCAGCAGTAAATTATTATCTTTTTATATGTATATTATGTCTAAAACTTTTAAGCTTCCAAATCAGTCACCTGTATATACTTAGGTATGTACTACTTACCTACCTACCTACTTATTTTGCGTAGTGACTTGTGTTGGTGTTTAGATGTGTTTAGGTTTATTCCATATCATAGTCATAATCGTAATTTAGCAGTCGTTGCGTTGCGTCATTATAAATCTGAATAAAGTTGTTAGGTATTTAATGCAATTATATTAAACATAAATCAAGCAGTCGTTAATTTCTCACATTTTAAATTTTAAACTCAGAAGGCTGAACCTCTTTAATAATTTAATGATCCTAATCCTCATTCGTTACACACAAATAAGGAACTTATTAAATAAAAAAAAAACATAACACGCATCTACTTTCGGTATGTATTATTACGGCAATGTTAGATTTTCTTCCGGAAAGAGAGCGTGCTAAGTTCTGGCCACGATGCATATTTTACCAACATCTAGAGATTGGCGTTTTCGTTTTTATTCAATAACGATGAGCAACGTTTTTACTATAGCGGCAACGTTGTCAATAACGTTATTTTCGTCAACTTTGCACAGGATTTCGGTGCCTTAAGCCTTTGGCATTACGATGTTGTCTTTATCGGTTATCGTTATGGGAGAAACTTTTCGGATTTTACGAAAAAAATATTGCCGTCAACAAAAACTATCAACGTTGTTCAATAACGTTATTAAAGCGGCCACCTCTACCAACAACTCACCTGCGGCTCCCCACTGACGTCTACATAGTGCGTCTTGCTGTCTATGGCTGCTTTGACAACCGGCTCCCCGTACATTCGGTAGGGCCCGCAGCAGTTCACCAGCACACGGGCCTGCTCGCACATGTCACGCAATGACTTCTCATCTGACACGTCTGCTATGATGATCTTCACTGATGATAGATCTTCGTCTGACATATGAAACATGTTTAAGACTAAATAAATTTATTTTAAAGGATTCATTGTACCTACTTATATATGTATATTTTTCTCATCGAGTGAAGAAAAGGTGACAAATGACCATGACTAACTGAGAGACACCTAAACTCAATAATCAGTATCAAATAATCTCAAAAAGCATCATTATAAAATGAACAACAATTTTATATCGATTTATTTCAACTGTTATTTATACAATAGTATATTTCCTATCTATTTCGAAGACAGAAGTCTGTAGACTGTAGTACATACTACCCACACAGACAGACGTACCACTACATGTGCACACATACGTAAGTGGGGCACGTAGATACCTTTGACATTAGTGCATATTAATAATTAACATGTTTACTGTCCTGTTTTAAAAAACAATATAAGACCGTATAGCAGACCCACAAAAAAATAACGACAAGACTTACAAGATCAAGACCAGAAAAGTAAGGTCATCTAAAATTAATTCTGTTTAATGATAATGTATTCAGCAAATGACGCCATAACCTGAATCACCTAGCCGGTATAATGTTCTGAACAGTTATATCTCATAAATAGTCAGTTATTGTGTACGTAGGTAGTCTACATTTATCCTCTATTTACATTACCATCATACCCATCTTACTAGAATATTGTTATTTGTGGCGGAATTATAAGCTAATAAGCTATTGCTCAGTACGTATATAATTACGAGTAGTAGGTACATCAACTTCTTTTATTATTAGCCTATTATAGAAGATGATAAATTATTTAAGAGTTGTCTACCTTGACTTCACATGCGCTTGTGGCCTTATAAACAGAGAATAAAAAATCTTATTAACTATTAAACTTAATATATTGCTGGAGCATCGTGAAGAGACGAAACATTAACTAGTATAATAATAATTAAAGAAAATGGTAGTAGAGTTAGGTCTGGTTACAAAATTATAAAATTATTTTATTTAAATCTTAAGATTGCAAGCACCGCCGAAGTCACCGCCAACATCGAAGTCTGTCATAACTTTCTTTTTAACTTAAATAACATCGAAAGTTGTAAAAAAATTAAAAAAAAATTGGCGTAATATAATTTTTTTTTGGACTAATCATAACAAATGACAAATGTATGAAATATACACTCAATATTATTGACAAGAGTTCCATTTTCAAAATTTAAACATTTTTTTATTGTATACAACATGTTATGGCCAGTTCTAAAAACTTTTAGTTTGAACCTCGTACCCGTGTAGTCAAAGTGAACTGTTTTATTATTAACATCACTTGTAGACAATTAAGAACATCGAGCGATATTCACTTGTACACAATTAAGAATACCGAACGATTTCTGTAGAAAACATTATTATTATGTACAAAATATAATATACAATGAATACTTGAAATATTTTTATATTACTAGCCTAAAATCTGGTAACACAGTGGGGGTTAACAGATTTTCGTGTGTGATGTCAGCTGATGTTAATGTGCTAATTATTTTAAGGTGATAATATTTAAATAACACCGTATGCCGTAGGTAAATATTATAGCTTTTTACTTTTTTTTAATTTTTATTAAATATATTTTTTTTTAATTACAAAACAAAGTTGTTTACATGGCACGAGAATTTCTTTATAAATCAAAATAATACTAAAATTAATTTGCTGAAGTTCTGAAAACAATGTTAATTATTCCTCGTAGAAGTGGGAGAGGAGAGGAGGAGAGCAAATTACACACATTGACTTAGGTCAATCCCTAAGTTAACAATGTATTTGCTTGTGTTAAGGGTGTTAGACAACGATACAAATACATTGAAATGAAAATTATAAATACTGCGAATATACTATATAAACGACCAAACCCAGAAATAAGGACATCTAGGTTCATCACATACATGCCTGTCCTCGTCGGTATCGAACCCGAACCCCGTTGCGTCGCTGCACGTTAAGCGTCTGCGCTAACCAACGCGACAAGGCGGTCAAATATTGAGTTTGGCACTGAAATATACTGAAACATTTTGTGTTTATTCCGTTTGGTTGATTTTAACCGTTTTGACTTTGAATATATAATTAATTTGTATATACCTACGTTTGAATGGTATAATCATCTATTTTAATTTTAATGCCATAATATAAATATATTATGGCATTAAAATTAATTTTATATATATATATATATATATATATATATATATATATATATATATATTTTAAACATTTAGAGTTAAAATAATTTACAATCACTTATAACACTATGATGAAGGGATTTATATCATCACTAGCTGTTGCCCGTGATTCTTTATGACTACGATCATAAGCCATATACCTAAATATATTTTTACAGTCTACGTTAACGCAATCACGGGCAACAGGTATCCCTAGTTAAGTACTTTACCTGATTAAGTAGGTGTAAAAACCTTTTAGCCTTCATAACAAGGTTTTTTTTCTATATAATGGGCGGAACAGCTCATTATTGCGTAAGAACCTCTTCCCCGCACGAATAAAACGTCAATATCTTGGAGACGACTATTTCTATTTCAATCAAACATGGATAAGAATCATCTCGACAAGCATAGCTTTCGATTAAACAAAACCGCATTCAAATCCGTTTACGCGTTTGGCCGCAAACAGCTAATTATTGCATAAAAACCTCTCCACCGCACGAAAAAAACGTCGATATCTTGAAGACGACTTTTTTTATTTGAATCAAACATAAATAAGAACCATCTCGACGAGCATAGCTTTCGATTTAAAAAAAACCGCATTCAAACCCGTCCACGCGTTTGGCCGCAAACAGCTAATTATTGCATAAGAACCTCTCCCCCGCACGAATAAAACGTCAATATCTTGAAGACGATTATTTCTATTTCAATCAACATGGATAACAACCATCTCGACGAGCAAAGCTTTCGATTAAAAAAACCGCTTATTTAAATCCGACCACGCGTTTGGCCGGCAATTTGCCACAGACAGATACACAGATACACAGAAACACAGATCGACAGGTCAAACTTATAACACCCCTCTTTTTAGCCGGGGGTAAAAATCTACGTTTCGTATAGGTGTTAGAAATTGCGATTACAAATAAAAACAAAGTGTTTTGAGTTTTTGGAAATACAGCACTCAAAGGTCTGAAATAGAAGTTTGTTAGAGATCTGTTATTTATAAAATAAAATGTAGGTTTCGTACAGGTATTAGAAATTGTGATTTTTGACTTTGTTGTCATTACAATATTTGTATAAATAAGTCCTAAATAAATTGACTTTAACGGATTTTTTTCAAACCTAGATAAAGTTTAAGTATGATAAAAACTTGCTATCTTTATTAGGTAGTTTTAAAAATTTATTTTTAGACTTTAGTACGAGCTAATATCAACAAAGTGCTTGTGTTTTTTAAACAACTAGTTCAGCAGAATAGGTAAGTAATAACAGACATATAAATAACGACCACAATGTAGGTATAACTCTTAACAATAATTTGTGGATCACACAAAAATATTTTCTTGCGTTGGAAACCCACAAAATTTGATTCAAAAGTCAGGGTCACTACCCGACAAACACATCGTTATCATATAAATATAGGCCTTGATTTATAAAACGAAAGAAGGACACGATACACGATGTTTTTGACCCAACTCTCTATAGAAATGAGCCAGAGCCCATGTGTGCTCGTTCCATGCAGATACGCACATACATACATAAATACAGATACATATACAGGGTTATTTTTAATTAGTTGAGCACCTTTTGCAGGCAGCCTCTCTACATCAATCCCAACAACATTTGTTCTACGACTTTTAAAAAATCTTGATAAATAACTCAGAATAAACGAACAAAAAAAATTTTTGCTCCCTCGATTATTTATTACTCTGTATTTTGTAAGCAGTCTAAAGTATATGTCGCGGCAGGCTAGCTAAAGTCAGAAACTGTTAAATGCGCGCGCCACCTTTTTTCGTATAGCTTCATCTCTTTTACACCATGTTGCTATGGAAATACTAAATAATCAAAATGACAAGTATGTGGATTACAAAACACAATTTACATTAACCAAAAATAAAATTATCGGATTAGAGTTTTATAATTAAATAATGAATTGTAATTACATACTGGACAATACGATTTTATGGACTTGCTATTAAAACAAATAAATAAATTGAAGATTATAACATGAAGAAGAAATTAGGAAATGTAATTTATAATATTTTTAAAATACATTGATTGTCTGAAATAGAAGAAATCAGAATGAAAAGAAATACGAGTTTTGGGTGAGAAATGGAGCATTGGGGTCCTGATCTTTACAAGGTCTGTTTTGCTATACCTAGAATGAACAACAACTCGAAACAGCAGAAACCATGATGAAGAATAATTTTATTTGTGATATAGTGACGATCCAACATGTTAAGAAGCCTAAAGTTATTATTTTTAAAGTGGATTGTGTACATTTGTTTGTTTTTATGGTACTTATGTGTTTCTTCTATGAGAATATTATACGTCAGAAACAGTCGATTCACTTCTTACGTTTTAATTAAATAATATTAATGAAAATTATGACGTTTTTCTGTTACGCGCCATCTTCAAGAAATTCGTAAGTAAATTATTGTTTTATTGTCATGATATAAATATTAACAAACGAGATAATATGATATGTATAAAGTAAGTTGAAGAGAAGTTATTGTTTTGTAAAAATAATATTAATTTGGTAACGTTACAGTGCCCTTATTTCATAAACCAAATAAAAATATTGAGACATTCAACTTGTGGACAACTTCTATTGGAGATTTTGTTTTTTCATTAGATTCTTAAACAGTTAGACAATGTGTGTTTCGACTATTTTTTTCATTAGATTCTTAAACAGTTAGACAATATGTGTTTCGTATTCGTATAACTATTGTAGAAAATATTTTAATAAATAAAAGTGGAAAACGATGCTATTTTTTATTACACCTTAGAAAATGATCAAGTTCTAACATAGCATAGCCTAGCCGCCGCTGCGTCACCCCGCCGCCCCGCGCCCTGATGCACGTGGCCTTGGCACATATTTTGACAAGTTGCGTGGCCTCTCTTTGCTCAAGTTTAATGCACGTTTAGAGGCAATAATTAAATTTTGTATGGGAAAAAATAAAATTTTAAAACTATTAATTTTAAAAAGTCGTAGAACAAATGTTGTTAGGATTGATGTAGAGGGGCTGCCTGCAAAAGGTGCTCAACTAATTACAAATAACCCTGTATATTTGGGTATGTATAAGATTAACGCGCATTTTATTTAATCATCTAATACTTACTACACAGTATACTACTAATAATTATTATAGAACCTCATAGTTCTATAATTATATTTAATTTCTGCCTAAATACAAAAGATTATAGTTTAGCTTAGAATTAATAATATACTCTCCACTATCAACACTATAAACTTTAACTATAACAAAATGCTACGAGGAAATAAAACCTACTTCATATAACAATGAAAATGTAAAATAAAATTAATATAATAATATTGTACGAAATATACGATATACTTTGAATAATATCTGAATGTACTCATTGTTCAAAATACACTATAATTTAAATAAGTACCGGTTTAGATTGAACAAGAAAAAAATAAACCAGTAAACTACAACTAACTACCTACCTGGAGTTGGGCTGAGCCTGAGCTATGCAAGGTCCTACTAACTTGGGGCCTAAACTGATAACTACCGTTCTATAAACGTACTTACTCAAGTAATAATATACAAGGAAAGAGTAATATCTAACATAAATATGCTTTTTTACATTGCTGTCAATATTGATAAAAAAGGATGTTATTTTTCTCTGGTAATTTTCAATCTATTTTGTTTTGTTAATTCATTTTAATTACTATTTGTTCGTATGGTAGTTTGACCGGGGTTAACGACCTCTCGAGAAGAATCATCGAGAAGTAGCTGTGTTTATATGGTTAGTGGGAGAACCAGATGGCTACGCAAATAGCATCCTCGTCGAATTAAACCGGAAAGCTAAAATAACTAAAATTATTTTTAAATAGAACTGACAATTTCTCAACTATTTAAGTCCATACCGAGTTATTGTTTAAATCGTTTGCACAGTAAATATTTGTTTTCTATATTTGTTTTCTTAATGGCCCCATATTTATTTTATTTGTGAAACAGCGTGTCGATATAGTATCCGCTATTATGTAAGTATATATTTCAAGAACAAATAAGAACAAAATTATTACATCTGTTATACTAAGATCATAATTTTGGAGATGAATTTTATTGTAGACAAAAAATAAGTTTAATATTAGCGTTTCGTCGTGTGTACCACAGGTTTTTTACTAAAATAATAAGATAAAAAGGGAAAATATCAGCAAATTTTAGAGAAATCCATATATACAAAATAATTTACCGTTCAACATCAATAAAGTTAAAAGTAACAGTACTGCAGGTACACCGAATTGGGCTTAACCGGATCATCCCGTTCGAGTTGTACCCAATGATATTATGATAACTGTAGAATAATATTAAATAATGAACAATAATACAAAAATATATCTTTCTTAATAATATAACGCTGCAACCTTTACGTTATTGTCATATATAAAAAGTTTGAAAATTATTACCTAATTTAATTTTAAGCCAGTTAAAAAATAGCCAAACAAACAAAGAAATAGACAAAAATCTAATTAAATATATATATCGTATATCGTATAGAATATATATGATAAACATATTTTTTTTAAACAATTAAAAAGATATTCCTAAAAAAATCATATTTTTGTATTAAATACCGTTATAAAGTACGTAGGTATGTTAAATACAGACGAAACTTCTTAGCATTCCACGGATTAACCTTACGGATGCTGGGTCCATCGCGTTGTATGAAGAGGAGGGCAAACAATGTTTGTTAAAGGGGCCCCTCTATGAGACACGCTCACCTACGCTGTCCACACTCCTCTCCTTACCTAACCAAATTTGAAAATAACCTATCAATGCCTTCCTTCGAATTTGTTCTAGAAACAATATAAGCCGATGCTAGTTACATAGGTATGTCAAATAATAACTACATAAGTTTTTAGTCTCTAAACTGTATTAAATCTATCAATTTAATAGTCCTAATGGTCAATGGATATAAGAGTTTCTGAGTCAGTGATGACCGAATATATAACCGACCGATAGGTAAATACAGGTTTTCTTGGTGCGGCCAGCATTACTATTATTTTATAACCAGTGTTTTTCTATTTCGATTCTCCCCAAGCGTCGGTTCGAACTCATTGATAGTCAATCCTTGAGATGTACATTAGAGGGTCATGGGCATTGACCCCTAGCCGATACGGAGCCCTTAGGCAGTTGTCTAATTGATAATTTGACCGTGAATACTAACAACAAATTAGCCTAAATTATATAGGTTTGCTAACTTTAGAAATGTTGGGTTAAATCGTCGATTATCATTTTACTTTTTATTTTTAAATTTTAGCATGAACTCGGTACTTATTACTCCTAATAATTAATGTTTTTTTAAATGGATGCCATATTTATGTACACTTACTATACTCAATACGATATAGTCACGATACGAGTACGATATAGTGACGCAAAAAATAATGATCTATGACGCAACATGTTTATATTATAAAATCAAATTCAATGTACCAGTTTTTTTTGATATTTCTTGTAGGATGCTCTCAAGCTTTGGCCGGGAGCGACCTGCAATTCCCCAAGATAAACCAGGATATTTCTTTGCGATCTGACCAAGTTCTTTGACCGCATGTTTTCCAGTGAAGCCTGTGGCGCCAAATATTATAAGATCTAATCGGGACATCTGAAACAAGATTTTCGAGTATAACGTGACATAACAAGGAGGATAAATCATAAAAGTCACAATTCACATGGATAGAAAAGCGTTATAGATATTAAAGTAAGGAGGTACTCTTTTAAAGCTTTAAAAAAATATTTAGGCCAGAGTTGAATTTAAACTAAATTTGTATTATGTGTTAGAAAGCTCGATATTTATTAGTATTTTGAATACTAATAAATATCTAAACAGTCTGTTGGTAAAGACACTGTTTGATTATCGAAAATCAAAATACTCAAATAAAAAGTAGTGTCATAACTCACAAAATGTCGAAATAATTTATAAAAATGGTTTTTAATACAAACAAAAAATTCAAACAAATAACTTACAAAAAAATAATTTTTTGTTTATTTATAATGCAATGTCAAATGGAATCAACATAATCGCTGAGTGCACTTAATTACAGCTGACTGTAATTAAGTACTAAGCAGTTGCTTAATCTAACCCATGTAGCAAGGCTATATCTAGTTTTTACTGATATTTCATACGTTTTCTACTTACATTGATTTATTTGCTTGATTTCTTGGTTTCACTATATCTTAAAATCGTTTTATCACTCAACTCAAATTGAAACTGCCGTACCCGGTGCCGGCCGGTTTCCGATAAGCAAACAGCAATGTGATAATTATAAGACCAGTACACACAGCAATCTAACCAATATAAGGGTTCTAGTACACCTTCAACAACAAGTAAGTAAAAAAAGTAGTAGCACTATAGAATACTCGAACATAACGTTATTTTTTATTATATTATATTACTTGATCAAGATCTATTTACTAGTACTGAATATAATAATAATATATTAATAAATGAAATTTTTGTATAAGTTTTGGATTCCAATCTAGTTATACTTAGAAATTTTCTAGCGTAAACCAATATTTTAATATATTTTTTTAACGGTTGTTTCATTATATTATTACATGTATAAAGAGACTTAAATAAATACAATAAAACTAAAAACTCAATTAATGTTTTAATTATTTTCTTTAACTAATTTTAACACACAATAGTGAAACGAAACTGTTATAATATAATAGACCATTTAATCCACTAGTTTGCAAAATTTGCTTTTATCTAAAAGTGTACTACATATACCATAGCTAATTGTGATCAATAATGATTACGTTGTCGTAACAACTTAATACCAACCGTATTCGTAAATCGTAGTTCGTAGACAGACGGGCAATAGATGAAGAACTAGCATAGCCAAGTGCGAGACGGAATGGTTATGGAAAGTATTTTCTTTAAACTGAAAAATTGATCCCATTATAAGTACTTTAACAACAGAAAAAATTGAAATAAACATTAAAAAGATTAAATTGAAATGTTTGTATTTTTTTCAGACATTACAAGTTGACCATCCCCTGCTTAGCATTTTGCAAATTGTTTTTCAAAATGTTTCCGCAGTGAGCGAAGTAACAGTCTTTTATTGATTTATTTTGTTAATTATTTAATAATGAATTTCAATATCTATTTATATTTAAATTCATTTGTGATAATTATAAACTATAATTTTCAATCCGCGTGATCGTAAGCGTTGGCTACTGATGAATAAAAGTGCAAACATTTATGTCTTTTAAATATACTTTTTCAACTTTTGTTCATGTACTAAACATTAAAAGTCAGTTAGTAAAACTAATACGTTACTAAATGTTGGAGTATATTTTATATTTTATTACAAGTCATTTTGTTTCAACGGCGGTCACACCAGAAGTTCGCCTATAACATTTAATACTACGTGTGACACGTAACGTGTCAAATGTTATATGTCACTGTCATTCAGTGTATACAGTTTGAAGGTTTTTTTAACTAACCTATAAATTATAATACTCAGTAATAAATAGAAACGAAAATGGAATTGAATGAAAGAATTTTAAGATATTTGGATGAAAATGATAAAGTTGAAACTTTAAAATTAGCTAGCGAATTCAAAGAAGATCATCAGAAAATTGTTGGTGCAGTAAAAAGTCTTGAAGCACTTGAAATGGTAGTTTCTGAACCACTAAAAAGTACAAAATGGGAGCTTAGTGAAGAGGGTAAATTAGTTGCTGAAAAAGGCAGCCACGAAGCCGCCCTATATAGAAGCATTCCCTCAAATGGAATATCGCAGGCGGAATTAATGAAGGTAAATCTTACTCGTATTTTTTATCCCAATTTATTTAGCTAACTTTAATGTATGGACTATTCTCTTCAAATTTTTTACGACTTAATAGAATCAGTAATACAAGAGCACTTAATTTTCATTTTCTGTTTATTATTATGTAACAAATAATTAATTCATGGTATTATAATAATCTGCAGATTGTACCAAATGCTAAGGTAGGATTTAGCAAAGCGATGTCGGCCGGCTGGATAGCATTAGATAAATCTGGAGGAACACCACTGGTTACTAAAAAAGTTGAGAGTATAATAGATACTGTACAAGAACATCTTAATGGAATTCAAAAGGGTATAGATAATATACCGGATAAAGTAAGAAGTGATTACAAAAAAAGGAAGCTCCTTCAAGAGATCACATTTAAGAGTTTTGTCTTAACAAAAGGAGTGCAATTTGCTACATCTGTTAAGAAATTAGAAACAGATATAACAAGTGAAATGTTAATGACTGGAGCTTGGGAAAATTTACAGTTCAAGCCATATAACTTTGATGCACTGGGTAAGGTATTTATTTTTTAAATAATATTATTTTTCAACATTTTATTTTGATGAAGCATAGCATAAAATTTTAAATAAACTTAAGAATTCAGGACTCTGTATGCTAAAATATAACTATAGAATATTTTAAAAAGTGGAACTATTGTGTGAGTTTGTTTAAGGGCATCAGAAATCTGTTATTTATCATCTAAATTTGCTAACTTTAAGGTCAACCTCCTGAAAGCGGCTATCTTCACCCTCTTCTGAAAGTTAGATCAGAGTTCCGTGAAATATTCCTTGAGATGGGATTTACAGAGATGCCAACCAATCGTTATGTGGAGAGTTCGTTCTGGAACTTCGATGCATTGTTCCAGCCCCAGCAACATCCGGCCAGAGATGCTCATGATACATTCTTTATTTCCTCCCCATCCACATCAACAAAGTTTCCTACAGACTACTTGGAGAAGGTCAAAAAGGTTCATAGCGAGGGTGGCTATGGATCACAGGTAATATCTTAAAATTCATTAGGATTACACTTGTTTTCCGCTAATAAGCACAAACTCACTTCAATAAAATAATGCTAATATCATCTGTATTATTATTAAACTCCTCCGGCTTCCAGGGTTACCGGTACTCGTGGAAAATAGAGGAAGCTCAAAAGAACTTACTCCGCACGCACACTACGGCAGTGAGCGCACGCACGCTGCATGCACGCGGAGCAGAGACCGCGCCGCTCAAGTGCTTCAGCATAGATAAGGTGAGTTAATGGGATGAGAGGGGTGAATGTATGTTAGTTTGAGGTATGCACAAGTGAAAAAAATTAGAATAAAAAATTAAGGTGAGGAATTGTACTCCCAGGTGTTCCGCAATGAGACCCTAGACGCGACTCATCTGGCGGAGTTTCATCAGGTGGAGGGCGTGGTGGCGGATCGGAACTTGGGTCTGGCCGACCTGATCTCTGTACTGGACACCTTTTTTAAGCGACTTGGGTTCGATAAACTCCAATTTAAGCCAGCCTACAATCCCTATACTGAACCCAGTATGGAGATCTTTGCATATCATAAGGGTAATACTAAATCTTTCTCTAGATTATGGCAATTTTAATAATTAGGGCGAGAAAAGAAAAAATAATGTTCTATTAAAATCATTAAAACTGTATCTCACAATGTATATTTATTACAGAGAAATAAATAGTATTTATTATAAATACATGATTCAATTTTAATAGTTTTATGTCACAGAACGTTATTCTTCAAATATGTCAAAATTAATAATATACCTTTTTTAAGAGGATTTTTAATATACCATTTTATAAATTTCAGGGTTAGAAAAATGGATAGAAATCGGCAATTCGGGTGTGTTCCGACCAGAAATGCTTTTGCCCATGGGCTTACCAGAAGACGTGAATGTCATAGCATGGGGTCTGTCATTGGAGAGGCCCACTATGATTAAATATGGTTTAAATAACATTAGGGACCTTGTAGGACCCAAGGTGGATCTCCAAATGGTCCAGTGCAACCCAATATGTAGGCTTGATAAGTAAAATATATGCTAAATTATTCTTGATTTTTTTTATTCAGTATTTTACATTATTCCGGACATTTCACTTATAATATAATAAAATATACAAAACAATAAATAATTATTAGTATAAAATGCAAAATAAAAAACCATGTTTAAAGTTAATAGTATATGATTTTAATTAACATTTATAGTTTAGCTATTAGCACAGTTATGATGCTATATAAAAATAGACTCTAATTACGACAGTAAAATTATTTATCTTATCAATATAATGAAATTTCAATAGTATTCTGATTATAACAAAATGGAAATGGAGTTTCAACTATGAGAGCAAAATAAAATGAGACAGTTAATAGCAATCTTAACTATACTCTGGCTTTATCTCTATTCTCCTTAAACCACGCAACAGTATCTTTTACTGCTGTATCAAAAGGTGTGAAACTAAAATCCTTGTACAAAGAACGCAGTTTCTTATTTGATGCAGTCTTCTTGTACTGACCATCAGCTTTACTTGTGTCATAGACAATATGTCCTGGATAGCAATGTGCTCTTTTTATTGCTTCAGCCACTGCACTAATAGTGACCTCATTTTCTTCATCCACTAGAGAAAATAAACAAAGCGCTCTGTAGTTTAAGATATCTAATGTTGCTAAACCTCTAAAGTAGTAAAAGTATTGAAGCTTAACAAATTTAAACATCTATATTCTATACAGTAGATCCCATCCCTGAACAGGGACCAAAATGTAGTCTTATCCAGTTCTCTCAGGTCCTCCTTCAGCAAGAGGTGCATATCTCCAGGAAAATGTTTAAAATATTCCTATGTTCAATATATACCTAATATTAAGCCTCTGTCAAAATAAAAAAGTTATAAAATTACCTGATAAAATAATAGGTTCTACACTACTATAATTGCGCAGCACCCAAATAAACAACCTCGCTAAGTCCAGGGAATAAATAAACTGTCTCAATGGCTTCCCACTTCCTAAGACTGTAAAGGTTGAATCTCCTGTAAAAAAGATATGTTCATTAACAATGTTAATGAAAGAAATCTATCAAGGCATAATTTAGAAACAAAATAAGTCTGACTTAGATATAACTCACCTTTTATCATTGCATCATCCATTCTTCGAATCAAAGCTGGGATAACATGGCTGGACTCAAGAGAAAAGTTGTCATGAGGTCCAAATACATTGCAGGGAATCACTGATGTGAATGTACAGCCATGCTGTGCGTGATAGCCTCTAAATGGTATCAGATACATATTAGATCAGATAAAGAATATTAGTAGAATGTAACAAATAAATAAAAGATTTACAATAATATCAAAGTATTTGTCCAAGTATTTTGTATACTTTAAATTACCTATTCAGAATGTCAACCATCCTCTTTGCATAACTATATCCGTAGTTGGATGTATGGGGTGGACCATTGTGTATCTAAAAAAACAAATTTATAATTGCATTGCATTTGATTCCCAATAAAATATTTTCAAGTGATAAGAAAGTATAAAATCAATTAAAATAAGCATTCTATTAATTACTACACTTAATACAATGACAAATCAAATAAACACCACTATTTTCTTTGATGCATTTTACATATGTTGTATTATACTTTATAAGCAAAAAACAAAAATATTTCTTCTTTTTTATATTAGTTACTACATAAGCAAAAAATAAAAATCTTTCTTTATTTTTATATCAGTTAAGGTAATATGATACAAACTTACAACAGTCTCATCAATAGGATAGGTCACCTTATCAGGGAAGATACAAGTGGACAGACAAGAGACAACTTTCTTAACTTTGTAATTGTAACTCACATTCAGAACATTATCATTAATTGCCATGTTTTCTCGCTAAAATTATCATAAAATTATATCTATACTTAGGTTTAAGTTGATATTCATGTATATTGTGTAAAATTTGACAAAATGTTGATAAGATTTAAATCAACCATTAAAACTGATAAAAAATAACTTTATAAGTTTAATCGTAAAACTTTAAAAAACATTTAGTAACTCACAAAAAAGTCCAGATTATGAGCCATGTTATGGAATAGACCTCCTACCATAGCAGCCAAATGAATAACGTGCGTTGGCTTGTATTTATCAAATAAGGCCTCAGTTTGAACTTTATCTCTACACCAAAAAAATATATATATATAAAGTTAATATCAGATTATACATCAATTATTTGAGTACGTATAATAAATTTTAACCTTAGATCGCCATCACTGGAGCTACAAAAAATCCAAGTTTCATTTCTTTCAGTACCAGATTTTCTTTCATCTTCGATAACAATCTTTATGGCTTGTCCCACTAATCCTGAACCGCCAGTCACCAGAATAATGCTTTTATCCTCACTCATCTTGAATTACATTCAATTGGGCTATAAAACACCAAATTGAAATTTACTTGTATAATTATTAGTAATTACGATTATCAAAAAAAAATGTTTACGTACACAGTAAATAACTTTTATGCTACAAAAATCGTCGAGAACTTGCTATCAAAAAAAATAAATATTGTTTATGACTACAAAATAAAAAACCTAATAAGAATATTGAACTATAAAGTCAAAATTCTACTATAATATTTTACTAAATAGTAAATACTGAATAATTTACATTTTTTCTTTTACAATCTCAATACCGGTTGTCAAGTGTCAATGTCATGCCATTAATTGCCATTTGTCAGGTGCATTTGAAACTAAACGATTAATATAAAAATAGCATTTTCCGTGTACGGTTATGTCAACTAAGTAACATAAAAAGAGACGATACCTTTTGTGATCTTGATGAATTGTGTATCATTTTAAATGATCGTTCTTATTTAATAAACATTTTTACCCGGCTATAATCATGTAATTTAATCGGAATTTGCCTAACTAGTTTCGAAATCATTCGGGGTTCCTATTCATGAGCTCGGAAACTAGTCCGGCAAATTCCGATTAAAATTACATGATTATAGCCTAGTAAAAATATATATTTAATAATCATCATGGTTCACGAAAGTTAAAAAACAAAAATGGTTCTTATTTTTTGTAAGAATGTTTGAAAAAGTTGGCACAGGTTAGAGATATACAACAAATGTAGCTCATAAAGTTATAAATTATTGTGCTAAAAGTGATATTAAACAGGTTTACAGAAATCAAATTTTAGTTTGATTTTGCATTTTAAAAACATATTTTGTGAAACTGAGAAACTGTTTTATTAGGGATACTAATAAATATAATTCAATACAATAACTAGTTATAAAAATAATATAATAAAAAAACCATATTATAAAACCCGAATTATAACATGCAAGATATCATTATGTTATATTTTGGGCACAATTATTCTGACATTCTTAATTTAAATAAATCAAGGAGCATTCACTATGTTTTTCCTAGAAAAAAAAAAAATCTATTTCAATGGTATATGTTGCCAGTAATTTAGATTAGGAAATTAATATCGTCTATGCTTGAATACTAGCGTGTGATTGGTTAGCGATTTCTCTGCGAGCTTCATTCTCGCTCTGAAAACGCCAAATACGCGTTTAAACCAAAATGGAGGATTTGTCGGTCGAGGTGTACGGTGAAAATGGTGCTTATTATAAGGTTTGTAAATCGTGAAGTACGACTGAGTTTACAGTAAAGCGTGTATTTTTCCTTAGTGGTTTATATATTAAGTTATGTCAGACTATCGTTTTTAGGTTCTGTTACATACTTACTAAAATATTTTTCCGGGAAGTTCATCGCGGCTGGAATGGACGCCATGTCCGACTGACAGGGCGTGAATTTTCCATGTGTTTTATTCGTTTCGCGTTGTATATTTAAAGACGTAATTGTGAAATATTATATCAATTTAATATTATAAACCTTTTGGGCTATATTTCACAATAGTAACCGCAAAACTTTTTTTTATATTTCGCACTATCAAGTTATTTGATCGCTACTGTTCCATAATTTTTCTGTATTTTTAGGCCATTGTCACCGACGTGCTCGACAACGAGGTCCTTGTAGCTTTTGAAAATGAGTGAGTTAACATTTCAAATACATTATGCTACTAACTATTTTCACATAGTTATAATATTATATGCTTTTAGTTGGCAGCCGGAGTCTAAGTTTCTGTTCTCTCAAGTGTTCTTACCACCAAAGGATACTGGCAAACACACAGAATTTGTGGAGAACCAAGAGGTTGAAGTATTCGCGAGGTCAAATGAAAAGGAAGCATGTGGGTGGTGGACAGCAAATATTAAGGTATTAAATTACTTTATTTATATTTTCTTACAACAAACAAAGCATTTCTTCAAATTACTTTTTGGTTTTTGTTATATACTTGATGTTTATATTTTTAAGTTCAAGTATAACTTTGTTTTAATTTATAAGTTACCCACAATTTTTTTCCTACTTCATATTTTAAGTGATGCATTCTAAATTTAGTAGAGATCAACAGTTCAAACAAAGCTGTTTTTCAACCTCTTAGATTCTAATAATATTAAGTACTGGGTAAGTAATATATATTATATTAGTGTAGTTATTCTTTATGCTGTTAATAATAATTCATAACATTTACAATATTTTAAAACATTTAACCTTCTGATTAATTTTCTCTACTATTGTGGTATATCTTTATAATTATGAATGTTTGGTATTGTAAGTAAAATATTGTTAAATCAGTTTATGATGTGCAAATAATCTTGTTAGAATATTCTTATACTTGAAATGTAAATGTAACAGATGTGGTTTTTTATGTAAAAGGCTTAACTCCAATACATGTGGATAGTAAAAAAGACAGTCAATTAATTTAAATCATTTATACAGATGCAATGAAGCATGCTTGTTTTTCAAGCAATGCAGTGTTTATGCAATATAAGTATACTATGATATATTTGAGTTATTCACAATATAATAATTTACTTTAATACATAATTCTAATACACTCATACCTAATTATTTTTTATTATATATAAATAAAGGATATTACTCCATCATAATAAGCTACCCCAAATATATATTTCTTAAATGTTACCTTCAATACTTTTTAAACTTATTTTGTTTTCTAATGTTATTTATTTACAAGAGTGTGAATAATATTATTATAGAAAATCAAAATCACTGTTGTAAATTAGCAATTTGATTTAGTCCAATCATACAAGTTTTAGCTTCAAATCAGCTATGGATATGATGATATATTTATTGTAATATGAATATTAAATTTTATTTATTATGTTAAGATAGAAATTAATATAAGTTGGTGGATTTGAATTTTGAAATAATTATTAGCTTTTGAGTTATAATTTATTTAAATTTGCATCTATTTATAGCTTCTGACCTTCAACACATAAGAATAACTATTAATAGGTTTTAACAGGTCAATGACCTAACAGTTCTTATTAGTTTCTGATGTTGTCTGGAAGCTTAAAGAAATATAAACTTTAGCAAATATAAGTGTTAGTAAATGGTTTTAAATTCGATTTTGGTTTAATGCTATGAGAGCTTTTTTTCGCAATTTTACCTATTCGTGACCTAAAAAAAACTGGTAATTAAAATCTTGAATTCATTCCCAAAATACGATAGATTATTTTTTATCCGCATCTCATGTAGATGAATGCGAGCCGACCTTGTAAAATGGAGCGCGGCCTGTTTAAGTGTTTAACATTCAAGAATTTGTCGAATCTTTTCTATCTCAAATCCAAATGGGATCGATTGATGGCTATATTTTTGTTTTTATTCTTATGTAAATAGGAGAGTTTGCGTATTCATTTATGCGCTAAATAATATCATGGCCATGCAATTTTTTCTTCTCCCATAGTCCTCATTGATTAATTAGTTCCGAAAACTTAGTAAGACACCATCGTCAACGTACGTTCAACGCCAGAGGCTACGACTTGAAGAAGTACATAATAATCTTATTTAAAACCTTTTTTGATTTTTATTTGTATAGGGTTTTTTGTTTAATTTAAAATTTAATTTTATCCCAGTGTGCACATTGCCTAACGGAGGGACATGCATATTTTATATGCTGACATATAAATAAATAAACAATACACACTATGTTAACCAAATGTAATTATTTAATCCCAGTAAAATGGACTACCTGCAAACCTTTTGCTATTTGTTCAATACCCGTCTAAACTCCGACCGTCAGAAATTGTCGGGAAAACCCTTAAAGTACTTTAGGATATATATAATCACATTACGTTAAAGCTACTTGCTTAGATGGATCTATATATATTTTTTTTGTTATGTTGGCTTATCATCTAAAACTACGTATGTTTTTTTTACTCTGGATAATCACTAATTCTGACTCGGAACGCAAAAATAGTTTTGAGTTTTTAAACAATTATAAAACTAACAATGTTTGGATATCTACACGTACACTTAAGTGATGATAGTATAGGATAGGGGTTGGCAAACGAAGTCGCAGGAAACGGCTATTATTTGGTATATTTTTATTATTATAATTTTGAGATTATTTTTTAATAAATGATATTGTCATGGTGACCCCTATTATTATCCCCCTAACAAGCGCTGTATAATAATATATTATTAGAATACTTAACATGAATCATTAATGTATTTAAATTTTTATTAAATAACAAGCACAAAACATTTTATCAACCTCTACATTTTTGTCATTACTATTTAATTAATATACCAATTATTAAAATTGTTTACTCATTAAAAACTCTTAAAATTGTTTACTCGTTAAAAACTCATAAGCGTAAGGAAATTTTATAAGTATGTTCATAGCTAAGGATCATTGTAGTATATTGTAAATAAATGTATAATACTTTTAATTGTAAGCCGTTATTCTGGGCATGAGTTATGACGCATCAGTAGATAGATACTGTGTAACCGTAAGGCGACGACCGCCGTTTGTCAGCAGTATCTCGGGAATGCACTATTTATGAATATTATCTATAAAGTATAATTTTATGCTTCTCATTGCACTTATACTCGACGACTCTTGAGATTACTTTCTTTGTGATTTATAATAACATTGGCTACTATATGTTTATATTACTATCGACCTGGTTCACATTAGGCACTTGTACCAAGAATAATCGATCAATCTATATAGACAATATATACATCATTGTGTTCCTTATTTCCTAGAAAAGTACGTTGAGCGAGTAAATATTGAACATGTCAAACACATAATGTTTTCATTTCTAGCTATATATTTTCATCGTGAATTCGAAGAAATCCACCCGGATGAAAAGTCTTGTATCTTACAGTTTAGTCCAACTTTTAACTGGATAAATATTAATAATAGGTTAAAAATATTATTTTATATTATGTAGTCTGTCAAGTAACTCATTGATTTTATATATTTGATTGGGTTGACTGTTTTGATCAATTACTTTTACATCTATTTTTACTCATGTAATGTAAAATATAAAACTAGTAATCTTGAGTCAAGATACACTTATAACACTACGAATTCTTCTATAAACATTGAAGACTAATATAATAAATCTTTAGTACATCATTTGATAGTACATGTAGGGATTAAGATTTGATAGTACCTACATGAAGTGTAAGACATTTAAGCGCCTGAAATCATTTTTCTATAATTTATAAATTCATTAAAGTGTTTTATATGTACAAATATGTTATTACTTATTAGTGTTAAATAAAAATAATAAGCTGATAAATAAACGGATATGAAGAGCGCGTGTTATAGGAGTCATAAATCTACTATAATTAAGTCTCGATCCACAGTTTGTATATCAACAATCGTTAAAAAAAAGTTACAGGCGTGTGGCGTATTATTTTATGACTCAGGACTAATCAGTGAAGTGTTTATAGAAGACTAAGAAACAACCGTTCTAACGGTCATAGTCTGTTTACTCACTGCAAAGTACGATGAGAATATTTTTATATATATTTTACTATATGGAATATTCGACACCATGGAAGAATGCACTTTCATATAGAACTTGCAACAAACAGATCATAACAATGTAACACAAAGGAACTTGACGGTATTAAATTGAACTTAATCCGGTTTGTCAAGTCTTTGTACTTTTCATCTGATAAAACATCTGTAGACTTTGTATCACTGGGTTTTAATACATTTTTACTGAAACTAACAAATTATTTATATTTTAGAGGTCAATAAAATTGCAAGTAATTCGAAATATTTTTATTATTAAAACATTTTTTTTAATGGAAATCTATTTTATAGATATTTGTTTTATGTATAGTATTAAAGTTTAAAGTTCTGATTTATACGAAAAATTAGATTTTAACAAAGTGTATATAACTTCTGGATCTGGTATAGGTTTGTGTAGTAGTCACTTATCGCTTTCAGATGATTCGGGGAGATTTCCTAGTAATCGAGTATTTGGAGTGGGACAACTGTTACACGGAGATCGTACCTAAAGACAGGCTGCGAGTCAAGACACCCAAAACTCCCATCGACAAGACCACTTTCAACAAGTTTGAAATCACAGTACCGGATGACCTCAAGGACTAGTGAGTAAATCTGATTTGACAATTCAAAATATATGATTGAAGTTTTATATTACATTTATATTAAAGTTAATTATATGTTAGTTATAAAGTTATAAGTTACTTAATTACTGGAAACTAGTATTACCATATTGCTGTTTCTAATCGTTTTATTAAGATGAAAACTAGAGCTATATATGAGAAACATTGGTACAATGTAAAGCATCATCATATATGTATTAAAATGAGGTATTTTTTAAACAGTTTTTATATGTCCCTAAAATAAAATTCCTGGTACTATTACAATCAGACCTCACGAGACTTTTAATTATATATGAAAAGCTTCAGAAAAGAAATTAACATAATTTATAAGAGCTTATATCATTATATTAATAAAATTATTAATTATTTTAAAAATTTTCGTCGGCACGTCGTATATTCGCTCGTACCCACCCCACTACACGCAGTACGATTGCAGCGTTCACGACATCCACAGCGCGAAGGTGGAGAACGCGCACAAGGAGTTCCAGAAGGCGATCGGCGCCGCGCTTGTGTGGTTCGTGCCCGAGCGCGGCGCGCTTGCTGTCGTCTCACGTTGCGACACCTCACAGCGACGCGCGCAGATGCTGCAGGAAATGCACTTCAGGTGAATCTCACACACTCACAGGCTCACAAACACGCACAGACACCCTCACACATTCAGGTCAGTGAGCCAGCTGGCTCCCTTACCGGTGCGAGTGCGTACATTAACACTGGAAGCTTCAGGGTCGCCAGTTATGAGATTCTATATGGTGATAGTATTGAGTTTCCTACATAATTTTCTTTTCCAATACTTTCAATTATCCCAGTTAATAAAGAAGTATAGTAAGTAAAGAGGTATAATATTTATTAATATAGAAGTTGTCCCATATTCTATAAACATTTATATACTTTATTACTGTTACTCTTTTTTGACTGTTACAACTAAGTAGCTTTTTTCAAATGATGTTAATTTCTATAATGCAATTATTTTATTCACATTATAGTTAAATTTAATGGAATGAATAATATACTATTTATTATATTATACGGATTTGAGGAGTATGTCAGCACTGTTTGGCCTCCCCCATCGCTGTGACTAAGTCATGCCGCTAAGCTCTCTCATGCCATAATTTTATGCCGATAGTGTAAACGTGTCCGTTTAAAAGGTTTTTAACAACATTGCTTTATCATTTGGTCATAAATATTTTTTATTTTCTTTTCTTAAGTGTTTTTTGTACATTGTACTATATCAAACGTAAACGTAAATATTGTTGGTAATCAAACAATCTTCTTAGTGAAATTTCTATATTTTCAGAAACCTTACACAGAAGCTGCTATTACTTAAAAAGACTGAAGAGGCAGCTAGGCAGCTAGAATCAACTAAAATTCACAATCAGGGGGGGTGAGAGTCATTATTAACATTAACATACCAATATTACTTTCCCAACACATGTTACTACTTCTACCAAGTAGTCATAAACTATGTGATTTTTTTAAATTTGTTTCACTGGAGGCAAAGACTGCCAAGATAGGCTCCTCAGGTTTTTGATTTGATGACATTATAAATAGTAGTATATTAAAGTTTCGGCTACGGTTCCTTCTCAGGTACACGGACGAGTTCAGCGTGCGCGAGGAGCTTATGGGGTTGGCCATTGGTACTCACGGAGCCAACATACAACAGGCGAGGAAAGTGGCCGGGATCACCAACATAGAGTTGGAGGAGATCTCTTGCACATTTAAGATCTGCGGGGAGGTTATTGTTTGATTTGTTATATCAAGAATATGTGCCGTGTATTTGCTAGAGTTTACAATTTAAACACTTCGCATTTAATATAGTGTAGAAGAGTACCAGATTGTATTGCTAGTGTCTTATTTGAAATGAAAACTAAACCAATTGGCTTTTGTCAGTCGGTGGAAGCTGTGCGTTCGGCGCGTTCGCTGCTGGAGTACGCGGAGGAGTCCATCAAGGTGCCGCGAGCACTCGTGGGGAAGGTCATCGGCAAGAACGGGAAGGTCATCCAGGAGATCGTGGATAAGAGCGGCGTCGTGCGCGTCAGTACCACCCCACATATATCGACAGACCACGTACTAATGACACTATACTCGGATAATTTTAGTTTGGACGTTTTGCTCTTTAATTGTTCTCATTAACATTCACTTTTTCATTAATTTATAATTTCCTGCATTCCTGTCCATTGCATGCATGTGGCTGTGGTCCGCGGCCTTACATTTTCCAATTATATATTTCTTTTCTATTAAATAGCCCCAAAAAGAGTTCATTGATATTTTTGAAGATTTTATATTAACTTAAAAATAATCGCGTGCAGGTGAAGGTGGAGGGCGACAATGAGCCGCAACCGTCGGCACCGCGCGAGGAGGGTATGGTGCCCTTCGTTTTCGTTGGCACGCGAGAGAACATCGCCAATGCCAAGGTGCTGGTCGAATACCACGTCGCGCATCTGAAGGTACGCATGGACCGATATCACTTGGTTATTGTTTTATTTACAACCGTATTGGAAAAGAGATTGAAGAATGTTACGAATGTCAATCGATACGATTACATTCACTTCATAAAGCCGTCCGCTCGCACGAGTCACTTTCGCTCATCATAAATTTAACAACGGTACTGGTCGTCATCTACCCCCAGGAGGTGGAGCAGCTTCGCGCCGAGAAGCTGGAAATCGATCAGCAGCTGCGCATGGTAACGGGCGGCTCGGCTGGCTCATACCCGCCGGCGCGTGGAGCGCCCGCAGCTCGCGCGCGCCGTCCGCGCCTACCGCACGCGCGCTACCCGCCTGGTCAGCGCTCATTCGCATGATGCTCAAAACCATAGCCACGAGGATAATAATACCGCTCTACCTACCTCGTTATTATTGTTATTATCTGCCTCGTGAACTTTACTTTTAAAAACACTTCCGATAAGCGTTAAGTAATAATTACTCAAAACTCAATGTAATAATAATAATAATAAAATGTAAACCGTTTGTGAAACTTAAAAAAATATATAGATTTGCAGAAACATGCGTTCATATAAACATTTCTAATATAAATATTGCGAACCCGTTAGCTCCTTTAATAATGTGTGACCCGTCCCGCAGGTGCGCGCCGCACCACACCCGAGCTGGGAGACGAGCGCGGAGACGCGCATCGCGCACGCGCCCGCCCGCAGCGACCCAACAGGTGATTAGTGGAGAGACGTCGAACGAAACTATTTATATTTTATGTTTACTTTTACTTTGCATTCGATTACTTTCCGCTCGGTTTGACACGTTTGATCACTGAATTGAATTTCCTACTATATTTCATCTAATCTGAGATATACCATATGACAATTTGGCGGATTTGAAAAAAGGGATGGGGTCAAATAGGTTACTACAATAATATATTACAAGATAATGATACCTTTTCTTTGTATTTTCCAATCAATCACAATTAAGGATTTTTTCGGCTTTTGCTCATAATGTTTCACTACATTTCAAACGTTTGTCACTAACGATCCAACTATCACATCATTATAACATCTGTCCAGCATTTTTCTGCTTTTTTTCTGCTACAAAATTTAATTTAGGGGTATTGATCCAAGAGCACCACCGTTAATAAAAACTGCTTAGAAAATATCTAAACCTTCTACTTAGTCGGTGAGTTCATCTATGAGCACTCCTCAGGTCGAGCGAGCGTCGCGCTGAGGAAAGGCGCGTCCCGCTCGAGAACGGACGAGCGCACCCGCGCCCTCCGCGCGACGCACGGGACGGCAGGGACAACAGGGACGCGGTCAGTGAACCTAGGGATTTACTTGTGGAAGTGATTCCCATTTTTAATTAATTTCATTTGAACCCAAAACAATGATTTTTCATTTTGTCTTTTCGTCTGTATGACTGTCTCCACGCTAATCTCAGAAACGAATTCATCGATTTGGATGCAGTTTTCGGGAATATATTGTCATGGGATTCACTTTATATTTTGTTTGTTTTTAACCATCGGTTAACAAATAAAGATGTTAACAATATCTTATTGTCGTACCATTGCTGCTTACCAGTTCGAAGGTTTATAGTTTTTACATACATTGTTAAGTACAAAGGATACGTTTTATCAAAATCTAAATCTACGCGTACAAAGTCGCAGGCACAGCTAGTAATATAATAAATGTATATTCCAGAGCGGGAGGCGACGCGCCACCGACGACGCCGCGGCTCCAGACGCACTCGACGCCTCCAGCGATCGAGGTGAGTGGGTGAAGGAAGGGAGCGACGCATAGTAATTTAAATATTGCAATCCTAACATTGTTTAATTTTATAAAAAATATATATTTTAGACAAATAGTTAAAAAAAAATTACATAGAATGTTTTGTCTCTATATATATTTTCTTATTATATTTTTTAAAATGTTTGTTCAATTAGAACCCTTAAAAGCTGGTATAATAAATCAACTATATATTATTTGAATATGATACAAAATCTGAAAATATTGCAGAATGTGCTAGTTCAAATGTAGTGTGTAGTTGTATTTTGTGTTATTATAAGTATTTATGCATCTTAGTGATTTTTTTGCACGATCTTTATTACATTTTAATTAGTACATATAACAGGACGAATGGAATGTTTCTCTTCCTACTACTTGAATAGTCTGGCGGTGAAGTATTTTCAATTTCTGGATGGTCTAATTCTAGCCTTACATTCTTTGTCAACTTTTTGTAGTTTGGATAACTAATTTGGGTGACGGTATATCTTCATAGTTTTTGAAAATATTACTTAAGGAATTTATAACATATTTCCAACGCGATTTAATATGTTATGCATATTGCAATTTACCGGGGTCTATTTCTCGCGGTTACACTCCTCACCGCTCAATGGCACCGGGTGAAATTAGCTATCCGAACTATAGATAGATGTAGCTGTATCGTAGTAGTAGTGGAATGAGTAGTCCTGACCCGGGGCGGGCGCGGCGAGTGTGGCGTGAGGTGACGAGTATGGCGTGTGCAGAGTCCGCGTCGTCGGAGGAGGCACGCGGGGCGGGGGACGCGCGCGCCGGGCGCCGGCGCCGGCGGCGGCAAGGTACACGCACACACGCATACTGACTCGCGCCGACACATACACTCGGACACTGACACGAGCCACATAGGCACACGCTCACTAGCCCCCTCGCAACCAACATATGCACAGAGATATGTACACACTCAATTCCATTGTGTTTGTATACACCCCCTAATCGAAAACAATATAGTATTATATACTAGGTTGTCGTTGTGGGTTCGTACATTCATACAAATTTACGCTTATGTGCATGTATGCTTTGTTATGGGACCTAGACATATTATCGTTGTTGTGAACTTGTAATCTATATTTTAATTACAATTTATCATAAACATATTTGAATTTATAATGCTGAGAGAACGTATGAAATTAAATTTTCATAAAAGCATGTTTTTGTTTCCTTTTTAACATGTAGCTATTATTTATTGCATGATACTTGAGTTTATCACACGACGTAAAATTTTCAGATTAAAATGAATAGTAATTGAGAAGTATGTGTAACGGGTCGGTGCTTAAGATCTTTAAGTTCTCGGGGTCCGGTCGCAATGACTTATTATTACTATTATTGTACTCGTCGATATAATAGAAGGTTTAATTTTTATAAGTTTGTAATGTGCATCATACAAGTTTCGTTTTTTTTTTGGCCTTAATTTCTTTTTATTTGTAAGGAAATATTGTTTTAGTTAAGTTGTATTTCTTCGTCATTAATGAATAAGGGACAATATTTTAAATAAAACTGAGGATTACAAGAATAACGTATAATATTATAAAAATGTATATCGTACAGGAGGCGGGTGGAAGAACGGCGTGAGCGGTGGTGCGAGTGCAGGCGCGGCTCCAGTGTCGGCGGGCGCGGCGACGGCGGCCAGCGCAGGGACGGCCGCGGGAGCGGGAGCGGGAGCAGGCGCGAGCGCGGCCGCCTCCAAGCCCCGGCGTGAGCCCGCCAAGCCCAAGGTGGAGCCGCTGCTGAACGGCACGGCGTAGTGGGCCCACACTTACTCGTATTATGCTTTTGTAAGAGATTCGTGATTTGTATTCCTGATTATTCGATATATGACAAATTTACACGCGCGCGTCGCTCCCGCCCCCGCGAGCGCGACCGGGCGGACATGCATGTGACTCGGATTCTTAAATTCTCGGAGGGGGAGCTCCCGAACGTCGTCACGGACGACGCTCGGATCATTCTTGAAGAGACGTCGATCGTCGTCGTACCTATTTTATGAGATATCACTTAGACTATGCGAAATTCGAGCCGGCGCGGTCGCGACCGCCTCGAAAATGGAAACTTCCGTAGGCGGTTACAGTAATATATTTACACGAAGATACCTACGTCAGTCGTTACAGTAATGTGATATGCATTATTGCCGGGATATCACTTCGAAAATATATACAACCGCTTTCACGATCTAGAATTGTGGATTCACTTGACTCTACTCGAAACCGACGCCTCACCGAACAGTCCGCGGCTCGCGCTGCCAGGAAATATGTTGTATGGAGGCAGCGCGGCCGGACCGGATCGGACCACGACCGGACCGGACCGGGCCGGATGCGGGCGTCGCTGCGCGGTGAGGCGCCGCTCTCTTAACATTGTAATGATTATAACAAAATATGTATCGCGTGAATCCATCTTAGGTACGAACTGTAAATGCCATTAGTGTATTTTGATATGTTTCTACAGATATTTGTTTTGTTTAACAATTCAACTAATTTTTGCGTAATGTCGAGTTTTGGAGGATTTTGTAGGACGTTCATAGTCGTAGGAACGGAATACGGCAAAGTACATTTACTTCTAAACAATAAAGTTGACACTTGATAAATTACTGACTTTTTTTTCTTTTATATTTGTAAAAAACATTGTGTTTTGTTTTTTCTATAAGTAGAAATATGTTGCCTTTATTTATTTCTCTTTACATATAAAAAAACATACTCTGATTTGTTTAGAGCTATTATATCTAATAAACTTTGGAACTGATGAAAAATACTGTTTTTAGTTTTTCCATATTGGAATAGCAAGTTCAATGCAAATCCATAATCTTCCCAAACATCCCTTTTATTATAACCGATGTTTAATTATTACAGCGCCACATGTTTTTACTGTAATATTCATAGTTGATACAAGAAATTGTATAAATGTGCAGCGGTAATTACTAATTAGCTATAACTACTTAATAAAAATATTAAAAAATTTAATTGTTTAAATATTTTGCTTTTTCTGCCCACAAGTAATACAAAGAAGTAGTAATACCCAAATTTTCAAATTCAAATAATAACTAGATAGATACTCTCTAGTACTATTTCTAATTAAGGAATTATTATTATTTCATTACAAATATTATACTAAACCATTCTACATTACTTTTAATTTAAAGGTATATTCTGTGTAAGACATACATAATATATCTATGATAATATACTTTCTTATTTTTTAACATTCATACAAGTCATATGATATGAAAGTCTGTTAATAAATACTTAACAAAAATAATCTTACATGAAATACAGAATTATCGTATTTATTTACACTATTATCCCTACACAAAAATATTTTATACAAAAAATGGTTCGATATTTGTATTTCCTTAATGCCGGAGTGCCTTAATGGTTTTAGTTACGTTAGACGGAGCTGATTAACAGGGCGCATACTGCGACAGTCTAAAAGTTAATTAATAATTTTCTTGTTAAAATTAAATTTTGCAGTTTAATTGCTTAACAAATACTAAAGGACGCTTAACAGCGTATTTTGGATTCAAAGAAACATATCTTATCGAAAAATCAATTTACAATAATACTTTGAAATGTATCCAAAATGTATAAAACAGCCAAATAACTAATGATTTGAAATTGAAATAAGTACGTTATTTATATAATTTTATATTACATATAATTATAATGTTTTTATTAAAAAACTATAAACGTATACATAATTAAAATTTTAACTTACTTAGGTCATATAAAGAAAACTATTCATTGTTTCGTAAAGGTGTAAACAAATAATGCTAAGTCTACTTCGGACAGTCATTTTTCGAACCCTAATCGATTCGGTGCGTTAGACCCCAACAATACTGTCAAAATTGAATTATACATTTAATAATTTCCAACTTGATCCTAAAATATTGTTAAGAAATAAAATTATAGGAGTCAAAATGTTCAAAAGTCACGAGTTCGCAAGAATCCACTCCACAAAACTAGACAAAGGTGCCTAGCTCGGCCGTCTTGTCCCCGGCAATAATGAGGTGGTATTATAGTAGTCGATGCTTGTCCTCGTGGCAGTCGTCGGAATCGGAGTCGGAGTGTGAGTACGAGGAGTCGCTCCAGTGTGCGAACTCTTCCTTGTGGTGTTCCAGCGCCATCAGCGACGGGAACAGGCTGTCGCACGCACTGCAACTGGTAGGGAGAAGCTTATCAGTATTTACAACTTGAATCTACTTGAATCTAGTTATCTACTATTTTTATTCAAATTATCGTTTCCTGAGATTTTATATTGTATCTTTAATTTAGTTTTGTTATACAACAAAAAATGTACGGAGTTTTTTATGGGGTGGTAAAAATCCCATTTTGTAATAATAGATATCTGAATCCTATATTAAATTATTAAATCTTCAATTCAAGAAGATGAAAAAATCAGTGATCTGTTTAAACTTGATTTTAAAAATTTCAAAAGAATATTTTTTTAAAATTTTAAATATGTATCACCAGTTTTATTTTTTCTTAATTAAATAATATACAAAAAGTGAATAGGTATGATAATTTATTTGTAAGTATAACAGGTATAACAGTTCGACTTATATCATTTACTATATGCATAATTTGATTTATTGGACTACGAGGTATAACACAATCATATTTTCTTAAATATCGAAAAAATATATCTTAATAAATTATCTACAGTATTTAAAATAAATGTAGAATGAAAAATAAACCGATACGGGCGGGTATTCGAACCTGTGACCTCTGGGAATGTCACGATGACAAAATGATATTTTTTTCTAATATGTTCAATAGGATCAATGGCACTTCGAAGAACTATAGTTATGTTATTTATTTATTGAAAAGTTCTGACTCGGAAACAATATAATAAATAATAATGCTTCGAAAAGAAAATGTAAATAATATTTGGATTTGCGGGCGCATCAGTGCATTACTATTAAATATTACTTTATTCAGTTTTAACTCAAATGTAGTTTACCCGAAATGTCGTTTTTTCTGCTGATGGTCACTTAACGCTCTCCGTGTTGAAAACGACCGATCGCACACGTTGCATGTGAGGGCTTCATCTGAAAAATATATAAATTACAATATTTGACTTAGCATATACATTTGATATAATACTTATATATTCTTTGAATAATCTCAGGTGTCCATTAAAAATTTAAAGTTTTAGGTGTTCAATATATTAATTATACTATGAAATACGAACGACTTTATTAAACTATTAAATACTTTATTAATTCAAGTAAACTATTACCTACACCTATTATACCTACTTGAGTATGTACTATGTATCAGTATCGTGTCAAAATTATGTAGGGTTATGAAAGATATTTAATATTTGTGATTATTAATTACTAAATTTAGTTTACAGTATATAATATCTACCTAGTCTTGGCATAAATATTGTAACAAAGAAAATATGTAATTATTTTTTTAATTGCAAATAACATTTATTACTTTTATAGTGTGTTAGGTCAATACACATATATAAAACAATTAAAAATATAAAAAGCTTATTAGAAGTGGTGTCCGTTGGCTGTAATAAAGTCCAAATGTTCAAAGTTTAAACGTTGAAGCCAGCTATCATGGGGAAATTCTTCACTGCCAATCGTATGGTTTGTTTTAGGGACTCCAAATTATCATGGCGCTTATAGCAAGCTGTACTCTCTAAACCTGACTATAAATCATAATCCAGCGGATTAAGATCGGGAGTAAATGACGTTCGCTTCCAACCAAGAGTGCGTGGACCGAGCTTTATGACAAGGCGACGAGTGTTGCTGGAAGGACCATTCTTGGTTATTGAAAATGGTGTTATTAAGGGGCGCAACTACCTTCTCAAGAATGGTATCTTGATACACTTGTGCCGATGTTTTGATACCTTTTTCACAAAAATATGGCTCAGTCACTCCTTCATAGCTAACACCCCACCAAACCATCACTGATGTCGGATAATGCCAACGTTGCACTCTGTCGACTAATTGGGAAGCTTCCTAAGATCTTTGAGCATAAATACGGTCATTTTGTTTCTTAAAATGTTGCTCAATTGTAAATTTTTTCTCATCCGTAAATTTTTTTTTCTGTGACTTCCCTTTGCGTACCGCTTCAGTAGTTGTTTAGATTTTACCACCCTATTCATCTTTAATTTATCGGTTAAGAAATGACCAGTCTTATAGGCTGCAATTCCTAAGTCATCTCTTAAAATACGCGACATGGTTCTAGGTGCTATCTTTATTTCCCGAGATAAATCTTTTGCTTTCGGACAGGATTTCTTCGAATTCTTTCTCTTACTGCTTTGACCACCTTTTTCGTATGAACACTAAATCTTTCTCTGTCACAAACGGAGGAAGTCTCATTGTACCTATTAATAGCCTGGTACGCAAACATTTGACTAATACCAAGTGTATGGAGATGTTTTAAAAATTGCATTTGGCTCCATACCTACTTGTGTAATGCAATCACAGCGATTCTGTTCTCTTTATCACCCCACTCAGTAAAGGATTTAGGTTTGAGGACGCCCTAGGCCCGAGACGATATGGCATCCTTTATCTGTTGTAACAGTACATATATATATATAACATATATGTACATATATGTGTGTGTGTGTGTATAAAATAATTAAATATAATTGCAGTTTACAGAAAACCCAGTCGATTTTAAATTTTAGTCATCTTAAAAATTTTGGCGCCCCTCAAAATTTGCCTCCCTAGGCCCGGGCCTCACGGGCCTAAGCCTAAATCCGCTACTGACCCCACTCCATTTTAATATCGCAAAATACTGTACAATGTATTGGCGCCAAAATGAGAAAACACAATGAACAATTGTATAAAAATTAAAGATTCCAAATTCAAATGTAATATTTTTATTAAATGAAAATATTTAAAAAAAAATCATGATGGGGGGCCTCTATAAGAGCAAGAGAACCCAAAACAATTGTTTTTCATCTTCTCTGTATGATTGTGCTCTCTAATCTCAGAAACGGCTTACCCAAATTAAATTCAGTTTTAAATATATTGGTAATATACTTATTTAAAACGGAAATAGGTTGTAATATTCTTCATTTAAGATTTAGTGTTTATTTCAACTAAATCGGTTAAGAAATCAAAAAGTTATATCAATTTATGTAATAGGTACCAATGCTTATTCTATATATGTACCTATTAATAAATCTGTAGAAGAGTTGCCCTTGTACATTGAAAATATTAAAAAAATATATACCAGGATGTGAAGTGATACTACTAACAGAATACATTTTCAGCATTTTTAAAATTTTTATCAGTTTATCTGTTTGTCTTTTACTTGTGGCGTGCATCACGAAGAAAAATATAGTTTATATGTAAACTTTTACAGATAGAAATTGTGCGTCACTCTTAGTTTAACATTTAGTTTTTAACTTTCATTACACACTCTTCACTCTATCAAAAGATGTATGTATTTTAGTTAAAAAATAAAGATAGATTTCTGGAGCAACTGTAAGTGTAAATACATATAAGAAAAATGTAACCGATCGCTGTCTGTACATGAAAAATGTTTTTTCGTTTTGTCTGTTCGGCTGTATGTTTGTGCACGCTAATCTCAGAAACGGATTGATTGATTTGGATGCAGTTTTTGGGAACATATTGTCATGAGATTCCCTTTATATTTTGTTTTTTTTTAACAATCTGTTGACAAATAAAGAAGTTAATAATCTCTTATTTTCTTACCACTCTGCTGCTTACCAGTGATTAAACATAAATAAACTAAAAATACCCCTACACGCAAAAACTACTTCATTTAGTTTAATGAAACTATTGAACGTTTTTAGTTTTTACATACATTGGTAAAAACTAAAAACGTTCAACTAAACACACGTTCAACTAAATAAACGTATCCTTTCGTTTTATCAAAATCCAAATACAGGCACAGCTAGTGTTTTTATATATTAGAGTCAATTCATAGATTGCGGGCTTTTTAAACTAACCATGGTAGTACTACTAATCAGCTAAGTTTTACTATTTAGTTTCTATCACTTAACATCTCGAACATAGTGACATACATATTTTTTTATGATCAGATTTACTATTTCCCACTTTAAAACATTAAAATTTGAAAAGGATTACTTAAATTTATAAACGCGTTTTATGAAATACATGATACTTAATGTGGACTATTGGTAATATAGAATAAAAAAGGTTTTACGAAAAAAAACAACCAATATTAATTTTATTATTTTAATTGTAAAAATATTTGATTGTAGTTCTTGTTTATTGTGTCTGGTAATAATTGTGCAGATGCTTATTGCATAATATTGTTGATAAAAAGGTAAATATGGTAATTTATTAAAAAATCAATTATAAAAGATCTGACAATAAATATAGGAAGGCCAATAAGCAATATAATTAACCACTAATTCTAATATGATACAAATAGAGTCTTAAGATTTTATAACAATAATTTCTTAAAAAGTATATGTAATTATGACAACATTCAGTTATATTGCATCATATGACAAGTTGTATTTAATTAGACATTTAGATATACAATCTATGAGACTGACATCCATAAAATTTGGCTTAGGATGTAAGAGTAATATTAATTATGAAATTAGGAGTACAACCATAATAAGTAAACATATTCAATAAAACATACCCAATATGGTAATATTTTATTTTATACCTTTTAAGAATAGAGGCCATAAATTATGTACAGTATTAATAAAATTAAAAAGACAAATTGGACAGAAAACCATCTTATTACTTTAATTACTATTATATAGCAGCCATTAACCACAAGGGGCTCCAAACTCTATTAATGACCCTGGATAGGTTTGAAAGTAGTTAGGAAAAATCCTGTAAGTACAGCTGATATATAAAAATTGGTATTAATTATGACTCAAAGACTTAAATACGAAAATTACTAAAATTTTATTATCACATAGCACACTGTAAATAGATTATACACAAAGATATATTTAACACATTCAATGATGTGTTTTATTATCTGTTATATTGGCAATGTGTTTGAGACAGATGACTTAAACATGCTTCCAAAGAACCTCATTCCAGAAGATCCTCCAGGTACTGATCCGAGCATCATCCACATAAGTGCCAGAACTTGCCCAACTGCACATATCACCGTTAGTGGTGTACTTTGCAAGTGTAATGCACAGTACAATGTCGCAATCAATGTAAACCCATATAAAAGGGTTGTGAGAGCTCTTTCCTTTGTAAACAGTGATTTAATGTGTGACCATGGGCCATAAAGAAAACTGAAACTATAAAAACAATTTTAAAAAATATACCATAGACTTATTACTAGTTTTTGTATTATGTTCACATTTAAACAAAACTTTAATTACAAAGTAAACGACTGTATTAATTCACTAAGCATGAATATTTAATCATGTTCTTAATTACTGCAAGAATACCGATTCACAATGGGTTCAGTGACCTAGTAATAACTGACTATTAACTTTAAAGTAAATAATTTGATAATATATTAAACAGAAATAATTCATTTAGAGACTTTAGCCTTTGTGTCAGTGTTTTATATTTTCAATGGTGTATTTATCTGTAGATAAGGTTTTAATAACAATGTCCTATAGAATAAATATCTATAGCTTAATATACAACACTTACCTAAATATGAAGAAAAGGCTTCCTAATGAAAATAAAAGTGCGAATTTTCTTGCTTGGAGAAGCAACACGGGTATGTATAAGAACGATAGTATAAAACAAAGAATACCGAAAAATAAACATATTCCGAAACCCATAAACCGTTGAGTACGACTCTGAAAAAATAAGGTTCATCAGATACTCCATTAATTATGTATAAAATAATATGGCGCGACTTAACAAACAATGAAAGTGTTGAAAAAATGGTACTCACCAAGGTGAAATATTCTTTTTGTACATTTTCAAACCAAGTACTGGTTGAGCTAGTACTTGTGGGCGTCTCATCATTACTTCTTGAAAAGAAATTTGGAGTTGAAAATGGTAGACTTATTTTGTAGCTGCGACGATTCTCATTTTGCAGTAAGTACTCATCTAGATCAGATTTTAACGTGGCCATTATCTGTTAATGGTGCTCGAGGATTCAAAATTTAGTTAATAAATTCTGAACTATCAAAATAATCGTCAAAACAACACGCAACAGAACAGCTTGAATCTTCAAATTACAATAGAATGACAGTGACACTGACACATCACAAATTCTTCTACGAAATCAGGAGTCACTACAGCTGTCACAACTTTGAACTTACAAAGTGGCCGCCTTACTTGTACTACTATTTTAAAACCAAAAGTACAAATTTAAAATATCACGTAATATCGAATGTTTTACTATGTAAAATACTGGTTCTATTATTTACCGTAATCAGTATCGTCGCTAAAATCGTCGTGGTCATGTCGAAGAATATTGTTGTTGTTATATCGATCATGCGCACAAGGCGGGCAAACGGCGCGGGTGTCTCGCTCATCCAAATCAGTGCTGCTTGCGTCTGAATCTACGTCGGCTTCTTCGGCTTCAATGTGAATGTTTTCTATTTGTCTATTATCAAGTTTTTCGTTTGAGGACAGTTGGTTGTAATCTTTGCGTTGTGGCCGTGTTTCTGTAAAACAACATTATCTTGATTAGGTAAGAGAAAATAAAGCAAAATGGAAATGAATTATTAACAATAATTCATACATCATTACTAGTATTCTTACTTGTGCCAACATTTCTGAATTAATTCATCATGGTTAAATTGAAACTATTTTTAGCATATTTGATTGTTTTACATGGTTTCTACTATATTTATTATTATTTAAAATAAATACAGGGAAACTCCAGTAACGTATTAATCTAAAATCCGGTTAACTAATTGTATATGAGAAACGTAATTTTGTTACCTACATATTTAATGTTATGTAGCCAGTATCCTTATCACCTTGGTATCATATATCTTTATCATTTTCACACAATATATAATGTTCAAAGATAATTTTTTTTGTTGCCTGCAATTTTTATATATATATATAACAGTTACATCTTCGCGGAGCACGGTACACAAAAAAGACAATTATACCCCGTAAACGTTGGAAAATACAAAAGTAAAGCCAAGTGACTATCAAAGTCAGACCTTAGGCTTCAATAAATATATTATCTAAAATTATAAGAAAATATATTTTGTTCTTGTAAATAAAGTTCAGGACTGACTATTGAACTTGGCACCCATTTAGATCTCATTTTTTTTGTGGTATGAGTCAACAACCAAGGCATACCTATATCATAAAAAAAATCTCTTTTTTTACATTTATATTTTTGATGGGATAATATTAGGTTCTTACAAATGAAATTGGCGTTTTGTATGGGAGGAACAAAAAATCGAATATTTTTTAATACTAGGATCCGCCACAATGCGTTGCGGGAGGTGAGCTGAGCACCTTCCTCCTTTTCTATACTACTAAAGTCGGTGCATACCGCGTCCAAGGACTTTCAATGAAGTTGCTGGCACCGGAAAGATTAAGAGTAACAATGGGCGAGCGCGCGCCGGTTCAGTTAAGCTTAAGTCTATGGGAAATTCAGTTTTTTGACCATATCTTTAAAATAAAACAATATTTTTTATTTTGTTTTTTGGAGTAGAAGCCCAGTCACGTCCTTGACATGCGTGCTAATTTTGGTTAAATATGGTCAAGTGGTTTTCCTGTGATGTTGCCTCAAAAAATTAATTCCCAAACGGTTAAGAGCTTCGCTTACGCTCTGCTCAATAACGTATTTAATTAATCAAAGTATGAACCATTCTTACCTATGCACTTTTGCCATCCTATAGGTAGTTCACTGATCCCTTTACTAAAAAAAAAAAACAGTTGGACGGGAATCAATAGAATCTTTGAAGGCGATTTTGACTGCCCCATCGCAGTTGATTTTTTTGCCCTTGCAAGAAGTTATCTAAATTTGAGTCTGTTGAAAAAAAATGCAGTCTGTTGGAGCAAGGTCCCGGGAGTGCGGTGGATGTCTTAGACATTCTAATTGAAGCTCTTCTAATTTGGTAGCCCTCTGTTGTGCACTGTGTGGTATAGCGTTGTCGTGAACCAACAGTGGTGTGGAGGGTTTAACAAGCCTAGCTTTTCTATCATGGTTTGCAATTGCTGATAATAGACATCATCAACTGTAATAGTCTGGGCAGATTTGAGAAAACTGTAATGAACAATAACGGCACTAGTCCACCAAACGCCTACAAGTATTTTATTTTGCCGGTTTAGTAAGGGGTCGTTGAATAAACACGTGATAATTCTTTTCCCCGTGGTGAGGTTTAAAACTAAGTTTAGTTTAAGTTTTCCATTTGTAAACTGAGTAACGCAAACAGAAAAAAAAAACAAATGAAAGACGGGCAACGAAATAAAAATACATGTGTAAAGCTGTAAAAATATTTAATTTGGAATTCCTTACTAAAGAGGAAAAAAATTGTGATTACTTAAAGTGGTTAGCACGAAAAACGCCATTTTCATATGTAAGTTTCATAGTAATATTTTCTTTAAATTAATTAAATACACTTTCCGTGATCAGGAAACAACTTTATTACTAAGTGTTAGAAATTAGAATTCACATAGATCAGTCACCTTTGCATATATTTTCTTTATTCATACGTCTAGCTACTCTAGGATAATCACGATAATACAGGAAAAAAACGTCAATTAAGGTTGGGCTTTAACCTGTTTGTTTCCTTTGGAATAGAACCTGGGTCTTCAGGTGCCGAGGTGGTGATAGTTTTTTAAAATTAATAGTGCCACAATTACTATTTTTTAATATATCATATTTAATAATTTAAATCATTTTAACGATATACCTACCTATTGTAATTTTTAAATGTTGTCGACAGCTGAAGGTAAAACAACATTTAGAATTAGCTTAAGTATATGGTAGGTACCTGTGAATATGTATTTCAAAATTTTGTGAGCAGATGCAGAAATCACCCTTATCCACAGGATGAAAGAGAAACTAAGGTTCTAGATCTCTTTGTCTCTCTGAACTTTATATATCATTAATTTATAAAATATTTATTTACAGCGCAAACGGTATATTTTTATTTAGATAACAATTTATGGTGATCTATATTATAGTTAAGTGACGTATGTTGTTATTATTAGATAACGGTTGTTTAATTGGCATCAATTATTCTTGTGACAGTTATCGTGCTGAGTGGATGGTGTTTTTTGGAAGATTACAAATACGAGATATACAACGGTATGTTGATGAAATACAACTATTTATTTTATAGTAATGTTACCTACGAATATACATAAATAGATTTAGTTACTTTTATTACGTTCAAGCGTTTCATTTGTATCATTATCTTATAGTAATATTGTTTAAATGCGTATTATTTCGTTCCATATGTTCTTCAAGAAGTTTTTATTTGTTTTGTTAGGTATTATAGTGAACGAATAATGTAAGCTTCGTTAACTTAAATAAAGTACCTAAATTTTTAAAGATTATATTTTGTTCACTTTCTCGAGATAACTTACTGATAAATACCTTCTCGAGATAAATACAAAAGTGGTGCCAGAACAGTAAATAGATTATGAAAACAATGTAAGCGTTGAAGAGGAAAGTCCCTTGTTTATGGAACAGTTACGTTGTTAGATTTTTTTATAAAGCCAGTCTACACGTTTCGTTATAAAATCAATTGTTCAAAATTTTTATATTTTTTTTTTTTAAATATTGATTAATTTTACTAAACATGGGGCATTGTGACCTAATCATGACTTATGTTCAGCTCAGGCATTAGATAATAATATTATTCTTATAATGTTATTTATTATACTTTGCCTATAACTTGTTATAACTACAGTTTGGAGTCTCATCATAATATCAAACATCGGTTTTTAATCTATGTTTATTTATAGTTTCAGTAAAAAACCGATAAGGCTTTCCTAAACTGTCTTGTTTTTATTCTTATATGTTCTTTATAACAGTGTTTAAGTCGATTTAAGAAGTTTATTGCAAACTAGCTATTGCCATCGACTTGGCTGCACCACCCTTATATGACTCAAATTATATCTGAATTAAAGATTTAGAAAAATATATAATTGTTTAGATTTTTTGTACCATGTTGTTGTAAAATTTTGTTGATTTGTTTAGTTTGATGTGTGTTAAACATTATCAAACTTATTTTCGATATTTCAGATTAAAATGGATAACAACGCGCCAAAGATAGCAGTACTCGGAGCTGGCATTGTTGGCATGACGACCGTGAGGATACTGCAGCAGGAATTAAGAAATGCTAATATTACTCTCATAGCCGACGCTTTTAGAGAAGACACAGTAAGCAACGTCGCTGCTGGTATTTTCAGACCTGGTACAAGTTTCCGAGGACCGACATCAGACATTACAAAGAAGTGGATAGACGAGTCTTGGTATTACTGGCAAGATATACTTAAAACCGCTGACGCACCCATAGCTGGGCTCATGTCATTATCAGCTTACATTTTTTCTAAGGAAAATTATCACGTGACTAGAAACCATCTTATAGAAGACATTGTACCAAATTATAGACCTGTGGATAAAGAAGAATTAAAAATATGTGGGGATGGCTGGAAATACGGTTCATATTATTCAACGCTTAAAATTGACTCTGGAAGGTTTTTGCCCTGGGTCGAAAAATCGTTTTTAGAAAACGGCGGCAAAATTATTTCAGAGCATATTGATACATTCGGATCTCTACGTACGAAATACGATTTAGTTTTTAATTGCACTGGAATGGGGGCGAAGAAGCTGTGCGATGACCACGATTTAGTACCCATACGAGGACAGGTTATTAAAGCGAAGGCTCCATGGCTTAAAATGGCGTTTTACGGCGATTACGACACATATATTATTCCAGGTTTAGATGGCGTCGCTACTTTGGGTGGCGTGCGACAATACGATAGCTATAATACCCAAGTTTGTAAGCACGACGCAGCAGCTATATTTGAGAGGTGCTGTCAACTTCTACCAGGTTTAAAAAAAGCGGAAATAGTGTCTCATAAGGTAGGACTGCGGCCCCACAGAGTACCAGTGAGGGTAGAGGTAGATATATTAGACGGTGTGAGAGTCGTCCACTGCTACGGCCACGGCGGATACGGTGTGATGTGCGCCCCGGGGACCGCACTCGATGCTGTACGGAAAGGAATGGATGTTTTGAGAAGCAACATTAAGAGCAAAATATAAATGTTATCTTGTTTAAGTTTAATAAAAATCTAAACTAAATAATTAAGAAAAATAGTATTTTTTTTTTATTAAATTATAATTACTGATCTTAAATAATTATGATATAATTGTTTTTGTTATATTGTGTATAAATATTATATTAATTATATATTATAATAGTGTTAAAAAGTTTTATTAAATAAGTTTTATTTATTAATAATACTATTTTATGAACTAAGATCTTTATATTTATTGTTACAAATAAGTTAATAATCCTGGTTTGAAACTAAATTTAAAATTCACAAAAAGATGGTGGTGATGGTTTGTCGAAAATTTTGATAAATTTTATTACTTTTAATTTAAAATACCAATATCACCTTTATTTCAGTATATATACAGACGAGTCAATGAAGTAACCAGCAACTAACTTACTAAAAACTTACGCCGTTAAGAGAAATTTCAGTAGAATATTGCATTGGCGTATGGATTTTGACAAAAATCCAAGTAATTCAGATTGTTATCTATTATCAACGTAGTCTAGTACTACAACAATTAAATTTATATTAAATAATTTTTCAGTATGTCTTATTTGTTTTTTCTTTCTCCGCTACTACTATATGTAACTTTATATTGATATGATATTATGTGTGTTTATTAGGGATGTACAGATTAGTCGCCGACTTATCTCCACGTTTAATTTCCTAAAAGGTACAAAGTTTTGGCTTCGTGTAATAATATAATTATATTGCATCAATTATTAAACTTTACGATTCTCTTTTACTTACAATTTGTTTCTAAAGATTTGATAAGAAAAAAGTATTCTTAGTGTTATCCTGGTTACTTTACATGTACGTATACAATTTTATGCTTATGTTTCAAGTAGTATCAGTATACTTGAGTAATAAATAAGAGAACGTCCATATATCAATGTTTGGCAAATATAAAGTGAGTAGGGTGATTATTATTTTTGATTTGCAATACATTAATATGTATGGACTAGTAGAGCTAACAAAAAAAAATACACTAAAATATGCACAAAAATCAATGACCTTTTTTAATAGTCTCTTTCTCTGACAGGACATGTTGCAGATGACTAGTCGGCTAGTCGGCCAAAGTCAAAATCTGTCATGCTTGTATTGGTTTGATAGCCAGTCTAAAATCGTTCAGCATTCAGTTTGAGTCAACTGCAATCAACATCATCACGAATACATTGATGTGTTTTGATAATTTCATTCGCTAATTCACGAATTAAGTGACGACAACACTATTATGAAGTGAATATAAAAAAGGCTAACGTTTTTGAGTAATCATTATTAATCAATATTAATTACGTTATCTGTACTCGAAGTCAAAAAACCCCAAGCTGAAGGAAATATCACTTTGTCAAATATAGGCTTACTGGTAGTACTAGTTGGTATACACCTATTCCAATATCTTTTACTTCCAATATCACATTTTTTTATATTTGCTATGTTTCTATCTTTAATACTTGACGTTAAACTTTGCTCTAATTCAATTTCCTTCTTTTGTATAGAACTTAGTAGGTACAGGTTCTTTTTCATTATCTATCAAAATCATAAACAATTTTCCAATTTTCTTTAAACTCGGATGTCTCTATTTAATAGTTAGATTTCTAGACAATGCAATCTCTTCATGTTTAATCATTCTCCCACTCACTAGATGATTTAATTAATTTATGTTTAAGACAAAAAACAAGGGCAAAAAGTTATTCAGATACATCCTATACACCGATTAATTTGAATGAAAATAATATTATGTTTTCATTTAATTCTTTATATACTACTTTATCTTATGACGTTGACGTATACCTAACAGCAAGCCCGACTATTGTAGTGGCACCAGCAGGGCTATTCGCTAACTTTGACTTTTCTAATGACCATCAGCTGTGACGTCATGGCAGTTTGTCATTATAGTTATATAATACGAAATTAGTTGTTTGACAACCATTATGTCCGCACTTACTGATAGTGATTTTCATTTTAGCTGTCAAAAAAGATACGCAATAGCCCTGCAGGATATACCTATTTGTGTTTTTCCTCAAATGTGCTAAAAGTTCACTCAATGGTAACATATTTTATAATACATTGTTTTTTTTTAATATTGCTAGGTGTGTCACTTCTTTATCATTTCATTGATGTGTTTTTTAACTTTATCAACAGCATCATTCATTGTTTTATTCTGAATATTACTTATCCTTGATGATTTGTAAGTTAGATACTAAATTATTAAAAAAAAAGAAATGAAATAGAACCCGGGTAGGGTTCTATTTCAACTCCTGATAAAATTAACCTTATATACCACAATTACAGACAGAGAGACGGTCAAAAGTGTAAAGTGAGAAACATTACAAGAAATTACGCTTAAAGTGTTTGAATTGATTTTTATTTCGATTTATATATTTTAATCTCAATTCTTAAAGATAATATCACAATCAAAGCTCTATAGCAGCAAACATCAACAAATATCCCAACATTAGATTTACTCAAAAATCAACTCACTGTCGTTGTTATAATTATACACAAATTGGTCCTTTTCTTTTTTGACCGGACGCACATTTACCGTTTCTTATTGAAATTCTGTCGACTAAATTGGGTATATCACCAGCTGTTTTCACCAATTTGTTTAGAAGCTTTGGTAAAATGAGACGCTTCGTATCTTCCATCTCTATTTTAAAATCAGCCACTGCCCTTTCTCTATTGTGGGGATCTTCTTTGATCACTATGTTGATGACTTGTCCGGAGGAGAGGGGTATGTCTTGTAGCTGAATAACGGCACCCTCTGAACTTATGACCGCTATAACAGATGCCACAGTAAGGTATACTATTGCAGACATCTTGAATTTCAGATGCGGCTGTTCAGTTCACTGATGCAAGTACAATGTGCTTTATATCCAATATATTGTAATTATACTTGTTACATATCTTAAACGTAAGCAGAACAGTTTTCCTATTACGTAAAATTTCTATGCGTTGGTCTTCCTATGACATCATCATGGCAACCATGATAAAAGACTATTATTGTGTATAGCAATAATTTAGTGTTAGCAATAATATATATTATGTTCTTTTATGGTAGAGTTAGAAAATATTTTCTTACAATCAAAGAGTAAGTTTTCTGCAATCTTATGAAATTTTGGTTGAAAATAATCATAATAAATCATTTTAGTAACAGTTACTGTTATATAGAACATACTTATTAAAAATGTATATGTTAAAAATAATAATGGGTGATATTGACCTACATTCTCGTAGTAATGATACTCGAATAAAATATAATTAATCGGCCTAAGGAAACTTCAAAATTTAAATTAATATATATATATATATTATTTTATTTAAATATTATTAAAATAAATTATTATTATTATTTTAACATTATAATATATATTAATTTACACATTGAGTGTATAGATATCTTATACATAATCTATACATTAAATATTATGGAAGATGTTACAGCTTCTAAAATATTCAAACTAAAAATATAAAACCATTTAAAAAAATATATATCTACAACTTTGGTCGGAGATATTTTTAACTCCCGACCCCTAAAGGGGGGTGTTATAAGTTTTACATACATCTGTCTGTCTGTGGCATCGTAATAGCCAAACGAGTAGATTTGAATGCGGTTTTTTTCTTATCGAAAGCCTGGTCCGTCGAAATGTTTCTTAGCTATATTTAGTCGAAATAAAAGAAGTCGTCTCCAATATATTGAGCTGTTATTGGTGCTGGTAAAAAGTTCTTATGCAATATTTATAATAAAGAATTAATTAGGTGAGATTTAGTGTGTTCGTGGCTACATTTAGTATAATATAAAAACAATATTCAAACAATAATCAAATTAAAAATTTAATAAACCGATACAAAAAGACCTCTAAAAAGAATAATCATAGTATTATTATGTACTTATTAAAGTCTTTGCGTCCTATTTCTTTCTTTCTTTCTTTCTTTCTAACCATTTATTGACTGACTAGGATTATTATTATTTTTTTTCACTTTGTGAATGAAAAGTATATTTTAGCCGTAAATATTTTAAAAACTGTATATAAAAAAATAAAAATAATAACTATTTTGTTTTAAATAATATAAGATATTATCAGTTATTTGGTAGGTCAGCCAAAGCACGACATTATGATTACAAGATTATTTTCAACAATCAGTCAATCAATCAATTCTTAATAACAATCAAAATAATATTTATCTCGGAATCGAAATTCGATATTATAATTAAACACAAATTAGACCTTTTCTTTTTTGACCGGAGGCGCACTTCCCATCTCTAATGGAGACCCTGTCTTCAAAATTAGGAACACTGACTGTATTCTTGACAAACTTTTCTAACAGTTTTGGTAAAACGATAGGTTCCTTATCTTCAATTTCTACTCTTAGATCAACTACCGCACTTCCTTTATGATGGGGATGTTTTTTGATCACTATGCCGATGACTTCTCCATTAATTAGGGGTATATCTTGTAACTGAATAACAGAGGCCTCTATGCTGATGATTAAAGCGAATAACGCGAATGACAAGTATAGGATCGTAGACATCATTGAATCTGATGCGGTGGTTCAGTTCAATGATGCAGAAGGATATGCATCTTTTATTAAAATAATGTTCATTTTATAATGGTTGCATATTATTATATTTATTAAGGACTTTTCCAATTACGTAATATTGATTCACATTAAGTATAATGTGACTGCACGTCTGTCATGAATATCGTACATTAACCTCTCTTGTTATTGAGTATCATCTTCTAATTCATAATGTTCTTATTAATATAAATATTTGTTTCTCATTCGCGTCATTGCGGTCGAGACATACAGAAAATACAATAACAATAATACCAATAACAATAACGCATTATATTCATGTGGAAACTGTAAGATATCATTCTGTTGGTTCGTCTGTCATTACGCATCATAATATGTTTATTAGTTTAACGTCATGTCGCTTCAAATAAACGTCATTTGATTAAAAAATAAATAATAAAATGAATTACTTATTGATTTAAATAAACGGGAGAATAATAAACAAATATTTTTAATTGACGTCTAATTTCCTTAAACTTAACGTAAGTGTACTAATTATTTAATAAACAAATAAAGTAAATAAAAATACTTAACTAATGTTAACTAGCTATAAAAAATATTTACATAACATAAGTTTATTTAATAATCAAAAAGTATGTACTAATAAAAATGATCAATTTATCTACAGCTATTACCTAGTAATATTAATACAATACTCTACGTGCTAGGTAAAATAGTGCTCATCTATTAAAAACACTCTTCTACTTTTTTAGGATCTCCCCCTTTTCTTTTGAAGGGGGAGAAGGGGGGCATAAAAAAATATATTATATATATAATATTATTATATGACTATGTAGGATGGTTAAACTAAATTTATTTAATATCAAACAAATTGAAGGTGTTGAGGGTTAAGATAATATGATTCAATTTATATAAATAGCATAAAGTACATATTATTAAATGACCAGCTGAAAGGGAAATTATTATATGACAGAGCCATGTAAAATACACGGATAGAAATATGTATAATGGACAATAATTAAGCTGACAATGAGACGAAAATAAATTATTTCAGAGTGTGGTTATGCAATGATTAATTAAAATAATTAAAAACTCATGATGCCTCATGGGCCGCCACATGACGCTCAGCAAATGTGAATCATAAAAATGTTTTTGTTCCGAAAATATACATGAAAATTGAATTGACAACAACGTTTCGCTTTCGCTTTTTTTAATAATAGGTAAATCGTTATTAAACAAATATAAACAATTAAAAGTAATTTCTCATTAAATAGATTTTTCAAAACAACTTGACTTTGAAATAACAGGTAATTTAATCACAATTGTTAACGCAATTACCTATACAAGTAAGTGTCCAGTGATAGAATCTGTTGAAAAACATACTTATCTTGGATCAGTGGTGGACTGTTACTTTAATTGGAAACCTCATATCAGTACTGTAAGTGACATACTCAGAGCTTTTTTGGCTAATATAGTAATCATTAGGAAGAGGATAACATTTAATATCCTACCTATGCTTTATAATTGTTTAGCTGATTTAATCACCACTTATGGTAAAACATTTAAAACCTATCTTAACACTATAAACAGTTTGAAAATTAAAATAAAAAAAAAATAACTTCCAAAATAAAATAAAAATTTAAAAATTATGACAATAAAATATTTAAGTATTGCAAAGTGTTACCGCTTTAATATAAATTTCAATTAAACCCCTTAAAAGAAAACTTTTTTAATGTGGACGTACAGCCAAAATTCATTATAAAATTAAAACATATACAACAAATAACAAAACAAAAACTATAGCATTCATCTAGTTACATGTCATTCGTCCCTCCTCATAATGTGCCCATACCACGCAAGCCTTTTACTCCTCATTTTGTCTGTCTGTCACTACCGAAATTAATATTTTAAAATATCTATAACTATGTATAGCCATGTTAAGCTTATTTAAATTTATATGAATATAGAATTAAAAATAAACCGATACGGGCCAAAGTTCGAACCCTCGACCTCTGGGAAACCGTCCCGTCGCTCTACCAATTGAGCTACCGTATCGCTGTCCGTCTCGGTGAATTAAGCATAAACGTTTTTTCAAAGAATACTTCTTTCTGTAATTTAGTAGAATGAGGTCACGACCTCATACCTCTTAACTACAGTAACTAAAGTGTACCATCCCGAGGCTTAATAATTTGAGCCCAAATAATTCATTTCATTCCCATGTTTCTTAAAATCTCTTACCGAGAAAAGCCTTTTGATGTTGTAGTTTCAAGACTGACTGCGAATTTACTTTCTAAGAAATGTTTATACAGTCAGTTATATAGTAGGTAAGTGCACAAACACCAAGCTGCGAATTTATCAATTTGTCGTTTGATTATCATAAAAAAAAACCAAAATGTTTCGCCTGGCTTATTGTCGAATAAAAATAACTATAGAAATAAAGATTTCTTTAGTATATACTTATACAAATAAAATGATTCTCGATAAAATTAAAATCTGGAGAAGGTTACACCTACACGTATCTGCAAAAACAAGTAACATACAATACAGTAAATATTTATTATAAAATTAAAAAAAAAAAAAATATATATATATATATATATATATATATATATATATATATATATATATATATATATATATATATTTATTTATATACAAGTAAATATATAAATATACAAGTTTTACAAGCTCCATTGTCGAGTGGTTAGCGCAGACGCCTAACGTATAGCGACGCAATGGGGTGCGGGTTCGATTCCCGACAGGGACAGGCATGTATGTGATGAGCATAGATGTCTGTATTTCTGGGTTTGGTCGTTTATATAAATATATTCGCAGTATTTATATATGTATTTCTATGTATTTGTATCATTGTCTTAACACAAGCAAATAATTTGCTTACCTACTTAGGGGTTACATCAATGTGTGTAATTTGTCCTGTGAAAAAAAAAAAGTGTAAGGATGGCTACGAGAAAAAATATTTTCAGTTCAACACGATGAACTCTTTTGCTTTAGACATTGGGTCATGTGACATGGTGCGCTTTAATAACTTCATACACATATATTTTTAATAAAGGAATTTAAATCCACAATTTTTGATTAATACTAAATATTATAAATACAGTGGCTTCACTCGCTCGGGAACATCATTAATAAAAAAATATATAAAATGATATCTCAGGTTATAATTAACTAGTATTTGAAATATAAATAATTTTAAATTATTTTGCCTCATATTTATGTCACTTATGAGTTTTGACACATCTAACTCGCATTACAGTTTGCCTTTATTTGGATAATAGTTAACTTGAAAATGAATATTATACTTCGTAACTAATAATAATTTAAATAGTCAATAATAATAATAATTTAAATAGTCAATATAAAGATACTTCTAGCTAAATACTTCATGATTATTCAAATATGTAAAACACAACAACATGAAATCTTCTGGATGGGATATGTGTCCAGGAAAATTCTAGAGAATTAGAAATAAGATTCGTATTAATCTTTTCATTATTTTACGTATTAATAATTCCAAACAATTCCAACTTTTTAAAAATTAAATAAATTTTATTACTTATCGATTATGCTATTAAATGGTAGTTATGTCACAATATCTATTTTTTTTTTCAGGTTGATGTTTTAATTTATTTAATTGCCGACACTTCTCGATTATTTCTATAGGCATGATAAAAGTTACGTCACGTCGGAGCAGTTGTACGTCCTTTTATGGTAAAATCTCGTTGAATGCTATAAATACTTCTAATGAGTAGGATAAATTGACGGTTTATTATTGACGTCCTAGATGACTATGGAAGGAATGTCTATAAAGTTGTTTTTAATGATTTTGTACTAAAAATAAAATAAATAAGTGTTTTAATTTTGAGTAATAAATGAGAGCAGTACTTACTTTGAAATCGAATGTCGGATATTTTATAGAATTTTCTATACAAAATTACCATGCGAATTTCTAACTTTACCAGGTGACTTTCCAAAAAGTACTTTTAATAAGTACTTTTTACAAGTTTTGTCAAATTAATTAGAAAATGAAACATTCAAAAAGGCACCACTAAGTTTCGTTTACTTATCAACGTTCATGTCATGTCAGGATGAGAGAGAATCTTTTGAGATGCAATGTCGGATAAAAGGTATTAGCACAAAAGGTAAGACGCTTCAAGTAAGTTCTCAAGTGGCTGCAACTATGATAATAATAAGGCTAAAATTGTGTAAAATTAAAATCTTTTAAGATATATCTTTAAGGGTTTATGTGAAATATTAAATTAGATAATAATAGTAACTTATTGGCCAATAGACAATTTACGCATGCATGTAAGGTGACAAACTTAACTTAGGTTAAATAGTACAGGAATATTTGAAACCTCTGTTGCTACACTAGGAGTATTGCAGCATACAGATAGAAATTCTTATTTAAAAAACGATAGTCTTGTTTTTTCTTGGGTATTATAAGAGTTAATATCACAAATATACATGTTTAGAAATTAGTGACAGATTTTTTTTTTAGATTTTTATTGGTCCAGAATTATTTACTTATAAAATCGCAGTAGACCAAAAAAGTGAATTATAAAATGTAATATAGAAGATCCTTTAATAGTAATGATGCTTGGGTATCTAAAGCAAAGAGTGGTAAATTGAGTAAATATACTGTCAGCTCTAATTATATAAAATTTATTTGTAGATAAGCACAAATCGGTCTACAATAATACTTAATTTCAAAAAATACATCGAAATTATCAAATATATTTGTAAAGAATCATGAATTCTTATCCAATTTAATTATTTCTCTTACCAAAAGCTCAATAATAAATGTTTTCCCACAGTAAAACTAGCAATTTAGGAACTCACTTTTTGTTATTAGTAATTAGAACCAATGGAATTTTGAGAGTTTTTGGATTTTTTTTGTTAAAATAAGAAAATATATAAAATCATTGTTAATAAGCTACTTATTAAATACAATTGTTGAAATATATTAAAAAAAATTATAAGAAGCAAATTTATAAGAAGCAATTTTCTAATTTTATTCAATCATTTTCAAACTCGTTATTCTGAAAGGTTTCTCATTTCTTTGCACAAACGTTTTAATCTCATCAGATAGCAATTTACCCAAATAAAACTAAAATTAGCTTTATGATAAGATAAAGAATATATCGAAGAAATAAATGCAAATAATATTATTCCATATCCTAACTTTATACAAAAGTTTAGCTCTGAGTAAATTAATTATTTGCAAAATCATAATAAGCTTGTTTAATTATTTAAATGTAAATTTTAATTTCATTTAAATGTTCATTTATAATATTATTTGATCCAATAACTTTTTATTTATATATTTACATAAAAATGCTTATTATTATATTCTTCATAAACAAACACATTGTACAGACTCACTTTATAAATCAATAGGATGTTGTCACTTCTCTCAACGGGGGACCCATTGTTTGAGATAAAATATTTTTTATTAGATTAAATTACTCCTTTAATAAGAGAATTTAATATCAATCATATATATTTCTAAGCAAATACTCCGTGATTAATAAAGTATATATAACGTAATAACATTAAATCTACTGTTTTCGTCATTATTAGTTACAGATGGGAATAAATGATTGCCAGAAAAGAGAATTCTCTCAAACTACTACATTCTGTGGCAATCAATATAGATATCTTTTGGGTATCCAGGTAAATATTAGAAGATTAAAAATTATACTCATAATGATCTTCTCATTATTTTATTTATTTAAGTTTTTAAACTATTTTTTTATACGCTATTTAAATAACGAACGAATTTTATTACTAAGGTATTAATCAATTATAAAACACAATCAAATGTCAATTAAACTTATGAAGTCACAGGATTTTAGATGATTAGTAAATTATATTGAGTAACTAATTTTTTTTCTGAATGGAATGGAAGTGGATGGAATGGAATTAATGGGGATTATGTAGTATTGTGTCTATTGCATGGTTCATAAAGTTTTATTTTATTTAGCTCTTAGAAAATATCTCGAAGCTTTTATTTAGTTCGCTTCCGGTGTACTTACCGAAGTTTCTAATTAGTATCAAGTTACAGGGCCATCATACTTATTGAAGATTTACTTTGCGGCACAATATACGTTATGTTAATAAACTTCAGGTAAAATATTAAACATCATCGTTTAATAACTTTTGATTTTGACACATGATTTTATATCAAAAAAGAACCAGTTAATATGAAAATATTATAGCTGTGATTGATTTTTGATAGCAAAAAGTATATATATGTCTTTTAATAAATACTTTGCTCTCAAATTTTCTCGTAAAATCTATCGGTTCAAAACTTTCAAATTGATCCCTTAGCAGAGCCGCCGGCTGACAGAGACCATAATATTATTTTTAAATTACCGAAGCCACTGTCGGCAACCGTTCGCCAAAGACTAAGACAAAAGAATCGGATTAATACGTATAATGTTTAAAATTTAAATTATTATTTTGTCATATACTTTATATTTAGCGATTAATTTTCTTTCTAGTAGATTTTAGTAGAGGTTCTTGTTAACTATTTTATGACAAATAACCTTCTCTAACAAAGTTTAATTTGCTCCAAATCTGGGTACTTCCACTGAAATAATCTTTTTTCTGTTCTCTGGTAACAGGAGGTCAACGATGGCGAATTGTTTGACAATTAACATTTCTCTTGCAGTAGTGTTCTGTGTTACATAAGAGACACAAATTATATTCAAAATATTAAATCAATAGATCAATGTGTCTATGGTGGTTTAATATTGACTTCTTCGATTATATTAAAAATATGAACAATGTTAGTAATAATAATGATTTAATCTCTAATAAGCTATAACATCTATTTCTTTTTATTTTTTTAAATATATTTGAACCAATCTTAAAAATTTTTTTCATTAATCATTTTAATATTCTATTTTGATCTACAATAACCGCGAAGTTATTGCTTAATAGCATTTTGTATCATCTCTACCAATAGAACAAAAGAAGAATTGTTTGTTTATATAACTTATGTAGAGTTTACTACAAGCCCTACATAAGGTATTTGAATACAATTATAGCAAGTACGCAGCTTATAAATACCTTAAAGTTTTAGTAATAAATCGATAGCGCTTGATAAATATATCGAAAATATTCCTAAGTGATTTCTGTATATCATCTATTGTCCGAAATATATGATAAGAAATAAAATATTTTTGTTTCATAATTTTAATATAGACAAAATTAAAACTGACAAGGCTTAAAAGATTAGCAAGAGAAGCGCTGTTTACGTCCGATTGCCAGAATGCAATGGCCACCTTATTATCATCAGCTGATAACATTTTCATTATATTTCCATTTTACTTTCTTTCATCCGTCTTCTTCTTCAACGACAGACGAGACAAAGCTTCTTACCATTCATGGATTCACCGTGCGGGTGCCGGGCCCATCGCGTTGCAAGCAGTGCCTGTGACTTCTGACCCAGGAGTAGGTTTAAGGGGCCCCTTTATTATGCGCAAAAAAGCTCGCATTCACCCTCCACACTCCTCTCCCTACCCAACCAAATTATTAAATGATAATATTGTATGTAGAATTAATAGACCTCGTAGGTGTAATAACTATGTTGCGAATTAAAAAATTAAGGAAAGTCATGAAATTTATATCAACCAACAATACCCGAACAAAGTGCCCGAAAATGCTGGGAATAGAAATTATGATTATTTCATTCAAATAAAACCCTTGAAAATAACCTCAGTTACTAAGGATTCAGAACGCCAAATGAAATGTGGGTAAATTGTAAATATCGATAAAAGGAAATGACAAATTATTAAATATTACAGGTTTTTACTAATATTACGTTTTTTCTATAGCTTATCCACCAAAACGTAAATCATTAACTGTAAAGGTATTTTACATTACAAATTATTAGAATATTATTTTATGAACTAGTAATGATAATAAAACAGGCATCATTCGAAGTAAACAGTGTAATGATTACAGCTGGGCTCTACTACCAAGAAGTAAGAACTAATAATTATTTACAATATTTTCAGAAACAAATACAAATAAATAAATAAAAATAAATGTATTTTTAAAATATCTTTTTATTTTAAATATTTCCTTCTTTCTTTTTTTATGCTAATTAGTAAGGGAAAAATAAAACAATCTCAATTTCTTCAATTATTCCCTCAACAAAGCAACAATTTTGAAACACAATAGAATACCTTAAGATAGCTTTTATTGTATTTCAAATATTTCTGTCTTACAACTCATATACATTTTATCTCGCTGAACGGGAAAAGATTTCAGGAATAATGCTTTGAAGACTTATAAAGAAATTCTTCCTTCAAGTTGGTTCTTGTGTTTGAACTTTTCTAAATAGATAGAGTATTTTTTAAGGCTTTCAATACTTTTTAACTTATAAAGGAAAATTGTATATGTAAGAGTTACACTAACTATCCTAGTGCTTGTCATAGTAAAAGCTATAACATCGGTAGAGATGCCTTTAATTGCGGCCACGTAGGGAACTTCTACAGCATGCAAAATACTCTCTTTATACTACTAATACTTCTTAGATGGCAAAACAGGCTAAATATATAACAGACTAGTGCAAGTTTGCATGTGACAAGATTTGCACTTTGATTGACAGTAAGCTTAACTTTGCGAATATTGTAGCGCACTAATAATGTTAAAATCACGTTTATAAGATAAATGACACGCGTAATAATAGTCACAGCGCAGCGCCGAAGCAAGTTTTATGAACAAGTTTGAATTGCAAGTCGGTTGCAATTTATGGTTAAATATACATATATATTTTATTATAATAAAATGAATTGTTAAGAACGCTGATTGTTTATTTTTCTTCTATTTTTATAACACTTTAAAGGACATAATGTTGTATTTTAATATACAAATATTTGGAACTGTACACCGACGAAAACTATGTGCGATCAAGTGTGTTACGTTTTGGTTGGTATTTTATTATTGTAACATTATATTAAAAATATTGAACATGGAATCTTTGTTCTTATTTAAAGACAAAAAAAATTGTAATCCTGAAGTGAAATAAGCGACATGTTTTATAATTTCAGCTGTAACCTTAAATAATACATACAGTTTTTACAGTTACACACGACTACCAAAGACTACGATACATATACATAAATAACTCAAAAACGTCATTATTTAAAAAAGTTATTAGTGTTTTTCGCTAAATTATGTCAAAATAAAATTTCATCATTTCCTACTTCGTATTCAAATATGTGGAGTTATTAAAACCGCAATTAATAGAGCCTTATATTATATTATACATTAGTTTCTATAAAACAACTTTGTTAAACGTTACTTATTATAAAATATGACTTATATACAAGTGCAGTTTTAATATTAAAAAATGCATTCATCACAACAAACCCGCGGAATATCAAGATTCAGATTATTAACAATATTCGGGGATTTAATGTTTTTATTTAATATACAGGAGCCACAAATAACCCAAATACAACGTCCCTAATAGGTCATAGTTTTGCAAAATTATATTTCAATTTTCCACGTGTTAAAAAAGACAGGTACTTGATACTTAACATCACATTTTACATTAAGATTCGGTTTTGTTAAAATAAACTATTTACATGGTATTACATTAGAAAAAACTATCCTTATTAATTTAAAAAAAATGAATACAACATTTGATACGATTCAAATATTTTGCAGATATTTGTGTATTAATTTAATGTTATTGACTTTATATGACTGCATATTACTTTTACTTATTGTTATTAATTACTTATAATATAATGATGATATCTAAAATGTTATAATTATTATAAGGATTATTATATAAAATAATTATCAATAATGTCAAAAGCTCTGTAAGCGAAGAAGCTTAATATTAAGTAGCTACTTAACTTCATCGATAACTTATTATTTTGTTATTGTGATGTACAGAATTTTGGAACTTTATGAAAAGGTAAATTATTTGTTGTTATGTACATAACAAATAAAATTGACATACCAATATAATTGTAAAACATAAACAACTACAAAGTGAATAAATAAAAAACCCAAAAATTTAAAAAATACTGTAATAATGTCATAAATATACATTTGTTAAAGTTCTTCCTCTCTGCGTAATTTTTTTAAACCAATCTGTATTTTACTAGTTTATGAGAATATACTTATATTTCATTTACAAGATATTAAAAACACTCATACAACATTTGTTTATTACTATGAAAAGTCATAGAGCAAAATAAACTTGTACTAATGTAATATTTATGTACAATCCTGTTCAACAGAACTCACACATAACCACAATGAACACTATACATACATACTTCTCGCACACTAACATTGTGCCAAGCATTGTGCAAACGGTAAGTAATCAATTGAACAACGAGAGAGCAATGTATACATTCGTTCTCATTCACTGTTACAATAAAAGACAGTTCATCTCTCTTCTTATTACACTTTTATAGATTTTTTATTATTTATAATAATACTTCACTAGTCGTTCACAAAAAATGTCATTGTTACTGAACATAATACATACCTTTTATGTTTTAATTTTAGAACAATAATGTGGCATTGTTTTATTTTTATAAATAAGTTATCTGGATGACGAGCACCGCTAGGCGTTATAACTGTAAATAACATATATTTTTAATAAGTCGTTAATATAATAAACTGTCTAATCTCTTATAAATATTTAATGGACTGAAATGTATTAATAATACCTGCTTAAATATTAAAAATAATGTTTGTGTTCTATTTTTTAATTATTATTTTATAAATAAAAATATTTTGCCAAAGTCATAATATCATATATGAATATCAGCAAAGGACACTTATCTACAAGAATATCATAAAAATTCTCATTTAAAAATTTGTTTCGCACCTTACCTTCACCTTTAGTGTAGGATGCCTACGCCGTAGCGCAAATGCAGCACATTTGAAGGGCATAAACAAAAACAGAACATTCGAAATTGAAATCAAGAAGATTGACATGCGCTTCTACAGGAATCTTTAAAAAACTTTACTGAAACTGGCTTTACTGAATATGGAACAATTATTATTTACTAAAAAATAATACTTAACTTTTAAACGTGATTAAAGCCTATTCGACCTTTTGGCTTAGTACAGCTGTTATGATTATTTTTAAGACGATTACAAATAAACGGTTCCATATTTATTCATAAGCTCTGAATACAAGAGATAAATTATGTAAATAATTTTCTTAAAACAATGTCTATGTGACAATTGTTTGATGTAAGAACTGTCACTTAATTCCAGAGTCCAGACTAAACTTAAGTGGATCACTCTCCCGAACTTAAGATGAGAGTTATATTAGGATAAATAGATACAATATTTATATAAAACGAAATAAATATATTACGATATTTATTATTACATCAACATCAAGTTGCTATCTATCGTATTATATACTCATAGAAGTTATGCCTCCATCTCTGGGAAAACAATAAAGTATTTTTTTGCAAATAGGAATAATAATTCTTAGACATTGTTAAATGTTTAGGTAAGTAGAATTCATTTTCATTAAATTGCTCACTTTGCTTGAGATTTCCTACTCAGCAGTCTTGAACGCGAAATAATTGATGCCGCAATTGTTAATAAGATTTCTGTATAATTGCTTACGTCGTCTTAATAAATCCGTTTTCTCGGTTACGTATTTTATTTTTATCCAACATTCAGTTTGTTTTTGGAACGTAGTTTATTATCGCGCGTTGTGAAAGGGGGCTAGACGGTAAAAATTCTTACCAAAATTTGGCACGACATGTTTTGCTATCTCTCTCTTATAGAAAGCAAGCGAGATATTTTCATTTCTATCATTATTATTTTTTGTATTATATTAAATTTCTTAGTAATTCTTTATTATTTGATATTGGAGTTTGTTCTTTTAAAATCAATTTGCAAATAAGACAGTTTAAATGTAAATAATAAAAATTGGTGACCTTTCCAAAGAAGTGATATAGTAAGTAAGTCCTAGTACTGCCCATACAAATGTCTGTGATATTAATCAGCCAAGACAATATTAAATGTGATCACAAGGCAGAGCCTTGCTTTTCGCATATTAAAGATAAATTACCAAGTGACTAAGGTGTACAAGTTAATATTAAACCGAAGTACAGAAAAACAAAATGTTGCATTGTTGCCATTCCCTCATTCAACACACAATTCTTTTACTTTACCAGTAAAACTAACTATTTTACATAGTTTTACTTCACCATTAAACCTATGTTTTAAAAAGAAAATTGTTTACTGAAAACACAGCTGATAAAACTTCTATAGCATCTTATATCTTCTATATCTGCTGATTATCAACAAAGTTATTTATCTGAGTCAAGTGAAGTGGAAAATGATTACCTAAACAATCGTATCATTTAATAAAACCTTTAAGCACAAAAATATATATTTAAATTTTTTTTTTCTCAGTAACACTAATACCACAATATGAACTTCGACGCCGATAATTTGAATGGCGTTTCAAATGACGTCACATTTCCTTTCGACCAATGGTGGCGCGTTTTGGAAATTTGAATTTCGCACCCTTAATTTACACTTTTCACAAATAATTTTACGGCCTTAAATGATTAGTAAATAAGAAAAAATGTTTTTATTATACATATAAGATAATAAGTATCCGAAAAAAAAGTATTTGAGACCATTTTAAATTTTATGCATATTCCCTATTCCTTCATTAATTAATCGAAAGGAACTTCATTTCATCCGGGTGTCCCTTGACAATTCTTAGTTTTTTTCATATATGTTTATTAACACTAAATTTTTTAATAAAATAATCTAATCAGTAAGATTAAACGAAAGAAAGTTAAAGGTAGTTCTAAAAGTTCCTTATCACCAACAGTATCTTGACTATTAGTTTGTTTCTGTGTGTGTAATGAAATATGCGCTCGGAAACTTACTGACAAACATCTATGTTACTAACTAACAAACCACTAACCTTTGAGGACTTTCACCTAAAAGATCTGTTTTATTTAAAAAGTTAGTTTGATTGATTTACCAGTGGCATTTATTAATGCAATGTATTTACAGCAGGAGTAATAATAACTAACGGTCGATATGTCAGTTTATATTAAAGTTTGAAAATATATATATATGAACATGTTAAGCTTATTTAAATTTATATAGATATAGAATGAAAAATAAACCGATACGAGCAGGGATTCGAACCCGCGACCTCTGGGAAACCGTCCCATGGGACCATTCTATATTTATATCAGTTTATATTAAATGAGCGAAGTAAGTCAACGTTCTGAGTTTCTTTGAAGCAATTTCTGAAGAGCCAGAAGGAATGATCTATTTTATTATTAGTAGGTATATTTTTCATTTACCTATTTCTTAACGATATAACGATTTTCGTGGCCTCGTGGTGTTCCTTTTTTGCAATACAAATATAGTAATAATGACTTATGCATAAAGTGGAATTAAATATATTCTATCTTTTCTTGATAAAAACAATAAATTATTAGCGTTAAACTAATGTATAACATCAGATAGTACATTTTTAATATCATCAATTTCTGATTGTTGTCTAAAAATGAAAAAAAAAAAAAAGAAAAGTATTATCAGCAAACTAACTGTCATTCAGGGTAGGTCATTTGTTAACTTGACTTATTAATTCTGAATTTTCAATCCATATCTATGAAGATTAATAAATAATAATTTATAATTTTTTTATATAATTTCACATTGCTAACCGAGCCATTTCACGGGCTGCCTTACGTTAATCTTGTGATTTATAGAAGCACAGAGTCAGGTCAAACTTGAAGATCTTTACGTGCGATTATTTGTTATTCTTCCGTAGTTAAAGGCTAATTGCATTAAGGCTTCGTCGGGAATGATAAGGTCTCTTTGGTTGCACTATTCTTAGTAATAATATAATAATAATAATAATATCAAGTCAAATTACACACATTGATCTAACCCCTAAGTAAGCAAATTATTTGCTTGTGTTAAGGGTGTTAGACAACGATACAAATACATCGAAATACACATATAAATACTGAAAATATATTTAATAAACGACCAAACCCAGAAACAGAGAAATCTATGCTCATCACATACATGCCTGTCTCTGCCGGAAATCGAACCCGAGCCCCATTGCGCCGTGACACGTTAGGTGTCTGCGCTAACCACTCGACCAACGCGCGGGGCGGTAGTAGTAATAATATCGGTCTACCTCTATTTAAAAGTTTTCAAAATAAACTATAGAAATTACTACGTCTGCTGTCAGTTGCGTTTTGTTACACTAAAACATAAAACATTGTCAAACAATTTAAACGTTTTGGACTAAAACAAATTTAAAGATAACATTATGTGATTTATTTTATATATATAAGAAGATCACATAACATTTTTTAATACTGAATATTTGAACTAACGATTTATTTAAATAATTATATAATATAACATTTATAATAATAAAAAAAAAAGATTGTGGGTATGAATAGATCGCTCTCAGGTCTGTGGCAAAAGAACTTACCGAATTGGTTGTGGTTTTGACAATTAAAAATGGTTTATATAAAACTTACTTTCAATAATGATATCGTTTTCTTTATCTTAATTCTGATGAAGAATTGTTATAACAATATACAATTTACGTAATGTGATACCGTTTATCGTTGCTTACATTTTTTAAGGTTATATTATCTAATAATCTAGGGAGTTCAATAGGTTTATAGTTTTGAAAAGATATAAAATTTTAAATTATTGACCATATGTCAAAAACGTATGATAAAAAAAAATGTATCTCAAAAATATATCTGCTCTTAAATATATTCGTTAAGTTTCATTAACAACATTCAACGCAGAGAAGAATGTCAAAGTACTTTATGACGGCACATTTGAATAGTCGTTTATAAAATCACAATCCTTTGAATAAATTATTTAACCCTGATTTTAACGTTCAAAAATGTTGCCCAAGAAAATGTATTTTCATTACTTAATAAAGTATGGAATTGCTGATATTATTTTTAGTCTAATGTCGTTATGATATGATATCCTGTATCGCACGTCTTCGTTTGTTTATCTCGTTTTTCTGTTAATCTTTTAATTATAATTTTATTTATTTAATTCAGTCTTGTCTCCAACTTTGAGCAAGTATAAAGAAAGAAATAGGAATTCTATTATTCATCTCTTACATATAGAAATAAGGTTTAATAGTTAAAACTTGAAGCGTACACGGTACACGTGTAGGCTAAGGCAGAGTCTATAGCTATATGTATATCGGCCCCAATAATGTACCGGCCTCGAAGATTATGCGTTAGATAAATACTCAATGAGTTTATGGATATTTTTTTTATTTAACAATAACTCATTATACGCATTCACTACACACTTAATGATAAAATCATTCTTCAAAGACGACGTCAATAGAAACGTTTTTGATATGCACCTGGTATTTCAAACCAATTGTTATCGTTAAACTATGAAACGGTTGATGTTAAGTTTTCAAGTACGGCTTAAGATGTTTTTATTTATTAGACCGCTTTATTATTAAGTACGTCGCTTTTACTATACTTTCAGTTAGTTTGAGAAAGTAACAATGCGATTTTAGCTGTTTTCTTTACCGTTGAAACCGGTCATAAGGTTTATGGTTTAAGTAACATTATCCGCTAGCTTTTCCATAGGTCCCTGAATCACTTTATTGAAGTGGCTTGAAACACCTAACCTTACGAATTCAGTTTTCGTTAAAATTGTAAATATCTTGAATGAATGTTTTATGTAAATAGCATTATTATGCAAAAAATCGAAAGTGGATTTTATAAAAAAATATATTTTGTATAGAAATGTTATCCATACAATAAGTAACACAAAATAATATCATCATTCCAACCAAACGTTTTACGAACGGAAAGGTCATTATTACTTGCAGTAAAACAAAGCTTTCTAGGTAAATAGCTGTATTCTATTTTATAAATCCAAAACACAGGTACAGTCAAACAAAAAAAAGATTACAACTTAATTTATAATTTTTTTCTGTACTATTGTTTGTGTTTTCAATATGTACGGGGTAAAGTTTTGATTATTTTTATTGTTGTATCTATATACGCGGTACCTTGCCCAGCCAAGTTCTAGGTAATAGGAGTGGCGAGCTGCCCTCTATGTAATATTACAAGAACCATAGAGAGGTACTTTTGACTATCATAACTCCAAAACTATTTCACATAAATATGACAAATTTGGCTCATATGTTGAAGCTTGCAAATTATATATGCGCTCTAAATCACAGTATCACACAGTGCACAACTGACAAAGTCATATGTCTGTGTTTTTGTTTGTTTTGCAGTTAAAGGATTGGAGCATCTGGAGCTCGTCGCGGATTTAACAAAGGAAGCACTTCTTTCGGCTTTTCTGAGATTCTTTTTACGACGGGGATGGTCCACTTCAGTGACATCAGACAGCGCCACCAGATTCCTTCGTGTAAGCAATGACATGGCTACATTTTTTCATAACCATATAGACGACATTCAATCTGATATCCAAAACAGAGGTACATTTTCAATTTTAAACTATTTCTCTTTACACGCCTCATTTTGGTGCTCTCTTGGAAGCTGCAGTAAGTCCGTTAAACATGTTCGATGCATTCTAAATTTGACTCATTTAACGTAAGAGTCGGCTCATTTGCTTGTTTTAATATTTAAATAAATACGTCTAATGCTAAACCAGTACATGCAGTTCTCATGTAGCCGGATACAGACGCTCGAGCTTTGTTCTTAAAATTTATAAATAAAATATTAGTAAATATATATTTAAAAACGTATTTTTTGTTGCTGATCCCTAATTTTCTAGAAGGCTTAATCGTAGAGCCTCTATGAAATCAAGGTTTACGGAATCTTACTAAATCCACCTCTTAAGATTAAGAGATAATTCTTGTTAAAGGATTTAGCGGAATTGCTGAGGTTTGATTTAATGTTCCTTTTATAAGGCTTTTTATTATTTTACTTTTAAGCTATAATTTTATTTTCGTATGTTATATTTATCATGTCATGTCATTTGGGAAACAATATGTTTGTTTGTTTGATTTGGCTTTTTATTTTTTAAATTAGAGGACAAGGTTTGCATAAAGGAAATGTATAATATTTTGCAAATCTAGCCGAAATGTTGGAAATATGGATGTTATTAAATATAAAAATGAGAATATAAATCATGTGTTGATGGAATTTATCAAAATCAAATTAAAAGAGAGTCACTGTCGAGTCAACTGCAATTTAATCAATACGACGTTGGTACCGCGCAAAAAATTTTAATTAAACCAAAATCAGAAGCTGCTAGATTATTTTGCAGAGTGGCGTCTTGTCTCCACAGTGATTGTTAAATAGCTTAAGAGTTGTATGTGTATAATGGTCACAATGGGGTTGCCATATAACAAGGAAAAACAAAATAACAAGGAAAAAACTCCAAATTTAAAATAAAGATATAAAAAAAGTACAAAAATCAGATTAAAAATGTGATACACAGATTGACACGATAGACAAGCGCAGCATATACTCGTACATTACTCGTTCGAGACATATCCCACAATAAACATACTACTTATTATTATTTTGCTAACAGCATTTACTATTACCATCTTTATACTACATTATGCTACTATATAAATAATATAGTGAGAGCTAGTTTTAAATTAATAACTAATTACACACTTTTAACTAATAATTTAAATCACATACTATTTTCTGTTAGCAGCTTTAATAAAAATAAGGGACTCTTCTGTCCTTGAGGATTTAAGGGCAATAACTGATCATTTGGTTATTACATATATGTAAATATCATATAATTTATGTATAACTTCTCGTTTTATTTATAACTTGAATAACAATTTTTAATTTTGTAAAAGTAATATTGAAATAGAGAATAAGTTCTTAATAACTTCGTGAGATTAGATTATTCAAGTTCTACAAAGTTTTTGACTTCAGACGAAAGTGGATGATTTCATTGTTATTCGAGTTTGTGTCAAGCACGACAAAGCTTAAATATTGTATTAATAATTTCATATTTAACTAATTAAATACTTTTAATATAATAAGACGGTTTATATTATCCAGCTACACAAGAATTCGTGTGAAGTTTTACAGTATATGTACGATTATAATTACAATGGAATGATTTTTTCATGGAATTTGATGATAAACGAGCAGTCTACGTTTATATAATTTTATGGGTTGCCGTCAACCATCTAGAGATTTTACAGAAATTATACGATAATCTTGTTAACGTGTTCAAGATGATGGCATAATAGATCAAACTTTAAAACAGAAGATCAACGCAGCGTGGATGAAAAAGTATGAAACGTAAACAACGTGTGACTGCCGTTTTTCATTAGACTTTTGTTGTTAATTTATAAGGTATGATCTATGTATCATAATACTTTTCTTTACTTACTTTAAAGAAAAGTACATACAGCTGAAATGTGAATGTTGAAATGGATGTGTGACATGACGACTTTGCATAGAGTAAATAATGCATATGTAAAAGTTATTTCGAACGTTGCAGCGGTGAAAAAAAAAATTGAAGTAAATGTTTGTCTTGGTAAGTGCGTAAAAAATTATGAGGCAAATAAGCAAGATTCCACTTGGATGTATAATAGAAAATTTTATATTCGTATATGGAATTCATATACCACGCCTTCTCCAAGTAATTCACCTGCGAATGATGATTTTCATAAAGAAATAATAAACTTAACATATCTGTGTTAAGCTGCGCATTTGCAATAAATATCGCCTTCGAAAAAGGCTGAGACTAGTCAACAGTTTCAAAGTACTTACCTGAATCACTTGAATGTCTAAAGTAAATTGTAACGTAATGATCACCTAAAAATTCAATTTAATTTTATTATAATATTCGCTGAACATTATCAGATACAACTTCAAACAGGGTAGTCATTGTCTTAGGTAAGAACATATAAAATATTTTGATAAATCTCTTTAAAAGGAAATAAAATCAGAAATTACTTATTTGAAATATTATTTGTAATTTATTCTTTTAACTTTATTATTTTTACAATTAGTATCAAATCGTACAAATAATTGAAGCACCCATAAAAATATGTTTGTTGATTAGTTTGATAATTTCGTCTAATTTTGTTAATATTCTATTTAAAAAAATTGGAAAGCTTACAAGATTTATAATCTATCGAAGAATAAATGAATTTCAATTCGAAGGTTTATCGACCAAATATTAGAGTGAAGATGAAACTAAATCACTTCCGCTGCGAGGAATTACCGTTAAAGATATATGTGGAGTATGTGGATATTCCAACAACAATTACGGGAATATTAAACCTATTTTCTTATTCATATATTAGAAAAGCTGAATAAATTGTGTAATAACTTAATTTAAAACATAAATTAATTAAGATGCCTGCAAAATATCTAGATAGAGGATAAATATCAATTGTAGTTTAATGTAGATATGTAGATAGTGTCAATTTAGAATTTTATAAAACAAACATATACCATAAACCTGTTATAAATAACAAGCGAATAACAAGTCAATTATTAGCAATGGATTGTGTGAGGCAGATAGAAATGATGATCCCTGATTTAGAAAGCCATGTCTCATTTTGGAGATAAGAAAAAAAAGTTAGCTAATGACCACATATAGCATATATTTACCACAATTGTGGCTGCCTAATTGACTAAAATAGCAAACAAATAGGTACAACATAGACACCACACTTGATAAATGGATTATCGAATATTCGATATTAATCCAAAACACACTCGTATTCAATTTACGAGCGATGTGTGATAACTCATTACTTAGATATCTGCAAGCCATTGCATGAATCTTTCACACATTTTTTATTCGATATATCTTTTTTTTTATTAAAAAATATTAGGAATTTTAACAAATAAATAAAAGATTCTGAACTATTCAAATATTTATGTTCTCAGAAAAGTAACTAACATAACGTAACATAAAAATAGGTTAAAAATGGCTAACGTTGACGTTATGTTTTATGTTTTTTTTGTTTATTTAGAAACAATTAATTTTGAATTGTTGTTTTTAGTAGTAAATTCCGAATACCTTAAATATTAAAAATTATTTTATTTCGAACACATTTTATATTCGCCTCTCGTACTGATATCGTTTTTCATTTTAAAAAGTTGAATGTTATGAATACATTGGATGTGAAGACACTTATTTATGACTTTGTGGGTATAAAGGATTTCATCCCGGGTTCCTAGGTTTCACATTCTCTAGATTCACTGGATGTTTCTAACATAACTTAAGATGATCAGTATAATTTAGTAGAATTTGAACAAAAGCTGCTTCCATTTTTTTTACTTGGAGAAATTAACCAGTGTTTGTTATGCGTTTCAAACTTATTATTCTCATTGAATCTTATAACGTCGGATTAAAATATAAATCTCGTCTCTTGTAAAGATCAGATTTAATCGGAGGCCGGAGAATTTAATCCACGCTTTATTAAATTGGGCGCTCGTTTTCTCTTCAATATTTATTTAATAATAAAATAAATTAATACGTAAAATACTCTTGGTAAAATTTTAAGAAAATATATCAGCGAATAAACCAAGTCTATTCCATATTAAGTATTTTTTTCAAATAATCAAACAAAAAATATAACAATGCTTTTGCATCATGCAAAAATATAATGTTTTAAGAGGGTTTTATATCGATTATTTCTCTTCTTCGTCTTGATATAGTACCTACCTTTAATCAACACTTTCTATAATAGGAAAGACTGCGGAGTTTTATGGATCCTTTTTTAAATAGTATTTTGCTACTAATGATTTTAAATGTATTCAAAAATCATCTTGAGATTAGGCAAGTTACGTATGTATCACCGTATACGTGAATTATTTTTATTTTTTTATTTTTTTTGTTCATATCTATGCTGTTAGCCCTGTCAGGTATTATAGCGTCACCGGGGGAGCGGGAAGTCAATTCCATGTATAAGTATATAATAGGTAATAAAATATATTCTAACCATTTAGTTACGTCGTGGCTTAAGGTCGTTTATTTGAGTTATATTTTAAAATATATTATTTAAAAACATTTTAACCTATATTTTATACGAGCATTTAATTATATTGTAGTTTATAAAATGAAGTAATATTTAAAAGTTTTAGTTATGTAGATAATCGCTTTAAACAAAATTTAGACTAAAATTAGTTATGAATAAAAGATTATGTATAACAAAAAAAAAATAAGTGTGGAACATTTAATTCAAAAAGTATATGAACAATCTAAGAAATAATCATACGGTACTACACGGCAGCGATACGGTAGCTCAATTAGTAGCGCGACAAGACGGTTTTCCAGAGGTAGCGGAGTCGAATGCTGTCCTTATCGGTGTACTTTTTTTACTATATTTATTTCAAATATAAACAAGCTTAATATACGTTGCATATTCAAATAATTATTATAACACTAGCAACTCGTTTATAGTTTTCAGACATTATTATAATTGGATTATATGAACTGAAATAAATATCTAGGGTACATCATATTATCTTGAGTAAAATAATCTAAAAAAAAAACTTTTTTAATCTGATATACAAGATCATTTAATATAATAACTTTTAAAATTTACTTAAACAAGACTGTAATAGAAAGTTACTAGTAAGTTAACTTTTTAAACATAAATTGATGAGATGATGCGTTAAAATCGTTTCAAACCGTACTAGTAGAAAACATTCAGACAGATATCATTTACAAAAGGTTTAATAACCCTGAACAAATAAACATTAAATTAAACATGCTATATTTACTTACATCAGTAACAGACACGTCCGAATTGTTATGGGGAACCGTATGAGGAGAATTGAATATTATATAATAATTGGGAGAAGTTTACATCTACATATCTGCAATACCTGTAACAAACAATACAATAATTTAGTTGATTATTGTTAACATTAATAAACTTATATCAAAAACTAATTCAAACCCTTTTAAATAGTTTTTAACATTGGTTAAGTTAAATACTCAAAGTTAATGTATATTAAAAAAATTGTGTGTGTCAGCTCCGACGCACGACTGGAGTTTACTCCTTAAGTATAATTGTCTAAACAGACGGAAAAAAAAATAAAAAAAGATTGATACCTTATAAAATATTATCTACACCCCTTTCTGCCATAGTTTATTTCGAAATACTTGCATTTCACTTTAGCCAAATATAATGATAAAGATTATAACTTCACAATAACAATGTTAATTATTGATAAATATAACAAAAACAGCAACATAAGTAAATTGATACTGATAGAAATAAACAAGCTCAATAACATATAGATATAGTCGCTTTGCAGCATATACATTACTCTATACACACATTTAATGTTTTCATTGATTTTATCAACATTCATGAGCATATTCGCTTTTATTAATACGATGAATATGTATGGTTCTGACTATGTTGTTAAGGCATCTTTTAATATTGATATTTTTTTTATCAGTAATCATTAGCATATTAGCTTATATTAAAAATTTAATAACATAAAAATTAAAAATGTATCGTTCCTTACATGGAAATATAAGTCTTTACTTACATTACAAATAATAAATATTTTAGGTTTTAATTAATTATTTTCATTATTATTTTTTGTATTATGTTAAATTGCTTAGTAGTTCTTTATTATTTATTTCATATTGGAGTTTGTTCCCTTAGAATCAATTTACAAATAAGACAGTTTAAATGAAAAAAAAACGTGCGACACTTGTTGTCTGCCGCGGTAAAGCTATTGCATAGCATTTTTATCAACTATTGCAATTATAATTATTTATGTAATATTTTTTTTTATTGATGTTAATTCAAGTTTTTAAGCTATTGCATAGCTTCTATCGCGGGCCTTGAGTATGGAGACCGAATCCAGAAATTCCATAACGAAAATAACCTAACACACCAGTATTGTGTACTTATAATTTAAAAATAGCATAAGCGCCAAGTTGATAATTGTATTATGATCTTTATTGAATAATAATTAATGTTTATTTTAAAATAAATGTTTTACTGGTACAAATGAATTTCTTTCAAAAAGCCTTTTCATTTTAATGACTTTCTGTTATGGTTTTACAAAAGTCCAGAGTACAAGAATTTAACAATCGTAATTGAACTTTATTTAACTTATTTAACTGATTATATTTTAAATAGGAATAGAATAATTTCATAATATATAATCATGTCATAATAGGAATAGGTCTATAAAATATCGATGTATCGATATATCAATATTATTACTTAGAAATATCGATATTTATTACAAATTCATTATCATCATCATTTCTCTTATCGTAGCGGTAAAAGCTAATTCATTCACACTAAATCATTCAATATCTAGTTTTATAGAAATAGTTAGTACATTGCCAAAATATATATTCTTTAATCATTTTTACCATTTTATGGTATGTATTTTAAAAAAGTTGATACAAGAAGTGTTTCATCGAATTTATGCGGGAAAAATATAAATACCATCTTGCATGTCTAACATGACTTGCAATAATTATTTTAAATAAAGCCAATATGTCGAAATAACGATAATATTTTGAAATTCCAAACCCCAATATTGATGTATTTGAAAATGTCGATATATCAAGCTTTACTGCGGCAATCTCCGAGTGCCACACTTATTTTTTTTGCGTTTATATTAATTGAAGTTGGATGTTGTGACCGATAAGAAAACAATTTTTTCTGTTATTAAAAAAAATACTATTTGAAGTTGTCATTCCTATGTACTGTCATAAAAAGGTTAAGATTATCATTAGCTAAAAATATTTTCAACCTTAAATCTCACGAATAAGTTTAATTACGTTTGTTAAACTATTAAGCAATAAAGTATATAATACAAGTATCAACAAGGCGCTTAAGCTATTTTTAAATGATATGTACGCAATACTCAGCCGAGCTACATAGTAGGCGGAGTGGTGGTTTTAGGTTTTTTGTTACGAAATTTCTTGATTCGGTCGCTGCACTCCATTCCCACGATATAAGCTATGCAATAACTTAAAAATATTTGAAATAAATATCGACCACGATACCTGAATTTCAATATCAAAGTATCGATATATCGTACAAAAATGTATTAGTAATAAATATCGATATTTCTTAGTAATAATATCGATATTTCCATACATATTTTATCAACAGTCCTATTTAAAATGAGAAGTTTAACTGCTTTGTAATATCATAAAAAGGTTCATAATATCGGCTAAAACTATTTTCAATCTTATTTCTGTGAATAAAGAACAATTACGATTGTTTAGTACTTGTACTTAGGGTCTTTTGTAACACAATAACAGCAAGTTATTAAAATTAAAGGCCTTGATGAAAAAAGTATATTTGTACAAGTATTATGCAGGATTACGCATGCGCAGTAACGCTGATACAACCTATGCCCCCTAGAGGCGAGTTGGTGAACTAAAGAGACAAGCGTGATATTTCAAATCATTAAAAGTTCTGCTATTCATCGATAGATGGCAAAACTAGTTGCGCACGATAGGTTGCGCACCAAAAACGTAACGAGGTCATCGTTCAGTGGATTTTACTCCTCATATTTTTCTCTTACCGGGCGCCTTATATACAAAAATCGATTCTTAAGGAGTAAACTCCAAAAAATATACACTTCAAATTTAAATATAATATTCATAGCAGTCTCGTTAGTTTTTATTTTTGGTTGAACAGAGAGTTGTAGTTTAAAATTTAAACTTAATTATTCTTCACGACATCTCATCTAGTTTCCATGTTAATAGTTCTAAACTAAACTTATTGTGGATTATATGGTATGTATTTATTTTTACATTTAGTAAAATATTTTTTGATATTTTTATATTACAATCTGTTTAGATTAGGACTTACTATGAATTTTTTGAACGATTTTAATAACGGCAACAGGTAATTAATATTCACAGAAAAAATAATTTTATATTCACTAAAAAACTAAATTATTAAATTAACATAAAATAAATATTTAAGCAGGGGTTCCACCACAAGGAACGTGTTTTTAATCTCATTTTTATTAATATTTTTATACGTATTTTGGACGGTTATTTATTTTCATTAAATAATGCTTCAAGGATCGAGGAGTTAATACTTCATAAACCTGCATTTAACATTAGAACTAATTTAATCTATTTTGCAATTATCGTTTCTGTTTAATAAAAAGACAATTTTAAATATATTATTATATAGTTTAAAATACTATGTTGGCTGCTACTACATTATTATCCCCTCTATTATACTTGGGATTGTAAATATACCCTCAGAGGCTATTCTGTACCTTCAATGTTTTAGAAATTTAATTAATATAAATGCAAAAGTTGTATACATAGTTAGATACAATGTAAAGCTAGCTTATATCTAAAATACGTTTTATCTATTTAAATACAATAAAGAGTCCATGTTTACAACTGAAAAAAAATAGTACAGCATATATTGCATGCATCGTCGAGAAGGTGGAAAAAAGATTTGTTCCCTCAAAGGTACGCTGCAGAGGCAACCTCAGGAAGGAGCATATATGAGAGAAATATCAGGTCATGGGGGAAAAAACCATCTGGGACATATAGCAAGTAAATGGATTTAAGCTTGGAAGATCAAATAATCATATGATCGAGTTAATCTATACCAACCGATACTGATTAGAGTAGGAACGGGTAATGGGGATCACTTAAACAATAAAATATTAAAAAAAAATAAACAGGGAATCGAACCCGCAACCCTTGGAAAACCTGCTCCTCTACAAATAGAGCTACCGTATCGCTGCCGTATAGTACCGTGTGATTATTGAAGTGATAATTTATTGGCCCGTTAGACAATTTTGGCTTGAATGTAAAACCGAAATCTTGCGTCATGCTATTTTGCGTAGACGGAAGATAACATTTGATAGTAGTGTGTTGACATATGGTAGTAGTGTGTTGGCGCGGTGGGGGGAGTACGTCGTCGTAGGCGCGTACTTCTCCCCCAATCGTAGCCTGGCGGAGTTCGAGGTTTTTCTCGACTCCGCCAGTGCTGCGATTCGCAGACAGGCGTCGGGGAAGGTCATCTTCCTCGGCGACCTGAACGCGAAATCCGAGGCCTGGGGGAACCACGCCACGGACGCTAGGGGTAGGGCTGTCCAGGTCTGGTCGCTCCTCTCCGGTCTGTCCCTCCTCAACAGAGGGACCGAACCGACCTGCGTGCGGCAGCAAGGGAGTTCAGTGGTGGACGTTTCGTTCGCCACCCCAGCTGTCGCGCGCATGGTCGACGACTGGAGAGTTGAGACGGAGGTGGAGACTCTATCGGACCATTTATACGTCCGATTTGAGATCTCCACCTCCCGACCGGGTCTGGCCGGGCCACCGCGAGGCGGGAGTCGGTTTCCTCGCTGGGCTGTCCAGAGGCTGGATCGGGAAATGGCCGTCGAGGCAGCCATTGTCCAGGGCTGGGCCTTTCCCGATCCCCCCAGCGAGGAAACCGACGTGGAGGGCTTGGCTGGCCGCATGCGCGAGGCTCTTACGAGAGTCTGCGATGCGGCCATGCCGAGGGTGGGGTTCCGGCCCCGGCGCAGGGGTGTTTACTGGTGGTCGCCCGAAATAGCCGAACTTCGGGCGGCCTGTTGCAGGGCTCGCAGGGCCTTCCTCCGGTGTCGCCGCAGACGCGGCTCGGACCCGGAGATGCAGGCCCAGCTGCAGGGTCAGTATCGCCAAGCGAAGTCGACCCTGCAGCTCGCGATTCGGAAGGCGAAGGACCTGGCTCGGGAGGAAATCCTGGCCGGTCTCGATAGGGATCCATGGGGGCGACCGTATCGCGTTGCGCGGAATAAAATCCGCGCCGCGACCGCCCCCGTCATGGAGTCCCTTCAGCCGGATTTCCTCGAGCGGCTGGTGGGGGAACTTTTCCCGGATTCCACCGGCCACTCTCCTCCTGTGATGGCTCCCCCCTCTCAAAGGGGGGGAGCTGGTTCTGTCCCAGTCATCACGGAGGCCGAGCTGGAGGTCGCGCTGAATCGCCTGCGAGCCCGCAACACTGCGCCGGGGCCGGACGGTGTTCCAGGGCGAGTGCTGGTCATCGCCCTGGAATACCTGGGAGGCAGGCTTCGGGAACTGTTCAACCTGTGTTTGCGCACTGGACAGTTCCCGAAAGCCTGGAAGGAGGGCAGGTTGTGCCTGTTGCGGAAGGACGGTCGTTCTGTCGATTCTCCTTCCGCATACAGGCCGATCGTGCTGCTGGACGAGATGGGCAAGCTCTTCGAGAGAGTCCTCTCTGCCCGTCTCGTCCAGCACCTCCAAGAGGTAGGTCCGGGTCTCTCAGACGCTCAGTTCGGCTTCAGGGCGGGTCGTTCAACGATCGACGCCCTGAGAGCTCTGAGAGACCTGACCGAAGAGGCTGTTTCCGAGGGGGATGTCGTCCTGGCTGTTTCGCTGGACGTCGCCAACGCCTTCAACAGCCTGCCGTTCGAGACTTTGGTTGAGGCGCTCCGGTTCCATGGAGTGCCTCCCTATCTCCGCAGGCTGTTGAGGGCGTACCTGCAGGATAGAGAGGTCCTGTGGGAGTGCGGCGACCGGCGGGTCTACCGACGTGGTGTGAGCCGAGGGGTTCCACAAGGGTCCGTTTTGGGACCGGTCTTGTGGAACCTGGGCTACGACTGGCTGCTTCGCTGTCCGCTCCTCCCCCGGACGAGGGTGCTGTGTTACGCAGATGATACCCTCGTCACGGCGCGCGGAGGGAGCTTTGCGGAGGCAGCCCGTCTTGCCACGGTCGGCGCTACGTTGGTAGCGGACCGCATAGGGCTGTTGGGACTGGAGGTCTCTGTTTCCAAGACGGAGGCCATCCTGTTCCACGGCCCTCGCCGGGGTCCCCCTCGTCGGGCGTACATCTCCGTCCAGGGTGCGCGGGTGGCGGTGAAGGCCCAGATGAAGTATCTGGGCCTCACCCTGGACGGAAGATGGAACTTCGGGGCTCACTTCTCTCTGCTGGCCCCGAAGTTAATCTCTACTGCAGTTGCCTTGAGTAGGCTTCTACCCAACGCCGGAGGGCCGCAGGCTCCTTGCCGCCGGTTATACGCCGGAGTGGTGAGGAGCATGGCCCTGTACGGCGCTCCCATATGGTCGGGAGCCCTCACCGCGGATTCCAGGGCCCTTTTGCGTCGCACGCAAAGGGTCCTAGCGGTGAGGGTGATCAGGGGGTACCGTACGGTGTCATACACTGCGGCCACACTCCTGGCGAGCGATCCGCCCTGGGAGCTACAGGCGCGGGTCCTCGCCGGAGTGTATTGGCACCGGGTAGAAGCCCGGGTCGGGAGGGTTAGGCTCGAGGCGGATCGGATCAGGGCTCTAGCTCACCGAGCCCTGATCCGACAGTGGAGTAGGGACTTAGAGTCCCCGTCGGCCGGTCTTGCGACGGTGGGGGCTATTTCCCCCCATCTCGATCGTTGGATCGGCCGGCGGCACGGGACTCTAACGTTCCGTCTTGTGCAGGTGCTCACGGGGCATGGATGCTTCGGTGAGTACCTGTACAAGATCGCGCGCAGAGAGGCGGCCCCCTCCTGCCACCACTGTGACGAGCCCGTGGACACGGCTCGTCACACCTTGGCGGAGTGCGCAGCCTGGGACCGTCAGCGTACTGAGCTGACGGCCGTGGTTGGCAGCGACCTCTCGTTGCCGAGCGTTGTTTCCGCGATGCTCGACGACGAGAGGTCCTGGGTCGCTATGGCCTCCTTCTGCGAGCAAGTCATTGCCGCGAAGGAGGCCGCGGAGCGGGACAGAGAGGCAGCCTCCTCTGAACCGCTCCGTAGGGGTAGGCTGGGTCGAAGGAGGCGGGAATACGCCCGCAGCCTCCTTCCCCAGCTGTAGTGCCTGGACGGGAGAGGGGGGTGACCTCTCCCGCCCGTTATAGGCCTACGAGGTGAGGGTGTCCCTAAGTTGATCGGGGCCCCTCGCAGGGGGTTCCGCCGGGGCGTCACGGTGAGTGCGAAAGCGATCCCGTGGCGCCCCACTAAGGCGATGAGGTCAACCGTTGGTTTTTTAGTGGGTAGCCTTAAAAATGGCAGCGTCCTCTATGCTGCCGGGTAGTCCCACATACCCCCTCGGTCATCACCTTCCTGGCCGCAGGGATGATGCGTAACGCATTTTTCCAACGATAAAAAAAAAAAAAAAAAATAAAAAAAATAAAAAAAATAAAAAAATAAAATAAAAAAAAAATGGTAGTAGTGTGTTGATATTTGGTAGTAGTGTGTTGACATTTGGTAGTAGTGTGTTGACATTTGGTAATAGTGTGTTGACATTTGGTAGTAAAGCAGAACGGAATAACCGCGTAGTAATGTGGTTTATATAGAACATTATTTTAGTTCTCAATTTGTTCGTTTGTTTTTGTGTATTTATTTAAATAAAGTCAGTAAAATTTGAGATTCTTTGTAATTTATTATATTATATTAAAATTGTCTTCTTATCTTAATCAAAAATAATTTCATAATGGAAGGCTATAGTTAAGAATAACAATATCACTGGAAAAATTACACACATTGATCTAACCCCTAAGTATGCCAATGGTTTGCTTACTATTACCAGACTATCTATATGTATTACACTCATTATAAACTATCACTATCACTTTAATCACTAAAACATGTTTATACAAAGATCACTTGAACTAAATTATATATAATCACTTCTTGACGCAAACACTGCCAACGATAGAATGTCCCTAGTCTATTTTTTTTTTGTAATGACTATGCTGTTAGCCAAGTGGCTATTACAGCGTCACCGGTGTTCCCCCTAGTCTAATGAGCGAGCGACTTATAAGCAAGTCCGAAGCTCATTTCACAATACCGGTGCTCCCATCTTTGAGAGTAGCAAGACAAACTTCACTCACTAAGTGTCGAGAATATTCTAAATATCCTCCTAATATTTTTTGGCGATAACATTACTTACCGTGGATTAACTTTTCCATCCTCCTATTAAATTTGATCTTTACAAGACACGATTTATATTTTAATCCGACACTATAAAATCCAATGCGAATAATAAGTTTCATACGCATAATATTTACTGGTTAATTTTCTTAACCAAAAGAAATGGAAACAGCATTCGAATAAATTTTAATTAATTGTACCGATCTTAAGCTATGTTAGAAACATCCAGTGTGTAACCCAGTAACTTAGGATCCAATCCTTAATATCCACAAAGCCATAAATAAATAAAAAAAAGTGTCTTCATATCCAATGTATTCATAACATTCAACAGACATTCAGAGACTTATAAAAAAATTACAGGTAATCAAATGTTTCTAATATTATTCTGAGGAATATAGATTTATACCTTCATCTAACCATGCAGAATGAACTGTTTTCAAGTAAAAAATAATTTAATGTTAGCCATTATCGACCACTCACTCGTATCACTCGTAAATTGAATACAAGTGTGTTCGAATTAATATCGAATATTCGAAAATCTATTAATTAGCTGTGGTGCCTATGTTACTGTCTTTTTGCTAATATTTTTATAAATGTGACAGCCGCAGTTGTGGGCAATATATAACATTGGTAACTTTGTTTTCTTATTTCCAATCTGTTTACTTATCAACCAAAATAAGACTTGGCCTCCTGAAACCAGGAAACATCAGATTTACTTGCCACGAACATTTAATTAGTAATAATTGACTTGTTATTCACTCGTTACTCATAATACGTATATGATGTAGGTATAATTGGATTTATAAGATGTTAAATAGTGTATATTTAAAATACAATTGATATTTACCATCTATTTCGACATTTTGCAAATATCTTGAGTAATGTATGTCTTAAATTATGTTATAACACAATTTATTTAGCTTTTCTTATATATGAATAAGAAAATAGGTAATACGTTTAATATTCCCGTAATTGCTATTGGAATATCCACATATTCCACATATATCTTGTTTAACTGTAATCCCCCGCGTCTGAAGTGATTTAGTTTCGTCTTCACTCTAATATATGGTCGATAAACTTTCGAACTGAAACCATTTATTCTTGGATAGATTATAAATCTTATAAGCTTGCTACTTTTTTAACGGAGTATTAGTCTCAATTGTTAAAGTTATCAACTTTATCAACAAACATATTTTTTACAGCAGTTTGTACGCTTTGTTACTAACTGTAAAAACAGTTAAATTAAAACAACAAATTACTAAAAGTTTTTAATGTTGATTTTACTTGCTTTATAGTTAGTACAAGTAATTGAAGAAATAATATAGGTATATCAAATATACTTTCAAAAATTTGTTACCACAATTTTATGTCTTTTTTCTATACTATTTTTAGTAACAATGAGAATTATTGTTTTTATCATTTTAAAACTTTGATAGGTAATCGTACATAAATCGATTTACTATATTCTATACCCGTATTTTATTTTTTGTCAATACGACTAAATGATACTCAGAATAATAAATAAAGAATAATATTTGCTTTAGTTATTGTTCTGAGAAATGATATCATTCCAGTAAATGTCACATAAGGCTTATAAGAAATGAAACAATACGGTTTTATATAATATCTAATAACAGCTATTTATTATTTTTTTGTACGTACCAGTTTCCTTTACTATCTAGATCAATAAGTATCTACAACTAAATTATTTATAGTCTTTACTCTTTAGAAATACTACTAATATCAAACTATGTTACTTAATTATAAAATAAATAAATGTTAATGGTTTTCTTTATGACCTGAATGAAGGTTCGAATTTTCTTCATTCTAGAGTCAACTAATTTGGCAATGGATGTAAGGTTAAAATCTATTTTTGGATGTGTAATTATTAGTTTGCATCGTCTCATCTCATAAACATCATCATCATCTCAACTTGGTTTAATTTAAAATGTAGACATTATAACGTAACGTAACGCATAACATTATAAGAGTATTGGGGTTAGTTTTTGATAAAAAAATACTTCTTTAAAAGCTTTGACGCTTAAATTAATACCTAACAAAATTAAATGATATACCAGTATGCGAGTGGTAGCAGTGGACATTCATCTCATCTATAATATTTGTGTTGATCACTGTTTATACATTTGAATACTTATAAATGGAAATAGAAACCATGAATGGAAAGCAATCCCATGATTAATTTGTCAAAATGTGCGTGCCGTAAAGCTCGAAATATTAGTAATAATATCGAGGGCCTTGAAGCACGTAATAAGTAGGGTAGTCCATCGATGTATTTAATTTAAATAACGGTACTTCATCACAAGCCTCACTATTCTACAATAAAACAAATATCAAACTAACAATTCTCCTCTTAATAGAATATCTCACTAATGTGATCTAACATCCATAAATATGTTAGAAAGGTTGTGTTATTATTATCTCATACCGCTTAAGTATTCCACAAAGTATTATTTATTCGTGAAACAAAAAGAATAATATTAATATATTTTAATTATTGCTATCATGGATTCTTGCGCTAATAAATAGATTAAAAAAGTAATAAATATATATTTCAATTTTACATGAAAGAGTTTTGATATAAAAAGCGAAGACTTCTTAAATTTTCGAATAACATTACCCCAAGTGATCATTTTATTTGTCCGCTAGCTAGGTCACTTTTATATTTTCGGTTCGTGAGGCTAATGAAATTAAAAAACCAACTAATTTTAATAGAGGAAGATGGTTGGGGATTATCTAACACCTGGGACCCACTTTTGAAAAGTATAAAATCCCAGTTTTGTGTGAATCCTGAACTGTACGCCCGGAAGCTTAGAAACCGTTGGAGGTAGATTACTATTTCAATGACTTACTGACAGACACCTCCATCTCGTCTTACCGTGAACACGATTGCTGCAAAGCATTTGAAACGTCGAGTTAGATTTAAAATGTAAACTTAAAATTTAATTCAATATAAGCAAGTTAAATTCGTAAAAATAGTTTTATTTCAACAAAAGATATTTTTTTTACTAAAAAAATGCATTAAAAAAATATACCTTAAGGATGCTACGGAATACATTTTGAAAGTAATTTAAGGTCTGTTGTAACGTTACATCGTATGGTCCATCTGCAAGCTCAGCTTGTCTTAATCCTATTACAGGTGAGGTTAATATGTTTTTTTTCGTTTGCTCTTAATGCTTGGATTATTTTATTTAAAGAATCTATGTTAAAAAATATATGAAGACGACAATCTAACATTAATTACAAACAAAGTAAAAGATAATCTAAATGTTGGATAAAAATGAAATAATACTTAAAATATAAAAGCAAGTTTATTTATATCGATGTAAGCATTCTTTTATTAACAACTGCGGCCTCAATTACTTCGCTTTGAAGACTGCTGAGTAGGAAATCTCCAGGGAAGTGAACAAAGGCTCACGGCGTTATTTAATAACAAAAAAATTTTGCTTACCTATTCGGATTAACAATGTTTCAGAATGATTATTCCATGGGTGGTATGAACCCAGATTTGTTGATCAGTCTAAAGTGACTCTTAGAACTACGTTCCGTGGAGTGAGTGAGGTACCGATATCCAGAAACTCACTTTTTCCCACACTTCCCTATCCCTAGTTTAAGTTAAGAATAATTTATTATTACAAAAAATATAAAATAACAGTAAAAGCAAAGATAGCACAGAGGAAGTAATCATGCCTAATTATACCTTCTTCGTTTCAGATTGTGTTTGTTATGGAATTCACATACTGAGGAGAGGATCGCTTCAGAAACTAGGAATTTACCTCGGCACGAGTAATATATAATATAGTCTCCCAAGCATTCTTAGAATGACCTTGACATGATGATGGTCAGCATTTCATTTCAGAAAATAATAATTGTAAATTATTAATTTGTATTACATCTATACTTATTATAAAACAAAGTCCCTAAGAGCTGTCTGTCTGTTTGTGATCGATTTTTATTTTGTTTTCATACATATTTATTTTAACAGATTTATTTTGTTTTCATACATATTTTTTGTGCGTATTGTATTGTAATACATATATATTTTAATAAGTAAATCATGGATAGCATTCTCGACTTAAATAAATAGCCGTCAGTAGCAAGCTGCCTCCTAATTTTATGTCTAAATTTGCTTATGTAATTTTTTGACAATTTTTAAGAACATTCAAAAATGTCTTCTTGTTTTCTTTGTTTACTTTTAGTGACACGTTATGTACACGCCAGCGAGTATCAGATATTTTTTTTTTTGTTTTTTATATTTTTCTGTTAAGCAAATGCAAATTAAATAAATATAATTTCTCCATTGTACCATGTAACACTAGGAGAAATGCATGGACTGATGCACAGATACGTACAAAGACTGAAAAGAGCTTTCGGATTGACTTCTAGGATATTCATACTTTCATAACCATTAGCCCTTCTGGACATCAAAATAAAATCCAAAACCGATTCTCGTACCTCCACTATGTCCTTCTCTATTTGAAAGTATAGACTCACGCTGTATCTTGAAGTTAAAGTCAATGCAATTTCCACAATGGATCATATTTTGCTAATACTTGTACCAATTCAGGCAGAGGCACAAAGTCAAAGGCCTTTTGCAAATCTAAAAAGGTTACGTGAACTCTTCTTTTTTTCTTCTATGTTTTCATCAGAGGGTAAAAATGCCGTGTATAGTACTCATTCCTGGCAGAAATCCATATTGAGACTCACTTTGGGCGGTGCCTGAGGTCGCTAAATTTAATATTGAATACAAAAATTATACATTAATTTTATGAGAAAAAAAATATCTATTGAAATTATCATAGTTGTTTCATTCACACATTAATTTTGTAAACGCTTCCTTAAGAAACAAGTCCGATGTTTAAATTAAGCTTAAAGACGCCTAGACACCTATTATTTCTAAGTGGCATTATACGTAGCTTTAAATATAATAGAACAAGAGAAAGAGAAATCATTAATTGAAAATATCCTTCGGCTTCAGCTCTTATTGGATCTAATCAAATTAATCCCTCATTGAATTAAGTAATCGCTTGGGTGTATTTACTGTGATTAGAGTAGTGAAGAGCTGGTCAGTATTTTTTTAAATGCAATATACGATTTTATTTTATTTTACTTCTTCTCTTTGTAACCTAGATTTTAGACCTACACTATTAGTTTTATTGTGTGCTTATTGGATAGCTCGTATATATTATAGATCTAATAAAACATGATAGGCGATACTGTTGTCGAAATTTTGAGTTATACATCTTTTTAGTAACAATATTTCTTCTACTTTTTATTTCGCACAGAAAAAAAACAAATCTCAAATTTTGCAACTAGTCAATTCTAGTTTTATTTTATATGACATGATGTGACATTACAAAGCGGGGTCTAATTAGAACTTGAACTAAGATCATTGCTGATAAACATGTACATATCTAGAGTTTCCGTAAGTACTAAAAATTTACAGTGATTAAACCAGTGGTAAGTGGTACCTTACATTAACTATGGAGGTTAGAAGTCATATTTAGAAAAGTATTTAATTAATATATTTAATATATAGTGTTACCATTAGTGGTGTTACTTTGTGGGAAAAAAAAATACAAATTGTACCTTAAACATATAATTCTGTTTGTGTATATAATACATACCTTACCTACAACATAAACTGAAAAACTATTTATCCTTAAATACAATGCCTGATCTATATTATTTTACTATCCCCGAAATTATTGTAGGAATAAAATATTGGAATAATAAAAAATTAAAATAGTAACATAAACTCATTTCTCCGAACATGGGTATGTTATTTGTGTATTTACCTATTTTAAGTTTTGCAAAAACTAATTAAAAATGAAAGTCATTCGGATTTTCTAAAAGAGCATCTTTTACACCTTAACATAACTCTGTTTATACACCCAAGCCCTTTTTAGCACCAATTCAGCCTTTTAGTGTTACAAAGTCAAGGTTGACAGAGTCGGTATTGAGATGTCTTTTCTAAATAAAGTAGAATACCAAAACGAAAAAAAAATATATTAATTTTGCAAATATGCCTTAAGGGATCAAGTAAATATCCATAAATGGATATTGACTTGATCAATTAAGGCATATATATCAAGTAGTAGTGTAACTCTATAAAACTTAAACAGCTTGAACTAATGATAATCAAAAATTTGACATGAAATTAAACAGCTATTACGAATTGTATTAAATATATAAAATATATTTCATAGTTCGTATGTATAACATACTAATATTGTATTTTTTTTTTAATATGTTTGATCTCGGGTAAGGATACGTTCACGCTTGGTATCTGTAGGTGTCGTGGACGGCCAAGGGCACGTCTTTGTAGCGCCTAAGGCACGCCTCTGTGCCATGCGCACCTAATTAATTTAGCCTAGGGCACGTATTTGTGCCATCGGCCTACTACAGAGTAAAACATTGAATTTTACTTTAAAACTTTTGTTTTTTTTAAATGGTAATAATTTTAATACGTAGACAAGGAACTGGCTGAACGTTTTAAACCATTTTCTCACTTGTTCTAGAAAAAAAATATTACGGATAATTTAATAACTAATAGCGCGATCATCAGTTGAGATTGTACTCTCAAGGTGATAAAGTGAAATTTTGTGATTGTGCGATTTTATTTTGTAAAAAGGGGTAAGTTTTACTAATTTTCTTTACTATATAATATTGTTAGTCGGTATAAGTTATATGAACAATTATTTTTGTGTTTTAATTTAAAAATAAAAGAAATAAACATACATTATTACTGTTAGTAGGTGATCGTACAATTCTGTACTCTAAAATTAAATACGAGTGTATTACGTGTTTCAATTAAGATTTCAAATATAGATTCTTATATAAAAAATTGTCTTAAACCTATTTTTATTAATAGTTTTTCATTAGAAGCTACATTTTTTTTTATTTTCTCGAAAACCAAGCAACGATGAAAATTACACTCACCAACTGAATTCATTTTGCATGTGTGAGTGTATTTTAAAATGGCGTTGAGTAAAACATTTAGACAAACTGTTGTTTTATAATTCAAAATATATTATAATTCAATTTTATAACGGGCTCATCAGTCGAGGTTTAACTCTCAAAGCGTTAACACCTAACATATATTTTAGTGATTGTGTAATTTTCTTTCGTTAAAAGGGGTAAGTTTTGCTAATTTTTTTTACTGGATGGTAGATAGTATTGTTAGTCGATATAATTTATATAAACAGTTATTTTTGTATTTAATTGAATTTCCAAAGGTCGCAGGATCAAGTTGCCCATGTCGGTTTATTTGTCATTCGATATTTATCAAAATTTTAATAAATGTACCTTACAACTATTCCAAGGAGATAAAATAACATAATTTTGTATACTAAAAGTAAATTAGAGTAGGTAGGTATATTTCGCATTCGCAATACGATTTTAAATACTGATTCCTATGTAGGTACTAAAATGGCGGTTGAATAGAATACGAAGGACAATATATTTTGTTTTATATACCTAATAATGTTATACTCTCGCCAGTTGAGGTTGAACATTGAAACAGTAAACATTATTTTGTGCTGGTGTGGTTTTGTATAAAAGTGTAAGTTTTTCTAGGTTTCTTCACTTTTTAGTATTGCTGTCGATATAAATTCTATGAACATTTGTTTTTATGTTTCAATTGGAATAACTGCGCAAAGGGGCGGCGGTTCGAGTCCCTGCCCGTGTCGGCGATTACAATGTATTTCCTTCTAAATTTGATTTCAAGTAACTAGATAGTATTGTTAGTAGGTATATATATATAAACTAAGTTACGTGAACGGTTATTTCTGTGTTTCAATTGAAATAAATATAATACTTTATTATTTTTTCTAGGTGTAGTTTCTCAACCGCCATTTTTTAAACACACAAGTGCAAGGTCAAGCTGCATTCGAGTCCGTGTGATGATTGTATTTAAAATGGCGGTACAATAAACCATTTGGAAACAATCGTTCATTTTTAGTTAAAAACAATACAACAAGCTCGTTAGTTGAGGTTAAACTTGCACAGTAATAATATTTAATTGAAAATGGAAACAATCAACTTCCCGAAGGGAGCAGTTTCGAGGGTTTTGTTTTAATTTAAATTTTATTTAATTTATTTTTTTTTCATTTATGTGTTACAGGCTAGGATAGGATGAGCACATCGAAAAAAGACTTGTTGCCGTGCCTTCCGGTTGTCAGAACAGCGGGAGGAACAGCGCAAGTGGTTGGTGATGCCCAATTAATGGAGGTGACCCCTGGCGGAGGTATACGTGTAAGTGTTTATATTATTTGTCTATTTATATTATTATCTTTATCGTATATTTATTGGTATCTTTTCTATTTTTTCGGCGTCAGGTATCCACCTGCAATAACGCCGGAATTAGCCTCTTCTTCTTCACCTTCTCGGAGGAAGAAAAGGCCTGCCTCTTCGGCAAGCAGCAGACTTTTAAGTAAGAGCCGTCGCTCCCTCAAACTGAGTGATACTCGGATTGAGGAATTATTACAAGATTCGGGGAGCGACGGCAACACTGACGACGATGAGGAATAGGTTCAAGAATGAGATTTGTTTGGAGAGTTACGTCAAGGTTTAGTTGAGGAGGAGGAGGAAGCAATACAAATGGGGGATGAATGCAGTGATAGTGTGATTGAGGTCGGTGTGAGTGAGAGAGCAGATGCGCCTGTGAATCACACCTTTGACTGGTCGGACGACATTGGCTAGTCGGGCGCCCGGCTCGAACATAGGTAATAGCGATCCCACTAGCATTTTTTGTGAGATTTGGGATCATGAATTTATGGAAACGGTCGCAAAAGAAACTAATTTGTATGCGTGGGGAGTTATAGCGCAGTTCTCAGATCCTGACATTAGTTCTGAAATTCCGGCTTATTTAGAGTCCTGGACTGAGGTCACGGTTGAAGAATTAATTGTATAGATATTTTTCCATTTTAATTTTCATTAGCTTTTGTTATCGTTCCTCCCTTCAGGAGTATTGGACTACTACACGCATGACTATGAGAGATTTTCGAGAGGTTATGTCCCGAAATCGGTTCCTAATAATTTCAAAATTTCTACATTTCATTTCCAATGATGACTTGTCGTCGATGGGGGGACACGACCGTAAAATTGCTAAAGTAGCGCCGGTAGTGGACCACTGCAACAGAAAATTTGCAGCTCTGTATACACCATCTCAACATCTCAGCTTAGACGAATCCTTGCTTTTATGGAAGGGTCGTCTAAGCTGGAAACAGTGTATACGGTCCAAAGCGGCTCGTTTTGGAATTAAAACTATTGAGCTGTGTGAATCCGAAACCGGTTACTTGCTCCAGTGCCGCCTTTATACTAGCAAACGAGCTGAAGTAGATCCGGCTAGCTTGCATGGGTTCCAAGATCACATCGTTAAGGTGGTCTTGGATCTCCTTGAGGGGTATTTGGATGTCGGTCACGTCATAGTTATGGACAATTGGTATAACCAGCTGCCCTTAACGAGGTACTTAAAAACCCGGCGTACGGACGTATTAGGCACAATAAACCGGCGTCGAATAGGATTGCCAGCAGAGTTAAAAAAATTAAATCCCGTAAATGTTAGGCGTGGTAGAGTTTTAAGTCGTCATTGCGGTGACATAACGGTGGTGGCCTGGAAAGATGTGAAGTTGGTCACTGTTTTGTCTACCTTCCACCAACATATGATGGTTCCGGGAAGACGAGCGGAACAGGCGACCCAGAAGCCAGTAGCGGTGGTTGAATACAACCGATATATGGGTGGTGTAGATCGCAAGGACCAGAAACTTTCCACGTACCTCATGGAGCGGAAACGCAATCGAAAATGGTATATCATCTATTAATTCACGGAGCATATTTTTTTTAGTTGGTCTGGGTTGTCAGAGATTATTATGAGGTCATCCGCAAATCTATGATGATTTCGCATTTCGCCATTTATTCTTATGCCGTAGTTTGACCATTATAGTTTTCGGTTACAGATTTGACCTCCTCGACCCTTGCGCATCCCTACTTTATAGATGATTCCAGCAGCTGCTGCCACAAGAGGAGTATATGTGGACTCCACTCATTCATGATTAGCTTTTTTTCCTTCCGATCTATACCACCCACCCATATGTCAGTTGTAATCAGCCGACAGCTGACTATAGATAGGCGAGCGGAACAGGCGACCCAGAAGCCAGTAGCGGTGGTTGAATACAACCGATATATGGGTGGTGTAGATCGCAAGGACCAGAAACTTTCCACGTACCCCATGGAGCGGAAACGCAATCGAAAATGGTATATCATCTATTAATTCACGGAGCATATTTTTTTTAGTTGGTCTGGGTTGTCAGAGATTATTATGAGGTCATCCGCAAATCTATGATGATTTCGCATTTCGCCATTTATTCTTATGCCGTAGTTTGACCATTATAGTTTTCGGTTACAGATTTGACCTCCTCGACCCTTGCGCATCCCTACTTTATAGATGATTCCAGCAGCTGCTGCCACAAGAGGAGTATATGTGGACTCCACTCATTCATGATTAGCTTTTTTTCCTTCCGATCTATACCACCCACCCATATGTCAGTTGTAATCAGCCGACAGCTGACTATAGATAGGCCGGAATTCCAGAACTAATGTCAGGATCAGAAAACTGTGCCATACCTCCCCACGCATACAAATTAGTCTCTTTTGCGACCGTTTCCATAAATCCCATAAACCCCCAATTTTTAATTATTCCTTTTTTATCATTCTTGTTTTATCAGTCTTTATCATTCTTGTTTTTTGACTTGATGATTTGTAAAACAAATAGTGAAAGTTGATAAACGAAAAAAATGAGTGAGTGAAAGGGCTTCCTTCATCCTTTTTTATATTTGACCATAAAACTTATATTGTTGTTTATCGTTTTATTGTTGTTGTAACATTTTATTATTATTTTCTTTTTTAATTTTAACTTTTTTATTCTTTTTTTATCATTCTTGTTTAATCAGTCTTCCTTTTATTGTTTTTGTTTTATGGATACTACTATGGATATTATAGAATTAATTAATTAATAATTTTAAAAAATATATAAAGAAAGTAATGAGTGAAGGGGCTTCAGTTGGTTTATGATGAAATAATTAAAAAAAAAAATATGGTTGCCTGTAAAGTCGGTTTTACGGGCGAAGATTTACGTGACCACGTCTTTTTCCCGGTAGAATATTTATTGATATGAATATTATTAAATTGCACAATATTTTAATAATTTGAGTGATTTTGTTGAGGATAGGACGATGAAGACGTTGTCACGTAAAATCATTTTATATATTATTTATTTTATATTATATTATTGATGTTATTATTTTTTACAAAATTTATTTACAGACTTTTTCGATACATCAATTAGTTGCGGAGATATCGATCATTGAAGTTATTGTTTGCTACCATTATTTTATATATATATTTTTTTCAGTTATAAAAAAATACTATTTTCAATTGTGTCTACCAAGTATGGTCACATGTACTGGCCTTCATATTAAATAATAATAAGTACAGATAATGTTATTTGACGTCACTTCTGATTTTATATATTTTAATATTTTTAATTTTAAAGAATTAATTTGAAAATCAAAACACTTATTCAGATCGAAGGTTCAAATTTTTGCTAAATAAATTTGCAATTAATTAAAATTTGTAATTGTAAATAATGAAGTTGAAAATTAAAACATTTACTTAAATTAGATGTTAAAATTCTTGCTCAACATATTTTAAATCAAGTTTGCTTATATCTGCCACTTTTTCTTAATATTTGTAATTTTAAAGAATCAATTTGAAAATCAAAACATTGCTCGGCGGACCGATCATGTTTGAGTGGGAGAGAGACGCAAGGCATTCTATGTGTGTGTGACTCATCGTTACGTTACCGGGCGTTACACTTTTTCATAAGTGACTCCCAGCTTAACCTAATTTAAGACGTTGTCACGTCAAAAAGGTTTTTAAAATTGTTTTACCATAAACAACTTTTATATAATAAAAAAATATATAAATTAATATAAGAAGTTACACAACAATACAACTATTGTTGTGTAACTTTTTTTATTATTTTTTTACTGGATAACACAGTGCACAATTAATAGTTTATAAAACAACTTTTTTTTATTAACTTGTCTTTATTGTTGTGTAACATTTTAATAATGTTTTTTTTATTCTTATTGTGAATATATTTTTATAATATACCTTCAAGTATTTTTTGTATTTTGTCCCACCAAACTATTAATATTTTTGAAGTATAAATGGTGCTGTCTAAGCACATACAGTGACACAATCATACATACACATACTCTCAATATCACTTCAGGCGTTGAAGAAAAAACGGAGCTGTATTTTAAGCACATAGACTGACACAATCATACACGCATATACTCTTAATATCGGTTCAGGCGATGAAGTATAAACGGAGCTCTAGAAACACATACACTGACAATCGTACATACATACATACATACTACATACATACATACTACATACTTTTTTTGACATATTAAGTACATACATTATTTAAATATAAAAAAATTAAGAATACGTACGAGTGCTGCTCGTCCACGTAGACCTTTAAAAATAATATTTATATGGTTTAAGTTCCTAGCCATAAAAGTATTACTTACACAGTCGTATGTGGACATAGTCACGGGCAACAACTAGTCATGATTTAAATTTTAATTTCTGAAATAGCTATGGGTATGCTTGTAAAACATAATTTATAGACTTCACAATGTGGCTTCCAAAATTCACCATTTTCCTTTTATTTAAATCTTCAGTCATCTACATCATTTACGTCATTAAGACGTATCTATCGATACCTTTTCAAAATCCTTTAAGCCGTTTAGGCTATAGCAAGGAACATACAAACAGCATAATTGCGTACATTTTAATTTACATTCATATACTTGAATTACATAACACTCCTAAACTAAGAAGGTTTTTCACAAATAGTAACGTAAAACTCAGTGAACCAAATGACCCAAAACGGGAACTCCCGTGGGAATTACGTAATCGCGCTACAAGCTATGTTATGTCACAGACAAAACGACGTGCAAATTTAGTATTTCTATAATCTATGTTTTATTACGGTACATAAGCTTCAATATTGCCAAGTATCATCAAAATTCCTTTAGTGATTTTGTAGTAATTGAGTTAGTATTTCTGTAGCCTATGTGTTATTCTGATACATAGGCTACAAGGCCAAGATTCATCAAAATCCCTTTAATAATTTTTCCGTGATTGAGAAACAAACATACATCTATCCAAACATCGAAAAATTCGCATATTAATATTAATAATAAGATATACATAATAAATAATATATGTGTACAAAATCTATGTATTATATATACGATATTCCAAATCCTCGACAAACCTAACTATCAATAAAATATTTTTACTTAACACTAAAATCAAATATCTTCAACACAAAACGAACATTCTGTATACGACTTATAGAACACATGTTTTGTGTATTTACACAAAACCATGACCTACACCAATGTTGCCGTAATAGCGCCGTCTGACTTGACAAACGATAAAAACTGTAACTTTTTACACGTTTTGGGACAAGTTTTTATATGATAAGTGTATCAGTATTATACATCAAAGATTTCATTATTTCATCGTCTAATTCAAAAAATATTAATTATCCAAAAATAATAGTACACAAACTTGATCAAAACCAAACCCTGATGATTTATATAAGTTTTTCTACCCTTTGAGATATTTAACCTATTAATGAAAAATCTATTAATTTTATAGCTATTTATAACAATACTATACTACTTTCGGATGTTTTATTTAGATATATGTATTAAAAAACAAGAATAATACGGTATAACACATTCACAAAAAAATATTGAAAATATACTTACACGGCGCTCGAAATCAGTTTATCGGTCGGTTTTAGTTTAAGAATGTAAAAACTATTTTTTATAAGGAATACATACATATTTTGTTTTTGTTTTAATAAAACCATATTTTAAATAAGGTAGAAAAAAATATTTTTTGACAAAATACTGAATGTGTTTAAACGTAAAAAGGGTTTTTGTAAATTTATCCACTTATTTACATATCCCTTCGAAACAAATGCTTATAAAAAATATTTGAACAATCAAATTTTACGATTTCTTATTCTTCAGACAGCTTATCTTATTGACTCTCAGGAATTGTAACCCGTGTTTTTATAAACATAAACATAAAAATGTTATCGACATAAGTGTGCGCTTTAAAGTGCGCTAGTTAAAAACCACGCCGGATACGTCGCAATCTGACACGGACAGGGCGCTGGCAAGGAAAAAGGTAAGACAAATCAAAATAATGGTTTCCAGAGTGCTAATTATAATAGAGAATAAAATTAGATGTGATCCTTATATTACTTATCTACAACATTACATTGACAAATCTATATTATTTTCTTTTTAGTGGTTTTGTAAAAATACCACCATTACAATTTAATTAAAAATGTATTTTATTCAGATTTTTAATGATGGTAATATTGAACCTTTTGTTGTCGTTGAACGACAACGCTTGGTTTTCATTTATGTTAAACGGTTCGTGTACTCATTTTATTCAAATCGTATTGAATGTTCAAATGTAATTACTTTTTGACTATTTCAAATTTTACAGCGATGTTTGAGTGAACTTTATTTTAAAACAAAAAATAAACTATTGTAGTGTACAACTCGCTTAGGTATCAGTAAAGTGAATATTTTATTATATATTGATAAAGAGTTCATCAAAATCTAATATCCGACATATATATTTATTTCCACATGCTTTTATATGATATATTAACATTTTTGATATCATAAGTTAATGTGTTTGTGTGACTTATTAGTCACATAGGTAGTCACACATATAGGTAATCTTCAATAAACTAGATCGCTTTTTAAAATTAATAGCCAACATTCTGTATTAAATTTAGTTTTTCCAGTTCAATCCTTTAACACTACATCGTATATATCAATGTTGTTTCATGACTGAATCATATAAATATTCCATTGTTCTTTTTGAAATTATTATCCCATACAGCCTCCGCAGATTATATATCTACACAGAAAAACTAAAAATTTATTTTGAAACATTTCTAGAATTACTTACTGGATTATAAAAATGGAGTAACCATCCATTCCATCGGATGATGTTACTTTGATAGTTCATTGCACAGAAAAATTATTAAGACTCCATTAATCTTAACTATTACAAAATAATATTTACTTTACTATCATAACAGGAAATTTAAAAAATATTGCCACCTAAAGTTTTAAATAATATTGATCATATTTTAGAACAGGAAAGTCTGTATGATCACCGACAGCAACTAATACTTCTTATCATTCAACACTATGTCGATATAAAGCAGCCGATATGAAGCTCGAAGATGATAAATTAAATGACGCCAAATAAAGAATAAGAATGTATTACAATAAGCTAGTCATATTTCAAGGGACATAATAATTGGTGTACCTTACTCGAGGGAGACTCATCAAGTGTTATGTATAAATCTGAGTTTACGTGATTATTATTATAGATTTTTTTTACCTTAACTAGAATAATATAAACAATACATAAAAAAATATACTTATCAAAAATACAGCATTATTTATTCATAACTTTCGTGTTAAGCTACAATAACTAATATTGACTACAAAAACTAACTTGTTGATTCAATATAGCCTTCAAAAAATGTTTAACAACCAGACTCATTCTAAATAAAATCTAAAAAAAAATTCAAACATTTAGAAAATGTTCTTAAAAAATGTCACAGTATTTAAATTAAAAACGCGTTATAAATATTTCTTTACGCATAAGTGATAATACAAAGATAAGCCACTGCTTCTCTTTGTCTAATCACAAAAGGATGACACACTTCTCATCCTGCATCTTTTTTAATGTTTGAAACTGACGCTCATAGGAATGTCTATGGCTCACCTATTCTATGTTTAATCATTCTGAGACCTAGACACTGTAAGCGACACACCGACTGTAAATTCTATTCGCATATCGATTTATTTAATTCATCTATATTAGCTTATTCTAATGGGAAACTTATTGTCAACTATGGGTTATTAATAACCCATTTAGTTTTAAGTTAGTGTAGTTTTAAGTTTTTGTTGTGAGTTTTAACTCAATCAGAATTACTTGGTCGAATTCTAGAGAGATAAATGAAAGCAATTTAAAGCACAAAGAAAAATACAAGTTTGGCCAAATTAATAAATTCCACTTCGCTACTGCAACTTGGTAATGGTGTTACAAGAATTAAGGCTAAAAAACTATATTTTTAAACTGTAAACTTTGGGTAAAGCAACACAATTTTAAATTGTAAGTGAAATATTTCTTAGAAGTATATCTCCTTAATGCATAGCACTTCAGTAGCTTAGATCACAGTTGTTATTTATTTTCCAGAGGGATTTGAGATTACAAAATCCCACCTTTATTCCCCTTCGGGAGATTTTAATCCATTTTGCGCCGCAAAATGTGTAAACGCGGATGTGATTCTCTTTGATGTTTTTTTTATCATAATATAGAAGGGAATGTTAAATATTTTTATGAATAGATACATACTGATTGATATACAAGAGTGTAACTCGTCTAAAATGTTTAATAAAATTTTAAACATTTTACATTTGGTTAAAATAATGTATCTTACATTTTTTATTGTTTAAAAGTAATGTATTTTAAAATGAATTGTCTCTAGTGATGTATAATATTTATGATATGTATTTTAGGTACTCTAATCAACCTAAATTTGGAAAACTTTTATACCGACAATTTATTTTAACAAAAGTTTGTAACCTTATAAATATTTTTCAAGAGAAATCTATTTAATTTAAATAATCTTGTATAAGGTATCATTTGAATAGTAACTATTAAGTTATTTTCGACCAGTTGCTTGCGAAGCTAGGTTAAGAAAATTCATCGAAAAAGAAATAGATAGACTTTGAATGATGACATGAAAATTATAGGAGTAAAGACAGGTAACGGTATATAGAAAAGAATGGAAGAGGAGAGTAATGTGTACTGAACTCATTGAGAGTTGAAAAATAGCAGAGGAACGATAAAGGATGATTTTAAGGGTTGCTAAATATTTACTTTAATTTTAATTCTTAAAAAATAATATCTAATATTAAATATCCAGGCACCCCTGGAATGGATAAATGAAGATATATTCACAGTTTGTCAGTACAAAATAAAAGCAATAAAACTCTTGTTCTTTAGTGCACGTAATGTGGCTTAAATATATCTTGATATATATCACTAGTTCTTCCCTTGACCCATTTGTGCCTAAACAATCCGTGGGAAAACGAAATAAGTTGTATTTCAAGATAAATATGGGATCAGTCATATAAAAAAATAAAAAAAAAACATTTTTTTTTATCATGGAAATGGGGAAATAGACACAAGAGGTATTAAAAGATAATTTTCGAAAGATGACTTTTTGACGCTGAGTTTTTTTAAACATTTTTTACACTGCTAACGAGTCTTTCTGTGCCCCAAAACTGTGTATTGTAGGGCTTGGTAAGTTTTTGGAAAGCGACTAAAGTCCCCGAATTGAAACCTTTAGTAATACAAAAGAACTGGATGTCTGTGTCCTTAATATTCACTCCTCAAGAATTGGCTAGCGATCTTGCATCGGAATAAAAACTGATCCATTTTCTCATCATTACACATTATATGTATGCACCATATATTACTTATTTCCAGTTCAAGTTACTCAAAATATACGATGACAATACCTTTCACCACTTTTTGACTCGTATAAGCTAGCTGTAAGAGATTGAAAAAATAAACTAGGGCAGACTTGTAGGTGTCTCCGCTCGAAGACGGTGATCGTAAATAGGTTAAGGCAAAATGTGGGTTCTGAAATGCAATAATACTAGGCTTTACATTCAATGATTAGTCAGGAAATAGGAAACCAAGACGATGCCTCGAACATTCACTTCTATCCGCGATACAGATATATTTAAGCCATATCTACGAGAAATCTACTGTAATGGTGTATAAGTCCTATTATTCGAGAGTTAGAATCCTATTCGGGGTTCGAAACTAGTCGGTCAAAATTCCGGTTATATTACGTGAACGAGCAGTGTTGATAAATATTTCATAACTATCATGGTTCACGAAAGCTTAATTACAAAAAGAATGAGGTTTATTTTTTTTTGTCATGGATTATAGTGTTAGTTAATCAAGACTTCTCCTAGTCACCATGTACGCCATGTTTTGCACGGTCGAATAAATTTTACTCCACTTAGGTCTTAGGTAATCCCTTGCGGCTGTGATTAAGTTCAGCTTCCACTACATTTACCGAAGTTTCTAATTATATCAAGTTACAACACCATCCTAAGTATTAAATCCTTACCGGCTAATTTTATGTAATGTTAATAAAAGTCAGATAAAATATTGAACATCATTTCTCATTAAATCTTGCGAAACTTTTATGTTGTAATTTTACATAAAATAAGAACCTGCTTGGTGTTAAATATTCTTTTTCTATATGATTTTGGCAAAAGTTCTTCACTAACTATTTAATATAATTTAAGTTATAACTTCTAACAGAGTTCAATTAGACCGAGAACGGAAATAGCATTATCTCAGTCAGTGGTTCATTGAAATAATCCTTTTCCGTTCTTTGGTGATAAACAGACAGACATTTGACTTTTAACTATACAAATAAGTTGACGTTTCTCTAAGGGTTTTTGTCATTTCCGAATGTCTTGTAACAAGCAAACTCTCGGATAAACACAAGTAAAAAAGAAGAATAAATGGTATTTATTATATGCAAAATCTCTGGATAAATATTTCAATAAAAAAAAAATATTTCTTAAATTAAAATGTTTGAGTAAGGTAAGTATTTCCAAATGAATCATATATTTAATTCACATTCGGTATAATATTGTACATTTCACAGACAATTGGTAAGTACACGTGCTTTTGTTAAAAATGTCGAAGATAATGGAACAGTTAAAATCAAATAATAAAAATATTACTAAAAAGTTTGAACACACAAACATTTTATGGTATTTCTGTATATATTCACACTATATAGTTCATGTCTTTTCTATTACGATATAAACGTACGAATAACCAGTTTAAATAGACAGGAAGTTCGGCCGATACACGATTGAATAAATAGCGATTATTGGTTGTTAGGGAAGGACGCCTCAGATAATAGTCATGTGCCAAACTTTGTACATAATATGTTTAAAAAAATGTGTTTAAGCATTAGTACCATTTATTTTTACAATAGTATACATTCATCTTCCTTGTTTATCATTTTATAAAGTTTGTTTAAAATTTATCTTTAAGAATCTAATTTATATGTAATAATAAAATAGTCATGAAAGAATGCAAAGTTCTGCAACCTTAACTCTGAAGGTTACTATGGAATATTAAAGAGTATTTAATTGAGGAAATTAGTTTATGTGGTACATAATAATTGAACTGATAAGTCTAAACATCCAGTCGTGATATACACGTTTACCTAAACTAAAATAGAAACTATAATGTTAGGAAGACGTTCATTATGTAGCAGCTCTGGTTACTACATATCATTTAGCTATGAAACGTATGTATAGTCTAGTTAGTTAATAGTTTGAATTTAGTTATAAAATGTATTGATTAGTGTTCTCGTTATACATCTGCTCTGGCTGCTTGCTAAATATAATTTAACTATGAAACATATGTATAGTAAAGCATTAGTTTGAGTTTAGTTATAAAATTAATTGATTAGTATTGTCAAGTTATGTACTAAACTAATCAAGTGAGATGATAGTAATTAACTCTTTAATAAATAAAATGCACGATAATTAACAATCTAAATGAATAGATCAAAGATTACAGGTACAGAAGACACGACTATAACATACTTTAATGTTATACCAGAACGGTTTATCTCATCATCTCGAAAAAACTTTGTAACATATTACAATATGTAAACATTGTAACATATACAATAATACACCTTCAAAATATCTGCGACATGACGTAGCGTTATGATTTAATCCTTTGAATTATTCATAATGGAGATGGCAATTAATATTATATAAGCGTTATTATTGATGTATGGAATTCAATATTCAGAGCTTTGTTGAAGAGATCTGATCAGTACGTGTCTGAGAATCGAAGTCATAATTAAGTTCGTGATTATTTTGATGTTGATAAGTTTTCTATTGTATTATTACATTATTTCTTCAAAACAATAAGTTTGTTTGTTCATAAGATAAACTTGTTCTAATAAGATTGTTATAGTTTATATAAATAATTTACCAAGAATATTAATAAAATACGCTGAATAGATATTCAATGACGAGAAACCTCTTCAATGACATTTTCAATTACTTTCTTGCAATATTTTTATCCAATGTAGAACACTGCTGAATTCAATCAAATTGAGTCAAGAGTTTTTAACAAACAAGTTATGTGATCAACGGAGTGAGTTGGACTATCGGTAATTAAATCATCTCTACATAAACTTCAAACAGAGTTATACCAGTGCTCTCGGGATTCCATAATGATACATAGTAAGTCTATCTCAGTACAGCAAACACACTGTTAATGTGGTAGCGAAGGCTAGACTCCTATTACTGCTCCTAAAATTTCGATTAATTTTCAAATAAGTAAACGCAGTCATTTACCTGAATAATGTTATCGAATGGTCAACACAGTATAATATTAAGCTATACATCATTATATAAATATAAAAAAAATAGAAAGCATGTTATAATTTAATTAAACACAATCGCGCGGAGATAAAAAAATATAGGAGAGATATTTAAAATTGCTTGATCTCAATTACAATTGCACCCATGAGGTGATTCTAAGCGGGACAGATGTTAGGTCTCAATTCGAATTATTGAGTCAGATATAAGTTTAGTTCCCAACTTTGGCAGCGTCAGATTCTGCGAAGGGAATATTCTGTGAACTTAATGTCTATTTTTATATCGTAAAACATTACCTACAGAACAGTATAAGGAGAATTTTTAGAAAAAAAAATATAATGATCGGAAAGGGTTTCTGGAATCAATTTTAGTTAGGCTGATAGATGCACTAAACTAATTGCCAAGTTCAAGCCTCCGACAGACAGTTTGGTAAAGTTCATGCTTTTTTATATATCTACAGGTTTTCTTCATCCTAGTATCAGTTTTTTAAGTGAATGTTAGGAATTGAAGGCAAAATATTTCGGTTTGTTGCTGAAGCAATTTCAATTTCAACATTATTGTTACAAAGATAAAGTCTCAAATCTTACACTTGAGAAAGTTGTTAAATTTATTATACTGAATTTGAAACAGTTGGGTTTGTCGTGAATTTTAAACAGTTTTGTACAAACAAATCCGAAGCTTACAAAACGAGTGTATATAGAACTTTTTGTGTAAAAGATTGATTAGTTTTTAGCCCATTAAATATATTAAAATTTGATTTAACAAGAGACAAGGTTATTTTGTTTATCGACACACGCATCACTAATAGAATATTGAATATCTATAATATGAAAATAAATTGCTGAATGTGTTGCTAAGAGCAAAAATCGAGCAAATATTTATAATATCTATTAAACCACATTGTTTAGGTCAAGAACCTCAATTATTTGGTATCTGGTTCATGCTACCATGATATATGATATATATTTCTATTGATTATTATACATAAGTACAATATATATTTCGTTTCCATTAATGCATGACTCACGCAAGAATCTTAATTTCGGCATAGGTGTTTGTTGGGGCGCGTAATCCCTTACATCCCTTATTAAACATACATGCACACACGCAGTGCTCTTGCACTAAGAGAGGTTTTTTGAAAATTAACCTCTAAGAAGAAAAAGGGTATTATAAACTGAAAAAATCTAAATTAAAAATCTTTATTGAAAATAAGTTTTATACAAAACATTTTTTCGTTGCCAAAGGTACCATCAGCTTGAAAAAATAATTCCCACCGACCTGAGAAGAGCTGGCGACAGAAACTCAGCGGGATTGTTATGGTTTTTTCTTATAGTAGTACTTAAACTCTAAATGACGTAAATACATTACAGTAGTAAGTAAATAATCTTGAAGTAGCCTGGCAGCGATCGCTTCATCCCCTGGTGCATTATCCTCTAAGTCTTTAGATACATTGTATCCAAAAAAATGCAAAAGCTCACAAACTTTCCCTAGTTTTTCTCTAAAATTTGTTAAATGGTAATACTTCAACGTTTGCTGGGACTTTGTGGTAATATATAAACTATTTATTTCTTCAATGGATTCACTGAAAACTTTGTAAGTAGGCTCCTCCATTGAAGTAAGTCAGCCCTCCTAGAAAATTATTGGATATTTAAGCCCCTTAAAAGGTAAAAACGTGGATCTAACTTTGTATATACCACTTTAAGATCGTATGTATGTCAATTACCCCTCATTTTTTTTTAAACAAATAATAACAGAAATGTGTACACACACATGCACAAGTAACATGACGCCTTTAAATTCCTTAAGAAGTTTTCCGGAGGTACCTACACATATTAAATAAGTTCTGTCGAGTTCATTAAAAACGCAATATAACCGAATTATACGTGGACTAAGCAATGGGAAAATTAGTAATATTATAAATATTATTCTGTTTTAAGATAGTATTTTGTTTAGCCGCAGACTAAAGTAAGTAATTAAATATTAAGGCCGTATAATTACCCAATCTTCTTGTAGAGATCTTATTGTGAGGTTTCTGGCTTTGACCTTTTTTATTTCTCGAGATACGAGACTAGTATTGTTCCATTTTCTTGAATAAAACAAGGTGTTGTTTATTTTTTTTCATAAATAATAATAGTAATAATCAGGATAGTAGAAACAAGGACAGTTATTAATAATCCCATACCACCCATAGTCATGAGGGTGATTTTTTTACACAATGTTTTACTTCTCTAGTAATAAGTATTTATGTATCCTGATATCAGTTTTAAGATAATTTATAAAAGCATCTTTGTTACTATTCTATACAATATTGGGCGTTTTGATTACTTGGCTCCGATAACTGATGAAGTTTAATTTGTTCCAGGTGATACATCGCTGCGGGTGTCCCGGGTCGCAATTATTTCCTCTCAGAGAAAGGAGGGAAGGGACATATTTTTTTTTTATTGTGTTTTAATTTTTATAATATTCTTTTGATACCTTAATTTATATGAATCGAAAGTTTACGTAGTCGTATATCTAAATAAATAACTATCTTGGGTCTCTAATAGATATTTTAAAGTATAATAATATTATTTGAATAACATTCAAATCTTTTATTTTTGCTAACTTGCTACTTTTATTAACTACTTAATTTAATGTAAAAAGGTATTGACCATATTGTGAAAATTATTATCTACATTAATCCTATGAGAGATTTTTGTAAATTATTTATTTAGTTGTGAGTTATCACAACTTGTAGTATTGACAATTATGTCCGAGTCATAACTGATATGTAAGTAAAGCCTGATGCCCAAGAATACAAATATAACTTACAACTCCACTACAAGGTTTAAGATGATCTTACATTTTCAAAGTTTAAACTTAAATAATAAAACTGCATAAAGGAATTTGGACGTTTATACGATTATATTCATAAATAAATATATTCATCTTACAAAGAACGAGCATTTGCTCCTTGGAAGGGGTTGGATATTTTATTCCATCAACATTCAATCTTCGAAGTACTAGAAATGTCAATAGCGTGTTTTATATATTGTTATTTTTATTATTGCTCCTGTATATTTTCATTTTATTAAATAACTAGGAAATTTCTATTATTCTATATTATCGAATATTTCCCACAGGAAATGTTTAATATAAATGAATAAAACATAGACGAGTGTAACGAGAAAAAGATAAATATATATTTACTTTAAAAATCTTGAAAATAAAAAAAATGTTTAATTTGATTTAATTTTATTTATTACACTTTTGAATATCCTTGTAAGCAAAGCAAATAATAATTATATATTTTTGCAAATAGCTTTAAAATATTAAGGATTAAATTAAAATTAAGCTTTGTTCCATTAAAGTGCTCGTATAAGTCAGGTTAATGGACGTATAATGAGAGTTGTGTACATCGCCCTAATGACCTACCAGCCGCGTCACGGGATTACAGGGCTGAAAGCCGAGAGTTAAGTTACGTACAAAATATTTTGGCTTTAAGGTAGGTATATATATTACAAACATTTTTAATAGTATATCATTTTAATGAATAAAGATATCATCTTTTAATCTATTCAATCAATAGTATTCGTAGGAAAGCTAGAACATTCAAAGGGCATTCCTCACGGTATGTTGTTTATACCTACATTAGATATTTACGAGTTCATGAAGTGTTTTGCTTCTATATTGCTCACCTTGTCTTAGAAGACCTAATTTTCTTATAATCTTGGAGCTCAAATCTTATAATTTTTAAAATTTTATATTATACCGAAATATTATTTCTAAAATTAATTATTAATTTGGAAAATACCTTGATGTTCTGTAGACAAATCTTGGCATATTTCTTCCTTTTATTTTAGACTAAATTTTTTCCTTACTTTCTTATTCTATAGCTTTTATTATTCAATAATTGTTCATTTCATTTCATTTTCTATATTTTATAGAAACTATTTTGTTTAATCCTTTTTTACATTTTTTTTATAATGTACAATATCTATACTTAATAAATCAAAGAGGTTTTCGACTTTTTGGCTTTGGTCTCGAAATCTGTTTTTACCTTTTTTCTAACATATTCTACAGTCACATTGGAACCTCAAAAATTTCAATAGTTTAAACTTAATAAAAAAAATATATAAAACAAATATTATCTTATTCTTCATATCACTTTTAAACTTCACACGTGTTTTGCACACAAGGGTTAGCATTTAAGTTAAGTTAAATAAAAGTATTTAATAACAAATACTCGTCTTGTTAAATCTATTAAGTAATAAATGATGTAACATTTACAAATACTTTTGAAGAAATGCTATGACGAGATGATGAAAAAATTCAATTTCGCAGAAGTCATTCAAAAGCGATGAAACCAGTAATAATTCGTTTTATATTTGATTTTGTTGGTAACTGACTTGCAAAGTGGTTTTATTAAATTAAATGGTCCTGCTTGCGAAAAATAAAACAATTCCTTTTTGTTCTTAAATTTTATAGCTTAGAAACTTTTGTCTTTTATACACTTTTTTAACTATATTTTAATTTAAGGAACAACGCCATATGCAATATGTTGATTGTAGTACATTATAGTTTTTAGAGAATAGGATCAGTGATGGGAATGGAAGTAAATAAACAGTTTCTTTGAAGAGATATCTATATTTATAAAAGATATTCCCAAACCTATGAAATGACATCACTCGAAAACGGCTCTAAAAATGTATTCTATCGAGCAATACAGGGCAGTACACAGTTCGGTCTTGGTTACAACTAAAAAAACATAATATAACATTAGAGTCTTAGAAATGTTTGACTGCTGCCCTTGACTTTGACTTAATACAGTATATTAAATTCAGCCAATAAAATTCCACTCATAGCGTAACCAACTTTTAGTATAAAAAATAAGGCTCAATCTTATGAATACATGTTTTTTATGTTCTTAGTTTCTTTTGGACCTTAATCCCAGAATCCAACAAAAAGCTTGTAAATACACCCTTGAAATGTGCTTTTAAATATGTTATAAAATAAGATATTCATTTCAATTCAATTTCAAGATTTAAACATGATTTTATTAGTTCTTGTATATAAAATTGTGTTATTATGAGCTACTTTGATCTTAAGTATGTGGCATTATTTTGGTATTTATAATTCAAGTCCATATCAAATTAATCAATGTAAAATACTGTGCATTTCGTTTTGAATTTTGTGATCTACTTGTTTCTAAGCCCTTTGTTTGAATGACATTATTTATCAATACGAGTCCCATTGTGGCACTATCAGCAACTATAGCACGGTTTATTTTTTAATGTAACGTTATCATTCTGGAATGAAATTCTGAAATTCGTTTTTCTATATAAAACAATGATTTCAAATGCAATAAAATATATGTACTAAAATTGTTTGACCTTTTTTTCCTTTTAAAATGTTGTTTGAAATCAAATCATATAATATCTATACTGTGGGTAGGAACATGAAAAATTTTTTATGACTACATTTTTCAACCAATATATTACAATATATTTACATTTTATAAAACTTTGTAGAATCACCCTCACAGTAATTAATAATAATTTATGTTTTTATTTTATTGAGAAACGAATTGCTCAAATGAGAAAGTCTATTAGAGTTTGTTAAGTTATTGTTGAAGGTTAGTAGTTAGTGTCAATTATAATTACATTTGTAAAAGATTTCATGTAAACGTTTCGTAGTACACATTGTCAAGATTCATTGTAAGATTATCTAATGTAATAAATAAGCTATATATAATACAAAATAAAAATATATCGTTTTAGATGATCTTTATTTGATAGCTACAGATTACAGATCTAGATAAATGAATACTAGTACGTACTACTAATGTTTCGAGAGATCTTAGTGAAAGATGAGTGTTATAGGTTTAACCACTTAACGAGTATAAGTTATCTTAAGAACACGTAGAGAAAAATAAACTTTAGCCAACTATAAATCTAAAGCATATACAGGCACATTTATATTGCATTGTTTATATTAGCGTTTTTTTATATTTCTTGGCAATAGCACGGAATTAAAAATAATTCTTATATCATTGCATTACCAGTGAAAAGTAATCTAGGTAGTAATCCATTGCGTTAAAGATAAACAAGATGATATATTATGATTCCATAAATTGCTATTGGATAAGCCACGGATAGCAAGTTAATTAAAAACTTAATAAAATCTTTCTATTAAAAATAATAGATTCTCTAAAAGCCAACCTTATGATATTTTACCGCAAAAGGAAATACTATATTAATAATTCTGACATTATAATTAAGTTAGTTTCGAGGTTGCCCGCTTGCAGTATGTTGTTATAAATTGGTGCACGCCAGGTTTCTACAACTTTTTTGAAACATAGTTCTAAAATAGGTTAAAATTTATTAAAATATTTCGCACTTAAAATTGGTAATTACTATTACCATTGTTTTTGTATGTTCAAACAAATACTACCTTGCTGAGGGACACATACACGAATGTTTGGTATAAAATCTATTCACCCAATGTATATTCTAACACACAATGATCTATAGCTGTTCAAACATTAGACATTTTTTTAAAAGGAAACTATTTTTTTTTAATGACATTAAGGTTTATCAGAATTTGGATACATAATCTATTTTGGCTTTAATAAACCTGAAAGTTAATTTAAATCTAACCTTATTTTCCTATTATTAGATAACGAGAGAAACTTATTATTATTGACGACGACGACGACGACCTCATCTCCAACCTGAGGTCTAATTGGGGTAAATCAAATAAATCCCTCATTGAGCAAATTCAATTCTCACTCTTAATGGTCTCGTTATTCTTTTATTACAAGTAAACAAATAGTACAATAGTCTTTATCAGATATTATATCATTTATTCAGATATTATATTATTTTGTACATTTTAAATAAATATAACAAAAATGGGAAGTTTTCAAATTTTCGGGTACAAATTCTACCGATCTATCCCTTTACATTTATTTAAAATTATGTTTTATTGGTAAATGTATGTAAAGATCTCTAAATATCAAATACAAAATACCACTAGCTAGAATGCTACTAATCAAGTTGATTTGATAAAGTTTTAGTTGTTTTTAAAGTGGTTTGTAATATTACATTTGAATGAAATTTTACATTCATGCCAAAAATGTTTCCGACCGAACCTTATTAGACTTAAACATTGACAGCTTATGAATAATTTAAAATTTATTTTACATAGAAAAAGTAATTAAATTATTATCATTCAACAATACCTATATCTTTTGTATTAATATCTTTTTCACTTTAAATAATAACTTGTCTGAGAAGATCATCAATAATACCACATAGTAACAAAGAAACTGCCTCAACAAAGTCTCATAAAAACTCAAAGATTCATTTGGCCAAAACAATAATATCAATCAATTATTTAAAAACAAACAGTCGTTTGAATTGTTTCGAATTTGTTCGAATTAGCATGAAAATAAATACAACAAAATACAAACTTTGGCTGAAGTAGTTTTTATTGAGCACGAATAAAGCTGAAAACTATTACATATAAAATGAATTAGCAAATAAAATATAGTTTTCCCTGATATAATAAATGATGTAACAAGAATTCGGTTCCGCCGAGATAAATGCCCCGGAGCCATTGTTTTTAAAACATATTATATACACATAATGTTATTAAATATTTTGAGAAAAAGCTTTTATTATCATTTATTATAAACATTTACATGGTATAATGTATTTGTAGTAAAATGCTTAATCTTAATTAATTAGATTATAACATTCATAATTAAAGCAACCTACTTAAAAATATTTAGGTAAGGGACACCTTTTAGTAAATTATGTCAAAAGCTTTAGAATTATGTCAAATGTGGTTTCCTTGGTTCAAAATTTCCTACTTAGTATTCAATTACGGGAAGTTATTAAAGCCGCTATTTAAATACGAACTTCGTTATTTTATGTGTATAAAATAACGAATATACATATTGTATATAAATATATATTATATAATGAATGCCATGAATTAGGTTTATGTGACAGCGATAAATGATCTCTTGAAAAACAACAATAACAATTAAATGTAAGAGGCATAAAGTAGCCGGAACAAAAGTGAATATATGTACTCGTATATAAGACATATGTGTACCTACATAGTTACAAATAACTCAGAGACAAGGTCTCAATTCTGTACGTTTACAGACATAGTATTGTAAATTTATTATCACAGTGTTCCATCTGTTAAAAAGAATCTCAGTTACTAAATTTTTTAAATTCCTTTTTGACTACATTTCGGTTTTGGGAATAACAGTAATCACAAGATATAAAGTTTGGAAAGTTAGTCTTATATAACATAACAGAACGTCTAATACGATTTAAATATATTGCACATACTCGATACTTTATTTAATGTATAGCTGATGCGCACGACTCCGTCCACGTTTTTATCGACGAAAAATATTTTTATCCTTCTAATTTTTTTTAACTTCCCGCTTAATTTTTTTAAATAAAATGTATCCTATGTTGCTAATACTAACTATTGCTAATACCTCTGAAAGTTTGTGTTCAAAGTTTCATAATGATCGGTTCAGTAGTTTTCGCGTGAAAGCGTAACAAACAAATTTACAATCGCATTTATAATATTCGTAGGATATTTTATTATTTTAGAAACTGAGACTTTATATTAGTGAATAGTTTTGTTTGTTCTTAAGGGTGGTAATTAATTACAAGAAATGTAATTAGAACACCTAATACCGTATAATAGGACATGGACCATTTATCAACTAAAAGACGATATTGTAAAAAATTTGAAGCTCTATTACATTCTTACTATATCAGCGTTTACTGTTTTGTTATTATAATGTCAGCAAAAATTTTAATAATACTATAAACAACTGACATATTGATATATTTCTGTTAGTGATCTATTTTTAAATAGCAAAGGAAATGTAGTCCATAAAATTGAAAATAATGCAAAATTACTAAAATAGTTAAATTTAAATCATAAATTAACTTAAAATATTGTTTAAAAATCATTTCAAATCTGTAAGTCAGTAGTTCACTATAGCATGTGAATGTTTGATTTATTACTTAATAAAAACATACATACAATATTTATTAACATTAGAAGTCGTAAAGCAAAAGTAAACTTCTAATAATATAGTCATTTGTCTTCATTATTGCACAAAATAACTCACACATATGGACCAATATATAGGTACATATACACTTTTCGGAAACAGACATTGTGAAAAGTATTGTACAAATGGGACGAAATCAATTGAATAGCGAGAGTACACTGTGTACAGACTTTCTCAATCACTGTTACAATAAAGTTCATCCATGTTCATGTTGTATCTGTATAGTTGCTTTACTAATTGTTATAGTTGACTATAGGCGCATGAACACGGGTTCGCTTGCATTTAATACAAATAAAGATTTGTTACTTGTTAACTTTTAGTAAGTAGTTTTAGACGTAGTTTTAAAGTCAATTGTCTAGTGGAACGGTAAAAACAATATTTAAGAAATTTAAAACTACAACAAAGTTTTTAGGATATGTGTTTAAAGAAAATAAAAAGCAGTAATAAGAACTGGCATAGATCCTTAAAATATGAAACGATTTGGCTTAACTCAATTAAAGCAGAGGTAGAAATAAATAATTACAGATTATTTTTATAATATTATTCGTCATTTAAAGTATTCGTTAATACAAACAATACTGAAGTACATTTCAGATCGGTTCATTCACTTTACAAATCCATGAGAGCCTTGTGAACTCATTTAAAGCCTGTTTGACCTTTTGTCTCAGTAAAGCCTTTGTCACTTTTATTAAATTTATTAAACGGTTTTTTATGTTCACTTATTAGCTCTGAATAAAAGAGATGAAATTGCATTGAACAAAAATAATAATTGTACAGTAATATAAGTTATGATAATTATTGAATTTAGAACAAAAACTAAAATCTTGCCTAAACTTAAGTGACTCATTAAACATAAGAGGGACATTTAGTTAAATGTACTAAGATATTTATATACGGTTGAGAGGTTTTAAGCAATATGTAAAACCAGAATGGAAATGTCACCATTCATTTGTCCTATAATTATTTTTAAAGTAGATTTATTCTCGTACTATATGATAATTTAACGGCATTAAGCCAGCAGTAAATAAAAAAAAACTATTTTATTAATAATAGCCTACTATAAGTGATGTGGTGATACGATAGTTACTACAAGCGATCATAAGTAAATAACTTACTCTACGAGTTTACACAAACCATTAAATTCGACCACAGTAATTACGTTTCGAAGGACCCGTACCTACTATTTGTATGAGCACTGTGCTGATACAATATTAAATAGTCGTATCTGGAATATGGGTAAAATGAGGTGCGTTAGTGCCCATAAAGGAAACTGTACATCGTAACCATGTTATCGCATCAGTTATAGCAGTAATTGTCGTCATCATCGTAAGATAAAATAGGTTTTTACTATAACTGCTGCGTCAACATCATGTTGCATTGAAATTTAATGATCAATCATATAGATATGTTCTATGACATTATGCCATGTATTAGAACTCTCTTACCGCCAAGAATCGCCAACGACAGTCCTTCTATTCTTTAAAGCACTTTATGACACTGTTCACAAATACACTAAACTGTTTACCATTTAAACTCTTAACTATCACTGTTACACAACTTAGTGTCTCGATCTCACACTCAGAGGTTTATTATAACTGTTACACTTTTATCACAATAGTACCACCCCACAACTTGTACTCCCAATTTCACAATGCCTTCTCTTAACCAAGCTGCGATTTATATATTTCTTATTCTTAGTCAAATCAGTATCCAATATTACATTTATTTTATCAATTAAACTTCTATAGAGATTCAATTGTTTTAGTCAAATCAACAACTTATATCTTTATTTTTAGTCAAAACCAAACTACTACATGTATAAAAGCTAACACATGATGTGTTTCTATTGAATTAAATTTAGTTCATGATTATAATATAATAGGTACATATGACATTGGCGTTTTTCGTACTGGCCACTTTAATCACAAATTACTCTTCTTTGATAAAGAATTCCAAATACAAATTTGTACAGCTACATTTACACATGTATTTTTGTTTCCTAGACCGTCATTCATTTGTTTTATTTTCTGTTTGCGTTACTCAGTATACAAAATGGAAAACTTAAAATATCGCATTATTTACGAGTACGAGTTCCACCCTGGCACCAGTGCTGCGGAAAGGACTCGAAGGGTTTATGATGTATATGGCGACCGTGTTGCAAAAGAAAACACAATTCGTTTTTGGTTCCAACGTTTTCGTTCTGGAAATTTCGACCTGCAGAACAAACCGCGTGGACGGTCGGAGACCCAATTGATAATGAGGATTCGGAGGCTATCCACCGTGTGTGAGTGAAAGCGGATCCATCGCAAACCACGTCCGAAACCTGTAACTAGGTTTCGGTATTAGTGATAAAACTGTTTTAATTCAAAGAAATTGCAAATTGGAAAGATTAAAAAGCTTAAAAGGTGGCAACCTCATGAGTTGTGTCCTGGTCAGCCTGCCAAATCCTGCCCCAAAGGGAATTTATACAAAAAAATTCGCTTAAAAGTATTTTTTTTTTGGGTAGACTAGTGCCGGTATTTTTCATTACAGTTTTCTCAAATTTAGCCAGACTATTTCGGCAGATGTCTATTGTAAGCAATTGCAAACCATGATGCAAAAGCTATCTGCTAAACAACATAGGCTGGTCATACGCTCCACACTACTGCTGCTTCACAACAACGCTAGATCACACACTGCACAACAGACGGCGACCAAATTAGAAGAGCTTCAATTAGAATGTTTAAGACATCCACCATAATTCCCGGACTTTGCTGCAACAGATTACCATTTTTTTTCGAAATTTGGATAATTTCTTGCAAGGAAAAAAAAACATCTCCTACGGGGCAGTCCAAATCGCCTTCAAAGATTTTATTCACTCCCGTTCGACTGATTTTCTTATCATACGGATCAATAAACTAACTATAAGATGGCAAAAATACATAGGAAACAATGCTCCAAACTTTGATTAATTAAATATATTATATAAAAAATATTTGACTTTTTGTTCCTCCTATGCAGAACGCCAATTTCTTATGTAAGAACCTAACATTTGTATTACGAAAAATTTCTATGTACTGAATTAGTTACGAACTGAGTGACTGCTTATTTGACAATAGGAATGCCCTTGAGGTAGTAAAAAAATTGTCATCATTGCATATTAATAGCAATAGCAATGTTCAATAGCATTGAACGGTTTTTTAATGGAATTCCTGCCGCCCCTCCCCTTTACCACTGCAACCTGATGGAAAATTAATACGATGCGAATTCCTTTAATTAAATGCAATGCGAATAAAGTTTTTAAATTGTTTATTTACTTCTTTTCTGACAAACGGAGTCATTTCAACTATTTTCTCTATTTCTACAAGTAATTAGAAAACCCCTCGGAGTACCGCGTAATATAAATCGTTCTCATCTCTGGTTCAACCAAAGACCAATTTGTAGCGTTAGAAGTAATTGATAGACCAGCCGAAAATCTTATCAATGATGAACTAGTAATCAAGTGGCTACTAATCCTTGAGAATTGAGGGTGTGATATTACTATAAATACAATTGCACGAACTTATAAATTAAAAAACCATATCAATTTTACACTGTATACTGTTCTTGGTTTAATCAAACACTTCTAAAGACAATATATTAAAAATTAATTAACTAAATAAGTAGTGCTTAGATTCATATAAGAAAAAAAAAATATTAAAAAGAACTAGAAGTTGGCCATGATTAGTATTAAAACTTATTTGTTTGTTTTTTTTATACTTACATATATTTTAAATATGCATAACATATTTCCATTTCAGCTTCAGCTTTAAGTTTTTGCAACAAAAATTAATTCACTTAACAAACGAAAAGAAAATACTTATCACCACTCTAAGCTTGAACACAACGCGTGTTGTCTATTTATGTTTCATCTAAAATTTTGTGTTTATAAAATAAAACGGTTGTTACCATATTTAAATATTATAGTTGTAGTAGCAAAATTAATGCTGCAAGCAAATGTTAAAAATCGATTTTGGATAAAAATCCTAAGTAGTGCTAAAACCATGGTAATACTAAATATACAGGTTAAGTTAAAGAGAATAGATTTGTTAAATCCATTATGTAAACGCACAATTCATTATTTCAATTAATCATTATCTCTATATATTTCATTATTCTAATAGGAACTAACGACAATAAGATTCTAGCTATGATTTAATTACATTTTTGGTTCGGTTCGGTTCAGTCGGAAAAAAAAATGTTATACCGATTATCGTTTATAGTGATAATTCTTAAAAGTAAAATATATTTTAGTAAACTATAACTCGATTAGTTGTTGTTATTCATGTAATTAGTATAAATCATTTAGGATATCTTAAGTCACAACCCTTTGTTTGTGTTGGGACTAAAACTTCAAACAGATTTCCAAAGTAACTCTGGGTAATTAATAATAAAGTAGGTATACAATGTTTTGAATGTAAAATTAATCCAGAGTACTATTGGCTTATGCTAAAAGCTATTTCTCAGCATTCTTAATAAGTCTTAACAAAACAAATGCTTTGTTAAATCTGACCTATTTAAGTGTGTGTTTGTTTTTGTTAATATTCATATTATTCTTAATATTTTAGTGTTGGTCACTAATATATAATTTGTGGTCAAAATTTGTATTCCTAACGTTTTTAAGTTGTGAAGATTGTAGAATTGGCTTGTTGCTAGTTTATTTATTTTTTCTACTAAAATATTATACAGAATTAATTGTATTATGTAGAATAATACCTACATATTTAAAAAGTTCTTTACTCTAAGTTATTCTATTTTTGATTTTAGTCTACTTTTTGGTTAGGTTATAAATTTAATCTTGACCTAATTACTTACTTCTGTTATGTAGTTTTTGATGGCTTTGTAATATATCTTATATCTCATTGTTATTTTCTAATAACACAGTTGCACATTATGAATCAATTCACGATCAAAATAAATACTCAGAAAGATAAACAAAACACAAAGATATATACAGAAAAGGTTAGAGATGGTCGTCTGATGGTTCTAAAACCTATTTAGAGATACCGTTGGTCTCGATCTGTGGTAAACCTCTTTGCTGGGTAAATAAAATTAAGTATCTAGGCCACTGGGTCACCGACATTTTAAATGATGACAGTGATATAAATATAACAATTCGGTGAAATACAAAATAAGATACAAGTATCGTACTAACATTAGTTTGTAAGTTTTAAATTATTACTAACACATGGAGGTTAATCTTAAATAAATAAATTATTATTATTATAAATACTAAAATTACTTTTATAGATATGTAAGGTAAGGAGTTAACGGATAAAATAAGAGCGTTCGAATTTACAATTTGCTTTGAAAGTTATACTGAATGAGTTATGAATTTGTGCAAAATATTTTCTTGTACCAGTAAAACAGTAGGAAGGTCAGACCCTTAACGCTAGGAATGATTCCTCAACAATAACTCTTTCAAGAAACTATCTAATATGAATTACCGAAATGTGAAATAAACGTTTTTTTAGATGGAAGCGATACAAACAATTTTAATGAGCAAGCCTACTCCCTCCTCAAAGACTGGCAACGCTCCTTTGCATATTTTAATATTGCCAAAGAATGTACGGAGTTTTTACCAGCATTGTTTTGCAAGTCATCCTTCTCCTTCCTATTCTTGTGTGTGTGTGATCACGTGTGTGGTGATCTCTAAGCTTGTTACACCTTCTTTTAATATAGAACAATACGAACGAAGTTAGAACGATATTTAGGTTATTTTACTAAAGTAACCAATTTAAAGTTATTTTAATATAGAAATTTTTTAAAACTCACGAATTTGTATTTATCATCACGTTGGAACAACTGAATAGGTTGTTTTTAATGCCTCTAGATGTTTAAGCTGTTTAAAATCTTGTTAAAAGAATGTCTTAGAAGCAATTAATTGAATTGAAGAGTAGAACAATTAAACTAAGAACAAGATATAAAAGGGTTTCAAGGAGGCAAAAGTTGTAAGAAGTTTATTGCATCTTAACTTTTCTCTCATTTGTATTCGCTGCAGAATAAAGTAATTAAAAGTACTTCATTTTTTTTATTACTTTATAAAAAACTTTTAAATTATCTGATACATTTTCTTATTTTTATATTTTGGTAAATAAAGGGTTAGTTGATTTCATCAGAATAACTTTTAAATACCGTTCTAAATGCCTTTGTACCTAAGAGTTGATTTATTTGATCTGAATCCTGTAGCCGATTTCTAATGAGACGCTGCACGTCTCCTACAGCAGCATCCCCACCATTTGGATTTGTGACTTTTTTCAACCGTTTGGGTCTTAACATTACTAAAAGTTTATTTAAATTTCATATTCTTCTTGGTAATTGCTTTCGCTCATTTTTCATCTCCGCAAATTCGATATCATTTTCAGCTCTAGGCCTAAACGACCTATACCAAGCCTGTCGGTGCCTGTTCTAAGCTTAAATGGTTAGCTTGCCGCGAAAGAAGGAAGCCTAGAATTTTCAGAAGATTTAATGGTAGCTATTTTCTATTTTAAACGATCCACCTTCTCCTAGTTACTTGAAACTTAAATTTTGACTGCTGTCGTCTTATCGCAATTTGCTTTTCCGGTCCGATTTTAACCTTCTTTTACAGTTTAAATGAGTTAACGCTGCCAGAAAATGATATAATGGTTTATCAATATATATATGTATATATATATATATATTAGTATAACATGTATGTTTTATAATATGATACATATATATATATATATATATATATATATATATATATATATATATATATATATATATATATATATATATATTTTTTTATTCCACTTGTTTTAAATTTTAATTTCATAATTACTGTGTTTTGTTATCTTTTGATTTCGTAAACGAAATCTTATTATTTTTATATTTATTTTGGTTTTATTGTTCCCCTCGTTTGTTTTTTTCAGTAAATTTTATTGATACTCATAGAGAGCGCTTCACCACTTGTAAACATGTCTTTGGTCAATAAAGTCTAGAAGCTTGTTACGTGAAGTACTCAGTTTACATCCACAATAGCTAGAAATGGAATAGGAATACAGGCAGGATTTCTGTTAAACAAGGATTTAAATTGGCTTTAAATTGGCTCTTGTTTCAAAGCATTCAAAAAAGGAACGAAAACTTATCTCACTTAACTTGATAACTTATTTATTAATAAGTTTAACATTGAAACGAATACCTACATACATGAAACTATTTATCATCTACAGGACATTAAAAAGGTTTTAACTAATACAAATTTCACTGAGTATATATTAATAATAATAATGTAATAAGTTTTCATTCATCAAATTAAGACATGTTAAAGACATTTCAATATAATACTTAAAACAAACTGTTAAAGCATTTTACTATAAAAAAAAAGACCATTTTAAATTTAAAGTGAATAATTTATCACACCGACGGTTTATGTTTACAATATTATCATAATTAAAGCAAAATTAAAATGCAGTAATCTATTAATGTGATTTTTTAATTAAAATATTGTTTCTAAAAATAAAATTTGGTATATAACATTTTATTATAATTATAGCGCCCGATTACGATCCTGTAACATCACCATTGATTACATTCAAAAGTATTTATAAGTTATCGTAACCATTAATCGTAAATCTACTAGTAATAATAAAAATATAAAACTGTCCTCTAACTGGTTTCAATGTACCTGAAATAACAAAAAATCATTCGTTACAAAAGGCGGATTTTTGTCAGCCATAGCCACGGCATGAAATTCAGTCGTTTATTGTAGCATTCGGAGTAATTTTCAAATAATAAAAACAGATTTGAAACAGAGATTATAAAATTGTATTGAAAAAAAAAATTTTGCTGAATAAACAACGTATTTAATAACCTCTGCGACTCATACTCTGCATACTCGACCTGCAATTGCCTATTTCGCTGCCATTGCAATAATGTATTATTGTATTAAAGAGTAATGTGAATATCCTTTTTATATATAATTTACTTATAAGTTAATTATACTACTTTTATATATAATTTACTTATATGTATATTATGGAGCAGGGAAACATGTTATATAGCAATTACGAGAATATTAAAGTAATTACGATACTATACTACAAAATTGTAATACAAAAAAATATCAAGTTGCTTAGTTGGGCTTACATAAATATTGCGAATATTATTGTCATACCAAGAACTTTTGCGCAGAAAGAAAAAACTTTAAAAGTAAATGTACATTTCATCACAAATCTGAAAACCGTATTTAAATTTAACAGGTTTCGTATGAATTATTAAACCTTTGTATTTAACATAAAAAAGTTATATAAGAAAACTGATATACTGATATGTATTACTTTTTAACCATGGATCTGCTTACATTATTTTCTCAGAAGTGCCAGCGAGCGCTAGAAAAAGTGGTCTAGACTTTTGTTAAACTTAAAAGTAAAACTTTGAGTCTGTTCATAGTGTAGTAAATTCTAAAGTGTGACTATTGCTTTAAATTTAGGGTTCTTAAATATTAAAAAATGTGGTTTTATACGTTTAAAATATCTTTAAACATGTGTAGCCATGTTAAGCTTATTTAGATTTTAAATAAATAATATGTTATATAATTAAGAACCTAGATATTTTCTAAATCGTTTAATTTTATAAAAGTCAAATTTAATATTTTTAGGTCACAAGCTGCGGAATTAAGTTAACTAGTTAGATGTAATCTTTACTTGCAATCTCATACTCGAATCTCGAGAGGAAAAAGTCTATATTTCTTAAAAAGTAATAATATCTGTCGTCAGGTTTGTCATCATAACAGTTGTAAAGATTTACGGTTAAACTTCGTTAGGCCTGTTATTAAATTGCTTTAAAATCAATATGCAAAATTCGTTTGTAGTTCATCTCTCATTTTTATAGTTACGTTTTAGTATGTATGATTCAGCTTTCAATTCCTCAAGTGGTGTCTGGGCCAACCTATTAAAAAATGAGGTAGCGCTATATATAGACACATGTCTAGCATAGTTTCAAAACTTATTTTTTTAGGTACGGCCCCCAGTCTGACGTCAACTTCTCAGGGATCCATATACGGGTTTATTGTTCGTGGAAATCATATTCGGTAATAAAATAATGTTTAATAAAACCAGATAAAAATACTCTACAAGAATTTTGTAACACTTTCATGACTTCCTTTTTTTTTATTCAGACATAATATAATATTTTATTACATATTGGCTGGCAATCATCGTGTTATAGCTTAGTTTTATGTATTAAAAACCAAAAAAGAGATCCAAAACGTTATACGAAAAATATGGCAGAGAAAAGTTTAAGTACATTTTAATCTTCTTGCATAAGTAAAGATAATTCTAGATTTCCTAAATAATTATCAATAAATAAATATTCTAGAAATATATTTATCTCACCGAATTTATATTTTGTCTTGATATAAATGAAACTGAATCAAATTATTGAAATTCCATAATTTTAAAACATTATCGTCCGATATTAAATAATCTTTTATTACTTTATTTAGTTTAAATATTTCTTAAAATATAATATTTCCTGAAATGTACAGTTCATCAGAAGATTAATACCAATTCCATTATTGATCAGTTCAGATCAAGAGGTCAGAAATAAGGTTTATTTAACAATTAAGCTTCATCGAGTCAATACACGTGGAGGCTAATGGATGTATAATGAGAGTTGTGTACATAGCCATAGTTAATTACCTACCAGCTACTACCGGGAATTATCCCTTTAAATAATGTTTACCTCTCCGCTTTGTGGATATGTTTTATATTTTAACATAAATAACTTATATTGCACACTTGGTTGATTTATCCAGGTCAGATGATGGTCCAGGAAAAAATACCTACTTTGAAGAATAACCTGTAAACTCTAAAACGGTTAAAGTTACCTTTACCATTTACTTAGACTTAAGACAGGTTAAGAATATTTTTGTTTAATAGATAATTTTTTTATTCAGTACGTCTATTTTGATACACTTTAACAACACAATTTTAGCACTTATCTTTACGATTGGAGCCAGCTTTTAAGGTAAGGGTAAGTAAAATTACCCGCTAACTTTGGCTTTTTGTTCAGAACCACTTTATTGAAGTAGCTTGTAGCAAGTAGCTTCATGAACTTTAGTTTCAGCGTTAAAATTACAAATAGCTTAAGTGATGCCACTACAAAGTGACTATACAAGATTAACTTATTTTCTTTAAAATTATTATTTTTTAATTACTTTATGATGTAATTAATAATAATAAAAGTTAGTTTTTTTTCCAGATATTGTCCTATTTATATATTTTTTTATATCATAGAAATACATGTGTATACTTTATTATTATAATATATAATTCTATATTCATTATCTTGGAGAACAACTATAAATTACCAACAATATGGTGGAGATAGAACTAATAGTTAAATTAAGACACTTTCTTAAAAAATATTTTAACTTTTTAAGGTTAAATGAATATTAAAAACAAAATAAATTCCATTGTAACTGCATAAAAAAAAAATATATGGTTGCCTGTAAAGTCGGTTTTACGGGCGAAGATTTACGTGACCACGTCTTTTTCTCGGTAGAATATTTATTGATATGAATATTATTAAATTGCACAATATTTTAATAATTTGAGTGATTTTGTTGAGGATAGGACGATGAAGACGTTGTCACGTAAAATCATTTTATATATTATTTATTTTATATTATATTATTGATGTTATTATTTTTTACAAAATTTATTTACAGACTTTTTCGATACATCAATTAGTTGCGGAGATATCGATCATTGAAGTTATTGTTTGCTACCAGTATTTTATATAGGTATATATTTTTTTCAGTTATAAAAAAATACTATTTCCAATTGTGTCTACCAAGTATGGTCACATGTACTGGCCTACATATTAAATAATAATAAGTACAGATAATGTTATGTGACGTCACTTCTGATTTTATATATTTTAATATTTTTAATTTTAAAGAATTAATTTGAAAATCAAAACACTTATTCAGATCGAAGGTTCAAATTTTTGCTAAATAAATTTGAAATTAATTAAAATTTGTAATTGTAAATAATGAAGTTGAAAATTAAAACATTTACTTAAATTATATGTTAAAATTCTTGCTCAACACATTTTAAATCAAGATTTCTTATATCTGCCACTTTTTCTTAATATTTGTAATATTAAAGAATCAATTTGAAAATCAAAACATTGCTCGGCGGACCGATCATGTTTGAGTGGGAGAGAGACGCAAGGCATTCTATGTGTGTGTGACTCATCGTTACGTTACCGGGCGTTACACTTTTTCATAAGTGACTCCCAGCTTAACCTAATTTAAGACGTTGTCACGTCAATAAAACATCATTAATTAAGTTTATTTTTTGGAAGACATACCGTCCTTACTAGCAGTCAAATTTAAATGTTTAAGTTAATAAGTTATTTGATTCTTTCCTCAGGGCACAAAAGCTCAATATTAAATTGCCACTGAGTTACGTAGAGAATTATAGGTTCTCTGGCCATAATTTTTCCATTTATTCTATTTACCTTCTGTTTTGTAATGCGATCATAAAATTAAAAAATGTTGAAAGGGCAGGTAGTAACAGAAAACACTCTTATTTGAACCTGATTTTTTGGCAAAAATATAAATATTTAGTCACATTTCTTAGTAGTTTTCTAGCACTGTTAATTTAACTTTTGTTAGTCATATTTATTTATAATAATTTAAATGGTAAATACATTGGAATTTACATGTTTTAATACATAAGTTTCAACAGTGGCGCCACCTACACAATTAATTATGGAATGATATTTAGTATTTACTGTTACCTAAATGTTTTAAGAATTAGAAGCATAGGATGTTTTAACACAATGTTTAATATTTTATTATTTATTAGAACTTATTATAAGGTAATAAATAATAGCATCTGTAAGTTGGTTATGAAATTGTAAATTACCCTAAGCTAAATATTATAGTGTTGAAATTATATAAAACTATTTTTTAAATAAATAATCAAATAAACATCTAATGTAAATGACCAGTAGAGTACATTACATTGATCACATTTTTAATAATAAAGTATATTAGTACATCAAATGAAACAATAAGTGAGATGAGAAAAGATTATTTTGATTTAGCATTCCTTAGAAACTTTTGTGATAAAACAGGGATTAATAAAACGAACGCTGGTATAAAAAACAAGATTGAGTTCATGAAAAAAGAGGATTGCATTTTTTATCCATTTAGTTACAAACCAATTATTAATTTACCTTCTGTTTGTTTTAAACAAAGTAATTTTATGAATATCTTATAACTTACGAGGTCGCAAGTTCGATTCTGATCGCATCGATGTATTTTTTAGGGTTACGTACCCAAAGGGTAAAAAACGGAACCCTATTACTAAGACTCCGATGTCCGTCCGTCCGTCCGTCTGTCTGTCACGAGGCTGTATCTCATGAACCGTTATAGCTAGAGAGTTGAAATTTTCACAGATGATGTATTTCTGTTGCCGCTATAACAACAAATACTAAAAACTAGAATAATATAATTATTTAAGGGGGCTCCCATACAACAAACGTGATTTTTTTTTGTTTGTCTATATGTCATGAACTTTTATAGCTAGATAGTTGAAATCTTCACAGATGATGTATTTCTGCTGCCGCAATAAAATCTGATACTAAAAACGTAAATAATATAAATATTAAGGGGGGCTCCCATACAACAAACGTTACTTTTTTTAAATAGATAATAATAGTACGGAACCCTTCGTGCGCGAGTCCGACTCGCACTTGGCCGGTTTTTGTTATTCTATATTTATTTAGAAATTTTTACAGCAATAATGATTGTATAGATAAATAAATTTAGTTCCACTACACTGTAGACGTAACAAAATTACAAGGTTGTTTGAAGGTTGGTTGTTGTTATTCGTCATTAAATTTAATAAAATCATGATGAAAATTGCAGTAATTAGTTTATCGAGTTACTAGATTAGTCAAATTAGAAATAAGTTACATTTTTTATTCAGAAAAATACTATAGGGATAAACTGTAACTATTTTTAACAAGAACTGTCTAAAATGTATAGTAAATAAATGATTCTGAAAAAATATATACTTTACATATCTTTCTTTTCGTTTTCATCGCTATGATTATAATAATTTTGTAGTTGTGTTTGATGTCCCATAACTTTCCGAAATATAATATTAATTAGTAATATAATTATATATATTTTATAAGTAAACTTGTATAATTTTTGTATGTGTAGCAATAGGTTTTTTTTATTTATTTACTAGAAACATTTGGTCTGGATTTTCGAAAAATCCCTTCATCACTAGTACCTCGTAGTAGTCGTTGAGTAGAAATCGAAATCGAAAAAAATTGTTAAATGGTAAAAATGAAGAATTTCTCCATGCGTTTGAAGGAACCATTAGAAATTCATGCTCAGAAATAAGTATATTAAATCTAGCAAACTGCTTCTTTTGTATTAAAGAACAAAGTTAAAGAAGTTTCAGGGGTAGAAAACGATTTTTAATATTAAATAAAATTCAAATTATAGTATCCACAAAAAAAGTATTTATTCTAGGTACTTTGTGTATAATGCCCATACATAAAATTGGTTATTTAGATTGAATAAATAAAATGAAAACCTTTTAATATATCTTGCTACAATTTGAAAACATTTTTCAGATTTCAAAATTTTATAAATAAGACCGAGAAATAAAATTCAGCCTTAAAATATATCTACATTCAATCAAAAATGTTGAAAACGAAATCGTATGGAGCGGACTGCTTACACTTCAAATATTTTTTTTACTAATATTTTTTACACGCCTAAAAAACAAACTCGTTTACGTGTTTTTTTATTTGGATTCTTCTTGTTGGTGGCCTTTCAATTGCCAAAGATGCCAAAACTTGAGAACTTACTTGAAGCTTTTTATCTTTTATGCTAAAGGCAAGCATCGTGTCCACTCTTGCATCTCAAAAGACTCTCCGGTTCATAAGATAATAATGATTAACTAACTCTTTCGTAACTAAAGTCTCAGACGACAATATGATAAGACCTCAAAAAAGATCAAAAATGTTATTTATGTAATAAAATAATTTATTTTGATAGCTAAAATTTAATAAGATCCGCAGTTTTTTAACATATTTATTAAACAGGTTCATGTTATGTCGTAATGGTTTTGGAAAGTTACAATGAAAATATAAACAATAATATATTCCATTCAGATTTTCAATGGATGGTAATATTTAATCTTTTATCGTCCACAATTTACATCGTTATGACTCAGTTTAATCCAAACGCTTTGTCTATTATTTCACTATGAGCTCTGGATGAACATTTTAAAACAAAAACTGTTTATAAGTACCGGATGAGTAACTAAATACATATAAAGTATTAATCTATTAGAATGTGTGTCCTTGGGTTATAACTTAATCCAACAACACCCGAATGCCATGATCATTTTTTATTGATATATGTTGGAGCCTACAACCATACTATATTTCAATCGAATATTTCATAATCCAGCGAGTGTCTTAAATGATATGATTACACAATTTATTTTAGTTTCCAAACACTTGAATATAAATATGAAATAGAAATTTAATATTCTCTTTATTGCTATTGGGATATTCTCATCCATCTTGTCTAACAGAAATCCCTGACGGCTGAGGTGATTTAATTTCGCCTAAGCTATTATAAGTGGTTGATAAATTATCTAATTAAAATCATTTAGTTCATATTCGTATTCAAAGTCTGGCCATAAATACTGTTACAATTAAAAATAAAAAAATATTACATTTGAATTTGGAATCTGTCATTTTTATACGATTGTTCATTGTGTTTTATCATTTTGGCGCCTATACATTTTACATTTTTTTTGCGATATTAAAATGGTTAGGGATGATAAAGAGAAGAGAATCGCTGTTATTGCATTACACAAAGTAGGTGTGGAGCCAAATGTAATTTTTAAAACTCGCCATACACTTGGTATTAGTCAAATGTTTGTATACCGGGCTAATAATACGTACAATGAGACTTCCTCTGTTTATGACAGAGAAAGATCTGGCCGTCTACGTAGTGTTCATACGAAAAATTTGGTCAAAGCAATAAGGGAAAGAATTCGAAGAAATCCTGTCCGAAAGAAAAAGATTTTTCTCGGGAAATGAAGATAGCACTAGAACCATGTCGCGTATTTTAAGGGATGGCTTAGGACTTGCAGCCTATAAGAGACACACTGGTCATTCTTAACTGATACATAAAGATAAATAGGGTGGTATAATCGAAACAACTACTGAAGCGGTACGCAAAGGGAGGTCGGAGGGCGGTTAAGTTGCTGTGTAGGTAAGCCTGGGAATTAAGATAATTAAATATGATTAAGTAAAGAATATCTGTTTTCACTTATTATTAATATTTATAATATTTAGGCAAATAATTATTTTGGATATTGTTTCTATATTTGTAACTTATAGAATAAATATCAAGTAGTAATTTCCTACTTTTCTAAAATCAGTTGAGGTTATACGCTATTCGTTTTAAGAAATATTCAAGAAAAATAAATAAGACTGGTTGGTGTGAGGTAAAAAAAAAGGTTATACTCGTAAAATAATTTCAATAAGTTAAATTTGTTAGTCTTGTTGCTTTTTATAACATTGAATAAAAATATATAATATTATTTATTTAGATATTAAATGTTCCGGATTCAATGAAGCTTTTATCTATTAAAGTGCTCACACGTGCTAGATAATGGACGTATAATGAAAGTTAGATACTTCGCCCCTAATGATGCTGATGATATATCGCGGTATAACAGGGTTAATCCTTAAAATGTTTTGCTTAGTAGTCAAGGTAAAATACATTTTGGTAAAAATATAATTTACAGACAACAATTTTTGGTAGTTTTGCATTTTCTTTTAAAGTCATATTTATATACTTTTAAACCTTAATTTCAATATTTTACACTACAGTGTAGTAACTACACTATGTAAAACGAATATTAAATAAGATATAATAATTAAATAGTACCTGTTACTCAAAGTTTAAAAGAACCAGGTAACAAGGCTGATTGTAAAAACTGCTAAAAGATAATTGTGATTGTGTGATATTTGCGATTAATATCAATTAACTTTAATAACTACCATTTTTTACCAATCAGAAGTTTTATTCGTTATAACTTATGATATTTGTATTAAAATGTAAAAATAGAGATGAGATTGAAAGCCGCTACACAACAGTTTGACAATCGCCACATCTGTGTCGGAGTAAAATGTCAGACAACAATAGGGAACATTCACGTATTTTTTTTTGACGTAAATTAATCATTTACCTCTCTATATCGTAGAAAAAAATATTAATAGGCTTGAAAAGATTTTAGTTTTCTTTCAAAGTGAAAATTAAAACATTGAGTAAATTTGACCCGTTTAAACACCGCCATTTTGCGCGCGCTTTGCGTGACGTCAAATGATACATCCAGTGAATGTTTACTATGAACTTTTTAGCAATTTCATAGATATTTTAAGTTTTAATTGCTTTACAAGTCATAGAAGAAGATAAAAATCATCTTACGAGTATTGTATAGTACCGGAGTGCAAAAATAGTATTAGAAAAACACCCGACAAAGTGTTTTTTGTATTCCAAGAGATGCGAAAATACAAAAACAATGGTGTACGGTAATTAAAAGGGATAATATATGTCCTAAATCGTGTTTATATGGTTGTGAAGATCAATTTAACGTAAGTATACTTTATTTATAATAAGTTTAATCTAATAGTTTAAATTTATAGTAAGTATTAAACATTAGAAAATTTGAGTTTAAAATTAACCTAACCTATCTTACAAATTTCAGTATAACTTTCTATAAAAACCGTAATCTTTTTTTGTTTTACGCAATTTTTATGGTCTGTCGATTTATTTGAGGTTAAGGAAGATACAGCCAATATTAAATATAATATGTATAACGAGACAACAAGGAGAAAAATGTAATCTAAGTTTGAAGAAAAGAGTTGAACCTCATATATTTTTGTGGCAAAAACATCAGCTGAGAGAACATTCTGATGAATGTGCATAGTCAAAAGGCAAAGATTGACATCGGTTAATGAAGCCTTTTAAGAGTTAGCTATCAAAAGTAGTGTTTAAAAAATTGGTGACCTTTACGAAGAAGTGATATAGGTAGTAAGTCCTAGTACTGCCCATACAAATGTCTGTGATATTAATCAGCCAAGACTCAGTACTTCTCCTATTGAATGTGATGATCATAAGGCAGAGCCTTGCTTTTCGCATATTAAAGATAAATTACCAAGTGACTAAGCTGTGCAAGTTAATATTAAACCGAAGTATCGAAGTAAAGGTGTCAATGTAAATATACCTGCTGAGAAACAAAATGTAGCATTGTCACCATTTCCTCATTTAACACACAACATTGTTACACAACAGTTTTAAAAGTAAAACTATCTGTTTTAAAAAGAAAATTGTTTACTGAAAACACAGCTGATAATACTTCTATAGCATCTTATATCTTCTATATCTGCTGATTATCAACCAAGTTATTTATCTGAGTCAAGTGAAGTGAAAAATGATTCAGAGGCAGAAACATTTTAAAAATGTATTGTGTAGTAGCATGCTAACTGCTATTCAAAAAGAGTTTGTAGGTATTTGTTTTGTTAGAGTTGTTTGAGTATTTAGAAAATGTTTTTAAGATTACCTAAACAATTGTATCATTTAATAAAACCTTTAAGCACGAAAATATAGGTTTAAATTATTTATTTTTCTCAGTCACACTGATACCACAGTATGAACTTAAACGCCGATATATGAATGGTGTGTCAAATGACGTCACATTTCCTTTCGACCAATGGTGGCGCGTTTAGGAATTTTGAATTTCGCTCCCTAAAGTTACACTTTTCATAAATTATTTTATGGCCTTAAATGATTAGTAAATTAAAAAAAAATGATTTTATTATAATAAGATGATAAAAAGTAATCGAAAAAAAAATATTTGAGACCATTTAAATTTTTTTGCATGTTCCCCATTGTGGTTAGTAAATAGTGACCCTAAAGAATGCTTTGAAGTACATATTATATACAATACTTTGATGTAGGTACATGTTATATAGAGCGATGTTTGTATTGTATTGTAATGATAAATATTATTTTAATAAATTTAATGTAGTTAATTGTAAATTTTAAGCTGTCGTTTTAGGGTAGTTATAGAGAAGAAGTGAGCGTGATCCCTTTTACCTACTATAGGCGTATGTCATAATCCAATATCGTTTATTTTTTTATTTTTCTTCTAAACTAAGACTTGTTGTTAAAGACGATTGTACAAAAGTAAAGTGAAGTGTAAAGTATAGTATCTACATACTATATATTATGGTATATAATATCTATATACCATTTGAGTTAAATACACCTACGTGTATTTAACTCAGATTCCTTTATTCGTGTTTTAATATTTTTTTCACATGGTTTTTTTTGTCTGTTAATTTATGGTATACAAAATATTATTGTCGAAATAGTTAAAGTCACGGAATAACATTAGTTTTATTTAGGAGATTTTTACATTTGTAATTTAACCTTAGTTCTTTAATGAGGCAATATGTAAAAGGTACAATTTGTATACAAATGTAAGGCGCTGAATCATAAATATTTATTATTATCATTGACATATCGCCATAAAATAATAGTATAAATTCTTGTCGAGGCAAGAATTTATTGATTAGGCAAAGGCCTAAATATTTCCTCATCAATGTGTCAATTAAACATTTTGACAAGCTACAAGCTGACTTTTAAACATAATCTTGCCTGTCTTATCCAACTCGTTAGAAGCAGGCAATCTATAATAATTTAGAAAATAAAGTATAAATTTTGCGGCGACACTGATGAAAGTGAACTGAAAGTCACTTTAATATCCGGTGCCTTTGAAAATATAACAAGTTATTGTAGTAAGATAAAAGAAGTCTACCTTTACCTTCTATATTGCTTATATAATAAAATAAAAACGTAACCTTTACTCTTTATGAATATTACCTGTAGTTTAGGTTAAATATTTTTTACTCTAACTAAGCCCAATTACTTCAATACCATGTTTTTAATATTACGTTAATCTTGTCGTTCCTTTTCAATACAATCTATCTTTTTTTTCAACCGTACAAATTTTCTAGGAGCCGAGATCTATCTTTGACTATCATCTATACATAATAGAAAAATAATATTATTAAATATCTGATGGGAACGATGCCTTAATACAAAAATATTTATCGATGAATTACTGTTATTTTATCCTTTACCATATATTTTTAATATATTTCCAATTCATAAATTATATTTAATAGATTGAAGATAGTTTTGAAATTCCCCCAGTGTTTTGTCCAGTTACAATGTACCTGCAACAATCAATAAAAAAAGTATTAGTTTTTTTAACCACCGACTAAAAAGAGGGGTGTTATAAGTTTGACCTGTCGATCTGTGTATTTGTGTATCTGTGTGTCTGTCTGTGTTAATGTAGCGGCCAAAAGCGTGGACGGATTTGAATGCAGTTTTTTTTAATCGGCTATGTTTGTTGAGATAGTTTTTATTAATATTTGGTCGAAATAGAAACAGTCGTCTTCAAGACATTGACGTTTTGTTCGTGCTGGGAAGGGTTCTTATGCAATAATTAGTTGTTTCCAGCGGCTTTGCTTGCGATATATAGGAAAAAAAGGCTTGTTATGTTATGTTGTTATGTAGGCCAAAAGGTTTTTACACTTACTCATATACTTTATCTGGGTCTATAAGTACTTACTTTATTAGGGATAGCTATTGCCCTTGACTGCGGCCACGTAGACTGTAAGAATTATATTTATATGGCTTATGATCGTAGTTATAAAGAGTCACGGGCAACAGCTAGTGAAAATGTAAATCCCTTTATCATAGTGTTATTAGTGATTGTAAATCATTTTAACTCTAAATGTTTATATTTATTAATATTTGTATATATGAGAAAGTCTTAAATCATGTTACTTAATACATTTATAATTTATTACGTTCTCGAAATTTTCACGCGGATCCTTATTATTTCTCGTATTAAATATAACCTATGTTTATCAGAGGGATAATGTAGGATTCTAAACGTAAAATATTTTATTAAATCAGTCCAGTAGTTTCGGAACCTTTTCAATTCAAACAAACAAACAATCAAATCTTTCCTCTTTGTAATATTACTGATGATGATGATGATAAAATGTAGTTTTTGTTCATCAGGGATAATGAAGGATTGTAATGGTAAAAGATTTTTTTTAATCGGTCAAGTAGTTTCGGAGCCTATTCAATTAAAACAAATCTTTCCTCTTTATATTATTAGGATAGATTGATAGAAATACTATAACAACTAAAAATTTGTGTGTCTGTAGGTTCATTCAGTAAAATATAAAAAATTAAAAACCCCCGATACCAAGAATAATATCGAATAATAGTCCAAAAGTTCTTAATGAGTAACTTCGTAAAATAGACACCATCGTCAACGTAAGAACAACGGTCCCCCGACGCAACGACTTCAATTATTACATAATAATATTATTTTTATTCTTTTTAGAAGTCTTTTTGTATCTGTATTTTTTTTTCTGCTTTTTAAAGTTATGTTTCTTTAAATTATTATTTTTTTATTTACATTCTAACTCCACTCCAGGTAAATAACTCCAATGTAACTAAAACAAGATATTTTTACATATTTGAGATAAAAGTAAATGAAAATTCTGTTTCATTTGGATGACGACTTTTTCACTGTATGAAAGTCATATTTTTTTTTTAATTTCAAATTTATTTTGTTATAAAACATTCCGGTATGATGTTGTATGTTTGGTGTACGTGTGAAGCCTCTAAAATCTTAAGCCATAGTCTTTGGTAGCCAGCGTCAATTGTTTTCAATCAATCTATATGATTTTGAAAGATCATTCCTCAATTAGTATGTGATCTATAATATTTATTTAATTGTTCGAAGTGGGACTTCATTTAATAAACGGGTGACCTAAGCTAGGTTTACTTTCTAAGTGCCATCGAAAGTTTTTAATTAACATTTGAAGATTATCGAGACTAAATTTTAAATAACTTCAAATATAATTTACTGCCCAAGTACCTATACCAAGAGAACATTTTAACTTAAAAATTAATACAATTCGTTGAAGGATGTGAAGGAAATCAAGACTAATATCAATATTTATAATAAAAATAATAATAATACAGGACAAATTACACATATTGATCTAATTCCTAAGTAAGAAAATTATTTGCTTGTGTTAAGGGTGTTAGACAACGATACAAATACATAGAAATACACATATAAATACTGATAATATATTTAATAAACAACCAAACCCAGAAATACAGACACCTTTGCTCATCACATACATGCCTGACCCTGTCGGGAATCGAACCCGAGCTCCATTGCGTCGCTATACGTTAGGGGTCTGCGCTAATCCAACAACAATACAAGATCAAAAGAGCGGAATTCCGGAAGCTAATATTCATTTGGTGAAATACCTTATTCTCGAAATATAGCAAAATTAAGAGGAACCATTTTACCGTTTTACTGTGAAGTTGCAGCTATAGCAGGTGTTTGGCGGAAAGGAAACTAAATAATATATAACAGATCTACACTTGCTGAACGTGAAACGATTCTGTCAAGCTGTTTCTGGGACCATTTGTTGTATGAGAAAACTGGATGAAATATCTACCTGCTGTCGTAATATTATAGTTATCTACTGCCGTAATATTATATTTTCGTTACATATATCATAATATGTCAAAAAATATATATTTTTTTATTTATAGGGATTATTTTCTCTTGTCTAATATTTTAGATGTGTTTTGAACGTTTTATTGTAGAACAGCGAACCAAGTCTCTGGAATCACTTAATAACTAATTAAAAATCATTCTTATATATTTGAACTTTATGTTATTTATAAAAAAATAATAAAAATAAAGAATATTAATAGTCCAATCACAGCGAAGCCACAATTTAAGGACTAGACCCATTGTAGAATATTAATTTAACATCTGATATATCACAAGGCTTCACTTATACCTACAATCATTGGAATCGATCATTTCAACAATATCAAATTTATACCTTGTTATCGAAACATACATACCTTTGTTAAGGGAATACAAAATCATCTTTGTTATTCAATACTGCGACATATTCATAGCATTCGTATATTAAAATTCATAATATTTTTTTCAGTTAGGCCTATGGTAGGTAAGAGGGATCACCCTCCCTTCATCTCTATAACTACCCTAAAACGACAGTTTAAAATTTACAATTAACTACATTAAATTGATTAAAAGAATATTTATATTTATCATTACAATACAATACTAACATCGCTCTATATAATATGTACATCAAAGTATCGTATATAATATGTACATCAAAGTATCGTATATAATATGTACATCAAAGTATCGTATATAATATGTACATCAAAGTATCGTATATAATATGTACATCAAAGTATCGTATATAATATGTACATCAAAGTATCGTATATAATATGTACTTCAAAGTATCGTATATAATATGTACTTCAAAGTATCGTATATAATATGTACTTCAAAGTATCGTATATAATATGTACATCAAAGTATCGTATATAATATGTACTTCAAAGTATCGTATATAATATGTACTTCAAAGTATCGTATATAATATGTACATCAAAGTATCGTATATAATATGTACTTCAAAGTATCGTATATAATATGTACTTCAAAGTATCGTATATAATATGTACATCAAAGTATCGTATATAATATGTACTTCAAAGTATCGTATATAATATGTACTTCAAAGTATCGTATATAATATGTACATCAAAGTATCGTATATAATATGTACTTCAAAGTATCGTATATAATATGTACTTCAAAGTATCGTATATAATATGTACTTCAAAGCGTTCTTTAGGGTCACTGTTCACTAACCACAATTGTTGTCTGACATTTTACTCCGACACATATGTGGCGACTGTCAAACTGTTGTGTAACTGATTTTAAACTCATATCTATTTTTACATTTTAATACAAATAGCATAAGTTATAACGAATAAAACTTCTGATTGATAATAAATCAACGAGGTAGACTTATTTAAATTATAATTGTTAAAATATCAATGCAAACAGAAAATATTTTATCGCAAAATATATCACAATCACAATTATCTTTTAGCAGTTTTAACAATCAGCAGCAATAACCTGGTTCTTTTAAACTTTAAGTAACAGGTTCTTTTAAACTTTAAGTAACAAAGTACTATCAATTATTATATCTTATTTAATCTTCGTTTTAGATAGTGTAGTCAATACACTGTTGTGTAAAATATTGAAATTAAGGTTTGACAGTATATAAATATTACTTTAACAGTATTATTCTGTTAAACTAATATTTATATACTGTCAAAAATTGTTTGCAATTGCAAAACTGCCACAAATTTTTGTTTATAAATTATATTTTTAACAAAATGTACTTTACCTTGACTACTAAGCAAACATTTTAAGTATTAACTCTGTTATGCCGCGATAAATCCTCAGCATCATTAGGGGCGAAGTATCTAACTTTGATTATACGTCTATTATCTAGCACGTATGAACACTTACGAGTATTACCTTTGTTTTACCTCACACCAAACAGTTTTTATTTATTTATTTATTTATTTTTTTTTTTTGTTTCCGCGGGGAAAATGCTTTACGCACCGTACCCCTCGCGGGGGAAGCGAGGGGCGTGTGTGGGACTCCCGAAAACGGTGTACCCACTAAAAACCCCGCGGCGCTCCTTCCTCGCCTTATTGGCGGAGTCATGGGTACGGCTAGCCCTTCATCCACGACCCCGCCGGCGACGGCCCGTCTATTACACGACGGACCCCACCTGCCCCCCTAGCTGAGTGGGGGGGCCTGTGGGAGCGACCAGGAGCGCCCGGTCGTTCCCACCCGACGCGGGTGGTGCCATGTTCAATGTGGGCGGGAGTGTCCCCACACCCCCTGCACACTGGCCACCACCAGGCTGGAGAAGTTCGAATTGCCGTCTTCTCCGGCCTCTTCGACGTCTGCGGTGCGGGGGCGCAAGGGGATTGTCCATGCGCGCCCGCTCCGCCTCTTCCTTCCGCGACATGACCTCCTCATAGAAGGAGGCCACCTCCACCCAGACCTCCTCGCTGCCCAACATGGCAGTAACTACCGCAGGCAGCGTTAGGTCCGGGCCTACCGACTCCTGGAGTCGTCGGCGGTGCTCCACCCAGGCCGGACACTCGACCAGGGTGTGCTGCGCCGAATCAGCAATCGCGCCACAGTGGTGGCACGCCGGGGTCTCCTCACGCTTTATCCGGTGCAGGAACTTCCCGAAGCAACCATGCCCGGAAAGTACCTGCGATAACCGGTACGTGAGGAACCCGTGCCTCCTATCGGTCCATGCCTCCATGACTGGACCGATGGCGTCCAGGCTCCACCGTCCGAATTTGGCTTCGGCCATCTCCGCCATCCATTGGCGGAGAATGTTCTCGCGGGCCGCCAGCCGGACGGCGGCCCTCTCCTCCGGTGCGGGGCGCTCTCCCCGCGCCCTCTTGTCCGCCGTCCAGTTATAGACGGCGGATAGCACCTCGGCCTCCAAGTGCCACGGTGGAGTGCCCGCCATAGCGTAAGCCGCACCATGGCTCACCGTAGCGAAAGCCCGCGCCACCCTCTGTGCGATGGCCCGTTGGGGCCTACGCAGGTGAACCTGGTTGTACCCTGCCAGGGCGTCCGCCCATATAGGGGAGCCGTACAGGGCCATGCTTTTCAGCACGCCGGCATAGAGGCACCGGCATGCTGTGGCTGGCCCTCCCACGTTCGGGAGGAGCCAATTTAGGCTCCTCGCCGCCTTTAGGAGGCGCGGTGAAAGTTCACAAAAGTGTTCTCGGAACTTCCACCGCCCGTCCAGGGTGAGGCCCAGATATCTCATCGTGGCACTCACCCGCACCCTCTTGATACCCACCACGATATGGGCGTCAGGTGGCGCACCCCGCCGCGGCCCATGAAAATATAGGGCCTCGGTCTTAGGTAGCGCCACTTTCAACCCCAGTTGCCGGATCCGATCGGCCACCAGGGTCCCCCCATTTGACGCCCGGGTGGCTGCCTCCCCGAATGTTCTCCCCCGCGCCGTGACAAGGGTGTCATCCGCATAGCAAATGACACCCACTCCATCGGGGAGGGCGCCCCGGAGGAGCCAGTCGAAGCCGACGTTCCACAGGAGTGGTCCAAGGACCGACCCCTGCGGAACACCCAACTGCACCCTATGCCGCCTCATGCGGCCGTCCCCGCCGACGAACAGGACTTCCCTCTCCCGGAGGTAGTCCGCCAGCATGGCCCGCAAATATGGAGGCACCCTATTATATTTGAGTGCCTCATTAATTGTGGCGTGGGGGATGGTGTTGAAAGCATTGGCGATGTCAAACGACACAGCCAACACGCCATCCCCAGCCGCCACCGCCTCCTGTGTGACGCGCTTCAGCTCCTGGAGCGCGTCTATCGTGGACCGACCCGCCCGAAACCCGTACTGGGCCCCGGATAAGTCCGCCCGGTCCCCCTCAGGTGCTCCCTGAGCCGTGCTGCTATCACGGACTCAAGGAGCTTGGCCGCGTCGTCCAAGAGGACGACCGGCCGATATCCGGCAGGAGAATTCACCGGCCGCCCCGGCTTCCGGAGGAGACACAAAACCCCCTCCTTCCACACCCTTGGGAACCTCCCAGACGTGAAGCAGCGGTCGAAGAGGTCTCGGAAATGTCGCTCCATGTGGCCGGTGGTTATCGCCATCACCCGCGCCGGCACCCCGTCAGGCCCCGGCGCCGTCTTCTTTCCTCGAAGGCGGAGCGCCGCCGAGGAAAACTGCTCCTCCGACACCGGGACGAAACCGGTGTCGGCCGGAGGGCCCACCCGCCGAGGCGGTCACACCAAACAGTCTTATTATTTTTCTTGAATATTTCTTAAAACGAATAGCGTATAACCTCAACTGATTTTAGAAAAGTAGGAAATTACTACTAAATATTTATTCTATAAGTTACAAATATAGAAGCAATAGTCAAAATAGTTAAATAATATATTAATAATAAGTGAAAACAGATATTGTTTACTTAATCAAATTTAATTATCTTAAATCCCAGGCTATTTTACCTACACAGCAACTTAACAGACCAAACCATATCTCTTCCACAGCGACAGAAATGTTTGAAATAAAAATGGCTTGACCCAATATTCGACCTCAGACGTTATATTGTCTCTGTTACGGTTGCTGTCAGACAAGACTTACTATCATTATTAACGTAGGTATTTGGTTATGTGCATTACTTGTTATGAATATGTAGTTGACGAACATATTTTTCTTCATCTTATTTAAATAAAGAAACAATTTTATTTTCATGACTTAAAAAAAATATTACTTTGTACATAGTGTCCTACACTTTTATACTCACAATTCATATTGGTGTTTCAGAACTGACGATATTAATGCATTACTATTTCTGATACTAACAAAAACTGTTTATTATTATGTTATTATAATCAATTAGAAAATGAACTTTTAATACAATGTGACCATGAAAGCAAAGTTTCAAGGCTTAGGCATATTTATGCACGAAGGACTTCATGAATATGCCACGAAATTCTGGCCGCAGTGCTTTGTTAATGGTGACTGAAACATCAGATCTCGCCGTGAAATCAAACTCTAAGCATTATTTGTGAGGTAAAGCTTACTACAAAATGTTTTTTGGTTTATTAGAAGATATTAATAATAAAACGTATATTATCTAGTTTTGGGCTAATTCATTATTTCAGTTCGTAAAAGTATATGTTTTACATGCAATATTTTACCCATAACTTATGATTATATTAAAATACTCAATAACTTTTTATAATATTTATACATAGTAAATCAGTTTCAGTTATTTCATTTTACTTAATCAGTTTTTTCCTGAAAAATCGAAACGTAAACATATTCTTTAAAACTTTCTCCTTCTAAGATTTTCCCATCCTTTACAACCCAATTCCACTTGAATGGACAAATGCGTTTATTATGATCCTAAAGTATTCCTAATACACAAGGAAAACACTTCGTTCAAATGACAATCTTTACCTTAGATTTTCCTTTTCTTAAAAATTATCAGAAAACCACACATTAAACCACATATTAAACCTTATTGTAATGCAAGAAGGTCTACAACAGCTTTATCTTCGAGATAGTGCTTGAATATATTATGTTAAAGTTGGGTCAGTTAAGTTTGTAGTGAATTTTAAACAATGTTAAAACAAACAATTCTTTAACTTACACAAATGAGAACGTTTAGAAATATTTAAGAAGTCCTTAAAAGATTATTGTTTAACGGAATAAAATTGAGAAGACATATGTATATTATACTTATTATTTACATGTCTGTATAATTCATAATCTTTTATTCAAAACCACCATATTTACGCAAATTGATTATACATTTGTTATTCTTTTCTATTTATTGTGTATACCTAATAACACACAAAAAAAAATCTGTATAATCTATATTTAAACTACATTCTTCTTAGGGTTTCGTACCTTTATAGGATTATTTTATCGTACGACAGTCTATGTTTCAAGTCACTTTTTATTCAGAAATACGTAAACATATCGAGCTATAATTCATATTAAAGTCAAGTCTATTCTAATAACCTTAAGTCAACGCAATTAAAAGATACTGCCACTTTTACCGCAAATTTACACAAATTTTCGAAACTCGCAAGGGAATCAAAACCTACAGGATACCCGTGAACTCAGAATATTGAAATTTGATGCGAAGCAACATTGTATAGCACAAAAATAAAAAAAATGGCGGAACCCGTAAGTTTTAAGTTACACTATATAATAAAAATAATTTTAATAATTTTAACGTTACTTCACCTTTCCTCATGAACGCATAGAGGTATTAAATTGAAATTCACATCAAATACTCAAGTCTATATATTTTTTTAATAGCTGTAACAAAATCAAACTTCTATGTCAACGCAATCAGCAGAAACAGCAAATTCACCGTTTTTTTTTTAAACTTATATAAATCTAGAAATGTTTTTTTAATAAAATTTCTGTGAACCATGACGATTATTAATTATGAAATATAAATAATTAAATATTAATCAAATGGACAAGCAACGAAGTGCAAATGGTGTATAGTATTTTTAAAAAAATCATCACAAGCATAATACCTACGGTTTTATATACAATGTATACATGTTTAGATACAATTTAAGCTTTATTTGTAATGAATTTTACAGCACCTTACAAATCAAATTATTCTAAATATATTTCTAATCGACAGAATACATTGGTTTAACAGAAATAAATAATAGTGATACTGTAAATAGATAACCCTGGCAAATGTCTGCGAAGGCGGAGCGCCATGTTACTTGTCGGTTTCAGAGAACTAAAATAGTATTATACTAAAAGAAGTACATATTTTTGTTTTGATATAATAATTTCAAGACAAGACATTTGTCTACTTACAAGTACACAAGATGTACCAAGACATTTATGTGCTTACAAATAGACTAGTACTACGGTACCATAGTAATAGTAGTAATTTTTAGTACCATAGTACTAAAAATAGACAACGGAGAAAAAAAAACGGTATTGAAGACAATATTTTATTTTTTATTATTCAAGTCTAGAAAAAATACTAGTACACCTAGAATTTTTAAACATTTCACTGATGTCCATTTAAATAAAACTTTTAAATAAAATTTAAATAAAACATTTAAATAAAACCGATTACTTCTTTTATAAGAGAATAATATTTTAAATAAATTAAATTTAATACCTTCTTTTAAATAAATTATTTTTACAATGAGTAACAAAGTATTCAAATAGTTGTCGCACTTACAAAATTATTTATATTTGTTCCCACTGACTTCTTTAATATGGATTATTGAAAACGAAAAACATCAAATCGAACAACGTATACATAAAATTTTATATGTACAAGAACTAAAGGATTTCATTTGGAAAGGTTATCTCGACCACATACTAAAGCGTAGGTGAAATTAAATCACCCCAGCCGTCAGGGATTTCTGTTAGAGAAGATAGATGAGAATATTCCAATAGAAATTAGGAGAATATTAAATTTCTATTTCATATTCATATTCACGTATTTGGAAAGGAAAATAAATTGCGTAATGATGTCAATAAAGACTTAAAGTGATGATAGGCAAAATATTAGAAATAATTTATTATTAATTATTGTATTATGAAGGTCGTGTCAATTTAAAATTTTATGTCTAAAATGTGTACATTAATAGACTTATCGTGTATTGCTCGCAAAAAACAAGAACAAGTACCGCTTTTGTACAACATATGTAATTGTGTATGTAATTTTTTATTGTGTTTTTTTTGTGGTGTACAATAAATAATAAAGACATTCACTGGTGTAAGATAACGCAAGCCAACTTGCATTTTGGGTCCTCATGCCAGACTTGTTAGGAAATAAGTAATCAGAGTGATATTGACTACGATTGTAGTTATCAAAAATAGCAGCAGATAAAGCAGGAATGTATTAATGTTTTTCAGTGATATCATATAATATTTTAGTTATTTACTATATCTACACAGTCTAACAAGGATTAAGTCTACCTTTAACTTTGCCAGTCTAACGTTACGCAATATACTCGCTGGATTATTGAATATTCGATTCAAATATAGTATGGTTGTAGGCTCCAACATGTCACATTCGGGTGTGTTGTTGAATTAAATTATAACCCAAGGACACTTTTAATCTAACAGATTAATATTTTATATGTATTTAGTTAGCCATAATGAACTTATAAACAGTTTTTGTTTTAAAATGAAGTTCATCCAGAGCTCATAGTGAAATAATACACAAAGCGTTTGGATTAAACGAAGTCATAACGATGTAAATTGTGGACGATAAAAGATTAAATATTACCATAATTGAAAATCTGAATGGAATATATTATTGTTTATATTTTGAAGTAAGTTCTCAAGTTTTGGCATCTTTGGCAATTTAAAGGCGACCAACGAGAAGAATCCAAATAAAAAACACGTCAACGAGTTTGTTGTTTAGGCATGTGAAAAATATTAGTACCAAAAGCTTTGAAATGAAAACAGTCCGCTCCATACAATTTAGATTTTAACATTTTTGATTGAATGTACATATATTTTAAAGCTGAATTTATAATGACTTGTATGAATGGGCTTGATATAGCATAAATTCATATAGGTACATACTTTGTGTTTACAGTGGTAGTCATTTTATTTCTCGGGTCATACTTATAAAACTTTGAAATCGGAAAAAATGTTTTCAAATTGTAGGGAGATATTTTAAAAGGTATTCATTTTATTTATTTCATCTAAATAACCAATTTTATATAAGGGCATTATAATAAATACTTTTTTCTGTGGATACTATAATTTGAATTTTATTTACCATTCAAAATCGTTTTCTACCCCTGAAATTTCTTTAACTTTGATTCTTAACACCAAAGAAGCAGTTTGCTAGATTTAATACAGTTATTTTCGAGCATGAATTTCTAAAGGATTTTTCAAACGCTTGCAGAAATATTTCATTTTTACCATTTAACAATTATTTTCGATTTAAAACAACTAAAATATAAAACTAAATATTCTGTAAAAATTTCAGGCCGATTGCTCTTATTAATATCGATAAAAAAATATCACGTTTGTTGTATGGGAGCCTCTCTTAAATATTTATTGATTTATGTTTTTAGTAATTGTTGTTATAGCGGCAACAGAAATACTATTTTTTCTCAGACATTTTTGATTTAAAGAGGTCGAGACTTAATCAAAACTTTATTTAATTTCTAAATATATTTTATCTCAAAGTGTACGCTTTGTAAAATTTTTATACGTTAAACACTATTTTCACTGATAAGATAAAAATTAATAACTTTAATGATCGGTTTCTGGCACAATATTTTATTTATATCATTAAAAAATATTTGCCTATATGGACCCGTTTAGTATATAACTAACTGCTATTAATATAATACAGCGATTATATTCTTCATAAAACATGTTATACAGACGCACTTCACAAATATTTGGAGACTTACAACTACGCCTAAAGATTTTGCTTAGGATAAAGCTTTTGTTATCCGAATAAATGTAAACACTTAAATAAATGATGAATGATGTATTATAAGTCAAATATATTACTGAATTGAATTATTGTTTCATAGAATTAATTTAAATTAGATCTAGTTGAGCTTAAACAAATATTTATCCTTATCTTTGCAATATTTCTTTGGAAACCATTATTTCATCGAAAATAAATGTTCTATCTTCTTATCCCTTTGGATTTACTAAAACTATTTTAAATAGTAAAGAATTCTAAATAGTTTGAGTAGAGTGGTCTAACAATTTAAGGTCAACTGGCTTCCTCTAAAATTTGATTTAGTCTGAATTCAAAGAGATAATCCTGTTTCAGTTCTCCTGGCACAAACAAACAGATATTGGACTTGAAAGGAAAATTAATATTCTAAGAGCACTTTGAATTATAAATTCTCAATACGATAGTCTTTACCGGGATGGTGGCAACATCTCATAGAGGTATTTTCGGAAATGCAAACCAAATGTTTCTAGTAAATAAATGTAAAATAAATAATCGCATCGCAAAAACTATACATGTTTACTTATAAAATGGATATAATTACATAACAAATGAATATTATATTTGGGAAAGTTATGAAACATCAAACACCGCTACAAAATTTTTTTTTACCATAGCATAACGTAAAGAAAGGTATGTGACATATTTATTTTTTCAGAATTATTCATTTATTAAACATTTAAGACAGTTTAGTTTATGCTAATAGATAGTTACAAATTATCCCTATAATATTTTTCTGAATAAAAGAATATAACAAGAAATCTGTGAGACGAATCGCTTACCACTTATTTCTATTTTAATAATGTCTGGTTTGTAACTGATACTTCGTGAATGACATTTAGAGAAAATGACCACAGATAAAAAATAGCATGCTCCTTTTTTTCGTGAACTAAATCTTGCTTCTCACAATAGCGTTCGTTTTTTTAATCCCTGTTTCATCACAAAAGTTTCTGAGGAATTCATAAGTAAACTGATCTTTTCTCATTTAACCTACTATTTTATTGGATGTAATAATAAACTTTATTATAAAAATAATGATCGATGTATATTCTCTAGCGTTAGTTTACATTAGATGTTAATTTGATTATTTATTTTATCATTTATTTTAAAAATACCCAAATTCACATAAAGTAAATTATAAATAGATATATGTCTATACAGATATATGTATATATATCTAATGTTACTTTACAGTACAATTTTCGGTTTGCAAAATTACACATTAAAGGACAGATTATAATCTTTATTCTATAAATATAAAATAAAAACGTCAACACTGGTAGAATTCGCTACTTCAATGTTTATTCACTCTTCCTCGTTTATTTGTTAATTTCTTTCCCTGTCAACTGCTTCCTTGTCATTCGTAAGTTACAACCAGGAAAATAGCAAATATTTTTATTTTTTATTTCTGAACACGATTTTTTTAACATTAAATATTTTGAATGCACACCTACCTTTTATAATAATTCTTGATAATAAAGAGTATGATTCTTTGTAATCAAGTTTTTGTTATTTCTTTTATTTTTTATTGATTTTTTTTTTACATAATCTAGGGCAATGCTTGACTACATTCCACCTGATGGTAAGTGGAATGTAGTCTAAGGTGGTAAGGCGCATTACCCTAGCAGCCTATTCACTCTTCTCTTGAATTTATCCACATTATATTCTTTCGGAAATACCGACGCAGGCAAGCTGTTCCAATCCTTTGCTGTACGCAGTAAAAAAGACGAAGCAAAGCGCTTCGTTCGGGCAAGTGGAATGTCCACAACAAAAGGATGGATTCCTGCCGTTCGTCGGAAAGTCCGATGATGGAAGGGGGCCGGGGGAATTAGATCGTGTAATTCCTGCGCACACTCACCAAAATGTATCCTATAGAATACTGAGAGGCTAGCAATTCTACGCCTGTGTTCAAGGCTTTGGAGGCCGGCTTCGACCAACTCGGGATCTCCTATGAGCCTCATTGCTCGCCTCTCAATTGAGTCCAGAACCGCAAGATGAGACTTTGTGGCACCAGCAAATATGTGGCCACAGTACTCTACACACGACCGGATCTGTGCTTTGTATAATACAAGAAGCTGTCCCGGTGTAAAGTACTGCCGAACCTTCGCAAGAACGGCAAGCTTTGCTGCTGCTGCTCTTGCTCTGGACTCAATGAACCGACCAAAGTTGAGGTTTGAGGAAATCTCTAAGCCTAACAACTGAAGCCGGTCACTGTACTCCAAGGATACATTCTGGAAAGTAGGAACCAAGGTGAAAGGGCTCCTTTTGGCGGTGAACAGACACGTCTGCGTTTTGGTGGCGTTGAATTTGACAAGATTGGCATTGCTCCATTCGGAGACTGCCTGAAGTTTGTCATTCAAACGCTGCACCATGGCTTCTCTTTCAGACTGTACTTGATCTCGACTAGTCCGAGTACTCGGCAGATATCTTTCTACAACTGTGCTGTCGTCTGCGTACCCATAGATACCGGGCTTCAACAGATCGTTAATGTGCAGCAGAAAAAGAGTTGCAGAAAGAACGGACCCCTGAGGCACTCCGGCATTTATTGTCAAGGATTCCAAGGAACACCCATCGACAACTACTCGGAGAGATCTCTGGCTCAGAAAGTCCTTTATCCAGCCGATCAGACCAGGAGATATGCCGTACGCTGAAAGCTTGCTTATAAGGCTCGCATGCCAGACCCTGTCAAATGCCCTCGAGACGTCCAGAGAGACGGCGACCGCTTCTCCGTTCTTCTCGATGGCCTCGCCTAGAATGTGTGTAGCATACACTAGGAGGTCCCCAGTAGACCTATTACGGCGAAACCCGTACTGTCGGTCACTGAGGAGATCGTTACCTTCTAGGTATGCTAGAAGGCGCGAGTTCAATACACGCTCCATAATCTTGCAGAGTATGGAGGTGATTGAAATCGGTCTGTAGTTGACAGGATCAGCACGGCTGCCTTTTTTGGGCACGGGTTGCACGTTGGCAAGCTTCCAGGATTTTGGCACTATTCCAGTCTTGAAAGAGAGGCGATACAGACGTGTCAGTACAGGAGACAACTCAGCTGCACATGTCTTGAGCAAAATGGCTGGTATACCATCAGGACCACTGGCTTTATTCACATCTAAACGACACAATGTTCTCCATACCTCTTTGTTAGTGATGCGGATTTCAGGCATCGAAATACCGCAGTGAGGAAGATGTGCTGGAGAAGCATTGCCAGTATCTAGATGAGAATTGTCAGCAAACAGAGAAGCAAGTACGTTCGCTTTCTCTGTTGCTGTTTGGGCCAGGGATCCATCCGGCTTCAGCAGAGCAGGCAGTGAGGGTTGGCAGAAATTCGACTCGATCGCTTTCGCAAGAGACCAGAAAGCTCGACTGTCAGTTGGTTTGACAGAGAGCTTTTCGCCATTCTTAGCGATTCGATCGAGACGAGCCTTCCGCAATGCCTTTTTGTAGGACTTGGCAGCTAGGTTAAAGGCTCTCTTCTTTGTACTTACATCCGGAGTTTTGCGGCTTCGAGCATCAGCCCAAATGAGGTATGCCGAATGTTTTCGGTCTTGAGCATGACCACATTCGGCATTAAACCATGGGCGAGCTTTGCCACCGACGGGAACTTTAGCAAAAGGAATAAAATACTCCATTGCCTGATGCACCACATCGGTTATAGCATCCGCGCAACTCGACGGATCCAAAGAAGAGAAGCAGACCTGCCGCCAAGGATAAGATGCAAAGAAGTGCCGCATCTCATCCCAATCTGCTGACTTGTATTTCCATACTCGCCTAACACCATGTGGTTCGAGAGCTGGTGGGGAATATGTAAACACAGATTTCACCAGACAGTGATCGGAGGTTCCCAAGGGGGAGGTGACCTCAACACGATACCTGTCCGGATCAGTTGTCAGCAGAAGGTCCAGGCAATTGGCTGTATGGCCTACCACATCTGGTACCCTTGTCGCTTGCCTCACCAGCTGAAAGAGGTTTTAAAACTTTTACACATTAAGAGCTGCGGAAGGAAACTAACCAACTTGTTAATATTATCTACAACGAAACAGCAATCAATCAATCATTATTATTTGTTTCTTTAAAAACTTTTCGTTCAGAACGAGAAACGATACATTAGGTAATTAAAATCAAATTTATTATAATAGCAACTATTACATACTAATATCATAAATATAAAAAAGATATTGTATATTATAACACTTTAGGATCTCACATAATACATAATCATTTATGAACTGTGCTGAATGTTTTTGTGCAATTTCAGAATAAGTACAAAAACAGAACAGTTCAGTTTAGAACAGATTAGATTTTTAAGGTAAGAGATGTTTCAATGACCATTTCTTCTTCTTCTTCTTTCTCATATTAAACAAAAAAATATGGGAAATTGCGTAGCAGGATTGGAATTAACTCAATTATAAGATACTTTTCAAAGAGGAAACAAAGTTTCTACAAAGAAAAACAAAGCAAAGGTTCAGGAACCATAACGAATCTTTTTTAAAATCTTTTTTGCTAATAATACATAAAGCATTCAGCAATTTCACTTTGATAGGCCATTTTGTGAATATTAGGCGTGTCTTATAAAATATTTTTATTCTTGTGCTATGGTTAATTTTATTTTATAACCTACGGCTTAAGGATGACAATCCTTGAATTTTGTCATCAATGTAAAATTGATATAACTAACACTAAATATAATTGAAAAAATGATAGAACTAAGACTATGTTTAAAAAACATGAAAATTCTACATTGACATGGCTCGCTCTCTTGTTCCACAAACAACATTTAAAAAAACGGCCAAGTGCGTATCAAACTCGGGCACTGAGGATTCCGTAAAAATATTTATTAAAACGGAAAAAAATCACGTCTGTTCTATGGGAGCCCCACTTAAAAATATATTTTATTTTAATTTAAGTATTTATTTTTAAAGTAAATATATAACTTCATATTTTGTAAATACTTTAAACGCCCACCTGTAGCCATTATTAAAATCAAGCAAATAATTTACGTTGTTGTATGGAAGCATCTGTACATAAGCATTTATATTTTTAAATTACTTTTTGGTTTTATCATTTCATATATATATCTGGCAAAAGTAAATATTTAATTATAATTCACACACGTGTTTGAAAGAATATTAATAATAAAATATTATTATCAACATTAACATTTTTATTCAACGTGGTAAGTTTTTTGAAGTTTTATATTCAAATATAAAATATTACTAAAGTTTACGCATTACTCAAATGAGAAACATTCCCAAAACTTGTATCTTTAAAAGTAAGGGAGGAGATAGAGTACAGGTCGTTAAAAGGTAAGTTTGTAAAAGTTTTCATGTAAACGCTTTCTTCATAAGATTTATTAAATTCAACTAAAATTAAGTATTCGTTTTATCACAGTGATAAGACATTATATCTAATCCTATATTATAATATACGACATATTAGTATTATTTTGAAACTATCAAAGTTTTAACTTTGTAGCAATCCTTTCACATAATATATAAAACTCCACCGTGAGATAGTAATAAATCGCTGTGTCGCTTGAGCCTTTAAAGCGTGAAAAGTTTGTGTCATTTACAAACTTTAAAAGAACAATCAGGCGATGAGACAAAAGGTAGTCCATTGTGAAAATCTAACGCAATACTGTCGGTACTGAATCCAGGGTTGCTGACCACTACACCAACAGGCCTGTCATAGTTGTTAATATATTAGCTCTTCTCCATGCTTAGATAGAACAGTAGAAATATTTTCAAAAGGATATCTTTCAATAACAATAATTTTGGGATAAAATTCTTACTTCTTTCCAAGATTCAATATAACATTATCAAATATAATGAACTAATACTAGATAATACTATCCCTTATATTAGAAGACTCCTGTTTAATATCCGGCTCGACTGAGCCAAATAACATTAATACTAATTCCACTAATGTTTCGCAGTTCTAAGTGAAAAATTAGTGTTATAGATTGTACGTTGTACCAAAGATAAGTTATCCTAACCACAAGTAAAGAAAATAAAACCTTACCATAAATCAGCTTATATGATAACAAATACAATTTTGGCAATTAATTAATGTTCAAAATAATATTTTTTTTCTAATTCATTAATATCGCTAATATTTATGCCAGTTCAAGGTATGACTAATGAAAGATGATGTTAGTTCAAGTCATTTAATTAATGAGCGACTCTTGGTTAGAGAAGTCGATAAAAATCCCTGAATAAATAATCAATTTTGTCTGAAATAATTAGAAGTGACCTAAAGTCCAACGATCCTTCCCAATGATTGCATAACGAGAGAAACTAATTAATTGAAGAAGATCTTCAACTGGAGCTGTAATTGGGTAAATCAAATAAATCCCTCATTCAAAAAATTGTTCTGATAAAAGTGAGACCTGTGTAATTATTGGAATGTTTTGGTTATTGACTTTATCAAATATGTTGCGAAACCCAATTCACTATTTGTTTTTAAAATAATTTTTCCATAGACAAACAATACATAAATTTTATTCTGTAATCAGAGACACATCGCAATTTGAAAAACTTGGATTGTTATACAGACCCTTTCGATAAAAAGGTCACGTGAGGTATAATGGCTCGCAAGAGAACTATAAGATAAGGAAGAAATTGTGGAAATACGTTCGTAGAGACCTTACTGTCAAGAAAGTATTCGATAACGTTATACGAGTATATTAAAAAAAGAAATAATGGAGTTGAAGGAAGATCTCGCTATAACAGTATTGAACCAAAATAAAAAATCTCTTTATCTAAATTTTGTATTTGTATATTTCTTAATTGAGATTAGCTTACTAAAATAATATTAGCTTTTACTACATAGTTAAAAAATATATAAAAATTACAAATAAAACAGACAACCATTTCCTAAAATATGAAATACTAAAAGAATATATTAAATTAAATTAAATTAAATTAAATTAAATTAAATTAAATTAAATTAAATTAAATTAAATTAAATTAAATTAAATTAAATTAAATTAAATTAAATTAAATTAAATTAAATTAAATTAAATTAAATTAAATTAAATTAAATTAAATTAAATTAAATTAAATTAAATTAAATTAAATTAAATTAAATTAAATTAAATTAAATTAAATTAAAATCAAAAACTATTAGAATAAATGATAAAAATAAAATAATAATATATGATAAAATGTTAAACCAAAATGTTGTATTTTGTTAAGACACTCTGATTTTGAAATAAAAGAAGAAAAATAAACCAATATTGGCAGGAATTCGACCCCCTAACCTCTGGGAAATCGGCTAGTCGCTCTGTCTATTGACTACCCGTATCGCCACTCGTTCCTTTGAAACATTCTATACTAGGTTAATTGAAATAAATGGGCCACCGTTTCCAGGCAACCGCCCTACATCAATCCAAACAACATTTGTTATAACTTTGATAAACAACAATACAAAACAAAAATATCTCTCCCTGGGTTACTTATTAATCCTTATTTTGTAAGAAGTACCTAAAATGACTACGCCCGGGCGCCAAACTTACGCCAGAGTTCATGCCAGTTCAGAGGCAACAAATAAATTTTGTATGGGAAAACTTAAATTTTAAAAAAGATTAATTTTTAAAACTATAAAAAGTAAAGGTACCTAAATAAAGTTTTAATAAAGTTTATACTCACTCTTAATAAACTTGTTAAAAGTAATCTCCTCATTAAAATCTAATTATGATTGTGAAAGTTTTCATATGATCAACTGGATTTATTAATAATTGTACTGTCACATTTAATAAGGTTTTGCTCGAGTATTTTTCTTCTTTAACGAACACGAAGAGGTTGTTATTGATTTATTGAAGTTTAGCTCTAAAGCAACACGAGTCTATATTTTATTGATAGATGAGTTTTCCCATGAGATCTTTATGATACTCGATTTCACAATATAAGGATTCTGTAAGTCTAAGAATTGTTGGTTTTCATAAATAAAGAACAATGAATATTTTGAAGAACAACGCTGTTAATTTATATTCCAAACTAACGAATGTTGCATAAATGAAGCGGCTGCTAATGAACAATTACAAAGTTTTTGTAAGAGCTCATTGAAATGGAAATGCGTGAATATTTTAGATTGATGGTATTATCATATTTTGAATACATAGTAATTTAACATGATGTTTACTATTTTTTAATGATTTTGCTAAGCTACCTCAACTGAAGTGACTATACTCCGTTACACAGTTTTCTGAAGTGCGGTTGAGTTTCGTAGGTACGGGTTATAGTAAAATTGCTAGAATTAGAATCTAGTGTCTTCATTAAATCATTGGATTTCAAATATGGGAGAATAAAAAAACCACTAGGGATATAAGTCTTATCGTTGATGAAATGAAAAACAAGGACAAATTTTACTACATTTATGTTGGTCAAATAACTTGTACTTATAAGCTTCTAAATTTCGATTAAAAGCGGGAGTAGAAAATAGAGCAAAATATTTTTTGTATAGAGTCGCTTAGTTTCTTTACATGTACAGTCTTTTCATGAATCTTTTAATTTGATATTTTTAGTAAGAATAATTAATTCATATTTCCAATATATCAATATCAATAATCAAGGTATCAATATACCTAGGATATCCACAGTTTAATGTTTAGGTATAATATAATATTATTAATGTTATATGAATGTTAATACAATTGTATGTGAGGATATTTAAAATAACCGTTTTTAATTGTAAGTTCAACAATGCAACAAATTTAACATAACTTCAGAGAATTCCGATAGGTTGGTATTTATTTCACATATTTGTACCTCAAACTTCTTACATAAATTTTGATCTTGCTAAATGTGAAAAGATTTTAGTAAGGAAGTTTAAAAGAACTTTAAAGACTTTCTTCTTTCTTTCAAAGTTTTCTAACTAGATATTTTTATTCTTTCAAGTAACTTCTTAGAGTGCTTATAATACAAAAAATCATTTATTAATTTTAACTACGATCTTTCTAATGCTTATCTTAGTGAAAAGGTTTTAACCTCTGGTAGAGAGGCCTTTAATTAAAGACACATACAGTTACAACATGCAAAACGGAACTCACATAAAGAAAAAACATAAAAGAGTCTTCATATATAAAAATATAAAGTTTATATGTACCAAGAAATATTTTAAAGTATTAAAAGTATCGAAAAGAATATATTTTGTTTAAAATCAGTTAATATGATTTGTAATTAAAAAGGAATGAGCAGAAGTATGTTTATTAGAGACACGGTGATATTTTTTTATCTTAGATTAGTAAATTTGATATCTAATATTTATAAAAGTGCATTAGTTTTTCTTGTGTTGCTCCTCATGTATATATTTTTTATTTATTTAAAGTTTAATGATTGAACTTAAATAAGAATTCAATACTTCGACTTAAGGACCTTAAATGAAATTCTCAGCAAGTTCACTCGTGGGGAGGAGATGTAGTAGGAGCATTTAACCTTACAATTATATTTATATCCTAAGTAAATGTTTTTTTTTAATAAACAGAAAAAAATAATTAGATGTAACATTCTAAATAAAACGCTTTTAAAGGGTGCTGCCAAACAAATCTCTGTGGAGAGGTCTTGGAAGGACACTTTCTTATTTCTACAGCCAAGGAGTTGTAAAGGTTGAAAAGTAAAAGAATGTATTGAGAAGAAAAAAAATCTACTTATATAAAAAAAGGAATTAGAATTGAATCTTAGAGTAAAGCCTATATTCGACAATAGAAAGACAGAAGAAATCAATCAAACATTATAATGTTTTTTTGCTCAGCTTATTTAGAATACAGTCAAGTCATAAATATGGATAGAATTACATTAAGAAAGCGCTACCGATTACAGCTGTTGAAATTTTTTTATATAATTAAAGTACCAAAATATATATTACAAATAATTATTAAAGAGCTTTGTTGTTTCTTAGAGCCTTAGGAGTTTTTTTTAGTCTGCAATGTTAAATTTTCTGAGCATGTGCAAAGTGCATGTACTACATTGTGTTAGGGGTAACAAGTTTGATTTATTTTGAGCATTGATTTGTTTTAGACATTTATCCCTTTTTAAAACAAAACAATTATATATAATTATAATCATATGCATATGCATTTGAATAGAACAAAATGTTGTTGAGATTGATGTAGAGAGGCTGCTTGCAACAAGTGGCCATTTAATTACAATTAACCCTGTATATTTTTATATATATATTTTTATAATTTTAAATTTTAATTTCTCTGTCGATTTATTTTCAAATAATCGACTATGTGTAAACAACGAGCTTTAATGTTTTGTTATTTTTTTATATATAATATTTATTAACAAAGTTTATTTTATACTATTTATATTTTATAAAAATAAATTATCATCATATATAACCACTAAATAAACCAATACTGTCCGTATTTGGTTATTAAATTTTAAATTATTGGTTTTGCTTTTGCTACTAAATCATAATTCTAACTGACCATCTTAAAAATATTTCCTTATTTTAATCTACCTGTCTGTTAGAATGTGTGTGTTTTGTTGACATTTATATATATTTTCATAAGTTTTAAAACTAACAAATCTATAAAATATCCATTTTTTTCCTTTAAAAACTAGACGAATAGTTTAGTTTATTAACCGACTTCTTCAAAAAGGAGGAGGTTCTCAATTTGGCCGGTATTTTTTTTTTTTGAATGTACACCGATTTCTCCTAGGTTTCTGAACCGATTTACGTAATTCTTTTTTTGTTTGATGTGGAATAGTTTCGAATTGGTCCCATAAAAATTTGATTCAGGTAGGCCCATTAGTTTTGATTTTATGAGCATTTTTGTCCAAGTTTTGAACTAGCTCCTCCGGAAGGAAATCAAGTCGTGCTGTAACTAATGACATCTGTTGTTTTGGATATGTGAAGTCTTTAAAAGTCCCACTAGAACGTGAAATTGTGTTTCAAAGAGATTTTTTACAGAGAAGACTACTTTTATCCATTCCCTTTTCTTGAGATCTATATTTTTTTAAGGCACGCAGCACCTTTTGTAGGTCTACCCATGGCTAATTGATAATGTAGCAATAAACTAAAAAGTATTAAATAAAAATAACTACGTTAAAAAAACCGACTTTAAAACTAAAAAGTAAAAAATAATCAAGATTTAATATTTATTATACACTACCTATTATTTATATGTCCTATTTACTAATAGGTTTAAAGTCGGTTCCAATCTTTAAACAAATAATTATATTTAACCACTTAAATGAATACGAGAAAATTAATACAATGAAATGCCTATTTTTATGATTAAGAAACGTAAATAAACATAATAAAAAGCAATTAAATGTTATTTATTATTATAAGCAGCGAAATTAATACGATGAATAGTGAAAAAAAAAATAATGAAAATATATTTAACAGAATTCTTAAACTAAATGGACATGTGAAATATGAAATGCCTACTTCAAAAATTAAGATACGTAGATAAAGCTATAAAAGAACAATTAAATCTTAATATGATTACTAGCTTGAATAGAAAAACAAAATATAAAAAAAATAATTACGAAAATGTATTCAACCGAATTCCTATACTAAATGGCTTGGCACCAACTTCAAACCTATTAGTAAATAGGACATATTAATTATAGGTAGTATATAATAAATATTAAACCTTCATTATTTTTTACTTTTTAGTTTTAAAGTCGATTTTTTTAACATAGTATTTTTTTTATTATTGATTTAAATGGACCTTTTTTGAAGATGAAATCCATCAACAATAGCCTACGTCCAGATGAAGGGTTATCGTGATTGGATAAGGTATTCAAGCGATTACAAAGGATTTCTCTCAAAGTAATCTCACAATAGACGTTATTATATAAGTTGGGTCAACTTGCTCACAGTTGAATGAATAGTTGGCGTACACCAGGGCTTCCTTAAGGTCGATGTGTCCTCCCACTACACAATGAATTGTTTCACTCAGATACAAGAAATGTGTAAGCTCCTAACCCCTAAAAGTCTTATAAATACCTAAAGTAACCTTAAAATAATATGTAAATAAAACTCGGCAATATATCAAAAACCTATATCGCAGAACACTATAGTCCTAAATAAGATTTATATAATTACTATCGTCTAAATTTAAGCAATTTGTCAATAATTATATTATGTCCCTATAACTACTTATTACTACTTATTACTATTATGATTACTATAACTGTAATCAATCAATAAATAAATAAGAAAGCTTTTTTACAATATGATCTCATTTTTCAAATAATTACTGAATTAATATTTGTTATATTTATATCACCCATTCTCTAAGAATCAAAAGAATAAAAGAATAAAAGATAGGCAAGTATTAGAAAGTTTAGTAGGAAATATCTTAATTTACCTTAAAATTCACTTTTATCACATTCATAAAATTATTCAGAAATCCAACTAATAATTGATATAAATAATTAACGACTGATATAAAAATCATCGAATTAACTTAGCACGTTGAAAAATTATTCAGTAATTCAAACACCATAATAGAACACCGTTGGAGGTAGATGTTACCGGTAGAACACCGTTATGCAAAATTAACAGGCTTACTGACAGACACCTCAATCTCGTCTTACCGTGAACACGATTGCTGCAAAGCATTCGAAACGGGTTAGATTTAAAATTTAATTCAATATACGCGAGTTAAATCCATAAAAATAGTTTTATTTCAATGTGTAGTACTCGTGAAAACCTTAGAACTACCATAATACATGATTTATTATTTCGGATATTACATTTACTTCTACAGTAAAATGCTATTTAGCTAGAAAATTCTAAAATTAATTCTTATTTCCTGAAGAATTTTTGATACCATAAAGGCTTCGTAAATTTCTGGTCAAAATTACAGCAAGTGGACACTTTATTTGGTCGTGAGTTGGGTCGCGCTGAGTTTATTAATACTTGATGCTTGGTGAAATGGTAGGTTCGTATTTTTTTATATATTGCGATCATTATATACTTATGCAAAAAAGGCAATTATATAAAGCGCTACTCATAAGCATATTTTTCTTATTAAAAAACTATTGTTGTTGCAATAACACTGTAGTCTGTTATTGCAACAACAATAGTTTTTTAATAAGAAAAATATGCTTTTAATGTAGATTCGGCTGCGTTTTCAACTTTATGATCAATTTTATGACACATATTGCTTAAAAATCGTAATTAATATTATGATACCAATAGTTAAATATAATAATTTTTTCTATTGTTATTTTCCCAAAAATCTATACATATAATAAAATTGTCACTGATTGATTTCTGTACATAGAAAATAATTTAAAAAAAACATAATGGGGTCTTTTATAAAAGCAAGAGAAAACAAAACAATGGTTTTTCATTTTGTCTGTTCGTCTGTATGTCTGTATATCTTTATGTCTGTATGTTTGTGCACGCTAATCTCAGAAACGGCTTTACCAATTTGAATGCGGTTTTCAGGAAAATATTGTAACAGTCTTCACTTAACAATATTATTAACTAATTTTATTTGAATCGATTAAGCAAAAAAAAGTTATGTTAATTTATGTCAACCATGTTATAAATACGATGCAAATCTTCTTATATACCTACATGTAATAAATATGTAGAGGAGTACTCTCTGTACATTAAAAATATTAAAAATATATAGCAAGGACGTAAAGGGACAACTAACAGAATCCATTTCTATCATTTTTGAAATTTTTGTCTGTTTATCAGTTTGTCTTTTAGTTGTGTACGCAACACTACAAAAAAAATATAGCTAATGTTAATAACTTTTATACATTAGGCGTATACAAAAACGAAATGTTACTGACTGGTGGACATTTCGTTTTTAACTTTTATTGCACTCTTCACTCTATAAGAAGATCTATGTATTTAAATTGTTCAAGAAATGTATGTTTATACATATAATAAAACTATAACTTATCGATGTCTGTACATGTTTTTTTTCGTTCAAAAAATCGTAATGGGGGACTTTTTTGCAATTGCTTATATAGCAAGACAACCCAAAACAATTTTTTTTCATTTTGTCTGTTCGTCTATATGTTTGTGCATGCTTATCACAAAAATGTGCCAGTTCAGAGACCTTAAATAAATTTTGTATGGGAAAATTTAAATTTTAAAAACTATAAATTTAAAAAAGTTTTTAATTATAATTTTCAACAATATATTTCCCTTTAAAAACCAACTAAGCAGATAATAAGATAATAATTAACTGCCTCATAATATTACTACGACGCTGCTACGCCGTAGATCCACCAGTATAAACCTTGGCTTCTAGTTTATCGTCCCTATATACTGTTCAAAATTTTGTATTTAATGTAGATAAGGGTTTTACTTTGATATAAACCTCATTGTTCTGACATAAAACAAACATTAACTAACGATTCCTATCACAAGATTACTATAACTGTAATCAACCAATAAATAAATAAGAAAGCTTTTTTACAATATGATCTCATTTTTCTAATAATTACTGAATAAATATTTGTTATATTTATATCACTCATTCTCTAAGAATCATATTTAAAAGATAGGCACGTATTAAGAAAGGTTAGTAAGAAATATCTTAATTTCCTTAAAATTCAGTCTTATCACTTTCATAAAATATTTCACGATTATATTAAAGTTAAACAGCAAGAGATGTGGTTATCCTTCAAATGTCTCATTTTAGTGACTTACTTTTGCAACTATGTGAATAACTTCTGAGGTATTTTATATCCTGAAAACTCTCGTATTCTCTGTTGATAAATATGTATAAGGTGAAGAAAAATAACTTGTCTCCTGTACCATATGTGACCTTGAGGAACTGGCAGTAGCTACAATTAAGTTAATTTTTTGATGTCCTTAATATGATTAATCATTAGTATTCATTCTCATACATATTTCAGTCTCTCGTAATTAACATTGGATCCTACAATTCAGCTTTACGCAATTTAAGCTTCTTAAGCAGCGACAGTAAATTCATTTCAAAAGCTTTTATCAACACTCCTAAGTTGAAAACATGGCATTTAACCTTAATTTATTACCCAAAACCTTGTATAAAAAAATAACATTAGTTATCATATCGAAGTACGATACAATTATTTCCATTCATTATCTGAATCAGTGGAACATAATTTTAACTATTACATGCACCAAGACAAGGCGATAAGTTTTTTCGAATCTATATATATTTTTTTAAGTATTTATTTAAAGGAATCGTTATTCTTTATTCTTTAAAGATTTTTACGGAATTCTAAGTAACGACAATAAGATATTAACTTGATTCATACACATTTCCCTTTAAACAAATCATACAAAAAGCCTTTTCGAGAGAAATTGGTAGAGCGACGCGACGGTACAGTTTCCCAGTAGTCGCGGGTTCGAATCCCTGCCCGTATCGGTTTATTTTTCATTCTATATTTATATAAATTTAAATAAGCTTAGCATGGCTATACATTGCATGGTTTATAAATATTTTGAAACAAAATTAAATATGTTTTTATTATATAAGCAGTTTACTTTCTGAAAGATTTTCTATTCAGCAGATTTCATTACTAATTATTCAAGACACAATTTCAAATAAGAATTCTGTATAAGCAGAATTTTAATAAATATATAATTAAAAATACAATAACCCTCGATAGACAAAGCTTCCCACAGAAACCGTACCTTTCCGTTGAGTTACAGGATGGTTTTCCAGAGGACGTGGGTACGAATCGTTGCTTTTGGTTTATTTGTCTATGTTTATTTAAAATTTGTATAAGCCTAACATGTCATGTTCATGTTTATAAATAAATAGACTTGTTTTTTTTTATTATTAAAGATATGTTCATTCATTAATTTTAAATTTCAACAAATTCTGATACCAAACTATCTAATCAGTAAGAACAAACCAAACAAAATAAAATGTAATATTCGTATATTAATGTACGAATAAATATATATATACAAATTATAGCTTACAAGATTATGAGAAGCTATTTTTGCAGATAGACTATGCAACAACATCTCAAAACGCAGCCGAATCTACATTAAAAGCATATTTTTCTTATTAAAAAACTATTGTTGTTGCAATAACACTGTAGTCTGTTATTACGAATATTACGTTTTATTTTGTTTGGTTTGTTCTTACTGATTAGATAGTTTGGTATCAGAATTTGTTGAAATTTAAAATTAATGAATGAACATATCTTTAATAATAAAAAAAAACAAGTCTATTTATTTATAAACATGAACATGACATGTTAGGCTTATACAAATTTTAAATAAACATAGACAAATAAACCAAAAGCAACGATTCGTACCCACGTCCTCTGGAAAACCATCCTGTAACTCAACGGAAAGGTACGGTTTCTGTGGGAAGCTTTGTCTATCGAGGGTTATTGTATTTTTAATTATATATTTATTAAAATTCTGCTTATACAGAATTCTTATTTGAAATTGTGTCTTGAATAATTAGTAATGAAATCTGCTGAATAGAAAATCTTTCAGAAAGTAAACTGCTTATATAATAAAAACATATTTAATTTTGTTTCAAAATATTTATAAACCATGCAATGTATAGCCATGCTAAGCTTATTTAAATTTATATAAATATAGAATGAAAAATAAACCGATACGGGCAGGGATTCGAACCCGCGACTACTGGGAAACTGTACCGTCGCGTCGCTCTACCAATTTCTCTCGAAAAGGCTTTTTGTATGATTTGTTTAAAGGGAAATGTGTATGAATCAAGTTAATATCTTATTGTCGTTACTTAGAATTCCGTAAAAATCTTTAAAGAATAAAGAATAACGATTCCTTTAAATAAATACTTAAAAAAATATATATAGATTCGAAAAAACTTATCGCCTTGTCTTGGTGCATGTAATAGTTAAAATTATGTTCCACTGATTCAGATAATGAATGGAAATAATTGTATCGTACTTCGATATGATAACTAATGTTATTTTTTTATACAAGGTTTTGGGTAATAAATTAAGGTTAAATGCCATGTTTTCAACTTAGGAGTGTTGATAAAAGCTTTTGAAATGAATTTACTGTCGCTGCTTAAGAAGCTTAAATTGCGTAAAGCTGAATTGTAGGATCCAATGTTAATTACGAGAGACTGAAATATGTATGAGAATGAATACTAATGATTAATCATATTAAGGACATCAAAAAATTAACTTAATTGTAGCTACTGCCAGTTCCTCAAGGTCACATATGGTACAGGAGACAAGTTATTTTTCTTCTCCTTATACATATTTATCAACAGAGAATACGAGAGTTTTCAGGATATAAAATACCTCAGAAGTTATTCACATAGTTGCAAAAGTAAGTCACTAAAATGAGACATTTGAAGGATAACCACATCTCTTGCTGTTTAACTTTAATATAATCGTGAAATATTTTATGAAAGTGATAAGACTGAATTTTAAGGAAATTAAGATATTTCTTACTAACCTTTCTTAATACGTGCCTATCTTTTAAATATGATTCTTAGAGAATGAGTGATATAAATATAACAAATATTTATTCAGTAATTATTAGAAAAATGAGATCATATTGTAAAAAAGCTTTCTTATTTATTTATTGGTTGATTACAGTTATAGTAATCTTGTGATAGGAATCGTTAGTTAATGTTTGTTTTATGTCAGAACAATGAGGTTTATATCAAAGTAAAACCCTTATCTACATTAAATACAAAATTTTGAACAGTATATAGGGACGATAAACTAGAAGCCAAGGTTTATACTGGTGGATCTACGGCGTAGCAGCGTCGTAGTAATATTATGAGGCAGTTAATTATTATCTTATTATCTGCTTAGTTGGTTTTTAAAGGGAAATATATTGTTGAAAATTATAATTAAAAACTTTTTTAAATTTATAGTTTTTAAAATTTAAATTTTCCCATACAAAATTTATTTAAGGTCTCTGAACTGGCACATTTTTGTGATAAGCATGCACAAACATATAGACGAACAGACAAAATGAAAAAAAATTGTTTTGGGTTGTCTTGCTATATAAGCAATTGCAAAAAAGTCCCCCATTACGATTTTTTGAACGAAAAAAAACATGTACAGACATCGATAAGTTATAGTTTTATTATATGTATAAACATACATTTCTTGAACAATTTAAATACATAGATCTTCTTATAGAGTGAAGAGTGCAATAAAAGTTAAAAACGAAATGTCCACCAGTCAGTAACATTTCGTTTTTGTATACGCCTAATGTATAAAAGTTATTAACATTAGCTATATTTTTTTTGTAGTGTTGCGTACACAACTAAAAGACAAACTGATAAACAGACAAAAATTTCAAAAATGATAGAAATGGATTCTGTTAGTTGTCCCTTTACGTCCTTGCTATATATTTTTAATATTTTTAATGTACAGAGAGTACTCCTCTACATATTTATTACATGTAGGTATATAAGAAGATTTGCATCGTATTTATAACATGGTTGACATAAATTAACATAACTTTTTTTTGCTTAATCGATTCAAATAAAATTAGTTAATAATATTGTTAAGTGAAGACTGTTACAATATTTTCCTGAAAACCGCATTCAAATTGGTAAAGCCGTTTCTGAGATTAGCGTGCACAAACATACAGACATAAAGATATACAGACATACAGACGAACAGACAAAATGAAAAACCATTGTTTTGTTTTCTCTTGCTTTTATAAAAGACCCCATTATGTTTTTTTTAAATTATTTTCTATGTACAGAAATCAATCAGTGACAATTTTATTACATGTATAGATTTTTGGGAAAATAACAATAGAAAAAATTATTATATTTAACTATTGGTATCATAATATTAATTACGATTTTTAAGCAATATGTGTCATAAAATTGATAACTTTCGGCATAACTAAAACGCGTCCTTAACTAAGTATAGAAATAAGAAGAATACAAAAAATACTTAATTATTAAAAGAAATTATACAAGGAAAGGGAAACTAATAGTATATTAGACATGATTTGAGATTTCTCGAAGAATATAGTGGTACCTAATTATAATTTTGAATTATCTTTTAATTACTTTAATAAAAGTATGCCATTATCACCGTATCCAACAAATTAAGCGAAATTGTCGTGGTTGTGAAGCTAATTTATTTTAAGCACGTCTCTTCTTTTGTGTGATATAAAGCCTCCTTCACGTCTTGTAAATCACAAACAGCCTCTTTTATGTCTGATCATAAAGCTTTATTAACAATGGCTTTGATATAATTTTAAGTAATAAGAACAATATAAAGATGGTTAAAAAAATATACGTTTAGAAAAGCTGACAAAGAGTAAATTAAATTTATTTTCTGTTTAAAAACTATTGAGATCCAAACATTCCACCGTAATTTTATTAATTGTTTGTCATACATAATCTTAAATTTGTAATTTTTTAATCGTTTGTAATTGTTTACTATATCATATATAATCATAACTTTTTAAACGACACTGATTTTGAAAAGAAGCCTTAACTTAGCAACTTCTTCTATTCACAAGAATTAAACCACGTGTTACTAATGGTGTGACTTTGTTTCCACCAAAGAATCTGTTTTAATGCCTTCATCTTTATTTCATAATTTCTTAGAAGTAAATAAATTAATCTTAATAAAATTACAAAGAAATATGATATAAAAAGGTATTTTATAAGCTGAAGTTAAATCAAAGTTGTTGCATCTGAACAATTTTATTCTATGTATATTTAGAACAGAATATGATAATTTATTCAAAACCTTATTTTTTTAAAAGTAAGTTTTTATTATATGAGCAATATTATTTATGCAATAAGTAAAAGATAAATATTCAGAGTTTTTTGGAGCAATTCGAATAATACGTATTTTGTTATAGTAGGTACCTACTTATATATTGTTTTCTATTGGAGTTGTATTTTATGTTAGCTTATTAATAAACCTTAAAGAATTAATTGAATGTATTCAATTAAAAATTAAATATTAGTTATATATAATAATAATTAAAAAATAGTTAAAATAACATTCAAATTATATTTTTATAATCAATAACATATGTAATAATCTATATAAAATATATAAACAAATAATAATAATATATTTATCAAAAATTAAGTTGTCTTGTGACATACGCTTATGTCCCTAAGCTGATATATTATTCAATTTTGTTTTATATTGATTTAAGCTTCGAAGGTTTTGAAAAGAGTGTATTCCATTAAAACCCGACAATTTGTTACATTATCTACAGGGAAACAAATATTTAGGTGTATGGAGGTGATGAACTTTCTGAAATGTGATGATGCAAACTATACATTCATTGAAGTAAAATATGCCAAAAACTAATCTCTACCATTCTCAATCAACTAGATTTTAATAGAGCTTTAAGAGGAAAAAAAATGTTATATTTAAAAAGCTAAGACCATAACCTATACTCATTGATATAGATAGTAAAACTGATACGTACGATAAAAAAACAACAAAACAGCTGTTACTAGATTTATATAAAACCGTACTGTTCAATATTTCAGTATAGTATATATACATTTATGTTTTTTTTTGACGAAAATATAGTAGGTGTGGGTCTTTCATTAAAATATAAATTTTTCAAGCAAACAAACTCAATACTAAATCATTTGAATAAATAAACAAATTTCAAAACCAAAAATCTAATTTATCGAATTTGGTACTTTCATTCATGTCTGGTTTATAAGTTGGTATTTCAAATAAGACTGTATTTATTAATAGCTTTAAGGAAACAGAGCCTTTTAATATTTTAAGTAATATAATATAATTAATTAGTAATATATTTATCAATAGACGCAACAAAGTTGTAAATGAAAATGTCTTCACGCAATACCCGATCAGAGACATTATTATTTCGTCTATCTCCGCTACACGTCAGAAGCCTCTCGTTATTTTCAGCACCTCACTTAATATAATTTAATATAATACTCAAAATAATCAGGTTTTAATATGTTGAATAGTCTCACTTTATTATAACAAGCATATACATTTATTTGTAAAATACATTTCTTTTTGCACAAAAAATATTTAAAATGAAAGAATATTTTTTTTTACATTTAAAGTATTTGTTTTAAATATCTGCCGCAATGTTCTTTATGTCTACAATAATAGACAACTAGAAAATCAAGCAACTTATAACTTCAACTGCTGATAATTTTTTTTTAGTGACTTAAATTGTACATAGGTTATTTTTTATAAATCTGGCACAAACACTCATCTACATGTGATGGTATAGTATCTGCAAAATAAATAATGTCTATTTTGTTAACCTAAACGATAATTCCAAAAGTGTGTCTTAAATATCTTGTGTTAATTATTAGTTAGATTTTATTTGGTCAGGTTCACATGATCAAACCTGAAGCCAAACCAAACAAAAACGTGACCAAACCAAAACAGAGCTGACGTCTTATAAGATTATTATATTAAACTACTAAAATAAACATAAAATTTAGAATAAAAATCAGTCCGTGACAAACGGACAGTACAAAACATATGGAATATTTTTGGAGATCAAAGATCTTGAAATTTGTAACAATGGTTTAAGTTTTCAATTATCAACAAAATAGTTTTTATATATAGGTATGTGGTCTGGTACGCTTTTAACATAAGAAAATACAAACTTTAGACAGAAAAATAAGATAATAATGATTTATTTGTTGTTATCAAACTCCTGATAAATTTTACTTACTTATAATCCCACACTAAAGATTCTTGTAAAAATAAAGTTTTCATTAAGAGTTACAATATCTGCCTTCCGGCATCATCATTATCATTTTAGCAGTGTTCGCAGATTTACGGTTGAAGTTCTTAAAGTTCGTTATCTTCTAAGTTAAGGTGATTCATAGCGGTAAGGTAAGTAAAATTAAACTATGCAAAATTTCATAGGAGATTAACTGTGGGTTTTATAGCTATGTTTTATGGTCGATAAATCGGATAGTTGCCGATATTTCTAATAGTATCACCTGTGTTTTTTGTTTTTAAAATTCATTTGTAACTGTTATATGTATTTTTATGTTGTATACAATAAATAAGTATATAAATAAATATATCTTTCATTAAACCCAATTCTCCAAAGCAAAGATTTTGCTTGTAGTAACATTATATATACTGATTTAACGTGAATACAAATGAAATTTTCTTATAAAATTAACGATTATTATATTTATTCTGTTAAAATGACTAAAACCAAATTATTACCTTTCACAACAAAAAATATTGTTTTAAGCGTACTCTTATGTGTATTAACATTAATGTTTTCTATGTAAAATATAAATTCGCATAAAATAAATCTTTGTTGTCTTGTTTACTCCTGTAGTGTTTTATAGAACTAGTTATTTTGTTTATACAAAGATCAAATAAAAAAAATCGTTTCAAAGACTTTTTGTAAGAAATGGCGATATTACTATCAGTCAAATAAAAATCGTTGAGCAGCGAGAAAAGCTGAATCACCTTTACATATCTAATAATTAAACTTACACTCCTACAAAATAAACCTTCAGCCCGTTAAAATCTTGTGCACACAAAATACAAAGTAAGATTGTCAAAGAAATGGTTGAGCTGTGAGAATAGCTGAATCACCTTTACATATCTAATAATTAAACTTACACTCCTACAAAATAAACCTTAAGCCCGTTAAAATCTTGGGCGCACAAAATACAAAGTAAGATTGTCAAAGAAATGGTTGAGCTGCGAGAATAGCTAAATCACCTTTACATATCTAATAATTAAACTTACACTCCTACAAAATAAACCTTAAGCCCGTTAAAATCTTGGGCACACAAAATACAAAGTAAGATTGTCAAAGAAATGGTTGAGCTGCGAGAATAGCTGAATCACCTTTACATATCTAATAATTAAACTTACACTCCTACAAAATAAACCTTAAGCCCGTTAAAATCTTGGGCGCACAAAATACAAAGTAAGATTGTCAAAGAAATGGTTGAGCTGCGAGAATAGCTAAATCACCTTTACATATCTAATAATTAAACTTACACTCCTACAAAATAAACCTTAAGCCCGTTAAAATCTTGGGCACACAAAATACAAAGTAAGATTGTCAAAGAAATGGTTGAGCTGCGAGAATTGCTGAATCACCTTTACATATCTAATAATTAAACTTACACTCCTACAAAATAAACCTTAAGCCCGTTAAAATCTTGGGCACACAAAATACAAAGTAAGATTGTCAAAGAAATGGTTGAGCTGCGAGAATAGGTGAATCACCTTTACATATCTAATAATTAAACTTACACTCCTACAAAATAAACCTTAAGCCCGTTAAAATCTTGGGCACACAAAATACAAAGTAAGATTGTCAAAGAAATGGTTGAGCTGCGAGAATAGTTGAATCACCTTTACATATCTAATAATTAAACTTACACTCCTACAAAATAAACCTTAAGCCCGTTAAAATCTTGGGCACACAAAATACAAAGTAAGATTGTCAAAGAAATGGTTGAGCTGCGAGAATAGCTGAATCACCTTTACATATCTAATAATTAAACTTACACTCCTACAAAATAAACCTTAAGCCCGTTAAAATCTTGGGCACACAAAATACAAAGTAAGATTGTCAAAGAAATGGTTGAGCTGCGAGAATAGGTGAATCACCTTTACATATCTAATAATTAAACTTACACTCCTACAAAATAAACCTTAAGCCCGTTAAAATCTTGGGCACACAAAATACAAAGTAAGATTGTCAAAGAAATGGTTGAGCTGCGAGAATAGTTGAATCACCTTTACATATCTAATAATTAAACTTACACTCCTACAAAATAAACCTTAAGCCCGTTAAAATCTTGGGCACACAAAATACAAAGTAAGATTGTCAAAGAAATGGTTGAGCTGCGAGAATAGCTGAATCACCTTTACATATCTAATAATTAAACTTACACTCCTACAAAATAAACCTTAAGCCCGTTAAAATCTTGGGCACACAAAATACAAAGTAAGATTGTCAAAGAAATGGTTGAGCTGCGAGAATAGGTGAATCACCTTTACATATCTAATAATTAAACTTACACTCCTACAAAATAAACCTTAAGCCCGTTAAAATCTTGGGCACACAAAATACAAAGTAAGATTGTCAAAGAAATGGTTGAGCTGCGAGAATAGCTGAATCACCTTTACATATCTAATAATTAAACTTACACTCCTACAAAATAAACCTTAAGCCCGTTAAAATCTTGGGCGCACAAAATACAAAGTAAGATTGTCAAAGAAATGGTTGAGCTGCGAGAATAGCTAAATCACCTTTACATATCTAATAATTAAACTTACACTCCTACAAAATAAACCTTAAGCCCGTTAAAATCTTGGGCACACAAAATACAAAGTAAGATTGTCAAAGAAATGGTTGAGCTGCGAGAATTGCTGAATCACCTTTACATATCTAATAATTAAACTTACACTCCTACAAAATAAACCTTAAGCCCGTTAAAATCTTGGGCACACAAAATACAAAGTAAGATTGTCAAAGAAATGGTTGAGCTGCGAGAATAGGTGAATCACCTTTACATATCTAATAATTAAACTTACACTCCTACAAAATAAACCTTAAGCCCGTTAAAATCTTGGGCACACAAAATACAAAGTAAGATTGTCAAAGAAATGGTTGAGCTGCGAGAATAGTTGAATCACCTTTACATATCTAATAATTAAACTTACACTCCTACAAAATAAACCTTAAGCCCGTTAAAATCTTGGGCGCACAAAATACAAAGTAAGATTGTCAAAGAAATGGTTGAGCTGCGAGAATAGCTAAATCACCTTTACATATCTAATAATTAAACTTACACTCCTACAAAATAAACCTTAAGCCCGTTAAAATCTTGGGCACACAAAATACAAAGTAAGATTGTCAAAGAAATGGTTGAGCTGCGAGAATTGCTGAATCACCTTTACATATCTAATAATTAAACTTACACTCCTACAAAATAAACCTTAAGCCCGTTAAAATCTTGGGCACACAAAATACAAAGTAAGATTGTCAAAGAAATGGTTGAGCTGCGAGAATAGTTGAATCACCTTTACATATCTAATAATTAAACTTACACTCCTACAAAATAAACCTTAAGCCCGTTAAAATCTTGGGCACACAAAATACAAAGTAAGATTGTCAAAGAAATGGTTGAGCTGCGAGAATAGCTGAATCACCTTTACATATCTAATAATTAAACTTACACTCCTACAAAATAAACCATAAGCCCGTTAAAATCTTGGGCACACAAAATACAAAGTAAGATTGTCAAAGAAATGGTTGAGCTGCGAGAATAGCTGAATCACCTTTACATATCTAATAATTAAACTTACACTCCTACAAAATAAACCTTAAGCCCTTTTAAATCTTGGGCACACAAATACAAAGTAAGATTTTTTTTTAAATAAGTTTGACATATTCATTTTTTTTTTAATTCTTTATTTTTTGTAAGGGCTTTTATATTGAGATGTATATGTCAGCCCTATTGTACCTTATATATTCATTAGTTAACAAACAAAAAATATAAAAACAACTTCATTAAAATAAAGTCGATGAAACAATAAAAACAGATTGTAATAAAATTGTATATAAATAATAAAATATGTATATAACCAGGTTCCTATGTTTTATATTATATAACTGAGGAAATGTTTATAAATAATGTTTTACGACACAAAATATACTATTTTCGTCGGGAGCTGTTCACGACACATTTCTCTTGAGAAACAAGAAATCTGCAGTCATATTTCAAACAGCATCATACATTTAATCTTTTACTCTTATATAACTCAAGAAACTTATGCTTAATTTTTTTTATGTGGTTCTTACGAAATAACTTATTTTTTTTAATAGTTGCAAATATAATCAACTATCTTATTAAAATGGAGCTCATGAATTCAAAAATCATTATTATATTTATATACTAATGATTTTTAATTTTAATACTGAAAGTAAAATAAAAAAGCTTGAATTAAATATATTAATTCTCTCTCATAGCTTTGAATTCCCATAAATTAATAAGCACCCCCTTTTTTAGAAAGTTTCTATTCTTATTGCAGCAAAACCTAGTTGTTAGAGAGCGTACGGAAAATCTCTTACAAAATAATACAAAATAATGATTTAATAAAAACACTATTAAATACAGTGTTTTCTAAGGTTTTCACGAGTACCTACTACACATTGAAATAAAACTATTGTTACGGATTTAACTTTGGTATATTAAATTAAATTTTAATAACCACCACCAGCACCACCACCGCCACCACCGTGAACACGATTGTTGCAAAGCATTCGAAACGTCGAGTTAGATTTAAAATGTTAATTTAAATTTAATTCAATAAATGCGAGTTAAATCCGTAAAAATAGTTTTATTTCACTATTAAATACGTTTCTTATTTAATTTGTAAAATTGTTCACAATTCAATGTGAAAACATCCGTAGGTACTCTTAAGACTCATTCCATCCTTGATTGCCGTGTTTCGTTTGTAAGAACTACGAATGAAATGAGAAATCAAATTATTATTAACTGCAACAAGTGGCTCTAGTAGACTGTTGATTACTTTTTTGCCTGGAATGAGTTCCGCGTACTACTTTATAACTCTTGATCTCTTAGATAAAAATAAATGCAGTTTTATATCTTTTAATAAAAATAAAAACATGATAAAATAAAAATAACTATTAAATACCCTATAAACCGATTAAAATTACTATACAGAACTCAATACTCGAATCTAGAAAGCTTATGATATGTCTTTTGATTATCAATACTTTTTGTGGTCAGCTATCGTCAGTAATCTTGACCAAGGCTACTGATTTTAACTTGAATACTGATTCAGACTACGACTCTTACGGACACCGGACTGCAGGAAAATAAGGTATGAGGTTACGATACAATATTTAAAAAGCTCACATTTTAAAATATTGTAACAAAATTAAAAGCACCCGTATTTCTCTCAGGGAATGTTAGAATAAAAAAAAAAGTTTGCATTAAAAAAAATATATATATCAAACCCCTGATACAAAAACACTCCTAAAAAGAATAAAATAATATTGTTATGTACCTACTTATTAAAGTCGTTGCGTCGGGGGACCGTTTAATAAAGGAAGAATTTCAAATGCAAGTAAGTTACCAAGGAAAATAAAGATATCAAATCGTATAGTCTAAGTCCTCAAAGATTAACTTCGTAAAATAGACACCATCGTCAACGTTGCTCGTGTTGTCTATTTTACTAAGTTTTCGGAACTAATTAGTGAGGACTTAAACCATACGATTTGATATCGATATTTCGTTGTTTGCCTTGATAATTTTCGTTTTGTTTCTTTATTTACCGTTCCCCGACGCAACAACTTGAATAAGTAGATTTTTTATATAAATATAGAATGTAAAAAACCGATACGGGCAGGGATTCGAACCCGCGACTACTGGGAAACCGTCCCGTCGCTCTACCAACTGAGCTACCGTATCGCTGTCCGTCTCGGTGAATCAAGCATTCTATATGTGATCGTCTTTATCGGGACGGTGGTGACATCTATTAGGTTTCTTTCGAAAATCCTAACCAATGTTTCTAACTTTGCAGTATAGATAAACATTGAAAAGATATTTTCAAAAATTGATTTCGGTAGTGGCATCTTTTCAATGTTTATCTATACTGCAAAGTTAGAAACATTGGTTAGGATTTTCGAAAGAAACCTAATAGATGTCACCACCGTCCCGATAAAGACGATCACATATAGAATGCTTGATTCACCGAGACGGACAGCGATACGGTAGCTCAGTTGGTAGAGCGACGGGACGGTTTCCCAGTAGTCGCGGGTTCGAATCCCTGCCCGTATCGGTTTTTTACATTCTATATTTATATAAAAAATTTAAATAAGCTTAACATGGCTATACATGTTTAAAGATATTTTCAAAAATTGATTTCGGTAGTGGCATCTTTTCAATGTTTATCTATACTGCAAAGTTAGAAACATTGGTTAGGATTTTCGAAAGAAACCTAATAGATGTCACCACCGTCCCGATAAAGACGATCACATATAGAATGCTTGATTCACCGAGACGGACAGCGATACGGTAGCTCAGTTGGTAGAGCGACGGGACGGTTTCCCAGTAGTCGCGGGTTCGAATCCCTGCCCGTATCGGTTTTTTACATTCTATATTTATATAAAAAATTTAAGTAAGCTTAACATGGCTATACATGTTTAAAGATATTTTCAAAAATTGATTTCGGTAGTGGCATCTTTTCAATGTTTATCTATACTGCAAAGTTAGAAACATTGGTTAGGATTTTCGAAAGAAACCTAATAGATGTCACCACCGTCCCGATAAAGACGATCACATATAGAATGCTTGATTCACCGAGACGGACAGCGATACGGTAGCTCAGTTGGTAGAGCGACGGGACGGTTTCCCAGTAGTCGCGGGTTCGAATCCCTGCCCGTATCGGTTTTTTACATTCTATATTTATATAAAAAATTTAAATAAGCTTAACATGGCTATACATGTTTAAAGATATTTTCAAAAATTGATTTCGGTAGTGGCATCTTTTCAATGTTTATCTATACTGCAAAGTTAGAAACATTGGTTAGGATTTTCGAAAGAAACCTAATAGATGTCACCACCGTCCCGATAAAGACGATCACATATAGAATGCTTGATTCACCGAGACGGACAGCGATACGGTAGCTCAGTTGGTAGAGCGACGGGACGGTTTCCCAGTAGTCGCGGGTTCGAATCCCTGCCCGTATCGGTTTTTTACATTCTATATTTATATAAAAAATTTAAATAAGCTTAACATGGCTATACATGTTTAAAGATATTTTCAAAAATTGATTTCGGTAGTGGCATCTTTTCAATGTTTATCTATACTGCAAAGTTAGAAACATTGGTTAGGATTTTCGAAAGAAACCTAATAGATGTCACCACCGTCCCGATAAAGACGATCACATATAGAATGCTTGATTCACCGAGACGGACAGCGATACGGTAGCTCAGTTGGTAGAGCGACGGGACGGTTTCCCAGTAGTCGCGGGTTCGAATCCCTGCCCGTATCGGTTTTTTACATTCTATATTTATATAAAAAAATTTAAATAAGCTTAACATGGCTATACATGTTTAAAGATATTTTCAAAAATTGAATAAGTAGTTAATAATATCATTTTTATGAATCAAGACTTTTTTTTTAATTTTTAATTCTTATTTTTCTTCTATTGTTTAAAGTTCTGTTACTGGTTTCTATATTATACTAAATGAACGTATAGTCTATGAACACACTAATTTTCACTTGTTTAGTTATTTAATATTATTATTTCATAAGAACCTTTCACCAGCATCAATAAAAGCTGAACGTTTTCGAGACGATTGCTTTTATTTCGACCAAACCTAGCTAAGAATCATCTCGACGGACTAGGCTTTCAGTTAAAAAAACCGGCACATAAAACAGTTCATACGATTTGCTGCTACGATGCCACAGACAGACACACAGATACACAGGTCAAACTTATAACACCTCTCTTTTTGGGTCGGAGATTAAAAAAGTAATATTTTAATACTTGCATTATGTATGATAATGTTTTAGAATACAAAAAATAATTACTGGAGGATTATCTCATTAACTGCATAACCCTGCAGTAACTTGTGACCTTGTCTTAATAGCGTCCCTCATTTGCTTAAAGCAAAATCTTATCTGTTTCTTCTTTTAGATATTACAAAAATATAAGGATCTTTAATTTACAGATATTTAATAAATTATATATGTTTAATAAATGAAAAGATTTATATCATACGAATAAAATATTTTAAAGCAAAAATACCTTGATTTCGAACGACATAGCACGGAGAATGAAGCAATCAGTTCAGAAATATCGGTGATAGCAAATTGATTGCTTTACGAAGCCGCCAGCAGCAATATGGAAGCGTGATTTTATTTTTTATTAACAAAAGCTTTATGTCATTCTTCTCATAAGCTTTCATAAAATTTGAAATTCAATTCTTTTTACACAGATCGTTTTAAAACAGAGGCCTCATAATTAAAAAAAACACGCTTTAACAATGAATCGAACTAAAAAGCAAAAAATAATTCGTAATATGCAAATAACGGGCAAAATATAATAAAATTATTGCGGAAAAAAGGAGTGGGGCGCTGCGTACGGGCAGCGGGCATAATCAACGTGACCTCTGGGTCACGGGTTCGAATCCCTGCCCGTATCGGTTTATTTTTCATTCTATATTTATAAAAAAGAATAAGTAAGCTTAACATGGCTATACATGTTTATATATATTTTCAAACAATAATTAAGTGTCTAAAAAAAACATATGAAATAAAGGGAACAATACTCAATCAAAAAAACTATTTCTAACAAATCACAATACTTTAAAAAAATAACCATTTTTAAATGAAAACCCTCGGATATAATAATGAGCTGCCCTTATTATATTATTAAAATAAAAGTACCTTCATTATTTTTAATTGAAGTGATAAATGAAGAGGAATAACCACTCGAATTCGTTATGGGCTTTTTATGAATGCGATAGCGTACTCGTAATCGTAACGTTTATAAGTGTAAATATGCCTAATAGAATTTTTTAAATTAATTTTTTTATAAAACAAGCTTTATGAAGATATTTTCGTTCAGACTATCATATGTCAGGTTGACCAAAATTGTTTCTGCATAATATGTGGTCTGATGAACGTAAGCGTTGCTATACGATAACGTCGAGTGTAAATTAAATTAAGTTAAAACTGTATATAAATGTAATAGTTTATATTTCTCTTAATAAAATAAAACGGTATTACTTTTATATTTTATATTTATCCGTTTTTACTTAAATCGAGTTGAGTACTCCATTTGAATTATTTATTAACTTTATTATTATTTTTTATTTTAATCGAAATCAGAAAAATTATGTCACAAATAATATGTTATGCTATTTTTCATTATTCTCTCAGTTTTTAGAATTTGCTTATAAGCTCGTATAATAAAATTTACTTATTAATTACATGATCAGAAAAAAAATATTTTACCTAGATTTAGTTATTTATATACAACATAAGGTTAATAACAGCTAAAACTTGAAATCTGTTTCATTTAGCTAAAAATAAATTTTGGCTAGAGTCAGACAAGATAACTTTTGCTTACGATTCCATTCAGGTCCTAACAACAAATACATTATAATCTATTGATTCTTCTTTATTTGTTTGCTACCGAACCCGTCCCCTAATGAGAGGCTGAATCGATTTTAATGATGATTTGTTTGAAGATTGTTGAAATTTTAAATTGATTTGTATTGAAGTGGATATCTGGATGGCTTGGATTCACAATAGCCCTATATATAAGTCGCTTTGCTCTATAGCAAGCTACATAGCAATGCGTTCAGCTTACCAGTTTTTAGATATATCTGTCAGGATATTATAAATTTCAAATAAAATTTTGTTTGAAGTGGTGATAGCATTCATCAAAAAATCATTTAGAAAATATAATAAGAATTCCTTTCCTCATTATCAATAAGATTAATTACGAATCATTAGATACAGCGCGAAATAGTCCGTACATTTATTTTTTGTTTTATATCTTTCTTTTTTTTAATTGAGAAATATTTTCCTTGGCATTTATAATTTATTAATTAACAACCTTGCAAAGTAATTATTATGAATGCAAATGTTATGAATAATAAATCTTCCACAACATATAATTAAAAGTTATTTTAAAATAATCAGGATATTTTTTCTTTTTATATATATTTATTTAATAATAGTTACTTAACTTGAATTCTTGCTATTTCTTTTTAACTGAACCTTAACTTAATATTATCTCTCCAAACGACCTAAGTCAATTGTTTTGATATTCTTATAGTACTAAATCCCTCTTCAAATTCGTACACTTATCGGTTTTGTTGTAAAAACAAATTTGTACGTATATTTATGATTAGTAGAATATACATATATCAGATTACCCATAAATATGTGGCCACTAGTATTGTTAATGAATTTTTTTTTATTTTTTTTTGTCTGTCTATGCTGTTAGCCATGTTGGCTATTACAGCGTCACCGGGGGTATTAAAAAATAATTTTCGGATAAATTGTACCCATTAGTCCACTTCACGGCAATACATAGAAAGAGTCTGAAAAATCACGGTTGCCATTTGCATTCGGCAGCTTCTCTTCGCAGCCAGGTTTAAACAGGTATGATTTTTGTACCTTGGTCCTTGATACACTCGAGCGTACATTTATTATTATATGTATAATGTATATTCTACTAATAACTTGATATGTGTTTATTCTACCAATCATAAATATACGTAAAATTTTTTTTTACTACACAACCGATGGGTGCACGAATTTGCAATGGGATCTTGGCTATTAGGTATCTAATTTATTCGTAAAGTTATTACATTTTATTAAAAAGTAACAAACTCGCAATGATGACTAAAATTAAATAAAATTTAATTGTGCTTAGGAATAGTAATAATAATCTATATTTGCATTGAACAATGTAAAAGGTGAGTGTGTATACAATTTTATATTCCGCTTATTGTGCTAAACTTAACTATATTTGATATAACTAGGATTTGATTTTCTTTACATAGTGGTGTGAAATTATCTGAACTCTGTGTGTACAGTGAAGGTATAAGCATCTAGTTGACGATAATAATGTAAAATTTAACTGTTATTATTAAGTTTGTGATTTCATAATATACAGCTTAGTTTTATTAGCTTTTTGCTAAGAATTGATAGCATATAACATGTAGGTAACTGATAGCATATAACATGTAGATTAAAATAACAGTATCATGTTATATATGAGATTATTATCTTATACTATTTATATTTATCCTTATCTCTTCTTTCAGAAATCCTAATTAATGTTTCTAATGCAGCATGTTTTTATGCAACATGCATCTTAGATCTACAACCGCAATAAATGTTTTCAAAATATCTGTGAACATGTTAAGCTTAATTTTATAAAAATATAGAACGTTTTAAATTTATCAAAGTGAGTAATCGATAATAGAGCAAAGGAGCGGTTTCCTAGATCACGGTGGTTCAAATACCTGTTCATTAGTATTTATTTTTAAATTTTTTATTTATTTATTATTTAAATTGCTTAACTATGCTTATAGATCTTTTATAGTAACAGTAATAATAGTTTATTGATGTTACATTTGATTGTAATAAAGTACATTAACATCTACAATAAGTGAAATGAGAAAAGTTCCCTTTGCTTACTCTTTTCTGTAGTGATAAAACAGGGATTAAACAGACGAAAGCCACGCCGCTTTAGAAACAAGACAGGGTTTACAAGTAAATATGATTGTTTGTTATTTCTCAATTTCATCTACACGCATGGTGAATCAGAATTACTGATCAGAATTACAGATCAGATTACAGAATTAGTTTTATTTAATGCTATGCTATGCTCGGCGTCTTTTTCTTGGCATCACCAATCCAAAACTAATAATTGTGATAAAAATTAAGAAACAGGTATTAATAAACTGAAATGTTATTTTCGTTGTGAAAGACATATTATTTTTCATTATTATTAATGTAGGTTCATTGATTGATTCATTGATTGATTATTTTATAAATCTACTAATTTATACTGTGCAAAATAAAAGTATAGAAACACCAAATGGTATTTTATACTACATTATATTTTATATTTCAAAAGCTCTGTGTCTGTAAAACGTGAATGCTAATATTTGATTATTAGTCTAGTTCGTTTGTTAAGGACAGTTATGTGTGCGACCTTTTCAATCTATATTTAATTTTATTTTCCTAACTATGCTTACCCTTAACCCTGAATGTTAAGTAATTTTGTTTGATTTTTAAATATTTTAATATCATCTAATGAATAAATAATTCTTAGCTTTTGACTAGCTGACTGACACTAGCTGTTAATCTTATTTTTATCAATCGTTCTATGTAAAATTAACCTCCCGTATTTAGCATACATACATACAATTAGCAATAATGTTAATTGTATGTACGCTCTTATTAATATGACGGTAAATTACTTCAGAATATTTTGTAGACATATTTAATCTTTCATAACTTTCATTCTGTATAATATAATATGACCTTTACTAACTTATCTACTTTTAAAAGTTGTATTCCTTATGGGGTTAATAGTCTCTGTTACTTCAGAAATTGTATTGAAAAAAAAGTCAAAGGTATTTTTTTCATATTTTCATAAATTAATTTATTGTTTACATATTTTTATTCTTGGACATAGCAAAGTTAAGTGGTTTTGATCTTATTTTAGGAAAACATAGTGTTGATTATACGAGAACTGGGTTATAAAGGTTATTACTAAAATGAGATAAAGGCAGGTAAATTTACATCTTTATTATTATTATGTTATTATAGTTAAGCATGTTGTTGTCTTTTTTGTTTCCTTAAATATTTTTTAGCTTAACTGTCACTAGTGTTAGTCCCGTCATGGCACGGCGGCCACTGAAAATCAGTGCTGGAGTCATTTACTCCAGCAAAAGCTGAGTGGTTAACAGTTTTGGATGTCACAGTTACTAATTTTTTTGTTGTGATTTTTATATATGTATATATTATGTATATATATTATTCAATTTTCTTTGATTTTATGTTTTGTATTTTTTTTGCTGTACTTTCTGTTATGTGACGTCCAAATAAAGCATATTTAGTTTAATTTAATTTAATTTAATTTAATTTAATTTAATTTAATTTAATTTAATTTAATTTAATTTAATTTAATTTAATTTAATTTAATTTAATTTAATTTAATTTAATTTAATTTAATTTAATTTAATTTAATTTAATTTAATTTAATTTAATTTAATTTAATTTAATTTAATTTAATTTAATTTAATTTAATTTAATTTAATTTAATTTAATTTAATTTAATTTAATTTAATTTAATTTAATTTAATTTAATTTAATTTAATTTAATTTAATTTAATTTAATTTAATTTAATTTAATTTAATTTAATTTAATTTAATTTAATTTAATTTAATTTAATTTAATTTAATTTAATTTAATTTAATTTAATTTAATTTAATTTAATTTAATTTAATTTAATTTAATTTAATTTAATTTAATTTAATTTAATTTAATTTAATTTAATTTAATTTAATTTAATTTAATTTAATTTAATTTAATTTAATTTAATTTAATTTAATTTAATTTAATTTAATTTAATTTAATTTAATTTAATTTAATTTAATTTAATTTAATTTAATTTAATTTAATTTAATTTAATTTAATTTAATTTAATTTAATTTAATTTAATTTAATTTAATTTAATTTAATTTAATTTAATTTAATTTAATTTAATTTAATTTAATTTAATTTAATTTAATTTAATTTAATTTAATTTAATTTAATTTAATTTAATTTAATTTAATTTAATTTAATTTAATTTAATTTAAACATAGTTTTGTCAGGACAAGGTCACGTCTATTTGGATTTTTTTGCGTTACAAGACATCGTGTGTTCGCATCTTACCAGTATCGAATATTTTTCATTCTATATTTATCTTATTTCAAATAATTAATGAAGTACTGTTTAGGGCATTATGTAGTATTGTATGTATACGTCTTTTTGGGACACTGGTGACACCTGTGATAAAACTACTTAACACTGTAAAAAAATTAAAAATTACCTTGTAAAGATATTAAAATCGAATTTAATATAACTTGGTAATGCACTACACAAACTAGAAACATTTTTAGATGATTTTAATTAATCCTAAAATTTGTTTCGTTAGCAATTGATACTAGTTAGATAAATCAGATTAAGTCATACTTAATGAATCGAATTTTTTCTGGATTTTCGATATTGATTGATTATTCAATATGACATTGCATCAAAGCTTATCCAATAGATTAAATAAACATTTATTAATAAATTTTATTTCATAAGCAAATAGGGGATCCTTTCACAACAAATCCTTTATATTTCACATTTACTTAGGTTCTTATTACTAGCTGCGTCGACTTTTTGTAGAAAAACAACACATGTCCCATATCACCAGAGCTCGTTACTTAAGTGGGATGTATGATTTTGAGCTTGAATGCGGAGTAGGCTACGGAAAATTCTTCTTCAAATGGAGTATTGTATTCAAAATAATAATTTTATAATATTTATCAAAAAATATAATAACGTTTTTCTAATACTTAGTTCCGTCAAACGATTTCTGAAATTAAGTAAATTTATTTTTTATTGACTTTCACTATTTATTTATTAACATATTACAAACTTTTTTTAAAAAAAATAATGATGAAATCATGTAAATATTACTAATAAATATTTAGTATTTAAAGTGTTCAATAGTATAAAAACAGTGTTCAATCGTGGCTAGATAATTAAATTAATATATAACATATTTCTGTTTCTCACATTCTTTGTACCGACAAAAGCCTTTTGATATTTCAGTCTGAAGACGAGCTAAAATAGCGAGTTAACCTTCCATTAAATATTTATACAATCAATTATATAAATAAGTGCTTACAACCAAGCTGCGTTTGTATCTTCTCTGTATTTGACAGTTAAAAAGTAACATCAAAAAACGTTCCTCCTAATTGAAATCATGACTGGAAAATGAAGTACGGAAGGTTTTATTTATAAAGCTTTTATGTGATTCGAATGCTTGAATGTATATAAAAGTATTATTTTTTTTCTTAACAATGTTTACTTTAACATTTAAACTTTAAAAGCCTTTTTTGTGGCATTTGTGGTAGACTTTATTTGTACTTAATAGAATGCCGACGCATATGAACTAAACTTTCCCTATTACCAAAAGTCGGGATAAAGTAATCGTCTGTTTTAAGTTCATTTAGTATATATTCTTAAGTCGGCAGGTTAACTACAATAACAAATGTCATTTAAATTGTATTTCAATATTAATTAAATTATGTATTATTCAAACTAAATATAGAATAGACGGTTGTCTGCAAGTTTTTATTCTATATTTGATAACAAATAAAAAATAAAGAAAAAAATGAAGACAGAAATGTACATGCAGTTTACATTTGTAATCTACATAATAATTACAAGAATAAAAATATACACGTATTATTATAGAAATAGATATGCCTGGTAGTGGCTGTGAAAACGAAGCGCCTTGTCTCATGTCAGTTTCAGAGAAGTGAAGCAATATTTTAGTAAAGGAAATATATATTCTTGTTCTGAAGTAAACATTTATTCTATATACCTTGCATGTTTTAATATAACTCACTAAGTTCTTTTAAATTTAAATTATATTAAGGAAATATAAAACATATATTAAATACACTAAAATTGGTTTATGGAGAAGAAATAATATTCAAGGATTTAAATCTTGTAAGTTATGAGCCTGAGGCTTACAAAGTTATAGGTCTACTTTTACACTCTCGGACGCCAACTTCAACAACTTCCTGCATAGTGCACACTAACATTGTGCGTTAGAAATAAAACTTTCTTCAAAATGCAAAAAAAATCGTGTGTTCTATGGGTATTGTATGAGTATGTTTTTATGTTTCGTCTCAATTTTAATTCAATGAGAATGTCGTAGTTGTATTTTGTATAGAATCATTCGATAAATCTGTTTTCAAATAAACTAAAATGTAATACATTCGAAGTAATATTTTTATATAGAAAAAAGAACATTCGTATCGAATAAACCCAATTCTAAGACTAAGTGCTGGTAAATGAAAAATTGAATTACACTCTATGACAGCCGTCGGAGGCTGTGTAACGCAATCAATTTGTAATCACTGATATTTTCGAACAGATTACTTTTCTGCAATCTTATTTGCGATTAACTTTTTTTATTAAATATTTTCACAATTTTTAATAAAATATTGAAATAGTGACCATATATGATGTATATTGACAATTTCCCTCATATAAATTTATTTATCTTTGAAAACGAAAAATATGTTTAATATGTATATAAGTAAATAAGTATGCATGACATATAATATATGCAAGAATTATAGAAATTCAATTACAAAGTTTATAGGCATTTATTGCAGTGAAGGCAAAACCAAACCATACAGCTGCGAGGGATGGACGTTAGATAAGATATGTGTAGATATTTCAATAGCAAATAGATAGATGTTCCATTTATATTCCTCTCTGATATTTCAAAAGCAACATTAACTGCGATATCCAATTATTTAGGACAAATTTATAATAGTGCTGCTAAACAACAAAATATATGATTAATATCATTGTATATAACAATATAAGTTAATTGTTGTGTAAATTTTAGTCTATATATTCTAAAACGTTATTTTGCTATTTTCCATTTCAAATATAACAAGGATCCGCCATTTTGCGCTGCGGGAGTTGACCTGAGCCCCCTCTTTTTTATGCTACTAAATTTAGCAAAAATTTTGTATTTAACACTGAGGCTAGTTCGTGACGATTTAACTTGGGAATTCCCATAGACTAATTTCTTTTTGCTATTTTTTTTTAAGTTCTGTTTTTTTAGGAACCATCTCTTGTAAAAGTTCTAACTCTTTGGTGAAAATCATGAATATCTGTTAAGAGGTTTCGAAGCTAGCGCGGTCGTAAAGCAGCGAAATGAACGGTTAAGAGTTTCGCCTACGCTCAACTCAAAAACAAGTGGTTGGGAAAACCTCAACTCAAAAACTAGCCTTTTATAAAATTCAAAGTAAGTTAAGTTAATTATTGTAAAATTAATTGAAACATTAAGTATTACTTATTGTTATATTACAATGTAGATTATTGTAAAATAATGATAATTTTTATTTATATTAATTTTTATTTTTAAATTATTTAATGGTTTTTATTGTTATAATTTTTATTTATAATAATTTTTATTTTAAATAAATCTTCGATATATTTTCTGTTATACTAGCTATGTATTGCCAGTGCATAATCATTTGTTGGCGAAAGATCGTTTAGGAAGATAAAGTCTTGTTTTTTATTTCGAAGAGTATATCTTATTTTGGGTCACTGTGCCAGGCTAGTAATTGATCTAGCAATGCCATATATTACCTACACTAGCAGATATCATATTAATGAAGGTTATCACAGATACAGATATTAATGTGTACAATTACTGATGTCATAATATGTTCGTTATTTCTAACATCTACATAGTGAACACTCATAAGTCCCAGTAGAGAAGCACTTAAAACAATAAACACAAATATTATATAAACATCATTTAATTAGAAAAACCTTAACATTTAAGAGATTTTTGTTTTAATTATCAATTTACTACCAATTATTAAAGTAATTAGTAGTAAAAGGAATTAAAAAATTGTTACATAATATAATTACACTATAGATATTCCGTGTACAATGAGGTATTACATATGTATTGATATAGTTTGAGTATATCTTAATCATTTCGATGTATTGTCTGTCCGTTGTGATTGTTTACATATTTTGTATTTGAAAATATAATATATGTAACAACATTTATTTTATTAGTCAGGTACAAAGATTTGGTTTTGGCAAGTATACTAAATGTTTTAGTTAGAAACGCATTGTTTATTAAATATTAGGTAGGTAATTAAACTGAGTTTACACCGAGAGTCAGCCTTTCTACGAGCTCATTAATACAAACCCCGAATGGGTTCGAAAATGGTCGGGCAAATTCTGATTAAATTAATTAACATGAATACAGCCTGGATATATATATATATTGAAAGGTCATTCCGATTCGCGAAAGATTAAATGCAATTACTACATTGACGTGTATATGTAAAAACATGTCTTATAATGTATGACATTATCCTATGTACAAGTACATTTACATTTATTAATAATTGTTAACAAAAACATATTATTACCGAAAACAAATTAAGTTTTATATACAACATACAATATACATATAGTTATACAATAAAATAATAAATAATAAATTATATTTTTTGTACTTGCATTTTACTAATAAGATTGTAAAATCTTACATAATATTCTCTGTGACTGGACAAATCGTCTGGTTACGCAAACTTGAAACTTATTTATATAAACAAAGAGAATGGTACATTACCCTAACTGTCCGAAGCATGAAAGCTTTATATAAATGTTATTTATCAAAAGAAACGGAACTTTCCCGTAATAATACATAAAAAATAATACGTACGAAAAATGTTATTTTATGTCTCTGAAGTATAAAATATTGTTTTAATAGAAACTTCATAAATTGTATCTACCTGAAGTGCTAGTATAGTGGTAAGGTACCTACCTGAAAACGGTTAAACCGATTTCCTACTTTATTGAATATACCTAAAATTCAGAGTATGAAAAAAAAAATCGGAAAATATTTTGGCCTAATTTGAAGACTATAGAATATAGATATATATAGATAGACTTAGAAGTCAACTGATGTTTCAAAAGAGTAACACCGTTTAGTATCTTGGATGGACGCAGTTGCGATCAGCTAATAGTATATATTTTTCTTTGGGGTTTTGAAAGCTCGATACTTATTAAAAATATGATTCCCAGAGTTTACTTCCCTAATTCATACCTAATAAATAAATTGAGATTTGATTATTATGTGACAGTATAACAAGGTATTTGTAACTTTGTAATCTCGTTCACATTGTCGATCAAGTGACATACTACTCAATAAAGGTGTCAGTTAAGGACTATTGATTAGTGTTCGTACGTCGATTGTTACCGTAAATGATGTATGTACATTGTGATGCTTTTGTTTCAATTAATTTGAAACACGGTCGTTCATAGCATGATTGTGTGTGTGTGTGTGTGTGTGTGTGTGTTATTTTGTATACAGGTAAAACATTGTTGTAATACATGTATTCACAGAACAAAAACAAAAATATATGGCAGTAGGTAGTGCTTTTTTTATTATTCTGACTTGATAATCTTTTATTTTTATTACAACTTAAATTTTGGTATTTGCAACAAATGTAAGGAACTTCAGAAAAAATCAATTCCTAACTTACGAGAGTTACAGCACAAGTTATTTTATTCGCCAATTATAGTTATAGAAGGTTATTATTTTTTTTCTTTATATTATTATTCAAATTAGAAAATATGTAATAACACTTAAATTTTTAAAATAAAAAATGATCGATTACTAGATCCCTAAAATAAATTGCCTGATATGTAATACAAAATTAGAACAGATACGTTTTTCTGTTCTTAAGGGATATATGTTGGAAGAAACCAATTCTTTTGCAATATTTTATGAAGTCAATACTTATATTATTATTTGTAAGATACTTAATGAGAGGTCTATATGTAATTGGTCCAATAATAAAATAAGGTTATTTATTTATTAATAAAAAAAATATATATAATAAAAACATACTATTAGCGAAGTTCATGCTAAAGTATTTTGTACTAGTCAACTGAACACTAAATAGAGAAAAAATCTAGGGCTAATAATAGAAAAAAAACACTATTTAGTGATATTTTACCTTCTAAGTAGGTACATATTTAAATAATATGATACATTTTTTTAGTAATAAATTCTTCTTTTTTGAAGTTACTAGATACTAAGTGTAAAAATATCGAGTATCTATTGCATATCTATATCGATATCTAATACTAGTAGTATTAGGATTTGCGTATTTATTTTGCTAATAAATACGCAATTGACATACATCAATAATTGTAGCTTCGACATGTGATGACTGTCATTAAAATACGACAAAATATGAAGCGATCAATAAGTGGGATAAATATTGGCAGGTAAGTCGTCACTAAATAATACTTAAATAGAGTAATAAATATGTCTTATAAGCAATGAGCTATCTATATAGAGTATTGGTATAACCTTATTCCGGTATAACCTTATCGCATTAAATATAGCCCAATATTAACCTTTAACCTTTAATATTAACCTTTGTTTGCGAAAATGGCTTAGTTATAGTTAGCGCTTTAAGTTTATAAGCACAATATAACTGCATATGTAATGAGAAAATTATATTATTTCTTTCCCGACGTTTTTCTTTACATGGGTAAAGTACGTTATGTACACAAAAATTTCATACTCTCTCTGTTTATTGCCGATATGCTTAAGATGACCTCATTACGTCGCGAGCTCAACGAGCGATTTACTATTAAAATGATGGTTATTATCAATATTATTATTATTATTAATAAATAAAAAAAATAGTTTGGATTTTATAAGTGATACAGGAAGAATTAGTTTTTTACGACTTATAATATAATAATTATAATATCAGTAAATTTTTATTCCAAGTACGCTATACTATATTTTTTTTTCTTAGAGCCGTTAGTATAAAATATAGAATTTAATAAAAAATAACTGTCATGTCGGTGAAAGTCGTTAATATTTTTTACTCAAAACTGAGTTTAATATTGAGTTTCAATTAACAATACAACACATTGCAATGAAAACATCATAAAGTACTATGATTTCAAAAAATAATGCAAAAAAAATCTCATTTCTGCTAATAATATATGAGTTATTAGCAGAAGTTAATAAGATTTTTTTTAATGTTTGAAGTCGCCTTTCTGTTAAGAAACGCAATTCACATTTTTGTCTTTGTTCTTTTGATATATTTAAAATCCTTGTCATGTCAATTTCTGGAGGAAATCGTTATTTGGAGTGACAAACCCTTAATCTAATAAATACCAAAAAAACTCCTGAATACATTTTAGGAAAAGTAATAAGACTTTTTCTAAAAATGTAATTTGGTATATACCTACACTTTGTATAATAAGTTCAATATTTTAAAATAGTTTTCGCACTACGACTTTTGGCGTACATGACAAATGGAAAGTGCCATTTATTTACCATTTATTTACCACTCACTCAATGTTTTTAGAACTTACTAGACTGGCTAAGTATAAGTTTTGGAGTGATTATCTCAATCCAAGTTTTTCAATTTAATAAAAAACTTTAGAATAAGTTGTACCGTAAAAGTATAATTCTGAGTCTTGACAACAGGTCCACCTATCAGGTCAAACTAGAACCATGAACTATTCAACTTTGCCTATAAGCACACAAACTAATTATCAATATCGGTCAAGCTGTTTGGAATGACAAGTAAGATTAACCAACTTGTTTTAAAACAAATAGCCTAGCTAATCAAATCACACTAAAATATCAAATCGATTAAGATGAAGAATTCCTCATCTTATAAATGTATAAAATATATTTGATGAGATCTAAAAAGAGCTATTAAAGCCAAAAATTGCTTTAAAATAATAATTTCGATCAATTTCATGGAAGATTGATGTAAAAGTTTCCTATTTGATGTTACCTCAAAATCTCAAGAATTTTATTCGCTTCGCTGGAGCGTATGCGTATTGCGTTTTTCCTGGGCATTGTTATGCTTTATTATCTTAATAATACTTGTTTATACATAACGTGTAGATTGTTTCCTAATTATTACATTTGAAATAAAACGCTCCATGTATATTTAAAAATACACTATTAAAAAACACTATTTCGTCTATTAATTTAACAGTGACAGGCTCATTTGACATTTAATAAATGAACACATACGTGAAAATATCTAATTTTTATTATTTTTATACAAAGTTTTACTTCAAGTGCGGATTTATTGCTTCTATCAACACGAAATCTTTGCTTGTCATTTAAAAATAGCTGGAGTTTAATTGAGACCCTATACAATTAAAACGTCATACTTTTTACTTAAAACACCTATTTATTTACTGGTTAAATGAAAGTGTTTATTTATAAAATATATTTATACTTATAATTTAATAAAAATAACCATGTTAAAAAATCCGACTTTACAACTAAAAAGTAAAAAATAATGAAGATTTATTAAATACTACCTATTATTTATATGTCCTATTTACTAATAGGTTTGAAGTCTATATGTTTAGCCTCATTAATGAGCGCTTAGAGAACGAGTCGACTGAGCAGAGGGCTCATAGATTAGAAGTGATACGAAACCGAAACAATAGATGTCATTAGTCACAGCACGTTTTGATTTCCTTCCGGAGGAGCTGGTTCAAAACTTGGACAAAAATGCTCATAAAATAAAAACTAATGGGCCTACCTGAACCAAATTTGGTTGGTATTTATGGGACCAATTCGAAACCATTCCGCATCAAACAAAAAATAATTAGGTAAATCGGTTCAGAAATCTCGGAGAAATCGGTGTACATACATAAAAAAATATATATGTATATACACCGGCAAAATTGATAACCTCCTCCTTTTTGAAGAAGTGGGTTAAAAACCTTCAAGTCTTACCTATATGTTTCTGAAAGGGCCCAGATATCTTATTTGTAGAATTACCTTTTAAAACTATCTTATTTTAATATTTCTTATTATTCCTTGTAAAAGGAGAACAAAAGTTTAATTAAAACACTCTTCTAAAAAATAAACACCTTCCAATAAAATACTTAGCGTTTGTTTTCGTGAATAACATATTTTTATAGCAATCTTCTAGTAGTAAGTGAGAATGATCGCGTTATTTAAGAACCTTTAGTCAATCTAGTAACTTCTATTTATAAATTGCAATCTCTTTATCTTAAAGGTTTGTGTCTTAGCCATTGTGATATTGGACATTGTGCGACTACAATTTAAGATAAAAAAATACATATCTCTTTACTGTTAAGCGCTGGTTAAACAACACAACATCTAACACAAATTATAATATGTATTAGAAACTGCACAGTTTATGTATTACTTTTGTCCGTAGCATTACAGTAGTTTAAATTAGGGATGTTATTTTACAATTAACAAGCGGGTGAGGAGGGCCTAATTTAATCCAAATTCAATATTTACCCCCGTAGGGAGATTGCAACCCTATTTGAACTGTTAAATATGCGATAATTTCTGATATTTTGCTTTATATATATTATACAGAAATTAAATAAAATTATTCTTAATGAATATGCATACGGTGTATTAAACAGGGATGTCACCTGATGTCAAGGGGGATCGCCCGTGAACATGTACAAAATTCTTCCTTAGGTTTAATTAAAACAAGAATAGACTTTAAATTTATTTTATTAGGCACTAGATGTTTTAAAAAATATTTTTTTAAATTATTATTTATTTAATTTATCATTATATAATTTAATTTATCATTATATATATAATAAAACATTACCTCGATGTGCAATTGAATGAAATAATTTTTATTCTATTGCTATGCTATTTTTAGTTATTCGCAAGATACGTTCATGACATCGGTTTCAATCGGAAAATATCGATTTTTAAATAGATTTTTTATGTGCTTAGAATGTTGGTTGAAAGAATATTTATTTTCAAGGAAGCATTACAAATCCTAACTTATAATCTTAATATATATAAATTACGTGTCACGTTGTTTGTCCGCGATGGACTCCTAAACTACTTAACCGATTTTAATCAAATTTGGACACCGTGTGCAGTTTGATCCAATTTGAAACATAGGATAACTTACATCTTAATTTTAAGTCGCAATATTATTTTATTGCAAATTATTTCTTTACAATTATCTGTGAATCCAAACAAGTTTAACAGATGGCGTTGTATCTGTTGACTGGATTGAGTTAGTGTTCAACAGATGGCGTAATGTTAAAAGTACAAATGTTTCATTTACAATTTAACATCATAACCAACAGGCGATGCTGAGAATAAATTATGAGTTAATTTTTAGTGTTAATATAGCCCGCCACGTATTACTTAGACTGAAGTATATATAAACTCATATTATAATGAACATAATTCAGTCAAATTATACCTGCTTCTTCGTTAAATCTATTTATGTGAGACGGGTCAACCAAAAATATTGTGCACCGATTAGTGCAAAATTATTAAAATTAAAATAACAAATATTATTTTCAAAAATTTAAAAAACTATCTGCCCTACATACCTTATTTATAAATTTGTAGTGTACTCATTTGTTACCCTCTTAAATAAAATAATAATAATTAAATTTAAAATTAAATACCTCAACTGTACGATAATTTTGATCAATCGTGTTCAAAGACCTCCTTCAAATCCCAATCCGGTGAATTTTTAGACCGGCTTCAACGTTTTCGTCTTCTTTGGTAAATAATAATTTCATTGCATTTCATGCAGACGCCTAACGTATAGCGGTATAGTGTCGTATAGTATAGCGTGGTGTAGCCAAAATAGAAATACTCGAACCGAATATATTCGGCATCAAACCGAATAATTCTGCCGAATACGAATTGCGAAAAAGATGACAAATACACGGAATACCGAATACTTACCAAATATTCGGCGCATCACTAATAATTGTAATATTACTGTATCAAGGGTTAGGTAATGGTAGTAGAAAATCAGTCATAGAGGTCGCCATGTTCTTTACAAATTGAATCTATGTAAAAAAACATAGCGGTCCACATCATTATTTTTAACCTCCGGCTCAAAAAGAGGGGTATTATAAGTTTGACCTGTAGATTTGTGTATCTGTGTCTCTCTGTGGATACGTAGTGGCCAAATACATAAACGGATTTGAATGCGGTTTTTTTTAATCGAAAGCTTGGTTTGTCGAGATGGTTCTTAGCTATGTTTGGTCGAATTAGAAGCAGTCGGCCCCAAAATTTTATTGGTGCTGGCGAAAAGTTTTTATACAATATTGATAGTAAAAACCTAAACAGGGGAAATTTGTGTATTCGTAGGTTCATTTAGTACAACATAAAATAGTGAAATAATTTTAAAAAACACAAAAAAAAATTAATGAGACCCCAATGCTAGATGACGTCTAAAAAGCATAATAATATTATTATGTACTTGATAAATTTACTTGCATTTTGAATTTTTTCTTTACTTAGCGGTCGGGGGTTTTTTAAATTATTATTTTATTTTATTTTTTCTAATACCGTGACTTCTTAAATAGTTTACTACAATGTAATAGGTATATCCAAAACCTTAGCAACCACAGCAACGCGTGGTCAGGTCTGCTAGTTATATTATATAATTTAATAGTTGAGAAACTAAAATTACCGATATGTATTAGAAGTAAATTACTCATAAGTTATCAATTTCAATGTTCACCACATCACACATGTTTATCACAATGTTAGTATAAGCATTACGAATTTAGATAGTTATATACATAAATAATATGGAAAAGAGTTAGGTTTTTAATAAAAATAACATTCTCTTTGGGAATAAAGCGTTACGAAGTACGCTTTATGTAACGTTATACCGAATAAGAGCACAGATCTATAATATCACTAGCAGACCTGACCACGCGTTGCTGTGGTTGCTAAGGTTTTGGATATACCTATTACATTGTAGTAAACTATTTAAGAAGTCACGGTATTAGAAAAAATAAAATAAAATAATAATTTAAAAAACCCCCGACCGCTAAGTAAAGAAAAAATTCAAAATGCAAGTAAATTTATCAAGTACATAATAATATTATTATGCTTTTTAGACGTCATCTAGCATTGGGGTCTCATTAATTTTTTTTTGTGTTTTTTAAAATTATTTCACTATTTTATGTTGTACTAAATGAACCTACGAATACACAAATTTCCCCTGTTTAGGTTTTTACTATCAATATTGTATAAAAACTTTTCGCCAGCACCAATAAAATTTTGGGGCCGACTGCTTCTAATTCGACCAAACATAGCTAAGAACCATCTCGACAAACCAAGCTTTCGATTAAAAAAAACCGCATTCAAATCCGTTTATGTATTTGGCCACTACGTATCCACAGAGAGACACAGATACACAAATCTACAGGTCAAACTTATAATACCCCTCTTTTTGAGCCGGAGGTTAAAAATAATGATGTGGACCGCTATGTTTTTTTACATAGATTCAATTTGTAAAGAACATGGCGACCTCTATGACTGATTTTCTACTACCATTACCTAACCCTTGATACAGTAATATTACAATTATTAGTGATGCGCCGAATATTTGGTAAGTATTCGGTATTCCGTGTATTTGTCATCTTTTTCGCAATTCGTATTCGGCAGAATTATTCGGTTTGATGCCGAATATATTCGGTTCGAGTATTTCTATTTTGGCTACACCACGCTATACTATACGACACTATACCGCTATACGTTAGGCGTCTGCATGAAATGCAATGAAATTATTATTTACCAAAGAAGACGAAAACGTTGAAGCCGGTCTAAAAATTCACCGGATTGGGATTTGAAGGAGGTCTTTGAACACGATTGATCAAAATTATCGTACAGTTGAGGTATTTAATTTTAAATTTAATTATTATTATTTTATTTAAGAGGGTAACAAATGAGTACACTACAAATTTATAAATAAGGTATGTAGGGCAGATAGTTTTTTAAATTTTTGAAAATAATATTTGTTATTTTAATTTTAATAATTTTGCACTAATCGGTGCACAATATTTTTGGTTGACCCGTCTCACATAAATAGATTTAACGAAGAAGCAGGTATAATTTGACTGAATTATGTTCATTATAATATGAGTTTATATATACTTCAGTCTAAGTAATACGTGGCGGGCTATATTAACACTAAAATTAACTCATAATTTATTCTCAGCATCGCCTGTTGGTTATGATGTTAAATTGTAAATGAAACATTTGTACTTTTAACATTACGCCATCTGTTGAACACTAACTCAATCCAGTCAACAGATACAACGCCATCTGTTAAACTTGTTTGGATTCACAGATAATTGTAAAGAAATAATTTGCAATAAAATAATATTGCGACTTAAAATTAAGATGTAAGTTATCCTATGTTTCAAATTGGATCAAACTGCACACGGTGTCCAAATTTGATTAAAATCGGTTAAGTAGTTTAGGAGTCCATCGCGGACAAACAACGTGACACGTAATTTATATATATTAAGAATTTTTTTTATCTTTTTAGCGAAACCAAAATGAAACGCTTATAATTATTTCGAGCCAGATCCTGCAATGCTATGTATAATTTTAGAAAAAACATAAAAAAACATGTCGCTATACCATTATTTGTTAACTAATAAATGTTACCCAAGTTAGAATACCAAATGTCCTGGTTCTAAGTAACAGGAACTGTTTCTCTGACTTATGAACATGGTTATTGTGTAGTATTAGTTTATTATTATTACAGTTACTTTATTAAGGTTTCTCCTTGGAATTATGTTATATAAACGAGTACTTTATCTATTGCACCGCCAACGAGGTTTAACTTCAGTTAGGTCTTGGGCAATCCCTTGCGACTGTGATTTAGTTCAGCTTCCGAACAACGTTGCTACAGTTCCGAATACCTAACGTTACCTAAAGTTACCTAAGTTTCTAAATAGTATCAAGTTAAAGTGTTATATCACTTATAAGATGTTTACTTAGCGGTAATATAAACGTTGTGTTAATATACGTCTATTAAAATATTAATCATCGTTTAATAACTTTGTAAGTTAATACCTGTACCTACCTATAAGTACTTGTTAGCATGAATATATTAGAGTGAGATTTTACTAGCTTGACAAAATATTTGTCGGTTATAATAAAACTTTTATTATAACCGACAAACACGCTATAATAATGATGATAATGAGCGATACGGTAGCTCAATTGGTAGAGCGCCGGGATGGTTTCCTAGAGGTCGCGGGTTCGAATTCCTGCCCGTGTCGGTTTATTTTTAATTCTATATTTATATAAATTTAAACTTTTAGACATTTAATTTTAAAGTAAGTATAGATAGATTTATTTTATTATTATCTTCTATAGTATTTGTTGTCGTAATGCAATTGAATTATCAGCAATAATGCGTTCAAAATCAATCAATCCAGAAATAGCGGTTATAGCAAATTGATTGCTGTACAGAGCCGCTGGCTGATAGGGAGCGTAATATATTTCTTATTTACCGAAGCTGCTGTGGGCCTTGATTATATATACCTGAGAAAGAAAAGAGATAGAAGTATATTACATATGAAAAAGAAATTTCGAGAAATTATTTATCTTAATATTTAGACTAATTTAACTTATCGGGTTTTTAGTGTACAAATTCAAATTCAGAGAATTAAATACATATCAACTTACTATTTGCTGTCGTATTTTTTACCAATAATGTAATTTTAACTGAAATATTAATATTTTATAATCATTTTATTGCTAGGTATTCCTATTAATTTTGTATCAAATATTTTATTAAGATTTTTGTACTAGCTTTCTCTAACGAATTTTATTTTATCTCGCATCTGATTACAACAGTGGAGATAACTCTGTTTCTTTTTTTCGGTAACAAACAAACAGATATTTAACTGAAAACTAAAACAAGTCATATAGACATTTCTGTGATGGAGATTTACAATCTTATTATAATGTTACTTAACACAAACAAGCAATTGATTTGTTAAATCTGAAAACTACTTTTAACCAGGCGGTTATTAGTTGTAAATTAATAGTAAAGTTACTAAACAGTTGCTTAGAGTTTTTAAGTGCTATTCACCATGGACCTACTCTTTGATATCGAGTAACTTGAAACTGACCTTTCAAACACTCAATGATTTAGACTTTATTTTTAATTTACTTAAGCATAAGTAACACCTAAACTTTAACACTTCAAACAATTTAATAGTTTAAGATATTAAAAAAAAAACATTATTTTGCAAAATTGAAAAGAAGTGTTAGGTTTGCACAGTAACAGAATTTTTCATATTACAATAATATTGTGATTTGAAAAATTCCTTAAATAATAATTTAAGGCGTTAACAATATTATTCATCGAAATGAGTATCGTCAGATTAGTATTGTATGTGATTACGATAATTTAACGACAAAAAGTAACTCCATTGATATAATTACAGTCACAGTCTTGAATATTATACAAATCCTAAATATTATTGAAGTATAAAGTGTTATTATTTAAAGTACTGATAGTTTACTGTAGCTTAGACTACTAAAAACCGCAGTAAATTTGGATTCGTACTATGATCTTTTCTTGAGACCACTACCAAGTTAGTTTATTATAGTAATTTTCATAGCAAAATACTTTGAAATAGAACTTTTTACATAAATTCTATTTCCTTTCTACGAAAGAAATAATCCCCTACAATTTATGATCTGAGCCCTACAGATTTTTTACGATAGTTTTAAGCACATCAAAGCACTCACGGTATATTTTATTTTATTTACATATTTTCTGGCCAGTATATAATTTTTATTTTAATTTTAAATATTGTGAACATAAAATTCTCAATTAATTCATATTTTTGCACTGATTTCTTCAAAACAACTAACTCTGTAAAAAAACTCTTTTCACAAATTGCCATTTGTTAATCCACCTACATTTGATATTTTTGATATTAGTCTCTTGCAGAACATTACGGATACTAATATTAGGAAGTATATTTTATCCAACTAAGATTAGATTAATTGTTCAACTTTATCTACTTTATTTTATTTTATTACCATAACATTTACAGACAAATCAAAGAAATTTGACACCAGTTGATGATGTTAGCAGTTAGATTACAGACTTCATTCACTTAGACGGCTACAAAATTTTGTTTCTTTAATTACTAATATTACAAAAATATGAACTAAGGTGCTCTCCATTCTTCGCGCTCGAACGTGCAAATTAACAAAAAAATATGTAAAAAATCTTTTTGACTACCAGTCCTTCCTACCTACTTACGTGAATGTATTTAATCTCCAATTCCACGGACTCCGCTCGTGTATCTCAGTAAATTCTCTGTTCATAAATCATACGCAATCTCATGTTTTGGTTTTGGCTTGTTAGGTTTTAATATTTGAAGAGTAGTATCTTTCTACAATAAGTTAAGTAATATACGAGGAAACATTATACATATTTATAACTTTTAATATATTCACAGCTTTGATATATTTAAGTTAAAGTTAATTTAAAAAAGCATCGGATTTACTTCTCAAGATAATGTTATAAAATACGTGGTTCTAGTAACTGATCCCGGGAAACCATTATTTCCTATGGGACAAGGACGGAAGGATGAAAGATATAAATCATTCTTTTGTGAAGTTACAATGAACACAAATTATGTTTAATTTTCTAAGTCTAAATATGATATTTAGTTTATAGACATATTTAAGTTAACGTAGGCGAATAATAAGCATTTCCTTTATTTTTTTATTTTCAAAATTATGATTTTAATAATGTCATTCAAAAAAAATCCATATGCATAATATTTTTCCATAAAAATTATGTTTCGAAGAAAAGAGATAAAACAAATAAAAATACTTAAGAATAATTTTAATTAAATTTACATTTCAACGAATATTTGTTTTTGTGTATATTCTAATCGATATTTTAAAGTGAAAAGCCTTTTAAGACATGGAGCCGAGGTTTTTTGAACAAACAGTAAAATCGTCCAGTGCTTTAAAGTAAATAATGATGTTACGAGTACAAATTATGCTAAGAAAATTTATGATAACTGTTGGTCGACGAGTGTTCGAAATTTGACAGGACTTTTACATTTTTAATGTTTATAGGGTTTTAAACATACAAAAAAATACCTATTTATCTTTATCACAGCATCACGCGTGAACAAGTGAACGGATTGATTTTATTTTTTTGAGCTTGTTACTGCAGGGATAAGTTGAGGGAAAAAGTAGAAAATTTGAGAATATTAATGATGATATTAACTTTTCGCTTTTGTCATAACTGTTAGTCGTTTGACAGTTAATGCTATTATCAGAATACTGCAAATAAAGTTTTAAGGAGATGAATCGGTCGGAATTATATTGAATATGTATATATTTGTTTATCTATGTATCTGATATATCTGATTTAAATTCATATTAAAATTTAATAATTGTTTTTATTTTTTTACAACAGACCACAATCAATATAATATATATCTATTATATTAAATCTTTGCGATTATTTGACACTAGACTAATAACTCCTGCACATTGATAGTGTCAACATATATAATAGAGGAGCATGTATAAGTTTTTTTCAGATTGTGATGTGTGTAAAGTTTTTCACATATATAATGTCCATTAAAAATCTATGCGTTACTAATGATTAGATTTATTCCTTTCTAATGTATTAATTTATTGAATATAAAAAACATTAGCTGAACTAATTCTTCTTGTGAATTTAAACTAATTAAAACTAAATAATAGGGGTACAAAGTTTTTGATTCAAGTATTATTCATAATGATTTTATATCTTAAATTATTAAATTGTTTGAAGTGTTAAAGTTTAGGTTATACTTATGCTTAAGTAAATTAAAAGTAAAGTCTAACTCATTGAGTGTTTGAAAGGTCAGTTTCAAGTTACTCGATATAAATGAGTAGGTCCATGGTGAATAGCACTTAGAAAATCTAAGCAACTGTTTCGTAATTTTACTATTAATTTGCAATGACATTTTTTTAGCTATTGTTTATCAGTCATATTTGATATGTGACTTCAATGTAGAATCTAAGCGCAGTACCAAAAAGTATAGAACATCTAACTACAACACTAATAGTTAACAGGTACTTAATTTAATGGATCTTTTTTACGTTCAATAAAATATCTTCCACATTATTACATATTGGTTTATATCTTCCAATATGCTTCATACTATCATATTAAATATATTGCTTCTTAATATTTACATTAATTAAATAGAACTTTACAATTTTTAAGAATAGGTCTATTTACCCTTTACCTTCAGAAATATGCAAAGAAAACAAATTTGAACAATAGATTGGTGTCACGGGAAAGAAAAAGGTTATTTTACATTTAATCTATTAGTTTTATACTTTGATGAATCTTGTAAACAAAGCAAATAATCATAGTATAATTATATTAAAAGTTCCTTATCCAATCAAGCTTTAAATCATTTAATACATATATAGGTGCTACTTCCTACTTGGCCCCTAATGATTTACCAGCTACATCGCGCGATTACCTTAATAGATTTTTTTGTTTAAAATTTACATTATTTTCAATTTCATTTTACAATTTACAATTAAAGTAAAGTAATTTAATACACATTTTTTCTTGCTTTTAGGTTTATTTATATTGTAAAATGAAATTGTTAATTGTAAAATGTAATGTAAAATGAAATTGTAAATTGTAAAATGAAATTGAAAAAATGTAAATTTTGATTATATTTATTTATATTTTGACAACTTAAAAATTACATGGAATTTTAATTGGAGGCTAGTTGATGAATATGATTCTATTTTGTGATAAAAGAATATTCGTAAAAATGCCAAAAGTTCACAATATTATACAATAGAGATCACTTACTAAACTTTTTAAGGCAATCATTAAACTTCTTCTTTCGCCTCTAACAGCGCACACGAAGTTTTGCAACGTCTGTTACATTACCTGCTAACATTGTATTAGAAGACAAGATCACTTTTTTTTAAACTTGGAGCTTCTAACTTTTTATTTTTAGGTTTTTGAACGTAGAAATTTATAACAGCTGTTCTTTAGACCACTTTTGGAACCACTCTACATAAACGTTGTTAAGTATCGAAAAACGGCATCTTTATTATGTTATGAATAATAAATTCAAACTGCTATTACACATTTTTCTTAAATTTATTTTCAGTTCTTGTTATATTTTATATCAAGGCATATCATCAACTTATAATCTATTAAAATTTCAAAATATATATTTAAAGTGTATACATTTATACTTATATTATATGGCCGATTTTTTAAAGTTTAGTCCATAATAAATAAGTATAAGTGCTTAAAAAAAGTGGACACTTTTTTTTATATAATTGTATACAATTAGGTAAAGATCCAGAACGCATTTTCTACGCAAATATTTATTTGTATGTATGTTACAGCTATTTGAAATTTATTCATTGAAAGCTTTCTTTTTTTTTTTCAAAATAAGTACTTAACTAAGTAATATAAAAATAAATATATAATACTTGATATTAATAATTAATGCTTTGAGGAATTTAAAGAAAGATTCAATTTCACAGAAGTAATTCCAAAGAGTTGGACAAGTCATAATTGACTTCATATTGAGCTTGTGTTAGTAACTGACTTGCAAATTTGTTTGGTTAAATTAAATCCTTAAAGCTCAAACTTCCAACAGAATCAAACAATCTCAAAGATTAAATTTAAAATTTTTAAAGATTTTTAAATTTGACTTAGATGCATTTAGTTAAAATTATTGAAAGGGAAATATTAAGCAGTATTTGATTTTACCACTAATAAGAGGGGTCTTCAGTTTTCGCCTAATATTGAGGCCCGTGATGCAGGAAGCCCATATTTCTAATTACGTATATGAAATTCTAATATTCAATTGCCCGTATTTGTTAAACTATGCCCATAAACAATATAGTTTAAAAGGCAAAGTTTGTTTTCGTACAGTGGCTTCTATATTAAAGTCAATATATTTCAATAATAGGGTCCATATGCTTTGTAAATTAATGTTTGCAAATAATTACTTTTTTTACATAGTGGCTTACTTTAACTTACCTATCAAAAATATCCGTATAGTGTTGAAGTTTTTATTAGATCTACTAATAACATTTTTCTTTAAATTTTATCAAACTATCACCACTATGAGGCCAATGCATCCAAAAAAGAGGCGCAACGTTGCTTTTCTTCTGATTAACGTCTCCCGCAGTAATTAAATATTTTCCTACTGTAAAAAGTACCCTATGTCCTCTTTTAGCACCTTATCTACGTTTCCGTCAAATTTTGTCAAAATAGGTGAAGTAGTTTGATCGTGAAAGCCTAACAAACAAACGAACAGAGTTACTTTCTAACCTATAATATTACTTAACTTTTCATTTTTACAATAGACCACTATTATTTATAAACTTCCAGTCGTTTTATTCTGTCTTTTACTTTTATTTCTATAACTATATACATATAATACTACAATAAGATCTCTTACTAACGAGACTACTGCCAAGTTACTTTATTATACGAGTAGTCATTTTCATAGCATAACGTCTTATGCTATCTTCCTATGGAGTAGTGATGCTGATATTAATACCTTTTTCATCTTACAAAAGATGGACATTCGTGCAATTTACAATCTGAGCCCTAGAAATTCTTAACGTATACTCGTTCTGTATATTATTAAATATTTTAAATATATGTACAATAATATTGATAATTTTATTGAGCATGTGTTATGTGTCACTATATAGATACGACGAACAAATACAAACTCGCGTTACATATTATTCGATTTAAAAGGGTGAGTTTAACTTTTATGGGCAATAAATACGAATCTACAACAAGCCTCCGGGTAAACTTTCAAGTATGACCGTTCAACACTTTTAAGAAAGAAGGTAAAAAACGTATATACATTGTAATATGTTAAAATATACTACAATGTTTCCGAATATTTAGAAGATGAAGTACGAAGCGGTCGCTGCCAGGCTGCTTTTTTTTTATTTATAAAAAAAAATAATTTTCCTAGATGGTTTTGGATGGTTTCGAATGTTTTGTATAAAACTTATTTTCAATACAGAGTTATAAATTTGAATTATAATTCAAATAAATCTCGTTTGTTTTAAGTTCAATCCGAGAATATTATTATATAGTAATGTTCGGTTACGGATTGATATTATTGTTCTTTTTCGGCAACCGCCCCGTTGGTCGAGTGGTTAGCGCAGACGCCTAACGTGTCACGGCGCAATGGGGCTCGGGTTCGATTCCCGGCGGAGACAGGCATTTATGTGATGAGCATAGATGTCTGTGTTTCTGGGTTTGGTCGTTTATTAAATATATTTTCAGTATTTATATATGTATTTCTATGTATTTGTATCGTTGTCTAACACCCTTAACACAAGCAAATAATTTGCTTACTTAGGGGTTAGATAAAAGTGTGTAATTTGTCCTGATATTATGATGATATTATTATTATTTTTCATAAATAATATTATTTATTATAAAATCTACTGTTATACTGGTCCATATTTAACAATTTTTTTAACAAATTTAATAAGTCAATGTTTTTAAAATATACTACTAATACATTTTAAACATTAGTAATTTTTACAATTCTAACATGGTATGAAAAACCGCTGACAAAAGATAGTGTTTAATTTTAAAATTAAAATTGAACAAATTAATTAAAATTAAACAAATGTTTTTATCAACATTAACTTGTTGTTAATTATAAAGTAAATTAATATGTTCTCGTAGTTTGTTTTAAAATTAATATTTAAAAGTTTGTGAATTATTTAAATAAGAAACTTTTATAGAACTTGCTTCTGTATGAATAAGAGACGAGTAAGGCGTAGTTGCTAAAAAGTATTATATTAAATTACACAAAATGTATAATAATAGTCGTATATAATAAGCTAATATTGTATTCAAATAATATAAGCTTTACTTTGCAAGAGAGATACTGTTATATATCAATATCTGAGTATATAGCAATAGTGTAAGTAGGTAAGTCTTTACTTGTCATTGTTGATTAATAATGGTGGTTTAAGAAAAGAGGGTAGGATTTATATTTTCACTTGTATCTGCTACTTAGCACAATAAACATGCTTAATTGCGAAGTTTTATTAAACATAATAGATACCATATTCTTTTTAGAGAGACAATAATATATGAATGTGTCTGTCTTATAATAACGACCACTAGATACATCCGGACTTAAAATTACAATGTGGCTATAAAAATTGCAGTACGATCAAATAATACCTACGTATCAAACCTTTATCCCTTTGTTTGACAGGATGATTAACAGCAGCAATTGCAAAAAATCTATATAAGTTTATAAAATGGAATAAATAAACTATAGAGGTACTACATAATACTATTACACGTTCTAGGACAACCTTGTTTAATATCCGGTTGAACTGAGCTATATATCATTAATACTAACTTGTTCACTAATATTTTAACAGCTCTGAGTATAAAGTTTTACGTTGTACACTTAACAAAGATATATTATCTAAAAAACAAGTAAAGATAATTAAAATTAAATCTTGGACTTGCAATAAATTAGTTTATATATTTATTACAAATATGTGTATCTTTCGGTATTTATAATTTTATACTAAACGGTGGATTATATTACCTATCAAACTTAGTAGAAAAAACATTAAAAAGAATGATTCTCTAAATTGAAAACTTATTTTCTAAGAACCAACCTTATGTTATATTTCCATAGTGCAAATGGAAATTCTATGTCAACAATCTTGACATTATAATTGAGTTAGAATTCAGGTTGAATACTTGTTGTATGCTGTTAGTTGTAAGAAGCACGCTATGTCTCGTGTGTACAGCTTTGTGCAAAAAAAAAAGTTGAAGTTATTAGGTCATGCATTAATGAAAATATCTTACACTTTCAAGGTAATTAATATTAACATATTTTTTTTCGACTATTAATCAAATACTAATTTGCTGGAGTAAAGCATGCGTAAACGAATGTATTGAATGAAGTCTATTTCACGCAATACCTGTTCAAGTACATAATAAACTTACTTTCTGGATACTTTTCCTGTAAAAGTATGTAATGTTATGAGTATGTAAACAAAACATAATGTGAAAAACTAATTAGTTTAACTAATAGTTTTGTTTTTAAAATAATTTTCTTAAAGTGAACTAGTAAGTACCTTTTTCATTCTATTTTGAGAAATACTACAATGGTAATGTGACTTTTGACTGTGATCGTAATATAGATTTTCGTGATAAAGAGGTCACGTGAGGCACAAAGGCTCGCGAAAGAACTATAAGACGAAGTTGTGGAAGTAAGTTCGAAGAACCTTACATAAGGTATTCGATTACATTATATAGGTATTATTGTTAAATTATTAATATAAATAATATGAGAAATAGTCTCAAGTAGTAAAAAAAACAAAAAACCCGCGGACGTACCAAGGACATTAGTATCAGCTAATTATCGATAATACTAAACCATTCAGCTTAAAAGAAAAAACTTAACTCATGATTTTTGTGTGAACAAATGTATAGTGAAAGTGACAGTAAATAAATATAGCCAGAATCAATTTAAATAGAAGTTGAACAAAATTACTTCGTTCTGGATTTATTTGTTCTTTATCAATCTTATTTATAAAATGCCATCTCTCAACAATTTTATAATATAAGTGTTTTATTTGATTTAAATTTTTTTCGATTCAAATATTGATCTCGATTAACAAGACAATACTTAAGAGTGAAATACTTAATAGATTTATAAGCAATATCTTTCTTTATTTTCGGTCGTGTTTTTGAAGATATCTTATATATTTTTTTTTAAATTCAGTACTTATAAAAGAAAATCTATGATAATTACCCATAAAACAATACTCCCTACATCTTTCTTAGTGAAAGGCGTATGACTTTGAAGTAATTATGTCATAGGTTAAAGAAAGTCTGTTTTTTAGTTTTGAATAATATTTCTTTACTATGTTTTTAAAACATTGAAATAATATTCTTATACTAACTAGTACGGCAATTATACAAATACACTATTATTTTTGATAAAATTATTAATGATAAAAACTAACTTAATTTGAAATTTTTAAGTAACTTTTTTAGCAATCTTATTACAGAGAGATACTGAACACACCAACCAAGACAGATGAAGGTAATGAAGCTTTACTTGTCAGTTCTCAGTAAACTCAGTTATAACTAGAAAATATCATAATTTTCATTCCGAATTAAGTTCAATTCAGTTGTCTATCTGAATTTTCAACGTTAGTGCTACTGTACTCTACGCATGGTTATTAATATATTTGAGTAGTGTATTCAAAATTGTAATTCTTAAAATTATTTTGATTAAATTCCCGGAATATAGAATATTTATTGTTGTATAAAAAACCATTTTATTTATATAGCAAAAACAACGCTACAAAGAAAAGCTAAATCATTTTAAAAATGTGTATAATAATGACTAATAAGAAATACTTAATCTTAAGTAATTCGTATATAACCTTAATAACTAAAAAAATTTTCTTAAAAGTATTTGGTTAAATGAGCTCTTTGTCTTTGTATTACGTCAAAAGAAATTGTGGATTCCTTACCTCAAAATGTCCTACTCAGTATTCAACAATGCGGAGTTATTAAAACCGCAATTTAGAATAAGAGCTTTGTATTATTTTTAATATAATTTAAAAAATAAATACTAAATAGTAATCTACATATTTATTTATTTAAAAGTTTAGTTATAATATTATTAAGTCAGTTTCTTGAATAAATCTCGTAAATAATAATTTAAATTGAAATAACATTATCTAAAGGTATCGTGTCAACGTGTAAGGTATGACGGATGTAGATTTCATAGAAAACTTTTTCCCAGTTTTTTACACTTGTTAAAAAGGATCCAAGTTGTGAATTTTTACAATAATTAAAATAAATACCTTACAATAATTAAAATAAAACTTATAAAATCAAGGGTTTTATAGTCCTTTAGAAAACAATAGTTTTTGAACAGAACGTGTAACGAATTAAAAACGGTTGAAAGATTCAAAATAACATATAGTGTTTTTTTCAATGATATAATATTATTCTAGCCATGGCGAATGGCGATATATATATGTATTATTATTAATCATGTCTTTGACATCAATATTAATCCTTATAACTGTGTTCTTAAGACCATAGATGGACCATTTTATAAAAACAAATATCAACATTGACGTCAGTAATCAATTGACGTAAGTAATCGGTTGTGTTAAGTAATCGATTGTTGAACCATAACATGATTTACATTATACTCACATACTTATCAAAAGAAATATAAACCTGTACAAAATATTTGGCCAAGAAATTTTATTACTTTAACTTTTCTTTGAAAATGTGAATCAAAACCACGTAGAACATCTTAAGAAATTAGAGTTTCTGCAACAGTTTTTTCATCATACTGCAGATTTAAAATCATATAAAAATGATAAGATTTCAGTTTATTCATATATTAGAAGTTACTGATAAAACAAACCCAAGAAAATAACATTGAGATAATGTTTCTTTATAATATAATTACGACGTTAAACATTCCATTAGACAACGAGTAATAACAATCTCAGCACGACCGAGCTAATCTGGAAAGCATTTTTCTGCCATAAGAAGATGTAATAGTAGAGATTAATAACTTTTACCTCATAGCCTGTCTACGGCGTAGCACTATTCGTAGCAAAATTACGGTGTAATTTATTGTTATATGATCATTATTATTATTAAATGAAAAAATAGAAAAAATAATAAAACATACAATAATGCAACATATCATATGGAAATAATAACGACATAATAATTTATCATACAAAAAGTGACTTTATGCTCAAATAAAACTATATTAGATGATTTAAATCATGAGCCGAGATATGCCCTGAGACATCCATAGTGATATATTATTATCCCCTCGTATGAAATTGACATAAACACCGAAGGCTATTAAAGTAGTATGCTCCATAAAAAACAACATTTAACCTAACTTTATTATCATGTTTTGAAAATATCTTTAAACATGTATAGCCATGTTAAGCTTATTTAAATTTATATAAATATAGAATGTAAAAAACCGATACGGGCAGGGATTCGAACCCGCGACTACTGGGAAACCGTCCCGTCGCTCTACCAACTGAGCTACCGTATCGCTGTCCGTCTCGGTGAATTAAGCATTCTATATGTGATCGTCTTTATCGGGACGGTGGTGACACCTATTAGGTTTCTTTCGAAAATCCTAACCAATGTTTCTAACTTTGCAGTATAGATAAACATTGAAAAGATGCCACTACCGAAATCAATTTTGAAAATATCTTTAAACATGTATAGCCATGTTAAGCTTATTTAAATTTATATAAATATAGAATGTAAAAAACCGATACGGGCAGGGATTCGAACCCGCGACTACTGGGAAACCGTCCCGTCGCTCTACCAACTGAGCTACCGTATCGCTGTCCGTCTCGGTGAATTAAGCATTCTATATGTGATCGTCTTTATCGGGACGGTGGTGACACCTATTAGGTTTCTTTCGAAAATCCTAACCAATGTTTCTAACTTTGCAGTATAGATAAACATTGAAAAGATGCCACTACCGAAATCAATTTTGAAAATATCTTTAAACATGTATAGCCATGTTAAGCTTATTTAAATTTATATAAATATAGAATGTAAAAAACCGATACGGGCAGGGATTCGAACCCGCGACTACTGGGAAACCGTCCCGTCGCTCTACCAACTGAGCTACCGTATCGCTGTCCGTCTCGGTGAATTAAGCATTCTATATGTGATCGTCTTTATCGGGACGGTGGTGACACCTATTAGGTTCACACCTATAAGACGATCACATATAGAATGCTTAATTCACCGAGACGGACAGCGATACGGTAGCTCAGTTGGTAGAGCGAAGGGACGGTTTCCCAGTAGTCGCGGGTTCGAATCCCTGCCCGTATCGGTTTTTTACATTCTATATTTATATAAATTAAAATAAGCTTAACATGGCTATACATGTTTAAAGATATTTTCAAAATTGATTTTGGTAGTGGCATCTTTTCAATGTTTATCTATACTGCAAAGTTAGAAACATTGGTTAGGATTTTCGAAAGAAACCTAATAGGTGTCACCACCGTCCCGATAAAGACGATCACATATAGAATGCTTAATTCACCGAGACGGACAGCGATACGGTAGCTCAGTTGGTAGAGCGACGGGACGGTTTCCCAGTAGTCGCGGGTTCGAATCCCTGCCCGTATCGGTTTTTTACATTCTATATTTATATAAATTTAAATAAGCTTAACATGGCTATACATGTTTAAAGATATTTTCAAAATTGATTTCGGTAGTGGCATCTTTTCAATGTTTATCTATACTGCAAAGTTAGAAACATTGGTTAGGATTTTCGAAAGAAACCTAATAGGTGTCACCACCGTCCCGATAAAGACGATCACATATAGAATGCTTAATTCACCGAGACGGACAGCGATACGGTAGCTCAGTTGGTAGAGCGACGGGACGGTTTCCCAGTAGTCGCGGGTTCGAATCCCTGCCCGTATCGGTTTTTTACATTCTATATTTATATAAATTAAAATAAGCTTAACATGGCTATACATGTTTAAAGATATTTTCAAAATTGATTTCGGTAGTGGCATCTTTTCAATGTTTATCTATACTGCAAAGTTAGAAACATTGGTTAGGATTTTCGAAAGAAACCTAATAGGTGTCACCACCGTCCCGATAAAGACGATCACATATAGAATGCTTAATTCACCGAGACGGACAGCGATACGGTAGCTCAGTTGGTAGAGCGACGGGACGGTTTCCCAGTAGTCGCGGGTTCGAATCCCTGCCCGTATCGGTTTTTTACATTCTATATTTATATAAATTTATTATCATGTCTTCATATTCATCGGAATAAATATTAAAGTGGAGTTAGATAATATACATCCCTATAAGATACGATGGTGTAAACTTGACCCTTATTGAAATAAAATGTACTCAAAACAAACAGTTTTTTATCTTGTAGATATTATGGAGAAATCTAGGTCGCCTAGGAAAAAGAAAACTTGAAGGCTATTGTTAGGACCTAACTAAACCATTTCTGCATTTTCATTTTCTAGTTAACTTAAGTAGCCATATATTATTATATACTTATAAACAGAATAAAATATAAATTATCCACTTATATTTGTTGATATAGGTACTAAGAGAAAAACGTGCAATAAAAAACAGCAAACAGATGTTACCAAATGCCATATAAAACCTAACAGCTTCACTTCTCATAAACGTTGTATGCCATTTACGACATCATACTCAAAGAAAAATAACTAAGGAGCGCCTGTAGTCGAACGTTTCAAATACGCCAGCGGAAAAAATAACTTTTTTTATAATAATCGAAAAGTATAAATAAAATAAAGTATATCGGCGCGAAGGCTTTATAAAACAAAATCATGATCGTCGAAAGAGGAACATTGGATTATAATTTATTAGATTTACTAGTTATTGCTTGTAACAGAATCAATTTATAGTAAGAAGTGATCAAAATACATTGTTAACTTGACTTGTTTATGTCAGTCGTCATTTTAGTCTAAATACGGGCGATCGACAGTCCGAGAGTTAGTCTTGCTTAAGTCGTCGGACTGTGTGGTTCTCTATAATAAGATAAGTATACTGTTACGCTTTCCGTTGAATAAAAGAATCCATAATTATTTGTGCAGTTTTATTTTGAAAAGGTCATTATAAACCACCATCACGACGACTACAATACAGTGACGGCAGCAATGCTGACGTCACACCTTTTAAAAATACTTACGGAGGTTTTCACTCCGTTATCAGAAGTGGGATGGAACTTAATGTGACTTTTCGTCAATCTTGAAAGTTAATGTATCTAAAATGAAGTTGGATCATAGCGCTCTAGTTCAGGCCATCACTGGCATCGGATTAGAGAACGTTAAACCAAAATTTGGAGGTTTCACCCACAAACCTGGCTGGATAATGATCACATGCATAGATCAAGGCCTCAACAGACTGGGTTGTGAAGGTAATCCCTAAGCTCTCGCTTTGGGACGGGGCACAACTCTCAATGATACCCGAGAGTGAGCTCATATATATTTTACAGTCTACGTAGACGCAGTCACGGCCAACAGCTATCCCTAATAAAGTACTTTACCTGAGTAAGTAAGTGTAAAACCTTTTGGCCCATATAACAAGGGTTTTTTTTCTATACAGTGCAGCGTGGGCAAAGCCGCTGGGAACTGCTTATTATTGCATAAGCCACCAATAAAACATCTGCTGTTGCTATTACGACCAATCATAAATAAGAAACATTTTGACAAACAAAGCTTTCGATAAAAAAAAACCGCATTCAATTCCGTTCATGCGTTTGGCCGCTACATTGCCACAGACAGACACACTCAACAGAAACTTATAACACCCCTTTAGTCGGGGGTTAATAAAATAAACTGAAAAGAAACGATTAGGTAGCATTATTTAAAAAATATATAAAATATAATAAATTATTGTATAATTTAATATTTCAGTATGACTATAAATTAATTTCTTTTGTGACTTAAATATGGTTAGTTTATTTGATACATAATATTTTAATTAATAAATTAGGGATCTTAATTCAAGCCATCTCAAAAAGCTCACTTTTTTATTTAATAATTTTCGAATCGAACAATTGAATTGATCGACATTGACACTTTAATTGATGGAGCTTAGGTCAGGTTTATTATATAAATATATATAATATTTATTTTAAAAAGATGTTATTTTTTGCAATAAAACTGTATTTAGTGGTAGCTTTTAGGAAATGGAACCTTATACTATTACAGTATAATATATAATAATATATTTTTCAATAGATGCAGAAAAGCTGGAAATGAAAATATCTTCACGCAATACCCGATCAAAGACGATATTACCGTGTCAATATCCGTTAGATCTCAAAAGCTTCTTTTTGTGTTTAGTACGTTACAAAATGATTGGTTTTTATTTAAAGAATCAATTTATTATAAAACTTTATATAAATGTAACTGCTGTAAAAGTTATTCCTGAAAATATAGATTTCAACAAAATGCATCAAAGTTAACAAATCCATAATGGGCTTGAGTGTACGTATATATAATAAAGTTCCACAACATATGTTAGATCTTTCTTTCAGCATTAATTCGTTGAAATTAACTGCTACGTACGTACGACGTACTCGATATTTATATTTATTTTCAAACAGAGCAGTTATCGTCACATTTTAAATGTTAATTTCAAATAAGGCTTAAGATCTTTTTAGTCTTTTCTATTGAGTTAGTCTATTTTGTGACACCATTGTAGAAAATTAAAGACAATAACAATGTCGTTCTAGTTGTTCTCTTTGCCGTTTGAACCAGTCTTAAAGTTTAAAGCGTAAGTTACATTACCCGCTAACTTTGTCTTTGTACTCTGAATGTACCTTATTGAAGTGGCTTGAAACTAACTACATGAATTTTAGTTGCAGCGTTTAAATTTAAAATATTTAAATTAATTTATTTTAAAGATATTATATATTAATTATTATTATTAATTAGTAATTAGATAACAATTATTAATATATCACACTATTATTTGTAAGTATCATAATTAAACCAGTTATTAAGTAACATAATTTAAATTGTTAACTAGAATTATTCTTTATTACAATGGCAAAAATATTTTTTTTTATAATAACCTTCTTCGTTTATAAACGACTGCATTAAAATAGTGAGCGAAATTAATTACAAATAAATTTCTTTGTTACATTTTACATTACTACGTTAAATTTTATATAAAAAATAATATATAATCTCTTTTTTAATAACGTGTTAGACATATTATTTTAATAGGGTTCGTTTCACGACACTTTTTTTGTGGAGAAGCAAAATTATCTACGAGTCATATTTCAAATTGTATCATACATTTAACCTTTTACTCCTTTGTTCAATTTGTTATGCTACATGGTTTGCATATATGGTTTATAAATATATTTCTAGTTTATTAATAAACAGTCAAATTAATTAATACTCAACTCTCTAATTACAATAAGAAATACAAAAGTAAGAATTAAAATGCCATGGCCTTAATATTTTAATCAGTATATCTTTAAGTTTCGATAAATGAATAAAACAAGAATAACTTAAACACATTTTGTTTTCTGAAAACTTTTATATATATAAAATATAAAAACAGGTCAACAATACAAAATATAAAGTCAGGTCAGTAAAGTCGAAGTTTTGCTGCTACTACAAGAAAATCCCACAAGGGAACAAAAAAAAAATGAAATGGAGTAGAAAAAAGGACGAAAAGGTAATTTAAGCAATAAAAAGAAAGCAAATAGCAAAACATAATATACAAAAATGAAATATTTTTGTATATTATTTTTCAAAAGAAACTTTTATTAAAAAATCTATATTTTTATAGATATTTGAATGAAATCTAAGTTAAAAACATTATTTCAATGAGAAACTACAAAAAAGAGTTCGTTCGTAGTTATGGTTAATGTAATCTTTAGATTTATTAGTTAGTATGCTAGCATGCAAAATTATTTTTGAAGAATTTTCTTAACAGACTATGTGAGAGAAACCGTTGGCATTTATCTTGGGCCACTTTTCTTCTCGTCAGTAAAGTAATTTTTTTAATGTTTTAAAGTAAAAAAATGTTAATTTCTTTGGTGAGATGTAGCATGATTAAATAATAATTGATCTAAAATTCTAAAAATTCCGGGAAACCGTCCTCTGGTCCCGGAAAACACAGAAGTCGCGGGTTCGAATCCCTGCCCGTGTCGGTTCATTCTATATTTATATACATTTGAGTAAGCTTAACATGGCCATACATGTTTATAAATATTTTCAAACATTAAAAGTGACTTTAATTTTGAATATAAATAAAATATCTTAAGAACTATTATGCAAGAACCAGTTAACTGAAAAAATGTCTATGCTTTACAATAATGAAGTAAAACATTTAACACAATTCCCTGGAGGATTGTGTCGTAATTGCTTTCTGGATCCTTTCAGAGGAAACTAAGACTAACAGCAATACATTTAAAGTTGGCAGTCGCTTGATAAAATAATTTATTCTGAGAAATAGGAAAATTAAGAGGAGCCATTTCATCGCTGCAAGCTACAGCAGATGTATGGCGAATACGAAACTAAATAATGTGTAGCAGATCAACAATTGCTGGACGTGAGACAATTTAGTTGAGCTCTCCTGGAGACAATTTGTCTTACGAGGTTATTGGATGAAATTGTATTTATATAGTTTGAATATGTTGTCTTTTATACTGTTTATGTACCTAATATACCTATTTCCTTAAATACTTTTTATTTTAATATTCACCACCCACCAGTGTAAGAAATTTTCAACTTCTATTTCCAGTCTGTCATTTAAAACTGTAAATTTAGTAAAAAAAAAAACATTATAAAAGTATTTATTTAAATATATCGATATGTACATTTTATTAAAGTATGTACTGATAAATTCTTTATAAAATAAATGTAAAAAAATAATTGAGAAATTATATATGATTTTATTTCATGTTTTTATTCATCATACTTTCTCAAAGTACCTGTAATTTTTGGCAGATGTTTAATAGCGCTGGTGACCTATGTAATCATCAGATGCATGTAATTTGGTTTTTCTGCTCCGTAAAATATTAAAAATATATAAATTTATTTTCTTTTACGAATCCAAAATTTATGAATAACAACAACAAAGCTAGAATTTTATAACTTGTTATCCCTATAATTTCAGATAGCTTTGTTGAATTATTGAATGTCTAATTTTATATTAAAAATAAATATTTTAAAAGAAAACATGTAAGGTTTAACCAGTTCTTTATTATAATATAAAAACAATTAAAAATATGTTTCTTTTAAATTTTAACAGTATTCTATTAATCTGAATTTAATCAAATTAGTCGAATCATCAAGAACGCCAGTTACCTCTATGTTAAATGATTAGAGCTCATTCAAACAAAGTTCTTAATATTATATATAAATTTATATATTATTATAATAATACGTAAAGCTTTATTAAAATATATTTTTTATTTACCTCAAAGTTTTAAACAGCACTGGTATAAGTTTTGTAAAATTTCTGTTTTAAACATAATGTTTTAAAAAAATACATTCGAAAGATTGAAGAAGAAAGAATATCTTCCATACTTTTTCACACATTGTTATTAACAAAGACAGAGTAACTTTAAAGTGGTATTAGAGCAGTTTCAAGATATAGCAAAATAAAACAAAAGGCATGAAATATAAAAAATGATATGATTCATCCGAGACACAGATTTTTTTCAAATTTATTGTAATCAGCATATAAATACAATTGTATGTATTGTATAAATACAATTAACATTTTTTATTTTGCTTTTCAGTGATAAGGCCGCCTTTTTGTGTCACCATGTTTTATTTTATTTTTGATTTTGTTATAATTACTTTATATTTTTTATTTATTAGTGTTCAATAAAGAATATTTATTCATTATTATTACATTTCATTCTCTTCCTGTATTTCAATCATTTGCTACAATGAAAATTCTAAATGTTATTTCTAGTCCAGTTTTGGGTACACACTTAGACCTCTCAAGCTAACAAGTACCCACCACGTTTGAGTACAAGGACCTCGTTAGTTATTACGACTCAGCTACCTCCATTATAACATCTAATTCGGTAAATAAGCAGTTTTTATAATCTCATATATGTTATTTTCATTTATTAGAAACATACACTTAAAATTCGAGATCATACGTAACATAATAACATGATTCTAAATAATCATACAATTATAACAATATAGTATACTACCTATTGAAGGTGAATAAATAAAAACAATTAAAATACAGATTTTGCTTTGTTACTATTACATGTTTAAACAATTCTAACTTATGCTGTATATTGTTTTGATAATAGCGTTTAATACTAAATTCAAACATCATAACTGAGATTTGATTTGCTGATCTTGGCGTGTCTGTATTCGGTTTTGTAAAATTAAAGGAGTACATTATTTACTACAATTCTTAAGCAATATTTTTACAGTTTTTTTTATTATTAATTTCAAGAATTTTAGAATTATTTTATTACTAATTTCAAACAGAACTAATATCTTTTATTTATACTTCATCCTGATCTAAATTAAATGAATCAACATTAATTAATAGTAAAATGATCATTATTTTTCCTTTTTAAGCTTTAATTTAAAGAGATAAAGATCTTTTATCTCTTTTTAGATAAAAACATATATGGAACACGGTACATTCAAACTGTTTAATTTATCTTATTAACAGGTTTAATTCGAAATGAGGTCTAAGAGAATTCGTGAAGAATAACTTAATTTTCTCTGTTTTGCGAAGGGTGCGTTTTAAATTTGGTTCATTGTAGGAAAAAGATAAGCATATTTCTAATATGTGTTTGAGAGAGTTAGTTGGTGTACCTGTCATTTGCACGATTTCTTGAACATAGTCCTAAATTGAAGAAATATTATTTCATAAAAGTGCGAACGAAAGTTGAAAGCTTTTTATACCGCATACAAACATTTCCGCCACCTGCACGTGCCGCGTTTTATGCAACATGTTTGAACCAGATCAAGCTTTAAGTGGAAACCTTCGCAAGGTGGTGAACAAAATATTTGAATAGTGATGTGCGTAAAAATATTTACAAAAAATCGAAATCAAATTATTGACCGACATAAAATTTACAAATACTATAATAAATAAAGTTTTCCTTTCTTGAATAATCTAGAACAAAACTAAATCAAAATAATATTTTTATTTTATGTCCCAAAAATATATTCTAAAAAATCTTTTTAAATGTGGTATCGGGTATTTAAGACTTTACTGTGTGTATAATATACCTACCATGTATTTTTATTAAACTTAAGTCTTCAGATGTATATAAATCAATCCATAATTGATATTCATTAAATAACTTCGCAATCACAATTAATTAATACTATATTACATTAAGCCAAAAAGGTTTATTACTTTTTTTTTACATGGCTGCGTTTAATAAGTCATATGCCTATACAAGTTTCTAGACTCTCTTTTTGAAAACATCTATGTCGAATCGATCTGGAAACACCGCCAAAGAAGTTCATTCCATATCTCGGTGGTTTGTGGTAGAAAGCACTTTGAGAAACGTACTGATGAGAAATGCCGTGCACTTACTTAGGTGGCAGGGATAAAATTTTTGTAATGACCTAAATAAAGATCAACGGAGAAAATTATTTATTTTTAAAATATAAAATATCTTACATATGCAACATATTTGATAAGACAATGTTGCAAAAGAGCTGCTTTTAAATTGAATTATCTTCTGAAATGCTCGAATGTGGTCCAGATAATTAGTAGGTCAATTTAAGTTATATAAATGTGAGATAAATATAACGACAGAGCTTTTTAAAAGCGATTTATCCCAAAATAAACATGCAAGAACTACTAAGAGTAGATAAATAATATATATAGGTATATATTGTTAAGACTTGTTTCAGTAATACACAGTACTTGCACTTCAATGTTTAATATCCAACCATTTGTAATAGAATGGGCGAGAGCAGTCCTTACAACTCCTTTTATAATATTTTAACACTATAAAATTTAGGTGAGGGTAATATACAATTTCATAACCAACTTACAGATATTATTATTTATACCTTATAATAAGTTCCAATAATTAATAAAAGATTAACATTTTGTTAAAATATCCTATGCTTATAATTCTTAAAACATTTAACAGTAAATACTAAATAACATTCCATAATTAATTGTGTAGGTGGCGCTACTGTTGAAACTTATGAACTAAATCATGTAAATTCCAATGTATTTACCATTTAAATTATTATAAAAAATCTGACTAATTATATATATTCTGTTTATCCTATATTTTACCTCTCAATTATAATAATACGAAATCGTAAAGCCGCTTTGAAACCTAGCTTGTGAGGTTAGGAGACAGGCAATTTCTAAATCCCCATCTCAAGATTTGTTTATAACTCTTGTAAAAGGATTTAACGGATTTGGTAGATTTGTTTTAAATGGTTTTATTGTCCAATTTTATTATTTTTATTTTATTGTTTTTTTATCTTATTTTGTTGTAAGTTATTGTTTTTTATCTTACTTACAACTTATTAATAATGTTTTATTATTTTGAGGTTTTATGTTATATATCAGAGAAAAGCTTTGGCTATGTATGATATGATTTGGATGTTTTTTTTTGTATTTGTAATTGTTTTTACAAATGTTGTATGAAAGAACATTTTTAAATATCCAGCAGAACGATTGAAATTTGGATGGGTTTTTTTAATAAATACGAATATACACTTCAAAAAACAACAGCTGTGTGTTTTTTAATTGTGTTGTGGGTTTTTTAATTAATTATTCCATATTTATTTAAAATTAATGAAGTTTATACTTTTAAGTAGCAAAATCACCAAATGATGATTTATCTGTGGCGAGATTTAGATTAGAGAATAAAAGTTAAAATAAGAATATTTTAGGTGGTAGTTTGATGAGAAGGCTATTATGATATGTAAATTCTAAGATAAAAGTTTTAGTTGTGAAATAACAACATTATAATATCAAAAGAATAATATCTAAAAAACTTCGTGAGATTGGATTGTTTAAGTTCTACAAAGTTTTTGTTTTCAAGGATGAGAGCGAAGGACTCCACTGTTATTTAAGGTAAAAGGTTGTTTGAGGTAAAACTAATCATCATAAAATATATGACATGAGTTTAATATAGTAATACTAAATTAAACTAATAGATAGTTTTTTTTTCAATTTCCCTCACTATTAGTTAAGCTAAAGGGATGGTCATAATATGTCATTACACAAGAGTTGTTCTTTTCCATGAGATTAACATACTAGTAAACAGAAATAAAGTTAATAGGATTGCATGTGGTGACGTTGTCTATGGACATCTGCAAGTATGGAACGAAATGCAGGAGATATGGACACCTAGATGATACATAAAACTTTAACCATATCTAATATCTATCTAATATCTAATATCAGTAAAGTATATATAAGTATAAACTTATATATACTTTACTGTTTTGGACAAAATTTAAATGCAGTTTTTATTCAATAGATTTTCTTTACTATTTAATTTTATTTATTTCATGTATCTATATTTTTGTTTTATAGAAATGTTTGTTCCACATACAAACTTTCATTCTTTATATCAAGTTAAATTTTCAGAACATCTATTTCCTAAACACTCAAATTATATTTATATCAAATTTCAATATAATTATTCCAGCGACTTTATCGTTAATGAGTAACTGATTGATAGATGGAATTAATATCTCATCCATAATAATATTTTTAAGAGACAGCAAATATTGTTTAATGGTCTAAATTCACTCATACACATGAAGGTATCAGGCACATGAAGTCGCATGAAGCCAGTAAAAAAAACTACTTTTTATTTATATTATTTTTGATGTTATTTCCAAAGAATCAAAAGTTTATATGCTAATATAACAAATATAAAAAGTACGAAACTAAAATTTTAGGACTAAATAGTTAAATAAAATAATAATTGAATATCTGAAATTTCCCAACACTTCTCACATATGAAACCTAAAGTTGATATGGTTTCAATAGTATCGAATTTTATCCTTGTTATCAAAATATTATCTTTTATATTTTTGAATACAAATCTGAGTCTAGCGGCTGACTTAGATTATTATAATATTATTATCAAACTGGTTTATTAAAAAATGTTATTTAACTTTTTAATTTATTTAGTTTTTTATTAATTTTTAACTTTATGTCGTCAATTTTATAACGATTTTAATAGCTCCATTCGTCTATGAGATCCACAAGCAGCCATCTTTCAGGATACCTTCAGATCAGTCCATCAAGTCTGATGGTAAGATCACATCGAAAACAACAAAACAAGCCCATACTCGGTGCACCCAGTTCTATTCGTCTAAGAGATCCACTAACATCCATCCATCAGCGTAACCTTAGGTCACTCCATCAAGTCAAGACAAATCGGTAATACTCGTACGTATTGTAAGCAAAATAAAATAAAAAAAAAATTAACAAATCGACAAAAAATATATATAAAATGTAAAGTATCAAGTTAGCTTTGATTACACATTTTGTGTTCATACAGCGATCTTTACCAATAGACATTTTTGCTAACAAGCTATACAGTGACCACTCCCAACAACGGCCTCACGCCGTCTGAGGTGATAATTGAATTTTGTAATATTTGCTAAAAAGGATCACCTAAAATAGCACATAAAATGAACCTTATTGAAATACATTCAGAGTGATGTGTAACTTCGTGATAAAAATTAAAAATATTTTTATTTATTTTCTGATATATTACGTAACTTATTTAGAGTTTTTTTTCTCACATATCTTTAGTTGAGTATGTCTTCTTAGCTAAGGTATTTTTTATGCTTAAATATATTATAATATTTACGAAAAAATGTACCTAAACTCCTCCTGATTTCGTAAAATACGTGACGGAAAATCGTTTTTTTTTAATATTAAAAACTACAATATTACAGTATTTTCTCTAAGGACACTAATGATTAAGAAACATTCTATGCGTTGTGGTTTCACTACATTAAGTTTGATTTTGTAGCATTATGTACCGAAACGTTGATAATTTTGGTCATAACCGTAAACGCGTCCTTTACGCATGACGCTGACCGTGAACTTGTATTGTCTCTCTCACTCTCATGCAAAAAAAGCAACGGTTTTCATTTATTTTTCTGTGGATATCTTAGTATAAATGCCCTGCATTATGTAGCTGCCAGCCCATTTTATCACTTAACCTTTTACTTACTTTTTATATAAAGGCAGTATATATATTTTTTTTTACTAATACAAACGTACAACAGTAAAATAATTAATAGGCCTGGTTTAAAATTAAAATACTTTAATTATTTATAAACAAATAATTTTATTATGACAGTAACTATTTTTACCGTCAAGTATCCTTAAAATTATTTTTTTTTGGGAACATAAAAATGATATTAAAAAGAATAAGAAGAAAGTTAATTACAAAGATGTACTTACAAAGACAAATAAACATGTACATGACTAAATATTATTTTATAATCTAATTTTTGGGCTTCTGAAGAAAAATAGACATATTAGGTTATTACTAAATATTATTTTGTTCTAAATTTTTTGTGAGCTTCTGAAGAAAAATAAACACTTACAGGTTATGACTAAATGTACTCTAATTTTCTATTTTTTTTAAGCTAAAAATGTGTAAAAATATTTGAGTACATCATCATCATTATCTGCTGTTTGAAAATATAGCTTGTTTAAAAATTTATCGGCACTTTACCAATTTTTTTCAAGGCACTTTTAAATTGATTGCTTATAATAAAAATGACTATAATATTTTTTTTGGGTTTGCATAATATAGAAATAAGACAAAAGTCTTTAAATTTAAACTTTCGTGGTGCATGACTATTACATTAATATTTAAATACACGGCTGTATTCAACCGGGTGAAGAAAAAACATTTAACTGGGCAACAATTATTGGCAGAACCTCTAATTACGCCCAAAGGAGACGTTACAACTAGCGATTTCTTGAAAGCTTTGGGAAAGATGCCAGCCGACTAGGAAACCGACTTTATTATTTAGTCAGTATAATATGTTTCTTTGTTAATTTTAAGACTGTAGGTTTATAGGTTCTAATTTGATAATTAGTTTGAATAGTCAGAATAGTCTGTAATCAATAAAATTAATGGAAAGAAAATTAAGCTATTTCTCCTTAAAATTAGTTTTTGTAAAATTGGGTTTGGGTATTTGTAGAGCTAGATTCTAACCAATATTAGGAAAATATATATTTTTATAGTTTACAAATTCTTTAAGGCTAAGTAGTAACTAAGTCTATATCTTCTTCTGTATTTGTCATGGCTTTTATTGCACCAAGAGGGAAAAAATATTTCGCCAATTACACGTAGAATGTAAATGACAAGATGGAGATTGGCAATTGACCTGTATGGTTTGGCATTTATCAAATCATATTGCCAAAATGATATTGTTATGAATTTTTAAGTCTCTAACCAAAAACAAAATAGACAGAAATATTATCATACTATAAGCAAAGTTTTAGTATAGTAATACATGTGTAGAAAATTAATTAAGTAAGTATAAAGAACAAAAACAGTTTAATTTTTATACATGCGATAAAAATAAATAAAAATTAATAAAATTGACTAAATGCAAAAAAACAACAAACACTTAGGATATACAGAGAGGGCAATAAGAATTAGATAGAAGAAACGATATCAAATACAGGATGTATCAGTTTAGGACAGGAAAAAAAATATAAAATACGTCACCCTCGTCAATACCACGTTCAGAAAGTGAATGATGTCGTATCTTTACAAAATGAAAAGAAGTTCAGGAATTTTCAAGACGTAATGGACATCTATTGGTAATAATCCATCAATCAGAATATTTGAAATAAGGAAACAAGGGCGTGTTAGGATTTCCGGCTCTAAAGAAGCACCTCATTTTAATAGATTTGATAAGGTTCTATTTGTTGGATCAGTCTATTTGTTTATTTAAAATTTTGCGAGAAATACCAGTCAAAAATGATTTTAATTAAAGTAATATTTAAAGAAACATCCAACAGGCAGTACTAACAGATTCAGTTATGGAAATTCAAAAAGTATCAGTGAAGCATAAAACCAATTTTCGTAAGATATGCATTGAAATGTATAATTTGTGTCGGTTGCGTTCTTCTCAAGACCGAGTTGTCAAATAAGATTTGAAGTGTAAGAAGGGGATTTAAAGGAAATCTGAACAGAGAATGTGATATTTTGGAAAAAATATCTAAGCTGTCCATGAGGATTTTCTAATCTAAGAGGATTATGTTAATCATTTATTGAAACGAGTGAGGTATGACATGATAGTTGCAATAATTTTATGACAAACACAATGTAATAAGTTAATATTAGTAATGTCATTTAAGCTGTAACCGTGGCTTTGCACGTTCCACATGTAGAGCATCAATGACGGAGGATTTTATTTCATTTCAGCATTTTTTTCAATTCAGTTTGTTTAAAAACTGATTTAATGAGAGGTTCTAAAACAAACAAGCCATTACCTGTACGACTGGAAATAAAAGGGTTGTTAAGTGATTTAAGAGAGTAAGGAGAGTAATGTGTTTTTAAATTTTTAATACGTTTTATTAGCTTGATGTATCCTTGTAACGGAAATTTTGTACTTAATTTTGACTAACTTTGAATGTCATATTAATTTGAATTTTTGCTTACCTATCAAGGACCGATTACAATGAAATATTATGAGCAAAAAATAAAAACTAAAAAAACACGCTCCTATAAAAAAATATTTAATAAGTAATAATAAAGTCTGTGCGGCTTTTTAAGATTTTACAAAAATGATTAATACCTGCTCATCTGTCTATAAAATATTTATAACTACAACGATGACACACACAGAGCGCGTACTTTTTTATCAAAGAGTGTTTCTTAGTTACATACAGAAGGACTTTTTTTTCTGAATTGAAGTCACAGTATTGAAAATATAATTTTCCATTTAAAATTAAAAAAAAACTTTAATTAATGACAAAAGTTTATTATCAATATATTCATAAAATCATATTCATAAAAAATTCTTTATACTTTCTATTTGCCAAGGTTCTTTCAAGTTGTTCCGCAAAAATAGTGTGCAATTCTGGAACTAGATTCTTAAAAATAATATAAATGTATTTCATATGTATATATAATGCATTACCGAGAACAGCTCTTTGATTTTTCAACCTGAAAATGAACAAAGAATAGCGAGTTAACCTTCCATGAAATATTTATACAGTCAATTGTGAAAGTAAGCACTTAAACATCAAGTTGCGTTTGTATTCACTCTGTATTTGAGAGATAAAATAACATCAAAAAAGCGTCTCGCCTGGGCGGTTTAGATCTGAGATCTGGGAATTAAAGCTAACGGGACTTATTTTTAAAATGTACCGTGGCGTGTTTTTTTAAACAGCGTTTTAAATGTAATAAAACTTTTCTTAACTCCGACAATTGTAATGCATGATTGTTTTACAATCAAATTCCTTTCCATTGAAGTCAGTTAATCAAAAATATATTGGTTGCGTATGTAAGCAATAATTTAGTACCAGAATTTATAATAGTTGACCGAAGCAAATCGTCTACTATAACTAATATCTTAAAAAATTTCTTTGAGCATGCAAGCCATATTATGCTTATGTAAATAAATACTTAATATATAACAAGAGTATGTCTTTATCTCAAAACTCGCAGTTTTTGATACTCATAAGTAGTAGATAATAAAGTTTTCATTTCATATCTTTTTAAATAAAGCGAATTTATTCATTCCAGTCATATAATTCCAACATAAAAAAAATCAAATAAGTCTTTATTGAATGTAAGATTCAACATGTCATTAGTCCGTTTCAGAACTAATGTGGCTAAAATAAACAGTTCTTAAGTTAAATATCGTCGGATGCAAGTATTGGAGCAAGGAAAATAAAAATAAAATTACGCTCTCCGACAGCTGCCGGAGGCTGTGTAATGCAATCAGTTTGCTATCACTGATATTTTCAAACAGATTACTTTTCTGCAATATTGTAAATCCATCTTTTAAATTAATTATTTGTACAATTAGTCACTAATTATTAAAATAGTTGAAACACTCATAACAATAAAAAGGTTTATACATTTTTGTTAATTATTTCAATATCAGCATATTCACAATAATTAATAAAAAATAGAAATTGTGTACTATATATCTTATATATAACATATGTAGTATACAATCTAGCAGGGATAAACCAAATTTAATTAGAAGTTATATGGACAACATATTCTAATATCTGGTGTTACTTTAGTAAGGGCGAAACTAATTCACACCAGCCACTAGGAATTATCATTACTACAAAAGCAAGACTCAAATCAAGCACGAGTGTTGCAAAATATCGGTAAAGATGATAAATATAATTTTAAAACAAATATATATATATATATATATATATATATATATATATATATATATATATATATATATATATATATATATATATATATATATATATATATATATATATATATATATATATATATATATAACATATGTAGTATACAATCTAGCAGGGATAAACCAAATTTAATTAGAAGTTATATGGACAACATATTCTAATATCTGGTGTTACTTTAGTAAGGGCGAAACTAATTCACACCAGCCACTAGGAATTATCATTACTACAAAAGCAAGACTCAAATCAAGCACGAGTGTTGCAAAATATCGGTAAAGATGATAAATATAATTTTAAAACAAATATATATATATATATATATATATATATATATATATATATATATATATATATATATATATATATATATATATATATATATATATATAAATTTATTATGAATTAATAGCGAGTACCAAGTGATGTATGTGTATGTGTCCTAGCCTCTCTCACCGGCTCACCAACGTTTAAAAAAGACAAAAAAGAAAAAAAAATTGTAGTGCTTGTGCAAATGAGACATTTGTTTAAAAACAAATAATGTCTAGTTTTAATTATTATAATTATTAAAGGATTTTACTTTTCGATATTATTTTTTAAATAATTGTGTATAGTAATATAATTATCTACTCAATGAAATGAAAATGTCAATTATTTTGTATTAGTATTAGTATTTTGAAATAATATAGTGTTTTTTTTAAGTTTGTGCATCGATTATTTCTGTTGTGAAATGACTTTTAGGTTTTGACTACCTGATATCAATTTGGTTGCAAGGTTTCAAATTGGAGAATATAAAACATTTTCCTCTATTTTAGCAGAAACATAAAATAAATCAGTTAAGTTTGAAAAGTTGTCCCCATTTATTAAATTTCAAGAAATTATATTAAAATTTATGCCTTTAAAAGAAACCTATTACTTAATTTTGATCTAACAGCGTGGGAATAAAAAATAAACCATCTCTTGTTAATATTAGATTTAATCTGAGGCCGGGGGAGTTAATCCACGCTTTATTAAATTTTGCCGCTCGTTTTTGCTCTGATATTTACTACAAAAAGGCAAAATTATAGGTAAAAAACTCATTGTTATTTAATAAAAATAGGTAAACAGATTAGCCACGTAATTTTTTTATAATAAACAAACACTAATTTATGATGATGTTTTTTGAATTTTGTACAACAATTATTTGATGTAGTTTTAATTTAAATTAATGCCTATTTTTATTTAACTATTTAATTTTTAATTTTTATTTAACTATTTAACTTTTTATGCCTTTAACTTGAATATTGTCATCTCTGCAATATCAAATATTTTCCCACAGTTTTATATCTAATATATTTGTAGCACTACGTATTTATTTACTTTATTTCTTGTACTTCAGACATAATAAATATCCGATAATTTATCTATCCATATAAAAAGCTGTTAGTAAAATTATATTATATTTTTCTGTCTATCTGTCTATGTGTAATAATACTGCTGATATATTCCTGACAATCAAAACAAAATAAATATCTAGAAATTGTGGAAAATGAGAATTTAGTTATATTTGATTATTAGTTTACGTGATAATACCTACGTCATAATATAACTTTCTTACATAGGCAATATTTTCTGCCGAATTAGTAAATTCTGCCTTGATTGTAAATCTCTTGATTATTCGTTTGTTAAAAATTATGGTCTTGGTTGTCGTCCGTGTAAAACTAAATTTATTATAAAAGGACTTTAATCGATCAAATCATATAAAATTGCCGGCGTATAAAACTGTTTACTGGTTATCTATATCCAAATCGCGAACGTATATGGCTATGAATAAAATATGAAGTTAAGCGAATAATAATAAATGTCCATTGAACATTTTATTCCAGAGATTCTAATAAAAAGGTGGCGCTACCCCGTATAACTTTTCAAGTTACACTATGTCATCTATCACAGTCTGAAATCCATTACCGGTTAAAACTCATACAATACAGTCACGTTAAGTGAACAGCTTTGTTCAAACCAACATCAACACAGTATATAAAAAAACACTTTCTTGGAAATATATTTTGTAAACTTTACTCAATATTCTATAGATGTTACTGTTTATCAATAAGTGCTGCAAAATTAAATATGTAGCTTAAAATTAAAAAGATTTTTTTTATTACATTATTGATAGTAATACATCATATTATAATATTAAATTTCAAAAATACTATTACTTTAATAAGACTTTGATAGAAAGTTCATAATAATTTATCTGTAATCCAACAGAAATTTACATAAAAAAAATTCAGCTGGTCTGTACAAAAGGTTCAAACACTATAAACAATTAAGTTAGTATATCTTACAACAGATACTTACATATGTAACGGAGAGGTCAGAATTGTTCGGAGGAATCACAAGAAAATAAATGTTTTTTTAAATTTATTTAAATAAATAAATAGAAAATAAATTTAATTAAAGTTAAAATTGATAGTGTAATAAAAGCTGGAGTAGGTTACACCTACACGTATCTGCAATACCTGTAACAAAGAATACAATAAATAAGTTAATAATTGTTTACATTTATAATATCGTTACTGAGACAAAGCAAAATGTTACATAATTATTTTTAACAATAAGTTTGTATAATATGATAAGGTAATATTCATCTATTCAAGATTATAGTGACATCACTTCAAACTTCAAATTATGGTTCCACACCGAAAAACAAATCAATCAGAAATTTGACAAGCAATTTGACCGTGTCCACTGATTTGCAGGTATATATAGTTTACTATTTTTATTATTTAGATAAAAAGCAAAGAGGAAGCTATTTTTACATACATACTTTAACCGTTTACATATATACATTAAATTGAAATGCTAATGATTACAATTCAGAAAAGAGAATAGCTACAAACAATCTTTTTGGAACGTATCAACTGATTCATACTATTATGATAGAAATACAATTTATATAAAGAACACATAACACTTTCTGCTTCTCTCAGTGCTTCTATTATGTATAAAAAAGTCTATTAATTAACGTAGTATGTCTAGAATCTTCACTTAAATAATATTAAAAGAGGGCTTAAGAAACTTTACAAGTTTGAGTTTGAGCAGACATTTATTTTTAATCAGTCTTGAAATTAACGAAAATGAAAGCGGAACCTTCTCAATTTGTGACAAGCTTTATTGAACATTTTTTTTAACCTTTCTTTTTTATTCATAATAAGACAAAAGGGTTTTTGTATCAACTCAAGAAGATTTTTTATTTCATTCTATATTTTATTTAAACAGAAAATATATAAAAATATAAAAGTGCTGAAATTGAACTTATCCTAAAAAAAATAATAGTTTAAAAAACTAAAAAAAACACGCTTTTATTGCTAACCGAACTAAAAACTAGAAAATAATTTTTAATGACAAAGAGTATAAAATTACAGTAGTAGAAGATCGAACAATTAATCATAGTGAATCGCCTTAATATAAAATTATAATAAAATTTAAGTTATTAACAGAATAATTCAATTCTGAGTAAAAATCGTGGGGTGCATTTTACTGTGATTCTTAACTATCCTCTCATAGATAGTTGCTAATAGAATGATTGTAATACCTTAAATATCGAGCACCCCACGCTTTTTACTCAGAATTGAATTATTCTGTTTATAACTTAAATTTTATTATAATTTTATATTAAGGCGATTCACTATGATTAATTGTTCGATCTTCTACTACTGTAATTTTATACTCTTTGTCATTAAAAATTATTTTCTAGTTTTTAGTTCGGTTAGCAATAAAAGCGTGTTTTTTTTAGTTTTTTAAACTATTATTTATTTTTTATTTTTTAGTCTGTGACAAACTCATAAATTGAGAAATCATTTCATTACTTAGATTTTTTTAGAAAGAATCACTCAGTGGTCTCCGTATGATCGATCAACGGGCATTGATCCGAAATCAATCGCCTTCACGGTTCAATGGGACTTACTTTCATCATTGTGGTTAGTTTTACCTCCAAATTAATGGAAAAATCCAGATTGACGTCGTTAAGTTGTCAATAGACCCTTAGTACTTCTACTGTTGAAGTCTCTTAGGAATAAGTCTAATTCATTAACCCGGCGTCAGCACAGTTAAAATATGTTACAACGATAGTAGGGTTGGGTCCAGGAGACCCGTGAAGAAAATCGTCATAATTTCAATAATTACGAGAAATTTACTAATATATGGCTGTAATTGGATAAAACGACTATAGTTTAAGTGGTCATGTATGAGTAAAAAGAACTTGAAGTAAAACTTTCTTTTTAATATTTTTTTTATGATAGTGGAACAAAATATTAACAAAAATAACAACCTTTGCTTTAAAGTCACAAAACTTGAACCAAATATAAACTTTTTTTCTAAAATATTAATAATTAGGATACATGTAAATCACATTTAATAAGACTACAAATAAAATTACAAATTAGTTTTATGAATCAGTCATATCATTGCTTACATATGCGCAGTCTCTACAGTACAATATTGCAAACTTAGTGCAGATATATTTGTTTCAGTTCTGTCAAGTTCAATTACTTTTTCAGTCTTTTTTGGCAGGACAGTCTTGCAACCTTTTTCTGACCTTCAGTATCTTTGCAGACGGGTCCCTGACAGGGTTTCCTAAAAAAATCGCGTATTGTTTGGCACATTAGTCTTAGCAACTGCAGGATGCCTTTACGGTCGCGCAAATGCTCACCAACAAGAGTAATGCGTAAATTGAGAATATGTAACAATGTTGTTATTTATCTTAAGAAATATATGTGCAGTTATTGAAGCCATATTTATATATATATATATATATATATATATATATATATATATATATATATATATTATAAAATTTACAAGCCTAAATCGAATGTTTAGGCCTAAAGGCATCTATGGCCACTTTATTGTATCTCTTCCAATAAAATTAATATTTATTTATTAAATTAATATTATTTATTAGTCATTAAAAAATATTTTCTAGTTTTTAGTTCGGTTAGCAATAAAAGCGTGTTTTTTTAGTTTTTTAAACTATTCTTTATTTTTTTTTTTTTAATTTTTTTTTTTTATTTTTTTTTTGGGAAACTTTTATCAAATTATTGCATTGTCATCGGTCCTTGATACGTGTGCAAAGTTTCAATTTAATCGGATCGCTGGAACCTGGTGAAAATTAAGCTCGAAGATTCCGTTACATACATAGATACATACAACCCAAGCTAATAAAAGCGTATTAATGAGCTACAAATGAAGTACCCTAACAATCTTAAATAATTTCTGAATGAAAACAAAAACCTTTTTTTTTGCTCCCGAGAGATACATTGTAGAGGAAACCGATTCTTTTGTAATATTTGGTATGGTCAATAATAATGTTGTTTTATTAGGTACATATTGTGAGGCTTAAAAGTAATAAATTGAAGGATAAAGGAAGAATGCGACGTTTAATATTTGAATATTGTAAGTCCATACATTCAATCAATATTCATTGATATAAATAATATTGTAGTCGTTTTTCATATTAAAATCTAATTATTAGAGACTGGATAACAAAATATCTATGTGAGTATATATAGTATATTATCTTTAATATAGATACAAATGTTTTGTGGGATTAATAGTGTATTAAAATAACAGTGCTTATCCAATCATTGCAGTGATGATGAAAAAAATGAGGCTACGAGCTGAGATTTTTGAACGAATAGTGACGATACGTCAAAAAGACTAAATACAATCAACATACAAAATTCACTATATTTTCAAAATATACGCTGTCTTCTATGAACGTAAGTCATACAGTTCAATCATATCGCAATTACATTTGAACATTAAATTTTAAACAACATAGAATCACTGACTTAAGAAAATGGTTTCGTGTTATAACTTAATGATTTCAGCCCGTAAGCAATGAAAGCAATAATGTTGCATATTTACTCTGAAAATAAATATTGTAATAACACGTGTGTGTATGCATGTATATTTGTTTTTTAAAGAATAAATTATTTAAAATTCAATAATATATATATATATCTTTTTCATAATATAATTTGTTTGAATTAAAATTAATTTAACATTTTACTATTCTACAAAAACGAACCAATTATTGAATTATTTTCTTAATTAATAAAATTGTTGTCAGCTTAATGAAATTGTTTGTTTGCTTATTATGCAAGTAAATATTCGTATATATATATATATATATATATATATATATATATATATATATATATATATATATATACAGGGTTATTTTTAATTAGTTGAGCACCTTTTGCAGGCAGCCTCTCTACATCAATCCCAACAACATTTGTTCTACGACTTTTAAAAAATCTTGATAAATAACTCAGAATAAACGAACAAAAAAAATTTTTGCTCCCTCGATTATTTATTACTCTGTATTTTGTAAGCAGTCTAAAGTATAGGTCGCGGCAGGCTAGCGAAAGTCAGAAACTGTTAAATGCGCGCGCCACCTTTTTTCGTATAGCTTCATCTCTTTTACACCATGTTGCTATGGAAATACTAAATAATCAAAATGACAAGTATGTGGATTACAAAACACAATTTACATTAACCAAAAATAAAATTATCGGATTAGAGTTTTATAATTAAATAATGAATTGTAATTACATACTGGACAATACGATTTTATGGACTTGCTATTAAAACTAATAAATAAATTCAAGATTATAACATGAAGAAGAAATTATGAAATGTAATTTATAATATTTTTAAAATACATTGATTGTCTGAAATAGAAGAAATAAGAATGAAAAGAAATACGAGTTTTGGCTGAGAAATGGAGCATTGGAGTCCTGATCTTTACAAGGTCTATTTTGCTATACCTAGAATGAACAACAAGTCGAAACAGCAGAAACCATGATGAAGAATAATTTTATTTGTGATATAGTGACGATCCAACATGTTAAGAAGCCTAAAGTTATTATTTTTAAAGTGGATTGTGTACATTTGTTTGTTTTTATGGTACTTATGTGTTTCTTCTATGAGAATATTATACGTCAGAAACAGTCGATTCACTTCTTACGTTTTAATTAAATAATATTAATGAAAATTATGACGTTTTTCTGTTACGCGCCATCTTCAAGAAATTCGTAAGTAACTTATTGTTTTATTGTCATGATATAAATATTTACAAACGAGATAATATGATATGTATAAAGTAAGTTGAAGAGAAGTTATTGTTTTGTAAAAATAATATTAATTTGGTATCGTTACAGTGCCCTTATTTCATAAACCAAATAAAAATATTGAGACATTCAACTTGTGGACAACTTCTATTGGAGATTTTGTTTTTTCATTAGATTCTTAAACAGTTAGACAATATGTGTTTCGACTATTGTAGAAAATATTTTAATAAATAAAAGTGGAAAACGATGCTATTTTTTATTACACCTTAGAAAATGATCAAGTTCTAACATAGCATAGCCGCCGCTGCGTCACCCCGCCGCCCCGCGCCCCGATGCACGTGGCCTTGGCACATATTTTGACAAGTTGCGTGGCCTCTCTTTGCTCAAGTTTAATGCACGTTTAGAGGCAATAAATAAATTTTGTATGGGAAAAAATAAAATTTTAAAACTATTAATTTTAAAAAGTCGTAGAACAAATGTTGTTAGGATTGATGTAGAGGGGCTGCCTGCAAAAGGTGCTCAACTAATTACAAATAACCCTGTATATATATATATATATATATATATACTATTGTTATATTCATTTTCTTTAGATAAATATTTAGTCATCGATATTTAGTAATAAATATAAGCATCCTAGAAAAAAATGTTATTAAAATTTTCAGTTTCAGATTCACAAAACCGCAAACAGAATTATGTAAATCTATTAAATAAATATAATAGTGAATGAAAATTTAATTTAATATTATGAACTAATAAAATTCACTGAACTGTATAAATAGACCTGCTATGAAATCATAATATTACTTACATTTGATTGATTTTGAGATATGTGCAATCAAACTATTAGCAAACAAAACAACGATTCTAATTTTATTTTTGTCGGTCTTGTATTAGCAAAAAAAAAAAAAACTATTCCAACAACTTCCCTTTATCGTTTCATACACGTTTCTTATTTATGTATATTTGTTGTATATGCATGTTGTTAAAGTATTATCATCGATTTGTTAAACTACACTCGACTTTTCAGATAACACCACAAGGAAATAATATTCAATCAAAATCATAAGCATACAAAAACCTTTAACACAAATGAAGCTGTTTAGAAACAGAATAATTAAAACTAACCGACTTGTTTGTTATAAATGTTAGAAATTTAAATATAAAAGTAAAACTGATAGGCTTATTACTTTCTTGTACTCCCACTTAATGTTCCCAAGCGATAAATTAAATACAATTAGGGACTTAATCGATTAGACTCAATAAGAACAGAAGCCGAAAATTGCCATTTCAAATAATTAATACTCCTATTTTCATTAAAATTTATTTAATTATTCAATATAATATGCTAGAATTTATTTGTTATAATAATGATGTCTAAAAAGGTAAAAAATATTATTTTGATTACTATAAAGAATAGAAGAAGAAGAAGAAGAATAAAGAAAAAAAAGGCTAATTAAATTAAAAATTATAAAATACAAATTTATAAGTCCAAATGTCTATGAATATTTTGTTTGTCTACCATTAGTGCTAGAAAATTATTTAAAATGTTGTCTTACATGGGACAGATGCCCCAATGTTCCCAAAGATTTCATCGAAAAATCAAAATGTTCAAACTGTAAAGCGCGGGGCAGTAGAATATCTTATTTTAGGTTTATTATGCTTAAGTATTATACTATATATTGTATATACCTCTTTGGTTAGAGTAATGCAATACTACTGAAATCCTGTAGACCAAATCTATACAGATTAGGGTTGCTATTTTATAATAGGACAACGGATGAGAAGGACTCTGCAGAACAAATCCCGCCCCTTGGGTAGATTTTAATCCGTGTTTTGTGTAAAATTCGCGGAAGTTGTTCTAGTGCTGTTTGATAATGTTGTTATCATAACACAGGAATAAGATTTTACTATTTTTAACCCCCGACTAAAAAGAGGGGTGTTATAAGTTTGACCTGTCGATCTGTGTATCTGTGTATCTGTGTATCTGTGTATCTGTGTATCTGTGTATCGGTGTATCTGTGTATCTGTGTATCTGTCTGTGGCAAATTTCCGGCCAAACGCGTGGACGGATTTGAATGCGGTTTTTTTAGTCGAAAGCTATACTCGTCGAGATGGTTTTTATTTATGTTTGATTTAAATAGCAATAGTCGTCTCCAAGATATAGACGTTTTATTCGTGCGGGGGAGAGGTTCTTATGCAATAATTAGCTGTTTGCGGCCAAACGCGTGGACGGGTTTGAATGCGGTTTTGTTTAATCGAAAGCCATGGTCGTCGAGATGGTTCTTATTCATGTTTGATTGAAATAAAAATAGTCGTCTTCAAGATATTGACGTTTTATTCGTGCAGGGAAGAGGTTTTTATGCAATAATTAGCTGTTCCTAGCGGTGTCGCCAAAAGGATGAAGGCCAAAAGGTTTTTACACTTACGTACTGAGGTAAAGTACTTTATTAGGGATAACTGTTGCCCGTGACTGACTGACGTCCACGGAGACTGTAAAAATATATTTATATGGCTTATGATCGTAGTCATAAAGAATCACGGGCAACAGCTAGTTATAATAAAAATCCCTTCATCATAGTGTTATTAGTGATTGTAAATCATTTTAATTATAAATGTTTATATTTATTAATATTCGTATATATGAAACCTACCTACCTACCCATATGAAAAACTCTTGAATCATGTTACTTAATACATTTATAATTTATTACATTGTCGAAACTTTCACGTGGATCCTTATTTTATTATATTAAATATAATATATATTTCTCTTAATAAATATAGCCTATGTACCTACATCATAATATAGGATTCTAATGCTAAAAGATTTTTTTTTAAATCGGTCCCGTACTTTCGGAGCCTATTCAATTTAAAGAAACAAACAAATCTTTCCTACTTAAACAATTGACATTTTTTTTTCTGGTTCCTTTAGTACAATTCAGAAATTAGTAACATAAGTTTAAAAAGCAGAAAAAAAAATTAAATTAAACATTTAAAAAACCCCCGATACAAAAAGACCTCTAAAAAGAGTAAAAATAATATTCTTATGTACTTATTGAACTCGTTGCGTCGGGGGACCGTTTAATAAAGGAAGAAATTAAAATGCAAGTAAGTTAACAAGGCAAATAAAGAAATTACATTATCGAATCGTATGGTCTAAGTCCTCAATGATTAACTTCGTAATATATAATACACTATCAACGTACCTACAACGGTCTCCCGACGCAACGAGTTCAATAAGTACATAAGAATATTATTTTTACTCTTTTTAGAGGTCTTTTTGTATCGGGGGTTTTTTAATTTTTTTAATAATACTTAATATTTAGTAAAACATAATATCAGGGTCCGTATTCATATTCCTTAGTCATCTAACAAAAATATTTTCTGTTTCAGGTCAAAATAACATAATTAAAAAAATATTTATTCTAATATATATTTGTCTGAACATATAAATGTTAGTAATGCTTTTCTTTTCATATTCTTGTAATTCGATATTTGGATATTTTTTATTTATATTTAGACATTAATTAAATTAAATAGCATGTAAGATTTATTAGGTAACATTTATATATACGGAATATAATAGTCACAACTAATAAAATTTTCGCTAACTTGTGTTCACATTTTGATGTAATATGCAATAAAAAATAACAAGGCATATGGATGAGAATATGCGCTTGTTTTTTTAAAACTCGACTGTTGTTGCACAAACATAAACAGAATGATATCGACAAACCAATACAAATGCAACCTCGTTGGATTTCCCAAAAGCGGAAGTTTTTTGCTGGTAAAATAAACATAGGTTTATGCTTTAGCATTGTATGAGTTAGCTTTAGTGTGACATTCCGTTGACTGTACTGTTGACTGTATAAAAAAAGCTCACTCAATTCGTAGATTCACCTTAATCTTCGTAGATTAAAAGATTTTTATTTATATTAAAGTAAGGTATCTCAATAAGATGTTATTTTGTTGAGTGGTTTTTACAATATATTTAACTTAATAAGCTCTTTAATATAATGAATTTTAATGGGCATACCGTTAAGCGTTATAAATATTTTTACCCGATATAAATCCAAAGATGTTTCAGAATTATTTTAATAATAATTGAGAATTAATTTGTTAAGTCTATACATGAGTTTATAAAATGTTTAAAAAATATAAAGTTCATTCAAGGCGATCTCTATTGGCTTAATTATCTCTCCATGGAATATATCTTCAGTACGCTTAAGAAGTAGTTTTCAATTTACTTACCTCTTAATTTTTATATTGCCAGTCAAATAATGACTAAGGCGTCTCTTATAGTCCACAGGTTCAAATTCAATTAAAAAAACAGCGGGTCGCTCCAATATTGATTTGATACGCCCAAACCATTTTTGTATATTTATTTTATTGCCCTACACCATAAAAAATAAAGGCTTAAGTAAAAAATAAAACCTTATACAGAAGGTTGTATTAGATTTGAAAGAAAGCTTGAATGCTTCAAGAAAAATAAGCAAGCGTATGTCGGAATGTTTTGATGAAATGAACACTGATAATAGTAAACAGTACTTTCTATTTCTGAGGTATTCTCTTATTTCTGCAGTAATAAAGTGTTTTTATTTCGTGTATTTGTATAATGTATTATATTAGTTTACCACTAAAGGCTAGCATTATACTCTTAATAATAATAAATACGAGAGACGAGACGGGATCTTAGATATCGCGGATTAAAATGCCTGCCTGTATCGTTCTTGTTTTCATCGTATATATATATATTTTAATTACGATTTAATTACTATTGAACATTACTAAATAAATATTAAACACAAGATAAAATAGCATTAAGCTGAAGAAGAAAAAATATTTAGTAACTTGAATTGTTCCTGTTAGGTCTAGATATTATTATTATTTTAAGTGTTAATTTCTCAAGACCTTCCTGGTAACCATGTAAGGTGTATATTGTACAGCGAAGTTTTACTCCACTTAGTTCTAAGGCTATTTCTCGTGGCCGTGATTTAGTTTCCGCTTAAGTTGCCAAACTTTCTAATTAGTATCAAGTTTCAGCATAATTTAACATGGTTAAAGTCTTACTTTGTGGTCTAATTTACATTATGTTAAGTTAGATATTATAAGTCAGGTAAAATATTAAACATAATCTTCCTATAACTTTTATGTGAAGTTGGTGTCAAAGCATGTTTTTAATCAAAATAAGAACCAGTCAACTGAGATATATTTTGGTTGTAATGGTTTTGTTAATAAAAAAATACAAAACAGAATATTAAATTATTTAGGTATATTTTAATATATTGTATAGAATTTCTAGCCATTGCAATTGAATTATTAACAATATTTTTAAAATCAATGGGTTTAGAAATATCAATTACAGGAAATTATTACTTTACAGAGCCGCTGGCTGACACAGAGCGTAATATAATTTTTATTTACAGAAACCTCTCTAGGCTTACTAGAGTCAGTGTAGTTACGAGAGTCAGTCGGAAATATATTTATACTAACCATTTGTTTTATAAGATGAACTTAAAATAGTTTTTCTACTATTACTAACTACTGCTAATTTTATCTTACCAACTAATATCATCAATACGTCATTGTTACATAATTGCTATTTCTCTAAAATTGGCGGAGCGCCCGTGTTCGTCTGTTGCCAAAATTTTCTTATCCTCCTTATAACGATTTTAGTTTCATGTCCATATTACAATATCTATCTAAAATTCTTGAAGCAAAATTGTTTAAAGAATAATCATGCAAGTAGTTCCAACCAGTCTGGCTTTTGTCCAGGTCATAGCACTGACACAGCTCTTCTCAAAGTTGCCGAAGATGTCGAAGAAGCGATGGAAAATGGAATATGATTAATATCTACGAATGTTGTAATAATTTTGAAATTGATGTCAACCCACAAAATTATTAAGCTATTATTATCGCCAGCATGCTCGGTTTCAATAAAATTGACGCGTTATATGGCGCCAGAGACGACGAGACGAAGCTTCTTAGCAATCCATGGATTCACCGTGCGGGTGCCGGGCCCATCGCGTTGCAAGGAGAGGAGTGCAAGCAGTGCCTGGGACTTGCGACCCAGGAGTAGGTTTAAAGGGCCCCTTTATTATGCGCAAAAACGCTCACCTTCACCCTCGACACTCCTCTCCCTACGTAACCAATTTTGGAAAGAACCTACTAATGCCGCCTTTGAAGTACGTTCTAAAAATGAACCGATGCTTGTTCTAGAAAGGCCAAGATCTTTAAGTAGGCTATAGAGAGATTTTGCTGTTATACCTCTCGCTCCCACTTCTACCGCGTACAAACTAACTATAAATTTATTCCTGATCAGTTCGTTGGTCAGTTCGTAATACTTATTGAGCTTGAATGTGTGATCCCTTGGGATGTTTGTTTCCCAAGGAACAGTAAGTTCCACAAGTATCACGCGCCTCAGATGTTTCGAATACAGGAATAAGTCCGGTCTGGATGACGAAACACCAACATTCCCAGGGATTTTGTAATGCTTTTCATACGTGTCCATCATGAGAATCCAATCAGGAGCCGCGCCTAATATTGAATAAAGCTTCGCTTTTGTTTTTTTGGAGGAGCCTTCTTTTACGAATTCTATAGATCGTTTGGTGGTTGTTATACCCTTCCGCGCGCTTGCTAATGAAAGACTAACCGCTTCCCGTATAATTTCTAATACCAGTAACTTATAATAGTAATAGTAACAGTAATTAATATCGATTCAAAATTGTTTTCCCTATTTGGACCAAGCGTCTTTTATAAAATATACTGATGTATTCTAGTCTTATAACTCTTCAGTCAATCAGAACAAATTGGATCTCCTCGTATAAATATAACAATATAATTGTAAACATATCAATTTAGTTATATTCGTTTCATTTTTAAATTACGTAAATTCGATTACATTTCTGAATATCGTTCTAAGCTTAATTGAATTTCTATCCCTCGATGAAGAATTTCAGGAGCTCTGTGTCATTTATTTTCTATTTTTAATTTATTTTATGCAGTCAACTTGGTATTACAAAATAAAATAAATCGTTATGTATTAAAATTAGAATTTGTTACCTTGGCGTTTACATATCTATTGAAAATATCAATCGATGCAATTACTTACATATCAATGAATATCGTATTCTTAACATGCCCTCTATTGAAATAAATAAAAGCTATGACATTATTAAGAATTTAGATTCTTTCTGGATTGTCAGTTTTTTTTAATAAAATATAGTGTTGTGATTGTCTTTTACATTTAATTTTATGGAATTATGGAAACATGTATAGGGCAGGGATTCGAACCCGCGACTACTGGGAAACCGGTTTCCCAGTAGTCGCGGGTTCGAATCCCTGCCCGTATCGGTTTATTACATTCTAAATTTATATAAATTTAAATAAGCTTAACATGGCTATACATGTTTAAAGATATTTTCAAAAATGTATACCTTATAAAATATATAAAAGTAGTAAATATAATAGAGACAGTAAATATTTAAGACTTGGTCTAAATATTTCAACGCTTTTATACTGGTTTTATTCCATTAATTTAAATTTATAAAAAATAATCAATTGACATATATTATTTATTCAATCGTATATTTTTTTTAACTAGTATTATATTATGAAACTAAAACGTCAATTTTATATATTGTTATAACCTACTTTTATTTAGCAGGTAAAATTATTTAAAGGTTTTAGTAGCTGTTCTCGTCTAAATTTTTTTAATCAATTACCCTTTTTTGTAACAACGTATGTTTTGGCTCGCATCTGGGTCATACACGGGATTAATCTTGTTTCTGTTTTCTGGTGAAAAATAAATTAAATTACTTTTGTGAAAGTGTTCGACTATTCAGAGTGCTCCTGTAATAGTCTTAGGTATACAACTTTTGTATTAATTACTCAGATTTAGTTATTAAAAATAACAATTGTTGCTTTAGTTTTTTGCTTCATAATGATTTTTCTTTTAAATAAGTGTTAATTATTTTCTTAACTAATTCGGAAAATAGAGTTCTAATTTATATTTTTGTTGGTTTCATATAAACTGTACTAGAACAATACAGCAGAAGAGTTTGTTACTGGCAAACCATTTTTTGAGGAACGTATATAAGTTATAAAACACTCCACAAAGTCCCATACATCAGGTAAAAAACTAAAGAAAAGATATAAAACTTTTTCTTGCACAGACTCTATCAATAGTTTTGGACTAAAAATTCGGACATATTTTAAACGAGTTAGATATATAACTGGAAATAATGACCCATTACTTATAGATATTATCATTTTGATTATTAAACTAAACTGAAGATATGAATATATCAGAGAATGATCAATTGTTGTAGCCTACTTAATAAAGACATGAATTATTGAACATTTCGTTGTTTTCAAATATGTTTTTATTGTATTATACTTAAATTGGTTATTTGGAAATAAAGATGAAATTGATTTGTTTACGTGCAAACATATAGAGAGATGAATGTTTGTCATTTTATAAGTACTAATTTAAATATTTAACGTACCAATTTAAAGTACCAATAGCTTTTTTTACCCAAAAATGATAATAATAAGTTATATTCGAGATATAATTATTGTGAATATTCTTATTTTTGTACTATGTTTGACACAAGCTCAAATCTCTAATACTACTGAATGTAGTCAAATAGACAAAATATATATTAACCATAACCATATACAGCAGAAGTGTTTCTAGATGCAATAATAAATAAATAATAATACAACAACAGTAAATCCGTTTCTTTTAATCGTATGTTTAAAGTACAAATTATGGAAATAGTATTTCTTATCACATAAAGTTTAAATAGTTTGAAGAGTAAATAAGATGTACTTTTTAGGGTTCTGTGCCCAAAGGCAATTACCAAAACTTTGGTGTCCATCTGTTTTGTGTCTCAGGCTGTCTTTCTTGTTACGTATTTCTTTTGCCGCTTTAACAATAAATACTACAAACAGAATAAAATAAATATATTAGGCGGCACCACACAACAAATGTATTTTTTTTGCTTGATATTAATAACGGCAACAGGTAAAGGCTTAAATTTTTATTTGAAAATAAAATAAACATTATTTTTATGCCATTTTTTATGATCACTACGTTCGCGAGGCCGACTCAGAGTTGTCTAGTTTGCATTTCAATATATTCAGTAATGTGTAATCATTACTCAGTATTTTTATAAATACTCATTCAAACTAAATATAAGTTTAACGACCACTCAACGCAGCGAATTTTTTTCTTAATATTCAATAATCTCTATAAAATTTTTAAAAAGATATATGTCTGTATACCCTCGGGACTCTGATATGATATATTACGTTAACTGTAGTTCGGCATAAGTACACGAGTTATTATAGTAACGGAGGCTAGACTTCTAAAATTACTACAATTTTTACAATTGCAAAATTTTGTTACATTTTTAAGAATACAAACGTAGTCATTCACCACAGATCAAGGATCCATAAATTCATTTAGAGGAGGCAGTAAAATCTTTTGAAGGAACCTTTGTCGTATCGTATCTTCGTGGAAACAGCACCGAAGTAATTTCACTCCACATCTTGATGGTTTGTGGTTAAAAGTTCCTTGAGAACCGCATCATTGAGGAACGCCATGCATCTAGTTGGCAGGAATTGTATTATAGACAATAATGAGCAGGGCGATATAGAAATTAGCATCAAGTATCACTGTAAATAGCTCTTCGAAATACTAAACTTTAGATGTATGTAGTAGAATTTATAGAAAGAAAAGAAAGCTAGTTGTCTACTAGCATAAACTCACGGAAAACCTAAATAAAGTTAGTTTCGAAAGAAACACCTTGTGCCTTCCATGCGGAAGGCGTTTAGAATATCTAGTTTAACTGGTAGTACCAGTAGCCAGGTCTAAATGTCTACTTTCAATGACTTATGAACTGTGAAGAAAAGTAGAGTTTGTATCCAGTATACATTTTTAACTCCCAACTTAAAAAAAGCGGTTTTATAAGTTTAATCTGTGTAGCTGTTTATCTGTGTGTCTGTCTGTGGCATTCTAGCAGCCAAACTGGTTTGTCCATTGTCATTGATTCTTAGCTATATTTGGTCGAAATAGAAGCAATCGTCTCCAAGATAACGTTTTATGGGTTCGGGTGAAAGGTTCTTAAGCAGGTTTGAAAGAAATTTTTGTTTATATTAAACAAACAAAAATTTGTGTGTTCGTAGGTTTATTTAGTACAATAAAGAAACTAGTAACATAACTTAAAAATCAGAAAAAAAATATATAAAAACCCTCGATACAAAAACTCCTGTAAAAGCCTAACAATAATATTTTTATGTACTTATTGAAATCGTTGCGTCAGGGGACCACTAAATAAAGGAAGAAATGTAAATGCAAGTAATTTACCAAGGCAAATAACGAAATAAAAATATCAAATCGTGTACTGTTTTTTATTAGCTCCGAACACTTCGTAAAATATACACCATAGTCAACAACGGTATTTTTATCCTTTTTAGAGTTATTTTTTGTGTCTCGGTTTTTTTATTTCTATTTTTTTTTTGATGAAATATTTGACACCATTTGACATGACATGACATTTGATGGTAGGCAGTTTCCACATTGAAATATTTATTACATCAAGAAGATCGGAAGATCTCTTGTTTTCACAAGTAAGCACTATTTTTTTCTTAAATCGTTTTAAATTCCAGTTCATTAAAAGAATAATTTTACACAACTATACTATATTTTATCTCCTGCAGCGGCAGGAAAGTTGGTAATGAAGATGGGCTTCACGCAATATCCGGTCAAACGTAATATTTTCTCCTTTAGGTCTATTTTCTGAAGAGACTTGCTATTATTAACCTTGGCATTTTAATACTAGATTCAATGTATTACTTGCATTAAATTATTTTTGAAAGACGTTTATTGAAACATAGTTTCATTAGTTAACATTTTGCCTTGGTGTATTCCAATTCTTTACTCTTCAATTAGCTTTAATGTTTTTGAGAAAACTCTTCTCAAATTTGGGATGTGAATAAAAGTTATTTCAATAAATAAGTAGAACTTACTATTTCAGCCAGTTTTTTTTTAATTACGAAGACGTACTAAATAGTACTAAAAACTACAAGAAGACCTAAAGTTAATGTCTTATACGATCGCAAATTATAAATTAAATATTATTTTTGTTTTGGTATTAGAAAATATTATTAAATGAATATACTACATAGTTAATTGATCACAAAAGTTCTGAAACAAATACACATACTGCGACCAAGATTAGTTTAAAATGAAAACAAAAAATATTATATGTTTTGGTTAATTTCAGCATTTTCCGAAATATCGTTAGAATTTATTCTAAACAAGATTTGTCCTTACAAACGTGTAACCCAATTACGCTTGGAACAGAAAAATGTGTTTTTTATGATAGTTGGTAAATAGCATAATTCAGAGGGACAATATTTTCGCCAAAAGACAATCTTGTTATTTAGATAACTAGGTTTAGTTAAGATTTACAAACATTTTATCTTGAAGAAAGTGGTTTAAGTTACTATTATGAATTATGGTCAGTCGAGCTTGTGTTTTCTTAAACATGAACAAAAATGTGCAATGAATTAAACTTTAAGTTACAATACACATACACAAATTGTAGTTAGTAAATCTTAGTTATTTAAACCAGGTTTAGGTAATATAATCACAACTTACACCTAGTTTTATAATTCCGGTTCAAACGTTCAAGTCTTAAAAGTGAGTACTCTAAAAGTCATGGAAGGATTTTTTTTAAGGTTACAAAACTATATCCTGGTTTCTTCAATATTAAAGTAATTTTTTCCTTGCACTTGTAGTGATTTCTTATTGTACACTGAAGAAGTAGCATTTATTGCAATAGCGACATCACGTAGTGAGTTTATTTGTACTAAAAAAATATCATCTGTATTACTTGTAATGACAGCGTGAACTGACAATGATCGCTTTGAGTCAGTCGCTTACAATTATTGCAATATAATAAAGTGTGACATCGGCCGAAATAGTTTAACTTAAGATTGACTAATTTTGTTTGAAAATATCGTTAAACATATATAGCCATGTTAAGCTTATTTAATTTTATATATATAGAATGAAAAATAAACCGATACGGGTAGGGATTGACTAATTGATTGACTAATTCTGTTATATTTTCACAAGGTGTTGATTGATAAGACATAAGATATGACATAAGATGTGAGCAGTGCTATATTCTGGATTATCGTTAGTAAAACACGTCCCCGCCGATGACAACATTTAAAATCTAATATATTATTAAATTATACACATATACATTAATTATACAAACATACATATTGTACATATATTTATAAATATTTTTGTATTTATGTTAATAATATTATTCGCCTAAGTATTTTGTTTCTTTTTTGTTATTGTTTAATATCATATTTTATGTTGTAGCATTTTTTTTTTTCTATTATACCCCTCGTTTGTTTTTTCTGTTATTTTTATTGGTAGAGAGGTACTGGTAGAGAGTGCTTATGGGCTAAGTCCGCCATTTGTAAAAAAATCTTTGTACAATAAAGATTTCTTAAATAAATAAATAACATCCTATCTCCAGCAGGTAAAGTGTATAAGATTTGCATAAAATTATGAACAGTTTTGACTCTTTGACATGCGTGGCGTCGGGGGACCTTTGTACGTTTATAAATAATCATGAATGGGCCAGAAAAATTTGGTTCTATCTATGTATCACAATATGTGTGTACTAGAAGAACTTGATTCATCCTTCATATCACAGCATGGATTGACCAGGGAAACTTGACCAATGTAAAAAATCATACAGAGTTTTTCTTTGTCTTCAATCTCTCTTTATATTTGTCCATATCAAGTATTGTATATTAAAATTTTAACTCAAATTAAGTTATCACTTCTGTATATTGGTATTTTATTGAATAACTTTTCTCTAACAAAAAAAAAAACAAACAAATTATGTCATGTTAAAAACGGTTATATTCATAATGATTTACTATACTTATTGGTTTTGATTAATCTTGTAAACAAATAAAATAAATATAATACTATTGGTTCACAAATTGTAAAATAACATTCAGGATTCAATTAAGCTTGGAGTCATTAAAGTGCTCATATACGTGCTAGTTAATAGGCGTATAATGAGAGTTTGTACATCGTCCCCAATGACCTACCCGCCGCGCCGTGTTCTGGGGTTATAAGTTTAAAACCTGAAATGTTAACCTAGTATTCTAGGTAGAATAAATGTTTTTAAAATAAAATTCACAAAATAAATGTTGGATTTAAGTTTCATACATATACAAATATACATACACATACATACATATACATACATAGACATATATTCTATGTCTACTTAATTGCATTGAATTATAATATGGAAATAATTGATGATATAACTACCTAGTTATATCTAGATATAAATCTAGATTTAGTAATAAAAAACTATTTGTTAGAATACTGAAACAAACTAAATAAAATCTCGCAATAATATACAATAGAGATATTAACAGGCACTCATTGAGATTCCATATTTTACTCTAAAACTGTTCATAAATTTCTTCCAAGACAAAGTTTAACTAACCCTCTAAGTTCATCTCAGAAGTCTGGTTTACAGTATTGCAATGATTTAAAGCTCCTATTTATATAATTTGAGGTCTCAGTGTTGAAGAACAAGACAACAGTGACAAGACAAGTTGACAAGAACCAGATGTTATCAAAACAACTTTTGGAAATACTCTAGTTAATTCTCAAAGACAATATCTCTTCATTCTAATCTTAAACATCTTTGTGAATATCAATAAAATAATTATTTTATTATAGAACTATTTTCACTTAATTTAAATACTATGATACCTTTGTATATTAATATCATCAATCTTAAATATTAATATTAAAAGAAAATTTAAAATTCGTATTAATTTATCACAAAAATATATATATTTTACCTTACCTGAAAATATTTTAATTAACTTTTAATCATTACATCTTAGCCCACCTTAGCCGAATCCTGATCGTCTTCATCTATATAACTCACATTAGTGTACAGATTTGCATCTTTCTACAATGTGCATGGTACTTAATGTAATTTCCAATTTTTTTAGAGTACCTGTATCAACATTTTGTCGTTAAATGCTACGTTTATTTAAATTAATTGATGAGAATAGATGTAAAGGAAAAGTTTCTTTAAAGAAATATCTATATTATAATAAAAACAATTGCCATAGACTAACAGTATCTTGAGGTATCACAGTCCGGTTGATTGTCATTATTTAATTATGCCTATATAAATATAGGATATAGATAAATATTAAATATAACACATAAATTGATCTCGTTTATAATTTATAGCACAATTAATGAAAGTTGACATGATATACTATAATTATTGTACATACATCGTCATCTAGCGACTCTCGGTCAGCAAGACAACTAATAGGTACGTGATGCTATTAACTAACACTCTTAGCACAAAATATACATTGAAGGAGGAGCGTGGGAATTGGCACAGTTAAAGTTTAAATGCAGAACAAGTGCAGAAAGCTAATATGTTAACTATGTTATAAGGAATTAGAAATACATTAAATTAATAAAAAATACATACATACATACATTTATATATTAGACACACTACAACAGGGAATATTCATACATACATACTTCATTGTTTAATATTTTACCGCTAAGAATGTCTTACCGCTAATACTTATTAGTCTTTTATCAAATAATCACCAAAAGTTGATTGTTGTCTGACGTAATACAAAAACGAAATATGTATATGAATCTCAGTTAGTATGATTCATAATCTCTCACATATTTTGTTTTGCCAATTTTTTTTTTACTATTACTATTATTTTGTTTCCTTTTTGTTTTGTCATGCGTGTTGTGCAAAATCCTGATAACATTACCACTTCACGTTTCAGTCTAACTTAGTACATCTAGTAATTACCTTTTAAAATGTATGCAGCCGGAAACAATGTCCACGAGGTCAGATTAGATACATTAATGAATAAAGAATAAAAAAATACTGATTATTTCTTTTTATTTTAATCTTAACTAACCTATTATGTAATCCTCTTCATACCATTCCGAAAACATAGCCTAATTTGAGAGGGTCTAACTTGTCAGATGTATAGTAATCACACGACAACATCACAAAGATCAAGAACCCAATTATAACTTGGAAACATCATCATTCTAAACATCTCATTTCTAATTATAAATTTGAACTTTTGACCTTGTTGTAACTGAGCATTGCGTTGCTATACATTTATAGTAGCGATATCTTTGAATGAGTAAAATGTTAAAAATACTGGAATGATTTTGATGGAATTTTCACAGATGAGAAAAAATTATTGATGCATGATTTATTTTTATCTGGATAGCACATACAAAACCAGAGGCTAAAACTTGTTTAACTAATTAAGTTATATCGAAGTGCTTAATTTTAATAAGTTTAATAATATCTAAGAAAATCGTATAATGTATAAAAAAATGTTTAAAAGTTTTAAGGTGAAAGAAACTTATTGATTGAATTATGTAATAAGCAAATGGGGTTATCTTACTTTAAACTTACCACTTAGTATTCAACAATGTTGCATTATTAAAACTTCAATTTAGAATCACATTTTTATATTATATTATACATTCTGTTTGCCTACAAAGCCACTTTGTTTAACGTTAATTTAATTTCATTCAATATAAAAGAAGACTTATATAATAGTGAAGTTTTAATATAAAAATTCAATTATCTCAACAAACCTGCAAAATAATATTATTCAGATCATTAGCAGCGCTCGGAAAGTAACTGATTTGGATCATATAATAACAGGAAGCATAAATAACCCAGAAACAAATTTGGTGTGATAGAAACTCTATTGCAATTTTTCGACTATAACTTTCCATTGAGCGATATATTCAATTACATTCAATATTAACATCACATTTTTAATTTGAAATTTGGATTTAAGAACATCAAGCAATTGACAAAAAAATATATATAATTTAAAAACACAAACTTAATGGTCATTGATTGAAATCTTTCAATCATCTGAATGTCGTTTTTGATCCATCGCGATGTCGAAAAAGATATGTATTCGACATTAATGTCTGATACTTTATATTACTGCTTATTTCTTTATATTATGTCTTAAGGTTAGGTTGAGTGCTTAATTAATAGTAATGTCATGATAATATCAATATAATTATTACATGGACAATTTTTACACAATAATTAACAATCACGAAAGCTTTTCATGAGAATAAGTTTCATACGTTGCTATTTGTAAATTGTATAAGAAATGTATTATTACCACGATTATTTACACTTAATATCATGCATATAATGCACATAAATTAATAATTTAACGATGTAGTTTCCAAAGAACAAAGAATTTGAAAATAAAAAAAAATGTAGTGCATTAGTAAAATATGTATATGTTTATTTTAAAACTTAATAATAACGAATTAATAAGAAGTCATAAAGCAAAGAGCAACTTGTACTAATACTAATATAATATTCGTATTTACTACTGCACAACATAACTCGTACATAAATTCAGTGTATACATAAACTGGTGTCGTATATACACATATCAGGCATTGTACAAATGATACGTGATCAATTGAGCAACGATAGAACAACTTTTTTAATCTTTCTCATTCACTGCAAGAATACAAGCCAGATCATATCTGTTTATATTGTATCTTTTGCTTTGGTTTGTTTGATTATTTTTTATAGTTGACTAGCTGTTTTTAAAATAACAAACAGTATTAAGAACTGGCCTAAATCTGTATAACATAGAACGATTTTGATGATTCAGATAGCATAAAGATAAAACAAAACATGTCAGGCATGGTTAATAAAATACGTCGGTATAACAAACAAAGTGCTTTAAGACAGTTCATTCACTCTACAAATATATGTTAATTTAATTCGGTCGCAGCAGCGGCGACTGCTTCTCGGGCAACCATCGAGAAGGAGTGGTCCACGGTTGTGCGGAGGAAAGGCTTGGGAAGAATGAAGGGCCTTCCACAAAAGCCGGCCTCAAAAACGAAGGTCAGTGGTAAGTCGTCGTTTTCTACCAAGAAGGTACCGATAAACCCCGGATCGAGTCCCCCAAAGCTGCCATCTCCGCTGTTTCTTGCGGATTTATTAAAACTGCAGAGGCGGGCGTGACCTACGACCATGTTCTGAGACGTGCCGCCGAGATCGCCATCTCGGCGACATCGGCCTCAGGGATGGGCCGAGTAGGCGGAGGCACTGGCGGCCACCCATTAGAGAGCATTAACTGCAAGGCTCTACTGCTATGCAGATGACACCCTCGTAACAGCGAGAGGGGGTAGCTTTGCGGACGCGGCCAGGCTGGCAACCGTTGGTGCTACGCTGGCGGACCGTATAGGTCTGTTGGGACTCAGGGTTTCGGTCTCAAAGACTGAGGCCCTACTGTTTCACGGCCCTCGCCGGGGTCCCCCTCGTCGGGCATCCATTTCCGTCCAGGGTTCGGAGGTGGCGGTTAAGGCTCAGATGTAATATCTGGGCCTTACCCTGGACGGCAGGTGGCGTTTCGGGGCTCACTTCTCCTCGTTGGCCCCGAAACTCGTTTCCGCCGCGGCGGCCTTAGGTAGGCTTCCGCCCAACGTCGGAGGGCCGGGTGCTCCGTGCCGGCGGTTGTACGCCGGCATCTTACGGAGCATGGCCCTCTACGGTGCCCCCATATGGTCGGGAGCCCTCACCCGCCACTCTAAGGTCCTCTTGCGACAATCGCAGAGGACCGTCGCGGTGAGGGTGATCAGGGGGTACCATACGGTGTCGTTCACTGCGGCGACACTGCTAGCAAGTGGCCTCCCGTGGGAACTCCAGGCGGACGTCAACGCTGCAGTGTACTGGCACCGGGCCGACGCTCGTACCAGGGGCGAAGCGCCTGAGGTGGCTAGGATCAGGGCAGGGGCACAAAATGTCCTGATCCAGCGGTGGAAACGAAAGTTGGAGTCTCCGGCCGCCGGTTTTTTCACTGTTGGGGTGCTACTTTCGCACCTCAAGCGGTGGGTGGACCGGCGCCACGGGACTCTGACGTTCCGCCTTGTGAAGATATGCTCCTCTATGCTGCCGGGTAGTCCCATATACCCACTCGGCCATCACCTTCCTGGCCGCTGGGATGATGCGTAACGCATTTTTCCAACGACTTAAAAAGAAAAAAAAAAAAGAAATGGCACCGTGACCGGCGGTATCGCTGCTCCATTATATAAGCGTCTTATAATAGAAAAAGTATGAAAAATATATATACGTTACTTTATTTTATAAATATCATAAATATTTTGTTATTATTTGCAATAACACGCTATATGTAATAATTAGGTAATGGATCAACTTTCGAAAAACCTTCATAAAAGTTACTATCATGCAAGATAGATGGGTTGTAAGAAAATTATCAATACAAATTACAACAATATTTCAAAAATGTTATTACATGAAGGTGACACGTTAAAAGTTTCTAAGCAATATGTAACGCCGGAATGGAGAGATTAAAATTCATTTTTCATACAAGAATTTTTGAAGCATGATTATTTTTGCATGACGTAATAATTTTATGACACAATATATTGGTTTCTTAACACTGACAGTAGATACATTAAACCATTATCGTAATAAAAACCTGCTTGCTATAAGTGATGTGATGACGCATTAGTAACGTAATAGTAATAGTAACTAATGACAAAGTGCCAATACCTTACTTCATGGGTTTATACAGAGCATCCAATCTTTTAATCAGATAATTACGATTTGACGTATTACTATATACATATAAGTGTTTTGCTGGTCAAACTCTTGTTAGCTGTATGTTTTAATGTAAGAGGATTCGGGTTGCTTCCGGTAACCAGTGTCAGGAAGCCATTCATGGAAACGATGTCACCGCTTCAGTTATAGCAGTCGACGTCGTCATAGTTTCTTAACAATAATGTTAACTGAAAACTGAACTGAAATGTTGCTTATTATATCAGCAGCGCCAACGTTAAATCGCAAATTAAACAAAATCTATCGTAATGAACTGTTTACACTTTACTGTTTTGAATTGTTATTAGTAAACATATTATTATATTATTTATTATTAACAAAAAAATATCATTTGATTGAAAATATATATTTTCTTCTAATAAAAGATCAACATAGGAAACATCAACATCAACATAGGAAACTTTAGTTGAAAAGAAAAACTAATAAAGCATTGGAAGGTTATTTAATTTACGATAAGGTTATGGTATAAGGCTTTAGGTAAATGATAACAAAGAAATACATTACAATAATCTGAAATATATTTTCATATAAAACTTCTACTGTCGGTAAGTACTAAATAATTGAACTCATTTATTCTAATTAAATATTAGGGGTCACCTTAGTTAAATATTGTTAAGACTTGTTTCAGTAATACACAGTACTTGCACTTCAATGTTTAATATCCAACCATTTGTAATAGAATGGGGGAGAGCAGCCCTTACAACTCGTTTTATAATATTTTAACACTATAATATTTAGGTGAGGGTAATTTACAATTTCATAACCAACTTTCAGATGATATTTATACCTAACGAATTGGCTTTCTATAATACTACTAATAATGTAAATAAATATTGTTTAAACTATCCATAAGAACTTATTATTACAACAAGCTTATATGTATTTGCAATTTTATTTATATTTATACCTAACTCTGAAAACTAACTAACCATATAAGTAAATCATCTTTGTATACTACATTTTCTCTTAAAAGTCTAGAAGAATCGTAAATTTATATATTGATTGTAAAAACGCCTTTTTAAGAACAGCCTTCTTCCAGATGAAGAGTTAGCATGATTGAAAATGTACGAGTATACAAGCCATTACAAAGGAATACTTTTAAAGTTACCACACGATAGATGTAATTGTATAAGTTAGGTCAACTTACACATCGCAGTTGAATGGACAGCCCTTTCAAGGACAAAGTTAATGGCATCGCTCAGATAGAAGATATATGTAACCTCCTAACCAATTCCATGTGGCAAATTTCAAGTAATTAAACTGAGTAATAATATAAACTCGCTATTATTATAAATCATTTTATAATTACTAGATTCATACATTTGTCATCCCTTATTACGAGGAGTATGAAATCTGGCATTTTTAAAGTTTATATCGAGAAGAAGTGAAAAAAACTTATATTATTACATATTTTTTATAACGTTAAGTTAATGATAAAAACGTTGCAAGCGCTACAAAGCGAAACATTACGCACACTATGTACTTCGTTATTTACGTTGACACTGTTATTGTTATCTAATATCAAATAGTCGATGATTACAGAGTTGATAGTAGCTTGACTCAATATAACTCATTATAGTTTTAAACATACATTATTCAGCTTAATAAATATTGCGGTAAAAGATATTGCAATTAGCTATTACCAAGATGTTTGGTTGTTTGTCTTATTTGAAACTTCCTATTTTCAACCATACATGATTTTACACAAAAGAATTGGCTGTTCTTCATAATATAACTTTTCTACTTTAAACTATTTTTCACTGGTACTTCTAGTAATTGAATTGGTACATAGCAGGAAGTGGTATATATAAACTCTTTTATATTAATCTTATTTTTAATATAATATACGAATCGATAAAGTTTTTGTTTTAATTTTGGTAATTAAAGCTTATATGAATTAAATTTTTTGAATAGTTTTCGGTATCATTTCAAAGTAACTTTGCAATTTTTCCCAAATATACTACTCTACTTTATACGAAAATACTTGTTCTATATGCACTATAATAAAATCAAAAACTCCTGTAATGTGGTATGTATATTATAAAATTAAAATATAGGTTAATTTCCAGAACATGAAGACTTTTCTAAAACTTTACTGTATGTAGCTGATAGTTACATCTATCCAGCAACTATCAGTTAATTGTACAAAAATGACTACCAATGAAGTTGAATGAAGAAAATTTGGTTTCTGTGTTCTAATTGCATTTCACTTTGTTATTGACAGTCAACCACTCCATGAAACACCTAGATCAAGGTTATAGGGAAATAAAGTAATAATGTTTGAATTCATAAAAAACATATTAAGTAGGGCTAGAATGGTTGTATTAATAAGATTTTTTTAGTTGTACTTAAAACAAATAATAACATGAAATATTCTACCACATTTTTCCATTATATTGATTAACATATAATTCTACAATCCAACCTGGATTATATTTACACTTCTCAAACAGTTGACAGTGTATTCACTCAGAAATTTAAAATAATTTAAAAAAATATCCAACAAAAACAAGGTATCACACAAGGTGTCACAACATCGAAATCCGATACACAATAACGTACTCGCTATATCAGTGTCGTTGGCAAATGTCAGACATTTATTGTGTAAGTGATCCTAACTAGTGCGCAAAATAAAAACGTGAAGGTAATAGGTCTGTTGAAAATATCTATAAAGATGTATAGCCTTGTTAAGCTTTTTTTAAATTTATATAAATATAGAATGAAAAATAAACCGATACGGGCAGGGATTCAATCCCGCGACCTCTGGGAAACCGTCCCGTCGCTCTACCAATTGAGCTACCTTACCGAGCGTACAGTCCGTCTGTTTTCCAAAACCATTATTTAAATATACAAGCATACCTGTAGTTAAATTAATTCTTATTTCTAACTTTAATAGTTTTACTTAAATTATTCTCAGATAAAGTAAAGAAAAAGTTTATTTACATCTATTCATCAAGATAAGAAAGATTAAGAGATATAGATTATCATTTATAGGTATTTATGAAACTCATTTGTGAATGTAATTAGTACCTACTAGTAATTTAGGGAACTTTAATTCGCAGTCCTTTGCTCGTTTTGAGGCTGGAATCTTAATCAGATTTGCAAACGGAGTCTCCCTAATAAATTATAAAGTATACATTGTTTTCAATGTAATATATATTTTTATCGATATTCATTTTTTTATATAAAATAAATAACACTAATCTAATTTATGTTAAAGAAGATTTAATTAAAAACCACGATTCTTTTATTCAAAAAATTAAATCTAATACTTATTAAAAGATATTTACAGTTGAAGGAACGCAAGGTAATGCAAGCCTTTGATCTGAAAGGACAATTGAAATAACCTATGCAAAGCTAAAGCATCTAATTGTTGTGAATATACTGACTGACCTTCAAGTTTGTTATATGATTTTTCACAATTAAATTGCAAAAATATAAATCAAATGACTTTTAGATTATTATTATATCGACTTTGATATATCTAGAATAAAAAATATAAAATTATGTACGTTAAAGTAATACATTAAAATAATTATTAAAATAAAACAATAAACCTAATTGTCCAATTAAACGTTCACTTGATGTAGTTTTGAGTGGAAAATAGTATTTTACCGGCTTAAGAAAATGTAAAAGCAGAAAATAATAATTCATTTAATATAATTTCCAAAAGAAAATTATTAATTTAAACGCTTTTTGGATCCATTAAAAATATTAAGTAATATAATATGCTTTTACTAAATTAATTTATTTATAAACTTCTCTTAATATTGTGATCTTTAAGACTAGTTGCCTTCAATATATAATAAATTAAAACAAATCTAGCTCTTGACTAAGAGCTGAATCCCGAATGGGTTCAAAACTAATTAGGCAAATTTCGATTTCATTTACGTCAATACAGTCGAGTAAATACATATTCACAGGTATTATGATTCACGAGAGTTTACTAACCTTGTTAGTATTGTTATTACGCAACAAAAAAAATATCCAAAAAGATATAAGAAAATAAACACTGCAAGTATTTAATCAGAAAGTATTCAAGGAATGATATATTATTGATAAAATTTGGTTTCAATTTAAAGTAATCATGCGCATGGAATTTTTACCTGACATATTAGTTTTATGATTAAATTATGAGATTGATGTAATAAAATCATATATATTCTTGTCTAATTTTGTAGCATGTCTACGACGTAGCACCAGTCGTAGCAATACTGTGACGTATTGAATTGTTATGTAGATTTTCACAAGAAGTATATTGCTAATTTTCTCTTAAGGGTATTTATCTCTGGAAGAGATCTCTTTATAGGGATAAGCTAATCCTATGTGTACATTTATGTCAATTTTTTTTGTTGTTTATGAAATTTCTGGTACATGAAATAAATAAATAAATAAATTAAGGGTATTTATTTTTAAATAAAATATATAACATAGGAATAATATGTAAGGAACGTAGACGTAACAACAGATTTCTCTGAAATTATTGTTTTTCAAAGTTCTGAAGCAAAATATTTAATTGTTTCAAAAAAAAGAGCATTATCATTTCATCCACTTATATATATATATCTCTCAAAAAAATACCGAGATTTTTAAAGTTAATTTATTTTAGTCACGTCTGGTTTTTGTTGCAGGGATATAAAGCCTTCTTTATCCATTTTAGATCACTAAGAGCCTTTTTTATGTCTGTTCAAAAAGATTTAATAACAATGCTTTTGATATAATTCTTAGTAATGAGAACAATAAGAGGAATGTTTGTGTTGTGAATGTTTTTTTTTTCTCCAAAAATGGAGATTCATTTATTCTATAGTTATATTACAAACTGTTATGTAGTCGTATATGTATAATACAATTTTTTTATAAAAAGTAATTTTTTTTTATTATTTTTTTAATACAGTCTTATTTTGCAAGTTGTGATGCAATTATATTTCTTCTTCACTTATTTTTCTTGACAAATATTTACATTACATAAATAAATAATGATTGAAAATGTATTATATTAACAACCACCATGTTAAGCTTTTCCAAATCTATAAACATAAATATTTTTTTTAAAAACCACCGATACAAAAGACGTCTAATTAGGATAAAAAGAATATTATAATGTACTTATTGAAGTTGTTGCGTTGGGGGACCATTGTAGGTACGTTGACGAGACCGTTAGTGTGTATTTTATGAGGACTTAGACCATACGATTTGATGTTGTTATTACGTTATTTGATTTGGTACCTTACTTGCATTTTGATTTATTCCTCTATTTAGCCGTCCCACCTATTTCATTTTTTCTATTTCGACTAATTATGAATAAGAATCATCTCGACGAGCATAGCTTTCGAATAAAAAAAACCGCATTCAAATCCGTCCACGCGTTTGGCCACAAATTTGCCACAGAGAGATGCACAGATACACAGATCGACAGGTCAAACTTATAACACCCCTCTTTTTAGTCCCGCTTAAAAAAATATAAATGCAGGAATTATTAAAATGTATGTAGTACAAAAATATCAAGTTGTTTAGCTGGTCTTAAATAAACACTGTTGTGAGAGGATGGTTTGTGTTATACCAACAACATTTAGGCAGAGATAAAATGTTTGAATAATAAATGTAAATATTTACCACGAATTTGATTATTCGCTTTATAAATAACGAGTATTTATGAAATAACTATTAAAATTTGAAAAAATAATCTTGATTTTTTATTCAAGAAAAAGTGGGTTAAGAAAATGTATATTCATTAGTTTTTAAAGTACAACTGCTTAACTAAAATGTCGAGTATGTAATTTTATAAAATGTTACCTAAAAAGCGTGATATACATATATCAGACTGGTAGACTAATAATAATATAAAAATGCTTTCACGTTGAATTATACAAATTTAATGTTGTTTTCGGATACCTTACAGATATCATATCAGGACGTAACGACTACCGAGAGGGTTGTGAGGAGATAAGATATGATTGAATATCGAAAGAAACCTAAAACATTAATAGAATGATATGATAAGAAAAATGGTTATATTAAAAACTACTACTACCTGTTTTTAAGATCCTCCTGGTATTAAAAAATGCAGTTATCGTTATAATCCCAAAAATAAAATAATCAATAATTAAAGAAAGTATCGTTTAAGACCTTTTTGTTCAGTTAACTGTTTAATATTAAGTAACTTTTGCTTGAACACACTGGGGCTAGACAATTAGTATCATAATACTGCAGAATGACATAAAAGTGCTCAAAAGATCAGATTCATCATTCCTCAAGTGCCATGGCCATGCCAAGAATAACAAGCGGCTTTGGAGAGTACCCAGAACTTGTGTTCTAGACGGGTAGGGCATAAGTTGCTTGCCGATTTTAACGACTTTCTCCACTTTGTTCAGGCTAGTTGTATTCCTTTTTTAAGAATAAAAAAGTTCAAATCCTTGGTTACTTCTAAACCTGTTTTATTAGATTATCATATTATTATATCTTCTGTTTACAAGCAACAGCTGCTTTAAAACACCCATCTACACAGCTCTGGCGCCGAGTCTAGTTTCTCTCTCTATGTGAGAATGTTACATAGCTAGTGAAATCTGCTTATTCCTATTACTTTCATAGACATCAGTAAGACACGATCACATTTTTAATCTTTTGTCTCGCATTTGTGACACCTACTGGTACCAGAAGTGGTCAGCTACATACACGGGTATAATTTAATAAAGAGTATGACAGAATTTAAATGAGAAGTGAGCCCAAAAAGTTTATAAATGAAATCTAGTAGCTGAGACTTCAGGTTGTACGTCGCTTAAAATGTTAGGTTTTCAGTCTTCATTATTTTACTAGGTTCTTTATTATTTCGTTTAAAAATTTGATTACAAAATCGATAACCGATTATTTAATGTTTGAAAATATCTATAAACATGTATAGCCATGTTAAGTTTATTTAAATTTATTGGTCGTTTTATATTTCATTTAATATTTATATAAACCAATTAATGACTTAACAATTAAAATTGTTATTTTTGCAACAAGTTTTTTTTAACATAACTATTTTGTGATATTTGAATGAGCTACAATAATGATCTAGTCAATACACAAAAGAAATAGAAAACCTATATAAATTACACCTAAAATATAAAATGCTTATAATATAAAAATACTTTAAATTCTTAAATAAAAATGCAAAAATACAAAATCTTATGCACAGCTATCCTGCGACTTCGTACGCGTAGGTTTCAAGTTTGATAAAACATACCCTTTGTACTTACCAATGTATGTAGAAGCTATAAACTTTTCATCTTTCATTCCTACGTTTCATGGAACTCAATTAAGTAGTTTTTGCGTATAGAAGTATTTTTAGTTCATTTATGTATATTGTTCTTTGTGTTTAATCACTAGTAAGTAGTAATGGTACGAAAATAAGACATTATTAACTTCTTTATTTGTTAACCGATTGTTAAATAACAAAATGTAATGTGGATCCCATGACAATATATTCCCGAAAACTGCATCCAAATCGATTAAACCGTTTCTGAGATTAGCGTACATACAAACACACAGACATATACAAACATACAGACGAACAGACAAATTGAAAAAACATTGTTTTTGGGTTTTCTTGCTTACATAAAAGTGTGAATTTTTGAAAATATTTAACTTAAACTGGATTTCTGGAGAAGAAGATTGTGTAATAAAAGTTAGATTTGCATGGTTCCTTTTACGTAAATGACATAAACTGACATAACTTTTTATTTCTTATCCAATTTAGATAAAATAAACACTTAATGTTAAGTGAAAAATATTACAATAATTGCCCGAAAACTGCATTCAAATTGGTTACCCCGTTTCTGAAATTAGCGTGCCACAAACATATAGACAAACACTCAAAATGAAAGACTATTGTTTTGGATTCTCTTGCCCTTATAAAGATGATGATGATGAAGATGATCTTGCTCTTATAGATATGATGATTTTTTTTTAATATTTTCCATGTACAGTTTTCGATCAGCGACAATTTTATTATGTCTATATAGATATAGAACCAATAAAGTTGATAATCAGAAAATTACAATAAAAATATTAAACTAAAAAAAATGCTATAACTTAAAATCCTTTCTCATAATTTTAAACTGCTATAATTTAATAAATCTTCATGTTTACTGCTGCGAACTTTGCTAATTTGTTTTATACCTACTATAACAAAAATATTACCTTGTTAATTTTTTCCTTAAAATACCTACTTCACAATTAAATATGAGAAAAGTAAGGTAAGGTCAAAAGATAAGGTAGACTTCAGATCTGAAATTTTACTTAACATAAGTGAGTCGGGCTACAAAAGTAGGTTACCTAGCTTAATTTTCGATAAAAACAGTAACAGCAGTACATATGAAACAAATTGAATCTAACCGAACGAAGCTTGAACCAATTTACTTGCAACGATTATATGAACGCGAAGACCATTTCTTTAGGTAGTATAATATTTTATGTATAAGCTTATTGTGATTATATAGAGAACCACAGGATATTTAAGTTACCTAACATTATTGGATTATTACCCTTCAGATTTAATATCCTTACCTCTCTTTTTTAATATTAACAACTACCCGCATTTTGTATCAGAGAAATATCGTTATGTTTGTTGACTTGAACTACAGGTGAGAACTGAGAAATTAGAAAGTCACAAGGGGTCAGTTCAGAAAAAAGGACTGTATGGCAATGGTATTTTTAAAACAAATTTCTAGGTGAAAATTGATTGTGATAATACTAAAAAAATATATATTCCTAATAGTATTGCAGTTACTTTTTAAATATGGAACCACTTATTCTGGTAAATTATTAAGACTCCATTCAACACAAATTTAAAGTGTAAAAGTGAAACTTTAATTTTTATTATTTATATGAAGAATAATAGAAATGTAAGACTATTACTGTTGCTTATCTTTTGTCTATAAGAATATTATTATTTAGTTTTACATCCTCATGTTAAATAAGTCTAAGTACAATAAAACGAGAAACTATTAGATTCAGAGTTTTAAAAAAATATATATTGTATTCTCGTATTTCAAATAGTAATCCTACTATAACATTTTGATAAAACTGTGTAACCAAAACATCCACGTGAGGGGTCTATTGATCTAACGTTCGTGTAGATATTGCGCGGTTACTTCTTTGCTCTATTTACAATACAATAGCTATGACGGTGGTTTTGGGTTGATATCTTATTTTTACATGTATAATAGAGATCTTTTTATATCAATTGAATTAAACATATGAATTGACTTGTTTATATTATTGTTTGAATATTTTGAAGGTCGTTAATATTGCAAAAGCTAATGAGTTTATTTGTACTCTTAGTCTTTTGCCGTTTTAGACTTTTGTCGCAAAGCAACAAATTCATTATAAAAGAAATTGTAAGTACGAAATATTTTTACTTTGAAAATTGCAACGACCAGTTCTGTTTAGTTAGAACTTTTAGTCTAAAACAATGTTGCATAAGTGAAGCGTAGCATTAATAAGTTTTTTAAATCCGTTCTTGGAAAGATAAATAATTTAAAATTCAAGATTACATTTTTGATAAGGAGTAATTATTATATTATATTAAAATTTTGGTTAATTTATATTACGTTCATAAATTATAATTAATACAACATATTATAAGAACAGTTTGCTTAATAATCTAATGTATCTCGTCGTAAGAAATTTCTTAACGATTAAAATGAGTTAGTTGTGCACACATATTTCAATCACAATTACTATTTATTTTTGAAATAAAACTAGATTAAAGGAATTAAATCACAGACACCTCCATCTCGTCTTACCGTGAACACGATTGCTCCAAAGTATTCGAAACGTCAGGATAATTTTAAATTTTAATTAAATGGGAATATAGATAAATATTTGATTATATATAAACGTGAAAATCTTATAAAATACTATTTTATTTGAATTTTCTTTGTGTAGATAAACTTTTCATTATAGGTTGATTAGCATATAATAATAATTTTAAACTGGTACAAACGAATATCATTAAAAATAATATTAATCTATTCAATGTGGTCCGACTATAGCGGTTCGAAGTTTTTGATATATTTTTTTTGATTGGAACTTCAGTTTTAGTTTCCCCCTTTTCTACTTCAATATAAAATTGTATTATTTTCAGTGAGAAGATTTTTTTCTGTCAAATCACTGAAGCTAAAATCTACCATCTTTCCAAAAGTTATGTCCAGAAGCAAAAAGTTTTTATATTTTTCCACCCTTAATTTTTAGTTTTATATATTTATAAAGAAAATATTGTTTGAGAATTACTAAATAGTATTAGTTTTCTAATTGAAGAGATTCTTTTAATTCGATACGATTTGCTCTCATAGTACATTTTTTAAAATTTTATTTAAATTAATCTAAACATTTAAGTATTAGAAAATTAGAAGAGTTACTAGGAAAAAACTAATAAAAGTGTTTTTAAACCCCGTAGGATTTGAGTTTTTAATTTATAAAAACTGGTTTATGTTAGTGGTAATAGCGACATAGAGTTTTGTATAGATTAAAATTTTATCTATCTCTTTTTATCCTTATTTAATGAAGATATTATATATTAAATAATAGCTTTTTTGTGCCAGTGGTTTCTTTCACGCTTTGTAGCATCGAATTAACAGTCTAGTTATTTTTTAAAGATCCTCTAAAAGATTCTACAAATAGTTTCCCTCAATAGTCGAAATGTAATTTTTCTATCGCCAGTTAACAGTACTTTATAATTTATAAAATTTAAACTATATTTTTTTCTTTATTATTGGCAATCTGTATGCAAAGTTTCACGATAGTTGGTTGAGTAGTTGAGACATAAAAACGTAACAAACAAGCAAATTAACATTCTAATTTATAATATTTCTGTGTATATGTGGTGCTACATGTAGGGTTTGAATGGAACGAATAGTGGAAGGAATTTCATTTTGTGCTGCACAAGGTTTTGATATCATGTCCCGGAAGCCGCGAAGAATCCAAATATGGCTCGGATTGCTTAGTGCAGTAAGTTGTAGAAGTGGGTAATTATTGAATTATTGAATGAAAAGTACATATTTATATCTGATGTGGGTTTTGAAATAGATATTAGATTTAAAAAAATTATATTAAAGCGAGTTAATGAACAAGTTTTGAAACAAATTAAGAAGATAAACTTTTTTGTTTTTCAACTCTTAAACACGCAGAAGTTTTAAAAGTTTAAATATTTAAGGATTATGGTTTAGGTACTATTTTTATTTTAAGATTTTTTATTAAAGACTTGTGCGAAATATATCTATGATAAGTTACAGTAAATGTCAATAAATATAACTTGTTGGCTGAATTTATAAATGCATATTTAAATATAAAACTTATATGTAGTATACCACATGTGTGGTATACAGTTATTCTCTTTCAATATAATGAAAGAAAATAACTGTACTCTTATGTTAAAAAAAATAATATTTATGGTAAAATATTAATATAGTTTTAAATTTTTATATCTACTCTAATTAAAATAGTACAAATTTATTTAAAACAAACAAAATATATGCTTTTGATGAATTTATAGCTACATATCTTGGTATCTATAGCTAATTTATTGGGCTTTTCATAAACTAAAAATTCTCTATTTTACATCTTTGTGAGATAATTATGCACAAAGCATGGATAAAATCATTATTAATTTCTTAACTTGAGAAATAATTGGTTGTCTGTAACAGACTTTCACATTTTTTTCACTTCCTTCAGAGGTTTGTTTTGCAATATGAATTGGCGTATGTCCTTTCTTAAGCATCAAACTATGTTTCTATTAAATTTTGTCATAATCATCATAGGACTGGAAAGCAAATATACATAGATCAGATAAACAGAAAAGATAAATCATATAGACAGACAGACAAAGAGATAGAGCTACATTCCAATTTACAATATTACTATGTATGAATTGTTTAGACAAGCTTTGTACAATGATAATGATATATTATTCAACATTGCATAGCATGTGGCTAACGTGAATTTAGTGGACAAAGGTATAAACCATACAGGTAAATCTATCATTTACTGAGTATAAAAACAGTTACACGAGATGAAAATAATAAGACCCCATTATATATTATTTCCCTATTCCATTATTTTTTTTAATGGTTTTAAAAAGCACATTAAATAAAATAGGTAGTATCATTAATATAAAACCTTTTTTGAAAACAGAGAATAAAGAATATTATAAGAAAAAGTTAATAATGATAACGATATTAAAAAGAACAAAGATTAAAAACGTTTGGCAAACAAAACTAATGAAGGTCGTTTTTTGATTAAAATATTTTAACAATTTACGTTCAAAAATAATTCCATAAAAAAGTTTTTTAAGAAATGTGTAATTACAGCGATCGTTTTTTATACAAAATTAGATACTGTTTTTGACATAAACGTTAAACAAAAATTAGATATTCTTTGTTTAAATGAAAAGCTTATCAGGGAAATTATTGAATTAACGGCTGCTTCTCTAATTATTTCACTTCCACTAAGATAATATAGACTGTATGACACCAAAGGTCCTAAATAATAAGGTAATGTTCAATTTGATATAAGAATAACTTAATATTGTCCTAAAATGTCTACAATTCTATCTATCTATATTCAATACTTAATTAATAATTATAAATAGGTTACTAATTCGTATACAAAAATATACCTTCTACAATTTAAATAGCTAAATAGTAAGTAAATATCTAAATAATAAATTGAATATCTTACAAATTTAATATTTATAATTAAAGAGTTAGACGATTTAGCTTACAGTAACGTAAAAATAGTATTCTATACACATTTATATAATAAGTAATTGTGACAAAACTATATAATGTTTGTTTCTCCGTCAACTTTCGTCATCCGTCGAGTTTTGTTTTGGTATAAGTAAAAATATATCGAAGAAACCTACTTACTACCTTGATGATATTACAGCAATGATGGTAATATCTATGATAATACAAAGTATATTTGCAAGGTAAACCATTTCATCAAACGCTGAATAATAAAGATCTAAGGGCGAAAGAGCTCAATATTAAATTGCCGCAGGATTTCGTAGATGTTTCGTAAAGTGTTTTCTTACTAATATTACAGTAAGAAAACACTTTTGTGTTTTACTATATATATTTTTATTTTTTGTTTTACGCAATTTATATCTTTTTATAACACGTAAATATAAATAAATATAATTGTTTAAAATTTTTTAAGTCTCTACATGGCTATACATGTTTATAAATATTTTCAAACATAATTTCGGTAGTGACATCTATTAAATGTTTATCTATACTGCAAAGTTAGAGACATTGGTTAGGATTTTCGAAAAATTTTCAAACAATGAATATTCAATACTTGTTTACACATTGTTAGGAAATTGGATGGTGTTACAAATAATTAAAAAGAACATCTTCAACTTGTAACAGAATTAAGCAAAAAGCGCATGAAGTATCTTATTAACTAATAACTGATCTGATTTCGCTGAGTCATAAAATTATTCTACAATATGAAATCAGGATTTCGTTAATGAGTTGCTTCATCCGTATTATATTATCTGCATGATTTTCTATCATTTGCTTGAATGTATCTAAATGTTATTTCATATCAAGTTCTCAATACACACTCGGGGCTAACAAGCTTACAAGTCTCTACAGCGCTCGAGTACAAGGACCTCATTAGTCATTACGAGGCAGCTCCTTCGACTACAAGAAGTACCTTATTTCTAAATAAGCTATTTTTGTTGGTCATGTTTTATTCAATCATGAGATAAAGTCATGTATGTACATCTCGAATCAAATACATAAAAATAATAATAATGACATATTGTATTACGTTTCATAACCTTAAAATTATATATTTACTAACTTTTGCTTACAATTTCATTGGCCCCACTTCTCATGACTGAAATCATAAATATGAATTAATAATATATCCGCGTGTTTATAAATATTTCCAAATAATAATTTCGCTTGTGGCATCATTGTGGAAACCTAATAGATTTCTCTGCCGTCCTGACAAATACAATCATAATATATTAAATATTAGTTTAATTAAAAAAATATTAGTTTAATTAAAAAAATATTAGTTACACATTTTCTTTGTTATTCTTTTTATTATGTAGATAATTTAGATAACATTCAGTTTGGTTCGGAAGAACAGGTTTTAGCAGCTTTTTTTTAATTCTTCTGCTTGTTATATATTATATTATTTTTATAAATATTCATGTCTAAACACACACATACACAAATATTTTAATCAAATGCAAAACTTATAGAATAAATATAAAATGTTGTTGGGTATTTGAAAAGATATAATTATAATGTAAATGCGGACAACAGCAATATATTGGTATCGTAAAAAGGTCAGATTAAGTCTTTCGAGCTCAGACGATAAAATGTAGTTGAACGTTGCTTAAAAATATTAGAGAGACAAAATATGAAATGTTATAAACAAACCAATACGAAACGCATTACGAAATTTCTTTCGTGGATAACAGGTCTTTTAATATTTGAGAAAATATAACAATTAAAAAGTTTTAAATTGTTTCTTTAATATTATTAAAAGAAATTGAATGATTGTTGAAATTAAATATTCAAGTTACAACTGTAAATAGAACTATTCAAGGTGCTTGTTCTCTTGTAACTGATTTTAAAGTTAAATTTGTTACAGGTAACCCGATGTTAGTTTCCCGGGAAGTAATTAGAGTACTTCTAACAGGGCTGTCCATTACTACTGTCTGTTATTTTGAACTTTCCGACTTCGAGATTACTGTAAAATATATTATCCAAATTGTAATTAACTTTCTAGTTCTAAGTTACCTGGTTAGTTAAAATTTAGTCCTTAGGTTATAAAAAGTATGCATATCTTGGTTTGTTTGGTTCCACTTTATTAAAATTATAATGGTTGTTTTCATTAAGAAAATATTTGGAATGACACTATTGACGAATAATCTCCAAAGATAGGTTAATGTAAATACATTATAAGTAGTTGTTATCCCTTTAAAATTTTAATATTAGTTTCATTATATCCTATTAAATTCTAAAGTTCAAAAGAGTATCAAAACAAACTCATGTACTTATACAGTGTCCTAGACAATATAATATCATACCATAACATTTGCAAAATATGTCAGAAATGTCAAAATATTTGAAATGTCTACGATAAGTATTATATATAACAAATGATTATATCTTTCCTTGTTTATTATTATCAGTTTTAAACTTATATTTAAAATGTGTAAAACCTTATTGAACATTAGTCACCAAATTATTACATTTACGTAGAGTAAATAGTAATCCTGTTTGTAAGGTATGTTAGAAGAGAAAGCTTAAAATGCTATAACTTTCGAGCTATGGCTAGAGCTCTTTATTATGTTCATTTTCCTTTTTCATTTCTCTATAGATAAGCTTATATTACACGACAACAAACAAAGAAGTAATTATATTATAATTTTGCGTTATATATTTGTGGGATATTATATATTAGTGGCTTGTTCGTTATTTATGGAGGATTTGTTATTTATTTATGGATGCGAGGCCTACGTCTCAGGCAATTAAACCACGCAGACACAGTATGATAATTCTTGTATTAAATTTAGGTTAATTAGATATCTCAAATTACTTAGCAGGTAAATAATTATCAGAGTCGCGTTAACTACCGGTCCCGTTTGGAGGGTCCGGAATGTACCGCTCTCTTTAATGAATTCCCACCTCGACGCGATGTTCTCCAATATTTAAAATATCTGAGGCACCCTTCCAAATGATTTCGATTACGTGACTCGTTACGTCATGGCGTTCACAATAATAGCTAACGAGTTACTCATTATCGTTGAATTATCGTGATCTGCGACATATTCAATATTTTAACAGTTGTGTAAAATAAACGCTGCACCGACTTTAAAAGCCCATTGGTGGGTAAATTTCTATTGTGGTCATCGTGGTTAATCGTCATTAATGATGTGAAGGATATTAAGCTCTAAACTAGGTCAGGTCAGATAAAACTTATTTATTCCAAATGAAATGTAATAGTATCTTCCACGTTATATATTGTTTGTCAAAATAAGCTTCTTTTATTTGTTAGACACATTTTGTTTAATGATTTGAGTAAAAACGAAGGGAAAATAAGATTTCTTTATGAAACATAAAATATCGAACATAGATGGTCTGATCAAATAAGGCTAATAGAACGGCGTTGTGAATAAAACAATATTTAAATAGTCATTAAGTGAAGTCTGTATGAGCCAATGAGTCCCTGAGTGAAGTCTGGAGTTTATTGTAAGTAATATGGATGTCAAATGTACTCAGGACAGGGTAACTTCAAATCGTCCTTACACTGAAGAAACAGGCATCTTGAATTCACACTGTATTTTAATTCTCGGCGCAAACGATTCCAGAATTGCAAATGACAAAAAATCCTCTAACAACAAAGTTATTACTTAATATAATAATAAAGACAAACAGATATACATAGATATTATTATTAAATATCATTAGAAGATATGTTGATATGATCATCTGTATCAATTTAGTACTATTATGGCATCGCTTAGCTTTTATATATAATGTTATTTTCTAAGCTAAGAAAGTATATTAGTACCAAAATGGTTCTGTCCGTAAAAAAAAAATAAATATGTGTAAAACATTTACTACTTTCACTAGATGACGTTTTAATTCTCTAAAAAATTTAAAAGCTGTAAAACTATTAAGAAGTCCGGGTATATAATTCCTATTTGATCTAACTATCGTCTTTTAATTATTGTTTTTGCTTTTAATTTAAGACATAAATGACTTTACAGAATATCAACATCAAATACATCATGTAAAACTATTTTTACGGATTTAACTCGCGTATATTGAATTAAATTTTAAATTTACATTTTAAATCTAACCCGACGTTTTGAATGCTTTGCAGCAATCGTGTTCACGGTAAGACGAGATGGAGGTGTTAATTTTTTAATTCAATATACGCGAGTTAAATCCGTAAAAATAGTTTTATTTCAATGTGTAGTACTCGTTTTCTTAGATAATATATATTTTTTCACCTACCTTAACCAGCAGTTTTTTAGTATTTTTTTGAACTAGAAATAAAAAACATATGTTTAATATATCAATAACAAACGTGAGTTGACCAGAAGCTAATTTCATTTGTTTATTCGTTCATATTACACTAATGACCAGATTTGATTGATGAGCTTTGAGCGTACTCTTTATGAATACATTATGGAGAATTCATATTCTATATTTATTCATCAATGTATAATAGCATTTTAGCAATTTAGCATTTTAGCATTTGAACAAATAATAGTATTTTAGCAATGTTTCTTTGCACCTTCCTACTTTGAGAAACTTAAAAATATACCGGTAATATATTCAATGACGCAGATATGTGTGTGATCATAGTATAATAAAGCAGTAGATAATAGATAGTAGATAATGATGAATAAGTAATAAGATATTCAAAAATAAGGTAATAAACATATTGCAATTTAATTATGAATTGAAATTAGGTAATAGTGAGTGAAACAACAAATATTTTATAGCTTCTAGTAGACTCTAGATGTCAATTCTGGAAGAGTCACTTTCACTCCAGTTAGAATAAAAAATATTCTAAGCATGTTAGTCGCTAAGCGAAATTTGTTAAATATCTTGGGATATAGGCGATTGAGAAACGGGATTGTAATTAAGGAAACATTGAAAGTACGTTCAATACTTAAAGTCATGGTTTTTTTAAATAAAAGATTTATTATAGGAAACAGACCGACAAATGTAAAGAAAATAATTACTAGCACATTATTTTCTGTGTTATGAAAGCAATATACATATTAACAAAGTCTGACATTTAGTCGGCATTCAGTTTTATGCATTGTTTGATGTAGACAAATTACGCCGCGCCGCTGTGATACGACTTTTGAATAAAATGTAATTATAAAATAGTATAACTATGTTTTAATACAATATGGAGTATATCTTATTGTTAAAATTTTCTTTTTATATAAACTTACAGAATGAGTTTCAGTTTTTTAAAAACTTTTGATAAATTATATTACTAATATAATTAGATAATTAACACATCGTCATCATTACAAATTACCGTTAAGAACTATGTTTACGATGCCAGAAGTAGATTACATAGTGAAAATGGCAAGTTTTTAATCTATGTATAACGTAGTCTCAATGAAATCTTGATTATGAAATTAAGAGCCGGGAACTCTCTAAATCTAAATCAACTCGCGATTTGTGGATAATTCTTGTAGAAGGATTTACCGGGTTCGATATTGTTTGCTTTAATCTTGGTTTTAAATTCCATTTTTTTAATGATTAGGTTAAGTTGAATTTAAATAATTTATTTTAAAAATTAGTTTTCTTTAGTTATTTTTATCTGTATTCTTTTTTTTCAAATACTTAATAATTAATAACTTTCATTAAATATTCTTTTTCTATAATAAGTAACTAAAAAACTGTTTTTTTTGTATCGTAATGTTTTGTTCGTTTCCATTATTATAGTGTTTGTGTGAAAGAAAATGTTTTCAAAATCCAGTATAAATGTTAAAACTTTGATAGGTATTTTTAAATAAAATACAGAATAAAAATATGTAGAACAAAGAACCACATACCGTAGAACAATTTGAGAAATAGTTAAAATATAACAACACTTAAAAATGGTTTACTAAATTTCAAGAAGAATAATTAAAATTCTCGTTAACTTTTTTCGAATAACTTATTAATATAGTCATTATGGTCATATACTATTATAGTTACATATTATTTTCTATTACCAATATCATCAAGGATTTTTCTGATATATAAAAAATATTTACAGAATTTTTAATATGATAAGTGTCGTTTCTTTTGAATGTAACCTTTATATTTTAATGTTTATTATAATTTATTTGTTTCTACAAATTATAAACATAAACTTTTATTAACTTATGAAGTATTTATATTATTTATATTTATCATTCATCCTACATATAAGTTTTAACTATTATAATAATAATAAAGAGGTTGTTTATTTTAATGCACATTTTTTTGGAACTTTCAGTCAAATTTAAAATAGTCTTAAGTTTTTCTATAAGATAAAACGATATGAAATATTTCATCATGATACAATAAGTGGTTTTCAAAACATTAGCATAAATAGCATAGAAAGTAACATATCATTTTAAAATATGGCAAACCAGCTTTTACCCCTCGAATCTAATCGAAGATAAAGGAGTTTTAATGTTAGTACGTATTAAGATATTAAAAGTTAAAGTTATTTTTGTATTGACAAGTCAATATTTCAATAATTGGAAACATTGTAGCTCTCCATATTAAATTTTAAAATAATTACTCTAGCCATATTATTTCGTGAAAGTTTAATACACAGGCAGACAGAGTTACTTTTACATTTATAATATTAGTCTGGTACTACTAACAACGAGAGATTATCCACAAGTTCCGGATTTGTAGATACTCTTAATTTGATTGGATTCTACTTTGTTCTTCATTTTTCTTCTCTTCGAAATCGATTAGTAACTCTGAATTAATATGACAAAAGTATGTTCATTGCCATTACTATATTCCGGAGTAGTAGTCTCTTAAAATAGATAGTAACTAATTAAATAATTATTTTATTTTAATCTTACTTCCAAAGTAAACAAAAAGATGTTAATAGACCAAATACTAGTAGAATTACTGTAAGACCTCAATTTTAGGAGCAAATCGCAACGAGATAGTATATAATTGAAAATCTGTTAAATCCCAACCCTTTTCACATTCGCAATCATTGGAGTGGATATTGTTTTAAAAGTTAGTTCTACTAAAAATATTATATATAATTACTATTTTAAATGTAGGTCGTCTGTTTAAATTTAAATTAAAGATATTTTTAATGACATTGTACAATAGGATAAGTACATTAATATTACAATTATGGAAGCCCATAACATACAAAATTTGAGGCATAGGTTGAGGCAGAGGTTATAGTTTGGATTGCTTCTTTATTTGTTTATTTTAACTTCTTTGCAGAACATGACTAACACGTCAGTGGATTCTATGTTATCTTGTATCGAAAAAAAAATACTATTGGTTACTTTTCCGAAAGAAGCCTAATAGATCTCGACTCTGTCCCAATAACGATTATATATATAATGCTAAATTCATCAAAGTGCTTAGAGTTCATCTATGTAAATCACTACTACTGATCCTAAATTAGTATATTAGATAGATATTAGATTCACATTAAAAATATTCCAGAACTAAATTAATGTTTGATAATATTTTTAAATATGTATAGTAAGCTCATAAAAATTTTCTTAGCTTCGAAAAATTTAGTATTAATATATATATTTTTATACAAACAGACCTCTAGAAGAATTAAAATAATATTATTATGTACTTATTGAAGTCGTTGCGTCGGGGTACCCTTGTACGTACGTTGATGATGGTCACTATTTTACGAAGTCATTGAGGACTTAGACTATATGATTCAATATCGTAATTTCCTTATTTTGTTAACTTACTTGTATTTTGATTTATTTCTTTATTAAAATGTCCCCCGACGCAATGACTTCAATAAGTACATGATAATATTATTTTTATTCTTTTTAGAGGTATGTTTGTATCGGGGGTTTTTTATTTTATTTTTTTTTCTGCTTTTTAAAGTTATGTTACTGGTTTCTTAATTGTACTAAATGAACATACGGTCACAAAAATTTTCCGTTGTTTAAGTATTTCTGTTCGTCTATCCTAATATTATAAAGATGAAAGATTTGTTTGAATTGAATAGGCTGCGAAACTACTGGACCGATTTAAAAAATCTTTTAGCATTAGAATCCTACATTATCGCTCTGATGAACATAGGCTATATTTAATACGAGAAAAAATAAGGATCCGCGTGAAAATTTGACAATGTAATAAACTATAAATATATTAGGTAATATGATTCAAGATTTTTTCATATAGGTATATACCGAAGAATATTAAAAAATATAAACATTTAGAGTTAAAATTATTTACTGTCACTAATAACACTATGATGAAGGGATTTATATTATCACTAGCTGTTGCCCGTGACTCTTTAGGACTATGATCATAAGCCTTATAAATATGTTTTTTACAGTCTACGTAGGCGCAGTCACGGGTAACAGCTATCCCTAATAAAGTACTTTACCTGAGTAAGTGTAAAAACCTTTTGGCGAAGCCGCTGGGAATAACTAATTATTACATAAGAACCTTTCACCAATAAATTTCCAACTGTCCAGTAAGCAGTATAGAATAACAATAAAAAAATGCTACGACCGAATTTAACAATTTTAATGGATAATTAACATGTATAAACCATGCTTCTTTGATTTTTCTTTTTTTTTAACTTTTCTTTTTTTTTTTGACACCTCCATCTCGTCTTACCGTGAACACGATTGCTGCAAAGCATTTGAAACCGCGTCGGGTTAGACTTAAAATGTTAATTTAAAATCTAATTCAATATACGTGAGTTAAATCCGTAAAAATAGTTTTATTTCAATGTGTAGTACCTACTCGTGAAATCTTAGAAAACACTATAATCAAAGAAGCTTGACATCAATTATGAAATTAATCAATCAAAATCAATAGTGAAAAATAAAATAATTTATTTGAAAATAATATATATAGGTATATAAAATTACCTTTTGTATTATATGCAGTAAAAGTAAACAAAGTTTTGTCATGCTTGTACAAAGCATAAAGTTAAACAAATTATTTCCTCTGTAAGTCCTTTATAATTTAAATAAGCTCAATTCTACCAAGCCATGGTTTCGCTTTTCCCTGTATATCCAATTTTATTTTTTCGTACCACTTTTATAAATTGACTGTTCGATTTTGGCAGCGTTTAGCGTTTCAGACCAGCTGGAATTGGCAACAAAGCTAGGTGACTATTAAAAAAGTAACTAAACGATAGAGTTGCTACTTTAAAACATTGCGTGCATTTTGTATGAGCCCGTATTATCCATCTATATAAATATTTCTATGGTGACTACAAAGTGTCGTTAGAATTATATACGATGTTTTGAATTTGTCTTGTGTTAATTGTATAATAGAAAGATAATAATCAATATTACTTAAAGTACTATTAGGATAAGATAAATTCAAATCTTTTTCAGCTAAAATTCTGTTTATTCCAAGTTCCTTTCCTAAATTATATACCTATTTTTTTGTTTTAAAGTGCCGCAAAAAGTTGTGAGAAATGTAAAATTATTATAATTATTATATTTTAGATAAACTCATGAAAATGTGAAAGCATTTAGATAAATACCATAATATTAATTTAAAAGTATCTGACGTAAGTTACTATGTTCTGTTGAACTTCTCAAAAATACTTCAACGAAACTCAATATTGATGGATTGATCTTTCGCCTCTAAGAGACACTACCTGGGGTAATATTGATTAATTGGTTTAGTTTCCTTAGCAGTTCTCAAGGTAGAAAAATTTTAAAAATAATAACAAAAACTTCGTTGCCAAGATATTTTATAATTAATGTTATTATTATGGTATAATAGATAATTGCTCATTTTCAATAATAAAATTTTAATAATAAAGTCTTATTTACACGTATAATTGTACGTAGCTATTTAAGTTAAGTTACATATAAAATACCGAAAAGTATTTCAAATTAGTATGAATGGTCAACGCAGCTAGTGATAAAAAATGTTAAAGTGATTGGCAGCGACCGGACGCATTTCCAGACGATGAAGGTTGGAGTTCCGTCCCGGTCGATAAATTTAACATTTTGGATTTATACATTAAAAAAATATTACGTCTACAGAATAAGTAATAGAATTTTGAACAATAAATAAATAAATTAATAAATAAACAAACAGACATCTGTTGTAACCTTAAACTATATAATATGTTTATATAATACATATATATAAAAAAAGACGAGAACACTTTCGTTTTTATGCATAATATTATGAAACGCAGATTAACATATCAAAGTTTGGGTTCACGTCTTTGATAATTTTGTCTATACGTAAATATGCCCGGGTAACTTGTTTTCATCGTTGTCAGTCATCCATTTGACCAATTTATTATTTATATTTTATACATTTATGCTTAGGCATTTTAAAATTTATCATCACTAATGTATACAAATAGATAATTTTGAAATACTTAAAGTTAATAAATTGAAATTAAAATCCATTCAACATTGCTATTGCAAGAGTACATATCTTACGGACCTTAGTTATTAGCCTTATGGTTGATGTTTTTAACTGTAGTTAGAATCTAACTTTTCCAATCCTTGTTCAAATATTATCTACAAATACTAAATATATAAAAAATAAAGTAAAAATACAAAGCTGCAAAATGCTAACCAAAATAACCCCATGTTATTTTATACTCTCACATTTGTTACATTTCAAAGGCTCCAAATCTAAATATTTTCAATATGATACTTTGGGCATATTTTTTTCTAAGGCGAGTTTATTTGTTAAGGACAGTTAAGTCTGCGACTTTTCCATTCCATATATCATGTGATGTCTTTTCCTGAACTCCGTGTTTACGCACTACAATATTTTCAGTAATTTTCTTTAGATTATAAATCTTGTATTATCATCAAATCAAATAAAAAATATTGCATTTAATGGGTTTAATCACATTACTTAAGCTACTTATTTTAACAAGCATTGAAAATACATCATTTGCATGTAAAATCAAAGTTCACTAATTAGTTAAGCGCATAAAATCAAATAAAAAATATTGCATTTAATGGGTTTAATCACATTACTTCAGCTATTTACTTTGCCAACATTAAATTTACATCATTTGCATGTAAAATCAAAGTTCACTAATTAGTTAAGCTCATTAAATCAAATAAAAAATATTGCATTTAATGGGTTTAATCACATTACTTCAGCTATTTACTTTGCCAACATTAAATTTAAATCATTTGCATGTAAAATCAAAGTTCACTAATTAGTTAAACTCATTAAATCAAATAAAAAATATTGCATTTAATGGGTTTAATCACATTACTTCAGCTATTTACTTTGCCAACATTAAATTTACATCATTTGCATGTAAAATCAAAGTTCACTAATTAGTTAAGCTCATTAAATCAAATAAAAAATATTGCATTTAATGGGTTTAATCACATTACTTAAGCTACTTACTTTACCAAGCATTAAATATACATCATTTGCATGTAAAATCAAAGTTCACTAATCAGTTAAGCTTGACAATAATGTTAATTGTACAGCTAAATCAGTTTAATCAGTTTATTTCGCGAAACTACAGACGTGACATAATTACAAGGTTGTTTGATTTACCGTCACTTGTCATGTAAACGGAGTGTTTCGCTTTCCACTTCATTAGGCTTCTCATAATGACTTCATAATACTTACTATACAATATACCATACTGTATTTTACTGTCTGTCTGTTACGTACATGAATAAACTTTGTAATTATAATTAATAGTATAGCCCATTTTTCGAATTATTTATTTATCCCTTGTTTATTTTATTTTATAATTATTACAAACACACTCAATACACAATTTCTGATTTTTTTGTGTGTGTCGGCGGGTAGCATCATTTCAAAAATAGAACACGTGAAACCTTATATCAAAAATTCTTCGTTTTTATACTTATATTCTTATTATTTAAATATTTTTTATAACAATTTAAAAGTGTCTTATGAATACAATATAAGATAAAGATTAAGTATAATCTGTAAGCGTATAAGTATCATACAAAACCTGTGGATCATGTGATAAATGACATTTACATAACGAGATCTTCCTTGGAATAGAGAGTTCTTTGAATAAATGATCTCTATACCCTCATAAATAAGGTTCAGATCGTCGTAAAAATAGTAAAATTGTGTCCAGTAATGTAGTATATTAGATGGAACATCTGTTGAAATTGAATTGGGAAGACCTTTCTATATTTCAGTGGACGATTGTGAACCTTCACCTCTACCTTTGAGATTATAGATACCTTCTTAATGATCCCTCAGGGGAAATGTAGAGAAAAGTTAAATTATACATCGTTTTAACCAAAACAAACAGTTGTTTAATCATTTGAATTTAAATAATGATATTTTTGTAAGGTTAGAAGATTAAATAATTATAACAAAATTACCTACGGACAGAATATTTATGTATTTCAATTATGTATAATTTCTAATAGTAATGTTTCCACGAAATCCTCCAGGTGTTTTACCGTAACTATCAATGTATGTTCTTTACTGGAAAATCATGAAAAATATGTTCCGTGACGTAAGACTACTAAACTAAATCCATTACGTAGACCTTCGTCACATTTTTCAGTACTTCTACAATATTATCAATTACTCATAATGGTGAAGCGAAAAAAAACCGATACGGGCAGAGATTCGAAGCCGCGACTACTGGGAAACCGTCCCGTCGCTCCACCAACTGAGCTACCGTATCGCTCCGAAATATGTACCGTACCGTTTTTTTATTCTATATTTATATAAATATAATTTAAAGTGTACATGTAATTACAACGCTATTGTTATTTTAAACCACTCACTATATAAAGAGTCCTAAAGGCTTGCATTTTAGGAATTCATTTAAATGTTTACTTTAGAAAATTAAGGCGTCGTAGCGCGGTCGAATGACCCATTTGGGAATAAAGTGGTTATAAAGCTTTTAATAATTAGGATCCTAGAATATAGCAGAGCTATAAATTATATATTAAATACATAATAAAAATGTAAATTTGTGAAGACTATCTAATGTTTGTTATTTTAATGAAATCACATCAAAATGTAATTGAAAACAACTTTTATAAAAGTTATTATGAACTTGAAATTGTCAAAAAAAAGTCTAGAAGATTCTATTGAACCAGACGTGATCTAGAATAGTAAACTTTATTTTTAATATAGTCTTTTGTTATAATTTATTAAGGCTTGAATAGAATATATATAAAATAACTATATACCACATGTTGTTTTAAAGTCATTGTTGTCGAATTGTATAAAATGACTGGAGTTTGTTAATATCATTGAGTTTGGTATTAGCAATCAAGCGGAAATAAACTAACTACTAAGTGCAGTTCTTGTGTGTTTGAATTGTTAAAATGGACTCTGAACACGAAATCCCTGGCTTATCGCTCACATATACAATATACATATAATAAATAAGTAACAAGACGTTACGTAACAAAGTAAGAAGATTAACGTAGTTCGTATTTTAATTAAATATTTTTCGTTAGAACTTATAACAATATGTACTGTATGAGACCAAACTCAAATCAATATGTTTTTATCTGCGTTTTGGCTGTTTGTTTGCGCGCAAAGCCAGCAAAATCTACTAAACGGATTTTCTTGATTTAATCGGATACTTTACATTTTCCATTATCCAAAACAATCATGAATTTGTACACATTTAAAGGTAATGATGATAACTAGTTTATGATTTAAGTTTAAGCAATAGAGAGGCAAATAAATTCGTTGTTAATAGAACTACAAATGAAATAATTGGGAGCTCAATAAATTAATTATTTACAATAAAGATATAAATTAAGTAATAGATAAATGATTCTAGAACTAACGACAGGCTAGCAATTACTTTAAAATGTATTGCCTTGTTTCGATTTATTATTTATCCTTTATTTCAATCACGTTAAGTATTATCAATTAATTGCCTTGTTTTAAAATAACAAAAGTATTCCGCAGTGTTATTGTATTATGACCTTGTATAATTATCAGCATCTTATAATTGTATGAACACAGTACTAAGTATAAGAAATAAAAAATATTTAATAATAATTCTTTCAAAAAAGAAAAATAAGCGTTTATTATTTTAAAAAGATTGCAATCTTTGAGTTCTGTTAGTTGCGGGTTGCGGGGAAAGGTATTTGCTTACTGATTCAGCGATGTTAAATTTCTAACTCAATTTTAGACACGGTAGTAAACTTTTGATTCATTCTAGAAGTCATTGAATAAGCGATATTTTTGAATTCTTTATTGAAAATATTAATGAAAGGTTAAAGGAAATATTAATGGAATCTGTCAGCGTACATTTAAATGCAAAATCGCTATTAAGTCTAGTGTTTATTTTGTTTGTTTAGTTTTCAAAATACTATGTTGACAATATCGCTGGTATGAGATAAAATATATATTTATTTAAATTCATTATTCTATTAATATTGATGAATGTAATTTTTAGTGCTAGAAATCTTCCTTTTAAGACTTAAATTATGCTAAGTAAGGGCGACATTAAAGCACTGCTATACTGAAGCCATGAAGGTTGATAAAGTTATTGTTAAAATTACTTTTAAAATCATAGAAGGACGAACGATGGTCGCTATTGAAAATTATACTTAGCATTACAGTAGCTATAAATATAATTAACAAATCATTTTCAATATTAATAATGCAGCCTTTATTAGAATTACTAATGTTTCGTCATAATTCAATCGAAACATTAAACTAAAAATTATTATGGTATCTTTATCACCAATTCGCTAAATAGTAAGAGGTAAAATGAAGTATAATAAACTTGAAAGATTTTGTTACTTATTTGAAACGTTTTTTGGAAATTCAACCCTTAAGGTACTAAAAAAGAGTAAAGATTTAACGCCATATCCATCTGAAGAAAAAAATACTCTTAATTGAATTAATATAATGAGACCATCTAATTCCATTAAACCAAAACAATTATATAGAACATCAATATCAATCAACTTGACTATTGATGTCGGTTCATTTCAATAAATACAGAAATTATAATTAAGGGTTTTCAACATTTAATTATATACCTACTTAAACAAGACTCGTTCAGCTGTTTCTACTAAATGTTTAAGACACTTTAATTATTAAGTAAATTATCTTTGTTTCCTTATTTGCCTCCTCGATAAATTTATAAATATTATTATTAAATTAAATTTATAGATAAATTTATTAATAATATTATTTCTAGAAATTTTGTGTATACTATATATACAATTGCATATTCACGAGGACAAAAGCAATGACATGGGATGTGATAGTAATAAATTTTAAATGAGAGTGCCAGAATCTTACTCAAGTTTTTTTTCATCACTAATACCTACTTAGTTATTTGTATGCTGTATGTGGTACTCGTATTGTTTAAATTAATATTTCTTGTAATTATTTTCTTTGTATATCTGACCTATTTGTCTGAAGACCATTTATAATCATATTTTTTAATGTCTAATGTTAGTCTTTATAGTCTTTAGAATATTAAACTCCGTTCAATAACTCAGCAGTGTAATGATTCTTTTGTTGTCTTTATTATTAAAAGGATTCATTTTATATAGTAGTATAAGAAGGGGGACACCTGTCTTCGCTTAATACTTTTAATGACTGCCTTACACTGCTCTCGCAATATCAGTCTGTGTCCGGAACGAAGCCGAAAAGCTATTACAATATCATTCCTGCTCATATTGGCTTCATATATCAACGTTAGCTTAGGGGAATCTATTTGAAGATTCTTATAACATGTGCCCTCTAAAAGGGACCGTTCATCAAAAAATTATTTCCATGTCTAAATCGGTGTTTACTTATATACAAAACACGTCTTTTACAAAGGGCAATAAGTTAGTCAAAATATTGTCTACAGGAGCTTGTTTAGCTAAAGTATCTGCAATATCATTCTCCTTTAAACCAATGTGAACAGAAATCCATTACAAAATCGTATTCTTATTTATGAGGTATTCATCTGATAAATTGATTCCATAACGGCATAAGCCGAAAGCTGTAAGACACTCCTTGATTAAAAGACATGCATTTTAACAGAAATTTCACTGCCAAAAAATTCTTTAGAAAAATAAAGGCGGTATACAAACTTCACTTTGCGTGACATGGATCGTTGTTGTTTTTATAAAACTACTTTAAATTTATATAAATATAAATGAAAAATAGAATGATGTAGCCAGGAATTTGAACCCGCGACCTCTGGGAAACCGTCGCGTCGCTTTACCAATTGAGCTACCGTATCGCTGTCCGTCTCGGTGAATTAAGCATTCTATATGTGTTCGTCTTTATCGGGACGGTGGTGACATCTATAAGGCTTCTTTTGAAAATCCTAACCCATGTTTCTAACTTTGCAGTATAGATAAACATTAAAAAGATGCCGATGCCGAAATTAATGTTTGATAATTTCTATAAAAATATTTAGGTATAATTTGTTGGAATTTTAAGTCACATATATATTGAATTATATCTTTTCTATTAAAATTTGTTTTTGACTATTATCATATTATGGAAAATTTGCATAATTTAAGCGATTGCGTACCAAGGATATGAATAAACGTTTAATATGTAACGTGGAAACTATTCAGCTTGAAGCAGTTGATTATTTAAAACATTTACAAATTTACTTGCTTTCTCAAATTCTTTTAATTGTTTCTTCTCAAATTATTTTTTTAAATTTCTTTAATGTGTCTATTCCTGCTAAGTGAGTTATCCAACAAAACCAAAACATCCCGGACTTTTTATACTTTCTACAACCTGAACTATATAATTATACATTTTTACATTTATACATAATGTAAAGTATATTAAGAATACTCTTAAGATTAATTATTAGATGGATAATAATGTATAAAATACATCTCACAGCACAAAACATATTTCATGTAAACTGAATAACAAACATTCAAAAAATTCTTCACTTTAAATTCTAGGTACGTACATAAAAAACACTTAGGTATTCGGAACCCAACTTCGGGACTCGTAAAACCATTATAGCTCGTAATTACGTACTATGGGTACAGGGTCTATAAACCGAGGGCAATCAGCGGAATGGGCAGAGAATATACATTTACCTCTATATAACAGTACGTCAGAACGATTACATATATTGAACTGTTCGAGAGATATAGAGATTATATACATTTAATGTTTGGAACTCTATTGATATATTTTCACAAATCAAATATATATAATGAAATCGACGAATATGACGAAGTTCATTTAATAGAATGTAATAAAACATCTGCTTAAATGTATTACGCTGCTTACGCTGTAATAGCCAACAGGGCTAACAGCATAGACAGACAAAAAAAAAAAAAAAAAAAAATGTATTAAAGGGAAATGAATTAGTGGTACAAGAAAAATATTTAATGTAACGTATATGAATTCTGTCCAAATTCAATTTAGGGGTCGTTTTCACAGCTTTAAAATATGTATATCGGATACTCGCAACTCAGACAAGCACCTCACCTCAGGGCACGTATACGAGTAATACAATCAATTTCTATCAAACGTGTCACAGATTGCTTCTCTTCATCAAGATATACATTTTAGTCGGTTTATATTTTTTTTCAAACACAAAAATATTAGTAGACTAATTTAATGTTAAATGTCCAATTTTATGAGAACATATTATTTTTTAATAATAATAGAAATAATATAAAATATAAATCATTTATGTAAGTGAGAAAAATAATATGCTATTTGCTTAACAATTTATTAAATTTCTAAATTCAAACGTTTAAAAACGTTTAAACGTTAAAAATAAATTATATAAATATAAGAGTATTTTTTAATGACAAAATGCTCCTTTTGGAAAATATATTACAATAAAACTAAGGATTAAAATTAAAGATACATTTTACATGACGTTTGATATAACTTTGTCAAATGAAAATAAACTAAATGTCACCTTAGCCCCAGGGGAAATCAAATTTGAATAAGAGAATTAGAACCAGTTCAATGTTTTTGTAATATATAAATACCCGTATATATATATTATAAAATACCTAATGGTTTCATTATCTAGTTTTATGGTTATTTTATATCCAACTCAACCAGTTATGAAATGACTTTTGGTAGTTAATGTAAAAGAAAGGTAGAAAAATATATTAAACTAGTATATAACTAACTTATTACAATTGAGTGTAATAAATGTTTCTTTCTTCGTTTTCGGGAATAATGGGAAATGTATTTTTGAAAAGAGACTTTGGTTTATTAAATTGTTTTATTATACAAATATATAACCCAAAATTTCAAGTGCTTTGCAGCATTTCAGAAAAAACGATGATGAAGATGTAAATATCTGAATGAATACTTATATTGTGCGTTGGATTGAAATAAAAATGTTATCCAATTTACAAAAAGTAAATTCAGAAAATCTTTTTAATTAAATATATAGATACTGCTTGTACTAAAACTTATAACAAAATATGAATAATTAATAAATTACTTACTCCAACTGCATAATTTATGCATTTCTTTATACATAATTAATGTTTATGTCAATTTTTTATTCAAATCTTTCCCAAAGATATATATACCCATTACACCGAATTCATGACATATGACTGATAATAACCATTAAAAATGGTTTGTATTTTATTCTAATTATAATAGTTTGGTAGACACTCTAGTGATGCAGGAAGCGTTTTAATAAACTGTAGTAGCCTTAAAAAGACGTATTTTAATGTTGAGATACCTTTAATAGAGATAGATTTAATACAAAGAGTTCAAAGTAGCTTTTGCTATAAAATGTAGTCCAAAGATAAATAAAAATAGTTCAAAGATAATGAAAAAATGTATTGTTTAGATAATCTTCGAAGTGTAATACTTTTTGAAATATAAAATGTGGAAAAGTAGACCTCAGCACCTATCGATTTATTTTCACATGACCCACTTTATGTAGATCCCTTTAATGTAATCCCTAAAAACTTTTTGTTTGTATATCAGGTGTTTCTCCTGATATAAAGAAGATGTTTTCTAATTAAAACAAGATTTAAAATAAATATATAATTTAACGAACAGGAATACAAACGCTAGAACATCTTGGCTAGTAAAAAGGGTATAAAAGAAACCAATTAGCAATATTTAAAGCCTAATCCTTTTTAATTTCTTTGGTAATACATACTTATTAAATGTATAAAAATTATTATTTCTACCTTGATAAAGATCCGCTATTCAACAACATAATATATAATAAAAGCATCCTTCAAACTAGTGTAATATAATCGGTATTGCAAATCGATGGAACTTCTAAGAGACCCTCGAAACAGAATCCTCGACAAATGAGAACGAAATATCGAAGCGTAGGGTAGCTGTAGCTCTGACATTTATTGGGATAAAAGAGAAATAATTTATAAAGGCTATTAAAACGTTTGACACATTTTTTTTATTTAAGAGGCTACAAGTGATGGTTGTACAAGTGACGCCATTTAGAAATAAATTATATATTTTCAATTTTTAATTGTAATTTTTGTTATAAATATTTAAAATAAGAATGTAAATGTCAGTCACCATAAGTTATCAATCTAGATTCTAGAACATCAAAAATGCTATGTACACTTTGTTAACTTACTATCTCTTAATTAATTTTTATCGTAACCATATTAAATATATTAATAATGGTTTATGCTATATCTTTGAAAAATTTACAACAAACTGCTTTACTCCCTATGCTTCATAATCATAATAAAAGTTTTTAATTACATATTTTTTTGGAATTTTTAAGGTTTTAAGTAAAGTTCTAATGAAGTTGCAGAGGTGACCCATCAGGGAGTGCACTGTCTGAATTAGTTATTTTATTTTGAAAAAGTACTGATAACATAGATTGATCTAATAACTGATCTGACTGATCATAGCTGCCCACTCTATTTAATAGGGGAGGTATGGCTAGAGCGCTCTTTAAAGAGTTGTCTTTTTTTTTCGAATTGATTGATACAGACGATATGTGCGTTTTATGAACCTGGAAGAGGCTTATGTGTATAAATATAGGTTTCTTAATTATATTATGAATTTGTAATTATAGATAAATATTCAACACAATAATAAAAACAATTACAATAATAAGAAAGTATCTGTATATTGAGGAAATAAGTATCTTTTATAATATAATGCTTAAGAAAACAATATATCCAATTCATTTATAACTCCCTATTCCTATAATTAGGACCGGTCCTCAATCCCCAAAATCCATAGTGACTCTACTTTCAAAGTCAGTATGAACCGCTAACGTTGCGCAATCGACCCGTTTAATGAACCTATTGACGTTTTTCACAGAATTGCTGTGATGATCATCATTACGGTTCAGAATGTAAGGTTATGCAATGAACATATATTTTATATAAGTTTAAAAAAAGAAGCAAAATCTTATCAAATTACCGTTAGGTCCTTACCTTAAATAATTTAAAATTTGTTTAACACTGTTATTATAAAAAAATACACCATTAAAAGATTTGACAATGAAGAAAGAATAATGCAAAAAAAAAAATACAACAAACTTGGCCGAGTATTTTTTTATAAGTATCTTATAAATGTCAATGATTAGCAAGCAATTTAGGAACAACTAGAACCTATTCAATGAGACCTTTATTTGATAATAATAATAAATTTAGAAGGTTAATGATTAAAAATTAAAAGAAGAACAAGCAACACCTGTTACAGAGCATAAAGTGGGGATCAGGCATCACCCCCTTCGCCACATTTGGGAGGCAACCCAGTACCCAACGCAGTTCATGTAGTGACATTACTAAAATTACTTTTATGTTATTTTGCTGATACTTTTATAATAATAACCTTTAAGTCTCAGCTTAAGTTGTTTTTATTATAATATTTAAATTCAAGATGACGTTTCTAGTTTTTGAATTATTACTTTTTTCGTCAATCTTACGGATAAAAGTTTACAGAATGATTAACTTTTTATAATGTAAACCATTTTAATTTATCATATTATAATATATTTAAAGCAGGGTACTACTTTATATAATTATCCTTTATTAAAAATACTCATACCTTCATACATATACATACATATCTTGAGTTAAGTATTTATACTATAGAAAATGTATTAAATTTCAGAGTGAATTAAAAAAAGATATAAAAATGTCATTATATTTTATATAAATATTTAACGCTGAAACAAATTTACCTGTTTTAGTGTTGTTGTTGTTGGCAGTGCTTGAAGCCTGGCTGAAGAAGGATGCACCAGTGATCCTCGCTCGACGCAGGATCCACCACATTATGACAAATTAATCCAATCAAACTTCAAAATGCAATTCCACTGCACAATCACAACACTTCTAAATAAAACTATGTAAACAATTAATTCAAATATATGTTCAAAATAGCTTCTTGGGCCACTTTTTAACAAATTAAGATAAGTTTATTTTACGTTAATGCTATTTCTAATACTCGTATATACGATAAATATTAAATATCTCAGCATTCAGGTACTGAAGTGTAGTTTCAGCCGAGGCTCACGCTGTACTGACAGCAACAATGTTCAGGACATGCGCAGTACACTAAACAAATGAAAACTTGGATACAAATAACGAAAGGATAAATGTTGAATTCTAAATTTAAAAGCTCTTTAAAAGCTTTACACCCAAAGGATTCCGTTGTGCCTAGTAACTCGAATCTAGTATCTCAAAAAGAAAAAAGGTAGTAGAAAAGTGATCAGGTTACACATTTTTTGTTTTCGAGTTTTTAACCATGAAAAAATCATGCAAGTTACCTTTACTTTTTGTTTTTAATAATCGGCATAATCAACCCTCATATAACTTTAATTTTATTTAATTTTTCAAACTGTTTTAAGTTGCGCGTTAAACACATTTTATTACATCATTAAAAGAGATAAGGTAACGTTATCTAATAATAAAATGTAATGGTACTAAGATCGAACATTATAAAGGGCGCACGGCCGGACGTGTAGTAGATTATACCTGCCTATCTACAATGGAGGCTCAATAATGGGTTATTGTTAGAACTTTTGGGTACGTAAATTTATCGAAGGGTAATTTTAACAATGAAAAGTTTATAAAAGCCTTGTTGTATTCAATAAAAATCATATAATACTATGTAACACATTGTGTTGAATCAAAATTATATTCTGATTTATATTCCTGTATAACATTTTTAAGCAACCTACAAATTCAAGAAATGATATCCTATCGCTAAACATTTTTTCTTTATAATGTACTAAAAATTTGTTAAATTAAAAAAATGAATGCAACAAAAAATGAATTCTAATCTAGTATTTTCTAGGTTTTCAGGAGTATTACACAGTAAAAAAATATATTTTGAAATGATTCGCTACAAAACACATACTATTGTACTCACTCGTTCCATTCTAAGAATGATTCGCGAAGCAATTGAACTAAAAAGAACTTACTAATGTTAGTATAGAAGATGGTTGGATCCTATTTAACACCTCACGAAAAATGAAAAATCCCATGTGTGTGCCCACCTTGAGACTTTAGGATACTGTTGGTATGTTTTGTCTGTAAAGTTAGTATTGTAGAATTTTAAATGAATAATGAATTCCATTGAAGTAAGTTTTATTTAAATTAGTACATATTAAAAAAAATCGACTATAAATAAAGCTAACTCTAACTTATAAGCCCAACTTAGGACATTTTCTATCTTACACAATAAAATGCGACTAGTGTAACACAAGCCAGGTCTCACGTAAGCTTACCAACTTCAAATTGGTTTTCGATCCACATGACTTTTCTCAATAATTCTTGATACTATCATCTTACACTTTATTATTGTTGTGCTTAAGACTTGGTCTGTGGCGTTTCACACCAACAAAACTTCCTTTTTTATGAATTAAGTCTCGAAGATCTGTTTTAATTACTATAACTTCACTAGGAAAAATAAAACCGTTGAACTCACCTTATGAAGGTAAACAATTTTCTGCTTAGGTAACAGATGTTTTATCTATTCTCATTACGTAAGGAGTTATTCAGCAATTCCATTATTTACCTATAGTAAGATTCTTAAAGAAAGTTAACAATATTAAAGAAATCAGATCATAAATCATGTCAATCACTTACCAATTATTATATACTTGATAAATGTTAACCTTTGCGATCAACCCGTGCCTGAGTAGGATATATAAGAAATATTCAGCGTCATGAATATTTTATTTTTATAAAGCAATTACAAATTTAATTTCAAAAAGGATTCAAAGTCATTACAACATTTACGTATTTCACACAATTTAATAATACGAAATCTAATTCTAAGGTTAGGATGTTAAAACTAGTTTAGTAACAAGACAAAGACACACACACACACACAGACACAAACGACCAATCAAGGACAGCTATAAAAGAATAGATAAGATAATCAAAGCAGTTACTCAAACATCACATCGACAATCACTATTCATATCTACAAAGCTTCCGCCCTCAAATGAGTACGACACAATAAGTCCTAAACTTAACACTTGTTTACCATTAATAGACCTCTACCACTTAAAAATACCCTCGACATGTAACAATATATTATATTTGATTATAAGGTTCAAGAAACAAATAAACGACATCAAAGAAAAAAAAAATATTTGTAAGTACATTTGAAGACTCCTGACGAACTGTTTTGGATAAACGAGAAAGTACAAAATTATAAGCTTTGTAGACCAATAACAATTGAAACAAAATTATGATCTGAAATAATGTAACCCTTAAATATATACCTAACTTTACTTTACTTGTACTTAGATCTATTTAAAAAAACACAAAAAGTGGAAAGATAAAAGGAATGTTAACAAAGAATTTGATTATAATAGCTAATTATATCATGATTACTTAATTCCTTTGTGTAAATAAAATTTGCTATGAAATTTAAATTTTTCTTACAGGTAAACCTTTAGAAACCTTTTTAATTTATCTTCTAAGCAAATTTAAGGGTACAGGCAAGGTTAATGAGACTATACAAAGGAGTATGAATATGTATTTTTAATTAAAAAAATGGTAAAATTTTACGAAAAGTAAAATTAAAAATAAAATATTAGTTGTGAAATTAAAGACATAAAATAGTCATTCAATTCAACTAAGTAGTAATCATTCCGTTACAATTTAAGCATTGGGTGTCTTTAAGTGCATAAGCTATTCAACATTGCTGTACCAACACAAACACAAGAACTTTACTTATAACAGAAAGAACTCAAAAATTGCAACCTGTAAAAATTTTAATATATCATTTATTTTGCAGTATTTTTAACCAGTAAAAAGAGGGGTGTTATAAGTTTAACCTGTCGATCTGTGTATCTATGTGTCTGTATGTGTTAAAGTAACGCGTAAACGGAAGCTATGTTCGTCGAGATGGTCCTCAACTATGATTGGTCGAAATAGAAACAGTCGTCTCCAAGATTTACGTTTATTTGTGAAAGGTGCAATAATTAGCTGTTCCCAGCAAATTTACCCGCGCGCTATATAGGAAAAAAAGCCTTGTTTTGTATTCCAAAAGGTTTTTACACTTGTTTGCTCGAGTAAAGTACTTTTTTGGGGATAGCTGTTATCCGTGACTACGTCCACGTTGACTGTAAAAAATCTCTTCTTTCTTTTTCAGGTCTTCTTGTGTCGGGGGTTTTTTAGATTTTTTATTGAATTTTATTATTCTATGATAACTTTTAAGATGAAAAAGTTATAACATAAGTTATTATTAAGTTATTATATATTATTGACTGTAAGCCTTGACTGTAACAAGGTAATAAAAGGTAAGGTTAATAAATCTGAAATTTGCTTTTAAACTAAGAAACGATTTAATCACATGAACTAACTTATTTTAAACTTTAATAAGGGACTCGTAGATATTTAAATATTTTTATATAATTCATTATTATAAGTCATTAATTAATTAATTTATATTATTTGATTTTTACATGTTAATAAAATATTCTAATAGTTTTTTATATAATTGTCTTGAACTACACCTAAATTTATACATACTAATAAAATGTTAATATTTTCAGAACCTTAGTAAATATATGAAATTATAAAGTTTTTTTATTTGTTTTGTATAAATAAATGGAGTTAAATTAATATAAAGGTAAATATAACAATCGTTCCGTAAATAAAATAAAACTCTAACCCTAAATTTAAGGCGTATGCTCAAGTTAATAATAAAATTTCAATAAAAAGTGTTCAGGAACAGTAGAATGACAACCATAACATAGTTAAGAATGAACTATACTGTAATATTATTTGCAAATTTTACAGGAATTTAATAAATTATACCAAACTAACTACTATACTTGCTATAATTTGTGCAACATAAATATCTATCTATAAATTTATATTAAGTTAATGCAACTTCATCTCCCAAAATTTTAGAATCTTTAGTTTTTATTTTCCCGGCACTTAGTGACGTAGCACTAATTGCTATGTTAAAAAAATAATAAACAGAGTGTGCGTCGTTACTATTTTTTTATGTCCATAGATATTAACTTATATATGATTATTATATATTATATCTATAGATAATTCTTCCATGAACCCTAGTGTATGTTATAGGGATAACAATAATCTACTTAACATCTCATATCATTTTGAACATACCAACTTATACTTCATACAAATGTACATACATCTTGTCATCTTACGACAACCATAAACATGTACGCGGTTGGCATAGTTTTATTTAATCTTGGTTATCTTTTTTCATAACCAAGTAAGTGAGTGGCTTCTAAAGAAAGTGACAAATTTTTGTGAGAATTATATAGAGGAATATAACATGTTAGTCACACGTGTAGTGTATAACATAGTTAATAAATTATTGAAAATGTAAGTCGTTATAGTTAATCAAGAGTATTAATCGAAAGCTTGTCATAAAACTATAAACCCACCGAACTTAAAGTTGAGTGTTTATTAAATCTGTTAGTTTTTTTTTTATTTATAATAATCGATTTGCTAAATAAGCGAACTTGCAACTACTATCATATAGGGTTCTTTACATTCTAATATGCAATATTCGTTCGAAATTTAATATAGAAATATAAAATATTTCTATATTAAATTTCTATTACGTTGAATTAAATTAGTACCGAGCTCTTTAGTGTTTTTAAGCAATTCTATTTATAATTTTCATCTCTGCGTCTCAAATGATATTATTATGCAATTATGTAAGTTTTTCTTCTAAACTAAACTTAAATCTAACAAAACTTTACTCTAGCATTCTAAAAATTTTGAATAATGTAATGTAACTATTCAATAAAAGCAGTAGGTTAACGTTGCTACACCACATAGTAAAGTCGTACACTTACGAGACACTCCAGCGCGCATACATAAATTGAACAACTGCATTGTGGAATATTAAAATTTTATCCAACTGCTCTGCTACCTCTGAATCAATTACTTAATGGTAAAAAATAGCTGTAAATTCTTAAAATACAATCCATTTTAAAAGAATAGCTTTGTATTAACAATGTTTAAAGTGTCTTCCAAAGTAAATATAATCTAAACTAATAGATAAAACTCTTATGTGAGTTTTATGAAATTTCATCATACATTCATTCATACCTTTTTACTCGTATTTATTCAGACATAGAAACAGAAATGATTGCTTTAATTTATTATTATGATTTTGAAATGGTCTTTAGACACATTAGCCCAATTATATTTATTTAATGGGATACCTCGTCCCAGAGATCATCGGTTCGAATTCTGCCGTAATGATGAATCAACGTAAAATGATTGATTATAGATTAAATATTTAATTAAAATTCCATATTTTTTAAAAATATATAATGGAATGATGTAAAATAATGTTTTGTTTTATTTTATTGTATTAAAATGTTTGTAATTACGATCGAGTGCTATTAATATATGTACTACACTACAGAACTCATAATATCTGTACCGACTCTCATTAACTGAAGCTAATGCTGCTTGTCTGGAATCCCTCGATAGACTGTATACCTTAGCGGTCTAAATTAATAATCGATCTGAATTTCGAGGTTGAGTTAAACGTGTGATGACTTCCAAAACCGAATCCATTAGTTCATGTTTGCAGTGCTAACTTAAAAAAACGGACAATTATTTCAATATTTAGTTATATATATCCATTATTATATATTTTTATTATATTTCGTAAGTATACAGTTGTCTTTTAATATAAATATGTAAATAATAAACATTAACTGTAAAGCTATCTCTATAGATAGCTAACTATAATATTTTTTATAAATTACCATAATATAACTTCCGTTTTTAAATATCGGAATTTTTGTTTTTTTATTGCTTTACTCTTAATTGCTTACAATGCAAACTAGAACCAAGAACCGTATATTGTCTTTCAATGAGTTTAATTTAGACATTTAATGAATATACCAAGTGATTTGTTTACATCCTGTTTATATAATCCTTCAAAAATACGTTTTAATTACGTAGCATAAGGTTCATATTAACTTTTTTAAGACAAATTCATTATATCTAATTTAAACTGGCAAAATTAAATAGAGCCTCTTCGCCACTGAGACTGTTGGCTGTAAAATTGTAAAGGAGGATTAAATAATGTGATCTGGTCTAGAAATACTGGACTTAGTTCAATGATATATTATCCCAAGGGACATATTTTTATTAAGGTATACTGTATATTTAATTTTTATTGTAATTTTCAAGTAAACTAACTAGAGATCTTCTTAGTAACGGAATAGATTTATTTCAAACATTTGGCAACTAAGTGTTAATTGTATAAAACACTTAGTGATGTACCTACTTATTATTGTTTTGTACTGAAATTATCACTTTATTTCTTAATGTTATTTAATAAGACTTCAATTTAAAGTTCAATTTATAGTTAAAAATAATACAGTTTTTAGAACATACATACATACATAATATATGACATTAAGAATGAATGAATTGGAGATATCATCTCCAATTCAAATTCTACAAATATTTAATCTAATAATCTCAGTTACTGGTCAATATTTGTATATGACATTCACTCTACAGGGAGGATTAAATCAACTTCTTTACGACATTATATAACTGTGATCCTACATATAATCTATATCTAATTTAATCTATCTATCTATTATAATCTAAACATAGAAATGTTTCAGACAAAGAGATGCATATAGCAAAATACAATATACAATGGCAGTTAAAAGTCACAATGAGGACAGTGACAAGGGCAAAGCGAAACACTCACTCCGTTTACTTATATGTAATTATGTCTCTAGTTTCGCGGATCTAAAATTGATTTACCTATACAATTAACATTATTATAAAACTAAACTAATTAGTGTTTACATAGAGTAACTAATCAGCGGTTGTGAATAATATTTAAATTAGATTATAATACATATAAAGTCTATAATCCAAACAAAACGGTTATATATATGGAATGTATATATATGGAAAAGCGTTAGTTAACACGTAGTTAAGAAAAGGACGTAAAGGAAATGGTCCTCAACAAATAAACTCTGCTTATAATAACAAAATGTTCCATGTGTCACATTGGTGACATTTGCATATAGACCTTTCAGAGTTTAATTTATGATAGCATAAATAAATTAACGTACAGACCACATAATAAGTTTAAATTCCTGTTTCTTTGTAGGTTAATTTTGTTTGAAACAGCTCTTGTTTATGAAAAAGATGGTAAAAACAAGAACTATTATAGGACAGATATATACTTTTAATATATTTATTTTGATAATATTTATTATTATTTCTTATTAGATAATTATTATTTTATTCAAGGTTGATTGTTTAATTAGGAAACGTTTTTTGTTCGTTCTTTTCAAACAATGGTCTTCCCCTTAGAATATAAACAAACCTATTGTTACTTTTTTACCAGTAAGGTAAAATGTCTTCAAATATATAATAATAATAAAATATGTAAAACTCTTTAAGCGTGGCATCTTATCAAATTTGCCACGGTACCAAATAATACAAAATACTATTTTATCTACGAACCAAATTTTGGTTCTCACAACAGCGGGCATTCTCGATCCTCGGTAATTCATCACAAAAGTTTCCTTATAAATAATAAGTTGTTTATAACTTTTCTCATACCATCACAAATTTTATTCTGGTATATTTACATACTTCCATCAAAGTACCAAAACGTCTATTTTATTTAAACAAATATGCTAATTGTTAACGGGTTCCAAGTTTGTTTCTATTTGTTTATATGTACCGTTTATTTTTTTGGATATCCAGTCTAATAAATAAAACACATAATATATGAAGAAAAAATTAAAAGTACTAAGATATCATAAGTGTTTAATTGGTCTTCTAATATATTCATTCCGAATTCTTTCAAATAGGGCCGTTGGATTAGCCATAAAAGAGTAAGAGACAGACAGCCTTTTGTGTCAGCCAGACAGCTATTTTAAAATATTGTTATGGATATGTTTGAATTAGATTTAAGTAACTTTTAAATAATATAATAAATATTGAAATGATGTATTGTGTATAATTTATTATTTTGGTCTGGTTTTCGGTCGGTATAAATTCATATTTATTAAATCGAACTTTGAACCAGCGGAGGGTTACTTGAGATAATACATTAAATTTGAAATTTATATAAATATTATAAAACAAGAAATCCGAGGCGCCACTGACTAATTACACATATACATATGCATGATCCTCTATGATATGCTCGATGTCCGATGCTATGCTTCATGTTGGATGCTATGCTTGATGTTCAATGCTCAATGCTCAATAATTAATTCTTAATGCTTTAGACATGAGGCTTGCTGCTTAATGCTTATGCTTAATGCTTATGCTTAACGCCTATGCTTAATGCTTATGCTTAATGCTTATGCTAAATGCTTATGCTTAATGCTTTTTCTTAATGCTTATTTTAGAAGGTTTTTTTAAAAGTTTTTTTAAAAACCCGACAGATGACAACCGACGGAGGCTGCGCCGTCTTCAGAGGGAGTCGAGACAAGCTCTCGACGACTTCAGAGATAGCGGCTGGGATAGGACGCTTGCGACGCTCTCTCCAACACACCAGGCATTCTGGCGGTTGCAGAGAGCGCTGAAGGCGGACACTGTCTCAGATATGCCTCCCTTGGTTGGACCTAACTCCGCCATCGCGTTTGACGACTCTGACAAAGCTGAGTGCTTAGCCGACAGTCTAGAGAGCCAGTGCCGTCTGTCTGCTCAATCCGTTGATCGCGATCATGTCGAAATAGTCGACAAATCGGTCAATATAATGTGTTCTCAGCCACCGGCCGGTCCGCCAATCGAGGAAACGAACCTAGACGAGGTGACGTCCATAGTTAGGGCGCTTCACGTCAAGAAATCGCCAGGTCCCGATAGGATCACTAACAAAGTGATAAAGCTTCTTCCGCCTCCTTTAATTTACCTATTAGTTACCATTTTTAACGCTCTACTGGCCGGTTGCTCGTTTCCGGCCCAGTGGAAAGAGGCCATAGTGATAGGGTTCCATAAGCCGGGCAAACCCCGGCATCTGCCTAGTAGTTACCGTCCCATTAGTCTTCTTAGTTCCTTAGGGAAAGTATATGAGAGAATCATCCTCTGTAGACTTAGATCGGAAGTCGAGAGACTCAAAATCATCCCAAATGAGCAGTTCGGCTTTAGAGCCAACCATTCATGTTCCCATCAGGTGCAACGCCTCACGGAGCACATACTGATAGGGGCCACTGTGAGGGCCAAGAAGCATAGGACAGGAGCGCTCTTCCTCGATGTAGCTAAGGCGTTCGACAGGGTCTGGCACAATGGACTGGTGTACAAGTTATACCAGTTCAAGGTGTCGGACAGACTCGTACTCATCATACGGGACTACCTGACGAATCGCTCCTTTCGTTACAGAGTGGAAGGCGTCTTGTCAACCCCCCGCCCCATCAGGGCGGGTGTTCCCCAGGGTTCAGTTCTCTCGCCCATCCTCTATTCCATCTACGCTAGCGATATTCCTAGACCGCGATCTAAAGTGCACCTTGCCATGTACGCGGACGATACCGCACTTTACACGTCCTCTAAGGATCACTGGGAGATATACCAACGTCTCCAATCCGCAGTCGACTCCCTTGAGAGTTGGCTGCGGAAATGGCGGATCGAGGTAAACCCTGAGAAGAGCGTTTCGGTGCTCTTCGAACGGGGCCCCCCAAGGATCCTCCCGCGAATCAAACTCTTTGATAAACCGATACCTTGGAAAGACGAGGCAAAATACCTAGGAGTAACGTTAGATAGAAAGTTAGTTTTCACTGCGCATATTAGGACCGTTCGTAGCAGAGCGGCCTACATATTAGGTCGTTTATATCCGCTGTTAGGCAAGCGGAGTAAAATGTCCCTTCGCAATAAGGTGACACTTTACAAAGCTTGCATACGTTCCGTCATGTCCTATGCGAGTCCCGCTTTTGCGCACGCTAATCTGAAACCCCTTCAGGTGATTCAGAACAGGTTTTCACGGATTGCAACCGGGGCGCCGTGGTTCGTACGCAACATCGATCTCCATAGAGACTTGAACCTTCCGACCATCGCTCAGTACTTCAAGGGGCTTTCCCAAAAGTACTTTGAACGTGCTGAGTGACACCCGAACCCACTGGTGGCTGACGCCGCAGAGTATAGACCACGTAAGACTACTTTAGTCAGAAAAAGAAGACCCAAGTCGGTACTCGTTGACCCCGACGATGCGTTCACAGTAGGTAATAACGTGTACGCGTAGGCATAATTGACACCACACAACATACAGACACACACCGTCTGTACCGGTACAGACGAGGTCCCAACTGAGTAAGTGCTCCGTTGCTCCGGCGTTCTGCCGTCGGAGGACGCTAGTGTCCAAATTTCCTTAGCTTCCCTCCTGACTAATGACGCCCCGAGCCGAGGTCCGTGTCTCAATCTGAGACGCCCTCGGGACGTCGTTCCCCATGGGGGCCCATCTGGCCCCCCCTTTTTAAGGGTGGGTCTCCTGACCCACCCATTCCCCCGGTGACGCTGTAATAGCCAACAGGGCTAACAGCATAGACAGACAAAAAAGAAAGTTTTTAAAAGTTTATTTTTAATGCTTATGCTTAATGCGTATGCTTAATGCTTATGCTTGATGTTTATGCTTTATGCTTATGCTTAATGTTTATTTTAAATGCTTATGCTTAATGCTTATTTTAAAAGTTTATATTAAAAGCTCATTTTTAATGCTTATTCTTAATGCTTAATGCTTATTTTAAATGCTTATGCTTAATGCTTATGCTTAATGCTTATGCTTAATGCTTATGCTTAATGCTTATGCTTAATGCTTATGCTTAATGCTTATGCTTAATGCTTATGCTTAATGCTTATGCTTAATGCTTATGCTTAATGCTTATGCTTAATGCTTATGCTTAATGCTTATGCTTAATGCTTATGCTTAATGCTTATGCTTAATGCTTATGCTTAATGCTTATGCTTAATGCTTATTTTAAATTTTTATATTAAAAGCTCATTTTTAATGCTTATTCTTAATGCTTAATGCTTATGCTTAATGCATATGCTTAATGCTTATGCTTAATGCATATGCTTAATGCTTATGCTTAATGCTTATGCTTAATGCTTATGCTTAATGCTTATGCTTAATGCTTATGCTTAATGCTTATGCTTAATGCTTATGCTTAATGCTTATGCTTAATGCTTATGCTTAATGCTTATGCTTAATGCTTATGCTTAATGCTTATGCTTAATGCTTATGCTTATGCTTATGCTTAATGCTTATGCTTAATGCTTATGCTTAATGCTTATGCTTAAATGCTTATGCTTGATGTTCGATGCTATGGTCTATGTTGGATGCTATGCTTGATGTTCAATGCTTAATGCTCAATTATTAATTCTTGATGCTTTAGACATGAAGCTTGCTGCTTAATGCCTATGCTTAATGCTAATGCTTAATGCTTATGCTACCTTCTTTTTTTTGTATAAGTTATCCCTATAGGAAGAAATTCACTTTTAATTAGCCGCTAAACCTAAACCTAAAGAAACCAGCTTCTAAAAGGATTGTCACATAGAGTAAGTAAATTATTAAAAATGTATTTAAATTATAAGTAGATTAATATATAGTTTATATTTAAGACTCTTAGGTATCGATAAGTGTAAAGCCGTTTACAAAGTTCCGAGAGGTTCTGATGCAATTAATAACTTTGAGATTACGAATATTCAGTGACAGTGAGTTATTATTAGTTTATTAATAGTTTTGGTTAACTAATTCGTAAACTACTCTGATTTCATCAGAAGTTGGAATAATTTATATATCGTGTAATGTTGTATACCTGGTTTAGGAGAAGGACTTATGGATCTAAAACTATTTCGCTAATAATATGAGGGTAACTGACCAATGAGAATATTACTTAAAATCGTTATATGAATGACGTTTCACAGTGAAGTAATTAAAATTAAAAATAAAATTGTGCTTTTGTATAAACTCTATAAGATCTGCAAATATTATTATATAATTATGAATAAAAACATTAAATAGGGTGGTTATTATAATACACTATTAATTAATTACTACGTAAACTAAAAATCATATTTTAGTGAACTATAAATACTTAAATGATGGTATATTTGTTATAAAATAATTATAAATAAATCACATATATTTTTTTCCAAAATACATATAAAATTCAATGGTATTGAAAAATATTAATCCAATATACGTTTGGTATATCATTGTCGTAATTTTATCCTATATGAGAAAGTACATACAAGTTTTATCAGGTTATTGTAGTCATTCTCTTTCCATAATGCCTTATAATTTTGATTTATATAAAATATACAACAACAAACTTTAAACTAACCTTTATCAAATCCGGCAAATCTCTCTATAAGATTTATTTCAAACTCTCGGAATAAAATTTAAAGTGATCTCATAAAGAATCGTCGAGTTATCGTACTTTAATATTTTCTCGGAATAATACAGAAGCTTTACCTTTTATTGCAATGCATGTTATGTATGCAGCATGGATTACTGCTAGTTCTTTATTTTTTTTGTGTTTGACTCTGTGATAGCGCACCACCATTTGCAACTTCAGATGAATTAACGAGCCAATGCTCGCTTTTGAGGAAGAAACTTTAATTTTTTAAAGTCCCGTGTCGTATATGGGCTTGAAAATACCGTCAGTTAATATAAGTTAAGTATATAGAAGAAAGTTTCTTGAGAGGTACACTGTTGAATAACACTACTCATCCACATGTGTCGGCGGCAGGTATCAGGTATCAGATTTCAAAGAAATCCTGTCCGAAAGCAAAGGGTTTTATCTCGGGAAATGAAGCACCTAAAACCATGTCTCGTATTTTAAGAGACAACTTAGGACTTGCAGCCTTTAAGAGACCAGCCCAGAAAAGTAATTAATGTTATTTGTAATTAAAAATATATATTTTTTCTTTGTTAAAATATTTATGGCAAGACTAGGTATATATATAACTAATACGAAAGATACATCCACAAAATACATACACATCTATTTATAGATATATAACGATTAATAAAAATTGACGATGACAATTCATAAAAAATATTATTAGTATTTATTTGTAATTATTATTAGTACTTATTTAATTGTAGGCGCGGCTTCTGATTGGATTCTCATGATGGGCACGTATGAAAAGCATTACAAAATCCCTGGGGATGTTGGTGTTTCGTCATCCAGGCCGGACTTATTCCTGTATTCTAAACATCTAAGAATATAAGTTTCTTTATTTCTAAGGTGCGTGATACTTGTGGAGCTTACTGTTCTCTGGGAAACAAACATTCCCAGGGATGACATATTTAAGCTTAATAAGTATTACCAACTGACCAACGAACTTTCCAAAAATAAATTTATAGGTAGCTCGTACGCGGTAGAAGTGGGAGCGAGAAGTACAACAGAAAAATCTTTCTATAAGCTATTTAAAGACATAGGCCTTTCTAGAACAAGCATCGGATCATTTCTAGAACGTATTTCAAAGGCGGCATTAGTAGGTTCTTTCCAAATTTGGTTAAGTAGAGAGAGGAGTGTGGATAGTAGTGACGAGCATGTATGCTCATAATAAAGGATCCTTTAAACCTACACCTGGGTCGCAAGTCCCAGGAACTGTTTGCACTCCTCTCCATGTACCGCGATGGGCCCGGCACCCGCACAGTGAATCCATTATATATAACAGAACTATTATGAATCGAATAGAATCAAAGGAACGTGAAGAAATTTCACGTAAAACCAGTGCGAGTAAGGATTAAATGTAAAGAAAGAAAGAGAAAAGTGAATAAGACATATGTGACTGTCCACGTTCACGAGTTGTTAGCCATGTGAGCTTGCAGTGATAAGAGAAAATATGCTCTAATTTATGAAGACAGAAAATAAAACGTATTAAGAAATTGATGAGATGATCTAGTTTATTAAGGAGATCTGTACTCGTATTTATATCCGGCGGGTAAGAAACTATAGATAAATAAATACTTGGTCTTTATTAAATCTATTCTGTATTAAATCTAATCAGATACCAATAATATTTTACGGTTGATTAGAAAGTTATGACTGTAAGGAGGAAAATGAGAATAGCATGTATAGGTTATATAATTTAAAAAAGTATCTAGGAGATAAGTGAAGTGTACGGTATGGCTTAGGTTATTTAAATGACACATGTTGAAGGAATTTTATTTCATCAGTTGAGCGGCAAGCGGCCCTACTACTAACACGTTTGAACATGTTTTATTTCCAAACAAGAAGATAAGAAAGAACAAGTATGAGTGGAATTTTTAGGTTTCTGTTTATTCTGTAGTCCTTTCTAATATTTGTGAGTTTTTCCTTTGAGGATCCAGTCATTGATCAATGTCTCCTAATTTCATCTTCGTCGTCTTCTTCGTCTCCATTGTTAGTCATAGACATAATGGCCAACTTCCTGAGATCCTACTGTTTTGGATGTTTGGTTGGTTGTTGTCGTCATCTTTTACAGTCATCATTTTATTCTTATCGTTATTGATAGCAAATCCAATGCTGTGATTTCTAGCAGTAAAGGAAACTTGTTTATATCTTCACTGATAGACGCTAGGGGTAAAGTAACATCTGCGTATTTTACGATTAATATTTTCAGACCTTTTTGACATCCAGAGATGGTCGACGTTTCCTTCTTTAATACACTTTACTGTGGCATGAAACCAACACTGCTGTTCTAAAGTAACTTAACAAAAATGTTTTTGCCAAGAATATCTATCTATGCGCTAGGTTATTTTCGTGACTATAGGTCTGATCTTTCAACTACACACGAGCAACTGGTGGTTGGACTTGATTTCGGTTACCGGTAGCAACCAAGCTCCTCCATTTCGTTCTGATCAGTAAGAAGTCTACCTGGTTACTGTGATCTCCGTTTGGGGAAGTCTGGGTATAAAATCTTCCAGAGGAGTGTTTGAAGTCCGTATTAAGACGTAGTTCTCATTTCAATCATTCATTTCACATTGAAATGTCCCGCCGGTATGAACGAGTTATATAAAAAAACGTTTTATATGTTATTGTCTCTAAACAAAATGCAATAGTTCAAATGAACTGGTTGTGTAATTTCATTACTTATATCTTGTATGAGAAACCATCAATATTCTTTATCATTATAGAACAGTTCATAACGAGTACGGCTGAGAGGCCATTAATCAAATGCATTATTTATCATAAATGTAAATGAATGAGAGATGAAACCCTCATTGATTGTTATATAATATTATTAAAACACTTTTCATATAATAGTGAGAAAAGTTACTATGATTGTTGTATTTGTATGTATTAAAGCTGATAGATAAAAAAACGCTAGTAGCCTACCCTTCAATATAATTTGATTCTATTAAAACATAAGAATCTGCTAAGCATATAAATCTATCATAAATATTATTGTTATAAGCCATTGTTTATTTCATTAAATCTAATAAACTTTATTACGTTTTTTTCGTAGAGAATCGATTATAGCAAACAGCATTTGATAGCATTAAATCGGGACCGATAGATAAAATTAAATTTTAATTCTCTTTCTAAACTACATCTAAGCATAATACAATAAACTAACTATTATGTAACAACCAAACGGTTTCGAAGGATATTATCTAATCCTATATAATTATTCTTAATTTTAACCGATATTATAAATATAGTAATAATAAAAGTAAAGGAATAAAAGATAGTAGAACAACAATAAAAGGATTTTAGAAAACCGGGGATTCCTTTAAGACAAACGTTAATTGCTTTCGGGGTTCTAACATCGGGTATTACTTGGGACAAATTAAACTTTAAAATCAGTTACATGACCGAGCCGACCGACGAGAACTTCAAACATTTTTATTTAGGGCTATATAGATATCTATCACTGTTATTAATATCTGGAAGAATTATAAAATAAAATTAAGTTTTATATATTATTTTTAGTTTTAATTGCTCTACAAAAATGTACATAAGATATACGATATACTGAACTTTTAACATACAGTTTATAAAGATTTGTGTGTCTAAAGAAAGTTTTTGTCGTTGTATTATTAGAAGAATAGTTATTGCTGTTATGATCATGTTATTTAAGTTTTATTTTTTTGAGGTCATTATAGTGGCCCATATAAAAAAAATATTATAGACAAAAATTTAAAACCTTTGTTAATTTAAAGTTTCTTTACAGCTGTGAGTATCAAGCAATTGCGGTTCAGCTGGCAGTCGCCCAGTTTTTACGATTTATATCAGCGATATCAAATAAATCCCAAATAAGATCTTCTAATCTGCATCAATATTATAAAACTGGGAGGTAAGGACATTTTTCGGAAAGATTGTAGGTTTTAATCTCTATGAAAAATTAAATAAGTTTAAATTGGTATTAATATTATTTTATTTATTTTTATCATTTAAAAATAAAAATATATTAAATTATATTTATTATTACAAAAGTCCTTTTCCTTATGTTGGCTGGTTGAGATTTTTTTTTCCGCAACAACGCTTTTAACATTTTTGTATACTGTCATAAAGTAATACAGTGGACGCCGCTTATTGTGATCACGGTTAATGTTATCAGCCGGCTATTGTTATCGAAAATGGTCGGTCCCAAATTTCTCCTTAGTAATTTTGAAAAACATTTGAAAAAAGTCGCTTATTGTGATCAAAAGTCGCTTATTGTTATCGATTTAGAAGACGATACGACGATTCGATTCGACACCGAGCAACAAACTTCGAAAAATTATACTATTTTGAGTATTATATTCAAATGATTATGAATGAAAACAAGTGTCAAACAACAATAGATCGATATTTCAAATGAATCTTATGTTAGAATATTTTTAATAGTGTAAATAAATAGAAAATTTGAGCAAACAAAAGAAATTCTTATTATGAAACTTAATATGTACTTAAATCAATTCTAAATTATTACAATTCATATTTTATCATTATGATCATTTTTTATGTGCACTAAAATCCCTCAACAAGCATGAAAAAGTGCCATCCGCATAATGTTATCATTCGGTTATTGTTATCAAATCGGGCTGGCTAAAAGTGATCACAATAAGCGGCGTCTACCTGTATTAAAAAGATGTGATTCGTTTTTGATTCATGAGTGTTTTTGATTCATGAGTGTTCCAGGTTCGAGTGATGTAAACTTGTTTTATAGTTAAATGTTTGTCTTTTCCGGGAACCCCTGTTAAGGGGAGAGCTACTTCGCCAAAGATCTATGGAAACGACAAGTATGTACTCAAATGAGCCCTGCGCTACTATTTTGGTTATGTACATATATATTAAGTGTTATTAATCTATTTTTAATTTCATAATATACAGTACGATGTTCTTTTTAAAGGTACATAAATGCTTAGTTCCAAATTTAGGCAATTATATTAACTTGCTTTTTAACCGAAAATTTATATTTAATCTGAACATAAAGCTTATCGAGTTATAAAGGCGTCTTAGCAAGTTTAATGTTGTATATAGAAAATTTGACGGTTTACAGGTAAATATCAAGGTCTCATCTGACCAGCCGGGGCGAGTGCCAGCCCCGGGGATAGTAGGTTTATGCAAAGTAGGCAGATAGACCAATGGGAGAATCATTCCCAAAGCATAATTTTCTGTCTACCTAAAATGTGTTTACATAATTATGACACCGATTAATTATCAATATTGTATAGAGACCGTTATTTACGATTCATTCATAACAGTAGTAGCATAGATGCTATAAGTAAGTTCCACTATGTCTGTGTATCGCTTAAAGGTGTATTTTTTTTAATAAGTAAGCAAATAATTTTCTCGTGTTAAGAGAAATAGAAAACGATTGAAATACCTATGTATTTGTGTCGTTTTCAATTTAAATATGAGAATATATTTAATCACGACTAAACCCAGAAATACAGACATCTATGGTCATTACATACATGCCTGTCCCTGTCGGAAATCGAACTTGAGCCCCATTGCGTCGCTATACGTTACGCATCTGCACTACCCACTCGACCAAACAGGGCGGTTGAATTGATAAATAACATACATCTTAAGATCGATAATTAACTTATAATCAACCTGAAGACTAAGAAAGAAAAATTTGTGCAAGCTGTAGACTTGCTACTGCAAGACTACCTACCATCGCCCACAGTCCCGTGCATAATCAGAAGATTTAAAGAACGTTGGTGGCGTTTGATGAAGCAGTAACCGCTCTTTTCTAAGTATAAAATTACTCATTCTGGCTTTGATCTGGTAACACCGCTTAAGGAAGTTCGTTTAAAATCTCGGTGATTTGTTGTAGAAATTTTCTTGGGGACCGCAACAAAGTTCGGTATGTCCAATATATCATTGATATGCAGTGTCGCTGATACTAATCAGCTTTGGGGAACTCCAGCGATCACGAGCTTGTTGTCTGAGCAAAAAAGTCAATAACTTTTATGCTCTTTTTATTAAAAAAAATGATGGTGACTGACTTGCATAAACTTTCGGGAAACCTATGAATCATTGAAAGAAGTTTAAGATTAATTTGCAATATCCAGACTAACTTTCATGCCATGCTTTACTTTCAAACTTACAAAAGCCATCGCTTATCGGGGTGTAAAGTGTACAAGGACAGCAAATTATGTTCGACCATGGTGAATTGCATATTGCTGGTAATTGGTTACGTTAGTTCAAGTGCTAAATCGACGGAATAGTTTCTCAGAGGTTGCGGGTTTTGCATCTAGTTATGGCATCATGTCTATGGTAACCCATACTGAAAATTTAGAAATATTGGTTATTATTTTTGAACAAGTCTAATACATGTAACCATAGTCCCTATAAGGACAATCACATATAGAATGCTAAATTAATCAAAGCAGGTAGTGATAAGGTAGAGTTAACTCGTAGAATGTTGGGACTCCCATCCATTTCATATAGAATAAAAAATAATTGATACGGACAGCTATTAAAATTTGTGACGTGACAATATCTTAAAATATTTTTTTGTACATTTTAGCAGTTTATTTCACAACTATATAATATGTTTGTTAACCTTTTATATACAGATTTGTTCTATCCGTGAAAAATCCAAAACATTAATTAATTTAAAAACCCAATCAAGCTTACTATAATATAAAATATATTAACTAATATATGTTTCGTGCTTCTAAAATTATTTGTTAACCCTTTTCGTTATTAAAATCTTAATATATTTTCAAAAGCATCCGATATCAAAAGGATCATGGGCTCGCCTTCATCAATGTGACCGCAAAATTTACATTTCCTTTTGCTAAATGACTACAGCTGACCTGTCTCTAACGAGTTGGATAAGAGAGACAAGATTATACAATAAAACCGCAACTTGTTTAGTAAAATGTTTAATAGAATTCACGGTTACACAATTTGTGTAAAATAACTATAATGCTTTTTGTTATTAAAATATATATCAGATTAATGAAACCAGCCTTCATAAATATATTGTGTCTATCGCAACGGCGGGATATCTAATTGCATTATCTCGAGATTCGCCGGAAATTAATTAGAAATCCTCTGAGACAATATTAATATGTCCTACGTTTACTTACATAAAACTGTGTGTATAATTATTGCTTTTTATAAGACCGAATGTCAAACGAATAGACTTCCACTTTATCACTAGACTAAGAAAGTCATTTTTTTTTTCGTAAAACAGATACTTAAAAATCCTATAGCTTCTCTAGTTCCAAGTTCCATTAATTTAGTTTAAAAGTATAAAATATTACGCTACTATGGATACCAAAAAAAAATTTGAAAAACAATCAATATTTTAAATACATTTTCATTTGTTTTTGGTATTAATACTCCAGGTTTTTACTACATAACTAAGGGCTTATAAATAAAGTAAATTTAAATTTACATTTTAAACATTACATTTATCCTTACACGTATAACTTGCTTTGCAGCCTTTAGGTTCAAAAAAATGTGTCCATTAGTAATTTTTCTTATATTACATGTCTATAGTTTTAGCCATCCCCAAATTAAATAAAACTAGCTGTAAATGTAAAAAAAAAACTTGTGTGGTTTTATGAAACCACCGTAAAAGTGAAACTTTTTTTCACATTATAGACATTTAACTAAAAATTTTCGGAATAATATTCCATTAAGGGTATAAAAATTGCTTCATCAATCTTAATTTTATACTTAGAAAATGGGAATGATAATGGGAAATGATAAAAGTAGACTAGGTCTCCAACTGATATTTTTATTGAACTCTGTGTCTTAGAGTACGACATACATAATACTTAACAATTATTTAGATGATATACACATATTAAAACACTGAAAACAATATTTTATAATCGTTGAGTCATTTTGATCCGTTTTTCAATTATTTTCAATCATTCTATTATCAATTCCATCTTCATCATGAATTTCACAGTTTATAAATGTAACCAATATTTTATGGTAACTACAATACGTGAACAGTGACTTACATTCGATTTTTTCAATGTATCTAGTAAAAACCGCATCGATACGAGCGCCTTTCACTTTATCCCTACTCCGCGGCCGACCGTCACGCGACATGCAACACACAGACGAAAAAGTTTGAGACGATGTAATAAAAGTTTTACTTTAAAACAATGCATTACTCCCAGTATTTCAGAAATATTAAATTTTATATAGTATATCGAATGAATCTGAATGAGTTTTCAGAAATATATATTATAAGTCTATAGTTTTTTTCATCCCCGAATTGTATAAAACTGTCAATGTAAAAAAAATGCATTACTTGTATTTATGTAGTAGTTCAAAAAAATAATATTTTACATAGTGTATCGAGTTTCAGACCTTGGAAATTAAAAAAATTCTAGATTTTAACAATTATTAAACGTTATCTCTTTTCAAAGCTGATCTGGATTAACTCTAGATTCTAGTTCATCGAATATAAAACAAATATTCAAATAATATGATTTTTTCAAGTAGCATATAAAAAAAAGTAAGAAAATACACACACGGTATGATCGCGGCTTAGAATATCGGACTCTATATCCCATTTCTAGCCAAGTTTGCTGTAAAATTGGATAAGAAATAAAACAAGTGATGCCACCCTACACACCAACTATCTGAAAAGAGGCGGAAATCCTACCCACACGTATTCCCAAGGTTTGACGTCGAGATGTCCCCGATCCTTAAAACTTTTGCCATATCTCGAGCAATATTTATAATAGACATATTGCGCCACCCCACATACCTAGAATAAGGGCAGGTAAATAATATACAACAATCATAATATTTTCTTATTACCATTCTCAACAACAATGTAGATTTACAGCGGGTCTCTAGACAATGTAAATTTTCTATTTGATCCTAATAATACAATATTATAATTTCTAAGGAATATGTACTGTCTTTGATATTAATTCAAGTTGTTTTACTACTTTCCTTAGCAAAATCAACCAACCACTAGCTTTTTTTATAAAAACTATCGGTTTTATCTTATTCATGTAGGTACTTTCTATGTTGATAATGGCCTCCGATATCGGACAGAATATTTGTATCTTTTTGTAACCTATTAACTGTTCTGTGTGCTGAATAAATATATTCTATTCTATTCTATTCTATTCTATCACTACCAACATGTAACTATGCATTCAATTTAAGTACTATCTTTCTGTTAGTTTGTTCACAAGTTTATCTTTTGGTTTTAACATGGAGGTTTTATATAAAAAACCATGCACGCTTCCACCATTTTCAGATCCCAAATATAATATGAAATACTAAAAATATTTAATTATACTTTTCATTATTTCTAGGTATTATCATGGCAAGTACTTTCAGACAGCCTATTGACAGAATTTTTAAGACATTTTTTACAATATTTAATTATTTCAATGAATGGACTTTTCATGTGAAATTGTAAGCTTTTGGTTTCAGATAGCTGCTGGCGTTGAGGTAATTTAAACGCTTTCTCTTTTTAAGTATCAAGTATAAAATAATAGTTAAAAGAAATGAACACACCATTTCCGTATTATATTACGTAATTGGAATGTTTAACAATTATTTAATCTTAACAAAAATTTTGAATTGTAATGATTTCTATATACTACATTACTATTAAATGGTAGTGATTATAGATTCCTGCTTTGTATTACTCTTGACTATACATACATACAACGAAACATGTGTAGGTTTATCGGTATAAAAGCCGGGATTTCTTTTAAAGTAATAAACAATGTAAGTATATTGTTCGTAATCAGGTTAGATGGTTGCTGCCGCCCAAGGGAATAACAGAAAGAGTAAACCATCTATTTCTTCTTCTGCAAATCTTTCGCCTTTATTATTATAAAGTATGAGTTTGTTTCTGAAAAAAATTAACCTCTAGAATTATCTACCGAATTAAAAAAAAAATGTTCTGATAAAATCATATAACCTACACCAATCAAAGTTGATGAAGTTAATGAGATGATAATTTTTTTACTCTGGAAATATTTTAAAATATCTCTGTGAATGTTAAAATGTAAACGTGTCTATGAACGTTTAAAAAATATTTAAAAATATAAAATATCGAATTCTTTTTCCGACTATTCTTTGTAATTTTTTTTTTAATCCTAGGACAATAAGTAAACTTACAGTTCATCTGATGGCTTACAATATTTTAAAATGCCAGAAGTTTTTATAAGCCCTTAAACAAACGCATCAAATACCACTTGCAGAAATACATTCCGTATTTAGGTGACCGCCAATTTTACAATCCCTTTAATTTTATAGTTTTAGCATTTTTTTTTCGCAAGATATGACGAACGCTGATTTCAATAAGTGATAATATTATGACAAGTAGATTTTAAGATCTTAATATAAAACTTTTTTTTAGACACGGTCATCGTTTTTTTAGAAAATGCCATCATCCGCATAGCAACGATTATTAGACAAGTTAACGACTTGTTACTTCATTTGATAATTAAAAAAAATATATTAAAAAAAAATTAAGGATTAGAAGTAACACTTTCTTCCAGAGTTTCTATCTAAAATGCAATTTTGTTTATATCTTGAAAGATTTTGAAAAACCCTTCAAACATCCGATATTCACCAACTGCTACATTCAAAATTAAATCACGCTTCGATAACGCCACCGGCGGCACTGTAAACCAATCAATTTATCATCACCGATATTTCTGATTGCTTATCCGTAACTGATGCAGAAAAGCTTTTATGTTATTGGAAATAATATACATAAATAATTATAAACAATATATAATATTATAAATCTCTTAGTTTAAACAGTACATATGAACATGACATTGTAATTAATATATAATAATTACTTTAAGGGAAATCTTAACCCACGTAGACCCTACCTTTTGTTCCGTTTAAGCTTCTTAACATGTAAAGATATATTACACATTTTTATATGAATAGTTTATTGTAATAAGGACTTTTTTTTTATTGTTAAAATTAAATAATTATTTATTTATTATTCAATGTTCTAAAAAAAAACTTTTTATGGAATACTATGTAGTATTAATATTAATTTCTTCCTGGTATAATTACACTTTCTCTGAACAACATCTTAATAACAAAAATGGATATACAGATTCAAGTATATAACTAAACTATATATAACATTCGTCTATAAACTATGTATAATGGTCATCAAATCGAATCTGATTGGCGGTTATAACACATAACCTCAAGGTTTTCTTAACAAAAAAATATTTTTCTTGTCTCTAGTAGTTTCACATGTCACTTCCTCAAACCTCAAATCAATTAACCCAGTTCTCTCTCTCAGTTTAGTCCCATAGCTATCCTTTCTTTGATGTTCGAAGTTCTGTAGTAATATTTCTATTCATTTGTAAAAACTTCGGTAAATGAAAGAAATAAATATATTTTCTTTATATTAAAAAAATGCCTATTTTCTAAATATTATACTGAATCAATAACTTCTTCCATATAACTTCTGTTTTCGGTTTCTTAATGGTCAACAAAATAACAACTAATAGCAAGATGATTGAGATGAAAAGAAATATACCAAGAATTTTTGTCCTATATTCTAAGTTAAAGTAAACATAGAACATAATAATCACATACAACGATAAAATATGACCTACCCTACGATGTATGAAACTATGTAATAAGTACCTTAAACGATTAAGTTGGACCATCAAATAATGCTATCAATCTTGACGTCGATTTTCTTAATAAACATTTTGCTACTTCAAAATTAATGGATTAGTATTTATAATAAATTTACGTATTAGTGTGTACTTATTTGTATGTATGTTTATTATTGTAACTTAACGGCAACTGTATCATTGTCTATTAGGTCTATTCTAACCCTATGACTGCCTGGAAGAAATAGTTTTTAAGTGATAAATCCGCCTGTTGTACTTAATATGAGTTATAAATTACATACATTTGTGTATGTAATTTTCTTTTGTAGTATACAATAAAGAATATAATATAATAATAATATTAATAAATAAGCTGTTTTATAATTATATAATTACTGTTTTTTTTCTGTTACCTTATTTAATTATTGTCATCTTTTATAAACATCTCATTTACGATTATTAAGTGCAGTTAATATCGTTTGTTGGTAAAGACCTACTTTAGAGTCTTATATATTTTTACCATAACTAGCGTATTTTTCACCCTTCACCAACCTTATTAATGTTCTACCCTTAGCACGTCTGTACTTTCATCTTAGGGGTGTCTTATGAAAATAAGGACAGGAATAAAAACATATTATTGGTATTTACAAACTTTAATAAAAAACAATGTTTCTGTTATAATAAGACTCTTTACCATTTATTAATTTTGTATCTTGTTTTGAAGAACATTTTTTTCTTTGGAATAATTTTGATGGTAGATATTATCAAAAATGTTAATAAGATTTCTGAATAATCATCAATAAAAAGTCACTCTAGTAAAAATCGTCGCGAGTATTATTATGATTATAAACAATAAATTATTAAATTTATTAATATGTTAAAATATAAATTAATAAATTATATTAAAGATAAAATACAATCATTCCGTATATAAAGTTAGGTTATAGCCTCGGGAGGCAGAACGTTCATTGACAGTATGTGGTGTACCGTACACATACACAGACAACTGATTACATACCAATAACTGACTGACTGAGGTTGAGAAACTCACATTACGTACATGCATGTTTCGTTGTATTAGTGTGAAACATAACTTTATATTCATATGATATAGGTTCATTTAATTGTATTCCTAATATAATTAATTTTGATTTTCACTATATCTAAACTCACAGTTGTAATGAAGTGTTGAAGTGATAATGAAGTGAATGAAGAATTCGACTATTCTCGGTATAATTTAACTTTAATCTTAAATTATTGCATAAAATTGTAATGAACAAAACACTTGAACCTTAAAACGCTTGAACTCAAGTATTCACGTTAAATATCAGAAAATTAAATGGCATTCGCATAAATTTGCATAATTATTGCTGAAGCGTTTATTTGTAGAAATTGGATTAAAATATTTTTCTCTATTTGATCTGAATAATTACAGTTATTAATATAGTCATAATCATATAAACTGTTTATAAATATGAAATATAATATTATAAGATAATTTATTTTTAATAAATTCTTATAAGAAATCGTGAATTATAAGTACTTGCACGAGTACTCTTTAGTAATTAAGTCTGTTCCATTTCATACAAAATTTATATATACTAATTTTAAACATTTAGAATTTTATTATGGCGGAGAGAATTTACAATAATATAATATACATTGTTAGGAGAGAGGGTATCTCTAAAGAGCAGGTCGGGATCTATTGCCATAAAAGTGTCATGGTCATGAATTATTATGTCATACTCATTTGAGGTTGGAAGCTCTGCAGGTGTATTTGGGAGTTTAAGGTGTGATCTTTGAGTGCCTTATATTTTTGTAACAGTGTGACATTTGTCCTCCTTAATAAATTATTTAAAATATTTAAAGGTCGTAATTACTATATTATAACCTACCTTATTATTTTTTTTTAATTTAATCTTTTGCATGGTTTCTAAAAATATGTTTAAGCACAAAAGAAACTTGAAGAGGCAACATGCGGTTTGGTTACAAAGAAGTAGAATTACACAGAGCTTATGTATCTAATTTTAAAAGAAACAGAAATGTGTTGAGCATTTAATTTTAATAAAAAATATCCAGAAACTTGTCAGTGAATATAAAAATTACGAACCAAATTTTACACCAGTATAAGTTTCTACGTCTAAGATTATTAATCTTATATTACAAAAGTTACCGTTACTCATATTGGAACCGTACTTGCTGGAACAACTATGCCCGATCACGTTTGATTGGATCAAGCCATTCAAACTTCTGATCCTCTTTGCTTTTATTACTTAACGTCAGTTTATAAATATGTTCTTGTTTCATAAGTCTTTCATCCTAACTAATAAACCATTTAATAGTATTTTAATTCTTGTTTACTTAACAACCGTTACATTAAAACTTCATTTTTTTACTTTTAATTTACAAAAATAAACTATTTTATGATATTTTAACACGAGCGTAGATTACATTGTATAAAAAAATATTATTTTAAAATTTTCTTAAGTCATTTCGTGTTTCTTCTTTAACCTACTGAAGTGAACAGTCCTATAACTGTTTTTCCTGTAACAGTTCCTATAATATTCACGCGTGATTTAAATTCTTCACTTCAGGTAATAAAGTTCCACAAGATATCTTAGATCTTCCATTTCTTAATTTTAAATGTAAAATTAAAGATATTAGATTTTGCCAGCGCTTTGGGGGTTTCGAAGTCGTACCCCTAGTATGAACACCAGGGTTATATTTACCACTGTTTAAAGGAGACAAAGAGTTGTTTTCCTAGGTGATGATCATAGAATGAAAACATATACTTTTACTTGGGTTCATTACCTACTGCATCGCACTGACGCGGTGCATCATTATTTGTTATGCGATATTCAGTTTCAATGCATCGGGATGGAATGGAAGGGAACTAGGCAGTAGATATTTTTCCATATATAACTTACACTGTTGGTTCTCGTAATTTCAGTAATAAAATTAAATAAAAGTTCTGGTAATTTTTACTTTCAATGAAAAAAATGCAGGTAAAATGCACTTATTTACGTTTATTACTTTTTTTTATCATATTGACATCTGACCAAAGACAAACGAGGATCGATACTATAGTGTTCTTTGATCTGGAAATGAAAGTCATGTATTTATTATTCTCAGATCCGAATGGACAAATGAAAAAAGTTAACAAATTAATCTTCAATCCATAACCTAATTTTTACAACATGGAAATGTCTTTATTTAGTAGTGGAAATGTCGTTATCATGTAAAATCATAATAATCTTATCTCATTTAAAATTCAAAGAACGCGTTCCAAAACTCGGCAGTTATTCATTTGCAGCCGTTTCAGTAAATAAGGTTCTTTCAAGCTTGAAATAGAAATTAAGAGTTTTGATCTTTGCATTTGATAAGAATAATGCCTATTCAAAAGCCGTGGAGTGTATTTTTTATTTGATTGTGAAATAAGTGTCGCTTTGGATACCTCATGTACTATAATTAAATCGGTTTTTATTCTATAATATTATAAATATCCAGTTCTCATAGAACTGGATAAATATGCGCTCGTAGATGTCTACGAACTATAATATCATATATTATAGTTCGTAGACATCTACGAGCGCATATTTTTAATATGTACAAACCAAAAAAACTGAAGAGAATGAATTAAAAAAAAAATAATAAATCAAAACACACCATCTAAAACCCTATTATGTTTTTTTTAAACAAGGAAGTATTTGGAAAACGACTAAATATACACACACACATATATATATAGGAGGTCACGCATTTGAATGAATATTATATAATTTTGAATCCTTGGTATTCAAAATATAAAATACAGTATTACATATTTATCCCTAATAAATAAAATTCTGGAATAAAAAGCTCCTCTGTTTAAATATTCTTTATATAAGGCAGAACATATTACACAAAAGAATTGATTTCAAGTTTATATAGTATTTATATAAACAAATCGGTAAAAGTTTTCTCTTAGTCAAACTTATATAAAAGCATTGAAGAAAGATATAAGAGCTTCAACGTCTGTTTTAGATTCGTTTTACGATCGCCATTTTATTGCAAGCGTTAAAATAGTCCACCTATGTGTTTTAGAGAAATGAGTTCAGTGAGGCTATTTTGATTTCTAAAACAGTATTTATTTATTTCTTTTATCACATTTCATATCACTGTGAGATTATCGTTTGTTCATTTTCTCCATTATTGACCATAAAGGGAGCTTTAGTACGTATTGACGCTATGACCTCACAAAAGATTGATAATACAACGTCCATGTAAGTTATTAAATGTCCTTACTTTAATGTTAACTGCTTTTGGTTTATTAAGTGAGGATCAAAAAACACATATTTAATACTTTAATAAACACATAATTAAATACCTTTTATATATATATATTAAAAGGTATTTAATGTCTATATAATAATAATATTTAGTTTAACGCTATAATTTTATTTTAAATGTTTACTATCTTATGGTAGAGTTCAGAGTTTAAAAGCTTTTAAAATGTCTTAATGAAATGAACAACTCAGTGAACTAATAATTGATTTACTGATAGTTTCTTATCGTAAATTGCTCTTCCATATAACTTAATATTGTGAAAAGTATTGTAAATTATAAATAAAAGTTTAAAAATAGCATTAAAAATATAGGAATGACTTGACTGTTAAAGCAGTACCATATTATAATTACGTTTATAATATAATATGCAAGTTTATAAATATGATATTTAAGAAAGAGTTGGTTAAGGCAAAATATAATAAAAAAACAGCAAAAAATAAATAAAAAGGTTTTTTAACATTTAAAAAAATATATAAATTATTACTTCATTATTTTTGCATATAATATAAGATACTAAGTAGATAAGAGCTACTTACATTTTACGGTCATTTCTTTAAGTTGTAAAATATGTTTTAAGGTAATTAAAAATATAAGTTTTTAAATAATACAGAATAAAAATTTCTAAAATATATATCTATAATTTCGGTAAAGATTAACAAGGCTAGCCAGTTCAATAGACAATTTCAAACATAAATATTTATACGTACCAACTTTGATTTGATTTGTTAAAACAAAATCCTTTTCAGTTTAGTTCAAGAAAAACCAATGTATCTAAAGTGACCACAGAAGTTACCTATAGTATTCAATGCTATAACCTTTTTTTATCAAATTCATGTAAGAATAAACTTACACGGCGTAATCGAATCTCTTTTAGAAGGTCTCTTTGAAAATACTTTCAGCTTACAATTCTTTTTCGCTATATTGTTCCCCTGCGACCCTTTTATCGCGAGGGTCTCACCTACAATCCAAACCATTCACAAATATTGCGATATTCTTTGACCCAAAAGAAAAAAAAATGAAAGAGCAAGATTTTTAGGGAATAGGGAAACGATAAAAATATATATCAGATTCAACATGCTTTCATTACAGAACATTTTGATTGGAAATCTAAAAACTATCCATTTCTGTGACAAAATTATTATTAAATTTCTTTTACTTTTTTTGTGGAAATCTGCTAATCTTAGAAGAAATATTGTAATATGTATCTACGAACAGGATATAAAACAATGAAGCTCCACATCAAGAATTGGAATTATTTATTATTGGATAATTTATATAAATAAGCCATAGATATAAATACGATATAATATCGATATAAATACGCGATACTGTAGCTTAGTTGCTAGAGCAACGGGATGATTTCCTAGTAGTCGCGGTTTCGGTTTAATTTTTCATTCTATACTTATATAAATTTAAGTAAGCTTAACATGGCTATACATGTTTATAGATATTTTCAATTATATTATTGGTTATTATTGGATTTATACGCAATGTAGTTAATAATGAAATTAAGTTAGTAAGAATAATAATTGGACTTTATGGAATTAAAATAAAATTTTAATGTTATAGTGTATCTTGAAATATTATTGTGAAATGTAAAAGTAGTCTATTCTTCGGGCTGAAGAAATCAAGGATTTTAAAGACAGAGGTTTAAATACATAAAAGTTGAAATAAAACTATTTTTACTCCCTATTTTCCGACATATTCATTTACTCCTGTACCGATAGTCCTCTTTGTTTGGCCGCTATATGACGACTCAGTGTATACACTCCACACTTCTCTGTGACAAATTTGAGTTGAAAGCTGTATTGTAGAGAAATATTACTTTTAATTCGACAGGAATCGACTTACTTTTTAATGAGGTTTATAAATAGTTTTGTTTTTTTTATTTTATAGAAACTTTTTTTTTAGGTTGGCAATGCTGTCAGTAACAGTATTTCATATAAGATAGTAGGGCCATTTGTCACTTAGTTGTAGAAGGATTATTGTGGCTTCTGAGATACTGGCGAGGTGCAGGTAAATGGTTGTTAACTTCCTAATAAGGCTTGCTTGACATGCTGTAGCTACTCCTCTAGGTATTCAGCGACGCAGATTTTGTTCTCTATGAACAATTTGCCTAATTTTTTAAAGATTTACCTACGGTAGTGGAATTTACTTTTAATATATCTATCTATATGTGTGGGCTTCCAATATACAGTGCGTTTTATGTGCTAATATGTTGTGCCCTATACACTAATGTGTTAATATGCTGTCAAGATTATTAATGATAATAATATCAATTAAAGCCAAATAATTAGTTGACTCTAATTTCATTGTAAATTATATAATATTATTATTTATCGTAAAAGGAGTCTTCTACATACTGTTCAAAGATCTTCGGCATCACTGGTGCAGAGGAAAAGGCCCGGTGCAGAGGAAAAAACCGGTGCAGGAGAAAGGCGATTTTTTATGATTCTCCAGGCTGTTGCAATTAAAACACATCCCTATTTTAATTCGGAAGATGTTTTTTGATTATCTATCCCCTGGTATCTACTCATAAGCAATATAAAATTCATTGTCGCAAGAGGAGACCGATATACTGTTAGAGTTTTTCGCGTTCATTCTGAACTCTATGCCTCAAATTTTTAAAATGAAAATTGTTGAAGATATATTACTAATTAGGTGACTTACTGGCAGACATATACGTCCCGTCTTCTCGGAAACAGAATTGCAGCAAATCATTCGAAAATTCGAGTAACAGTCCAAACACGTGAGTAAGATTAGTAAAAAGTTGATTTATTCAAATGTGTGAAAATTTAAGAAAATACTAAATTGATTTATATTTTGTTATTAATGTACCAGGAAAGAAGCTAAAACTAAAGTTATCCATCATTGAAATACTCAAAATAAAAACAATGAAAATCCATACTTAATAATATATATAAAAGAAAGTCGTGTTAGTTAGACCACTTATAACTCAAGAACGGCTGAACCGATTTAGCTGAAAATTGGCAGGGAGGTAGTTTAGAGCCAGGAGAAGGACATAGGATACTTTTTATCCCGTTCCACAGCATTCCCGTCTGACTTGACATGAGACGTCAGTCACTATAAAACGTGGTATAAAAACAAAAAAGAATCAGACTTGGAATAACAAAAATCAAATCACAGCTATGTAATTGACGTATAATGACAGCTATGTAATGAAGTATGGATGACAATTAGATATTTGTAAGAAATCAATAATAAAACTATTTCTATTAAATGAATTATTAACAATTATAATGTAATGAGAGTGCCAGTATAGTATATAAACAGTGAAGTGAAGTGAAGTGAACTATAAAACTCTGTATGGTTGAAAATTTGAGTTTTTAGGTGAAGTGAAGTTTAATTAATAATGCCGCGACCAAGACGATCGAATCTTTCCCGACAAAGCCGTAATGCAAGAAGAATACGAAATACTGCAAATGAAAAGACTGAAGAAGAACAAGAAATTGCACGTGAACAGTGCCGCGATAGTATGGCTCGACTTCGTGCTTCTCAAACACGAGAGCAAAGTGAAGTAGCCCGTGAAACAGCTCGGTTAGCAATGCAGAATCGTCGAGCGAACAACAGAGGTCAACAAATAGATAATTTGCGACGCAGAACAAGACATTTATCAAGTGCTGATTTAAATCGAGCAGCGTTTCAATACGATTGCAGCATTGATTACAGCTTGCATCCTAGCGTTTGCATTGGGCAAATGGACGTAGTTTGCGAATATTGTGGTGCATTAAAGTTTTCCGGAGAAACGCCTGGATTATGCTGCCTTAATGGTAAATTGAAATTGCCATTGTTGACTCCGCCACCTGAGCCATTGTATTCATTGCTTTGTGGCGAAACACAAGAATCACGCCAATTTCTTGCAAATACTCAAAAATACAATGGTTGTTTCCAAATGACGTCATTTGGGGCACATATTATCGAAGAACGAGGATTGAATCCGGAATTTAAGGTATTTATTTTTGTACTTATATACAATGTAGTTAAAGAATATCTTACTTTATCTATTGGTACCTATGTAGTATATTGCTAATCCTGAACTCTACTCTCTCACTGAAAAAAGTGTTTATAACCCAGTTAATACTGTCTGGTTTTTATTTTGTAGATACAAGGACAGATTCATCATAAAATTGGATCATTACTACCTTTCAAAGATACACAGAATAAATTTTTACAAATATATTTCATGGGCAACATGGAAGAACAACTTGATCGACGCCTAGAGATCAATTCAGGAATGAAGCGAGCAATTCTTCAAGACTTGCAGTGTCTGCTTCATGAACATCATGCGTTGGTCAGGTTGTTTAAGAGTGCTTTAGAGCGCCTGCCAAGTGATGACTTTAAAGTTGTCATCAAAGCAGATAAACGACCATCTGGAACACACGAAAGGACATTTAATGCTCCAACAGTAGACGAAGTTGCCATCCTGATTGTTGATGAACAATTTGAAAAACGCGATATTGTGCTTACACGTCGCGATACTGGGCAACTGCAACGAATATCTGAAACTCATCGATCATATGATACATTGCATTACCCGCTGATGTTTTGGCAAGGAGAAGATGGATATTATTTTAATATTAAAATGAAAAATCCATTGAATGGTGAGTATCAGTATCATAATTTATTTCATTTATTTGTGAAAGACGCTGATTTAAAATAATGCTTATTAAAAAAATGGTTAATGTCGGTATTGTTTGCCTTTAAAATTTGCCTTTCAAATGGTTAATTATCAAATTTTTCATTTCAGGTGAAGAAACTACAAAGAAAGTTAGCTCAATGAATTATTATGCATATCGCTTGATGATTCGTCAAAATGCTGACAACTATTTGCTGCGGTTTCGTCGATTGTTTCTACAGTATTGCGTTGATATGTATGTAAAAATAGAAACGGAACATTTAACATTCATTAGGTTGAACCAAGCCAAACTGCGTTCTGAGGAGTACATCCATTTACGTGATGCAGTTAGTACTGAAGGAAATGCAGCTAATATTGGTCGATTAACTATTCTGCCGGCGACATACATTGGTAGTCCACGTCATATGCATGAATATGCACAAGATGCAATGACATATGTTCGTCATTACGGTCGGCCCGATCTCTTTATTACTTTTACCTGCAATCCAAAATGGATAGAAATTACTCAATTGCTGCTTCCCGGACAAACATCAAGTGATAGACACGACATCACAGCACGTATATTCAGGCAAAAAATTCGGTCCCTGATGAACTTTATTGTTAAACAACGCGTCTTTGGAGATACTCGATGCTGGATGTATTCAATCGAATGGCAAAAGCGAGGCCTGCCGCACGCACACATTCTTATTTGGTTAGTGGAAAGAATTCAGCCTGACCAAATAGATAATATCATATGTGCCGAGATTCCTGATTATGAAGTCGATCCAGACCTACATGATGTTGTTACTACTAATATGATTCATGGACCGTGTGGTGCTATCAATCCCCAATCACCTTGCATGGTCGATGGAAAGTGCTCTAAACGATATCCACGAAAATTAACGGAGGAGACTGTCACTGGCAATGATGGTTATCCGCTGTATCGGCGTCGATCACCAGATGACAACGGTCGAACTGTCACAACGAAAGTGAAAAGAATGGATTTCGTTGTCGACAACAGTTGGATTGTTCCATATTCGCTACTTATTTCTAAATCGTTCAAGACACATTGCAACGTTGAATACTGCAATTCAGTTAAGTCCATAAAATATATATGCAAATATGTCACGAAAGGCAGTGATATGGCGGTTTTTGGATTGCAATCCTCAAATACAAACGATGAAATTTCACGCTATCAAGTTGGTCGTTATGTGAACTGTAATGAAGCGATTTGGCGTATATTCGCATTTCCCATTCACGAACGTCATCCTACTGTTATGCATTTGGCGGTGCACCTGGAGATTGGTCAACGAGTATATTTCACGGCTTCGAATGCTACGCAACGTGCTGAAACACCTCCAGCAACTACATTGACCAGTTTTTTTGCAATCTGCCAAAGCGATCAGTTTGCACGAACTTTGCTTTACTCGGAGATGCCACGTTATTATACTTGGAATGCTTCATCGAAGAATTTTCAGAGACGGAAGCAAGGCGATGCGGTTCCTGGGTATCCAGATGTGCGTTCTACTGATGCTCTTGGTCGTATGTATACAGTTCATCCAAAGAATAAAGAATGTTTCTATTTGCGGTTGTTGCTGGTAAATGTGCGTGGGCCAACGTCATTTGAGTCACTACGAACTGTTAATGGTGTAATATTCCCAACATATCGTTCTGCATGTGAAGAATTGAAGTTATTAGAAAACGATAGTCATTGGGATACGACAATCGCTGAAGCCATTATCTCTGCATCACCAAGTCAGATACGCACATTATTCGCTATCATAATTTCGACATGTTTTCCATCAAACCCATGTAACCTGTGGCACAAATACAAGGATAATATGTCAGAAAATATTTTACATCAAATTCGTGTCAGTTCCAGAAATCAAGATATTGAGATGAATGAGGAGATACATAATCGTGCTTTACTCTTGATCGAAGATATGTGTTACCTCATGTGCGGTAATTTATTAATCAGGTTAGGAATGCCAGCACCATATCGTGAAATGAATGACGCATTTAATCGAGAATTGGAACGGGAACGTGAATATGATCACCAGGAATTAGATTTAGTTATTCAAACGAATGTACCCCTATTGAATTACCAACAAAAGGAAGTTTATGATACTTTAATGAAGGCAATCGATGATGAAAATGGTGGTTTATATTTCCTAGATGCCCCTGGTGGAACTGGCAAGACATTCCTCATGTCATTAGTTTTAGCAACTGTTCGGGCAAGATCTAACATAGCGGTTGCAGTTGCTTCTTCTGGAATAGCAGCCACATTGTTAGAAGGATGCCGTACGGCTCATTCAGCATTCAAATTACCGTTAAATCTTCAAACTATTGAAGAACCAACGTGTAATATTGCAAAGCACTCAGCAATGGCCAAAGTTTTAGCGGTATCGAAAATCATCATCTGGGACGAATGCACAATGGCGCATAAACGTGCATTAGAAGCACTTAACCGAACATTAAAAGATTTACGCAATGACTCGAGATGTTTTGGAGGAGCAATGATTTTACTCTCTGGCGATTTCCGCCAAATACTGCCAGTAATTCCAAGATCTACGGCTGCCGACGAAATAAACGCTTGCCTCAAATCGTCAAATCTATGGCGCTATGTGAAGAAACTACAACTGACAACAAACATGAGAGTTACATTGGTTAATGATATAACTGCAGAAGATTTCTCGGAGCAATTGCTGACTATCGGTAATGGTCAAGTACCTGTCGATGAATCTAGCGGATTAATATCATTTCCATATAATTTCTGTAATTTTGTCTCATCAAAAGACGAACTTATCAACAATGTGTTTCCAGAAATTATTTCTAACTACAAAAATAATGAATGGTTGAGTGAGCGAGCAATTTTAGCGGCTAAGAATAAAGATGTAGATGACCTAAACTACATAATTCAAAATAAGATCATTGGAACAATGCATTCATTCAAATCTATTGACTGCGTCACAAATGAAGATGAAGCCACCAACTATCCTATTGAATTTTTAAACTCTTTGGACGTGCCTGGCTTACCACCGCACAATTTACGCCTAAAGATTGGCTCCGTAGTAATCATGCTTCGAAACATAAACCAACCAAAACTGTGCAACGGTACGCGTTTGGTGGTTAGAAAATTGATGAACAATGTTATTTACGCTACGATAATGATAGGAAAATTCAAAGGTGAGGAAGTTCTCATTCCGAGGATACCGATGATCCCAACCGATATGCCGTTTGAATTTAAAAGACTTCAATTTCCGATACGTCTTGCATTTGCCATGACCATCAACAAATCACAAGGCCAATCCTTAAAAGTTTGTGGTTTAAATCTAGAACATTCATGTTTTTCCCATGGTCAATTATACGTGGCATGTTCACGGGTCGGAAGACCATCTGCGTTGTTTGTTTTTGCGCCTGATAATAAAACAAAAAATGTCGTGTATCACAAGGTACTTAAATGAAGAGCTACCTATGTACTAAAATAAAGAAATAATTATGAATGATTAATGTAGGTATTTCATTTTTTTGTATTTTTTCCAATTAAAAAATAAATCTGCTTATTTATTGCCATTAAGGCGGAACAAAGTTTGCCGGGTCAGCTAGTAATAATATAAATTCGAAAGTAACTCTGTCTGTCGGTCTATCTGTTACGCTTTCACGCTTAAACCACAGCCCCGATATTTATGAAACTTGGTATAAAAATATAGAGGACATTGAGCAAGGACATGGTTACTTTTTACAGCGGTAAATATCTCATTCCCTCCGGAAACGACGTAAATCGCTGGCGCAAACGCTGGCGTCATAGTAGGTAATACTTTGATACAATGTTCTTCTAAAGTATTTTCTTAATATTTTCCTATTTTTTTATAATAATAAGCGTTTTTGGGTACTTTTTTTAATTTATAAAAAAATATGGTTGCCTGTAAAGTCGGTTTTACGGGCGAAGATTTACGTGACCACGTCTTTTTCTCGGTAGAATATTTATTGATATGAATATTATTAAATTGCACAATATTTTAATAATTTGAGTGATTTTGTTGAGGATAGGACGATGAAGACGTTGTCACGTAAAATCATTTTATATATTATTTATTTTATATTATATTATTGATGTTATTATTTTTTACAAAATTTATTTACAGACTTTTTCGATACATCAATTAGTTGCGGAGATATCGATCATTGAAGTTATTGTTTGCTACCAGTATTTTTTTATATATTTATTTTTTTCAGTTATAAAAAAATACTATTTCCAATTGTGTCTACCAAGTATGGTCACATGTACTGGCCTACATATTAAATAATAATAAGTACATATAATGTTATGTGACGTCACTTCTGATTTTATATATTTTAATATTTTTAATTTTAAAGAATTAATTTGAAAATCAAAACACTTATTCAGATCGAAGGTTCAAATTTTTGCTAAATAAATTTGAAATTAATTAAAATTTGTAATTGTAAATAATGAAGTTGAAAATTAAAACATTTACTTAAATTAGATGTTAAAATTCTTGCTCAACACATTTTAAATCAAGTTTTCTTATATCTCCACTTTTTCTTAATATTTGTAATTTTAAAGAATCAATTTGAAAATCAAAACATTGCTCGGCGGACTGATCATGTTTGAGTGGGAGAGAGACGCAAGGCATTCTATGTGTGTGTGACTCATCGTTACGTTACCGGGCGTTACACTTTTTCATAAGTGACTCCCAGCTTAACCTAATTTAAGACGTTGTCACGTCAAAAATAATTAATGATATACCAATAAGATATTTTAAAAATGTCCCGTTCTTTTTTATTGCGTTTCTTTTTAGTCCTATATTAAAAGTCAAATGTAAATAGTTACAATAACGGTTTAAGTAATTTAAAATAAATAGCTTTTTTAATCATGAAAGATACCTATTTTTTTGTTGTTTGGAGACATAGTTTAAAAAACGCGGGAAATTGAATATGAAATTATTATATATTAATAGAAATACACGCTTCGCGCATTACGTACTTCAACATTGGGCGAAAATTATAGTTTCCACTAATAATGTTAGTGTGTAGCCTTGATTATGCCATTTCTACAAAACAGACAGACTAACTTTTGTCGCAAGTTAAAATAGTAAAAAATAAAACAAATATTTTTAAATCGTATCAATTCAAATACAAAATTTTAAATTTAACATAACGAACGAGCAGATTGTCTTCAAACAGGAGAGCTGTTCTGTCATCCAATTCACATTTCACACACAAAAAAATAGTAATAAATTTAACTTACTATGTAAGTGAGAAATTGTTGATGTAACAAAAGTAACTACGTTATAGAAAACCGTCTTTAAAACTAAAAAAAAATAAGATTTAATATTAATTTTATACTACCTATTATTTATATGTTCTATTTACTAAATGCCTACTTCAAAAATTAAGATACGTAAATAAAGCTATAAAAGAGTAAAAGAGCAATTCAGTCTTAATTTTTATTACTAGCTTGAATCGCTACGAAGAAAAACAAAAAAAAATAAAAAATAGAGCGTTATTTTATAACCACCATAAATCAATATGCTGAAGTACCATATACAGTCTGTAAGAAATTATTATATCCAAAACAACAGATGTCATAAGTCACATCACGTTTTGATTTCCTTCCGGAAGATCTAGTATAAATTTGGACGAAAATGCTCATAAAATAAAAACTAATGGGCCTACCTGAATTTAATTTTTAGGGGACCAACTGGAAACAATTCCGCATCAAAAAAAAAAAAGAACTACGTAAATCGGTTCAGAAACCTCGGAGAAATCGGTGTACATACATAAAATATATATATATAAATAAATATATAACTTGAGAACCTCCTCTTTTTTAAAGACGGTTAAAAAATAACACTGCTGTCTAAAGAAATTATTCAACCCAGACGAAGTCTCAGGAAAAGCTAGTAATCTAATAAATTTAAAATAACCACAGATTACATTCTGGACTCTAATATTATAATGTTTATCGTGATTGAAGACAAAAGAGGTGATTCTTGACGCGACCGTTCTTATATAATCGGCTTGTCATAATTGGAAAGTCCACCATTTCAAAGGCTATTATTATTCAGTAGCTTATTCAGAGCGTAAGCCGATTTACAGTTATTATGCTAGAAAATATTGTTTCTATTTGCATTTCCTCAGAGAGTTCACTATAGGTTTTGTCTATTAACAATTTTTTGCTTACTACTTACGGATTGTAATCATAACATTTTTTTTTAATACAGTGTTTACTTTAATTGTTTTTTTATTCTATATTCTCTTGTTTTTTACTTTTTTTACTTGGAACAATTAATACTCCACAAAGTAGTAATTCTTTCACTAGCTCTCAGAAATTTATCCGTTTCATTATTTGTAATTTAGAGTCTGTAGTAATTCTAATTATCTTCGACCAGCAGTAATTCGGCCAAATTCAGTCTATTATTTTTGTAGCACTACTACTACTAGCAACAGTAATGTTTTCAGTACTATCCATATATAAGAACTACAAAGTGGGGTAATAAGATCGTACGTCTCTTTTTGCCGAAAGCAAAACCTCAGACTTGCTATTTAAATAAAATGTTAATGTGAATACCTTCCATCATTAAAACTTTTTTGAGATATACTTCTAATACAATGACGACCACGCAGAGAAGTTTTGAATATAATATATAGATAAATAAAATACAAGAAACAAATTATTACAGTTTACAGAATCATTTTTTTTTTAATTATATAAAAAATTACAATATGAATCCCATTACGAAATGTTTATTTGTTAACAAAACATAAATACAAATACATTTGTTAATAAAACATATATATCATATATATCTTTCCCTTTTATCATAGAAATATATCTTCATAAACTGAATTATCCATCTCGAACAAAGCAATGAAGAGGAAAATATTGACAAAGTAAAGATGTTACGGTCTCTAGGGTAAGCGGGTAAATGTTTTCACTCTGTATTTATTCAAGTGTAGAGAATTGTCTCAGATAACAAAAAATATAATTTTCGAATGTGGTTGGAAAAATATCAAAATACATTATATCTAACTGGTTACAAATATATACTTTGTGTTTAGTACCTCAAAAAGAAAAATGGAATCCTAATAGAATAAGTTCTGTTCTTCAAATTATAAGGGTGGGTAAGGATTTTAAGAGAGCCTCGACTTTTATACTTCTTTTAATACTTTCGTGCGGTCAGTACTTGAATATTCCATTACGGTTTGGAATCCGCTATATAAAGTTCACCTTGATACAGTAGAAAAATTACAAAATAAATTAAAAAAAAAATATCTATTCGTAAATTCATTCTATCATTCCGGAAATTCCAACACTATTTTCTCGAAGGCAACTGAGGGATCTGTTACTTTTGTATAAAATTGTCAATCGTATTGTTGATTCCAATTATCTTCTCGGTAAAGTAAAATTTAAATGTGTTCGATTAAGTTCCAGAAACAATAAGTTATTTTTTATACCTTTTAAGAAAGTTGTCATAACATCAACATCTTTAATGATAAGATTAGTATTTTTAAAAGGAATTTTCAGTAACTATAACGTTTTTATTTATCATTTTTGCAATGTGTGTGTGTTCTAATTTCTGAGTTTTTGTTATTACTTTATTATAAATGTAATTTTGTTTTTTCTTGCAACTTATGCTTCTATTGATAATTTGTTAATATTATTTTTATTTTTACTTCTTAAGTTCATGTTATGTTTATTTTTTATAACAGTAGAAACTTTATTGATATTATGTATTCATTATTAATTTTATTTTTAAGTGTGTAAATATTGTTTGTTTCCCAAATAAATAAATAAATAAATAAACTTCTTTTTTCCTTTTGATCTACGTTGACGTGGGTTGACATAAGCATTATCTTGATAAAATTTGATAAGTATTATATTTAATTATTATTTAAAATCAAATTTTATTTTTTACTAAGATTTATGTACCATCAAAGAAGTTTTGTTTCCATATACCGTGGACTCTCAGTTATATCGAAAAGAATGTGTTGTCAATCTTATTTGTAGAGGTCCCCTTAATAGTTCATCGGAGGGCGGTTTTGCTATTTCTTGATATTGTTGTTGATATTATTGTATACATGGATTATCTTTGAGACTTCATATTAATGGTTCAAATAATATTATAATATAATGAACAGGAGCTAAAACAAAAAATAAATAAGCGAAAAACCGGAATAGAAGAATAAAATTATAAATATTAAAAAAACGTATAATCTTACATTGTAGTTACTGCAAAAAAGCAAACAAAAAGTCAAAAAAAGTTGTCGGATCAAATTGGTTACGTAACCATTAAAATATATACTATTACAATACCTTTACGGCACTTGTGCCGCTCGAAAACGATTGTTGACCTCGTTATTCATAACGAGAGAATAAGTTTTTATGTAATTTTATGGGTTTGTTTAATATTTTGTTTATTTGAATAATAAATATACGGAATCAGCTGAAGAGCTGAGGCAACCAGTGGGTAGCCTTGATTTCTTCACGCCTCGGAGCACTGAACATAGTTCAATATTTCAAAAGAATAACAACTTTAATGAATATTTATAACTTAAAATAATAATAATTTTAATGTAGAAATAAATATATATATTTAATCATTATAATAAAAAAACAAAATATATTTAATAAAAAAACCCGATATAAAAAGACGTCTTAAAAGGGTGAATACAATATTATTGTCTACTTATTGAAGTCGTTGGGTCAGGGGAACGTTGTACCTACGTTGACGATGGTATCTATTTTACGAGTTTATTCAATATTTTTCGGAGTTAATCATTGAAGACTTAAACTATACGATGTTATTTCTCTGTTTGCCTTGGTTTGCTTTTTGACTTCTTTCTTCATTTGGCTGTTCCGATAATTACATAATTACATATACCCCATTACATAATTATATATCTTAAAATTAGTTACTGGTTTCTATATGGTACTAAATGAACGTTTTTTTTATATATTTTTTATATGATTTCTTTTTACGTTGGAAAACTGCGTTATGCATCGTCCCGTCGACCAGGAAGGTGATGGCCGAGGGGATATGTGGGACTACCCAGGATCATAGAAGATTAAGGCTACCCACAAAAAAACTAACGGTTGACCCCATCGTCTTAATGACACTCACCGTGACGCCCCGAGTACTAAATGAACTTACGAACACAATCATTTTCATTTGTTCAGGTTTTACTATCAATATAACATAAGAACCTTTCACTTACACCTATAAAAGCTTAATATCTTGGAGACAACTGCATTTGTTTCTACCGAACATAGCTAAGAACATCGACGATTCAAAAATACAAAATTAAATGTAAAAGTTAAAATAAGGTGTTTTTACATTGCAACGTAGTTTACTATCCTGAAGGTAGTAACGAAATGATAAATGTTAATTTTAAGATTTAAATGTTAAAATTGATTTATGTTAACTGCCGCTATCGATTTCTTACTAATTCTTCTGGTAGAGTGGTTAGTGCTACCTATGGTTAGTGAGTTTATTTTATTTCGCCGTCTGCTAATTCCGGTTAAGACTGTCTGATTCATAACTGTCAAGAGGCTCTCGTGGGTAGAGGCTTGCTACAGCGATATAGATCCTTATTTCGTCCTTTTCCACTCACATAATGTTGGAATACAATTTCCCTTAAGATATTGCCAGTACAAATACAGTAAAGATTTATATATTATAGTATATAGGTATTAACACCATAACATGTTTCATTTACCTCCATGTTCTTAAAGATCGACGAACGAAAATGAAAAAGGTTGTTATACTGTATATTAAACAGGAAATAGAAGAATTTTAAAATATATTGTATGATTAGTTCTAACCGAGTAACTCGGCTCTTTATTGTTTATCTATATTTCTAAAGTATGGAAGATAAATAGATATATTTATACTTTATTTTTATAATTGCTAATGATTTAAGGAAAGCAGTTTATTTAAAAAGAGGATATGTGGATATTGAACTATGTTCAGTGCTCCGAGGCGTGAAGAAATCAAGGCTACCCACTGGTTGCCTCAGCTCTTCAGCTGATTCCGTATATTTATTATTCAAATAAACAAAATATTAAACAAACCCATAAAATTACATAAAAACTTATTCTCTCGTTATGAATAACGAGGTCAACAATCGTTTTCGAGCGGCACAAGTGCCGTAAAGGTATTGTAATAGTATATATTTTAATGGTTACGTAACCAATTTGATCCGACAACTTTTTTTGACTTTTTGTTTGCTTTTTTGCAGTAACTACAATGTAAGATTATACGTTTTTTTAATATTTATAATTTTTATAATTTTTATAATAATTATAATTTTTTAATTTATAATTTTTATAATATTTATAATTTTTATCGGGACGGTGGTGACATCTATTAGGCTTCTTTCGAAAATCCTAACCAATTTTTCTAACTTTGCAATATAGATACCTAAACATTGAAAAGATGCCACAACCGAAATCGATATTTGAAAAAAATACTTTTAATCATGTATAGTATAGTATAATAATAATCCATAATGATGGGTAGCTATACGGTAACTGAATTGATAGAGCGACGGGACGGTTTCCCTATCGCGGGTTCAAATCTCTGCCCGTGTCGGTTTACTTTTCATTATATATTTATTTAAAATTCTTAAATTTAAGTTATATCTACCTCTGGATCCATAGCTTGTATTAAGTCATCAAATGTTTTAATAGCTTCTCCAAAACAAAGTTTTCTGTAGTGAATATAGGGCGCGAGGCCGTAGTAGCGATTCTTTTCTAAGTCGCTTGTAGTAATATCTGAAATTGCTTGTAGATCTCCCCATCCTGTCTCTGCAATCTGTTAAAGAAATAAAAGAAACAAATGTGGTAAACTAAATTGGTCCATCTAAGCACTAAATCAGGATCAATATATCAATCAATATCACTATTTCAATATTATCACAGGTATTTTAAAATATGATTAAAAACCGTCACACTGTTTTAATAATAATTAAACCTCGTTAATTAAACGTTTAAGGTTAGTTTTAGTAGGGATTTTATTATTAAAGAACAAATTAGCTGTAACTTGCATCCGGATCAACTCCGCTGTTCATCTTTCGGCCCGGTTGGCGAAAGGCTCCCTGCGTCAGATAGTCAATGTTGTTGTCAATTGCCAAGTACCCTGTACGGAGGGTCAGGTTTGCTACCCTCATGCTCTTTATATAATTGCCATGGTTGTCGTACATTCTTAAAATTTTAGGTTTTTTTTTATTTGAAATATTTGTAAACTTAGAAGCGTTAGGACTTCATTGGCAAGTAATCGAAAAAAAATTATAATATAAAATTAGCATTTAAAATGCATCTCACTTGGCAACTCCTTCCTGAATAGTATGAGCCCAGCGCAATATGAAACCATATTCCAAGGATACTTGCGGAATGATATGCTCGTCATACAAATCTCTGAATCCCAATGTAGGCGATAATATATTATTTTGGTATAAATAACCCGTATCTATCAAAATGGGATGCATTTCATATAAAAATATCTGAGCAGCAACCGCAATATTAATATCTCTAGCTGTGAAAAAGAGTCTTTCATCATCCCAACAAGGGTTGATTCTCGATAGTTCCTTTGCCACCAAGTTGTGGTGCCGCCACATCCAAATTGAAAACAGATTAGAACCAAGAATACCATTAATGCTATCTTCACCTGGAAATAATGTATGATCATAATATTAATGGATAAAATTAAATTGTCTGTAAAATAATATGATTTTCGAAAGAAGCCTAATAGATGTCACCACCGTCCCGATAAAGACGATCATATTATAGAATGCTTAATTCACTGAGACGGACAGCGATACGGTGGCTCAATTGGTAGCTCAATCGGTTTCCCAGACGTCGCGGGTTCGAATTCCTCCCCGTATCCGTATATTTTCATTCTATATTTATATAAATTTAAATAAGCTTAACATGGCTATACATGTTTATATATATTTGTAAACTGTAAAATAATAATGTTTTTGAATATAATGAATGATGTCGAGAGAATCCCTGAGACAATTAAATACCTAAAAAATATTTCCTTTATGTTTTATTTTTCCTTTATCCCGATAAGTGGACAGTTGACCTGCTACTTACTATCTAAAAACGGTACTTTTTCAGATTATGTATTGCTAGATACTATAAATTGCTGAATAAATATTTATCAAACGAACATGTTATTTATTGGATTATTGTTAAATATATGTAATCCTTCTTTCACTATTAGTCTTAATTTCAAAGTATTACTCTCTATAATTACTTTGATATTAACCAAAAAATTTACAATATATTGAGAAAATTAATTACCTCAAAAAAAATTATTCTCGCATATCTTTAAAAACATGATTGATCTAAATTTGTAGAAATTAAATATTTCAAGATAACTTTATATTAGAATTATTCTTGTTAAAATTATTCTTGTTAGTAATTTAATTTTTTATCCTATTTCATAAATCAACCTCACGTATAATCTTGTTCTAATATATAAGTTAGTATTGTTCGAACTCTTTAACAACGATGTTCATTAAAACGTTACTTTTGATATATCTTACTTCTACTAGTGCTGTGCAAGTATACGACTCGTATCATGGTACCGTCTTAAACTCTGAAGAGTATACGTCGCATTTACAGAAAAATACTACTTTGTAAGCATAGTTTATTCATAATTAACAGTAAAAAATAAGCTTAGGACTTTTTAAAAAAACTCATATGTATGTATAATATAAATTATATGGTATATTTTAGTGCATATATATATTACTATTTAGTATTATGTTATCTTTGTATGTATATTATTTCTTTAAAAACTTATTCCACGTTAATACTACTTGTCCTGTACCCAAAGGTTGCCTGGAAGAGATTGCTCTTTAGCAATAAGGCCGCCTATTGTACTTTTGCTTTTTTGTTTTTATTTGTGTGTATCTTTTTGTCCGTGTTTTTTTATGTATTTGTGCAATAAAGAATATCATATCATATCATATCATAAAAAACTATTTTATTTTTTTTTTAAGGCAAGCAAAAAAAAACCTAATTCTATTTTTGAACATATAAGCGAATACATAAAATTCCCATAAATCTCACAATCACAATATATTAAAAAATGTTCTGGGATTTGCCAAGGAACTAACAAGTATTTTAAAAGCTTATAAACTAAAGCACCAAAGCACAAAATCGATGCTTATATTTAAATTAGTCACTGCTAATTATTTTATTCTTAAATGATTTGTTATTAAATAAATTTCATTCAATACAATAGTATATTGTAATAAAATAATAATAAAGAGATTATCTGAGCATAAAATTGTTACTTAGAAAGACCATTTTAAATATTTTTTTATTGCTCTAATTTAATATTATCATCGAATTTCTTGTCTAGGTGTTTTTTCAATTAAAATTATAAATCAACTATATATTTGAAAATCATACGTAATACTATATTTTCTAAACAGCACTGTTTTTTCCCTTACTATATTTACCTACATACCAAGCCATCATTATTTACAGAGTCAAAATGCATGTAGAAATCGTACCCGAACCAATTTATTTTTTTGCAGGTTATATCAATTTTTGCTTATAACGTTGTTTTAAATTGATTGTTATGTCTTGCATACACAAGTTTTTTTTTTATAACTATGAATTTAACAGCTGGTGTACCCAGGAAATAGAGCCGTGTGACCAAAACGAATACAGACGCATCGACGGATCTTGTAATAACCTCAAACATCCAAGCAGAGGTGCTCAACACACCCCGTTGTTACACTTACTACCGCAGATATTTGATGAAGGTGGGCCAAAGGAATTCAAATTTGGAATTAATAAAATTTAAGAACACCCTTGTCAGATCTTGGTTCACTGTTCACCTTCACCTCTGCCATCCTCTTCGAGGATTTTATGAATAAAAAAATGTATTATTTATATATATAAACTTAAAAAAAAAACATCCATAAATATCTAATTATTGAGATTTTTATAAGTAATAGCAGTGTCTGTTATAGTTTTTTTAAGAGTAAAATACATTTTAATTGTTTGAAATTGTCTTTAGACATATTTAGCCATGGTAAGCATACTTAAATTATATTACCTATTTTTTATAGATAAATCCATTTTTGCTCTGTATGTTTGTTCTATCTCTGCATTACTTATACATCTGTTTGAGTTGTGATAAAATTTGGTTAAGTTATTTTGCGTATGTCAATGAAATTTCCTGGTTAAAGTATAAAACTATTAATTTTTATATATAAATAACAAAGATTTTATCAAAGCTGAATTGATTTATATAAGAACGGAGGCAGTATTGTAAGTGAAATTTATCGCTAAAGTTATTTCCTTTTTTAAATTGACATCATGATTTTCAAGTACATTTATTCATTATTATTAGTTCAGCATATCTTATAAATTTATATATTTTTAATTGGATTCTATTATGTTTGTAGACTATGAACCCAGGAAAAGTAAGTCGGGCGAGAGTCTACCTCTCAGTCGGTTTGTTAGGACCACGATGCTGACTGAGGAACGGGCACCTGAATCTAAGTTCACTCACCTACTCACCTACTTTATGGTTTTCATGTCTTCTGATGTTCTGTCATTTCATGACGCTAGTAAGTATAAAATAATAAGGCAAATCACAAGAAAGGATATTCAATTTTCATATCTCTGGTAAATACCAAATATTAAATCATAAAGTGATAAGATATATTTTACTGGTTGTATACCATTTTCTTTTTAAGATATGTTGAAGATACATGATTTTATTACCGACCTCAACTAAGAATGTAACTTATATGCTCGAAAAACTCCATACAAGACCCTTGAATACAATCCTATAAAAATATAATGAGCAATTTATCAACGGGCAGGACTTGAACCTACGACCTATTTGATACCGTCCCGTTACTCTGCCAATTGATATATCGTATCTTTTGTCCAGGTTGATAAATGTAGCATTTAATTACCCGTCTTTATCGGGAAGGAGGCAACTACTATTAGGCTTCGCTCTTAGTTCCTGGTAATGTTGGCTGTCGCATTTTTTTTAGAGTTATTATATAACACAATATAGAAGTATATAAGATTATAAGAAATAGAATTTCATAATTTGGTAACGAGAATCAAAGTTCTCGTTTGAGAATTCCTGTAACTTTTTTGATAAAATATTTTTAATAATAGAGAGATAACTTTTTTAACTTTGTTAAAACCTAAAACAAACTTTTTCAAGTGACGGCTCCGCCACGCTCCAACTGATATAAAGATGATAAAGGACCCCGGATAGCTTTTTAACTTGTCAAAGAAATACCGATATCTTCTACGAAAGTAAAATCGAATATTTAAACAAACCATTTATTATTTTTTCAGTCAACTACATTGAAAGGAGTCCTCACTGTTGCAGTGAAAAAAGCAAAACTGATCCAGTCTGTATACAAGTAAAGATCCCGGACAATGATCCCGTACATCGCTTTTCTCATCATAGTTGTTTTAACCTTACTCGTCCTTTAACCTTTCAATCTAATGGCTGCCTTGATAAGAAAACTGCTCCAAAAAGGGTACATATAATTATCCTTATTAAATAATTCCGTTCGAAATATGATATACATTATGTATTCTTGAAATGGCTATCCGCCCTCGTATAATGTTATTTTTTATGATACATATTTAACCCTGACTGATTTATAAAGGACTAATTAAAAGTTTCAATATGAAGAATTCAAAATATTACTTCATAAATGAAGAAACTGTCACAGAAACTTACATTGACTGCTTAAAATCCTTAGGGACAGAATTTTTGCAAATTTCTAAGCTAGTTAATACATTCCTAAATGAAGCTTTATGTAAAATTTCAGAAATATGGAACTGGGTTTTCCAAATTTGTATGATTAGAAATTAAGTGGTGCATCTCCTTTATGCGTACCTGGGTACATACTATTCTTAGAATGTTATATTTTTAAACATGTTTCAGATTGTTTCAGCGACAACATTTATTGATCTATCAAATATACATAAACCATCCGAAAATCTTCGCAGAAAAGGGACGACTATTTAAAGATGGTTTTCTGAAATACGAAATGGAAGAAGGCAGGATATGGTTGCCGAGTTTTAAAAAAAACAATCCCTGTCTATTAAACCAAGTTCCTCGAGAAACTAGATGCCACAACATTGGTGAGTCCACATGAAAAACAATTACTAAATTTTTTATTTAACACAATTATTTAGTTTTTTTTTTATTAATTTGGAATAAATTTCTTTTTTATTGAGAACTTAAACGGAAGTATAGTAACAAAAGAAATATAAATATACATATATTTCATTGTTTTGTTTATTATAGAATTATTTTCTAATTTTTTTGTGTTCTGCGTTATAATAGGGCGCTATTTTATTAAATCATTAATCATTCCAAACGAACACATAATGAAGCATAGTTAGTAAAACTGTTATTTATAATTTATTATGATATATATTAGTACAACTAGTAAAAGTAAAAAAGTGCTTATTAAAATATCAATAATCAAGTATAATATTAATATATTGAAATTCTTAAAATTGTTCGGTCCGACTTATCTTCATTATTCCTATGAATTAACAGTTGATGATGATGAGCGTTGCACTGAGAGTGCTCGTTCACACTCTTGAAGGTCTCATGGCGCGGCGTTCTGAAACATGATTTTGAAGGAGGTCCTTGAGAAGTTTTATAACAAATAAAAGTGTTTACAAATAAAAATACAAAAATAACATACTTGTAACTAATAAAATAACTTTTTAATTTTATCTTATTTTTAACAAGAATAATTCTAATATAAAGTTATCTTGAAATATTTAATTTCTACAAATTTAGATCAATCATGTTTTTAAAGATATGCGAGAATAATTTTTTTTGAGGTAATTAATTTTCTCAATATATTGTAAATTTTTTGGTTAATATCAAAGTAATTATAGAGAGTAATACTTTGAAATTAAGACTAATAGTGAAAGAAGGATTACATATATTTAACAATAATCCAATAAATAACATGTTCGTTTGATAAATATTTATTCAGCAATTTATAGTATCTAGCAATACATAATCTGAAAAAGTACCGTTTTTAGATAGTAAGTAGCAGGTCAACTGTCCACTTATCGGGATAAAGGAAAAATAAAACATAAAGGAAATATTTTTTAGGTATTTAATTGTCTCAGGGATTCTCTCGACATCATTCATTATATTCAAAAACATTATTATTTTACAGTTTACAAATATATATAAACATGTATAGCCATGTTAAGCTTATTTAAATTTATATAAATATAGAATGAAAATATACGGATACGGGGAGGAATTCGAACCCGCGACGTCTGGGAAACCGATTGAGCTACCAATTGAGCCACCGTATCGCTGTCCGTCTCAGTGAATTAAGCATTCTATAATATGATCGTCTTTATCGGGACGGTGGTGACATCTATTAGGCTTCTTTCGAAAATCATATTATTTTACAGACAATTTAATTTTATCCATTAATATTATGATCATACATTATTTCCAGGTGAAGATAGCATTAATGGTATTCTTGGTTCTAATCTGTTTTCAATTTGGATGTGGCGGCACCACAACTTGGTGGCAAAGGAACTATCGAGAATCAACCCTTGTTGGGATGATGAAAGACTCTTTTTCACAGCTAGAGATATTAATATTGCGGTTGCTGCTCAGATATTTTTATATGAAATGCATCCCATTTTGATAGATACGGGTTATTTATACCAAAATAATATATTATCGCCTACATTGGGATTCAGAGATTTGTATGACGAGCATATCATTCCGCAAGTATCCTTGGAATATGGTTTCATATTGCGCTGGGCTCATACTATTCAGGAAGGAGTTGCCAAGTGAGATGCATTTTAAATGCTAATTTTATATTATAATTTTTTTTCGATTACTTGCCAATGAAGTCCTAACGCTTCTAAGTTTACAAATATTTCAAATAAAAAAAAACCTAAAATTTTAAGAATGTACGACAACCATGGCAATTATATAAAGAGCATGAGGGTAGCAAACCTGACCCTCCGTACAGGGTACTTGGCAATTGACAACAACATTGACTATCTGACGCAGGGAGCCTTTCGCCAACCGGGCCGAAAGATGAACAGCGGAGTTGATCCGGATGCAAGTTACAGCTAATTTGTTCTTTAATAATAAAATCCCTACTAAAACTAACCTTAAACGTTTAATTAACGAGGTTTAATTATTATTAAAACAGTGTGACGGTTTTTAATCATATTTTAAAATACCTGTGATAATATTGAAATAGTGATATTGATTGATATATTGATCCTGATTTAGTGCTTAGATGGACCAATTTAGTTTACCACATTTGTTTCTTTTATTTCTTTAACAGATTGCAGAGACAGGATGGGGAGATCTACAAGCAATTTCAGATATTACTACAAGCGACTTAGAAAAGAATCGCTACTACGGCCTCGCGCCCTATATTCACTACAGAAAACTTTGTTTTGGAGAAGCTATTAAAACATTTGATGACTTAATACAAGCTATGGATCCAGAGGTAGATATAACTTAAATTTAAGAATTTTAAATAAATATATAATGAAAAGTAAACCGACACGGGCAGAGATTTGAACCCGCGATAGGGAAACCGTCCCGTCGCTCTATCAATTCAGTTACCGTATAGCTACCCATCATTATGGATTATTATTATACTATACTATACATGATTAAAAGTATTTTTTTCAAATATCGATTTCGGTTGTGGCATCTTTTCAATGTTTAGGTATCTATATTGCAAAGTTAGAAAAATTGGTTAGGATTTTCGAAAGAAGCCTAATAGATGTCACCACCGTCCCGATAAAGATGATCATATATAGAATGCTTAAATCATCGACAGGGACAAAGGTACGGTAGATCAATTGGTAGATCAACGGGACGGTTTGCCAGAGATCGCGGGTTCGTATCCCTGCCTGTACCGGTTTATTTGTCATTCTATATTTTTTTAAGAAATTAAATAAGTTTTACATGGCCATACATCATCTGCTACTGCGCAGTAGAACATGAAACAAGTAGCTAACAGATACTGGGTTTGAAACCCAACACAGATAAGCCCTCTGTTTTTTAACTAACACCCTTTTGCACAACTGAAAAATATTTTTTGTTATTTTTCATTTATTTTTTTACCTTTAACTTACAGAAAATCGACCTTCTGAAGGAACTGTACAAAGACGTCGAAGATATCGACCTGTTAGCGGGAGTATGGGCGGAGCGCGGACAGGTTCCAGCTTCAGTGCGCTGCATCGTGCTTGACCAGCTGCGCCGCACGCTGGCTACTGACAGGCACTGGTACGAGCGTGACCGGAGACCGCACTCCTTTACTATCGGTGAGCGACCAGAGTCATCACTTTTTAAGGATTAAATTGATTAACCGTAAAGTTCACAACGTAATCCTTTATGTGTGACGATGACTGATACACATAACTAATTCATCATCAATCATTTTAAAACCTTGGATAGATCAGTGTATCGTAAAAAAAATCTCATGTACAACACCGAGATTTAAAAAAAAAACAAGGAGCTCTAGTCTGTACTTTATTTAAAAAAAAAGCAATTATAAAGAACTCTAAGCAATGGTGATTGTTTCTTCTCGCATGGCAAAAACCACTTGATTCAATTTTAAAAAATACTTCATTAGGTGTTAGTTTAATACTGAGTAAGTTAAATAATATTTAAATTACAAAAAAAAACGTAGAGACTGTAATTATAATAAAACTATAATGGTACAGATTTTGTTTATTGTTTGTGTCGGATAAAAGCACGTAAATATTGTGACAAAAGCTAATAAAGTTTGCTACAATATTTATCAATTCCAAATACAGTAAAAAATAGAAAATAAAATTATTATAATATATATAATTATACTTGTAGTATTATCAACAATCAAGAATTACTATAACCCTAGAATGATAATTAATTACTAATGATGTAATACCTACAGAACAATTATTGGAAATTAGAAAAGCATCAGTGGCGCGCTTGCTGTGCGACGTGGGAGATAAAGTAACCCAGATACAACCCAAAGCATTTATTGTACCGGGCCTCGGGTAAGGATTTCAGATTAAACCTTTAAACGGTTTTAATCAGTGGAATTTACCAATGAATACTACTCTTTCAGAAACGAGATTTCCAGTTGCGATAACATCACACGAATCGATTATGGAGCTTGGAAAGATACTTGTTAGAGAAATGTAAATCAAGAATGGGTCTATCTGAAAAATATTTAAGTTAACTTCAAAAATCATAGCTTGTATTTTATTCATGAAAAATAAAAATATATATATAATTAATATTTTAATTGTTACTGAGAGTTTCAAGAAAGTGTATACACTTATAAAAAAAATACATTTTATCTAAAACTGAAATGCTACATAAGAAATACTTTGTTTTGGCTATTCAAATATTACTTCTGTATCAAAAATCTACTTGAGAATTTTAGGGTTATTTATGCTTTATATTATAACCCAATGACCATAACAGTATAGGTAGAGATACTAACATAGAAACAAGCATTTAGTTACCTGATAATGACTTTTCCCTACTTACATACCTACTTACCTAAGACTGTATTGCTATTCAAATCAATAACCTACTTAAGTGTGATCAAAGGTGATTAAGCTTCTATAAGTCGCCAGAGGTTGTTAAGAGCAAACTAATTACGAACTCGGAAGTGCCTGGTCTAATTCGATACTTGTAGTCTAGGAGCTGATGGATACATCATACCATTGTGGTCATTTATTGTCAAAAAACAAACTACAATTCTAACATTTTAATTGTTTGGGTTATCTGGATATATCATTTAGATTATTCAATGTGCTAAATCCAGATAGACAATTTCCCATGCCTGCTTAACTTTTTTAGTTAGTCGCATGTTACGTCTTACTTCATAAAAAGGAAATTCAAAGCAAGAACTGATTTACGGTCCAGTCAGGTTTCAGATACGTGTGGGAATTTTTAATTAATCCGATCATCTGAATAGGATTTGAATGTAATAAAAAGCATTAATAAAAATTACTGAAAAACTCATACGTTGAAACATATGAGGTCTATTTTCAATAAGACATGGTTCTTAGCGTACTTGTATCTAATTTATACTGTGATTAGTCGAGAGTTCACTTTATTAGTTGCGTCCCGCCGGTCGTTTAAGGGTGGCCTGTCACCTTGGACGGGTCACACAAAGATTACAAGGTTAATGTTTGCTTACGCTCGTGAATTAGAATTTAAAATTAAAACTCTTATATACTTCGAGGTAGGTTAAGGGGTTTTTACCTTTTAGATATTATTTCTTAATTTACCTATACCTACTCATCTTTTGTGTGAATTAAGTATTATTTTGAAAATATTAATAGGTCATATACCTTAATAAACTTTTTGTGAACATTTACGTGAGCTCCATTACTCTAATTTTTACACACCGTAATAAAAACAAATTAAGATGTCTTTTAATATGTGACTTCGTCAGAAAACTTTCCGGTTTCTTTCTCAGTTTCTGAGTGTTAAAGTAAGTTTAGTGTTAATGTAGATTGCTGCAACGAGTTGTGAAACAGTATTTATTTGGGAAATAAACGGTTATTTTATTTGTTCCAAGTACTTATTAGTTTAAATAAGCAATTAAATCGACTGGTTTGATACACACGGGAACACTATTCTATATTAATAAAAAAAAATAAAGTTGTTTTTTAAAGTGCTAATCTCTGGAAGTTTAGATGTCTAAAATTATTAGATTTAGATAGTCCGACCCGCTGCAAACAAATAGGTAATAATCATAACATTCAAGGTTTTTTTGGAGTATTATTTACGTGATGTGGCACTGTGATATAAATCGATTATTGCGTTGGACAGTTAAATTAGTAAGTATTTGGAACAAACTATTTATATTCTATTTATAATGGTTATTTTGATTATGGTAGATATGGAAATAGGTTGATAAAAGATTTAAAATTAAACCCGGTATTAGGTTAACCCTATTTTAGGTGTTTTTGTATTGATGATTTTACCTTTCTCAAGGCTTGCTTGCATATGTGTGAATATATGTGTATAAAGGGGTCTCTATGAGTGGGTCCCACGTTCTAGGTAGTTTCCAAACATCTTCTCTATTAAAACTAGCGTGCTTTGTAATATCATGGCTCAAGATGTGTTCCCTAACTCTTTTGGTGATGCCCTTTGTTTGACCTATGTATGACAATCCACAATCATAGTAAAGTTTATATACTCCGTCACATTTTAAAAGTATAATTACTTTTAAGTCATCTCAAGAATTAAATTTATATTTATTTATTTATAAAATCTTTATTGTACAAAGAAATTTATACAATTGGCGGACTTAATGCTATAGCACTCTCTACCAGTCAACCGATTAAATGAACAGAAAAAAACACAAATGAGGGGTACAATAGAGAATCAAAAAAATAATAAAAATAAAAAGCGACAAGATTAAACACGATCTAAAATTATAACAATAGAAAACAAAAACATTAAATCACTTTCCTGTAAGGTTTTAAGGCTAACTGTTTTCAATTTCATGTGTTTCATTATAATTATATTTCTTTGAAAAGTTATTTTACTTTCAATAAGGATTCAGTTTTTTATTGTTTTTGGAACACAAAAAGAAAATCATAAGAATTACGTAACTATTTATGTGTATAATATTGCAGGTATTAAATATTTTAAAACTTTTCTTCTCAATTTAATAAAATTAATTTCCAAACAGTCTCAATTTCCTAAATCCTGTTCCAAATGAATGTGGATTACGAGGAATACAGCAAGGGCATTCTGCTTTCATTGTTACGCTCCACTGCGCGGGAATCTCATTATTGAAAACGTCCGATGTCCTACCGCCATGTTGATTTTGCGAGCCCGTCCTACATTTTCATTTTAATTGTGACTTGAATTCAATAAAAATATATTCATTTCAAAAACACATCAGTTATAGAAAGGAACTGTACATTATTTATAAAGAATGGATTATTCCTTTAGTTTGAATTAAGTACTAAAGGACTATCGTAAAAAATAGATGTGTAGATAACACATTGCGTACCTACATAATATCAAAAGCGTTGAAAGTTTTCTTAACTCTCAAAAATAGTTAATACCTTTATAGTATTCTTTTTAAGACGCCAAAAATTTGTATAATTATTACAAACATTATATAGGTACTGTGGTTACTTTTGGTTTTTTGTTTCTTAAAGTTTTATTCCGTTGTATAACATTAAATTTTAAGGCTATTTTAAAATGTATAGGTAGTAAGTATAGAAGATGAAGAAGAAATAATTGTGGTATTTTGAACATGTTATCATTCTTAAATATCAATGTCAAAGTATTGTAATGTAAAAGTACTTTAAGAATTAAGGTAGATAGATAACTTCTTTAAAAATATTATTAAATAATTTCATATTTTATAACAAAAGCTGTTCAACGAAATTCTTTAATAAGTTTTTTGTTACGAGGTAGATTTCCATTGACACCCTCTAGCGATGAAACCTTAAGAAAATATAATAACCCATAGAAAATATACTGAAATTAAAAATATCTTCAGAGTTTTAATATAAATATTTTTTTTAACCCCAATACCAATGTGAAGCTATCTGATATATACAAAGTGTTTTTCGGCAACGACATTTAATGAAACCAAAATTCATACAAAAAGTCCAAAATATTTTTACAATACACACTGGTTATTGCATCTTTGTTATTAAATGTTTCGTGTTGTTCGTATGTATTTTATTATCATTATTTACTTCATGACCAATAATATAATAATATTTTTTTGTTTAGTTTAGGTTGTTTAGATTTAGTGTCTAAATATATTTATTTTAATAACCTATACTCGTACTACGTTATGTATGAAAAGTTATGTTATGTAAGTTTGGAAAGCCTAAGCCTGGTTAGGTACGCCTCAATTTTTCAGGCAGAGGTGTACGCCATAATTGCTTGTGCGACCCTGAACCTGCAGCGCAACTACACAAATAGGACCATATACATCAACTCGGATAGTCAGGCGGCACTAAAGGACCTAATCTCAAATACTAATTACGTCGAGACTGGTTTTTGACTGACGAAATTGAACACCCTGGGCTGCAAAAACAGAGTGGTTCTAAGATAGGTCCCGGGCCCAGGGCCATATCGGAAACGAGATTGCTGACAAGCTGACCCGTGCTGGAGCTGAGAGCAAAACATACGTTCTAGAATCAATATGTGGTGTTCCTAACAGCCTAGCTCTTATGACCTTGAATAACCACACTAGGTGTGAGACTATAAGGCGTTGGGAGAAGATCCCTGGCCTCAAACATTCCAAAGCCCTCTGTTGCTTGTAGTAAGGTTCAAGTGATTTGGAATTATTTTCTAATGACAAGACGTGGTTCTTTCTTAATGATTTATTTGTAACTAACTTAATTGACATTAACGTGCGCTTATATCTAATAATGTAAAACAAGCTAACACCCTCATCAAACTCTTTAATGCGAAAGCAGCTAAGGGGCACATTGGGCTGAGCAGCAAATTGTTTGTTCTAGATTGCTACGCATCATAACTAGAACACGTACAGGGCATTGTTGTCTGAATAAGCACATAGCGACCCTCAAATTAGAAGATGGAAGCGTGCAGGTATTGCCACGAGGCGGATGAAACCCCGATCCATCTTCTATGCGAGTGCGGTCCGCTGATGTGTAAACGCAATGACACCCTGGGGAGACACATCCTGGACCCAGTGGATGTCCTAGACCTCACTGCAAAGGAAATTTTGCATTATCATGTATATCTACTATAGGTATTTATATATATAATATATATATAATATATATATAATATAGCTCCAGCCAGCCAGCCGTATATGTATATATACGGCTTTTATAAGGTAGGTATACCGTTCTTTATAAAAAACCTTGCTTATAACAAATTTGTCTTAAAATATCAGTAAGCATTATTTGAAATTCAAATTTATAACAATATTCATTAATACGTTACTTTTGTTATATCTGACTTATAGGTACTAGTGCTGTGTGGATATAAGACTCGTACCATAATACTGTCTTAAACTCTGAAGAATATAACGCGCATATAAAAGAGAATACTACTGCATAAGTTAGCGAATTTAAAGTGAAGAGTTTGTAATATGGATGAATACCCACATATTACAAATTCTAATTTAAAATACTGTTTAAATTACTATTTCAGAACTTTTCTTTTAAGTTCTAAACTTTTCTTTTTCTATGTCTTAAAATATATCAGAAATGTATTTAATTTTATTATTAAAACTCTTAACGAAACCTAGTGCATCTAGGAGCCAAATTTAAAAATATATTATCATAATCAAGAGTTTTTTGTAAAAATACAAAAATTACAAAACCGATGTTAATATTTGGATTAGTTACCGCCATTCTAAAAGGGTCTCTATTTTTGTATACATTTTACCATCACAACTTCTAAAAGCTTTACAACTTTTTATTATGATCTATTTAATAAACGATATACCCAAGAAATAGAGCCGTGCGACAGACGCAGATGTGCTCGACGCTTCCCCTTGTTATACTTACTACCATAGTTATTTGGTAAACCTAGGAAATTCGAATTTTAAATTCCACTATTAAAACAGATGATTTAACTATTAGAACATGGTTATGTTCTATTTGTGTAATATTATGTTTGTGTTAATTTTATTGTTAATATATCTATTTGTGTACTATTACAGAGAGAGAGGCGAAATAATCACCGATTGATTGATAAAATTTTAGTAGTGGCTAACAATGATTTGGGAATTTAAGTGGCAAACTTTAAATTATTTTTAACAAACATATAAAAAACAATTAATTTAGCTAAATTTCCAAAAAGAAAAAAAAACATTAATCAACCCAGCAGTTTGCTGACTGTTGTACAGCAGTATGTATTTAATAAATTGATAAACATTAAACTAAAATTATTGTAAATTATTGTGTTACAAAAAACAACTATTTAAAACACTGCAAATGGTTTTTGTAGTTTACATTATGTTTTTATTTACTAAAAGAAAAATAATAATTTAACATCTTTTCAGTTATTATGAACATAGAATTAATATACACTTTATGGTTATGAAACGAATTTCCAGTGATAAACCACTACACAGAGTACTATAAAGACCACTACACAGTGTAGTGTAGACTGTCTACACTGACAGTTGACTGATGTCTCATGTCACTGACATAATATTTGACATATAATGATAAACTAAACAAACACATTATTGTAAACTTTTTTATTAGTTAATATTAGAGACTATTAAATAGAAATGGATATGAAATTTAAGGTTGTTTAGTTGCAAATTAACTGTAAAGCAGTGTAAAGAAAAATGCATAATATTGAAGTTCTAGTAGAGTTCAAAAAGTTGCTTACATACTTTAATGATTTATTTCTTCGAAATCTTCATCATGACCTTTCCAGGTCTTTATCGTGGACCACAGTGGCTCAGCTTTCATAGAAATTCCTGATGTCGGTCGTTCTACTCCAAGATATAGCTATAAGTTGTCGAAGATTCTCAAGTGCATCTAGTGTATTTAGTTATCAACCCTTCAAGTTCCATCTCTGACCATACTTTTTTATGAGTACCTCATTGAAAGTCTATACATTTTTCATACCCAGATGCTTTTTTTCTTCTAGATTCTTGTCTTTTTAGTATATAGCATGCCGGTCTTTAGCGAGACACCCTGAGGAACTGTGAAATCAAGACCTTTAAGCATCTGTTGGGTTCTCAAAATCTCCACTTAGGTATAATGATGCCTCAAGTGTATCAGTACAAGCATGATGTGATCTCAAATCACTACAATTCATTGGCATTCCATGATAGAATCACTTAAAACTTCCGAGATGTTAAGGTTCTTCAGGATCATCTTTAGAACCTCTGGCTCAATTTTGCTATTGTTGCTGTCTAAGACATCCACTACTATAAAACTACATGGTCAAGGTTGCACTGGTGTGATAAATTGGGCATATGGCATACAATATCTCTGAAGAGCTTAAATTCTTCTTCTAAAAGCTGTATTGCTGTTAACAGATTGACTGCTGGGGTTAGGTAAAGTTATATTCTTATATTAATAATACCTTTTACTGTTACTATTTTAAGAGTCCGAAAATTATTTTAGGTGATTCTTAGTAAATCTAACCCTTTAAAAAAAGTTGTTGATTTTTTTACAAATATTGGTAAAAAAAATAATTGTATGTTTACCAACTACATAGATATACCAATTACATTTACCAATGAGACCTATTGGTTCCAAGCTGACCAGACATGCTGGTCAATTAAAGAATCAACCAGTAATTTTCTCATTGAATTATTAAATTGTACAATGATAATTAAAGAGTGAATTATTATATATTTAAAATAATAGAATTCACTTAATTTTTTTATTACACCCATAGTCCATATATACTTAAACTAAATTACCTGTATTATAATGCATTTTTTTTTTACAGAATCAAAATGTTCTTGAAATTCATTGGAAATATGCTGGAATTGCCACCTAGCATATTCATGTAGAACAATTTCAAATAAATAAATGTATTTGTAATAAAATTATGTAACACATTTGCAGTTTACAGAATTGGGTATGTAAATATGTACTTATTTTAAATTAATATGTCCAGAATAGTTTTTGATATTCTGTCAAATCATTAATTTAACTATATTGGTAATGACAATGATATATAGTTTTAAATAATCCTTCAAACATACTAATTGTTACCATTATATTTCATACATTTATGTTCAACAGAATTAAATAGCTATGTAAATATTTATATCTTTATATTACTTACATATATAATTACTATGTTAAAACAATCTAAAATGAAAGCAATTTTTCAATAATGTAATACAAGCAACAACCATTAGAAAAAAGAGAAACTTTTCTAACATATAACTCCTATTGCAAAATATTGATTGTTTGCATCTTGCCACTTTATTTAGTTCCAGCTTATTAAGAAATACTAAGTTTTTTTATATAATGTACTGCCAGCCTTGCTGCGTACTAGGCACAGCTATCAGTTGTAGCATACTCTTGAAAAACCCTTATATTTTTTTCAGTCAACCGATTGCATTGCTGACTTGTCATTAATTGCTGACTGTGGTGAAGAAAAATTCCTTTCTGTTGCGGAGTAAAAGGAAAGTGGAATCCAGTATGTATGCCAGTAAAAATCTAGACAATGATCCCTTACACCATTTTGCTCATCATCATTGTTTTAACCTCACTCATCCTTTTTTCTATTGATTTTAAAATGGGTGCATGAAATCTGTTGAAAATAATATATAAGTATGTAATCTATTCTGAAGTAGCTATCCACCATCATATAGTTAATATTTTCTTCAAAATATCTAAATTTGATTGATTTTTATGTTTAATTAATTTCTGCTACAATCTCAAGTATAAAATGTTAGCTTAGTGATATACTAAAAAATTATACCAAGCATCCATACCAGTGAAGCCATATGCAAATTTTCAGCAATACGGCGCATGATTTTCCAAGATTTAATGATAAGTTATTAAGTGGTTTTTGCATATATACCGATATTCTTATTCTTAAAATAGTAGATGTATTGTTTTAAATGTTTCAGATTATATCTACGACAACACTTTTCGATCTATCCCAAAATGATCTAGAAGATTAAAGGTCTTTTTTAATAAAAAAAAAGAGAAGAAAGCAAGATATGATAGCAGAGTTTATAAACAAAAACAATCCCTTTGACCATTTGGGTGAGAAAACGTAAAAAACAATTACTAAAATATTATTGTAATTAAACTTTCGTGAGCCAGGATTGTAGGAATTTAATAGATAAAGAATATATGCAGCGTGATTTAAGTTTTAATGAGCAAAAGATGGTTTTACAATAGTGTTAAGTCGACGAAAAAGCACACACGCGACATCTCTAAACGTCAAAATATATAGGAACTAATATTGGTTGCGTTCCATTTCAACACCCACCTCAGAACGCAATCCCATATTTGACACACAATAACAATGCTTATCTACAGTTGTTCCTTTGGTCAAAATATCTGAAATATTTTCTATACCCTTTACATAACAAAACTTTAATTTTAAATCACTAACATGTTCTTTGAGAAAATGATATCTAATATCAATGTGTTTAGATCTGGGTAGATAACAATCATTTGTAGTAAGTTTTATTGCACTTTGATTATCACTGTAAATAACTAGAGTCTGTTTATACTGCGCTTCAAGCTCTCCCTGCAGCTGCTGCAGCCATAGAGCCTCCTGAGCCGCTGAAGACATACTCATATATTCAGCTTCCGCTGTAGACAGGGCTACTGTCTGTTGTTTTCGTGAACACCAAGACACGGCACCTCCCTGTAACATAAAAATATATCCCGTGCACGATTTTCTATCTTGAGTGTCGCTTGCCCAGTCTGCATCACAGAAGCCCGTGATTTCACTCTGGCCGTGCTTGGTATAAGTCAGTTTATAGTGTTTAGTGCCTTGTAAATATCTTAGGACCCGTTTTACTGCTGCCCAGTGCTTTGATTTTGGTTCCTTATTGAATCTACTTAAAGTATTTACTGCATATGCAATGTCTGGCCTTGTAGCTTGGGCCACATAGAGTAAACATCCAATTACATGCTGATATGGGCAATCATAAGGCTCTTTAACATTGCCATCAAACTTCAGTCCAACTTCTATAGGTGTTTTAACAGCTTTGCAGTCTGCCATGTTAAATCTTGTCAATATTTCTGTTATGTATTTCTCCTGATCTAACATAAATGTATCTTTACTTCTAGTTATGTTTAAGCCAATACACTGCTGCGCTTCGCCCAAATCCTTCATATTTAAGTTCTTACATAAATTGCTTTTCAACTCTGCAGTTAACATTGGCAATGAACTGAATATAATCAGATCATCGACCCAAACAGCAATAAGTATTCTTCTTTGGTCATCATAATAAACACAAGGATCAGTTTTAGATTTCTTGATACCCATCTCTTCCAATGTTTTGCTAAGCTTAGTATTCCACAGTCTGCTCGCCTGTTTGAGTCCATATATAGACTTAAGCAAACAGCATACTTGCTCACCTTTAGCATATCTCTCTGGCTGTAACATATATATGTCAGTGTCTATTTTTCCTTGAAGAAAGGCAGATACAGCATCCATTTGGTGGACCTGTAAACCACGCTGGGCCGCCAGTGCAAACAAATACCGTATAGAAGTATACCTTACAACAGGAGAATAAACTTCCTGGTAGTCTATGCCACTCTTTTGTGCATAACCTTTAATAACAAGTCTAGCCTTGTGTCGGATGGTATTTCCTTGTTGATCGGTTTTGGTCTTAAAAACCCATTTGCATGGCAAAGCCCTTTTTCCTGCTGGCAGGTCTACAAGTTTCCATGTTTCATTTTCCATTAACGAATTGTATTCTTCATTCATTGCCTTTTTCCATTCCTCAGCATCTGTTGAGGATAAAGCTTCCTCCACATTTTGTGGATCTGACACATTCATATATAAGCACATTAATCCCTTATCTTGTTGAATATTTTTATTGCGTGGTCTGAGGGTAATGTTGCTATACTGTTGTTCTGGCAACATATGTGGAGGATGGTAGCTATCATCATGATCACCGGTATCAGTTTCATACTCTACAGAGCTTTCATCTTCACTCACTGATTGGCTCACCTGAGGATTATGGGTGAGACCTTCCAACTTTGCTGACTCATTATCAGTTGTAGGGTTTGCTGTAACAGTACATTCCTTAAGTTTATTAATATTTTCAAAGAAAATAACATCCCTACTCTTTATGACCTGATGAGTTTTTGGATTCATGATGCGGTAACCTTTAGTACTATCACAATAGCCTACGAATATCATCTGCATAGCCTTTTTGTCCCATTTTATTCGTTTCTGTTTTGGTACATGGACCATCACCCTAGAACCAAATATTCTCAAATGACCCAGATTTGGTTCTTTTCCTGACCATAATTTATATGGTGTAGTGTCTTCCAAAACTCTACTAGGTGATCGATTGACTAAATATGCAGCGGTGGCTATAGCTTCTGCCCATATTGGTTTACTTGCCTTTGCATAAATCGCATCGCATCATACATCTCGCCTTTTCTACTAAGGTCCTATTCATACGTTCAGCGAGCCCATTTTGCTGTGGGGTGTACGGAGTGGATGTCTGATGGACGATGCCACAATTTATCAAATAATTTTCAAAATTGGAATTACAGTACTCTTTACCATTATCAGTTCTGATGGCTTTGATCTTATCATTCAATTGGTTTTCTACTTTACTTTTAAAATCTTTAAAGATTTCCAAGACATTTAGTTTATCTTTCATGAAATAAATAAAAACCATTCTAGAGAAGTCATCTATAAATGATATAAAATATTTCATACCTCCATAGGATGTGTTCTCCATAGGACCACATAGGTCTGAATGTATAATTTCCAAAGGCTTGGACGCTCTGGAACCTTTGTGCTTAAATGTCAACCTTGTTTGTTTCCCTTCAAGACAAGAGCAACACTGGAAATTCTCGTCCAGCTCTTTTGTAATTTTCACTCCCTCCGTACATCCTGGTAATTTCTTAAGTGCTGAAAAATTTAAATGTGCCATCCGAAGATGCCATAAATGAATACTGTTTTCATTTACCTTGTTGGCAGCCCAGTGAGCAGTTTCACTTATTTCTGAGTGAGTATTTAGAATATATAATTTATTCAATAAAGTTGCAGAACACAGTGTTTTTCCCTTTTTGTTTTCTATATTACAACCATTTGCATTGAAGGTCACCTTGTATCCAGCTTGTGTGACAGTGCTGACCGATATCAAGTTTGCTGCCAAACCAGGAACATGAAGAACGTTTTTTAGTTGAATTTTACTATGTTGTGAAACATTAATACTGATGTCTCCAACGCACTCCACAGACAATGGCTCTCGGTTCGCCACTGTAACTGTTTTTACTGATGGCTCTCGTACATTGCATAACCATTCCTTGTTGCTACACATGTGCATGGAAGCACCTGAGTCGATGTACCATCTCTTATTTGTTTTACTGTCAAACACTGAGAAAGCAGCAATAAAACTCTCTGGTTCCTTGTTGTCCTTTGAATGTGCTTTCTTTGGTTTCTTGCAGAACTTTGCAAAATGTCCATATCCATTACAGTTGAAACACCTGGGACTTCTGGTCTTCATTGGTGGCTTAGGTTTACTGTTATGTGTCTTGTCATTCCTGTAACTTTTTAGGTTAGAGTAAAATGCACTACTTGAATCTTCAATCTTAACTTCTTGCAATAATTTTGTTTTAATGAAATCTGCTCCAATCTTAGCACCAGAATTCTCCAATCCCATAATCATTGGTCGATACTGGTCCGGTAAACCAGCCAACATCAATGTTCCTAGCCACTTATCATTTACCTCAAATCCTATATTCCTAAGTTTGTGTGATGCATTAATTATTTTGCTCACATAATCTTCAATACCATCACTGGATTCAAGTGAAGTATTTATCAATTCTCTCAATAAGCTTACTCTTCTTGTCAGCCCATTATCATCAAAGGCTTTATGTAAGTTATCCCAAACTTCTCTTGCTGTCTTACACTCCTGAACATGGACGTAGTTTTGAGTGTTAATAAGCAAAATGATTTTGGATCTGGCCTGTATATCCTTGGCTGCATCGACTTTAGTTCCCGCGCTTGGTTCTATGCAAGTCCATAGACCCTCATGCTCCAGATATGTTTTAACACTGAATTTCCAAGTGGTGAAATTATCTCGGCCATTTAATTTCTCGAGATGAAACATATTTGAGCTCGACATGTTGGTTCTATTGTTTCTTTACAGTACAACGTACAACGTGTTGCAATTTTCTTAAACAATCCAACCTCAAAAACGCGCCAACTTCGTTCAAGTCAATCTTCGAAAAACTTCGGAATCACGTTATACTTTATCACCGGTATTCTTTATTTGCAACCACGCTCTGCTACCATGTAGGAATTTAATAGATAAAGAATATATGCAGCGTGATTTAAGTTTTAATGAGCAAAAGATGGTTTTACAATAGTGTTAAGTCGACGAAAAAGCACACACGCGACATCTCTAAACGTCAAAATATATAGGAACTAATATTGGTTGCGTTCCATTTCAACAAGGATGATAATTAAAATGGAAGGTATATTACATAATTATATATTAGGGAAAGCGATACTTTAACAGTCAGTATTCTTATTTTTTGTTTTAGTTTATAACTACTTATTTCTAAGGTCGAAATTATGAAAAATTCATTAACTAGTTGCAGTCTGCTTTTTAGAAGTATCTACTTTTTTCTCTTTGATTATCTTGACCTTATTATTTATTATAAGTTATTGTATTATTTATTTACAGTCAAATGTTTTCAAAGTTATGGCGACCCTTTGGTCGCTGTCTACTCAGATACTGCTGAAACTCTTTTTACCTATCTGTGTAGATAAAAACATTGATCCATATCCCTATGATATGCATCTATATTTTCGTTCTTTAATATTTACTTAATTTTTGTCTTCAACTTGCAGAAAACCTTCCTTCTGAAAGAACTCTACAATGACATCACAGACGTGTGTCAGCTGCGCCGCACCTGGCTACTGACAGGCACTAGTACGAGCGCGATCGAAGACCACACTCCTCCACTATCGGTGAGGGAAAACGTTTATGGATTAAGTAGACGTTTGAAATCTGTAGCTGCGTTTACTATAACACGTCCATTTTATTTGACCCCTAGTGTGCGACGTTTACCATTCACCGTTAAATGGAACGTCCAGTCAATAAAAAAAAGATTACAAATATATACCACTATTAGACAGGTATGTTAAATGTCGGTCTATTACTAATACCAATTGTGTATATATACGTAATTTATTAAAGACTAAATTTGTCTTAAAAATAAATCTAATTTGTCTAACCGAATAGTGTTTGAAATTTTGTTTGTTTATCTCTTATCCTATTGCGCAAAATGACTTAATTGAAATAAAAAAAATCTGTAAACTATCAAGCACGGGGAAAGAAATAAGTAAAAGAACAATTGTTAGTTAATATTAAATTACCTACCCAATAATTACTGGAAATAAGAAAAGGATCCGTGGAGCTTTTGCTGTTTGACGTGGAAGATGAAGTAATCGAGTTATAGCTCATAGTATTCATTTCATGCATACCGGACCAGATAATAAATAGAATTCGTCATAGAATACTATCACATCACAGGCTTATTTACAATAAAAATATGATAAGCTTTTTTTTAATGTACTGTAATATTAAATATTGTAAATTATAACCTTTCAAAAATCTATACTTATAATAAAATTGTCGCTGATCGGTTTCTGTACATGGAAAATATAAAAAAAATAATTGGGGGCCTTTATAAGAGCAAGAGAACCCACAACAAAGGTTTTCCATTTTGTGTGTTTGTCTGTATGTTTGTGCACGCTAATCTCAGAAACAGCTTAACCGATTTAGATCAGTTTTCAAGAATATATTGTGACTTCACTTAACATTTAGTGTTTATTTCATTTAAATCGGTTAAGAAATAAAAATTTATGTCAATTTATGTCGATCATATAATAGGTACCAAGCCAATCTTCAATACGTGTAATAAATCTGTAGAGGAGTAGTCTCTGGACATAGAAAATATTTTCAAAAATTCATAATGGGGAAGCCTTTGTATAAGCAAGATAACCCAAAACAATGTTTTTTCATTTTGTCTCTTCGGCTGTATGTCTGTATATTTCTATATGTTTGTGAACGCTAATCTCAGAAACGGATTACTGTATTTGGATGCCGTTTTCGGGAACATTGGTTCATGGGGTTTGCTTTATATATTTAAAACAATCAGTTAACAAATAAAAAAGTTAATAATCTCTTATTTTCGTACTATTGCTACTTACCAGTGATTAAACATTAGAAAATATATGTATCGACTATTTCTAGGGGGCGCCACCTGTTAGTAATCATAGGAAACGCAAGCGCGCCCCACCGCTTGGACACGGTCGACGGTAAAGGAGGCTGTGTATAAATAACGCATGACTGAGAGGAGGAGTTTCCTCCCCCGGTGACAGGGCTAACAGCATTGACACGAACAAAAAAAAAAGAGGGAACCTAGAACGTGTCTGTTTCCGAATTGTAATAAATTGTAGTGATTGAGTACGTTTGTAATAATGTTTTAGTAATGTTTTCATTCTGCTCGAGTATCCACATCACTGCCCACATTCATCATGTCGGACGGAGAAGAAATCCTGACATATCGCATCTCCGCCGATCGTGACGCGACATACTTATACATTAATAAACTGTAAATACTCCTATACGTACGTAAAAACTACTTGATTGATTTAGATTAGATTATAGTTTTTACATACATTGGTATGCACTTACAAAGAGTACGTTTTATCGAAATCGAAGTTCACGAAGTCGCAGGTACAGCTAATAATAGGTACTTAATAAAGAAATGATTGTATCCTCTATTCTTTTATGTAAATATTATTGTGTATGAAAGTTAATTACTGTGATGTACTGTATTTGTATTTTGTTTAGTGAAATATGAAAAATTGATAATCTATACACATTTATATACTCATCTCGAAACATTGCTTGAGAATTTTGAAAGAAGCCTAATAGATGTCACCTCTTCTTAGGCTGTTAGTTGTTGGCAAATATTTCCTTCTCTCCGCGCGCCGGTGTCAACCCTCGAGGTTTGGCTATATAACCTCGATAATATAACATAAACCACTGCCCTTGAAACTGCTCGCGTCAGTACCCTAATGCACCTCGGTGATCTTGTCGCAGCTTGAGAGCGCCAAAAACTTTTTTGTTCCCGGGTAGCTTGTCAGCTGCTCACCAATTTTGACGCCATACTTTTACTTTGTTCTGCTGTTTGAAGAATCTAGTGCCATGGTTGTTATTTCTCTTTCGATCTCTAGAGTGCGAATACTTGTTAACGAGCGCGTCAGCCCAATAACGATACTTCTGTCATTTGTAACTAGCAGCTGCTCTTATCCACGTATTGAACCAGGGCCGCGATCTACCACCGATTGGCACTACAGAGTTTGGTATATATGGTATATATATATACCGAGGAATTAGGGCCTCATTTGTCCTCGGCAATCAGCCGCTCTGTCCCAAGAATACGAAAAGTAGCCCGAGCAATGTAGCTCGGGGAGGGATTCTCTAGCTTATATGAAGCCAATACCCACCTTCCTAGAGAAATACTCTTCCAGGACCGCTTTCTTATACGGTGTAGGGGTAGGGGTTTGTCCGCCAGAGCTCGATTACCTATCCGAAACACAGTGGCCCTAGACCACGGCTTCACGCCCTTCTTTTTTGCTGGTGTGGTACGATGCCGACTGAATAAGGCAAGACTGCTTTTCCCGTCGAAAGTGTGCTCCCTCTGGATCAGGCCCGCAACCGCATACGAGGACACATCAAAAACCTAGACCTTAGTTCTTAACCCCAAACATCGCGAAATTTACACGCATATGTCGGAACACGGAGCTATCATGACACTGTAATTTTCCTAAAAGTGCTAGTTGCAGCTCACCAAATCTTAAATTACTTTTTTACCTCCGGTATTCCTGGTTTCCAACATGACCAGATTTCTCTGGTCCTTTCACCTCCCAAACGCTCGCAGTCTCCCACGAAGAGAAGACTGCAGCATCACTTCAGTCATTGTCCGGGTATGGTGACCCCACACGGCTGGCCAACGTTCCGAACAGTCGGTAACCCATCGATAGAAAGTATTATGTGCGACACAACCACCGGCACGACACCATAAACTCCAATGTGTTTTTTGCTATGATTGACCACTCGTGGATGGGTCTGGTATCACCGTCGTGGTGATACGTGTTTGTGTGAGGCGGATCTCCTTCGTCAGAAACAGCGCCTTCCCCCGTTTTCACCGCTCCTGCTACCTCTCTAATCAGATCTCAAAATAGCCCGAGTTCCGTTACTTTTACCCACTGCTTGGTGGTTGCTATCACGGTCTTATTGGTAAACCTGGATCACACCTATAAAGCATCCCTCACGATAGTTGTGGTCGGGACCCTACCCGGCTTAGGCGGTTTTGGCTGAAAAGGAGGCACAGCGGCTGGGTTAACATTTTTACATATATTTTATCGTTAAATAAATCAGTAACCGATATCCCCCAACCAAGAAGGTAATGACCGAGGTTATCTAGGACTTCCCAGAATTATAAGAGAAGTTACCATTTTAAAAACAATTAAAAAGCGTATAAAAACCATAATGATAGTAGTTATACTATTGTACTTCGTATTCTGTACTTTTAATAAAAAATACATACTATGTTTACAGCAAACACATTCAATATTATAAATAATTTTACAAATACCTAGTTACTGGTATGTAGAAATTAAAAAAAAGTTTTATTGCACGACTCTTTTATTAAATTATATAAGTACTTAAAAATGTATTTACTTTATTGTGTGAAACTAGAATCAAAGAGTTCATTATGTAGTCTATTTCCTAAAGTCATGGTTATAAATCACTTATAATTAAATAGAATAAATCACTCACATTGTCTCAACAGTTGCATTTCTGAATTAAATTGTTTTTCTCCACAGAGGTTTTGCGAATGAAATGTTTATTACGACTGTAGTGTATGTCTTGTACATTTAAGCTAAAATGATTTTAATTAGGATAGGTACTATCTTGTGTAGTTTCTGTCTAACTTCTAATAGTCTTATATATTTAAGCCAAAACCATTTTATTAGGAAATTATCTTGTGGTTTCCTATTTCAAATCATTTTAGCTTAAATGTGTAAGACCAATAAGAATTTCACAAGTACCATTAAGAGGCAAAATAAAATTACTTTCAAGATCTCTTCATAAATCTGGTTTCGTGTTATTTTCTGTTTATAAGGACTGTTGGTTATTTTTTTCTTGGCCATTAAGACAACGTTACGTATATTTCATATTATTACCAAATATATAATACTAAGGTTGTTTAAATAATGATCAAAAATCTTTGACAACATTTGTACTTAAAGCAATTGCGTTTTATTCGTTATCATATTTACAAAAGGAATATTTTATTTTTAAGCTTCATGAATATAAAATTAAAATTTAGCGTTATTCAAGTGGGTAGAGAAGGTTTCTAAAAATATATTTTGTAATAAAACTGATGAAATGGTAGCCTGAATTGCGCGTTACTGGAATGGCTAGGGATGATATTGGAAAATTAAACAAAAAAAAAAGAAACGCCCAAATTATTTAATGTAAAATAATAAAGTTTTCCACTACAAAATATGAAAATTAAATAAATATATAGGTAAGCAACATAGTTGAACAGTCAGTCTCGTATTGAATTATGATGTTGAATCTATATTTTGTACGTTTCAGATAAAATAGATTTTAACTCGGATTTTGTTTCTTTCGTGAAGATTTCTAGATCATAATTATTTAAAAGAATAAAATACTCATTATGTGTCTTAAGTTGTTTAGTAATAAGTCTTTAGAGCAAGAATCGTTGATGATATTAAAATTACAAATTTAACATATAAGTAGGTAATTAACATATACCTAGGTAATTACAAATTTATTTAATTTGAATTTTTAATTTGGTTGATAAGTATGTTTACAGTTCCTTTGCCTATAATATTTAATTCAATTATACGTTTATTTTGAAATTCAAAATAAAACTTAATTTTGAATTTTTCGATTTAACAAAAATTCAATTATTATTAGAGAAAACTATCCAATGTTCAAAGGTTCCGAAAATAAATTCCGTCTTACGCTATCGCGGTAGAAAATTAATAACACTGAACATAATTTTACAACTTGGGTTTGCACTTTATAGGAATTATTTTCTACATTTCTAACAGAGGTTTAATGAAAATACCAGACTTTCTTTTTCGATTGATATATTCTTTCAAATTAACAACCATTTTAGGGATTTCAACTCGAATTCGAAACTTAGTTTTAAGGTAATAATTATCAAACAATGTTATACTACTTAATTATATTGTTGGGTTATTTATTAATTTTACCCCTTTTCAAACATTGAGTCGTAGATTTAGTTACTTTTGCAAAGTCAGTACTTTGTCAAAGTACTTTACTGGTCAATAGACCCAAAATTCGTTTTCATAGTTGTGTCAGATAATATTCCATAAGATAATTTAAAATAAATCTATATCAACAAGGTTTACGATACATATATATCGTAGATACGTGACACATAAGAGCAATATTTAATAGATTGTAACAATAAAAAATGTAACAAATTCTTAAACTAATCTTTCACAGAATTTTATAAAATGATTGTTTGTTGTTTTGTTTGTTAAAGTAACATTTTTGGGTTTATACCATATTTTTTGTTTACTATAAACGCGTAACTTGAAACATGCTACGTAAATCGGTCATATTATAATTTTTGCAAGTTATTGTTTTTTTTTATGTTTTATACTATCTAGGTTAATTCTTGACTACATTCCACCTAATGGAAATTGGAAATGTAGTGATAAGTAGTAAGGCGTATTTATCCACAGATATTAAAAATCTATAACAATTAAGTGACAACTAAGTATTGTGACAGCCGATAATTCTATAAACGAAATTAAAAATTAAAAATGTCAATTAAAATTGAAACTAAGATGACGATAGCTTGTATTTAAAATTAATTATAAAAAACAAGTTATTTAAAACTAAGATTCCTTTTGTTACACTTCTTGGATACCGATGCAATGTATCGAAAATATTGCACCATAGATTGCTGCGGTCCCCGCGGAGCATGGAAACATAACTTAGGTACTTCAAATAATGTTTGTTGGAAAAATAGTATATTTCAAATTATTTGAAATACTATGTTATTGTATGATATCAGAAACCTTTGTTTGTTCAACTTTTTTTCTTCAAATATTTTAATTATAATTATATAATTTTATTTAATTTAATTTTATTATAATTTTATTTAAATATAATTTTAATTATAAAAGCGAGTAAGCTTGTAAAAGTGACTAAGTAAGTATTATTAGTTATTAATAAAGTATAAGTCATGGATTTGTATCTTTTTAGATTCTAACTCACGCAGTCAGCAGGATAGCCGAAAACTTAAGTCAGTGAATGGACGAATGACGTCGGTTATCGAAAACGTACAAATTTTGTATACCTAACTATTTTAGAATTTTACTACGTTATACCTAATACTTACCAAAAACAAATTCACCCAAGGCAATATTAAACCCCTCAGTTAAGTAACGTTAAAAAAAAGCATGCCTTCTTCTACCTAGGATCTTTTAAGACCTAAACAGACCTAGGTAGGTTTGTTTAGGATACCTTGTATACCTAGGATCTTTTAAGATCTTAAAAGAAGTTTTAATTGTAGTAGCAGTTGACTCTATGGCGCAAATATTTTAACCTGATGTAACTTATGATCAATTAATTAATAGGTTAAAATAAAATTAAAAAATATATTTTACATTATAATACCTACGTCAATTTACATGAATAGTATATTATAAAAGTTGATAAAAAAATCTGTTATACTGACCTTTTATAATCTAGATGCACGAGACTTGACACTGAAAAAAGCATTAGAATTTGTTTCTAAAGATATGAATACATTATATTCATTGGTGCGTAATGAAAAGGGTACAGAAAGAAGATCACAACCTAGATATGGCTATGATCCCTTTTTCTCTATGGTTGTATATAATTTCTGGATAGTTTATATTAAATTAAGATATTCACTCAAAGTAAGATAGTTAACTTTAGCATTGTTACGTAAAAAAATAATTTCTGTTATTATTTAAATTTTATAGTCACGTATTTTTATTGTTTGTTAATGGTCAAATATGAAGAAGTTCATTAATAATCTGTTGACAGTTAATTTAAAAGACATAATTAGTCTGTGACATTGTTCAATGTTTTTGGAATTACATGACTTGACAGATGGCTGTTAGATACGTTACTTCTTTACTATTTTAAATAATTTACCTTGCCTTTTTGGTTATTAAAACGGTATTTATAGTTTGTTAATTAAATCGTTAATTTGGTTTGGTAAGTATTGTTTATTATATTTATTTTACTTTGTTAACATAATCTGATCTCTGTTATGGATGCAAAAAGGGAAAAGATATAAGTAAATAAATAAAAAACCAAAATGAAATCAATATTATTAATAATAATTTAAGTAGTCACTATTATTTTTATCTAACCAAAATGGAGGCGAATACAGATCCCCCAATATTAATAAATATTCTTCACCTAGTTCTATCAATTATGACGATGCTATGACTTCAGTTAATACTACAAACATAATAGGTTCGAAACTTAAAGCTGTAGATAACATAGATAAGTGACCAATTAATATTCCAGGGGACTCCTCTCCTTCAACCTCATGCCAACATGTTTCCACACCCCCATCAATTGAGACTAAAATAATCTATAACCGTATTGATAAAGATACCCTTATTGTACAATAGAGTTTGTGAAGGTGGTGTTCCAAAATTAATTATTTAAATCTAAAATTAATTGCAATTCAAGTAGAAATGTTTTTAAATATACACTATATACAATCGAATACGAGGTGATGTAAAAAAATGATAATAAACGTGGTGTTTTTATAAAGTTCACCAGTCTTAGAAGCCAACAATTGTATAAATATAAATTTAATATTCTTACGAAAATTCTGTAAATGATATTGTTCAAATCCTTTTATCTGCTTTCCTAAATCTATTATCGAATCACAATAAGTCCAACATCAATAAGTCAATAACTTATTTATAGACTTGACAAAACAAACCTTTGCATTATATCTTTATTAATATTACTCGTGTCCCTACTTCAGCAGAACAGTCATTTCCTCGGAAAAAACCCCTGATTTATTTTACATGACCAATCACCATAATATTGCAATCGTCAAAATTTCAGCGACTTAGCCTTATTTCTATGTTTTGAATTCTAAGGTTTGCGTATTTTCGGTAGGGCAAAGATGATGGCTATGGTAAAACTATTGACAATAAAAAATCCTAGAATTCTTACCTTTTCCTGTATCTCTCTTCCAAACCTTTGTTTGAATAGTAAGCTTTTGAATGCAATTGCAGCTAAAGTTGTAAATGTTCATATATTATCAATATACATCCCTCATCTAAGTCCTTCGTGCATTCTAGAACCTAATCATTTTATTCTCGTACCCTTCCCTCATCATTCTGCCACAAATTCCCGTCACTCTCATGTTAAATCTTGCTCGCTATATACTTTATCAAATAATGTTATAATTTAATAGTGTTTTTGTCAAGGGTTAACCGGTATATTTTAAATTGCAGGAAGTTTTTCTGATATATAAAGAGTAAAAAAAAAATACATTTAGCTGTGACTATTAAACTAGTACACTAATGGGCATCTTGGTTTTAAAATGTTTAAACTTGTCATAATGACCGGAACTAACGTTTCAAACTAGCATGCGAAGCACGGGAAGGCCACAAAGTAAGCGTTCGTTTAATAAATAAAGCATCTACTTAAGTTTGTTTATGAGTGACACCTCTAAAAGGAAATTATTTTCTAACCAAGTTCAGCGACCTATAGGTGCTTATTATTAATTTCAAACTATAAGCATAACGAAGCACTGAGCGTAAATAACATGGCCAGTATAATTGTAAAGGTGGATATCTAACTGAAATAAATACATTGTTTGTTATATATTTGTTCTTTATAAAAATAATATAAACATTCAACACATACATTATTCATAAATAGTTATCTAATATATTAGTTTTATTAATATCATTCTTAAATAAATAAAACAATAATGCAAAAATGCGAGGTCAAATAAAACGTCGTTTACAAGTTAAAGTTCCCTTCTTCGTGATATTCTATAAATCATAAAATATGAATATTAATATAGTAATTAACAAATATGGAATATCTTGTAGGTACTAAATGAAAATACATACTTGGAAAGTTATGATAAAACTAAAAATATCCTAAGTTTTAATTAAATATGAGAAAATTTGCAATAAAATTCAATTTGCTTTTAAAAGCAAATTAAATTTGCTACTAAAGTTAAGTTAAATAAGTTACATATAAAACATCAAAGATAATAAATACTTATTGTAATTTAACAATTCTTTGTATCTTATTTTGTAATTGTAGTTTAGTATCAAAAATATTTTCATTGGTTCTTGTATATTCCAGATGGAATAAGTGGATAAGCTATTACTATATATTACACAACCATATCACATATTTTGTTACTATAATAGAATGTATAAATTAAGAAAAAAAATAATCCTGCCGTAAAGTAACATTTAATTTGTCTGTTACCTCAATGTATCACAAAACTTCCAAGCGTTTGCTTTTTATATTATGACTAGTTAACTCCAAACGACTTTATTTAGAAATATTTTCAAAACTTGTGTTCTCCAGTTTTCTCCTTTTTGTTTTCTTTAGTTTTCTTGTCTCCTTCCTCTGTAAAGATAGTTAGGGATAATCTCATATTTTTACAAATTATTGAAAATAACTCAAGTTTATTAAAACCCACCCCACCTTAAATTTAATTCTGTAATAATTCACCGATCTATCTAGATATAGACGATGAAAAACGTAAGTAGACATCTCTCGATTACACTTTTGTATTATTCTTAAATTGATATAAAATTTTGTAAATAAAAATAACTACAAAATATACTTTTTAACCTTTTGAACTTTCACTGCCGCCCTTCCACCTCTATGTATTTCTTTTTGAAAAAGGATATAAGAAACTAAGTACTTCTGATTTTTTTGTATTAAACTGAAGTGCGACACTATTTAAACTATTGAACTTACCAACACTGTTTTTATTTTGGATTTCATTCCAATCTTGGACTGTGCCAGACATAAAGAGTAAGAAAAACAGATTGCTAAGGAAGTAGAAAGCGATCGATATGAAGAAGACTTTTCTCCAGTCTGCCGCACTTTGCTAGAATAAAAAAAATATAACAGTAATAATATTTGATTAAGATTGAGTTTGAAGCATGTTTATGTACTAGATATTTATAAATTAAATATTTTGTACTTATACAAAAACGATACAGCAATTAGTAACTTGAACTTTAACTAAAACAATACAAAGTGCACTGCGAGAAACAAACCTCATTAGCAACAACAACGGAAACACTCAAGGGTGCCATGATAGAGAAGATGTTTCCGCAACCATTTGTGATGCCCATCAATGTACTGGCGAAGTTCGGTGATAAGTCAATGTGAGAAATCTAAAATAAATAAATATTACATATTAACTTAAAAATGAATAAAACCTTTATTTATTTCATTTCATATATGAACATATCAAGTACACCAATAAACATTGGTCGTCCAATATATATGTATTCATATATATAAACTAACCAAGAAGCCAACATAGTGGGCACCGTTGAGACCAACTGTGATTGTGAGCATCACTACTGAGAGAGTGAGATATCCCGCGGGAATGTAGCACAACACTAGCAGTGCTGCGGCTGGACCCCAAAATGCTGAAATTTTGTTTACCACTCATAATCCTTTATTTATTACATCTAATATTAGACATTTCATTTATAACATCTAGTATTGAACAAGTCAAAGTAATATAAATAAATATAATAAAACATTATTGTTTAAATATGTATTCAGGGCACATGCAAAGTGACAAGATAAATAATTACCCAAATTATCAAATGCCATTAAATTTGTATAATGCACACCTTAAAATTATTCAACAAAAACTTTGATGTTTACCGATTGTGTTAAAGATCTTTCGTGATGTGGCGAGAGAAGTGATATTTTTGTTGACGAGGTATTCAGCAATCCAACTAAATATGAAGCTAAGAATGTACATTGCGACGTAGGGCAACGCCGATAAAAATCCCGTCTGTGTGGATAGAAAATATAAATTAAGAAACAAGGCAGATGTAGAATATATTATTGCTCAGATAAATTTATTTAGGTACTTAAAAAATGGAAACGTTGTGGCTTACACTTTTTATATTAACTCCAAGTACTTTGTCCATATAGGAAGGCATTTCTGTCAGTAGCGTCCAGAAGCCAAGACTTTGCCCACAATGAGCGAGTAGAATTGACCAGAATGGTAATGAAGTTAGTATACTTTTCCACGGTACTGACATTTTCTGAAATGTAATAAAGGAACTTTAGTAATATAATTATTTCAATAAAGTATAATGGAATATACAATATACAATGGGTTATTTTTAAAAACCTTATATATGTAGAGTCTTACAATGTTTTGCCCTCCGAAAAGCAAAACTGTTAAAATAAATATACCTTATTTTCATTAATATCTGTAGATCCAGCATTACTCTCAATATACTTCCGTTCGTCTTTTGAGATCCATCTACTTTCACCGGGAGTTGAAGCTCCAAATATGAACCACAGAATAGACCATGCAATGCAAGATATACCAGCCACATAGAACACGGACGGCCAGCCGAACTTACTGTCTGATAACACACCGGCTAATATCATCTCAATTATAGTCCCTAATTGAGAGCCTGTGGTGTACAAAAATAAAATCTTATGTAAATAACGTAGCACACAACTACAAATCATCCAAGTAGATTAAAATTTTTGTATAGTGATTAGATTATGTTTGAAACATAAGTTTAATATACAAAAATAATAAAGTTGGTTAGTTTGTTGTTTATTTAAAAGTGCCTAACTCTGAATTAACCAGACCATTCGAAAAAAATATTTATTTGACATATACACCTGACAATACATTCAATAAACCTTGTCCTAGTGGGATAAGGTTTAATTTATTTATTATGTTTGAGGGTATTCTAAAAAAATATCACTTGAAAAAAAAAATACCAGAATACACAAATGTGCCCAAACGACTTCGTTCCGTTATGGGTGCCCATTGTCCTAAGAGTCCATGAAGGCTAGGATATAATAGTCCTTGGAACAGTCCCATGGCTATTCTGCAACCGCAAACGGCTTTCCAATCCCCCTAAGAAACAAACAAAACAAGGCCAGTTTAACTTCTATTCTGAGTTTTATCATTTTGTCACCCGTAGGTACAAATAAAAAGTCTTTTAAACATTTTCGAACATAGATTTTATCTCTATTAGGAGTTTGATTTGTTCGACATGACAAAGGGGTTAAGTATGGCTTTAAACGGTTGATAGGATCTGTAACAAATCACACTAATTTGTCTCGGTCGTCTGGGGAATCTATAAAAAAGTAATGCGGGGGTTTTCTTTTACGACTACAATTGATTGACATTTAGTTGAATCGGAAAAACCTTACATTTGTCAGCATTTATGTTTTCTTCACATTCTATTATTTTATATAATATATCTCAGTTATTCATTAGTTAGTCATGCTAACAACAACAAACATAATTTAAATGTAAGTAAATTTAAAGTAGTTAATAAATAAATTATTCATCAAAATTAATTACTTACGTAAGAATTAAAACATACCTTATTAGCTGCGAGTGGTAAAATCAAATTTATCAAGCCTGTGACAATCATAGATACAAGCATGAGCATCCTGCCACCGAAGCGCCCAGCGATCATGCCGGCTGGAATTTGTAGAACTATGTAGCCCCAAAAGAAAGAAGATAAGACGGTATCTTGAATAGTTTTGCTCCAGTCAAAAACCTATTAGAAAAAAAAATATATAAGCAATAGTAAGGGGATTATAATAATATGTTATAATATTGTCTCCTTATAAAGTATTATTCGAAAAAGTATTTTCAAAAACAGTTTATAAACAAAAACCCTCATACCATACTATCATAAACCATCAACATCATCAATGCCTACACTTTGTTTCACGATTTTAAAGATAATGTGGTAGCGTCACTCAAATATAAACTAAATAGTATAAAAGATAAAATCTAATTTGAATTGGGCGTTGACGCTATTTAAACTGTTTACAAAGTTTTAGTACGAAAAGTAGCAATTATACGTTTTCGAAGTTTCTAATTAAACCACCTCTCTAATTTTCCGTATCGCGAGGTACGGAAAATTAGAAAGTCGGTCATACCTTTAATAAGGTATTACGTAGGTAGAGATTTTTTAAATATGTATTATAATATTTTTCACTTTATGATTCTTTGATACTTTAAAAAACGGAATACAAAATTGTCTTTCACAGCAGGTACATATTTACAAAATTATTTTCTATTTTTTTAATTATTACAATTGCCATACGTTGACAAGATCCATTATGCTTTTATAAAATCCATTAATGTGGTTACTAACGTGGATATAATTGTATGTAAGTGTAATGTATTTAGGTTATTATTATACAAAATGTAAAAAAATTAAATAAAACAAACTTGAAATCCATAGTTGTTTTCTTTTATCATGCCAAGGATGGTGACGCTCATGCTGACTCGAGTAGCATAGGAGACGACAGTAGCCAGGAAGAGAAGAAACACCACAGCATGCCGAACTCCAAACATACGGTCTGTAAGGAACATTGAATAAAAATTAAACCTTTTACTATTGTATGTGAGTTGCGTCAAAATGTGATTAAATGTCGTATGAACACAGGGCACGTCCTTAATGACCTATGTTTCCAAAATGCGGCTTGAATGTAGCCTTTCAATACAATACATAATATACAGTCATATATACACAGCATATATATACAGTCATATATATATATATATATATATATATATATAGTACAATTATGTACATCGTAGCATATGCTTACGCATTCTACCATCCATGTTACAAAAAAGAATATTAAATATATTATTAAAACAATATTTGTATTACGTTCAATCTAAAATTCAGAGTTTCACGTAACTCTTCTTGCCTCTATCATTTGTCCAATAATGGTAATTTCGATGTCTATAATTGTAACAGAAAAAAAACAATGCTGTATTATATCATGTCCGGATTATTCTCACGGATATATTCATTGTTGCTTCATAGGTAGGTAGAAACGTTAGTTTCTTGTAAGTAATTATAAGAAAATAAGATTTCCCTAATTTTTTTCTTAAACCATGCCTCATAAGGGCTCATTACCTGGTTTAGTATTTTTGTAATAACATGTTATACAAAAATGTAAAAATAATAAAGAAGAAGCATGATTGTAAATATTATTTTTATACTAACTAAAATGATTTTGGTTGACACACATCATTAACATAATTTTTTTACGTTACCTACCAATTTATATAATAACTATAATATATATAATTAATTTATATGTAATAAAAATAAATAAATAACACATTTTTAACCCCCGACTAAAAAGAGGGGTGTTATAAGTTTCACGTGTCGTGTACGTACTTTGACGATGGTGACTATTTTACGAAGTTAATAATTGAGGACTTTGACTATACGATTCGATATCGTAATTTCTTTATTTGCCTTGTTAACTTACTTGCATTTTCATTTATTCCTTTATTAAACGGTCGCCCGACGCAACGACTTCAATAAGTACATAATAATATTATGTTTATTCTTTTTAGAGGTGTTTTTGTATCGGGGATTTTTTAAAATTTTAAAAATTTCAGAAGTTCCACTGTTGTTGTACATATCACACTTATGTGAACTATCAACTTATTGCACCTATCACATAATTCTGAATATTTATTCAATACATACAAAAAAATCAAATTTTAAAAATTAAGACTCACCATCAAACACATCGTTTTTCCTTGGGGAACTGGGCACATAATTTAAACTTTTAGTTTTATTTAATTTATTATAAATAACTTTGATACATAGTAATAAATATTTTTTGCATTTTATCATTTAAACTGTTGATATTATTCCTTCAAGCGAAATTAGTGATGTGTTGTAATTGTATCATCTTAGTTAAAACTAAATATAATCGTTATCTAAAAGAAATAATCAGCGCCAGAAATTGATAATATTTTGATAATTCGACACGCCGATAAAAATGTTTAGGTATTGAGGATTCCGTAGTATATTATGTATTTTTATATAATAATTTATTAAACAAATCTGACAAGTAGATCTTTTTGGTATCAAGGAAGCTGTTAAAAACACTTAAATAATTATACAAATAAACATAATGAAAGTAATTTTTTTTTTTCAAATATACATTGAACTTATGAAACGTCAGATTTTAGTTAAACGGTTCTAATGGGACCTACCCTGGAAAGAAACCGTCAAAAGGCTATTGTGCTTGGAAATATAACCAAACTTAATTATTACTAAACATAGTAGATTTGAATTTGAAATGTTGTTTATTTATAAGTTATTAAAACAACAAAAGAAAAATATCATTTCATTCCTATTTAAAATTGTTTCTTATTTAGAAATCACTTAAAATTTTAACCTGTTCTGTGTTCGAGAGTGCCCTTGACAAGTTAATGAATAATTATATTTGGTAAGTTTTGCAAAATCAATTTAGATTTTATTTATTATACCGACCTTTAATTTAATTATTTTGCTTCCTAATTCTAGTTTCCAACTACCGACGTCAACGAAAGGACATTCGAAGTTATAAATTGCTTTCACATTCTTTTTAAAATATTAATCATAAATGAATTATTAGAATTAATCAATTAATCAATTAATTTGCTAAAAGTTTTGTTATAAGACTCACAAGTCACAAAACCTTTGGTTATTAATTACGTCTTTTGTTGTTTCGTTGTAAGGATAAAGAGAGACCTAGGTCTTTCTAGACCTAAGTCTAATGTTTAATGAGTTCTAATAAAATCAAGATGTTTGTTGCGATGTGGTGTCATATATTGGCATATGTTAAATAATTATTTATATAGAATATTAAAAATTTATGATAGATTTAAATATTATTAGGTCATTTTGGTAATTAATTAGAGTAAAATTAGTTTTGGTAAGTAACAAATCAATTATATCATAAGATAATAAAATTCTTACATGCATGGTAGTTTTTAAGGAAAAATATTATTTTGTGCCAAAATAAGTTTTTCTTTCTGCGGTTACAGTTACAACCAAAAAAACAGTAAAACTCTGTTTCATTACATATAGAGATCAATTTAGCAATTTAAATACTGTTTTATTGTATAAAGTACCTACCCTATAGTAAAATATTTGACGAAAGTGTACAATATCTGATGGAATCAGATATCAGTTATTTTACACTTTGGAATGGAATCATTTCACTCAACCGTATCAAATACAACAATAACTACAAAACTATTTTTATTCAATATCAAGGCCTAAATGAATGACACTGCGCAGCATCCTTTACTTTATATTTGAGATGATAATCTTTGAATGGAGATCATATAATAATCTATAATTAAACGAGGTATTAAGATGTAACTTTAAAAATAATATAATTTGCCATGGGATCATATCGGAATATCGTTTCGCATTTAAGTTAACGGTTTTTTGCGTCCTTAAAAATCGTCCAAGTAATGCAATGCTGCATACATTATTATGCAAATCAAAATTACTGTATAGTTGTGTTAATATGTTGCTATATGTAGGTACGAAAATAAAATATCTGATCTATTAATTTTCATGAATCCGATCGATTCGACATTGATTCGTCGTTGAGAACACTATAAGTTTCCCGAACAACACAAAAAAAACGGAAGTCTTTATTATATTTCCATTACCTTGATTTATTTTTAACAGAAAAAAGATTTTCAGTTTTTTCGCAAACAAAATAGAAAATGTTATAAATAATATTTACAATAAAGAATGCTCAAATGTCGTTTCATTTAATTTTAGGATATGAACAATGAATTTAAGTTATTTATGAAACGAACTTCTTTTGCTATATACAACCTTTTTTACTAAAAGAACTTCATAGATTACATTAAATTCCATCTAATCTTTGATAGTGTTCAATTGCACCCTGTATTATCTGTTGATAGTACTCTCATTATAATTATTGACCGTAACCTGATTCCATTAAATCATAACACTTCAATAAGCAGAGGTGATATCTAATCTATAATGTTTTAAAGACAAGCTCTTGCCGGCTACTATGTCTGATCACTCTTCTAAATACGCAAATTGGTCTATGATTTAAAAATAAAAAAATATATTTGTTTTCAAATGTAACATCTCTTTTTTATTATTAAAAAAATACGTGTATCATAAGAAAGTGGATCTGGATCGGGAACATTTTCATGCAAAGATTTTCAGTTCAGTTAATGGTCTTTAGTTAACTTTTATTAACAAGGTGCCTTAGAAAACAACAGTGTACTGATATAACGAGTTTAAGTGCACTCGCTTCAATTTGAAGGATGAAGAAAGAAGTGGTCGTTCATGCCTTAAATGCTGTTATTGATAAAACATGATACAAGGAATTGGTGAAGATTCATCACAATTTGCAGATTGGCTCGGGCAGTGTTCATGATCACACAACCGCCTTTGCGGAAGAAGGTTTGTAAAGTACCCTACGCGAAGTTCCCCATAATCTCTTCGATGCTTAGAAGCATGCGCGTGGAATTGTACCATATCAAACAAAAAATTTGACAACAGTATGACTGTTTCAAAACGAACCCAACGCCAACCAAATTAAAACGCTACGAACGCTAACGCTAACGTAATATATTTTTTTCAATTTTTTATTCGTAAATACTCTGTTGTTGAGTATCAAAATAGCATAATGAAGAATGGTATATTAGCAATTGTTTGACATAAGTAAACAAACGAATGAACACTGCAATCTGGACCATCTGCCATGATACCCTAACTTGGGATCATGTGACTTCTTGTGCCTTAACAAAACCTATTGACCGTTTTTATTAATTCGTGAGTCTATTGTAGATTTCTGAGTGTCTTAGGAATAAGCTCTGTATTTTTTTTTTGTTAGATTTTTAATGCACATTAAAAAATACGTAAGTACGTTCTATATTTTAAATGTCTAAATCACACATTGTTTTTTTAAATATGTCCAACGTATATGAATACCTTTAACTTGTCACTATACTTATGTTATTTGTATATTTGTTTTAGTTTCCAGGTGTTTTTTTCAAAGCAAACTTGGCTTAGTTTTTAATTATTTCAGTTGCTCTAATACGGTTAATATGTTTAAAGTTATCTTTTTTCAATTAATGTGTTTATTTGGGTTTCATGAATAATAAAAGTGACGATAACTTATCAAAACACTTCATAATATACAGTAGCACTACTTTCAACAAATATCGAATAGAACATGCAAATGAAACAGATTATACCTATTGAAATGGTTATAAATATTATTCGTTCTGTTCGCTTTTACTTGTTGTATCATATAGGTTGGATTTTTAAGTTTAACCATTTTGCAACCTACAAAATATATAATTGAATATGATGAAGAGAAGACAAAATGTTTTTATTATCTTTTAATTGGTGCCTTTTAATCCTATAATTTATCAGAAAAAAATAGTATTTTTCTTTTTATGTAATTAATAATAAAACATATTTTAAATGTCACCAACAACTGTTGTATCATGTAATATATTCAATATTGCTTAAAACTTTCATAACTACTTAATGATATGATCCTAATAATTATTATCCGATTGATACGTAATATACGTTACCATTACGAACTAAACATTTTACAGTTCATGGCGAAACATCAAGTACATGACCGTATGCGCTATTCAATACATTATATAATTCGTCCTTGAATTTTACAATGACAACATAATTATTATTTCCGTGTAATTCTACTCAGATAATTCTACAGATTCAGTTGACAATATTCAAAATGTATACAGGTAACCAATATTTTATCGATATCTCTACTAATTTTTATGAATACTTAGGAACTCTTGCTTACACAAAGTTAACAAAATCTAGAGTTAACTAATCTTAAACTATTAACAATTAGGATAATATCTTGAAAGAATAAGTAAATATATATTGCGTGGTAAGTGTCTTAAATATTATAATATACATTTAAAATATGTAAGTATGTAAGTATTGTCCCCCCGGTGACGCTGTAATAGCCAACAGGGCTACAGTATAGACATACAAAAAAAAATATATATGTAAGTATTATATTTAATAGTAGCATTTTTATTGGTACAGTATTTTTTTGTGTACTTTAGATTATTAAATTAAAATGTATGTAGAAATATATTCCTACAGTAATTATCGTTTAATTATAAAACAAATCTTAAACATCCATAGTCTTGTAGGACTTAGGCAAAAAAAAATAAGAGTCAGACCTTAAAGAAAAGGTGGAAATTGTTTTTTCAGTACCTACAGTCAGTAAAACAGTTGTTACATAATATATGTTAGAAAATAAAGTTGATATTTTTATCGTTATTTTTATTTCTGTCTCTATTTTATTTAACAGTTTATCAAAAATATTACTACCTACATGAAAAGAAATACTTTCTGTCTTCTTCTAATATTCTTGTCTTCTGATAAATATAAATTAATGTAAATATTATTATATCAATAAAAGCACTTGAAACAACAGTAAAACAATTTTAGAGGCAATAAATCAACATGGTATAATATGTTAACTCTATTTAATTAACTGCTTGCGATAATAAATTATTTTCGAATTATATATTTTTTATAATCATTAATTACTTATTCTTGTCGTAGTTTAATTAAAACCAATTAAAAATAATCCTAGTCTTACGCCGTATCTTTATTTTAAAACGAGGTTTTAATTGATGCAGTGATTGTGCTATTATGGTATTACTATTCAGCCTACTTTGTCCCACTGTTGGGACCAAACACTCTTATCGTAAAGGAATGGATAGAAACTTAATCCATTGCTGTCCAATGGCACACAAGGAAGTTCCATAATGTAGAATTTTTCCTAAAGTATGAAAGTGTACTTAATAAGTCTTATATTTGAATCTAAAACCCAATATCTGAAAGCATTACGAGTTAGTCATAGTACCATCACACGTTGTGATAATTCTGAACTGCTAAATACATTCAGATAAACAGGTTAAGTTATTGTTTATCGTAATCGTAAGTATTAATACTTAAACCAAGTGGGCAGTACTCGTGGAATGATCATGCCTGCATTGTACATCACAATTATTCACATTTGGCGAATGAAAATCACATTTGGTCAAAATCGTGCTAAGTTCTAAATATTTACCCGACTGAATTCACGTAAATTAAATAGAACTTTGACGGACTAGTTTCGATCCCATTCGGTTCATATTCATGAGTAATAATCATGGCAGACTTGCGGCGAGATCGTGTCTTTGATTTCTGAACTAGCCTGGCAAATTTTAATTTGATTTACTTGAATAACGGGAAAAAATATATTTAATAATCATCATGGAACACTAAAGTTTAAACACAAAATTCTAAATCAGTTCTAGCAGTGTCAATTCTGAAGTATTCAATTTAAAATGACATATTTGTAATATTGAATTGTGTAGTTCTCGACTATATCTATACAAATAAATAAAATTGGATAACCGCTTTTTAGCTGCATATGGATGTATACACGGTGCATATACCAAAATACCTTTTTTTTAAGTTTTGTCTGTTTGTCGGTTTGTTCACGCTAATTTCTGAAACGGCTGAACCGATTTTGATGGAATTTCACTTGCAGATTGATGTTGTAATAAGGAGTAACTTAGGCTCCTTTTATTTCATGATTTATTATTTAATAGCTGTTGCCTGTGACTCCGTCTACGTAGACTGTAAAAATAATATTTATATGGCTAAGTACATAAGTCAAATAACTAAATATTAATTTAATATAATTTTAAATGTTTTATTAAAATATTTATGTAGAGTTGTTTATATAGTTATGGCTCAAATGGTTTTTTGTGTGCAAGACTCGCAAAATAAACATATTTAAAACACAATTAGTTGTTATACTCAAACACGTATCTATTAAGTTATTTAGATTAATAATATCATTTATACTAATTTCGTACTAGTTAAATATGCATTTTTAAATGTGTTATTTTCAGCATTACAATTACAGATATCTATATTAAAAGACTATGTTTCATGTTAAGTTTTTAACCGCGGTTTCACTTCATTCCATAGTTACTAGTATTTCACTCTATTTATCTCGTATATAAAACACTTATTTTTATTAATTCTGTAATTCATGTTTCTTTTTTAAATTAATGATACTGAAACAAACTTTTTATAGTTTCAGGATTCATTTCTTAAATCTCCAAAAAGCGGCTTATTATATTCAAATTGTCAGCTTATTAGACATCTAGACCGTTAGGTCTTTTCTTAGTGCTAATGGGCAATAGATGCTTAAGTTTACATTTGTGCATTATAGCAAGAGGGTTACACTTTCCACAACTCGGCATACACTAGAGGCTTTCGTAATCTGGAAGTGCCAGCAAGTGGAACTTGTGGAAGTAAAAGACTGTAACGCGTTATCGATCATCACCTGGCTCGACAGCGAGAGGCATAGAAGTTTCTTCATGACATTCATGGCATCTTAATATTAATGACGATCATTTGAAAGGTGAGTTTTTCAAAACGGTATAGAGCTGCATCTAGTGGATACAAATTATAAAGTAACATAGTGACAAAATATTTTCCAAACTCCAATGAATATTATTTACCAATTTTCATAGAGATTGGCCGAGGGGTATATAAGTTGTTATTCTACAACGCCATCTGGTGGCGACCGACAACAAACATAGCAGGTGTGGCGGATACTTCTAAGTTAAAAAAAATGTATATATTTTTTTACATTTGTATATATATTACTAACATTCAAAATATCTTATACATGTCTTTTTCGTAAATACATTCGTGAACATAAAGTCGTTACGAATTTTGTCATAATAATAACATCTGTTTAATGTGTATTTTTACAACATAAACAAAAATGTGTAACCAATAAAATTGATAAATTAAAATTTGTCAGTCTCTTCACGTGTACACAATATTTTAAATCTTTGATACCTATAGTTGAAATCATTTATTTATATCGAAGTAAGACATGAAAGTAAATACAGTTTCAGATAAAAGTAAACTACTTAAAAATTTATTTACATATAAATTAGTAAATACACCGGTTTATTTAAATACCTAAATAAAAACATTAAAATACATTTAAAAGTTTATTTACGATACACAATTAAGTAACTGGGCAATGATATTCAAATAATATCTCTATTTAATACTCTTTTACATACTATTATTTGTATGTTTATATTAATTGATTGATTGATTGAAAAAAAATATTGGTACATATATATAAGCAAACTAAATATTAAAATATTAACTAAACTGAGTACTAAATGTTATCATTATTTATATAATAATATTTTTTTATATTAATTGTTATGACATTACAAAAAAAATACAGACAAATAAAATAAAAAAAATACTAACTTGGTTTAGCCACAGTCTGCTCAATTATGTCAGCACTCATTTTTAATATTTTAAATAATTTTTGATTCACTTAATTAAATATTAATTCAATTATTTCAAACTTCACTGTCCACTCGCGTTGAGACTAACTATTCGTTTGGTTCGACTTGGATATAGCAAGGGCAGTGCCTTGGCAGTGCAGGAAGCGACACAGTGCGCCTGCGCCGGTCACGCCATTCTTATATATCGCCGCTATATCCGTTGATAGCGCGGAATTCCTTCCGATTTTAGTGTGTTTTTATTATTATTATTAATAAACTATGATTGTTATAAAATATACAAAAATAACATTATATTATCTTATTTTTCAATTATTAAACTTAAATTATTAACATCATATTTTGATAATATTTCGATGAAAAAACAGAAAAAGAAAAAAATATATATTGTAAAAATTATTGTCAAGATTTTTCTAAATCAAGCTTGTGTTTATCTGTTTGAGGTCGTTTACCTTTCATTTGTAATTGTATGAGATTTTGTATTAATAAATATTAATAATATGACGTTTCAATTATACTTCCGAAATAAGTATCTACAATTATTGTTTTATTTCCGAACTATAATGATAATAATAAAAAGTAATGGAAGTATTCATGTTTTTTTTATTGAGATATTATATTGATTGGTTAGTGTAGTTATTTATAACATATAATTAAAATAGTTCTCATTAGTTTTTTCTCTCAATTATATTATTATATAATCTGCAGAATAATGCAATTTTCTATGACATAATATGATTACAGAATAGTTGTAGTTTTATTATAATTATAACTCGAAACAGTTTTAGGGTTTTCTATGGGTCTTATAAATTCTTCTATTTTAAAACTTTTTTAATTTATATAATGCCTTAAAGCTGATTATAGTGTATAGGAATTTTGAATCTATTATATTAGAGTATACTATAATACTACGACCAAATTAATAAGACCTTTGACTTGTTTGCTCATGCGTATTGTATCAAGGTCAAGCAACTAAACATAGTGTTGTTAACCGTTAAGAACTCTTTTTAAACTCAAATAATGTGCAACAAATTACACAAAGATTTTTGATTTTCTACATAACTTGTTATAAAAGATATTATAACCCAGTTCGAAAATCAAAAACCGTTACAAGTTAAATAGTAGTATTAAGTAAGTATTTACCCGGCTGTATTCACGTAAATCGGAATTGGGCCGACTAGTCTCAAACCCATTAGGGGCTTGAAAATATATATTTAATAGTCATCATTGTTCACGAAATTTTAATTATAAAAATTATAGTAGTATTTGTCCACCGAGGTTTTCGACAAATGAAGTAATGCATTGTGTAAGTTAGTTACATTCTTAAAAAACATTACGGATAAACAATTTCAAACAATATAATGTTTGTCAGTATTCATTTAATTAATAAAATATTGGTAACGAAATAGTGTCTAACGGGAATTTTAATTCATCCCGCAAAAATTGTTTAGGAAGATCTTTAACGATCACGCGAAAGAGGAATTTAGAACTTTATTTTTAGGTTAAAATTAATATTATTTAAATTTTCAAAATGTCACTAAAGCATGTTATAATCGTATTTTGTTTTATATTCAATTATATTTGTAATATTTGGCGCATTTTTTTTATGCAACTATGTCAGTGTATACTAAATAATATAAATTCTATAAAATTTATTTCTAACTCTTTCTCATATACTCTAGTCTTTCGAATTTTTAAGTCTCTCAACTGATAGTAAACATTAGTTAAATGCTGTATACATTAATAACTCTTAATATTTGTTCCCTTCCGCTAAACCTATTGATAAAGCGTTATTGATTTAATTAAGAAATCAAAATAAGTGACCTACATTTTTTTCTATTATTTTTTTATTATCACTATTACAAGTAGGTATAACCACTATCTCCGAGTTATACCTAATATGTCGCTATCAGTTTAACAAATAACTTCAAGTATGGACTCCGTTGGTTTCGAGAGTAAAGGCTACACTTGAGATGTGTACGAGAAACAATGTACCTATTATTTATCACTATTAAAACACACGGTTTTATCAAAACTATACACTTGTATATTCGTAAGTACAACTAGTCATAAGATAAAAGGTTTTTAAAGGTTTTAAAGGTTTTTAAAGGTTATTCGGCCGTTTGCCAAATAATTAATATTTATTTATAACTTATTTAATAATTTAGACAAATTTGTATCATTGCTTAAGAGTTTGTACTACAAACTCCTAAGCAATTTTTAGTTTTTATTGTTTTTGAACTTTCATTTTTATTATTTTTTGTTATCTACTTTAATTTTGACTTCCGTTGTATAAACTTCTCCAGCGTATTTGCATGTCAGCGATATTTTTGTAAAAAATATTTTTTGTAAATTGATGTTTCCCAATAAAATAAAATAAAAAAAAAATTATATGTGTGGATCTTAAATAAAGTCAAGGAAAATAAAAAGGAAACCTAATATTATTGAGGTAAATCGTTTTCTAAATCTTCGCACATGACAAGGTTTCGGTGGCTGGCATTGATGCCACTAGTTCCTGTTTAATCAAAACATACAAATTGTTGTAACATTTGAAATGAGAGGCTGAACATACTTATTTTCACCTATATGTATAGATATAATATAGTTTGACAGTCATCTCGTTTAGAAGTAGATGTGTATTAGACTTTGAATTTATGGTTCTCTTGCTCCGTCCCTGGTGGTATAGCCTAAAAATGGAAAGATATATTTGAAATAAATTTATCCGGTTCATGTCAGTAATGTACAAAGTACCCCTACTTACTAATACTGATAACAGATATTATATTCGATATACGTATTTAGGTAAATACATATATCTAATAGGTATTTACCTGTATTTAATATGTACATACATGGGCATTTGTAAAGAGTTTGCAGATACTAAAGCAATAATAACACCCTAATTTTTTAAGATGATATGTCTCTTGTGGTTTCTTATTAATATAGCAATTATTAACAAAGTAATTTTAAAGTAAGAATGTAAGACAAATCTTGAAGCATGAGCTTCAGGTGTCTTTTATTTTTTTTAAACATGTTATTGAATTTAATTTTTTAATATTTGAAAATCAAATAATTTGCATCGCAGCTGTTACTATGGTATTAGACCGGATATGAAAATTTTGCATCGTCTTAATAAAATGCATCATTTTGATCGCGTGATGATTAGAAGGTTTATTGAGGATGAAATTAATAATAACTATTTACTTATTAGATTTTTATAGTTGCATACTTTTCTAAGAATAAATATGTGTAAAGGTACAATATAATACAGTACAATATACGGATATTCCTTATCACAAAAAAAGGAATAAGTAGTGTTTTTTAAAAAATAACTTGTTTATTTATTTGATTACTTACTTATACAATATAAAAACATTTTAAATGTAAAATACAGCACTTTTTTCAACTAGCCTACTAGTTCTAAAAATCAGAATTCGGTAGTTTTTTATATTTCTTATAAATCATTCCTACTAATTACTTTAATTAACTTATATTACTAATAATGAGGAAGATGCTAGACAATGGGGTCACAACTGTTCAGTGGACAGCAGTCAGGGCTACAGGAAATTCCGTCTGGAGTTCATTTCCTTATTGTCTCTAGTTTATGTGAAATTGACCACACTATGTAAAATTTTATATTTTTCATTAAAATACGTCTTTTATTCTTCATTAAATTTCCTTTCTCAATAGGTAGGAAAGAAATAGTTGTTTTGATACTTTGACGTCTGTCAATCCAGGTCTAGGTCATAGGTATTCTGTCTCTTATGTTATAATCTTGATAGTCTAGCTACTTAGGGCGATAAGCGTATTCATTTAGGCCGAGGTTTATATGGATTATGTTTTGAAAGATTAACTGTTTGTTTCTCTTATGTCGATTATGAAAGATTACTCTTTATACATATTTAATTGAAATTGCCTATAGAAACGTTATCCATGTTTTACTTTTTTTATATAAATATATGAAAAACTTATCAATAGGTAGGACTTGACTTGACTTGACTGGTTTTAAGTATAGGTACTCAAAAGAAACGATAAAGATGTGGCTTCCGTCCCAATAACAACTCAATAATTTCAATTTCTTATTAAATTATAAACTCCTCTCTACCCCTACCCCTACCCCTTTCTTTTTTACCTATTTTTGTTTAATTTTGTATTTTATGTGCAATAAAGTTTTTATCTATCTATATAATATTTCTATCACTTTTTTCTTTCGAATTTCTAACTCGAAAACTCAATGACTTTCATACAAAGTGACTTCTCCAACTTAGAAATAAATATATACCTAATAAAATATTTACTAACGCGAGCAGGAGTCTAACTTGGGACCATTGGGAGTAAAGAATCCTGCCTCGTCGCTCTTCCAAATGAACTATTGTATATCGTTAACCGCGTTAGATAGTCAACTTCTTTTATGTTCCTTTTGAAGATATAAGTAATATAACAAAGATGCAACAACCGAAACTTCGCTACTTACTTTGTATCCGTTATTTATATGTTTGTGCAGCCCCTGCAGCACACAGACATTATAATCTCTAATACAGGATTTATCTTTTTTAAAAATCTATCTATCTATAAACCTTCCTTATATCAGAGTATATCCTTCCCTTTTTTAAAAGATTTTTTTTTCCAAAAACATATGCTGGCGTTATATATAAAGTTAACCGTGTAAATCTGACAAGAGAAACAATTTGTTAGTAGAGAAGTTGCCTAAATCGCTTCTAGGTTCGCCGACAGAGTTTCATTGTAATCTACACATTTTGTTTACAGAAACATATATTTTTCTATCTTATACACAAGTATATTTAAATTCGGAAGTACATTATGAATATGTATGACTAGCTGTTGCCCAGGGCTCCGCCCGCGTGTAGGTCGCTTTTCGCGTAATCTATGGAATCAATTTCAAAGAACATCATTTTTGCGTAACTTTCACCGTTTTCGCAGCGCACGCAGTTTTTTGTAAATTTTTTACACCTTGCGTTAGAATATTAAAGTTTTAGTAATCATCCCTAATTTTTTGAAAATGAATCATAGCCTATGTCACTCGGGAATAGTGTAGCTTGCCAACGGTGAAAGAATTTTTTAAATTGGGACAGTAGTTTCGGAGCCTATTCATTTCAAACATACAAAAAAATAATCAAACCTTTCCTCTTTATAATATTAGTATAGATAAGCATAATTTTATGCCTATGTTATATATGGAACACATATCTATAAATATAAGTTTTTTTTTTTATGTCTGTCTATGCTGTTAGCACTTTTGGCTATTACAACGGGGGAGCGGGTGGGTCAGGAGACCCGCCCTTACAAGGGGGGGGCAGATGCCCCCATGGGGAACGACGTCCCGAGGGCGTCTCAGATTGAGACACGGACCTCGGCTCGGGGCGTCGTTAGACTGTCGGGAAGGTAAGGAAATTTGGACACTAGCGTCATCCGACAGCAGAACGCCGGAGCAACGGACCACTTATTAAGTAGAAGTATTTCTATTTATAGATATGTGTTCTATGTATATTTGTACTTGTCAGACGCTTATTTTTATGGAAGTAAATAAGTTACTGACTACTTTTTAGTTCATATTTTACTTTTCTTACATCATTAGTAACATTTATTTTGGTCATCGCTGGCAAATATTCTTCAACTGTTTTACGTCTATCGTTTAATCCATTTTGAGAACATATTTTTTTTTAACATAATCCTAGTAACAAGATAGTGGGGCGAAATCGGTATCCCTAGTAAGTTTTAAAATTTCAACAAACTATGACGATTCTAAATCATAACATAGATTTATTATACACTTCATGAATAAAAATCTATTGACATAGTAATAAAAATCTGTTAAAATTATGAATTGTCTCTAGCTATTTAGGATAATATATAAATTTCCTGTATTTAACTAAAGATTAATATATATTTTTAACATTTTTTTTTTAAATATGTCAACAGACTTTGATAATAATTCTTAGTTTTGGTTTATCTATTTCGTAAACGTTCATAGTTTTCCTAATGTCAAAACTCGTACTAAGGGTACAGGTAATCGTTTGACCATCTGCACTGCCAAATCGACCGGACTATTGCATTCCAAATATTTCACTTAAACGATCTCTTGCACAAAGCATGGAATGTACAAATGTTACCTCCAATTCGTACCATAAATGCTTATGCGCTTGCACAGAATGCTTGTTTATATATAAAAATATATTCAGCATCAGGATCGCCTGATGCTGAATATATTTTTTATTTCCTTATAGATATAAAGAATATGTTTTTTATGACATAAGGTTGTCAATAAGCACAGGACCAATATTCATATCTTTTGTATAATTACGATACTAATAAATAAGAGATACCGATAACGAAAACTGCTAACTATAATATATATAAAAATAGGCCACGAAGGGCTCTGTACCATTGCCTATAAAAAAAAGCTAAAAAAAACCGTTTCTGGTATCTCCTATATAACCTCCTTAAATATTTATAACATTCTGATTTTTTTTTATATTTAATATACAATATAAATATTCTGTGACTATTTCAAGCATCCTGCATCTGCATCATCCATGCCTGCTGCAATTATCGAGCAAAAATATTACGTGTGTTGTATAGAAAATAGGATAAAAATAATACTTAAGGGGAATCCCCTTAAGTATTCATTTTATTCTGTTTTTAATGTTTGTTGTTATAGAGGCAAAAGAAAAGCATCATCTGTGAAAATTTCAACCGTCTAGCTATCACAGTTCGTGGAATGCACAGACGGATAACCAGAAAGTGGACTTTTAGTAATAGGGTTTAATTTTTCCCCTTTTTTTACGGAATAAAAATAACATTTAATAAATAAACTTTCACTTCAAATCGCGTAAGAAAATAATTAAAGCTAAGCAATTATACGCGTGACCTTCTAGAAGCCTTCGCGGAAACTAATAGACGACGACGCAACACTAACATTGAACTCTTTTACTTACACAAGAGAATAAATATTGGTCATAATAATTTTTATTAGCTGTAAATTGTAAGTTAATAATAACTAATATTTAAATATGTATATGTATATGGAAAATAATATGAATGATCCTTACTTTGAGGAATTATGTTTATTTTACTAAAAAATAATATGTAATGTAAATATTTAATTTCGGCCATATTATGTTATTATACCTAATATTAGGGTACTTAGTATATTATTTATTATATTATATATATATGTTATTTTATATATAAAGTGTATATAATACAATATTATCAAAATAAGTTAATTTAACGTGTGTCTATATAATTTTTTTAGAATAAATTGCTTAGGGTTGTTTTATAGTAGATAAGAGGTGGGGACTAGCCGTGGCACGCTTCTTTTTCCTTTATTTTTTACCGTGGTAAGGTAAAAATAAAACAAATAGTAAAGTACAATGCCGACGATTATTTATTTTATGATTGTAATTTAATTAATTCATATACTATTTTTTGTCTGTTGAATGTACTATAATTGTTGGTAAAAAAAAATTCAGATTGTTTAATTTTGACTTCTTATAACATTATATTCTGTATTATTAATATTTTTTTAACGCTAGAAACAAATGTGATGATACCGTAAAATTTATTAATGTTTTTTTATTTAAATACAATAATAATAATATGGCAGCAAGTGACCTTCCGAAGAAATTTTATTATTTTGTAAATAACACAAAAAGTAGGTATATACAGGGTTATTTGTTTGTTTATTGGCCACCTCTCTCTACATCAATCAGGAAGCCTCTCTACATCAATCCCAATTACAATAATTGTTTAACAAATTTTAAAAATTAATAGTTTTAAAATTTTAGTTTTAACATATAAAATTTATTTGTTGCCTCTAAACTGGCATTAACTCTGCGCGTAGGTATGGCGCCTGGGCATTGACCTTTTAAGTACTTCTTACAAAATACAGAGTAATTGGTAAAACAGGGAGCAAACATGTTTTTGTTTCGTTTTTTTCCTGTTGTTTATCAAAAATTGTAAAAAGTCGTAGAACAAATATTGTTGGGATTAATAGTAGAGTATTAATAAGTAGAGAAGCTGCCTACAAGAGGTGGCCAACTAATTACAAATAAACCTGTATATAGATAGTAATCCTTTACGGTGGTACAAGGTAACTCTAGAGTCCCTTACTTTCTTTGATGGCCCATGTAACAAATCGCAACAGAAACAAAAACCTAGAAATACTTGTCTCTTTTATACTACTTAAGTTTGTATTGGTGTGTTTTGTGCAAGAGATAAATATATATATTTATATTAATATGATAGGTATAATTACTCAATTTATGACTAGTGGAGAAGTATAAAAGTTATGGTCAAAACTAAATGAACCACGACATATAACTTGCTTAGAAACTGCATTATTTTACAGGGACTTTGTACCTATCCATTTTTTAATATTTAATACGTGTTCAAAATATCATTAAAATATTCAATGTTTATAGGCCTTAGTGAAAACATGTTTTTATAGACGGTCTTTGACTTATCGGTGATAGTCTACTAACAAAACATTTAAGCTATGACATGTGTTTAATTTAACAAACAAATACTACGAAATGGATGTTAAGCTACGGGATGAATTTGTTTGAATTTTTGAAAGCTTACAAAGAAGTTCTGCAAGAAATTCGTTTTCCACGTAGCTGCAAGTCAATACCGGTGTTCCGCAAGGTGGCGTATTATCTCATGTATTATTTTTCTTAATTATAAATTCAATTGTTTGCAGACGATCTCTAGATAAATACATATTCTTGTATAAAGTTGCTTGCTATCAGTCAGATTAATTCAGGTACGCAAATCATAGCCACATGGTGTAAAAATCATAGTCTGAGTATCAATCCGTCTAAAATCTAAGCTATAATTATTGATAGTTCGAAGCTGTTAAAAAAGATAAATCTTCATGAATTTAGATTTAGTATTAAATGATAAAAGTACCTAATACAACAGTTCCGTTGTAAGTTGGGTATCACATTGGACTGGCATCTTCGATGGGGTTTTCATGTAACCGAAGTCAGATCGATAATTTTTGCCTCCGCTGCGTCTTTAAACGGGTTACGTTTCACGTTAACACTTTGCAACTTAAACAATATATTATTATAATTTTATTATAAAAAATACTAAATTATACTTTATTTAAAATAAATTTAAGTAGGAATTTAGTTTAAAACCACGAATGAAATGAATGAAATTATGACGACGTATGCTATCTTGACATAAGTAAGGAGCTTTCAAATAAACTTGAAAGCCTACAGAACTTCTGTATCCGATTCATATTCGTCTGGTCTGCGCAAGTGTGACCATGTTTCCCATTTACGTGCTAAACTCTTGAGTTTGTCGACGCCCGATTTGTCTTTGTAGAAATGCTCATATGTTTAACACTCTTTATTCAATTCTGTTCAATTCTTCTACCTTAAATTTTAAATGAAAATGAGTAAATAATTAATGTTCAAGCACTATATCGTGGTTCGGTTATTTTCGGTTATTTCTCTGTACATATGTACAGAGAAATAAAAAGTACTTGGGTACAATACAGAAAAAAAAACAATTAAAATTCAAAACTATGACTACAAATGTAAAATATATAATGCATATACACAATATTCAAACTAAAATATCATAAGCTGAGAAACTTAAAAGTAAATATTATATAAATAAATAAATTAACCGCCATCACGACCACCTACTATGATAGTTACGGCAGCAATGCTGGTGATAAAAAATATCATATCATATCATATAATACTCGTAAATATATTATTTTAATAGTGCGAAAAGTGCGCCATATAAACAATATGATATAATATATAAAGTAAATAAATTTAAAAACGTACTTATTGAAGTATATATTTATAAGATATAAGTAAAAAATCTCTACAAATAATTAACTGTTTACTTAATTTTGACAGTTTAATTAAAACCTCATCCATAATTTTGCTATTTTTTAATTTCTACAGGCGAGACGACGCGCGGTCGCATTTAAACACTTACTTTTTATATTTTATTCTAATTTTACTGCGGCTAGTTTAATTATCCGTTCAAAAGGAACGATTACCATGGCTAAAAGTTTTTTATTTTTTTATTCTTATTTAATATAATTAAAGAGCCATCCCGTGTACATAATAACCCATGGTCATTATAAGTCTTTATAAACAACTCAATTTCTGACTCCTTATTTCTTATACATTGAACTTTTTTCAAGCTTCTGTCAGCTATCCAGTTCGAATTCATCTATTATTAATAATGGCAGACATTATTTATACGTCATCTCACACGTTCTATATTTTATCCCCATAAAAACCTTCAATGGAACCATCATTAAAAAATATGACACGTACGTGAGATGCAGATAACGTTTGTGTCAATGTTGCAAATGATTCTTAAATAAATATTGAACACTGAGTATATTTTTATACTTTTTAAGACACTTAGGTCTAGTAAGTATCTAGTATCAGCAATACAGTGGGAAATTACACAGTACTCCTGATGATACTTACATGCCTATAACACTTATTAGCTAGTATAAAGAGAATTTGCAATCACGACTCATTTATATGGTGATGATAACTAATTTATTATTTACTATAATATTATATTTGATAACAACGTGACGTCACTAGTGTCCTTACAATTGAAAGATGAAACACGGGCAGGAATTTGCACCCGCGACCTCAGGGAAACCGTCCCGTCGGTTTAACAATTGAGCTACCGTACCTTTACCCGTCTCGGTGAATTAAACATTCTATATATGATTGCCTTTTTCCAGACGGTGGTGATATCTATTAGGCTTCTTTTGAAAATCCTAACCAATAATTCTATATCTCTAAAAAGTACTATATCCAAGGAATAGTAGTATAGGAAAACCTTCCGTCCAACATAAAAAAAAAATATTTTTCACCTGTACAAGGTGGGCGAAGCAGCTAGATAAAGCTAGTTATTAGCATAATATATATAATAATGAGAAAATAGTTTCTTCGATAAATGTAATATTTAATAAGTAACTAGTTCTTGATATATACATATATGCAACAAATGAATAAAATATTTAGTAGATATTTTTATTGCTGGTATCAGTCCATGAATATTCAATATAACAAAGTCTGGTAATACGAGAAATCATGTTGTATTTATAATATGTAATAATCATATGTATCAGGTACTGTCTTGTTAAATATGAATCCAGTTGTTTTATTACTTTTTCCAATAGCCTTGTTCAGCCTAAAACAAATAATTTCTTGGTTAACGAATATAAAATACAATATTTATGATATTTTATAATTAAATAAGTATGTTAAAGAATATTATGTACAAATATAATCTAGACAGTGTTCACGCTTGTTCTCTCTGTCATTGTATCTCTGACACGACGACGTGAGCCATGATCGGATATTCTAGTCAAGAAAACTAATTAACATTAATTTAAAAGAATTACAATACTAATTTATTAATAATGGACGCGTGTGCAGTTATGCTAAATATAATCTATTTTTCAAGTCATATTGCTAAAAAGTAAATGTAATGTAATGAAACCAAAAATTTAAACAGATGAAACAACTTTTTTTTAAATCCTTGAAAAAAAAATGAAATATTATAGTTATTTACATAAAAATATTTTGCATCACTTCTCACACTTATTCAACAAAATCGGAGTGTGAACGATATGTGCAGTTAAGGACATTTAACATATTTCTTACCATAACATTTAAAATAAAAAATATCCCGACTGAGAAGATATTTTCAACAAAATCATCTGAAAATAACGAATGGAATTGGTGCATTGTTAATTTGGATGAGATCTAACTTTCTAATCTAACTGTCAGAATTGATGAAGCGACTTAAAGTCATACTGATACATAGAAGCTACTGGATCTCCTATATGAATAAAACTGGGTGTAAACATATTATGCATTACGCAATTCGTGTATAATACGTGTATAATAAAGTTATATTTTATGCAATAATACATAATATTAAATAATATTATGTATTATTACATAAGATATAACGTTGAAATATTATTAAATTCCATCCTAGAGTAAATTCCTGTTTTCAACGTCATAAGGGGTAATTTGCACTGCTTAGTTAACACTACTTATTTTTTTTTATTGTTGGAAAAATTAATTACGCATTGTCCCGTTCACCAGGAAGGTGAAGGCCGAGGGGGTATGTGGAACTACCCGGCAGCATAGAAGACGCTGCCATTTCTAAGGCTACCCACTAAAAAACCAACGTTTGACCTCATCGCCTTAGTGGGTAGTTAACACTACTTGCCATTTTTAAGGCACCCCACTAAAAAACCAATGCCCTCATCGCTGCGATGGGACGCCACGGGATCGCTTTCGCACTCACCGTGACGTAAAACAGTTAAATGTTAAGTGTTTAGCTTCAATATATAAAACTTCTAAATTTATAATAAAAATTTATAAGATTCGCCTTTTCTTCGTTAAAAAATTGTCCGTCTAATAAATAAGAATTCGTTTTGATTTTTTTAATCGGTATCAAGTCCTCATAAAGATTAAGATTATAAGAATTAGGTATACATGCTGATCAGATTTGAGTCGGTACGAGTAATTCAATTTCTATCTTAAATCAATTTAAGCTCCTTTTTATTAATAATAAATTCATCAAAGTCCTATTAATTCATCAAAAAAGTGACAAAAATTTTTATAAAACATTCTCAGGTAATAAATTCTTCAAAACAGGGTAAAGTTATAAGATATTTATTCGTGTTCTACTTCTTGAATATAAATTTGGGCATTCAAAGGGGTAATAATTAAATGTAAAATTATCAAAATATTTCGTAACAGGATTACGACTAAAAAGGTTTGGTTTGTACTGGTATTTATTCAAAATTTAAGTGAAGGATTTTTCATTTGAATATAGGAAAGTTGTCTTTGTTTTTTTTTTCGGTTCGGTTCGGTTAATTCGGTTTCAGATCAAACCAAAAATCTTTATCAGAATAAATCCTTATCAATATGGTGCCGTTTCTTTAATTGAACATTATTCATTCGATGAAAAGAATAATTATTGATTCGGTCTGTAATTGTGGGTGACTTGTGGGTTAGGGGGGGTTCAATTCTACTCATAGGCCTGTGCATACATTTCTGATGTAGCAAAGATCTAGGTGATAAGTGGAAAACTTAATTGCTTGGGCCATGATTGTGGTATATGTGGAGGTACGCTAAACATTTTTGGAGTGCTCGTACGGATAGGCATATTATACTGAGGTTATGGTTAATTTAAAGGTTAATTTAAAAGCTAAAAGGAGTTGAGAGTTGAAAAAAATGATTTTGAGATTGGGAAAATGATATGGAGTGCTACATTATTGGAAGCTTATTGCTGTGTTCATCAGTAAGTAACTATAAATATGTAACATTTAATTCTGCTTAAACATAATAAAGGGATAGTATTTCCATAGTTACCGAAAGTGAGAGGTTGTTGTATAAGGCTGTTTTGCCACGTTTGTCTCAAATAATTTTAATTAAGAAAGCTATTTTTAAAGAAAGCTATTAAGATTAGAATAGAGAAGTATAATAGTAGACAGAATAGCTGCAGTGATTTTTTAATATATCGTTTAATAAGTATAGGTACGATATATAATTACCGAATTATGTACATGTTGCGTTATAATCTGACCAGTAATACTAATAAATCTCGTAAGATAATTATTTACCGTCAAGTGCGGGCACGATCCTGAGGATTTTATAAACACTATCCGGATCTTGAGCCATATATAACTTGAATTGGTTAAAATATTAAAAAAAAAAATGTCCAGGCCAGGGCCTTCTGCGATGCAGATTCTCGAGAACTATATGAAAATAAAGTTGAATATCTATTACAACTACAATTCATTTTAACATGAATAACAGGAGAAAAGTTCAAATGCAGTCATAGAATTAATTTATTGTTTCTATTCTTGAGTCGAAGTTCGGGTACGCCTTCCGATGCTGCAGCTAGTCCTAATGTTAGATACGATAATCTAACAGTTTCTATTCTGGTGTCGTACTAGCTCTAGTCAATTACGTTAGCTGCAGTCGGAAACTCGAAAATAATTGAATGTATGACGATGTACTAGATGTACGTTACAATATTGAAAGTTCAACATTCCACCGCCATGATGTAGTACACTTTAGTTCACATTGAGTGAATTAAAAATTTGTGATCCTCCTGGAATATTTATGCGTAACAACAAACAAAAAAAAAAATAACAACAACTAATGTATTGTACAATTTGAGCGTCTAAAATGACTACGAAGCCAAATCGGCTAGCTTGTAAATAAATAAAATACACTTGACCTCAGGACAGAAAGTAAATAATCCAATCCTTAAGATCCCGGAGCGACATATAGAAAAAATGTGTATAATTTACATTATTTAATTTATTTTAAAAACGGGCACACCTATATTTTTTATTTTTTTGCTTTAACAAAATTTACATCACCCATTAATTTCAGGTATCTCTATGGCCCTTTCCCTGAGGTGGTTGAACCGTAATTTACCATTTTTTTTATATCACAACTCCGGCTTCTATGCCGCAGACATTTTTTACTAAGAGATACTCTTCCATAGCAGCTCTAGCAATTATGCCTCTTGCACTGTCATTACTTATTTCTTATCTTTCTGTAATTCATCTATCTTTTACGCTATTTTATAATTATTTCTTTTTTAATGGGTAGGTAAATAAATTCGGAACACATTGATTTTAATATTAGTTCCTACTGATTCTTGAAATATATTCGAATGCAAAAAGAACACTCTTTTATGACTTATAATTATTTTTCTTTTACAGATATAAATGCTAACTAAGACTTACAGTTACTTATCTACTCTAATTATTTTACATAAACAATAGTTTACCTTTGTAAAATAACTTATAATTATGTTTTTTTATTACTAGGTCCTTTATTAGTTAGGTCAAAATATACAATGATATTTTAATAACTTAATATTTCGTTACTGCTTTTATAATCCTTGTATAGTATTCTAATACTTATTCCTATTTATGCAGATTTTTATTTTGTTAACAATTTCAACTTTCTGTCGTATGTCATTCTCAGTTTTTGTTTTGTCGTAGGTGCGTACTGGACAGTCTAGGGCAGGAGGATGTCGGCTTGATTAGGCCGGCTGGCGCATGATGGATTCTCCTTGTAGTTGAGTCTGTGCAAGTACCTGGAGAATCCATCGTGATACATTAGAACCTTAGTCAGTTTGCCGGTAGGTCTGGTTATCTTGGATAGCAGGTCATCTATTCATTTCCTTCCAAGCCTTGCGCTTTTATTTAGAACAAAGCGTTGCTATTCTTAGGCTGTGAAAATGGTAGCATGTTTTCTCCGGCTTGGATGGCATATCTATAGATAGATTTGTGGGGCTCTTTGTTAAGTGCTATACTACAATTCTATCCCCGTATCCGCTTTGATTGTGGTCTCGCCGATGTTTTGCTCCCTCCTCTGTAGGTGTGCTTGACATATTTTGTGGGTCACTTTGGTTTTGGTTACCTCGGTGTTTTTATCAGTACGCTACTGAGGAACGAGCCAGCCTATCCCAGCCTTTCCTGATCGGGCAATCCTCGTTGAACGCATTACGTCCAGGCTAGTCACTTTTGGCACTCCTGCAGTTTGTTGCACGAGGCTTCTGGCTGCCTGCGAGCCATTCTGAGCACTCACTCCGGGGGTGAGAATCGGTGCTATCACTGCAGAAGCGCTTTGAGCCAAACTCTAGACATCTCGTGCATTGTATCAGCGGGGACTGTTATCCCACCCTTATCCTCTGGGCGACTATGTAGACGGATCCCGACTCCACCGCCCTTCGCCATATCACTGGAGACACTCTAACTATAACGTGGTTTGTCAGTCCAGTGGGTTGAGGTCCTGAAAAATATGCCTATTTTGATTTCGTAATGCCTTCAGAATTTCTGTGGTATTGTTGATGTAATTAATAGGCTTTATACTTAATTACTTATTTATTTAACAGAATAATACACATTTAGCAAACACTTTCATAGCAGAGATGGCGGCAAGCTCGTTTTTAACAAAAAAACGTCATGACGTAGTGAGAAGTTGAGAACGCGGCAATTTCAAATTACTACAACACTCTCTCCAAATTACAGCGTTCCTCATTGTAAAGTGAAACAAATAATAGTAACTAACAAAAACAATAGGTTAAGTTACTCTACACATACATAGTATTACTAAACAAAGTATTACAGAATCAAGTTTTATAAGTACAGTTACATTTTCCTAATACCTAATTTACTTCTTAGATATTTAAATTTACTTTTACATAAGGGTTTAGTAAATATATCAGCCCTTTGTTCATTACTACTTATATACTTTAGATCAATATCTGTACTTTCATATTTCTCTTTAACAAACTTGTATTTAATATCTATGTGTTTACATCGTTTATGATAATTTTCATTTTTTATGACAGATATTGCACTTTGATTATCTATGTTAAGTGTTACAGAATCCTGATTATATTCATCTATATCTAACAAAAGTCTCTTTAACCAAATAACTTCCTTTGTAGCACTACAGGCAGCCATAAACTCTGCTTCAGTTGTAGATAGTGCTATCGTTTGCTGACGTTGACTGGCCCAAGTAACAGCAGCACCATTCTTAATGAATACATATCCTGTCATTGATCTTCTTGTTTCAGTATCATTAGCGTAGTCAGAATCACAATAACCTTCTAGTGTATTATTTTGTGAAGGTGTATAGTACAGACCATAATCACTAGTTTCTTTGAGGTACTTCATTATTCGTTTTACGGCATTCCAGTGAGTACTATCATAACCATCCAGATATCGGCTGACTAAGCTAACCGCAAACATTATGTCAGGCCTGCTGACTATAGCTAGATGCATCAAGGAGCCCACAGCTTCTCTATATGGAATGTTTCTATCTAGCTCCAATGTATTCTTTTCTAATTTGATACCTGTCTCTACTGGTGTACTGTTCCCATTGGCATTAGTCATACTAAATTTATTCAGCAATTTTTGTATATATGTGGTCTGATGTAGAAATATGTAGTTTTCTCCTTTCTCAATTTCTAGGCCAACAAAGTTTTTAGGTTCACATACTTTTATTTCAAAATTTACTTTTAAATCATCAATAACTTTGTTTAATACACTTTTATCCTTGGAAATTATTAGTCCATCATCCACATACAGTATTAGGTACACCTTACTACCATTTAACTGACCAATATAGATACACTTGTCTGAGTGACTATTGGTGAAACCAAATTTCTTTAAAACAGAATCAAATGTTTGATTCCAGCACCTGGGTGCTTGTTTTAACCCATATAATGACCTTTTAAGTTTACAAACATGCCCTTCAGGTACATCTAAACCATCTGGTGGATTCATATAGATATCTTCAGTTATGGATCCATAGAGAAAAGCAGTTTTAATATCAAACTGTATCATTTGCAAGTTATCCTGACACACTTTAGAAAGCAAAACTCTTACAGAGTCATACCTGACAGTTGGTGAGAATGTTTCTGTGTAATCAACCTGGTGTTTCTGTGAGCAGCCCATGGCACATAACCTTGATTTATACAGTGGTCCCGATGGTGTATCTTTCACTTTGAAAACCCACTTACAGCCAATAGTTCTCACTCTATCTGGCTTCTTCACCAACTCCCATGTTTTATTCTTACTGTGTGCTTGCAACTCTTCTTCTATAGACTTTTTCCACTTATCTTTATCCACTGATGACAGAGCCTCTCGGTAAGTTATTGTAGTATCATTTTCTTCGTGTTCTCCACCTTGACAGAGGTAAGTATTAGTTTCATATTTTCTATTTCTATTTCTAAGTGTTATATTACTAGGTCCACTAATATTTATTTCTTTTTCAGGTACATATGCAGGATCATCATCGGAGAAGAATGTTTCTTCTTCATCATTATCGGATAATGTTACAGATGAGTTATTTAACTCTCTTGTGCTTTGATTTGTTAGCTCAACAGATTCATCAATGTTCTTTGTTTCATCAGCACATATTTTAACATTATTATTATTTTCTGTTAGTATATTTTCCATACCATACAATATTTTCTTTGTACAGAATTTTCCAGAAATACAACATCTCTACTGATAAGAATTTTTCTTGTTTTAGTATCTAATAGTCTGTAACCTTTAGTGACTTCTGAGTAGCCAATAAATATCATTTTTCTTGCCTTAGGATCCAGTTTTTGATGTTTAGCATCAGGAACATGAACCATGACTTCACATCCAAAGATTCTAAGGTGCTTCAAATTTGGCTTCTTCCCGGACCATAACTCCTCAGGTGTAGCGTATGAAATGGATCTTGTTGGACAGCGGTTCGTTATGTACGCAGCTGTCGCCACTGCTTCAGCCCAGTAGTGTTTCTGTAAATTAGCATTAAGCAACATACAGCGAGCTCTCTCCATCAATGTACGGTTCATACGTTCCGCTAACCCATTTTGTTGTGGGGTATATGGATTAGAAGTTTCATGTATAATGCCACAATTTTGCATGTATTCAATAAACTCGTTACTTAGATACTCTCTTCCATTATCAGTTCTTAATTTCTTTATTTTACATTCAAGTTGATTTTTCACAAATGCTTTAAATTCTTTAAATTTATTAAATACTTCAGACTTGTTTTTAAGTAAGTAAATAAATACTTTCCTGGTATAGTCATCCACAAATGTGAGGAAATATTGCGCTCCTCCAACTGATTTCACCTCCAGTGGCCCACAGATATCAGAATGTATAAGTTCTAGAGCCTTCTTAGCACGAGAACCTTCCTTAGGAAACGGCAGCCGGGACTGTTTTCCTTTTTGACAAAATTCACATATCATATCCAGCTTATTGTCAATAAGCTTGACACCTTCTGCACATTTGGAGAGTTTGTTCAGATCAGTCATATTGAGATGAGCCATCCTTTGATGCCATAAGTAGCTGTCACTTTCCTTTGTATCACATGCATATGCTTGTGCACTACTTAAGTTCAGACGATACATGTTATTCACTAATTCACAATCTACTACTTCTTTTTGAGATTTGTTGAATATTTTACAGCCATTGTTACCAAACTGTACAGAACATTCTTTCTTTATCAGCTGACTCACGGAGAGAAGATTGCTTGCTAACTCAGGCACATACAACACATTGGTTACTTGTATGGTTTGTGTTTGTCCTTCACTATTACATATAGGCAGATCTATTTTTCCACAGCTCTTCACTTTAAGCATTTTATCATCAGCAATACGGATGCTTGTAATTGGAGGTGATGATTCATCGTATAGCCAGTCCTGCCTCATTGTCATATGCATGGACGCTCCTGAATCAACAAACCAGCTCTTACTGTCATTTGCTGCACTGGATGCTGAGAACACAGCGACATATCCAGTTTCTTTGCCTTGGTTCTTTTTCTTTGTTTTGCAATTTTTACTTATGTGACCATAACGGTTGCATTTGAAACAACGGGGACCTTTATTAAACTTCGGAGACTTTATTAACTATCAGAGTCCTTTTGTTTATATTTACTTGACTTACTTGCATACAATGCTACTGACTCGGAGCTCTTTATTTCTTGTAAGAGCTTAGTCTTTACAGAGTCTGCTGTAATCGGCACACCAGAACTTTCGAGGGCCATCATCATTGGCTTGTAGACTTCGGGTAATCCAGCAAGGAGTAATGTACCCAGCCACTCATCATTGATGTCAAATGATATGTTTCGAAGTTTATGTGCTGCACTCATTATTCTGTTAACGTAATCTTCAACATTTTGACAATTTTCTAACGTCGTTGTAATCATATCTCTCAATAAGCCCACGCGTCTTGTCAACCCTTTTTCGTCAAAAGCTTTTTGTAAATTGGTCCACACTTCTTTTGCCGTTTTTGCCTCTTGTATATGTATGTAATTCACTGAGTCAACCAACAATATAATTTTTGCCTTTGCTTTCAGGTCGATCTTTGAATCAACAGGTTCGCCTTTATTTTCGATACAGCACCAGAGGTCTTCATGTTGTAAATACGTCATCACGGTAAATCTCCATGTATTGTAATTATCTCGACCACTTAACTTTTCGATAAGAGTCATTGTATTTGAAGACATTTTGTATAAAAAAAAATATTTTTCTACACAAACCACGCGGCTTTAGGTTATGTCGTGTCAGTTTTAATGACCGTCGACTTTGTATATCGTTATTTCAATGATATTACTTCTCACTGATACTTATTACAAACAGATTACGTTCTGGGCCCATAACCTGATGTAATTAATAGGCTTTATACTTAATTACTTATTTATTTAACAGAATAATACACATTTAGCAAACACTTTCATAGCAGAGATGGCGGCAAGCTCGTTTTTAACAAAAAAAACGTCATGACGTAGTGAGAAGTTGAGAACGCGGCAATTTCAAATTACTACAACAATTGTGAACAGGGACGACGTTTGACATAATCAGATGGGGGTCTTTGCTGTTCACCTCCTCGCAGATGAGATTTCTCCCGCTGTTTACTAGTTTCTCCTTGATTCTGTTGTGTTCCTCTGCGCTCCCAACGCTCCTTAATATTTTCCAATCACACGCTTTCCTAATTCTCTCCACCTTTAGCCACCCCTCCTTGGAGTCAATTGTGTCCCTATTTTTTTCGAGTACTAGTTGCTAGTTTCTCTCTTTAATTCCTTTATTTGTCTCACCTAGTTTCTTCAGAATCTCTTCCTGGTCACTTGGTGTCTTTAGCGCCTCATTGTTCTCCTTGTCCTTGGGGCCAATCCACTTACATTTGGGCTCATGTAATGACACTCATTTTTTCCTGCGTAGCTAATAGAGAATGATATTATTTCGGGAGTGTTGTTATCTCTTAGATATAAGATATTTAGATAGTGATTCTTTTTTAAGACTAACTACTAGACATAGTAAATTCTAAAAAAAAAATCTTCTAAATATAATCTTTTTTAAGACTAAATATATTCTAAATTGCTGTTCATGATACAAACATATAAAAAGTTAGTAATCAATTAAAAACTACTTAATTAATTAAGTTAGTCATCAACTAACAAAATGTATGTTTTTTTTGTGTTAATAAACAGTTTTATAAAAACAAAGTATTCAATCTGTCAACAGGACAGATTGAATACTTTGTCGCAGGTGTATCATCGGAAAAATAAATGGATTGTGCTCTTTAGTTATATGGAACTGCACATGAAATATAGATCGTAAAATGCTATGTAAACGATGAGTATCATAATAATTATTTGGACAAACATTTAGTTAACATCATGAAACGTAAAGAATTTATGATAAAAAATATAGATTTCAATAAAACACTTAATACGTCTTTTTCTCTTTAAATTAATTTATCCAAAACGATTTTGAAAGAGTTTGGAGAGATTTTTGAATAATTTAGATATTATTAAATATAAAAAGGTTCTCTATCCAAAAGACTTAGGGGTAGCAAGACATAAGTTCAAACCCTCTCATGAATATCCTATCAAACCAATTACCAAATGAAGAAGTTGTTTGCAAAAAAATTACAGTGCTAACAACTTATCCTCACTCTACAGTCAGAGCACGTCTTACTTTCAAAAAGGAGACCGAATTCTTTGCTTATTTATCAATCCATTTGCTTTGTACTCAATAATAAAATGATACAAACACTCTTGTAGTTTTAAGCTTCAGAATTTCAACGTTTGGAAAACAAAGCATTTCATCGACCATATTTTTTGACATCGCTTGGCATAAAGTCGTTTAAAAGTGTTTATATCCTTATTTTATTTTTGGTAATTTAATAATTATAAGAGACTTGAAAGATTACTTATACCGAAGATAAAAAAAAAACAAAAACTATTTGAATATTAATATAAAAGTTCAGTGCAATGATAAAATACTAAATCGATAATATTCTTGACCTGCTACTTGCGAAAACTTCTTCAAGTCTTTTTCTTAATGGTAATATATTGCAAATAGTGAATATCTTTAAACGTGTGAGGAGAAGTGCATAAAGATAATATGTTTATATAATTTTTAATATATTAATGTTATAAAAATCAACACACTTTACAATGCGAAACATTACGCACAGAATTCATTGTTTACGATGACATTGTCTTTGCGGAGTATTTTTTTTTCTTTTACTTCTTTGGCTTCGCACTCCGAGTATATATTAGTCTGATTTCAAAGAATTGCTTATCATCTGTAATTGCTTATCATCATAAAAAAAAAAACAAAAAAAAATATGCATGAAGGTGTTGGTCCAAACCTTCAAAAATTAAAACTTAAAGTAACTATTGAATTTCGGTTTTCACTTTCATCTAGTCACTGTTTGTTGTTAGTAAAATGTACTAATTCTTACACCCTCACGTATCTGATAAACCATCTGGATCCTTATTTCTAATATTGGCTTTTAAGATTACTTTAAAGTAAACTCGTAATGTCAGATTATGGCATAAACATTGAACAATGGAAAACACGATAAACAAAGCTATCATAAAAATGATAATTAGCTTGAGCTCGTTTATTTATATGTACATTATCTAACTTACGTATATTAAGTTATTTTTTGAACGAATATTTATAAAATAAAAATCATCATTAAAAGTAAATTTTATAGTCACAGCCCCTACCTAACCTACATCTACATCTGGATCAAAAATTGGCAATCAAACATAAACCAGAGTTGTGTTTTTCCTAGTATTTTATACATCGCAAATATCGGTGTATCAAAATATGATATAAGATCGATAATGCATTTACATGCTTTTGAACAAGTGGAAAAAATCAAGGACTACCATAGGTAAGATGCAAAAAAAATACGGATCTCATAAAAATTTGCTGATTTGTACTTTTACACCCGACAAATTCCTTTAGATGTAAGATCAGGCCGAACGAAGTATAGGGAATTGGAAAGGTGCACATACAGACAGACAGCATTACCTAGGAACATATTTAATCAAACCACTCTAATGGGATGTTAAGTGTTAGATAGCTAGTTCCATTAAAACCACCCAGAGCCTCAGTATAAGGATTCGGACTCATGGGTCCACACCTACGGACGTAGATTACTCGGCCCCCTGGATTCTATAGTTTTCTTAAGAAAACTATAGAATAAATAAGACCTTTCCCAAAATAATAGTTATTTAATAAGTGACAATTATCTTAGAAAAGATAATGATTTTAAATATTGATTAAGAATCATTGCTATAAGTTTAAGTGACTGTAGATCATAAAAGTAGATAAATTAATTGCATCGTGTGGTAAATCCATATTGAACGACGTAAGTGCAAGATAAGGGACAAGAGTAAGAGGGGAAACCATTCTACACCACTTACATGAAATGTGACGGTAAGCCTACCAATATGCATTTGTGAGAAGCGTTAACATCAGGTCGTTGATACTTCCAAACAACTATTCCCAAATAAATTACTTATTGCGCCGACTTACAATAATTGCTATATGCAGGTAGATGGAATATTATGTGGAATAGTATAATTAATTTAGAATAAAATTTCAACTTTAGGTTTAAAATGACGCTATGAACATTTCAAACTATAATAAAATTATGAAAATTTAAATGGAATATTACTTTTAAATTAAAGGCACCGCAGGCATCTGTTAATATTTAGAGTTTAATTAAAGTCAGGTACAAAAATAAATAAAAATGTTTATCACATTGCTCTATTCATTTCCCAGTTTCGTCCTCTTGTTTTTTATTTTCTGAAACAAATGATTATAATGATTTTTCATTGAGTAATTAAGGTCAGGTACATTTTTTAATGAACGCTACGTAGCTAACTCACCAATATCGCCATCTCTATCAGGCTCGTTCCAGGGTTGCCTTATGGAGGTCGTAAAAAGAATGAAGAATAAGTTTGTTAGGAAGTAGATGCCAGAAGCCAGGAAAAAAACTTTACGCCATTCAGTAGGATCAGTCTAACAAAAATATAAATATATATTAATGACACGAAACGAATAACGATAACTATGAAATATAAATATAACAAGAACAACGAATGCTTTAACTAAGACTAAGACACTAATGACATGTAATACTAAACTCCATTCTCTATTGTATTTCTTATAGGATTAACTAAAACTTTAAGAGATAAAGTAGGATCTAATCTTCTATTCAATTGCTTGAATGTAATAACAGACTCGCGGTTTCCTTATATTCAGTTTTGAATTCAGTAATTGTTATACAGATTAACAAAACTTAGTTAGCAAATTTAGGTTTAGCTCTTAGCTAATTGAAATGTCTTTGTACGTTGTATTATACTTTCATATAAGATTTTTATATTTAAATTTAAAAACACTCTTACTGTGTTAAAGAGAGAGAAATCATTAATATTGCAATAGCTGGCAGAATCGATTATTCCACATTCCATGATAATATTTTTATTTATCCAAAATACTTTTATTAATATTAGTTAAAGTACTTTTAAAAATATGTACAAATGAAACATTTGATTACTGGTTTGTTTACAGTTTCATCATTGTCTAAAGTTACTTTCCTAATAATTATTAATTGAACAAAACAAACCGAAAACAATAAACATCAACCTATTTATTAGCCAATCTTCTGCGAATACTCCAATACTTGCATATTGCATTGGCACTTATATAATTGATAACTAAAAATCGAAATCTATACTTGAAAACAAGGTCATCTTTCATATCAACATCTCAAACGTTGCATGTTACTGATAATATTACCTCATCTTTAATGATTAAACCGCAGACTATTGGCGCGATAATAGACACAATGTTGGCTATGAAGTTGGATATTCCCATGAGAGATGAACTGAAGTTTGGAGCCAGGTCGATGAAGATCAGCTGAAGCAAACAAATTTAATTAGTTAACATACTTAATTAATACAATGTTTATTTTGAAACATACAATAAAGGTCCGGTTACTTTTATTTACTTATCGCTTAGTAAAACAAAAAATATCGTTAAAGGTTAAATATTTGTTATTGTTATTTGTTATCACAACTTTCACGATAAATTCATTTTAATTAATTATAAAATCGTTTTTTTAATACAAAAATTTTCTTTACGTTTTTAATTAACGCAATAGTTATATTTCAGATAAATAAAACTCTAGAATCAGTTACCTACCATTTTATTATAATAATCTGGGATTTAGTGTTATCATGGAATGTAATGTCAGACAATGTTTGCGTTAATTGGTATTATATATACATATAATTAACTTAAATAGTCCTTAACACTTCGAACAAATCCTCGTGATATTTGGAGTGCATTTTTGTAATTTTGTTTGTAACCGAAGTTTAATAAATAAAAAATATAAAAATAAAAAAAATAAAAAAAAGTGATTATATCTTAAAATTTATGGAAAAATACTAGTTATTGAATGTACATAATAATATATTTAAATAATAATAATAAGCTTAAATAATATAATACTATTAAAATATCTTCGACCTTAACTTGTATAGCTTGCTAAGATTGCTAATTAAAGTAAATGTCAAACTATACTACGGTTTTTACTTTATGTGGAAGGTTAATATCTTTACATATGTTATGTTGTTAATCATACCATAAATCCAGTGTACTGTCCGGCATTGATTCCGACACTGACCGTCAACATCATCACCGCAAGCCACATACTACCCTCCGGTACATAGGATAGACCGATCAACGCTATCGCTGGTCCCCATAGACCTTACGATATAATTTTGAAGTGATTAATATTATCGAACTTTTTGCGGTAAATTATTATTATCAAAATAATAACATACCTATAGAATTAAATAGTTTCCGAGTGTTCGTAACGCTGAGCCACTGGCGCTTAATTATGTAATCTGTCATAGTTCCCATAGGAAAACTAAGCAAGTACATGGCTAAATATGGCAGTGAAGACAATACACCATTCTAGAAAAAAAAAATAACTGAATAACTGCACAAATTATTATACTCAAATATAAAATTGATAATGAATGGTTAACATAAAGTTGAGAATCAAGGTTATATCATCTATATAGAAGCATATATTATCGTTTATGTTTTAACTCACTTTAGTCAAGTTAACATTCAGAACTTGATGCATGTATGTCGGCATTTCTGTCATGAGAGTAAAGAAACCCCAATTTTGTCCACAATGTGCGATCACGGCTGCCCAAAACGGAAGACATAATGAAATCTTGCCATAAGGTGTTGGATATACCTGAAAAATTAGTCTTAATAAATTTATGAAACAGTTTTGATTTTCATTAATTATAATTATTTTGATTTTTCAATAGGTTTGAAAATCACTGGGTGAATAATTACAATATTACCGAAATTAAAAAAATGAAATAGCTTTTCTTCGTTTTTTATAATTGTTAAAATAAATTCTTACGAAGAATAAAAAGCAGTTCCTTGAAGTAGTTAATAAACACGATAGACATTTTTAATTTAGTATAAAATCGTTTTAATTCATTATCTAACACTACCTTTTGTTCTCCCTTTCTTCCTAGAGATATTTGAATATACTGCCTTTCTTCTGGAGATATCATTTTAGATGTTTCTGGTGATGATGCTCCTAGCCATAAATAAATTATCATCCATATTGCTCCTAATCCACCATTTGCATAAAAAATAGCTTGCCAGCCCCAAGCAGTGGCTAGAAAACCGGAAGCAATCATCTGGATGGCAATCCCAAGTTGGCCCCCTAAAAAAATACGAACAATACAAGTAATTTAAAACAATAGAACTGCGGAAGTCAATATTAATTGTATATAAGTTTTACAAATATTTTCCAGCGATGCTGAATGCAACGAGAATTTATTCATAATTCTCCTTTATTTCCATACAACACTGTAATTGAAAAATAGTTTATGTATTTCGGAGGTTTGCAACCATATATTTAAGAATCGAAATAACACACCGAATCATACAATGAACTGTATGGAAATCACATCTGGACCTCCAATGTCAAAGCGAATCAACTAATGTATAAAGAAGATAGATAGGTAGTTTAGTAAGAAAATTGTAAATTTGAATTCCTAAACCAAAATTCTCGCCTCACATCCACCGCTGGGAGCCGTAAGCATGTGTAGTCTTACTTGCACAAGTTCTAAGCAATTCTCTAAATATGAAACTTGCGATATCTTTAGTTATATGCTAAGGAGAACATATGAAACTTTATGAATACTAAATATAAAAGTAACAAAAGTTTTCTGAATTAGATTAAATAAATTATTATCATCACGACAATATGATCCATAAAAAGGCGCCAGTGAACCGTGTGGCTGTTCTTAACGAATAAATGTCTAAGAAAGTAAAATGCATGAAAATTTTTTATTACCACCTTTTTCTTATTAACGGAATTTCTGAATACCCTTAAGAAAACTAGGTACGTAGGTAAATACAGGACGGTATACTATTGTTTTCATCACCACAAGATACATAAATTGAGTTCGTGAAGTTCATTGAACTACATGTTACAAACTGAAAAATATTTTTTAAAAATTATTTCTGAATTCAAACGCATGAAACTTTGAAGAAACGTTACTACAGACTTTTTTTAAAGGTTTAATAAAAATATGTGTAGCCTATACAATTTTTATTCTGATTACCTTCTGAGTGTCACACCAAAATCTTATCGTTGTGTTACTTGTTTAAATAAATAAATATTCAAAACTACGTTGTTGGGTAAAACTTTTATTTTGGTCAACACTCACCGATTATTTCAATCGCTTTGTTCATCAAAGATAACAAAGGCAAAATTAAAAAATATTTCGTTCTTCGTTCGTTCGTTCGACAAGACTTATTCATGTTATTATTTATTTAGAGCTTAATTATCAGAACGTCCATTCCACTTATGATATAATAAGCTTAACGTAATAGAATTGCTTCGCATTGTTTGTATTGTTATCAATTATTTGTGTTGGTTTCTGATTTTATTTATTGTATGGTATATTGTTCTATGTATTTCTATGTATTTAAATTTTCGTATTATTATTGAAACAGTAGTGATTCGTTTTTCCTTAAACCTCATCGCATTACTTGATAATTTATAATAGAGTTAAAATAACCTAGTCAAAAAAAAATAAATTATAAAACCTCCGATACAAAAATACCTATAAAAAGGATAAAAATAATATTATTATGTACCTACTTATTGAAGTCGTTGCATCAGGGGACCGTTCTACGCTGTTGACCGTGTCTATCTTACAAAATTTTCGGAGCTAATAAATGAGGACTTTGATATTGTTATTGCGTTATTTGCTTTGATAACTTACTTTAATTTTGAATTCTTCCTTTATTTAGCAATCTGCCAACGCAACAACTTCAATAACTACATAATAATATTATTTTTATCTTTTTTAAATGTATTTTTGTATCGGGTGTTTTTTATTTTTTTTCTCTGCTTTTTATTTATTTTTTACTTTTTTCTATGTTGTATTAAACCTGAACCTACGAACACAATAATTTCAATTGTTTAGGTTTTAACTATCAATATTGTATAAGAACTTTTCACCCGCACTAATAAAGCTCCATATCTTCGAGACGATTGCTTCTATTTCAACCATTTAGACGAATCAGGCTTTCGTTTAAGAAAAACCGCATTCAAATCCATGCATCCGTTTGGCTTCTACGTTGCCATAGACAGACACAAATACACAGGTCAAATTTGTAACACCCCCTTTTTAGGTCAGGGGTTAAAAATATATTTTTTTTAATATATACCAGTATTATAAAGAGATGAAATTTGTATATAGGAACCCTATTTCTTACCTTACCTATAAGCTTGGAAACTACTTATCCGATTGCAATGCGTTTTTTTACTTCTTTTATCAATATTGATTATACATTGAAATTGTATACTACAGATTTATACATGGTTATTTGTAATTAATTGACCACCTCTTACGGGCAGTCCCTCTACATCCATCCCAACAACATTTGTTCTACGACTTTTTATAAATCTTGGTAAACAACACAAAAAAAAACGAAACAAAAAAATTTGCTCCCTCTTTTACTTATTAATCTGTATCTTGTAAGAAGTTGAGAGGCTGCCTGCAAGAGGTGGTCAATTAATTACAAATAACCCTCTTTATCGAAAAGTTAAGGGCATTTTGTAACTTTTTAAAAAATATTCAAGATTTTGATTTACCTGCATATATAATAGTGCTGAGTGTCCCCTTTTCTTCCATGGGTATCCACTGACTGACGAGATGATGCATGGATGGATACACAAACGCTTGCGTTAAACCTTGCAGCATTCTGCATGCAATGACGAACTCCCAGCCTCCCTAAGTTAAAAAAAAGATGTGCTATTAATAGTCTTTACGTTAATTAACATAATAATCATTTAGAACACAAATTATTTACTGAATTTACAATATAAACTATATAAAACTACATGTAACTGTAATTTTAGTAATATGATAAATTATAATATTATAAAAATAATTACGATTTTTGCACCAAAAGGCAATGCCAATGATAGTAAAGAGTTCACTCCAACGGAAATAGTGATGAGAAACTTCCCTCCAAAGCGTTTCGCTAATTCTCCTCCCGGAATTTGTAGTATGATGTAGCCCCAGAAGAAAGACGATAGAATCATGGATTGAATACTGTAGCTCCACTCGAAATACTGTAACAAAATACCTTAGCATTAATTAACGAGATTTTACATAATTGCAGGAGGATACATATTTAATTTTGGTGTACTTAATATACTCACTTATACTTGTTTTACATATACTTATTTTAATACATATTTAATTTTGATATACTTATATTCCATAAACATCGCTTATAATAATTATTATAAAGATAGACACAGTTTCGATTTTAAAGTTTTCTCTTTTAAAAAATATAAAAAACTTCAAATCTATTTTTAATTATTCTTAGACTAAGACTTTCTGTAAGAAAAAATGATAATCAGCAATATTATCATTTTTAATAACTACTACTAATACAATTATATTATAATTAAAGTACTGCGATATATAATGTAGATATACTACCGTCCCGATAAAAGACGATCACGTATAGAATGTTTAATTCACCGAGACGGACAGCGTTACGGTAGCTCAATTGGTACAGCGACGGGACGGTTTCCCAGAGGTCGCTGGTTCAAGTATACCTGTATCCGTTTATTTTTCATTCTATATTTATATAAATTTAGATGTAAATATACATATTTAAAAAATTATAAACATGTATATGTTTGTTATACTTTGGCCTTATAAAAGCATGGAAAAACAGATAAACAAAAAAGAAATAAAAACAAATACGTTCTATTATAATACCCTAAAATCTAACGGAACGAAACAAAATAATTATAATTATATTCTTGAAAGTGACATAAGCTTAGCAAAATCTTGTTTCTAATAGAAAAATACGTCCTTCATCCCCTATATCCTATTTGTCTACTAATTACGGGACATCATGCATAATACATATAAACTTAATTAACATCATGGAAATTTTGTGATGATTACTTACAATCAGTGTTTACTTATTACTGACCTCTTATACAATTAGTTTGCGATAGCCTCTGCTGTTTTATTTTGGACGTGTACTTCGATTGACCTAATCGGTCAATTATGTGGCGTAATTATGTAGCTGCATGAAGCGCATTAAGAAAATGCATTGTATTGTGAAATGTAGGTTCTTTTTTGTAAATCTTATAGTTGCAAAACAAATCACTAACATATTTTTTGAATTTATTTCAATGAATAAGATAATTTTAGAACAATAAAATTTCTTCAAATTAAAATGTACATAATTTAAACTGACCTCTTCGTTTTGTGGGTTGGTCATGTCAACAATTGCCATACTCATGTTGACACGCATGCTGAACGCCAATAACATACCCAGAAATAAGAGGAACGTCTGGCCATGCCGAACTCCGAGACCTTCTGAAAATTTATACCATAATAAATATATACTGAAAATAAATTTTAGTTTTTGTGTTTGTTTGTTTAATTTTTGATCTATTTATCGTAAAATTGTTTAAATTTACGGCTGACATTTTCGTAATAAATGATGTTTATTGTTTGCCTTTCCTCTTTTATATATAATTTTTGCTAACGGGCGATATTTCTCTTTTTATCTAAAAAAGCAAAAGTAATAAATAATATCGTTATCTATTTAGGCAACCTTCAATGAGAACAACAATAATAAAATTGACATTCTAAAAATAGAAGATAAAAATAAAGAGAATCTCAAATTTTAAAATATATTTCGTCTGGACATACATACTATTACAATTAAAAATAAAAAAATATTGCATTTGAACTTGGAATCTTTAATTTTTATACGATTGTTGATTGTGTTTTCTCATTTTGGCGCCACTACATTGTACAATATTTTGCGATATTAAAATGGAGTGGAGTGATAAAGAGAACAGAATCGCAGTGATTGCATTACACAAAGTAGATATAGAGCCAAATGGAATTTGTTAAAACTCTTCGTACACTTGGTATTAATCAAATGTTTGTGTACCGGGCTATTAAAAGATACAATGAGACTTCCTCTGTTTGTGAAAGAGAAAGATCTGGCCGTCCACGTAGTCCCTTAATAACACCATGTTTAATAACCAAGTATGGTCCTTCCAGCAAGACTCGGCGCTGGGTCATAAAGCTCAGTCCACGGAGTCTTGGTTGGAAGCGATTGTCTCGGACTTCATCTTAATCCGCTGGATTATGATTTATGGTCAGTTTTAGATAGTACAGCTTGCTTTAAACGCCATGATAATTTGGAGTCCTTAAAACAATCCATACGATTGACAGTGACGAATTTCCACATGGAAAGAGCGCATGCTTCTATTGATAACTGGCCTCAACGTTTAAACTTTGAAAATTTGACTGTATTGCAGCTAATGGATACCACTTCGAAAAGCTTTTTATATTTTTAATATTTGTGTATTAAACTAACATACTGTAAAAGTAATATATGTTATTTGCAATTAAAAAAATATTTTTATTTTGTTACAATATTTATGGCAAAACTAGATATTTCACGGTTTAATGCTCACATGATCTTAATTTTGTTGCTCACATGATCTTAATTCATTCTAAAGATAAGATAAAATCAACTGCGATCTTTAATTGCAAGTCATTGCATAATTTTCCGGTTTTAATAAGTGTACACTTATTAAAATGGCGATCAATTTGCTACCAATAGGTATTTTCAAATAAGTTGTTCTTCAGCCTTCATATTTGATAGTCACTATTGTTCCACTTTCATTCAAATTATAATTAATACACAACAAAAGAATTGCTAGGGCTTCATTAATTTTTTTAAAGAAAAATAAATAATAATTACTACTAGGTAGTGCTTGCTTCTAAAATTACCAGTTACATTTGTATATATTTTTATTAGATAAATTTGATTGTAAAATATTTTTATGTTAAATGTCTTCATACTATATATGGGTTCTTTGTCACCATAAATTCATATTTTTTTGTTATTTTCTTTATAATATTAAAATTAATTAAGACGAACAATTGTAATAAATGAACCTTTTAAACTAATTTTTAAAGACTGAATACTGATTTATTTTCATAATTTTCTTTCAGTTATTTGAATAATGGCTCTTTTAAGAAAAATTTAAATATTCGTTTGGGTATTCAAACTTTACAATATAAATTCTGAGTGGTATTCTTAACAATAATCTCTTAAGGGTTTTTTGTATTCATAATTGGCACTTACTTGGTCTCACATTTTCTGTTACAACGCCCATTTTATAAAAAAAAATATATTTATAATTGTAACATGACACTGCAGAGAACCACTCAATTGTAGCCCCTGCTGTACAGTGTTAAATCTAAGGGATATCTGTTCCGTGCTGTACCGAACAACAATGTGTGGAGTAGATCTTATTTTTTTACAATATTTGAGCATTCATTTCTAGTTTTAAACAATTTTCGTTTCAACCAAATTACTAAGATATGGAAATTAATATTAAAGTCTTACTGGACTATATAAAAAAAGTATCACTTTGAGTTTAACAATTTTTAATACAAATTAAATAATTTAAAATCCTGATGTATATAATGTGATACTAATAATATTCACTTAAATATTGTGGTTGTTTCTCATGGATGAGTTTATGTAGTATCAAAATTGTTTTATCTAAACTTTACTTTACTTACATATAGTATAGGTACATTTTATGTTATTAATTAATTTAAAAATGTATGTAATGTAATGTAGTAGCCTTCATATAGTCAATTTAATGCCGTTAGTAAATTACATCACAATTGAATTGATTGAATTCATAAATATTCCTATAGAATACACGTTATATACACACGAATGCATGTTACATTACAACAGCCTTTTGTTTGAAATTTTTTAAGCTTTACGACTTAAAATTAAAAAAAAACTATTTTAATAAATGTGCTCCATATATTTTTTTTCAAAAGCGCATTTTACATAATGGTGATAAAAATATTTATACACAACATAAACATAAATATTCTTATCAGAAAAGTGTTTTTATCATAAAAGTTGTTAACAAATTTTATATGTATCAAGAGGGGTTATCGGAACCTCAAAGTATCAAAAAATTGGAATGTCTAATCTACTGATAAATATACAAATAAGTTACTATTATATATATACCAAGTACTATACCTATATAGACTCTATCATGACAGAATGTTACAATTGCAAACATTTATAATCTCTGTGTACACTCCAACTGTAGAGATGATCCAATTATAATAATTTTAGTCTCTTATAAATAGTAGTACATACTGTAAAATTAAAATAAAGTGTTTAATTGTAAATTTAGTTTACTTAAACATTTGGTATACTATGAAAGTTAAATTTATTTTAGTCCTTATAAGCAGAGTATTTTCAAATGATATAAAATTAAAAGTATGATAGTAATTTCTGTAATCCATTTGTTTTATTAATTTACATGAATTAAGATAATAATTATCTATCATTTAGCTATGGTAAATAACAAGGATGGATATGATCATTAAAAAATAGCAATATATCCCTTAAATAATATATTGAAACGTTAGGGTTAGTATTTTATAATTTGTATATGATAATAAAGAAATAAATGAGTATTAGCGTACAAATAACTCACCATTTAGTGTTTCCTTTCAAGTTATTAATTTGTTATCTAACATTTCATTGAATTTCGTTTTTTGTAATATATATTTCATAATGACGATTTCATTTAATGGTTGGAACCCAACAAAATTAACTACCTATTAATCATAATATCATTTTGTAATATACGAAAGCCTTTACCGCCACTCTAATGAGAGGGTGAACTAGATTTTCGAATTTCCTTTTCTATTGAAAAGTAGGTTACATACGTCACAATGTCGTCATTATATCTACACTAATAATCTTTATCGAGAAATAACAGGAACTGTATAAGACTGTTTATTACATATATTTATGTCAAGTGTAAGATAAGTCATTGGCGTCACCAGAAACTGACAATTGTGCAAAATAAAACACTTGTTGTTTGTCATTATCTTGTTAGATGCGATTTAAATTCACATCTTTGCTGTATAGTTTAATATTGGAAAGATGCCACAACCAACATTTATTTATTAATTTAAATAGCTTACTTGCTTAGTGGATAAATATTATTAAAGAAGGGTAAATTAATAAATATTATTATATAAAGAAGGGTAAATTAGTCGAAGTGTGTAGAGATACGGTAAGCTTAATCTGAACGGTTTCCTAGTGATCGCGTGTTCGAATCCTACCGATACTGATTCATATTTTATTTTATATTTATATCAAAAACACTTATATTTTATTTTTTATTTAACATGGAATGAAACGTTATAAAAAACATTAGCACAGGCCGTATTCCAATCAGCCAATCAGCGACAACTGGGATACGGTCACGTCGCTCTGTCAATTGTGCTACCAAATTTTTTATCTCTGTAAATTTATTTGATGAGTTTTCTATAAATAAGCGTTAATATAACATTGAGTTGGTCAAGTCTATCTTAGACTTGTCTAAACATATACTAACCTAATGTCCAATGTTAAAGGTTGAAACTAAGATTAAATCCACGAATGTATAAAGAGGTTTTATATTATGGTATACTAGTTCAGTAAGTCATCTTTACAAAATGAATTTGTTGAAAACAAATATTTCCTCCTGGAGACGATCGATCCTATAGGTAAAGTTGAGATAAAATATGCAACTTGAAGTAAGTTCACCATTTTAAAGTTTTAAGTCCCTACATATTTTTAAGGGACATTGCAGTTCTTAGAATTAAACTATACACAAAAATTGCTGCTTAATAAAACGAGCGTTTATCTTATCCAGAAACTTTTTAGTGTTAAAAATGAAGTTTGCTTTTTAGAGTTGAAAATTAAATTTGCGGAAAATTGTTTAAGTATAAACATAATCCACAAATATAGGCAGTTAAGAAAAGTACTTAAATAAATAGTAATAACAAGTTTAAAGAATTTCTTTTTATTGTAACAAAAATTAAAAAAGTACATAAGAAGAAAGATATCGATAATGATCAACTATCATAACACTTGAATGAAAATGATAACACTAATCAAGATTAGTTATAGAACTTTGTAGCTATGCCAGAGAACAGACAAAATGAGAAAAATAAAAATTTTATGCGCGTGGGTGTCGATGAGTGTGTGTACGTGAGTATCATGCGGGGGTATTCATAATTAGGTTTTTTTTTCTGTCCCTTCATAATTTTGGCATTTTGACGAATCTAAAATACTTTTTACATATTCCATTACACTACAAGTAAAAATATTTGATATTTCATTGACTTTCTTGTATAATTTAGAGGCCAAATAACAATTTAGTAAGCTTGAAACTACTAGTCTGTTATTGTTAATAATGAGCGTTATGGTATTGTTTTGTCAACTTAGTCTTAGAAGCACATCACCATACAGAAACATTCCGTCTAACACATATTAAGTGTCAGCAAATTAAGGCATTGCCAATACATAACAGAAGGTAGCGCCAATGCGGCATGTTTTTTAGTTTCAAGCCATTCATTTCCTTACACAAGTAAAACAGTAACATTTTTATAACTTATGATTTTACAATTTAATAACATTAGAATAACCTGAGATTGCAAAGGTCTTTCATATTATAAAGCAATAAGGTAGGTCCTAGGATACTACCCAATGGTACGCCAAATACACCAATCAAATCTTGATTGATAGCACTCCCACTTCGTAAGTGAGGTAACTTTGAAATATATAAATAAATATAAAAGGAAGATTTTCATTATTTTGTCTTGTTTATGCAGTTTCTATTGTTTAAATACTCAATTTGATTATATTTTGTCTGTGAGCATGATAAGCGTGTTGTTATATTAAATTTAATAATATAGAAAAAAAATTGTCAAACTAGTATTATCAGTTTTTGAGAAGTTTAATTGCACTCTGAGGTGATGTCAATCGCACAATCGGTTTTGTAGTTTTACGAGATTGCCTAATTGTGGCCGACGGAGATGTCTTGAATTATTTCTGTTCTCATTCTGAAAAAAAATCTAAAATAACTCCAATAGTGTTAGTTTAGTGGGCTGTGACAGATTCCTGTAAACTATTCGAAAGCATTGGCACTATATCTTTAAATGGCCGCAGTGGTTCATACTTTAGAATTTAAGTTGGGCTTGCATAAAATAAATTATTTTAAAAAGAGATTCAAATCGCTCCCGAAAATGTGATTGAAATAACTTTTACAGTGTATATTTTTATTTAAGAACAATTTATTTTCTATTGAAAAAAGTCTTCGAGTACTTTTAAAATTTATTATTATTAATTTAACTGAACAAATATTGCCAACATAAAAATCAGATTTCAAATATTATATGATATATCGATTGAAATCGTATTGTAAAGAAAACAATAGGGCAAAGTTTAATGCATGTGATGTTTCTAATCATTTAGTATTTTAATCAAAAGCTACTTACTTAACGAAAACCATATTTGATAATAATAATTAAATAACGCGTAGAAAAGGAATAAGAAAATATATCAAATATAGGTTATAGTAAAAAATAATTGATGTATCGATTTATTAATTACTTATCATAGTAAAAACTAAAAACACTAAATTTAGTCTCACACTAGAAGTTGGTAATATCGTCTTTGTCCAATATCGTATCCAAACTATGTATGTCTGATATCGCATAACAAAACTACATATGTTTTTGAAACTATATATTTTGGAATCTCAACTATATCACGATTCAAAATCAGATATCATGTTTATTTTTATATATGTTATATGTTATAAAAATGAACCATAAATATAAAGTATGTAGCCATGTATATTAACCTTATTTTTTGGTTTGGATTTTGGCATGGTTTTGTAGATTTTACGTTCAACGACAAGTTTCGCTTTGGAATCAAGGATTCATTCGATTTAGAATACTGATCAAAAAGGATTTATACAAAAACAAAAACCCATTGTATGATCTGAGGTCTTAACCTAACCAGATTCACCGAGATTCAAAATCATACCTTGAACCTGATGAAGTGAGTGTCATACTGCAGTGAGTATCACGACAATAAGTAAATACAAACCATAAAAAAATAACTTTATTTGGTAATCGCTTATTTCGAGAGACTAGATTATTTCAATTGACATAGACACATTTTACAAAATATTTTTTAAGTGGAATTGCATTACATTAAATTTTACTAATTCTATTTTATTGCGGTTCAATTAGCACAATTTAAATAATAAATAAGGTGATGTGGTAATTTAATTTTAATGTGAAAGTCAGTGATGCTCAGAACTATTCTCGCGTGGCCTGGTGCCATGATACCAACAGTTAAATTCGAGGCCGGTTCTCCCCACCGTAGTGAGAAAGTCGTAACAAGAGCTGAACCTTAGGATTATAATATGATCCAAAAATAAAGTGCTTTTCAACAGTAGGACCTCCTGTTAAATCCCGCGCGCAAACCGCGAAAATAACAGAGAATTTTAAAGCACCACAGCAGCAAAACTGTTGGTTCATCCTCTTAAAGCCCTGATTCGGCACCGTATGATTTAATTTTCTATTAAATAAAACTATCTCAAGGGATTATAGTTTTTATCACCAGTTCGGAAAGGAATTGATTTATTGAGGAACGCAGGAATGTTTTTAAAGATGTTGGTGCGAAATTATTTGAAGATAAGATAATAAAAGATTAAATAATAAAATAGGTTTTACCTATAGAACATTTTCATCATTTTCTGAAACTATTGTAACACTCAGGGAGTACGTAAAATGAGTACAAACAATCTAAAATACAAAACTATAATGGTCACTTCTAAATGTTCAGGTATAACTTCAATTCAGTCTCTATTTCAGTCGTCATAAACTTAAAACAGTATTTTATTCACTTTGGTACTTAAAATATAAATGCACCATAATTTCTGAGATTTATCTTATTAACCTATTCATTAAGACTTCTGCCAACAGTATTCAACTGATGCTGGATTCAAAGTTTTATAATGGGCATGCAACATTTACATAGCAGACTGCTTGTGAAATAAAAATTACTTAGTTATAGGTTAATTTTATTAAAACTAACTTCACATATAAGCCAACATTATCTAACTAAATCTTTATTAGCTTCTTCAGATCTGTTTTCCTCAACTTCATTCCATATTTGTCTTTTGCAAGATCCAAAAATAATAAAAAATGTGTTACAAGCTATATAAATCGCTGAAGCAAGATAAAATACTTTACGCCAATCGCCTGCATCAGTCTGAAAAAAAACATCGACTAAATTTTACGGTATAACATAAGTGTTAAAAGTGTGGATTTCACGTTATATATAACGATTTAATTTCTCCTTTTTTAAGGTAGGTTTAATAAATATTTGGTCATTAAATAAAAATAAAAAGTGTACTAAGGATTATGATAAGGTTATAATATAAGTTAAAACATTGTAGTATACATATTTATTACCTCATCTTTAAGCAAGGTTCCTGCCACGAGTGGTGCGATTATGGATATGACATTAGCCAAACCATTCGTAATACCCATCATAGTTCCAGCAAAGTTAGGAGCCATGTCTATATGTACCAGCTAAAACATAATATTGAGTTAAGTCATAATACTCCAATAAGTAACTAATAAATAGTGTTTTTAAGCAAATGACAAATTATTATTGGTCCTTCATATTGCAATAGTTAACTATTACAATCAAGTTTGGTCCATATGTTCCTACCAAATATCCAGTGTAATGACCAGCGTTGAGACCGACTACCGTCGTCAGCACGGCGACTGCGACCGTTACGTCGCCAGCGGGCACGTATGAGAGACCAATTAGGGCTAAGGCAGGGCCGTATAAACCTAAAATAGACAAAAGATTTTTCGTCCTACATTTTAAAAATATTGATTTAATAAAATGTTATATTTTTTTTCAGATTTCAGAGTCAGGATTCCTATTTCTGACTTTGAATAATGGATATTTTAATAACCTACATATGTTTCCGCATTTTGTTGGTGCGTTTTATTTGCAATTTAAACTTAACGGTTGGTCCGGAAACTAAGAAACTATTTGAGTTAGACCTACGTCTCGCCGTAACTTGTATACATTTTAATTTGATATAAAAGGTATTTTTTTACAATGCAAATTAAAGGTTAAATACCTTTTTTATGTTCCAACGTTTCGGGTAAATTTCACCAGCAGTGGTCCCTGGATAACTGATGTTAGCTGAGCATTATCTTCGTGAGGCCAGAGTATCGCAAACTATCCTCGCTTCTTTTTTTTATTTTTATTTTTATTATGATCAGAATTATATACTTTTCGACACGTGAAATTAACAGTGTCTACACACTGGCGTTTTAGTGTGAGGGTGACACTTGCTTAACACTTGATTCCATGCTGATGACAAGTTATATTTATCATCTAGATAAATTTTTTTTTTTAATCGCTTAACGTACTATTCTGGATCACCGGGTTATACCGCTGACAATATTTACTCAAAACGTCGGAAAATAAAAAGGATGTATATCCTTTCATTTGGGTCGCGTAATAAAAACGTTATATTATTTTTAAATTAAAGTCTCATATGTGAGTGCTAAATGTCCTTAGATAGTTTTCTTATAATACATTATTATTTTGAATTAGCTTACACTCTAAATTACGATTATACCTTTTATCAAAAAGTAGATAAAAGTAAAATTTTTGGAGCAAATGAAGTTAGTCTAAGTACAGACTATGCGTTACGCTGTAGCTAGAATGTACTAAGATTCCTTTGGCCGTACTATGCCTTTTGATCGTATAATTATAGTTAATTTGATATTATTTTAAATACGAAAAGATAATTCAAACTGTCTTCTATCTTGGTCTTCTTAAGCCATATTTCGAAAAGTTTTCAAACAATTTTATTCGTAGAACTTTCATATGTTTTACGTTAGAAGCGACTTACGGTAGAAAATTATTGTAAATAATCATGTAAGTCACTACTGCGTTATAAATTTGTTACGACTGAGAGAAGGTAAAAAAGTTTTTCTGACATGTTATTATGGACTGTAGTGACGCACTAGTAACCAAGTAGTGCACCATGATACTTGAAATTAGTAATAAAATTATATCTTTAACCATTTGCCCTTATCTAAATTATGCGAACCCGATGCAATTAGTAACTTTCTTCTACTCCATCCATGTCTTTTTCAGTCGCCCTATTTTCTGATAACTATCATTAATACTTAATATTTATAATAAGAAATGTCTTATACTAAGGAAGTTATACAATTTTAAAACTTATTCGAAATGAGAATGTAATAATTCGGTAAATAACCAATAGAGTTGGAGATTTTCCTGCACGTGGTAATACTAAGCCATTTTTTCTTTAAGGTATAATCTGAGAGGAATCCGATTGGGAAGCTCAATATATACATGGCAAGATATGGTAATGCCGACAATACTCCGTTCTGAAATATAAAAGTATTATATATAAGAGTTTAAAATTAAAGGACAATAATTATTGTAATAAAATTTATCTTTTCTATGATACAAAGTTTTTATATTCAATGTTCGTTGGACATGGCGATAGCACGATTTTATTTACATACCGCTTTAATGTCCACTCCTAATACTTCTTTCATGTAAGAGGGTATTTCAGTCATAAGGGTCCAAAAGCCCCAATTCTGGCCGCAATGTACAATGATAAGTGAAATGAAGGGCAACGATGTGAATAAGGCTTTCCAAGGAGTTGAAAAATTCTGAAATGATTGGAAAAAAGGTAACTTATCTGCAATATTAATAATGAAGTCATTTGATCGCGGCATCCGTTAATTCATTTTAGGTACAAAAAGTTATGCATTTTTTTGCAAGAGTATGTCGTTGATGTTTGGTTAATATAATTATATTTATAGTGCACACCTGCTTAGTACTACCAGTATGTCCCAGAGAATTTTCTATATACAGTCTTTCATTTTGTCCAATCATTTTCGAGTTCCTTGGTGAATCAGCTCCAAGAAATATATAGAAAACAGTCCAGATCACTCCGAGACAACCGTTCACATAAAAAATTCCTTCCCATCCCCAATAATCAGCAATAAATCCTGATATCATTAGTTGCAACGCTGTTCCCAGTTGGGCTCCTGAAACAACATAATTTATGATAAATCAAACTTTTATTATTACAGTTCTATCATTCAGATTATTACAGTTATAGTCCATCAATTAAGTTGCTAATTTTTGAAATCAAATTTAGTCGATGATATTCCATAGATAGTACTTAACATTCATATCTCTTATCCCCCATACGCTCTTATATGCGATATTTAAATAAACATGGTATCAAATTATGTTGGCTGGTTGTAAATGGGATTATGTTATTCTACGGGTTATTAATTACCGTTCGTGAAAAGTTTGTAGATTCTATTGATATATTTTGTCAACAAAATTTTGCTAGACTTATGAAATTGTAACATTGTTGAATGTAATATCCTTCATTAGTCCAACAATATATATGTATTTGACCGTAAAATATAAAAAAGATAAACGACAAAACTTATATATATAAAGAAACCGTCGAACATGCCTGCATAGATTACGGTCCCCAATCTACTTTTCTCCTCCAAAGGAACCCACTTGCCGATGAGGTTATGGACGGATGGAAAAAGAAAGCCCTGAGAGAGACCTTGCAGCACTCGACAAGCACATACTAGCTGCCATCCACCCTGTTGAGATACCCGTATAATTGAAATGATTGTTTTTAAAATTTAGTTCTTTAAGTAACTCGTATATATTAAATACTACATTAGCTAAATTAAATACCTAATGTGGTTGCAATCATGTGTGTTAGATATAATATGTTTAAACATATTTTGTATAGAAATAACAATTATATATTATATAAATAATCAAAGATTACTTTATATATTTTAAAAACAGATAATTTAAGTATTAGTAAAAAAATATAAAATTGTGAATCACATCCATTACATTCACTGCTATCAGCTACTAGCTAACTGCAAAGACCTTTTATCTTAGCTACTATGTATATAGACATGTTAATATCGATGGCCTGCACACTTAACAGCAGGATTGCGAGCTATCGAACAAAACAAAGTATAGTAAGTAGTAAAGTCACTCCGTTGAACGCTGAACGAAAACATCATGATAAAATCTTTAAATCTTAAAAAAAAACTCCTACTAAAAAGATCTCCTTTCAGTTGACCTATTTAAATTAGAATATTTTAATTTTCACCAATTAGTTTTACTATTTTTTTCGGAAATTCAACGAATCCCAAAATCAAAATACTTTTAAGAAATTCATACTATTTTATTTAATTTATGATACCCGACATTATTGTAATACTTACATAGTAGGCACTAACAGGTATGAGCAATGAGACCGCAGAGTTGATGCCGACACATATTGTGATTAGTATCATGCCACCAAATCTAGCGGCTAACTCACCACCAGGTACTTGAAGGACAACGTAGCCCCAGAAGAATGAGGACAGTATCACACTCTGTGTCTGAATACTCCAGTCAAAGGCCTGTAAAAAGGACACACTTTAAAATAAAATATAATAGTAGTATTAAAGTGTTAAAATTAAAAAGACATTACCTAAATATAATTTAAAGTAGGCAGTGACGTGAGGAATGTGTCTTAATATATTTTATAGTATTTTTAAAAATTAAGATGACATGTTTTAGCAAATGGAAAGATTACTTTGAAGACTTAACCAAAAAAAAAATTCAGGTTACAATACAATTAGGATGAACCTACACCTCCTCTACTGGAACGTCATAAAACTCAGGAGAATTTATTTACCTATATTTAGCCCTAAATTTAGACACGATACATCGTTAAAATTTGCTTTCCATGCAGGAAAAGTTGTTTAGCCTAATTATGGTGCATTTAACTAAATCGAAGATATAAACCATTCTCAATAAAGGAATTTAAGAAAACATCGTAAGAGAAATAGATTATTATTTATTCACAGAAAAAGTGAAGTTCCTTATGTTTTTCTTCAACTCCGAAGGGAATCTATTTATGTTTACGAAAATAAGTCTTAAACTTATTGATTTGGTTACATATTCTACATTATTTGTTTTAAAAAAATAAAAAATAAATACATATTTTATTTAAGAAGTAAATTACCTTCAAAGTTGAAAAAAAGCGTATGACACTTTGTTTTTTACTCGTAATCCACGACTGCACTCTTTTTATTTAACTACATCCTAATAATGTAAATAAATTCCAACGTTGGTACAAATAATAACAACTTTTAATTTTTTTCCTAAGTTTAGAATTGTTTATGATAAAGTTGTGTAATACGTTTGTTGTTTGATAAAATTCATTAATTATAAGAAATAAGAAAGTCAACATTAATTCGTGCAGGTGGCGTTCAAAAATTCTAAAGATACAAAAGAAACATTTGTTAGCCAAATATGATAATGACTTTGTTTAACATAAATGTATTGAGTACTACGCATTCTTACAATTGGTGACAATTTTTCGGGTGTTTGTTAATTAGGAAACGATATTGAAGTAGTTATTGGAGTTATTTATATATAGAATTAAAATATTTAGGATTATTTATTCATCGGCCAATGTCAGAATATACTGATGAAGATAGAGGTTCTGATTAGTTGAGCAAAATAATCCTGAACGTCCACTTATAACAAGTGGAGATTTCAACATTAACTTCAACGATAAAGATAAATTTGAAATACTCACACCCTTTTTATCTGATACAATTAATTTAAATACCTAATATTAAATATTAATAATGTATTGAATTGTAGTATTCTAATTGGATCAACTTTATTCTATAACACATAAAATTGTTCAATGTAGTATTTTTTTTTATTTTTTTATTATTATTTATTATTATTTTTTTTGTCGGTCTATACTGTTAACCCTGTTAGCTATTACAGCGTCACCGGAGGAGCGGGTGGGTCAGGACACCCACCCTTAAAAAGAGGGGGCTAGATGGGCCCCCATGGCGAACGATGTCCCGAGGAAGTCTCTGATTGAGACACAAACCGCGGCTCGGGGCGTCGTTAGTCAAGAGTGAAGCTAAGGAAATCTGGACACTAGCGTCCTCTGATGGCAAAACGCCGGAGCAACGGAGCACTTACTCAGATGGGACTTCGTCTATACCGGTATAGACGGTGTGCGTCTGTATGTTGTGTGGTGTCACTTATGCCTACGCGTACGTTATTACCTATTGTGAACGCGTCGACGGGTTCAACGAGTACCGACTTGGGTCTTCTTTTTCTGACTAAAGTAGTCTTACGTGGTTAATACTCTGCGGCCTCAGCCACCAGTTGGTTCGGGTGTCGCTCAGCACGTTCAAAGTACTTTTGGGAAAGCCCCTTGAAGTACGGAGCGACGGTCGGAAGGTCTAAGTCTCTATGGAGATCGATGTTGCGTACGAACCACGGCGGCCCGGTTGCAATCCGTGTAAACCTGTTCTGAATCACCTGAAGGGGTTTCAGACTATCGTGCGCAAAAGCGGGACTCGCATAGGACATGACGGAACGTATGCAAGCTTTGTAAAGTGTCACCTTATTGCGAAGGGACATTTTAATCCGATTGCCTAACAGCAGATATAAACGAACTAATATGTAGGCCGCTTTGCTACGAACCGTCCTAATATGCGCAGTGAAAACAAACTTCTATCTAACGTTACTCCTAGGTATTTTGCCTCGTCTTTACAAGGCATTGGTTTATCAAAGAGTTTGATTCGCGGGAGGAGTATCGTCCGCTTACATGGCAAGGTGCACCTTAGATCGCGGTCTAGAAATATCGCTAGCGTAGATGGAGTAGAGGCTGGGCGAGAGAACTGAACTCTGGGGGACAAAACGCCTTCCACTCTGTAGCGTAAGAAGCGATTCGACAGGTAGTCCCGTATGATGAGTACGAGTCTGTCCGACACCTTGAACTGGTACAGCTTGTACACCAGTCCATTATGCCAGACCCTGTCAAACGCCTTAGCTACATCGAGGAAGAGCGCTCCTGTCCTATGCTTCTTGGCCCTCACAGTGGCCCCTATCAGTATGTGCTCCGTGAGGCGTTGCACCTGATGGGAACATGAATTGTTGGCTTTAAAGCCGAACTGCTCGTTTGGGATGATTTTGAGTCTCTCGACTTCCGATCTAAGTCTACAGAGGATGATTCTCTCATATACTTTACCTAAGGAACTAAGAAAATTAATGGGACGGTAACTACTAGGCAGATGCCGGGGTTTGCCCGGCTTATGGAACCCTATCACTATGGTCTCTTTCCACTGGGCCGGAAACGAGCAACCGGCCAGTAGAGCGTTAAAAATGGTAACCAATAGGTAAATTAAAGGAGGCGGAAGGAGCTTTATCACTTTATTAGTGATCCTATCGGGACCTGGCGATTTCTTGGCGTGAAGCGCCCTAAGTATGGACGTCACCTCGTCTAGGTTTGTTTCCTTGATTAGCGGACAGACCGGTGGCTGAGAACACATTATATTGACCGATTTGTCGATTATTTCGACATGATCGTGATCAACCGATTGAGCAGATAGACGGCACTGGCTCTCTAGACTGTCGGCTAAGCACTCAGCTTTGTCAATGTCGTCAAACGCGATGGCGGAATTAGGTCCAACCAAGGGTGGTCGGCGCAGGTGGCTGGGCGGTCAGCGTGACGGCCCAAGTAGGTGGCGCGGGTAGGCGAAGCAGGTAAAAGGGACATGTGTCCCGGTTGACTGCTCAACGGTGAATGCGGGTAATCTTGTAACTTTCATTCATTACTATTTAGTATAATGTACCAATTAATAACATGTTTTTTTTTATGTATTTTGATGGATATTTATTATTTTTTATTTCGAAACACTAAGCTTACAAGAAACGAAGGAGTGTCTGATGAGAATTGATACATGTTTTACACATATTCTAGTCACTTAACAGTTTACTGCTCGAAAAAAATGAGCTTAAGAACATAAATATTCATATTTGTACATACAGAGGTATTTGTAATTAATTGGCCACCTTCAACATTTGTTCTACGACTTTTAAAATTATGCATTTTAAATTTTAGTTTTCCCATACAAAATTTATTTGTTCAGTCTGAATTAGCATTAACTTTGAGGGTAGGTATGGTGCCCGGACGTTGACCTTTTGAGAACTTCTTACAAAATATACTTTATATATATATATTTTACTTATTACTCTATAGAGTAATAAGTAAAAGAGGGAGCCCACATTCATTTTTTTGTGTTGTTTATCAAGAATTTCGTAGTTTTGCGCTGTCTGTAAAAAGTCGTAGAACAAATATAAAAACCTATATAAATACCTCCAAATATAAAACCCACACGGCATAGTACTTCTTGTGGTCTAGGAATATGACGCAGGTAATAAATATCCTGTAGTTGTTGGAGCCCCTTCTTTCTCACCATTCCTGAACCAAGTCTCATTGATAGTCAAAACATGATTATTATGATGCTTTACGGCAACAAGAAACTATTTGTACACTCAAATATTGACGGATTCTAGATGTTTCGTTATTGTTATTTGTTTATTGTCTGTAAACCTATATATATATATCTATTTTGTATATATAAGTTAAAATAAATAGGTACATATAAAATATAATTTGTGTGTATATATATATTTGTATATAATTTAAATATAATTTGTGTGTATATATATATATATATATATATATATATATATATATATATATATATATATATATATATATATTTGTATACATATAATATTAAAGAGAAAAAAGTATGTTTCTTATATTGAATCCTAAGATTAACCCAGCTAGTAATAGTATGAAATTTGGTAGCGATCGAGCATTTTTTATTGAACTGTCAGTTACAGTTTCCTTTTACTAATGATATGCTATTGTTTTTACATTGAGGTATTTAAGGTCAGTTATAACGTCATGGAACTATTCGTGTACACGCTAGAGAAACGAGTAGGAGCAAATAAAAGTGAGGATAAATCATAATTATGATTGCGGTGGTTTTCTTCTTATATTGAATGTATTTTTATGAGGTACTTCAAATTAATATATGTTTAAATTAAACCCTGAGGCTGAGTAAGAAATAAAATAAATTATACGAGTAGTTTAAGGGAAGACAAAGTAATTTTTAACAAGATAAAAAAAACTTGACTAACTACATGTTCAAGATACGCATCATAAATGTTTAAATGGTAAATGCTGTGTCTAGCAAAAGTTTAGACCGTTTGCCGGAAAATATCCGTATTTTATTACACCATTCACCATTATAACATCATGCAGTTTAAATGTAAGGCCTAATGCAAAAACACAATTGCAAAACTAAAACTCTTTCGTGGCAAAACAAACTCTTAATCAACCTAAAGCTAAAGAAAAATATTCTGAAAATCTCTGATGTGGAAATCACTATTCCAAACAATAGTAGTTATACATATTAGACCGTCTATATATGTTAACAAATTGCAAAACAAAGTCTAGTTTAGTATGAGTGAAAGAAAAACTTAACAAACATACAAAAAAAAAATAAAAGAAGACCAAATAAAATCTAATAAAGAACATATTTATCAAGCAATTTTTTTGTTTAATATTTATTTTTCATGTTTGCAAATTATTGTGATTTAGTTACAGTAGTAATATGATAAAATATTTATCATAATACAATTATCGAGCATTACCTTTCATTATAAACTGAAAACTCTACTTTGTCACTAAAATAAAATATACTCTACTCCGTCACTAAGACTGAATTCTCTATCACAATAACATCTTTTTTTTTTATTCTAATAGAATTAAATTAAAAATTTTAAATTAATTTGAGGTATCTTGTATGAAAGATTTTATTTTGAAATTCTCAAGATGATATTTTGATCTTAATATTTATCTTCACATGTTTTTATCACAATACTATGTTGGTGATATAATTATCAGTATTCGATAAAGTAATCTTGCATATCAATCAAGTGTTTGTAGAACAGTATTTGTATTGTTATCTTTAAGATTTATTATTGGTAAGTTTATTTTTATTATTATTTGGTCGTGTATGTATCATTTTTTAGACAAATAATTTTTTTTAAAAAAATATTAATATAAATCACATTCGTTTCTCAGGGTACATTTTTAAAATTTACGTGCTCTTTGAATATATTGTCAATATTGTTTCTAATCAGTTGAAATTAATCTTTGTGTAGATATAATATATTGACTGCTGACAGGTATATTATACCATTTTTTGCAAATAAAAATATTAAGACCGGGTCTTAATATTTTTTATATAATCTAAAACCGTTTATTTGCTCTTTACTCTTATTAAGTTCTTTATAATGTAAGAAAAGGTACTCATTTATATTTAAAAATTTTCTACTTACATCGTCTTGTGTCTCATCAGTCATTGCGACGATGGCCATGCTCATGTTAACTCTCATAGCAAACGAGAGCAAAAGACCGAAAAATAGCAAGAAAACCTGCAGATGCCGGATGCCGAGTAGAGAAGCTGTAAAAAAAATATTATGTTAAAAAACGAACTAAATAAATATTTTAAACCATCTTTTGTTCATAATTTGTAAGGGTTTTTTTATAATTACGTTTGATCCATTTTTAGTCAATTACATCTATGATTAATTAGAAATTAATCTAACACAAAAAATATAAATTCACTTTATAATTATATCTACACGAACTCTTAAGCACACAATAATTAATTTATAAGGCATTCTAGCTTTATCTTAATAAGAAGGTAGAATAATATTAAGGAAACTTGAGCTAAAACAAGAATCTCCAAAACTTTTACGTTTTTGAGTCAGCACTCGTCCATATTTTGCCAATATGCCAACAGCAAACGAGGCTAAGTTGTTTGAACAATCTTATACAAAATACCTTTCAGAGATCAGAGATCTTTAGATACCTGTCAGAGATATTTTATCAAAAAAGTACGAAAAAAAATCTACTTAATAATCTCTTACTGATGAAATGAGCTCCATATACCACATTAGAAACATTAAAAGGACCTCCTAGAACAATGTGAGAACGATTCCATTTCAATACAGTAACGAATATTTTTTTGTATTATTTTATAATTTTTATACAACAATACAAAGTATGTCTAAATAAATGGAACGCCTTCAAAAGCCGATGTATATTTAATCAAAAGTTCCTGCTCTTTTAAGTAGCCTTAGAATCCGTATGACAATTCTGCACTTGTTGTTACTTTACTGCACAGACTGTATACACTTTACGGTAATTACTTTTAGATAGTTGGTACATTGGTGGTCGTGGCATTATATAATTTCCATTGTTTTTAATGTTTAAAGTTAATTTTAGATTTTTTAAAAGGTTGTAAAAATGAGAGATACTATGATTAGTGGCGTGGTTGGTTATTCTTGTCTTTTTTCGGTACCAGGCTATATTTGAAGTCAAATTAATTCTCACTTGTCAGTTATGACTGAGTGAAAGTGTCAATATAATGAATTATAGTTTTAAATAATTGTTAGAAGAGTAGGTATGCATGGAGTGTTTTATTTAGCAAAGAAATTCTACCATTAGATGGTGATATATTTAAACCTTTATTTGTTAACATAATGTCAATTGAAATAAGTACAGCCTGGATCTGACATTATCCTCTCTGAACAAGTTATATATATATAACCGACTGCATAATGGAAAATATGAACACTATCTTTTTTACAATTTCACGCATATTTATGAATTGACAATCTTGAATAACAGTGGAGATTGCGGATCTCCTTTGGCTAAGCCATTACTTGCATATCAACTGCAAAAACGTATACCAATTCTAATTTAGAGCATTTTTTTATTAAGGAAATTTCAAAACTTTATAAATGAGCGGCCCAACGTGAAGTTTGTCCAAAATCAGTATCAGTAAAATATTACCAACAATATTGTAAGCATTGTCAATATATGTAATAACATAGTAAGAGTCCTGCTTCTCATAAAATATTTTTCCTTTAGGATCTGTTATTTATATAAGAGACCAAGAAGAAGAACTTATAACTCGTGAGCCTTCTATAGGTACATATAACTTTTGTTTCTAAAAACTCATAATGTCGCTTGTATTTAATTATATTTTATAGTAAAATTTACTAACGGTAAACGAGGCTAAGGTCTTGCTATTTTTAAAATAAGTACCTACCTTATCTTACTGACTTTCCAATTTGGAATGTTTACCAGCCTTTGTTAATATTAGCCAGCGTGGATATATTTATAAAAGAACATTTCACTCTTTCAGCTTCTTTAAACTTTAATTTTACATATCCCAATGTTGATTTTTGGCTCAATTTTAAAACAAAAAGAGTCTGTTTAAAATGTTGAGCCGGTGTTTACTTTTTTTACTTTAAAAAAAGGTATTATTCTAAAAAATTGAAGAAAATATCAAACAATTCATTATGTATAAGTATAAGAAAATTATTCTATCTGCCCTAGGCTACTTGTAAGTAATACAACACTCAACATACGTGACTCCATACATGACTCGCCAAGTATAAAGAATAATTAGACTCGTCATATCAATCGATTGTCAGTTTCGCAGTCACTTGCAAAGAAAGGCCAAGTTGGCTTTGAAGAAACTAGGAATAATCAACAGGTCGTGGCAGTACTTCACATCGAACCAAAAGCTTGCGCTAATAAAGCGCAGGTCTAGTCAAAAATAAAATACTATTCCAGATCATTCCAGTATCAGTTTCTTCCGTTCGATGACTTGCAACGACGAACCGGTTGAGTTGTCGGAGATCCTGTGCTCTGTGCGGAGAGATGTTGCAGCTTTATGTGTCTTTTACTGCATTAATTACGAAGAACAATTACAGCATTGATTTTCACCATTGACATCATGAGTGACGCACTGTAAACTACCGCCTAATGCCATTCCTAAAACCTGAATACGTTAAGTTTCTCAACATCGGAGCTGCTTTTAAGGAATTTTCTAACATGAACCATCAAAATTATGGAAAGATACCTTATAGAGATCGCCTCCGTCCTAATAAAGATTATAAATAGAATTCTCATTTTATCGAAACGAGTAACGATACGCTAGTTCAATTGGATCTACCAATTGAACGGTATATTTTGCAAAGGTTGCCTATTCGAATCCTGTCCGTATCGATTTATTTATCTTTCTATATTCATTTAAATGTTACGGTTATGCATTTGAGTTACATTATTTTTCTTACAACACATATTGCTTACAATCACGTATGTATTTACATACGGCGCTAAAGCAGCTGCGCTAGAGAGAACGATCAGAGGGTTCAGCTCTGAAATCGTCTCTCTTCTCTCCCCTAATCCAAAGACAGTTGGTCCATGAGTAAAGTTAGATACCATTTGGTCGATATAAATTTTCTCAATAACTTAATCGGCACTTTATTCTTTCAGTAATAGTATGATAGCGCATCGTTGTCACTGTTAGAAACTTATTAGATTTTGGAATATAACAAACTCAATAATTTTAAGTCAGAATCAAAATCAGTGGTCCATCTTCGAAACTTAAGATAAGCGAGCAATGACTGAAATCACGTCATCTTAAGGCTATATCAATGCAAAAAATATCACCATAAATACAGAAGTTATTCGTAAACGCCGGTTAAAAACTTGTCTTTGCTTGAGCTGAAGTGCCAATTAAGTCTCAATGTTTTCCTCAAGTTGATTGCGATGGACGCATGCATTGTAACGAACATTTTATATCACAATGAGTAGATGTAATTCATAAAAATGATAAAATCAATTTATTACCATTTTGTTAATACTAATATCATAATACAAATATTTTACCAAAGGAAATAAATATTAAACAATAATGAACCAATGCGTTAAAATGTTAAATTGAACAGAAGAAAAATTAATTTCACTAAGTTATCGTAAAATTGTATTTGCTTAATTATATAATGACAAAAATATTTTATGTGAAATAATTACCTACATTTTAATTCAATATTTTTTTGCTATAATAGCAACTGTATATTGGGAAACATGCATTTTTTTTGTTATTTCACTTTTACATTACTAATTACCTCAAAAACACAATATAAAAATGTTTAAAGTTTTATATGCATTGTAAATATTTCATTCCATATTCTTATTTGCATATATTTTAACAATACCAATTAACGAATGTCGTCTATACTTAATGTTGAATTACACTGTAACTTAAATACTATGAAAAAACTATCCGTTCAAAAATAAACAACTGTCTTGCTTTGCCTTTTTGTTTATAATAAATAAAACAATTATGTCGAACGACGGTTTTTTATTCGTCTTCAAGAACACATAAACTCGCTAGAGCCAGGGTCATAGGTAGTACTAAATAATACGAGTACATAATATTAGGTAATTATTAATAAATGTATTGATTATGGACAGCGAATTATCCTTATGTCATCCTAGTTATTATGTTAGTTATTAGCATTTAAACTTTCTAAAGCCCTTCAAACCTAAAATAATTAACAATGAATTTAAAAAAATTAACTTACAGGGTTTTTTAATAGATTCATCACATTCTACCTCCATTTCCACAGAATAACACACTTAATTAATTATATATAATTATTGTAATTAAAATTTCTTAAATATTTAATAGATAACTTTTTTTACAATTGTGTATTTTTAAAGTGCGCGCGCTCCGCACTGATGCTAAAACATAACTTGGCAAATTTTACGCAGTACCTACCGACATTGTGCTAAGAAATCGTTTTATCAGTCAGGGCCGCAAGGCGCCGTGGACATTAATTTGTAGTAAGGTAGATTCAACTGGTTTATTACTTAAAGCTTATTAGAACGTTCGGTATTTTGAAAGTTAATTAATATTTGCATTGCGTCCAAGTTATTACTTATAGTTGTAAAATATTGTAACCTAATTATTAGACCGTAGGAAGAGTGGGAAGATCTTGTTAAATAATAAACATACATACTATATATATTATCTTATTCTTATATTAAAAATTGGAGTTATTACTTATAAACATTTTACGAATAAACGAGCTATTACTGTATAAACATTTTACGAATTTCTTGGCAGAAACGCGATAGTTTAAAAGTTAGTAAAATGTACAAGGATAATAAATCATTAATTAATAAGTGCAGTAAGTGCAATAAAAACACTAGTGCACCTATTGCACATTTAGTAGGTTTTTCGAAATAAATGAAGATTTCGTCAATCACCTCAATGATAACATAAAATAAATTAATGTTCTGGGAAACTGGTCCAAGCCCCAGAACGGGACGGTTTCCTAGAGGTCGCGTGTTCGAATTCCTGCTCGTATCGGTTTATTTTTCATTCTATATTTATATGAATTTAAATAAATTTAACATGGCTATACATGTTTATAGATATTTCCTAACTAACATAAGATAAATCAACAATTTTGTGAAGAAACAACCCAAGTTCGTTGTGCTTGATTACAATAACAATGAGAACAAATTTCACGTTATGTATTGTGTGTATATAAAATATGCAGAGAGAAACTCTTAAATTTTATTTAATATCTTAAACAAGGATATTCAAAAAAGTTATACGGCCCATAAAAATATTGTTTAAATGAGAATACTTTTATTTTTTGAAAGTGAATCAAAGCGATTCGAAATCCAAGATTATATAAAACACTTGACTTTATTACATAACGTCTGTATAAATATAGATTTATTTATTTTATGAAATTAGGACTGAAGATTAAGGTAAGATATAACTAAATACATGGGGTTAAGTTAGTAGTGATTGATTTTAGTAATTTGATGTTATTCTAAATTATTTATTATTTTTACATAGTAATGATATACAATTTTAATAATCAATTTATTTATAATTATAATCTAAACTATATTACGAGGTCCCAAGACCCAGGTTTTTATTTACACCTTTCTTACCTTGAAGGTGCGAATAAGATGCGGTAAAGATTTCGATATTAATTCTGATGTAATTTAAATGAATTCTTACATAAACCCACGTTGCATTCATTTTTATATTTGTCGAAAACAGGATTTCTTTCTCTACTCGTAAACCAGTCTTTAGTTATCAATAATATTTTCCGTAGTAATATCTATTTTGATTATTTCCAACACAAAGTTGATAAGCACTTGACTGTGATTTAATATCAGATTATATTCTGAACAGCAATAAAGATCTGACTTTATTAGAGTATATATTATTTTTCGAATATCTTTTTTTTTAATTAACCCGTATTTTCTTACATATCTCATTCTTAAAGGTTGTATGTATGAGGCAGGTAGACTATAACTAAGACTGATTACTAAAACTATGTTAACGTTAAAATGAAAAATCAAAGTGAGGCAGCAAAGCCCACATCGATCAAAGCAGTAATGAAATATGTAACGATGTATGTACATTGTTACATTATCCGTGTAAATTGTATACAATATTCGTGTAAATGGTATACAATATCCGTGTAAATTGGCAACTATTGAAAGTAAAATAAAAACAGGACTATGCTAGGGTGATGAATAATCGATCATAGTATTAAATATATATATCTATATATTTATAAATTGTATAACATAAGCACAGTAATGCTGCAAATGTATAAAATAACTAAAAAGTATAGAATGTTTGTAAAAAAGTTTGTTACAAAGATAATTGAATATTATATTTGAAATATACTTTATATTAAACGGAGTATTGGAAACATAATTTTGAAGACAACAACCTGCACACAATGTATGGTCATCTAATTATTGTTATAAATTTGAGTAGATATCATTATTGATAATAATATAATAATACAGCCTATTTATTTCCATATCCTCGTTTTACATGTATTTGGAAGGGGATGGAAATAAGTTCCCACGGTTGAGGGTTAGAAGGTGGAACGACGATATCAGGGAACCACGTGGTCTCTGGTTTTATGTGGTTTAACGGGGTTTGGACTTTAAAAAAATATGAAGGATGCAACTTGAAATATCTTCTACTAAAATTTATGTTTCAAAATTTCGCGCTAAAACACATGACGCGGTGACAGAAAAAGATAGAACTTAATTTTTTTTTATATTCAAAAATAAAAGTAAAAAATATGGTTGCCTGTAAAGTCGGTTTTACGGGCGAAGATTTACGTGACCGCGTCTTTTTCTCGGTAGAATATTTATTGATATGAATATTATTAAATTGCACAATATTTTAATAATTTGAGTGATTTTGTTGAGGATAGGACGATGAAGACGTTGTCACGTAAAATCATTTTATATATTATTTATTTTATATTATATTATTGATGTTATTATTTTTTACAAAATTTATTTACAGACTTTTTCGATACATCAATTAGTTGCGGAGATATCGATCATTGAAGTTATTGTTTGCTACCAGTATTTTATATATTTATATTTTTCAGTTATAAAAAAATACTATTTCCAATTGTGTCTACCAAGTATGGTCACATGTACTGGCCTACATATTAAATAATAATAAGTACAAATAAGTAAAAGAATAAGAGATGTCACACGGAAGGCTGCTATTTTAAAATGGAACTGGGCTGGTCACGTCTGCCGCATGTCAGATGATCTCTGGGCTAAGATCACATATCAGTGGGTGCCCAAGAATGCACGAAGACCACGTGGCAGACCGCGACGGCGATGGCGAGATGAGCTGGACACCTTCCGGAAGGATTGGCCCTGTCTAGCACAAAACAGAGAGACGTGGAAAGAGAGTAGAGAGGCCTTTGCCCAGCAGTGGGACACACCGGGCTGAAATATATATATAAGTACAAATAATGTTATGTGACGTCACTTCTGATTTTATATATTTTAATATTTTTAATTTTAAAGAATTAATTTGAAAATCAAAACACTTATTCAGATCGAAGGTTGAAATTTTTGCTAAATAAATTTGAAATTAATTAAAATTTGTAATTGTAAATAATGAAGTTGAAAATTAAAACATTTACTTAAATTAGATGTTAAAATTCTTGCTCAACACATTTTAAATCAAGTTTTTTTATATCTGCCACTTTTTCTTAATATTTGTAATTTTAAAGAATCAATTTGAAAATCAAAACATTGCTCGGCGGACCGATCATGTTTGAGTGGGAGAGAGACGCAAGGCATTCTATGTGTGTGTGACTCATCGTTACGTTACCGGGCGTTACACTTTTTCATAAGTGACTCCCAGTATAACCTAATTTAAGACGTTGTCACGTCAAAAAATAGAGGAAATAATAATTGACAAATAAGATCTAAAAACCCTTAAAAGTGAACCAGCTATTGTGCCTTGGGATCTTTCTGGGTGATTTCTAACCTCGAATAGAAACCCTTCTCGTTAAAGCGAGGTGTTGCCGCAACAACGGAGTTTAATTATGTAATGTTAAATACAAATTAAGCAAAACACGTAAAGTAAAAAAATATTTGAGATTACAATGGCTACGTAAAAAGTATAGAAAATTTTATAAAACAATATAATTACTTAACAATATGTGAAATTTAACATTAAAATATATAAAAGGATGTACGAAGCCTTAACGAGTAGCAATGGCTGTGATGGTTGACGCTATTTAGGGTACTTACATGGCACTTGATTAAAATAATTATTTGAAATGTGCTAACTATACTAATTATAAATTATTTATAGTATGTGAGAAGAGCAAAAACATATGGCGATGAGAAGAAGAGAGAGATGATTGTAAAAATATAAGAATATAGTAAATATAAGATGATTTTAAAAGATTTTCAATACTTTTTGAGTGGTAAAACTAAGAAAATAAACTCGTAATTAAAACAGTTTTGCGGAAGAATAAAAATACAAAACACATAATATTTAAACAACACAAATTAAAACAATAAAATTTAAACTTAAAAGTCTGCAAGGTGGCGTGTAGGTTCTCTTTTAAAAAAATATGCTTTGGCGAGGTATTAGAAAGAGAAAGGATGAGAAAACGTTGAATGAATTTATGTGTCTGTCTTTTTTTGTGTCACTTTTTCGTTTAATCGAGTTTCAAATCGCAACGATGCTAAAGAAGTTGTCACTTCAAAAAATCCTTGTTTTCGAAAATAATTTAAAAAAATGCAGTACATGTAGTGATACAAGAATACATTTAAATTACGCCGGCAGTGACATCGAAATCTCTTCCACATGTTTTTAGTACTTATTCTTGGCTCTTTACAGTATATAATAAAACTGTAATTGAATTTTAAATCATTGAGGTAAAATAAAATATCGTTATATTTAAATAATTATTTATTTAAAGTAGAATCATATTAAACTGTACTAAAATAAATCACTAATAACTTAACTTCATTTATTTATTTACATCTATTAATTAATTGTCAGTCATATTTTATTATTTGCACATAAATAACTTTTCACTTTTACATAACTTTTCTCTTCCATTGAGAGAGTAGTTAAATATAAATTATTATTTTAAGTTATACATTTTTCAGCGTGGCAGGTATATAACTCACAGCGCACATTATTCTAAAAATATAAAAACGAGACTATTGACCTAACTTAAATTTTTAGACTTTTCTTCATCTTTGGTTTCTTTAACTTCATTCCATGTTTGTGTCTCGCAAGACCCGAAAATGTTAAAAATTGTGTTACAAACAATGTAGATAGCTGATGCAAGGTAGAAAACTTTCCGCCACTCGTTAGCATCTGTCTGTAAAGTCAAAGGAATAATTATATATTAAATCTAAAAAAAATACAGTACGGAATATAATTTCTCAGCTAGTTCAATATAATATTGTTATTCTTTGACAATCAGTGCTCTGTAATGGACAAATAAAAAATGTAGTGCGAGAAAACGTAGGTTTAATTTGTAACATATCTCTTTTTGCAAGTGATCTTGGCGATACGTTGTCTGTCGATTGACTGATGAATCTGAATATCACATATTTTTAATGATATTTCATAGTAACATAAGCTTGAAATTGTTTAGGTAGGTTATCCAAAGGTGTTCTTATAACTGATATTGCTCTCAAAATTATTATGAATACAACAAGATAATGGTCAATCGGTCAAGCTGTTCACAATTAAAGATTGTTCATGTGGCTATTTTTGTAACGGTTATATTAAACACAGAAAGTGTATACTTTCTTCTCTCTTATATTACAGTAAAAATAGAATGTTCATTTTCTTTTACCTCATCTTGAATTAAGGCACCAGCAACAAGCGGCGCAATAATAGATATGACGTTAGCCATTGAGTTCGTGATGCCCATCAAAGTACCAGCGATGTTAGGGGCCATGTCGATATGAACCATCTGATTAAGAGAAAAATATACTATACCGATTCAGTTCGGCAAAGCAGACCTAAGTTTGAAATTCCAGAAATATGTCCATAGGAAGGAACCAATCCAAAAAATCATTTTATTGTATAAATTAACAACCGAGATCTATTTACCTAGGCTATTTTAAGCAAACTGTATTAAAAATCTTAATTGCCCTTAAGGACGATGTTGAATACTGACAACCATAATTACGTAAAAAAGAAATCTAGTAAACTTTTAACCTATTGTGAAAATAGATTAAGGATTTTTGATTGATAAATGAACAAAAACAGCTCAAATTTTGAAAATCAATCAACAAAATAAAAACAAGTATTTTTACTGTAAATATTTTGGTTTTCGCTTAGGAGTAAGTTGCTTTTTTATCATTTATACCATAAAACCAGTGTAATGACCAGCGTTGAGGCCCACAACCGCTGTCAGCACAGCGACCGCGATGTTCACGTTGCCTGCAGGCACGTACGAGAGACCGATTAGAGCTAAGGCAGGGCCGTATAGACCTGGAAGAAGTTATTACTTAATTAATAAATTCAATGTCTGTCTTGCACTTTCTTGTCCCAAAGGTAGTATCCCAAAAATAGATATCATTAATAAATCAATATGTATTACTTTTGGGCTTTAATATGGATATATCATAGATTCAATTTTAATATTTACCAATGGAGTTGGAGAGCTTCCTGCAAACTGTGATACTGAGCCATTTTTTCTTAAGGATAAAATCTGAGAGAAAGCCTATCGGAAAGCTTAATAAATACATCATTAGATATGGTAACGCCGACATTACTCCATTCTAAAATTTAAAAAAAAATGTTTTGAATCATATTCACTAAACAATATTATTAAAATTTTAGGTACACTTTGGTTTTACATAACATATTTCTTAGGTCAAAAATAACAGACTTCTGAACATACTTTCATCATGTTCTGAACCTCATTAGAATTTCAAGTTCCTAACTCAAGCGCTATGAGTTGGTAGATCAGTCATTTTAACAAGTACATTTTTATCTCTTATAAAAAAATACAAGTATTATTTTTCATGAACATACCGATTTAATATCCACTCCCAAGACTTGCTTCATGTAAGACGGTATTTCGGTCATCAGAGTCCAAAAGCCCCAATTTTGCCCGCAGTGGACGATGATAAGCGAAATGAAAGGCAGGGATGTGAATATGGATTTCCACGGAGTTAGCATTTTCTGATACATTGAACAAGTGCGATTTAGTTAAAATACGTAACTAACTGAATTATATTATTTTCACCTATTATATATATATTTATTATATATATATTTTTATTTTGATTACCTTCTGTGCAACGTTGACATGTCCCAAAGAGTTTTGAATATATATTCGTTCGTTTGATCCAATCATTTTAGAATTTCTTGGTGAATCAGCTCCAACAAATACATACACAACTGTCCATATTACTCCCAGACAACCATTGACATAAAAAATCGCCTGCCACCCCCAGTAATCAGCAATGAAACCAGATCCCATTAGTTGTAATGCTGTTCCTAGTTGGCCACCTTAAATATAAAAAAAAACCTTTGAGTGTATAAATATAGGATATGTCTTAGAACGTTACTTAATCATTTTATATAAAATCAAGCTAAATTATGAATTTTATGAATGTCATATAGAGTTAGTTATAAAAGGTTAGTTTAAAAGTTATAAAAGGATTTTTATTAAATATTGTCTTATCATACATAAATATAAAAAGACCTAATGAATATGTAATACCATTCAGTGGTTTACTGCTAATTAATAAACACTAATCACACACACCTGAGTTTATAATGTTGAATATTGATGAACGATTATATATTCATAATCGATATGTACATAAACATATATATATATATATATATATATATATATATGTATGTACACACACATATAAAATATTTATTTATTTAAAAAAATAAAACAATATTCTTACAAAAATTGTAATTTTTCAATTATGTGGTAATGTTGTTTTTATATAACAAGAACAATATTAAGCAGGTACCCTTCTAGCAAAATATTGTTTTTAAAACATTATAAAAACTATTATACAAAAAAAGAACAATTAGGAAATACCTGCATATATAACAGTACTTAATCTACTCTTTTCTTCTAAAGGAACCCACTTTCCAATGAGATTACTAAGGGAAGGGTATATAAAGCCCTGCGCAAGACCTTGCACAACTCGACAAGCGCATATTAGTTGCCATCCACCCTGTAATGAATAATAATGGTATATATTTTCGTTTTAGTACGAATACACTTACAATCTTTGTTACTGTGTAAAATTAATAATTACGACATATTAGTATTAAGATATATTTAAAGAGACATACTTAGAGATGCTAATATAACTATCGTATTACTAGGAATAATACAAAAAAATAAAATAAAAAAAAGTGCTTTCAAAAAGAATGAATGTAGATTCGCTATCGCGTAATTCATAATAATGGATTTATAACATGTAAAATAAAACAAAATAGTTTCACACTGATTTGAAACATAAATTAACACTGATTTGAAAAATGCAAAACAATTTATGATTAATAAGAACTAATGATAGGTTTTAAAAATTGAAACAATTTTTTATAAAAATATATGAAACTGTTTTTTTTTGTTTTATAATTAATAAAATCGAGACGATTTTGATTTTATCTGTGGAGTTGTTTTGCAGGTTTAAAGACGATTAATCTAAAAGGGGATAATATTAGCCTACTAGTCAGCAGAAACGAAATTGAACATATGTTATAGGTTTGACGGACTTTTGCCATGCCTCAAGCTAATGAATAGAAACACCAAAGGGGATTGAAACAAGTCAGGCAAACAGTTTTGATATAATTAATTTAAGTAGAACCATGTAAATATATTTATAAAGATCGCTAAAGTTTAAATACAAAAATTTAAAACTTTTGACTAAAAGTTTGAATAATAGAATCAACCAGTTGTTATAATATTTGGCATTAGAAAATCTATAATAAAAATGAAAGCACTCAATAATGTCTAATATTTCAAAAATTTTAATAACAACTTTTTGTTGTTTTTGTTGTTCATCTGTCCACTTTTTCGACAAAGCCCAAATCAAATATTTGAAATGTCTCTTTATTTAAAATCATAATTAAATGTAAATAAATAACCAATGTTTTAAATATATTTTTAAAAAATGTTAAATAAAATTTTTAATTATTTATTTTTTTGTAAATTAAAATTTTAAATGGTTAACTTACAAAATGAGCTCCAAGAGGTATGAGCAATGAGACAGCAGCGTTGATACCGACGCTCAGTGAAATAAGTATCATCCCACCGAACCTAGCGGCTAGTTCTCCGGCAGGAACCTGAAGGACTATATAGCCCCAGAAAAATGATGATAGTATCACACTTTGGGTCTGCATGTTCCAGTTGAAGGACTATGAAAAGGACAAAAAAATATATTTTATTGGTACTTACTAAAAGTGGCGTCCTATCAGCGTTTGCTGACGGATTTGGTTGCGTTTTTTTTTATTTTTAGCCTGGTCCGTCGAGATGGTTCTTAGCTGTGTTTGGTTAAAATAACAACAGTTTCCAACATATTAAGCTTCTATTGGTGGTAGACCCCCTATACAAAAAGAACCTCTAACAAGAATAAAAATAATATTATTGTGTACTAATTGAAGTCGTTGCGTCTGGGTACCGCTAATAAAGGAACAAATTAAATGCAGTTAAGTTACCAAGGAAAATAATGAAATAACGATATCAAATCGTATAGTCTAAGTCCTTATTAATTTGTTCCGGAAACTTAGTGAAATACACCACGTGCAACGGTCCTCCGATGCAACGAATTCAATTAGTACATAATAATATTATTTTTACTCTTTTTATAGCTCTTTTTGTATCGGGGGGCTCTTAAATTTTTAACAACTTCAACTTCATTTAAAATTGTTACTTTAAATGAACAAACATAACTATAAAAAGGTATTTAATATAAATATAAAAGTTTAATATAAATAAAAAAAGTTTCGAATATTGAATTATTGTAATTAATAAAATTAAATGGTGAAAAAGTTTAAAATATGAGTCTTTATGTACATACATATTTTATAGTATATAAATTGAAAGACCATTTTATGATGGTTGAGGTTGAAATAAGTTAATCAGATTGATCATGCTCTCATGCAAGTTAATCAGATTGATGATGCATCAATCATGCTCTTGAAGCGGCTTCAATTTGTCTAAACAATCGTGTTTTGATTTATATGATATATACGAGTATATCTATATTTACCTATGTTCTTGTATCGGCATCATTATGAAACGTGTCAAATCAAAAATGTTACTAGATAAGGGTTTGCTCTAGTTATTGGAGTTTTTATCAAATTTTAATATTAAAATGAATATCTGTCCAATATAACATTAGGATGACCATTTTTCAGTTATTTGTAACAAATATAAATCAACTATATATCAACTATTATTTCACATAACCTTTAATAGTAGGTAATATTAAACAATTATTTTTTATCATAAATAGTATATTAATAAATAGAAAGTATTTCGAATAGTAATTTTGTAAAAAGATAGAGGGACAAGATCGTTTTCCAGAAATTGTAGGTTTAAGCTTGGCCCATGTGGATATATTTCTCATTGTATTATTTATTTAAATAGCTTTATATGGCTAAATACAGGTATAGACAATTTAAAAAAAAATATTTCAGTTATGGTATTTTTTTAATACTATTGTACACTGCAAAGATTAACACATATAGACACGGTAGCGCAATTCGCTAAGCGACAGGTTTGTCAGAGATCGCAGGGCTCAGTCCTGCCCGATGTAGTGGACCATTTTAAAAATAAGCGACAGCTTTAATATTATTTTTATTTTTATTTTTATTATTAGCTTTATTAATTCGTTTGGTGGGTACTAATAAAGTAATGTCCTCTTCCCCATTTTTTTCAATTCCATTTTTCTTTTAGTGAATATATAACTATAATAATTATATAAAACAATGTGTACCTACTAGAGTATTGTTTTATGAATATCCTATATAGTTTTGTGAGATAGAATAGATCATATTTCTGTTATAACTACTTCATTAAGTATAGGGATAGTTTTTTATCTGTATATATGTAACTATGTATTTATTTGTAGCTATGTCGATTGACAAGTATATAATTCTTTAACAATAGCTCCGTCAATAGCAAATTTTTAAATTATAAAGAAATATAATAACACTTTTATACCTTCAATAGGTGTACTTACATTATTTTGTGTGTTATCAGTCATAACGACGATCGCCATACTCATATTGACTCTCATGGCGAAGGAAAGCAAAAGTCCAAAAAAAAGCATAAGAATCTGTACATGCCGGATGCCGAGTAATGATGCTGAAAATAAAATAAAATTGTAAAAATAAAGATGTAAATTAAAAAAGCAAAAACATAACAAGAATTACTTGTGACTACCATTATTAATAGGCCATAAGTGATTTTTATTAGGTATTCACATTTTTTATATTTAACAAATTAATGAAATATAGTAATTTTACTGTTTGATTATACTATTTATTAGCGAATCTTAACTCTTTTTATTTTTTATAGCTTTGTGTTTTTATTTTTTCTATGTTCTAGCTCTTTTTATTTTTTATATGTTTCTGCTTGTGGAAAATCTGCATCGATGTATACATAATCCTCACTCTTTTAAAATGAGGGAGAACATTTTCCTTATTTCACTCTTGAAAATCACTAGATTTAAGTTCATCCTCATTCATTTCATATTCATTATAAGAGTAGGTAAATACATTTTTTTAAAAGTCTTTTATGTTGATAGATATTTTTCCTACATTTTTATTAATAATTTTATGTATTTTTAATAAAAGTTTTAACAAGAACATAATTTGGTCTAATAATATTTTTTTTTGTTATAAGATAAAAAAAATAAACGCTTCTTTCGATATTTATACCTTTTTGAGAATAAAGTGTGAAAACGACTTAAGATCTATATTTATAATAGGATTCTATTGTAGAAACGAAATTGTATTTGCTATAAACGAAATTGCTCTTGTAGCTTAATGTTTCGTCAGAGAGTTTAATAATTTTGCTGTTTTTTTTAGTATATAAAGCGTATATAGGTAAAGATAATACCTTTAAAATCATACTTTAGAAAATTCAAGAGTATTAATATCTTTTTTTATATTCAAAGTTTCATACAGAGTTCAAAGTATTTTTCTATAAAATAACAAGTTTTAAACCTTTCCAAGTACTAGAAAATAGTTTGATGCATCGATTATTATTATAATATTAAAGAAATTAAGTACGAAGTCATATTCATTATATTTGTCTTTACTAATTGGATAGTACCAGTATGAATTTGTATGAATTACATATTTTTTTATTTATTAAAAATAAAGACGAGGAACCGTCGTGTTCTGCCGCCAAATATTTGTATTTCTCTCTAAATTAATAAAAAAACACATGCTTTATTTATGGAATCATTCCATAAATAAAACTGTGTTCAAATAAATTGGATTACATATCTGTTTAATTTTTTTCAGACCGAATTAAATTAATCTATAAATATAAGTAATTTAAATATTAATGTGTGAAGATATACCCGTCTATACAAAATAAAACGATACTGTAGATACCTATTATGCAAAATTTTACCATCTATAATAACATTGTAACTGTGACAGTTATACATTGACGGCGTTAAAAACAATTATACACACATATTACACTTAATGCTGTGTGTATATTAATATAAACACATTAAAATCGTACGCCATTTTGCATTCTATTACGGTATTTTTGTAATCTAAAAATAATATAAAAAAAATCAAATGTATAAATCATTAGAATCATGTAATTATAAGCGTGAGTAAATCTGAATATGGCTGACTTTTTATAAATATTTTATTGGTAAATTATTTTAATAAAATGTTGCATTTTTTTTAACAACAAGTTTTAAAAACTTACTCGGCTTTTGGGAGGTTTCGCTTTTTACTTCCATTATTAAAATACAATAAATATATCTATTACATAAATTTTAATGTTTATTGACAGAATTATTTCAACGCACAGCGCGCGCACCGTAACAGTTCTCAAACACGACTTATTTTTTCCGCAAACCTGACGTTATGGTAGTTAATAGTTTTATCAACCGTATACATTACTCATACAGTTTACTTCAATATAAATTACAAAGTATAATAACTATTTGAAACTATGTAATAATTTTAATAAATTTTAACAGTTTAAAAATCAATATAAAAATCTATTAAAGTCATAAAGTAAATCCTTTTAATGTTTGTTTTAAGAACTTTTCAAGTTCATAAAGTATTTTTTTTTCGCCATAGAAGGATTTTGTGCCGTCAAATTTTAATGCGAAGAAAGATTTGAGTTGTTTTGACAAGGTACCCCCTACCTTTTTTAAATTTGTTATAAATATTTAAATAGACTTAATAGTAACTTAATTAATAATTAATTAGTTAAGTCATTATATTAATAGGCCATTATTAGTTATTGATGGCAATTTTGACAGGGCATATATTAAAAATACAAAAGTAATTATAATACAAATTAAAAATCTCTGTCATATTTATTAATTTTATCTCTATCTTTATTATATTTATTATGTTCATTATCATAGTAGATTTTTTATCCGTAATGTAAGACGACTACTATAATAATGAAAGTGTCAACTATAGAGTAAATAACAAATTGATTATTTTCATTATAAACTGTAATTATTATTTTTTGTTTATTGGTTAGAGTTTGCTGTACTCCAACCAATATACAAGAAATATTTATTTTTGCATTTTTAGTTCTGAACAGACTTCAAACATTTTTTCTTTAAGCCTGTTCTGCTAAGTTTTTAGTGTCAAGCCAATCAATCTCGATCGTTTTATGAAAAACGAGATCAACATTTGATTATATATAATAGTGAGTAATATAATTCCCAGATTGATTACTTTCTTTAGTGAATCATTAGTTACCCAATACAAGTTTTACCGGAGGTCAAATTTACAGCAGTAACCTCTGAGGTCAATCCAAACCTTTCACTTTAAATTGAACAATGCTAAAAAAAATATTTAAGGACGAAAAATAAATGAACGGTGAAGGAAATAAAATAATATAAATATAAATTATAGAATAATAGTTATAGTTAACCCGATAACTATAGTTTGAGAAGAAACAGATTTACTATAAAAAGATCAGTGTAAGATACTGCGAGGAAATGCGAGGAGGGTAAAAAAAATTGGAAAGTTAAATAGTGATGAAATAAGGATATGCTTCAGGTCACGTAATTGTAAGGATGTAACTGCCTATTGCAATATCAGACGTTGTACAAGAGCGTATGGGGAAGGAGACCGATTTTAAATAGGGACGCACAGTTAGTATAACCTAGGTAGATGGTTATACTTGTCGTTAATCATTCAATTACAGCTTTAATTTTTGTATGCATATCGGCGACGATATTTAAGTTTTAAATATTTTATGAAATCTTATACGAAAATTATATATATGTATATATGTTTATAAGTTATGGATATTTTCCAAGCTAAGGATTTTTTCAAGGAAGACGTTATCTTCATCATATACTTAATTTGAAAAGAAATTATATCTTCATATGTAATTTATAGACTAAATACAGTTGAGTTGACTATTGAGTTGTCGACTATAGATAACACAATTTGAACTCACGACTTCTACGACGCCGTCCCATTTAATATTTCTTATAAATTATTTGGTATAAAACTTTTTGTCTGAATCAGTATAAAGTAACATTTCTAATCATTTTTGTAATGTATATATCACCATAATCATATCTCATTCATCTGATACAGTTTTTAGGATCGAACACACGGTCATCAATAGCACGTGCCTAAAATGTATTGTAATCAAAACGATCGATCATTTTGACGTTTCGATTGTTTTACAAATCTATGAAATTTACTCAGAAAATGACAGTATTTAAAGCGAAGCTAAAACATTTTTAGTAAAATATTTTGTAATTAGAATATTTATCAGGGTACAAAATATTTTTTTTAAAAATAATTTACTTATCAAGTTTCTATTCTTAATAAACTTGAGTCTTAAGTGAAATTTGGATAATGGATTTATTTTTATTTACTTATTTTGGAGAAGAACAACTAAATCCAATTTCCAGTTGCTTCCTCACCAGTCTGGTTGTAATGTATTTTGTTGTCTATCTTAGTAACACCGTCGAAAAAACAAATAATTATCAAAATTTATAAAACTATCATGATAATTTTATCATATTTATTTAATATAATCATTATGGTTTGAATAGCAAACCTTAAATGGGTTTAATGAAAAAACGTGTATGACTGTATGTTTCACATTATGTATTTCACCTAATATGTATGTAAATTATATTATTTTTTAATAGTTATAGATAAAATGTATAATGTTTTTCTGGAAATGTGCTTAATATTTTTCCCTCATTGATTAGATGCACGACTTAATTATAATATATTCGTTGTTGTGTGTTGTGGTTAGTACTGGATACTATTTCTCTTATATATATTATTTTAGCATTTAACACAATAAAAAATAAATCTTGTCTAGCACTTAAATATTTTAATGCAAAAATAATATCGAAATTGTTTTAAAGATTCAAGGTGATAGCAAACCAAGGCAGTTATATTATATTCGAACTAAAATGATAAGATCAACATATAGTTTTAGAGCGATAAAAAAAAACATGATCAAGAAAGCAGGTAACCTTCAGAAAAAACGTAAATACTTTTTATGATTTTGGAGATCAGACTAATCCTAGCTCCAAAAGAAAGGCATATAATAATATAGTAAATATAATAACATATAATAATATAAAGCTTTGCAGTACAAATATAACAAAGAAATTTTAAAGTGAGCTTCATGTAGATAATTTCTTATAGTTAGCTACAAGAAATAATCTTAATATTTATGTGGTTTAATAAATAAACAGTTTTTTTATTTAATATATTATCACATCATTTCATTAACGCATTTTGTCATCAAAAGTTATAAAATGATGTTCATCGATTATTTTTCAATAATCTTTAAAAAATCAAATGCCATCAGTTTTTTTATCAGTTCTTTATCAAGGGGCTGTAGCCTGCTCTATATTATTGATAAATTTTCAACAAGTGATTTACAACGTGAGAAATATTTTGTTTTGGCATTTTATTTCTTAAACTGTTATAAAACGATCACATTTACATAATTAAGTAAAAAACACAAGATATTTTTGAGTTTTTCATTAGAAATAAGAAAATTTTCTAATACCATCAGCTTATATATGAATTTAAATAATATATCAACACATTATATTTTTTCTCAATCAAGAATATCATATATCAGGGCTACAATTTTATAAAAATATTTTCAGTTTTTTTGGTGATAAGCCAATAAAGAAACAGGAAACGGACAAACACACACACAATTTTATTGTGTATGTAACTATTTCACGGAACTACTGGAAATAATTTGTAGTAAATTCAAAGCAGTCTGATCACGGTATTGTAGATACGATTTTTTGTAGACGTGCGTAATTATTAACTTAGACACCAGTATTTTGTTAAGGTTGCTGTACATCTTAGCGCGTTAACTAGGCGGATGTTAATTTCTTCCTCACATTGATTGCTGTCAGTGATGGCACACTCGAGACACTTGAATGTATTCACACCATTGTAGTTTATGTCTCTTACCTGAAGATAATTTGTCTTGGCTGTGCGGTCTTTATATCTCTTCATGTGGAAGAATTCGCTCTTCTCGCGATTGACTCCGAGACCAACCTGCTTGTCTTCCTCTTCTAATACTTTTATCATACTAATTACTTCTTGCTAGTTCTGCTCCAGTATTGATAGGTTGTCAGCATACCCTTTTATTTTTTGCCTTCCATTGAGCCCTATTCCACCATCCATTGTTAACATTTTCAGAATTATACGTTAGTATTTTCAGAATTACACGTCGAAATGCTTAGTTAGTTCTCCGCTGATCATTACGTGCATTTTGATGATACTCGTGGCAACCTTGATAAACCTGATCATTTTTTCTGTCACTTGGAACGATTTTATGATCCTGTATAGCGTTTCTTGATCAAAACTTTGATAAGCCTTAGTAAAATCGACAAATAGACAGTGAACACTCTGTGCGTACTCCCACCGCTTTTCCATAATTTGCCTCAAGATAAACATTTGATCAATCTTCCTACTGTTTTTGTGGTAACAAATACACTGGCAGTCCCAGAGTATTTGCTCTACGTAAATTTCTATGCGACTAATGTATGAAAAAACCTTGTAAGCCGTAGGAAGAAGTCCAATCCTTCTGTAGTTCCCACATTTTTTTCTGCAACCCTTTTAATATTGGGTGATAAAAATTAATATCCCCTCCCCCCATATTTCCAAATTTCGCCCGTTATCCATTCTTGGGGTATTATTGTTATTTGGTCTTTATATGGATTTTTCGTTGTCGTGATGCCACGCTTCAATTATTATAGTATATATATATAGTTATTTATAGTTATATATATATATATATATATATATATATATATATATATATATATAGTTATTTCAGTTCAAAATTCACTCACACAGACGCGAATGTGAGTGTGAGTGTGTGCATGGAATTATTTGGAAATTTAATTTTGATATTAGGAAACGAAATTCACACGGTGGTCTGTTTTTTAAATCTTTCATCATACATAAAAATGTATAATAAAATTCCAGTGTCAGTTTTAGTACCCAACTTTAAGCCAAATGTCATGTCTTTGTACTCGTTCATATCATCTTTACATTTCATATTAAATCTTTTATGAAACTTTTCTTATAAAATAACGTTTTATATATTTTTAAATCTATTTTTATTTTTATAGTTTTCCTACTCGTTAAGGTTTATTTTAGAATAAATGTTTTACTTGTACAAAGGATTTTTTCCAACAAGCCTTTTCATTTTAATGACTTTCTGTTATCATGTTTAAGAGAGCCTAAGTAAAGGTTGAAAATATTTTTAGCTGGTGATATTATTAACCTTTTTATGATATTACATGTCAATGATAACTTTTCATTTTACATTATTATTATTAATTTTTTACTTCACCTCTAAATATGTTTTTGATTTATTTTACATGGCCTGGAATGACATGATAAATAAGATATATGATGAAATACGTTATTCTAATTAGTAAAAGTCTAAATATTGGATATAAAGATATCAAATAAAATATTTCAAATTTCAAAGTATCAAAGTATCAAAATATTTCCGTCAGACACTCCCTTATTCCTCCCTTATTTCTATACAAATAATGAAAATTTCGCAGATACGTAAGTGTATACGTCCACTTTGACAGACATCATTGAGGAAGCTGTATATTCCGGCCGTCCAGAACTCTCCCGGGAAATCGTTTACGAGTGCCCAAAAAAACTTGTATCTTCTATTCACACTTCTCTAGGGAGGGTTTTGAAATGGGGTTAGCCGAATCTTATTCCATTTTACCCCGAAGAAGTCAAAACCGGCTATGATGACGATATGCTTACATAAGAAAGTTTTAGCAATAACCCACTTGTTGATAATTCTGGAGCTTTTCTATTATTACTTATTACCTATTAGCATTCTTGTTACAAAGATTGGGGATTATATAACTACTATAATTTATAATGCTTATAGAAACATTAAAAATCCTTAAAGGTGTTGTAAATATGGGCTGCTGGTAGTGGCGTTGTTTATCGTTCTAGTATTCCTTTCGGTATTATTTACTTGATTCTAATTCGTTTAGTTACGACTGTGACTGAATAACTTTGATTGTCAGTTTTGCGGTCATATGAAGAGCAATACGAAAATGATCTCCATGAATCTGGGACTGATCCACAAAACAAAGCCGTACTTCAACGGTGGATAATTCTTAATTCAAAATCTTTTATTCGACAAGACGAAAATGATAATTACCGAATCCACGCGATGAGCCTAGAAATTCAAAACGAATGGGTGACCATAGGAGATTTTTGTACTCCACTAGCTTTGAAGTGGCGCACCTTAATTTATGATTGGTCCCCGGCATTATTAAAATTCTATCTTAATGAATTCCAAATGACTCTCCCAGATCAAAGTAATTTAGTAAGATGGGGCAAAGCCACCGAAAAGTCTTGCAACATCTGTGGGGAGGCAATAGGAACTGCGAAACACCTATTAGTAGGGTGTAGGGTACTTCTAGATAAAGGTCAATACTCGCGTCGCCACGACAAGGTATAAGAAATTATACGGGAAGCGGTTAGTCTTTCAGTAGCAAGAGCGCGGAAGGGTATAACAACCAAACCAAACGATCTGTAGAATTCGTAAAAGAAGGCTCCTCCAAAAAATCAAAAGCGAAGCCTTATTCAATATTAGGCGCGGCTCCTGATTGGATTCTCATGATGGACACGTATGAAAAGCATTACAAAATCCCTGGGCATGTTGGTGTTTCGTCATCCAGACCGGACTTATTCCTGTATTCGAAACATCTGAGGCACGTGATACTTGTGGAGCTTACTGTTCCTTGGGAAACAAACATCCCAAGGGATCACACATTCAAGCTCAATAAGTATTACGAACTGATCAACGAACTGATCAGGAATAAATTTATAGTTATTTTGTACGCGGTAGAAGTGGGAGCAAGAGGTATAATAGCAAAATCTTTCTATAGCCTACTTAAAGATCTTGGCCTTTCTAGAACAAGCATCGGTTCATTTCTAGAACGTATTTCAAAGGCGGCATTAGTAGGTTCTTTGCAAATTTGGTTAGGTAAGGAGAGCAGTGTGGAGGGTGAAGGTGAGCGTTTTTGCGCATAATAAAGGGACCCCTTGAACCTACTCCTGGGTCGCAAGTCCCAGGCACTGCTTGCACTCCTCTCCTTGCAACGCGATGGGCCCGGCACCCGCACGGTGAATCCATGGATTGCTAAGAAGCTTCGTCTTAATAAACTGAAGGTCCGGCCATATATGGGGTAGTTGCTGTTCTAAGTGAGTGCTCTGTGAAAGATATATAATTCTTCTATAGTATCACAGATAGTAGTCTAGAAATCTATTTGATCGAGCTGATGGTAGTGGCGTGGCGTATTTTATTAACGGGAAGGTTGTTATGCAACTTTTTTGCTACAAATCACCAAGATGTGGAATGTGCTTCCTTCGACGGTTTTTCTAACCTTTAAAAAAAGCTCCTGCTCCCTCCTCAACAGGTGGTAAGGACCCTCTTGCTTATTCTCTAATATTAGTTACTATCAGGTGACCCACAGACTCGTTTGCTATTCTTTTAATATGAAGAATAATCATTTTTGTTATTTTTATTTTCATTAAATACTACTGTTATTTTTTTAATGGTCATCATTAAGAATATATTCTTGTTTTTTTTGGTATACTCTTATAATCTCTTTTTACATCATTTTAAATGAGATAATGCAGAAAAAAATGAATTTTAAGACCAATTTCTGTTTCTAGCTGCTTTTATTTTCAAATTACAAAAGAAAAGCAAAGCGAAAAGTAAAACTTCAATTTGCTTTTTAAGTGATAATTAATAATAAAAAATAAATTTTTCATTAGCAATAAGTGAATAAAAACTAATCAAAAATTAAAAATAATTATGTGGTTCTGAACGCGCCGTCATTGGTTGCTCGTTTGTTATAACGTTAAATGTTTTAACATTAGTATTTAATATCTATAGCTTCCGCATGTATTTTATGTTAAAACTTTCGAAATAAGGTGCTAACCCATTATTGCTAAGAAAGAAAATATTGAGTTATGTGTGACTCAGCGTTTATAAAAGGACATTCTTATAATATACCTGGTGTGGATATATTTATGATCACCGAATTCTTAAAAAAAGATACTCTCTTCAATTCATCAGTGAATCGAGGCGTTAAAGCTTCAAGATCAAACTTTTGAAAACAGTAAAACTGTAAGTAAAAAACTTAATGTTCACTATACAATTGTAGTTTTTATCTTCTTTCAGCTGAAAATAAATAATAATTATATTTAAATACATAATAATAATAAAACGGTTATTACTATATATAGTTTTAGTCAAATCTCGATTAGGTTTAATACTTATAACTTAGTGCGATATGAAATTCATTCGTTGACTGCTTGCGGGAACGAACTTTGGTGGGTCAGCTAGTTGAATTGTAAAATAGAATGAAAAATTAAATGAATGATTCCCACGGTCTCTCGGAAACTGTTCCGTCGCTTTAGCAATTGAGCTAATCAGCCGTTGTAATAGGAATTCTGTCTTTGTACCGACAATTTCTAACGCTAGTTACATTTGTCACCTTACTTACGATAGTTTTAGTTATCATGTTGCTTTATTTTTCATTAAAATCTGTTATACTTTTAGAATTATTCTTATTTTCTAGACTCGACAGCATCTGATCTAAAATAGAGATTAGGTAAGGTCTGAACTGTAACTGAAAATTATTTATAGTATTAGTTAGGTTCACCGAAACCACAGCTAAATAATATAAGTAATAAGCGACAATTTCTTATAGCGAAAATTCTTTGAAAATTTATTTGTAATGCTGAATTAAAAAAAAATATTGGTTAAAATAAATAGTAGTATAAATAATTAGCTTCTCAAATTCTTGTTTGCAAGAAATATAAGCGCAAGATAAAATAATAAGAGTCTTAATATGATCAGTAGCATTTTACCTAAAAGTTTGTAATCTAAAAATATTGTTGGATTGTCTGTAAAAATGTAAACATCCCTTATAGGAGCCACAAAAATATTTGCGGCTTTTAACCCTTTAATGAAATTCCGGTATAACGATTTATTGTTTTCTATATTTTACAGACCTTTTTACTGAACCGTTAATCTTATTTCAAAAAGGTTAAAAGGTAATTGTTTGATGAAAAGTTTTTTAATTTGAAAATTTTTAAGTGTCTTTATGAAGATTTGCAAAAAATTAGTAAATTTTATATTTTTTTAGCCGTGAAACTTATTATGTAACGTTTATAATTGATATTAGGTAACTTATTTTTCACCAAACATTTAAAAATATAACATTTTTGTTTTTTAAAATAAGACATATAAAAAACGTTGATATTTGGTTATAACCGAATATTACAATTATGTATGTTATATTCACATTTTTTACATATAACAATAACAAGCGGTATTAAAAATACAAGTATCATATATCTATAGAAACATAGATAGTTTTATTTTGGAAATGAAATGACTGACTTAAATATAACTTTGTCCTAAATTTAAATTGATAAGAGTACAGTGAAATTATTATTCTTATATTGCTACAACCATTGTTTTTAAATCTATTATGACAGAAGCTCTATTAATTAATATTTAAGCGTTAATAAACTTTTTTTTCTTTGTTACACTCGTTCTTTTTCTCTATTATCGGTTCAAGTTCGTGTATGTGTTCGAGAGTGTGTGAATTTGTTAGGTTGTCCCAGTCAGCTTTCTCCGCGGTGCCCAGGAACACATATATCAGATTTGTAAAGAAGTATAGTCCGGCGGCCACAAAGAACACCTTTCTCCATAAATATTCATCCGTCTGTAAAGAAAAAGTTTATTCAACTTTTATAATATTTTTTATTTATTTAAGTTTATTAATTTATTTATATACAGGTTTATTTTTATTTAGTTGACCACCTCTTGCAGTCAGCCTCTTGACATCAATCTTGGGAATGAACATTTGTTCTACAACTTTTTACAAGTCTTGATAAACAACACAAAAAAGCGAACCAAAAACTTTATTGCTCCCTCTTTTACTTATTACTCTGTATTTTGTAAGAAGTACTTACAAGGTCAACGCTCGAGCGCCATACCGATGCTCATAATTCAGAGACAACAAATAAATATTGTATGGGAAAAGTTACATTTTAAAAACTATTAGTTTTAAAAACTCATAGAACAAATGTTGTTGGGATTGAAGTAAAGAGGCTGCATGCAAGAGGTGGACAATTAATTACAAATAACCCTGTATACCTGCAATTTTTGTTGTATACAATGGTCTTAATAAGCAAGTTTTAATAAGTAAGATTAATTTAGTCTTAATAAGTAAGACATTAATGTTTTTTTAACATATTCATCATAAATTATGTTACTAGTATGACGTTATACACTACCACATCCGTGAGAAAATAAGCTGCTACTATAGGTGCATTAGATCCGACTAAATTAGACATGAAGTTGCTGATACTCATCATAGTACCTGAAAAGTTAGTGGAGATATCTATATGGTTGATCTGAAATAAAGAATTATTAAATATAATTATTAAATATAATATGAACTAAACTGAAGTTTGATGATGTAATACAGTTATATATTATGATTTTCATCATTTACATCTTAATGGTCGATATTGTATTTCTTTCACATTTTTCAAGGAACTCTTAAACTATTTATTTACGATTATGATCTTTTTTATTGATCCTCCATGAGTTGTTATGTATCTAAATTATATAATTACACATGAGCAGTACTTACTTGAAAACCAACGTGTGCTGAAATTGAAAAGGAACAAATAATAATAAGTATTGTTTCCACTATATAAATATTTTCTGGAAAATAAGCCAATATAGCCAGACCTATAGCTGCTGGGATACTACCTAGAACAGAAAATGGGTTTATAATTAACAATCATTTTGCAAGGTTTATAATTAGTGTCTATTTTTAATAACACCTTCAAAAAATCTAAAGAAAGGTACTAACCTACTGAATTAGCCAATTTCCTAGTGTTCCTTACACTCAGAATTTTTTTTACTATGAGCATATCTGTGACCCAACTGAAGAAAAAATTCGTCACCCACATACAAAAGAAGGGTAAAGCTGTCAATAATCCATTCTGTAAAAGTGCACAAATTATAAATAATACATTTACTTTAAAAGCGTTTCGCGCGTTTTAAATTTAACATTAACTGAATATCTATGAGTTATAGAAGTAATTAACAATTATGCAACTGCAAATTTTTTGAATTATAACCAAAAAATTAAACTTACGTATTTCTAATTTCCGTTTTATCGTCAATTTCGAAGTCTAAATGATTTATAAATTACTTTCATATTAAGCAAAATATCTTTATTTACCACAGGATTTGTTTTTTTTTTATTTTTCTTTGAAAATATGACCTAAACAACATAAAATTTTAAGAATTTAAAGTTTTAAATTAGTTTTTCTGAGCTATTTAATAATGCTTGTATTGTACATTTTATAATATGAAAAAAAAAAACAAAAACTGCTAATTTAGGTTTAATTATATAGCAAAAGAAACAGCACACACTCAAATTTACTCATTATTTTTTTGCACTAAAATAGCTTTAATGTAGGCTCACCAAATGCAACAAACCCTTTTAATTTTCAGGGTAATAGATTTACTTACAGCTTTAATATTAACACCCACTACTTTATCCATAAACGCAGGAACCTCGGAATAAAGAGTTAGTTGTCCATAAGTTTGACCTATATGAGCAATTATTATTGCATACATTCCTCGAGATGTTAGTATACCACTCCACGGAATTGGATGTTTTTTCTTTATTCATGAAAAAATACATATAATTAATTAAAGTACAAAAAAAGAAAAACCTAAATATAAAATCGAAATGAGTAAGATTTTGAAGAATCAGAAACGATTATATCAATAACTACCCCTAGATTATCCGGAGTGTGACCTAATCTCTCTTCAATGTATCGTCTCTCTGATTGAGATATTTTTTTATGTTTAGCCGGACTGTCAGCTCCAAGTACCCACATAACTGTTGCAACAATTCCTGTAAGAATTCCGTAGAACCGGAATATACCTGGCCAACCTAATGACGATGATGCCAAGAAACCAGTTATAGGTAGCCCCAAAACTGCTCCGAGGGCCTGACCTAAAAATATTTAAATATTTTTTAAATGTGATTAGATAATAATAGGTAAATTTGTAATATGTGTATAATACATGACAGAAATATTTATTTTATCTTTCATATTATTTTAAAAACAAAACCTCATTATATTCTTCTTTTATTTTTCATTATAAATACAAAATCTAATAATATTTTATTCAGTAAAAACAATTTTTTATTTATAATTTAATATAAAAAAAAATCAAACGTTTCCATTATTATTTTTATTTATTATTATTTTAAAATATTTGCTTCTTTATAAAAAAATAAATTCATATCAGCTTACCGCCATAAGCCCACCCAGCCAATCTTCCTCTCTCTTCCAACGGAGTCCACTTCCCAAGCACTGTGTGCATTCCTGGTACAAGGCATGCTTGGGTCAGACCTTGAGATAAGCGAAATATTATAGTCAGGGTCGATCCTCCCTGCAAAGTACATTATAAATTATAGATTACAAATCTGCCTTTTGACGTAACGTTGTGTATAAAATCTTTTATAAAGGCCAAACTATGTTAGATGATTTTAGATTTTTTTACACACTTTTATAAGTTAGTTATACACTATAATAAATGGCTCCGTATTATTAGTAGATATAACTGAAAAATATACTTTTTAAATTTGTCCAGAAATAGAGCCTCTTGTAAAATTTATCAAAATACTGTGTTAGGATTTTAAATTAAATGATAATTAAACACTTATGAAAGTTATGAAAAAGAAGTTAGGCAAGTTAAATCTTAGAATTAGTAGCAAAAAACTATCATAAAAATAAATCCCACTAACAATGTCGAACGTCGAATGCTCTTAATTATAGACTTACATAAAACGCCGCCCAGGGTAAACAAAAAGAGAGAACACAGTTGGTTACAAGAGCACCTGTAAGCAAATATCGGGCTCCGAACCTATGAGCCAGCTGCGCAGCAGGTATCTGTAGAAGCATGTACCCCCAGAAAAAGGAGGATAAAATAACGTCTTGTGTTTTCTTACTCCACCTAAATTTAGGATACTAAAATGTATAAAAATAGAATCATGAATTGTTTTTGTAGAACTCTAAAACATAATAAAATAGAACCTATGTTAGGTGACATTGCTTACAGGCGGGATCAAAAGAAGTGAATGTAAAAATCCACCAGTCTTAATTTCATCTTCAATATTTTCATTGATATTATTTGAAACACCATAATGTCCATTAACACTATTATTTAGTAAAGAACTATTATCATTTATCAGAGCGATTTCATTAAGTTGTGGATCTACCATAGCAACCAGGGCAACGCCCATACATGTTCGCATGCTATAAAGAGTCGTAAGTGAAAAGAAAAGAATGAGACATTGTTGATGTCTGTATCCCCAACCTAAAAAATATAAAATTGTTATTAAAATGAGAGTCTTGCGAATATAAGACGAAAACTAAACATTGGTATAACAAAGGCATATGCAAATCTGGGTTGTAAGAAGTACTTCCGATCTATGATATTAAATATAATATTTTTTTATTTCCCAAACAAAATAAACGGTGTTTTAAGTTTGTGAAATGTTTTAAATTGTAGATTTTCTAATTACCTTTAAATTCATTGTCATCTTCCGATATCTTTATTTGGAAACTTGTTTCATCATTGTCTTTGCCGTCAAGAGCCATTATTGAAACATTAATAACGCATTAAAACACAAATTCGTTACCATTCCTGATCTCGATTTATCACGTATGAATTACATACGCATCGGTATTCTCAATGTAAATGCGTCAATGTTATCTTGAATAAATAAAACTATCATCATTATTTATTTTTTGGGTGAAGATTTTAATCTTTTTAATTTATGATACGCAAAAGATTTTTAACAAATAAATTCGTATCAATAATATACTCTTAAAAAAGTAAGTAAGTTCAAGTAATCAAATGGACAGATCTTCAATATATTACTAAAACAAGAAATTAGGCAAAGTACAAAACGAAATTCTCTTCGTTGGAATTCTCTTCGTTGGAAGAAATTATTCTAGCAGAAATTTCGACAAAGCTCAACAATAAGTATTTTGATCAATAGAATCTAATCTTCTAGTCAGTGTCGCTATTTCGAAACCCTTAAGTTGTAACAATCCTTACCGCAAATTACATTACAAGTATTGACTTTGTGCGATGTAGCGTGAAATTGTATTTTACGTGTAAACAGTATTTAATGCTCAAATTATATGATTGACTTCTGTTTGAAATTGTCTGTCTAAAAAGTGAGCCATGTTATAGATGCTTCATAAAATAATGTTATTACTATTATGTTCTATTGAAATTTATTTGTGTACTTATTACACTGTAAATAAAGTTTAAAAGTTTTTTCACTGAGCGACTTAGTGTTATTTGTAGGTTATATATGTTTATATGTATTGTTAAATTAGTATACTATTAAAAACAAAAATATTCAGAAATATATTTTTAACGTCATAAACAATGATGACGTATTAACGTCATAAACAATGATATATATATATATGTAACAAACAATGATATATATATACTAGTATATATATATAGGTATATATATAACGTCATAAAAACCAACTATTGTTAAGTAGTTACTTTAGTTAATCTTCAATAATATAATCGCTTTAGCAGCGGTCGAGTAACTTTACGACTGACTTACTGACTAAGGTCATATTCATAATAGCTTGTATTGTTTTAACACGGTTTTATTATTTTGGTATGTATGCGCTTATATCAAAAATTTCCAACTTTGAACATAGTATGACCTACTTTAAAACGTTGAATCAATTTGCAAAATTATCAAGGGCCGAAGACAATATTATAATTTAAATAGGTCTTGTTACCTTACCGGGATTTTGCGATTAGCAATTTTTGTGAATTTGTTCGTTTTATGCAGGTTATAAATAAGTACAATATTCCTAAAGCCACATATACACTGGTAAGGGAATATATAATATAAAAAAAATTACAAATAAAAAAATCTACAAATAAATATAATTATATTTTATGTACTTTTTGGAAAATAACATTTAAAAATAGCCAATTATATAAGTGTATCTTAAAGGAACTAATAGACAAACACGGTAGCCTTTTAGCTTTACTTTATTTGTTATGATAGTAATATTTAACTTAGATAATTGCTGCAAAGATTATTTATAACAAACAAGAAACAAACCTATGTGATAAGTAAGAAAACTAAATAATAAATATAAGTTTTTCTGTTAAATAAAAACTGTTTAAAAAAATCTACGTTTGTATTATAGCATAGGTTATTATAAAACATTTAATAATAACCAATAAAAACTAAAAAAAAAATTACAAAAATATGTTTTAAGAAATTTGATAGTTTATGTAGTTTTTTTTATTGCATTGATTTGTAGAATAAGTGAAGGTTTACTAGTAAAAATATGGACAGGCAAAGAAAATTATGCTCCTTTTTAAAGAAAAATTGTTTATTTATTAATATATTGAAATAAAATATAAGTAGGGTAAATTAGGCATAAACTGAAACTGAAAATTACGACAGTTCTGTTTATCATTTTTGTTACATAATATAAAAAGTAACAGATTGGGAAAACGACGGCACTCTAGCATTTACCTTTCGTCTATATTAGAATATAAAATCAGTGTTTATAAAATATAAATTCAAAGTTTTTTTAAAAATGACCGAATTAGAATACAAAAAAGTACCAATACAGGAAAATGAATACTGCGGTGAGTTCTCAACCAATATTAAAGTATATTTAAAAATTACTGAAGTCTTGAAGTCTGAGTATAAAAAAACAAAATATTGAGATACCAAATATTTTTTGTTCTCAGAGGTATATTTTAAATTAGGTATATGATAAAAATAATCAAACTTTACAAACAAAACATGCTACATGCTATAAACTAAATATAATAAATATACATCTTTTATTTCTTTATTCGTTGCATTTATTTTATTTGGAGTACCTAACATTTGTTTATTTCGAATTATATTTATTTTAAATAATATAGTCCCAGCTCCAATTTACATGGTAGTTTCTAAATATGTAGATACATACATAATGTATATTAAAAACTAGCTTTTGTCCATGACTCTGTCTACTATTGATAAAGAACATTAGCTTTTGGGACATTAGTTCAGAAGTATACCATCCAATTAGTTATACCACCAATTAGTTATACCACCCGGGTATGAGAAACAACTTTACCTGCAATGTTGTTATCAAGACCGCTTAAATCGTAGTTTTAAGGGTTATATTGTGATGTTACATAGCCTACTAATTTTATCGCTTGTTTAAAAAGAAATAGATGTTTTTTTCTATTCATTTGTTTTTCCGTATGAGAAGTTGCTTATATTCCTTTCCAAAACATGGTCTATTTGGAATCAAAATGTATAAAAATCCTTCTACTGCGTCTTTGCGAGGTTGACGGACGAACATCTAAATTTACAAACTTTGACATTTATAATATAATCTATGGTATCTCTAAAACAATCTTGAAATAAAGTACGGATTATTTATTGCTTATCAACTATTAAAATGAGAGTGGATCAACAATTATAAATTAAGATAAGCGATAGTTGTCATCGCACTCATTGAAATGCAAATTCCATTGTTATGCATTCGTTCACAAGATAACCAATTATGAATCATATAAGGTTCATTAATTGATGAGAATATATTGCAAAAATTATGAACTACATTAAAGTATTATTATTAAAAGTATTTTTATAATTTTTAGGTTCATTACTTTATTTATTCGGATAATTACGGATGCTTTACTAAAGCAACCGAGCTCATATCTGGTACTCGATGCGCAAGTAGAGACTTCTCAAAAATACTATTTACGACTACTTTAAGAACACTACTCACCTACAAATAGTTTTGCACACAAAAATTAAAATAAACAAAACGGTTTTAAATTGAAAATGAAGAGGGAAAAAGAGACCTTTAAAGAAACTTCGTAGAGCCAAAGCCTTAGGCGATAATCAACTTAGTCACCAACAGTCTAAGGCATTGAGATCAATTCTTAAACTTATCGAAGGCATAACAAATTACATAACAAAAAAAAATCGTGGTGCCTATCGATCGGGTAAAAATTGAAGTCAAAAGAAAAGAAAGTAACTTTGATAAAAATTATTTTAAATACTCAAAAAACAGTTTCAAAGATATAGGGAAGAGTATATAGAGATCCAAACGAACACAAACCAGAGACTTCTACTAAAGTACTCCATAACAACCCACCAATTTTGGAGAAAATAAATATTCTTAAGAATACTAGAACGAATAGAGAACTAGAATACTAACAAATACAATTCCCAAAGTATTTTTTTCTTTTTTACAAACAAAAATGACGCGTTTCTGGGTTAATAATAGCCATTTCATTTCACCACAAAGGGTTTTTGCCCGGAATATCTGGATGCCTGGAACGTAATACGTTAATATCGGAAAGTCTTAAAGATACTACAACTAGCGAGAGACATATTACGGTTTGTTGGATAGACTTAGAGAACGCCGTTGGTACGACATGAACTGATGATGTTCGCGCTTAGATGGTGTAACTTTCCCACTGTAGTTAGCGACATTATTGAATCATACTATTCAATATTAAAATTCTACATATTTTTTTCATGTAAACCATTCAAAATCACTCAATTATAATAACAAAGGTTTATTTCAGGGTTATTGTATTTCTCCAATTACATTTAATATAGTTATTCATATTTTAATAGACAAATTAATTAGACACGAAAAAAGTAGGGTTATCGGATTTAGTTTAACATTAAATACATAGAATCCATACTAGCTTTTGCAGATGATCTTGCTACACTGACAAGTAATCGCAAAAACAAAGTCAGGTATTCTTCTTATAGTATGGTAATGGTAGTATAGTTAAGGATTTTTGTACGTGGATGAGTGGATTGAGTACAAAACCAAGTAAATGCTTTAGTCTGTGCCTGGGTAGACGGTTCACATAATATACCTCTTACGATCCGGGTCTTATAGTAGGCGGTCAGTGCGTTAGTACGGTTACAGAAGCAGCTCCATTTAATTTTGTAGGAAAAAAAATCGATATACCAAGGTCGTACTCCATCGTCGGATGTAATAGTCAATAGCTTTTTAAATGATCTCAAAAAAATAGACAACCAACTAAAAATGAAGTCAAAAAGGCTTGGATCTTTTATTCGAAAAGACGAAAACGATACTACAGACTAGACTAGACTAGACTACAGACTGCACTGCTATAAGCCTAAAAATTCAAAACGAATGAGTGACTTTATGAGATTTTTGTATTCCACTAGCTTTGAAGTGCTTGCTTTATAAACGGTCCCCAGCATTAGTCTTATAACAAAAGCGCGGAAGACTATAATAACCACCAAACTATCTGTAAAATTCTTAAAAGAAGGCTCCTCCAAGAAATCTAAACCGAAGTGTTAGTAAATTTTAAACGCGGCTCCTAATTGGACTCCCATGATGGACAGGTGTGAAAAGCATTACAAAATTACTGGGGAGGTTTGATGTTTCGTCATCCAGACGTGACTTATTCTCGTATTCTAAACATCTAAGGTACGTGATACTCGTGGGGTTTATTACTGGAGCCCTGGGAAACAAACATCCCCAGCGATCACACATTTGGGCTTAATAGGTATTACAAATTGACTAACAAACTGTCCAGGAATAAATTTCTGTACGCAGTAAAAATGGAAGCGATAGGTATAACAGAAAAACCTCTCTATGACCTGTTTAAAGACCTTGGCCTTTTTAGAACAAGCACTGTTTCATTTCTAGAACATATTACAAAGGTGGCATAAGTAGGTTCTTTCCAAATTTGGTTAGGTAGGGAGAAGAGTATGGATAGTGAAGGCGAGCGTGTATGCACATAATAAAGGGGACCCTCAAACTTACACCTGGGTCGCAAGTTGGTCCCAGGCACTGTTTGCACTCCTCTCCATGCAACGACGCAACGATGGGCCCGGCACCCATACGGTGAATCCATGGAATGCTAAGAAGCTTCGTCTAATAGAAAAATTCTGCTGAACAACATGTAAAATATAATATTTATTTTTTAGTATTTTTTCCTTTTTGATGGCTTATTTATAGCAGTGACCTGGGCATCCATTAGACGACTGCCTCTATAACGTTACAAACATGCATTACGCCTTTATCTAGTTAGCTAAAGACGCGTTGCATGCCTTTTATTGATCTTTAAATTATTTAATGATTAAACTGAATTCAGTAAATAATTTAAAGATTAATAAATTTAAATTATCCTTTTTATAATCTGTAAAATCAACCAATATTTTGTATTCTTAAATCATTGCAGTTACTTCACAATTACTATATTTTAAGTGTAGACTATATCTCTGCTCTAGCACAAGTTGTTGACCAGCTGATTATTCAAATTAATGCATAAATACCCTCTATCAGAGCCTCTCGTGCATCGAAATTCTATAACTTCGCAAAATGGCAAATTTACCGAGTGAATTATGCATCAGCTTTAGTAATAGAGAACATAATTTAAATCCTCTGAAAGAATATACGACCTAGTATAGTTTTCTTACACGGTTTCGTAGGTGCAAACCACACACTTTTAATTTTATATAACGTTATCTTTCCTCTTTTTTTTTCAGATACAAAGGAACCTTTAAAATATGGACTTGGAGTGAGGCATATCCAAGTATTTATATTTTTCTTATGCATGGCGATGGGATACGCATCACGGGCTCACTTAGGAGTTACAATAGTGGGAATGACAACGTTTGATATTCCCAAAGAATCAGTGAACTCTACAATAGTTGCCGTCAATAACTTTAATTTGAATAATAGTATGAATTTAAATATAGATAGTCAAGATACTGTTTGGAACGTATACAGGGTATGTTACGTTAAATGTTACCTTATTTAACGTAACATAAAATATGTAAATTTAAAATATATTGCATAATTAGCAGTGACTGTGAACTTAGCTTAGTTGGAGGCCTATATTTATATAATTTTGTACTATTTCGTTTAAATAAAAACACCAAAATTTGTAATAATTATAAAATATTATTTTACTTTTCTTTAGATTCAAAAAATATATATTTAAATATTGAGTAGCCTAGATAATAATTTCTAAATAAATGTTTTTTTTTTTATTTTTCTTTACATTAATTAATTTGCTACATTACACTTAATAAAATCAGACTACCTTAGAGATATAGTTGGCCAAAATCAAAACAAGAGATGGTACACGGATCGTTCTTCTTGGGTTACACCATCATGATGTTCCCGATAGGCATGGTGTGTCACCGTTGGGGAGGCAAGATACCGCTTCAAGTTGCCATGATCGTGAACGCGTTTGTCTGCTTCTTTTCACCATGGATTATTGCTTGGGTATATTCATGTATTATCAAAGTAACTCATAATAACATTAAACATTGAAATACATTAAATGGATAATATGTCAAATAAGAATAATATTTACGTTTGAATATTGTAAGAAAAGGTTTATTCATGACCATGATACATATTGTGCAAAATACACTAAGATATACTTATTTCTTGTAACATATTACTTTCAGGGAAGCTGGAAAGCACTTTGTGGTTGTCGCTTTTTACAAGGCCTCTCTCAAGCCGGATTGTTCCCTGGTATTCAAACTTTATTAGCGAATTGGGCGCCTGTTAGCGAAAGAAGCAGTCTTGGGAGTTACGTATACACAGGTACACACAAATACACCGAATAAACCATTTTTGGGAATACTGTGTTATTTAATTTAATTATATTTAATGTTATGTAAAATGTAAGGTAAGGTACGGCCAGGGAATCGGCATATTTTTTGTAAAATACTTGTGCAAAACACACAAATATAACAAGCCAATTTAGGAAACTTAAAAAAATCTATTTAAATAGTCACAAATTATAAAAAAACGATAAATTTTCAAACAAACTCTAAATTTTTGGGACTATTATTATTATTTTCACATTTAAAGATCAACATTTTAAAAGCCCAATTTAGTCCCGGGGACGGATAATGACTACAATAAGTATTTATTTATAATAACGTCATAAATAAAATAGTATATAAAAAAAACAAGCTGACAAAAAGCTTTTAAAATAGCCATTCTAAGCTCACAACGTTCTTCGGAAACTGTGAGAAGTACTATTTGGTCTTTTCTTTTTTAATAGAAATCACTCCAAAAATGTATCTACAAAATTATATTCGTTTGATATTTAAGTGACAATATTAGGAATTTTCTATTTGTAATATAAAGCAACTATACTACATAAAACATTACAGCCAAAATTTTTTTTTTTCAATTTACTTAAAACATATTTATTTAATGTCAAATTGCATTTTTTTTATTCTACACAGCAGTGAGACATGTAAATGTGATCATAATATGTAGGTATTTTCTACATGATCAACATCATCGTCATCATCAATCAACTAATGTATCTTTTCAAAATCCTGCTCGTGTTGATAATATTTTAATGTAATTACTGTTAGTAAATTACTCGTAGAAAAATCGTAAATTAAATATCGGTGTTATTTTTTTCTTAGGTGTGGGATTTGGAACAGTCTTAGGGTTCCAATTAGCAGGCATCATGGCTTCTAGTAGGTTTGGTTGGCCTTCAGTTTTTTGGGTTCTCGGAGTTTGCTGTTTTATTGTTTTTATTATGATTACCTTCCTCGGAGCAGCAACACCGAATGAATATAAGAGTATATCAGAAGCTGAAAAAAAATTCATTCAAGGAAAAGTCACACGTGTGAAACATGTAAGTTTAGTAGCGTTGTAATGTTTTTCTGATTGTTTTTTTTTTAAATAATGATATTTTATTAAAACTCTAAAAATAATGATATTTTATTAAAATCCTAAAATAAGTATTTTGAATAATGATATCTTACAGACCGCCAGCATACCTTGGAAGTGTATTCTTACATCGATGCCCGTTTGGTCGATATTTGTAACACACGTGGGAAGCGCTGTGGTTTTTGTTTTTTTCTTTATACAAATGCCCACTTATATGTACGCTATTTTAAAGTTGGACATAAAAAATGTAAGTTCCGAAGCACTTTAATTTTAGATTTGACTATACATAGGCATATATTTTATATAAATATACAATAAAAAAAAAACATCGAAACGGACAGGATTCGAACCTGCGATCAAAGGAATACCGTCCGCTCCCATCGTTATAGCAACCCAGCCTCCATGTCGGTACTAGTTTTTATGAATTTAGCACTATATAGGTACACTTTCCACCACCTTTATTTGAATAGAAACAATATCTATTAGGATTCTCACAATAATCCTATCTAATTTGAAAAGTATTTGTAATACCATATGTACCACCCCGTTGGTCGAGTGGTTAGCGCAGACGCCTAACGTGTCACGGCGCAATGGGGCTCGGGTTCGATTCCCGGCAGAGACAGGCATTTATGTGATGAGCATAGATATCTGTTTTTCTAGGTTTGATCGTTTATTAAATATATTCTCAGTATTTCTATATATTTGTATCGTTGTCTAAACCCCTAACACAAGCAAATAATTTGCTTACTTAGGGGTAAGATCAATGTGTGGAATTTGTCCTGATATTATTATTATTCTTATTAGAAAATAATGGTTTTACTGGTACTAAGTATTCGATAAATATTTTACCTTATAGGTTTAACAGTCATAATAGATACATTACAAGTATGGAAAAATTACTTTACTATTTAGATCTATTGAAAATATAAACTTATTGAACGCTATTTAAAATGTGTTTTTTATTTTATTAACAAAAAATAGTAATTTAATTGTTTATACCTGTTTATATTTCAGAATGGAATACTGTCGTCTCTCCCATATATAGCGACGGTTATCTTTTGTATTTTTTATGGTTTATTGTCTGACTTCGTTATAAATAGAAACATAATAACTACTAGGAACGCGAGAAGATTATTTAATTGTGTTGGTAAGAAAAGCCATAAAAGTAGGTGTCGCAAGGGACTTGAATTGTGCCCACCTCCCCAAGTAATAGGAAATGGATTATCATATAAATAAATATTTTTGTTAAATAAAAACCTGGTAAATCTAGATTTATAGTTATTAAAGCTTTAACAAATCTTAATGTATATAATTATCGTCGCAACTTGAATTTTCTGCAATAGTTTTTTTTTTAATTGAAATCTCATGGAAAGAAAATCTGTCCCGAAATTGTTGTAAAGAAGAAACAAATAGACAAAAACTTAAAAATAATCCTTCATGGGGATTATGATGTTAGTTTTATTTTTTTTAATTTGTTATCCCTTACAGGGTCGTTCATACCGGCATTGTGTTGCGCGTTGGTGTCTTACACCACTAACACTGCGCTAGCGGTCTTCCTTTTTGTAACCTCATTATCAGCGCATGCAGCAATCCACACTAGTTGGATGGTAAAATACAACTTCTAACGAAGGAATTTTTATAATTTTTACACAGTAACATAATACTTTAGTGTATTTTTTTTTTGTTTTCTGCCTGCCACATATCTATAAATATTTTGTAGGTCAATTACATGGATTTATCTCCCAACTTTGCGGGTACTCTTATGGCGACTGGAAACACGATAACTAACATTTTTGTTGTTCTGTTGCCAGTCATGGTTTCAAATGTTGTTACAGATATAGTAAGTATTAAGTTTAATATTTTTGTAAGATAATTAGATCGTTTAGTTTTATAAGAGTTTTTTATTTTATTAAAATTGATTAAAACTATATATCCAGGGATACTCAGTTAAGTTTTTGAATACATCATGTTGCAATTTAAGTATTTATTTACATACTTGGCTATAGGAAACTTTACATACTGTGAACTTGAATTTGTTACACATTTACTTAAAACCAAAATAAAAAAAATATTAGAAATAAAAACAAACTTTCTTGTTATCATTTCTGGGCATACGAATTAACAATAATCCAATTATTTTATGTATAAGCATTATGTATGAGTTTTAACATATAAATGCGATTACAGACAAACCAGTACCAATGGAGAATAACAATGTTATTAATGGCAGGGATCGCCACATTTACCAACATCTTTTATATAATTTTCATGTCCGCTGATGTCCAGCATTGGAACGAAACAAAGTTCGAAAATGAAATTGGTGAGAATTTAATCAATTATTTTATAGTAAGAAATATATAATAGTAGAAATTATTGTCAAAATCCATCCGTGATATTAATTCGTAATAATGTAATCAAAGGACTTCATTTTTGTTTAAAACTAATTCAAATATCATCAGGTAACCTCGCTCTCTGACTGTCGCTACATTCAACGCGAACGGGCTACTTAAGCAGATAGATCTAGTGCGCGACTTCGTGGTCACGCACCAGATAGACGTCCTGTTAGTACAAGAGACCTTTCTGAAGCCGTGTAATCGTGATCCACGTATCGCGAATTACCGTCTCGTTAGGAACGATAGGGCAACCGCGAAGGGGGGAACCATCATCTACTACAGAAGGTCTCTTCATTGCACTCCGCTCGATCCGCCCCAACTAGTCAACGTAGAAGCGTCATTATGTCAGGTGGGTATGACCGGCCATCAGTCGATCGTACTAGCATCCGTCTATCTTTCTCCCAATAAAGCCTTAGTTGAGAGGGACCTTAAGTCCTTACTCCAATTAGGTAACGCAACCATTCTGGCCGGCGACCTAAATTGCAAACATCCCCGCTGGAACCCCACTGTCGCAAACAGTAGAGGAAATCTCCTTGATAGGCTAAGTTACAAGGCTGGTCTCGACTTCGAGATCACCGCGCCTTTGAGTCCCACGCGATACTGCGACACAGACTTCCGACATGACAGACCCGACGTGCTCGACATAGTACTCTTGAAGGGCGTGACACTCCAGTTACGTTCTATCGAGACGCTATCCGAGCTAGACTCTGACCATCGACCGGTCCTATTTCAGCTAGGACTTCCTCCCCTTAGGGAACCCGCGACCAAAACAATTATTAACTGGACGAAGCTTCGAGAGCAACTCCATTCCCCCGTACCAGCGCACCTCGACAAAATTCCTGACCAGCTTACATCGGTCGAGGACGCTGTCTCAGCCGCGACTAACTTCACAGAACATTTGGTAGACAGCATAGGAAAGTCCTCGAGGGAGGTCCGAGTGAACTTCGAGGGTTACCGAGCACTCCCTCCGGACTTCTCATCACCCGTAAAAACGCCGCTATTAGAGCCCATGACCGATACCCGACAGATGACAACCGACGGAGGCTGCGCCGTCTCCAGAGGGAGTCGAGACAAGCTCTCGACGACTTCAGAGATAGCGGCTGGGATAGGACGCTTGCGACGTTCTCTCCAAAACACCAGGTATTCTGGCGGTTGCAGAGAGCGTTGAAGGCGGACACTGTCTCAGATATGCCTCCCTTGGTTGGACCTAACTCCGCCATCGCGTTTGACGACCCTGACAAAGCTGAGTGCTTAGCCGACAGTCTAGAGAGCCAGTGCCGTCTGTCTGCTCAATCGCTTGATCGCGATCATGTCGAAATAGTCGACAAATCGGTCAATTTAATGTGTTCTCAGCCACCGGTCGGTCCGCCAATCAAGGAAACGAACTTAGAAGAGGTGACGTCCATAGTTAGGGCGCTTCACGTCAAGAAATCGCCAGGTCCCGATAGGATCACTAACAAAGTGATAAAGCTTCTTCCGCCTCCTTTAATTTACCTATTGGTTACCATTTTTAGCGCTCTACTGGCCGGTTGCTCGTTTCCGGCCCAGTGGAAAGAGGCCATAGTGATAGGGTTCCATAAGCCGGGCAAACCCCGGCATCTGCCTAGTAGTTACCGTCCCATTAGTCTTCTTAGTTCCTTAGGGAAAGTATATGAGAGAATCATCCTCTGTAGACTCTGTAGAATCGGAAGTCGAGAGACTCAAAATCATCCCAAATGAGCAGTTCGGCTTTAGAGCCAACCATTCATGTTCCCATCAGGTGCAACGCCTCACGGAGCACATACTGGCAGGGGCCACTGTGAGGGCCAAGAAGCATAGGACAGGAGCGCTCTTCCTCGATGTAGCTAAGGCGTTCGACAGGGTCTGGCACAATGCGATCTAAAGTGCACCTTGCCATGTACGCGGACGATACCGCGCTTTACACGTCCTCTAAGGATCACTGGGAGATATACCAACGTCTCCAATCCGCAGTCGACTCCATTGAGAGTTGGCTGCGGAAATGGCGGATCGAGGTAAACCCTGAGAAGAGCGTTTCGGTGCTCTTCGAACGGGGCCCCCCAAGGATCCTCCCGCGAATCAAACTCTTTGATAAACCGATACCTTGGAAAGACGAGGCAAAATACCTAGGAGTAACGTTAGATAGAAAGTTAGTTTTCACTGCGCATATTAGGACCGTTCGTAGCAGAGCGGCCTACATATTAGGTCGTTTATATCCGCTGTTAGGCAAGCGGAGTAAAATGTCCCTTCGCAATAAGGTGACACTTTACAAAGCTTGCATACGTTCCGTCATGTCCTATGCGAGTCCCGCTTTTGCGCACGCTAATCTGAAACCCCTTCAGGTGATTCAGAACAGGTTTACACGGATTGCAACCGGGGCGCCGTGGTTCGTACGCAACATCGATCTCCATAGAGACTTGAACCTTCCGACCATCGCTCAGTACTTCAAGGGGCTTTCCCAAAAGTACTTTGAACCTGCTGAGCGACACCCGAATCCACTGGTGGCTGACGCCGCAGAGTATAGACCACGTAAGACTACTTTAGTCAGAAAAAGAAGACCCAAGTCGGTACTCGTTGACCCCGACGACGCGTTCACAGTAGGTAATAACGTGTACGCGTAGGCATAATTGACACCACACAACATACAGACACACACCGTCTGTATCGGTATAGACGAGGTCCCAACTGAGTAAGTGCTCCGTTGCTCCGGCGTTCTGCCGTCGGAGGACGCTAGTGTCCAAATTTCCTTAGCTTCCCTCCTGACTAACGACGCCCCGAGCCGAGGTCCGTGTCTCAATCTGAGACGCCCTCGGGACGTCGTTCCACATGGGGGCCCATCTGGCCCCCCCTTGTTAAGGGTGGGTCTCCAGACCCACCCGCTCCCCCGGTGACGCTGTAATAGCCAACAGGGCTAACAGTATAGACAAACAAAAAAAAAAAAAAAAAAAAAATATCATCAGGTATTTTAATTAGAACGAGGGTGATGACGACTTTTTAAATGGTTTAAATAAATATTGTATATGAATTAAAGATAATTTAAAATTATTAGTTTAAAATGAATAGATATTTTTCAATTAATTCAAACATTGTCATTTTGTCATATTATTTATCTTCAAGGTTATTAATGTCATATAATAATATTACATTATTTTTATCTATTTTTAGAACCAGATGTCGTCGAGATTGAGATGAAAAAAGATATGAAACTATAACTTCATTAATATGTAATTGTTTTTAGTGCTTAATACATAATAATAATATAATAATGGAGTTTTCCTACGTGCGCACTAATTTACAAATATACAATTGTGGGGTTTCCAAAAAGGTACTCCAGTTAGGGAATTACAAGATGTATACGTATATCTGTAAGATATGTTCTCTTCATATTGCTTATTATTATCATTATTACTATCCTTAATATAAATAACTATATACTTAGTATAGACAAATTAAAAAAAATCTATTTGTAGCACCATATCAGTGTTCCGCATAAAAGTATGTTTTAGGGTTATACGTTAAGAGATAAATAATCATGTGAGTTTATATTTACCATATAATTAATATTTTTTGTTTGTGTCTTAAGTCTATTTTGGTTTGTATCACACAGCACACATCTGCGTGTTTTGATGAATGTAAAAATTATTATTTAGATAAAAGAATAAAAAAGAAAGAAAATTTGTTACATACATTATACAGGTTACAAGTTATTTTATCACTTATGTTCTCGTAAAACCTTTTCCCGCAAATATTTAATCATAGTTTTGACCTGTGTTTACAGACATATTACAAAATAATTTTGGTACATCAGTCAAAGTTGGTTTACGCATTTTCAAATAGGTACATAGAAATAAATAATAATAAAATATCACAGGAAAATTTACGCACAATGATCTAACCCCTAAGTAAGCAAATTATTTGCCTGTCTTAGGAGTATTAGACAACGTTACAAATACATAGAATACACATTATAAACACTGCGAATATATTTAATAAACGACCAAACCCAGAAAAACAGACATCTATGCTCATCACATACATGCCTGTCCCTATCGGGAATCGAACCTGAGTCCCATTGCGCCGCTATACGTTAGGCGTCTGCGGCTATCTATCAAAATGGCGGAGCATAGAAGTGCTGGAAAGGAAATATTAGAGTATATTTCCTAATTACAATAACCTATGAGTAGGATGATTAAATAACTAATAACATAATTGTATAGTATTAAAATAAAAAAAAAATCAAAGAGATGTAAGAATAATATAATGTAGATATAATATAAATAACTATATACCTTAATATAAATAACTATATACTTAGTATAGACAAATTAAAAAAAATCTATTTGTAGCACCATATCAGTGTTCCGCATAAAAGTATGTTTTAGGGTTATACGTTAAGAGATAAATAATCATGTGAGTTTATATTTACCATATAATTAATATTTTTTGTTTGTGTCTTAAGTCTATTTTGGTTTGTATCACACAGCACACATCTGCGTGTTTTGATGAATGTAAAAATTATTATTTAGATAAAAGAATAAAAAAGAAAGAAAATTTGTTACATACATTATACAGGTTACAAGTTATTTTATCATTTATGTTCTCGTAAAACCTTTTCCCGCAAATATTTAATCATAGTTTTGACCTGTGTTTACAGACATATTACAAAATAATTTTGGTACATCAGTCAAAGTTGGTTTACGCATTTTCAAATAGGTACATAGAAATAAATAATAATAAAATATCACAGGAAAATTTACGCACAATGATCTAACCCCTAAGGAAGCAAATTATTTGCCTGTCTTAGGAGTATTAGACAACGTTACAAATACATAGAATACACATTATAAACACTGCGAATATATTTAATAAACGACCAAACCCAGAAAAACAGACATCTATGCTCATCACATACATGCCTGTCCCTATCGGGAATCGAACCTGAGTCCCATTGCGCCGCTATACGTTAGGCGTCTGCGGCTGTCTATCAAAATGGCGGAGCATAGAAGTGCTGGAAAGGAAATATTAGAGTATATTTCCTAATTACAATAACCTACGAGTAGGATGATTAAATAACTAATAACATAATTGTATAGTATTAAAATAAAAAAAAAAATCAAAGAGATGTAAGAATAATATAATGTAGATAAAAATGGTAAGTAGTAGCCAGTTCAATGATTTAATTGTGGTGGAAGATACCAAATACTGAAAAAAAATCTAAAAAGATATATTTATAAATATTGGATAGTACTTTAAATATTTGATGTACGTAAATTCGATTCACGTCTTTTTTGGATCAAGAAATTTGTGTATCAGTTGAAAAATGTACCATGTCCAGGATTTTTAACCAAACACACGAAATTGGCGATAAGTCATGACATTGTAACTAACGTTTTTGTGATATAGTGACTCAAAATTGATTTACAACATGTTAGATTTATTTTTTAGAAATATAAATAGCGGAATTAAGATTGAGTCACACTCGTTTGTTGTTTTGTTCCTAGATACTTTTATTTTTAAACATAAACTGTATCTCCTGTTTTTCACGGAAAACAAAACTAGATGTCTTTTCGACGTGTTGTAATTATCTTATATAGGGTACACGCTGGAACACCATTTCAAACAACATGTGGGTGTTTGTGACTACACCAGTGATAATATGTGTTTTCAACAGCTTTATAGATTATAAGATATATTTTCCACACAGTTTTTCTGTAATATTGGTATTGGAAAATACAGAAATAGGAAAAATACTCTACTTCTGTGTATACAATTTTTATACTGGATATAGAGACAACAAGCCTCGCTAAGTATCTCAGCGAGATTGTGGAAGTTATTCAACAAGAGTACCCGACGATTTAACTGGTATTATTAAAAGTTTTAAAGACATTACTGAGACTAATTATATCCATAGCTAAACACCAAACATTCTGAAAAAAATGACGAGATGGGTTTCCCTCTCTTTAGATTGACTGATCGAGACCAGTACTCGTTGATCATTTACAAATTTAGATGCTGGAAAAGAGACACTTCTAGTTTTTTTCCTTTGAGATTGGTGTTAATATCTATTTATTTATTGGGGAACGGACGGGATTATTCCTGACTTTTCTAAAACTCCTTCCTAAACTGACTAAATTGACGCATTTCTTTTGGCTATCTCTCAAAACAGGAAATATCAAAAAGACAGACATGTCAACCTTGTTAACTATATAAATACTACTATATTTTAGTGTGAAGCGTGTCCTCAATTACTGATTCCAGGCATATCTAGAAACGAACTACCTGCTTAGTTATTGACACTATATTTATATCTTCAGTAATTTTGCTCATGGTGTATCTCTTATAATGTAAACATGTCTTTCTAATATTAACAATGCTCTCAGAGATGTTAAATATTTTTTTAACTCATATATAATTTGTTGCACGACGACCAAAACTATACCATTAAATAATGAGGAATTGGATTTAGTTACCTCTACAGTTTTTTGGCAATAACTTGCATTTTTGGGGAATAGAGGTAAAATTGCAATGGGCCCTCATATTGTCAAACAATTTTAGTTCTACAGCATATGCGGTCCAAAGAATAAGAATTAAAATAATAATGAAGAATATTTATAACGAATATTTTTATGACAATAATATTAAATGTATTAAAAAAATAGGAAAAATCGTGATTCACACAAACTTTGCCAGAAAATAAAAACCTTGTTATGCCTCTTCCTGGGCATCATAAAATAAGTAATTTCAGGTTTATTTGTATATATTTTTACAATAAACTCTCTTACGTAGTCTTAAATTTGTCCTACTCAATGATCCCTATGATTGATCCCTATGATTGATCTTTTAATTTGTCCTACTTAATGATCCCTACTTATGATCCCTAGAATCAAATGATTCTAGGGATCATTCTTTTTTTAACACATTCCAGGATTGTCGTCAACTCTTAAACATGGTATGAAGATAGTATGGTCCCATTAATAATGCATTTTGCATTATGGAGCTGGAGCTTTTGCTGAGCTGGAGCTTTTGCGTTACGCTAAATATAAAAAAAAAATATGAGTTGAATTAAAAACCCCCGATACAAAAAGACCTCTAAAAAGAATAAAAATAATATTATTATGTACTTATTAAAGTCGGGGGACCGTTGTACTTACGTTGATGATGGTGTCTAATTTACAAAATTAATCATTAAGGACTTCGATTATACGATTCGATATCGTAATTTCTTTATTTGCCTTGGTAATTTGCTTGTATTTTAATTTATTCCTTTATTAAACAGTCCCCCGACGCAATGACTTCAATAAGTACATAATAATATTTTTTTTTAAGATAGCTTTTTGTATCGGGGATTTTTAAATTTTTATTCTTTTTCTGCTTTTTAAAATTATGTTACTGGTTTCTTAATTGTACTAAATGAACCTACAGACACACCAATTATCAGTTGTTTTAGTATTTCTATTAATCTATCCTAATATTATAAAGAGGAAAGATTTGTTTGTTTGTTTGAATTGTATAGGTTCCGAAACTACAGGACCGATAAAAAAAATCTTTTACCTTGAAAATCCTACATTATCCCTCTGATGTAGGTACAAAGTTTATATTTTTTACCTTTTACGTGAGATCCTTTTAAATTATGTATTTTTTATCGAATGTTAAAAATGTTTTTTTTATTTTATGTTTTTATTTATTTAAATAATTAATTTATTACTATTTTGTATTCCAACCATTTTGCAAGCATGGTTTATTGACGCCAGTATAATTGAGAAGATTACTATTACTTTTATTAAAGTTGAAATGCATTGGTCACATATTTTTATTTCTTCAAATAATAAATTTACAAATTAGAATACTCTTACTAAAGAATTACTAAGATGTGCCTTCTTCTAGTTTAACTGAAAAATCGTTGCTTGGATTCATTTCTTCCAGTTCCAAATTAGTTAGAGCTGGAAAAAAAAAAACCTAAATACCATAAACAATTGTAAGTATACCAGTTCAATTCCCAAAGTTCTGAATACATATCTTATTTAGGCATATAAATAAAAAGATATTAATTAAAAAATTGATAAATGTTACCATTGCAATATCCAAACTTCAATTTTGTAGTTCTGTCCCAGTCTTGCCGGTCGCTGCTTGCAAATGAAGTATAGATAACGTTGCAAATTATATAGAAGCTAGCCAGACACAGAAAAACTAATTTCCACCGTTTTAAGTCTATCTGGAAGAAAAAGTACTTTTAATCAGAGTTTGATACAGAATTTTTAACTACAATTATATTAGAAATGTATTTATCTATGTAAGTACAATAATACGTAGTACATTTTCCAAATATGATATATTTATTTATTTATTTAATTATTTATATCTTTTACACTTTGAATCATAATCAGTGATCACTTTTGTCAACATGGAAGTGTAAGGAGGGCCTATTTCCATACTAGATTTATCGTAATAAGCCCTTTTGTAAAAGCACTCTGCATCTTAATGTTAAAGCAAATATATATTTCTATAACTAGATGTAGATTTTAAAAATATATAACGTGTGGTAGAATATATTATGTTTGAACACCTTAAATAAATTAAATTGTAAAATAAATATTTATAAAGGTATTGTATGTATTTATTTATATTTTGTTGTTTTTAGGCCTTATTTCCCAATATCTTATCACTCTTTATTCTAAAATAAATTCAAGCATTCGGATTGCGGCCTAGGATCGTTCAGATTTTAGCTTTCTATAATAATAATAATAATAATAATAATAATAATAATATCAGGATATATTACACACATTGATCTAACCCCTAAGTAAGCAAATTATTTGCTTGTGTTAAGGGTGTTAGACAACGATACAAATACATAGAAATACATATATTAATACTGAGAATATATTTAATAAACGACCAAACCCAGAAACACAGACATCTATGCTCATCACATAAATGCCTGTCTCCCGCCGGGAATCGAACCAGAGCCCCATTGCGCCGTGACACGTTAGGCGTCTGCGCTAACCACTCGACCAACGCGACGGGGCGGTGAATTGAAATCACTGTGCGGTTGCCGGGTACATCGCGTTGCATGGAGAGGAGTGCAAACAATGCCTGGGACCTGTGGCCCAGGTGTAGGATTATGTACATTATATAAACATAATATAGTAATAATTTTATCCTTACATAAAAAATAAGGATAATTTTGACTACATTTATTACTACCATTATTTTAAAACAATGTTGTAATAGATTCTTCATCTTTATATTTTATTTATCTTATGGCATAGAAAACCTCTTATTTTTTATGTTATATGTTATTGAATATTACTTTTCTACAATATTACTATTGCAACGTCCTTCTTTTTACTCATCTCGAGTAATGCTTCCACGAGGGCAAAGTTCCTGTGTTTTTTTGGAAAACTTGGCCTTACTTGTACTTTTAATAATGACTTCTTTCTTTGCATTAAAGTGAACACATATGGTTTTCAAACATCTCGGATCCCCGTTGACCCAGTCTATTCTTGACACTGTCCAAGCTTCAAAGTTCGTTATTGTTCTGGCTTGGTCTAAGATCATATTGTCTAGTATTATCTTGGTGCATTGGGGGAGACAACAATTAGGTCATTCGCTGACATTAAATATTTAGCTTTGCCTGTCCGCTTATCCAACGAAGATCAGGCCGATTTCTGAAATTGTGCCGTAAATGATCTCGGCCTTTTGGTTGTATATACATGTACATGGCTGCATCTGCCTCCTTGAGTTTCTGTCCAAAAAAGTGGGATTTTTTATTTTTTAATTTCCTCCTAGAGTTTTGAGTTGGTTTGAGTTGAGCGGAAGCTCTGTAGGTGTGAATAGTGATTGATGGTATGATCTTAGAATGCATATTTAGCATTAAATAACTGTAAGATTTGTCTCTTTAAGTCATACTTTTCTTTTTCTTACATATTGATTTCAAATACAATGTTAAGGAAATGTGTTTTTTCAAATGTACAGACATTATTTTTTTATTTAGTAGACACAAACCAGTAAATTACACTAATTAGTACAAAAACACAAACACAAAAACCCCTACAATGTTGCACTGTATTGTCAAAATCATTAAATAAAGTAGCACCAACAGAACTTCTGAAAACCTCCAACAAGGTGCCTTGTTAGCTAGTTAATACTTAACTTACCCCATCATCATTGACTATAATACCCGTCACGACAGGAACCAGACCCGCTACAGCACTGGACACTCCACTGGACATCATAAGTAAAGTATCTGAGTAGTTTTGGGTCATATCTTTATGATTTTCCTACAAGTTCATAATAAAAATTACACCTAAAAGTTAATAATAATACTAATTGAAAAGAGAATGCTCCATAAATACTTACAAGAAATCCTAAAAGTTGAATTCCGAGTAAAGCAAAAGTACCAACCAATAAAATAATTCGAAAATGATTCGAGGACGGAATTAAATAGGACAGACTTAGTAATCCGATTACTATCCCAAGGGATCCTGAAACAATTTCCGTCTATAGACGTTAAAAATATATGTATTGAAAATATTGATAAATGGGCTATTTGGTCCACGTTATCTTTCTTAATAAACATGCGCATTCATTTCAATTATGATACGCTAAATTCTAGTTGTGCGGTTCTAAACGGTGTGTCCATAACTAAAAACTGGCAAGAAACTTCATGGACACTCTTTTAACTTATTCATAAAGTTACAATTATCCACAGTAATTACCGTTTGAGTTACAGTCGTAGCGGTAAAGTGAGAATAAATTATAATTTAATTAAAGCGAGGTACCAATAAGATAATTAAGATATTGCCAAAGGTATAGTTTAACTTATTAAGTAATAATTAATATACTTACTAATTTCATACCAATATTTTTGAATAATCTACCCTTAATGGGCAAAAATAGGAAATATATTTTTTTGTATGACTAATTACATCTGCTTATGGTGACATCTATTAGGTTTCTTTCGAAAATCGGTACTAAAAACTTTGAACGAATAATAAGAACGTTACCCTTTAGAAACGTAAAGCAAATACTTAGCAAAATATTAGTGCTAATTCTAAAACAACACTAAGATTTCAAGTAAGATTGTCACTATCCAATAAACTTTTACTGCTACATAATACTATTTTCAACATATACTTATTTTAAAGTAGGCAAGACTGACATATTATTTTCTAAATACTCAAAGCAGTTTCTGATTAAGTTAATCCAATCATTAAAGAACAAAAGCCACTCTTAAAGGTAAAGTGAATATATGATTATCTTTAAGATCGCAAGAGAAAATTTTTGCACTCGTATTCTTAAGTCAGAGGAAACGTCCCCTGAATCGGGAATAGGAGTGCAAAGATTTTATCCTACCGTGCTAACATCCTTTATCTTCCAGATCACCCTAATAAGGTTATAAATAACCTGAGTAGGTTATAAGTAGCACAAAAAATTAAAGCCTAATTGTTATACAGGATTCTAATGAGATAATTTAACAAATTTCCAAAGCACATGCTGAGCCAGTGTTGGAATATACTTTTTTTGAAAGTAATAGAAATTATTACGCACCAATCAAAATATCTTTATTACCAGAAATAGTTTTGGTATAGTAGGCTAGCTGTAAATGATTTGTAGGTGCAAAATAATTAATCACTTTATATTTGAATGACTCTTTTTTTAATATTTTAATTGACTCCACCTTAGGATAGAATTGGAAGTTCTTTGAAAAAATCTAATGCTATTTCTTATACATTTTACTAAGGCTGAAAGATTTAGTATTTCTATACTAATGTGTCTTTAAAGGCACAAGGGTTCTCCGGGTCTTACATGCGTAGCGCCGTAAATAATAAAACATTATCAATGAGATCACTAATTTGAAGATATTTGAAATTATTGAACGAAGTGTCCTTTATTTGAGGTGTTGATTTTTTTTTAATGTTTTTTTCATACAATATTTATTTAAGAATTAAATAAGTGTAACATGGCTAAAGTGGTTAATCAATTTCTTTTAAAAATCTTATAGTGTTAGTGTCTAGTTGCTGAGGAATATTAATAGAAGTTCATATAAATCTACAAATAAACAGAAGCCTGCATACAGTTTCATGAAAAGCCGTTAGGTAGTAATTTATCATCGTAACAATAAATTCAATAATGTGTCATCAACACTCGTGTAGACTTTATTAAAATGTGCATAATTAATTATATCACGATGCAAATAATAACTCATAAATAATAATTTATATTAAAATAAATAAAATATGTTTAAACAAAGTGAGGTACTCGAAATTATATGCTAATACTAGTTTTGTAACGTGAAATAATGATTCATTAGTGCTCTTAAAATTTACGACATAATATATATATCTTACAATCTGATGTTAAAGAAATATGAGTTGGTTCGTGTATTTTAGTCGTGTTTTAGTGAAATAAAAACTTTTACTTGCCTATGGGCTTAATGTCATTGTATTTCTTTGATCTTAGCTTTACTATTAAAAAAACATGCATTCAATGAATGAATGAAATATCATACAATAATGTACAAGAGGATTAATATTGCTCACCGAAACCATTGATGATTTTCCTAAAATACTTTAAGTCCAAGAAGTAGTTGATGTTTTCGATTCGGTAAATAAAGTCTACAGTGTGCGAAGTCATCACATACACTGCCCACATTCCTATAAAGGGTAGCGCCGCTTGCATACTGCTCTGAAATAAATTTAAAACTTGTAAAAATTAATGACTTGCTTGGATAATTAAGTGATAATAATAAATGAGGTGAGAAATATTATCATTTTTTTAATTTAAATCAGAACTTAGTTTTAGATCAATACTTATTTTTTTGCAATAACTGATGTTTACACATTTGTAAATATATGGTTTTACGTATGTCGATACTTACAGTTTTAATAGAAAAATTCATTGTGTATAAAAGCGATGGTATTTCAACCAAAAAGAAAATAAAGAGAACGTTTGCAGATGTGTGAGCTGATGCAATTGCCCAAAATTGTTTAGTTTGAAGAATGCTTCGCCAAGGTTTTCGAAGTTTCTTCTAAAATTGTTACTGAAGTTTAGTTTAATTACATTATGTATTGAATAATAATAAATAATAATGATGTTATAAAAATAGATACATTTGTGATATTTAAATTGAGATATATATTTTTTTACTATTTGTATGAAATGAGTGTATAATACTATTCCAGTACCTTTCGGTAGCAGGATAATGCTTGACTAATGAATTCTTTCTCAGTGTCCCCCATAGCATGGTGGTTGTCCGGTGTACTGGAAGTTAGCAATACCCATATTGCGGCAGTTGATAGCGTCATCATAGCTTGAGAGTAGAAGATAAGCTCCCAACCCAAGCGTGATTCCGAAAGTAACCCAGATATTGGGAATGCAATTATTGTTCCGAAAAGGGTTGCTGTAACATTTTTATATGTTTTAACTGTAATTTAACTATATTATATGAGCAAAAAATCATGTCAAGTAACATTTTATGTTAATTTTAACCTCCTTGAATTAAAACTCCACAAACCGTCCTTTCCCCAGGTGGAAGCCATTTGGAAACAATACTACGATTTACTGGACTAAGGCAAGCTTGAGTCATGCCCATTAAAAATTCGGCATTGCATACTGCAACCCATCCTCCCTATATAAAAATGGTTATTAATTTATTTAATTATTATTTATTTATTTGTTTACTTATTTTTTTGCTATTATATATTTATCTAATTGTTTACTTATATTTTTATTCAATAATTCATTCATACAATTATTCTTTTAGTTATTTCTTACATTTGGGGAAAGAAAAACGCAAAAAAAATGAAACAGCTTATCTGTGAGAATAAAGATAAGACGAAGCTTCTTAGCAATCCATGGATTCACCGTGCGGGTGCCGGGCCCATCACGTTGCAAGGAGAGGAGTGCAAGCAGTGCCTGGGACTTGCGACCCAGGAGTAGGTTTAAGGGGCCCCTTTATTGTGCGCAAAAACGCTCACCTTCACCCTCCACACTCCTCTCCCTACCTAACCAAATTTGGAAAGAACCTACTAATGCCGCCTTTGAAATACGTTCTAGAAATGAACCGATGCTTGTTCTAGAAAGGCCAAGGTCTTTAAGTAGGCTATAGAAAGATTTCGCTGTTATACCTCTCGCTCCTACTTCTACCGCGTACAAACTAACTATAAATTTATTCCTGATCAGTTCGTTGGTTAGTTCGTAATACTTATTGAGCTTGAATGTGTGATCCCTTGGAATGTTTGTTTCCCAAGGAACAGTAAGCTCCACAAGTATCACGCGCCTCAGATGTTTCGAATACAGGAACAAGTTCGGTCTAGATGACGAAACACCAACATCCCCAGGGATTTTGTAATGCTTTTCATACGTGTCCATCATGAGAATCCAATCAGGAGCCGCGCCTAATATTGAATAAGGCTTCGCTTTTGATTTTTTGGAGGAGCCTTCTTTTACTAATTCTATAGATCGTTTGGTGGTTGTTATACCCTTTCGCGCTCTTGCTACTGAAAGACTAACCGCTCCCCGTATAATTTCTAATACCTTGTCGTGGCGACGCGAGTATTGACCTTTATCTAAAAGTACCCTACACCCTACTAATAGGTGTTTCGCGGTTCCTATTTCCTCCCCACAAATGTTGCAAGACTTTTCGGTGGCTTTGCCCCATCTTACTAAATTACTTTGATCTGGGAGAGTCATTTGGAATGCATTAAGATAGAATTTTAATAATGCTGGGGACCAATCATAAATTAAGGTGCGCCACTTCAAAGCTAGTGGAATACAAAAATCTCCTATGGTCACCCATTCGTTTTGAATTTCTAGAGTGGAGTCGGTAATTATCGTTTTCATCTTGTCGAATAAAAGATTTTGTTATGTCTATGTCTTGAACTTTCCTACTTGATCCTAGCCCTACTTTATTTGTTTGAGCACCTATCATAATTTTTTTATGGAATTGAAGTCGTGACTCGAGCTCTGAGGCAACTTTGTCTTTTGGGAGAGAAGTTACAGTATCATCTTTAGATTTTCCGATGATATGTCTTTTGGTAAATCTTAGATGTTTGTAGAGCTCCGATGGTTTCTTTAATTTTAATCCAAAATTGTTTCGGTCTCTAAATAAGGTTGAAGAGTCCGCTGAGTGCGTTAACCCAAGCTATAACTACAATGTCTTTATGACGCTTGCATCTAACTTTGACAAAATGGTTTTATTAATATCATAAACGAGGAAAGGCCAATTTAGACGTGATGTTAAAAAAATATCGTAAATCCAAGCTTTTTGACGTGACAACGTTTTAAGCTGGGAGTCACTTATGAAAAAGTGTAACGCCCGGTAACGTTACGATGAGTCACCGAACGAGAGAGAGGCCCGCCGAATGCCTTGCCTCTCTCTCCCACTCAAACTTCGATCTGAATAAGTGTTTTGATTTTCAAATTAATTCTTTAAAATTAAAAATATTAAAATATATAAAATCAGAAGTGACGTCACATAACATTATCTGTACTTATTATTATTTAATATGTAGGCCAGTACATGTGACCATACTTGGTAGACACAATTGGAAATAGTATTTTTTTATAACTGAAAAAAATAAATATATAAAATACTGGTAGCAAACAATAACTTCAATGATCGATATCTCCGCAACTAATTGATGTATCGAAAAAGTCTGTAAATAAATTTTGTAAAAAATAATAACATCAATAATATAATATAAAATAAATAATATATAAAATGATTTTACGTGACTACATCTTCATCGTCCTATCCTCAACAAAATCACTCAAATTATTAAAATATTGTGCAATTTAATAATATTCATATCAATAAATATTCTACCCAAAAAAAACGTGGTCACGTAAATCTTCGCCCGTAAAACCGACTTTACAGGCAACCATATTTTTTTGATGTTACTTATTGGTTGGTTGTCTACCATTTTGAGATCATTTAAAAAGCTATCGACTATTATATCCAATGATGGAGTACGGCCTTGGTAATCGATTTTTTTACCTAAAAATTTAAACGGAATTTATTAAGTAAACACTATTTATGTAATACGGTGAAAATGAAATGAAATGAAATGAAAAAATGAAAAAACTATGTAGTACTAATAGTGATTCTAAATAACAACTTAGATATGCTGATTATCTACTGTTAAGATAAGTAGCTTTGAGGATTTTGAATAAAAAAAATTAAGGACGAAATACATATAAAATGAATATGTTGTTTGGTGTTTGATTTTTAGTGGTAGAAATAGATTGGGATATTGCCTTATAAGAAATATCCACTCGGTACTCAAATATTTTGACAATGTCCTCCTTGTTCATTATGACTTGTGATGATCCGTTTATTAATAGAATTGTAGTGCTATAGTGCCAGGCAGTGTAGAAAATATTAGTATACAATAATATTGCATACAAAACTGTTTTAAGTAACTAATAACCTATAATATTGTAATTAATTAATAGAATAAAGAGTTTACCCAAAGTTTTGACAAAAAACGACACCCGCACTGGATCAAAAGATCAATAACCGAAATAAATTTGATTTTTGATGTAAAACAACAAAAAAATTACGTCTTAATTTTTGTTCTGGTATAAAAAAAATATTTACTTTTTATTTAACCGTTGAATAAATTAAAATTCATCAACGATAAAATAAATTAACCTCTTTTTAAAGTATGCCATATTTATTTCTTTTTTATTCATATTTAAATGAGCTTGAACTAAAAGAATCAATCTAATGTTAAATCTATATATATATAAAGAAGGATGTTTGTATATATGAAATCGATGAACTCAGAAACTATTGGACCGATGATTATGAAAATTGGTATGTATATGTATTTTTCTACGGAGAAGGTTTATATGGTATGCCCATTGATGTAACTCGCCACCAGGCGGCGCTGTCAAATATAGACTTCCGCCCCGTTCAACCGATTGTCATAAAAGTTGGTATGACCATGTATGTTTCCTCGAAGAAAACGAATATGCTATGTCCATTGATGTAACTCGCCACCAGGCGGCGCTGTCAAATATCGACTTCCGCCCCGTTCAACCGATTGTCATAAAAATTGGTATGACCATGTATTTTTCCTCGAAGAAAACGAATATGCTATGTCCATTGATGTAACTCGCCACCAGGCGGCGCTGTCAAATATCGACTTCCGCCCCGTTCAACCGATTGTCATAAAAATTGGTATGACCATGTATTTTTCCTCGAAGAAAACGAATATGCTATGCCTATTGATGTAACTCGCCACCAGGTAAAGTAAGGGTTATCCCAGCGAAGCGGGCTGGGTTCGCTAGTATAATATATTCATTGTAATAATTGATACTAAAAATTGTATAAATTTTCTAAGACTTTTACGAGAACGTATTTAATACATTACCTTGTTTACAACAGTTGGCATTGCTGCAGTCAAACCTCCATTTATCAAAAGTACGGCTGCCATTATGGATTTGTCCCCAAATTGCTTCAAGTGTATCTCTGCTGGCACCATAATTGAAGCATACCCCATGAAAAATGATGAAAGAATTGTTCCCTGGATTTTTTTATTCCAATTATGGATCTAATATAAAAAAAAATATATTTAAAGAACTGGAAAAAATATACATTTTGAAGAAAAAAATTATCTAATCAAGTTTTTAAATTGTTGAATAAAACAATAAATCAAATTAAAGATTAGTCTTGATTACTACGTTGTTAACAAGCCTACATATACCTGTATGTCAGTTTCGTTATCACGCGTGTGATCACCTATAGCAAGGATGGCGATACCATTGCTACTTCTCATGGCACCCATCACAAGAGCACAAATAAACATATAGACCATTTGAATATGGCGCACTCCGAGCCTAAACTCTGCAATAATAAAAAGAAAACTCAAATTTAAAATATAATTTACTTATGAGTTTTATGTATTGGGTATATTGTACTATGCTTTTTAATTAATTAATATAATTTAAGGTTATTTTAGTTTTTTAAACCATTTTTCATGTTTCGTCTTCTTCTCTTTTTCCTCTTCTTATTTTAATATAAATATATAGATACATATTTACCATTTTAATTATTCTTTGCAAATTCCACTTGCGACTGATTCAATTATAAATACTCTTCAATTACAATTATTAATATTATACCAAATGCTGCCTTCTTTTTTTTTCAATATTATCATATTTGACACTATAGCCAAGTTATCAAGTTTTACTGTAAAATGTAAACTTACTTGTATTTGTGATAACACCATCATGGCTGTCTTCATATTTATGTCTTATAAACTCAACGTCCATTAAAACTCAAAAAAATATATAGACGAAGCAGAATTTAATAATAATACAATTAAATTAACTAATTTAACAAAAGAACTGTGTCCTCACACAAAATATAAAATTGTGTTTGTTATCATCTCACGTTTACCATATTTGAACTAAGTTAATCCTTGAATAAATATAATCATATCGTAGTTACTGAGTAAATCATATCAGACAGAGAGATGACATGTGATGTAAACGAATATAAACCTTGTGTCCTGTAATAAAATGTAGATATTTAACGTCAATGCGCTACCAGTTTACTCTACCACATAGTGAAAATAACAAAATAGTTGACATTCTTTTAAAATTGTTAGACTTATATTAATTTTAGAAAATTTTAAACATATTTAATAATGCTGAGACGATACAAATTTTACATTATTTAAAAAATATTCATGATGTTTAATTTTTTAAACAAATTTAGTATAAACGTTTCATTTAATATTATATTTTACATTTTTGCATTGCTTTGTAACACTTAATCCAGTTGATGCAAACGCCAACAATATCATTAAAATCAATTCAATTAACCATCCTGGTCAAAATGTGGTTACTTTTTGTTTTGCTTTGTTTTATTATGAATTTGTCAATGAAATTATTATTCCATCATATCATTATGAAAGGGTTTGTTTTTTTTCACTTAAAATAGCAATATTCAGATAAATTTCAAAATATAAAATTCACAGTAGTTTTTAGGATTTCAAAATATTTTATGTCGCTGCAAGATGTCAATCTCCTGCACATTCTTCTATCATGCGTCTTTTTTCCATTTTTTTTTCACATATTCCATTGGTGAGCAAAAAATTGTCATCATAGCATTTTAGTCACCCTTGGTTGCTCCCTCTCTTATCGTCATCATATCATCCACGTTAAATATAAGGTTTTGCTTATAACATGCTTTTCTTTTTTCTACATTACATGTAGGTATATGTATAAATGTCCACAAGGTATGTTTTTTTTTCACGTCCAAATGGGAAAAGCGCCACGAATATAGTTTTGTTCTTAATTAGCAATAATAAGTAATTAGCCTTTATATATATATATATATAAGGAATGTAAAGAAGTAATGTAAGGGTTTAAACAAAAAAAAATCTATAGGTAAAATCTCGCAACAGAAAGACCTTTCATGCCAAAAAGACGCAATCTTCAATTAACTGAACAAATTGAACCTTTAAGACATTATCCACACATATTTGATCTTGTATCTATATCTAGAAAGATATTTTGCTCAGAAGTTATGTAAACTAAGTACAATTATGTTGTATTGCATGTATTTTTGATTACCAGTAAGTAAACTCCTTATCTAAAATTGCACATAGTTGTATTATACGAAAAAAAATTATAGCAAGCCAATAATTGCATTGTAGTAAAAATATGAACCTTCAGGGATTTATCTATAAATTTTGGATTTGATAAAATTTTAACTTTAATCTATTCAATGTGAGTTCATTTAATATTATATTTGTATATCAAACGTTGCATATATGCACGTAGCATTTTCACAGTTCTAAAGTGTAACAATTATCCCTAGTATGAGTTTTATAGTTAATCAAAACAAATATAATATTCAATTCCGTTCATTCCTAAATATTCGTAAGCGTATGAAAATTCGAAAGGTGTTGTATTAGTAGTTGATGTTATTTCTTTATTGTAAAAAAAAACGCAACGATGCACGGTTTTCGATCGTTTCCATATTTTTTTACAAGTTATATTGACTGACTGACTAATTGATATTAGAAGAGTTTTCAATGACTTTATATTATTAGGTATGAGCTCTATAGGTAATAAAACGAAAATAATTATTTGGCTACGTTTGATTTGTATGACAAAAACTAAATTATATGAACGACGTTATCTAAGTAATACCACACCATTTTATTTACCGTCGCAACATCAACCTACTAGTTTTCTTGTTTTTCTTCTTCTCTAAATTCAAACTTGCATACTTCAATCGCAGCTGAATATATATATACCATTACCATGATAGACCATTTGTCTGTATATATGTGTGGTGGTAAAATAAGATTCGGACAAGTGGATTCGGATAAGGATGACTTTTGAATTTTTTCCCTTAAGGAGGCCCTTAGAAGATATGAGGGCGATTATAGTGTGTATAATATACCTACTAAGCTTAGTATAGATTAAGCTATAAACGAAATGCCATATCATTGGCGGAATATTGAATATATGTTTAATGGTCACTATGGTTCACGAAAGATTAATTACAAAAAAAAAATCTGAATAAATATCTACTTATGTTTTGTGATAATCAACCACTTGCAGCTGAAATTAATAATGTTATTTATCTACAATCCGAGAATCAATATTTGTTGCCTTGGTACTTAGTTCACAAGCTTCTTATTTTTACTAACAGCAATGACTTTTATTGAGTTATATAAAAGTCATTGCTGTTTAATTTCCGAGTTGAAATTTTAATCGTCGTTTCCAATTCGTATCATCGAATCAATCTCCAGGGACTCCAGGGTCTTTTAAGTTAATTTATTGAACTTACCAAGAGATTTTTATTGTTTTATTAACTATTTGTTTAGTTTAAATCATTAATCTCACCTTGTGGCAGTGAGGATGCATGGTTTATGTTATGATACTGATTTCTTACTAATTTAACACACATTTTAAATAGGTATCGAAGAGCAAAAAAATATATAGTAACTATGAAATGTATATTTTATATAATTAAAGATTTTAGATTAAAAAATAATCCATATGAGCAGGACACGAACCTGCGACTTCAATTGAGTATCATTACTCACTAATTTAACATTCTATATATAATCTTTTCTCAGGATGGGGGCGACGTCTATTATTATTATATCAATGTTAGGTTAAAATAATTATTCCTTACAATAACGTATTAGGAAAGTCGTGACATGTTTAAGTTAGATCTAGAAAAGCATGATACCAGGAAAAAAATGTTCTGTTAACATAATTCTTAAAACAAAAACACTTTTATTTAATTACAAGACAATTGTTTTATTTATTATCCATTTTTTTATTACATGTTAAAAATACTATTTATTAGCATTGCTTTTATAATAAAAAAAACATTTACAAAGTCTTTTACAATAAATATGACGTATTTATATAACTGACAGTTTTAGTCATCGGAGTCTTCTCTAACAGGTTTCAAAGCTGGCTTAACTTCCTCTGCAAAAAGTAATAGCAATAATTTGATAATTTATTTTTTTATGTTTTCAATATACTGATAACTTATTTCATAAATCAACAGACCTATTATTTATATCGTTTCTTTTAAAAAACATACAAAATCAACTACCTCGATCAGCTTTCATCTTTTCAATGAAGTAAGGGTCGTCCCATTCACGCTGCTCCGCACTTGCGAACATTAGATACACGCCGTTAGAAACGATACCGACTGCTGCAGTGGCTAGAAACACGACCCGCCATCTACTTATATCTGTCTGAAAGAAAAAAATTATTTTAGAACAAATTTTATTTACATTTTTAAAATCTATTTGTATTTTTCTAATAGCCCTAGATCGGATTTATCCGGGTAATGAGTTGGTAAGTTGGATTGATATTATTTTTGTTTCAACTAGCAATTTAGGAAATCTATAGCCGGGTTATAGAGTGAGTTTTTGACGGGAAGATCTGTTTTCGGTCCTTTGAGTCTTTCGGTCTTTGATCAACGCCGGAATCGTCTTCACAAATATTCACTCTTTTACTTGGATGTCCTTCTAGAATATCACTAGTTCTAGGCAAGCAAATTTAAATCAACAATAATTTCCATTTTATAATATTTGTTCAGAAAACACTTTTATATTAGTTATTACTATCTATTATTATTCTGTTAAATGTTTTATAATACACCCAAAACTAAAAAAAACATAGACGATCGGAAATTTACAATAATAAAGGTGATAAGATATTTATCGACAGGTAACCTTAAGGGTTCCCTGACGAATTCTTCCAGGTAACCTTATGCTTGTGGAAAATATAATATGCGTCAGCACCTAATGCTATAAAGTTACAACAATAAACCAATAAAACTACAAAAAGCTACACAATACTAGTTTGTAGTAATACTACGTAGTAAAGTATTATATTATATACAATAATGTCTAAGAGAATAACAATATTTAAAAGGTTAACAAAACACAGTAATATAACTAAAATAAAAAAAAAATACAAAATATGTAATTAATACACAAATAAATTATTATATACTCGCTGTTGCCAGCGGCTCCGTCCGCGTGTACGTCGCTTTTCGCGTAATCTGTGGAAACTACAATTATCCAGACCTATAATAGACTTATAGTTAATTCTATAGTATCCTATTCCCGTGGCAATTTTATACATATAGGCATTACATTACTACGACATCAAACTGAAAATAATAATGTACATACATATCACACAAACAACCGGGACATTATTCAGATTTCAGATATAAGTAATAAAGCATATGAATACGAAATCATTTTTCCCAAATATTATGTTTTTGAGTAATGTCCAATTAAAGAATTTCTTTGTAGAATTTTAAACTTCTATACTATATGCAAAAACATAATTATAGCGAGTTCTAAAAAAAGTCAGCGCATCTATTGAGATTTTATGTAACTAAATGTAAAATGGGCATATTATGCTTATATTCAATTTGTTATTTTATTAAAATTCACCTAAAACAAAGCAGAAATTCTAGCTTTATCTAAATTAAATACGTTTATGTAAACCGCATTCAATTCTGTTTAAAAGTTTTGAAACAGTGCTTGAAGTGAATTAATTAAAGTATTTTCAATTGACCATAACTACTTTTTTCCTTAATTGATTTTGACGAAACAAAGTTTTGACAATGATCCAGATTGTATATAATCTACCTGTGAAAACCGCGTTCAAATCCGTACAGTAGATTCGAAGTTATAACGTACCAGACAGACAAACAGTCAACAATTCCAAAAACTGTTTTTTTTTGGTTTTTGTTACTCCTCTTTAATCGCCCCCTATCAGTTTTTAGGAAAAAAATATTTAATGTACAGACACTCGATTTTTACTGTCTTATTATATATTGAGATATGAGATTTGAGATAAGTTAATAATTTCAGTCTCCTTTTGCTGTTTTTAAATTTTTATTGGTAGTTCTTAAAATGGTGAACCACATGACAAACCTTGTCAAGAAGCGCTATTTAACGATTCATATATATTGAGATATTAGACTGTACACTTTTTGGTTACCAAAAAAATGTCAAATATTATGAGTTAGAGATAATGATAATATCTATAGAATAAAAGTGCTCGATACTTGTAGAAGGGTCAAAGTGGAAGTTTCTAGAACTGGTCCGTTAAAAAAAAAATTAAAAAATAATTTTACATTTTAAAAAACCCTGCCAATATTATTGAGGTGATATTTCATACATTTGTCATTTGTTTTTAGATTTGCCGGCAAATTGAAAATTGGCTGTATCAGCAGATATTAGCGCCCGAAAATTTTCGTACAATGTTTTTTATTTATATGATTTGACTCTAATTACGTTGGTGATTTTAATTGAAAAAATATAAAAAAAATGAATCTAATTACGCTAATAAACCAACGTAAGACGACGACGTACGTTCTACTTTAGAACATATTTATTGCACAAATTGCGACGTTTTGACCGTCAAGTTCGGTTATTTTCAAGCTACAAAAAACAATAATACACAAGATAAGTTTTCTTATTACAATTCATAAATGTGACAAAATAAATTAAAAACAAAAATTATACCTTTAAATATCGCATTGTTCATTTATATAGCCGACTAGCATCAATTAAATCTGACAACAATCTATAAAAAAGGGTCAAGAGTGAGGTAATGTTTTTACATCAATAACAAAACTTGTCATATTCTGAAACATACCTCGCTCCTAAACCTGATTTTCATTGAGATGTAAGAATAGGTTTTTTTTTTGTTGTCAGAGTTTGTCATTATAACTTAAAAAAGTAACAATAAGTAAAATTATAACAGTCAATATGCGTCGATGTTGACAATGGACATGTCGTTATATTGGTACATACACATTATTCAACTTTTCAGTGTCCGTTTGTTCATTAATACAATTATTGTTTTTCCTATATGTAACATTTCTGAGATCAGTCTTTTTTATCATTGGATTCTTTTTCTAAAATGTTTACACGGTTCCATTTGAAATTGTGATTATTATTTTTTCTATGTTCAGTTACTATTGTGTGTCTTTCCGGTTTTAAGCTAATATTAGTTTTATGTTCTTTAATACGGGTTTGCAGTCTTCTGTATGTTTGTCCAATATAAATACTATTACAACTATTGTTCGCGCATTCAATTTGATATATAACATGTGTTTGATGTTCTTTGATTGTTTTATCTTTCCCCTTTACTATGATGTTATTTAGTTTATAGTGTACTGAGTTAGCAAAATGAAAGTCTAAGTTTTTAAGTGTGTTAGAGATTTTGACAGTTGAGTTGTTTAGGTGAGGGACAATTACCATCGGTTTTGTCTCTTGTGTGGGTGTTGTTTCACTGATATTGTTCGACTCGTAATTGATACTTTTGAGTCTTTTTCCAATATACTTGTTGATAAACTTTTTTGGGTTCTTAATGTTTTAGTATGATAAGTTTTTTTACAAGACAGTTAAATTATCAAGAAAAACATGATATACTAATTGGCTTTCTAAGGCGATGAATGAAGATAACTTCAAGTGTTTTATATCGAGGTGTTGCCAATCAAAGTGAAAATAGTTGGAAGTGTGGAAAAAAATATGTTTTTTCGTTATGTTTTTATAAGATTAGGTCATTGTTTTGTGAATTGAACGCGAAAATTGTTTTGTAGTATAAAAAAAAGTGGTACACTAACAACTGTTGGCCACTTCTCTTGGTCTTGTCAAGAGGTTCGGGAAAAACGACCTCGAATTAAAATCCTCCTTTACCACGTCAACGTGTGATCCTCGACACAACTCGTCGCACATTGTGGGACGAACAATCGAGTAATTGGCGAAATCAGAAATGGGTTACCTGCCTTATAACCCTGACCTTTCACATTACGATTTTTAATTATTCCCGAAAATAAAAGAAAATCTTTAAAAAAAAAACATCTTATGGACGATGGCGAAACTGTGACTACGATTCAAAATGCCGTCGATAAGAGCCAAAAGCATGATTTGGCAAAGTGTTTTTCTCAGTAGTTCCATCGAATGCAGCGATGTATTAATGTAAATGGACATTATCTAGAAAAGATATTATAAAACTAGTAACTTACTAGTTAGCTCAGTTTTTGATTTTCTAAAATTCTAAGTCTCAGTGTGGCTCCCATACCTACTAGTAGATAGCTATAGTAAATTGATACATTTACAATTATCTTATTTAACCTTTTGGGAGTTTCTGATTTTATTTTCGATATTTGAAATTTTGGTTTGAATCTCAAAAAATATGGTATTTTTCTAGAAATGAAATATGGCTTACAACCATTTTGAAACTTACTGGATCATTTCTGAGTATAAAACTAGTTCCAATAGGTGTCAGCATACTACCGAAGTTTCCAGCTGCGTTAGTAAGAGAGAGCAACACGCCCGCGTAGTTTGGTGAGAGATCTAAATGGGACATCTGAAACAATAATGTTCCAATTTCAACTAAAACTATAGCTAGAAGTATAAATATAGTTTTGAGTTGTATATATTATAGGGAATAGTTAATGCTTCATTTTTAATTTTCTTAATATTATTTGCTTTTCTGAACGCTTGAAACTTAAAAAGGTTATTAGTAAGATTTTAAAATATTATTTACATACTGTACATATTTCAATAGTGTGTGTGTGGTGAACGATAATAAATACACACATATATCACAAAAAACTTACCATGAATCCAGCAGTCATAAATCCATTTAAAAACAGTGAAATAACCAGTACAACTATTGCAAGGATTTTGTTTTCTGGACCAATGAACGATAACGCTATTAAGCCACTGGCTAGGCCAAAAAAAGCTGTAAATAAAAAATATGAAATATTTGGTATGATTACCAGCATACAAATAAGTATATATAGCATAATATATAACCGCCTCGTTGGTCGAGTGGTTAGACGCAGACGCCTAAAGTATGCGACGCGATGAGGCTCGGGTTCGATTCCCAACAAGGATAGGCATTTATGTGATGAGCATAGATATCTGTATTTCTGGGTTTGGTCGGTTATTAAATATATTTTCAGTATTTATAATATGTATTTCTATGTATTTGTATCGTTGTCTAACACTCTTACCTTATTTTAAGGTAAGGGTGTTAGAAGAAGGCAAATAATTTGCTTACTTAGGGTTTAGATCAAAGTGTGTAATTTGTCCCGTATAATTATTATCATTATTATTAATAATTTAAAAATACCAAATCTGATGAAAGATAGTTTTGAAAAGCATCTTTATACTTACAAATAGAATTAAACACCTTTCTGCAGGTGAGTAATGACCAATAGCCTCTGTTGTAAATTCTCTCACTAATGGCCGATGATGTGACGTTACCACACCACATTCCTACGTACGGTAATGAAGATAGAATTGCACTCTGTGGTAAAATAGTTGGTATGTTTTAGTGGTATATATGGTATTTACTAGTAGGTTATCATATTCCAGGGAATATGAATATTTGGGACAGGTCCCAAAGGCATAAAATGAATAAATGCTTTTTATACCATTGCCCTCTATCTCTTAGTGCTCCTAATCTAGCTCCTAAGCTCCTAATCTAATCCCTATTGCCTTTTAAAATATCACTGAGAGTACATATTAATTTTTATCCAAATATTTTATGTGGTTTTTATTAAAACTATGTAATTTATTTATTTTTATTTTATATAATTTAAAACAAAATAAAAATAATTTATGCTTTTTACGGAATATTTACGTATTACTTATTCCTGATAATGGAGTTCGGAACAGTCCGAAAATATTCATTATTGTAATTTTATTGAATTTTCTAGTTTAAAATATTGTTTTATGATCTTTCTATAAGTAATAACATAGCAATACAAACATTTTTTAATGATATCTGCAGTCCATGTTCCATATACGTTGGCATGTCAACGAAGAACAATACAAATCCAACCGTGCAACCAACGTGAGCTGCCATGATGGCCCATAGCGCCTTCGTGGTGAAAATATATCGCCATGGAGTCCGTAGTTCCTGGGCAATAGTAAAATTGGATATATATTTTACTGTTTTTGTTTAAATTTAAAGTTTTTATAAAATTAGATACAGAAAGGTTATTAATATCTGCATCATTTTACGTATTTGATTATTTATTATTATTAATAAATGAAACTACACCGAAATAATACCTGTGTTGCGAGGTATTCTATAAATATTGAAATAACGACCACAAAGTACACCTAGTCGCGAAATAACGATTTGCGGATCACCCGAAGTATTTTTTCGTTGGGAATATCATGGCCCCAGACATAAAGTATGTAAATTAATTTACTTCTACTCTAGGATAAACTTAATCTGTATATATCTTGTCCGGGAAAAAATATTATGTTATTTACGTTTCTTCAGAAACAACGGTTTCTTAATAAAAATCTTCATATCGTGCGATAAGATTTTGTCTTCCTTATGGGGTTTCTACATGAAAATGCGGGTTAACAACATTAAGAGCTATTATGATTCTAACAGCATACGGACAACCCGATTTTTTATGGCCCATAACAGGGGAACAATTGGTATATCTGTCATTGGTACGATTACGGTACGGTACGGTACACTGATAAAAGTTTTTGTACGCTCTTGGTAGGTCTGGAAATCTATCACAAGCTATTTAACAAAATAAACGCGTTCTTAACTTGACTATTTATGAGAATAATTATGACAAAACTAGTTATTTATTACAAAACAATAATAATAATCATACATTTATTTCATGAAACATAAATACCTACGTATTTTATTATCTTGTACAAACAATTTGTCATTATTTAATACTTATACAGTATTTTACAACTAAATTCATAACTACAATAGATGACTTGTAGTAAAGTAGTATTTTGACATTTTTAAATTATATTTAATTTATCATTTCTCATTTTTACATACATTGTTTAATTAAATAATAACAATTTCTCAAATATTACCTTAGCTTCAACTGCATTTAAACCTCTTTCAATATATCGTCTTTCTTCTTCTGTCATCAAAGAATGGTCCTTTGGCATATTAGCAGAAAAGAAGGACCATATTCCAGCAGTAACAAACATTATTGCTGATACGGTATAAAATATTGACTTCCAGCCCGCTTTAGTTTCAGCTAATACACCAGATATTGGCATAGCAATAATTATTCCAATTTGTGTTCCTGGAAATAGTTTTGGTAAATTGTTTAATACTGCTTTAAATCATTTTTATCACAATTGTTTAGTTTTTGTATGTATAAACATACTCTAACTTTTCATAAATATGTGGCCCCCTTCAGAGAGGGGGGGGAGGGTTGAGATTAGGGGAGTGTTAAATCATATAACAAAATTGAACGTCAGTAAACACTAAGGACAGTGAAATGATCCAGCTCTACATAGGTCATTGCAATAGTCCGTTCAACAGAGAGGTTCACGATATCTTGCTCTTCTTAAAACTGAATAATTATAAGTACTAAAGAGCCACGGTGTAAAGCATTTACCATTTAAGCCCTACAGAACAGTGGTAACTGTAAAAACCTCATGTACTTTAATATTAAAAAATGTCTAAAATAAATTGTTAAGCACAAATGAAAGCTGCATTCTAAAGACTTGAAACTCCATACTTTAAAAGATTTGCACATTTCTCTGTACATAGGTCTCGATGTCGATGAGATGTGCCTAAATGTCTTAACAGACCTATGGGAAAGATTCAAATCAGTCAATACACCTGTCTTAATGTAAGCACGTTTGTACATACTTTCAAAATATTAAAATATGTTTAGTAAATAAAACTTACATACCTCCATAAACAATGCCACTGTACGATGTCCTTTCTTGTGCTGGTAACCATCGACCAAGCAAAGTATGTGAGGCAGGGAAGAGGCAAGCTTGAGTTAAGCCCATGATGACTCGGCACACACAAACTACTGGCCAACCACCCTAAAAGTTGTATAATAGTTAGTTGTTACAAACAGTTCATGAATCTAGAATAATTGGTTGGTTGGTTGGTTTTATGAAATTATTTATTAAAATAATATTAAAGTACAAAATTTTCCTTTGTTAATTATTGTATAATTAGAAAACATGAAATAAATAAATATATTAGGAGCAGAGAATGAGTTAACTCACTAGAAGGTACTTACAAATTTTACAAGAGTTGGTAAAAGTCCGCAAATGACACTGTTAGTTAGAAGTGATACCAATAAGATTGGTTTTCCACCGTATCGTTTACACAGAATTCCAGCCGGAATTTGCATAGCCGTATAGCCCCAAAAGAATGACGACAGTATAAAACTTTGAGTCTTTTTGTCCCATTGGTAGGTCTAAAAATTGATTTTATTAAAAAAAGATTTATGTATTTTTGTTTAATAATAGGTGTAGAAAATATAGTAGGTGGACTATAGGTCTAATAAAAAGTTAAGATCTTGAGCAAAAAGCGAAAATTTTTACGTAACTGTGTCACTCTGAACTCACTTCAATGTCATTTCGACTATCATCTGTCATAGCGAGGACTGCAACTCCCATGCTACCGCGAGCGATAAACAAAGCGATCATTGTCAAAGACATGCACACCATTTGGATATGGCGGACACCATACCCAAATTCTAGAAATGTATATAATTGTGATCAATTGACAATCTATTTATTTTTATGGCATTAGATAATCAAACATTCTTTATTGAAGATTGACTTGTAAAGAATTGAAGATAATTGAAATATTATGTAAATTAAAATACAAAAATAATAATGTATACGTTTAAAAAACCTTTCGGATTCCATGTAGTCAGCTTGAATTTTTTTAAAGATAAATCATGTTTCTCGAGAGGACATTATGCATGTACTTTACATATTCAGAGGAGAGGAGACGAGGCTAATGAAATTCTTGGGGCTTAAAATGGAATGCTTTGTGTTCAAATTATAAATCCTTTCAGTATTACATTTTTTAAATAAAATTATAAGCATTATAATAATAATTAAATAATAAAAATTAAAGTAATGTCGAAGATATCTGAACTAAATAATAAATATTATAGACATTAAAATTATACAAATTAAACTTACTTTTATCGGAATTCTCTTCAGAGACCTTCATCATAATATAAATTGCTTGTCACTATTTATATTTTTATGTATTATTGCATTCCTACTTCACAGCTCCTAGTAGAATGATCACAATAAAATTAAATGTCAGTTTTGCATATACGATGATTTGGTCTTTGAACGTGTAGAAAAATAGACGTTATTATATCTGTACATATAATTTATATTTCCTTAACCATAACATATTTTGACGCACCTATTTATTTATAGCTTATAAAGATCTACTATCAAATAAATTTGTTTACGAATGAATTAATGTGCCAACAGTTATTCTCGTTATGTCAATATCTTTACTCGTGACTTTTCACCAACCAACCTGTGGCCTCTGAGAGTCCTTTTTCACCTCTTTGTGCCTGTTGTGTACATGTACATGTACATTTGTACAGTTGTCCTCTGGGATGAGCGGAAGTAGCCGTATTGGAACAACTTGCAGTTCCTTATCATGCTTTTGTTGACTTCAATATCATCAGCATAAAAACTAAACGTTAATGATGGTCAAATATGTCAAACACAGGGTCATAGTAAATGAAATGGTCACGGCAATGAAATGCAAATCCCGTTTTCCAGTTACTTTGAAAGGGAAAACAATAATACGAATTTAAGTCTTGTATCATATCAGAACAGAATACTGAAATAGAACAAATATATAATAAAGACAAGTGCATGCTCGTGAAATGAAAATATTGCGAGAATGGATAAAGTAAGAAACGTAAACTCAAAAATCAGTGTAAAAGTAACCAGTGATGGAAAAGTTCATCGTTTGTTGTGGCATGGTCACGTGAGATAGAGAGATGAAAAAGAGCTAACTAGAAGAGTTTTATGGATAGATATAAGAGAAGAGGGTAACTAATATGGGAACTATAAAGGGTACTAAATATGGATGGAGTACATGAAAATGGTGAATGGGCGAGCTTGGACTAGGATTACGTATTTACAGAGATATTACATATTTGACATACTAACTTGACATATTTTGGTGACTCCAATTGGTTATTGGCGTTCTTAGTACAAAGCTAAGGTATTTTAGTTAGTGAATATTAATATTTTAAAAGTTAAAAGTTTAATTTACGAAAGTTAAAAGTTAAATTTACGATTAATTTAACGCATTGTAAATGTGAGAGCATCATAAAACTAGTAGTAGTTGTAGTTTGATATTTTAGTCTTCTTTTCGATGTTACCTACGTTTCGCTTGAATTTTAATTTACTCTCACATGTTAGTTATGACTGTGAATCAAATAGTAAAATATAAGAGAAAATATAAGGGATAATTGAAATTTCATCAATAAGTCTAAGTCAATCGATTTAACTTTGATTGTTTGTGGGTATGGGTATGGTATGTCCATAAGTGTTTTACGTAATACACAAAGTTAATACATTTTATAAGTTAGATTTTTTTTTCTTGTAGTTAGTATACTTTGTACCTATCTCTTAATATACCTACTTTGTAACATTACACATTTTGAAATCATAAGCCTTATAACATTATATTGATTTATATTACAATTATATACAATATAATATTACAATATAATAAATATTAAATATTTACGAGTATAATAATATATGTGGTGTCGAGACGGTATGTTAAAAAAAAAATAAGTGGTGGTTACAGTTGTCTAGTTGTTATTCCAAAATGTCTTAGCTGACAGTGATGCTTATTAAAAAAAATAACTTGTTTTTAAGAAAAGCTATTTTATTTATATTGCAGTTATACGTCCTTTAACATTAATTAGAGACCACTTTTAATAATTGTACGAATTATTAAAAAGTAAACACTTTCTTCTTAATTTAAATTAAAGTAAAAGAATTAATATATTAAATATATAACCGTTTGTAAATTAAAAAAATTAAAGTTAAATTAAATTTAAACTAAATTTTCTTTGCTACAGATTGAGAACATCGAAAGTATTATTTATCTAAAATAAAAGATATATCTTTCAAAATTTCACTATAATTTGCCTAGGACACGGACCCAGCATTTCATTATTACTAACTCATTAAAGAACTATTGAATTTATTACAATTTATTTATTTTTGCTAGTGTTACGCAGTGATTGTTATATCTTTGGTATAATCACTATTTACTTTGTATTTATTGATAAGAGTTTTACTGATAACATTGTTATAGGAAAATTTTAGTTTTGCTTATTATGAAAGACAAATCCAACGCAAATGGTAACTTTTATTTACACCTATCATAAATCATTTTTTTATTTAATTTACTTAGATGATAATACTTTTTATCCTTTTATTCCACTTTTACAACATTCAAAATGATTTATGTTTACATATTTTTTATAAAATGTTAAAAAAAAACAAATGTTATAAAATAACTTAAATATCAATAATTTGCTTAATACCGTAACGACTTATCAATCATACTTCTTTAAAAAATAATTAGTGTGTTTATAATTTTAAAATACTATTTTGTATTACGTTGAAAGTCACAATCCAACCAAACCCGACTGTAATGTAGACAACAATTCCCACTTGGTCTCTATATATAAAACTATACTCGTCGAGTACTAGTTGCTTATAATCCTTTATCCCCACTAAAACAAAGCGGCCTTGATTGCAAATGAATGCATCCGGATCCGAACGCAAGCCGTACCTATTGGTTAAAGTTTTGCACTTTTTGTTACACAACTGCAGATTACAAAGTTTTATTCTAGTTTTTAGAAGTACATTTTTTAGAAAGATTTTAGAAATTTCCTATCTGCGTCTGATTCTGATCAGTTTATTTTTGATTCTATATTTCTGATCAGTTTATTTTTCATTTTATATTTATATAAAAGATAATATAGTTCTTAAATATTTTTTAATTATTATGACTTAAAATTTACTATTGCGCTTTAGCCGTATCGTTTTTATATGTTTGAAAAATTTCTGCTTGGTTTGATAGTCTATTTTGTCTTATAGATGATATTTGTGCAGTTTTTGATTTTATTAAAAATATTAAGGTAGTTTCTTATCTCTGTTTTACCAACCCTACATAAAATATTCGCAAATGTTATTCTAAATCCGATGCCTATTTTTTTTAACAATAATATTATACATAGTAAACAATATTGTTTTACCAAAATAATTATGATGCATCGGAGAAGACTTAGAATGCAATTGGGGTATTAAGTGATTTATCTAAAGCTTTTGATTGGGTAGATCATCAAACATTACTATGCAAACCGAACTACTATGGTGTGAGTAAGACTGCACTTGATCTTATTTCAACTTACCTAAATCAAAGAGTCCAGACGGTTGATATTGATTATTCTAAATCAATTGGTTCTCACCTAAAAATAGGTGTTCTACCTGAATCTATTCTTGGCCCTTTTTTTTAACTTTATTTTAATGACTTGCCATTTTTCGTAAAAGGTGCTTTTGCTAAGGATCCCACGCTCTTATTTAAAATGGAGCGTAATAGGACTAGTTTTACGAAGTAAACAGTGCTCACGTTCTTCATCGAATGGAAATTAATGATGTGGTCTTATAAACTTTGTGTTACTGTTATTCAATAATATTCTTTGATATAACTTTAGATAAAAAGCTTCAGTGGAACCCCTATCTCTCAAAACTGGCATTGCAAACTCAGTTCAGCAGTCTCTAAATTAAAAAAAGAAGACAGATAATTTGTTAAATGTCGTTAGTACTCTACTCGGTTATTTTAGTTAATAATAATAATATCAGGACAAATTACACATATTGATTTAACAACTAAGTAAGCAAATTATTTACGTGTGCATACATACATGACTGGCCCAGTCAGGAGTCAAACCTGAACCCCATGTTTCCGCTATAGGTTAGGCGTATGTGCTAACTACCCAACCAACGGGGCGGTATTATTTTCATATAATTGTTTTTTGATATTTTACTGTGGGCAGTACAGCAATATTTAATTCTATATTTATAATAGTGTTTTTTAAGGCTTTCAAGAGTAATACACATTGAAATAAAACGGATTCATTTTTCTGATTTAACTCCCGTATAATGAAGTAAATTTTAAATTAAAATTTTAAATCTAAACTCTCGTTTCGAATGCTTTGAATGCTTTGAACGCTGATGTTTTGAATGCTTTGCACCAATCGTGTTTACAGACACCTTCACCTGGTCCTACCGTGAACACGATTGCTGCAAAGCATTCAAAACATCAGATTATAAATCTAACCCGAAATGTATATTAAAAAAATAGCTATGCGAGCTATTTATAAACTTAAAAGCTAGAGATTCCCTGAGAGCAGGTTTTAAAGAAAATTGTATTCTTATGGTCGCCTCTCAATACATATTAATAACATATTACTTATACGCACAAAATTTTTATAATTGTATAAAAATTTCATTAAGATCAAAAGGACGGCTACAGTAATAAAAGTTAGGTCACCTTTCGAATAACAATATATACTATTTTTATATAATTTATTCTTAATAATTAAATATTATATTTTACTTTCTTCCCTGTTTACACTTGGTCGAGGTTTCAATGTTTTTTTATTGCCACCTGTAACAAAGCATACAAATATTCAACTTTTTACTTACACGCACTTAGATAAAATAAAAATACTGTACTAACTATTTTCTATAAAATTGTGTGCTAAGAGATTCTCAGAAAAATTATAAATCATATAAAATCAGTTTTTTTTTCTTTTTATGTTTTGTGATGACTCCGACAATAGCCAGTAATATGTCCTCTTATCAAAATCAATCAAGTAGTTCTTTCGTGATTAGATAACATAAATAAACAAATGGACAAATTGATACTAAAATAAAACATCTATTTACGATGATCCTTTGTGTAACCTCTACATAAAAGCGTTACAATAAAACAAATATATAATATTACTTAAGATGTCTTTTATATAATATTTTCTTACCTACTACCTACTTTTCAATACAACTACTATTAAATAAAAAAATAGTAAGTATAACAAAATATATATACCTCTTCCAAGCAGTAATTTCTGTATTGTTGAAAACGGAGCATCGATAGTTATAGAAAGAATGAACGCAGCAAGAGAACTAAATACTAATGCTCCCATGGCTCGATAAAGCTGAAATAAACCTTAGTATTTCTATTATGAAAATAATTATAGAAGAAATTCATAAACTTGTGAGTAGCAACACTTTACAAGTACTAAATTATTAAATTAAATGCAACTTTTGTTAATATAAATATTTTTTTTCTTTTCAGTCAGTCCCTCACTTTAAATCTGATGCAATCTGTGACTAGTAGTTTTTTCACTAGTCTTTGTCAGCCCCACGATGCTATGCAACGCTCAAAAGCATATCTATTTGTTCAGAGATTTGATCTATCCATCTTCTCGATGATCTATCTCTAGGTGTCTTATCTTCAACTTTCCTTGTAACCAGCAACCTTTCAATGTTATGGTCGTCTTTTAGTGCTATATGACTAAAGTATTATAGTACTCGTTGAAAGCATATTTAAGAAAGAGCATTTTTTAATAAACAATTGTTCCAGGATAAATTTATAGGTATGCCGAGCTGTCTACGGTGATCTTAGAATGCATCTCTGGCACCAAATTTCGAACACACCAGTTCAACCTCTTTTCTTTGCAAAGTTTATGTTTCGGAGCGGAGGTGTTCTGCAATTGAGTCTTAGCAGTTCTTGGCATTTCTAAACGTCTTTGAATTTTAAATTCGGCGCCCCTTTCTATTGTTTGTGACGTTGAACCAAGTTATTAAAATTGTTCCACGGTTTCAGACTTCTCTAGGATTAAGGTATGTTGAAGACCACTCAGAACACACAGAACTGGTTATCAGATATAATTTTAGTTTTCGAGGCGTTGTTAGCCTACATTAGTGCTGGTTTGATCGAGGCCGTCAAGGAGTTTAGCGATTTCAGTTTTTGTAGAGGTAAAAAAAATGTGTCATATTTGAATGTTAAGATCTTTATTCCGCCCACTTTTACACCTCCTCCCCATCCAGTCCAGTATTTTTTGCAGAAAGTGCATACTATTTATAGTTAAAAAATTGGGGGAAAATATACATCCCTGATGAATAACTTCTTTTTCAAACTTTAAACGTGCTAATTAAAAGTGTAACGGTACCATAGCTGCTTTCATAGAGAATTCGTTTGAATATAATAAGATAATCTGTTACACCTACGTAACACTTTCACGTGTAACACTATTCATAGTTCCTGCCATATCTTACGCAGTCAAAGGCGTTTTGGTAATTTATGAAGTACATGATCGTCAGGATTTTTAAGTCGTAATATTTTTTAATGATCTGACGTTTGTTTAAGACCTGTTTACGAGTACCGCGGCCTTTTACAAAACCCGATTGTTATTGGGGTATCTACAAAGGAAGAATGATTTAAGGCTGTTGTTTACAATGAGCAATATTTTGCTGAAATATGACATAAATGCTATAATCCAGTAGTTGTTGCGCTCTCATGAGTACTACACATTGAAATAAAATTTGTTTTACCGATTTAAATTGCATATAATTAATATTTTTTTTTATTTACATTTTTATTTAACCCCGACGACGACAGTGTCATGACACCTTCATCTTGTGTTACCGTAAACAAGATTGCTTCAAGCCATACAAAACGTTGAGTTAAATTTAAAATGTAAATTTATAATTTTATTAATGATATGCGAGTTAAGTCCGTGAAAATAGTTTTGTTTCAAATATTTCTTATATAAACGTAGCAAAGAGGAATATAGTCCTTTAGCCAGTTTCCGGTTTTCCATACCATTTTGTATAAATAAAACAAAATAAACTTTGAGAGACTCTGCGGCGAATAGGCTAATGAAGACCAGGTGCTCTGTTTTTCAATGGCAATACTCGTGTGTTTGTAATAGAAGATTTTCATTAATAATTAACAGAGTTGATGTTCGTATTGGGGTATCTATCTCCCGGTGATATCGGTGTATAAAGAGGTCTTTTATTAATCTTCAAGCAAAAGTTAGTGATCGATAGATTATTTTCAATACGGAAATCAATAAATCTTCATTCCATTTCCGTTTCTTGCCTGCGAATCGGCTCTGCTGCTCGTTTAGCACCACATGGCGGTCCCCAAGGTGGTACTAAACGAGAAACCCTTTTCTAAGGATAATTCCTACGGACATGAGTAGTTCCATAATATAGATCTTGAATATAACTTATATTGATTTAAACAGTGTAGTATTTTACATGGATTACATAGTATATACAGTATAGGTAGACGTTCTAAATTATTGACTTTATTTTAAAATAACTGATTGGTTTAACTGATTATAATGGTTGCTAATATGTTATTTCGTTTTGTTTTTTCATATTCATTCAGTCATTATAAGCGGCGCTACAAAAATGTGGGCCATACATTTATTTTATTAAGGCAAATATATAATAACATATTAAATGAAATGTTTTTAACTTACAGTGTCACCATCACTAAAGTAATGAGAACTCATTGCGCTCCCATTAGCTATCATCAAGATTGGGTAATGTACTAGGTACATTCCATAAGATAAACGGGCTGGTAGCTTCCACATTGGTAAGGACAGGAACCAGTTAATTGGACCTGTAAGGGAAATCACCTTATATAGTTAACTTTCAAAATATCTGTGTATTTTTCTACGTTCAATAAGCTAATTAAGACATTAATATTTTAACTCAACAGTAAATTTTTCAAAGTTTTATTGGTTCCAAAAGGTTCCGTTTGATTCTGTTAATATTTAGCTTACCTCCATAGCCATGAACACAGGCAAATATCATCCATCCTACTGCGATTGCCCAAATTCCTCTCATATATGCGTTAAGAAAATTGTCAAACCATTGTGTGTCGTGTTCTTTTTGCATAACAGGATAAATGGAAAATATGCAAAACGACATCAACAAGAAAGCGATGATCCATATTATTGTTACTACTACCTATAAGTTATAAAGAGCAATATATATATACATTGTAAGCCACGCAATTAAATTAGTGTAACGTTAATTACTTGAAAATTTACACATGGCTTTCGAAGGTTCAAAAATCTTAAAATTGTTATTATTTTACTACTTACACAATTCAGACAAATCTATTACAATTGTATTATTGAAATATTAAGTATTCGTATTACCTTTTTCAAAATAATCTCTTTTCCTCTAAATTTATGAAGTAAATACCCGTACATCATACCGATAAAGAACGGTGATGCTCGTGTTAGTGTGTTCATGTAGTAGTCTATGAAGTAGTTCCCATAATTTTCACCTGGGCTTAAATGTTATTTAACACAAATGTATGAATTTTTTTATTTTGTTACATTTAAACAGTATTCATACGTATCTTACAATACCTCAGATTAGCAAGAGCAGCTGAATAGTTATATAAGAAACTATATGTGCTAGATAGAGTAATCGATGTAAGTATAGCTAATGTTAAGGCACACCACGCTATTTTCTCAGTTCCGAACAACCATACTAGCACTACCGGACCAGCTATGTAAAGTTGTATGTCAACAGATAAATACCAAGTGTGGTCAAGGCACTGAAAATATAAATGTACAAACAAGTAAATAAAAAATTGTAATTAATTATAACAACTAGAAAGCAAACTATAAAAAAAAAAACATTTTACCATTCCAAAAGGTCTGACATAATTCTGAACATGCAATAGCGCTGACCACCATCGTTCCCTACACATAGCCGTAGCATGTCCTATATTAATCCACATGGGACCATCAGACATTTGATGGAAAAATGATGCCTGGAGAAGAATCACAGTAGCCAGTAACGGTAGTATGCGTAGAAGACGATACAGATAAAATAAATGTATAGAATAAATGAATCTTCCTGAAAAGTAGCAAGATAAATTAGTATACATTTTTAAAATTCATCAATACCAATAACACAACAAAACTCAACAAAATATATTAGCGTGGTCTTGGTATTATTACATTATTCATTTAATTTTGAAGACTTTTATTTTTTAAGAATCAAAGTTATTATTTAGAAGTTATAAATATATTTTTTTAAAACTAGCTTTAAAACAATTATCACATAATCTATAATTTTGTATAAAGAGGCTATTTTTGCAGTTTATATCAAATTAAGGACATTTGGGTAATGAATATTTTATTGTTGGAAACCTTGCTCAACGTAGTGTAATGGTGTAATATAATCTAATTAGGGGTATAACTTACGTCTACTCATCTTTCCAATTACAGTATACACGCAAAGAATTCCACTAAGAAGAAAGAACGTGTCTACTGTTATTGGAGCAGAATTTATCCACGTGCTTTTGAAAGATGTCATCCACTGTAAAATTCATAATAGTATGAATCAGAGCTTAAATTGTTAATTTTTACATTGTAAGTCATAAAGATAAATACTTACTATCTGGACAGCGTCCAAATTATACACATAATTAAACATAGTTGAACTGTAAGCGTGTCCAAATATGACCCATAACATGGAGATAGCTCGAATGCCATCCATACATTCTAAAGCATCGGACGATGTATTAAATTTAAGGAACCTATAAGTGTTTGTGTAGATAGAGAAACAGCGATATAATGGATGTGTTTGTGTATTATCTGAAATTGAATAATAATATATATACACAATAATGTTTGCGATTTTTATATTCTGTGTAAACAAAAATACAAGTTAGTTTAATACACAAATATAAAACAATTAAAAACATAAGAAGCTTATTGGAAGTGGTGTCCATTGGAAACGCCCCACTAAACCATTACTGATGTCTCTAACTAAAAAATTAGTTAGAGATAAAATCGGTTGCTTTCGGACAGAATTTCTTCGAATTTTTTCCCTTACTGCTTTGACCACCTTTTATATACGAACACTACGTGGTCGGCCAGATCTTTCTCTGTCACAAACAGGGGAAATCTCAATGTACTTATTAATAGACCGGTACACAAACATTTGACTAATACCAAGTGTATGGAGAGTTTTTAAAATTGCATTTGGCTCCATACCTACTTTTTGTTATGGAATTACAGCGATTCTGTTCTCTTTATTACCCCACACCATTTTAATATCGCAAAATATTGTACAATGGTTTGGCGCCAAAACGAGAACACAATGAACCATCGTATAAAAATAACAGATTCCAAATTCCAATGTAATCTTTCTTCATTTTTAATTGTACCAGTATTTTTGGCCAGACTAAGTATATTACTGATGAGCATAGCATTTTTAATTACTTTCTAAGTCTATATTTATTTAGAAGAAAAGTTTGAATATAAATTATTTGTTTAAATAATAATAAGATATTTTTTTTTATAGGTTTAATAAAAATTATATTGTGTGTAGCAATGTCTTATTGTTAAAATATTTTTTACTTACCTTTTTGTAAAAGAAATGTTTGATATAAATCATATGATGTGCTGATTACTGTGATAAAAGCGATTAACGAAAAAATAACCCTGAAACAATGTTATACGTTAGCATAAGCGGTTAATTTTTGATTAAAAAAATAAAATTGAAGTTTTAGATTTTTATAACGTAACTACTAACAACTAACGTAACATATTTATTATTATAAATATATATATATATATATATTTTATATATATATATATATATATTTATAATAGTAAATATTATATGGTAATACCATATTTTATCTTTTTTAGTATGAATAATGTTTAATTACTAAACGGATATAAATATTCTTAAAAGTTAAATAATTATAAAAACTTACATAGCCACGTAATCTGCATTACTTAAAGGTTTGTCATTTGGCAACCGATAAAAATATGCATCAATCACCAGATTATCTACTGGAACAGTGTTTTGCAACAATAAATCCTTGGCTTGTTTCAGTGTACAAGCCTTAGGAATGCACGTACCCAAAGAAAAGTTAAGGGCACTAACAAAGGTTGCAGGCATAACCCTGTAAATAGGGCTTTGCAGTTAATACACTAATCGATTTAAACATAAGAATAATAAGAATTATGCGAATACTGTCTGTTCAAACTATTCTCTTTTTAATAAAGTAGGTGTTTATTTTAATCTTGATAAATATTTTTCAACTGTCATTATTTGTAACCCTGGTAATACCACAATAGTAATATAATTTTAAGGTTATTTAAATAAAAGAAAATAGCAGTGCGATGAATACAATTTAGTAAGTGTAAAATTCAAGTGACGTTTTACAAGATGACAAATACAATCTTACCGAGATACCATAGATCCAGCAGCACCAGATATTAAATAAGCTCGTCGTTGCCACTTTCCAATAAACTTCATATCATTACTCTTATTAACTAAAGATCTAAATTCATGCCAATTTAGTGTCGTTGAATTATTTGGATATGAGGCATCGATGAACTGCATCAGAGGGATTATAGCCAAGCAGTACTTTCCCTCTATCTCTATATCCATATCAACGTGTCTTATACTTAAACATTGATAATAGTTTCCGAGATCAGCCAAATTTCCTGTCAGTAATCCACTTGGAATTTTACCACTCGCATCTCTAACTAAAAAAATATGGACAACAATTTAATTCTTATACGGAATTACTGAAAAATAATACATTATTTGTAATTAGATAACCACGTATGAAGCAATTTTTGAATGAACTTTTTATAATAACTAATTATTAGTTAGTAATGGGATTGGTCTTCTTATACATCACTTCCATGTCCATATTAATTATAAACAATTGTTATTAATTAAAATATTCAAAATATATTAACTCACATTGCATTCCAACAAGGGAATTATTAATATTATTGATATAATTCAACTGTTGTTCACATTTCACCTCATCTAAAACATTTTGATAAAGTTCTTCGTCAAAAGCACTTTTATATTCAATAAATGTGTTACTATTAGAATCAGAATCTCCATTTATTGTTGTAATTAAAATAATAAAGATTATTTTAGAAAGCATTATTCAACCAAGTATATTCACTATAAATTTCAAACTAATTGATATATCAAATCATCATACTCATACGACTGTTGAAGTTGTATTTATCTAAAATGATATTGACAATGAAGAAGTCCGATTAGTTGGATTGTAAGTAATCAATTCTCTTGAATGATAATTTTTAATCAAGTATAGTTGCAATAATAGTTTCGAGAGTGCTTTATAAATAATTAAAAATATAATACTTTTAAAGTAACGGCTTCCTGTAATTGTAGTTGGGATTAGTTCTTTTTAACTATATTTTCTAATTCTAAGTAAATTACGTTTTCTTAATATAATTGATAATATAAATGCATCTTCCTTCCACTTTAATTCCTTCCTTAGCTGGTCTTTAAAAACTTGTCACTGTATATTATTGGAATTGGAATGAAGGTTCTTTAATTTTATTTATATATTTATTATCATTATTTATTTATATTTTATTGCTGTGTATAAGTATGTATGGGTATGTGGGTGGGTGTGAGCGTGTTGGTGTGTGTGAATATTTTCTTACATAATTAATGCTTCACAAGTATATTAACATGTTATTATATGTATATTTAATTCCTTATTAGTATATTGTAAGTAGATCTAATTCATTTATCTTTTCATTTTAATTAATATTATTTTATTAACTTTTTATTTCATTATTCTTGTTATTATCATTGCATATACTTTAGATGCCTGACAGAAATTTATTTTCACCATAAGGACGCCTTTTTATGTTACTATAATGTTTGACTTCATTGTTTTCTATTATATGTTTATTGGTAAGCAATAAATAAAATTAATATTATATAGAATATTATATTATATATATTATTATAGTAATAATTTTAATAGTTTTAGTTATAAGATTTAATCTACCTCTTAGATTTATTATTTGGAATTATCAATATCATTAACAGGAAGCGATATTGAATTCAGATTCGATTGCTAAATATGTAAATGCAAAAACGAAAAATTACACAAAGCGAAGATTACAATTTATGGCTTACTTTATCTTTATTTCGTGTATTGGTTGCAATTGATTTAAGTCAAGTATATAGATAAAGGCATACCAAATGTATCCGGTATAACATATTACTTTCAAGTGATTTCTATATACTGAATAGTACTTTAATTAATTAAAATGTGTAATGTGTCATCGACACGTGCAACAGTGATTCATACACATTTACATGAATTTTGTACTTGCTACCTTAAATTGATTTGACGATAGGTGTATAATTAAGTATTTATATTGTTATAATAGAAAAGTAAGCTAAAAAAAATATTTTTCTTATGTTATAACATTCTTGGTTTTATAAAGTAATATCAGAGAATGAAATATACATATTGTAAACTTTGGCAATGCTATTTTTTTAAAGTTTTACTGAAAGTCATGAGTCATGACATCAATGTTTTTTTGTTCATTGTATACTAGTCAAAGTAAATCGTAGTACCTATAAGATTATTTTTTGTCATTATTACTGTGAATAAGTATTTTTACGAACTTACGTCACCTATAATTATATTTTATAATGCTTTGCAGAAATTGTTTAGCGATTTAATTGAAATTAAAAAAAATATATAATTTTCATAGACAAGATGGTTGGAGACTTTCTGCTACCTGCTGCCCACTCATGTACAATGTAAGATCTGAACTATTCGCTCAGAAACTTAAAAACCGTTGGAGGTAGAATATGAATTAACTGACTTACCATCTCGCCTTTCCGTAATCACGATAATTGTTGCAAAGCATTCGAAACCGCGTCGGTTTAAATTTCAAATATAATTATACGCGAGCTAAATCCGTAACAATAATTTTATTTTAATGTGTAGTACTCGTGAAAATCATAAAAAATACTATTATTATTGAAAATATGTATTTTTAAATAAAAAACTTATGCAATGAGGTGATTGTAACTGTGAAAATATAAATAATATTAAATGCCTTCTGTTACAAAGTAATGTAATTTGGGAAAGTATACAATGTGATTTATAAAGCTACCCTGCTTTAAAATATTCTAAAATGATAAAAGATTGATCATATTTAAAGCAATTAAATATTAGTTGTCAACTTATTGCGGTTAGTGTAATTTGAATGTAACTTAATACCAAACCCTATTTTGTAAGTAGTTGAAATATAAGACACTGTCTTATTTAACAATTTTTCTTACATAGCTATTTGGAGAAAGGTTTTAAGGGGTAAAGTTGTAAACTTGAAACCAATTTCCATTATATTCAATTCCGTCCCAAGAACTTGAAACTTCAGTTACTTTGTAATTGCACATGAATAGATGATTGACTTTCAAATTATGCAATTGTTATTATGGAGTTTTGGGTTTTGAATTACATTTTTTTTTTACTAGTTAAATTCAATAATGTGAAAGTAATTAAATAAAGGTTACTTGGACTTTGATATTGCCATAGATACAAGTTTGTTTTTGTAATCCTTTTTTTTCCAAATTTATTGTGCAATCACATAATTAAGCACAACTACTTATTGTTTATATAATGGTTGTTATAATAATGGACGCTTTTTTGTTGTTATACTTGAAAATATAACCATAAAAAAAAGAAAACCATAATTTTGATGCCACTTTGAAATAAATATACGCTTATAGCCGATTGATTAGGACCTTATATATACCAGCTGTTGCTCGCGACTCCGTCCACATGTTAATTGACAAAAAATGTTTTTATCTTTCTATTTTTTTTAATAAAAAGTACCTATGTTACTTTTAATGTATGTATCCAAAAGTATGTATACAAAGTTTCATAACGATCGGTCGAGTAGTTTTCGCGTGAAAGCGTAACAAACAAACTAACAGCCACAATTTGAACTATCATTAAACATTATTGGAACACTTTAATACTTTGACTGTTTATTAAGATGTATGTTTTACACAATTACGATATTGTTTTATTTACTTTCATTACAATTTTAAAGATATCTGAACCTTTTTACCGGCAGGTAGGCTTCGTATCCCATATCAGTTATATAATTATTATCGTTTTGAATGTTTAAATATACCTTTTAAAGTCTTAGAATATCGTGGAACTAGTAGTCGCGTGATAAGTTATTCTAATCTTTTTTTTCAAACCACGTATTACTTGATTCTTATAATTTAAAACTTTTTAGTTTTGATCACTTAAGAATCATTGAAATATTGTCCGAATCTTGAGCCATTTTTATATATATAAATTAGTGAAATAAAACTATTTTTACGGATTTAACTCGCGTATATTGAATTAAATTTTAAATTTACATTTTAAATCTAACCCGACGTTTCGAATGCTTTGCAGCAATCGTGTTCACGGAAAGACGAGATGGAGGTGTCTGTCAATAAGTCAGTTAATTAGTCATCTACCTCCAACGGTTTCTAAGCTTCCGGGCATACAGTTCAGGATTCACACAAAACGCACTAACAGTATCTTGAGGTCTTACAGTGCGGTCACAGACATGGGATTTTATATTTTTCAAAAGTGGGTCCCAGGTGTTAAATAATCCCCAATCATCTTCTCTATTAAAATAAGGATGTTTTTTAATTTCAATAGCCTCACGAACCATTCTTGGAATATAACGTTGTTCTTTAGCGAGGATTTTAGGTTTATCAAATCTTATATAATGATTGGGCTTGTCTATGGTATGTTCACACACTGCAGACTTCGATGTACGCCTATGCTTGATATCCGATATATGTTCCTTAACTCTTTTACCGATGCTCCTCTTTGTTTGACCTATGTATGACAAGCCACAATCGCAGTCAAGTTTATATACTCCAGCACATTGTAAAGGAATATTACTTTTGATAGGTCTCAAGAATTGGCTCACTTTCCCTTGAGGTTTGTAGATAGTTTTAATAGAAACCTTTTTTAAGATGTTGCCGATTCTGTCAGTAACTCCTTTCACATATGGTAGTAGGGCCGGTTGACGCTCAACTGTGGGTGGCTTGATGTGGTTTCTGCGACGCTGGCGAGGTACGGGCAGGTGGTTGTTGAACAAGGCATGCTTGACATGCTGCAGCTCGTCCTCTAGGTGTTCAGCGTCACAGATGTGTTGTGCTCTCTGAAACAAAGATTTGCCAACGGTAGCTAACTGGCTAGGGTGGTGGTGTGATTTACCATTGAGGTACCTATCTGTATGTGTGGGTTTCCTATAAACAGTGTGTCCCAATGTATTGTCAGGATTCTTGATAATAAGAATATCAAGGAAAGCTAAAGTATTATTTGATTGCAATTGCATTGTAAATTGTATTTTGTTGTTAATGGAATTAAGGTGTTCTAGAAAAGCAGATGTTTGATTTATAGGTAGTATTGTGAAGGTGTCATCTACGTACCGTTTAAAGATGTTCGGTATAGCAGGTGCAGAGGACAGGGCCCTCGCCTCGAAGTGCTCCATGTAGATATCGGCAACAACGGGGGAGACCGGGGAACCCATTGCCACTCCATCAACTTGTACATAGAATTCATCCTTCCACATCAAATAGCCAGATGTTAAGCAATGCTTCAGTAATTCTGCATATTCTACAGGCATGTTGTTATCCTCCAGCTTTCTCTTGACAATTTCAATGCAGTCAATCACTGGAAGGCTGGTAAATAGTGACTGTACATCGAAACTAACCATAATGTCGTTGTCATTTAATTTCACTTGTTGAATGTCATTAACAAACTGGTAAGAATCCTTGACATCCTTTACAATGTGCTGGAGTATATAAACTTGACTGCGATTGTGGCTTGTCATACATAGGTCAAACAAAGAGGAGCGTCGGTAAAAGAGTTAAGGAACATATATCGGATATCAAGCATAGGCGTACATCGAAGTCTGCAGTGTGTGAACATACCATAGACAAGCCCAATCATTATATAAGATTTGATAAACCTAAAATCCTCGCTAAAGAACAACGTTATATTCCAAGAATGGTTCGTGAGGCTATTGAAATTAAAAAACATCCTTATTTTAATAGAGAAGATGATTGGGGATTATCTAACACCTGGGACCCACTTTTGAAAAATATAAAATCCCATGTCTGTGACCGCACTGTAAGACCTCAAGATACTGTTAGTGCGTTTTGTGTGAATCCTGAACTGTATGCCCGGAAGCTTAGAAACCGTTGGAGGTAGATGACTAATTAACTGACTTATTGATAGACACCTCCATCTCGTCTTTCCGTGAACACGATTGCTGCAAAGCATTCGAAACGTCGGGTTAGATTTAAAATGTAAATTTAAAATTTAATTCAATATACGCGAGTTAAATCCGTAAAAATAGTTTTATTTCAATGTGTAGTACTCGTGAAAACCTTAGAAAACACTATATATCAATTAGTGTTTTTTTTTAAATTAAATTACCATCTAAATCCTATAAAAGTCTTATAAATGTATAAATATCTTAGGACCGACCGGCAATTCAGATTTCCGAAAATTATAAAATATTAAATAATACACTTTGGAAAGTAATTACAAGTTCGATAAGGAAAAACATGAGAATTTACTCACATATACATACACACATACATGTCACACACATCACATATTCCTTACTTCTGATTTTTCCCTGTGATAGTGTTAGATGTTGATCATAACCAATACTGACCCCCGTGCAGGTCTAAGTACCCCATTAATCTTTGAACTGGGCCCAGGTATTTCGTCTTAGTGGGCAAATGTCTTCCGGGGCTAAGTTTTGACGGACGTTGAAATGATATTGACAAGTAATCTCTCTTAATATTTTTTTGTTACTTATTAAAGTTTCAGCATATTTTAGTTTCTTTGCATGCATATGAGTTAATCAGCACATAATAAGGTTTATTCTTAAATATTTTTTATTTAATTCGTAAATTGAAAGCTCAATTATCCGTAGTAATAAAGGAATAGTTGCCCTGTTAACTTTTAGGCAAAAAATTCTTTACATCAATAGCAGATATAGTACTATCATTCCCATCGCTGAAGTCTTTAAATACACATTCAAAACACAACTTACTCTCACTCTCACACTCACTCATAAATCACAGAAAATATATCTACAAAAAGATAACCATCTAAACTTTATACGTACCATCTCCTATAGGTACCAACATCGGCTAAGAATACCTAAGAGGGCTAAACAATCAACAGAAATTTAAAACAATAATGATAAAATTATCCGGAATAAACAAATGAGAAAACAAGAAAAGCATTATAAAATAAAACGGAAAAATCTGGTTATTTTATATTTTTTTACTTTTTTCTGCTTTTTAAAGTTATGTTATTAGTTCTTTAATGTCATAATGTGTTTAATGTAATTTTTGTTGGTTTAAGTTTTTACTGTCAATATCGCATAAGAACCTTACTCAAACACCAATAAAGTTCAATTTCTTGGAGACGACCGCTTCTCTTTCAACCTATATAACCATCTCAACGGACCAAGCTTTCGATAAAAAAAACGACAATCAATTCGATTCACTTATTTTGCTGATACACGGCTACAAACAGACACACAGATACACAGGTAAAACTTATAACCACCTTTCTTTTTGAGTGGGGGGTTAAAAATAAAAAAACGGAATATTTACGTGACTTAATGATAATTTTTCATAATTTCTGTTTTTATTAAACTTGTACTTACCATGTAATTACCAGTTTATAGTCTATTTTTTTTTTATTTTTATAATTCAAATTTCACTTTGAGTAGTATTTAATAAAAGTAGTACTTTATAAATAAGATTGTTTCTATCTGAAAAAAAAAAACCAAAAACGGTAAATTCACGTGAGGCCACTTCTCCATCGAAGCATTTTGGACGTTAGGCTGCTATCCGCCATAGTAATCAAGGATCCTTAACTATCCGGCTTTTACCTTATATACGTAAGATTGTATTATTGTCAATGAATAAAATCTAAGAAGAAACCTAAAAAATAAAAAAACTCATATTTTCACATATAGGTAGGTTTATAGGTTACTATTAAAAGTCCATATAGAAGGCGCAGTCAAATGACTAAAGCTATTTGATCGGCTCAACTTCGTAACTCAAAGGAGATCACTGTGACTTAGCTATTAAAGCTAGATAACGAGGCCTTGCTAGTTATAAACCTCTTACTGCTACTCTTAGTAAATAAATAATCATATTTAGAATTCAAAAACATAAGTGTTGTTTTTGTTATGTTACATTTTTAATTGCAAGTATACAAACTTAACTTAATAAAGTCTTTTATAATCCTTATAAGAGTATTTTTTTCACTGAATGAATCTTAATGTAGAGAAAATAATATTGTAAACCGAAAATATAAAAAAATATATAACTTTTTGTTTTTTAGAAATATAATTGATGATTTAATGTTTTTTCATGCAGGTTCCGATATGTTTTAACGATACTTTGATACCATAATTATATGATAATACTGATTATACATTTGTTACGTATACATTATACATAATTGTACACTGAGTACGATCTTTAATAAGAGATACCTAAATCAAGGTATCATATGCTTTCATATATTATTACCTAATCTAATAAGATATTACACATTTTAATAAAATAACATATTTTCTATTGTTATATTTATCTATTTAAAATGAATATATTTGTTATTTCGTAATTTGAAGTTTACTCCCAAATTACTCAATAGAGTACAAAACTTTTATTCCATGTCCATGATTTTTCGCGTCTATTACAAAAACATATCATAATTAACAAACATTTTCATCAACGCTAAACTATAACTGATAAGTACACTGCTATCTGTACCTAAGGTACTAAATAGATTTATATTTAAGCATATTATGAGGAATTTAATTTGAACGTTACGTTGTGAGGTTGAACCAAGTCTCTAGTTGTACATCCAAACTTAATTGAGGACGTTATGGTCAAAGTGGAAATCCTCTGGGAACTAAGTAAACTAGAGTAACTGATCCACAAAGTGATGGTCGAAATACCCAAGAGCTTTCTATGCCTAGCGTTTCCCGATAATAGAAACTTTCAGATATCTTAATCGATATTAGTAAGGAAAATTTTTGTTTGTATAAAATATATTTTTTAAAAAACATAATATATTATTTAGTTTATTTTAAAACAAAGTTTTCCGTAGAAGCCTTAAAAATGTTATGAGACATTTATTACAATAAATCACTATCCCAAGCAAAGTCAAGTGAAACTAACCCAGCTCACGAAGTACCGAACACAACCCAGAAAATATATTTTACAGGTCAAAACACCTGATTAAATAATATTTCTTCTCTCATGATATTTTACAGACGTTCTGGGTAATGGAATCTTTATATTTTTGACGATATATGTTTTGATACCTTACAGTTAATCGAGATATTTTACAAAAAATTATGTACGAGATATTTTACAAAAAATAATAGTTAATTTACAAAAAATGATGATAGGTAATTATGATAGGTTCTATTACGGTCATATACTTATCTTTATATATATATTTCTTGTGTGCGTGTGTATGTCACTGAACTCCTTCTAAACGACTGGACCGATTTTTATGAAATTCTTTGTGTGTGTTCAAGGGGAGTTGAGAATTGTTTAGATTTACAATTTGGTCCACTGGAAAATGGTTTTTTGATTAATTTTTAATGTGTAAGTAGGTGGTGATTTTGGAATGTTTCACATTGGTTCCGACGGACTGCGTTACCATGGCAATGTCAAATATTAAATAATATTATATTTTAATTGTCAGGGCAGACAGTTGGCGTTGCGAAAGAAATAAGAAAAATATTTTTGTACTAGCGGCCCGATACGTGCTTTTACGTAAAAAGTGAAATTTATAAAATATATTGGAACAAATTTATTTATTCAAACAAAAAATCTTTATTTACATATTCATATATCGATTGGTCGAAGTATGATAAATGTACATGTAATGACGTTAGACATTGTGATAACTTTTTAATATATCTTTTTTAAAGTTAGATTTTTTAAATTAAAGACGCGTGTACAAGACAACGTCTGTCGGATCCGCTAGTATCTATATATATATATATATATATATAGTATATATATATATATATATATATAGTATATATATATATATATATATATATATATATATATATATATATATATACTAGCCTGTATAGATGTATGATTACATCATACATCTATACAGGCATAAATATTAACATAATGAAACACTATTTCTTTCTTTTTTAAGTAATCCTTATTTAGAGTTGAAATGATAAAATGAATATGAAAATAATTAACAAAAAAAGTTATTCTAACTTTAAAAATGAGCCAACTCTTTTGATGTTAGAACGTATACGAATGTCTGTATTAAGCCAGCAAGTGTAGCCAGAAGTCCTTTGTGTTTTCGTTTAAACATTAAGGTAAAATTATGGATTCAGTAAGTCTTTGTCTTCTTTTAGAAAATAACTTGATTTTTTTAACGTACCATGAAAAAATGGCCAACATTATTTTATACAATAATAAAATTTACAAAGAGGATGGAGCTCGTTAAAGTAAACACTTACTTGCGATTGTATGAAGATTATCTCTGTAACTATTTGAAACATGAATAGAAATAAAAGGACGAATGCATTTTTTTATAGTTTATTAACGTTATATATTGTTTTTAATTTACACAATTTAGTTTATCAGAACGAGCTAAATATAAGGGGAACAGAAAATCTTTTGCAGAAAATGAGCATTTTTATTTCTCTCTCATAATCTCAATTAATTACCACCAAAAAATAATTCATTATTAAATGTATCAGGAAAGTCAGATAAGTATTCTGGTATCATAAAAATATAAAAATTGAGTTAGAATTTTTTATGTTTATAATAATAAATGTTTGTTGAGTCGGGCACTGAGAAATCGCAAAGCGTCAAGTATGGACAGACAGAGTTTTGAATAAGAGAGAGGAGTTAAAGTTAGCTTGTGGATAGTCAAGAGGAGTCTCCTGACTGCCAATATACGCAGTTACTACAAGGTCTTAATTTGTGTTTTTATACTATAACGGGACTTAATCGCGTACAATTTTTAATCGAAGTATTTACCTCGACTCCTCGACGTTTCGGCCGTAATGCAACGGCCGTGATCACGAGTAGACTGATGCTCCATGGTGTCACCGTCTTGTAGCCGCGCGAGTTTTTCGAACTACCCGCGGTTGATCTCCATTATTTTTATTGAAAACACTAAGGTCCCGACACACAACGCTCACAACATCCGACGATTCGTCTGAAGATTGATAATGACGTCTACATTTCCCGATAACCGGATTCCATGAAGCCGACAACCTATATCCGTCCTCCCGGTTAAAATTTTTGTATTTCCTGATTTCAACCGCTTCACGTACCATCCTATTATAGTAATGACGTTCAGTGGAGAGGATTTTCGGGTTGTGAAGTTCGATCCAGTCGTCGAGGAGTCGAGGTAAATACTTCGATTAAAAATTGTACGCGATTAAGTCCCGTTATAGTATAAAAACATGAATACAAATCGTGAAAGCTTAAAAGGTCTTAATTTGTTCGTAACCAACGACTTCAAAGGTTCTTTTTTCAAATAGGCATACATTGCGCGTATGAAATGTCAGACTCTACTTGCACAGTTCCAAAGGGTAGGTCCATGGAGAGGAACCGGCAGGAAACTAGCAAAGATGCTCTTTTAACTTATTTATAAAATAACAATTACCTATTTTATTCATCTTTTGAGTCGCAGTCATAAGTAATAAGTAAGAATAAAATAGAACTCCAGTAACATGTGGTACCGAAAAAATACTAAAAATAACCAACCAGTATTAGTAAGCCACAACTAAAGTATTAAATAAAGTCCTAAAGTATTCTTAATTTAACCCTTAACATTTAAAACAAAAGTAATTAAATGAAAAAAAAGTAATTAAATATATTATTTTTGTACTAAGAACAAAACCCCACTTGCTAGACTAAACTTTGCTTGAAATTGTGCATTGATATATATACGCAATATATAAAACTAAATCATCGTCATCTAACAAAGGAGGACATATTAGATAGCAAGGAAGTCACACATGATTTTTAAATTATACATGTATACATATAAAGAAACACTCTTTTTTAATATTAAGTAGACTTGTACACATTTATTACGTATTAATGGAAAGATAGATACTGCACTGTTTTATGGAATGAATTACTTTAAATGTTAAGTTATGAAAATCTAACACGACAACAAATCTTTAGGCGCAGGGATATCTTTGTTGTAACGGGATGACATGTGCTACCGTCACCTTGGTAAAATTGTTAGTAGTTAATTTGTCAAAACTCTGGTTACGCGTAAAACGCTTTTATAAAAGAGCACATTTATATCATTGCTCATCAGGTATTAATTACAAATTCTTAAGCATGCTAATGAACCACAAATCGTGTCGTCGTATCTATAATAATAAAATAATTAATAAAATGTAAAGTCATATTTTAAAAAGTATATTTCTATCTAAATGCATATCAATATCATTACAAAATATATCCATATAAGCCCATCAGTCTGCTTGTTATAAAAGAAAATTAATTTCTGGTTAGGTCCTTAGTCGATCTTCTGAAATATTTTATGTCATTTTCCTATAAGACTTCAAGCAAATTAATTCATACGATTAATCATAAGAGTCATATAACGTATATTAATAATAATTAAATTACCCGGGATTCTTCGCTAGGCAATTACGAACAGAAACGTTCGCTACCGGATAAAAAGTATCACGTTGAACATGCCTCACTAATTTAATACAATAATAATACATGATGGTAATTAGCAATTTATTTTAGTTTATTCTGACTATTTCTACAAGAAACCACACTTATAAAGTTACATTTTTAATAAAACATGTATTTGTTAATATTTAAACACACTGATGAAAATTAAATATTAACTTTTAATTATAGTTACAGTATTTATAAATTAGACATACTTCCTCTTACTTTAACGAAGAATCTTCGAATATAAAGAAATCAGAATATATTGGAATTATAATTTTGCTGTGAGAAAATTCATATTTTGTCTTAAATTAGTGTTCATTTTTAATTTTACATATTACATACATTGAGATATATATATAAAACATTAAGTGTAATAGCGTATTTATTTAAGTGAAATAGTGTATTCTTCTAGTTTATCAAATCACAAAAGGCTTAAATTTGTTCCTGTCAACGGCCGGTTGTACTCCTTTGATTGCCAACCCGCTTAGAAACTTGCCTCGAATGAATAAATTCTGAATTTATGAGCCATATCAATTAACAACCATAATTTCTAACTTGTTATGTGCTAGTATTTCTTATTTAGTATTTAGTTTTTTTAGAACAATTGCCCAAGCTTACGTTGGAGTTCTATACACAATAATGTATACCCACTTCTTAACCTTCCTTAATTTTTTATTGTTTGAGACTTCGAGGCGGTCATTATTGTTGAAGTTGTTGAGGTTGCTGTCATTGTCGTTAATATAAAATAATATAGTTTATTATATCGCCTTGGCGGCGCTGATAAAAAATGCTAGTTGTGTTGAATAGGACTGGAAGACTATACAGAAAACGGCCTTCATCATCTGTTTTGAGACACAATAGGGGATTACTGTGAATATAGGCTATTTCCTTATAGAAAAATCTTCCATTACTTTTGTATGTAATACTATAATGCCTTTGCTTTGAACCTTCATTGCTTTAATTTTAAAAAATGTAACATATATATTTTAAATTTGGTTATGGTCAATTTGGATATAATATCACAGTTCATGAGCGGCGGTGATCACAAGTCATTTGTGACCCGCCAGCTCGTTTGCCCTCCTCTTACATAAAAAAAAAACAGATTTCAGATTATGATATTAATTGAGAGAAAGTATATTCCTTAGTTTTAGGTAACATGATCTATATTAACATGTTCTGAATAATCAGTCGGTACTTCAAAAGTGATATCTAACTCCGAGTTCACTGTCGGAACATCAAATCTTTGACATCAAAGGTTGGAATTTATTGATAGGTTCATATCATTCACTTGAGAATACATAAAACAAGTTGGTGTCAATATCTTAAAATAAATGTCTTTACATTGTTGGACAATATGTTAAATAGGTTTTCCAAAGATGAATTACCGATAAATGTAACGAATTATGAAAAATAATAGTAACAATTATAATAACTTCACTTTACATGTTAAGATAGCTCAACAATTTTAGAGTGAATAAGGCTACATGTCTGCATTAAATATACCGGTATGTGCATTTTATATTACACTGCAGAATACACTTGTAGTTTAATATAAGCACAACGGCGAACCAACTCTCCTGCGGTTTACTTTGCGGCAACTTAAAATTTATTATCCCAATACAAACTTTTTTATATTTTATACTTAATGACTTACGGAAATAACATTGATCCTATTTATTGTTATAGTCTACCTACAATATTATATTATTATTATTATATTAATTAATGTTATAGTCTACCTACAATAGTATATTATTATTATTATATTATTTAATGTTATAGTCTACCTACAATATTATATTATTATTATTTAATGGTATAGTCTATCTACATCTAGATACAACGCGATGTCATGGTTTGGTAAAGTCAAATTGTTATTCGACCTTACAAAATGCAGCACTGTTGTGTTGCGGTTTATTTTGAAAATGAACAGCAACATACCTGTTGTCCTCTTGTTATTACTAAAGACATAAATTGGACCTAGCAGTTGAGAAACTGTTAGAATTTGGCTGCAGTCAGGATGCCATACTTCATCGACCTTGTGCCGCACTTACACAGTTTGTCTTGTAAGGTCGTTTAATGTTATGGGTATTGTTTGTTAAAAAAATAATGAAATTTTGACGTATGTAAACTGTTTATGCCCCAGAGGCCAGAAATAATTTACATATTATGCCAGAGTTAATGAAACCATGTTTAAACAGGGTGATCACGTCGTCCATATTATTTATTTATTTTATTTTATTTATTTATTTAAGTACCAGATTTAATAATTAAAAAAAGAAAATCAAATTACATTGGATAAACTTATCTTTAACAAGAGGTAGAGGTTCTACCAAGTAGGTACCCGTGAGAGGGCCACAGTCAATTTTATTGGGCAGAAATAGGTACACACTACATATATAATAAAACTGTATACAAATAAAAAAAAAATGTAGAAAAAAACTCGAGAGGTGTCAAGGGACACAAGTTCCTTTCGATTAATTAGTGACGGAATTGTAATAAAATGTTATTACTTTAAGTTATAATAATATTTCTTTCATTATTAACAAATAAAATGTAATATAAACTTTATCAGTAGGCTCAATAATAGTAATTATTGGCTTGTGATGACTGAAGTAGAAAACATATTTTGGGATTCTATTTTTTTTAAATGTCTTGTAAAAATATTTTTATTATTATTTATTATTTAGTATGTACAAAAAACCTGTATACACTCAACAAGAATTATCGTCGCGACACCATGCTGTTCAATTCGAAATAGGAAGATGAAATGAAAATAACTGGCTTGCTTTCTATTAGAGAGAGAGACAGAGAAACAGGCTTGTAGCGCCCGCACTAGCAATGTAAAATTAACAATTAACCCTAATTTGAGACAAAATATGAATTTCCTCACAAGACAATTACAATTCCAATTTAAATTTGATGAACTGTTTTCATATAATCATTATTTAAGAACGACAGCAACTGATGTTTCTACCCATTATTTATAATATCTGTAAAGTTATATAATTATATATTTAAATTTCTGGAGTTTAACGTTTTATGGTTATATACATACATATACATATACATGAACTGACATTTTTGGTATTATATTTTTAATTATAACTAGACTATTGCAGAGACTAAGGCGATTCGACAAAGGCTGAGTGACCTTTTATAATAAAATTGAAATCAAATTTTATTTATCGTTAAATACAAAGATTATAGAAGTATCTCCATTGGACTAATTTGAAGGACTACTTCTGGGTACACATTAAAAAATAACGTAATGTAATGAAATAAAACGATAAATTAAAGAATAGGTAGTAAGTATTACGGAGGTAGTATGTAAAATAAATAAAAAAAGGCTTAATAACCTTGTAGCTTGATATAACAAAGTAAAAAATATATAATATGTATATAGAAATAATTCATTTAATTTTATATCTTTAAGAAATCATAAAATATTATAAAATGAAAATATTATAATAGGGTTTCATACAAAACTATAACTAAGACAGTAAAATAACTCACATACAAAGCTGAGCACTACCTTTTAAAAGGAACAAAGAACCTCTAATATAAAGTTATTACCACACAAAGTTAATTAAGCTGTAAATTATGGCAAAAATAAAAATAAATAAGGATGTAAAACTATTTATAACAGCAACATGAATGCGGAGAGAAACTGCAATGCTGCTACATTCCTTGACCAATTTATTAGGCACAATGAGTGATGATAGTTTCTTATTTTAATTTTTATCAAACAGAAGCAAAACTTATAGCCTAAATGCTTAACTATAATATTATATCAACTTACTAAACTTTAGCTTAAATAGGTCGACGTTCATAAATATCAAATCAGGTTCTAATAGTGACTGTGGCTTTCTCTGACGGACTTCTCTATCACAGTAGGACGGGTAGAAATATACTAACATATCTAATAAATATGTACTACAACACTTTACTCATACAGAGCTCGGAGCGAGAACTTTGAAAAACTACCCAAGATCAAGTGCAAGATCAAGTTTGTTTTAAAAAACTGGAAGTGATCAATAGAGCAAGGCAGCACTTCACAACAAACCAAAAATTGGCGTATTTATATACAAGTGAATCTTATCACAAAAACAATTATTCTCCAATAATCTATACCAAAAATTTTAAATAAGGGTGAAAGGTATGTTAATGTAAGAGTGTTAGATATCGAAATGGACGCAAATAAAAAGGGATGGGTAAAAAACAGATGGATGGATTGCGTGTAAAGCGCATGATTGCGTGTAAAGCGTTATGAAGAAGATAACTACGGGATAAGGCTTAGCTATTTGCGTATAAAGGCAGAGCGAAGAGGTTCTTTTTACTAAATAGATTGTTATGACTTCTGTAAAAGAATTACATAAGTATGCAAGTCCAGGAACAGTGAGGAAGGAGGAGAGATGATAGAAGAAGAAAACATTTTAGAAGATAAGTAACTGTGTTACCAAAATATATATGAAAATATGTTAAATCAATTTCTTGTAAACGTACAACATTTTTAATCCTATATCTTTTTAAATAGTGACAAGGAAAAATCTGGATATATATCTTTTTACTCAAAAATTTTATAAGAATTTGAATGCAATTTAGTGTTGTTTTTGCTTCCTATATAAATCAACATAATTATTTTCACACCTTAAAACTTCCAGGATAAAACCACATTAATAGCAAAAAGACTAAAAAATCTTTTGTATTGTTGTAGCTTAGATGATTTTTTGTTTTTGTAAAATTATCAGAAAAAAAAACAATTGCACTCCTAATTAAAATTACAAGACTAAAAATCAGAACGTTTGGTGAAAAATTTTACTTGCGCAAATCTATTAGCACTTCACTCGTTTGTAGGTGCCGCGTTAAGGTTTAATACTATAGGTATAATTAACAATCTATTTATGACTCTCAGTTATGATATTCAATGAACAAAACATTTCAATTACTTTTATTGTTTGGTTTCCGTACCTCAAAAGAAAGAACGAAACCATTCGTCCGTTCGTCCATCTGTCAAGACCCTTCTTTTCTTGAACGCCTGACGGTATCAAACTAAAATGTATATAAAATATTCAAATCTACTGTCCTTGAAACGGTAAAAAAAAACTTCTAAGCTAAAGCAATCAAAAGATACAGCCGATTATGCAGATATTTCCGCAATTTTTATAGACTTGCAGGGGAATCAAAATGTACAAAGTATTTCCCGTAAATTTAGAATCTTTGAATTTGGTTCCAAGTCACGTCTAATAGCACATATAAAGGAAAAAATGCGAAAACAACAAAATTTTTACTTAAATCATATAATAAAAATATTGCGAACAATTTTAAAGTTACTACTCCTCTCCCTATGATCGTGTAGAAGTTTTAAATTGAAAATGATATGAAATACTCAGGTCTATAAAACCTTTAAGATGTAACAAAATTAAACTTCTATGTCAACCCAACTAAAAAAAAGCAATTTAAGCCACATAATTTTAAATTCGCAGGGGAATCAGAACCTAAAAGGTAGGTACTTCTAGTCGTACTAGAATCTTGAAATTTGGCTAAAGCAATTTTTATAGTATATATAAAGGAAAAACTCCGAAACCTTACGTTTTTAGCTACATCACATTTTTTTATATATTACGGTACGGAACCCTTCGTGCCCGAATCCTACTCGCACTTGGCCGATAATTTATTTTATTGATAAAACCAAATCAGTTATCGAAACGTGTACCAAAATTACGGAACCAAGTTACAATAAGTTGAATATTATTTCTTAAATTTATTACATTGTTCTTGCCGACACTTATTTACCTCTCAAAAGTATCATTAAATAAATTTGCAAAAATTATTATTATAAGTAATTTTACATAAAAATAAATTTCTTGTAAGCTTTTATCAAGTTATCTATCTGATAATATAAAAAAGTCAGTTACTTGGTTGGCATTGTTCTATAGTGTTGTCAATCACTCAACCTCATCGATACACAATAAGAGTCAAAACGTTTGTGTTTCAACGCTTCGGTTTATAACAGACACGCATTGTTTTTAGAGTTAATAGTGAATGCTACAAATTTCTATTATTCACAAAACCTTTTATGAAATCTAGAATATTCATATGTAACAGTTTCTAAAATCGGAATGTTAAATTAATAAAAAAAAAATGTAATATGCGTAGTATTTTATACACTTCTAATAAGTAGTTAATTTCATTAATTTCATTTTTAAAATACATAAGTAATAATTATTTTTAAATTTGTAATTTGACGATCGCGACGAAGTATTCATAACATCAGGTGTATAGTTATACTTTATTGCCAGGATGGTGGTCTGGAAGTGAAAGTTATACATAGCATTTAATTGCTCGAAAGAGCAGCAAAATACGATTGAATAATAATTTTACATATAGTTTAAACTAGAAATAACATTTCAAGATTCATTTGGTGTAGGAACGACATTTATAAATTAAAAAAAAAACACGTACTAAAATTGAAGTATAAAATATGGAAGACCACAATACAAACGCATTGCTCGTCCGTTTTACCACAATAAATTAATTAATGGATGTGCTAGTTTATTTATTTTAGATTTTGTTATTATAGAAATGAATAGTGTACATTAAACATTGATTGCATTTTAATTGAATTTTGTTAAAAAGTAGTCATAAAATATTTAAATGGAATTTGTAGGCCATTTTTTCAATTCCTCTGCGGCATAAAACCAGAAAAAATCTCGAATGTAGTATTCCTTATTAATTAAATTATACTTTTACATTTATAATTCTTAAATAAATATTTATGTTTGCCTACCGTTTAAATTCTATGCAATTAGTATAGCATAACTAGTACATACTTGTGTATGTAATATTTAAAATACAATGTTAATGTAGAGATATATATGTAAGATAAGTTAATGGTAGAGATGAGCTATACGAATATTATATAGGTATACTCGTATATTTGTTGAAACTATATATTGTAGTGGAATCGAAAGCCAGATAACTTTTTGCAGTAAAACTATATATTTTCCAAAACACTATATTGCTGTATCTGTCAAATATCGTACCCGAATAAGATTCACGAATCAGTATCACTGAATTCGTTTCAAATTGAATTGAATTCAATTAATCAATTATTTAGACTTGTTGGACTCCGACAATTATCCGCTTTTGTATTTTTTCTTTTCGTTTACTTAATTTAAATTAATTTGATTTGGATATTAATAAACTTTTACCATATACAAATCCTGTCATGTGTTATTTAGTTTTTTTTTTTTTTTTTTTAGTATTTAACACAAAAAAAAACAAACAAAACATCTATAAAAATATGGTGATATGATATCTGATTTTTAACTGAGAGATAGTTGCGGTCAAAAATATATAGTTTCAAAAAAATAAATAGTTTTGAAATCTGATATCAATACATTTAACAGCGAATAATACAAACGGAGAAGAGACAATCTCAAAAAAAAATTGGTCTAGTTTGTGTTTATGCCACTTCTGGTTAAAATTGTAACTATTTCACTTATTGATATCAATCTTTATCACAAGGATTTTGTTTAAATTGTTGGTTTCATAATATATGATGTAGTAGCTAGTAATTAAGAGTTAATTTCTTATATTCCAAATATTTTTTACAGTTTGTGTTATGTTAATAGAATTTCTTGTATAAACTACTGAAACAATAAGATTTGTGGTCAATGCAGTAAACTATGTATGGGATATACGGTCGTTTGACTGCACAGTAAAATAGTAGTGACTGTACAATAGTAGTGACTACTATTTTACAGCGTTAGATACGCTGTAAATTTAGTGGCTTAAATTTTATATTCACATCGCCTCTGTGTGCGAGAATTTTAATAAAAAGTGAGAATAGCTTAAATACAATCCCTAAATGTCATTTCAACAATATTAAAACGTTTTTGTTGTAAAGTGACTAACTCTACTAAAGTGCTGTAAATCATTTTCTAACTTTCTTTTAAGACCAGCAATAAAATTGCAATAAGTGGTATTATAAATCTTAACTTCTAATGATCGAACAAGGTTTTCGTAAAAAGAAACGGAAACGGTGTTTTAAAAGTTTTGGGATTGTATTTTGTCTTATTTTGAGCATGTAACAACTTTAGATATTGAGGGCGTGAATATGACACGAAAGTTTACATACTTTTTCCCTTATGTAACTGAAAATGGTTCCAATAATCTACAACAATGTATTCATATACCAATAAAGTAATAATTAAATAAATACTAATAATTAATAACATTTCCAAAAGACATATTTTTATTTTTTATATTTTTTTATTTTATATTTTTTTTAGCTTAATACGTAAAAAAAAGAATGACACAAGAGAAAAAATATATAAGAAGAATTTATCCGTAAGAAGAAATCAGCATCAGTGCTAGTGAAAAAGACGATTTTAAAGTATATAAATTTTAACATATTACATATCAAGATATAATATCATAGTTTAACGAAGGATGAACAATCGGGAGCGGAGGATACGTTCAAGAGAGTTCAGGTAAAATGTTGGGAGAAGAATGATCCGCTTGTTTTGGACCTGAACACGATCACCTGATTTAACAGCATTATTTTGTTTAGTGTAAGTGTCATAATTCAACGTGCATTATCGTCGCTTTTGACAGATCCGTGACCTTAACACCAACAATGTTTATCTTCTTAAATGTTGTTAATAATCTGTTAGATAACAAAAGTATAACAACATTAAAAATATATATATAATTTTTCAATTTAAGTGTGGAAAATGAATTATAAGGTAAAATTTATCTTTTTAAATATTTTTATCTGCCTTTTAATGTATTGTGAGGCTCACAATAATATCCTGTATATTTATAAGTATCATCTATTCATATTAGTTATAATAATATTTTTTTTATTGTACATACTCAAAACGTGTAACAATTTTATATATTAACTAAAAATATATATAAACTTCAAGTACAAGACCTGACTTTATCACTAATAAGCGGTCTTTTCCATGTAACCCTCATATTAAATGACAATATATTAAATAGCAGCAGAGAGGTTAACACCTGATTATTTTATCATATATATGACGGAGTAAATATCTCTGTTATTGTTTTTAAAAAGTGTGACGTCACCGTTATTATCGCCAAGGTCGTATTCTTCGTAATCTTTGTTCATTATTACTTCAACAAAATTAAACTACCCAAATTAAATAAATTTATAGCTTTGTTTGGTTAACGGGCAGCATAACAATGTCTTTATAGAGATTTGCACAGTCCGACGGTTCGAGCATGCTTGCATCACCGTCCTGCTTTCTTTTTTCTAGCGATGCCTGTGAGAACACGGTTGTATTTTGTTGGGTCTTGGCCCCAAGGAAAGGACTCCTATAAATTAACAGGGTTGAGAATGAGCTGTGACGCCGCCGGGGAGGTCGGCCTAGTCAGGTCAGATTTCAGCCGCGCCTCCGGTTTAGGTAAACAGAGATCACGGCATGCTTGTCTCTACTTTGTCTATGCGGGTCTTTTATAGGGATCATCGTACATTATATGTAGGATTGATTTTTGAAAAATATTGAGGGATTGAGCTTATGAAACAGATAATGATAAGGAATGTTAGAGATGAAGAGCTTGGACAGTGAAGGAAATTGTAATTAAAGTAGTAGAGTGAGAATATTTTTTTTGTTGCAAGTTTTCTATAAAACGAAGTGAACGGTTATGCGAGTCTTTTAAAAACTCAAACCATTCTTTTAAATAACAAGGATTTAATAAATTCAACCGGATAAAGTAAAAAAAACAAAGTATGTGTGTATTCCTGCAAAGGCGGAACGGCAGCCAATTTGATTTTCATGCGGAATAGTAAGACATGGTCATATTAACGCAAACCAAGTATACATTTTGTAAGCGCTCAAGTTTGCTTAGCTGCTTTTCTGTAATATCAAGATAGGAAGTGTCAGCGTAGCTAAGAATGGATGGGTAGAATAAGAGATTAGACAAGGGCAATTTTTATGGAAGTTGTAAGGAAATTGTGCACATTTTTTTAAAGAAGCAGCAGAGGCAAAAATCTTTCTGCTTACCTCAGTAATTTGTGGTCTCCAGGATAGATTCTAATTAATAATTACACCCAGATTTCTTATCGAATCATTTAATAGTACTTCAACACCGTTAAATAATATGGGTGGCAATTTTGAGCGTTAATTTTGGTATAATAATCTAGAGCTACCGATAATAATTGACACTTTGAGACCATAAGATTTACACCAGTTAAATGAAGATTATTTTGGTAACGTAGAGACATAAGAGTGGTAATAAATTCAGTATTTTTGTACTTTTTTTTTAACCTGTAAATATTTTTTGTATAATTTTTATTTTCTGAAATCTTTGTGATAGTTATTTTTATTTTAATTTGTTATTTTAATTTATTCAAGAAACATATGGTATGCTATTTTGAGTTTACTTACGCGTTATAGTCTGGGACTATTATGGTTAGCTGTAATGATACAGCTATATTGTTACAGTACTATATTGCAATATAATATAAGTATTCAGATAAAATTGATGTCCAAATACGGGTGGAACTTTTAAGTATGTCGGATAAATTCAAAAAATATAAGGTAACCTTATTCTCTGATATGGTAAGGTATGGTATGTAAATGATTTAATGATTCAGTAATGTATCTTAATATTAAAGCAAAATCAACAAATCGAAAATTAACAAATCGTTTTGAAAGATACACTTAAAATATAAGGAACCTAAAATAATTAAACTGTTTACCACTAATTTGTCACCTGTAGTGCTACTTACAATTTTAATTGAGTTCGGTAGCGTGTGACACGCAAAGTTAACTCTTCAATTAAAGAAAAGAATTATTAAAATATTATTTATTCAGATTGCAGTTTTAATAATATTTCTATTCGAAATAAAAAGACCAGCTGAGATTACTCGTCATTTTATAAGTACTTAGTATTCGTGTTTTCACCAAAAAGAATATAAGAAATAAATACGCCACAATATAGGTAATAAACTATTATCCATCGTTTCCTTGTCATCTTGGTGGCTATATGGCAGGTGTGCATATACTTTGTGCTTGGGCAGGACCGAAGCCAGACTAATACTCACTTAAGAGATTAGTCTTTGTTTATGAATGAGTGATTTAAGAACTGTTGAAAGATAATATGGAAACTGAATTTTTATTACAACATTAGGGATATTTGACAAAGGAAGGACACGCGCAGGTGGCAAGAGTTCTGATAAATATCCATTGGGTAAGGACAAATTAATAATACACAAAAAGGCCAGTAAGTTGTATATCAAGTAAATGTCATCAACGCTAGAACATATAAGATTTCCTGGCAAGCATAGGTCATCTTATTTTTACCTTGGAGACTGAAGATGAAATGGACGATGTATTTTTTGATATTTAAGAAACAACAAGAAATCAGATCATCAAATCAAAGAACTATTATATAAATGACTGTTGTTTTTTTTACCACTCAACAACAATAGTTTCGATTTAGCAGAAATGTTTTTTCCCCCCAATACTTTTACAATACAGTTTCTGGAACGTTTAAAGAATATAAAAGAAAATAGTTTTCATAGATATCATTCATGGAACAATAGGCCCGAGTTTATAATACAATAAAAACATGAATACGAACCGATGACTCTCAGCTGTTATTGTATCTTTGAGTGATTGACTCTAAAATAAAGTATAAAGATTTATAGATTTTTTATAACATTAAGGTAAAAATATCAATGTGTTGATGTTTCCATTTAAAATGTATATAACATGGCTTTACAAACAAAATCGTAATAAAAATTAGCCTTGCAGTACAAACGGTATAATGTTTCAAAATTAATCAATTAATCTAATAACTGTATTTTATCAATTACTTAGTCATATTGAGTAGTCATGCTACTCCCATTTTTAGGACCAATAACCCCAGTATCAATTACCATTTGATTGTCAAGAAACTCGATACTCTATAAAAATCTAAAACATTCGGTTTTCTTGTCGCCAATTTCGGACTTATTTAAAATCTTTAATAAAATGTTTTGTGCATATACAAGAAATTGTGTATAAAAATGAAAACAATACTTTTAAGGTAAGGTATTTTTAGAAGCATATTTTACAACGACTTATAATTAATATTAAAGCTGCAAGGGCTTCTAGAGCCTGGACTTGTATACCGGGCCTAATGTCACATCATAAAATGACGACCCTTTGAAAATATAGCCCTTAGTTATTGAAAATTTAATCGCTATTTATTTTACAATATATATAAATTTTTACTTAACTATTTAATGATAAATCTGGACAACAAATCAAAAGCCTTTTTAATAGTATAAAATATAATGTATAAAAAAAAAGTCATATGTATTATTACATAACCTCAATTTAAGTATTACTTAGATAGTTCCGTATTAAAAACAAATAAAAAGCCAGTCAAACGTGGTCATTAAATATGATATTATTATACATGTATATTAATTAGATCTGCAGTCTCAAATTGAAATCGTCTGTCTATAAAAAAAGACCGCGTACATTTAGGACGATGCTCCTTAGAATTCACTGTGCGGGTGCTGGGCTCATCGCGTATGCAAGGAGAGGAGTGCAAACAATGCCTAGAACTTACGATACAGCAGTAGGTGTAAAGGACCCCTTTGCACCTACACGCACTACACTCTCTACACTCCTCTCCCTACCTCACCAAATTTGGAAAGAACCTACTAATGTCGCTTTTGAAATTTGTTCTAGAAATGAAAAGGTGCTAGTTCTAGAAAGGTCAAGGTTTTTAAGTGAGTTATAGAGAGATTTTGCTGTTATACCTCTCGCTCCCACTACTACCGCATACAAGCTAACTATACATTTATTCCTGGATAATTCGTTATCATTTTAGATACAATAATAAACTTATATTTATTTTAATAAGTAAGTTATGTTGAAACTTATTCAGTTATCTATTTCATATCTTCACTATGTAATAATAAGTATGATTAAAGATAATATAAAACTGCGTATCTTCTATTAGGGGTTATCTGTATAAAAGTAAGATTTCGTTATAATATTATTTTACTGAGAGATTATTTTCATATTTTTAAAACGTTAAATGTACAAGAGCAAAATAAATATATACTAGATTTTTAAAAATATATAATTATAAAACCTTCTTTGCTGGAGATTATTTAGATGATATTTTAATCTACAAGAGATTTTTTATTAAAGTGAAACTTTTATTACATCGTCTCAAACTTTTTCGTCTGTGTGTTGCATGTCGCGTGACGGTCGGCCGATTTCTTATAAGTAGAATGAAATACTTCTTTATTATAATATTTTTTTTTTACACATTATATATTACCAACATATTTTTTATATGTATATAACAATTATAAAAACAGTATAATTTTATAAATATAAATTTCTTACTTATGAAAACTTCGACTATTGTCGAAAGGAATAGGTTCTTTTTTACACAGAATACACGTTTTTGTCATTTTATTGACTCAAAAAATATACTTTAAATTAAACAGTATATAATTTTGTATAATTTGTAATCCAATTTTATCTTAGGTTGAAATATTAGATTAGCATTTAAGTAAAAATGACAATTGGTCAGTCAATTTACGATTACGAATTACGCGCGAGACGACGACGACGAAGCACGATACGAGGACGATGAAGCACGATACGACGCCGACGAAGTACGATACGACGCCGACGAAGCACGATACGAGGACGATGAAGCACGATACGACGCCGACGAAGTACGATACGACGCCGACGAAGCACGATACGAGGACGATGAAGCACGATACGACGCCGACGAAGTACGATACGACGCCGACGAAGCACGATACGACGCCGACCAAGCACGATACGACGCCGACGAAGCACGATACGAGGACGATGAAGCACGATACGACGCCGACGAAGTACGATACGACGCCGACGAAGCACGATACGACGCCGACCAAGCACGATACGACGCCGACCAAGTTGTCATTAGTTTTTACTGACTGTTTCTTTGTGCTTTCACTGCTTTTTCAGGCTGTTCTCTTTTTCTTTTCAGAAATTAGAATTTCATTCAACATGGCTCCCAATAAAAAAAGTGTTGTTTGGAACTATTACGAAAAAAATTACGACAAAACTGCCAGATGCAAGCTATGTCAAAAAAATGTTAAAACGGCTGGCAATACCTCCAATGCAATGGCACATATTAAAAATATTCATAAAGCTGTCTACTTGGAAGTTTTCCAAAATACTAAAAATACTGCTGCTGCTACACAAGATTCATATTCAGATTTGTCAAACCCTATCCCTAGTACTTCAAAACAAGATCATGCCACGATATCGAAACTTACCGTAAACGAATATCAACTGTCGCCTTCAATTTCAATGTTGTCGTCCTCGCCAATGGATACTAACGAGATAAGTACTAACGATTCTCAAACTGATCACAAGATTGATTATGATAGGCAATTACCTTTTAAACGCCAGAGGTCAATTGAAAGTAGCTTTGGAGAAATTTACGCGTATACCTCTACTGGTGACAAAACTAAAAGAATTAATAATGCAATAATGTTCATGATCAGTAAAGACAATCAACCTTTTTCATTAGTCGAAAATGAAGGTTTCAAGCATCTTTTGAAAGTTACAGCACCTCATTACAAGATTCCTAGGAGAACCACTGTGACACGCTGGTTATACGAGAAGTATGATATATTAGCAACAGTCATGAAAAATAAATTATGCAATGTAGAAAATCTTACCTTAACAAGTGACATTTGGTCAGACCTACAAATGAGAAGTTACCTAGGAATAACTGCTCATTTTGGCATCCAAATAGAATTTCACTCTGTAACTTTAGGAGTGTACCACTTAGATGAAAGACATACTTCCGAATATATTGCACAAATGCTCACTAAAACTTGTAAAGAGTGGGGATTCAATACTGATAAAGTCACGGCAGTGATAACCGATAATGCAGCAAACATGGTGAAGGCTGTTGAAATGGCATTTGGGAAAAGAAAGCATATCCCATGCTTTGCGCATACACTAAATTTAGTCGCTGAACATATTTTGGGAATTCCAGAATTACAGCTAATATTAACGAAAGTAAAAAATGTTGTTACTTTTTTTAAACAAAGTTGTGTGGCAAGTGACGAGTTGCGTAAATCAGTTAAAGCTGAAACAAAACTGATTCAGGACGTCCCTACACGTTGGAATAGCACGTAATTTATGATCATACGTTTTCTTGATTTAAAAAATGCTGTAAGCGAAATTTTGATTCGTCATAAAACAGCACCGCCGATGTTAACGGGTATGGAGTTGACAATGTTAATATCGCTTCTTAACATATTACGCCCACTGGAAGCAGCGACTAAGGAAATATCTGGCGATAAATATTGCTCTAGCAGCAAGGTCATTCCTTTAGTGCACTGCATGGTATCAAAACTGAAAAATGTTATTATTGAAGAACCTTTAATCAAGGAGGTACATAAACGCGCTCTTGCCGAGATTAACAAACGAATGGGCGCCATCGAACAGGTATCAGTATTAGCTATTGCCACAATATTGGACCCAAGATTCAAAAAACTTCATTTTGAAGATCCGTTGGCCTGCGGAAATGTCGTTAGTAAAATTAAAGATATGATGAAAAAAAATCAGCAGGATGAATTATGTACTGCAACGGAATCGGACTCGGACAATTCCGATAAAATTAGCCTGTCGGATTATAGCCTCTGGAGTGATCACCATAAACTAGTCCAGCGGAATTGGAAAACGAATAAAACAGACGAAACTCTATCAGATGAGTTGTCGCTTTATTTGAGGGCTCCAGTTAGTAGATTGAATGAAAATCCATTAGAAGTGTGGGCAGATTACAAAATACAGTTCCCAAAATTATATAATATAGCATTTAAATATTTAACTATGGTGGCTAGCTCTGTTCCCTCTGAAAGACTTTTTTCAAAAGCCGCACAGGTCCTATCTCAACAGAGAAGCAGACTTCAAGCCAAAAGAGTGAACAAAATTTTGTTTTTGCAAGGTCTAGAGAAAAAATATTGGGATTTATAAATAAAGTTAAGTAAAAGAGTATGTAGTTGAGTATAGAGTTTTATTTTTAATAAATAAAGTTGATTCGTTTCTTAATCCTAGCAGTTTTTACTTATATTAACCTGAAACCTATCTAATATTGTAAGAATAGTTAAATAAAAACAAATTACTTACGACATATCGAAAATATCGATATAGTTGGACAATATATCGCAAAGTATCGATAGAACACTACGATATATTATATCGAAAAAAATATCGATATTTTTTTTGTATGAACATGTCTAGTAGGGATAAAGTGAAAGGCGCTCGTATCGATGCGGTTTTTACTAGATACATTGAAAAAATCGAATGTAAGTCACTGTTCACGTATTTTAGTTACCATAAAATATTGGTTACATTTATAAACTGTGAAATTCATGATGAAGATGGAATTGATAATAGAATGATTGAAAATAATTGAAAAACGGATCAAAATGACTCAACAATTATAAAATATTGTTTTCAGTGTTTTAATATGTGTATATCATCTAAATAATTGTTAAGTATTATGTATGTCGTACTCTAAGACACAGAGTTCAATAAAAATATAGTTGGAGACCTAGTCTACTTTTATCATTTCCCATTATCATTCCCATTTTCTAAGTATAAAATTAAGATTGATGAAGCAATTTTTATACCCTTAATGGAATATTATTCCGAAAATTTTTAGTTAAATGTCTATAATGTGAAAAAAAGTTTCACTTTTACGGTGGTTTCATAAAACCACACAAGTTTTTTCTAAAATGTTAATTAATAACACAACAATTATTAACAACACAAAGGAAGCTCTTTAATATCAGACGGGGCATTAACGACGTAATATTGTACACCGAGTGTGTGTGTGTGTGTGTGTGTGTGTGTGTTTTATGTTATATTATTATATGGAAATATGTTTCAGAAATTAGATATGTATAAAGCTTTAAGTTTTCCTACTTTTACCCAGAATCAGTGGGAATTTAGTATTTTAGTGAATTTTGAAATGCTTAAACTTTACTAAGTTTAGTTAGTTAAGTTTACTAGTTAAGAAGTTAAACTCTCTTACTGAAACCAATCTTTACAACAAGCATAAAATACAAGAATAATACAGGAACAAAATTGTAAATCTAAGATAATTACGAATGGAATTAGCATAGTAGGCATTTAAAAAGAAATTCATTGTTATAAATATAATTATTCATTGTTACATATAAGAAATGTACTTAGAAATAACTTAATGTTATTGTTTTCAAATTCATTTATAATAATAAAAACCTGTCTTTGAATTTTACCAAAACGACGCGAGACTTATCACACACAAAGCATCCTAAGCGATAACAAGAGCTCAGATTTTAAATGTTGATGATGTTCATGGGATATGCGAAATTAATATAAGAATAGAACGTAAAACAATTGTTATCACTACATACTCGCAAACGATATTATTTTTAGTTAGCAAAATAAAGAGTTGCTTTATAAGACCTGAAATACAAATAATTATATACCATTAAAACAGTAGGTTACGATCGGCAACGAGATTAGGTCGCTTTATATAAGTTACTTGATTTAGCGGAGTAGTTTTTATTATTTTTATTGTTATGTAAATCTTTAATAACGTTAAAAATAATAATGGTATGTGTTTTTTTTTAAATTATGAATGTAGCAATGTTATTGATCACAAACATATTTTCCTTTACACTAAGAAGGGTAAAATGTTGCATTCTATATGTGATCGAAACATTGGTTAGGATTTTCGAAAAAAGCCTAATATATGTCACCCCGTCCTCATAAAGAATGCTTAATTCACCGAGACGGACAGCGATACGCTAGCTCAATCGGTAGAGCGACGGGACGGTTTCACAGAGGTCGCGGGTTCAAAACCCTACCCATAACGGTTTATTTTTAATTCTATATTTATATAAAGATGCTGTAAAATCCAATTAGGAGTTCACGAATATGACAACAATTCGTATGTTTTATACCCGTTATGTTCTTCAAGTCTTTTGTTGCACAATTTTTATCAAAATTTTAAAATTTTAGATAAATTATATTATATAGATAAATTATACCTACTAGGGCAAATCTTAAAATCAGTGGAACCCATAATACTAATTTGTCGCAGCTTTATTAAAGGTTGACACGTGAAACGTACTTAAATAGTTACTAGCACAACTTTTGATAAACGCGGTCCCTTAAGGCCCGTTAAATTACAACTTTTCCCGCCGTCTTGGTTAACTTCTGAGATTAAAGCTCTTATGACTAAGTACAATACAGCTAAAAGCAGAAACAAGCTAACTAGCTTGTATAGAACTCGACAGAAACATTATATAATAGTTTTCGACAAATTAAATAATATTTAATTTACTACTGTATTTAATTATTTTTTTACTTAATTTAAACTTTTATATCTTACTGGCTGTTGCCCGCGACTCCGCCCGCGCTGTAGGTCGCTTTTCGCGTAATCTATGGAAACAATTTCATAGAACATCATTTTTGCTTAACTTTCACCGTTTTCGCAGCGCACGCTGTTTTTTGTTAATTTTTTACACCTTGCGTTAGAATATTCAAGTTTTAGTAATCATCCCTAATTTTTTGAAAATGAATCATAGCCTATGTCACTCGGGAATAGTGTAGCTTGCCAACGGTGAAAGAATTTTTGAAATCGGTCCAGTAGTTTCGGAGCCTATTAATTTCAAACATACAAAAAAATAATCAAACCTTTCCTCTTTATAATATTAGTATAGATAACAACTTAAAATATATTTTTTTGTATATTTTTTAATACTATTTAGATTCCTTCCGATTAGATAAGTTTTTTTTTTGTTGTTGAAGTCAACGACCAAGGCATATAAGAAATGTGCAGACAAAAAAGAAATCTGAAGGTGCACGGTCAAGTATAGACTTTATATAGGTCATTAATGCATCCGCCGTATAGACGGCGGATGCATTAATGACCTTCCAACCAAACTCTTTTAATTCATGTTGAGGGGCTAAGTTATTGTTAAAATTATAAGGAACCTAAGTTCATTAAACACACCAAGTTTCATTAAACACACCGTGTTTTACCACAGACTAAAAATAAACTTTTATTTGTCTATTAAAGAATATACATTGCTAATATATATATATATGTCTAGCGGTGTTAAACGTAATTTCGTTATAATTTTAACATACTCCCTTAACGAAATAACAACCTAAATTAACAAAATAGGCAAACAAAATGTCACCACTATAATAAACAAAAAAAAAACTAATTAAATTGCACATCTGTGATACCAAATTGCTTAACAAATTTATAATGTTTCTGAGAACTTAAACTTTTTTTCAGTATGTCAGCCGGCATATCATTTGTATTTAAATAATCTATTTTTACAATTTTATTCTCAACGGCTGTTCTTACAAAATGATATCTTACATCAATATGCTTACTTCTTCTATGTAGTACATAATTTTTTTTAAATTTTTGAGCACTTTGGTTATCATTTTACAGGCATACAGGTAACTCATTTCTACACTCTAGTTCAAACAATATTTTTTTTAAATAAGTGGCTTCTTTAGTTGCCTCACAAATTTTTTTTTTTTTTTTTTTTATACAAAACTAGGTTAATGCTTGACTACATTCCACCTGATGGAAAGTGAAATGTAGTCTTAGGTGGTAAAGCGCATTAACCTAGAAGCCTATTCACTCTCCTCTTGAAGACACCCACATTATATTTTGACGGAAATACCGACGCCGGCAGATTGTTCCAGTCCTTCGCTGTACGCACTAAAAAAGATGAAGCATAGCGCTTCGTTCGGACAGGTGGAATGTCCACAACAAAAGGATGAAAACCTGCCGTGCGTCGGGTCGTCCGGTGATGGAAGGGGGATGGGGGAATTAGGTCGTGCAATTCCTGCGCACACTCACCAAAATGTATCCTATAGAATACTGAGAGGCTGGCAATTCTACGCCTGTGTTCAAGGCTGTGGAGTTTGGCGTCAACCAATTTAGGGTCGCCAATAAGCCTCTTTGCTCGCCTCTCAATTGAGTCCAGAACCGCAAGATGAGTCTTTGCGGCACCAGCAAATATGTGGCCACAATACTCTACACACGACCGGATCTGTGCTTTGTATAATACAAGAAGCTGTCCCGGTGTAAAGTACTGTCGCACCTTCGCAAGTACGGCAAGCTTTCCTGCAGCTGCTCTTGCTCTGGACTCAATGTACCGACCAAAGTTGAGGTTCGAGGAGATCTCTAAGCCTAACAACTGAAGCCAGTCACTGTATTCCAAGGATACATTCTGGAAAGTAGGAGCCAAGGTGAAGGGGCTCCTTTTGGCGGTGAACAAACACGTCTGCGTTTTGGTGGCGTTGAATTTGACAAGATTGGCATTGCCCCATGCGGAGACTGCCTGAAGTTTGTCATTCAAACGTTGCACCATGGCTTCTCTTTCAGATTGTACTTCATCTCTACTAGCCCGAGAACTTGGCAGATATCTTTCTACAACTGTGCTGTCGTCTGCATACCCATAGATACTGGGCTTCAGCAGATCGTTAATGTGCAGCAGAAAAAGAGTTGCAGAAAGAACGGACCCCTGAGGTACTCCGGCATTTATTGTCAAGGGTTCCGAAGAACACCCGTCGACAACAACACGGAGAGATCTCTGGCTCAAAAAGTCCGTTATCCAGCCAATCAGACCAGGAGATATACCGTACGCTGAAAGCTTGCTTAAAAGGCTCACATGCCAGACCCTGTCAAAAGCCTTCGAGACGTCCAGAGAGACGGCGACCGCGTCTCCGTTCCTCTCGATGGCTTCGCCTAAAATGTGTGTTGCGTACGCTAGAAGGTCCCCAGTGGACCTATTTCGGCGAAATCCGTACTGTCGGTCACTGAGGAGATCGTTACCTTCTACGTACGCTAGAAGCCGCGAGTTCAATACACGCTCCATAGTCTTGCAGAGTATGGAGGTGATTGAAATGGGCCTATAATTGGCAGGATCGGCACGGCTGCCTTTTTTGGGCACGGGTTGCACGTTGGCAAGCTTCCAGGATTCCGGCACTTTTCCAGTCTTGAAAGAGAGGCGATACAGACGTGTCAATACAGGAGACAACTCAGCTGCACATGTCTTGAGCAGAATGGCTGGTATACCATCAGGACCACTGGCTTTGTTCACATCTAAACGACACAATGTTCTCCATACCTCTTTGTTAGTGATGCGGATTTCAGGCATCGAAATACCGCAGTGAGGAAGATGTTCTGGAGAAGCATTGCCAGTGTCTAGATGCGAATTCTCAGCAAACAGAGAGAAACAAAGAGAAGCAAATACATTCGCTTTCTCTGTTGCTGTGTGGGCCAGGGATCCATCAGGCTTCAGCAGAGCAGGCAGTGAGGGTTGGCAGAAGTTCGACTCGATCGCTTTGGCAAGAGACCAGAAAGCTCGACTGCCAGTTGGTCTGACAGAGAGCTTTTCGCCATTCTTAACGATCCGATCAAGACGAGCCTTCCGCAATGCCTTTTTATAGGACTTGGCAGCTTGGTTAAAGGCTCTCTTCTTTGTACTTACATCCGGAGTTTTGCGGCTTCGAGCATCAGCCCAAATGAGGTATGCCGAATGTTTTCGGTCATGTGCATGACGACATTCGGCATTAAACCATGGGCGAGCTTTGCCACCGATGGGTACGTCAGCAAAAGGAATAAAATACTCCATTGCCTGATGCACCACATCGGTTATAGCATCCGCGCAACTCGACGGATCCAAAGAAGAGAAGCAGACCTGCCGCCAAGGATAAGACGCAAAAAAGTGCCGCATCTCATCCCAATCTGCTGACTTGTATTTCCATACTCGCCTAACACCATGTGGTTCGAAAGCTGGTGGGGAATATGTAAATACAGATTTCACCAGACAGTGATCGGAGGTTCCCAAGGGGGACGTGACCTCTACACGATACCTGTCCGGATCAGTTGTCAGCAGAAGGTCCAGGCAATTTGCTGTATGGCCTACCACATCTGGTACCCTTGTCGCTTGCCTCACCAGCTGAAAGAGGTCCAAGGACAACGCAAAGTTCCGCGCTTCTCTTCCAGCATGGTCGGTCTTCTGGTACGGGAACAGCCAGTCCTGATGACAGGCATTAAAGTCCCCCAGAAAGACGAGCTGCGCCGAAGGGTACTGATACAGAGCCATATCTGCAGCCTCACTGAGATACTCAAATAAACGAGTTGTCTCCTGGTCACCGCTATGCGAACGGTAGACACAGGAATACAGGATTTTTTCGTTTCCTGTGTCCACTAAAACCCATAGGGAAGAAAAAGTGGGGTCTTCAAGGTGACGGAGACGCTGAACACAGAGGTCGTTCCGCGCGTACACACTGACTCCGGCCCGTGAGCGAAAGTTGTGCTCTAACGAGTAACCGGGATAATCCAAGTATGCAGCGCTCAAAGGACATTGTATCTGCGTCTCCGTCAAAAAGAGCAAGTGCGGCTGCTCTGTCTCCAGGTGGTGGTGGACAGCTAAAAGATTTGAGTGCAAACCCCTGATATTAGTGAGGTGCACTTTATATGAGGAGGAGTGCAACCGCTGTGTAACCTTGTTCTTTTTTCTTAACTTTTTCATAAAAAAATAAATAAATATAAAAGTGAATAGGGATGGGAAATGGCAGTTGAACGAGACGGCACGTATCGAACCCGACGTCGAAATTGGTGATGTCTTGCCACTGGGAGGCTAGTCTGGAGACTGCGGGGACGCCCGAACCCCCCCAGGGATCGCCATCGGGCCTCCTCGTCTGGTCGCCAACCAGCACGATGGAGCCACCCTGGGATTTTTCACAGCTGGCGGGGCAGCCTTTCGTGGTTGGCTATCCCACTAATTGGGCCCCCAACTATCTGCGGGCGGCCAGCGGAAAGCCGTCGCTTCGGATCCCGCTACCCTCCTCGACTAGACACCCGACAAAACAAACACCAACCCGACGTCAGACCGGTTCGCCAACGCACCGCAACTGTTCAGACCCATTTCCCATAAACGGCTTCATCGAGCAACGTGCCGGAACACGACTAGGTCGCTTTGCGGCACGATTCTGCCCGATGGGTGGTAACTTTGCCGGCGACCGGATGTTATGATCTACCACCAAGAAAAATGGCCATGTATTCTGCCTCTGTGCTGGACAAAGCAATTGTTGTCTGTTTTCTACATTCAAATGAGATTACACTGCCAGACATTGTGAACATAAATCCAGTATAAGACTTCCTATCTAAACAATCTGATGCCCAGTCAGCATCTACAGTTATCGTGGTGAAAACCACACCATTTCTATTGATCAATTCTTCTTTTTTTCTTTTCTTCTTCAATTGAAGTTCTTGCTTTAATCGCATCATCTGTCGGCAGTCAAGATCCGAATCGATGGTTCTGCCTGATGGTAAATGGTCATAATGAACAATGCTCTTCCACTCCCACCACACAGAGCATTATTAGTTAACCTGGGTTTTCCAAGTCTGTGAAGCCCGACCGACATATGACTACGACCTTTTTATCATGTTCTTATCATATGTGGACCACGTTTCATCCCCAGTTAAAAACGGATCCCCAGTTAAAAAACTCTTTAAAGACGGGTCGGCTGTATTATGTTTCAGTAAAGAATCGCAAATGGGTACACGAGAAATGTATTGAAATTATTGTTAGATTCAATCATCTTGATATGAAGAAAAAAAAATAAAAAATGGCGGGAAACAAATTGTACTTAATTGTTTTTAGATGTAACCGTTTTAGTGCCATTAAAACCAACCAGATACAAATAGTACAGGCAAAGATTTTTTGTTACAAGTGCATACTTACTATATGCAAAAAGATCCCCTGATATTATAATAGATATTGTCACTTGTATTAAAATAGTTTGTCAATATTAAAATCATCAGCTACAATTTTTTTTCACTTGTTATTACGTTATATATACCTACATATTAAGATACCGTATCGTAAATTTTATTTCATTATTATATTTTATTTTATTCAAACACACGTATCGTACAAAGTGCTGGTTAAGCAAATTTACATACATTAGACGGCTTTGTATCATATAAATCTTCTTATACCCACCAAAATAATAGTGTTGTAACTTATATAAGAAGATAAATTTATTTTACAGTCGATATGCCGTCTCTTTCTTATTAAAATTGTTTAATATCAGGAAAATAAGACATTCGTAAGAATTACACCTAAAACTTCTATCTAGGAACCTCTGTTATGTTATCTAATTAAATATTGTGTTTGTATAGAAATTAAAATTTTAAATCTTTATACACAATTTACACGGTCACATGCTAAAAATTACGACGGTTTAAATTATGTTTATTAATTAAATATAATGTAACTTAACTTTTAATAATAATAATTCTTTTAACACGACGTTATTGTTAAAATACACTAAAGTTTCTTATCATAATAATAGATATTGATTTAAACTTACTATATTTATACGATATATTTCAATAAAAAACCATAGAGCTTTATTTTAATATAATTTTATATTCTATTCAGCAAAAAGATATAACAGTATTTTTGTCGCACGTAGATTTGTCTTGTCTAAGCAATAACTCTTTCCGACACTTGGTTTATATGAGAATGAAGCACCTTAACTATAATCTGGACTGTAAGACATGTGAATGTACCTTACTTTAGACTAGTAAGTTAAATGTGCACCATTTTATATTTTTAAAACTAAATGGATTGTAATATTTCTCGAAATTCAGTTCTATCTAAAAAAGTATTCAGCAAAGATATTGTTCATTACTTCTCTCTCTCTATAAATACCAACTAACCAGTTAAACCAAACCAATTGTAATATACCATAAATAACATAAGATTCGGAATGAAACTATAAGAAATTTCGCTTACATCATGTCAGGTAGTGCTCTCGGTCTGCAACAAACGAGGATGCATTTTATACTTTTCTCTACACATGAGATCCGTATATTTCCAGTGTCAGACACAAAGACTGTAAAGCCACTTGATAAAGATATATATAAGTAATAGGTTTTTTATTACTGTACTGTATTTTTTTGTACTAACGCCTTGACCGCCTATTATAAGACCTTTATTTGGTATTCCGCTTACCCAGACACAGACTAAAGCATTTATTTAGTTTTGTCCTCGATCCGCTCGTCCACGTACAGAAATCCTCTACTATATTTAAGAGTAGCTTACATTGTTTTGGATTACGTGTGAGTATCACGAGATCATTTGAAAAAGCTAATATGGATTTTGTGTATAATAAATTTTTGAATTTTTAATTAATTAGTCTATTAAAATATTAAATATATTTGGAGAAATACATTAACCCTGAAATAAACCTTTGTTATAATTGGGTGGATTTGAATGGTTTTAATAATATGAATATACCAATAAATTAAGTACTTTATAGTCGAATCTTGATATTGAGAATTTAATAATGCTTATCTATCTATGGTTAAATATGTTTTACGTTAAATTATGTTATATTAAAACATTAATTACATCGATAAATGTATTGTAGGTTGTCTGTAAATCAATACTAATATATAAGATAAGATCTTTTGATGAATATAAACAGACTCCAAACATAATGGTCCCTATACATGAAAATTTACAAGTGTCAAAACCTCGAACTACCTTTTTGATCCAACTTAATTCAACTGGATCTATAGAACTAAAAACAATATTTGAAACTTAATTTTCTATTGAAAGAGTAGAGTAATTTGAACATGTCTTTCAAGTTCGATTGAAATCGATTGCATTATCTCAAAATATTTACATTAATACTTTGATTAAATTTATTAGTATATACTCTGCCTTATTCAGGGCGTCGTAAATTTTCCCATATCTCATATTCAGTTTATTTAATCTTATTATGAACTCACATTCTGAAACGCAAAATACTTTCATCGCTTTTATAGAATGTCTTAGATGGAATGGAATTAATATTAGACATGTTTGACAAACGTGCTGCATTACTCAAGAACATGTTATAAAATTTATATAATTTTATAACATTCCCTATGCTATATTTGATTATTTTATTTATTTTTTTTTTTTTATTTTTTTTTTAAAGTGATATCGAACATAACTCACTCATCAAATGTTTAGGAAGGTTTACTTATAGTTTAAACCATATATTTCAGACTAAATTAAGATTTCTTTAATCGTACCTATTTTAAATAAAAGTTTCGGTTTTAAATTATGTCAATTTTATTCAGAACATTTAAGTCTTTCAGAAAATTAAGAACACAAAATAGTTTACAGTTTTAACAACAAAACTTTAACCACTTTAACCGTTATAGCAAAATTATCAATAAATTACAAATACAATAATAATTTTGTTAATCTATGATAACGATACTTAGTAATTAAGGTAGGTAAAATACTAATTATATTTATTTCTGTTTGACTATAATACTAACTTTGACGTGAGAAGAGACTAGGGAACTATAAGACGAACACAATATTTTATCTTCTAACTAGCACACAAATAAAAATTATTCTATAGATAAAAGACTGCTTACAATATTAACTCTTCTAGACCTTAGTATCGCCTACAGCGTTCGTGTTGATTTTGATATATTGTTAACTCGTTGTGGTCCTTTAACCTATCTCCATTAGCCATTCCCTGATTCTCCAGTAAGGTCGCATATTGTCTCTATTGCTTTTTTCTTTTTTTTTTTTAAATTTCTATTTGTAGTAGAATCCGTATCCAGACCATTTACAAATATAGTCTGGCAGGAGTAATCGCGACCGCCAACATACGACTACTATCACCAGCTCGAAAACTTAATTGACACAGACCTGAGATAATCTGGCTAAAAAACTCAGGGGAATTGTCATGTTTTTCTTAAAATGGAACTTAAATTCTAAATTAAGAAAATAAATAGTATTACATATTCAAAAATATTGTACTTCTCTTCAACAAAGGTTTCTTAATTTTATAAATAAGTTTTAAATTATGTTGATCTTGTATCTTTCCGAGTCTAATAATGCTGATCAAGTTTTTGACGTAATCGTGATTTCATATATGCCTTCATGGCCAACCAACTTTTTTCACGATCTTTAATACTCTCACAAAAACGTGAAATTGTGTTTCGAAGAGCATTTTTACGGAGACGACTATCTTTATCCGTTCCCGTTTCTTGAGATCTGTATTTTTTTTCTTCCAGCACCTTTTTTTTAGGTCTACCCATGGCTAATTGACAATGTAGCAATAAACTCAAAAGTATTAAATAAAAATAACTACGTTAAAAAAACCGACTTTAAAACTAAAAAGTAAAAAAAATTAAGTTTTAATGTTTATTATTTACTATCTATTATTTATATGTGCTATTTACTAATAGGTTTGAAGTCGGTGCCAAGCCTTAAACAAATAATTATATTTAACAACTTAAATGAATACGAATTAACACAATGAAATGCTTACTTTAATGATTAAGACATGTAAATAAATATAATAAATTAAATTTTAATATTATAAGAAACTCAATCAATACGAAGAATAGTGAAAAAAAAACAAAATGTATTTATTATATTAACAGAATTCTTAAACTACCTAAATGGTCATGTGAATTATGAAATGCCTACTTCAAAAACTAAGATACGTAAATCTATTATATATAATTCGAGTGTCGCGATATTTGTCCGCGATGGACTCCTAAACTACTTAACCGATTTTAATCAAATTTGCACACAGTGTGCAGTTTAATCCAACTTGAGTTATCCTAACTTACATGTCAATTTTAAGTCGCAGTTTTATTTTATTGCAAATTATTTGTTAGATCCAAACAAGTTTAACAGATGGCGTTATATCTGTTGACTGGAATGAGTTAGTGTTCAACAGATGGCGTGATATTAAAAACAAAAACGTTCGATATAAAATTTAACATCATAACCCGACACACGATGCTGAGACTAATTTATGAGTTAATTTTTAGCGTTAGTTAAACCGACCACGTGTTAGTTAGACTGAAGTATATATAAATTCATATTATAATGAACATAATACAGTCAAATTATACCTGCTTCTTCGTCGAACCTATTTATGTGCGACGGGTCAACCAAAAATATTACGCTCCGATTTGTGCAAAATTAAATTAAAAAATTAAACTATTAATAATTTCTTTAAATAATAAATATTATTGTCATAAATTTAAGACTATCTGCCCTATCTACTTCAATTATAAATTTGTACTCATTTGTTACCATCTTAAATAAAATAATAATAATTAAATTTAAAATTCAATAAATCAACTATACGATAATATTGATCAATCGTTTTCAAAGACCTTCCCTTCAAATCCCAATTCAGTGAATTTTTATATCGGCTTTAACGTTTTCGTCTTCTTTGGTAAATAATGATTTCATTGTTTCAATCACCGCGTTGGTCGAGTAGTGAAGCGCAGACGCCTAACGTGTAGCGGTATAGTGTCATATAGTGTGGTATAGTGTCAGGTACCCAGGTAAAAAAATGTAAATACTCGAAACGAATATATACGGCATCAAAACCGAATAATTCGGTCAAAAACGAATCCTGAAAAAGATGCCAAATACACCGAATACTTACCAAATATTCGGCGCATCTCTAATTATTATTATATTACTGTATCAGGGTTAATGGTAGTAGAAAATCAGCCTTAGAGGTCGCCATGTTCTTTTACAAATTGCATCTATGTGAAAAAACAGCGGGAAACATGATTATTTTTAACCCCCAACCCAAAAAGAGGGGTGTCATGAGTTTGACCTGTAGATCTGTTTATTTATGTGGCTGTGTGGCTGTGGCAACGTAGCAGCCACACGAGGTTTTTACACAATATTGATAGTAAAAACCTAAACAAATCAAATTATTGTGTTCGTAGATTCATTTAGTAAAACATAGAAAAAAGTAAAATAATTTTAAAAAGCAGATGAAAAAGAATTTAATAATCCCCGCTACAAAAAGACGTCTACAAAGGATAATAATATTATTATGTACTTATTGAAGCCGTTGCGTTGTCTGATCTTTGTACGTACGTCAATGATATCTATTTTACAAAATTTTCGGAGCTAATAAATGAGGATTTTTTTCTATACGATAATATCATAATATTGTTATTCCGTTATTTGCCTTGATAAGTTTACTTGCATTTTGAATTCTTCCTTAACTTAGCGGTCGGGGGTTTTTGATTTTATTTTTTTAATTTCTAATAACGTTATTTCTTAAATAGTTTACTACAATGTAATAGGTATAAGGTGGTGCTAGTAAAGCTATAAAAGAGCAATTAAATCTTAATATTATTACTTGCTTGAATCGATACGAAGAAAAGCAAGAAAATAAATAATGACGAAAATGTATTCAACCGAATTTCAATACTAAATGGCTTGGCACCGACTTCAAACCTATTAGTAAATAGGACATATAAATAATAGGTAGTATATAATCAATATTAAATTTTTTAATGTTTTTACTTTTTAGTTTTAAGGTCGATTTTTTTAACATAGTTATTTTTATAATGGATAAATATATTAGTATCATATATTTTTGTAAATTAAAACTTAACAACTTTAAATATTATGTACACAACATTTTGTCAAAAGTTGTAGGTAATAGAAGCAAGCTTAGAATTTTGTAAACGTGGATCTATCAATGTGACGCCTATGTTCTCGTGGTCAAAAAATATGGTGTTAAAGTTAAATAAACTAGTCGTACAGAATATCAAAATAATACAATAAATTTAATAGTTTCATGTTTTAGCATGACTCATTATTAATATTATATAACGATGATAATAATTTGATTTTTGCAGATGAAATGCACTTTGTAAAAGTAAAGTGAATTCATTTCTTAGATAGGACGTCTCTGTCGCTTGAAAAGCCCAGAGGGAGGAATCGCCGATATTTAAATTACGTTTTTGTTTAATTTCTAGTATTCTTTTTGGAAAACTCATATTGTAAAAATACATCAATGTTTAAGAATTTATCTTCTTCGGTATAAATAAATTACGTTACTTTTTCCGCAGCAATAAAAGCTCTTTCTTATTATATTCTTCATGAAATACAAGACATCGTTAATTCCCAGATGTTTTATACCCAGCTTATTCAAACTCAATTTGATCGCTTACTACGAATGTAGAAATGTTTACTTCGTTTTATTTAAAAGCAATATCTTTAGAATTAAACGTTCAGTTGTTTGATGAAAATAAATTACAATACAAAACATATTTATATAGATAATCATCATATTCAAAGTACTCCATATTTATTTAAGTGCCATATTACAGCGTAAGTCAAAGTAAATAATATTTCATAACATTCTTTACTTTATTTTCTTTGTTTAGAAATTGAAAGCTAAAGACTTTATATTTATGTAATATATATCTCATGGTGGGTGTTATTTCAAAATAATTTTTATAAAAACCCCGATACAAAACGACGTTTAAAAAGGATAAAAATAAAATTATTATGAACTTATTGAAGTCGTTGCGTCGGGGGAACGTAGTATGTACGTTGACGATGGTGTCTATTTGACAAAAAAATCGGAGCTAATGAATGAGGACTAAACTATGCTATATTGTTATTTCGTTATTCGCCTTGATAACTTACTTGCATCTTCCTTTTTTTAGCGGTTCCCCGACGCAAAGACTTCAATAAGTATATAATAATATTATTTTTATCTTTTTTAGACGTCTTTTTGAATTGTGGGTTTTTAAATTTAGATTTTTTTTTTTGGCTTTTTTATATTATTTTACTTTTTTCTATATTGTACTAAATGAACGTACGGACACACTTATTTCACTTGTTTAGGTTTTTACTATCATTATTGTGTTAAAATCTTTCATCAGCACCAATAAAAGCATATCATACCATACCATATCTTAGAGACGACTGCTTCTAAATCGTCCAAACATAGCTAAAAATCATTTCGACAAACCAATCTTTCGATTAAAAAAAATCTGCATTCAAATCCGTCTGCGCGTTTGACTGCCACAGGCAGACACACAGATGCACAAATACGAGTCAAACTTATAACACCCCTCCTTTTGGGCTTAAAAATACTGAATTTTAGGTAATTTACGAATACCTCAGAAGGAATATTGAGCTGAGCCACTCTTTTTATAACATCAAATTGCGCAACAATGCGCTGCGTGTTGTTTAGTATAATGGCTATAGAGAACAACTAAAAATCAATTATTTGTCTATAAATATACTTTTTTCATCGCAATCATTCCAACAAAAAATATGACTGTTACAATAACTAAAATGTTAGAGTTAATGGTATTTTTGAAGTGCACGTTCGAAATAAGTGCGAGCTCTATATTTTCTTCAATTTAAAGAGCGTATGGAAGATATTTAGTTTAAATTACAACTTCTTTCTCTATATTATTATTTATCTGCAATCAATACCATCGGTAATTTGCGATTTCTAGCTTTACAGTAACACATCTCGTAAACTAAAGTTAACTTAGTCAATTTTGAATATTTTATCAAGCCTAATAAGAGCTCGCACGTGCGAATTAAAAACGTTCCAAGTCCTAAATCTATGGAACTCATTTTAAAAAATACAATCGAGATTCATTTAAAAATTAATGTGTAGAAGGGTAAACCCTTCTTCCGTGTTAAAATTTGATTAATGTAACTCTTAGGTTATAGGAGGAGTAGGCTAAAAAAGAAAGTTGACCGGTAAAAAGCTTCGCTCCGTTGAGCTCAATAACTTTAAACATTTGTATATTTTGTTACAGTGCTACTTTGGAGGGATTATTAGTATTTGGTACCATAACCTTCATAATATTAATTTACTAATTATCATATTTTGCATTGGTTCTAGTTAGTGGATTACAACAATGTTATAATTTTTATGGTGTTCAATATTTTATATTGTCGATAAACATGTTAAGCAATATTAAGCTTATTAAAAAATAAACAAAATATAGAATGAAAAATTAATCCCTAAAGAGTGGCAAGGCGGTTTTTTTGGGGTCGTATATTTTAATTCTGTCCGTAACGATTAATTATTGTTATACTTTATTTATTTAAAATTTTATTACCCAACAACCAACCCGTCTCGTGCATTGTCGTTGGAAACGAGTTGTATGGCTGTAATATATACAACATACATATAACGTATTAAAAACAATGTTACGATAATAAAACTGCAAATGGCTGATTATTTCCTTGGTAAACTTTTTAAAATTTAAACATATCGATTAAGTAGTTTAGCCACAATAATATATTTATTCTAAAAAATAATCATATGTCAAAGTTTAAATGTTATATTTTTAAACTGCCACCGATGAGTTAAAGACGGTTGATAAACATAGTTTTCTCCTAAGGGCCTATTCGCTAGCGGAAGCTAGCGGAAGTCGGAGCATATAGGAAAGGATACACCATCTAACGCAATTGGGGTAGAGCTGGAGAAACCACCAAAATCACAGAACAAATACTCTGTTTTGGTACGACTGATCTTCATTCTGAAGTTCTCTAGTCTACTCTGCCATTTTTCCAGCCTGCTCTGCACCTCAGGTTCATTTTCTTCAACGAGCCCGATGTCGTCAGCAAACAGGATGCACCAGGGAGCCTCCTCCTGTATGTGTTAAGACATCTTAACATGCATTCGGCCGAAGGGATGGTGCGACGGGCACCATCCTTTCCAACCAATTTCGGTAGTGGTATCTTTTCAATGTTTATCTATACTGCAAAGTTAGAAACATCGGTTAGGATTTTCGAAAGAAACCTAATAGTTGTCACCACCGTCCCGACAAAGACGATCACATATAGTATGCTTAATTCATCGAGGTGGACAGCGATACGGTAGCTCAGTTGATAGAGGGACGGGACGGTTTCCCAGTAGTCGCGGGTTCGAGCCCCTGCCCGTGTCGAAATGTTTTTTATTCTATATTTTTATAAAAACTATCGAACGCTTTTGCGATGTCTAGTCTTATTTCCAGAGATTCATCCTGCTTATCCATAGCCAAGGTATCCATTAAATATGTAGCGTATGTCAGGAGATCACCCATTGACCGTTTCGGTCTGAAGCCAAAATAATGATCATTTATTAAGGAGCAATTTTATTTTTCGCCTTCTTCCATACCCCTGAAACGATCCCTGTTGAATAAGAGTACCGACATAAGCGATTTAATAGAGGAGCCAGCTTGGCTTGCACTTTCTTTGGACACATAGAGACTGTAACGCTGCGCGTACATCACTTTGTCTGGTACAAATATTAGCCATGGAGTGGTGGCAGTGTGGAATTAGAGGCGGTTGTGACTTAGGTGTTAGTTAGTTACACACACACACATACATAGTTACAGATAGTTACTTACACACACATACACAGTTACAGTTAGTAAATTACACACACATACACAGTTTGCTGACTTAAAAGTGCCATACGCGACGCTCTAAGAACCATGTTATGTAATATTGCATAAGGTATGTAAACTCGGAGTAGGAAGTAGTCCGAATTCGTCGAATGCTTTATATAAGGGGGATTCGGTTCCAGTATTACAATTTTTAATAAGGGTGAAAATACTAACGTTTTATTATTCGTAAAAAGTCTACATATAAGTAATTGATATATCGTGAGAAATACTATTAAAATTTTACATTGAGTACAATAGTTAATAAAGATGACAATTAACAAGATATGATCTTTAAATATTATGTTAAGCAACTACCGTTCTGACTTTAAAAAAGTTTTTCCTCCCAACCATCCAGTCACGTAGTTGAAATTCAAGCGCAAATCTGGATATTACATACATGTTGAGATAAAATATATATTTTTTGAACGTCTTTTCTAAATATATTTAATTCATATTAAAAAATTGTTGCTGTCCCTCTCCTTGCAAAGCATATTTTATCAATAAATTTTTAGGTTAAAAATCATTATGATCATCAAGTTATGATGTTCATGCTGTTTTACGCTTTCAAACTTTTCCGCGTGGAAAAATATGTTTTGGTACACAAAAATGGGAAGGAAAATAGTTTAAGAATTTCTAATTTAATTAAAACGTTTCTTAAAGTTAGTTGAGGTTTTTAAAATTACACCAAAATGTCCGAATTTTAAACATTATTCCATACGATAATTCAAAATGACAACAATACACAATGTTATCAAGTCTTAAATTCTTAAATTCTAATTTCAGAACTAGCTTTCCGCCCGCAGTTTGGCCCACGTGTAATTCGGACTGCCTCGTTGAGCGAATGGTCGCGAAACTACCGTTCAAACTGTCTCATTTATTTTATCCTCTTTTTCTTCCTCTAAAAGAGAACTTTCAAATATCCCCTCTTAGTGCTGCAATAAACACACATGCAAAATGCAAGCAGTCAGTCACTCAGTAACAGATGAGTTTTATACATATATATTAATACTAGCAGACCCGGCCACGCGTTGCTGTGGCTAATTTTTTTGTTATATTACATAGTAGTAAACTATTCAAGGTAAACGGTAGGAGAACACCAGTCATGGGGACCAAAATGCTTTTTTACACAGATGCCATTTGTAAAAAAAAAAAACACATGGCGACCCCCATGATTGATTTCCTACCACAGTTGATATTGAGCAAAAATCAAAACAAAAGAAATAGTTAAAAAAAATATATTTTTGGTATTCAAGTTAGTAACAAATAAGTATATTACAAAGTTGTTAGTAAGTAGCACGTAATACTTAAACTTATAAATGAGGTAGGTAAGGCATATAGTTTTAAATCTTTATCAATAATTTTTATTATTTTGAATTATAAATACTTTGAATTTAATTTAATTTAGAACTAATCGGTGTACAATATTTTTGGTTAACCTGTCTTTAGCTAACACAAATAGATTCGACGATTTTCCTACACGTGAACATGCAACATATAGTTGCCCATGAGAAAAACATGGATTTTCCAAATTTAAACCACAAACGGACATTGTTTGGTCTTGGGACTTATTTATAGACATGGCAAAAGCTAAACGAATTGGAAACTGTAACCTTTTGAAGGGTATCGTAGATTCTGATGGTATCATTGGAATACGTGGCAACAGGACCACTTCTCCTTTGAACTTTCCAGTTAAAATAGTAGCTTTAAGAATATTTCCGGTGATTTTTTTGATGACCAAACGTGTACCGTTGCATAATCGAGGTGGATTCAAATTACGCAAGAGAATAATAGGTGAACCAATCTTTAACCGAAGATTATGTGGGGGCATTCCAGGTATATCTAATGAATTTAAAAATTCAATTGGAAAATTTACACTATCATTTTCATTAACAACAGTATCGATTGATTTAAAAGACATCAGATCGCCTGGTAAAAACTGTAGGATCTGGAAGTTAATGTCATCTACATCAACATTTTTGGCTGCCAAAATAGCCCGCTCACTAAGCCAGTTATGATTCAAGTAGTTATTCTGTATATCCGGAAAAATACTCTGAATCAATTCATTTTTTCCCTGAAGAACAGTGCAGAAATTGTCTGGCAATTTAATGTATTGCGTATTTGGTTGCAGTTCTATTTTACCGTTCCCTAAATCTAGATTATCTAATATTTGTGCTGACGGATCATTTTGCAATTGTACGCGCATGTTTATAGTCAATCGAAGTGTTTCAACACTTCGCCATAAAAATGATTGTTTTAAACATGCATTAATCTCATCTGCGAAAGTAGAGCGAGGTATAACCGGTAAGGTCTGTCGGAAATCACCAGACAAAAGTAAGGTAGCACCACCGAAAAGTTTATCGTTGCCGTTTAAATCTTGCATAGTTCTATGTAATGCTTCGAGTGAATATTTATGAGCCATTGTGCACTCATCCCAAATTATGATTGAACTCTTCCGCAACACTGCAGCTATTCCACTATTCTTTTTTAAGTTACATATTGCATTTGGTTTATTATGAATGTCCAACGGCAACTTGAATATTGAATGTGCCATTCGCCCACCATCTAGCAAAGTAGCCGCAATGCCTGACGATGCAACTGCCAATGCGATTTTCTGTTGTGACCGTATTTTGGCAAGAATCAACGATATTAAAAATGTCTTACCGGTTCCACCTGGTGCGTCCAAGAAAAAAAAATTCGATCATAAATATTTTTTTGTTCTGCTGTTAGCAATGGCTCACTGTTTACGATAATTGTTGCTAAATTACCATGGTCATATTGTTTTTCTCGTTGTAAATCGGTGTTGACGAAGTCGATGGCTGGGCGATCAGGTGATGGTATACCATAATGATTAAGTGGTAAATTTGAAATTAAAACACATAAATCCTCGATCAACACTAACGCTTCATTATACATCTCTGGCGTAAAATCTATGTTTTGGCATTGAACTGTTTGTCTAATTCGGTGCAATATGTCTTCTGTCATACAATTTTTATATTTTTCCCACAAAGTTTGTGCTTGCGATGGATAACATGTCGTCAAAATAATTGCAAACAGCTGACGAATGTTATTGGGCGATGACGTCAACGCAGCATCAGCAAGCGTTAAGTCCCAATGGTTATCGTTTTCTAACAGTTGCAGTTCATGACATGCATCTTGGTATGTATTGAATACTCGGCCATTGACCGTTCGCAGAAATTCAAAAGACGTTGGTCCGGGAATATTCACCAATAACAAACGTAAATAGAAGCACTCACGTTGCTTTGGATGTACCGTGAAAAGTCGCCCCAAGGTCTTAGCTTCGAATATGCCTGTAATGGAAGGATGTGATTTCCCTTGTTTTCGTGGCTGCCATTTTTTACCGGTTTTGTTCCATGTGAAATAACGCGGAACATCATTATATAACAATGTTCTTGCGAATTGGCCAAAAATATCAGATTGTTGACACAATGTAAAAAATTCAGTTAGTGTCGTTTTTGGAGCCTCGAGCGCTCTTTGGAGAACATTTTCTTCAGTGAAGTATACACGTTGACCGTTTTCAAGATGTATTGCTAGATGCTGGACAGAGGGATCTCTTTCGTGTATGGGAAAGCTTAGAATATGCCAAATAGCTTCGTTGCTGCTAATGTATCTACCCATTTGGTATTGTCTTATTTCGTCATTTTTATTTATATTTTGTACTTCAAATATAGCCAAATCACTGCCTTTATTTACATATTTACATATGTACTTAATTGATTTTACAGAACTGCAAAGCTCAACATTGATATGAGCCTCATAAGTTTTTGAAAGTAATGGTGAATATGGTACCACCCACTGATTATCAAATTCTACTTGATTTGTAAAATTCGGCAGTCGCATTGTGAATGTGTGGCCACCGTTCTCAGTATTTCTGCGGCGATACATTGGATAACCGTCAATATCCGTGATAGTGTCATTCGTATGTGGCTTTGGGAATTTTTTCTTGCATTTCCCATTTTCCATGCATGGTGACGTCATGTTGAAAGCACCGCACGGCCCGTGGATCATGTGTTTGGTAACAATATCAAACAATTCTTGATCAATTGATGGGTCTGGAATTTCGGCTAAAATTATTTGATCAATTTCTTCTGGACGGATTTTGTCTTGAAGCCAAATTAAAATTGGGCATGAGGCAAACCTCGCTTTTGCCACTCAATTGAATAAAGCCAACAACGTGTGATACCGAATACTGAATATTTAACAATAAAATCAATTAAGGATTTTAATTTTTGTTTGAACACACGTGCAGTTATATCATGACGATGAATTGCTTGTTGTCCTGGTAATAGTAAAATTTGTATCTCTTTCCAATTCGAATTACATGTAAATGTTATGAACAAATCCGGTCGGCCGTAATGACGTACGTAAGTCATCGCATCTTGTATGTATTCCTGCATGTTTCGTGGACTGCCGATGTAGCTTGAAGGTAAAATTAAAGCGTTACCGATTTCACTGGGGTTTAAATTTCCGTCGATATTTCCAACAACAGCATCTCGTAAGTGAATATATTCTTCCGATCGTAATTTAGCCTGGTTGTATCGAATGAATCGCAAGCGCTCGCTTTCAACCTTAGCGTACATATCAACAATGTATTGATGGAATAGCTGACGATATCGAAGGATATAGTTGTCCTGATTTAGTCTAATCATCAATCGGTGTGCGTAGTAGTTCATTGAACTAACTTTTTTATCTCCTTCAGCACCTAATAAAATTAGAAAAATAGATGGAGAAAGAAATTAAAATTCGTACATACAGTAAGAAAATATATAGTTAATTGTCAAATTTACCGGTATTTGGATCACATTGTTTAATGTTAAGATGATATTCATCCTGTCCTTGCCAAAATATTAATGGATATTGCAGTGCGTCATATGAACGGTGTAGATCTGAAATCGTACTGACAGTTTTGTCTCGCCGTGTAATTTTTATAGCTCTTTTGTCAACTGGATCACCAACTATAATAACGGCAACCTCATCAACAGTTGGAGCGTTGAATCTGCCAGAATGTTCACCTAAAGGTACTTTGTCGGGTTTTATGACGATTTGATAGGCGTCATTTTGCAATCGTGGCGAAACTCTTTTAATCAATCGAATTAGTTGATTCTGATTTTCTAAAAAATGTTCCAGCAATATCACAATTGCTCTTTCCTCTGCTTGTTCGATGAAATTATACTGGCATCGAGTCGTCACGCGCTCTTCACAATTGCCCATAAAATAAATTTGAAGAAATTTCGGATTATCATCGGGCATTGGCATCAGGAATCCGATTTTATGGTACACCTGGCCTTGTATTTTGAATGTCGTTTCAAAATTACGTCCATTGGATGCGAGATCGCAAATTTTAGTTGCCCCAAATGACGTCATTTGGTAGCAAGAATTAAATTTGCGTATCTTACGCAAAAATAATTTTGAATCATCTGATTCGCCAGCAAGAAGGGATAATAAAGGTTCCGGCGGAGTGGGTAGAGGTGACAGTACAACTTTTCCTGATGCGCAGCACATGCCGGGTGTTTCATTCTTAAATTTCATTGCCTGACAATATTGACATACTTTATCCATTGCACCGATAGCAATTTTTGAATGCGCAGAGTAGTTAATATCTGGTTCATATTCGAAAGCAAGACGAACAAACGATGAACGTGTTAATGAGCGGCTGGTCCGCTGTCTCTGTCGTTCTTGACCTCGTGCTGTATCTATGTTTCGTTCTCGAGCCGCTCTTGTTCTTGTAATAGTCTGTCGCAGACGTTCGTCATGCTGTTCTCGAGATTCTTGTGCACGACTCTCTGCTGTTCTGATACTTTGAGCTGCATTTATTGTTGCGATTTGATTGGCCGATTGATGAGCTCTTTCAGCACGTTTGCGTCGTGCTTCTCTGCTTCGCACGTTGTGGAGGTTAGATTTTTTCGGTGGCATTAGACTGCAAATAATAAGTTATTAAAATATTCAGATATCCAAAAAGAAAAAACTAAAAAGCGTGCTATTATAGCACATTAAAATGAGAATTGTAAAATAATTTTCAATAGAGGTTGAATGAAAATAATAAAAAAAAAAATTTAAAATTTGAGGAGCTTTGTACGAATTTTTCATATATATATATATATGAAAAATATATATATGAAGCGCTGAAAAATATATATATTAAGCGCTGAAAAATATATATATTAAGCGCTGTTTAAATAAGTTAATTGGTATATATACCAATTAACTTATTTAAACAGCGCTTCTAAAACCGTTGAGATATCTCTTTAATGGTTTATTTCATTTGGTATTACTATTTAACTATATTTTCAATTGTAAGATAGCTCACATCATTCTTTACAGCTACCAAATGATATAGCACGTCATGATCTGTCATGGCGGCCTGCTTTTAATTTAACTTAAATCGCGCTAAATAAAATTAAAATTTACTTTACCTAATAAAAATTAAAATAAAATATTGAATGTAAAAGATAAATTACATAGTTATTGTTTACCTTTCAGCTATCAATTCCAATACTTTTCGTAGTTTATTTTGATGTTGGTGTTGATCCATTCAACAAATCTATTAAAACAAAGTGTCAACAACAACTGTCATCTATTAAAATCGTTTAGAAATAACAGATAATTGTGACTAAATAAACAAATATTTTGCAATAAAATAATATTGCGACTATAAATTAAGATAAACTATTCTATGTTTCAAGTTGGATCAAACTACACACGGTGTGCAAATTTGATTAAAATCGGTTAAGTAGTTTAGGAGTCCATCGCGGACAAACAACGTGACACGTAATTTATATATATTAGATAATATTAATTAATCATTATGTTTTTATTAAAGTTAATTTGCCTTGGTCAACATAACAATTTATATTACCATCTTTTCTCTTTAACTTATATTATTTATTTACATTCAACTTGTAAAAATATTTGTACTTTTCCAAATAATTTCTAAAATTGGCATAATAGCTATTTTATTAATAAAAACGTAAGCTTGGTATATTCGTACTTGATCAGTCAAATAGCTTACAACTCCTTATATCACTGGCCGCTACATAAGTAGCACAATGTGGAATAAAGTTTTCTCTAAGCGCCTACAGCTCTTAAGAGCTTTCAGTTTGTTGCCAGCCGTTGGGTGGTGCGGAGGTGTCTTCGGAAGTGTCGGTCTATTACTGGCTATTTTCAGTAAACTTTGCACTGTCACGAGTGAATTTTATTTTGTGTTTATTAGTTTGTGGATTATTTCTCATGTGTCGGGCAACTTATTGAAGGTCAGTTTAATATACTATAATATAATAGTAACAATTGCTAAATATGTATATATATATATATATATATATATATATATATATATATATATATTTCTGAGTATTCTAAATTATTAAATAAAATAGACATACCTAACAGTTAAAATTTTACATAAAAGGAATAGGGTAAATTCATATAATCAAATTTATTTAAAACTTTTAGGTAGATATAGAATAATATCACATGAATCTGACTCTCTTTCAATTCGTGCTTAATTTTCTCGGAACGGTCATTAAAAAGGCGCTTCGAAGCCGTCGTCATGTATCACATGTTCTTTTGTAACATTTGCGTCTAAAATTAAATAGTGCTTTTATGCAAGTTAATCGTATGAGGAATAATATCTTTTATTATTAAACATGAATGCTTAAATATGATCCGCTAGTTCACAAAACATTACAAGTCAATTTCATTTGAAAAACTTGATATTAGAATAATACATTGTATAAACAAGAGTTGCATAATAAAACAGTTAACTTGTTTTTCTTAATAAATAAATATTTAATATTAAATGATTTTATCTGTTTCGTTTCAGTGCTAGTCGTATAAAAATTCAAATATTTAAACCTGTCCACTGTATTTAGTTAGTTAAAGATATATATTTTTATTGTAGTCGTATTTACTTAACAACATGATAATTAATCGGTTTCTTAAAATATTTTATTACTTATATTATTTAATAAATATTAACATTTCAAACATATTGTTAAGACTTGCACTTCAATGTTTAATATCCAACCATTTGTTATAGAATGGGCGAGAGCAGCCCTTACAACTCCTTTTATAATATTTTAACACTATATTTAGGTAAGGGTAATTTACAATTTCATAACCCATTTACAGATGCTATTATTTATACCTTATAATAAGTTCTAATAATTAATAAAAGATTAAAAATTATGGTTCTTATTCTTAAAACATTTAACAGTAAATACTACATAACATTCATATAATATTCATTTAATAAATAAAATTCATCAACATTAGATGGCGCTACTGTTTGAAACTTATGAACTAAAACATGTAAATTCCAATGTATTTAACATTTAAATTATTATAAATAAATATGACTAACAATATGTATTTAAAAATATATATATATTAAGTTTAATTTGACTCAAACGTTTTTGGTTCGTCCTTAATAAGCCCTAGAGGTCAGGCGGCAACTGCTGGTGGCAAAACTAGTAAATCGCCAAATACGATTTATTAATCGATCAGACCCTGGGTTCACTGGATAGAGGTAGAACAATACGTTCCTCAAAATGTAGGTCAGATTTCGAAAGGTTGTTGTCGGCTAATGTGTTAGAATAATATATAGGAGATTTCGAAAGGGTGTTGTCGCCTAATGTGTTGGAATAATATATAGAAAATATCTGACTTTTGATAAAGCTTCATTGTGTAAGAAAACGTAATAATTATAACCTTACTTACCTCTTATATTCAAATTTTAATTCAATTCTTTGGGTTACCCGTGTTTAAATAGAAACTTTAATAATGTAAAGTTTATGTAAAGTTATTATAGTTTTTTTTTAGATATTTCTTAACTAGTAAATCAATATTGTGTTTGAACACAATGGTTTCGTAGCCAATAATGGAAATGCCAAATGGAAATACTCGTTACTTCGATATAATATACTGTCATTTAAAATCATGTCATGTCAAATGTACCTAATAGTGATTCCGTAGTTATCTGAGAATTTAATACTTTGACACAATCATTACAAAATTCAATTTAATAGAACAAATAGGAATTATGTGTATAATATTTTGCAACCAATAATGTGAATCTTCCTTCATCGGTCCGTTAGTACATCTTAAATTGATTCTGAGGGAATTTGTTAGAACTATTATATTTTTTTAAAGATATCCGGATTTCATGTAACATGTATTTATGTTGTATATTTTAAGATCGTTTTCATAGCCCCTTAAAAGCTAATATTTTAAGAATGAAAATATATTGTTTTTTGTTTGTTCTTTCGAGTTGCAATAGATCAGAGCGCGGACACAACTGTTCAATCAAGAAAGTGTAATAATAGCAATGCAAAATAAATAAGCTACATATATCTATAGATATACTTCCTAATTCACTGAGTAAAAACAATCGTTTATAACATTAATAACTTCACATTCCTTAATCACCTAACTGTGGACAGCGGAATTCCGGTTGAGCTGTAATGTTATAGGACTTTTATAACATAATGAGAGTTTAAACTGTAAAGTTACTAATACTTTTATGTATATATATTAGACATTACTAGAAATATTTTAAATATTAATATTATTTATAATATTTCTAATTAGAAATGTCAGCATCAATTTGTGATAAATCACAAAGACGACTGGTATCCAAATTACGATTGATTATAAACTTTTAAATATCTATCAAACTTACTGGGCTTAAGTGCTAAGTTATATTCAACAAAAGTTTATTACAATTGAAATTACTTATTTCATTATAAATTTAAATTTAGGCATTAGTGAAAGTAATCGTCACTAATGCCTAAATGTTTCTTCTGGGTACATAATGTATTTAGTATGTTGTATGTAAGGTATATGTATAATTTTCTTAAGTTTTATTTTAAGTCGAGTATATAATACATTATATTTTAATTTAGTAACATGTGTTAGGACACATGTTAGAGGTAGGTCTCTAAACTTTAAATGTGTTTTTGTACTAATAGTAGCTTTTTTCTCTATATATTTTTTTAGTTGACTGATAGGCAATAAATTCGACTGTTGTATATTTCTTCTTGTATGTCAAAATAAAGTTTTAATAAATAGATAATTTTCACCACGTGACTGATAAAAACGTCCATATATATCTTATTTTTTTCACCGAATCGATAAGGTAGCTCAATTTGCAGAGCGAAAAGGGCTTCTTAGACCGCAGTTTAATTTTCAAATGTTATATCAACAAGCGATACAATAATTGTTGTGAAAGAAGTTGGATAATAAATAAAATAGATATTTTTTTCTTTGTATTCCTTTATGAACAAAATAAAATGAAAATATCTTTTAAGCCTAAAAATAAATGTATCCGTCTGAATCTGTTTCTTCATATCCATAATTCTATAATTTGCAAAACTTATTAGTTTGATACTCATTCTACTAGAATGTAATATGAGTATGTGTATGTGTGCGTAAATGTATATTTGTTGGTGGTAATTAATGAACAGTAGGAGTAACTCCATTTCTTATTTTTCAAACCAAGCAGTTAACATTTTTTGACGTACATATTAAAAATATTTTTAATATTATAATGTAGACTAAAACTAAAACATCATATCTTCATTTTTTTCATTATATAGGGTTAAAATAAATAGACTTAATGTACTTTTAATATTATCTATACAATTTTATCACTGTTTCAAGATTACACATTGTAGATAATACGAGTACCTATAAGATATTAGAAAGGTTTTTAATTAGTCTTGGTTGGTTTTCATTAATGAAATAAACACAAACATAAAATAAAGATAAATTGGTGCATTATTTCAAAATCAAGTAGTACAAGAACACAGATTATAACAGAGACTATGATGGCCACCCCTGGTATTCGTCTGCTGTTACCGCTGTCATAGGAGACGACAAGGGCTTAAACCGTCCCTCTCTTAATATAATAGCGCTTCAATAAGAGAATCTACACCAGGATGGAACGTCAAAAAATATCTTCTTTAAAATTAAAAACACTTACTCGTAAATGTACAATTTTACAAAACCCATTTAAATGTGTATTAGGATGACTGTAAGTAGTTCTTAAATGCTTTCGAAAACAGCTTCTTGTGGGTGCTTTTCTGATTTTTATAGCTAGGGCAATCCAGTTTCAAGAAGCTTGAATTGTAAAAAAAAAGATATATTACGCGGTAGAATAGTGTTTTAAGGTTGGACGATACCTGAAGCAATATGTCGTATATACATGGAGAGTATGTTCTTTTTAAGTAGTAGTGAATTTGGATGATTTAAGATGAAATAAAGTATTCTAGAGCTACAAAGATATTCTATCCTTATTTTCAGATACAGTTCAAGATTATTAGTGGCTTTCTGCTATATTAGAAGTATGTATTTCAACTTATACGGCGTCTAATATTATGTCGAGACGGGTTAACTGGCTTTGCTACGAGTGTATTTTTAAATATTAATTATATTTCATGTTGAAGTCATGTGTTCGAAAGAGATGATGATTACTACTATCTTGATATTTTGCAAGTAGTTGTCTATAATCTGTTTATTGTATCGGAGTGTAAACGAGCATCTACATCTACTAATGATATTGCCGATACGAATCATGCCATTGATCATGCTTAAACGACCATTGACGACAATCTAATACAGATCTCTCTCGCCGATGCCATAGTGGGAGATTTCAATATTAGAGAGTTAAGCCAAATAATCGATGAAATTTCCGAATGAAAGAAAGCATGGGTGGAGTACGTGTAAAATTATATGACGAAAATGCAAATCTAAACTGTGATAATGTATATCAGAGGAGCATGGAATATAATATTGCTGTATACATTTACTCAATACATATTACACTAAGTACGTAAATACGATATGAAGATAAAAGATTTTGTAATATTTATTATTCTAATTAAAGTTATTTTCAATAATGTAAAGCATAAAACAGATTAAAAGTATCTAAAATTATATTATCTCTTACATAATATTTGTATAAATGTAATAAAATCACAACAAAAACAATTGTTTCAACGTCATAAAAATACACGTATTATACATAAGACAAAAGTGGTAAAACTTTTTATTCCCATCACAATGAAACACAATAAAACCTTACGTGATACGTATAAGTTACGTTATAAAGTTACGAGTTCTGATGTATTCAAATTAACATATATTTATTCACCTCGAATATGATATCTTCTGAATACGAGGTAACGTTTTGAGTTATTCTTCAAGAAACATGAAATCTATTTAAAAAAATCGTCCTCACTTGGAGTATTATAATACTTTTTAATCTGTATAAAATAAAAGAATAAATAGGTAATAATCTCTTAGACGTAAATAGTTAAAGAAATTTCAATGGAATTAGTACATGTTAAATCCTTTTTGGTTTAAAATGTATTTTGTTGTGTTTATCTATTGGTTCTTATTTCTTTATGCTCAAATATCGAATACCACATATAGAGTTGTGTATAATTTCATATTATATGTTAATTTCTTTATACCACTCTCTAGAGAACTATTTTATAGTTCTCATCAGATTAAGTTATTCTATCAAATATCTTACTTACGTCCGTGGTACGGTATTCACTAAAGTTGTGAGATTTTATGTTTTTTTCTGAGAGTGATCTTAATATATTAAGTTGAAAATAGAGACAGATTGAATAATAGTTTTCTAAAACAGTAGCTTTCTAAAAAACTTGAAAAGTTGGCATCGGACTTGGGTACGAACGGTTTTGAACCATTGCATTTTAAGAACGTCAACAAAACCACATTTAAATATTTAATTTGTTTTAATATAATTTTTTTTGGTGAATATACTAGTATAACTATTTATTCTATGAATATTTCAAGCCTCTACCTGTTACCATTATTAAAATCAAACCAAAAAAGCTTTCTTAAGATTACGTGCTTAATTTTATAAATAATTACTGTATAGTCATAAAGTTATGTTCAATATTATTAAGTTTTCTCTGCTGAATAATGTCTCAGATAACGCCATACTCAATATCTGGATTCATATCAAATACTAGCTACAAACTTTACAAAACTGAATAGTGAAGAGGCAATAACGGTACCAAATACGTGCCTCGCGTGCTGCTGAAGCGATTAGCAATGACTATCTTTCGGTAAATTCATTCTTAGTATTACTCATTTAAACCGTAAGCTCGTAAATTTCGCTGAAACGAATTATGGTCGTTTGATAATTGTTTTGTATTCACGTATTATGTGAATTGATTTTTGTTCATTTATTTAAATATATTACCGTTCATTTATATTAGTAAACAAATAATTATGTATACTAAAACTTTTGAAAACAATACATGTTAGTATTAGATCCGGAATCAATCATTTATTTGAGTTCTTGCTATGATGTAATTTGCAAATAATTAAATGCGATGTCATTATTGTAATTTATATATTCAGAGCTTGAATGTACTGGTACGTATTTTTATAATAATTTAAAATAGTATTCATAAAGGTATTCTTTGTACATCAGTGTATATACTTATGACGGAAATAATCTTCATTGCATCCACATAATCAAGAACGTGAACAAGAAAGTGAGCGAAGAAGCTTACAAAAGTATTACAAAAGGCTATTACTAAATCAGTTTCTTACAGATCTTTAATGTCCTCTACTTTATAGTGAACAGAAACGTGTTTAGCTATAATGTAGAAATATTACAATTACACTAATTAAATACTTATTAATAATATATAAAAATACATAACATTTGCGGATTACGGTAAATATATGTCATTAAATTACTAATATAGTTAGATTATAAAAATAATATATTCACAATATTTACGAAATCAATTACAAAATCGTGGGAAATATTTATATAACCGATTTGTAAAAATTCAATGTGGTGTTTTAAAAAGTTTGTGTTAAGAAATTAGAAAATCTTTAATGTCATAGGTGAAAAAGAAAATTACCTACTAATATCCTGAGAGTCTTGAAAGTTTATTTTTAGATGACCGCAGATTTTGCCATTTTAAGTAAGATTAAGTATCAGGGTAATTAAAGTAAGCAACAGAGAAAAGTCAGTATGTGTAAATTCCTCCTTAATCTGATTGATTTAGGAGGAGATTGATCCTTTAGGACGGAGCTGATATACACGTCTAAACAGACTAAATTGTAATGTGTGTTTTTGTATGTATTTTTGTGAGATTGTGTACTGTATAAATGATAATGAGATTATATAAGATATTCTCAGTATTTGAAGGTAGTCTTTCGATTTAATATACAAAAAAGGATACATTTAAATTACTATATGCAAAATATAACCATATGTAATAGTTTTCAGAAACATGGATGCAATTGCGATACTAATTGCGAATACAATATGCTCTTACTACTCGTAATGTGCAATGCACAGTATTAAACAATTTAAACAACTAAACAAAACAAAAGATTTATAGTGCAATCACTGGAAGAAAAATTGGTGTAAACACTTTTGTGAAATATTAAATGTAATTAATATATTACCATCTAACCGACATATAGAATGAAAGTGTTTTGAATTGTTGTTTTTGTATCCTGTATATTGTATCCTGAGTACCCTGACCAGATTCATCTTGAAATGTGTAACCCTTTTAATATACGTGTGTGCTATTCTATTAATAATTCCTTTTCCACAAACAATTAAATAATAAAAATCTGAACAAACAAAAGGTCATAATAAGTCATCAAATAGATATAGATAAGTAATAGCAAAGTTTAAGCCCAGAGTTATTTAAGATTGTTTAGTAAATATTAAATTCATAAAATGTCATTTATATAATGACAATACTTAGTATAAAGGACGGACATTAAGAAAATAAGACTTTAACAAAAGAAATCTAGCGTTGATTTATAACTAAACGACAGATGTTGTTCTCGTAATAATTTATATTTCTTTATTTTATTCCTGCTATCAAATATAAAAGAACAGACTTAATTCAATTGATGTTTTAAAATGTCTTTAAACATGCATGTTATGCTTTATTTAATTTTAAATAAATATAGCATGAAACTTTCCCGTCGCTCTACCAATTGAGCTACCGTATCGCTACATCATATTATAAAAAATAAAAAAATATATAATTTAAAAGTTACTACCCTTTCCTAATGATCGTAAAGGTATTAAATTGAAATTCATATTAAATACTCAGATCTATAAAATATTTAAGCTGTAACAAAATCAAACTTCTATGTGGAGGCGATCAAAAGAAACAGCAACTTAAGCCCCATATTTTTAAACTCGCAATCAATCGCAAGGGAATCAAAACCTAAAAGGGACTTCGACCCAGATCAGAACTAGACCAAGAACCTTAAAATTTGGCATGAAGCAATCTTTTAAAGCACGTATAAAGGAAAAACTTTGAAAACTTTAAAGTGTTATATACCTCACATCATTTTTATAATAATGATAGGGAACCCTTTGTGCGCGAGTCCAACTACCACTTTGTCAGTTTTTTAAGGCGGTATAAAACCACTATGTGAAAACACTGATTAATAAATTACTATTCATAGGGTTATATAACTGAGAAGTAAATCAAAGGCAGAAATTTCTGATTCTATAAAACTTCAGTATTTGAATGATGGAATCCGATATTTTAAAGCCTTTTATAACAATAATACCCAATGATCTTATAACACTTATAAACCCGTCGATAAAAATTTTAATAGATTTGATATCTGAATCTGTATATCGTTTTTTTGTTATGCTTCTATCTGCTTTAGAAAAAAAAACGGTTTTATCAGGTTGTGTAAGCCAAGACCGAAATGAAGGCCATAACTCACTTAGGTGGCCTTTGGGTTCTGACTTATAGGACATATTATTTATCTTAACAAAATGCCTTATTTATGGACCCAGCTTTTGTAAGATGGATTTAGCGTAAGCACTAAGCCTAAGTCAGATAAGCCTATGTAATTCACGCTCACGCGTCCTTAGTTTGTTGAACCAAAAAGGGACAAACATTTCATTTTGGTAGATGATGGTTGATTATAATAGACTTATGATATATGTATTGTACTAATTCGGGTAAATTATTAATACAACCAATAAAAACAAAAACTGTTTATCAATAATACCAGTGAACTTACCTTGGTTTACAGAAACTTAAATATTCTAATGGTCTATAGAAAAATGGTATCTAACCTAGTCATTTAATAATTATTATTGCAGTAACACATTCAAAACGCAGTTCACATGATTAATTAGTAGGTAAATATACCTCTGTGATTTAACCCCTTACTGCATGAATTATTAAAGAGATGAAATATTTCTTTTTAACGAAAATGTGTTTATTGAAACTTAAATGATGAGATCAAATTGAAAAAAAAATATATTGACTTAAATTTTAGAAGTTATAAAAAGACGCCTTATATGGTTTAGTTTACACTATAGCTAGCTTTACGTCATCTATGATTGCTACTTTTTCTTCCAAGCTTCCAGGTCCTCACTTCTTCCGTTCCTTTTCAGAAGATATATTTGAGTTTGGAACACGACTTAGTCGCACAGTTCCTAAAGGAAGTAAACCTTTTTTGTAAAGATACACTTGAAGATTTGGGCTATTGAACCAGTTATCAAAACAAATTTTATAGTTTTGATTTCGTGGAACTGTGGATGCCAATCGAGTGACCACATTTGAGCTTTCACCAAGATCTGGCACATCTGAAGGGTACGAATTGTTTTGGTCACCAGCAAAGATGTCAAAATCGTAGCTAAAGCAACTAACGCCGCTTAGAACTTGATTTTTGTAACCCCATTTATGAGGTTTAGCTGGGTTATACTGCTTTAATTCATGACGACATTTGGTAGGGATTATTTTTTTGTCTTCAGCTAAAAACACTTCTTTAGGGACGAACATTAAACGCTCACGAATCATATCCAAGAAAGGCCAAATTTTAAATAATTTGTCGTGCCCGTCTTCTCCACGGGGTACAAACTTCTCATTATTATATAAATATAAAAATCTTTTGATATATTAGAATCCGTGTAACATATAACATGGTCATAGTTTCGTAAACCTGTGACTGCCCTACTTCTTTAGACCAATACTTTCTTGTTGCCGGTAATTTCACACAGGACATAAATATGGCGATCCCTATAAATTATTCAATTTAATTTTTCGTGACAAATGCAATGCACAATCTATTAACGTTTCGTTTATCGATAAAATTACGGTTCGAATGCAAGTTAGTTTTTTAAAATGAGATATATCATTGGCCTATAACAAAATCATAAACTTCTGCGTCCAAATATGGTTTCGAATGCGGTAAGGGGTTAATCTTCAAAATGCTTATAAATCTTAGAAAATTTTAGGTAACTCGTGTTGTTAATGTTACAAATAGGAAGATGCTTCTTAGTATTACATGGATTCACCGTGCGGGTGCCCATTGGTCATCCATTCGTTTTGGATATCTAAGCTCATCGTGTACAGACATTAGTTATCGTTTTCGTTTTGTAGAATAAAGGATTTTGTTATGTCTATGTCTCGGTCTTTCCTTCCTTATAACAGCCCTACTTTATTCGTTTAAGCATCTATAATAATTTTTTTATGGAATTCAAGTCGCAACTCGAGCTCTGGGGCAACTTTATTTTATGAAAGAGATGTTACAATATCATCTTCATAATTTCCGATGATATGTCTTTGGTATCTTTTAGATGTTTATGAGCTCCGATAGTTTCTTTAATTTTAATCCAAAATTGTTTCAGTCTCTAAATAAGGTTGAAAAGTCTGCTGAATGCGCTAACCCGAGCCAAAATTCAATGTCCTTATGACGTTAAGTTTACGTTTTATTAATATCATAAACGAGGAAAGGCCAATTAAGATGTGATGTTAAAAAAGTATCGTATATCCAAACTTTTTTGAGGTTACTTATTTGTTGATGATCTTTTTTTTTTAAATCGTTGGAAAAATGCGATACGCATCATCCCAGCGGCCAGGAAGGTGATGGCCGAGGGAGTATGTGCCACTACCTGGCAGCATAGAGGACGCTGCCATTTTTAAGGCTACCCACTAAAAAACCAACGGTTGACCTCATCGCCATAGTGGAACGCCACGGGATCGCTTTCGCACTCACCGTGACGCCCCGGTGGAACCCCCTGCGAGGGGCCCCGATCAACTTAGGGACACCCTCACCTCGTAGGCCTATAATGGGCGGGAAAAGTCACCCCAGTCTCCCGCCCAGGCACTATGGCTGGGGAAGGAAGCGACGGGCATACTCCCGCTTCCTTCTTCCCAGCCTAACCCTACGGAGTGGGTCTGCGGTAGAGGCTAGCTCCCTGACCCGCTTCGCGGCCTCCTTTGCGGCAATGACTTGTTCGCAGAAGGCGGCCATGGCGATCCAAACGTCCTCACGGTCGAGCATCTTTGGAATGACGCTCGATTTGTTGATGATCTACTTTTTTAAGATAATTTAAAAAGTTATAGACTATTGCATCCGACGAGGGAGTATTTCCTTGGTAGTCGATTTCTTTACCTAAAAATTTAAACAGCAGCTCCATTTAACAGTAGTAACGCATTGACCGTCTATTTTAAGAGCCGGATCGTGAGAGGTATATTTGGTATTCCGTCTTCCCAGACACAGAGTATAGCACTTACTTGGTTTTGTCCTCAATCCGCCCGTCCACGTACAGAAATCCTCCACTACACCTAAGAGTACCTGACATTATTTTGGATTACATGTCAGTATCGCAAGATCATCTGGAAAAGCTAGTATGGATTCTGTGTATTTATTGTTAAACTTAAACCGATAACCCCACTTTATTTCGTTTCTAATTAATTTGTCTTTTAAAATATTCATGACTATTAATTTACGAAATCACATTCAAAACTAAGTTTCATGAGTAATAAGTAGGTAGTTATATACAAATGTGAGTTAATTTCACTTTGATATCATCAATATTTTTAATAATATTTTCTTCAATTGTTAAAATACAATTTTCTTGAGGTCTACGAGTCCAATCATAGACTGTTGTTGAATTTCATATAAAGATATACTCTTAGATAACTTATATCGAAATTTATTTCGGTAGCTATAGTCGAATTTTTTCATGTGCCCTCGGGACTGATTTGACAAATAAAGTTTTGATTGGCCTGACTTGTTGTCGCTTGTTAGACGATGGATTACAAATGTATGTTTATTGTTAACAATTTATAGTTTATTTTCTAGAAATACCCACATTGAGCATGGCGGATAAGTTAGTAATTATTCTACAAAATTTACAGTTTACAATTTCGTAGTTTTATTGCATAATTAAAAAAGACTTTGAAGAAAAGGAAAATGACTTTAACATGTAAAAATAACGTTTCGATTTCAAAAATATGTGAATCCAAATATCACCTAATCTAACAGAATGTAATCCTACGACTTCTAGGTTTCTGTTCGTAGCGATTCCCTTAAGTGTTGATGAATTTATTATTTTACGATAATTTGAGATTAGGTAGGTAAGCATAAGATTTGATTAAGTAAGCATAAGGTAGCCTTATGCTTACTAATGTTTTAAAATAAGTTATAATCCTTTTATCAGTAATAATTATTTATATGAATGTATTATACTAATTCAGGTAGACGATAAATACAAGCAATAAAAATAAATACTGTTGGCCGATAATACCAGTGAATATACCTTGAATTACAGAAACTAAAACATCCTAGTAGTCTATAATCAATAAAAAGAGCGTGTAGAAAAACCTAGAACAAACAACATCAGGTTAAATAAAGACTCGACGACGCAGTTGACGCCCATTCAAACGCTGATTACTTGCGATACTTCACTTATAATTTGTTGCAAACACACATTTGTTATAATTACCCTAATGGGCCTTGCCCTACTCATTACATTTATAGAAATACATGATCACTCAACCAGCCCTATATTAAAGACAAGATAAATTCTTTTATATGCTTTCAAGTCAAAATTCGTAAAAATGGTTTCAGCGAATTAAGTATACTTCCTGTAATTTAATGTAAATAATTATTTATAAAATATTTATTTTCAATAAAGATATAATAACTGTCAGTAAAATATTCATTGATTTATTGAGATAAAAAAAACATACATTTAACTCGTTTACTTTCAACATTAATTTCCTTCTTTCTTAAAATAAGGCTTCCGTTATTAAAACTTTCTTTTAGTCCTTTGGTGACTACATTTACTTATTCCTTAAAGCTTTTAATATTATATAAATATGTTACAATACATTTATTTTACTTTTAAAATTATTTACAATATATTTATAGCGTGAATTCGATAAATAATATGATGATGGTATGAATCTTATAAATAGTTTGTAGGTGATAAAGCTCAGGATTTATTTGCTTTACTGCTATACTTTAGTTAACAAAGTTATTTAATTTTGGTCTGGTTGGGTAGAGACAAAACTGTCTTCTAATTTTACATCAAATCTGAAAAGACATAAATATATTATATTGTTTTTTTATTTCAAAAAAAATATAATTATTTATAATAATATGAATAAATTTTCTCATTCTTATATATATTACAACAATATCAAAAGCAGAATTATAGAGAATGAATGAGAAGCTAGATCACAGATTTGAAAGCATGGGCCGGAATATATAAGGAAAATTATAATACCTCGTTAAAGAAAGAAATGTATAAAATATCCCATATTCAATTGAAAAATCTTTATTTTATAATTATTTTAATATTAACAGATTACGAATTCTTTTATTTTTCTTTTTTAATTTATGTTTGTTCTTATTTTAATTTGTATAATTGTATTGTTCTTGTTATATTATTTTACTTATACCGATACTAGTCTTGTATTAAATAAGTATTATCGTTTTTTCTTACGATGCCTTTTCTAACAGTGATGTACACAACTTTTTTTTTTACTAAAGAAGGCAAAATCTCAAATATTTTTTTAAATTTATTTAAAAAGTTATAACAGAGAAATCACATTGAATATGACTTTGACACATTTTTTATTTATTTTTTTTGTAACCTTAAATGTGAATAAATTAAGCAGTGTTTCCTATAGCCGACCATCTTGAAAGAAGTAAATACGCTTGAGTTCCCTAACAGGCTAATTAAGGTTTTCTTCATTCTGTCATCTTGACTCATTTATCTCTTCATTCAGCATAACCCTTCTTAAATCCTCACTTGTGGCAACAATAACGGCTTATTCAGAACTATAATATTATTCAAAGTATGCAGCTTTTCGTCCTTCGGCATAAGTAAATTTAGGGAAAGTTTGGTTTATCAGCAATAGACGGGTAATTGGGTCCAGCTTTGTCTTAAAGGTTTAAATTATTCATTTTATACCTGTGATAAAGGAATTTGAATTTACTTAAGCTTTTCTTGCTTATTTCTTAACTTAAATTCCTTTTTGATTATTCAATTGAGACAAATTTGAAATATAAGACGGACATAAAAGTTTAAAATCAGGAGAATATTATTGTAATATTTTATTCTGGAGTATTTTAAAATCATTCATAACTGCACATTTTATTTTATTTTATACTTTCTAGGTCAATCCTTGACTACATTCCACCTGATGAAAAGTGGTGATGTAGTCTTAGGTGGTACGGCGCCTTAACCTAGTCACCTATTCACTCTTCTCTTGAAGATTCCCACATTGTTTTCGGCCGGAAATACCGTCGCAAGCAAGCTGTTCCAAACCTTCGATTATACGAAGTAAAAAAGACAAAGCAAAGCACTTCGTTCGGACGGGTAGAATGTGCACAACAAATGGATGGATACTTGCCGTGCGCCGGAACGTCCGGTGATGAAAGGGGGTCGTAGGAATTAGGTCTTTTAATTCCTGTTCACAATCACCAAAATGTATCCTATAGAATACTGAAAACCGCAAGATGAGACTTTGAGGCACCGGCAAATATGTGACCACAATTCTCCACACTTGACCGGACCTGTGCTTTGTATAATACAAGTAGCTGTCCCGGTGTAAAGTACTGCCGGAGCTTCGCTAGAACGGCAAGCTTTCCTGTAGCTGCTCTTGCTCTGAACTCAATGAACCGACCAAAATTGAGGTTCGAGGAAATTTCTAAGCATTGAAACTGAAGCCGGTCACTGTATTCAAACGATACATTCTGTAAAGTAGGAGCCAAGGCGAAAGGGTTCCTTTTTCGGTGAACAGACATGTCTGCGTTTTGATCGCGTTGAGTTCGACAAGATTGGCATACGATCATGCGGAGACTGCCTGAAGTTTGTCACTCAAACTTTGCACTATGGCTGCTCTTTCAGACTATACTTGATTTCTACTAGCCCAAGTAGGCGGCAGATATCTTACTAATAATGTACTGTCGTCTGCGTACCCATAGATACCGGGCTTCAGCAGATCGTTAATGTGCAGCAGAAATAACGAACTTCTGAGGCACTCCGGCATTTATTGTCAAGGGTTGCGAGGAACTCGTTCGAAAGCTGATGGGAAATATGTAAACACAGATTTCACCAAACAGTGAACAGAGGTTCCCAAGGGGAAAGGTGACCTCTTCACGTCAGCAGAAGCTCCAGGCAATTGGCTGTATCGCCTACTACATCTGGTAAAATAGGGATGGGTTAACCTGAAGACTGCGGACACCCCCGAACCCCCACGACCACAACCACAACCCAGCACGATGGAGCAACCCTGGGATTTTCAGCAGCTGGCGGGGACACTTTTGTGGGTGGATAACCCACTAATTGATCCCCCATCTATCTGCGGGCGGTCAGCGAAAAGCAATAGCTTCGGATCCCACTACCTTCCTCGACTAGACACCCGACAAAACAAACACCAACTCGACGTCAAACCGTTTCGCCAAAGCACCGCAGCTGTTCACACCCATTTCCCATAAACGGCTTCATCAAGCAACGTGCGGGAACACGACTAGATCGCTTTGAGGCACGACTTTGCCCTATGGGTGGTAACTTTGCCGGCGACCCGATGTTATGGTTATACCACCAGCAATATACTTACTACTACTACTAATATATGTATGTCAGAAATTACCTTTGATATATTTTCGGAAAGATAAGAATATTTTCGATCAAGACAGGTACTCATATCTAAAGCTGTGTCATCTCAAAGTTGTCTTATAAAATATTAAAAGTAAATATCGCTAACACACCCTTGTCACGTCTTTTCCAACCATTTGTCTTCTCTTAAATTGAACTAAGTACTGGAGCACAAACTTTGTAATTTCTAACATCACGCTTTGAACAGATTTTACGTGACATTAATATATTGTTGAAATGATCAAGATAGTACTAAGCGGAAATAACATTGCTTATGGTATAGTTTTACATAATAACATTTTTAGTGAAAATAGGTAATTCTGTTTGTTATAACTATCCAACTTGTTTAATGCTTATAAAATGTAATAATTTTATATTTTTGTTAATTTATATCCTCTATTGAATATCTGATGATGACTGTTAGTACTTATTTGTATCATAAATCTTATTAAAAACTTTTCGGCTAGAGTTTCCAACCTTTCTTTCAAAGATTTTTTTGGTTGCTCTCAACTGTAGTTTTCAAACATATAAAATACAAATAAACTAAATGTTGTAATATGACCACTGTAGTTTTCAAACATATATAATAAAAAAAACTAAATGTTGTAATATGACCAAATTACAGAACCTAAGATAATGTATAAACATTAACAGACATTTAAATAATATCAATTAAAAATTTATAATAATCCAATAAAGTTAAAAATTATATTTGTTATACAACGGTTTTCAAAAGATAATAACATCGAACTTCATGATAGGGACATATGTGACGAATCACATTTTGTTTTCCAAGACGTATTTATGACAAAAACATGTATTCAGGTTTTTCAAATAAGAGGTTTGATATTATGTTGGTTGGTTGGTTGTTAGTGATGATAAAAATATGACTGTCAGTTCACATATTTCTTACAATATTATACTTGAACAAATACTTATATGTTTGACATCTTAAGATAGAGACTTTTGAAAATATTGTTTTTTAAATGTGTGTGTAATTCCAGAGTGTTTTTGTTTTATGTCTATAGACTATTTATATTAAATACAAAATTAATGAATTAGATTTATCTCTACCCCCAATTGTACAAAGCTTTGAATTTCTTAAAATTCTCAGTTTGTTTATACCGTTCGTTTTACAAGGGATTGCTTCATATACAACAGTTACAAGATCAAAGAAGTATAAATTATGAATTTAATTAACGTTTGTAATTAGGCAACCTTTTGGTTCACACAATTGCAATGAGCTGTTAGTGAGAAGTATTTACTAGTTGATATTCTGCACTTGGGTTGCTTAAACTAGTTCACCGGTCGTGACAAGGAGCGAACGGCACGGACTGTTGTTTCGACTGCCAATAACTCTTAATTAAATGGATTCAACTATAATATCTAAATAGAGATGTACACACAAGAGTTAAGCGTAGATCCTATTTCATATACAACCCCGCAATCAATCTTTAGCAATCAGTCTGCAATCTTATTGTAATAGTATAAAAATTTCTAACAGAAAAATTCTTTATGTTTATTTCAATTTGATATACGATAGTGTAACCTAGTGCTACCCTATCTATGTATATTTGCATGAAAGGTAATTTGTATTGAACTGTTAGAATAGAGGCTATTTATAATAAGACTACACAAATCACTATAATAAATAACATAATAGTATAAATAGTATAATATTTTTTTCTTGTAAAAAACTATCTTCATTTTCTTTATTATCTTTTCAAACCGTTATATAAAAAATTGAGTAACTTAGTAAAATCTACTACAGTTAAATAAAAGAATAGAAAACTGTACTACATTTTTTGCACCATTCATCGTTCTTGCTCTAAAACATACAAATGTTTAGCCTTACGCTACAATCATCCCATTCGACTTTCTTTATGTTTATTAACGCCTTTCACATAATTGTGTATAATATGTATTAAATTTACATTTAATGTACCATGTTATGAAAAATATAATCTTAAAAAAGTGTCTGTTTTTAAAAGGGTAACCTCGTTTATTTAAAAAACTTAGTAAGGATATATAATAAGATTAGTAATGGTTGTCATTGTTTAGGGTATGACATCCAATGTGTTTTTTTGGAATATACTCTTATGTATCGTCAAAAATAGATGAGTATGGTTATTTTACTGTCTTAAATTTAAGCATACTTTACTATACCGTACTGTTATAAAATGGGTACGAAATTGGTAATCCTGGTAATCGTATTTCTCTACTACATGTGCCGTTACCCCAGTAAAAGAATATTATAATTTAAATATTACGTATTATTAGTCTTTTTTTTTTCAAAAAAACATTTTTTACGTGTGAAAATCTTTGTCATATTTGTGGTCCTCATTAATTTTCGTAAAAACAGCAATATTTCCAACTAAAATTACTTGTTTCATTTTATTTTACCGTAAAATATAAAAAGTAAAGCTGTAAAGTAGAATATGAAAGGATATCAATTTTTATCACGGCCATAGATCAGAGCTTTTCATTTTTTCATTTCAGCCTTGAGGTTAATTATACAAAAAATCCCTTTTGCGACATCTATCTTATCTAAAAAGCAGTAAATAACTTTTAAAATTTTAAAATTAATGGGTTTTATAAACAAAAATATGTACCTCCTATAATTTTGTAAAAACTGATAATATTGCTGATTAGTACTATTTATGAAATTTTGAGAGATTTTATGTTTGTTAAAATTTGGTCATATCTCATTAGAATCAACGTTTTAAGACTTTAAGAAGAGACGAACTTATGTTAGCAAAGAAAAATAAGAACTTATGGGGCTTTGGTTTGAAGTTTAGAAATATATATATATATATATATTATATATATATATATATATATATATTAAATTGAAATGTAAATATATTATATAGTCATAGAAATTAAGGCATGTTAGGGAGTGTATGTATAGTAATAGAGCGCGCTTTCTCCTTGTTATGTATTTTAGAAACGAAGATTATTGTAGGCATGAGTGATAAATCTTGCTTCATAAAATAATATCTCACAGGTACAAAACAAATAGCAAAGTATATATTTTTTTTATGTGATAGGAGGCAAACGAGCAAACGGGTCACCTGCTTGTAAGCAACATCCGTCGCCCATAAACATCTGCAACTCAGGAGTTACAAACGTGTTGCCAGCCTTTTAAAGGGAATACGTTCTTTTCTTGAAGGTTTGAATGTTACATGTTACTATTATGTTTATTTCTTACATACTAGCGCTCCGACTTTCAACAATTTAGCACTCATAAGAATCAAGTTCATGGAAAGCTGACGCTGCCAAAGTATGGGAACGAATTTTATAATCATTTAATTTATTCGGATTGCGACCTCGCATTGGCGCAGTTTTAGAATCATACAGAATGTAATTTAATTATAAAATAAATTAATTTTAAGTATGTCTTATTTTCTTTTGCACCCTCCGCTGCGACCATATATAATTAATTAATAAATAATTGTTTTTGGCATTAAATATTCTATCAGTATTATATATTATGATTATTTTTTGAGACAGATTATTAAAAACAAATCAATAATGTCTATTTAAGTCTATATTTATAGCTCGTATATCTCTGATAGTCAAGTCTCTATCACAATACTAAAAGTGAATTGTGCTTCTACATGATTAGATTTTCGGTGTTATGCCTTTTTATAAAAGTGATGTTCACACTGTCGCATTACAAAATTGACGGGAACTTTTCATGAAAAAAAAAAACAGAACAATGTAGGGCAAAGCTACCACGTGGGGCCATGAAATTTGAGGTTTATTTTTTGTTGTGTTTTGTAGAACTAAATTATCATTTAAAATTCTTTGTATTTACTTACACCGTAATACAATTTTGTTATAATATTTATTTAAACTTTTATCGACATCTACAAGGGAAACAATTGTAACATACTATTCATAACTATAGCGGAGATTAATAGTTTTAAAAAAACACATTATTTCCTTTTAAATCCGTATCCGGTTCTACCTTGAGCATGTTTACTTTAGAACTTGTTTAGGTTAATAATATAGACATTTTATTACTATACATATACATAGTATAAAACTGATTGATAAAAGAACTGGGTATTTTATATTTTTGGAAAATTTTACTGTAGATTTTTTCTATAAAATTTTGTTAGTCGGTAACACTTATCAATTATTGTTATATATGTCTTTGTCTACACTGCGATTAATCTGCCGAAGAAAAACTCTTAGTATCCTAATTTAGAATTGTAACTGGGAAACAGGGAAATCCCTGTCGCTCAAAAAACCAAATAGACGGAAAGAATATGTATTGGTAATTGATAAAAGATATTTGACATCCATTACAATGTCTTGATAAACTTCCTTGTCAAAATAATGTTCACCATTATATTTGGTAACTTGGTTCAATCATTTTTTGAATTAGTAATTGATAATAATAATTTTATGTTTGCTTATCGCTGTCTCCATGGCCGAAGTTTTGTCGATATTAGAAAATGTTTCTCGCGTACGTATGCTTTTTAGGTAAGGTTTATTCAACACAAAAGACAATTTAATAAGAAAAGTAACACATGTTACTTCAGATGGTAAAAAAACAGATTAATTCGTCAATAAGTCGAAAATTGATATTTCTGATATTGTGCCTTTCTTTTGCCTAAAAGGGACTAAATACATTTTTGCGATTCAAGAATTTCTATCAGATTATGCAATATCAAAATATAATATGATTTTGAAATATATCATCAGTCTATCGTGGTATATATACTGTATATGTATTTGTAATCTAGTATTTGTTAGCTAATAATCTTTTCTCCGGGTCCCCAAAGAAAGTTTTATTAAAATTGTTATGTGAGCACAAATAAGAATTTAAGCATGATTATACTCTATGATTTTCATTCATTTACAAGGTTTCAAAAGAGCGACAATATACAATAACTTGAAAATTGTTACAATCCTGTCAAGTCCTGAGTTTTATAACAAGCTTTAGATATAAGAAGGTTTTAATTATTAATTAACTTTATTTTTTTATTCTATAAAAAACTAATACGATCCGTGTACACAGTACTATGGGGCCTACCATGAACTCTTATAGCAGTATCACAATAATCTTACTTTCGATTTTCGTACCATGACATCCTAAAAGTAGAATTACTTTAATAATGTTTCGATAAGAAGTTTTGATGACGTAATCCTAAATCATTCACTCATTTACCATATAAAACATTATTAACTGGTACCATGAACTATTTTTTGACAATAGAAACATGAAAGTAATATTACTTTTATGTCTAATTTTGACATTTAGAAATCGTTAGTTTTTCAAGACGGATTGAGGCTGTAATATTGTTTATATGCCCAATTTTATTATTTTGAGTTAGAGTATTTTCGCGACAGATTTATAATTATTACTTTATAATTTACATATTTATTTTAGCCAGCAACTACAATAGGCATAAATACTACAAAAGAAGTCTAGGCTTGCTAACCACACCACATGTAATTATATGATACTCTCAATATACAAGGGTATTTCTAAAGGGTATTTCCATTTACAAAAACGATTTGTAAAATCATTTCTGTATTTTAGTTAGTCTGAACTGGTTAACTATTATTTTACGATTATTTTTACTGGTTACATACATCACACTTAACTGATTTATTATATTATAAATATACCTAATGGTATAGTGTTCAACTCAGGACCACAAATATTTTAAAAATATGACACAACATATATATACTCTTAAAAATATAATTTATGTTTTAAATTTATTATTATTGTAATTGTTATTATTATTACTTTTATTCCAGAATTATTTCCTAATTTTTGTATATAATTAAATCAAACTATGATCTCCTTACTCCTTGTGCCTATAACTATGGTCCAGGTACTTCATATCTTTTTTAGTAACCAGTCCCTCACACTTACAGGTATTATTAAGACTAATGTGATAGCATTATTTTATATTTAAATTTCCTACTTTATACTGTTCACGCACTACTACTATCTATGTATTTCTCACTTGTGTGTGTTGGAAAATAAAAACAATACTCTATTCTATATAATCGTTAACACCTTTTCTGTAATAAAAGTATCAAACATATCTGCACGTCGAAGGTGCCGTGTAGCCGGATTGCAAAAGCTAAGCTCAAACACTCATACTTAGTTTGAAAATTTTGTAATTTAATTTTACTACTTTAAGCAAAAGTGACTTTTGTTCTACAAACGTTATTAAATATTATTACTAAACGGAAACGACTTAACTTAAGTTTAAGCACATTTTTTCGGAGAGCTTTTTCCTACCATACTATGCATGGTCCTGGTTGTGGTTACGAAGCTCAGACTCTAATTGGCGTCATGTTTCCACAGGCCTATTACTATATTACGACATTAATTCACACGGCTTCACAATTCACAAAGCTTTGAGCCTGTCAAATTCCTATTTTAAATTCCTGTTGATATTGAAATTTTAAAACATCAACAACGTATAAATTAACATAGTGATCTGCCCTCATAATAAAATAATTTATTTATTAATGTACCAAAAATAAAAAAAATAATATGAACATACATAAATATATGTATATCTACAATGTACAGCAATGTTCAATCTCGCATACGTGCTACCAGAAGGAAGTTAGGGACATAGAATATACAAAATTGAAACGAACCTAACCCATTCTTTCCCCGCAATCCCGAAAACAATACAGTTTAGCGGAAGCGAGTTACGAGTACATAATTAATATGAGGCAACTATGCCCGATAATTTGTCACTACAGATTCGTTACCTTTCACTGTTGTCATGACTACAACAAAAGTATAATGGTAAAACTTTTTCTTTGAATTTTTTTTCTGCCTTTACGAGATGCATGTAATATTATTTTGTAGATATTTCTATAAACTAGAAATATAACACATTGCAATACTTAAATTAAACATTTTTTAAATGGCTACTATCTAAAGAATTACAAAACATCGAGGATCAAAATGTGAGGGCCACAGAGAGGAATGCAAGATTAAGCACTTTTGTAAATATTGTACAAAGATTCATCTCTTGATCTGATTTGACATGACTTGACTCTCTTGATTTGATTTTTTATTATGTGGTAGTATTTTCTAAAATTTTTACGCAAAGCATTCGGAACGTCGGGTTAAATTTAAAATGTAAATTTAAAATTGAATTATAGGCGAGTTAAATCGGTAAAAATAGTTTTATTTCCATTTAATTATCTGTTTATATCATCTTCTTGTTCCCATAAAATCCAATTTTTAATGTTTATCTTACTCCCCTATCTTTATCGGCGCCGAAAGTCACTGAGTGAGTAGCTGGAGTTCATAATTTAAGATAAAATAGCTATGAATTTCAGGAACATTTTATAAACATTCTTTATTGACATTACGTTACATCACATACATTTTATTATGTGGTTAACTGAGACTTCTTGAAACTGTTCGTATTAAACTAACTTTTATCTTTTTTCTTTTATACCTTTGTACATTCTTAACAAAGAACACGATAAAAGAAAACAACAAAGTAAAAACAGGAGAAAGTAATCAAATTGAACTATCCCTTATTTTACATAATTAATTAGCTTGATGGTGTGTATATTTTATACGATTTGCTTTTGTTTGCCCTCGTCAAGAAACAAAGAGAGATCCGATAGCTTTCATGATAATCCCTTAAGATGCTAGTAAATTGCGGAGTTTTGATTTTGGACGACTTAAGTAGAAATAACATTAACTGCTTAGTTAGAAAACAATCTGTTATTTATATTTAGTTCCAGTAAAATTATACATTTTATTTATTCACAACAAGCGTATAATTATATATGATAATTAATAGTTTAACTGATGTATTTCATATTATTATATTATTAAATAAATATATTTAAAAATTCATTATTTTTTATCCACCCGTTATTTTTCAATATTGCTGTGAAAAACGTATTTTGCATTAAAATTTGTGTCTTTAAAAAAATACGATACATACATTTTGCTCCTGAATTATTAGATGATAAATATAGAACAACAATAACGACTTTATTAAACAAGTAGTTTCTATATTAATCAAGCTTACGGCTGATGATTTATCAGAAACTTTGACACGATAATGAAATAATACATAACTAATAACTAGTTGGTTATCAATATTTTAAAAGTAGTACAAGTTCGTTTACGGCACCGTATATTAAGATAATATTGTGTTGTAACAGTGCTCTAATTTCAGGATGGTAAACATGTACTGATATGAAGCTATTATTGTTGTTATAATACTAATGTAAATATTTATGTATTTATTACTTATTATTATTGTTACAATACTAATATAAGAATTTATGTATTTATGTAAAATTTTAGTAATTATGTATCGTTCTCCGACTAACATAAGCTAGATGGTAACGGGTTGTATATGAAAACGTATGTAAAGATAGTTATTACAATAATTTGTACTGTAAATTTTATTATATTTATTTGAATAAGAGCCAATTTTTTCCCGCACTATATTTACGTTATATTTATAAAAATATGCACTATAAAATATAGTTTTATTTATTTAAAATTCCTAATTTTTTAAATTTGTAACCAGCTCAAAGAAATACAACGTTTGGATTTACATGAAATATTACTGTTCAAAGATACGATATTTGTGAGTACCCTTGGAATCTCTTTCAGTTAAATTGGCTAGCAGAAAGATAACAGTTTCAATTTTGCGGCGACCTTTTCTCGATTTGTATAAAATTAGGGACTCACTGGTACACCAAATTTCTCCTTTTGTCTATTGTATTAGCCTTGAAGTATGATACTCTTTAGGTATTTGCGTTTCTCTTTTGAATGTTGATACTACCTCTTTAAAAAAAAATAATTTTGTGTCGGAATTAGCATATTTTTTGCAAGATAGTAAGGTAGCCATGTTCCTGAATTTAATAAAATAAAAATCTAAGAAGGTATTGTTCCACCCAATAATAAAAAATAAAATGATAAAAATAATAGAACTCGATTACAATGACCCAATCTCCAATGTTAACCGTCCAGGAGCTCACTCAAAAATCCTTAAATAGTATCTGCAAAATATTTAGCTTTTTAGCCGAAAACGTAAAACAAAAAACTGTGTTTGTGCCTATAATTATGTAAGGCTTATGGAAAAAAAATATAGAAATATTTTAAAAGTAGACTTGTGTTCATAGATTTCGTTTTGATATTTGTTGACATGTCAGTTTGAATACTTCCTTTAAGCTGTAATATACATTCCAAGTAAGTTGACCTTTTCGGTCTATTTCAAGTTCATTACATTTTTATCAAAACTTCTGCTCTTTCCAAGATATATGTTTGATTCAGTATATTTCAACAGCTCATTATTAACTATTATAGGTCATTTTCAGCTCTTTGTCATTGCCATAGTTTTGGTTAGATTTATTTGCAGGCCAACTTTTACACTCCCTTGATGCAAATCTTCAGCCTTTTCACACTACCTTTAACTGAGAACTTGTCTCTGACAGTAAAGTTATGTCGTCAGAAAATCTGAGATGGCTTAGATCTAAATCTGAGAGGCCATTTATGTATAAACATTTTTTTTCAATTTAACTTTTTTATGACCGATTCGAAGATGACTGTAAATAATGTTGGATTTAGACCATCGCTCCGAATTTCATTTTAATTTTCCCATACAAAATTTATTTGTTGTATCTGAACTGGCATTAACTTTGAGCGTCGCGTCGGTATGGCTCCCGGGTGTTGACTTTTAAGTACTTCTTACAAAATACAGAGTAATAAACAAACAATGGAACAAAAATATTTTTTTTTCGTTTTTTTTGTGTTGTTTTTTAAGATTTGTAAAAAGTAGTAGAACAAATGTTGTTTGAATTGATGTAGAGAGGCTGCCTGCAAGAGGTGGTAACTAGTTAAAAATAAACCTGTATATTTTTTTTATTGTGATCACTCTTCAACAATAAAAACGTCAATTTCAAAAACTATTTTGAACCGTCGCAATTAATCGGAAATAAAGCCTTATGATTTCAGGCACCGATAACTAGAAAAATAAATAATAGAAAAAAACTCGGCCTGCAACACAACCAGACACCGCAAGCAGCCCCCTTTACAAGTATAACGCTAGAACTAGATATCATCCCCTTAGCTATATTTGAGGACCATTTTTATGAGCATTTTCCAATTCTTCTTCCATCAATGTATAAAATTTTTCTATTTTTGTTCACTTCCTATTATTCCATTGAGACTATCAATGTTAGTTTTGAACTTGTTTATTATAAAACCGAATTTATATTTACCCGTTGTATGTCTTATATGGCAAAGACCTATAGTTTAATCTTTAATACCAAAAGTATTTAAATAAATGTGCAATGAAAAATAAACTAAAAAGCACAGAGATGAATATCGCGACCTCTGAGAATCGGAGCAGAATAATTTATAGATATTTATTTAAAAAAAAAGTGCTCTGGCACATTTTTTGTCAATTCTATTCAAATCAATTCAATCAAAAAAATGCGCTAGAGCACATTTTTGTCAATTGTAGACAATGAGAGGTAGGTCAATCGTATCTTGGAATATTTTCTCTTGTATTCGCTGAGTCATTACTTCAAGAAAAGGTATACATAATGAAATCGGCTGGGATTCGCATTTGATATGGCGCTACCTTCAAGTTCAATCTTAGGCCCATTTCTTTTCCTTGTTTATATAAAAGATCTGTTTACTTGTGTAGATGAACATAATGAGATTTTTATAAGCTGATGATCCTTCTTTAATATTAAAAGTGAAACGACACCTTACAGTCTGGGCCCTGTAGATTATTTACAAAATATGGTTTTAAGCAAATGAATAAACTTACGGTCACTAGTCAATATATTATTAAAAATCTTAAATATGTTTATAAGAAAGCATTCTTAATAAGATTGGGTACTCTCAATGTTATTAAGAGTACTTTTTACTTAACTTAATTTCCACTGTCTACTTCAAATGTACTCCCAATCTTATTACGCACAGTGGTACCACCACTGTGGTTTTTAAGCTTTAAAAATGAAAAAGAAAATACTTTGCAGAAAATTAGGGTTTAATTTCGAGAAGTTCACTAACAAACATATAAGAATTTTATGTATGTATATTTAGTATCTTATATGTATAACATATTTGTAAAATATTTTAAGTGATAATGTTACCATGGTTGAAAAAAAACCTATACATTTAATAAAACCTATAAAATCTTCTTTCAAAGATAAATTGTGGCAATTTTTTCCAATAATAATATAACAATAATTGGAAGTGTATAATAATGATATTTCCTTTTCATTTGGTTAGATGATCACTATTGAAAGAAACTTGAATTAAACTATTACTTACACAAATGAATAAATTACATTGTGTTTTCTTTGTTTTGTGCTGAACTTATTTCACTTTCTAAAAACGTCCATCTTAATTTCGCACCAGCTTCCCGAAGAGTGCGAATGTATTCCAATTATATATAATAATATTATTATTTATAATGATATTATTACCATACTTATATAAAATGATTGCTTATGTACACTTTCTTCGTCATACGTATGTGTTATCAACAGACTCTGTGGTATAGCAATGCTTATTCTCGCCCTATAATGAACTAACTGGATTAATTTTCCGGCAGAATATATTTTTTTTAATAAAAAGCTCTATAAATAAATCTGCATTTTTTTTTACATAATGACACGGTGACGGAATAAACTCTGCAAATCAAAAAGTATAGGTAATACTTTAAAATTAAAACCATTAGCAATGACAATATTCCTCTAGCTCGAATGTTAATCCGAAATACAAATAACAAAATATAAGGAGTTCCCAAAACTTTGTCCCCAAAACCTAAAATCTAACTATATTTTATCAGTTAATCCAAGTTTCGCTCTCTTTCAACAGATTTAAACTTCATCCCGTAATACCAATTAACAAGAGATCGTAATTTTGAGCCACTTTTTGCTAAACCGCAGTTAAAAATAAACTTGGGATCAGATGGGAGACCAAGTTTCAGATCGTGAAGAGAATTAAATTATCCTGTATAGAATGTGGACTTACAGAATCTACAAGATAGCAATGTGTTTTATAAACTGATGATGCAACTTAGTGATGCATTTTTTTCTGTATAATGTACATAATATGTGTGTGTCTATGTGTGTATATATTTATATATATTGAAAAGCTTGGTAATATTATGTTTTTAATTAGCTGATTATTTTAAGTAATTGTTTGTTTTTCTTAACATGTTTTTTTTTTATATAAGTTTTAATGTAGATTATTTGTGTCTTTATGTATTTAATTCCAATATGTATTATGTTTCTTTTGTGTTTGCTTTTATTACTTATTTTTGTTATGTTTCTACACGTGAAAACCTTTTATTGGCCTTCTGCTTCTATCTATGTAACTATTATATTATTTTGTGCTGTTGGTTTTCCAATGAAATAAATAAATAAATAAATAAAAATAATACACAAAGTATACACTTAACTATTACTCACTTGATTTGGTTTTACGAAACCATATTATTTTTTTTTATTATATGTATAATGATAAGAATGTGACATTATATAATAACTTAAAATGTTGAACATAAGGTAAAATGATAAACGTCGATACCTTACAAATATACATATGAGTAATAAGCACAGGTTGTCTTGATAACATATTTTTATACCTCTATTGTAATGTTATATCATAAAATTTTTGTAATAATGACATTAATATACATACCCAACACAAAAAAATCTAACCTGACGTAAAATAAGCTTTTAATTAATTAATAACTATCTTATATGGATATACATAGCAGAAAACTCCTCAGAAAAAGTTAGTATTGCGTGAAAAATATTTTTTCCAAAACTTAGAAGTTATGATCAGATTTAATTATTAAGAAATTTAATAAAATTTATAATTATTACTTATAACATTATAATATATTTGCATACTAAGAGGTACGAAAATATTTTATATGTTGACTTAGATAATAAGCCAACAGCTCATTATAATATATAGAATTTCATAAAAAACCGTTCGGTGGTTTTTCTTGAACTCGAACAAACAAACAAAAATGTTAAGAGATAGTGTTTTGAGTTGTTTTTCTGTCATGTATCATGTACTAAACAAGTATTATAATTTTTTTATTATTGATAATATGTTATAAAAAACGTGAACCAAAAAATTATAACTACAAACATGGTACATTAAACCAAAACTATAATAATATTATGTAATCAAAATCTTTTTCTGGTGTCTTAACATTATTACCAACTAACTTTATCGCTAAGTGTAACTGTTCACCCAAAATATTATATAATTCCTACCCTACATACATAATTAATTAATAAACCTTTTACACAATCAGTAAACTAACAACTTTCATGCATGTTCATAACTATATTTGGGAATCCAGCTTTATAAGTGATGCTTTTAACGGAATCAACGTTACCGAGATTAATATTAAAGCCCTGAATAAAGTCGCATTGAAAATTTTAGTCCTGGAACAATAGACATTACGTACGACATTATGTATCCTCTTTATGTACTATACTTTTAACTGATATTATTATAGTAGAAGAATAAAAAAACAATGCAAAAAAAAAGCAATGAAAATATATTTTTTTTAATAATAAAATATAATACAAATAAATTATTAATAAGAATTGGACATTTACCGTAATATTTTATTCCTACGACTGCTAAATTGTTGTTTGAGAAGAGACGCATCTGGAGGAGAAATAATTAATGGTTAAAAGATATCTTAATATTATATAGCGTAAACCGGCCTTGCAAAAGAAATATTCTTGAATTATCAGAAAGTTTATTTATTGTTGCTTAGTAGTTTTCGAATGTAAATGTTTGATTTATCAACATTTGTTGTGTTGTGTAACTTTGTTAGAAATTTTCTTATACTATTTTTAGCAGCGTGCCTTTAAGAGACAATACGTCATTCACGACAGATGTTTAGTAATTCTAAAACGATAACGTATGTAGAAAAATAACCCTATTAAAGCTATAAGGTGTATTCGACGTTACAAGCAGAGTTAGGTATATAATTTCTTATATAATATTAAAATGGTATCTTTTGTACAACTTTGGTACTCCCAAATTTGTCAGTGCCGTTTGAAATAAGGTAAATCAAATAAATTTGATTACCTATAAGTATAATATAATATTAAAATGAATTATTTATTTGAAGAGAACTTAATAATAAGATAAGTCAATTAAGATAGAACCATAATCTTGTTACTTACAAATTTGATGAAACTTGTTGGAAAACAAATTTTGTTTGTAAATTAGCAGGTCGTAATACAAGAGACGTTAATGGATACTCAGGTTTACACGCTTTTAATTAAACATGAATTTATTTTTGTTTTAACAGCATTATGTAAATTATTTTATGAACAAATTTATTGAATTTAATTTTTTGAATAAGGGTTGGATTGTTTTATTTATTGGACTTTTATTTGGAATGTCAATATGTTTTGTTAAGACGCGTTTACAAAACTGATAGGTAGAAAATCACATCACTACATAGACAAATTTTGACTACTCACACTTACGCATGTATAGTGCTAGAATACTGTGTGAATGAAACAATTTTGATACTTTCGATATATGTATATTTTTGTCTCATATATTTAATGTTTAATTATTATTTTTTTAATTATTTTTTATTATTGAAGATTAAGTATGTACATATTATACATGTGATAAAATTACAGGTTATTATTACATATATAATAGGCGGTCAGTGCGTTAGTACGGTTACGGAAGCAGCTCCGTTTAAATTTTTAGGTAAAAAAATCGATTACCAAGGCCGTACTCCATCGTTGGATGTAATAGTCGATAGCTTTTTAAACGATCTCAAAAAGGTAGACAACCAACCAATAAGTAACGTCAAAAAAGCTTGGATTTACGATAATTATTTAACATCACGTCTAAATTGGCCTTTCCTCGTGTATGATATAAATAAAACCCTTTTGTCAAAGTTAGATGCAAGCGTCATAAAGACATTGAAGTTATGGCTCGGGTTAGCGCACTCAGCGGACTCTTCAACCTTATTTAGAGACCGTAACAACTTTGGATTAAAATTAAAGAAACCATCGGAGCTCTACAAACATCTAAGAGTTACCAAAAGACATATCATCGGAAAATCTAAAGATGATACTGTAACTTCTCTCCCAAAAGACAAAGTTGCCTCAGAGCTCGAGTCACGACTTCAATTCCATAAAAAGTTTATGATAGGTGCTCAAACAAATAAAGTAGGGCTAGGATCAAGTAGGAAAGTTCAAGACATAGACCTAACAAAATCTTTTATTCGACAAGACGAAAACGATAATTACCGACTCCACGCGATGAGCCTAGAAATTCAAAACGAATGGGTGACCATAGGAGATTTTTGTATTCCACTAGCTTTGAAGTGGCGCACCTTAATTTATGATTGGTCCCCAGCATTATTAAAATTCTATCTTAATGCATTCCAAATGACTCTCCCAGATCAAAGTAATTTAGTAAGATGGGGCAAAGCCACCTAAAAGTCTTGCAACATCTGTGGGGAGGCAATAGGAACCGCGAAACACCTATTAGTAGGGTGTAGGGTACTTCTAGATAAAGGTCAATACTCGCGTCGCCACGACAAGGTATTAGAAATTATACGGGAAGCGGTTAGTCTTTCAGTAGCAAGAGCGCGGAAGGGTATAACAACCACCGAACGATCTATAGAATTCGTAAAAGAAGGCTCCTCCAAAAAATCAAAAGCGAAGCCTTATTCAATATTAGGCGCGGCTCCTGATTGGATTCTCATGATGGACACGTATGAAAAGCATTACAAAATCCCTGGGGATGTTGGTGTTTCGTCATCCAGACCGGACTTATTCCTGTATTCGAAACATCTGAGGCGCGTGATACTTGTGGAGCTTACTGTTCCTTGGGAAACAAACATCCCAAGGGATCACACATTCAAGCTCAATAAGTATTACGAACTAACCAACGAACTGATCAGGAATAAATTTATAGTTAGTTTGTACGCGGTAGAAGTGGGAGCGAGAGGTATAACAGCAAAATCTCTCTATAGCCTACTTAAAGATCTTGGCCTTTCTAGAACAAGCATCGGTTCATTTCTAGAACGTACTTCAAAGGCGGCATTAGTAGGTTCTTTCCAAATTTGGTTAGGTAGGGAGAGGAGTGTGGAGGGTGAAGGTGAGCGTTTTTGCGCATAATAAAGGGGCCCCTCAAACCTACTCCTGGGTCGCAAGTCCCAGGCACTGCTTGCACTCCTCTCCTTGCAACGCGATGGGCCCGGCACCCGCACGGTGAATCCATGGATTGCTAAGAAGCTTCGTCTCGTCGTCTCTGATATACGTATTAATTATTCTGTGAGCTAAAAATAGATACTACCTCCAGGCTTGGTGGAGTGGCCTATGAGATCCACAAGCATCCATCCATCAGGGTACCTTCAGACCACTCTATCAAGTCTGATGGTAAGATCTCATCAAAAGCAATAAAACAAGTCCATACTCGGTGCACCCAGCTCCATTGGTCTATGAGATCCACTAGCATCCATCCATCAGGGTACCCTTGGGTCACTCCATTAGGTCAAGACAGATCGGTAATAATCCGTACGTACTAAAAGCAAAATTAAATACAAAAATATATATATATATATATATATATATATATATAAACTGTAAAGTATCAAGTTAGGTTTGATTACATATTTTGTGTTCATACAGCGATCTTTACTAATAGATATTTTTGCTAACAAGCAATACAGTGACCCCGCCCGACAACTGATTGAGGTGCTAATTGAATTGTAGAAATATTTGTTAAAAAGGATCAACTAAATTAGCACATAAAATGAACCTTATTGAAATACATTAAGAGTCATGTATAATGATAAAAAATTTAAAATATTATTATTTATTTTCTCATATATTACGTAATTTATTTAGGGTTTTTTTTCTCACACTTTTTAGTTAAGTATGTCTTTTTAGCTAGGGTATTTTTTATGTTTAAATGTATTATAATATTTACGCCAAAAATGTTTCTAAACTCCTCCCGATTTCGTAAAATACGTGACGGAAGATGTTTTTTTTTTAATATTAAAAATTACGATATTACAAAACTCTCTCAGAGGACACTAAAGATAAAAAAAAAATTACGCGTTGCAACTATTGGTTCCACTACATTAAGTTTGATTTTGTAGTATTATGTACCGAAAAGTTGTTAATTTTCAGCATAACCCTAAACGCATCCTTAATATGGATGCTTTTAAAAATCCTACACACAATTGAACTTAAATGATCCCTCAATCCCAAGTTTACCATGGTAGACGTTGATCCCTTTTTATACTAACAAATTTGATTCCTGTAAAAAAAAACTCTATATACTTTCAATTAAATGAAAACCAATTCGAAAACAGCCGATTAACAGCTCAAGTTAAACCAACTTGGAAATAAACGCATTAACTGAATAGTTTCAATCTGGTGAAATATCCTCTACAGCAAATCAATTTGATTTCCCAACTAGTAGCTAGCATTGGACTTTTCTTTTCCAGTTCAATTTAACGAAGAAAATATCATTTCAGTATTCACTGGCGACTTAATAAAGCATTATTACTAATATATTTTGAGCTTGTACATTACGGAATAAAATTAATGTTATATTTTGTTTTTAGTAATTTACTTTAATTTTAGTCAAGGTATAAATTTAGTGATACTATTTTATTGGTAATGAAATGTCGATATACATAAGGGAGATTTATTCTTATTAAAAATATAATTTGATTGATGTTGAGAAAAATCCTTCGGAAAATACCAGTTTGTTCTTTTTTTTACAAAACTAATCAAATTATAATTAAGTCAAAAACATACCAGTGCCTGTTATGGGTATTAAATCTAAAAAAAATGCAAAGCACACTTTGAACTTAAAATAATAAACAATGTGAGGTATTTATTATTATATATTTAATTAAACAATAATAATAATCATGGAATAATAATAATAATTACCTTAACAATAATTCAAGTATACGCACCAATATCCAATCACCCTGACGACGAAATATAAGAGTTTTATGATCTCCTTAATACAGCGTCAAAGAAAACCGAGGTCCATGGACTTTTGTACAAGGAGACTTTAACGCTAAGAGCCCCGACAACCACAGGGCAATCACCACAATCTCGGACCTCATGGACTCAGTCAGCGAAACGAGCGCGGTCTGCGACTCCTACAATTCGCTTTTGGGTAAAACATGAGTCTGAGCAATAGCTCTTTTTATAAGAAATACCACCGACGCTGGACTTGGCGTTGTCCAGACAGCGACAGTAAAAATGAAATTGACTTCTGCCTCTCATCACACAAAAGAAATTGTTACCAACGTTGAAGTCATAAACACTTATTACTCTAAATTGATGATTGATGATGATGAGTAGATTGATGACTCTAAATTTTCTCTTTCTTGATGACTCTATTTTCTGCATTACATAGTCAAGGGATAAACAGTACATACATACAACTCATTCAGAATATTAACAACCAAAGTACAGCCGCAATCAGAATCCACTCATCCACAGGTAAGCCTTCCGTATACAAAAAGGAGTAAAGCAAGGAGATCCACTATCGCCGAAGCTTTCGAAGCTTTTCACAGCCATACTGGAGAAAGTCTTCAGAAAAGTAGCAGCCAGCTGTACAGAAAGGGGTATAATCATCGGTACCAAGAGATTAACTAATCTCCATTTTGCCTCCGAATAGACTCTTATGCTAGAAAACCTTAGCACAGAAAGCCGCGGGGAGGCCTATGTATGAACATGTCAAAGACCAAAGTGATGACCATCAACTTTCATCATCCAATTATAGTTGGGAGCGGGAGTTAGTAGTTAAAGAATTTAAATATTTGGGTCACTGGGTCTCGGACGATTTGAGAAACAACACAGACGTGGAGCGGGAGCGCAGGTCACTGTCTGTTCAATGTGGCATGTTGGCCCACCGGTTTGCACGCTGTACTAAAGCAGTAAAGGTCACGCTTTTTAAAGCCTTTTGTCAAACCTTTTACACGTGCGGCCTATGGGTGAACTATATGCAGAAGGCATATAGTGACCTGCGAGTTCAGTACAACAACACGTTCCGGGTGTTGATGGGGCTACCACGTTATTCTAGTGGGTCTGGCATGTTAGCAGACGCAAATGTAGACAGCTTTGCCACAATTATGCGCAAGAGGTGCGCTTCTCTTTTATACCGTGTCCGTGACAGCCCCAACAACATCTTGAAGACACTAAGTGGCAGGTGGGACTCACCAATCTTGGAACGTTGCATACGACTTCATGCAGTTAGGTAGATCTTTTGTGAGCCGAGTTTAGTGATAAGAACTTTACTAACACTAGTTTGCATAAGTCTGTATTTATTTACTAACAATATTATGGAATAATTTTCAGAATTAAACGATTATTATTATTAGTAAGATTGTTTTTTATTTTTGTGTTTTGGTTAATATTTTTTTTTTCATACATCTCCATGTCTACAATTATTGTAGTATTACTTTTTCCGCATTATTATAATACCTTCGTACATACTTATATTTGAGTTGTCAGTTACAGAATCGGTAGTTGAGTTTCTGAATATTGTTATGTCTATGTCAGATATTAAAGTTTCTTCCAGCTTAAAATGAAGTTTTGGGGCACTAATGTAGGAGGTATTGAACAACTCGTACATAGATAAGTTAATAACGATTAATTTATTCACTTACTCTTCTTCTTAGAGGATTCGGCATCGTAGGGTACTGTTTTACAATTATACTGTGGGTATTTTTATACCCATGTTCTACTTTCTCGCCTATAGGCGAGATTTATTATTAGATTATTATAATGTATTATATGTTATCAGTCATAGAATCCCATGTTTTTCAATTTTCTTTTAATAATTAATCGACACTTTTTTCATAAATATTTGACAAATTCAGATGAGGGTGATATAACGTTTTATTTATTTACAACGATAGTCCTTAATCACATCCATGAGTAACTTTTCACTTGTTTTTCGTAATTGGGGATGCTTCTGATGGGTTTAACTCGTAAAAACTTTAGTAAAACTCTGTTGTCACGACATTTCACTACATAATCTAAGCCGCACTGAAGTTTTACGCGTTTCATTGGGAATTATATGGGATTTTGGTCAAATATTCTTTACTCATTTCACGCGTTCATTATTTCCGCTTTGATTAGCATTGGAACAGCGGGCTTATCTATAATTTAATTGTTGTTGTTGTTCTGACATTTTTATTAGATTATTTATTATTAAAATTATTTGAGCCACGCATGGCATGTTTTTACCAAATAGCTTTTAAATGCTTTGTTTGTAATACATAAATACAAAACTTATAAACAAAAACCACCAGTTAAGAAAAACCATGACAAAGTAGCAACCGCTCGAATGTAGTCCCATCATATCTTTTTATATGTGTAACTATTATTTCTAACTATTTTATTCTCTGGATGAAGATTATGTAAATAATGTTTTTACTATAGTGAATTACATTATCAAGAAGTATGAACAAATATATTTCCATTGCATATCAAATAAAAATTAAAAATGTTTTGAAAAAAAAAAACACATTTGTGATAATTTTGTTAAATAAATTGAAAAAATAAATATAAACACAAACATTTCACTTGCAAGTGCCACTTAGCTAGCAAGACGTTTAAGCCACGTAAAAGTGGCACAATCACGTAGCACTTTGCGGTTCGTCGCACGTGCTCCGAATTTTTTAGAACATCACTTTATCTCATCTTTTTTTGCAATTCATTTTAGTTTAACTAATTCTATAGAATAGTTAACACTTTAACTTTGTAATGTTAAAATATTTTAACACAATATTAGTAGAACTGTATAAACGAGAGCGCATTGAATATGAAAACTCTTAAAATATTTTAGTTTTATATACATAACGAATACTTTCGCATATCACAAAACGTTTGAGTGAGACCTACTTTAACATACCCATGAAACTTCATCATATCTTCGAAACTAAATTATATAAAATATTTTTAATCTACAAGAAAACCAACGACAGACAGACCATTAAACTTTCAAATAGTCAGGATATTTCTTGGAAACAAAAACCATTCATTACTTCTAGTAACTGAAGTCTATGCAAATTGAAACGTTCGTAGACATCTTTGGTTTTATTTGCTTTTGTGACTGCATTAATGAAATTTCAGAGAAAAAAAAAGTTATTGAATTCTGCTTTGCATCCTTCAACAACGTTCGTCAAATTGGCTTCGTTGGTAACTTAAGTTTCTAGGAATATAGATTTGTTTATTGTACGTCATTTATTTGACATAACAATTCGTTATCTAACATGCAACCCAAAAAAAGTTGAGGCTAATGATAAATCGGTGTATATCTTGATCGGTAAATCAATTAGATTGTGGATCTATTTCGAAAAGTGCCTTTATTATATCTATTTATTTAAATCTTCTTGGTAATTAAGTTTACTTAGAATAAAACAAATATGTTATAACTAGAAAACAGAAAAGGAACCTGTTGGTACATTTCATTTATATTTATAAAATATTATATCTTATTATTATTATATCATTTCTTTTCTTCATTAATTTTAAGGCTTTTATATTTGATAAAACATGCCAGCTTCATCGAATCTTGCTCTAAGATTTAAAATAAAAGTAAACGATTAAAAATAAATTTAAAATGTAACTGTGACTCCACTAAACTTGGGTAGGACAGGATGCCATGGAATACATCAACATCTAAGCAATTTAATCTAAGATCCTTAATTATTTTCTTCTTTAATGCTTAATAATATATGCTGGACATCTTCTATCCTTCCACATACTTGACAATCAGAGAAGTCAGATTTTTTTATTAAATATAAATAACTGTTTAATAGAAGGTATTCAAATCGTAGTAGTATGCAATTAATATTAAGGATCTATCCATATTACTTATATTAAATTAGGAACCGCGAGGAAGTTGACACTGTAAAGTTTCATACCAATATCATATTTGTATTCCAAATTTTGCTTTCAAACCGATTGCTAGTTAGCAGTGCCTCATTCTTACTCACGATTTCTAGTTTCTAGGTTTGTTTGTACTACAAAGTACTTCACATCAGATTTAAAAAAGAATCATATTTCAGTCTGTTAACAAAAAAAAAAACTAAATTCAAATATTTTAAGGGACTGATTTTTACTAATTGGTCTGAATTTCAAAGTTATGTATAAAAATGATAATGGTTTAAGAATTCAACTTGGTTATATTTGAGTTAAGCCCAACTCGAGTTGACACCTCACTTGTTTTTTTTTTTTCATGTTATCTGTGAAAAAACATTGCTATATCAATTATTTTCTTATGTGTATTTGATTTTATGGGTCCAATTTTTAATTGGAGTTGGTAGGTGGTGCTCAATTTCCACGTTTTCAATATTTTTAGGGTAGGAAAAAGTCAGCCGAGCCGTTCGTAATTTAATAAAAGAACATTATTGTTAGGCTTACGAATGTAAGATCAAAAGTTATTATTGTTACCTATAAGAAGCCGAGCGTTTTTTGAAAGGAGGAATTTTGATTGAATTACAATAAAAAATATGTTTGATTTGGGATTTGTGAAAAATAAAATATTAATGAATAGCAAATGGTTCGAAGTTATACAATTAATTTACTAGTAAAACTTTGCTCTTAATGCGGTTAATAAAAGGCATCTTAAAATTTAGAATATATTACCCACCCATAAGTATTTTCTTTTTGTTTGTCTATACTGTTAGCCCTGTTGGCTATTACAGCGTCACCGGGGGAGCGGGCGGGTCAGGAGACCCACCCTTAAAAAGGGGGGGCCAGATGGTCCCCCATGGGGAACGACGTCCCGAGGGCGTCTCAGATTGAGACACGGACCTTGGCTCGGGGCGTCGTTAGTCAGGAGGGAAGCTAAGCTAATTAAATGACATTTCGATGCAAAGAAGGTCGTTGTCGTTACCACCACCGGGGAGGTAGCCAAAGATTTGAAAATTATATCTCAGAGTTTTGATGAAGCAAAAAAAAAAAACGACCGCGCACGTCCGTATTGGTTAATGGATTCAAAGAGTCTGAAAACTATCACCGCTTGGTGGTAGACGACTATTTCATGAACCATTTCAGACCCATAGCAATGGCTATATGGCCTTTCGCCTTTCCGGTGCTGGCGGAAATTCTCTTCGTTGGGGACGTAAACTAGTTGTCTAACATCATAAGAATAAATCCATATGAAATGAGTAATCTGGAAACACCCATCAGTCAGTAATTACTATGAACAAATCGGAATCCCTTAGATATGGTTTTTTGCCTTAGAATAAGTCTACTCCGACATCTACTCAAACAATTAACAAGGTTTCGGCTCTGCACTTTGTGTTCCGTTTTCATAATTAACACCAGATGCCAATGCATCTGGTGCATTTACAAGATATTATCATGATGAAAATCGGTAAGAATATAATAAAAGAAAAAGTGCGACATGTCAGTGGATAAAAGTTAACATATATATATATATATATATATATATATATATATATATATATATATATATATATATATATATATATATATATATATATATATATACACACATACCTAACCTATAAATGTACAACAATTAAATATATATAATAATATTTAAAACAAATAATTATATGAAAGAAATCTATTTATTACAAGATAATAAAATGAAGTAATACCAAATGCACCACCAATATCAGACTTCCTAACCTAAAAAGGCATCTAGCCTCAATATTCCATTTCATTTATATTTTTGAAAATACCTTTCCTAATAATGGAATATCTGATTTGATAAGTATTCTTAGTGAAAATAAATAAATACCCGTATTTCTCCAAAACGAATAAATTGTAGTTGTTGTTAAATATTTATTACAACAGACTATAAATTACAGACCATAGAAAACCTTTATTAACATTAATTATACATTTGTTAAAATAAGGCAAAAATACACAACAACTCATATAATAAATAATATTGTTTATATTTGTTTGATCTGATAAAACATATATAATCTTCTTATATAATTCAATAATGCCACTTTAGAAGCAAAAGTTATATTGAGATACATCTATTACATTTCGTAGAATATTATTACGTGAGTAAATTCTTATATGTATCAAAATTACTTTTAGAAGTTAATATACGTATATTTTTTATAAAATTGACTGGATCACCTGAACCAAGGTTGATCACTGACTAGATCACCTCGTTGATCAAGTATTTTGATATTCCACCGGGAGCGTCACGGTGAGTGCGAAAGCGATCCCGTGGCGTCCCATTGCAGCGATGAGGGCAGAAGTTGGTTATTTAGTGGGTTGCCTTAAAAATGGCAGCGTTTCCTATGCTGACGGGTGCCGCATGTACTGCCCGGCCAACGCCTTCCTGGCCGGTGTGACGATGCGGAAACGCATTTTTCCAACGATAAAAAAAAAGGTATTATCAGGATTCATTAAGAAGGTTTTTTTTAACAAATAGCTTGAATAATCTAGTAGTAGTACTAGTAGCTTTTAATAAACTGTTTCCAAAGTTCTGTAATATTAGATGGTGAATATTATTCGATTGTTAAAACCTACGTAAAAAATCCGTTGTTATTTTAACATGTCAGAGTAAATGTTGTTCATCCTTTATCATTATATATATTATAAGAGTTCACGCATTATTATAGGAGTTCGAGAGTGGGTTATATTAATATGATTTATTATAATTTTTTGGTTCCGTACCCAAAGGGTAAAAACAGAATCCCATCCCTAAGATTTGGCTGCCCATATGTTTGCCTATCTTTCTGTCTGTTTGTCCCCAGGTTATATCTCATGAATCGTGATAGCTAGACATTTGAAATTTTCACAGATGTTATATTTTTGCAGGTATCTTAACAAATACTAAAAACAAAATAAAAATATATATAAGGGGCTAAAAACGTATTTTTTACGTTTTTAATAAATAATAGTACGGAACTCTTTGTGCGCGAATATAACTCGCACTTGGCCCATTTTTTATCTTAATATGTATTTAATGATTATTATGGGATAAATCATTCTCGAAATGACCTACATATTAATGTAGATTTTCGTGTGATACGAAAAAATATATATTTTATATAATGATACGGCCAGAGATATTAAAACGTTCCTACATTATTATAATATAATTTTCACCCTGACTATATGAGACTAATCTCGCTGTAATTAGAATTGGAAATTGGAGTAAATCGCGTTCAAAGAAATAAACGTGGAACGTACGTACCAACATGAAACGTAAACCAATTTATGTGAGAGGTGTTCCATCAAAACGTAATTCAATTCGGTATCCAAAAAATCGGCAGCTTACCGATATTATAATGGGGATATTATCTGGTAAGAATGTGGTAGAGATGAATGCGTGTTATGAACGATTAGAATTTGCACTATTCTGATCCTTAAAAAAATCATAATGGTATTTTATGATCGACTTCGTATTTTTGCCACAAATGTATGAATCAACTATTTGTCGTAGCCAGTCAAGTATATATTGTGAAGAAAGTATATAATAACATGATTATGTCAAAAAAAAATCACTTATTTTCTACTTTTCGTTAGAATGAAACTACACAACAATAATAAGTTGCAATTATTATTATTACTAGATATTGTTATATTTATTTTAATATATTCTATAGTTATAACAAATTAAGTAGTTTATAGTAATTTATTTATTCATATCATTGATTGCAAGTAATTCTACCTGTATCTTAGTATAGAATAATATTTTTAACACCGATACAATTACAACTTGTTATCTATTTATTTTCTCGAACATTATTGAATTAAATCTTAATGTATAATATAAAATATAACCCAATTACAACGCTGATTTGATAACATCTTTTAAAGTCTTAGAAATAATTAAAAGATCAAGATATCAATCAAGACAACAAGTCGGTTTGTTTGAAACAATTATATCGTAATAGATTTTCAGTAACCAATAGTAGATAGTATTAGTGGATCAATCACTTCTAGTCTCCAGAGGACTTCTCAAGGCTGGTCAGATAATATCTTGATTATTATATTAGATAACTTTTATAAGATACTTATGATATTATTGGAGTTATGATTAAATTTATATATTTCTAAGGCTTTTGCCAGAGGTTTTGCCGTTCCGACATTATACTGTACTAAAAACCATTCTTATATTTACAAAAAAAACTCCGTAACTTTAGATACATATACATTTCCAGAAATGCTAATAAATAATAAGTATCAAGAATAAATGCAATCTATTTAAATGACAGATTGACATAACATATGTTCGTAGATAGTAGAACGTAGATTCAATAATAATATTACATATGTAGTACAAATACTCTTATAAAAGAAGATTTGCCTATATTATATACATATACTATTTTCATTAAGACCGGACAAGCCGTTTATGTATTGTAGAAGGACATATAGAAAAATATAGTAAAATTTTGGTTATTAACCTGTTAAACAATGTATTTGTTTTTGATAATATAATTTTAGAAAACATGTCACACACACACACGAACGAACATATCTTAAATATAAAAAAGTAACAATTCAAGGTAATTACGACCTTTAAATATTAATAACTTATTAAAATACCATTGTAAAAAAACTGAATAACACAATAATTCATACATTTATATTCGATTTATAGCAATAGATTCCCGCCAGCGGCTTGGAAATACCCTCAACTCTTAACAGTCAAAATAAAAATAAATGTTTCGACATAATAAAAATAAATGTTTGTGCGGATTTATTTAAATATGATTTTTTAATTAAACTTTTCACTACAAAATATTTTGAGGATTATACAACTCGAGAACCCGAATCTAGAAAGTGTATTTGTGTTAATTACAATATAAACGATAAACAAACCAAATATTTTAGTATACATACAAAAAATATTATTTATCAATTTACTACTTTTCTATTAACATTTATTTTATTAAACATATTTTATGTTAATATTGATTATTGTAAACGATTTTAACAAGATTTTGGTTGGGTTGACGAAGTGTATATCTGATATACATTTTTTACCTATAATCGTTAGTTTTACTCAATTTAAATAATATTATATATCACAGTAATTGTCGCCATAATTAAAATCTATTCACTGCTGTTCAAATTCACATAGCATTCTAGAAAACGCCGAGCCACATTTACTCATACATCGAATACGCTTAAAATTAATAATTCGCAATATGTTAACACAAACGATATGTTTATATGTATAGCGAAACAAAATACACATATAGTCACACACCCAAACGTCGTCCTTAAATTTGCTGATATAATCGACAACTCCTTACCTTCGTCAATAACAAGACGTGGGTCGTGTAATGGCACCATTAAAAGTAATGAACTTTATATTTGTTATGTGTTTATATTCTATACCTTTATCACATTTTCAACGAATTCGAACGTTGTGTATTTGTTTTTCCACCCTTCGTCAATAAAGACAGTTTTAGAAAGTATTGGAACACAATTTAAAGTATTTAATAGAATGGAGATAATGGATTCCATAAAATTCTATAGTATCTTCAAAGTATCTTCTTCGTAAGAAAATAAATATTCTTTATTGTACACACAAAAAATGCATTAAAACAGAACAAATAAAAAACACTGGTACAATTGGGCGGTTTACCGATAAAAAGCGATCCCTTCAAAGCAACCATTTAGAGTAAAAAAAAATATAACGATACAAGACAATATTTATGCAAAATACATAAAGCAATAGATTTTTTTTTGGAATTTAATTTAATTAATTTATAAATAAAAAAACTCATTCTGTAATTTTTATTACATTTCTTGCAAATAGTTTAGGGGTGTATTTCTATGTCGATATTAAAGAATATATAATTAATTTTATTACTGTATAACTACTATAACCATGAGTCGTGTTAAATTATGTCACATAAAATGGTGCATTTTTTACGGAGTATACTGAAAACAACAATTTAAATTTTAAAAAATAGTATACAATTTAACTTGTAATAATATTTAATTTAATTTGTTTTAGTACCTACTTTCCTACCCTCAAAATTTCAGAGTTCAAGTATTCCCTGGAGTCGCATAGCATTTATATTTTACTTTTTAACTTATTTTATAAATTAATACCTATCTCTCAATTATTATTACCTAACTTATAAAAAGTTCTTAGAACACGCTTTGGCCATTTTAATCTTAAGGCATAATATTTGACGTCATAAAATTTATTAGTTGAAAAAAAACAAAGTGCATTTTCTAAAAATATATATAAATTTCCTTTGAGTGTTCCTCTATCCTAATGTCAAATTTAATTTTCTAAATTACCTGCTGGTAATTTTTTTTAATAACTGTGTCAGTGATTAAAAATATCATGTTTTATCATATGTTTCTGAAAATAAATATCCTAAAAACAAAACAGTCACCCAAATCACAACACATTTATTTTCATTGTCAATACCGGAAATAGATTACTCTCAATCTTACCATGTTCTGTCAATGACATAGGAACCATAATGGCTTCCATGAAATAACAATGAATTACTTGAGCACCATTAAATAAAGTACAACTGCGTTTAATGTACGCCACGTTATTGATGAGTATGTTTGTTTTTTGGTAAGGCATGTTGAATATAAAAAAGTAATTATATAAGGTTAAATTTACTTAGAATCGAAACGAAATCTTTATTTAATTATTGTTGGTTTAATGGTATTACTAGTAAAAGTGTGGATAAGAAAAAGATGCTAATTTAAAAAGTTACAATTTGGTGTAGATTAAATGGAAATCCAAGTTAATAAATATAGAAAGCATCATAAATATAACTCTTAATAACAAGATATCACAAAAATGTGTTAGTCTTGAAATGTATATGCTTTCTTGTCACAAAGTTTTGTATTATTGTAAGCTCTTAGAAATGTCAAGCAATAACAGTAGGTAGCTACAAATTAGAAGCAATCGATTTAATGCAATGCTTATAACATATATCATTATATATATTATATATATGTAAATTTTATTTATAAATATATGTTTATATTAATATTATTTTTATAATTAATAAATATATGTATGAGTATGTATGTACTTAAACTTATATTTATTTTATTTATCAACGTTTTTTATGTATATGATATATATTAGTATAGGTGTATTATTTTATTGCAAATAAATATTTAAGATTTATAGCTACGAGTACATTGTGTGTAATGTATTACATGCACATAAGTTTTATATAATTTATTTTAATGTTGTTTTATGTATAGTTTTTTTTTTGTATTAATGTTTTTATGTTGTACACACCCCACTTTTTATTTCCTACCATATTTTCGGGTTAACTGGCTTAGAATGCTTTTAAGCATCTGCTAGTTGTACTAGATTTGGGCGATATAGACTAAATAAATAAATATTTAAACATGATACGGATCCATGTTAAACGGCTAAATACTAATTATATTGTTAAATTAGCTGAGCCTTTGAATGTGCTTCCAATTTAGTTGACAATTTATTTCATCCTCCCCGGGGCACATCTGTCTCATTCGATTACTATGGGATGAGATCTGAAATTAGCATCTGATAAGGCTTTTACTTTAATGCCGCGAGGTTAGAAAACAAAAAAAATTGATTTTGAAATTACAACTTCATATTAACTGAAGTGCAATTAATTTAAAATAAATAAAAGAATCAAACCCTTTAAAACTTGTCTTAAAACTTATACAAACAGATGATATTTTTTTATCTTAAATTATTAAATAGTATCATTATACATATATATTTATATATTGGTATATTTACCATTAGTGTCTTAAATTATTTCCAAATACCTTCTTGATAAAAATAGCTCGACTATTATTTGGAGTACGATGAATTTAAAGTTCTTGAAATTGTTTTGAACTTTATTTTTATACTAGCGCAATACTTATTACATTATATATAAGATAAACGGATTTTTTACGTGCAATTTCCTAACCTGGTTGTACTTTCTAAAGCAGTCTGTCGACAGATGACTGTAATTTATTTCATTCTACACTGTAAAAGCGATGCAGTAAATAAATGCGTTTTTTACCTTACATTTCCGTAGAACAAACGTCTGCTTTCAAATTTAGCTTCCTTAATGTAGGTACATTTATCTTTTATAGCAAACATGTCTGAGATTTCGCTTAAAGTTTAAAATTTGCTTTTGAAAATATACATTGATGAAACTGTTTCTTAAGACAACGGTTTTATTTTACACAATTTAATATAAAACTAGATAATTATATTGAAATCCCCAACCATCTTCTCTATTAAAATTAGGATGTTTTTTAATTTCAATAGCCTCACGAACCATTCTTGGAATGTAACGTTGTTCTTAAGCGAGGATTTTAGGTTTATCAAATCTTATATAATGATTGGGCTTGTGTATGGTATGTTCACACACTGCAGACTTCGATGTACACCTATGCTTGATATCCGATATATGTTCCTTAACTCTTTTACCGACGCTCCTCTTTGTTTGACCTATGTATGTAGATAATTATATTCTACTACATTAAGAGTATGTTATACTTAAACAATAACCTTGTAAAATTTTTAAGAGAAGTATAGATTCCATTTCTATAAACTGTGACATATCTATATAATATATTATATGAAAAAATAAATTGCATTGCCAAACACCTATATCTCATTTATAAACATTTTAAATGCATACATGATAAAAAAGGATTCGAGAATCTGCTTAAAGTAGACAGTAAGTAGATTATATAATTTTTCTACTTTCAATCCAAGCCTTCGAACTAGAAAATCAAGTAAAATAAACCGAAACATTTTATTTAATAAAAAAATGCACACCCTATATGTATGTATGTTGTCTGTATACACGACATTTTTTTTACTAAATATCGTCAAGACGTTTTATTTTCTACTTAAAGAGTACAACCAGAAAGTCTAAGGAGAGCTTATGTATTTGAAAGATAAATTAACAAATAAACATGTGCTTTTAAGGTTGATTTAATAGTTTATTTGGAATATTTATGAGATTCTGTTGGTACATTTTTAAATTGCTATTAATTAACGGTAACTGAAGACACGAATTATTCATTTCATTAAATTCTAATAAGTAACTTGTAATTGTAAAGGAATAACAAAACTAAAACTGAACTTCACAATAATTTTCTTATATAATTGCTTACTCAAGTACAAGTTAGTCGTACTCAAGTAGATCTCACACTAAGTTCAGAACCGGATCTGCATAACTGAGTTCTACCAGACTTTTGATTGTTTATGATTATACTCGTCTCCGCCAAGTTTTATTAAGGTATTAATTATTTTATAATGTCATTATTTTAAACAAATAAATTACGTATTTATGTAAAGAATAATTTTTAGTTTACATGCAACGCCTGTAATTAGTGCAAAGTAAATGAGATAAAGGTTGGTTGACGATACATAATGTATAAGTATATGTAAAGGGTGAAACGTATTCTCCAAGCTATTTCAAAATTATTTTCTTCTGTATGAAACGCGTTTGTTCTTTTAATCGACAGTTCAATAAATAAAACTAAAAGAATGGCTGAATTGAAGTATACTGATACAAAATATTTCCATTCCAGTGGCGGCTTTTCTTTTTACCGTCGCAGTGTGTGCTCTTAAATACTTTACTTGACTGGTTTAGTTTTTTATTAGATTTTGAAGAAAATCAGTCGCTTGAATAAAAATTTTCTACCTACATCTGATAAATTTAAATTAAATTTTTATGTGATTAATACGTGTTATAAGTTTTAAATACTATATATATATATATATATTATATATATAATGTTAATAGTACTTATAATAATATTATATTATAATAGATACTCATCTCAAATAAGTTGCAATGCGTATAAAAATAAAAAAAATCCGATTGTTTGTGTAAATAACTTATCTAATAGACTGAATTTAGAAGTTAAAACTACATAAGTATTTGAGGTTCAATAGCAACTTCATTACAAATGAATACTTTTTAAATGAACAGAATAAAAGGAATAAGAATTTACTTAGTTGAAAAAAGGAATAAGATTTGAATAAATGAAATCAGTTAGTTTAATATAAAGACAGCATTTTAACATTTTATTCTGTCAATGTATTTATGTTTGTTTGAAATATGGAAAATCTCGTACAATGTTAAGGACTGTTGGGAAATCGCAGGTCACGTTGTTGCCTGCATTTGTTATTGTATCATACTATGGACGATATTCTACACGGATTTTCAGTGAACTAACACATAAGCATAGTACTATTTGCAAACTTAACAAAACAAGCAAGTCTCGGCATCGAAGTGCCATAACACTTAGGGATTTGAGATACATTTCGAAGCTTCTCCAATTTACCACAATATGGGACTCGTGAGTACTCTGGTTGAAGCTAAAAGCAGATCGCTTATGGCCTATTACAGATAATGGCGTAGCATTCGTAGCTCGCAGCTCGTAGCTTTGTAGTCTGTAGTTGAAGTGAAATTAACCAAGTGTTCATTTTGTATTAAATTTTGTTTCTTAAACAACACAGTGCCGTGTAACTAAACAAAAATATGTTATTTTATATAAAAATATTCATATCATTATTAAACGAGTTGGAGGTTTCATATAATTTGTTGTATCTACGATATAAATTGAATTCCTTTTAATTCTAGATAACGATTTAATTTTGGATTCCAATTTAAAACTTTATAAATAAAAAACTTTGTAAATACATAATGCGTTTTTGTATAGTTGTTTAAGAAATGTAAAGTGTAAACGTTTAAAAAAATGTAAATTATAATTACAGTAACGCGTTTTTGTAATAAATAACGAATGTAAATAGAAAATAATAATAATTTACAGTTTACAAAATTAATTACAGAATGACTAAATAAATAATAATATCTATACGAAAAACATAAGGCAGTTTAATGGTCACCGCTCAGCTATTGTTCAGAAAATTCCCAACAGTGATTTTCTTTTCAGTGGTAGATACATTTATTTTCCTACTTTAATTTTGGAACAAGTAATATAACTATATAACATATAAAAATTGAATACTCAAATATAAAGTAGTAAATATGATCCTATCCTGCGCATAATAAATAAAAATAATAATTTATGTATAGAATATGATTTCACGGGAAAGATATGTAAAACAAATTGCTTTTTTGATTTATTATTACAGAAAATAAATTGATTTCATTTATTAAAATAAAATTGAAAAATTATTTTTAGAAGCAAATTGTTCTACTAAGTTATGACGTACATGAACGTGTTAATCATAGTAGGATATCTCAAAGCAGGCATTTATATATGATATATAATTTATTAACTCTTATTTACAGTGATTCTTATTTACTTTATTTAGATATGGTTATCAAATAACTGCTTACATTTATATTAATAATATTTTATATTAATAAACCTTTATCTTTTTCAGATAGAAATTTATCGCTTCTAAAAGATCAAATTCGACGTAAGTAAAGCCTATTATATTAACAGTACAAATTAATATAGTGACATTAAGCAAATAAATCGAATGACATTGGTTGAATTGATTGAAAATTGTTATATAACAATCATTTGTTTATGTCATTAGTTAATAAAATGAACCCAAAAGAAATGTAAAATAAACAATCTTTTGTATAATAAACAATACAATAATAATAGACTTCGATCTATTATGCTTATATTATAGTGTTGACCATAAGTATATTTTTTTATAAATATATATATAAGACATTAGATAGATATTAAAAACTAGTCTAAAATAGCAAAGTTTTAAGATCCATTTGATCATCCTTTTACTCACAAAGCTTTCGAAGTAATCTAAAAGCTAACAGCGAAGCATTGAAGCAGCTAAATAAACAGACGGAACTAGGTAAGATGCCGCACTGCACACACACACAACACTAGGATCTTTGTAGGTATTATTTATGTTTATATATCAAAGTCCACATTTTTGCGGTTAATTAGATTTACCCATAACTTTTCTAGACAGATATGAGCAATGCACTTGTTCAATTATGGATATCTTATGAAAAGGCGGATTACTATGCCAGATTGTTTAGTACAAAGACGCTCGTACTTCGTAAACGTCTTCTTTGGTCTTGCAACGTCGTCTTGCATAAGATTGTATATTTAACATTAAACTTTTTAAGTAAATATGAAAAAAAAGCTGTATTAAACATAAGCTTATCATAGTAAACGTTAATATGGTATTACAACTCTAATATTACAAGGTTGGAATTTAAAAATCTTCCTAAAAAAATTATTATTCTTCGTTATTTGAATAAAACAAATTCTGGAAGTATACGAGTATATGATGACCATTGAGTTCCAAAAGTTCGTTTTTAATCGCGCTTTTGGACTTCGATGTCTTAAGAACCCATTCCGAGTCTTGCTGATAGACCATTTTTGATATAGTAATTTAAGATATAATTTTCGAGGATTCTTGCCTTCGTTGACCTGACTACAAATACCCCGTGGTCAGCCAATATTTTTTGTCACAAAAAAGAAGGTATCATTACCCCGGTATACACTAATAGTGAGCGGATGGTTTGTTTTAGAAATTTATTTCATAACTGCATTGTGTACAAATATTTCTACCACTGTAAAATTTCATATCGCAGCAAACAGCCCATTCTATTATAATATCACAGAAATATTCAAAACATTCTCAAATATAAAAAATAAGAAAACAAAATAAATATTTGTGAAAGATTGACAGATTCTGAATTAAAATGTCATGATCGTCATCATCATTTCAGAGCTTTTCGTCCACTGCTGAACAAAGGCACATGTGTTCGCCACACTTGCCTCGTGTGGGCAACACGACGCCATGGATAGTGATTTTGGGCTACCTCTATCGAATGACGTCCCGCAATTGCCACTGACATAGTGGTGATTTTGTATTGTAATGAAACTCTATAGAATAAAAAATACGTTATCAATCCTAAACGTATTGTTGAAATGGTTGGAAGGCACTATAGAGGTCTCTTAATATTTTGTTAAAGTCTGCCATTAATTCCGCCATAACGACTATATAATAGGCAAACAAGAGAAAAAGATCACTTATCTGCATAAGTGATCTTTTTCTCTTTTTTCTTCTTCCCTATTTATCTCTTAGACGTCGATGATTGCTCCCTGTCGATCATCGAGATTTGATCGAATATATGCTTGTTGATTATCATAATATAGTCATTGCATATAATGGCGCATTGAAGTCTACAGTGTGGTGTATTTTCAACATACACTTGTAATGTTGTCATACATCACTTAATTCATACTCTACTTTTTTGTGAGGTCCTTCCCTTCAACGAATACCGGTAATTCTGTATAAGAGGTAGGCTCGAGACAATGTTGTTAACCAATGACTTGTCCTCGTCCACTAGTGTTACCGTCGTCCACAAGTGTTACCACCCGATACCGTGTTGAGACAGTTGATCGCCCTCCCGAAAAAAGAAAAAACTGCCGGAATTTAGGATTATCGTTTCATCATCATCTTTTTAGTCTTCTGATAACCCCATGACATTGGAATGTCATGTGCGAAGAACTAGAGAGGAAATGTTTACTGCTTCTTCCAGTTAAGATAACTTATCATCGGTCCTCACGCTACGCCCGGTTAAGGTGTAAGGGCCGTTGTTATCTGGATTAGGAGCTGGATCTCATGATAAGAAGTGGTGTATGTGCCATAATCACCATGATTGGCTGGCGGATTTCTAACGTTAGTAATGATGTTAAATCCTCGGACGGACGCTGTTGCCTTTTACCCATAGATAATACTTAGTTGCTTTTAACGACATCCATGAGAATAGAGGAGAGACCCTGCTACCATTAAAAAACATAATACACGTACTATATTTTTTTATGATATCCATAATTATAACCAGACAAAATTTTTAAAAGTAAAAAAAAAACAGTAAAAATAAAGTAGGTGATACGAGTAAGTAAAGCATCATTTTGGAATAATTATATTATATTAGTAGATTTAGTATTACAGTTATTGATAATTATCATTAGTTTGTGATTATTCAATATTTTCAAGTTATACCTATAAGTATATTCTCTACATGCGCGAAACTGCAAAAGATTTATACTATCTTATAAAAAAAACATATTATATACAAAATATTATCGAATGATAAGACCACAATAAAAATATTTTAAACGGTAAAGCTTTTCATATTTTCATATCTCATGTCTGTTGACTTAAGTATTTCAATCATATTGTTACTGTTTTCTCTTGAATGTTTTAAAACTAATCAGCCTTATTTTATGTTTTATACATTTTTATTTACACTTTTGTGGCCTGTGTATTTTAAGTATTCACTTCGAATCATTATAATATGTTACTCGAGCAAATAAACATACATATTATTCAGTTAATTATGTACCATGTGTTTTTATATTTGTTTATTATTTATTTTAATTTTAAAAACGTATATTATGTGTACACTATATTTATATCTCATTTAGGTGGTTGTATTATCACAAAAGAAAAAAGCAATATATCTGACCCAGGCTTGATCACTGAAATACATGCACACAGCTGTATATTAACCGATGTCGAAAGTAGAGTTTTTCATTATCATAGTACATTAAAGCAAAAAATGTGTAAATTTTCAAGGATTGGAACCATATAGATAATATTATTTTAAATTCGTATTTCACTAACGAGTTACTAGTTTGACCACGTACGAGTAACATAAATTGTTTGAAGCGCGATGGATTTTTGATGACGTATAAAGTTATAAATATCAAAACGTTTATAGATTTTAGATTCTAATTTAAATATGAAGTATGAACTATTATATACTATATGAAGTATTTACATCGTTTCATTGTAATTATTTATATATAGGTGTAGTTCAAGCACTGGCCATGTACTTGTGACCGAGTCTAGAATAAGGCATTTTTTGCGTTATTTATAACATATATTTAATTTATTTGTTAGTTAATGATTTATTATTAGCTTACATTGTTTATCGACAGTGGATGTAGCTTCATATGCTGTGTTTGTAAAGAAATAATGTGAATTGGATCAACCTGTTCGATCAGGATATTCATTGTATATGAGAAATAAAGGACTTAGAGTTGGATTTGAAAGTTTTTAATATTAATATTATTTAGTTATTGGATGGCACTGGCTTTAAAGTAAAGAATTCGTGTTCATTTTAATAACCACTAGGTTGGTAGTGTAATCAACGTAGGAAATTTCATACTAGGTGGCTCCTTAATTCTATTAAGCAGTTAGACTAGTGTACATTAGTAATTTTCACAGTACCTATGTCATACACCATACTGTTGTAGAGATGTATGAAATATTGATACTATTTTGTTCCCGAAAGTAGGGTCTGAGAATGAATTATATTTTAGCGATTAACTAGTAACCCACGCAATTTGTTTGATGTCGTTTGTTACTCTTGTTTGATCAATGGAATGCATCCCACCCCTCTTTCAGAAGTTAATATTTATGATAGTGTTGACCTGGCTACGCTTCCCTCCCTACCTCAAATATGGCAAAGGAGTCGATGGCCAATCCTTGCATTTTGTTCGTGAACGAAAAGCTGCTTGCAGTGACTGGTCGTCTTGCTTTCCACGTTTTATATATGTATATCTTTTTAATTTTATGTTTTACTTAACATTACTTCATTCCACCGATTTGATTGAGAAGGTTTTATGTGTTCGTAATTTGCTTACCAAAAAAATTTCATTTTTTATGAAATGATTACAATAAGCGAGTTTGTTGTTTGATTCTTGATAGACGATGGTGTGTTAGGAAACCTAGTATACTAGGATGAACTATAAGTTAGAGAATGTCTTTACCGGAGAGCTTCTTCGATATTTCCATTTTACACGTCCAGAAGCTGGACCAGTGTTGGGCCTAGAGGTTAGAGCTAAAGGTCGTGAGTAGAATTTCCACGCGGGATAATTTTTTGTGTAATCTACAACTGTTGTTTGGGGTCTTCAAAATTAATTAATTAATAAACCAACAAACACCTAGGCTTGGCTTGGCTACAATTATTATGTATTATTATTATTTTTTATATTATTATTGTTTCTTTTATTGTTATTATGTATGTATAATGTTATTTTTTAATATATTTAATGTTACTTTTATATAGCCATAATATACGTTTTATATGTAATTTCTACAAGATGAAATGTCATAAACTAAATTTCTACATATACCTATTTACTTAAGTGTTTGTTTTATGTAATTTGCAAGCAACCATCCTACAATTGCAAGCTAAGTTAGCCTATTCCTGAAATCTTGTAATTTAAATCAATTTTTTAAACGTAAAACAAATGTTTTTCATTGTGAATTCCATTGGCTTCCTATTAATTAAATAAATAAACAATGTCCAAGTTGTACTATAGTGACTAATTGGAAAGCTTCTATAGCGCTTTGAGCATAAAGTCGGCCATTCTACTTGTTAAAACAATGCTCAATATTAAAAAAAAAATGTATGCATAAGTAAATATTTTTTTCGGTGTTTTTTGGCCTATTGTTTAAGAAATTGTTATGGATTTACCATATTATTCATTTTTTAATTATCAGAAAAATAAAGACAGGTGCAAGGCCTAAGTCATCGTTTGAAATAAGCGACATAATTCTAGGTGCTATGTTCATTTTTCGAGAAAATCTTTTAGCAGGATTGATTCGATTAAAACAAAGGTGGTTTCATTATACCTATCAATCACATGGTATGCAAACGTTTGACTAAAATGCAGATGAAAAGTTTTGATAGAGAGTTAATTAAACATCAGTTTTTTTAAGCCTTTATGAATTTAGAAAAAAAATACTATAAAGTAGTAGGGATTTAATTTGGTTAACTTTTTCTCTGTATGGTTTGGCTTACTGCCATTTTAATTAAGTGATGGATTGTTTACTAGATCTAAAAAGAGCTTAAATGAAACATACGAAGTATGAATCAATATTTTAGACAGAGCTATAGTTATGATTGCATCCGCGGAAGCAATATAAATAAACAAAAGCAGTAGATATGGGGAGGAATGAAACTTAAACAAAGTATCAGATTAAGATATAAGTCGAAGTATTAGAGTTTTCTGTAAACCAAGAAAGGAAAATGTGTAGAAGAGAAATAAGGCTATGAAAAGGTCGAATAATATCAATGATAGAAGTGTGACAGAAACGGTGAATGAGTAAGTGGTGCTTCATAATTAACTAAAAATGAAAAACTATCCAGAGATACTTTTCTTGCAATACATCACGGTGTTCTTGCCTCACAGTAAAATGTTGTAGGTAATGAGAGCTCTAACAAATATGTGTAATCTTAAAATGAAAGACAGGATAAAAATTAATATTATTAGTGTAGAATAAAAAAAATGTCTTGGTAAAGATTGATGCTGATATTTTATGTTGAATCAAAAAAAGACCAAAAAAAAGAAAGTGTATAAAGATAGATAAGTATTAATTGTAGGAGAAGCCACGTTAACTGGGGAAACCTGGGTTTATTGGCAGAAAAGCTGCTGAAGACAACTACAATATGACGACGACGATATGGATGAAGGGAAACGGTATGTTCCAAAGTCAAAGTAAAAAATCTTTATTCCAAGAAAATGTTTTACATTAATTTGGTTACGTCAAAATGAAACAAATACTGTAAATATTAAAAAATATTTATTAAATAATAATTTCGACTCGTAAGAAAAACCTGTTTGATTAGTTGAGCTCACGAGAAGATCCAGGGGAAGAAACTCGTGGCCACTCCTTAACTGCCAATATGATAGTTTCAGAATTTTTTAAGAGCTTTCAATAGTTTATTCCAAAGAAATTTTACCATTTAAAATCCTTAATCGTATATAGGAGTTAACTTGCAGTTTCTGCTTCACACAAAACTGGAATTTTGATAGTTAATTTTTTTATTTACTGCGGGGACTTTTTATAAAAATTAACACTTTTTTTGAAAACACGTTTAACTAAATTTTCAAATAGGTATGTATTGAAATGGTAAAGTTTGAATTTAAATTTTATATAATATTTCTCTTAAGGAGTGCCTACTAAACAGATTGTAGTCTACCCAAATAGTCTTTTTCTGTTCCCAAGAAGACATCACGCTGTAGAAAAATCTAAAATAATCCTGCCGCGGCGTAATTTTGTCTGTTAGCTGGCGTATTTTTTTAACTGTAAAAGCTGCTGAACTAAGTCTATTTGCTAGTTTAGTCATAAGTGAACCCCATTCAAATTTTTCATCTTCGGTATTACCTAAGAACACCATGCTGTTCTCAAGATCTAAATGTTTACTATCTAACAGTATACTCGGCTTAGCTTCTTTTACGTTTGATCTTAAGAATTTAAAGCTTTTAGTTTTATCACTATTCATATATAAATAATTTAAACTAAACCAATAAAAAATTTTGGTCAGACAATGGTTTACATCATTTAAAACAGTTTCATCCCGTTTTTTCTTAAGTAACACTGACGTGTCAAATGATGATTATTTATGTATTTTAAAAATAGAAGGTAACCTAACTTTCAACTTAAAATTTAACCCTGTGGGCATCGTTTCTTATGCTTGATCCAACTGTTTGTTAGAATTCGTCCTCTGACCATCTCTCTTTGGTGGTAGTTTTTACATTACTTTGTATATCTTACCTACAATCCACACTATTTACCCAGATTACAGACATGCTCATCTCTCTTACCTTGTTAAATACTAAAGTACTGACTGATTAAATTTCATGTTTATTTTAATTTTACTTTTGCTTATTTTCTATACTTGTATTGATACTTAGGCATCATGAACCTTCCTTGCACACCTACGTTGTTCATTTGAACCATACAATATTTTTTCCACTACCAGAAAGTAGAAACTACATAAATATTGAATATGAATATGGCGTTTCAAATCGTTATCAGTATTTTTATGGTTAACCATTAGTTATGCAGTTATACATTTTAAGCATAACTTAATTTAAAAAAATAATATAAGTAAAGTCAGAGTCTACGAAACAAATCATTCAAACATATTAAACTCAACTTCTTGTTTACCAAGTTACATTTGTAACTAACGCTAACGCTTTAACATCTACAAGTTCCACAAATGTTATTAATCAAACCCGTCTTCAGTAATTGTCTTGTTCACTGCTGATTGATTCTTTCTAACTGTCCAATCTATCTTCGAAGCCAAAGATACATTTAAAGAATTTCAAACCAAGTTTTATTGAAAAAAAAATCAGAGTTAAAATACCTAGTGATACATATTTTTGCGTGTTTATTAAATAATACAAATTTCATTATAAATAGTATTAAAAATATAAAACACTATTTCTATACGATAGATTAAAACTACACTATTGTGTAGTTTTATTCTGCAGATCTCATAATTCTTCTCACAAATTTGTCTTTTTTTATATTAATAAGATAATATTATTATCAGCAAGCAGAACGCGATTTTATCATTAATATATATTTCTTGGATAGGATTAAATATCGATATGGTATGATTAAGTATCGATAATAGAAAATATATATTTTGTAATGGCTCATGATAATTATTAAATAGGTAATTATCTACTAACTTTTAAAATAATCAAATATTTATAAACTTTTAAATACGCTTTTCCAAAACAAATAGAGTTTAAATCGCATTACTTCATTAAAAAAACAATGGAGGAATAATAAATGAAAAAAAATTAACGGATTGAATTTATTGTTTTATTATATTTTTTATTTTTAAATGTTTCAACGATTCTTACATGTATTACTTTTGCTTAATGTAAATTCGTATGTAAATATTATACATATGGTATAATTAAATATTAGTTTTATAAAACATAAGTATTATTAAGACTACCTGACAATTCACTCTTCAGTCAAAGATATATCAAATAGCTAACCGATTTTTTAAAATAAGTATCAAAAAGTGACAGAAAACCATTGTTTTAATTTAAGTAGATTATTATAATTTAAACTTTATTTATTATATTTTTTTTATATTAATATTATTGAAATAAAACTATTTTTACGGATTTAACTCGCGTATATTGAATTAAATTTTAAATTTACATTTTAAATCTAACCCGACGCGACGTTTCGAATGCTTTGCAGCAATCGTGTTCACGGTAAGACGAGATGGAGGTGTCTGTCAATAAGTCAGTTAATTAGTCATCTACCTCCAACGGTTTCTAAGCTTCCGGGCGTACAGTTCAGGATTCACACAAAACGCACTAACAGTATCTTAAGGTCTTAAATTTAATTCAATATACGCGATTTTCATGAAATTGAAATCGGGATATTATCATTGAAACTAGGTCATTTTCGTTACGTACCTTTAAATCAAAGCTCAAATTAAATCGCTGTCCACGTACCTTTGTAACAATCTGCATGTAAGCCGGCGCTGCGGTTTACAATCAACTCTGATTGCCTGATTTCAATTGCTCTTCTATCTACTAATCATTATGGTCTGATCTGATCTAGGTATTTTTTTTTAACTGTCATGTCATTGAAATAAATGTTTTGCAGAATCATTAGAGTTGTGGTTTATAGTATCAACATGTTTAATAAATAAAAAATTGTTTAAAAAAAACTGAAAAACACGCTTTTATAAGAAATTTATTTAAATTTATATAAATATAGAATGTAGAAAACCGATACGGGCAGGGATTCGAACCCGCGACTACTGGGAAACCGTCCCGTAGTCCCGTTTCCCAGTAGTCGCGGGTTCGAATCCCTGCCCGTATCGGTTTTCTACATTCTATATTTATATAAATTTAAATAAGCTTAACATGGCTATACATGTTTAAAGATATTTTCAAAAAAAGAAATTTATTTGATAAAAAAATAAAATAACAGTAACAGAAAATAAAAAACAAAAAACATTTTTTAATACATTTGAACTAAAAAAAGTATAAATAACAAATAGAATGTATTTAATTGTAAAAATATAAAAATAAAAAAGCTCAAAAACTAAATAAAAATTTTCATTAATTTAAATATAAGAAAACTATAAAAAACAAAAAATATATTTAGTTGTTAAAAATAAACGTACACAAAAACTAAAAATCAAAAGAAAATTTTTAATAAATTTGAATTGAGAAAAGTATAAATAACAAAAAAAATGTAATTAATTGTAAAAAAACGTGGGGTGGCTTTTAAGATATTACTACAATTACACCACCTTGACACAATCACAATGGTAAAAAAATCTGTCAAAATGATATAATATGTATATATGTTTATCTCTTTTTATTTCAAATTCGCTTATCCTGAGGATCCTGCCAAGGATAACGGGACGAGTTGATTAAATTATTTCATTGTCATCGGTCCTTGATAAGTATTCCAAAATTCAAATTAATCCAACATTTCAACGTAGGTCAAAATCAAGTTCAAAGATTCCAAAAAATACCACTACCCCGATCCAGGCAACAGATCTACATGAGGCATAGTCGATTGAGTATAGCTCTAGAATCTGCAAAATCAAAATAATAAAAAAAAAATCTTTATCAAAAAATTCAAGATAAGTTATTTATCAAAGTAACAAGATAAACAAAACTAATGGATCTTTCTGATTCAAAAAAATAAACAGTATTAGAATTAGGCATTGCAATAAATTCATTAGCCACCAAAAAAACGTATAATTTTCTTGTAACCTTTTAATTAAAAGCATAACTAATCCAAAATCAGTTAATTTTTTTGAGATCCCACGATCAGACATAATAGTTTACATATTTAATTTATAACAACTCTCTATATCTGTCAGAAGTTAAAATCGCTCCCGCTCTTGCTTCCGCTAGGAACACGACCAGTCCTTAACAGAGCAAAGACGCTCTGCAGCGTGAATTCTAATTACATTTCCATTGCATGCCTTGCTTTGAATGTGATTGTTAGTAAACAATTTACCTGATGTTACCAATATTATGATTGATTGATATATTATTATTGATGTTACAAATATTATGTATTCCCTATGATTTTTGCTAGTAAGTTGTACTCGATAGTACGAATTAATATATCAGCAATTATTATATAATTATTACATATATTAAATGGATTAATTACCCATTTAATCAAACACAGTTTTGCTTGTTAAGATTACAAATAATTGATCTTCATTAATGTCGACGTTTTAGGTTTTCTGTTCAATATTTGGAAAATTAAGATAAGGTACTCTCTATTACTACCTGTGGCATGGTAAATAGTTTATGTTAATAGTGCTAATATACAGTTGTCAATAATTCAGATTTCAGCAGAAGTATTAATTAAGATTGCTAGGTAGCTAGCAATCTAAATTAATTAGAGATTAATAAAAATGTAAAAAAAACTGTGTTATAGATGTTTAAAACAAGTAATTGAAACAATGTACAGTACAGTAGTGAGTCTGGTTACAAAATTTGCTGAAGCATAACATTTAAACTTTCATTAACTTTTCATTGTTTGCAACTTCATTAATATTCGTGAAAAACATTTTTATTTTTCCATTTTAATATAAATAGTTATTTTTATTTCAAATATTTATTATTTCATATTTTTCTTATTAAGCTAAAAAAACTGCCTATACAAATTTGAATATACAACGGATTACACATTGTAGCCGCGGGCGACGCGAGGTCGCATCAACAAAAGGTGTGATTAATTATAGACATTTTTATTAAAACTGACGTCAGTTATTTTTGCAGTAGATATTCGAAAACCAACAATGCTCGAGGGTTCAACCGAAAAAAATGTGTATTCTTTTTCCAATTATTTCAAGGCTCCTGAATGTAAATTGCTTTCAACTTTAATAAAAATATAATATCAATTGTAGCGTTTTATGTTAAACTAGCTGTGCTTGCGACTTCGCACGCATAGATTCCGATTTCGATAAAACGTACCCGTTCAAAGTTTCTCCGGCAATTAGTTTTTGCTTGTAAAAGTATTTCTAGTTTATTTTTATATTTTTTTAAAGTGAAACTTTTATTACATCGTCTCAAACTTTTTCGTCTGTGTGTTGCATGTCGCGTGACGGTCGGCCGCGGAGTAGGGATAAAGTGAAAGGCGCTCGTATCGATGCGGTTTTTACTAAATACATTGAAAAAATCGAATGTAAGTCACTGTTCACGTATTTTAGTTACCATAAAATATTGGTTACATTTATAAACTGTGAAATTCATGATGAAGATGGAATTGATAATAGAATGATTGAAAATAATTGAAAAACGGATCAAAATGACTCAACGATTATAAAATATTGTTTTCAGTGTTTTAATATGTGTATATCATCTAAATAATTGTTAAGTATTATGTATGTCGTACTCTAAGACACAGAGTTCAATAAAAATATTAGTTGGAGACCTAGTCTACTTTTATCATTTCCCATTATCATTCCCATTTTCTAAGTATAAAATTAAGATTGATGAAGCAATTTTTATACCCTTAATGGAATATTATTCCGAAAATTTTTAGTTAAATGTCTATAATGTGAAAAAAAGTTTCACTTTTACGGTGGTTTCATAAAACCACACAAGTTTTTTTAATTTTAATCACAGATATTTTTTCAATAAGTAGGTAGACCAATTATATTTTTTTTTGTTATTGGGAAGTTTTTTATTATTCCCTGACGGGAGGACTATCACTGTATACTATCAGTGAAAGTTAAAAACGAAATGTTACTGACTGACTGACGCTCAATTTTTATGTATAAAAGTTATTAATATATACAGTAGCCATATATTTTTGTCGTGTTGCGTACACAACTAAAAGAAAAAACAGATAAAAAGACAAAAAATTCAAAAATGATAGAATTGGATTGTGTTAGTTATCCCTTTACATCCTGGCTATATATATTTTAATATTTTTAATGTACAGAGATTACTCCTGTACAGGTTTATTACCTGTATATAAAAAGATTTGCATCGTATTTATTACACGGATGACATAAATTAACATAACTTTTTCATTTCTAAACCGATTCAAATGAAATAAACGTTAAATGTTTAGTGAAAACTGTTTCAATATATTCCTGAAAACCGCATTCAAATTGGTTTAGCTGTTTCTGAGAATAGAGTGCAATACAGACATACAGACATACAAATATACAGAATTACAGGCAAACAGACAAAATGAAAATTTATTATTTTCCATGTACACAAATCGATCAGTAACAATATGTATAGATTGATAAGTTTCATATAATATTAATATCCAATTAGGAATATTAAAAGGATTGTCCATGTTTATCATAAAAAGCACATCTGAATTAGGCAGACGAAAATTAAATTTACAATTAGTGTAATATAATCTTGTTTGTAAAGATTTTTTTTCTACCTCATGTTTTCAAATGTGCCTAAATTGAAGTAGTAATAGTATGTAGTTAAGTTAATAAAACCGTGTTTAATTATACGTTTTTTATTCATAATTGCTGTGAGGCGTTAATTATCAACATAGTGAAATGAAATAAACGTTAAATGTTTAGTGAAAACTGTTTCAATATATTCCTGAAAACCGCATTCAAATTGGTTTAGCTGTTTCTGAGAATAGAGTGCAATACAGACATACAGACATACAAATATACAGAATTACAGGCAAACAGACAAAATGAAAATTTATTATTTTCCATGTACACAAATCGATCAGTAACAATATGTATAGATTGATAAGTTTCATATAATATTAATATCCAATTAGGAATATTAAAAGGATTGTCCATGTTTATCATAAAAAGCACATCTGAATTAGGCAGACGAAAATTAAATTTACAATTAGTGTAATATAATCTTGTTTGTAAAGATTTTTTTTCTACCTCATGTTTTCAAATGTGCCTAAATTGAAGTAGTAATAGTATGTAGTTAAGTTAATAAAACCGTGTTTAATTATACGTCTTTTATTCATAATTGCTGTGAGGCGTTAATTATCAACATAGTTGTTAAACGTATTCGGTGGTTCTTTTTGCATATTTCTATAGTACTTTGTCTTACGGTATTCTTTTCATCAGGGGTAGAAGTGAAATTTAATAAAAACAGTAGTTCAATCTATATGCAATACGAGTTTAAAGACATTCTGTTCAAAGACTAGCGTCTTTGTAAGCGTAAGTACCGTGAGTAGCCTGAACTTACAATTCCATCACGTTTTATTATTTTAGAATCTTTAATTCACATGCTAGAAAGTCGGAACATTTAAATGTAAGAAACTACTTGTATAAAAAAAAATATTAGAAATTATTTTCTCGTATAATATTTTCCAAATTAAGACTTCATAAAAACTCAATTCAAATTTCAAACTTACATTATGCGCGTTTTTGTATCCAATGCTTATTAGAAAACTAATAACCACACTGGGAAGTCTGGCAAAACAAACTTGTAAACAATTCTGCACATGCGTCACCGTTACAACTTACAAGGAAATGTATTATAGGATAGTTCAAAATAAGGTATTGTTAAATTGCAATTACAATGAATGTTTAAAGTTAGAGAGAATCCGGTAAGTCCCTGTAAATGTAAAAACATCATTGAACTACTAATGACGCTTTTAGTCATTTTGGTACCACACCATACTTTATTTTTGATTGTCTCTTGCTTTCAATTATAAATTATAATTGTGGCTTAAAAACAATAATAATATGTTAAGAGGTGCAATGTATGTCTAGTTAAAAAAATTACGTTGACGTTAACTTTATAAAAAAAAATATATAACTACTTTGTAGGAAATATATATGATAGTAATAATTATAATTTGAATACTTAAGTGGTAAACTAGTAATGATTTATTTGTTATATAGAAAAACACGTAGCGTTAAGATGAACATTTCTAAAATAACGGGTGATATTAAAAAACCACAAAGTGAAATCAATTTCAAGAATTTGCCTATAATTAGTATAACCTCTTACTATTCTCAAGCTAATTAAATAATAAAAAGAATAACTAAAGCAAAATGTATTACTTTTAAAAATCTTTTATTGTTTAGTCCTTAGACTAACTAGTTAGGTTACCGCTTTTTTTTATAGTTTCGCAAGAATCTCTTATCTAATTTCTAATCTACCGTTATCTATTTCATTTCATATTCTTACAATATCTATTTCATTTCATATTCTAAACAATATCGTTGCCACTTTAATACTTTTAAAATACAATTATAAATCTCCTAAAAGATATAAGGGATTTAATAACATAAGTTGTGTAAAAATTACACTATTACTTTTCTTAAGAATATATTATACTTAAGATTGAGAGAATATTGTTATTAGGCTACTACGAATATAGCTTGATTTTAAGGAGTTCAATACATTTTTTAATAAAATAAGAATTCAAAAATTAAGATCAAATCTATCAATATGGAGTTTTTGGAAAAAATGCAGTACCTAACAAACAAGTTTAACGTTGGTTACGCCAGGTTACGTTACGTTACGTTACGTACTAATGACGTTGAAGTTCGATCTTTTCTTCATTAGATAGGGAAGCTCAATTCATTTACCAAAAGTTATAACTGTCAATAATAATTGTTTCAGTTATAAGATAAAAATAGACAAAATAGGACTTTACCTAAATAAACCTTGGGTTCAATTTTAAGGGAAGCAATTTTCATTTTCATATTCCATTCCTGCCTTCCTTGTAACATTCCTGATTTTCCAATAAGGTAAGCAATCAATGTTCTGCTGAATAGCAAAATTATCCATGCCGTTGACGGAGATTTCTCTGCAAATAATTTCATAATATCAGTTTTAATATCCTCCTATTTTTCAAATGCGCATATAAGAAACTATCTTACTTTTTTACATAAAACATAGTAGTTAAATTGATGTGTTTTTTTACATAAGAAGTGGATAATTAAATCTTAATCGATGTAATGGAATATATTGATATTATAGGCTTCAGGTAGCAGTATAAGACACAAGAGATTACTCTGCTATAAATTATAATCAGGTCAAATGTTTTTTCGTACAGGACATAGTACAAAGCCTGTTTGAATGCATTTTAAAATATAATGCTGGGTCTTTCATTCTCTTGTCTCTAGAAAAGGACATTATGGCGCCACACCATAGTCGTAAAAAACCCTTCCATTTTGAAAACGATTACCCAATTAGGCTTCACCGTTTTTACGTTAAACGGAAAAAAATGCAAATTGAATACTAAAATGCTAAAATGCCAGAAAAATTCGTTTATTCAAATTGTATTGTAACACTTTCTTAAGTGTAAGTTGCTTTTTGATGAAACAAAAATTACAACAACAAAGGCAAAGAAATTGAGAAAAAAAAAAGTGGATCGTGGATATTAAGACAGGGAGATGACAAGAAAGGGCATCTCATTGTATCGAGAATAAAGGTTTCTATTATTTCTTACTCCATATATGGATTAACTTTTTTCAATATTACTTGATAACAATTCAACAAATCACTAAATATCTATGTTAGTTATTGTCATTTATAATAAATAACCTAAAATAATTGATATTTGGAAATAGCTTTAATGTTTTTAAAAGAATAATATTTAAATAGGATTATTTACAACGAATTTAGGTTTTTAATTGTTTAATGAACACAATATATAATATAATAGATATTCCTGTCTTAAGAAGAGTCGAAGAATGTGTTTTCTCGTCTACCATCTGTAGTGTTTCAAAATACTATGTTGTAGTGTGTCAAAATACTATGTACTATCTAGAAAAAACATCAACTCTTTCTAGTGTTTCTTATTCAAAAAAAGAAACTGAGGTCATCATTTCTGATCTGTTATATCTGTCATAACTTAATTAATTAATTCTAATTAGAAGATAATTAGTAAATTGTGTACTTAAAAAAATCATGACATAAAAATGGAATTTAAGAAAATACACCAACTATTGTTGAACTATTTTTGCCGTAAGAAGTTAAAGAAAAAAGAAGAAAGAAACCGACTAAATACATATCTTAAAATAAAAATAACATTTTATTACGAATTTAATATTTACCTAAAATTCTCAAATACATTTTTTTTATAAAAAATACTAATACTTTTAGCCTTAAATAGAAATCTCAATTCTCAGTAGATATAAAGTTAGTAAGTAAAAGTTAAGCATCCCAACGCTTCGCACAAAGTGCAAAGTACATAACATTTTATTATTTTCTGCAGACGCTTACGTTAAGAGTATATAAGTGACCTAAGTGTTTTCTTTTTATTTGATAAAATATTGTTTTGTGTCTTACTGACATTTCTGACGAGTTATCATTCAACTCCCATTTCTTATTATTCATGATCCTACTATTTCCATAATCGATATTTAGGAACTTTAACAAAGATATACAATAGTAAGATATATTTTATTGAATTAAATGTTGGTGTGCTTTTCAAACTTATATAAATGCTCAAATAATTAAGCAAATGATATGAGCCATTTAAAAAACGTGTAAATAAATGAAAAAGGAATTTGCATATCACCAAACTATAGTTACATGTTCAAATGCATGAAAGTTAAACTTAGCTGTGTAAACAACCTTATACCATCATCGTATATTTTCGCAGAAATCCCACCTACTTGTATGCTCTATAATGGTTAGCATCAGTGTGTCGGTTAACGTCAATTTTTTATTTTGCATTAAGATGCCAAATAATTCGTTTACACAGGTGAATGATGACGATTGTTTTTGATATATTAAAATTAAGTTATGAACGAGTATCATAATTAACAATTATATTTTTAAAATTCAACATCTTACAATCTTCTCTTTGTATCAATGTTCTTAAAACACAGAAAACCCTCAACATTTATAAAACTTAACGAAACATATTTATTTTTTCATTGTATTAAAATAAGATGTTGTTGTAATATTTTTTTTGCTTATTAATTTTAACTTCGTTGTTAAGTCCATCCATGTTTAATATGCCGTTGTTAAGGATTTAAAATTCATCTTTTATCTTCTTTGTCAGAATTTTTAAAGTTCCTGGTTTTTAAGGCATAAGATTTCCAATGCTTGGTATAATTGTTTCTATATTTGTTCTGTATATAGTTAATGTTGTTTAACATGTCTACAAAGAAAGAGAAGAATTTACACTCGTAAGATTTGACACAGAGAAACTATAGGAAATTAAATTTAAAAGAAAGTGGCTAACAATCTTTTCTTTTGTTTATTTGCATATGTTGTAAGATATTCCAAGAGGACGTATTTAGAGTCATCATTTTAATTATTGTATTTAATAAGCAAAAACAAGAATCTTTAAATAAGCAACATATTGATATCAAATGCACTATTAGCTATTTTTTACGGCATTCTCCGTATTATAATGGTAATCGTCATTTATCGTTAAAAAAATTTGCTAATGTTTTTATGATAAATATTTTATCCTAGTAATTGTAAAAAAATAACAAAAGCATGTGTACTTGCAACTGAAAATTCAGAAAACTGTCGTAGTAGGGAATAGAATGTATTTATAACAGTTAATTGTAAAACTTATTTTTAATGCATTATTTTGTTTTAATTTAGTACCTTCGTTAGGAATATTCCAAAATTTTAATTTGTAACATTGTTAAAATATTAAAGAAAGTCTTTTTTAATTCTAAATAACAAAAATCCATTGTAATTTAATATATAATTAAATTAAAACGTATATATTTTTAACGGTCTTTTTTTATCAAATAAAAAAAGATTTGGGCGGTAGTGGCTAGCCGTTACAAATAAATTTCATGTGTTCTGAGACAGAGGTTAGCGGTGTGTAGTCCAAAAAAATTTATAATCAATGCATTTTGATTGACCATGTCTAATTTGCTTATAATCAATGTAAATAAATAAATATATAATAATAATAAATTAAAATGAAACTTATTACTTTAAACAGTATATCATTAACTGTTTAAAGACGAAACCCTAAACAAATAGACGGATAGAGAGACGGACATACAAACATCCAGTACATTTTTATTAAGTAGCTCTGGCTTCGTTTTCGCTACTTTATAAATTAAATCTTGGCTATCATTCGTGACAGTTAAGGACAGCGTTTGTCAGCGTAACACTTGACAGTTAAAGTGTATAAAATACCGTGCAATGTATTTAACTCTGGTAAAATTTTAAATATTTTATTATTCGTTTCTTTTTAGTGATGCATTTTCATTATACCGATTTTCTAATCACAACCATTCTAAATAAGTATCACTTTAAAAAGTGTCTGCTTATCCGGAATTCTATTAATTTTTAAACGCACATTTATTTGAATAAAAAAAGTTGTAATATTTTTTTTTTAAAAGGATATGCAATCGCATCAAAATTTCATATTTAGTTTTTCGTATTAGTCATTTTTAATAGCACCTACGAATAAAAACCTCATCTTACTCATCTCGGATACAACCCGGAGAGTAGGGGCCAAACTGAATGTCCTCTTTTCGGCAGAGAACAGACACACCTGAGTCTTGTTTGCATTAAGCACTCGGGTTGACAATGACCCACTCAGCACATTACCCAAAGGAAAAACTTCATATCCTACAACAACATGACCTCTCTAAGTGACTGGATTTTAGGCTCGTCCGTTTTATATACAGGGTTACATCGCTGTCCGCCTCGGTGAATTAAGCATTCTATATGTGTTATATGTGTTCGTCTTTCTAGGGACGGTGGTGACATCTATTAGGTTTTTTCGAAAATCCTAACCAATGTTAACTAATGATAACAATGTTAACTTAATTCACCGAGATAGACAGCGAGACGATAGCTTAGTTGGTAGAGCGACGAGACGGTTTCCCACTAGTCGCGGGTTCTAATACTTTATCGGTAATATAATAATAATACGGTATCGGTTTATTTATCATTCTATATTTAAAATAAATGGTTTAATGGTTTAAAACATTTGTTCTCAAAAAAACGTATATCGCTTACATAAATAGTAGTAAATATTATAAATTAATATTCGTCGTTAACAACTATGTACTCATTTGTGATGCTACCTTATTTTTTATAATAAATTTTCTGTTACACAATCAGCCAAGTTTGTCTTAAATACTTTGATTAAGTGTGATTATTTTATGTGTGCAGGTAATTTATTATACAGTTATGCTCCTTCAAAGATAAGGGTTTTTTTGCCGTAAGATGTTTTAGTTTTATGTAGAACTAGCTGTTGCTCGCGGCTCCACCCGCGTGTAGGTCGCTTTTCGCGTATTTTGTGGAAACTACAATTATCTAGACCTATAATAGACTTATAGTTAATTCTATAGTATCCTATTCCCGTGGAAATTTTATATATATAGGCATTACATTGCTAATTACATTGCATTACATTGCATTTTGAAAATGAACATTCAAATGAATATTTCCAAGTGACATAGCCTATGTCACTCGGAAATAATGTAGCTTGCCAACGGTGAAAGAATTTTTGAAATCGGTCCTGTAGTTTCGGAGCCTATTCATTTCAAACATACAAAAAAATAATCAAACCTTTCCTCTTTATAATATTAGTATAGACAAGATAACTAGCTCGACGGTTACTTCGTGTAGTATGATCTTTTATTAAAAAAAAAATATATGTTACTGTGTTGTTTCATTCAGAGATTTTTTTAATAAATAAGCATGAATTGTAAATATAAAGTTGACGACTATTTATTGTTTTAGTTTCCTTATAAATTTTTGATGTTAATGTTTGAAGGGATAACTGAAGATATAATAGATACCCCGATAAAAGGTTTTGTATAGAATATCATAAACGAAGGGAAGCAACGAACATAACGGTTACAGTCAGCTGAGCTACGAGTGTGATCATCTATACCAAAATTTTTAGTTGGGTTGGTATTACAAATTTAAAAGCATGTTTCTAAGCATTTAAAAATGAACTACATTTATTTTTGATACAAATGACCATTTAAGTTGTGACTTCTGAGCTGACCCGTGTGAAACATTTAACTATCTATTGATAAGTTTTTTTGTTTGACACGAATATGTCTTTACACTGGAGATCAGTAAAATATAGTAATAGGTGAATCGAAAGTAACGGGCCCTCTACTAGGTATGGTACGTCCTTAAAATGGGTGTAATGAAAGCAATGTTCTAATTTTAACTGTAGGTATTAATAATTTCATAAATATAGATATTTTCATTGATTTAGATCATTTCACATATTTTAAGAAATAAAAATGACATTTTCATGTCTTAAAATATTCCCGTGGTATTCTTTTTTTTAATTCCTACAAAGTACATGTAAACCAATAATTAGCTGAACGAATAAAATGATTTTACTGAAATAAAATAATAAGATAAAAAAATAACGTGAAAAACTAACCAGCTTTTAGTTATGTAACAAATGAAATCTAATAATATCCCTATTTAATTACGTATAATTATTATTTTGTTGTTTTATTTATATCACGGTAACGGTATGATTCAGTAACAAAACACGTGGCCCCTAAGAAAGGTCAAGCTTTGCAAACAACATTTCCAACACAACATAAGTGAATTTCTGTTTTAAACTATGGCAGAGGAGATTTATTTTGTGGGATTTTAGTGTTATTCTGTGTCCAAAAGTGCTTTTAGCAGTTTACAATTTAAAAGCAAAATAAAATTGTTATGGAAGTAACAGTCATAGCCGTTAAAATATTTTAATAATATAATATTTGTTACAGATGCCCTCTGGAGGATGGCCATTAGGCAAATTTTAAGCTTGATATAAGTAACAGATATCTTGAACACGTTTGATTTTTCATGGTGACTTATAGTAATAGCTCATTATCAAAAATAAACTCTTATCTACTGACATAAAAAAATATATTCTCTCTTAAAAATGTTATCTTAACCTCAAATTATTAATTCAAGGTTATAATTAACTGTTTCTGCGTGGTTGCTTCTGACAGACAGTTACGCTTCCTGCACAAAGCGGAAAAACATTATTTAAACGTACTCTGTGACTCTGATGAGAGCTGTTGTAGCATCACTTGGCATTACTATTTTATAAGATCTCTGAATCGAAAGATATTAAGAGATTTATTACTTTTTAGTTATTGTGTAGAGCGATTCTTATATGAAGAAGTATATGTTCGTTTTAAAATAATAAACGTAAACGATGAAAAAGAAATACTTATGTATATATATATTTTTTGTAAACAAACTTTTATGTATTTATTTTGTGAGAACTCAAAATATTTATATATTATACATAAAGTATTATATATTAGTCTATGTTTATAAAAGTATTATAATTTACTTACTGTAGACTGTGTAGGGCACTGTTATTATATTATTTCTGTTATCCTTAACGAATCGTTGATCTTTGGATTTTTTGCATGCACTAACTCTCACATTGACTTGGCTAGTAGAAAATGGTTATAAGCGGATAGTCTTTCCATAGAGTTCTTTATTTTAAGGTAAGTACTATAAAAACCAAATAACTAAATGTCTTTTCGTAAAACAATGTCTCGAATATTTTACAACAGATGTGATATATCACTATCGTGTTATGTGAAATTCGAGAACAAACTATTTAAATCTATATTTAACACAAAGATATAAAATCAATTATATTTTTCTTTGTTAAATCTTAAGAATTTAACAAATTTAAAATTTTCTTTTAAAGATGTAAAGTAGGTATTTGTTATTATAGTAGACATTTGATATTATAATTGAATAAATCGTTGTATGTTCTCATTGGATAAAGAGATTAATTAACGTCGGTCTGTTGTTCATTAAAAGGCAGATTAGCTTTTTAATTAACAAAGTACAGATTTAAACTGTATCAACGTTAGAAAGCTTTGGTATTTTAAATGAAATATTGTAACCTCTTAGAGAATTTTGAAATAATTTTATATTAATTACAATAAAATAACATACAATCGAAGGTATATTTCAGAGAAATATAAAACGTTTTTATCAAAAATAAAAAATCGTTCCATATAATATATACTAAAAAGTACGCTTTCACTAGAGAGTGATAAAAATCCGGCCTCGAACCCGCGCATCCAATTAGCGAGAAACTAACTTTCAATGTAACTCATAAATATTCAGGGCGAGTCTATAGAATGCTGAAAAGTCGGGTTATTCTTTTAGTCCATTTCATTTTTATTACTTAAATAAGATTTTTAAAATCCGCTGTTGCCCGCGACTACAAACCGACGTGGTAGCTACGAAATTATAAGTATGACGACGTTTTAAAATATATATGATTGCTAGGTAAGCATTAAGTAAATATAATAAAAATGTTTAAGATTATTATGTTTTAATAGCGATAATAGGAATACACGAAATAACGATACGCCTAATTGACTTTAATTTAGGATTAACTGTTGAAAAAAAAATGAAAGAAATGATTAATTCAATACCAATTTGAAAATACGTTTTGAAGTAAAGATAGAAATTTTGTAGCGATTTATTACTTTTTATTTGAAATATTTGATATAATTTAATATTTATGTGAGCTGAAAGACCAATTTATATTTTGTTAGAAATTTGATTTCAACTTTTGTTACTTATAGTTTGTAATAATACCTATCTACTAATGAAAACTGATTCAGATAGAAGAAAGGTTAAAATTAAAAGTGATATCAACCTGCCACTTTTGATTTTAACGAGTTGCGTCTCGTTATTAAAAAATGTATTAACTGTTTGCGGAAATTAAATTGAATACTGATTTAGGGCTTAGAAATGATGTATAATTTTATTTTATACCTTAAAAATTGTAAAGTAATCAAATCACTATATACAAGGAAAACACATAATAGCATAATAAAATAAAAATAATTTAGAAAATAATTAATAAGGCAACTGGAAGATCTAAATAAAAATATTTAATTTACTTTACCAAAACGGTTAAATATATATTTAAGGAAATTTGGCCAAAAAAAACATCAGGATAACAATAATTTTACGGTCTGAGAATTTAATATATTTTAGCAATTAACCAAAATAACCAACGCAATGTGTTATTTACTCTTGTTTTATCTTTGGCATCGCACCGCTCCTTAAATACATTAATTCTGGTAACATGAGGCACTGTTTCCATTTTTTCCCATAGATTGCGAAGTTGATGGTGGCTGACCATTTGCTCGTGAACTTTTGTTGCTTTCGGCGACGGGTCGTCTTGCTTGTCACAGTATTATTTATTTTAATAAATTCATTACTATTATTATTTTTACTAATCATAAGTTCTTTGCCATTGTTTGCAATGGTTCAAGTTGTTCTTACATTATTCACTAAATATGGACCGTTGCGAAAAGTGATCACCATTAAAAAATTATGCTACTGAACTTGTTCTGTGGTTCTTTTCAGATTATCGTATATGGAACCCTTTCAGTATTAACTGTAAGTTACAGTAGAGAGTCCTTATATTATTATTAGCGAAGAGATCGTTTGATAAGTATGGTATCAGAATAGATCTCCTCAAACACTACCAGTTGATGTACGCGTTTCATTCGAATTCGACTATATACTACTACGCGTATTCAGTCCATTAAGGTACTTAATTATTTACTAACCATATTAATTAGATAGAAGTTACAGAAACATATGGACAAATGATGAGCTTATCGTATAAAATGTCTTCCATGTTACTATTTAAATGCCTAAATTACTTTTATGAAAAAGATAGGGTGATCCAATCTAATATTGATAAATATTCCTATTCAAATAAGCAAAGAGCTTTTCGTAAGCGGCCGAGTAATTCCTTCTATTCAGTACAAGATTGATCGTTTACTTTATTGGAAATTAAGTGGTTACAAGAGAAGTAAGATATGATGATCAATACCAAAATTTTACGTCTCATAAAATTTTACACTCGATTTTAATCATATCTATACGTAATATAATTGTCACTGATCGAAAACTGTACATGGAAAATATTAAAATGTGGGCCTTTATAAGAGCAAGAGAACCCAAACAAACAGACATGTTTGTGCACGATAATATCGAAAACTGCTTAACCAATTTTAATGATGTTTTTGGGAATATATTGTAATATTCTTCTCTTAATATTTAGTTTATTTTAACTAAATTGGTTAAGAAATAAAAATAAATATGTCAATTTATGTCAATCACTTAAAAAGTATCATGCAAATCTTATTACATACATGTAATAAATCATTAGAGGAGTAGTCTTCGTACATTGAAAACATTAAAAAATATATACCAGGATGTGAAGTGATAACAGAATCCATTTTTTTTTATATATTTTTTTTAATTTTGAATAAAAATATAGCTAATGTAAGATTTTATACATAGAAATTGAGCGTCACTCTGAGTAACATTTAGTTTTTAACTTCCATGAAACACTCTTATCCAAAGATATTTAAAGGTATTTAAAGTGCTCTAAAAATCTATCTTTATACATATAATGAAACTGTAACTGACCGCTGTCTGTATATGTAAAATATTTTAAAAAGTTCATAATATATAAGCCTTTACATAAGCCAGAGAATACAAAACAATGATATTTCATTTTGTCTGTTAGTCTGTAGGTCTGTATATGTCTGTATGTTTGTGGCACGAACTTAGTGCCCGCTTATTTTAAAAAAGGATTATTCTAAAAAAAAAAAATAAAGTAGCATCCAAATCTTCGATTTCAGTTTTCGGGGATATATTGTCATAGAATTCACTTTACATTTTGTTGTTTTTTTTAACAATCGGTTAACAAATAAAGAAATTAATAATCTCTTATTTTCGTACCATTGCTTAAACATAAAAGCTATACAGAGATTAAACATAAAAAATATACATTAATATAATAGAAATACTCCTACACGCAAAACTACTTGATTGAGTTAACAGACAGACAATTAAAATTTGAAGGTTTATAGTTTTACATACATTGGTAATTATAAGCAAAGGGTACGTTTCATCAAATTCGAAGTCTACGCGGACAAAGTCGCAGGCACATCTAGCCAAAAATAAAAAGACGAAATAAAAGAAATGAGCTTAGTATATTATCTACACATCCAAAAAAAAACTTTAATTTTAAATTAATATAGACACACATATGAGGCATTACAAGATCAAGAACGAATACTTATTTATATCTTATCACAAAAGTCGTTCAAATGCTACATATCTAAAAAAAATATTAAATATAAAAAAATATTTATAAAATTCTCGAGAGGCACACTTTACTTCTTTTTAGAACATTATTATTCACAATTACATCTTAAGAAAAAAAATGTATACACGGGGAATCGTAATAAATTTAATATTAAAATAAAACATCACGTTATACTCGATTAAATATTTTTATCCTTTTTTTGCAAAAATTAAGTTTTTTTTAATATCTAAATATTTTATTTAACGTAAAGTAAAGTAAAAAAGTTCGGTCTAATATAGACAAAAGTTTATTGAAAATGGTTAGCGCAAATGTTACGTGAAATAAAAAAAACATTTGTAGTTTTTAATGCTGCAATATATTGTGTATTTCTATTGCAATAATAGAAAATACAATATTTTGCTTTTAAATCAACTAGCTCAACGAAAAAATCAGATAATAAATAACGTGTATTAAGAATAATAAATTTGTTAATCTATTGTACATTAAGCAAAGCTAATTAACTCTATATTATTAAGAGCTAAATAAAATGTTGGTTTTAATCTCTGTAATGGACTTAGCAAGGCCTAAATCCTTTTATATTTCTATTCTTGCTTGTAGGTTGTTTCCAAAATTAGATTCGTAATAATTTCCATAACAAGCTATTAAATATTGATACTATGAAACAGTTTCAATGTTTGTTTTTCTTTATTTTACTATTTGTCCGATGCGACGTAACTGGACATGTGGCAGCCACAGTAGGTGAGTGTTACAAACAACATTTCAAACACAAACTAAGTGAATTTCCAATTGGGATTTCCAGTTGGGAACTTGTTTGTTTTTGTTATTTAACTGTATATATCTAACGTGTGCCAGTTTATTTATTATTTATTTCGACTTTAGAAAAAGAAAATCATTTATAAAAATACTTAACAGCAACGAAAGTTTTTTTTTTAATTGGACACTTCGTTATGTTTAAGGGTCTTCTTTTGAGTCTTAGATCAAATATTCAGGGTGATTAGTAAGTTTTTCAAGATTACTGTATAAATTCTCCAGTTTTAAAGTGGTTTTATGAGTTTTAAATAAAATGATGTAAAATGAAGTGTTGTAACAATTAAAAATGTATTATTTCAAAATTTTCGAGAGATCGACAATAGAAAAACATACATTAAAGATATATTATGTTGTTCTTAAATTTTATGATAATATACTTTTTCTTCTCGTTTTGTTACTCCTCGAAACCATACATCATATACTGAGGCGAATAACATTATTCAAATATATTCGGTGATTCTCGATGACTGTTAGTAGCAACACCTCGGGGATTCAAACTGGTGTTGTATGGAATATAAGTATATTTCATGCCTCTTGAATTATTAATGATTACTTGATTGATAGCTTTAAAAAATTGCTTACTGTTAAATTCTTCTTTATTTCATATAATAAATAGATATTATATTAATGTATTGATATTGTATTATTTTCTTTACTTAATTCTTTAATGTCATATATTTTTCGAAAATAAATTGTATATAACTGAAATCCTACACGGCTATTAGACAATTAAATTATAAAAACTGAATGAAATCAACTTTTATTTAGATAAATTCTTTATTAAATATTATCTTAATTGTTCATAAGGAATAAGATATGATTTTTAATTATCAAAAAACAATGTTTGCTACTGCAACTTGAATAAGATGTGAGAAGTTCCTTGACTTATAGATAATAGGAACGATTAAATGAATCAATATATTTATAAAAGTACCCAATCTTATTATTTTAATTTATGTGTATTCCTATTTATTAATAAATGAATTCTAGTTGTTATAAAATAACATATTCTAAGTGATACTTGTTTATTTGTAAATGAGAAATAAATATTTGTGAAATAAGAGGTTATAAAAATTAGTGCGCAATAAAGTTTTTAACCTAATCCATAAATATGTATTCGGAGTCAAACAATAAGGTCTGCCAATAAATTTAAATTTTCATCAAAGTCTATGAATATTAAATATACTTGAGACGAGAAAAACTGGTTCATCCATCTAATCTGGTTTTTTTTTTAAATAAAGTAAGTAAAAATTTAAGGGAGCATTCAGGTATCGATTGGTAAGTGTAGACGCCTAACGTATAGCGGCGCAACGGAGCTCAGGTTCGATTTCCGACAGGGACAGGCTTGTATGTGATAAACATAGATGTCTGTATTTCTGGGTTTGGTCGTTTATTAAATAAAGTCTCAGTATTTGTAATGTGTATTTCTATGTATTTGTATCGTTGTCTAACACCCTTAACACAAGCAAATAATTTGTTAACTTAAGTAACCCTTAAGGGTTAGATCAATATGTGTAATTTGTCCTGATATTATTATAATAATTAGTTGTAATAGTCTAAAACGTAGTTTGATGATCGGAAATAATAGCTTCTATAGCTATTATTTCTAATTTATTACACCATTTTACTATAGGTTTTCTTTGCATATTTATGAATTTCTTTATTTAGTAATGTATTATATACTTTCGCGGCTTTGTAATTAACGTAAACAATTCCGAAAAATATAATTAAAAGTAACGTTAACATACAGGAAGAAAATGTAAACACAAAACTTCGCTTCAAGCCTTTCATTTTTTATGTAGATAAATATTTTTTCTGTGTAAGCTTTTTTTTTATTTAATTAATTCTTATTTTAAAGGACGTTTGCTATTTTCCTTTAAATAGATTTTTTAATAACAAAAATTAATAATATTATGAATACAATTATTTTGTAATAAGAGTAATTTAATAATTAGATATTTGAAAAACATTTTTGATAGCGAAATCAGAAATATAATAGTACAATAATCATTGACAAGTATAAACATACTGTATAGAATAAAACATGACCTTTACTACTAATAAATAAAAACTTTGTACTCGTAGTATTCGCAGGTACCACGAGTCTTCTTGCAGTATAAGATCCTAAAATATTAACAAACATTCGATGAACCAATTTGATTTAATCTGTTCCTATTCAAATAAGCAGAGTTAAAGGTTTGTTTTTACCTGCGAACACATTCGGGCTAATGCCATCTGTCGGGTATAAGATTGATCAATTATTTTAAATTTAATTATGATGTCATGTTCCAAGAGGTATACATATAATATTTTTTGTTTTATGTCTATACAAACTTGCCTTTACAAACTTGTTTAATAATTTTAAAGATTTTCATTTCATTTTTAATCAAATTCGGAGCAGTCCAAAGTTTAGTGGCAAATATAATAAAAGAGTGCTTAAAGAATTTGAAAATATTCGAATAATTAATAATTATATCTCGTATCGGCTAGTGACGATAGAAACTCGAACCTTTCCTTCAGGTATGAGGGTGTTTTTGTGTGGAATAATCCTTTTGTTTTTAATTTTTTTTGTCTGTCTATACTGTTAGACCTGTTGGCTATTACAGCGTCACCGGGGTAATAATACACCAGTCAAACAAAGAAACTGCATGTAAATCCCGGACCAATAATAAACCACTTGAGCTTGAGCAAACCAAAAAAGAATCATATAGCCTTTTTTTAAATCAATTAGATTTAAACTTCAATTTAAATTCCATATATAGGATAACAAATGTCAACTTTATAAGCTTAAAAATTATCCTATTTTACACTAGTAAGATTCGAAAATACCCTGATTACCTTCAGAAGTTTATTCCTTGCTAAAATCCCACTTAATTCAAAACCACAGCAGTTTTCGAACAGCCGGGGATTGGCATTCTTTTATCCCTTTTCTTTTGTCTAAACTCTTCACAATCATTTAAAAATATTTATAACAACAAATATTCATTACTGAATAAATATTCACATATTCATATATTATGCACTGTTCAATGCGTTTACCCTTTTCTACTTCAGAAAACAATTTGAGTTTCCAAGTGACTCTCGTAATTATTTACGGCGCTTCAATCGAAATCATACACTTAAAGTCATTCATATTCCTTTTAATCCGACTCCTTCAGTGCATACCCTATCCGCTTTTGGAGTAATCACTCTTTGAAAAATCCTATACCCTTCTCGATTGATTGAACCTTCAAAAGGAACATTACAACTGTCACGACATACATCGTTTAAAGTTATACTATTCATATGGAATAATCAAATAGAAATGGTTCATCAAAATGGTTCATCAAAAATAAAATATTAAATGGTTCTATGTATTCGGTGAATTAGAGTAGAATATTTGATAGAAAAAAATTACATCGAACAGAACAGGTAACTTTCATGATTTTATGCCCTTCTTTAGAACGAATCAAAATTGATAGTAACTGGATTTTGTTCGTTAGTCCTATATATATTTAAATTTAACTATCATTTTCACTTTGTCCGTCTGAAGTTACATTTCTCTTGATCTCGTAGGGATAACTCAACCACTTAACTTTCCAACTGACCTCATTTTTGAACCTGTTTGAGGTGGAATAATAACTAAGCCTAAATAAAAATGCTTTTGTGAGATAAAAAGAAATAACTTTTTATCAGTAGTCTATATTAACAATAATTTACGCTACCAGGTTATTAAAATAAATACAATAGTTAATAAATTTTCGAAAATCTAATAAAATCTTATTGTTATTAAAAAGCGTTGTTTCAATATTTTAAGACACTTTTTTCTAAAACTTCTTTCTCGTTTAAAACTTATTTAAAATATTGATTTATGTTATATACACATATAATATTATTTTTTCAAAGAAAATCTTGTGTCATGAAATGTTTTAACCTGATGTATCGGAATTTTCTAAAATGTTACCTTTACAGCAGGTGTAGCGAATATGCCAAGGAAATGTTTCAAAGGATATTTATATCAAGTATCGAAGGATTTTATTTTCTCCTCAGTGACACCTGAGGCGTTTAGGATAAAATATTGTGTCCAATATCAACATTTTTAAAGGTTCTAAGTCAAACTACTAACACTCGATTGTTAGATCAGATTGGATCTTATTATTTTTATTTAACTCTTGCAATAGAACTTGTAATTGATATTACATCAAAGTAGTAAAATAGTTATTTAAAAATGTAAGGATAATTATATATTCTTTTATGTGACACATATCTGGGAGCACGGTGTCTTGCAGAGTTGAGCATACAGCCAAACAAATTTAAAAAAGTAAGGTAAAGCACATATTAGTTACGTTTTATATTGTTATATCTTAAGTGACTGATGGGATAAACTTACTATGTTTAGAACCCTCACGTGCTAGTCGGGTTTTAATTTATTTATTTAGACTTGTGTAAATTCAATTCGTCCCTCGTTTTTAAATTATAATTTTATTTACCTACCAGAGATAATTTATAGTAACTAATATAATCTATTATATTTAACAAAATTATTCATACATATAACAATAATATACATTTCTTGTGTGCGTGTGTATGTCACTGAACTCCTCCTAAACGACTGGACCGATTTTTATGATATTCTTTGTGTGTGTTCAAGGAGACTTGAGAATTGTTTAGATTCACAATTTGGTCCACTAGAAAATGGTTTTTTCATTAATTTTTAATGTGTTACTTACATGTGGTGGTGATTTCGGAATGTTTCACATTGGTTCCAACGGACTGCGTAACCATGGCAATGTCAAACTTTAAATAATATTATATTTTAATTATAGTCTGCCCTGACAGTTGGCGTTGCGATAGAAATAAGATAAATATTTTAGAACTAGCCGCCCGATACGTGTTTCGCTACGTAAAAAGTGAAATTAAAAAAAATATATTGGAACAAATTCATTTAATCAAAACAAAAAATCTTTATTTACATATTCATACGGTATCAATTGGTCGAATTATGATAATTGTACATGTAATGACGTTAGACATTGTGATACGTTTTTAATATATTTTTTTAAAGTAAGATTTCTTAAATTAAAGACGCGGGTACAAGACAACGTCTGTCGGGTCCACTAGTATAACAATAAATAAGTAACTTTAGGTAATATAAGAAAAAACCTAAAAAGAGGAATGAAATCCCATAAAATATCATAAAATGTAAGAAAATCAAGTGTTTGCAACTCAATCGCACTTTTAAATCATTCGGAAGTAAAAATCACCAGAAATAAAATCCAATGAATCAGTATTGTATCAAGAAACCAAGTAATATTGGAGAAATATTATAAATTAAAAATTGTTAAATCATTTTTTACAAAAAGATTCAAAATATAGTTTTTTTTTTAATTTGTACATTTGTTAATAGGCAATAACTGTCGTCATTTCGGCAAATTTTAAAGAATAATAAACACCCATAAATGAAGTAGTACTGAAAAGGTTCTATGACTTTATTAAATTCATTCATTCATTTTAAATTAAATATTCAATCGCATGAGGACGTCATGTTTCTCATTTCGCTCCTAAATAGTGACGATTATATACATACTATAATACCAGACTATTGCAAAAAGACAAAAAAATATTTTTTACGGCATATCGCTATCGCGATCTAATTATGCTTTTGATGCTCTTCTTAATAACTTTAAAAATGCTACAACAATAAACATAGCATAATTAAAGATAATACCCTAATTGAAGAGCCTATTAAAACTAAAAAAATAAATAAATCTGTACCAATATTTTTTTTCTCCAATTCTTGAAATAAGTTTAAAAACTTATTATTCCACAATATAAACTAAGAATTTAGTTTTAATTGGATAATAGATTTCAATTTCATTAAGTTAATATTCATTGTTTTTAATCATAATACATTGTTCGGGTTGGTTTTTATGTGTAATTTATATAATCTAAAATAGATTATCTAGTACATCATATTTATTCCTTTAAACTCCTTTAAACGAATAGACGATTATATAATGATAGGTAACTGTAGTCCGTTGTCTTTAGGTCTTATTTAGACTAGCTCATCCAGATTGATACCATTGTCTCACGGAGGTTTGGTGTCATGTAACTATTGAAGTTGCTTTTCATTCGATGAGTGAGAGTGCCGGAAGCCTTAAGTCCCATATTTTTCTTATTTCCCACTTCCATTATTCCTTTCCCTTATTTCCTTTCCCTTCCTAAATTCCATGCTCCTAAAACTTAACTTAGGTATGCATAAAGAGGATTAACGTCAGGTAGGAAGCCGTTCATAAAACAAATAGTCAAAATATTCTACAACACAAACTTATGATTATTAGATATCGACAACGTTTGGGCGTACATCTCAGGCAATGCGCCACCGCCAGGTTGTTTGCAGGAAATAAAGGGGCCCGGTGCACCAGTTTACTGGTGTCTACTTTTCCAACAAGGGTGATGTAAGAACTGTAACAAACTAAAGAAGAATAAAGCTTATGTCACCTAGTATGAAAACTTGGGGAAAGTGAATAAAATAGAAAGATGAATTATAGAAGAAAAAAATCAAGTATCATGGAACCAATCAAGCACACAAACTTGCATATTGTTTTCATTGACCTGAAAATGGCGTACGTTAGGGTGCTCGTGAGATTCTATTGTATGCTATAAAAGAGAAGGAAGTGCCTAAAGTATTTACAATTTAAACGTGTTATTTATAAAAGAAAAAAACAAAAAAAAATTTGTTTCCATAGAAAAGGGAGCCCTGAAGTTGTATATTTACAAGTTTACAAAAGCAATTAAACTAGCTAATTGAACAGTTTCGAAGATTTATTAAAATTTTGCGCACAATACTGAACGAGTGTTGATTTATAAGTTTGGATTATATTTAAATCTTTGCGAGAATTTCTTAATAAATTTCATGAAGTCAAGAACTAACTTGTTTTGTTTTCGCAAATCTTAATGATGTTTCCGAGATAGAGGCATATTAGTGGCTTGCTCGTTCTTGATGGAGTCTTCTGGTATATGATCCGAGCCGTAGGCCTCAGGTATTTAAACCACACAGATACAATATTACAATTCTTGTTTTAAATGTAGGTAATCAGTTATCACAAATTACTTAGTTGCTCCTCCAACGCAACCTCTGGGATATTGTCTAAGTAACTTAAAATTAAAAAAATAATAATGAAAAATAATCGCTTGTATGATATGTTTGTCGCGGTTTGGTATTGTAATTCAAACGGATAAGAAGCATATAGCAAAAAAGTTTGAAGTATGAATAAAAATGGTTTCAAAAGAGAGCAACCGAAGAAGACATTGACTGAGTGCGTGAAACATGATATGGGAAATAATAATCTTTCCACCCATGACGAAAAAAGCGTCTTACCAAATAAGAAATAATTGGGCTATGGCAGGGCAGGGATGATGCCTGTTATGCTAAGGGATGTCTAAAGTTATTTATTATTCATACTTTGCACTGACGAATAGTGATATACTTTGCACTGACGAATAGCGATATAAGTTGCCGTATCATATACTTTCGATTAAAAAACCATGTAACCTACATATTATTAAAGTTACCAAATGGAAAAGTTACAAATTAAAAACAACTGACAAGTAAAAAGTTTTTATTACATAAATGTATTCTAAGCCATAAGCGCTTAGGGCCTATACTGTACAATCATACTTAGTGGTGACATGTAGTACTTATACTGAGGCTCTTTAAGTTGGCTTTGTTTGGAGAGTACGAAGCCCGCATGGTGAGTATATGGAATATATACGATGCCTTTGAAGTGGTTCTATTAAAATTGGCTAAAGTCATTAAGGGTGTTGGTATTTCAAAATCCCAATGTACTACCGTTAATATCTGCTTTGAGTTGTTTTTGAAATCCCACGTTCTATCAGAATTTGTTTTGAGACGAACAAAATGTACGGGAACATGTAAATCAAACAATAATAATGTCAATATTAATATTTAAACAAATATATATTAAGATCCCGTTACTTCTTATCTGATGTCAAAATATGGAAAGTACAAAATGCCTTACATTAGCATTATATCGTCCCTACATATAATTTATTATGTCCTATCTTATCTATCGGTCATCTTTCGTAACATGTTAGCCGAAAACCTGTAAAAAAATATCCATCAACGATCATTTTTTAAGTATATTATCTAATAGCGTAAATAATTCAAACTTATTCAACTAGATATAGGTAATCGCCATTAAGACTTAAAAGCAATAACCGGAATTGACAAGTTTGTCGTTTGTCGTGGTGGCACACAGCAAATCCCATTATCATTACCGCTTCGACTTTTTACTTCCATTTGTATTCGTGGCGCTTACATACATTAGGTACTTACTTACATACATTGCTTATATACATATATAATATATACATGTCAATATATTTGTTTTACTTCTCCGTAAATTTTTCCTGGTATACGTATTTATTCAACTACAGAAATTAATAAACTAAACGCAATAAGTTGTACCTCTGGTACATGCAATATTGTTTCTAATGTTATTGTTACTTAATATTTCTAAGAGATTTTTAATCGGTAATCAATTAAAACAAAAAGTATTTATATTTATTAACGAAATTATAGGTTTTCATTTCTTATACTTCATATACTTCTATGTCTCCTTAAAAAAATGTACAATTTCTATGTTTGCTGGGCGTCCCGCAAGGACACCATATTATTTATATTTTGTACCACTAATATAAAATTTTAAAACAAAACAGGTTACTTGCGTAAAAAATAATTAGTTGCCAAAGAAATCCGAGCCCTGAAAGTTGCAAATTTATAAGTTTACAAAAGCAATTAAACTAGCTAATCGAACAGTTGCGAAGGTTTATTAAAATTTTGCGCACAAAACTGAACGAGTCTTAATTTATAACTTTAGATTATATTCAAATCCTTGCGAGAATTTCTTAATAAACTGATGAAGTCAAAGTACTAAGTAGTTTTGTTTTCTATGTTCTTAATGATTTCTTAGTTCTTTATTTATAGTCTTACTTAGTCTTAGTCTCAGTATATCTTACTTATAGTCCGGGAGCCAGCGACCAATTTTCGTCATGAATTTCCTCCCGAGTGAAAATTTGTAAACTGCAGTAGAAAGTTGTGTTATGAAGCTTCGCGATCGTCAGCTGCGACTCCGGTGGTGGAGAAGGCAGTGGAAGCCTCCCACGCACGAAGAAAAAAAAATTTTTTTTAGTCATTTCCTCCCATTCTAAAATTTCTTGAATAATAGTTTATCTAATATCTTGAAGGGAAAATAAAGTCAGCTGACCATAACATGGTGGATTATACGTCAGCTGGCCACCTGAATATGAAAAAAAATAAAAAAAATTCAATGATTTCCTCTCAACTAAAAATTTTTCTGGTGATAGTTTATATGTTACTGTGAATGAAAATTAACATCAGCTGGCTGTATCTCAGTGGAAAGTTCGTCAGCTGGTTACTTGAAATGTGTAATGTAGCTGCATTTATCACCTACTGAATGTTATCAGCTGACGACTTTTCCCTTTACTTAGAGCTAGCTGATTTGTTTTATTATTTACAAGAGTATATTAACTATTTTCTTAAAAATTTTCATCCAGGAGGAAATCACTTTTCTCAGGTTGTTTGGCAGTATATTTGATTTGATAATAAATATGCAGTTTAATAATGAAGGAAATATAGTTATAACTAAAGTTTAATTAATCAATAATTTATTGAAGCATAATTTTATAAATTAATGCAATTTTATTTTAATATAATGAATAAAAATACTAACAACGGTTATTCATTTTCGCTCTCGCTTTGGCTTGAGTCGCATCGACGCAGTTTTAGAATCATATAGAATGTAATTTAATTATAAAATACATTAATTTTAAGTATGTCTTATTTCACACTTATTTCACACTTATTACAAATAATTAATTATTAATTAATTAATTAATAATTAATTATTTGTAATTTATATTATTATTACTTTTGATAACAGCGCACATATACATTTAATGCTTAAGTAAAAATTATATATGGGTGTTTCTCTACTAACGGGAAAGTTTTGCATGAAACTTGTCCGGCTCACTTTTTGTTTTAAAATAGGGTTTTAAATATATAGAATGAAAGCTAATAACAAGCGATTTTCAAGTCTATAAAAGGCTGGGAGATTACTCTGCTGTTATCAATTTTAGAAGTTTTCAATTTTAGAAGACTTCACACTGTCAGCGATTCATTTAACACAAAACTGAGTCGTTATCATAGACTATAAAATTTTGTTTTATTTTTTCAAATTAACCAGAGGATTGTGTTCAAATATTTAGGACAACATTCAGGCGGTAATTTCGAATAATTATTATTACATTTACGTAGTGTTTGTTCAACAAATATGATTTTCAGTATATTTAGTTTTAAAATGTACTTTAAATTTATTACACGCACTTAAATATAATTTTAAAATTGGATTTAAAGTGAAGATTCTGGGATGGTTGGGATTAAAAGAAAAAAAGATATAAAACATTTACATGATCAACAGGTAGCCTCAAAGATACTGAAATGTACTATAGTTTTAGATATTTTCTTAAATAAAAAATATCCAAAACAATGTGCAAATTGCTTGGGACATCAATTTTCCCGTTAGTAGAGAAACACCCATATATATAACGTATATGCTTACTGTAGAAGTTCTCAATAGTGTAATTCCCTAGTTGGAATACATTACACTAAATTATACTTTTTCTTACAATGAATTGTTAAAAAATTATAATCGAAGTAGTAGAAAGAAATACCATTCTACCCATATATTTACGTTAATGTTGAAGGTGTCTCTTCTGATGTCGTTCTTATTTTTCCGATATTTTTGCGGCAAAGCAGTATAACGTCGATAACACTCACTATGATACAACTGAAAATGGTTAAGTTGTGTAGGAAGCACATTATTTTGACCGGTTAGATTATTAACTTTTCGTATTGTTAATATAGATCTACACTTATTTTAATTATCTTCACTAAATAATTTTGGAAGAACATTAGTTTTTTTTACAAAAGGTGCCACGTTAGACATTTTTATTTTTAATTATCCGTCACTATAATAACACTATGTTCGACTGACCAACTTAAACATGGAATCTTTCACTTTCCATTCGAGTCACATTATAATTTCAACTTACCCTCTCGTTAGTGTGTTTTACTGTTTTATTAGTGTGTTTATAAAATCTGGAGAGGGTAATTTGAATCTACAATCTAGCTACAATGTAAAAAGGGCTCATGTATTACTTTAATTTATATAAGAAAAAGAGATAAATAGAGAAAAGTGATTTCCTCCTGGATAAAAATTTATAAGAGAATAGTTAATATACTCTTGTAAATAATAAAACAAATCAGCTAGCTCTAAGTAAAGGGAAAAGTCGTCAGCTGATAACATTCAGTAGGTGATAAATGCAGCTACATTACACATTTCAAGTAACCAGCTGACGAACTTTCCACTGAGATACAGCCAGCTGATGTTAATTTTCATTCACAGTAACATATAAACTATCACCAGAAAAATTTTTAGTTGAGAGGAAATCATTGAATTTTTTTTATTTTTTTTCATATTCAGGTGGCCAGCTGACGTATAATCCACCATGTTATGGTCAGCTGACTTTATTTTCCCTTCAAGATATTAGATAAACTATTATTCAAGAAATTTTAGAATGGGAGGAAATGACTAAAAAAAATTTTTTTTTCTTCGTGCGTGGGAGGCTGCCACTGCCTTCTCCACCACCGGAGTCGCAGCTGACGATCGCGAAGCTTCATAACACAACTTCCTATTGCATTTTACAAATTTTCACTCGGGAGGAAATTGGTCATGAAAATCTGTTACTGGCTCCCGGACTATTAGTCTTTCCAACAAAAAAAATATATAAGAAATAAAAATATTTTACTGTTCGTCTAAATTTTACAATAGATTTGTATTTTTAAATAAAATTATTTGTATTTTTTTAGTTTTTTATGTTTTTTCTTGTTAAAATGTAAATTATTAACATTTTCCTATAATATTATTCAAGAGAGGATAATATTTTTATGTTGTTGTTGCATAATCTTGTTATTTATTTAATAATAATTTATTTACTGTTATCCAATAATATAATAAGGTTGAAAAATAGCCTATATATATAATATAAGGTCTGGCAAATGTGTAAGTAAAAACTGTGTGGTTATATATTTTTACTATTTGCTAGAGCTTAAGTTAAAAATAGAGCACCCAGCTTATATTGAATTATTTTATTTTATTTCCTAAACGTTCCGGAAGTAAAAATTATGATTATTAAACTTACACATAATATAATTGTGGTTCTCAAGTGAACACTAACTAATAGTAACTGTAACCAGTGATGTTCCTTGTTCAATCGATATACATAAAATAAGAGTAGCAACCTTTAGTTACCATCTATTCTGATGGCATGATACTATACTATTCAGTCATATAAGTGCTATTATACTTGATTAGTACTGGACTACTATTACATATTACGTATTTGCACTTGTTGTTGTTGTTGTCTTTGAATTATTTTGAAATGTTTTCCGAGCTTAGAGCTCAACAATGAGAAACGCGTGAATGTAATTATCTCTCTACATTTAAACGTTGAATTATAATCCTTACTTGACGAGACTCAAATATGTAGTAGGTAAAATAATTGAAATCACATCTACATCAAAATTTATGATTTGTAATTGTAGCAAGAGCATCTGAAGGTGAGTATCTGACCATCGGCATAGAAAAAACAGAGTTTGATATCTATATGTCGAGAAGTGAGTTTACGTAAGAAATAACGTAGCTAATGTGAAAAACTAACAATTTAATACAACTTACTATTTGAGCCATAATCAATAGTTATGACAGATACAGATTATTTGCAAGAAGAACTTCTAATTTATTTAATTATTTTCGTTAATACGATTAGTTAAATATTTATTTCTACATTGTAATAGGTCTTAGATTAATGCTCTTGTGTTACAAACTTTAATTTTATTTTTTACATTATACAAAAATATATAGAGATTGTTTCAAATCTTAAGTCTCCTTGTCTGTAAGATTGTAGATTTTTTTTTTTAATTTTATATAAATAAGAAGGTAGACTAGATTTATATAAATATAGAATGAAAAATAAACCAATACGGGCAGGGATTCGATCCCGCGACCTCTGGAAAACCGTCCCGCGGGGACCGTCGCGGGATCGAATCCCTGCCCATATCGGTTTATTTTCATTCTATAAATTTATATAATTTTAAATAAGCCTAACCTTCAACTATGGATGTTCTTTTTTGTTAATGGACGGGAGGTCGCACAGACCGCTATGTTTTAGGCTTGATTTCATTACAAGATACTTATTTTATACTTCTTGTGTTTTTGTTTATTTTATTTACAAAAGGTATCAAAGTAAACAAATATTTTTTTTTTCAAAATATACAAGTATTTATTTACTTAACTTAAGCAACTAATAATTCTAAGGCACTTTCAGTCTTAATTTTGCCAGAGATCAATGAAAGGAACAAAATCCATAAACTCTCAAGTATTTAAAAAAAATCAACTCAAATATTTTAAAATTTGAAGTATACCAAACCTAGAAAATAAACTATTTACTACTCGAAATGTAAGAAAAACATACTGACATATGAAACATTATTGGCAGTCATTGCACAACGGTTTGGAACATTGTAGGCAAAAAATCACTTGCTTGCAACTTGAACAAACGTAGTTTTTCTTTCGTTTTAGCTTTGGTGGACAAAGCTGGCATGTTTTTCGTTTTATATAAGTAACTTTAAGATAAGGTGTCAGTTTTAAAGACATATATTGTCTCAAAAATCTTGTCAAGGTTAGTTTTAATTCCTTATGCAGATTAGAACTTAGAGCTCGTCTTTAAACGAAAACAAACAAAAACAAATTAAGTTTTTTAGTATTGGATATATGGACGTGAGGTCCCACAGACCGCATTTGAAGTTTGATGCAAAATAACTTCTGGCATTTACAACTAACGACACAACCTCCCACCTCAGCAGTCGTTTCGATACCAAAATCAAAGCTACTGAGCACTTCAATAGTGAGGAGTGAGTGGAAGTAACTAAACACGAAGTTTCAAACTGCGAGCGGTCTGTGAGACCGCGTATCTATAGTTAAAGTTTAACATGGATATACATGTTAATAGATATCTTCAAAGGTAAACTAGTCTACGGGCCACCCTACCCTACCGTATACCTAATACAAAGTAATCTCTGCCGCTAACAGTTTTTTAACATATCAGAAGATGTGTAAGGGTGCTGTGGGCCTTGGAGGAGAAGGAGGAGTAGGGGTTCTTTTGGAAAGCAAAAATTGTTGAATCGATTTGAAAACACCTCTTTTTGGTACCTGCAACATTATTGGAATCATTTTTTAGTAAATTAGATTTTCTTTTTAGGATTAGAATTTTATTAACCAATATATTATACAAAGTTTGAGAAGCGAAATTGACTTTCGTTCCACGTTATAAACATCGAATACATTTGAACGTGGCGTGCAGTCAAGCGTCATTTTTATATTTTTCACGATAACTCTGCTTGTGTTATGCAAACATCAGATATGTATTGTATTTGTCTGGTTTCATGTTATGAATATGTTTGATATTGTGCATTTGTTCCATATAAAACAATTCGAAAAACTTTGAAACGTGATTATTTGGTTACATACAGATACAAGAATTATAGAAAGCGACAAATAATGTTTTGTGTAACTTTACTTTACCACGTTTTTCTTTTCTTATTTCCGTTAACAAAGGTTTCGGTGAACGAAAAAGAATTTTTGCAAATAAACCTCTATGCCGGAATGTTTGAATAGTATTTTGGTAGTTGTTTACTTTATTTTGTTCAGATACTTCACAACTTCACTGTCAAATTTTCTATCGTAAGAGTATTGTCATTAAAACTTACCCTTAAGACTCATCACACCATTAAAATCTGTATTGAGAATTTGTAATTAATATCTTCCTTGTACTTTAACTCTTACAGAGCATCTTACAAATGTAAAAAACATATAGATGTAGACTTATAATATTACTTTGCCCTAACATTATGATAATCTTGTTACGATATTATCATGACAGGGCTTGAAAGGTGCTAGTGCGATAAGACTTGGCAGTAGATCGCTATTCTGCAATTCATAAATCACTTGATATCCTTAATACATAGTTTTTTTATTTATATATTTTTTTTAAATGCATTGCTCGGTAACAAATAATAAAAAAATATGTTAAATTGAATACAATTTTGTACATTACATAGTCCGTTTAGAAAATGTTTGATTATTATTTATAAACATGCAAAACCATAAAAATGTTTAAAAAAATAAATTAAATACAGAGTCATATTGGAATGAAATAATTATTTAACCATTTAACCTTGTAAAAAAAAGTCCCGTCACTCTACCAATATAAATACCGTATCGCTAGCCATTTCGATAAATTTTGCATTTTATATATGATCGTCGTTACCTTAATAGGTGTTACCTTATTTGGCCTCTTTCGCAAAATTTTAACTAATGCTTAAAACTTTCCGGTGCGATTTATTTTTATTCTATATTCTTAAAAAATAATTTCAAAACTTTTCAATCTGTATTTCCAATCCCAATTAAATACTTTTTCGTTTTAATACACGGATAATAACTATTACATGGGGCCTCCTGTTCTGCTTAATAACAGCTATAGGTATAGAGCACTTGAGCAGTGGAGGTCCCTATCGAATCAGTTTTCGTATCCGCCTGAAGAAAACCTTTAAGCATGTTTTGTATTGTAAATCATCAATCATTCGACCTCATCAATCTAAAGATTAACTAAAGATGGAATGGAGCGTGGAGTACAGTAGGTATGCTATAAGGGAAACTAATGTTTGAGTAGTAGAATCTCATGGTTAAAAAAATCCTTTTTTATAAATAATATATTTAAATTTAAATATACGTTACCAAAAATATAAATATAATATATAAAAATACAGTCATATAAACGTATATATTCTCATAATACTTAGATTTAGTTGTGCATTTTTATAATAGCTATTTTCTTATTATTGTTTTGAAGAAGCTTATTTACAGTCTAAGCAGTTTTATAGTTTAAACAATTTAATGCCACCATCATGATAGAGTTTCAAAAATATGACACCAAATTAACATTTATTAAATATCATACTAAAATTTTTGTTCTTAGGTTGAATATTATTGTGCCATTGTGAGAAAAAAATAAAACAGAAGGTATTTACAACCAGACCAATATTTTCATTATTTAACTAAAGTAAATTTTAAATACTTCCTATATTTTATTCATTAACTATAACCTTGTTAATAATTTGATTAAAAAAAATATGTGAGTGAAATACAAGTATAAACGCAAACATGTTTGAAGACTGCAGATATTTCCGCCAAAAAACTTTAAATAACAGCAATTTTTCTTGTGTTAGAGTCCGAAATCTGATTCCCATTTCTATCCTCATAAAAATGATAAGCTATCAATAAATATTACACTCTGCTGCCGTACGTATTTACTAAACCCCTAAAAATAATTTCTAAAGCAAAAAGTATTTTTAATCTTGTAAAATATTATAATAATTTTCAAAACAATCTATCTTTATAGATATACAAGTCATACATTTTTGGGTCGGGGGTTAAAAATAATGATGTGGATCGTTATGTTTTTTTACATAGATGCAATTTGTATTTTTGTTTATTATATATTATTTTTTTTTACATAGATACAATTTGTTGAACATGGCGACCTCTGTCTGATATTCTACTACCATTACCTAACCTTTGATACAGTAATATTATAATGATTAGAGATGCCCCGAATATTTGGTAAGTATTCGGTATTCGGTGTATTTGGCATCTTCAAGGTCTTTGAACACGTTTTAGTTCTCTCTTACCGCAAAGAATCGCCAACGACAGTCCTTCTATTCTTTAAAGCACTTTATGACACTGTTCACAAATAACTGTTTACCATTTAAACTCTTAACTATCACTGTTACACAACTTAGTCTCTCGATCTCACACTCAGCGGTTTATTATAACTGTTACACTTTTATCACAATAATACCACCCCACAACTTGTACTCCCAATTTCACACAATGTCTTCTCTTAACCGAGCTGCGACTTATATACTTGTTATTCTTAGTCAAATCAGTATCCAATATTACATTTATTTCATTAATTAAACTTCTATACAGAGATTCAATTGTTTTAGTCAAATGAACAACTTGATATCTTTATTTTTAGTCAAAACCAAACTACTACATGTATAAAAGCTAGCAGACGATTCATCAAAATTATCGTACACTTAATATATTTAATTTTAAATTTATTTATTATTATTTTATATAAGATGAGTACATTACGAATTTATAAATAAGGTAGGGCAGATAGTTTTAAATTTATGACAATATTATTTATTATTTTAAATTATTAATAGTTTAATTTTTAATTAAATTTTTCACTAATCGGTGCACAATATTTTTGGTTGACTCGTCTCACGTAATAGATTCGACGAAGAAGCAGGTATAATTTGATTGTCTTATGTTCATTATAATATGAATTTACATATACTTTAGTCTAAGTAGTACATGGCCAGCTATACTAACATAAAAAATTTACTTACAATTTAGTTTCAGCATCGCGTGGCGGTATTGTTTATGAATTATGAATTATGAAGTTATTGATGGCGTATTGTTAAAAGAAAAAACGTACTTTTAACATTACGCCATCTGTTGAACACTAACTCAATGCAGTCAACAGATACAACGCCATCTGTTAGACTTGTTTGGATCTAACAGATTATTGGAAACAAATAATTTGCTATTTTATTGCGACCTAAAATTAAGATGTTAGTTATCCTATATCTCCAGTTGGACCAAACTGCACACGGTGTGCAAATTTGATTAAAATCGGTCAAGTAGTTTAGGAGTCCATCGCGGACAAACAACGTGACACGTAATTTATATATATTAAGAAGATTTCTTGTGTGCGTGTGTTTGTCACTGAACTCCTCCCAAACGACTGGACAGATTTTTATAAAATTCTTTGTGCTTGTTCAAGGGGACTTGAGAATTGTTTAGATTCACAATTTGGTCCACTGGAAAATGGTTTTTCATTAATTTTTAATGTGTAAGTAGGTGGTGATTTTGGAATGTTTCACATTGGTTCCGACGGACTGCGTTACTATGGCAATGTCAAATATTAAATAATATTATATTATATTTTAATTCTAGTATGCCCTTACAGTTGCGTTGCGAAAGAACTGAGAAAAATATTTTATTATTGTGTTATTTTCATCCACGTGCTGAATTAAATATTAAATCAAGAGGTACTGAGTACTGAGTTTGTAAAGAGCTTTGAAGTGTGCTTAAACAACTATACATTTTGCGAATTTATTACGGATCGAAGTAAGAGTATTTCTTTTAATTTTTTTATCATTTTTTATCATCTGCGTTATTAATCTAGCTAGGTAAAAATGAAATTTAATAAAATATATTAAAACATCAAATTCATTTATTCAAACAAAAAATCTTTATATACATAATCATACGGTATCGGTTGGTTGAATTATTATAAATGTAGATGGATTGATTTAATGTCATTATAACTGTACATGTAATGACGTTAGATATTGTGACTTTTTAATATATTTTTTTTTTAAGTTTGATTTTTTTAAAGACGCGTTTACAAGACAACGTCTGTCGGGTCCGCTTGTTATATGTATATATAAATAAAGGTTAATAATATCAACAGCTAAAAATATTTTCAACCTCACCTCACAAATATGGTTCATTTACTATTGTTAAGTAAGTTAGGGTCTTTGTAACAAAATAACAGAAAGTTTTCGAAATGAAAAGGCTTGTTGTAAAAAATACCCCTGTATAAGTAAAACATTTATCCTAAACTCAACCTTAACCAGTAAGCAATAAGTTCATAATACATATTAACAACTTGGCGCTTACGCTAATTTGAAATGATATGTACACAATACTCGGCCAAGCTTCGTAGTATGCGGAGTGGGGATGTTAGTTTTTTTTCGTTACGGAATTTCTGGATTCAGTCTATGCAATAGCTTAAAAATACACAAATAGTCTAACTTACATGAACATATTTAATAATATTTTAATTTATCTAACAAAATTAATATAATTACTTAGCTTGTTGGTTTATCTGAAACTTATTATAGAAGTAAATTAGAAAAGAGGCATGGATTAAAAAAATATTAAACCTTTAAAGTTTACTTCTTAAAATAGAGTATTACATGAAGTGTAATAGCGCTTCTTATGACGGAATGCATGTAGTAAAAAGTTTAAAATTAAATAACTTCGTAAGTAGTTTAAAATAAAGGCAAGTAGTTTAAAATATACGCTTGTAGAGTAACCACTTTGAAAGTCTATTAACGGATAAAAAACCTTCAAATGCAGAGAAACATCCTCAATTTTTGCAACTTTCAAATTCAAAAACTTTTTGTTACATGGATGTTTCGTTGACGTATACTTTGAAGACTTAAGAGTCAAATATTACTTAATATATACATATAATAAAATGGTTACTGATCGAAAACTATACATGGAAAATATTTAGAAATCATGATAAGATAAGCCTTTATAAGAGCAAAGGAACTCAAAACAATGGTTTTTCATTTTGTCTGTATGTTTATGCACGCTAATTTCAGAAACGGATTAATCGATTTGGATGCAGTTTTGGGGAAAATATGGGCTTCACTGTACAATTAGTGTTGTATTTTATTCCAATCGTTTAACAAATTCAGTTAATAATCACTTATTTTCCTACTATTGCGGTAAGACATTTTTTGAAACTTTTTTTTTTTATATTTCAGGTAAGAACAGAAGTTACGTATTGATAGTACGCATTGATAGTACATATTTGACAGTACGTAATGATAGTACGTATTGGTAGTATACATTTACGTATTGATAGTACGTATTGATAGTAAATATTGATAGTACGTATTGATAGTACATATTGATAGTACATATTGATAGTACATATTGATAGTACATATTGATAGTACATATTGATAGTACATATTGATAGTTAATATTGATAGTTAATATTGATAGTTAATATTGATAGTAAATATTGATAGTTAATATTGATAGTTAATATTGATAGTACGTATTGATAGTAGATATTGATAGTACGTATTGATAGTACATATTGATAGTACGTATTGATAGTACGTATTGATAATAAATATTGATAGTACATATTGATAGTAAACATTGATAGTTAATATTGATAGTACGTATTGATAGTTAATATTGATAGTACATATTGATAGTAAACATTGATAGTAAATATTGATAGTACATATTGATAGTAAATATTGATAGTACGTATTGATATAGTACGTATTGATAGTATGTATTGATAGTACGTATTGATAGTAAATATTGATAGTACATATTGATAGTCAATATTGATAGTACATATTGATAGTACATATTGATAGTTAATATTGATAGTAAAAATTGATAGTTAATATTGATAGTACATATTGATAGTACGTATTGATAGTAAATATTGATAGTTAATATTGATAGTACATATTGATAGTACATATTGATAGTACGTATTGATAGTAAACATTGATAGTACATATTGATAGTACATATTGATAGTACGTATTGATAGTACATATTGATAGTAAACATTGATAGTACGTATTAATAGTAAATATTGATAGTCCATATTGATAGTACGTATTGATAGTAAATATTGATAGTACATATTGATTGTAAATATTGATAGTACGTATTGATAGTACATATTGATAGTTAATATTGATAGTACATATTGATAGTACGTATTGATAGTAAATATTGATAGTACGTATTGATAGTACATATTGATAGTACATATTGATAGTACGTATTGATAGTACGTATTGATAATAAATATTGATAGTACATATTGATAGTACGTATTGATAATTAATATTGATAGTACATATTGATAGTACGTATTGATAGTACACATTGATAGTACGTATTGATAGTTCACATTGATAGTACGTATGGACAGTACGTATTGATATATTTATATATTTTATTTTTATATATATTTATTTTTAAAAATAAACTCCAACTACAAGCAATACACGCAAAAACTACTTGCCAAAATTTTGTGAAACTTAAAACAGGTATCTTAATCGAAATTTGAATCTATGCGTACGAAGTCGTAGGCACAGCTAGTGTAAATATATAAAAATGTAATTTCATTTATTAATCTCTCCTTATTTGCTTTGTACCATAATATTTACATTAAATTTTGTATTTTGATTTAGTGATAGATAGTCATTTAATATTTCATCAATTATTATCGTTGTTAGTTATACTTAATGCTTAGATTTAATTCTAAAATAAAATAATTATTTAATGTTCCACTAATAACCAATAAGACCCATCTTTGTAATCTAATATAGCTCAGTACTTACTGCTATTTTACTTACTACTATTTTGTACGAATTTCTATTTTACACAAAGGATGCCTGGAAATTTCATTTTGAATTATGTTTTCAGTATGTTCTCTAAAAATACATGTAATAAAATGTAGAGTCATTTTAATTCAAAAACATCATCTTTTGCTTTTTGTAAACATAATTTTTAGTATAGCAACTACAAGAATGTTTAGTGATCGGATGGTGAATTTGATCGGATGATTAAAAATAAAAATAAATTGCTAAAATAAACGTGGCTATTTTAATTTCGTCAAAATAATATTCGTTACATATTAATATCACTTGTATATAATTAGTTTCATTTGCAACGGTTTGGAACATTTGTAAAATTAACACCTAGCTTAGTAATTCGATATCCTAGGACACAACGAGAACAACCTTGCATAACTTACCAAAAGTCAAATGTCAACCAAGTCAAATGTCGGTTATAATTGTCATAATTAATATCGATGGTCATTAGAGATGGAATAATAAAGCGTCCCAATTATAATAATGACTTGTCATTTATCCAAACATTTCTAAGAATTAAAGCTTTAGATAAATAAGCTATTTAAATGTGTCATTGTTTCTTTTACACGTATTAGACTTTTGGAATTTTTTGTGATCTGTGGACGTTCTTTAAAAGAAGTTCCACAGAGCTAATATATCGTGACACTTTTTTTCATAAAAATGTGTATTGCTTTTAATGGCTTGTATTTTTTTTATTGATAATTATTTGAAGCGTATAATAAAAGTAATATATTTGTGGTATATAATATAAAATTTAATATTGACTTCATATTTCTTATAAACCGTATTTAATACAAACATTTTTAAAATTGCATATTTTTTTAATAATTTTACAATTTTCTTTTTATTGTACCATAATATCTGCATCACAATTAAAATTTATAATGAAATATAATAAGACTAATTCTTAATTTAAAACGGGTTAAGCTCCGACTGCAACATTTAATACTTCTTGTAAATAATGACCTCTTCTATCATTTATATGCCGTGGGTCTGCTTCTTAAGAGATATTTTTTTTTAATTATTAATTATAATGGATTACAATAAAAAAGGATTTCTCTTCTTCTTTTTTTCTTTTCTTCTTTTTTTTTGAGATACAAGCTGATAAACTTGCAGTTTACGATTATGTTACAAGTCAGCAAGGAAATTGAATTTAAATAATAAGAAATCCACAAAAAATCCATAAAAGGACAATGTGTTGACTTCTTACATTTAATATTGTTATAAATTAGAAGTACTTAAATCAGTAGAAGTTGATGCTGAATATATATAATGGAATAAGACCGGATTTTAAGAATTTTCACCCGCTTGGGGAGCTGCAGGGCTTTTGTTAAAAAAAACTCATTATCAAACTATAGCTCTTTTAAAAGTTTAGGTATAAAACTTGGCCGCAATATTCTTTTTGGAATTACCAAGAACGGTTTATATTAATCTCAACCGACAAAGGATTGCCAGTTTTTTATAATGAAAGTAAAAATAAAATGTTAATTATTGTTTGGGCTACTATAAATACAAGTGGGGACAGGTTTCAATTATTATAAAAACAAAATACTACTGACAAATATAAGAATACAAATAAGTCACCCAGATAACAACGTAGGTGAATATTGAACTAACAATATTATAAATATGTAACTTATATTATACTAAAATGTATTAAAGCTATCTTATAACACTTACCATGCAAAAACTGTTTTGTCCAAACTATAATGTGAATGAGAACTTTATTGTTTATTTTATTGACTATTGTAATTAACTATATATTTTCTGAGCAGAAAAATGCTCAGTTTTCATAAGTTTTATGATGACGTTGTAATGTAAAGTTATTTTCCTCTGTTTGCGCATCCCTAAAAAAGAACGTCACCAGCAAAAACTAGCGTTATAAAAAAACTATAAAATTAAAATATCGAAGCGAAGACCTTGACCAAATAATTATAAATATAGAGTTCATTATAAATAAACAATCAAAAAATATTCGACACGGCTATCGAACCTATGATATAATTTTCTATATACAGGGTTATTTGTTATTAATGGGCCTCCTCTTGCAGGCAGCCTCTCTACATCAATCCCAACAACATTTGTTATACGACTTTTAAAAAATTCAGTTTTCCCATACAACATTTATTTGTTGCCTTTGTTACAAAATACCGAGTAACAAGTAAAAGAGGGAGTATTTTTTGTGTTGTTTACCAAGATTTGTAAAAATTCGAAGAACAAATGTTATTGGGATTGTTAAAGAGAGGCTGCCTGTAAGAGGTGGCCAATTAATTACAAATAACCCTCTATAACCATATCGGAACGATGGTGGCATCTATAACAAATCGTAACAACAGTTTCTACTTTATTCTCAAGGTAATAAAATAGTTTCATTTATAAAATAAGTATTGCTATTACAAGTACCAATTTACTGTACCGGAGAAACCGTCTATCTGTAAATGGTCACCTTCGTTTCATTACCCTCTAGAAAAATGGTGAATTCCCTTTTTATATTTACGAATTCGCGGTGGTTATTTTAAAAATGCCTTATTTATGTTTTAATGATAAAACAGTCATAAAACCTAAAATGATAAAATCGATATGTTATTATTTTAAGAATGTATATAAAATGCAAATTGACATAGTAATTTAACACATTATATTATCACAAGGTATAAAAACCTCATTTCTTCCGCGTATATAAAACAAACGCCGCGCGGTGTTGGTATATTTATTATTCAATACAATCTACATATTTTGCTTTTTTTGTAAACCAGTAGTTTAGATGATATATATTACCAAGATTACATCATACAAGAGTATGTACTCTCTCGAATGCGTCCAATCTCTCAAGCTTAAATAAAATCGTTATGTTTACAGGTTTTGTTTGAACCTTTGTAACCAAATTATAAACTTACAAGAATATAATATTATATCTTAGCGTTAAAATTATTTTAGTGGAATAGTAAGAATGCAATTTTTATTAAGGAAATGTATTCTATTCATAGTATAAATTTCTTTTGAATTAATTTAATATATTTGTCATATTCGATTAACTTTATAAAACTTATTAAACCTACTAGGTGGTTATACTATTTCTAAAAAATGATATGTTTTTATGATTTCTTTTTGTTCAACCTAATTTTATAAGTATAGTAGTAGAATAGTAATTAACCATAAAGATCTTCAATAAAACTTATTTCATAATGATAAGGTATCTTAACTTTGATACCACTCAGCGGGCTTAGCCAAGTAGCCTTTCTATAATAGTTATGTTAATGGGCATACACGCGTATGGGATATATATATCGCTACCGTTTAACGAAACGATATCTATTTTATTGATTATTTTTAAAAGGCTAGAAACAATGGGCTTCCTAAAATCGATATCGCTAACTCTATAACAATTATAGAAATAGCTTCAATTTGAGAATTGCCTTGCCATATTACATACATTGAGATGTATGTAATATGGCAAGGCCAGCTGATTCGTCGATTCTTAACGTAATGATAAACATTAATATCTATTCATGATTGAATTATAAAATTGCGCCACAAAAAACCCTCTTCTAGTTATATATTTTTCTTTATCTTTCACTTATTTGGAAATTTCAACATCTTTGGGTTTATACAATTTATAGTCATAGCTTTGATATTATAATATTTATTGATATTTCTATTAATCTTTTAGTAAGCAAAGCAATAGCAGAGATCAAAAATTATAAAAAAATACTAATCTCTTTCAAAAAAATCTCTCCCTGGAACCTATTCACTGTTTTTGTAATACTCTATATAATCTATATAATCTATTAGATACATTGGAGAATTTTGTATGAATGAAACAAAGAAATACATAATTATATAATGAAGGAGGAAACTAAATAAAATTATTTCCATCTCGTACCCTCAGCATATTTGGAATGTAATTTGTAATTTACAATATTATTTGTTTATCGATTCTTAGAAAAATAAAAAGATATCTTCAAGATTTTTTAGTCATCACGAACAATAATGTGAGAATTCGAAATAATAATTCCAAATCAAATACCAAAACTGTCTCTTAAGTATAAAAGAGCTAAAGAGCATATAATTTCAGAGAACACGTCAACGATTACCAGAGTTTGGTCTCGCGCCAACTTTGTCCCTATATTTTTGGTACATTTAATTTTATAGCATCTTCTTATCATCTCGTTCTTATCCTCACATGATGGCGTTTGTAGATTATGCTCCAATACGCTTTTCTGTAATACTTTTTTTTTTCCTGGCTTTTTATTAGCCCAAGTATAATGGAAAACAAAAATAGATTTCTATTTTTACAATAAGGTGTTAGCACTACGTAATTTGTTACTTAATTATTATATTTCACACGTTTACATTACTAAAAGCACTTCAAGGTGTTTGTTCAGTTTAGGGTGGATCATTTAAAATTTAGAACTAAAACCAGTTTGTGTGAGAGATAATTTAAATAAATCAGTCTATCACAAATAATTATGAAATATAAAGATTAGTCAACCTTTAGCAGTTAAACAAAATACATTATGGTAAATAACATACAATTAGCAAATGTATCATTATAATTCTGTAGGTGAAGAGAAGCAAGAACCCGAACAATAAATACAATTCATCGAATGGGTTAATGCTTTGTCAATAAACAAATTTATATACTTAAAAAACAAACGAAGTTCTCAGAACAGTTATACAATAAGTATAACAAAGGTGTAGCCATTTATCAAGGTAGTTTAGGCTATCTCATAACATTATGTAAATTTTTGTAAAAGCAAGACCTTGCCAAGACGAGGTTCTCGTTTACAGACGTGACTTTGTGACTTTAATGGCTTTGAGAAACGTGTGAATAAATTTTTATCTAAGCGTTTGTACATAATAGGAAACATTTTGTTGTTAGGTAAAATACCATTTGGCTATATATGAAACAACGAGAAAGAATTCAAAATGTTTTCAAATTTAGACAAAAAAACAACCTTTAGAAAAATACAAGTTAGTAGGTAATAGACCGTTAATAAAAAGAATTTCTACTGTTAGGTCTTTTTAAAGGAATACTGATCGTATTTTTCAAAACATTAATTAGATTAGATATCATGAAATAAGCATGAAGATTTTTAAAATATTTTTTGATATACGGTTATGACTTGACCTTATTATGATTTTTGTTAAATACTTTAGGTTAGGTAGCTAGGTTAGGTACTTGTTAAAATTTGTTAAATTTCTTTACGCACTTCACTGGTTAAAGTTAACATTGCTTGCTATACTTTGCATTTGATTTCTTAAATATGCAGCTTAATGTTTTTTTTACAAAATAGATTTTATTAGGTCGGGGCCAATAATTTTCAATGGAAAAAACACAAAAGGGCCAACCTAAAACTCACATATTTAAAAACCTTATCATAGCATCAAAATTAATACTCTTCCAATCTTATTGAACATATTTATCTGTGGGTACTTATTTAGTAATCAACGTAATTTGAATATAATTACATTTTATTTCTAATTCTTTTCATTTATTATGTTAATATTTGTACAATTAATATTCTCAAAGGTTCTTTGTTGGAGAGTCCAAAACTGAAGTCTGTTAATTAAAAAGGAAATCTTCATTTTAATAAAGTAGAAGGACGAAATTTAGTAATTACTTTATCTAATTATAACAAAATGACGGACTTTATCACAAAATCAAATATTAATTCCTAATATCCCTTACAGACCACCCTCACATTGGCTTAATACATTGCAAAAACGGAACAAAATTTCTTAACGCGGCGTGCGGGGGAGCAATTTTGTAGGAATGTCACGTAAAGAAATACTGTGTACAATTTAATAGTATTTTTAAACATTAATTAAATATTTAAAATTTGTTTAGCCAACCCCTACACCGCCAGGAATTCTGAGAAAAAATTAGGTATCCCATATATATTTGTAAAACTGTAATTAGTATAAAATTCTCTTGTTAAAATATTTCGTTGTATACAACATTCATAACCTCTGTCGTATTTTGTACGTAAACAAATAGATTAATTACTATTAGATGTTACGCGAAAATAAGCAACATATAACTGACTGCATGAAAAGCATTGACTGATTAAGTTAATTCCATCAACGTTTAAATTTTTTCTTGTGCTTTATTAATAGCTATACTAAATGATAATTTGATTGGAATTGTAATCGTTTGAAGTCGAAAGATAATTCGGAGGGTATAATCGGTATTCTAGGGATTAATAAGTATCACCCAACCCACAGCCAGACAAAATTGAACGTTCAAGCAAAAAATTTTTAAGCTCAATCTTGCTCTGCAGCTAATTCATGCCCTGTTCTATCTAATGCCTCAGAGTCTTTATGCGACATGGAAACTTCATCTCAAATAATCAAATAGTATTCCATTAATAATTTTCAAGTAATACTTTTTTTTAGATATTACAAGCTCTAGAGATCATCGCTACAAATATTAAATGGACGTTAAAAGAGGAGCGGCAATGCCTTCTAAAATTGTAGCTGCAATGCCGGACGAGGCTGTACGGCTATAGATCCCAGCAGGCGAGATTGTTACTCTTCAACATTCATAGTAATATTTTGGTTATTTAACATAAAACCGTAATCTATTATTATCCTAAAACTTACTCAAGAACTGCTGTATCTTTTAGTAAAACACTGTACAAAAATCCGTTCAGTACATTTTGGTAGAATCAACGACATACAGACAAAAAACTTTGGAGGACCTTGTTTCCTAATATATATATAGATACCTCGGCTCTTAGTCCTTGCTAGTTTTTCCTGGAAGTAAATGGTCTTACAGCAGATATACAGGAGGAAGTGCATTTATGTATACTTTTGTGCTTTTGTGACATTGTGCTCTTTGAGAACAAGCGGACCTTTAGTTGAAATAAAATATATGCAAACAAATAATTAAAATGGTAATTCCGTCGAGACTACCGATTTTCAATCTAAAAAAAAAAGTGTATTTGTATAATATACACAAAATGCTTATTTATAACATATGAAATCTCTCAGAAGTCATTCGCACATATAGGTATTCGATACAGCATAGGCTAAAACAAATTACGGTATGAAGACTTCTTTTTCTCAGGTAGTCTTTAGAACAATGGGCACTTTTCACTCTCCAATCTGCAGTGCATTATTTAAAAAATTGCGAGTAAAAATGAACACTAATTATTTAGGGGCACTAGCTCACTAACAGTGTTTTACAATGCTAAATTCGTACGACGTCTACACCTAGCACTTAATAAATAGTCTTTTTGATTTTATCCTGGCTGCCTTAGAAGGTCATATCGTACTGTTGAAAACTAAAGCCTATTTTTAAAACATAACTTCTCATATGCAATTGCACTCAGTATGTACTCATATGAGAAGTATCATATCTTTGAGTAGATTGTACATAACTGTTTGTGGAATTAGCGTTTTTATTATCCAATCTGAAGCTCTCGGTAATATATTTTTTTATATAAAGAATTTGTTTAATAAAAAGTCAAAATTATCAGAAGAAGAAAATAAATGTTTTCCTTAATCAATACTGTTTTTATTTTAAATATAGTCTAAACAATATATATATATTATGATTTTAATAGGAAATGCAATAGCTTTTTAATTTAATCCAAGTTCTTTGTCTATTTTCCCGTCGTTTTTTTCTATGAACGCAATGATCTGACTAGAAATTCCTTCTCCAACGGCTTAAAGTCCCGGAGCAGTAAATGTAAGGTTATTTTGCATTTTGCACAAAGCACTTGGCTTCCTAACTATTATGATCTAAGCATATACTCCTAACTTTTCGTGCTGATAATTAAGACCTTTAATTAAAACTTAAGTCTAAAAATTGATTAAATTTTCGAATATAACATTTTTAATTTAGTAATTTAGGTTTAAAATATTAAGAACAATGTAAAGCAACTCTCTAAATGGAACATTGCAAAAACATTAGGCTCGACAGACAGACAGATAAGCAGACAAATTTTTGAAAACCTCAAATTGGTCCTGATATATGAGCAATAGAATTTTGTGTGGTTGTACTACATTTTTCAATTAAGGAAACAAACTAGTTTTCATATAATGCTTTTTTGTTTGATTAACAGGAACCGCATTCTGTTGATCAGAATAAAAACTGAACCTTAACTACTCCTCGAGGAAAACTATAGTAGAAAAGACATTATCTTTTAACAATACTAGTATATATCTAATGAAAAGTCTTGGAAATAAAAACATGTATTTTAGAAAACAAATCTAAACATGTAAGAATTATATCTATAGATTATGTTTATAATGAATAAAGTTTGTATTAGTTTTGCGCAACTTATACACAAATAAGTACTCTCAATAAGTTACTGTTAAGTTAAACAATATTTTGTACAAAATTACCCTCTAAGAAATTCATTTTTACATAAACATAAATAAAGTAGGGAGCCAACTTTCAAACATTTTCTCAGAGATTTCTCTTTATTAAATTTCATATGACTAAGTTGTTTTTTTTTATTTTCGAATCAAGTCGAGTGTTTAGAAAGAAGGTCGTTATTTATATAAAAGATCTGAGGCTAATCCTAAGATAGATTGCAAAACATTTTGCTTAGAAAACTTAAATTAAATAAAAGTACAAATATATAAGATATAAATACAAAAAAATATTTAGATAAATATGAAAAAACACATTAAAGTCAGAGAAATGTATAAAAAAATTAAGGTCTGTTACAAACAAATAGGTTGGAAATAAATGGTTGCGAATGTTTTAATGGCCTCGTTATTGAGCAATTTTTCAACATTTGATAAACAGCATTTAGGAAATTAGTTTTTTCACATTTGACTTTTTGTTGGTTTATGAAATTATTTTATTACATAATATGCAAGTAAGAATATGTTGTTCTTTTAATAATTTTCATAATTTAACTTTTACTTCAAACAATTAATGTTTTACTTAAAGTTCAAATATATTTACATAAAGCGTTTTATCAAATAATATATAGAAGAGCTTTGTGTCAACTTTAACTATCACAAAATATAATAACTGGTAGTACATATAGACCGCTCAGATGAAAATTACATCTTCTAATTGATGAGATAAGCAAAAAAGGTTGTATTTCTAGAATTATACTTTTTCAAATTTTGAATATAAATTTTGAACCATTGTCCAATTTCACCTAAATAAATATAAGATCCTTTGATAATAGAATGTCAAAACCTACTTTAATTCTGCTTGATGTTAGTATTTGCACGGAGGTATTTGCACGGGTAGATTTTCACCGTTTGGCCAGTCATGCGATGAAAATCGATTCTTGTAATACTTTTGTGCCATTATATACTATAGAAAACAATTTCATTATGTTTGGGCTAAGAGTTTTCCTCTTTTATTTATTGGCTCCGTGGTGATTATTTTTCACATTAATAAAAAGTATTCTCTATCTATAGTCAGTCAGTTTCAGTACCTCAAATTAATATATCGGTGAAATAACTCAATATAATTAAAACAAAATAGTGTCTTTCAAATAATTTTTATATAAATACAGTTTAGCAAGTAATACATAAGAAACATGAAAAATCTAATGCGAATAATGAAAACTTGTTTAGAATGAAAGTAATTTTATTACTAGTGCTTGTCATAGGACAAGTACTTACTAAGTCTAGTCAGTAACTAAATGTTGCAACTGTGCTAATTCAAGTGCTTTCCAATAAACTTTTAACCGTTAAAGGCAGACCCAAAATATTTATATTATTTGGTGTCTTTATTTTTTCCTTAGCAGATATAAATATAGATGTTTATCTATTTCTTTCTCATAATCTTTTGATGATGTTTGACAAAAATATTTTATATCAATTATTTATTATTAATTATTTAAATATTTTATAAATCATTTTAAATATAAATAATAAATATAAAATAAAAGAGATATTACTTTACGAAAATTCTAAGATATGTATGTAATTTTATCGTTTCATGAGCTTCAAAACTAATCAAATTTATTGAATGGTCCCTCGCATGCGCCATTCCTTTAATATCGGATCAAATCGCCAATAAAACATTCTTAAGATTCAAGATAACATATTGACTATAATAATGACATTAAAGCCAATTCTATCTTTGTTAAAAATATTTTAGGATTCAATTATGAATGAATCACGATTAAATAGCATTTGCTAAGTATTATGGTTTTTTATTTCACGCATTAATACAGAGGATAAAATAGTCTTGAAAATTAATTGTTTGTTTTAAAATATTTCATGCAGTATTTAATATTCCAAACATGCAAAATATTTTCATGTTATATTATAATTGTCCCTAAAATAGGCCGGCGTGTTGAGTTTGCGTGTTAAGGTCACCAGGGTTTGTTTACATATCTGTTTAATCTTACGTTAACCAAATAAATATATGTGCATTATTTCTAAGAATTACAATTTCATGTTCTACTTCTTTTATGTAAAAAGGTTTTTTTTTTTATTTTACATCTAGACCTTGAATTAAAACTGTGTGTTGATTTATATTTTAAATTTAACAAGACATTTTGTGATGCCTGATTTGTAACCCACTAACAAAGATAAAATAATATTGCTTTCAGAACGCTAATTTTTCAAAAAATAGTTTAAAAAATAGACAGACACTTTTGTCCTACTCTAATACTTAAACAAACTGTGACTCTTTAAATCAAATTACTAGTACCTGTATTTGTTTCGGACAGAGTTAGAATGAATAAAACTGATTATTCAATTATAACTAAACCGCAATGATAATAAATATCTATTTGTAAAGCAATTTGCATTTAATTATAAAGCTGCATTGAAATTTACAAAATCGCTTAACGCGCGATAACGTTAAAAGTTGAAGCTGAATCAGACTAAACTTCAGAATTCTGGACTATTTATTGCGTTCGCTCATCTTTTGTTTTAATTTGGTTTTTAACTTTAATTATCTGCCAGACTTGTAACGGGGGTTGCAACAAAACAAAATATTTTTATAGCATTTTTATATTCTGATTTCGCAAGTAAATATTATCAGTGCAAATGTATGACAATTGTCATACTGTTGGGAAAAGAAAAAATATAAATGCAAGTAATACAAAGATTAGTAAATAGATAATTACTAAAGCATAAATATAAACTGCTTGCTCTTTAAATATCATTTTCGTGTAACAGAAGCATAACATATGAACATAATATTTTATGGCATAAGAAATCTAATATAGAATATCTATATTTCAATATTTTTCTTCCAAATGCATATACCAACTGTTTTTTATTGCTTTTGAGTCGTCATCGTATTATGTCGTTAACGACTTACATATGAACATCGTTTTGTTGTATTTTATTCTGGAAATTTTCTATAAAATACTCTATACAATATTTGATATTAAGTTTGACAGCTTTATGTTACATATTTTATATAAATATTTGTCCTGTTATTAAATTGCACCCTTGCAAAGTCTTTAATTATATATACCATTTTACACATACATCAAACAAACAAGGACAGTCTGCTCAAACAAATATTTGTGAGGAGCTTGAATACTCTAAGGCATGTTTGAATATTAGTATTAATATATAAACATGGTTGCTGATAAATTACACAAAAATCATCAATAAGAAAAACTGTGAAAATTCGAAATCAATCGCAGCTAAATTATTCAGATATCAGTGAATATGAAACGGGGATAACATCATTCAGGGAACGCATTTATCATCATAAATTCATCGTACATCATTATTCATCCGAACTCAACACTCGGTACGTTTGGACTTCGCAAATTTTAATCTAAGCGCGTCTCGCTCTCATTAATTTCGTGTCACTGAACATTTAAATTATTTATATTTGCTATTTAAATTACTTACATTTTATTTATTAATAACCGATTGCTATATAATTGTATAAACTATATATATGTGTGAGTATACATATATACGTTTATAATACTTACAATTCTGTGTAGTTGTGGTTACACTTACATGTACACAAAGTTAATAAAAAATACAAGTAAAAATTCAAATGTCACTGTGTTTTGAATTAGAATTATCCAAGGATCTATAAACAATTTAAAAATACGTCACTGTCCATCCGTTAAGGAGTAATTTAGTGACAAAAACACATACAAAATAATTGTAAATTTAAAGATTAATACGCTACTCGTAAAATACGAAAATGTTTTTATTATGTGGGCGGTAATTTATATTGATGGTTCTGAATATCATGTAATAAATCATCAATCAGTTCAGACAGACATGTTTTAATATTATTCTTGTTATGATATTTGTGTAATCAATTCACAATTCCCGTTGGTCGAGTACCTAATTAATGCAGACTCCTAAAGTACTGCGCCTCAAAGGAGCTCGGGTTCGATTCCCGGTAGCAGGGACAGGCATGAAGGTGATAAGCATAGATGTCTGTATTACCTACCGAGTTTGTTCGTTTATTAAATATATTCGTAAATTATAATGTGTTTTTCTATTTATTTGTAGTGTTGTCTAACACAAGCAAATAATTTGGTTAATAATTAATCTAATCCTTAAAGTTAGATTAATTTGTACAATTTATCATGTGATATTAAAATAAATAATAAAAATGCATATACATTTATAGCGCATAAACATTTATAAAATGTATGTAATGTATCTCAGTATCTCAGGCACAACTGATTTAAGTTTATACATATATTACTATGGAAGACACTGCCTGGTTGAACTTACTAAAGTGGATAAAAGCCTTATAATTATTTAAGAAATAAGTAGGGATAATGATCCATTGAACATACATGTGGCGTAAATACGCCACACAATAATTTAAAATACATTCAGGATGTCATAGGATGCATTTGTTATCGTTGTGCTTTAAGTTGCTATAATTTGTGTTTTTGTCCGTTGCTTTCATGTACGCCAACGTGCCATAATGGAAATAGTTTTTCGCTAATTGCTCAACTTCTACTCGTTAAATTTAGAAGTTACGTGTGTGTTACATTTAGCTCCACATTATTAAATAAAATACATTTAGAGTAAAAAACAAAATATATGCTTCTAGTATAATTAATCAATATAATTAATTTCGCAGCTTTACTAAAATGCTTTTAAACAACATCAAGTCGTCCTATTTAGTAAGAACTATTAAAGTTCTTACTAAAATAATCCATTAAACGTTTCATTTCTACCTAAATGACACTTTCAGATAATCATATAAAGAACGTATTGTAAATTAAAAACATATAATTTTAAGTTTAGAAAGAAATGAGATTTTTCTTCCGGCTTCATAAACAAAATACAATAATTTGTTTGCGAAATTTTAATGACAAAAGATTTGCCTTCGTTGACTGACCTCATTAATCATGGTTGTTTTTTTGTGGCGGTAATCATTTGATTTACTTTCATTTATCTAAATATTATGTTTCATAATTAGTATTTAATGTATCATACAGAATTATGTTAAACGTTTATAAGTGGTGATTATCCTGTTTTTATACGTAATTTGTAAATAAGTATTTATAATATTTATTAATATTTGTAAATAAGTAAGTATATTTAGTGTTGTTATATAATGTGTGATGTTGCAACATTTAAAAATAACTACATATTATTTATGACATACAATAATTCATTAAAAATATCAACAAAATAAGATTATATTACAAAACGAGAACGGAATATTAAAGAGATATATTATTGACTAGCTGTGCCTGCGACTTCGTACGCATAGGTTCCGATTTCGATAAAACGTACCCGTTTAAAGTTTCGTCAAACTCCGGTAAGTAGTTTTTGCGTGTAAGATTATTTCTAGTTTAATTTTAATTACAAATATTTTTTTAATGAGTAGGAAGACTAATTAGGTATTTTTTTTGTAAATTTATTATTATCCCCTGACTATCAATACATACTATCATTTTATACTATCAATATGTACACAATAATTTTTACCATTAATTTGTATACTATCAATATATACTATTATTATATACTATCAATATGTACTATCAAAATATACTATTTTTATTATTTTATTATTATTATTATTTTTTTTTATTATTTTCAAGGTTCACCAACACTTGTTTACACATACAAAAATATACAATATACATTCACATAACCAGAGCAACAGTGCAACAATTACTTAAAGGTAAACACCACATGCAAACACAGAATAGAAATGCAAATAAGTCAGTAAAGTCACAATACAATAATTTAAAGTATCAATATGTACTATAAATATGTATCATCAATACATACTTATCATATATTCTATCAATATAAAATTCAATATGTACTATCGATAAAAAAGTATTATTAAAATAGTATATCTATTAAAAAAAGGGAAAGGGGATTTGTTTTACTACGAATTTTAGGCGTGCAAAGCCGCAGGCAAAAGCTAGTGTATAATAAAAGTCAAAAGCAATGATTTACTCTGCCGTACCTCGCACACGTTTCCTCCATTTTATCATACGAATTCCGGCGCATGGGGAATCATTACGCAGAAATAGTTATATGAGCGTCCCTGAAATGAAATCATAAGTCTGTTCTAACACATGTAGGTATGTAGAGAACAATTTACTTAGATGATATCCTTTTCTTTAACAAAGAAAAAGCAATAATATTATAGATTTTAATATATGTAAGTATATTAAGTATTATTACACTACAAAATTGGTAGCTTTTGTTTAACAAACTTTGTTACTCAGAACCCCGTATTCGTAGACTGCATAAGCTCGGAATAGAATTTCGTGGATTCCGTTACTGGCAAGGATCGGAGCCACTTCATTTTGAACAGTGTTATTATATAACTAGATGAAAACCCTTCATCGCTAGGGTGAAATGTGACTCATAATACACATCAAGGTGTAAAATGTAGGTAGATATTTCTGTAGTCATCGGTTCTCAAGATATAAGCAAGGCATAGATTCGTATAGCTTCGTTCATTGTGTTTAATAATAAAAGTAAATAAAAACTGCAAAAGTTTTTTACAAATAATTAATATTTTAAAACAATATTAAAAATAAACTAACATATATTAAAAAAAACTTATAATTTTTAACGTTTATTCCGTAAACCTCTTTGTTTTAAGCACTTACTCTTTTTCTCTACTTTAGTTTGATTTGGAAAAAAGTTTGAAAGTGCCCGAGCCTTAATTCTTCTTAACTGTTTCATTGTTTTTAGGCCAAAACACTCGCAATAATTGATATTATCTGCAAAAATACAGCGTTCAATTAATAGTGTCTATAATATAATAGAAACAAGCCGAGTTCATGTTGTACTTGTGCATGAAGGGGTCAATTCCATTATTAAAAAAACGGTCAAAAAATTGTGTCTGTTTCTGTATGTGTTCATGACACCTCAACATAGGCTATGCATATGATTATTTTTATTATTTGTCGGGTTACATGGTATAATGTTGTCGCATTCCACACATCGACTGCACTTTCTTGCAAATTTTTTGTCATTACATAAATTGTATCACTGGAAGTATATAAGTACTTAATTTATTTCAATACACAGTCTTACAATCTACACTTTAAGAAGAAAACATAGAACAAAATTCACTTAAAAACACAACCTGCCTACGTACCTACTAAAATACTACTCACCATCTTTACGAAGAGCCCTTCGCTGCATGCACTTTTCACAATTGGGACAATGTTTAGTAAATGCAAGGAGATTCAGCTGTTATCAAAATGGTACAGGTATCATTAAACAAAAGACTAAACGAAGATAGAGATATGACCAATGAAAGATTTTGTTACATTTTCGCATGATGTGTGTAATCTATACAAAATACGTGATGTATTTTGTATAGATTACACATGCAAATCTAAATGACATCTAAACTAACTTTCACTTTTATGAAACGTCAACTACTGAAGATTTTCTGAAGATTTTCGACTGAAGACTGAAGATAAGTACATATTTAGTTTTGTTATGATTCACTCAATGTTTCCGGCAAGACGTTTCGTTTTACACAATCACACGAGTCACAGTTCTTTGTGATGGATACTCTTTTGGCCCTGCGATGTGTTGATTGGCGAAGCGTATCTAAGAGATGGTACGAAACGCAACATTTATTAATTATCTAAAATGGCGAACGCGATTTGTTTATCAGTGACATTAAAATTTAACGGAATTTTGCGAATATATGTTGTCGACCCGAAATATATATATATTTTTTTATTTACGATGTTATACATGTAAAATATACTATATCCTAGGAGGTTTTTTGTTTTATTATTCATACAAGGTTTCGATTTTACCGTTCCCCTTGACAATATTATTTATAATTATTTATGTATATTATAATTTTTAGTTATTTGTTAGTGTTAAAGGATTTTAGTAATTTTTATACCGACCCTTAATAAGAAACATTTTCTCAGAATAAAAGAATATTTCCAAAACAAAAAATATATATATATATATTTAATTTGATTGTACGTATGAATCAAAGACAAACAGATCAAATAAAATCATCCACATCCATTCGTATTCCATATCTTTAAAGTCGTTTTTTTATATTTGACATACAAATTTGTGTTAGTATTTCCTTATTAAGCACTTAATTCATAACCACACCAGTAAATTGTGGCACTCTATTTTAACGTAAAGCCAGGTATAGTAGGTGCCGTGTCAGCCTTAATAAAGTCTAGACATTAGCCAACCTGGACGAGTCATTAGGTTCAAACATTAGGTTTTCCCCAGTTGAAGATTCATATATATATATATATATATATATATATATATTATAATTTAGCGAAATGTTGCGAGGTGAACCAATAAATAAATATAAAACTATATTATAATCTCATATAACCAGGTTTTATTTAGGGAAAAATCGTTAATATTAATTTTTGTAATAATCTTCTTAGTCGTTATATTACATTAAAAAGGAATGTTACACAATTACTGATAACTTTTAGAAGTAGCAACGCCTACGTTTTAGTAAGTGCCGTCTAATCCATTAAAACTAATTAAAATTAAGCCGGCGGCGTATCTGTTATTTATTTATTTTATCCAGACTTAATAAGGCTCTGTAACACTCCATGATTATTATATAAGCTAACAATATATTTATTTATTTATCTCGCGATCTCCTAGCTGCATATATACTTAATCTGGTTAGAAATACTGTTCCTCTTTGAACTCTACTCTTTTAATCTTGAACTTTGAAGTCATAATTTAAAGTGTCTTTTGGATGTCGTTTAGGGTGCTTTTGGGTGTTGGGAGGAGCACTCTCAAAATACAAATATTTTTATTTTTTTTAAAGAAATCTTAGATTCCCTATTTCCTTTTTACGAACACATTATAATTATGGGAACTTAACATGTGTCTCTCCAAACCAAACATATGTCTTATATACTTAATCCTCAATCACTCCTTCCTCTTACTAAAGACTATACTTCCTTTTATAAAAACTTAATATTTGCCTAAGGTTTTCCCTTACTTCTTTTCTGGTTTTTCTTGTAAGGTTTTAAATCACGGTTAATTAACCTCACGTAACTTACTTACTTAACGTGTACAAAAGATTTACTGTTGAAAAGGTGAATGAAAAGAAAAGCCCCCAAGCTTTCACAAAAGTTATAACAACCTTATACTATTTCCATGCACTTTATGTGAAATACTTTTGCACACCTAAACCACTTTTACAGATAGTCGTAGATGTAAATGTATTGATTTTAAATTAAGGCGTCGAACAGCACTTTGTCTCTACAAAATGAATTAGAGGGAATATAAAGAAATACATTAAAAATAACTGTTTATAGCTTAAAGATATACGATATACGAAAGATATATGATATACGATAGATACGATATACGAAAGATACGATATACCAAAGATATATGATATACGATAGATACGATATACGAAAGATATACGATATACGGTAACGTTGAACGGTATCATTATTAAGACGGAAGTTATTTAGAACTTGTAGGTTAATAAGGTTGTTTGGTAACAAATTATCAGCAAACATAAAACTGAACTAGCATGAAGTTTTTACCTGAACATTGGCGAATTAAAAGCAATCTGTCAAACGACCGCATGTCAGTCGGGAGCCGGAACTAATCTAAGTTATCGACAACTTCACCACATACTAAAACTACTACATCTTAACCTCATTGAGGTTAAGAGATGAGAAAGCACCCGTTAATTTTCAGAATAGTTTTATAAAAAGTAAGTAAGTTAGAGTCAGTTTATAAAAATAAAAGAGACTTAATCTCACTTAGTACATTTTCTTTCGATTCATTGTTGGATAACTTATCTTGAAATGAGATGAATACAAAGTTTCTTTATTATTAACTTTCTGTGGATGCAGCTGAGCTTTAAAAATATTCTGTAAATCATTTAATTTATGCTTCTATTAAATTAACAATTTATAAGGCTACCTGATAGCGACCTATACTTTGAAAGCTCCAAACAGAAATATTTTCAAGTGCCTTGTAAAAAACATATGATATCTCAGGCTTTTCCTGTGTAAAAATAATTTCTTATTTAAAGTTTTGTTTTATCCTTTTATTCCTTAGAATTTATGTTAATAAATAAGGACAATTTTTTCTTATTTCTCATTTTTTATAATTACTATTCTATTTTGGGTTTGTTATGTACCTTGATGTATTTACTGTTTATTTGAGGGCTGGCTGGGAGAGAATGCTTGTGACATTATGCTTGCCTTTGTAGGATGTGTGCGAAGATTTTTAAATAAATAAATAAATACATATTTATTCAAAGACATTAAAACATTAGAGGTTTACTATATAGGGTAGACCTTCTATAAATCTTTTCTTTTAAAGCCAACTCCATATATTATTTGTAAATGTCTCTAAGAATTAGAGTGATAACTTTTTCTTAAATATAATAAAAAAAATATCAATTCAAATATTATTTTATTTGATGAAAAAATCGGACGTATTATATTTGTGATGGTGATATAATTTTGTGCTACTTCAATAAATAATATTTATTCATAAGAGTAATAAAAACGCATTTTTCTTGAGTTTTTTTTTATTTCAGTATACTAATAAAAGCTTTTACAAAAATAATTGTAGTGAATTGCGAAAATAATGTTATCAACCATTATAGTTTTATTTCTAACTTGCGTTTGCTCAATTTAAGGATATCCAATATTAAATTATTTGACTATAAATTTGTACAATAAGCTTTCTAAATGCATTCTCGTGTAAGTCAGATCTCATTATGTTAAACAAGCCAAGAGCTTAGAAGCTTTTAGTAAGTAAATGTAAACTAACTGTGATAGCCTTCCACCTTCATTAAGGAGTGGTCGGTGTCTTGTTTAAAGGCTTCATAATAAACGAAGCTTAAAACTACTACCTTAAGAATTTACTATAGTTTTATAGTTAATAAAAACCTGTTATTCTCGTAAAGTGGGATTATAACTTGAATAAAAAATAATAATAAATATTATGAACGTAATTTTAATAATAAGATAAATAGTTGCTTTCAATTTTATTGTATTATAATATTGTTAAAATCTTTACCATGCTGTCTTAGTTATTTCGGGGCCAAAGTGGTGGATCTAGGTCCTCGTCCATGGTCATAAAGAGTGACATTAAAATTTCCTGGTCTGCCTGAAAATGTTCGAGGTTATTTTTCGAAATGTCGACTCGTTTTTTCTTCTGCACCGGCTTTTTCATGGCAAATTCGTCAGGATCCTTAAAATGATACCAAATGAGTTTACTGTGTTCACAACTACATGCCTAATAGTCACACTTTGATCATCCAAAACTATATTTTCGACTATTATCTCGTTATCTTCGGTGAGTGACGTCGATGTCTTACCCTCGCAATGTTCATTTTCAGTTTATGTTCTGCTCAGAGTGCCCAGAGTGCCCCAATGTTTCCATCACGTCGTTGTGTATGGCTTTGGTAGACGTTTTCTAAAAGAGGTTTCAATAGGTACCTAGAGCTGTGATCTATCGTCATAGATCTAATTTCTATTTTATCCATTTTGATGTTATCTCTGTGCAGGTTGAATGAATGCACCTCCCGGAAATCGAGACCTATTTATATGATTTTTTAGGTTCAATTAGTGGGTAAAGTGGCGTGCTAAAAATTATTTTTTTATATTTTTTATGTTAACTGGATATAACCAACTATCATTTCTTTTGGACCCATTGTAAGTGCAAATGGTCAAAGCATCGTCAATAACTATTATTCAATAATTCTAAAACTACAAAATATTATTAGTTACTTAAAAATATGAAATAGTAAATGAAATTCTTGAAGCACAATTACTACGTCATCGCAATACAAGCTAACTCTGCGTCGTAAAAAATAATAAATGTTCACAAGAAAACACGACACTGCGGGTCGAAATTTTTATGCAATTTTATGTAATGCAAGCATATCATATGGGCTTATATAATTCCGATTTAATTACATGATTGTAGCCGGGTAAATAAATATACATTTTAATAATCATCATAGTTCACGAAAGTTTAAATACAAAAAAAATATTTCGTTTTCTATAAATTTTAAGTAATGATAGGTGGTTTATTATTTTAGTGGGGCTAGAAGCTTATGAAGTCACAGCAACTCAGCAAGTCTATGAGCAGTTTTAAATTATTTTTGTGGTGATTAATTGGTGTAGAATGGAATAGAAAAATGTTAAAGTATGTTCATATTAGGTAAGTATAACGTTTTTTTTTTAATTTAGTAAGTATCTTTAATCCTAATCTTGTTAATAATATAAAATCTCGAGAGTACAAAAATGGGAGATTAAGACGTTGTGGACAGTTCTCTGAATCAAAAGTTACTCAAACAGGTACCATTAGTGTAATAGAGAACCTTATTATTACAAAAATATATATTATTACAATATTCTAGCCCTTATACCTGCTTGAGGGTCCATCTGACCCCCCCTTTTTAAGGGTGGGTCTTCCGACCCACCCGCTCCCCCGGTGACGCTGTAATAGCCAACAGGGCTAACAGTATAGACATACAAAAAAAAAATACCTGCTTTCTTTTACAAAACAGTCTTTAAAATGTGTTTTATAATAACAAAAGGCATAAGTTTTATAAGTAATGTTCACGACAAAGGACTCGACGCGACGGTACAATATAAAATAATCAACGACCGAGGTCACTCGGTCGTGGTGTTAGAATGCTTTGTCATTTGTTTTTGGAAATTTATTATAACTTTGATTGTTTTCGGCGGATTAATCATTTTTGTTATTTCCTTTTGTGTAACGAGATTTTTGAGGAAGTTCATTGTATACATTTGTAATTAGTTCTATATTTAAAATTAACGATTTTATTAATGTACAAGTATACATGGAATTCAAAAATAACGATCCATTTAAATAGAACCTCATTAACACCTTTTGCTGTAAAAATATTAGAAAGGAAAACGAGGAGCCCTTTTTTTTATTTTCCCTCCCTTGTCGCATAAGAACTTTTCGTTTTATGGTGAAAGTTATCCAAATTCCTGTCTAAAGAATACGATTGGAGACGTGGAATTTCACATTGATATCCTGTTATTTTAAAACCATCTGTAGTGCAAAGTATTAAGAATGTGTTTCCAGTTTCAAAAATGTAAAGACTACTTTCGTCACAGTACTCCCACGCACATCCCAAAGAGCTTTGGAACATGGTTTGATTGCAGATTCAGAGTGGTCTTATATGCATACTGCTAAGTTAGCAAGTTAAGAAAGCCTTTGAAGCTATTTTGTTGTGAAGTTTCTACGATAACTCTTTTGTTATCTTTTATATTTTTCTAATTTGACATAATATAGCATAATTTACGAGGTATTTGAGATAACTCTGCTTTTTTCCATTGACACAGAAACAACGATACAAAACTGTAAAACAATATTATAAAATCAATTTTATTTTCGTTTTGCAAATCGATGATATCAAACTACATAACAATAATTAATGTTTATTTAGGTTATAATTAAATATATAATTGTAATAGATAATTATAATAAAGATTATTATTTATAATTTTCACAGGATAAAATATATTTTAAATATAATTTTAATATTATAATAACTGATCATGTTTATGTTATAAATACGAGTCAGTAATAGAATACCAAATATTATATTTCCTTGTATTTTCACCATGATAGGCACTGTTTTTCGTAATAAATACCTTATTTTGTTAGTACCTAATTGCCTTTGCCCAAAGAAATGACAGTTAAGTAAACATAAATCTTTGACATAAAAAGACCGTCCATTATTTACCTTTTTAATCTTCGTCGCAAGAAGGATGAGGGTAAGTCTTACGGGTACACACACCAAACACATTTGTTTGTAACTATCTGTTTAATTGTAGCTTCTAGCCGTAATTTTTTTTTTGTCACAGAGATGACAGAGATGTTTAAAAATTATCAACTCTTTTACATTTTTTATTTCAAGTTTATTCATCATATTTTTAATGGGAAATATAAACACTCATACAACAACAAAAACACACACACAAAACACACACAAAACAAAACACACAAAACAACAATAGCCGACGAAAATTCCATACACTACGTGTCTCAGAAATTAGCAGATAAACAAAAAAAACAAATGAAATTTAAAATAAAATTATTTTTAAAATCATCTTTTTTTTTAATACATAATATTGGTATAGTGGCCAGTACGAAAATATGAAAATATTTTCCGTTATTCAACCTTTTTTTTGCGTTCCCCTAAATATGTCCACCGGTTTATATTCTATACCATTTGGTTTAAACAATAATGTTATCATTATAAATATTGTATTTTTAAACATCAATAAAGATAATATGATTATATTGGTATCTTCTTCATATTACATAAAAGATCTACTCAGGTTTCTTTACCTTATTGTTATTATTTGATTACTCTATTTCTGATATTAATAATTCATTGAACCACCACTTAATCAGTCGTTTCTTAGCTTTTCCTCTAACATTACCTGTCACTTTCCCATTCCACAACTCATTACTTGGTTTTGCCATATAAAAATATTAATATAATAATCATATCCCAATATTATAGTAATAATCACTATGTATTATATAATCATAATGTCAATATCTTACATACATATAATATCTAAAACGGCCAGCATTATATAAATAAAAAACGATGTAGCTAATCGAGCTAGGCTGGCAAGCTCTTTTGTCTGCCTGATTTCTTTGTTAGCTTATAAAGTGTCTACTTTATTATTCAGCATTATTTCGCAATATTTAATAACGGTTAATAAGATATAATAATGTATTATTAGGTCATTTACATTGTGATATGGTAGGTATCTCTTTTTATTATCAAGTTAGGTGTGAGACTTGTTAATGGATAAATATTAATATTAAGCAAAATATATTAATATTTACCAAAATAAACAAAACTGATGTATAATCTTGATAAAGTGATACCAATATTCCTCATTTTAAATTATTAAAGTAGGTAGGTACTTTACTTTAGCTCAGTATTAATGTTTTTTTTTTTGAGAAATTAAATTAATAGAAAATAAATCCCAAAAATACAACACGTAATAATTAGTTAATTCTTGCAATTCAATAAAACATAGTTGTAGACATAAAGAAATATACGAAATTCGATCTTCGATGTATCTGAAGTGTCTACCGTAATAATAGAGTAATTATATGTATCTATAAATGTATCAATAAAATTCTTTATGTACATAAAATCTAATCGATGATCTGAACAATAATTGATACCGTTATATGTAGATTATTACTATTTAATTATTATATCTTTTAAACTTTGATTAAACAGCAAGGATCACTGGTCCACGTCATGAGTCAATGAAAGTTTCAGGAGGGCCTATTTGATGCTATATTATGTAAATAGGTCCTTCTTTTAAGACACTGTCCAACATAAAATTAAAGCTCCGAGGGTAATCTGTGAAGAACCAAACAACGAACTCAGTAGGATATTTTTTTATCGTGATCACTATATTAGAAACGTTATATTTACTGAGTAACCTACAAACAGAATCATAGTAATCAATTAGATTAGAAGGCCTCATGATTAGTGAATAATGCTAATAAATTTCGACAATTTAAATTGCATAAAAACCGCATGACGATAAGCTACACCAAACCCATTCAGGAGCAAAACTCAAGGGTCAGCTATCTATCAACTTTTGCCTAATTTGAAGGTTGAGACCACCCGTTGTACATACTTTTGAAAATAATAACTTCTAAGTATTCAGTATGAACTGATCAAACAAAGAGCATCAAATAAATTGCGTAGGTTACTAGTTAATCACTAAAAAACAATTACTACAGTCGTTAATGTTGTCCTTTACATTATACAAGGTTATTTTTAATTAGTTGACCACCTCTTGCAGGCAGCCTCTCTATATCAATCCTAACAAAAGTTTACAGGTCTTGATAAACAACACAAAAAACAAAATAAAAAAATCTTTGCTCCCTCTTTTACTTATTACTCTGTATTTTGAAAGAAGTACTTATAAGGTCAACGCTCGGGTGCTGTACCGACGCCCAGAGTTAATGCGAGTTCTGCGAGGACTGTATTGTAAAATCGTATACCGAGGTTAATTCTCTGTAATAACCTTTTAAATGTAGCCTAGCGGTTGATGTAGCTACTTTATATTTATGTCTGGTGTAAATTTTGTGCAAATACATTTATTTCTTGGATTTACATAAATTATATAATAATGTTAACAAAAAAATACAGACGTAACTCACGTATCATTATTTTTATATTTTACATTAGTTATTTAGCTTTAACGTGTCCCTATATCAGACACATCTCGTCTGTATGAACATGATTACTGTAAAGTAAAAAAAACGTTGGATTACATTTGTTATTATATTTAAAATAGTTTCATTTAAATGTGTACTTTAATTTTATTTGTTAAGATTGAAAATTTAAGAAAATTAATATTTATGAATATATTTATAATATACAATCATAATTTTTATATCTTTGTATTTTTTCAATGATTTTGTTGGCCTTTCGTTATAAAATCGTCGAACAGGCATCTCCTGACGTACGTAATATAGATGCATTATAGTATAGAGGCATAATACTGAGTAAATAATTAAAGTAAACTTATCTAGCTGATACAACATTTGTTAACAGCCGCATTTTAGACCGCGTATGCAGCAGAATTAAGTTTTTTTTGATGAATCACATACATGAGTAACCCCTTAACAAATTTACATCTTGTGCAATGTCCCAAAATGCAGGAATCACTATTTCCAATTCCTATAACCTATATTTAATAGTACAATGGTTGAGACATTTTTAACGTTTGGTTAAGTCAAACTCAAATTTAATATATTTTTGTCTTTATCTCGTCGAGGTATAGATTGTTAGCTTTAAACCATAGTACAACTGATATAAGACACCATTATTCAGAGAACATCATAAATTACTGATTGCTGATTTAAAAAATAAAAGGAGTTTATGTTATGTATGTATATTTTCTGTGAGGGCACAGAGTAACCGAAGCCCTTTAACTGAGTGAAAATATGAAAATAGAATCTAAAGGAATAATATAGTGTTTTGTGGTACACCCATGTTTAAACAAAAACTTGGAGAAAACTTTCCCTTCACCACTCTCCTACTTGGTTAAGATATGAACCAATCAAATCAAAAGTATTTTTCTAATTCCATAATGTTGTAACTTTCTAATAAGAGATGTATGCTGTAAAGCAGTTGTTTTTCAAAACTTAAATAATATTCAATTGTATATCCGCTTGTAGCTTATATTTGTTCTCCATTTATATGTAACTCTCCTGTCTACTCACAAAATTTTAATGGATAATGGATAAATGGATACCAGTATCCAAAGCATATAGCAAACAAAGACCAATATAGTGGTAAATACCAAGAACAAAAATATAAGAAGCAATTTATGTATAATCTTGGAATTGGAATAATTTAATAAAAATAAATACCAAACCAAATCATTCTATTTATAGGCTCTGCACTGACAAGGACAAAAAGTTTTTCCTTATATATTTTTTTTCTTAATACATTCGATCGTACAAAATTTAAGACAGTGATCATAACCTAGTGAATGATTATATATTTGAAACTTTGAATAATATTTGTAAACATATTATCCTTACAGATGGCTTTAATGGCGATGATTCGATGATAGATAACAGATTACATAAGATGATAGATTACATAAGTAATCAAATTTACATAAGTAGTTAAACTTAGCACTTTTTGAAATATGCTTTGAGATATTTATAATAAAAACTTCACAAATAAATATATTTTTACTTAAATTTAATATTTTAATCAAAATCTTACTCATAATTATCTCAAATTGATCAAAGTGAAACCAAGGTGGCCTGTAAACTCTTACAATGATTCATTTATCTAATTCTACTGAGTTTAGTTCCACTTAACTAAAACGTTTAACTAGAACTTAATGACATAGTGTCATTACATTCTTTTTAATTTTATGTTTATTTAAGAGACATTTTATGTTTATTTAAGAGACAGATTAAAGAGACAAAATCACCACCAACATTATTTGTTGAATAAATTATCAATCTAGTGGTTTTTGAAATAAATATTATTATTTTACTTTCAAGCCCATATTTAAGTAAAAACAAATGTAATATAAAAAATACTCTATTTTTTACTCCTTGTTTCTCATACTACTATTTCTAATAGGTATTTAAGTTGATGAAGTTTACATTATTTTTATTTTTAGTCCTAACAATAATCGTGTTCTCAAAATAGCTATTGTATTTTAATATATATATATATTTTAGCTAGTCTCTCCTATCTAAATATATAGTTTAAACTAATATTATTTGGAATCACTTCCAATTTTTTTTTTAATTACATCTTTGTACTGTTCAATAGAAGCACTTTATGTATCCACATCATTCGATGTCATTGAAAATCACATGATTCTGATACCTGTCTCTTACACATACGGAGATAAATGATACCATGTCTCAAATTACAAAATAACTAATATTTAAGTTAGTGTCAATATGACCTCTTTGGTTCTCAACGCCCTATGTTATATTATATTAATAATTAAAAATTATATCCTATTTCATTTATAGAAATCACTACTTTTATTAAAATACCTTACGTAGAATAAATCATATTAAATTAATGTATTGTATCAAATCTACTATTTATGTTTGCTTTAATAAATTAAAACCGATGATATAAAAAATAAATAAAATATGGACGATAAACACATATGAAAGATATATAGTAAGTTAGGAGGAATGAAGCAAATTATTACGTACATTGTACCGAGTAATGTTCTATCAATTCCAAATAACACATTTTCAGCTTATGGCAGTGAAGCCATACGTTTTTTAAAGAAGCATTAGCCTTTTAACATAAGTATACTTCAAAACCTACAGAGATTGCAGTATTTTAATGCCTTTTATCACTTTTAAAGACCTGCAAGATCGATTAGTACAAAGTGGTGATTTTGCGATTTCCCCCCACACTTTCAGATTAGAACGTAGCAGAAAGAATGTAGCCGGTGAATCGAATAGCGAAAGACGGTACCGCCTTTATAAGTATCGGGACCACAGACAGACGGACAGACAGACAGACAGACATCTTTGTTGTCATTATTTAATTAAAGTTATCAGGTCCTCCAGTGTAAGAGGATTGCACAGGGTTCAGTATTAGTAAAATATATTGATCTTCAAAACTTACAGATAGAATACCTGTGATAAGATAACATGAATAAATACAATTTTACAATAACATTCAACGGTTTTCATCAAGCTTTAGCTCGCACGCTATGTGAGGTTTGGTTTAGGGCCAAGAGTAAAAACCTGCCAAATTTATAAATTGTTATGTAGTAATTAAGTCTGTAAAGAATGCCCTGAAAAACAATGTTATCATTTTCTACTATCTTTATAACTTTATAATAGTTAAAAACAAGTCAACACAGTTTACTTCGTATTCATTTTTACCTGGTAATAAATCTTAATCCTCATTCTGATAATATTTTTTTTAGTCTTCCCGGGTTGGACCAACTATAAACTTTGTGATTTGCATAGCTGACAAAATTTTGTCACTTTTGATTAGAAATTAATGTATATTTCAGTATTCTACAATTTCGTGTAAAATAATTTCGAACTAAAATATTTCGCTTATAATATATCCTCACAGTTTCGGACACTACATATATTCTTATTAATAATGCAATAATAATAATTAGAACATATTCCTAAGGCAGTATGTACATAAGTATAGACTGTCCAAAACTATTTTATTTAATTGATCTAAACTCCTAAATACCTTACATACTTTTTTTATCTTCTTTAAAACAAACTAATTAGCAACCATAATTATTATTGAACATTGACATCAAAAGCAGCCCAATATGTGCTACTAAGATAGTTTTAATGGAGATTTCATATGAAAACACACAAGTGAAAGGTTTTAATACTTACTTTTAATACATAAATATAATGTTGATGATGTCCTATAATAAAATAAATGTTGTATGTCTGTTTTATAATAAAAGTGTAAAGTTATGATCTTTTACCATTTATTATAATGTTCATTCAAAACCATCTTCAATAACACATTTCGTGCCAAATTTCTCGTAATATGTGGTCCCACAAAATGGCAGTTACTATCAGAATAAACGCCAAAATTTATTACAAAATCCGTGTTGAAGATTTTTAACGCTTAGACCTACATCTCCACATATTTTTATTTCGTGTATAGTTAAAATTGATCTTAAAATTCTGAATAGGTTATTGAATTAAATTTCTAATTGAATTGCTACTTAATATATTACAACCAAGTATTAGAAAAATGCTAAATGTCTTTTTTCTCAGCCAAAGGCCATATTTTATACATTTGATTTATACTTAGTGTGACCATAAATACTGTTACAATTAAAAATAAAAATTGTTACATTTGAATTTGGAATCTGTCATTTTTGTTGTTCATTCATTGTGTTTTCTCGTTTTGGCGCCAATACATTGTACAATATTTTGCGATATTAAAATGGATTCGATATTAAAGAGAACAAAATTGAGAGAAGGAATTGGAAAAATACTGTCCGAAAGCAAAAGATTTTATGTCGGGAAATGAAGATAGCACCTAGAACCATGTCGCATATTTTAAGAGATGACTTAGGACTTGCAGCCTATAAGAGACGTACTGGTCTCTAGATACATGTTTATAGATATTAATATGTGCTATAAAAGACTGCTTCATGACAAATTTCAAGTTTTTAGTTCGACTGAAGTTTAGGTTTATCCCTTTAGGTTTTGAATCCCTTGCGAGTAGTTGCGAGTTTAAAAATATGCGGTTTAAACTGATGTTTTTTTAGATTACGTTGACATAGAAGTTTGATTTTGTTACATCTTAAAAGTATTATAGCATTGAGTATTTGATTTGAATTTCAATTTAATACTTCGAAGTAAGTAGTAATTTTTGAGGAAAGGGGTTAATACCCCTTTCCTTACTTACTTACTTCAAAATTATTATAAATACTTTTATTATATGATAAATCAGCGAAAATTTGGGACATAACTTATGATTGCGTTGCTTTAGAAGTTTGATTTTTTCACAGCTTCAATGGATAGTAGATATGAGTTTTATAGTGTTTTACATTAAATTTCAGGTTCATCTCCATCTCGTCTTACCGTGATCACGATTGGTGCAAAGCATTCGAAACGTCGGGTTAGATTTAAAATGTAAATTAAAAATTTAATTCAATATACGCGAGTTAAATCCGTAAAAATAGTTTTATTTCAATATGAGTTTTATTTAATTTGAGCTTGATACCTCCAGTTCCTGAGAAAAAGGGTGTTCACAGACGGACGAACCGACAACAAAGTGACCCTATAAATGTGTATGACCTTAAAAATAAAAACACTTCACAAACCTCATATTGAAAGTTATCAGTGTTGTTACTAGAAAAAGTAAAGTTACACGAACTAAATTACTAAGACTACAATGACATACTCGATGTACTAAGTTGGTACACAGGTAGAAATTAAACTAAATGCAGTCCACGTCTATAAAGGAAATTGCAATAAATATAGTATCGAGTTCATGAATAGGAGCCATAAATGGGTTTGAAACTACTCCGGCAAAATGACGATTAATTTACGTGAAAATAGCCTGATAAATTTATTTTTATAATCATCGTGATTCACGAAAATTTAAATTACGGAAAAATCTTCATGATCCTGGCTGATCTTAACCATGAATAAATCAATTAAAAAATCTAACCATTCGCAGACCTTTTTATTCCTGAAGTTTATTTTAAAAAGTTAAAAAAAAAACACTAAAACGAATCTTGAAAAATTATCAAATTAGTTACAATTTGTCGGCATTGAATCTCTTTGTCATTTTATTAAATGGAGTTAAATGGAGGGCAAACGAAGTTGTAGTTCTTCTAGCCGTAAGTGATCATCGTTGCTCTTGGTTTTTTGAATATAAGAGGCTGCACAAGAATGCTGCCGGAATTTAATGAGGCATTAAAGGTATCTTAAACTGAACGGCGTTAAATTTACTCCATTTATAAACTTTTCCTATAGAAGCTTCGAAAGTAGTCGTATTCAGCATGCTTCCAGATTTTGTGAAAGAATCTTCCACTACCGGTATATCTTATATTCATGTGTTTGATTTTATAATATTCTACAATTAAAGAACACTGTCATAATATAGTATAAGGTATTTACCCAAGCTACTTCACACTATAAAATGATATTATATTATCATTATCTGAAAAAGTTTAAAGAAAAGAAAGAACTAAAAAAATATATAAATTAATATGACACCATGGCTCCCGGTATATGAATATAACAAAAACAGTCATATCTTTATAACTGTCTATTTATGTAGGTATATACAAGTACAATTAATCCATTATGATAAAATACCCACAAAAGATTATAACATTAAATACATATATTATAAGCAATGTAAGTCTAACAATCACCTATCTTGCCAGCTATCGAATACAGATTACCTTTAATAGAGGCTTACACTTATTTTTATAAAATAATAACACCGAGATTTGTCATATTCACAACTTTAAACGACATCAAACTTCTTATAATATAAATATAATAGTACAAAAAGATTTTAAATATATTTGTAACAATCTTATTTCACACATTTATGGCCTACATAATTATGTATGTAGATATAATCATTTAATATCTTTAGGATAGCTGCTGATAGTTTGTCAAATCAATATCTTTAGTAATATAACAATAAAAATGATGTATACTTCTAAATTCTTAAATCTAATTGTATCAACAATATTTGTTGTCAACGTTATTATATAGTTAAATAAATAATAATATATTTTTTTACCTACATACCAAATTACTATATAATAACAAACTTATATCTAGCAATATTACAATAATATAACACATGCATTTCTAGTGTTATATATATACATATAACAATACCAATACCTCCAATTATCGGATAATTTATATAATAACAACATTAATTATAATATTTTATAAATAATAATGAAGTTTGAAATACATATTTACACAAGATTTTTATTTGTCAAGCTGTCAAGCTGTCACTTAGTGGTCAAATCAAATAAAACAATCTTTCCTGACTTCCTGTTACACACTACCTTTTGCCTTTTTACGAAATCATTGCCAGAGATGCCAAGAAAGCGAGAGGAAATATGTTACTTTTATGTTTTGGTTTGCCGTTAAGGATATAGCATAATTTGTTAATGTTTATTATAAGTAAAAGAAAAACCTTTGACATGGTTTAGACGGCAATTATGTTATCATATAATGTTTATTTAATGTATTTATCGTATAGTAAATAATCATAATTTAAGGCTTATTAATTGCTTGTATATAAATAAACTAGCACTAGCCACTGCTGTCCGCCACTACGTGCACGTCGACTGTAAAAATAAAATTAATATGGTTTAAGTACCTGTGGCTCGTGACTAAATAGACTAGAAATAAACCTGTATTAATAAAAACTGCGGAGTTATCAAAATATGGGTGATGCTGGCTATGAAATGAATTAAGAAATGTTGCAAAAATCCAGAACAAAATTATATGGCGGCGAAGAGGTGACGAAAAAAAACGGCCACACTGTGATACCATATATAATATGTACCTTTCAATACTATTGAAAGGTCTTGGGTAAATGGTAAATGTTTTTTCCTAGTTTCTACAGAAAAACACAAAATTTTACTTGGTGACTAGTGTATTTAACGTTCTTTATTTTTTTATTCCTGTATACAATATTAAAAGTTTTCCACAAAAAGTTGCATATTTGGAAACTCAAATACCAACCAACATAATATAATTGACCATGTGAAAAGTCTGAAAGTAATGAACGCCTGCCACTTTTAAAGTTAAATCCTGGGATCTGTTGATCGTCATTGTAAAAGCGAGTTTTAAGGTAAATTGTGACCTCTTGCTCATGCTGCTTGATATTCCATTTTAACTTTAATTCCACTTCAGATCATTATTAATTATTAATTTATCTGCTTTAGGAAGATGCTTTGATCAAATTCAAATTTTAATTTATGAAATCTCTATTTAACGACCTTCAATTTAATAAGCTCCTCAAAGGGTTTGGTTTTATACATAATTTTTTTTATACAATATGGCGTCCAAAATCCGCCATTTTCCTTTTCTAAATGTAACTAGTTTCGGGTATCGAGACGTATTAAATAATACCTCATACTTCAATATTCTTTTAGCCATTTAAGCCGATGAGGTAACATAGAAAAATATCCTAAATGGCTATATTTCTGTCTACATATACATTATATTTGAAGATATAACGGTCATTCTAAAGCAGTCAGTATGTAAAATTAAGTGAACCAAACGATTAAAACCGAAGCTCCTGTGGCAATTACGTAATCGCGCTATAACCTTTGTTGTGTCACAGACAAAACCACGTGCAAAAGTTAGTATATCTTACATAAACTACAACATTGAGAAGTTTCTTCAAAATCATCCATCAGTAACAAGTAACAAAAATTCATCCATCCAAACACACAAACTTTTGCATTTATAATATGAGTATACATGAAATTAAGTATTACCATTTATTTGGAGCGTTAAATGAAATAGCTGGTTGTTTAAGTAATGTCATTTGTTGATAATATTGATAAACATATTCACTGACATTGACATATAATATTTGAGTGACAATGTTCATTGTCTTGTATAAGTTGATAAAGGTTTTTTTACTTACATATTTTCTCCAAAATTTCCTATATTTCAAACAGCTTGCATAAAACTATACTATTTCAGATTAATGAATATTTTTTATATAAGGAAGTACGAATACATGGAAATAAGATCTAATAACATGTCGATTTCATCAAAGCAGTTTGTTATCATTTAACGTTAACCACCACTTTACATCTCATGATTTATTATATCTTATAAAATTAAACATGCATTGATAATTCTTTAAAAGTTCCAGAAACTAACTTAGCATTGTCTTTAACCTAAACGAATTAAAAGCAATTTGTCAAACGATCGCGCGTCAGATGGGCTGCGGAACTAATCTAAGTTCCCCAAAACTTTATCACAACTCAAAGTAAAAATATATTCCTTCAAGCAACCGAAAATCCCGAGCTATTGTTTAAACTTGCCATCCAGATGTTCCTAGTATTTTAGATTAACAAACGTCATACGGCTTATAATGTTATGAGAAATATTTAATAACGACTTCAAGAGCTCATTCACTTCAAATGTTCATATTTCTTATACCAATACATATTTAATATACTATTCATATTATTACTACGAACATTATTAACATTTGCATTTAAATCAAAATAGATAGTAAATTTATTCCGAGATTTATAACTTTAAAATTAAATTAACAAAAACTATATAAAAAATTTAAAAAACTGTACAAATTATAAATGATATGTACTTGTGCGTAACAAAAATAACATACAAATTGTTATCTAGGCATTTAACCACGAAAACACTTATTACCTCCGGTCACATCTGTTACAGAAATGCTTATAATTTTCGCAAGCAAATATCAGCGACAGCCTTAATAATCTATTTTTTAGGCAGTATGAGTTTAGAAAGCGAAGTGGTAAGCAAAAAAAGACAGTGCGACACGTAAGAACAACACTTTTCTGAATGTACAGACAAAAAACACACAAAAAAAAGTGACGTGTTTAAGATCATTCGTTTGTAGAGAATGTATATAGACTTGGCAAGAAACTGTTTATAACTAAAAAATCTGGTTAGAAATATTACTAGGGTATAATTACAATGAGTTATATTGACTTAAAAATAATAGCAAGCATGCGAACTACGGTTCGAAGAGTATTTTTAAGAATTTTTTGTATTTTTAATCAGTTTAGTATTGTTTCCCATTATTTATTTCGTTGTTAAGTCAATATATATTAGGGATATTACAAGGATATGAAGCGAAAAAGAAGAATATGGTTTTTGTTTTTGCTTTTTATAAACCCACATAAAAAAATATATATATTATATAATATTAAATAAAATACTTACATAAAATATGTTCTTTTATCTATATATATTCATAACGTCCTTTTTAGCTATATTTTAGAACATTGACATGTTTTCGCAATAGTAATTCTGTTTTTTTTATTTTTTCATTAGCGTTTTTCCATTTGTAATTTTAGCTCCACAGAAATATGACCTTAAAAAAATATTCTAAAAATGTACCTTTTATGCTAGAAGCGTGGTCACAAATTGCGTAAAGTTAGGGTATATTATAATATTTTCACACTATTACACCGCTGAGGACGGCAGTGGTTCCATAAAATGTATCCCTTATTTTGAGACCATAAAATATAATTATGAAGAATTTGAAGAGTATATTTTTAGTGAAAATGGAATGCTTTTTGCTTTTAAATAATCTAAGACCAACATCGTTTACAGTCATGTTGTTAATTGTATTTTATTGTTCAAACGGTATGTCTTTTTTGGTAATTTATTTTAGTCTTGAATAATCAGATTAAAAATAAGCGTCACATTTTATTAAAAGCTTATAAATTATGACCTATGACCTAGATAATAAATAATGAAATGAAGCTTGTACCGGATAAAAGCGTCGTCTTCGTGATGGTTCTTAGCTATGTTTGGTCGAAATAGAATCAGCCGTCTCCAAGATATTGAGGTTTTATTGGTAAAGATATATTGTTAAAAATACTCAAATAACTGAAAATTTGTATGTCCGTAGGTTCATTTAGTACGATAATGGAACTAGTAACATAACTTTTAAAATCAGAAAAGAAATTAAATTTTAAATTTTAAAAAACCTCCAAATTTTAAAATACAAAAGACTTTTAAAAAGGATAAAAATAATATTATTATGTACTTATTGAGTTACATAATAATTACTCAATTGTTAGAGCCACGGGACGGTTTCCTAGAGGTCGCGGGTTGGAATCCTTGGCCGTATCGGTTTATTTTTCATTTTATATTCATATATTTTTTGTTCTTACCAACATGTACCTATCTACCTATGTAGATCCATTAATATTTATTGGCAAAATAAATCTCATTTAAAGCTTAAAGCGCTCCTCTAGGTCTCTCACTTAGTGTTTCAAAAAATATTTATTTTCGAAATAACAATAACATTCATTGCAGTTTCATTTAAATTCTTGGTTTAACTTTATATCTCAAAACTGTTATCAATTATTTATTTAAGCATTCAGTTTGTACTAACATCTTCCTATGTAAATTAAATATACATTTCTGCAAATGACTTTAACCTTGCCACTTCCATTCATATGTTACGAAAAAATTCTCGGCAATAAAAATAATTTAGTTTGGATTATTATTACTTTTTAAGTTATTAACAGTTTTGTCACTAACTGCTGCCCAATACCCAAATACCCAAGAAAACCAAACGGAAACTATACATGCCAAAGGCAAGGCAAGGCATCGCATCTTCTCGTAAAATTTTTAGATATTTGCGATAGACCTATATTGTTTATCTCTCCTAGTGAACATTATAGAGACTTGACATTGTATTAAAATGTTTGCCATTAAATTTTACTCTTTGTCCTAATAAATATATGAACTGTTTTTTACAAAACCTTTCCAACATAAGCAGTCCAAATGTTTATAAACACACAAGAGAAATTCGTGAAATTTAAACAGAATTTTATACGAGGTACGGTTATTAATACGTTAAAGTAAGCGGATCCGGTTGTAAATATTACAGGAAAATACTCCAGGGGCAGAAGTTAACGCTGTTTATGTTAAAACGCGGTATGAGTTTGTATCATTTTGTCAAGTGGAATTTTCTTTTAACTAAAATAGTATTAAATTTCGCATTTCTAGTTTTATATTCTGCATTCCCATATTGAGAGCTTTCGTTCGTTCTTTTTGGGGGTAGTGGTGGTTGGTAGTCTAAAGATAAATATCTCCCGATCTATTAATAAATAAAAATTAAAAAAAATACAATGCAAAGTGCAGTTTGATAATTAAAATTTCCGCACCGCAGTTGCTATTAAAATAAGACCAACATATATTAGAAAATGTTGGTAACTTATTCGTAAAGAAACTTAAAATTAATTAAAACTCACATGTTAAAAAAACAGTTCAGTAAACTCGTAAAGACCGTACCCAAGCTTTGAAGTTCATATCTCGTTATCTGGACAAAATTAAAAATGTTTATGGCAGAATAAGCACTTTGGTAGGTAGATCCATTTCATAACAAATTTCAAGAGAATTTTTTTAAAATTAATATTTAAGTTTTATTTCTTAAGTTGTACCTAAGCCAATATTATTATCAAATATATAGTTCGTTTACTTTTAAATTTCAATTCAAATTATCAATTCAGAATATAAATCTGTTGAACATTACTTTCATCTCTTTAAAATCTAAAACGTATTTCTTCCAAAATTCGTTTATATTTGAAATTAAGCAACACAGAGATGAAACAACAAAACAATTAGCTTGAAGAGTGTCTCAGATTTCTATTGTCATAAAATCGTTTCAGCTTTGCGTAAACAATTGTATTTATAAGGACGTAATAACAGAGATTGAAGATAAGACGATTTTCTCAGATGTATTGTTACATGATGCTTATTCAATTCAGATTCAGTACAAGACCGTTGTTACTAAAATTATACGTGACAATGTAGACTTATCTCTGAAATAATCTTTTTATAAACTGTGATTTTTCTCTGAAAGTAACACGGTAGTGTAAATGTTATTTTGATAAAATAATGTTGTTTACTAAAAAAATTACATTTTTTAAAGTCCTTATTTTCACGTAAAAAAATATGAAGATTTTAAAACCTTATTCACTTTTAAAATAGATATAAGTAATCAAATTTTAATAGCCAGTTTGGTAATTTTAGGGATACGCTGAACCTTAAATGTATAAGTATATATCGTCTTGTCAAATAATGACATGAAATCAAAATTATCATCCATATTGGTACAATCTAAGTCGATAATACTCAAATTACTCATATAACACAATCAAGATGAATACTACTCGTAAATAAATCATAAGTATACATAGAAATGGATAAAATTAAATGTTATTGTTGTTATCATTATTATAGGTAAACATGTGTAATATGTTTTTTTTTATAAATCAACATATATTTAGATCCAGCTTTTTTCGATATATTTATGATAACATATTTTTCTTTATACTGTCTATCTTAATTTTGTTTATTCGAAGAAGATTCGAAACGAATGATTTTGCCTTCATTCTGTGGAGATTAAAGCCACTTGTTATATTATATATTTAAAAAGTAAAAAATAATTCTTTTTTTATTCATTTACAAATACGTACTTTTTTATTCAGTAACTTTCTTGTCAATTAAAATATAGTAATTGCAACTTTTAAAATATTTCTTAAGATTTTAAACACTAGATATAAGATAACTAAAAAAAATACTTAGAAAGAGCCACTATAAAAATATATACGCAAAGATGTAAAAATATATTAACGTTGAAACTGATAAGACACGTTATGTTAATTTATAATCTCGTACCACAGTTTCCTATCACACTAATGGTACAAAGAAGACATTTAAAGAAATTGCTTTTTTAGCGATAAGAATACGGTGTACGAAAAATGGAGTATAAAGTTAAGCCTTTGTTCTTTTGTATTTATTCATGCTTAGTTAACTGATATGCTATCAAACCATACCTCAGGAAATATATGATACAAAATATTTCTATAACAACTTTACCTTTATTTATCTAATTTCGTTTTATCTTTATATCTTAATTTTATAATTTATCATTAATTCTCTCAATAATTTCTTATCTATATTGAAAACTTTTCATAAAATATTGGCCTGAAATTTACCACTCTTTATAAACCTAAAACAAATAGATATTAAAAGCCTTATCTTTAATATCATATTATAATAAGCTAAGCTTATATCGTATTCCATAACGTGCTTGAAAATTGCCTAATTCATGCTAAGACGAAGTTATATTTTCTAATTTGTTTGAGAATGTTTTTCAATGATAAATATTATCGAGATATGAAGCACTACTATACGTAGACTAGATTGATCATTATTCGTATCCAACAATGGGTGCGGATGTTGACTTTTGCAGCGTATTGTAAAATGAAAGTCTGCAGTTTTCTTTTATTAAAATAAATATATTAAATCCAATATTAGTATTTGATTCCATATAAGATACTGCTAGTAATTTAAATGATGTAGGTAATTTTATAAATAAAACCGATAAAAAATTTTAAGATTGTAAAATAAAAATATTTCCGTTATCAAGAAAAGCGAAATTATAATAAGCTTCGCAATAATTGTTTATATTGTTTTAGTTTATGACGATTCTTCTAGTGTAAGATAAAAAAATCGATCTAGTAATTGTAACAACACAAATAAATATGACCTTAAAAATACACACTGGGCCGAGTTGCAATAAGCATTTACGATAATTAAATTTTAATAATAATTAAAATATGTTTAGAATTAAGCACTAACTTTATTTTTACTAAACTGCACACAAAGTTCAGATTTAAATTAGACTAAATGTATATTTTTTTTGTTTCAGATTAAAATGTTGGCATCTCAGTTAAAAACATGGACACGTCATTCATCACAAATGGTTGAGTGAGAGAGAAAGTACTAACATGTGTCCCAGCCATACTTGGTTGGCGACAACAACGCTCCTCCTTATACTTCACCAATCAGAAATGAAACACGGAACGCTGACGGAAGATTTTCTTAATCCAAGCACAAAGCATCACCATAGACATAAACATAAACAGACCGAAACACCTTTACTGGACTCTAGCATGGCCGGCAATTACAAATATTCCTACTTTGATTCACTTGTTACTTTCCGCGAGAAGACTCACTTGGATAGGAATCTCTTTGGATATGATATGATAAACCATCAAAATGATAGGTGGAACATGTCCAAAGATCAAATGGGTGAAATGAAGGATAAGAAACATCAGCATTGGCCAATAAAAAGGGAAGCTGTTATTGAAGGTGACTTGGTTTTAGGAGGACTAATGATGGTTCATGAAAGATCTGATAATATGACTTGTGGTCCTGTTATGCCACAAGGAGGAGTTCAAGCCCTTGAAACTATGTTGTTTACTTTAGATATTATAAATCACAAGCTAAAATTAATCCCTGGAGTTACGATTGGTGCCCATATATTAGATGATTGTGACAGAGATACATATGGCTTAGAGATGGCGGTAGATTTTATAAAAGGTATCTATCTATTAACTATAAATTAATTTTATTTTTATACTTGTTATCGATGTTTGATCTATTTCAAAATAAAATAAATGATTGCTTGAAAAATGTTATTAACTGAAATAAGCAAACTCCACAATGCTACTTCGAATTTTAATTTAGAAAGCCTTGGAAGAGACCCAAGTTGGATTCGCCAGGGGTGATTTAGCAAGCAATTAAATTTGAATATTAAATCTGAAACAAAAAAATTATAACCATAATAGATTTCCTTTGATTGATATAATTGTCATTGCAGTTTTTTGTGATTGATCGTATTTTATACTAAAATGTATTTATATATTTTTAGCTATCTTACGAACTGTTTTAAGAACCATTTTTTATATATAATCAAAATCGTTAAACCATTCACATATACTTACTTTTCTTAGTTTTAAATTTCCTTTGCTTGATTATCACAGGCTCAATAAGTAACATCGACGATGCTGAGTACGCTTGCAACGCAACGGCCATGCGAAAAGTGATTTCTGGCGTGGTGGGTGCTGCCTCGAGCGTAACATCTGTACAAGTGGCTAATCTGTTGCGTCTGTTTAAAATACCGCAGGTAATTAACATATTTTTATTTTACTTATTACTATTAATCATTTAACTTACTTTTCAGTAGATAATAAGAACGTCTACGCATAAAACTCGATGAATTTTGTTTCAAATTATTATCCTAATTAATTTCTTTCACAAGCATAAATCATTCAACCAGGCCCAAAAGAATAATATGATATATCTAAATCGTGTTAAATAACCATTCATTCAGTCTCTAGTGACCCAAGCAATCGCGTGACTATGATGAATGACTGTAAACCCCACATTTATCCTAATAAAACACCTACCTTAAATTCACTGAGAAAATATTATTATGGCAAAGAAAGGTCTCCTTTTTTTAACATAGAATATTATGTTAGGTTGTTATTGTGTGTCTGACAGTACTATTATTTGTTACAATTAATACATGACTAAACAAATCAAAAACAAAACCATTGTTACAATATTGGTTCTTTTCAGAAATAATGTGCTATTGTGAGTTTCACTTAATTATTATTATTGTATAATTTCAGATTTGGAAAACAAAGCATTTTTTGAATTTGAAATTTGAAAACTTGTCACTAATTTCAGACATTTTGCACAAATCAGAATCCAAGTACCCTTACCTTATTAAATAGACATCACGAAAGAGCAATAAGGGACTTCACTTCTTAAAGAATCTAATTACTGGTATCCCGGAAACCATACGCGACGTCTTGAAAATTATATTTCAAGATACAATTCGACTTTCAATTAAAACTTTCATTTTATTTTTTCTGAACGTAATCGCAACTTTTTCACGCTTTAACATGAACTTAATTAAATTTTGTTCAAGAAAACATTAATTTGAAATTTTTCAGAGGAATTACAATAAGATTAAAGCTTTGTGATTTTGGCAAACTCGTCATAGAAATTAAAAGTAATGGGCAGTTACTTTCAGTTTTATTACTCCGCCGTAAATAATAAACGTGCAAGAAATTTTATCATGTAAGATTTTTGTCGAGAACTTAAGTTTTCTTCTGAGGCTTTTGCTTAAATATTTTTACATCCAGAGTTGCACTGAGATTTATTTTAATTTCAGTTTATGAGACTATTGTTGATTTTTACATCATTATTTTGTCAACAGGTTTCATTCTTTTCAACTTCTCCAGAACTTTCAAACAAGGCCCGCTTCGAGTACTTCACGCGAACTATTCCTTCTGACTTGCATCAGGTATTTCTAAATCTTTTCATAATATTTAAAACTCCATACATTTTAATTCCACATACAAATACGTCGTTAGTGTCGTATCTTACAATGCGTCCGAAATCTTTTTAACTCGATACAATCTTAAAATTGTATATATAGATATATAATACTTAAAATGAATTATTTTTATAATAACTATATTCACTGGCATCACTTCGGTGCTACTTTCAGTTTATCTGTATAGATATCAATGGTTATGGCATAATGATCCAACTCGCATGTCTATGTGTGACTGACCGACAATGATTCAGTTTTCCATGCCCATCATACCTCGAAGAACATTTTAAGCAATTCCGTTCATTACCTTGAGGATCTGACATTAATCAGCTAATGGAGTTCTTATAGTAAATAAAATGTCTGCTAATTTAGAAGTTTATCCTTAACGTATTACTTAAGTGAGCACAGCACAGCAAAGTTTTCAAACTCGTAAGATTGTCAAATCGGTTCAGCAACTCCTACAAATACGAAATAAGTTAAAAGAAAAAACTAATATCACATTGTTTTCTTTTCAATATAGGTACGAGCTATGGTAGAAATTGTCAAGAAACTTGGCTGGAGCTACGTTTCTATCATTTACGAAGAATCAAGCTATGGGATAAAGGTAATTCGAATGCACTTCTATAAAGTATAACAATCGAAATGCACTCAAAGTTCAAACATAACGGAGTTATGATATTCAATTTGGTTAACCAAATATAAAGCGTGGCATCAATTTACTGTATTTATAATATTTTTCCAATGAAGGTCTAAATAATTTTGCACTAAAATTGTAGATGATTTTAAAAACCTGATATTGTATTATAGTGACGTTCACTGACAACAAAATACTTCAATACTTCTTCTATATATTAGAAAAAAAGAGCTATTATAAAAAAAACCGGCCAAGTGCGAGTCGGACTCGCGCACGAAGGGTTCCGTACTATTATTTTTTTTATTTAATTTGTAAAGTAAATAATATAATATTACCTATACTTACATAACAAAATATTTTGTGGATAATTCAATCGGATACTTGTTGCCGTTATTAATATCGACCAAAAAAAAGTAACGTTTGTTGTATGGGAGCCCCCCTTAATATTTATATTATTTACGTTTTTAGTATCAGATTTTATTGCGGCAGCAGAAATACATCATCTGTGAAGATTTCAACTATCTAGCTATAAAAGTTCATGACATATAGACAAACAAAAAAAAATCACGTTTGTTGTATGGGAGCCCCCTTAAATAATTATATTATTCTAGTTTTTAGTATTTGTTGTTATAGCGGCAACAGAAATACATCATCTGTGAAAATTTCAACTCTCTAGCTATAACGGTTCATGAGATACAGCCTCGTGACAGACAGACGGACGGACGGACGGACGGACGGACGGACGGACGGACATCGGAGTCTTAGTAATAGGGTTCCGTTTTTTACCCTTTGGGTACGGAACCCTAAAAAATAACGTAATTAAAAAGCTCATTACAGTCTTTAAATACTACATTATATGTGAACGGCTAGGTTTGAATAGAACAGAATATAATAGAAAATTTTATAGCACTTGTATTTCAATAAAGAAAGACCTTAATTCTTAAAACCTTCATGTAATATCTTATTATACAATATAACGAGATATTGAAAAATATTGTATTGTTGTAAGAAAAGTGTTATTGAAACTTAAAGGAAATTAATGCTCTGTTATTATTGTCATAACAATATTAAAAGCGTCTTTTTTTTAATTCGCCTCGCAAAAAAGTTTTTCCTATTAGTAAAACAAGTGGAAGTTCATAACGATACATGCAAACGTGGACCACATCATTAAATTTCCGATTTAAGTATTATACATATTTAATTATTCATGTGTTAAAAAAGGATTTCTTCATATATCCTTTAAAGTTTTGGTTTTTTAACATAACTAATTGTGCAGAGATAACAATACCTACATTATACACTACTTGTTAAAACTTTAAAAACTGATTTTACTAAAGCTTTTCAAATAAAATAAATGTAATGGAACTACAAAACTTATTAAAAACACACCACAAATCCTATAAAACTAAAGATACTATTAACCAAAAAGTGGCAATCTTATTAAAAAGTCTAATTTTAACTAGAAAACTATAAGCTTGAAATATATCTTATATCACAAGACCAAGCGAAGTGGTAGACATTGTCAATTGACTCAATATTCTATTTAAAATACTAAAATTCTAAACATAAAATAAATAGTGACAAAAAATGGCACAGTTGATTTTACTACCAAACCAGCCTTGATTACTTGGCTGCAGTCCGTCAACCTCGCTCATATTGCTTGCTCAGCTTAGAAGCCGAAAAAAATAATAAAATAAAAAGTTTGAAATTTTCATAATGTAATATGCCTGCCTTATCTTGAATACTATCATATATCATATAAATTATTATATTATATAACAGTACACCAACTCATTGCTTCTCATTTCATAAAGGCTTACTTGCTATTAGACATCCTCATAATTCCCCAGTGCTCATATGTCTTCACAAAATGTACTATTTCATGTCAAGCTGTCAACACAATATCATTGTGATGTCAGTTTCATGTCATATTTTTAGTCTCTTTGTAATCCTGTGCAAAGTAAACAGGTGTCTTTAAGAATACAATCTAATACGCAATAAAAATATTTTTATGAATGTTAGAGATTGTAAGAATATTTGTAATATATTTCAAATGTTTGTGTATTAAATTTTTCTAACATTAAATAATAAGTTAATAACAAAAAATATATTTTTTTTATTTTTAAGTTGACAGTAGTAAGATTAATACCAATATGAAATAATGACTGTTATAATTAGAAATAAATAAAATATACAATATTTATATAAAATCAATGTCAATTTAAATTTAAAAATATAATTAATACAAGTAATCATTAAATTTCATGAAAAAAAAAACTATTAGTCTATTTTCATAAATATAATGTTTATCAAATAGGTAGATACTATTGTGTAGTATGGATTTTATGCATAATACTATTGTGTAGCATCCATATGCATATTACCCCTGTAATTAGTGAATTCTAGGACTCCCCAGCTTCCACCAGTTATTTTTAACCTTAGCTTATCTTATCCAGTCTATATTCATTATCTTATTAGCATATTTTTTGGCTTTTCTCTAGTTACAAAATGTGTTTTTTTATAAGTTCAACTGCCATTTTCCATTTTACAAACAGTTCGTTAAATATAAATAACATTTTATATGACATGTTTTAACTTCATTTTATATAAACATTTTTAATTTGGCTAATGTTCATCTTCATTGCCTAGGCATTTGAAGAACTAGAGGCATTGTTGGCTCGAAATGGCATCTGCATAGCGGTTAAAGAGAAGTTAGTAAAGGATTCCGGAGTAGCAGACGAACGCGCTTACGATGAAATCGTTCAAAAGCTACTTACTAAACCCCGAGCCAGAGGTGAGTTTATAAAACTAATAGCGTTTATTGATTTTCAATCTTAATCCTAAATTATATGTTTATATAATTATTCTATGTTTATTACTTATTGTACAGCAAAGTTATTTATTTAAATTGTGTCTATAATTTATAATTGTAGTTTTCGCGCCAATTTGTATTGCAATAGTTTAATGCCTTAATGTAGTCAGTCATTATCATATAATTAAATAAATTAAAAGTTTTACTGTAAAAACAGAATTAAAAATATTTCACGGACTTAGATAAAGACATGCCTATATTATTTAAAAAAACCGTTGCGTTGTTGTCTGTAAAGTCGCTTTACTGACGATAGTTGAACGTGACGATGTCATACCAAAATACTAAACGAATGGTTCCATTATTCAAAAGAATTTTTTAGTTTTATTTATTTGATAGATATTATATTGTATGGATATAAAGAAGGAGGTAAATGGAAATCACTATGGAATTGATCAAGTTACATTTAATTGTACGCATATATACAATTAGAACAGAAGTTTTGATGACGTCATCATAAATCATTCGTTCTTTTACCATATAAAACCATAAACTATTACTACTGGTACCATAAACTATTTTTTGACAATAGAAATATGGAAGAAATATTATTTTTATGTCTATTTTTAGCATTTAGAAATCGAAAATATAGAATTTAATATTGTTTATCTGCCCAATTGTATTATTTTGAGTTAGTTTTTCGCGACAGATTTACTTATTAGTTCTTTATAATTTACGTTTTTATTTTAGCTAGCAACTACAATAGGCATAAATACTACAAAAGAAATCTAGGCTAGCTAACCACACCACATGTAATTATATGTTACTCTCAAAATTGCAAGGGCTTTGAAGGGTATTTCCATTTACAAAAACGATTTGTATAATCATTTCTGTCTTTTAGTTAGTCTAAATTGATTAACTATTGAAAAAAAAAGCAAAAACAACTTGGCGGTTTTGTTTTTGGTGGTTCAATGTTTTAAAACTTAATGTAATTATCAGTTGGGTACTATTTTCATACCTTTTTTCTCTACCTTTTAACAAATTAATACAACAATTGTCATTGGCTAAATCACAAACCGTGCGAAGCCAAAGAACTAAAAGAAAAAAAAAAGACGCATATGTCATGTTTTTTGGTGCGTCTAGCCGGCTTCATCGAATTATAAGACGTTGTCACATCAAAAAATAATATATTTTTATTAATTTCTAAATAAAAATAGCAATCCGTTTTCTTTGTAAATTTCATAAAGCTGACATAACTGCTATACTCTCCGTGTCGCATCTGGCTCTTATTGCCGTCACTATTTGCTACGTCAACACCGATCGCCCTTCATACATCAAACAAACTCGGTCTCGACAGCTTTTGATGTCACGTAATTAGACTTGTTCTTCACCCTATTATATATACATAGATTCCAAGTTGCTATCAGATATAGTTGTAGAATACTTAGTTTACCAAGCTGCGTACCATTATTGCGAAACATTGCAAGTTCAAATTCTACTCATTTATAAATTTGCGACAGTTGCGACTATTACTGTAGGTACAGAATTATTTTATTTTTTATTATCTGTATAACGCCAACTTATTACATATGATAATAAAAAAACAGATTAATTGAGTCAGTATTGCGACTATATTGTTAACATAAACTAGTTGTTCATAATTTATATAACACTGATACTAACTGTTTAATGTATTTACTTTTAAAATGGAGTGTACTCTATAATTAATTATTGATTACTGATCGCATGTCTGCAAAAAACAATGTTAAGTAAATGTTCTCTTAAACAATCTTATGTATAAAAATAATTGTATATGTATTCGAAAATTAAACATGTTTAAAAATTTCTAACTTATACAAATAAAAACCAAACAATTAATTTGAATATACATTCACCGTTGAGCAGTCGACCGGGACACATGTCCCTTTTACCTGCTCCGCCTATTCGCGTCACCTACCTGGGCCGTCACGCTGACCGCCCAGCCACCTGCGCCGACCACCTGCACCGACCGTTCGTACACCTGCGCCAGTCAAGATAACGACCTCCATTGTGTGCAAGCCAGCGGTGTGATTGTGTTTGTGTGTGAGTCATCGCCGCAAGCACACCTGCGGGCCGGCGAGCCTGCATAGGGATCCAACAAGTCCGACGTCGCCCTAGTTAGGGTACGAAACGCAATTCAAAGACTTCGTCGTAATAGCCTGCGTCGTGTAAGTACACAGTCGTTAGGGTATTAGGCACACCTCTGTCACCTACTGACAGAGATACGATAGGGTTCACGTTAGGCACTCGCCTCCCTGCTCACGCAGGGAGGACGGCTCATATCTCCGGGCTCCACCATGGACCCCAAATCCGCGGCGGAACCCGAAGATCTGTCCAGGTCGCAGTTCTTTGGTTGGGTCCACGGAATTGCGCCTGAATTATGCCTGCGGTACTCTGTCCTGTTAGGCATCGAGTCTCCGCCCTCGACCTCGCGCGCCGCGATCGCGACCGAGAGCACCTCCGACATGGAGGTCGAGGCCGCCACTCCTACGGAGCAGACGGCCTCGGATTCCGAGTCGGGGAGTTCGTCCCCTTCCTCGGACGCTGACGAGGACGACGGTTTCACGACCGTGCAGACCAAATCGGCCAAGAGGAAGGCGACGAAAGCGCTCTCCTCGAACGTCCCGCGAAAACGGGCCTCAAAACCCGCTAGTAGCGAACCCGCGTCGCCCGACCGTTCCTCGGGCCCGGGCCCGACTCGCGAACGCGCGCCGATCGCGCCCGAAGCGCCCGCGTCCGCGTCGCCGTCGTCCGCGCCTTCAGCGCCCGCGGAGGTGCCTTCAGCGCCACGGAAGTCCCCCGCGCCGCCGCCGCTTTACATAAGGGACAAGACTAAGTGGGAAACTCTGTCCGCACTTATGACGGAGCACAAGCTCCATTTCACGTCCGCCCGAAATACCGCCGACGGTATCCGCGTTCAAACCGCGTCTTCGTCGGACCACCGTGGTCTGACTCGTCTCCTCCGCGAACGTGGTTACGGATACCACACCTACGCGCTAGAGGATGAACGCCGCTTAACGGTGGTCATTCGAGGGCTCCCCGTGGAGCTCACTACTGAGCGGATTTTCGAGGACCTTAAGTCCCAATCCTTCCCCGTCATCTCGGTGCACCGCATGTACCGAGCGACCACTAGGGTCCCGTTCGATCTCGTACTCGTTCATCTCGAGCTTTCCCCGGAAGGAAAGCAAATTTTCAACGTTAAGGCAGTCTGCCAACTCTCCGGCCTTAGGGTCGAACCTCCACGCGGTCGCGGTTTTCCTGGTCAGTGTCATCGCTGCCAGCTCTATGGGCATTCCCAACGTTTTTGTCACGCGCGTCCAAGGTGCGTCAAGTGCCTGGACGACCACGCGACAGCCGACTGTCCGCGTAAGGAACCGGTCCCTGAGGATCCTCCCAGCTGCGTCCTGTGCGGACAGAAGGGCCATCCCGCGAATTATCGCGGGTGCCCCAAAGCGCCGCGCAGGACACAGCCGGCAAGGCATCCTCCTCGGTTCAGTCAGCCTCCATGGGCTCCTCTAGCCCCTAGGAGGCCCGCGGCCCCTCAGGCATCCCAGGCCCCTCAGGCACCCGCGAACGCGATCGCGAACGCTTGGGTGAAGCCTCCGAGGATTATCCCACAGCCCGTCCCCCAGTCGTTGCCGCCGCCGCCGGTTCGTAACTCCACCGACGGAGTTGCGAGTTCACTCGCGTGCGTCACGAGCCTCTTCGGTGTAATAGACATCGAAGAGCTCCTAGTCTTTTCGAATGAAATGAGGGATTCCGCGCGGAATCCTCCCGCGAGGATGGAAGTGCTCCTCAAGCACGCCGTCCTAATCAAATCGATATACGAACACACGATGTCAACATGATGACATCGCGTGGAAGGGTAAAACCTCGCTCTCTGACTGTCGCTACATTCAACGCGAACGGGCTACTTAAGCAGATAGATCTAGTGCGCGACTTCGTGGTCACGCACCAGATAGACGTCCTGTTAGTACAAGAGACCTTTCTGAAGCCGTGTAATCGTGATCCGCGCATCGCGAATTACCGTCTCGTTAGGAACGATAGGGCAACCGCGAAGGGGGGAACCATCATCTACTACAGAAGGTCTCTTCATTGCACTCCGCTCGATCCGCCCCAACTAGTCAACGTAGAAGCGTCATTATGTCAGGTGGGTATGACCGGCCATCAGTCGATCGTACTAGCATCCGTCTATCTTTCTCCCAATAAAGCCTTAGTTGAGAGGGACCTTAAGTCCTTACTCCAATTAGGTAACGCAACCATTCTGGCCGGCGACCTAAATTGCAAACATCCCCGCTGGAACTCCACTGTCGCAAACAGTAGAGGAAATCTCCTTGATAGGCTAAGTTACAAGGCTGGTCTCGACTTCGAGATCACCGCGCCTTTGAGTCCCACGAGATACTGCGACACAGACTTCCGACATGACAGACCCGACGTGCTCGACATAGTACTCTTGAAGGGCGTGACACTCCAGTTACGTTCTATCGAGACGCTATCCGAGCTAGACTCTGACCATCGACCGGTCCTATTTCAGCTAGGACTTCCTCCCCTTAGGAAACCCGCGACCAAAACAATTATTAACTGGACGAAGCTTCGAGAGCAACTCCATTCCCCCGTACCAGCGCACCTCGACAAAATTCCTGACCAGCTTACATCGGTCGAGGACGCTGTCTCAGCCGCGACTAACTTCACAGAACATTTGGTAGACAGCATAGGAAAGTCCTCGAGGGAGGTCCGAGTGAACTTCGAGGGTTACCGAGCACTCCCACCGGACATTAGACTTCTCATCACCCGTAAAAACGCCGCGATTAGAGCCCATGACCGATACCCGACAGATGACAACCGACGGAGGCTGCGCCGTCTCCAGAGGGAATCGAGACAAGCTCTCGACGACTTCAGAGATAGCGGCTGGGATAGGACGCTTGCGACGCTCTCTCCAACACACCAGGCATTCTGGCGGTTGCAGAGAGCGTTGAAGGCGGACACTGTCTCAGATATGCCTCCCTTGGTTGGACCTAACTCCGCCATCGCGTTTGACGACCCTGACAAAGCTGAGTGCTTAGCCGACAGTCTAGAGAGCCAGTGCCATCTGTCTGCTCAATCGGTTGATCGCGATCATGTCGAAATAGTCGACAAATCGGTCAATATAATGTGTTCTCAGCCACCGGTCGGTCCGCCAATCAAGGAAACGAACCTAGACGAGGTGACGTCCATAGTTAGGGCGCTTCACGCCAAGAAATCGCCAGGTCCCGACAGGATCACTAACAAAGTGATAAAGCTTCTTCCGCCTCCTTTAATTTACCTATTGGTTACCATTTTTAACGCTCTACTGGCCGGTTGCTCGTTTCCGGCCCAGTGGAAAGAGGCCATAGTGATAGGGTTCCATAAGCCGGGCAAACCCCGGCATCTGCCTAGTAGTTACCGTCCCATTAGTCTTCTTAGTTCCTTAGGGAAAGTATATGAGAGAATCATCCTCAGTAGACTTAGATCGGAAGTCGAGAGACTCAAAATCATCCCAAATGAGCAGTTCGGCTTTAGAGCCAACCATTCATGTTCCCATCAGGTGCAACGCCTCACGGAGCACATACTGATAGGGGCCACTGTGAGGGCCAAGAAGCATAGGACAGGAGCGCTCTTCCTCGATGTAGCTAAGGCGTTCGACAGGGTCTGGCACAATGGACTGGTGTACAAGTTATACCAGTTCAAGGTGTCGGATAGACTCGTACTCATCATACGGGACTACCTGACGAATCGCTCCTTTCGCTACAGAGTGGAAGGCGTCTTGTCAACCCCCCGCCCCATCAGGGCGGGTGTTCCCCAGGGTTCAGTTCTCTCGCCCATCCTCTACTCCATCTACGCTAGCGATATTCCTAGACCGCGATCTAAAGTGCACCTTGCCATGTACGCGGACGATACCGCGCTTTACACGTCCTCTAAGGATCACTGGGAGATATACCAACGTCTCCAATCCGCAGTCGACTCCCTCGAGAGTTGGCTGCGGAAATGGCGGATCGAGGTAAACCCTGAGAAGAGCGTTTCGGTGCTCTTCGAACGGGGCCCCCCAAGGATCCTCCCGCGAATCAAACTCTTTGATAAACCGATACCTTGGAAAGACGAGGCAAAATACCTAGGAGTAACGTTAGATAGAAAGTTAGTTTTCACTGCGCATATTAGGACCGTTCGTAGCAGAGCGGCCTACATATTAGGTCGATTATATCCGCTGTTAGGCAAGCGGAGTAAAATGTCCCTTCGCAATAAGGTGACACTTTACAAAGCTTGCATACGTTCCGTCATGTCCTATGCGAGTCCCGCTTTTGCGCACGCTAATCTGAAACCCCTTCAGGTGATTCAGAACAGGTTTACACGGATTGCAACCGGGGCGCCGTGGTTCGTACGCAACATCGATCTCCACAGAGACTTGAACCTTCCGACCATCGCTCAGTACTTCAAGGGGCTTTCCCAAAAGTACTTTGAACGTGCTGAGCGACACCCGAACCCACTGGTGGCTGACGCCGCAGATTATAGACCACGTAAGACTACTTTAGTCAGAAAAAGAAGACCCAAGTCGGTACTCGTTGACCCCGACGACGCGTTCACAGTAGGTAATAACGTGTACGCGTAGGCATAATTGACACCACACAACATACAGACACTCACCGTCTGTACCGGTATAGACGAGGTCCCAACTGAGTAAGTGCTCCGTTGCTCCGGCGTTCTGCCGTCGGAGGACGCTAGTGTCCAAATTTCCTTAGCTTCCCTCCTGACTAACGACGCCCCGAGCCGAGGTCCGTGTCTCAATCTGAGACGCCCTCGGGACGTCGTTCCCCATGGGGGCCCATCTGGCCTCCCCTTGTTAAGGGTGGGTCTCCAGACCCACCCGCTCCCCCGGTGACGCTGTAATAGCCAACAGGGCTAACAGCATAGACAAACAAAAAAAAAAAAAAAATAATAATAATAATAATTTGAATATATGTCGCAGTACTAGAATATTTCATGTAAATTATCCTTTTCATATTGAATCAAGCACTTAAGAATTATTGTAAGCAAATCTGTATGCAAATTATGGTACTGTTAGTGCAAATAAATAAGTATAAGTACATGTAATTAAATATATGTTGGATATTATAGCGTCCAGAATCTAGATGTTTTTTGAAAATAAATTATTATTACTATTAACTATTACTATTATATTTAAATGAGCACTACAAAAAATAGATCATTGATTTCAAGACGTTGGTATGATGGATGGATGGATGGATCTTTCAAATTTAGTAAAACCTCGAAAAGTAACAATTTATATCGCTTAGAGTTTACAATGCCTCTGATTAAACAATTTACATATTCCTAATTCGAATTCATGTAATACCAAAACAAGGTTGTAGTTGCGACATACAACAAAAAGGTTTACATGAAACGATAAACTAATTACAGTGTAAATATTACGTAATTTTTTGAAAACTAATAACAAGAACACGTTTTTTAAAGTTGAAAAGAAAATAAAAAAGAACGTTCAAATTGGGAGATGTATGAAACACCAGGCCGAGATTTTTCAATATCGCCAGTTGTTCCATTTAAGAACACTTCAGATCGACCGAACGAAACGCTTATATTTAATTTTAGGTCAAATTGCTTTAACACAATGAAACTACTTGAATATTGATTTTTATGTATTGGTTCAATAATTTCAAATATGTATTGAATCGTTAGCTCTCATAATTAATAATACTTTTATTCTAGTGTAAACCGATTTTTTTTTATTTCGTAGTTTTAATGGACCTGTTTTTTTACTGATTTATTATTAAAACTTTTATTAAAAACATACATATCTTATAAAATGCTTTACATTGTTAATGGTTAACGCACAAAAAAGAATAGCTACTTAATGTTTACGATTTTATTATTAGGTAACAAAAAGACAAAAATATTCGTATAATACATATATTATATACATATATCGTATATATTATATACCATTATGTACGAGTTAGTCCTTTTCCAATTAGTGCCTTCAATTTCTTGTTGGTTGCCAATCGGGGCAATAACTTTTTTATAATATCTCATAGAATTTAAAAAATAATAGAGTGAGTTGGTGAGATAGTAATTGTATATTATTATATCATACATAATATTTAGATCTTATCCTGGAACTTGCCGCTAGAAAAAAATATTTACATGGTTTTAAATCATATAATTTGATTATGTACATTATATGGCAGGTTTCAATGCTTTACGACTTACGTTATCGTAGATTCGTTCACGAAAAGTGTAAAGTTTATACAACTTTCTTTCTTAAATAATATTTTTTTTAAATAAGCATATAATATTTGTAGCGTGATCTTTTAATGTTACTCGATTAGACAAGAGTACAAGGTTTATCAAATATCATTCCACTAAAAAAAAAGTTATTTAATTAAAAGTATAATAGAATAGATATCGAGATAATTTAAGTAGCTTCCATGGTTCGAATCTAAACAGTTGAGAATACAAATTGTTTCGCCGATACTCCGCTAGGCACATAAATAACAACTCCTCCCTCTGATAACCAGCTGCGGCGTAAGATATTGTGTCTCTAATGTTTTTGCGCACTGTAAATCATAAACCTAATATCGGCTCTTGAGAATCTGGATTTTGATAAGGTTCTTTTAGTTGTAATATTAATTTCTAACATACATCTGTGGTTAGTTGTGAAAGAAAAATAGTTCTTAGGGATTATTTTACGAAGGTTTTACGTCCAGATAGATAGATATTTTGATTTCGAGGCAGATCTACCCTGTTATCTAAATACCTATTTTCATTTACTATTCTGGACATATAAATTAAGTGGCAACATAATTTCAGTTCTAAAATACATCATCCTAAACAAACAATAACAAGAAACCTGCATATTTTTAATAAACAGCAAATTCATTTTGTATTAAAATTTTAACAAATTGTATCTTTAATTTTATTTTATTTGGTCGTTTTATACATGACACTAAAAAAACATTTAGGACAAAAAACTAAACAATATAAAATGTTTCATAGGCGCGTTCCGAAAAACAGTAAAAGTATAATAGCTAAAACCTATACGGCCACTAAACTTCAGATAAATAGCACATCGTTGGCCCCGATAGCCAGCTGCGGCGCGACACAATTTTTCGCTAAAGTGGTTATACAAATTGAATCGGTGCTCGTCAATAACCGATGATTGCCGTTTAGCACGCCCGGCGAGTGCGTATGGGACGCCTCTTCGCACTTGAGGGCTTTCACTTTCAAAGCTAATTTAGAATCTGTTTAGAATAAATGACAATTTGCTCAATAAGTATTTTCTAAGATATTCACAGGTTAAATTTAAATAAAACAATTAAGAAGTAAGAGCTTTAGGTACATGTATTTAAATAGTTGATAGAAAACAAAAAAAAACTATGCTTTACAGTAAAGTCCAAAATGTAGGTACCTGTAAGTTAGAATTTGGAAATGTTTTGTTATAGAAATAAAAAAACATTTATTAATAAGTAAAAATATGTTAGTAAAACAAATTATATTCAATATTTTTAGACAATATATCTTTGACGTAAACAAAGTAATCCAAAAGTGAACTGGTCTTAGGGTAGATACCCTGATGGAAAAATATTTGCCACTATAAAAAAACCTTAAGGCTTAGTTTTGATCCTTCAATAAGTATAGAATCCGGGAACGCTTAACTTAAGGCCCGCTTTGTATCGCTAAGCTAGAGGTATTTATATTACATATTTCGTATATCTAAAATAAAACTTTTGGTTATATAGATAGAAGTAATAAAGGTCACTTCGACAAATCCATGATTTTTATTTCACACAATCTCATTACAATTATTACAAATCATTTTGTTTATGAAAGCCATATTTATGAAAGTATAGCAATTTCGTCCCTAACTAATTTATACATTTTGTGTTTGACTCAAAGAAGCAAAAGTTGATTATAAAATAGCAAAAGCGTTGTCTTTTTTATATTTTTAATTAGAAAACAGATACATTGTTGTTGTAAAGAAGTAGGCTTTCAAATAAAGCCATTTTATATAAAAACGAGGCCACTTCTATTTGTTCAAATGAAATGCTATTACGTCTACGCTTAGTAAGCACTATATCTTTAACGATGTGACCTTAATAGGCCATCACAGGTGATTGAACTTTATTGGTATGAATTATTTAAAGATTTTTCTAAAAACCTTTTCTAAAAGGTTCTTTTTTTGTAAAAATAGCAAACTGACTTTTACAATTTATACAGCTCTTATTTAATAACTTTTTATTTACTATTATCTCTGTATAATATATATTTCTTGTCTATTAAGTGTGATTATGAAATAGGTATGATTTGGTTAGGCCGTCTCTGGTAGGCTGATTTGCGACAAAGCCCATTTAATAAGCTTAAATTATTTCCGAGAGATATAATAAACATAATATATACTAAAAACGTTGAAGTTAGTTCAATGTATGTAAATAAATATATATATTTAAATAATGTTATATAAACATATACATTTGCGGTTGTTTTTTCACCTGGTTTTAAATTATCATTTTAACGATATTCCTTACGTGATATTTAAGTTGTTACACTTGGGCTATTTATTTTGAATAATATGTTTATGTTAACGAATCGTACGTTAAGAAATATGAATTCGTTTCTCTTAGAGTAGAATAAGGAACGAATCGAATACTAAGTATAATTATCTAAAGAAAATATATTATACGATTATAATATGCCGGTTTGTCTAACTATATATATTATAAATAGTATAATTATAAATCATTACATAGTATAAAGCAAAATCGCTTCCCGCGCATCTGTATCTGTATCTATCCACGTATCTGTATGTATGCTTAGATCTTTAAAACTACACAACGGATTTTGATGCAATTTTTTTAATAGATAGAGTGATTCAAGAAGAAGGTTTATATGTATAATAACATGCTTAATATATTAGAAAACTACTGATAATTTCAAGATTTCTAGGTTCAAACACATTGATTTGCGCTTACATTGGAAACGCTGGCTGAGCTGGCTACGAGATAGATCAAAAAAATGTAATAAGTATTGTATACCTTAAAAAGCTCTACAAGAAAGTCCATGATGGTATATGTTTATCTCTTAGGGATATCCCACAATAGCCCATTTTTATACTTTACTTTTTACAAGAAATAATGACTTATTTACGAAGCGATTCTAAGCAATACAGCTTTAATCCTTATCTAAATCGGTAACTTAAATATTTTTTTCAGTTAATATTAAACAATACAGCCATACACAGCATGTAATTTAAATAATTGTTTTCGAAGATCTTACTGATTTAAAATATAGGGTCATCGCGTTTGCGGCAGTAAGATCAGCTAGCGCTCTATGGTATGGAAACGTATGCACGGGCAAACCGTCTCAGAAGTGGCTTTTGTGAATGTTCAGTATTAAAAAGTCATATATAAGCCAGTATAAGAAAAGGGAAAGGGGCATTGTTATACTACGAATTTAAGGCGTGCGAAGCCGCGGGAAAAAGATAGTAGTGTATAATGATAAATATTAATATACGTGATACTCAGTAGTAATATTAATGTATCCAGTAGGTATCCAGATAAATCAATAAATTCTTGGAACAATCAGAAAATCAAAGCCATGTAATGTTATCGTATGTAAATGATATCAAAATATTCTCTTGTGGGCTCGGAGTGTTATTTTTTACAGCATTCCAATTCCTGCATAAATTAGAAAATGATTTGTTGCATCATTTTCTGTATAACATGAAGACGAAGAACATTAAGCAAATATAAAATAAATACGTGCAATTTTTTCTTATTGACAAATAATGTCGGTTGAATGAGGTATTTGGCAGTTGTTATTATAATTCAAACTTCTATCGTTAGCAATAAAATAGCAAAATAACATTGCTGCTTGAAAAAATAAAAATATAATCATAATACTCCTAAGAACTAATAAAAGTGTTATAAACATGTTAGGAATGACTTTTATTCAGAGATATAATTAGAGATACTAAAAAAGACTAATTAAATGTTTTGAGTATTTTTAAAGATTAAAATATGATCGCTTATTTATAGTTAAGGGATACATAATATGTAAATATCCTTTAACTATCGATTAAGCTACAACTATTTTCCATATTAAAAAGATTCCTCCGAGGACCGCAAAATAGTTCTGACTTAATTTTCCTAATAATAAGCAAGTACTTTATCTTTACAGAATTAAATTTTCTTTATTATATTACTGAGTAAAGGAAATAAGTGCAAAGAAATTCGTAACTGGTTAGCAGTCAAGTGAAATAAATATTGCTGCGGGTTTAGTGCAGACCCAGATTTGAAAAAAATAATAACTAAAAAAGAATTTCTTTTTCTTATTTTTGTACATGTCATTTTCTGCAGTTATAGATATGTTTTTTTTTTCACGGTCAACATATAGTTTTCTTTATATTCAAAATTTGATTTGGGTTGTAATAACAATTTTACAAAAATATAATGGACTCATTTTTATGAAAATTATTGGTGCGTGGATAAGTCTAGTCATATTATGTTGATATAAAGTATACTACAGTGTACACATGTCATACATGACATACATGTCTAGACATATTAAATTGATATAAAATATACTGTATGTCTAGGCATATTAAATTGATATAAAGGATATTACTTTCCAAGGTAAACACAATTTTGAGTCTTAAGGTAGCAAAGAACGTCGCTGGCTGGTAGGTAATACATTTTTTTTTCTTAAGGTCACAAAATACTCTAGGTACTATTTAATAGAAACTTAAAATAACTTATTAAAATGTTTGAAAATATCTATAAACATGTATACCCATGTAAATCTTATTTAAAATTATATATATTTTTTTTAAATAAAAAAGAAATAACTAAAATAATAAAAATAACATTTCAATTTGACCGCCCCGTCGCGTTGGTCGAGTGGTTAGCGCAGACGCCTAACGTGTCACGGCGCAACGGGGCTCGGGTTCGATTCCCGGCAGAGACAGGCATTTATGTGATCAGCATAGATTTGTTTTTCTGGGTTTGGTCGTTTATTTAATATATTATCAGTATTTATATGTGTCTTTCTATGTATTTGTATCGTTGTCTAACACCCTTAACACAAGCAAATAATTGGCTTATTAAGGGGTTAGATCAATGTCTGTAATATTGTCGATATTATTATTATTATTAATTTTAGGAGCGGAACTGTTTGCAATATTTGAAGGTTTATCCTATATTAATCATCTCATATAAATTTGATTGGTATTGATTTAGCAGATACAGGTGCAAAAATGGGAATTGTAGATGGTATACCTTTAAACCATGTACCGTATTTTACCGATTTTTTGAGAGATATTAAAGTTAAGACGACTGGAAAGAGTATTTTGACAAAAGGTCCGTCGAAAAAGGTATACAAAACAATTCAAAGTAAGCCTCCCAAGATACCTTGGTTTTATAATTCAAAATAAGTCGACAAATGTTGGTTACTTACTAGTTTGAGACTTCGATCCGGGCACGTTCCGTTGAATGTGTTTCGATTCATGATGAAAGTTGTACAATCTCCTAATTGTACATTATGCAACACACGAGAAGATGTATACCACGCTTTAGTGGAGTGTCCTCGGGTTGGAGCTGAACGCCGGGAATTAGAAGAAGAATTTAGTGTAAATATTAGATGTGTGGGAACTTGTAATTTGATGCTCTCCAATCCTACTTTCAAATTAGCGATTAAGGTGTATTGTTTATTTATAAAATTATGTAGATTAAAAGGACAGTAATTGTCATTTGTAACAATGAGGCTGACATAGTCGGTAAACGACCAAAGCCTCCTTAATAAATAAAGAGTAAAAAAAAAAGAAGTGAAATTATTTTCCATTAATTATATTAACGTAACCACTACTCTTGTTTCAACTTTTTTTATTTTATAATTATTGTACCTAAAAGTACTGTAATTTATCTAATTTTAGTATTTTTTAATGTTTATTTTAATAAAATAAAACTTTAACATAAATAAAATCATTTTGAATAAAGTACTTCATTAATCCAATATAGACTTACATGAGAGTGCCGACATGAGATATTGGCTATTAGCTAAAGGGCACTAAGACCTTAAAGGTCGTTGTACGCATTAGACCAGCGATTAAGTTGAAGTAAGCCCCTGTAACCAGCTACTGAGCGATACTATAAAGCACGCTTGATCACGTTTGATCTCATATGTAGTTAGAACTTAGTTTAAATTTATCTTACCCTATTTCATATTTTATAGACCTAGATCATCTATTTCTACTTTTCAATAGATAATGAAACGCTCTATTCGTAAAACATGGTTAAACGAGTACTACTTATCAACATGGGCCGTCTCATAAAAGCACAATCAGTATTAGAGCAGAGAAATTAAACATAAGGGGAATGGAGGTCACAGCTATGTGAACAGATGGTACCATTAGCGACTGTGCTAATGTTGCGTTAATAACGCCAACTCTAACCGCGTCGTACAGTTACATTGTGATTACATAATACAAGTACAATATAGTATAAGACTTCTGACTATATAACAATATTCATAGAATCTAATGCGTACGTATAATAGAAAGGTCTCTACCTTTTATAATAAATCTAATAATACTAAAGAATAATCTTGTACAATACACTTCAAGTTGCTTTTCAGCGGTTACACTTTCTATGAAATGACAGGCCAGTATCTTAAGACATGCAGACTGTCTTAATTTAATAAAAATATTTTAAAACAGTTATTATAATTACAATAATAGAAAGAGTATTAATAATTTTGACTATTATATTCATCGTGTGACATATTGACGGTTTATTACATGTGCATTGTAGAATAGTAATATATTTTTAATGTGTAGTTAAATTTTACAAAACTGTATAATATAAAATCTATATTATATTATATTTAACTTGTCTGAAAGCGGGAAAGGAAAAAGATGATGAAGTGTTATGTACTTGCGTCTTAGATATGTAACCTTTGAACTTTCTCGAGTCAATATTTCCACTGCTTCTTCTAAACATAGAACATATCCGAGATAGAAAGTAATTATCCTGTGAGGCTACGTTTCATATGCTTCTTATTAATTCGAATTTTTAGACTATTATCAGTGATTTTATTAATAATTTAGACATACAAAGGTAAATGTTTTAGAAAAAATATAAGCAAGATATTTTACGCTAAAAAAAATGTTAATAAGCAATAAATAATAATAATAATAAAAATAATAAAGTTTGTAACTCTTGAAATAAAAATAAAATCTTAATAGCGATCTCTGGGCTATTTCCCTCCTACATATTCATAAGCTCAGATCGATCAAAAACGAATATTCGAAGTAAAGCTATTAAAAAATGTGTAATTGACTTCGATAGTTTCAACGGTCTTTTCGAGTGAAAATTCAGTAACATTATAGTAGTATATTCAGTATCAAAATTTTCTTATACTATAAAGGTATTCTATATAACTTAGGTACTTACCTACTGTGTTTATTATATTATATAAAGTCTAAAATTAGCTTTAATTGGAAATGTGCTAGAGAGCAAAATAATATCCCCCTTCAAAATATAGGCAATTTATCGAAAACGCATATCAGCAGTCTCTCGATCCCACGCAATATACACTTATCTTTTCAGCTTTCTACCTTCTATTCAGCTTTAAATTAATAACCACATGAACCTTATTCAATCGGTGTATTCATACCATTAAGACCTTTATTTGGGAATTTGTAATCAGTGGTTTTTTTAATTAAAAATGACTGTTATTTTATTTCATATATAAATTATATAACAACTTTCTAATCTTACGAAATATTAAAATTTCCCATTACCTTTTTATCCATTTTTACGCACTAATTGATTTATTTTTTTATTCTCTGCAAATATCGCGATCGACGATTTTAGTAGGGTCGTAAAGAACTCAGGAAACCCGTTATATATTACACGCACAAGCGTTTACGACTTTTACGTTTCAAATAATCATAAATTTGAAAGTGTTTTTGCTCATAAATTTGTTGTCAAATGTATTGAATCTTAACGTTTTGTGTAAAATCCATTTTAAAAAGTATAATTATATACAGAATTCTAACATTAAAATATGTCAACACAACTCTAAAAATAAATGTATTTTATAATATCCCTATTGCAATTATTGCGTTATATTTTGCAACTTTAGTACTTTCTAAGCATTTTGATAAATGATTACTGATTAACTTATATTAGTTGGGGAAATGAGACGGTGTTATCATTATCACCTGCAATTCACCATCATTATGTGGGGTCGGCAAAACATGTCTCTTTCTTCCATACTCTTCTATCATATGTCATCTCAGTGTAATATTGATCCCGTATACAGGGAAAGCTATAAAAAGCTAACATAGGCGTTTGTTAAATAAAAATATTTTGGAAAATGTTAACTATCGAATGAAAAATGCCTTCATTTTCTAATACATGAACGAAATTTAGAAATTAGCTTCTAAAGCAATTACATTTAAAAGTTTGTATTTAATACATTACTAGCTGCCTCGCCACTAGTTATGTTTCTGTCTTACTAAATGTCCATATCGTGGCCGGAATCTACATTTATAATATTCTAACCTGATCTTTTAAAATTTTTAAGTATCTTTATAGTGAAAATTAAATCTATACGGGCGGGGAATAGAATCCGCAACCTCTATAAAATTATTGTTTTTCATACTATGTTTATTTAAAAATAAATAAATTAACGCGTATAGACATATTTCTAGATATTTTCAAAAAAAAAATAAATTGTGATATCTTTTTAATGTTCATTAATACTGCTTAATTACGAACCATTGGTTAAGATTGTCGAAATCACTACTGTCTCAGAAAAGCCGATCATATATATATGCTTGATTCACTGAAGCGCCTAACTATATTGTAATTTGTAACTCAATTGGTAGAGCGACGGGACGGTTTCATGGTAATTTTCCCTGATATTTTTTTTATTACAAAATAATCTAAATTTAAAATATCAATGATGGTAATGATAAACAATATGCCTTAAAATTGTTATGTTGCTGGTTCTTTAGAATTATTGCTTTTATTTTTTGTTTGAAAATCGTTGGATGCTAAACTCAGTTTAAAAAAAATCTTAATAGCCTTAAACAAGCCTTAACAGAAGGAAAAAGTCTTTGTAAAATAATTTTACCTTCTTGTATAAAATAAAAGATATGTATATAAAATTTATTCCTCTTGCAGGAGCTATTATCTTCGGTTCTGATCAAGAAGTAGCTGGAGTGATGCGCGCAGTTGAACGTGTAAATGCCACTGGAGCTTTCAGTTGGGTTGGTTCTGATGGCTGGAGCGCTAGGGCTCTAGTTTCTGACGGCAATGAGCGAGCTGTTGAAGGCACCATTAGTGTACAACCTCAGTCCAATGCTGTAATCGGCTTCAAGGAATATTTTCTTGGACTTAATGTTAAGAATAATAAGAGGAACCCTTGGTTTGTTGGTACGTTTTGCTAATTTATTTGTATAAAATATGTGTTGTGAAGGACATTTCTATGTTATCTAGCATTATTGTATAAAAACAAGATTTACATAATAAGTATGTTTTACCAGAATTTTGGGAAGACCATTTCCAATGCCGATACCCTGGAAGTTCCAGAACACCATACAACGGTCAATACGATAAGCAGTGTTCGGGTTTGGAAAGACTGACTGATAACAATACCGAATTCGAGGGTCAGTTGCAGTTTGTCTCGGATGCTGTGATGGCATTTGCGTATGCTATAAGGTTAGTGAAATCTTCGTAAATACAATAAACAAAATAAAGTCAATAATTTATATACAATGGAGATTTCTCCGCCCTCACTTCTTATCCTCCGTAGAATAATAATATATAGATAAGTAGACAATAATATATATGTGTGTAAGAAGACCATAATTAAGTAAATGTAAATCTTAACGATTTACGCTTAATGTTTTACTAGAGGTAACAATTACTTCCCTCAGCCGGCCTATCTTGAAAAACATTTCTTTATTTATACGAAATCCCACTTAATATATTCTTTTAGGTATAATGACTTATAAAGCTCTGGGGAGTTCGATTTAAATAACAAAATACTTCAATTTATTATTCCATACCAAGCTTAGGGCCAATTACCGTTTCTATTGAGAACCGCCTACGCAGGAACGTTAGGACGAATTTATTATCCATGCTAAAATTACATATTCTAATTAAAATGTGCTTTAATATTAACCTTTCTCTTGTATTTTAGTAAGTCGTTTAATTAATTTAAAGTTACTTATCTAATAATTATTTTTCTTTCGTTCGTGGGTTGAATGGAGATGTATAATTTGTAAAGTATATATTGATTATGGTTTCGTATTTAAAACTACTTTAAATTAAATCTAGGCAAAGACTAGGAAATTGTCACTAATTATGAACTTATAGCGTTTATTTCAGAAATGCGAAGTTCTTTATCTCTATTTCTGAATTAGAAAAATGAGCATAAAAGAATATAAAAGAATATCCTGAACTAAGCTTTATTTTACTCGTAACAACTTTTTGAATATACAACCTACGATGTGGGTATGTATATTTGAACTAGCATTATACACAAATAATTATTTTAATTCTTTTTATTGTATATAATAGTACATATTTAAACCAATTAATTTGGATACTAGCCACTCTTATTAATTTATATTAATAGGATATTTTAAAATAAATAAATAAAAACACTTAAAAATATTTCGTTTCCTGACCCTACTTTGTACTTCTACTTCCTGACGAAAACCTATAAAATGGCTTTTACTAAACCACTACAATACCGCAATCGATAACCCAATAAAATACCTCTTAAAAGTGATCAATCCGCATGCATGGTTGTAAAGTACTTTATTTGAACAATAAGTCACTCACTTGTCACCCTATAGAATTTTTGTAGGCGACTGCGACTCATGTAATCAGTACATTCGATATATTATGCAAAAACCATTTCCCCAGTGAAATATGAATGACCTGATATGAATTCAACAATATACAAAATCTAAAGCACTAGAAATGTTTTTTTTTAATACAAATTTAGCTTTTTTAATTCCTCTTCTTTTTTAAATACTGGACTAGATTAGATTAGACATAATAAACATCTGTTTGTTTGTCTAGAGTTTATAATTTTGATAGAAACCTAATTAATAATTTATATAGGGATCAAGTTTAGCGATGACACGTTTAGTTAATAATTACGGAATATATTTAAATTAAATAAATATTGATGATATTTTTTATTTTTGAAACTTATAATTTGTGGAAACCTGATTTAACCTAAATCTTTATTCTTATAAGCAATCAGTACTAAGTTATTTCTTTACATGTAAATTATTGTCATTTATTAAATATTAAAGGAAACTTAATTGCCGCAACGACAATTTGTCACGCACCCACGCGACATGTTGTATATATGTGTACTATTCGTCGTTCGTATGGTTCGTATTTGAAATGTTATTCCCTAAATGTAACTCGAATAATGGAATTTCAAACAAAAACCATTTCAACCGAGTGAAACTGAAAATAATTATGTTGTACACATTTTTTTATCACCATTGCAGATTTTTCAAACCTACATAAAAACTTCTATACTATTTAAAATAACATTTATACAGGCTTTATAAATCAAACATTATTTTTCAAAACTGATATTAAAAATACTTCATCCAATACATGCCTGTTAATAATAATACATATTTTTAACCATAAGAAAACCTCCTTAATGAAATTATATTTTGATATTCATTTCTTTATTTCGAATATTGTGTATGTTTTAAAAGAAAATAAATATGAATATTGTGTAAACTAATTCAAAAACCAATCAAAAATATTGACTTCGTCTGTTGAATCAATATATACATTGCTTACAAATGTTCGCTAGTCTACAACAGCGAAGGAATAACGTTCACGTTTTGTGTCGAACTCCATGAGATACATACCTACTTGTAAACGAAGCTTAAGTAATATGATTTCCTATAAAATATACAGTAATTAATTAATTTTCTAATAAAAGTTCTCTTAGTTTTGTTAAAAGCTTTTTATTGATTCCATTTCGAAATAAAATATTTCTTAATGAGGGTTTTTAAACAACAAATATTTATTCTTTGAAGTTGTTCTTATTACAAAACATTTTCAGTAAACAAATTTTCCGGAACATACGATATAAATAATTTATTTCAGTTCATACATTAATTTTTAGTTTTCATATAAATTACTTAGCATTACACTTCTATTTATGATATTTAGATTCAACAATGTTCCACTGGTGAGGAAAATGATATAAACGCCAAGCTGGTAAAATAAATTCAAATGTACAAGCATTAGAATTGGACAGATTTGAAAGGTTAACCCCCGATCTCGAAAGGAAAAGTGTTACGGTAAATTGTCGAATTGATCTTGAAAAGGGTTCGTAAGACATTTTGGTGAAGTAATCTTTGAGACTTATGCCGTCTTTGGATTACCTAAAAGGGCTCTCCGTTCGACCGAATCGACAGAATTTAGGGTACTTAAATGTTATAATTTATTACCCATAAACGTCTATAAAATTAAAACAGGCACGAGTCAGAAAAAGACCTGTATATTGAAATTATTAGATGCATGGATTATTGTTAAATGTCATACCTAGGTTCTATATCTTTTAATTCAAAACACTTAATTAAATCATTTTTTTTAATCGAATTTTCATAATTATTACAATTGTTCAACTATTGTTTCTATACACATGAATAAAATAAATTTTCATAATTTAACATAATTTTCTTAGGTATAATTATTAGTAGTAAATTTTTTTTTACTAAATTTTTCACCTTCTTAATAACTTATCTTTAACATATTTTTTTGTATTTTAGATAGAAAATCTTATGAACATAAGCACGCCGCGATCCTTTAAAAATCCGTTGCCCTTTTGAATAAGCTACCGTGTCGCCTTCGCGACTTGATGCTGTTTCATTCTATATCTATACATGGAATAAATATGTAACTGATCGCTGTTTGTACATAGCAAATATGTATTCAAACATCGTAATGGTGGCTTCTATATATGCTAGAGAACCTAAAGCAAGATTTTCCATTTTGTCTGTTTGTCAGTATGTCCGTTTGCTTGTGTTCGCTAATCTCAGAAACGGGTTAGCCGATTTCAGGAAACAACAAATAAAAAAGATATGTCAAGTTAAATCATTCACGTAATATGAACCTAAGAAGTAAAATAGATCTAATTAACTAAGTCGCAGACAATAGCTAGTCAGTTCATAAAAAGTGGAAGCAAAAACAGTCTAAATTGCTTAAAGACGATTTAAAAAATGTTAAATGTTTTATAAATACTATTTAAAACTGGCACGGAATATAAAGTAAAATCAAATAAATTCCTCAATAATTTACTCAGTTGTCACGTTATTTCAACTGGCATCTGTTTTTTGTCACGCGACCGCAGTGCTTGTCACGCTGGCAGTTTGATACATTCGAATTCTATTTGTTAAAAAAACTTAATTGGAATGGAAATTCGACACAAGCTCTTTGACAACAATGATTATTGACTTTTTTTCCATATAAAGATAAATATAGTGGTTAATAAATTGTCATACAAATAACTTGGTAATGTAGGGTCGGCTTTATATTAGAGAATTGCCATTTCATGAATCGAACCTTCACCTTTTGTCAGCCGATATCCGGAAGGTTCGTTTTTATTGAGGTACATTTACAATTTGAAACAAAATATTTAAGGATATATTTCTATACTTTAAAAGATCTAATAATAATAATAGTAATAATAAGCCTTTTATTTCCAAGATTTATACATTACAATACAGATAAAAAAAATTAAAATGTTTAAAAAAAATGTTGTGTATAAATGTCATGGCCCCATATAGTTATAAACCCCCTCCAAATGTCTCTATTTCTTTCTGTCTTTCGTCTCTCTAATCCAGGTTCGTCCTGCTACTTAGAGTATGTTGTCGATCCATCGAGCTTGGGATCTGACCGTTTCTCTCTTTTTTCCAGGGCTTGTCTACTTTATTATGCATTTTGACCATCGCTAATCTGGGTTCATCAACGTGTGCTGCTCATTTCTATTGCTGTGCTTGTGTTACTATGTCTATCACGTTAATTTTACTTTTATGATTCTTCTATTCAGTTTACCTACAAGTTTGATGCCAGAATGAAAATGTGTGTTGGCATCAGCGGATTATTGATACATTATTTTTGGTGAAGATCCAAGATTGGGCGCCGATGACAAGTTGGGCAGACTTGATTTTCTTAAGTTTTAGCGACAATTTTGATCTTATTATTTTTTTGTAGTTTCAATACTATTTCCAGGTCATCGTTATTCGTCTATGTAGTTTTCCCATGTGTTTTGTATTTTTAAACGATATTTATTATCCAAAACAAAAATAGCTTTCTACATATTCAATAGGAGTATGGTTTATTGTTATTGGATTTTCATGCAGTTGGTGGATATTTCTGGCTTTGAAGTGTTCAAACGCTGATTATAGTTTATTGGACAGCTATAAAAATCCTTGGTGATAAAAGGTCCCCTAGTTTAATCTATATACTGCTAAAAATGCATTTAAAAAACAATAAATACGTTCTTCAATATGTAATTTAAATTATTCTTATTATTTTATCTTGTATCCAAACATATTTTATCCCTTTTTAATAATAAATCTCAATAAAATATAAAATGAAGGTTATAATAAAAAATATATAACCAGTAAAAAGAAAGAGGTCAAATAATCTCAAGTCAACGTCGGATCTGTGAGGCCTGGCGAAGGGTAATGAGTCTACGTCAGCCGGACTGACGTTACATAATATAGAAAATGATATTGAAACTTCATAATTTAATATTTAGTTAAATGGCATAGTATGTTGGGTTTTGATTTTATAAATCAATATCTAGTATCCAACCCTTTTCAAATTTTAGTCCCAGCGGAAAAATTAAACAAGTATATAAAGACGTTAACACAAACAATGGTTGGTTTTAATGTATACACTGTAATTTCTATGGTCCAAAGGGAAATTCCATTCCAACAGTGGTCACAGTCGCTAATTAAAGCTGCGTTATTTGATTAGTCCGCTGATACTCCGCAAGCTATTAAAATCGGATAGTGAACAGAACACGGATTGCATCAAAATTATACCTAATTTAGAAATTACAATTTGATAATGTAACCCTAGACGGTAAAACTGGACAGTGTGAAATAATATGGAGCAATCTTTAATTATGCCCCAATTGCAGAAATTCCAAAATTTGTTCCCTATCTTAATTACATATTAACATTGCTTGGGATTCTTCATAAAATAGCAACGGTAATTAATATACAAAAATAACATAAATATTCACAAGGGTCACGAAAAATATATTTTACGTATATACGAAAAATACATTTTCATACTTTGATTAATGAAATAATAATACTCCATTTTTATGAATGTATGAAAACATGTTTTTTTTTGTTTAACATTTGCTTACTTAAGGCCTATCAACATATTGAAGGTCAGTTTTGGCAACATAACGAAAGCAAAGCTAACAGGTGGCCTGGGTGAAAGTGCTAGTGATGACTAACTGTCGGAAAGCCCGTTGTATATGGAGCTAGATCTAGATCTAGATCCATTGGCATTGTGAAGGGACGTCGCATCTCTGCGCGACACATACCAGATTTGTGATGAGAAGTCTACCAGAAAGGTATCTGATCTGATCTACCACATTTATAGTACCGCACTGGACGCCACCGCCTAATATATCATCCTGACGTTCTGCAATAGTACGGTTTTCCTTTTTTTTTAATAATAATAATAATTAATTATAACATTGAGTCATGTTTATCGAATTTGTAAATCGATAGCTTATTATTTTACCACGGACTATGTTAAGGTTATGATGGCCTGGCAATAACTAACTATTAAACATTATGTTAGAATTCTTACGTTATTAAACTACTATTCGTTTTAACAAGGTTAAAAATTATAGATTTAATATCTTTATAGAATTGGTAGTACGGGGTTTGTTATTCTAGTCTTCTTTTTGGTACCACCCATTACTTGAATTTTAATTTGTTCTCACAATCAGATCAATTATGAGCGAACAAAACAATCAATAATGAATGAATTTTCAAGAACCTACCCTTTATGTAACACTTATCGCATATAATCTAATGAAATGTAAATTAAACGCAGTTTTCAATTTGCAACATAAATAATGCAGCCGGTAACTAATAAATCTTCATAATGTTAACTCTATTAGCATAAACAATCGCAAATTTATGTTTCATATGGTAAAGAATATTAGCATCACTTTTATCACAAACATTAAAGAAAATAAAATAATAATTATTAAGGAAACAAAACATTTTTCTTTTTTAACAACGCCGCAACCAACAACCTTTTTAAATATCACCGAACCTTAATTGAATTAAATTTATGTTATTGGAATATCTAAAGTCATTGAGTACGCCAGCAACGTTGGCATTTCTTAGTGTAGACGTCAGTATGTTTAATTACAAACATCTTCTCTAGACAGGTGTTTCAATTTTACAGTTCTCATGTTAATTAAGGGATCCACAAACTATTTGATGTGAAATAAACGTACTTACTGCAAGGATTTAGGTTGACCGCATACGGATTTGAAGCTTCAAACGAGACACGTAAAATAATTACTTTACCGTTAAACTGTGAATATTTTCTACTGAATATAACAATTACTTTAGAACAACCCTCTTGCAGAGAACAAAATTAAAATGTATCTCCATTTGAAAGTTTTTTCGAACAGATCTCTGTTTAAGATCTCTATGTATCTACAAGATAAATTATGTTTTCATAATATTTTTTACATACATTACATTATGTTCATTTATAAATGGCATCATAATATAACGATTTTTAATTGCCGAGCTTATAACAATTTGCATACTTAATAATTTTGTGAACAAACTAAAGCTTGATGTTTTATTCAAAACGTGTTTTATAGATTACAATATGGATGATATCATCATTATTCTTAAATTCTCTCGATTACTTACCGTGATTCATCAGTTTATTACTTTACCTTTTGCCCCACATGTTCAAACCACAGGGCATTAAATGGTTCATTTATTTTATGGACAATAAAAATAAACATTTCGTTTATTTCAGAGCTAGTAATTAACTTGATATTGATCCCGAAAATTAACTCCCGAAAATTAACTGGGATTAAATATCTACTGATAAATTTGATCCCGTAAGGACGTAAAATAATCGCCAACCTTTAGAGAGGATGTTAATTAATTGATTTGAATAAAAGTGGGGAGCCATTTGAATTGGAAAATTTTCGTTCGTAGTTCTTACTAACTAGCTATCTCCAACGATTTCGTAGTACTAATCTAAAATAATATTGGTATATTTTTAAATTTTAAGTTAACAGCTGACTGCTACTGGTTTCTAAAATTAATAAAAAATATATATACTTACAGACAATTAGTAATCACATCAAAACATAGAGTCAAACTAGTTTGTGAATACTTCTATGATTTACGAAAAAAAGAACAAAGAACATAAAGCTAAACCAAAATTGAAATTATTTAACTAATTTCATCATGCAAACTCTTCCCCAATATCTTTTTATAATATAATTATGATTGTTAGAGGTACTATATAAAAAATATTCTAATCAGGTATATGAAGGTATCGTAAAGAGTTTATGAAGTGTGAAATTAAAGTCCGACTTTTACTCTGAAGAGCTCGAAAGCCTTTAATTATAAAAAGCAATATAGGTATCAGATGATACTTAGAATAATAAATGTATATACTACAGAGATATGCACGTAGCCGTGTGCGGTGTGAGAGTGGGTCTCTGCGACGCCATGAAGCCGGCGAGCGGCGCGGACCTGCTGCGGTATTTGAGGAAAGTAAATTTTACAGGTGAGTCTTAGTTTAGACAACCTTTTAAGTTTTTAAATGAGTATTTTCTTTAACTTTATTTTATCAAAACATATATTAATTGGATTAACAAATATTTAAATATTGTAATATGAATTACAATTTATATATATATATATATATATATATATATATATATATATATATATATATATATATCTGTGTAATAAAGAGATATAGTTGTGTGAAATAATCATTACATATTCATTTTTTAACATACATGAACATACATGGCTGTACATATTTATAGATATTTTCAAATATTAAAAGATACAATTATTAGTGATTTAAAGCAAATCAATCGCTGGTCATACTAGTATAGTGAGATGAAACAAACAAGATAATCAGATCAGAACGTAATCAGAGGTTTTAATCGGATTGCATTGTTAAAAGATTAATGTCCCAAAAAAGACAACATGCGTTACTTGATATAGAGTTCATTTTTCAATATATTAAATTTATGGTAAAATTATAAAAAATATTTTATCTGATTGTTTTAAAATTAAACAATTTTAGTAATTTGTAAACAATTATAATTATTCCTTATCTATATAATACATCACAAAGTCAAAAACTAATCAAGATTAAAAAATGCAATTTAAGATTTCTTGAATTAATAACAACCTTTAATTCAAAAGAAAAAGACTATTTAACTTTTCAAAATATATATATATATACACCTAAGTAAGTGTAGAAACAAATCAGCAGCCTTATTTTCAAAACTGGAGATATGATTCAGTTTATATTAAATTAACTAATAATAAATGGGAATAATACTGATTCTTTTGTATGACCGTTAAAGTGATCATAGAAGTGTATATACATTAATCCTTTAATATTCTTGATCAAATTCTAATTTCTTAACTCAGGTCTTAGCGGAGATGAGTTCCACTTCGATGTCAATGGTGACGGTCCGGCTCGTTACAATATATTACACTTTAAGCAGGTGTCTCAAGGAATATACCACTGGGTGAAAGTGGGGGAATACCTCGATGGAGAACTGCAACTTCATTTGAATGGTGCGTGAATATTGTGTTAAGAGTTTCTTAACTAACGCCTGAAATTAATAATCAATCTCTCTACGTCCTTAAATTTCCCAAGTGATTTCATGGAAATGATTTTAATGCTCAATATATATAATATAAGCCTTCTTTATTTTATGGGTACATTTGTTCAAATCCTTGTAAAAACCTAAAACGTATTACAATATTTGATATTGTATATTGAAGAAGAATGAAATAATAAATCCTGAGTAAAAGGAATAAAAAGTAAATATGTACGTAACCCATGGAGATTCTAAATTGCTGTCAGATATCGAGGTATCTGACTGCAATCAATGTATAATAGTTACATGAAATGCAATATTCTACTGGTTTTCAAACTCATTTCTCTTTTTAGAAAAATCTAATAAATTCCATCTGGAACATAAATCATTTTAAATAAGGATCGGTTAATTAGTAATTTCCGGCGTAAATCAGTGAGGTGTTACGATTACTAGGTCAGTTATCCAAATCCAATTAATGAATATTAAACTTAATTGAAGTTAGGTAAAAGTTTTTCATTTATTTTAATACAGTCTTTTTAATATTTTATACTTATTGTACGTATTTAAATAACATCCCCCGTTCCTAAACGAACATGTCTCGCATGTATAAACCTTAATTTTCATGTGAACTGATTAGCACAATGTTCATATTAAATTCTCTCAATTGCGAAGCTTAGAAGCCTTTTACAGAGACAAAATAAAGGGAATATCATTAAAATGAAAAGAAAACTAACTTATGAAAAAAAATCTAATATTAAGTTTAATAACATAAAATAATAATATTTATCCAAACATTGAGGCACAATATGCAATTACAGTTCTTTGATTGTGATCGCGAGATCCATGGTCACGAGTAGACTACAATATTATTACAGTAGTCTACTCGTGACCATGGAGCGTGTAACCGCTTCGAAATATCGAGGTAATAATAATAATATAACTGACCGTGGCAATAATCCCGTTTCTGTACATAATTCTAGTGAAAATAACCACGTTTATCTCAAAACTTATATTTGCCCAGAACTTGAGCACTGCGTAACAAAAGCTTTAGCCACTACCACATAATAACACGCCTTTTTAAAACCTTTAGTGTATATTTGACCATAAACACTTATTGAAAGAGATTTACTATTAAATTATTTAAAAACTTAAGTCCATAATACTCAACAGAGATTCAGTTCAAGTGGGGTGAGCGACGGCCTCCAGAATCGGTATGCAGTGCTGAATGTGAGTTGGGTCAAGCCAAACAATACGTGGAGGGAGAGAGCTGTTGCTGGCATTGCTTTAATTGTACTCAGTATGAGGTAAAGATAGATTGACCTAAGGATTATTATCTTTTATTAGTGTAGGTTAATAAATAAGTATTCTTGAGATCAATTTAAGAACTTTGAAACTTTCGTTTCAAATCCTTTATGTTTGGAGGAATACCCCGAATACCTATAATAATTAGTTAAAGGTAGTATCTATCAAACTATTTCAAATTATTTGTTTCTTGCCGTGAGTTGTTTTATTCTAACACATATTAAATTATGTATTGTTTTATAGTTTAGCTGTAAAGTTAAAATTTAATAATACTTAGCCTAATTTTTTTCAATTATGATTATTATTCGTATATAAAAAAAAAAACAATTTTTATTTTAGATTCGTTCTCCATACGTAGAAACAGCTTGTATGGTATGTCCACGAGGGACTCTACCAGACCCGACAAGGACTCATTGCAGACCCATTCCTGAAGCATATTTGAGGCCTGACTCCGCTTGGGCAATTGGTGCCATGTCTTTCTCGTCCGTTGGAATATTATTGACAGCGTGAGAGTTTATAAAAATATATATAAAAAAAACATTTAAATATAATCACACGAATTAAACAAAAACCCTTACTATTTAAGTAAGTCCTTTGTTCTATCTGATACTAGGACACTCAGAAAGTTTTGAGAAAACAAATAAAATGAATCTATACGATGTATTTATGATATGTAATTTTTTTTAAAGAACTCTATGCCAGCATCTATACAAAGTTTTATGCGGCAGAACCAATTTTCTAGTTTGCAACAGGTTCTTAACGGCCTACTGCTAACTCCTCTTAATTTTAGCTGGTTTTGATAGATTTTTTTTCCTTGTACCACGTTTTCTTCTTTATCTGTATTCAAAAGAGGAATATTTTTTTCCGTCAAATTTAAACCATATTCAAAGTGTAAGGTACAAAAGGTAGTTAAAGTTGCTTAAACGATTTATCAGGTTTTGTTTACATATAAAAAAGAGACCAAAAGAGCCTGCGGGTCATCTGATCGTGAGTAATCACCGCTCATTATTGTAATGTGGTAAAATGATAGTATGGTAACCTGACCCAGAGATGAGTGCAGTAATAATAAGTGGTTGGTCTGTTTTTTAAATAAAGTCAGCTTCCGGTCCAGCGTACAGTATTGTCTCGTTCAATTGATCAATCTTAATATCATCAAGGTTAACTTGGCATTGCTCTCTAGGCGTCCGTAAAACTGATCATCTCTCGGAATGTCGAGACCCAGTATTTCGATACTTGGCAAAACCAAAGAGCGGCTAAATGACAAAAAATGGAGTTTTCTTAGTGGTAACAACATATTTTTTGTATTCTGGGATTGAACTGAACAAGATTCAAGTTATCGCATTCCGACATTTTACCTTAGGAGGTTTTAATAAAAGTTATGCTAGGAAATGTAAAACTAAATTTTGATAAAATGTTCCTGATATAGATTATTTTTTTTATGATAGACGATGGTTTTATAATGCTAAAAAATGAGATATTTTAAATTTGAAACGAATTTATTTTTACTTTAAAAAAATCAAACTTTCAAAATAAATTATAACTTGCCAGTGCAGCGGTCCATGTGTAAAAACTTTTTTTTGCAGAAGTTTCTCGGTGGTCTGCGTAAAAATATATATATACTCATAAAGTTTCGTAAAATATCCATGTAACAATGCTCAAGAGAACGTTAAATAAATAAATATTTCTGAAATCTATATAGACAAATCAAAATAATTATGTGTGCAGTTTGACATTTCTGTAAACGTATTTCTATTAACGGTAAAATCTAAAAAAAATCTAAGGAAATAAATATTATTAAAGCTCGCTTGTTCTTAAGCTAAATATCCAGTTTTATGTACTACATGTTATATTTTAACAAATCTGATATATTCAAATGTAACATTTATATATAGAAATTATAAATTTTAGGTATTTTAGATGTTTAGATGTTTTAAGACCGAATGCTAGATGTTTTAAGACCGAATATAAAACAACACCTCTCACCTTATCGTGCCTATAAAAAAAAAGTACTCAATGATTTTCCTTTAAAACTTTAAATATGCCCTGTCTTTAGTTTCGTGTGTGGCGTGTGGGTCCGGCATGGCTCCACACCAGTGGTGCGTGCAAGCGGGAGAGAACTATCGTACGTCCTGCTCGCTGGCATACTCATGTGCTACCTGGTCACCTTCGCTCTAGTGTTCAGACCTACTGATATACTGTGTTCTTTACAAAGGTACAACTTATTTTGAACTTATAATCGTGATATACATATATCGTTAATATAATAAATCGTTAATAATTTATAGACAAGTCGATATAATAATAATAACAACAGTATAATAACAGTATAAGTATTGACGAGAATTTTTTTATCACCAATTATACTACTAGATATATAACTCATATATGCATTATTACTGAAATGTTGTACTTGTTCTTTAATGTTGAAACCGAGCACCAGTATTCGGTTCAATCAAAACTCTGTGTGGTCTACAAATTGTTGTTACAAGTTGGTGTTACCAGTAACAAATTATTTTGTAATGAGGGTGTACTTCGTTTTAATAGATTTGGTACCGGTTTCTGCTTCACGGTGGTGTATGCGGCGCTGCTAACGAAGACTAACCGAATCTCCCGCATCTTCAACGCGAGCGAGCACTCCGCCAAGAGACCCATACTTATCTCACCCAGCTCGCAGCTCGCCATCTGTGCCGCATTGGTGTCTATACAGGTAAATCACTACACATTTATTCATTAATATGCGTGTATCAGAGTTACTGCAAATCACACTAATAGACTCATTTCAAAACTTAACTTTTACTCTACTTAAATAAATTAACTTAAATTTACTTTAACTTTTATTCAGGTAATCGTTAAACAATTTCCATTTGAGCACGTAGAAACGCACATAGTATTTTTAGAACAGATTTTTTGATTTTTTTTAACTTTTATTTATCAAAGAAATTTACAATACAATATTAACTCAATGTTAACAAAAACTGTAAGGGTTTATCCGAGATTGAGGAATTAAACGCAGTATATAAATGATTAAGGTAAAAATGGATTAATGTCTTGAACAGTAAAGTTACAGGAACATAACAAAGTAGACTATTATTCCTAAGTAGCGAGTCGAACGTAACTTATTATTTTTACAAAATTGTTATACATTATAATATATGACCAAACCTAATATAAACCTAAACTAATTTCAAGCTTCGGCAAAAGTTTTAGGTCAGGCTTTTACAAAGTTACGATTAATTAAAGTTTAAAAAACCCCCGATGCAAAAGACCTCTAAAAAGGATAAAAATAATATTATTATGTAGGTACCTTCTGAAGTAACGTCGGGGGACTGTTGTACGTAATTGGACGATGGTGTCTATTTTACGAAGTTTTCGGAGCTAATGAGAAAAGACTTAAAATAAATTAGATATTATTGTTTCCTTATTTGTCTTGGTAACTTACTTGCATTTTGATTTCTTCCTTTATTGAGCGATGAGGGTGCTAAGTGATGTTTTAAACAGACTTAGTTCTGGCACATACGTGGTATAAAGATTACGGTTGACAAAAGATGACACGGCTAGATTACTTTAGATATTTTCACGATACCATGCCATACCGCATACTGCTTGTTAGGTTAATGCATCAAATATTGATTGCTCGTATGTTTGTACTGCAGAAGAGGGTTGTTTAAGCAATCAATAGAATGATACTACGAGAATATACTATTCTTTACTAAGAAATAAAATCATAAAGAAATAAAGAAAAAGAAAACAAAATTATTACTATATATTATTAATATTTTGTTGTTTTATCATATTATCCACTTTCCATCAAATTGATTGCAATGATTCTAAATATTATTAAATTGCTCGCTTGGAGAGTGAATTTACAGGCGGCCTTATTTCGGTAAATATGTTATTAAAAAAGCCCCTCCTGAGACCTTCATTTGAAGTACACAACTGGTATTGATTCAAAACGAAAAATATGTAAATAAGTATATAATAAATTACAGGATCTAAGAAGGATTTACTTAGGGAACACAAGATTTACACATTATTAATGTTTATTATACATTTCAAAACACTATATGTTTTTCCTTGCCTTTTTTGGTGAAATCTATACGTAATCACTTAAAAAAATTAAGTTACTCAGGTGACGGAATAACTTAATAATTAATGTTTTCTTTATTAAAGACCACTTTCCAAAAACACTTTTGATATAAAACAGAATATTAATATTCGTAGATTGGATGAGCTGTAACTAAATCATTAAAAGGACGAATAATTTATGTAAAATAGTTGTTTTAGTACATCTTTAAATATTATTTTATGAACTATGGTCAAAAATAAAATTACTAATGAAAGACTACTTCATTAAATTATATTTTCTAATAACAAGGAAACTGCCGATAAATCAACATAGCATAATTAACTAGCAAACTTGCTGATATAATCGGCCGTAAACGAACTGCGTAAAGCTGATTAAGTTATTACAGTTAATTGTTCCACTGATTTATGAGCCATAAATCTAGCACCTTATTAGTATTCACTATATCTCGATATCAGATAGACATATTTATTTATAGGCTATATTAAAGTTTATTTAATTATAATATTTTTTTAGAACAAAAGATATAATATTTTTGCTTCGGTTAAAACAATTTTGAAACTCAAATAAATATACCGCAAAAACAATGATCCGAAAATTAAAAAAAAATAGATTTTAGAAATAATATAAAGAGAATTCATACAAAGCAAATGTTATAGAGATAAAGTAAACTAGGTTTATTTGAGACCATTCTGATGCTCTCGGTCGAAGAATGCAGATGCATAAAACATTATATAAATGGCCGGGGGTCACCACTCAGTGTTATTTCAATCCTTTCCCGTGTTCTTAGAATTGGATAAAGAAGATTCTATAAAAGATATTTTCTGTATTTCCTTTAACCATTAGACTCGTTTTCCGAGCTTTGTTTAAGATAATGTTATTACCTTATATTTATTCTATCAAACGTCCTATATAATAAATAATAAACTTATCTTATAACTTTAAATACAAAAGAAAATTGTTCAATGACTTAATTATTCATAAATATTATTTATATAAAGGCCTATAATGTAAGAAAAAAATAAAGTTTGCAAAGTAGTTTCCTTTTTGAATTCCTTAATCTCAATCTTAATATTTATTTGGTATTTATTACATCTTATTACTATTTATTCTCATTTTTATTTTTATATTACTATTTACAACTTATCTCGACATGCATGAATAACAATAGTAAGATAGCAAATTCGATAGAAGTGTACGGGAAATTCAAGATTCTCTTATAAAAATATTTTGGTGAGAGTAAAAAAAACAAGTCTTAATTAATTCAACACGAGTGAATTCATCATAATATAAAAGTTGGTTAAATTAATGTATTTATTCTCTGAAAACCTCCTTCGGAATTATAAAGGGAAAAATATTAAAATAATAGACTATGCATTTGTATAACTGAAACATAAGTATAAATCAAATTAATAAGTAACACACGGTGTATATCTCTTCTAATTTCTGGACTTGGTACAAACACATGCTGTTATACTACGTGTAGATTGTATTGACATAACAAAACATTAAAACCTAGCGTCAGCTTGTGCCAATAGCAGCCAGTGCCAAATACTAAACCGAAACATCTGAATACATTGATTTACGACTAGTAAAAACATTGTAAAGCAAAAAACACAACATTACTTTAATTTTTAATTAGTTTAATTTAATTTTTAAGTTTTCATTATTGCGTAAATTCAATTTAAATTATTTATTTTTTTGCCTAACTTATCGAACTTATATTAATTTCATTTTTTTTTTGCATACTAACATGCTGTTAAAAAATTTACTTTAGTCCTGTCCAGATTTTGTATTTTTAAAGTAATTTATATTGTGAATTGGGAGTTATTTTTTTAAATATACATATATATATTAATTTTCAGAGTTTCATTTTAATCTACACATTTTTATCATTTTGAGGAATTTGACAAAATTTGATTTTATTATCAATTTGTCAAATGTTCATTTTTTTTTAAACACAAGAGCTTACAATTCTTCTGTACCATATAATAAAGTATTACTTCTAGTGGTGTATATATCCAAAACATAAAGTAAGTTTGTTTTGATTGTAAAAAATATTTTTTTTTCTAGGTTCTAATCGTGGTAGTTTGGATGATAGTAGCACCAGCTCGAGCCATGTTCCACTATCCAACGAGAGAAGACAATATGCTGGTGTGCGACTCTTACGTCGACGCTTCCTATATGATAGCCTTCTTCTATCCTATAGTGCTGATAGTGGTCTGTACTGTATACGCTGTGCTCACTAGGAAAATACCGGAGGCGTTTAATGAGAGCAAGCACATAGGTATGTTAAAGACTTTATTTATATTAAATTTTATTTTAAAAAGTATTTTGATTACATATAATTTTTATACATCAGTTTAGGGATATTAAAATATTAAATATTGAATGAGAACACCACCAACACTGAAAAGATTAAAAGCTGCGACCTCCGGAGTCCCTTCCTGTGGCTGTATTAAATGGGTCAACGTGTCGTTACTTATCTTAATGAATTTAATATTCTAAATATACTCATCGTCTTTTTTTTAAAGAAACGTACGTACAATTATCGAAATGTTATGGACATTTAAATAAATATATTTTTTGAAAAATTTGACTCACCTTTTATTGGATTTACATTTTATATCGAGATTCAATTTTAACCCGACGTTTGGAATACTTTGCAGCAATCGTGTTTCCGGGAAGACGAGACATAGGTTATGACAGTAACTCAGTAAACTATTTATCTAACTCCAATGGTTACTGAGATTCCGGACATAATTTTCCGGATGAACACAAACGCAGTAACTGAACTCACGATATCACAGTGCAGTCATAGACATGAGACTTGTATACAACAGAGATTTCTCTATACCATGCTAGGTTTTAGGTTAACCAAGCTCTTCTCTTCTTTATTTTAATTTTCGTATTTCTATCAAAAATACGATCATTACTTGTATCACAGTTTGCCCTGGCAAGGATTTGTAATATGTATCATATGTAATAAAATAATTTTATTTGTATGCATTGCCTTCAACATACGCCTATTTTTGATAAATGAAGATTGTAATATATTCCCTAACTTCCAAGGACGCTGACTCCGTCCCTATGCATCTTTATTAGACAGATGTATGACAACCCATTGATTCTTGTGCATCCTAAATATCCTGAGGACTATAAATGACAAATTCTCAATGACAAACTCGCCTTCCCATGAAAAGACTTGGTGCAAAGCAATCAAAATGTCGGATTAAAATTAAATTGATCGCGATTCTCTTAATAAAAAATGGTTGTATTAAAATATGTGCTTCTTATGAAATTTTTAAAAAGTCTAAGTTTATTTCGACTTAATTTAAAATAATAATTAATGGATAATTTGATTATATGGTTAAGCTTAACTCATAAAATGTATGTTAGAATTATATTATTTTTTCTTAAATCCAAATAAGATTTCAAAACTTAGTGCTTCAAAGCCCATTGTATTGAAAATACTTTTACCAAACTATTAAACTTTGTTATTAATCATTATAATACGTTTTCTTTGCCTAAATTTTTTAAACTTATTTAATATAACTTCGTTTTTCGTTAAAGTTTTCAGAACAGTAATGATTGTTACATTTATGTGTTTAAAAGATTAAATATATTTTCAACCAAAAGGGAGTTTTACCCCAGATTTCAATTATAATAAGATAGATATATATATATATACCTTTGCACCTTTCTTCAGCAATAAAAATTAATTAATGTTTAAAAATATCTATAAACATAAATAGCCATGTTAAAACTACTTAAATTTATATAAATATAGAATGAAAAGTAAACCGACACGAGCAGGGATTTGAGTGCTTAAGTCACCGAGGCGGACAGTGATACGGTAGCTCAGTTGGTAGAGCGACGGGACGGTTTCCCAGTAGTCGCGGGTTCGAATCCCTGCCCGTATCGGTTTATTTTTCATTCTATATTTATATAAATATAACATTATAAGTTCATCTAAGTACAAACCTCTAATATTCTCATTAGACCGGCACGTTTTTCAATCCCAACGTTATCCTGTTGACTGGATTGTAATTGGGATGTAATTAGCAGTGTTAGGACTGTAGCTTTTTGTGCTATTCTTTTATTTTGTAAGAATTTTAATCCATTTATATTAAACAATGAATATACTGCGAACCTTTTTTATGTAAGCCAAGCGACAATAAATATGCTTACGTCCTATAAATACTTGTAGACGTCTAACTGAACTCCTTACTACTAAACTGTTTGAACTCCAAGTTGTAAACCAAGTTTTAGATGTAAAGAACTATTTTATCTATCTCTATTATAATGTTTTAAATACCGTGACTAAATAAATTGCCGTTTTTTTTTTTTAAATTTGTGTTACTATTTAATAAACAATACAGAAAAGGTTATTGAAAAATAATATTTTTCTAAAGATCAGTTTTTGTGTAATGTTAAAAACGTCTCAAACAGTCCATCGCTCAAGATATAAAAATATTAGACAAGTAACGTAGTTGAAATAACAGAGGTTCTTTATTTAGTTCTTGCGCCATGTTTGTTTAAGATACCGGTGGGTTTATTTTTGGTTTAGGTTATTATGTGTTTAATACTCTTTATAAAGACTGTCTTTTATGTTTCAAATATCTTATCCCATTTTGCTTTATAAATCCACTAATGTGTAGGGTTCACGATGTACACGACTTGCGTGATCTGGCTGGCCTTCGTGCCGCTATACTTTGGCACGGCTAGCCATGTGCCATTGCGCATCACCAGCATGGCCGTCACCATCTCACTCAGCGCTAGCGTAACTCTCGTCTGTTTATTCTCCCCTAAGGTCTGTAATTATATTTTGGTTATTAAACATTCAAATATTTTCAGTTATTTATTTTGTGTATTAAATGATTTTAAAAACACTGATTGGTGAATAAAAAATAAAGTAGCAATGTTTCACACAGCTGTACATAATCCTGATCCGTCCGGAGCGTAACGTACGACAGAGCATCATGCCGGTGCGCTACAGCCGCAAGCCACCTGCGGCTCACACGATACTTACTACACATATTAAGAGTAATATATACTTCTTTAATTATATTAGATTATTATAATTAAAATACAAATTTAAAGAACAATATTTTAGTCGACGTAAACTATATTTAGTAACATTTTTAATAAATATAAAATGAAACATAAATAGATCCGGTTGGAGGTTCTTAACTGTGACCTCTCGAAACCCAAATTAATAAGTTTTTTGATTCGATAAAATTCATTTATAATTTAACTAAAATTAATATGGGTAAACACATTCGAGGACATTTTCAAACAATATTTAGTTAAAACATATTTATGTTACAGAAACACCGAGTGCAGATAAAGAAACTCAAACAGATCCGGCGGATTTTACCAAACTATCAAACGGACAAACCATCCCAGATAAAGAAGAAACAGAGAAAGAAAAAAAATGTATAAGTGATAAAAGATATAAAGATAAAAGCGAAAAGAAAAAAGACGATATACCCAAACACAACAGTGTAAAAAATGGCGACTTAGATAATATAGAAAGTAAGAAGTGTAATGTTAAAGAGAAGCAACCCTTATAGCAACGAGAGTCCTCAAAGTCGTTAAACGACGTCAACAACAAGAACAATAGCAGCGTTAAAAAGAAAAGCTGCTCTTGCAAACTGAGAGAACGAAAACCGATAATTGTTTAAAATCATACACTGTTGTCTATCTTCTAGTATCGTTATATATATTATATTTTAAACTAAGACTGTATGTAAATAAGGTGATTGTGTATTGTACATATAAAAGAGAAGACGGATAGTGATATTGTATATAGTGATGTATTTATCATAGTTATTGTAAGCCGATTATGATTATGCAGGATGACGCACTGAGCCAGGGTCAGGGGACGAGGTATTTGATAATCTAATTAAATACGAGTATGTAAGGTAATATGTTTTACAATACATTCCTACGGTAGTATTAGATTAATATCACTAATATACATATACTATCTATTTACTCCTATGAATTGTAATCATATTTTTCCTAACACTAAATATATGATAATTAATATTAATCTTTCACATTTATTAAAAATTACATTAAAATCGCTAGTCGTCTACTTATATAACATTATTAAATTAATTATATAATATTATATCTAATAAGATTTAAAGGACTCCAATATTATTAATTAATGATTTTCAGACTACGTATACTTTTCTAAATCTTCACTTCAAGTCTCTTCACAATTTCATATTATAGTAATATTTCATAAAATGTATAATAATAAAAATAAAAATTGGGAAACAAAACCGAATGAAAATGTTAAGACGAGAATTTATTTGTTCATTATTAATAAATAGTTTTAAAGTAATGTACTTAACACTAACTTGTAAAATTTATAATTAACTATCGTTGATCTTTACTAGTCTAAGTAGTAAATAAGTATTTAAATATTTGTTACATAATACGGCTTCCCCTTGCCCTTTGCCCATCCTGTGTATAAAAAAACTAGGTGACTAAATAGTTTAAGATAATATGCCAATAAACAATTTTGATGTTGCGTCATCTTTTATTTATATTTCCTCTTTTTAAGATAAAAGCAAGACCTCAAAAATTACGTCCATTAATGTCTCATTAGAATTCAGGTATACAGACCTCGCAGGCATTTCCTGTTAAAACGTCTAGAAACTTCAGGTCAATAACGATTTGTCCAATATTATTCTTTTTAAATTAAACTGCGTCTTGGAAATGGTTTGGAGCTATTCAAATGCATTTTCAATTCAATTTTTATTTTTTAGGTTTAATTGTATATCTTTGATAATTGAATTTATTATAATCGAAGCCTGTATTTTTTTAAATGCAAAATATATATATTTATATGAAGAGGTTTGTATTTATGAGAATATGTATTAAAGAATTATGAGCAAACCTGATAGTAGTATTAATATTAAACAGATCCTTTTTATAGAGAATCATCTCCGTCAAAGAAATGTCAATTATTTTTGTGTACGTTACATATTTTCCCTCATTCTAATTAATATTCATGTTATTCTCGCATACCAGATCATATTGCATGCGGTTACTGCTTTATAAGCTCCGACCTAATGATAATAATTAATATTCGGAATCTGAATGTTATGAATGTATATATGAGAATAATTTATTGTTAAACAATTATACTGTAGAATGGTTTATGATACTGGTATTCTATATATAGGTAATAGCAAAAACAATTCGATTAAATTTTGATTCGCTCTAATCCAATACTCAATATTATCTGTTGATCTAAAGCTAAGGTTTATGAGTAAGTTATTTTAGTTACCGATTGTTCAAATACTGCGGGTTTAATTACTACCCACGAAAACTGTTATTAGAACTTTTATAAAACCAAATAACTTTAAATAGGTATGTGAAACTATTACAAGGCATATTTTGGACAATTGCTTTTTACCTTTTGTTTTGATTAGAACATTTAAAATAGGTTTTGGTATTGGACCAGTTTCAACAAATGAAGACTCTATACAACCAAACAGTATTTTTTTTATTTTTTTTTATCATAAAAATAGCATATAATATTCCCATTCGTGACGTCCAAGTTGAAGAGTCAAATCGAATTTGTAAAAACATTTTGGATAAATTCTGAACATTGCAATCTAAACTGCTCTTTTTCCATTAAATAGTGTTATATATTTTTTATTGTGATTTGATATCTTTTTAATTTTTAAGAAAAACAGGTTGCAGGTGAATAACTATTATCCAAAATATGCCACCCTAACAGTGTCACATATCTTAAATTATTTGGTTCTATAAAAGTTCTGATAACAGTTGTCATGGGTGATAATTAAACCTGCAATCTTCGAACAGAACAATCGGTAACTATAATAACTTACTAATAAAACTTAACTTTAGATCAACAGATAATATTGAGATTGATTTTAATGAATATTGGATTAGACTGAATCGAAGTTTAACCCAATAGTTCTTATAGAATAATATATTGTTTAACCATCACACGGTATGATGGTTGAACAATATATTATTCTTATTTATACGTTCATAATACTGTAACGGGTACCGAATATTAATTATTATCATTAGGTCAGAGCTTATAAATCAGTGACCGCATGCAATATGATCTAGTATGCGAGAATAACATGAATATTAATTAGAATGAGGGAAAATATATAACGTACACAAAAATAATCGAAATTTCTTTTAGGGTGATGACAACGGTAAATTCTGTAATTTTTGGTTTTCTTTATAAAAAGGATCTGTTTATTATTAGCAATAATAACAAGTTCCCTTAATTTTTTGTTATAAAAAATACAAGTTTAAATTATAATAAAAAATATACCAAAGCTATATATTATATCAGACTATAAAAATAAACAAAAAATTTTCATAACAGATATACATACCTTGAAACAAAAAAGCTGAAACTTTTATATAATTGAATAAAACTAATTCATCGAATCTTAAAATTAATATTTTAAGATTATATTACAATCCAGATAAATAATGTAAACTTAAGCTGTTGATAAGCTTTCATTAGCTTCGGATGTATCTATGTAACGGAAACTTAGAACTTGATTTTGGTCAACTTTGAATTGTCGGATTAATTTTAATATTTGGATAACTCAAGGACCAATGCAGATTAATTAAAATAATTAAAAAAACACGCTGTTATAAAAAATAGGACTAAAAAATAGATATATGTATTTTTAAAATAATTTTATTATGAAATAATATAATCGTGCAACCCCATCTCAAATCATTATTTAATGTTAAGTGTTGTATGCAAAGCGTTGATCCTGATCTTACGATAAAAATTACAAAGTTAATAAATACCAAACACGGGCCCTCCCGCCCTTATCTACCTCATGCCTCGGAAATAAAGTGAACTTCAAGTAACAGGGTAAATAAACCTGAAATATTACGGTTTTTCATATAAGAAAATAGGGTTTTATTCGATAAATAACGACAATTTTCCTTTGGGCAAACAACATTTATAATAACTTTTGTTTTATTATTCTTAAACGTTTAATATAGTCGATTGTATAAAGCAATATATTATAAGGAAAATAAGAAAAGACCCGAGAAAATGATTGAAAGAGAAGATTCTTATAAAAATAAAAACAAATAAAGGTATATGGACCATCTATATTCACAGAAGTAAGTCCGACGAGTTTAATAATTATGATAATTAGAATACAAAGTTAATTGGATCAAAGGATATTGTTTTGATAAAAGAATTTAATTCTAAATACAGATATTTAAGTTTATCGCTTACCCTTAGATCTTGATGTTAATTGAAAGTAAACTATTTAAGTTAAAATAAACAGTTGCCATTTAGGCTCACTTTACACAATATTAAACATTTGTAGCTGAGGTAATAATATTTAAAAACATATACAATATAAAAATATACAGTTAACTAAACGTAATATGTGAATTATAATAATGAATTCTGGATTTAGAAAGTGCGTCAAAAATTATTATTATATTATATACATAGTAAATATACTTAGTCTGGCCATAAATACTGTTACAAATCTAAATAAAAAAATAATACATTTGAATTTGGAATCTATCATTTTTATACGATTGTTCATTGTGTTTTATAATTTTGGCGCAAATTCATTGTACAATATTTTGCGATATTAAAATAGAGTGGGGTGATAAAGAGAACAGAACCGCTCTGATTGCATTACACAAAGTAGATATGGAGCCAAAAGCAATTTTTAAAACTCTCCATACACTTGGTATTAGTCAAATGTTTATGTACAGTCTCTGCAGTCAACACAGAATCACGAGCAAAAGCTGCTAATGGATAAAGTCATTTCATCTTTATTAAAATACGTTTTAAATAGGCACCTTAGCAAGGCTATAAAAGAATCTTTGACCATTATTTTTTTATATTTATTAAAAACTCCTAACAAGAATTTCATTAACGCATTAAGGAAGGAGCTGTTAAAAGGTTTATTTAACTTACTTCCTTGTTAAGAAATTTAGATAGGGTGCTTCAGTTTTATATGTAACCAAAAAATACATTTTTTTTTTAATAATTTAAACAGCTGTTAAAATTTTATTTACAACTAGTAATGAGACCTTGGAGAGCTTATTGCGTTTAAATTGACCAAGTTTCTTATATCCACTTGAATAATTATTGTTTCAATGAGCATGCTTGCTTAGTTATTTCATCACCCACACCACCATACTCTTGTTTAGGAATTGTTGTTTATTACATTAACATGTTATATTAAAAAAAAAAGAAAATGTGATTTAAAATGGTCTATTTAAATATAATTTCCGTGTTTTACTGAGATGTTGATGAGTAAAAAGAAATATACACAACGATAACAAAACTTACTGAGCGGGATAGATAATTTTTATCTTAATATAGTAACAATGCCATAGCGTTTTACTTTTTTCTTTTAGTAAAAAAGTAACAAACATACATTAAAAAAGTAATCATCACGATTCCCAAATTAGTCAACAGCATCTGACGTAGTCCATAGCTTAGTTAAATAATTGTATTAAAATATTATCTCATAAATATTACAAACATGGATAAAAAAGTAAAAAATACTCTTCAAATCATATGGATCAATTTTCATGGTGACTGATTGGGATATTCTTCCACACAAAATTCTCTAAATTGCAAAAGTTAGGAAGCCCTTTTCGAGGAGAGAATATTAATGGGAAACGGAAAAATGACGTGGAAGATGAAATTAAGTTAAATGACACTGCTAACTTATCATTATCGTGTTCGTGATATACATATGTAGCGTAAATTAATTAATAGCTATAAGAAATCTATGAAATATAAATCTGATAACCTGTAGTTTATCTTATAACCACTAGTTCGATTACCATTATTATTATTACATTATAATAAGTTTATGAAACCCTACATATTACATAGTGATTATGCTCTAATGGTCAAGCTTTTTTATATTTAACAACATTTTAATAGTTTGCCTGTAACGAAACAATTCTTAGCGGCTACTCTAATATTTCTAATAATTAATAATTGACAACAGGTGTTTCCATATTCGACTCGCCATTTAAATCATTACTTTTCACTATCATTATTAGAAAAATGTATCTATCTTTTTAAATTTTTCTTGGTTTGACAAACTTGCCTTGACTTGCCTTGAAATTTGACTAACTTGCCTTGGTTAGCTATTTACAGTTAATTATTCCGTTCGTATCAGTTAGCCTTCTAATCATCAAATACAGTTCAATCTTTATATGAAATTGTATTTTAGGTACATAACATAATAACATTTAGAATAGTATTTTCTTTTAAGTAAATGTCAATTATAATGTTAGATAAATCCCTTGAAATGCTATCTAACGAAAACAATGTCAGACTCGACTATAAGTAGCAGTTTCAGTAAAAGCAGTAGCATCGGTGTTTGTGGAACATTCGAGCGAATGACGATTCGACATTGGCATCTTTTCACTACAGTAGATACTACTAACGAACTAGTTACTGACAACCAAAGACAGTTTCTCTTATTGTTTCTAGAATATTGGGAACGTTTGTAAATTACCATAAAATAATTATATCTGAGTTCATTGATAGATTAGAGCAAAGCTTTTAAAATTTGAAAAAAATGTTTTGTTCCGCTCTTAAGAAAAGAATTAATATTAATGTTATAAGTAACATATCAAGACAATATAATCAATATTATAATTTTAGAAAGGCAGATGATAATGTTGATAATAGCAACACAGCGACTTCTCAGACCGGGAAATTTCTTCGCTATCAATTTTCAAAACAGTTGTTGAACATTCTCAACATTTTAAATGTAGAAAATATGGTATTTACATTAAAAGCGAACCGATGGCTTAACCTAAGATTTCTAATTTAAATTTCAAGTAAGTATCGATTAAGAATTAATGGAATTACTTAATTAATTATTATTATTAATTAATTTTCAATCGATACGCACAGAATTTGATCTTAGGACCTTTGAAAACCTGCCTGAAAATAGAGAAATAGAAATTATATTTTTTTCAAAATTTAGATATTATACTTTTACAAAATAAAATTAATAAATTTACATACTCCTTGGGAAACATAAGACAAATAAAAATAGGATAGGATGAGATTTGGAACTGTATTTTTTTATTGAGTCTCATAAATAATTTTACTACAACACTACTTACATAATATGTACATATTATTGGCGTGGTGAATATAACCCTATTATGGTAAACCGGAAGAATAAATATATTCTAATTGATTAGTTTGAATTAAAATGATTTACATACTATTTTAATTCACTCAAATAATACCCCATAAAGGTTAAAACAACTAATTGACTTCATAAATTAATTGAATCAGCTATGTCCGTGGTTGGATTTCTGAGAGTAAGTTTAAATTAACATAGGTGCAGATTAGATTGTCTTGAAACCATTTCCTTTAACATTGTAATATAATTATGAAGGGTCAGAGCAGAATTTGAACTTGAATTTGTACATGACAGTTTGAGTAATGTGAGATGTTTTAGATGATTTTAGATATTAATTTGTAGTATCTTTTGAATAAATTAATTTATACCTTTCCATAATTTATTTCAGCTTACTGTAGTCAAAAATGTGTTAGTGTATATTGTAACTTCGACGCTGTCTATTGGACGATAAGTTGTGATAGCTTCATAAATTCTAATATAGATTACTATGAAATTATGTGTAAATTAGACTAAGATTTAATGTTTTTTTTTTGTTAAAATTAAAAAAATCTTAAAAGTCGGAATACAATCTCTCAAACTCATTATTAATACACAGTGTACGATGATAAACATGTCAACGCTTTGTGTTAAGGGGTTTTGTAAATAATATTAAAAAAACTTCGAATATTTTTTTATATATAAACGTATAAAAATTTAATTTGTGGACACCCCATCTTACTTTGTGGACCTTCCACCTGTCCGAACGATTTAATTTGCTTCGTCTTGCTTTCGTTTGCGTACAGCGAATGACTGGAACAGCTTGCCCGCTTCGGTATTTTAGGCCGAAAACTATGTTAGTGTCTTAAAGAGAAGACTGAATAGGCTGCTAGGCTAATACGCCTTACCACCTATGACTACATTTCCACGTACCATCTGGTGGAATGCAGTCAAGCAATAACCTAGTTTGTATGCAAAAAAAAAAATAAGTACATACAAAATGTTAAATATTGAATAACTGATATCGTTAAGATCTTTATAAATATCATCATATGCCAATCATATCATTAAAATGTAAAATAAAACACAAAACTTAATTGCCTAAAAAATAATTACCAAAAAATTACATTACATTAAAAATATTTATATATAAAAATTGTGCTTATGCCTTCACATATAACTTAAGAAGTGAATTATATGCCAAGGATTCTTTTTACTCGTTATAAATGGATCTATAGGGTCTGTCAGAAGTAAATGGAGTAACTGAGGGACGGCTCACAAAGCTTGAATACTAAGAGGATAAAAGGGTTCTGCCTTCTATATCAGAAATATTACTATTAATGGTATTTTGTAACAACTGCGAAGGTATTACTTAATTTGATAAATTTATATTTTTTTAGGTTTATTCTGTAATTGACATTTTTACTTTGTTAAAGAAAATTTAACTAAGACTGTGCCTTATAAATTTAACTACGTAGGTCCCACTTTTTGCTATTTATTCCAAGGAAGTATCAATTGCTATCGAAAGAGGACTATTTGAACCTTTTCATTGACTTACAAGAGAATGATCCTAAGTTAACAACCAAAGACTATCAAGATTCTTCAAAATATGGTACGATTTTGTTTCTTATTGTTAAAAAATATTGTTCCAAACTAAATTTTTATACAAAATAATATCTCTATTTTTTAATGAATCATAGTGTTTATTTTTTCTAAAGATTTAACTGGTAAAAATAAACACTATTATTATTAATTTCATTTGGTCCACTCTAATCTATTGTACTAGAACAGAAAAAGAGTTGATATTACATTCGACTTTAGACTCCACTTATCTCTGACAGACTTCGAACTCTGAAAATGGATTCAACAGCTATACATGAAAGAGAAAAGGTTTTAAAGTGATATACTATGTAAACATTGCTAATACTTTTTTTATCTTTTATATAATGAATGTCTTTATTTATAAAAATATGATATGGATTTTCTAATATCGTAGAAGAAACTACAAAACGTAAGAAAGCGAATTAACTGGGCTAGCGAAGCGAACGAAGGCAAATGTTTCGAAACAAGAAGAAAAAGCTTTCGTAATGTGTATGGGTGTACACGTACATACGAGTACGTACTCGCATAGACATACATTGCTAAGGATTCTTTGAGTGTGATTAAAGTTATGTGATTATGTAGAGTGAAAAAGATACGTTGACGTACTAAACTCGCTATTCAAAGTGTCCACCCTTAGGACGCTTTTAAACGGTCAAGCCATCCTTCGATGGACTTACAAACGGTTTCTATAGGAAACTTGGTCACTGCTGCCTCCAATTTTTTTTTGAGCGACTAAATTTTTGGGTGACGCTTAGAGCAGGGTATGTCTTCTAGCAAAGACGACAATTAATAGTCCAAAGGGTTTAAGTCCAGACTAGACGAAGGCCAATCATTAGCCTTTATGAAGTCTAGGACATTTTTCTTAAGCCAAAATTGGGTATTTCCTTACGCCCTTTGGTATGTTATCGCCTTATGACCCAGTTGCAAATCCTGTTAGAATGTTCTCACTTCGTTTTTTTAATAAGGTGTTGTGGAGAGGTTTAACTACCGCTTTTAACACGGTATCTTGTTACAGTTTGGCTGAAGTTTTCACTCCTTTTCAACTCCACTTCCAAAAATGGAGAGTCTTCCCCTTGGTAGATTGGTAGGAGACACACTACCAAACCATGACGTATGCTGGATGACGGTCTCGCTGAACTTTGGCCAGCGAGACCGTCTCGGAAGCTTCTCTATACCTGTGTGCATATAATCGGTCATTTTGTTTGTTACATTGTTCCTCGATTGTAAAGATTCTTCATTTCTTCTTCTTCAGCCGATTATAATGTGGGGACTTATACTTCCACGATATTGAACTTACATGGAATGGTAATGGTAGCCTTGAGTGTTATTACACACGGAACAATAACTGCCACTCTTCTACTGCTATCTTGTTCTGGTTCTGAGAAATATATTATGTTCCCAAGGTTAGGTGTTAGGTGACCTTGTCCTTTTTAGAGTATTTCGAAATTTGGAGATCGTGTTGGTTATTTTTCTTAGGGTAACTGGTTAGTGTTTTACTAAAAAAAAAAAAATAAGTAAAACACTATAATATTGTTACTTTACTAAGATGAGTTTGTCTACCCGTTTCGATAATTATGAACTTATTTACACTCATGATATTCATATAAAAATATATTCCTTAAAACTAATATTAATGCTACACAATTATAAATCAATTAGCTATTAAAAAGTGCAACTATTATACTTATTCGAGTCATGTGATTTGGTTTCCTATTAATTTTGTTGAGGGTGTTCTAACCTAAATTTATTGAAAGAAGACAAGCACTCTCATTAAATTCTAATATTTAACAAAACTTAACAATCTCGAAATAAAAACAAAGTTTTTTTTTCAATTAAAATAATAATATACATATATAAAAAACATAACCATAACCTTTTCTAATAAAATCTACAACAGTAAAGAAACGCTTTATACTCTTATTTAACGTAAGCGCCCAGGAATTTACAAAATATGTTCAACTTCTGTATGTTACGTGTGCTCCAGGGAGTAAGGTGTAACTTGATATACCCTTTGATAAGATGATAAGTTGACCTTTTCACACTACAGGAGCGTAGTTGAATCTGTTTAGGTTTAAGGAAACACAATCACCACTGACACTTTAGGAAATCCAAAAGATTTTTATTATAATGATTTTTTTTAACTTACGAATTCCTCAACAAAACAAGGAGATATTATTTAGTTCGGCCATTGTAAGTCTTATTTCCTAATTTCATAATTGTTTAGAATTGGCATGTAAAATGAAACAGCTCTCCGCTATACAATAGTGTATTCATTAGATAAATTGGTAGCAGAACTAGCAACGAAGTAAGTCAAATTAACTAATGTATTTACACTATTCAGGAAATAATGAATAAGGTATTCTTTCTCACGTAACGTTTCTGTTGTAATGAAGACTGTTTGGTAGATTTTTATAAATAGATATTACTAAAGATCTACAATTGATGTGAAATTAATAAATAATTGTAAATCAATTAAATTGCATTAAATTTAATAGTTAACCAAATCAATTACGTGATTTGTTACTAGTTAAATAAATCCAATTATTTCTGTGTACATTACACATTGAAGTCTATTTACCATTGCATATTCATTATAGTCGTGTATTGTATAGACACTGCATAAATTTAATATGAATTTGTAGTTGAGCGAGACAAAGTTTTGGTATATTAGTACTAGTACGCATGTGTTATATTGTGCATATGTATCAAGTTTGATCTTTTGTTTTACATTTGGATAACGAAGTTTTCTTAAATTCATAACATTTATATTTATATTAATAGACAAAGATTAATGGAGTAGACGTTCCTTGACTCAACTTTTTGATTATTGAAATTATTTTTATTATAGATGATAATGTTTATCGCTTGAAATATCTCTATCTAAAATGCCCAATGTTTATTACATACAGCGAAATTCACATTCATATAAACAGTTGTTTATAGAATTGTTTTCATTGTATCATTTCGTGTCGGTGATAAAAACATAATTTATATTATTGAGATCCACCTTCTCTGAGACTTAGACATATTTCTGATATGGAAATGTTATAATTACAATTTACGAACTTAACAACAGGTAGATATGGCCCAAGGGTCAAACTGAAAGTTTTTAGAATTGATCACTTGTAAAAAAGTTTAAGATTTGCCGGCATATTTAAAATTGTCTAATTGTCACTTCAGCATGAATTTAACGCGAAATAATTTTCATACAATATTTTTTTACGACTTTTGAAGTAATTTAAAACAACAAGAAAGTTATGATTAAAAAAAATAACAATATAAAAAATCACCGGCACGGGTATGAGTCAAGTGTACAAAACCCTAAATGCAAAGCTTTATACTGTCAGAAAGCTTTATGCCCAGTGAATACCTTATAATTTGGTCGAACCCCAAAAATCCCTCTGTTCTTTAAAAATACTGTATTTGACATACTTAGGGGTGACAAAAGCTGAATTAACTGTTATGATCTGGGAACCAAAAAAATTAGTAAGCTCAATTGGTGCTTCCTTCCAAATTTTCTTGTTTGACTTTGGGTTACTACTGATGTACCAACTTTTTTTTGTCACTTGTCTTAGAAAAGGTTCGACTTCACAGTCTATTGTTATTATGGCGTTAAAATGAGATTTTATTTTCCTTCATCACGCCTCGTCGCACACCGTCGGGAAAAAATTCGTCTATTTGGCGAAGTAAGACGTGGAATTACTGGGTCACTCGCCGTGTAGCCCCAATCTCGCAACTAATGATTTATATTATATATTTTAATACATATAGCAAAAACTTCAAACAAATTGTTTTAATGGGGCCTAAAAAGCAGTGGCTGCGTTTCAAAATGCAGTTGAAAAGATATTTAAGGACGTGTAGAAAAAGTGTTTTTCTCAGTTTTTCAATAAAATGCAGCGATTGAAGTGAATAGAAAATATTTTTATTATATTTTCAAAAAATATAATAAAACTAATAACTTGCTCAGTTTTTAATTTCGTCGTATAAATAAATATAATAAATTACAAGGTATATTGTACCATTACGTATATATATGTATACGTATACAATAACATATCCATTACAACAAATTGTAAAAAAAAGTATTTAGGAACAATAACAAATATACTACTATCTTCTAAACTATACTCTATAATTTAAACTGTTTAGCTAAGTACTAATAATCATTTATAATATATATTGAAATAATAACGTATCAGCTAATGTAAATAATAAAAAAATAAATAGAATATGGTTTGCAAATATCTATAAACATGTAAAGCTTATTTAAATTTACAAACTATATAAATATAAAATGAAAAATAAACCGATACGAAAATAAACCGATACGAAATAAGTCGGTTATCGGTTTATTTTAACGGAACTTATTTTTTTTTTTGATTCTATATTTATATAAATTTCAATAAAATATTAATTTTATTGTATAATGGAGGCTTTCTGCTACTACCTTCCTATAATGGTGAAAATTTAATATTTAATGTAGTAAAGTAACCTCTCTCGCAATCATTATCTGCCATACGCAGCCACGTCATTTGTTTATCTGTTAAATACTCAATCTACATTATAAAGTTGTGCTTCCTCTAGTAATTAAAATTATTGTCATTAAATGTCACACCGTCCAATTATTTTGTGTGAAGAAACTTATCACATTGACGTAAATAACCTATTACAGTTGTTATTATTTTATCGGCATATCTCAGCATAATATTTTAACTTAAAAAAATAATAAGATATAAAGCTAACATTTTTATTAGGGTTCTAAACTGACTGAAAATTGGCCTATAAGGAAGATTATATATAAAATACTAATTTTTTTGAATCTACAGACAGTACCTCATCATTCTTAAATATTAAAAAAAAATCATAAGGAATTGAAATCATGATTTAAAAATGATTCTCAGAATGTGAAAATATAGCAGTTAATCGCAAGAGAAATATGCATTCCATTTTGTTAAACAAGCATTCTACGTCCAATCTGAAGACATTACAGACATAACAAACATTTCTAAGGACATTCTTACTAAAACGACGACACAATAATTGTACCTTTTGCTTCGCTCTTTTATACTTAATATTTCATATTCATATCTACTGTAAGTACAATTAACTTATGAATAGTAAATAGTAGTATGTTCTATGTTTTTTATTTTTTTCATGCTCTTGTTAATAACAGATGTAAATACATAAAATATTTGTAGTATTACGATGCTATTTAATACCCAGGATGTGATGGAGATGGACTTCTTAAAATAACGTTATTTTGGAAGAGACTTGTTATTTTTAAAAACCATAAAAAACAAGTAAAGTCTATTTGTTTTTACTCACTTTGATGACAACAATCTTGTTTTTGTGGTGCGATCCATTGGCGATAATATCATCCAAAAACTTTTTATAAAAGTATAATTTTGTAAGCAAATTAAACTTACCAAATAAATAAATTCTTAGTACAACATTTTGAAGCAGTAATATCCGATAAAAATAAATTAAATTTATATTTTAACAGACATATCATATCTTATACTGTTTCTGTTTTTCTTTACATTCATTTTTAAGTCAAACCAATTAATTAAAATTAATTTATATAAAAAATATCTTAAAGAAACTAATATAAGATACCATTTAAAAAGAAAAGAAACACAAAAAAAAAAAAAATAAAAAATAAAAACATCATAAGGTAATTGTGTGTACTATTATTAAGTTTACTTTTGTCAAAAAGTAGGAACTATCCTTCTGCTAAAAGTAGTTAGTAATGTGGGAAGTAATCTGATTTAGAATTTAAAGGAAATAGAAGTTTATTTTTGGAATCTCTTTTAGACTTTATCTTATTTAAGCTACAGCCCACTCCATAGTGATTTAATTTTAGAAATCCCTACGAATAATATATATTCTCAAGGTTTTCTATTCTGATTATTTTTATATTTCATGGAATCAGTAGAATACTATTTCAATTATCGGAATAAGCTTTATCCTTTAAATGTAATATTATGTTTCTTTATAATTATAACATTTTTTTGCAATGTTACACAATCAGGCATGCATTTAATCGTAAGTGTGTCCTGACCTGACGGATAATATCAAACTCAACCCGATGAATTTGAATCAAATAATTAACGTTATCTGAGGATCAGCGGTTATTGAATATTAAAATACAAGGAAGATGGATTATCTCAGTACAGACTTAATTTTGGGGTTCTATATCAAATTAATTACTCGCCTCAAAATAATAAAATAATAATAATAATGTCATTTTAGGATCCAATAGTTAAGATCGCTAATATTGGAAAAATATTGTTTTATTACATATTTTTAGTTTTTGTAAGTTAAGTTAAATAATTTATATAACTTTAGATCCTTGATTTATTGTGTTTTAATTTATAAGACATAGAGGTGTGCGTATTAGAAATAATCAGGATTTAAGTAAAATTATAGGGCTAGAAATGTTGGTCAGCCAAATCGAGCTTTCCAACCGAATTTCTAGTCATCTTTGCTCTCTATTCTGGTGCCTGTAGGCACAACCTAAGATGTGACCGATTACCTTAGAACAAACATAGAATGAGAATGGGAGATCGGTGCAGGCGGCAGTCTCCTTCTGCAAAGACGATATGATGCAGGAGGTTGGAGAGCGGGTCAGGGAGAACAACGCCTCCTTTGACTTTCTCCGGCGCTTACAAGCGGGGGCAAGGAGGAGACGGTACACCCGCTTCCTCCGCCCGCCGTAAAGAGGGGGTCACCGGCCGGAAGTCAGGGGACTTTTGGCTAGATTGTAACGACCCCTCACGTCTGGGGGGTGGCCTTCGTGTGAGCAGTGTCGCCTCATTTGTGTCAGGATCTGGAATTAATCTAGGCCTATTACCGGGGCATCTTGCCATGGCGGGGAGTGCTCACACGTGGGGTTTTTAAGAGGTAAGAGTCCGGCATAGCCATTCTTACACCCCCGTATCGGAATGGAATCCGTGAAGATTTTCCCCAAGCACAAAAAACACATATAATGAGTCTCGAAGATGGCTGTAATAACATTGATATCGACCTTTCTTGTCGTGATGTGGGTCCGATATCAAATCTGTTGTAAGGGTAATAGTACAATAGTTAATTAATAGATAAAAGGATAGATAATAGATATTTCTTCATTAAGTAAGTCTCTGGCGCTATTTTTCTAAGCGAGTTTTCTATTGTATCTACAAAGCTAGCTTATTTGAAACTTAATGTATTTTGAGTAAAATGTATTACTTTTAAAATAAAATGAAGTTGTTAATAGTTTTGATTTATTTAAACCAACAATTTTTTCTCAGTAGGACATAAAATATTTATTGTTTTATTAATTTCTTAAGTTGTGTGGTCGTTCATCTGCAGCGGTCCTTATTATCAATGTGAAGAGCTCAAAAGGATTAGGCTGATATGAATCTTATCTTACACTCCCAGCGAAATAAGACAATTTACAAAATAATTACTCGTCTATGGAGCTATTGTGTGTTTGTTTTGTAAAATGTCAAAAATATAAAAAAAATAATAAAAAATTAAAGATGGTATTTATGGTCGCCAAAAAAAACAAGAAAAAAGCACGGAATTAACATTGTTCAATATACAATAATTTTTAGTTTTTAAGAAAATTGTCTGCTTTTTCTGTAACTAAAACCAAAACTAAGGAATTTACGCGCCCGTCAAAAGATATACGCTCGTTCCTTCAGAATATTATTACATTATAGTTTAAAAATACAAAAAAAAAAACATCTCAGGTCTGTACTCACAATATTTATTTTTTTACTTACATCTTTTCCCCTTTAAATAGATAAGCCTGGATTTAATTAACATGATCTGAAGAAAGTAAAAAAAATTATAGTATGGAGAAAAAATGGCGGAGAAAATCCTAAATTTAAACACTAAAGACGTACATAAGACGACATTCGTTTAAAGTTTAGGTTAAGGCTGCCAATTACCTTGAAAATTAATAAAGAGAGTATAACAGTGAATTCTAAGCAATACAAGTTACGTAACTTAATCTTTCCACAACTACATAATTGTGAAGCTTACTACAGTAGGATCTGGTCTGAACCAGGTGGCATGACATATCATATACCCAATGAGTCCCTAACAGTTCTAAACGATAGATTTAGTGTAAAACTGATTTCGAGACGAAGGCTTTTGATGACGAAAATTTAAGCTTTGGAACTCTCCAAAGCTTAAATTCTCGTCATCAAAAGCCTCTAATTCTAGGAGGCAATTACAGAAAATAAATCTAAAGCTTCAGCCAAAATAATTGACAAATGCGTAGAGAATTGCCCTTTTTCGTTTCGCTTGCTCAGTTAATTATCTTTTTTAAGCTTTGTAGTTTTTTCTAAGATTTTAGAAAATCTATTTAATTGTAGTTTTATTAGTATAACTTATTTTACGTTGCCTTGTGTACAACTTAAACGATGTGTTTAAATAAGATAATATAAATAAAATTATTTATATCCTTTAAAAATTTTAACCCAATAAATAAGTTTCCTGTTTTTATAAACAAAGATATTTAATATATGAAAGATAAAAAAAAGTGTTTGAGCAATAATTACATAGAATCCCTATCACGTATAACCCTGAATCTATTTTCAAATTTAGGCGTTCGTCAGAGGTAAGTGGGGTCTCTGAGGGAAGACGCAAACCGCAATGAATACAAATAAAACTAATAAGAACTATCATGAGAAAGTTATAGCTCCTTTGATAAGCGTAAAATTTGATAACTGAGTTCTTTTTTAAACAAAAAGTTAAGCTTAGTGTATCAAACCCTTTACCTTGTGTAACACAATAGATTAAAGTAAACCAAGTGAATTAAGTAAAGAAAGCAAAGAAAGTCTTGTCGAAACACATTTCTTAGTCAGTCTAGATGCCAAAGGCAGAAGGATGAAAGCTGCAGTGTGACCGGAGGCCATTTGTACGTCGAATGTTTTATGCATTTCCAAGTCTCGATTCCACTTAGAGATAATTTAGAATGTTTTCAACTAAATTGAGTCTACTTTATCTTTACGAGTTTTGGTTTTTGTGACTTATGTTATTCTTCCTATAAGACCAGTTGGTTATATTTCAGGTTTGTGTAATCTAGGACATGTTAGTGTATAATATATACCTTACGTAATTTCTACCTTGATTATTGCAAAACCATAAAAACATTGATGGCTTTATAGACACTAGTATGGATAGTTATCCACCTTTTTTTTTTGTAAATTGGACTAAAATTTATGTGACACACAACTGTTTAAGCAAAATGTATTTCAGTCAAAATATTTTAGTTAGATTAATTTACTTTTTTTAATTATTTTAGTAAACATTGGCTTAACAAAGTGGTTTAAACATACAGATGTTACACAATTGCAATAATAAAAATGTCAAGAATATGTGTTAGGTTCTTCGTAATGCAATATTGAAAATAGTGGCTTTTTACCTTTTTTTTGGTTTCTCTAGAGTGGTTTGTAAGCAGTTTGTAACAAAATTTAAACACAGCTTTTTGTTACGTGGTTTGTAAGCAACCCAGCAGCAGCAGAATATATAACACAGTGGTTTGTAAGCAGTTTGTAACAAAATTTAAACACAGCTTTTGGTTTTATTAACTAAATAGGTAATTTGAAAGAAAGCACACAATTCCAATTGTAGGTTTATTCTGTTTGATGGCATAATATTATGAAAGTTTTCTTGGGATTTTTTTTCAGGTTATCTTATGAACCTTTCAAGCAAATAAGTATAATACTTAATTGTTTTTTAGTTTTTATAAACTAGTTTATTCGATATACAGATGATTAGTCAAGTGCCAGTCTCATGACTCATAAATGGAACATTTAACTTTTATACTCGTAGCAGAGTTTACGAGCAATAATACTTAATATTTTGCTACTGGCTGAAATATTGTGGGTATCGGTGACTTGGTGTTATTAAAGAAAATAAGAAAAGCTCAATAAATTGAATATGGTTAAAAACAAGTAACCAAAAATAAAATGTGGTTTTAAAATATATTGACTTTTACAACATATATAGATATTTTAATACCTACAAAGAAATCCTAATTTACTTTTTAAATAATTTTAATAAAAATATTGAATAACTGACATCGCTCTTAACACAGATCGGTCTGTGTTAAATCTCACGTAGAGCAATATACTTTACACTATGTACCTAATCTATATTGCTCTACATGAGATATAGAATTGGTAACACGCCCAAAATCCACAACACGGTATGTTTATTTTGTTGCAAGGAAGCGCAGCGTGTTATCTAAACACTCACAGCTTATTTAACCCCAATTATAATTGTTTTGGGTAAATAGCAACCCTGCTCAGTCAAATAAGATACACTAGTATAACTTAAAAAGCACATCTACCCATTTTGAACACAAGAAGTACTTTTTCAAGTACTAATCTTATATTAATTAATACTCAGGCTAAGCGAACTTTCACTAAACTTTATAGTAATGTGAAGTTAGTAGTTTCAGTTACTTTTCTCATATTTAGCCTATTTATCTATCATGTCAAATTCTGTTGATTGTTGAAACTCAAGGAAAGAAGGCAAAATAAAACATTACGGTACGAAACAGGTTAGAAGCTTATTACATTCAGAGGATTCTTTTCACCAGTTATAAATGAATCTTTTGGGTTTGTCAGAGGTAAATGGAGTGACTGACGGACGGCTTACAAAGCTTGAACCCTTCAAGGATAAAAGGGTTGTGATTTATACATCAGATTTATACATGTTAACGTTATTTTGTTATAAGTAATTGTATTGTTTTGTAATAATCGTATGAAGATTAATTGTATTTTTTTATTAACTTACAAGAGAATAATCATAATATGGGTAATAATTAGTAGTGTACATATATCTCATAGTACATACTGCCTGCTAATAAATAGCTTTGCTAATCATTTTTACAGAATCTTGTATTTGTATGTGCACACTACCAAGCTGATTAACTGCTCATATGCATATCCATGTTTATCTTATTGAATACTAGCTGTGCCTGCGACTTCGTACGCATAGATTCCGATTTTGATAAAACGTACCCTTTGTACTTAATATATGTAAAAACTATAAACTGGTAAGCAGCAATAGTACGACAATAAGAGATTATTAATTTCTTTATTTGTTAACCGATTGTTAAAAAAAAACAAAATGTAAAGTGAATCCCAATTCAATATATTCCCGAAAATTTCATATAAATCGATTAATCCGTTTCTGAGATTAGCGTGCACAAAAATAAAGATATACAGACGAACAGACAAAATGAAAAAACATTGTTTTGGATTCTCTTGCTTATATAAATTGAATGTATGTCCCCCTGTATGAATTTGTGAAAAGGTTTTTTTTTCGTGTTGTGTGCACAGCTAAAAGATAAACAGATAACCAGAATTAAATTAAATAAAAGATAACCTATTACGTGATTACGTGATTGACATAAATTGACATAACTTTTTTAATTCTTAACCGATTTTTATGAAATAAATATTAAATGTTAAGTGAAGACTGTGATAATATATTCCTGAAAACCATATTCAAATTGGTCAAGCCGTTTATGAGATTAGCGTGCACAATAGACAGAATTACAGACATATAGACAAACTGAAAAACCATTGTTTTGGGTTCTCTTGCTTGTACAAAAGCTTGATAAATCTTCTTTGGCTCCTTCACTTTCTTCTTCTCTTGAAAATCTTCACAAACTTTCTGACGTTGAAAACAACCTCAAATTTTTACTGCCTCCCTTCAGTATCAATAAAACCAGCTTCTGAAAATCTTTTCTTGGATTTTTTAGCTCAACTTTATCTTCACACCGTTATAACCATTTCACCAATCGCCATTACAAATGTTATTCGAAATACAAGATAAACAGTTACCTTCAGATACCATCAAAACCCCACTAGAAATCTTTCATTATTTTTTTTTATATGATCGTCCTTAACATAAGCAAAGAAAAAGCGCAAAGTATTTTATACTTAACTTAAACAATCGGTCGCTCTCTTAATTTTTCAAAACAAGACATCAAAGATTTTATGGCTATTGGTATCAGTAATTTATATTTTTACAAATAGCTGATATAATGACATCAAAAAAAAATTGTAGATACGATCCAATTCAACGACAATTTGCTTGATGACGGTGATTGCTATTTTAAAGTTAGACCCCTCATTGAAAAAGTACGTACAAACTTCTTAAAAGTTCCTCATAGAACCAGATTTAGCATTGACGAAATGATGACACAAGGGCAAAAAGGCCAGTAACCGAAGATAAAGAGCAAGTCTCGCAAGTGGGGGTACAAAATAATTTGTTAGAGCTGGAGTTTCGGGCTTCATTTATGATTTTCTCATATATGGAGTTAAAGATAATGTAAATTACGACTCATTGTTTAAAGAAGTGGACTTTTTTATTACCAGTAATTAAGAAGAAGAAGAAGAATTAATTATCAGTAATTAATATTTTTTATTTTGAGCCCCCTTTTTTATTATTTAATTCTAGTAACCTAGTAGTCTAGTATAAAAATATGGAAATAAACGAATTAATTCAGACACTACCACAAACAAATATCTAAAACCATTATTACCAGCCTTGCATTCGTCTCACATTACTCAAACTGTGACATAAAAATTTAAATCTTTCACTGATCCTTGTTTAATCAAATGTTTTAAGAAAATCTAATCTACACCTTTGTTAATTAAAACTAACTCTCTGAAATCCATCCAAACGGAGCTGATCTAATTCATTTATGATTTTGATTAGTGGTTTACCCTTTATGGGATATTTGAATGAATCTTTTGAATGTATTTTGGTATTAAATTTATTTTAATTCAAACCAATTAATTACGAATTCATTCATTTATATTTATTATACAGATTAACCAAGTTACTTTAAAATTAATTCTATTAATTTCAATGCGAATGTTTTTAGTAATAGTAAGACAAGTAACCTCATATTCACCACGTCAATAATATGTGTACCTATAGCCGTAGACATGTAATAAGTAATATTTTAAAATTTACTAAATTATATTCTACCTTATATTTATTTGTATAATGTTTCCTAAAATAAATGTACAACGGCTACTTTTATTTTATTTATTATACTTATAATGATTTTTAAGTTTCACACTTTTAAGTTTCCGACAAACAAATTCGCAAGAATTTTCTGCAATATATTTTTTTTATATTAAATATCCAATATATCGGTGATTTTTTTTATATTTTGTACCATTTCATTTTTATGTTTTCCTATGGCAGTTCGCGCTATTCACAAAAGTCGTCGAACCAGTTAACTTTATCAAATAACGAGACTTTTATTTTAAAACAGTGATAGTTGTTGCAATTTTTTATTATTTCAATTGCGCCAATAATGGTAACAAAGATAGAATTTTCGAAATAACATAATAACATAATAATAAGGTTTATAAAAACTATCAAAATAGACTGCAACCTATATTAGTATCTGTAAAGTTATCACAAGCTTTATATGCTTTTAAAATAGTCAGGGTCGAAGTTATACTATACACTAACACATACCAGACTACACAATGCTAAAATATAACCCATTTCATAGGAAGAATAACCGTCTCATAGGAAGTCACAAACAGAAAAAATCATAAATATATATAAACTGAAACATAATTTAAACTGAATTCAATATAAACTGAATTATATAATTCATAATATAAACTGAATTCAATTCAGTTTAGTTTAAACAGCAAGAACTCAAGTAATTTGAATCAAGAATCGGGTTTTCATGCTATGCGCTCATCCAAGGAGCTATAAACTTTTTCATTTTATTTCTTTTTTATACTAAAAATACTTTTTTTTTGCGTCATCCCTCAGAGACTTCACTTACTTCTGACTAACTCCGTACTCTGAAAACCGATATTATCATTAGATCAGAGCTTATTTAGCAGTGAATATTTGCAATACGAGCTGGTATGCGAGAATAACATAATTAGTAATGAAATGAGGGAGTATATAATGTACACAAAAGTAATTTAAATTGAGGGAGTATATAATGTACACAAAAGTAATTTAAATTTCTTTGTCTGTGATGATGACGGAGAGTTACGTCCATTTTTTTTGCTTTAAAAAAGCAACTTTTTAATATTACTAGTAATAACAAGTTCACTCACAATTTTTTGTACATATTTTTATAAATACAAAATCGTTCTTACAATTCAACTTACTTTTTGTTCTAAAAAGTGGACAGGCCTTCAATATAACAAAAATATATACTAAAGATATATGAAATACATCGGATTATAAAAAAAAAACAATAAATTTCAAAACAAAATATGTACCCACAAATAGAAAACCTGAGTCTTATATGTCGTATCGTATCGTGTCGTATCGTATTTTAATTATACCTGTTCTTCGAACCTTCAAATTAATATGGTCCTATTAAAAACCACCCGTAAATCTCTTAGTTCTTTTGTAGATAATTTTATTGATAGATGTTTTACAAGCAACCATAGACTTCTTACCTTAATATGTTTATATGATGTAAAGTATTTTATTGTGGGGCAGTGCTGCCGAAATTAACTTTAAATATATTCTACAAAACGGAGCTTTACGAGCTATTAATAACTTAAATGCCAGAGATTCCCTGAGAGACTTCTTTTTGAGACATTTAAATTCTTCCCAATACGTCTATAAAATAACATGTTATAAAAAAATATATTAAAAAAACAACATACGATAAATACAACAAATAAAAACACTCCTAACGCCTAAATTTCATCTTCAAAAGATTAAAAATCGTTCAAGGGCTTGCGTCTATAATACGAATAATGAGAAATCCACAAAATATCTTAGATCTTGCTTTAATTAGTTTTAAATCTTAAATTAATAGTAGATTTTGTACCGTGAGACTAAAGCACCACTTTAAAGGGAGAGTGTTTTTTTAATCCAGAGCGAAGCGAAGAATTCTAACGTTGAATCCTGAGCGTAGCGAGCGATTCTAATGTAGAATCCTGAGCGAGCGAGAGATTCAAAGTACATCACTCGAGCTTAAAGTAGCTTAAGTCCCGAGGTGCACAATCTGCTTTTTATCACATCTATGAGGAAACAAGTAAAATGCAAGCTATGAATAAGAACAGTTTATTAGAAAAAAATTAAATGTTAATATTTATATTTGTGCAATTATTAAAGTGCATAGTCACAGTTTTATTAGTTTTAATGTAATCGATCTCTTTCGTAGTTGAAAATTACGAAACGCATACTTTCAATATTGGCGTTCGAAATTTAAGAATGTTTTAATCCCGGAGGGACTAAAGCAGTGTTTTAATCCCTGTTTTTCGGGAACCAAGCAGATGTTTTTGAATAGATGTGATAAAAAAGTATGTTAACATTTCTATACAGGTGTTATCAATTCATTATAAACTGCACATGTATATTGTAGATTTTATTTAAATTTGTTTATAACTGAAATTACCAAAAAGTTAAAATTGGATAGAATAAAAGTCAACACATTTTAAGGTCTGAGTTTTCAAATTATAAGATCAAGGAGGCTATAATTCTTTTATTGTAGTTATTTTTTGTTTGAAAATATCTTTAAACATGTATAGCCATGTTAAGCTTATTTAAATTAATATAAATATAGAATAAAAAATAAACGGATACGGGCAGCGATACGGTAGCTCAGTTGGTAGAGCGACGGGACGGTTTCCCAGTAGTCGCGGATTCGAGACCCTGCCCGTATCGGTTTATTTTTTCTGTGACACGTGTTACTACACGTGTCACAGAAAAATGACAAAGTAGAAATATAAAAGGATTACTTTAGTAAACTTAAAGTTAGTTACTAGTACTTGGTTTTGAGAAAATATTACCACTAAAATGGAGTTTTCAAGGGTACTTCATTTGAAACGTTAGTTAACACTTACCTTTTATTGGAGGTAGGAAATACATTTCTGCTATAATTGTAGTGAGCTATCTAGTTAAAGAACCAACGGGGCTTCATGAAAAAGTTTGTTAAATCCGTTATTGATTACAATAATGAAGTATTATTTTTCTAAATATTATTTCTTTCTGGTATTTTTCTGATAGTGATTTTTTACAGATTCTATGTTGTGATATGAAATTAAGTCAAGCAAAATTATATGTTAAGTGCGATAACATATACCCCTGTATAATGATAGAATAATATATGACACGTATCTGAGTCTAGTCAATTTAAATAAAAACCTTTCTTTGTTATTATTCTAACTACTATTCAATGGATGATTTTGATTCACCTCGCCATTGTGTGCATAAAATTACATATTAATTATTGGAAGGCAACTCGTGGCTGTGTATTTATGTTTGTAAATTACCTGTTTTTGTATTATCCTCTAGTAATTTACATATAAATTATTGAAATATCAAAAACACATAGAAGGTTTGGTGACATATTACGGTGACATTTATTATTTATTGAAGCATTATAATATGTGGGTTGAAAAATATATTGTCTTTAAATATTCAACTTAATCTAACCACGACAGTAATTTTTACTCGGTTGTTAGAAGTCTGTGTCACGAGATAAAAATGATTTAGAAATATAATATATCAACCGCCCTGTTAGTCGAATTGTAGCGCAAACGCGTAACGTATAGCGGCGCAATGGGGCCCGGGTACGATCCCCGACAGGGACAAGTATGTTTGTGATGAGCATAGATGTCTGTATTTCTGGTTTTGATCGTATTATGTTTAATAAAAATTCGCAATTATATAATAAGCATGTTTATGTTATGCTAAGTAGCAGATACAAGTGAAAATATAAATACTACCCTCTTTTCCTAAACCTCCATTATTAATAAATAATGACAAGTAAAGACTTACCTACTTACACTATTGCTATATATATAACATACCTTTCCTCTAAGTAACAAACCATATAAATATAATAAATAATAAAAATCTAAGTTATTATTAATACATACAACTTATAGCTGCTGCTAGTATGAGAACTTATAAATACTAATATATAATTTAAACAATATTATTGTTTACCACAAACCAATTCAAATCAGAATACATGAATACAATAAATCACATCATGAAACTATAGAACCTACTCTGTCTATCATAGGGTGACCTAGGGTCTGTGTTTATTTTATTTTTAACCTTGCCACCAGATGAAGTAGGTTCAATATTAGTTGGTATACCCAACATTTCTACCCACTTCTCTTGGCTTGGTACTTCAATAATTTCCTCCCTTAAAGTACTGTCAGTTGCTCCCTCTCTTAATTCACCGTTACTTATTTCATTATTCAAGTCACTCATTTCCCTCTTCTCTACTGTATTACGTTGCTCTAATCTCTCTCTCTCCTTTCCTTCCTCTCGAAATTGTGCTTCTTCAGGCGATTGTCTTTTTCTAATTAAATGATCAATATGTCTCTTAATTACAGTACCTTTCTTGGTACCCACCTGGTAATTGTATGGTCCTATTTTATCAATTACTGTACCCGGTAGCCACCGTGGTCCTCTGGCATAGTCTCTATACATTACGTCTAGACCTATATTTGTTTCTCTGTTGTTTTTTGTGCATTTTTCAAAAGTTTGATGTGTTCTTTTTTTTCTTTCCTGATTATCTGGGTGTAGTGTATCAAGTAATGTATGTAAACGCCTGTTCATTAAAAGTTCTGCTGGACTCTTATTAGTTGTTGTGCAAGGAGTTGCACGCAATCCAAGCAACAAATAAGGCAGTTTGATATTCCATGGAATATCTTCTATTTTACGCAATTTGTTGTTGTTGTTGTTGTTAAACTCTTTATTGTACACAATAACACAATGTAAATTACAAAAAATATAAAAAACAAAAAAAAACAATTATTAAAGTATACAAAGGCGGACTTATCCCTTGAAGAGATCTCTTCCAGTCAACCCTTGAATTATTATATAAAAAAAAAAAATAACAAATAACATGTAACATGGTAGAAAACTAAAAAAATTGAAATAAAAAATAATAACAATAATAAATGTGTACAAAAATATACATAACAATAATAAAAAAGTACTAACTAAAAACTCTTATGAATAAGTAATAAAGAAAAAAACTAATTAATTACTACCGATCACACTCATAAAACTTGCGTAGGTTGTGCTTAAATGACTTTAACGAAGGCGATTTTCGGATGTCAGGTGGCAGATCATTCCAAAGTTTTACTGCAAGAGCAGTAAATGACTTGGCATAGCAGTCTGAATTACAGGTTGGAAACGTAAGTCTCAAATTATCAGTAGATCTCAGGCGACTTCCACTAATGCCGGCTAGGTACTTAAAACGCTCTTTTAAGTATGTAGGTGTCTTAGGGTTAAATAAAATATTGTAAAGCAGAGTCAGTGTGTGCAAGTGTCTTCGTAATTTGATCAGGGGTAAATTTAGTTTTTTACGTGATTCCGTAATATGATCATATTTACGTAAATTAAAAACAAATCTTATTGCCACTCTTCACTCTTCAGATGAGTCAAGAAACACCACATCACAATAATCTATCAAAGGCAAAATAAGTGATTTGGCCAGCATAGCCTTAGTTTTTACTGGGAGAAAATTTTGGAGTCGTTTGAGCGAATGAAAGGAGGAAAATACCTTACGACTAACATTGGTAATATGAGGTGCCCAGGAAAGCGTTTGATCTAAAGTGATGCCTAAATTACGAACAGTAGAGGAAAGAGGAATAGAAGTACCATCAAGTAAGATGTCAGGCAGTTCTGTTCGCTGTTGTATAGATACGAAATACTTACTACCTACAATTATTGCCTGTGATTTCTGGGGATTTATTAAAAGGCCAAAGTATTTTGCCCACTTTGAAATAGAAACAAGACTTTACTGTTTGTACCATTCTTTCTGCTAAACCATTAGTTTCCGGATGGTAAGGTGCTGTAGTGATATGTTTAAATTTATTAGCTTTAAGAAAATCTTCCAATTCCAAGGATACAAAGGCCGTTCCATTGTCAGTGACTAATGTTTCACACAATCCATGAGTAGCAAATAAATAACTTAAATGCTGGATGACTGTTCCCGAAGTCATATTATTAACACTTCTGGGCATCTCGAATAAGCATCTACAACAATCAAAAATGTTTTATTCTGAACAGGTCCAGCAAAATCCACATTTATTCGTGACGTGACCAAGGTCTAGAAGGCATGATCCACTCATAACTAGTTTTTGAAGGCCTGCCTGGAAGGAAGGATATGCCTGTGTTCTAAACATTTATTACAATTACTGATCAAAGCTTCAATATCATGATTCAATTGTGGCCACCATACATAGCTCCTGGCTAAAGCTTTAGTTTGAACCATACCACTGTGAACTCTTTGTAGAGTACATAGAACTATCTTATGTAATGATGGTGGAACTACTTCACGACTACCCAGTAAAATACAATCTTCATGTAAAGAGAGTTCTGAACGCCGCAACCAATATGTATATAGTGGCATAAACGTGATAAAATTTGGTCTCTCTTAGTTGCTGATGCTATATGCTCTGTGTCAATTGGAAAATCAGCAGGTATATCAGCCATGAGAAGAACATCATTTAATTTATTCAGAACTGGCTGTGGCCAACGACTAAATCCATCAGCATTAACTATTTCTTTTCCTGGCTTATAAACAAGGTTATAACTATGTGAAGTAAGAATCAATGCAATCCTTGAATAACGGTTACGGACCATAAGCCATTACTTGGTATATTTAATCCTAATCGGTCCATTAGGATTTGTAGAAGTAATAGCTTATAGTCCGTGACAATTGTGCCCATTAAATAATTTTTAAATTTAACTTTCCCAAATATAATTGCTGTGGCCTCCTTATCGAGTTGGGAGTAGCATCTCTCATGTATGTGTAAAGTTCTGGATCCCATTGCAATTGGCCGCTCCGTTCCATCTTCCATAGCATGAGATAATACTGCCCCGACGCCATATTCAGAACTATCACAAGTAAGTACCAAGGGTTTATGTAGGTCATAATGTGCTAAAGTCGACTCTGATGACAATAACTGCTTAGCAGTATCGAAACTGGTTTGCTCTTTATCCGTCCATTGCCATATTTTAGGGCATATAAAAAGAAAGGGCATAGTGTGCCCTTTGCATCGGCTCATAAGATGACGACGATCCTATCGCGGCCGGCGTCAGAACCTGCCTCATGACCGGCATGTTTACGCTTAGTGCACCCTGCATCATGCGAACATCATTCACTACGCTTTATGAAGATAACATAGTGTCAACAACGTCAGAGTACTGCAAGTTATCTCTTTTCAGCAACTCATATTGCAGTTTCTTGTCAATCATGCCACATACTAGTCTATCCCGTAGCATGCGCTCCAAGTCCGTAAAGTTGCAACCTGCACTGATTTTTCTAAGTTGTGCAATATATTCCGACACTGATTCAGATCCTTTTTGATCACGTTTATAAAATTGAAAAGAAAAAGATATTTCGTTAGATTTCGGACTAATAAGTCTATGTCTTGTAATGACTTAGTAATGTCTTGTAAGAATAGTTACGACTTCCGTAAAAGTCACATCACTAGTCTTTCGAGGCGTAATTAACGCCAATACTGTTTCGTATACTTTTGCCCCACAAACAGTAAAAAGATTCGCCCTTTGCGCGGTGTCAGATACGATGACATTCGCCTCGAAACAATAGTTCAACCTTTTCATGTAGTTGTCCCAGTTATCATTTTGAAAGTTAAATTTACTAAATTTCACTGATTTACACTTCATTTTAAATATTTACACTACGTCGCCACTATTATATTTTATAAAACTTCGTAATTAGGTATATAATAAGCATGTTTATTGTGCTAAGTAGCAGATACAAGTGAAAATATGAATCCTACCCTCTTTTCTTAAACCTCCATTATTAATCAATAATGACAAGTAAAGACCTAACTACTTACACTATTGCTACATAATCAGATATTGATATATAATAGATCGTTTATTAAATATATTCTCAGTATTTATAATGTGTATTTCTATGTATTTGTATCCTTGTCTAACACCCTTAACACAAGCAAATAATTTGCTTACTCAGGGGTTAGATCAATTTGTGTGTAATTTGTTCTGCAATTTTATATTAAATATTATGTTGCCATGAATTTACTACCGTGACATAAACTTTTATTCTAAATAATAAAAGAAACTTTTATTTTATTAAGTATTAATTTAATGAAGTTTAAAATTATGATTTAGAATTTTAGTTGCTATTCTCTTAATTTGTATTTTAAAATTACTTAAGCTTAACATATAATTTGATTTACAAATACCTACTAAGCACCAACAAATTGTTTCATTAATCGCTATACGGCCAGCCGTCTAGCTACTTTTACAATATAAATAGCTTCATCTGGGATAAGTAATTAATTTAACGATATCTTGATTGACTATAATAATTAAACCATATTAATTAATCTGTTTAATGTAGGGTTTATTATTAAAGGGTAGATTTTGATACCAACTAACAGAAACACAAAAAACACACTTCGAATTAATTAGGAACTGACAACCCAGTAAGAATATAAATCAAAATCTTTACCATATATCTTTATGTAACTACTGAGGCAAAAACATGTAGTTTTAAAATAAACCAAATCGTTTTATTTAGTATTTTTTTAATATTTAAACATGTGTGCAAATGTAAAAAGAGTATTATTTTAAAAAACATGAAAAAAGTAACGACTACAGAGACAAAAATTTGCGTCATAGTGAATTCCTAGTTCCATTAAATATTGTGCCAAATTTTATAGTTTCTTTTTTAAAACTAATAACTAAATCACTTATAAATAAGAAACGGTTCGTCAAAAGTTAATAGTAGAAAATATTTAAAACAAACATTCAGAAACACCCGAAGCTCATATATTTTTTATTATAAATAAAACTTTTGTTGGCATTGCAGAATGATCAACGCTTGACGGTCCATTGAGTATTACTTATTATGAGAATACGAATATGAACAGGAAGAACAGGAGAATACGAATATGAATTTGTTTTAATTGTTACCACTATGAAAAGTTTTAAGCACAATATTTTTTGCAATGTTACATATTCAGACATACCTTTAATTGAAAGTGTAAGTTGACAAAAACATCAAACTCCCTCGATAAATTAGAGTCAATTAATTAACATTCCTCGAAGATCAGCGGTTATGAATAATAAAATTGCGGGGAAGATGTTTTGTATCAGTACAGTACACAATATCAAATTAATAGCTGGCCTCAATATAATATCATAATAACAATGTTTATTTGGGATCCAATATTTGAGATCACTAGTATTGGGAAATTTATCTTATTATTACATTTTATTTTTGTAGAATAAACGGTCAAATTGATAATACATATTTTATTTATTTTGTTTCAGATTACAAAGCATAGAGATGCGATAAATACTAAGATTCATAAAAAATATAGGGCTATACTATTCCTGGACATTTTTATCCAGGATTTTTCCTGGTTTTCGAGGCCCGTTTTGCTGTCGCTCACCGACCATCTTCGCCCTCTCACTCCCCAAGTACTATATTGTATAACTCTATAAAAAACTTCTCTTTAATAATCTCATAAATATAACTAAACCATGGACCACATTTTAGAATAATTACAATATTTTAAAACAATTCTGTTGAAACGGTTTCAGTTGTAACGACAAACACGGCTTAAAGGTTTTTGAAGAAACAAACAAGTAAACAAAATTTGATTAAGAATATTACTTCTTAATTTGATTTACTATCACAATATTATATAAGATATACCAGTAACAAACTAAGATAAAGCATGATCGATTATCTTAGAACAATTCACTCGATCATATAAAGAGTCTCGAAGAAATATATAGCTGTAATAACATTGATCTCGACCTTTCCTGTCGTGTTGTTAACGTGAAGGTTGAAGTATAATAGTCAATTAATAGATAAATTAGTAGCTAGTAGGTATTTGTTAACCCGAGCCTAAAAGCCTCTGAGCTGCTATTTCTGAGCGAATTTTTGTTCGTATCTAAAACTTTTTTGAACTTGAAGTGTAATATTTTGAAAATAAGTATAATATTTTCTCAGTAGGATATAACATACAATATTTATTGTCTAATTTATTTCTTAAGTTGTCTGACAAATTGTCGTCCATCTGCAGCGGTCCTTATCATCAATCTGGAGAGCTCAAAAGGACAAGGCGGCATGAATCTTATCTTACACTCCCAGCGAAATAAGACAATTTACAAAATAATTACTCATCTACAGAGCTTTAGTGTCTTTATTTGAGAAATTTCAACATCATTGAAATTTTAATAAATATTTGATGGTATTTATGCTTCTCAACGAAAAAAAGAGAAAAAAAGCGAAGAGTTCAGTTTATAATCATTTACAGTTTTTGAGAATATTCTGTTTTTATGTACAGTACACATGAAACGTACTCTTTATTCTTTATATTTTAAGTGAAAACACAAAAACTTATTTGGCCTGTAATAACTTTATAACAAAACGAAGTAGGCTGTGCTCCTTTCAAAAGATAATACTTTCTTACCCTCAGTATATGGTCTCTGTATTATATTGCTGTGTAAAAACACATAAACTAAGGTCTCTCTCACAGTATGCGTGGTTTTTAACCCCTGACCCAAAAAGATGGGTGTTATAAGTTTGACCTGTGTATCTGTGGGTCTGTCTGTGGCAAAGTAGCAGCCAAATGCGTGGACAAATTTAAATGAGGTTTTTTAATCGAAAGTTTGGTTTGTAGAGATGGTTCTTAGCTATGTTTGGTCGAAATAGAAGCAATCATTTCCTATGGAGCTTTTATTGGTACTGGTGAAAAGAATCGCTAAATAAAGGAAGAATATAAAATACAAGTAAGTTAAGAAGACAAATAACGAAATAACAATGTCAAATCGTATAGTTCAAGTCCTCATGCTACGAAAAAAAGACACCATCGATTTTGTAAAATAGAATATATAATAATATTATTTTTATCCTTTTTAGACGTATTTTTTAATTTTTAATTTCATTTTTGTACACATTTTAAGTGACGAAGATAGCTTATTAATTTAGTTGTAGGTAAAGATTGTTAGTTAGCAGACCAAAATGCTGGCAAAAGCGGGTATATGTCGGAGACGGTCATTTCTACGAACACTAAAGGAGACGAGGCAAGAATCACGTGAGATGTCTTTCGGCTAACTTCGTGTTGCGACAATAATTTTATTCGTGAAAATTCAGTGGTGCAATTTTTTTTTTATTTAAACATTGCCGTATAAACGTGATTACAGTGTAATCGTTGTTTTTTTTCTACACCGATTACCCCATCTAGCCTACAATATGTTTGAGGTTGTCCAATACATGTAAAGAAAGTACTGACATAAAGTCTGAATTCTTAGGAATTCTAATGCTACAGATTATTAATTATATTGGGATTATAGTAATGTGCTTACGACTTTACAAGATTGTATTATATTTTATGAAATTTCACCCGTAAAAAGTAAAAAACTGTTTAAATTAATTAAAATATATTGTAGATTTCACCTTGGAGGTGTTATACAAATAGAACAAGCTTCGTTGACAGCGACAGTTTCTTAACTTTCATAAATAAAAGTTTAACAACTTCTACATTATATCTTCTTACAAGCTGTGCCTGCGACTTCGTCCGCGTAGATTTTGATTTTGATAAAACGTACTCTTTGTACTTACCAATGTATGTAAAAATTATAAACCTTCAAACAGGTAAGCAGCAATAGTACGACAATAAGAAATTATTAACTTCTTTATTTGTTAACCGATTGTTAAAAAAAAAACAAACGATAATAAAGTAAATTCCATGACAATATGTTCCCAAAATCTCCATCCAAATCGAAAAATCCGTTTCTTAGATTAGCGTGCACAAACATACAGACATACAGACGAACAGACAAAATGAAAAAACATTGTTTTGGGTTCTCTTGCTTATATAAAGGCCCCCCTGTATGAATTTTTGAAAATATTTTAATTTTCGTGTTGTCTGCACAACAAAAGCGCAAACAGATAAATAGACAAAGATTTTAAAAATGCTTAAAATGGATTCTGTTAGTTATCACTTCACATCCTGGTATATTTTTATTTATATTTTCAATATTCAAAAAGTACTCCTCTACAGATTTATTACATGTATAGAATAAGATTGACATAAATTGACATTACTTTTTTATTTCTTAACCAATTTATATGAAATAAACACTAAATTTTAAGTGAAGACTGTGATAGTATATTCCTGAAAAACCGCAATCAAATTAGTTAAGACGTTTCTGAGAATAGCGTGCACAAACATACAAACATACAGACAAACTGAAAAATCATTGTTTTGGGTTCTCTTGCTCTTATAAAGGCTCCCTATAATGTTTTTTTTTTTATATTTTTCATGTACAGAAATGGATCAGTGACAATTTTATTATATGTATAGAATATTTACCTAGTGAAAAAAATAATCTATTAAAATATATAAATAATACTTTAAAATACTTAAAATAATACTTTATAAAAAAATAACTAATAATAAAAATAAGTTAAAAAATATAACATTTAAAAATTTATTTCTTTTGTTTCAGGAGGTTTTAAAATTTTTAATTAATTTTTTTCTGCTTTTTAAAGTTATGTTACTGGTTTCATTATTGTACTAAATGAACCTACGGACATACAAATTTTCACTTGCTTTAGTTTTTCCATCAATATTGCATAAGAACCTTTCACCCGCACCAGTAAAACCTTTTATCTTGGAGACCACCGTTCCTATTTCGACCAAACATAGATAAGCTAAAAAAACCGAAATCAAATTCTTCCACGCTTTTGGCTGCTACATTGTCACAGATACACTGAAACACAGATCGACAGGTCAAACTTATAACACCCCTCTTTTTGAGCCAGGGGTTAAAAATATAAGAAATGTATTTAGTTGTGAAAAAAGCGTGGGGTGCACGGAGTCCGTATTTATAAATATTTGACTGATAAGAGTAGAAGGACAATCATTTTGATAATATCTCAAAAGCACCCAACGCTTTTTTACATTTTTTTTTTCATATATTTTTTAATTTTTGTCTGAGGTATGAGAATTTTATAAACTATTATTATTTATTTTCATAACATTGCATTGTCCAATTACAATAGTCCTTGAAAGATAAATATTCAAAAATTAAAATTATACCGACAATTCGAAATTGGTCAAAATCGTGTTCAAAGATTCCTTTACATACATACATCCGAAGTTAATAAAAGCGTATTAAAAAATCAATGATCATTTATTATTTTTCAATTTGGTCGCCCACCCGTCAACCACCCCGTTGGTCGATTGGATAGCGCAGACGCCTAACGTGTCACGGCGCAATGGGGCTGGGGTTCGATTCCCGGCGGAGACAGGCATTTATGTGATGAGCAGAGATGTCTGTGTTTCTGGGTTTGGTCGTTTATTAAATATATTCTCAGTATTTATATGTGTATTTCTATGTATTTGTATCGTTATCTAACACCCTTAACACAAGAAAATAATCTGCTTACCTAGTGGTTAGATCAATGTGTGTAATTTGTCCTGATAATATTAAAAAAAAAATTGTAACTTGACAAAAAGCGAAATTTATCTTTATTTTATGATAACATATTAAGTATGTTATTGTTTTTAAGATAACCAACTGATTTACGATTATGAACACTACCTTCAAACTATTAACCGTTGTTTCACATTACTATTATTTAAAATGTAACATAGACTCGTTTAGATTTTAATAACTGAAATATCCATTATCCTATTTAAATTACAAAAGGTATTATACCAAGAAATATTTATTAATATTGTTGTACTTTTGTATCGTGTTTGTATTATCTAAATTCAGTCATTTACTCCAGTCTTAGTTAATTTAATTTAATTTAATTCGATTCGATTCGTTTCGATTCGATTCGATTCGATTCGATTCGATTCAATTCAATTCAATTCAATTCAATTCAATTCAATTCAATTCAATTCAATTCAATTCAATTCAATTCAATTCAATTCAATTCAATTCAATTCAATTCAATTCAATTCAATTCAATTCAATTCAATTCAATTCAATTCAATTCAATTCAATTCAATTCAATTCAATTTAATTTAATTTAATTTAATTTAATTTAATTTAATTTAATTTAATTTAATTTAATTTAATTTAATTTAATTTAATTCTTCCGTACAATAGGATGTCGTACAATATAATTAAACAAGCTATTTAATACAAACTTATATTAAATAGCAAAACTGTTATTTCAATCTCACTCAGTAGCAATTTAATTATTCAGTCGTCTTTTAGTGATTTGTTTGAAGACACTCCCAGAATGACTAATGAACGAAAAATAATGCTCAGACATTGTTATTTTCCATTATGGCATTCACTAATGGTTTTGTATTGCGACTTAACAAGTATCACAATATACAACCTCATTAAATAAATTTTCTTTTCTTATAAGTAAAATAAACGTTGCTGTTTTAGAGTAGCTTTAACAATAAATAAAACCTTTTTTATATACAACTAAACTAATAAAGAGTTTCATTTGAGTTTTTTTTTTTTGTTTAAAAAAATAAAACATTACGGTATAAAACTGGTTAGAAGCTTATTATATGCAAAGGATTCTTTTCACCAGTTATAAATGAATCTTTTGGGTTTGTCAGAGGTAAATGGAGTAACTGACGGACGCCTTACAAAGCTTGAAAACTTCAAGGATAAAAGGGTCGTGATTTATATATCAGATTTTTTCATAATAATGGTATTTTGTAATGATTGTGAACGATTTACTACATTTAATAAAGTGCTATTTATATTTTATTTTTTTGTAATCGTTATTATCTACTTTGTGAGTTAAAATTAATATAAAATGACGTCTTGAAGATTTAACTCTTATGGGTACTTGGTCCATCTCTTATTATTTTCTCGACTAAAATGCTTTTTGTAGCAATCGTATGAAAACTAATTGTAAATATTCACTAACTTCAAAAGATAATTATAATAATCAAAGCGGTAATTAGTAATTAAATTATTAGCTAAAGACTCGCACAATTTTTTAAAATGTAATTATTGAACCCTATGATTAGAAAGAGTCACCGTGACCCGAGTGTTTATACAAAATAAGTATGTTTAGTATTTACTTCCTCACAAGTTCAAGGACATGTGAATTTAAAAGTATTAAAATAATACATTTTATTTTATATTTGATTGGCTGCCGTTAATATTTTCTGTTATAGAGGTAATTCAATTGAATTTAATATGTCTATTGATATCTACACCATTAAAGACTACAATAAATATGGTAATTCTTATATTTAAATTAAGTTATAGATTTATAGCTATTTATATTAATCATGTGATCTATTTTCAGTGATATGTTAAACTATAAGAACTGTTAAAATATATCTTACTACTATAATTCGTTAGATCGAAAATATATTTTTTTAAATGTATGAGACTTGAGAGTACCTAAAGGAGTGTATTTTTATATTATTTTTCACTAATTATTTTTCATGTAAGGAGGACTCATTATTTTAAAGGACAGGGCCAAATATTAAAATAATAATTACTAATTACTTTTATTATTATTATTTGCAAAACGTAAGTGATTTAGTCCCAATGCTACTAGTAAATATCTAATACACCATTTGCAGCCTTGCCTTCATCTCACATTATTCAAACATACAGATTCAATTTCAAATCCTGTGTTGACCCTATATAATTTTGTAACAATGTTAAGGGAAATGGTTTCAAGACAATCTAATCTGCACCTTTGTTAATTAAAACTAACTCTCAGAAATCCAACCAAACGGTGCTGATCTAATTAATTTATGGGGTCGATTAGCTGTTTTACTCTTTAGGGGGTTTTATTTGAATAAATCAAAGTAGTATAAAAATTATTTTAATTCAACTAATTATATGCATATGCTCACATTAAATTTGTTATTCTATTTTAATTCAGATAAAACAAAATAAAAATTCTAGCTTTATCTAAATTAAATTCTTTATGTAAACCGCATTCAGTTCTTTTTAAAAGTTTTGAAAAAGTGCTTTAAAAGTTTTGAAAATTTACTCCAAGTAAATTTTAAATTGACCATAACTTCTTTTTTTCTTAACCGATTTTAACAAAACAATGTTTTGACAACGCTCCAGATTATATATAATCCACCTGTAAAAACCGCTTTCAAATGCGTTGAGTGGTTTCTACGTTATAACGTACCAGACAGACAACTATTCCAAAATTTGTTTTTTTCCGTTTCTGTTGCTCGTCTTCAATCGCCCCCCTATCAGTTTTTTGGAAAAATATTTAATGTACAGACACTCGATTTTTACTGTCTTATTATGTATTTGAGATAGAGGTACGCTGTTTATTCCCATGTACTCGTGATGTTGGTGGCACAAAAAAGTTTAATAGCCTTATATAAGCTATTATTATTATTGTGTAAATCTTTTCTAATAAAATCTACAGTAGTAAATAAACGCCGTTGCTGCGCGTTAACGTTGTAAGGTTATTCAACCTTACAACGTTAACGCGCAGGAATTTACAAAATATGTTTATCTTCTGTAAGTTTACGTGTGCTCTAGGGAGCAACGTGTAACTTGAGAAACCCTTTTACACTACGTGAGTTGACAATACCGAAGCATAGTTGATTCGGCTTAGATTTAAGGAAATATATAGAATCACCTCTATACTTTAGGAAACCAGTAAGATTTTTATTATTGTATTTTTTTTTAACTAATAAATACCTAGCTCAGTAACACACTGAGATGGTATTTAGTTGGGCCATTTTAGATCTCATTTTCTAATGCATAATTGTTTAGAGTTAGCATGTGAAATGGTATAGCAATAGGATCAGTTTATCCATTGAATAAAATAATGAATGAAGATGAACTAATAGATTTACACTATTCAGAAAACAATTTTGTTTGTATTGAAGGGTGTAAGTTAGATTTTTAAAAATGAATTTTACTAAAGATATATTATTTATTTCAAATGAATGGCATTGAATATAATAGTTAACCAAATCAATCACGTGATCCTTTTTTCTGGTTAAATAATTACAATTATTTACACATACACACACCTACAGTACACACACTGTAGTCTATTTACCGTTTATGCATATGCTTAATAGTCGTATGCTTTTAGTTTATTAGTACTATTGCGCATTATGTTATTGTGAATTCGTATCTTTTGATCTTTTGTCTTAAGTTAGGAAAACGAAGTTTTTATCATATAATGAAATTGTCACTGATAGATTTCTGTACATTGAAAATATTAAAAAAACAAAACATCAGGGGGGGCCTTTAAAATGGCAAGAAAATCCAAAGAAATGGTTTTTTTGTTTTTCTGTATGTCTGTAGGTTTGTGCACACTTATATTAACCAAATTTCAATGCGATTTTCAGGATTATATTACCACAGTCTTCACTTAACATTTAGTGTTTATTTCATCTAAATCGGTTGAGAAATAAAAATTATTATGGCAATTTATGTCAATCATGTAATAGGTAACATGCAAATCTTATTTATAGATTCTCATATAAAGATATGTAATAAATATGTAGAGGAGAGGTATTTGTACATTGAAAATATTTAAAAAAATGTGCCAGGATGTGAAATAATACCTCATTTTTTAGCATTTTTAAAATCTTTGTCTGTTTATCTGTTTGTAATTTACAAAGAGAAACCATGAGAGACGATTAAGTACGTCATTATTCCTCCAACATGAGTTATCATATCCTCGCCCGTTTAAACTGTGTTAAAATCTAATTTACATGTTTGTTAATGAAAACTAACTATCACAAATCTAATTCAGAGGGGCCTACAATAAATTATTTTTGAGGTCGATTAGTTTAACTTACTTTTGGGTTATCTATTAATAGTTTAACTCCCATTTAATATGAAATTAAATGATTTAAGGACGCGTTTACAAAACTAATAGGTAGAAAAACGCATCACTACATAGCTGTAGATTTTCTAAAATGCTTAACAAATTCGAGAATCGTCTACAATTCTTGACTACGCTCACTTACGTGTGTAAAGTTCGAGAACATTGTGTGAATAAAACAATTTTGATACTTTCGATATATATTTTTTGTTCATATATTTAATATTTAATTATTACTTCTTTAAATGATTTTTATATTATTGATGATAATTTATGTACAAAATTACAGATTAGTATTACATATATTATATACATATTAATTGTTCTGTGACCTAAAAATAGCTTAATACTTCGGTGACCGTTACTTGATCTTTTAGACTAAAAAAAGCAAGGCTGGTTTAGGCTCGTTGTGTTAACCATAAAGAGATACTACCTACAGGCTTGGCCGAGTGGACCTGAAGGTATACTGATTGATGGATGCTAGTGGATCTCATAGATGAATAGACTTCGGTATACCGTGTATGGAGTTGTTTTATTTCTTTTGATAAGTTCTTACCATTAAACTTGATAGAGTGATTTGATAAAGCTGGGAGCGACGAGTATGTAATCTTTCTACCTTCAGATCACTCCATCAAGTCTGACTGCTAGATCTCATCGAAAGCAACAAAACAAGCCCGTACTCGGAGCACCCAGTTCTATTTGTCTAGGAGATCCACTAGCATCCATCCGTGAGGGTACCCTTGGGTCACTCCATCAAGTCAAGACAAATCGGGAATAATCTGTACGTACTAGAAGCAAAATTAAAGACAAAAAAAAACAAATTGACAAAAAAATAAATGTAAAGTATCAAGTTAAGTTTGATTGCATATTTTGTGTTCATACAGCGATCTTGACCAATAGACATTTTTGCTAACAAGCAATACAGTGACCACTCCCGACAACGACCTCACGCCGACTGAGGTGATAATTTAATTTTAGCAATGTTTGAAAAAAAAGATTAACTAAAATAGCACCTAAAATGAACCTTATTGAAATACATTAAGAGTCATGTATAACTACAGATACGTGATAAAAATTAAAAATATTGTTATTTACTTTCTGATATATTACGTAACTTAATTAGGGTTTTTTTCTCGTACATTGTTAGTTTAGTATGTCTTCTTAGCTAAGGTATTTTTTATGCTTAAATATATTATAATATATACGACAAAAATGTACCTAAAGTCCTCCCGATTTCATAAAATACGTGACGGAAAATCTTTTTCTTAATATTAAAAACTACAATATTACAGTATTTTCTCTTTGAACACAAAAAATTAAGAAACATTCTATGCTTTGCAATTATTGGTTTCACTATATTAAGTTTGATTTTGTAACATTATGTACGGAAAAGTTGATAATTTTGGGCATAACCGTCCTTTCTTTATTGCGCGTCCTTTATTGAATTAAGAACTTTATGGTTACTTAGTTATTTGAAGAAAGTTTTTAATTAAAACAGAGCTGCTGCTAAGTAATATTGCTTGCGATATATGAGTTCTAAACTCATATTACATAAAAATTGGTATACACTATCTGTGTGACTTACAAACTCGGGAATAAACCTGTACGACGAATAAAGCTGAAAAGATTGTTTTTTTTTCGAAACGGGTATTTGATTGAACTAACTATCAATTTCGACTTTTCCAATCGACCAGTCAAATCGGGATTCAAATATTACTTTATGCATTTTAAACAGTCTTCATTCATTGCTATGCGGATGACGGTGAACACCTTTGAATCCGACACTGGTGACGGCTAGAACCTTTTGAAGCAGTCTAAAGATCTGCTGTGCGAATAGTCAATGACTCCGATTTCATAAACCGTGTCAAACCTGTCGGGATTTGCGTGAGCCATTTGAGCCATTGCGTGTTCTATCATCTGTATAATGGAACGTATTCCAATGAGTGTGGCATGGTGCTAACAAACTTTTTTTAAGTAACACCGTGGCACAAATTCTAAGAACAACATTTTGAAGCAGTCAGTTACAAACGATTCAAATAATTTCTTTTTATATTTTAGTTAGCTAACACATCTGACCGTATTGGTTCGCCGTAGACTTTATCGATATAAAAGATATACGGTGCAAAGAAAGACAAAATTAACTAATAAACGTATCAGTAACAGTAACTTCATATATATTTTTGAATTTGACATGTGTCTTTATTTATTTATTTTTAAGGGAACCAAATAAATAAAAAACATTTTAGAGTAAAAAGTGGGTAGTATTATTGAGTTTACTTTTATGAAAAGTAGGATAGTTCTTTCTGCTACAAGAATGTGGTGAGTAATCTGGTTCAGAATTTAAAAGGAATAAGATTTTACTAAGGCCACTTTTAGAATTTATGTTATTTTACCTACAGCTAACACCATAGTAATTTTATTTTAGGAAGCCCTAAGAATTAAATTTATTCTTTAGGTGAAAACTTACAGAATATTTGTATAATTCGAAATATTCCAAATGGTAATATTCAGCATATTTTTGAAATTCATGGAATCAGAGAGAAGTTCAAAATATATATAATGTTTATTTGGGATCAAATATTTGAGATCGCTAATATCCTAAAAGGTTTTATTATGTTACATATTTTTAATTGTTGTAAGTTTAATAAAATAAAATTAAAAATTCAATTCATTGGTTTTAATTAATAAAGCATAGCAATGTATCAAAATACAGACAGATTAAGAATTTACTAAAATTATAGGGCTACTAAAATTGTCCAGTAAAAATAGGGTTCGTTCCCGTAACGTAGTCGCACGCCCGCCATCTTAGCCCTCTCGTCCCCACCCAAATACGGCTGACATAACAGACAAAGCATAAAAATATATTGTATGTCTCTATGCTATCGTATAAATGAAATTTAAAGAACACAAAAGCAAACAATATCCCAGATAGAAGCTTAAAACAGTTATGTTGAAACAGTTTCAGTTGCAACGTCAAACAGACGCTTAAAGATTATTAAAAAACAAACAAAATTTTATATGAGTTTTACTTATGAGTCTTTTTAATACTTTTGACCATCACAATATGATATAGTATGTTTAGACCTTCATGTATCTGCAATAACCTAATACAACGCGTTTCCGATTATTCTAGAACAATTCACTCAATCATACAAGAGTCTCCAGGAGATAGATATCTGTAACAACATTGATCTCGACCTTTCTTGTAGTGACGTTGGTTTGGAATTGGATCTATTGTAAAGGTCGGGTATAAAGGTCAATTAATAGATAAATAGTAAATATTTCTTAATTAAGTCTCTGATCTGCTTTTTCTGATCGTGTTTTTGTTTCTTTCTTCTTTGATGATTAGTACCTATATATGTTATGTAGGTAAGATTGAATAACTGGAGTTTGTAGTACTTTATATGTTATCGATTTCACGAAAACCAAAAAAAAAGCATGGGCAAGAAAGTCGTTAATAATTTTGATCTAGATACAACAACAAAACTTTCTCAGTATAACATCAAATATTTATTGTTTAATTTACTTCTAAGTTGTGTAACAAATAGTCGTCCATTTGTATCGGTGCCTATCATCAATCTAGAGAGCTTAAAAGAATTAAGCGATCACGAATCCTATCTTATACCATCAGCGAAATAAGACAATTTACAAAATAATAATCTACAGAGCTGTCGTGTGTTTGGTTGTGAAATCTCAATAACAATAAAATATTAATAAAAATCGAAGCTGGAATCTATGTTTGAAGTTAAAAAAAGAAAAGAAGAGAAGAATTTACATGAGATAATAATAATTTACAGAAAATATTATCTGTTCATTTGTCTGTGCTGGCATCACGTGAAACTTATTTCTTTAGCCGGGATATGTTTTTTTGTGAAAACTTATTTTCGGCTATAATTAGTTTAGTACAAAACTAAGTCGAAAGATACGACACCGTTTCCCTCAGAATATTGTCACATTTTTCGTGTGAAACCACATAAGTACCTCAGATCGGTACTCACAATATAAGTAAGTAATTACAATATAACTGCAAATGTATGGATGTGCAAACATTTTAAGTAACTATTTTAGTAATGCTACGACATCTCGGAGACTACCAACACTCATGCTATGGAAGACGTACTCCTACCAAAAAACTCTAATTCGTTTCGTGACTGTTGAGTAGTGTAAATTTTTTGGTTTAAGACAATGCCTAATAAATGTTATAGTGCTTTCGTTGTTTTATTTTCAGCCTGATTACCTTATCTATACTACAAAATGTCTGACGATAGTATTTTCCACTCTGTCAAATCGTAATATATACATGTAACGAAAGTACGTCTGAATTCTCGGAAATTTTAATGGTATTGATTATTATTTAAAAAATGGCACTACAATGTATTTAAATTTAGATAAATATGTAATGAAAAATAAACCGATACGTTGCTCTACCAATTAAGTTATTTTTAATTCTATATTTATTTAAATTTAAATAATCTTAATATGTTATACATTTATGTATTTATAAACAAAAAGTTAACAAATCCTTCATGGGCTTGAGTGTACGCATATATAATAAAGTTCCACAAGATATCTTAGATCTTCCTTTTCTTAGCTTTAAATCTAAAATTAAAAGTATATTATTAAATAAATTTTATTATAACATTCAAAAATTTTTAGTTGATCGAAATGTGTGGAACTTGGGTCATTGACTGATCTGCAGGACTGATGTTATAATGTATAAAAAAAAAATATTTAAAAAGAGCAACCATTGAGTTTCTGGCCAGCTCTTCTCTGCAGAACAACATTCCGAGCTGGTGGTAACTTACTCACGGACTGACTATACTGACCTATTTAATGTTACTGACGATTCAAAAGTGCGTGTAATATTTATCGAAATGTAGAATATCCTAATACTACTAATAGTCCTTTTAAGAAATAAAAATTTGTTTAATATAAAATATATGTTTGAACCCAATTATTTAAGTTTGAGAATTTTAATATGTATGCTTACAAAAAACAAGCATTAAAAATAAATATAGTCTAAGATTTTACCTGAACATAACTTTAAAACTGGCCAAATAGATTTTATATTTTTAAGTTTAATAACAATAAAAGTATATTAAAAAGGACTGCAAGTTTAAGGAAATATTATAAAACATTTTTCTTTTTTATATATTTTCATTTATAAATTTAGGGTCATTAAGATTTATTTAAAAATAATTTTAAATGTATTTAAAAATTGTTTCAAAATTTGTATAAAATAAATACTTATAAAAGATTCTTATTTGACACCTGAAATTCAAGAAAACCTGTTGTTCAAAATAAAGATAATATATATCAATAAAAAACGTAATTAATAAAAATATTTAAGGGAAGAAGATCGGGTTAAATTGTAATATCCAGATGTCCTTGAGATAAATTTCCCGGGACTGACTTTACAGAATCAATTTAATTCTTTAACTTGGAGTTCATAAATTGAGATTTGAGACATTAACATACCATCTCAGGATGATTACAGAAGTAAATAAATTTATGTTAGGTTTTGGGTTATTTAGGATCTTGTGAAATGGAATTTGTCCAACATCAAAACCCGTTTTAAGTACTCAAATCAAAACAAAAGATCAGAACGCTTATCCAAAATATATATCACAAACCGTGTCACATATCTGTAGATATTTGGTACCATAAAAGGCCCATAAAACTTCCAATAACAGTTTTCGTAGGTGGTAATTAAACCCGCAGCCTCTGATCAGTCCAATCGGTAACTATAACAACTTACCGTTAGATCAATAGATTATATTGAGGTTGATTTTAATAGTTATTGCATTAGAACTAATCAAAGTTTAAATCAACAGTTCTTGTTATTACTACACTTAACATTATAATCTATTTTTTTTTTCTTGTATGTCTATGCTGTTAGCTCTGATGGCTATTACAGCGTCACCGGGGGAGCATTATAATCTAATACATTGTCACACAATATGATAGTTAAACATTAAACTATTCTCATTTATATTTTTTTAATATAGTAAGGGTTTTCTAACTATTAATTTTTATTATTAGATCAGAGCTTATAAGGCAGTGAATGCGTGGAATACGAGCTGGTATGCAAAAATAACATGAATATTAATGAATGAGGGAAAATATGTAACGTACACAAAAATAATTTAAATTTCTTTGACAGTGATGGTGACAGTGAGTTCCGTCAATTTTATTTTTTCTTTATAAAAATGATCTGTAATATCAAGTTTACTCACATTTTTTTATAACTTTCATACAACAAACCAAATTACTTTTTGTTATAAAAAGTGGAAAACCGTTCATTATAATAAAAGGTTATAGCAAAGATATAAAATATATCTGAGTATAAAAACAAACAATAAAATTAAAAAACAAATATGTACCCACAAACAGACAACCTGAGTCGTTTATATAATCAAATCAAACCCATTATTCAAAACTTAAAATTAATATGATTTTAACAAAGCCAGCGGCAATTTTATTGAGAAATATTGTATTTGGTAATAATTACTATTACAGAATGTTGACACTGATCTTACGATCAATTGCAAAGTCAAAAAAAAATACCTAAACTCTTGCCCCGGAAATGAAGTGAAACTTCAAATTACCGGGTAAACAAACCTGAAATATTAGGGTATTCCGTGTAAAAGATAAGGTTCTATTCAATAAATAACGACAATTTTCTTGCAGGCCTACAACAATTATAATACTTTCTGGTTTTTTTTTTACGTTTATTATATTAGTTAGAATAGCGACATCTATTATAAAGAAGGTAGGGTATATAGTAAAACTAAGAAGGAGGGATTACATAAAAAAAAAAAACAAACAGAAAACAAATAAAGGTATCTGGACTATCGAGATTCACAAGAATAAGTAAGAAAACTTTAATAATAATGATAATAAGATTACAATATAAAGTGATTCAATAAATGTTTTTTTCTAAAGGTATTAAACATTTGAAGCCGAGGTAATAAATTTCAAAAATATATGCAATATTTAATTATACAGCCTAACAGATTCATTTTAATAATAATATTATTAATCATGAATTAAAAACAATAAATATAAATATTTTTAGAGATTTTTTTTAATTCATGATTAATAATATTATTATTATAATAGTTTTTCCTATTAAATTAATGTGCCTAGGTTGAAACAAGCCTCTATAGTAAACACAGATGCACTCATGAACAAAGTCTGCTAATTATTAAAGTTGTTTCGTCTTTATTAAAATACTTTTTTAATAGGTACAGTAGAAAGGGGCTATAAAGGCATTTTTTAACCATTATTATTTTATATTCATTAAAAAACTCCTATAAAAATTTCATTAACATATTTGAGAAGGCTTTTAAAGGTTTTTTTAACACACTTCCTTGTTGAGAAATTTAGACAGGGTGGTTTCAATTTAGAGGTAACCGAATAAGACAAATTAAACATTAAACATGGTTCATTTATAGGTAGTTATCTAACCTGGAGTCTTTATTGCGGTTGATGTGGCGCCGTTTCTCATCTCCACTTGAATAAATGTTGTTTCAATGTGTATTTGGGATTAGTTATTCCATCACCCACACTTCCACCCATGTACTTAGGCAACTCATGTAATATCAACGGATATCTAAAGTTACACGTTGCTCTGCTTAAGATAGTAGCTTCCTGGAGCAAATGTAATTTACAGAAGATATTTTGTACTTTTTTGGGCTTTAAGGCTACATACTAGAATATAAAGCTTTTCTTTAATGTTGTTTTTTTTATTTTAAAAGATTTACACACGATTTAGTAAACTTTCTTGTGCTGTCAACTTTACTCCTACCTGCGATTAACCAGTTCATTTCTTTCATTGGTAATTGAAAAATGGTCTGAAGAACGTAAAGTTTTGTCAAATATAAGATTCAGATGAGAATATTTGTTCCAAAATATTATTATTATAAAAAAATTACTTGTAAGCTTTTGGTGGACTAGTGCCGGTATTGTTCATTACAATTTGGCCAGACAATTACGGCAGATGTCTTTTGATATGATTTGAGATGTTACGGCATTTGCAAACCATGGTAGAAAAGCTAGCTTCTAAACAACCTAAGCTGGTCAATCGCTCCACACCACTGCTGCTTAACGATAACGCTAGACCACATACAACAGACGGCTACCAAATTAGAACTTAAAGTAACTTTATAATTAAAAAATATTTTTATTACATGTTACTAAAAATTTCGAGATTCTGAGTTTACTGTATGTATGTACCCTGTACTTTCATTCCCTTGCGCGTTTCGAAAAATAAATAAGTTAATTACTAATTATCCCCCATGTTATGATTATTATCTTGTAATTTTTTAAAAATTACAGTCATACAATTACTGCAAAAACTTTTCAGTCAGAAATAACAAATGAGATGGACCTTGTACCTACGCAAATTAAATCTGTAAGACATATTTTTATTTAAAACTGAACTCAAAATGTAGAACTAATTACAAAATCTCAATTAAATTTCAGTTACTAAATTTGACCCTTACAAACAAACGGGGTGAGCTAAATAAAACCGTTTTAAAAATAGTACTGTACGAGTTATGCATTTACAATCATAACAAAATACAATTATGATAAATAGATCTCATATTATAAATCAACCCTTTTATCCTTGGAATGTTGAATCTTTGTAAGCCGTCCCTCGGTTACTTCATTCACTCCAGACATACCACAAGATTCATTTATAACGCGTAAATAGCGTGAATGAATCCTCTGCATATAATCAACTTCTCACTCGTTTTACAACGTAAAATATTATTTCTTCCCTTTTTTTACTGATTTTCTTGAGTTATAAAAATGAACTGCAATTGACATGATAGGTAAATAGGCTTGATATGTGAAGAGTACCTAATTGATAATATTTACTTCCCGTTACTATAAAGTTTAGTTAAAGTCCACTTAGTCTGAATATTAGTTATGATAATATTAGTACTTGAAAAAGTACTTCTCGTTTTCAAAAAAGGTAATTGTGGTTTTTAATTGTGGTTTTAAACGGGACGGTTTCCCAGAGATCGCGGGTTCGAATCCCTGCCCATATCGGTTTATTTTTCATTCTATATTTATATAAAATCATACACAATTTTTTGAGCTTGTCTTATGAACTTCAATCCAACCGATAACCAATATCAACTGTATTTCATCCGGTGGCAAAATTGTAACTATTATTGCTCGTAAACTGTGCTACGGGTATAACAGTTAAATGTTCTTTTTATGAGCCATGAACCTGACCAATTGGATAGTCATCATTATATCGAATAAATAAGTTAAACAACTAAAGAAATATAATAAAGTATTATATTTATTTGTTTGCTTGAAAGGGTTATAAGATAACCTGAGAAATATTCTTAAGAAAATTTCTAAATAAAAAACAGAACAAATAAAATAACTGTATTTCTACTTTTTTAAGGAGTGAAATATAGCGCCAACAGAATAAAACTACAATTTGAAATGTTTGTTCTATTTAAAATTACCTATTAAGTTAATAAAACCAAGAGCTGTATTTAATTTTTGTTACAAACAAGCCACACTTACCGAAACTAAAAAAACTTTAAAGCAAGATAGTATTTACAATATTGCATTTCATAGAACTTTCCACAAATTGTTGACATTATCCTTACACACTGTGTAATATCCGTGAGTTTAAACAACTTTCTAAGACGAGTCCTGACTTTCATGTTCACAAAACTAGTTTAAAAACTACACTTATCTAATTGCAATATTTTGCCTGAAATACATGTTTTTTAAAGAGGTCACATAAATTTAAGTCCAATTTACACAAAAAATGGAACCCATGCTAGTGATTATAAAGATATTACATCTGTTTTGTGGTTTTGCAATAGGCAGAGTAGAAATTATTATTATACACTAACACTTGAAAGACTACACAATGCTGAAATATCAGCAATTGGTCTAACAGCAAGAATAATAAAAGTCACAAAAACAAAACTTATAAAAATAAAGTAAACTCATTCAGTGGAAAACATTCTAAATTATCTCTAAGTGGAATCAAGACTTGAAAATGCATAAAACATTTGCTGTATAAATGACCTCCGGTCACAATGCAGCTTTCAGCCTTTTTCCTTTGGCATCTAGATTGAATAAGAAAGGTTCTTTCGAGAAGACTTTCTTTGTTTTTTTTATTCAATTCACTTGGTTTACTCTAATCTTTTGTATTAGAATAGGAAAAGGGTTGATATTACATTCAGTTCACTTTAGTTTAAAAACTATTCAGAGGCAAGAACCGAGTTTGTAATAAGCTTATCAAAGATGCTATATTTTTTTATAGTTTTTATAATTATTTTTTATATTCATTACACTTGGCGTCATTCCTCAGAGACTCCACTTACCTTTGACATACTCTGAACTCTGAAACTCAATTTAGAGCTTTACGTGATAGGGATTCTATGTAATCATTGTTAATACACTTTTTTATCTTTCAAATAATGAATCTCCTTATTTATTAAAACATGGTACCTATTCAGTGAGTAATGGATTTAAAAGAATATTAATGATTATATTTATTATATCTTGTTTTAGAACATCGACGAAGTAATAAAACTTCAACTAAACATTTTTTTTAATATCGTAAAAAAAACTACTGAGCGTAAGAAAGATAATTACCTGTCCGAGCGAAGCTAACAAAGGCAATTCTCAATCAATTTGGCTGGAACCTTGGATTTATATTCTATAATTGCCTCCTGACGCTGAAGCTTGAATTCTCGTCATCAAAATTATTGTTCGCGATATCAGTTTTACAATAAATATATCGTTTACAACTGCTAGGGGCTTGTTAGGTGTACGGCGTGTCGGGCCGCCTTGTCAAAACCAGGACCTATTGTAGTAAGCTTACTTCATATTTGTGAAGCTTCACAATTATGCAGTTGTAGAAAGATAAAGTTGCATAACGTGTAGTGATTAGAATTTATAGTTATTTTTTTTTATATCGTTAGAAAAATGCGTTACGCATCATCGTTCCTGGCCGCTAAGGAAGGTGATGGCTAAGGGGGTATGTGGGACTACCCGGCACCATAGAAGACGCTGAGATTTTAAGGCTACCCACTAAAAAACCAACGGTTGACCTCATCCCCTTAGTGGGACGCCACGCGATCGCTGTCGCACTCACCGTGATAGAATTTATTGTTATAGTCTCACCTCACCTAAGTCTATTTTCGAGGAAATAGGGTCTGATGATTTCTTCAGCCTATTTGACGGCCTAAACCTAAAAGTTTAAACGAATGCAATTTGGGATTTACTCCGACACCTTTTCTTTACACTGCCAATTTTCTTTCTTATCTTCTTTATATCATGTAAACTAAACACAAACCTATATTGAATCCGAAAAATAGTGCACGAAACTCCATTCTTGTAAAATTCCTTTAAACAGTATTCACGTTATTGTAAAGATATCATAAGCCAAAAAGTTTTTGTGTTTTCGCTTAAAAAATAAAAAAAATATCCGGGGTAAAAAAGTAGGTTCCGTGTAATGCCTGCACTGAAAAACGGATGACCAGATAATATACTGAAAATTTGTGTATTATATATAGTCTAAACTCGTCAATTTTTACCCTTTTTTGTGACAAGCATAAATACCATCTTCAATTTTTTTTTAATTTCCATTTAGTTGAGATTTCACAAACAAACACTTCATTATAATTCTGTAAATGAGTCATTATTTTTAAATTGTCTTATTTCGCTGCGGATGTAAGATAAAATAAGATTCATGTGTGCCTTTTGAGCTCTCCAGATTGATAACAAGAACCATAGATAGACGACTAATCGTCAGACAGATTAAGAATTAAATATAAGTAGGATATTAAATAAGGTAACTAAATCTAAATTATCCACGACTACCTTTTTACATATCTTCATAACATTTAAAATGTGCCCGTTATTTTATATATTTTTTTATTTATTTCTATTTATTACATTCTAACATTACAACATTACATACTCCTAAACACAAATCTTATCAAAAGATTGTGGCGTTTATGGAACTCACACGCTTATTAGCTAAATAATTAACCATTATCTTGTTCTTAAATCAATCTTGATATCTTATACCACAATAACTGTTATACTTATGTTAAACAAAAAAAAAAAAACTTCTACTTACCAAAAGAAAGAAAATAAAAGAGACCAAGTTCACACATATAACGTTGCATTTGTGAATATGGTAAGGTCTTATTATTAATATAAAATTGCTTACATTTATTTTTGTTTGTTTTAAATTATAGCTTTTAATTTCTGTAATCAACTTCTTTGGTAGCTTATTAAGAATACAAGGCAGGAAGTAGAATTAAATTCTCTTTCCGTATACATCATCATATTTCGGTACTGTAAAATTTGGTATATATGATAGATTTCGCATGAAATCAACTCCATCATTTATTCCTAGCACATTAATTTTATTATGATACTCTGCTATAATGTGTAGGTTTAGTCTTTCGTAAATGTTAGTTTAGCTACAATGTTTAAATAAATGGTCGTAGTTATGTCTAAATTTATATTTAATTTTTAGTGTAACTATTGCTTTTAATATTCTTATTTGTAGGTTATAAATTCGTTGTAGCTGAGTTTTATAAGTTCTGCCATAGCTAGAGATGCCATAACTTATAGAAGAATCTGCAAATGACATGTACAAAAGTCTTCGATCATTCGTTCGAATATCGTAATTGAATCTGATCAATTAAGTATAAAAAAAAATAAAAAACTAAAAAAAAAACTAAACTAAACTGTTATTAAAATTCACCAAACACATACAACAGACGTACAATGTAAAATTTTTTTTCCTTGTAGCAGCGGACATATTAGTTTCTGCTGAAATTTTATTTGCAAAGTGAAACATTGTTCATTTATATTAAGTTTGAGATAAGTTTAGCCAATGTTATATTTTGCAGAAGAAACAAACAAAACCTCGCTTAGAAAAAGCGGCTCTGAGACTTAATTAACAAATACCTACTACTATTAATTGGATATTATACTCGACCTTCACGATAAGTAAGGTCGAGATCAATGTTATTACAGCCATCTATTTCATCAAGACTCCCTGCATGATTCAATGATTCTAGCATAATCGGTCACGTTTTATCTTAAGTTAAAATTATCTTAAACTTACAATAATTAAAAATATGTAATAAAATAATAACTTTCCTAATACTCTCTATCACAAATATTTAATCCCAAATGAACCTTACGTTTATTTTTAAAGCTAGTAATTAATTTGATATTGATCAAGAAGAATTATTTGTACTGATATAAAACATCTCCCCCGTATTTTATAATTCAATAACTGCTAATCCTCCGGGAATTAACACTTAAGATTGTATGTATGTGCCTAATTATTTGACATTGCAAAATAAAATAAAGTGTTAAGAAAAAATACATTTAAAAAGTGCTTTTTGCTATCATTTAAATTGTAAAATATATAATTGGTGGGGATTTCTACAATAAAATCTCTAAGGAGTGGGCTGTAGGTTAAATAAGATCCAGAGTTTACTTCTAGAGTCTAAAAGCGACTCCAAAAGTAAACTCCTCTCTTAAATTCTAAATCAAATTACTTACCACATTACTTGTAGCAAAAAGATCGTTCCCACTTTTTAATAAAATTGAATTTAATACAGAAGTTGTACTCTAAGAAGGTTTTATATTTTTTGTTTTAAAATATTATTATTAAATTTATTTTAACTGTTATTTTTCTTTCTCTTGTGTATAAATTTCTATTCTTATTTCTAATCTATTCTCAGTAGATACTTAATTAACTTTTGTTTACGGTTTTTTGAGTTTTTTGTGTTACGTTTTTGTTATACTTTAGGTATTCATTCATAAATCTATATGTTTGCCTTAAAATAAATAAATGTAAAAATTTAAATATATATATAGAGAGAGAGTTACTGATACTATCAACGTTCAATCAAACAAACATTATAGTATTACGTTATTATTATTTTACTTTTGTCGTTTTTACACCGTATAGCTTTTATACCGATAAAGTTTACGGCGTACCAGTAAAAGATCAATACGTTACAGTTTTCAAGTAACGAAAACTATCACAGTTTACCGAATCGTAAATTATTAAACACTCAATAAATCAAAATCTATTGACATATTTTAAATGATCTGTAACAAACGAAATAATTTAGGATGATTTATAGAATGATCCTAATCCTAATGCTAATCCTAATCCTAATAATTTTACAAATTGATAAACTATAAATTTTGTGATTGACTGCTCGAAAACGTTATTGTTAGAATTTATTTCTTTTAGTTCAATATACAAATTAATTCTTTTTTAAGAATGTGTGTGAACGATATTATCGCTAATGGGGACTGGTGCGATTGAAAAACAAAGTTGTTGGCACTATATCAAAGAATTTATAAGAACACTCTCCACTATACAACACGCAATGGAATGCAAAATCCCTCCTCAGACTAAGTGGGTCGACATCATTTTGTAAGACTTAACAATTATCAAGGTATGTGTTTGAACCACTTGAACGTAGCTTGGTGGTGTTTTACTGTTGTCACGGGGTGGTTCTGGATTATGATAGCAGCTTGCTGTATCTCGGTGAAGAAGAATATCTTGGTCTATCTCGCGCGGGCGGGGGTGGAGAGGTTCCGGAGCCCTTCCAAAATGTATCAAGTCGGCCACCGCCCGTATCTACCTTAACTTTTACCCGCTAATACGATCTGCCATCAAACATCTTCTTGAGCCCTTTCTGATCATTTAAAAGTATTATGATACTAAAACGTTATAATTAATCGGGTTTTCTCAGACTTCAAATCAAGTAATAATTGTCCTAATTAAATAAATTAGTAAATATAATTAGTCAGAATAACAAACATAGTACATCACACATACAATCACCCACATACAATCACCCACATACACTCATGGACACATACGTACGTACACACACACACACACTGGCACCTACAAGCCGCACAGGCAATCGCATATTTAAAATTTTAATTTTGAGATTTTACTATCATTTAGCTGTTGCTGTTTTTGTCAATTTTTGTTGTATTTAATTAATCTTTTTTCTCAGTACTATTATTCTGGATATTTTTCTTTTTAAAGGTTATGTTAAATATCTTGATGAATAAACCCAGTAATACGGGATTTAAACCTCGTTCAGGAGCCCTTGCATCTAGTTTGCATTGAAAAAGGTAAAGGAATATTATTAATTTTTAAAAGAGGAAACGTTTTAATTAGATTATCTTAAAAAACGATGGCTATTGGAAATACAATGATTAACAAAATGGAATATTTCTCCTGCAACCAAGTGCTATGCTATATAAGGAAGGACCTCTATCATTTAATACGGTTCAGGTTGTAAAAGTTAACATTTTTAAAATCATAAATATCTGATATAAAAATGACATACTCGCGTGCATATAAATTTACAACATTTAGAAAAGTTTTTTGTGTCTAAAAGCAAGTTTTTAAGAAACAAGTATAAAATACTTTTATAAAATAAGTATATACCTTCCTTATTGTTAAATCTGCTTTATTTTAATTCGGTAACTAAATAAAAAATGGCAGCTTTATCTTTTTCCAAGTTAAAATATTATGCTGTATAATTTCTAATTAAATGATTAAAACTGTAATAACCTGTTTACTATGGAAATAAAAGGTGAATATTAAACTGATATCCGAGAGACGTCGATGTAATGAGTGCCGTCACCCGGAATAATTGGACGGTCTGACATTTTATGGCAATATTTTTAATAACTAGCGGAAGCACAAAGTCTATAATTTAGATAGAAAAAATGTAGATAAACGAATAAAATGGCCGCGTGTAAGACAGAATGATTGCGAAAGGCGGTACTTTGAATATGTATATATTACTTTTATAGGTAGTAGTAGTATAGGTACTATAGTATAGGGACTAGTAAAGGTACTATTTTGAATATGTTTATTGTATGATAGACATACGATAAATAAATTCAAATATTAACATTCTATTGAATTATATGTATTTAAATTAACAGCTGGAAAATCTCATTATTTTTTTTTTTTATTTTTTTTTTTATAATTCTACCTCAGGAATTTTACGAAGATTATTTTACCACAATTTACAAGCATTGGAAAACGATGATATTGATATTTTTTCACCACAGACATGAAATGGGACACTTATAGACCCCAATTATATTCCTCTGTTGTCATGACTATCACACATTTTTGGAGAAGGTTGCATCGATTTAATAAAACACGTATTATATCCTGATCGATAAACCTCATCATCACTAATAACTTTTATATCAACACTAATATTTCGACTCGACTCAAGCAAAGCCTAGTGTTAGTCTTAGTCTAAAAAAGTTAATATCATTTTTTAATAATGATGATTTCTCAAATTATATATATAATTATAAAACTTTGTTATTCAAATTTAAAACAAACGATCAAACTCGATAGGTACAAATGCCGAATATAACACATTCGTAATAGTACCTACTAACATAACAAATTTCTCAACTACAAATTCATATTATATTTATGCACTAAATATTCAAATTACAGTTATTATGCATATTCATAAATGGTAAATAGAATCCAGTGTTTTAACTGTATACAGAAATAATTTGAATTTTTAACCATTAGCAAGGATCACCTAATTCATTTGGTTAACTATTAAATTCAATGCGGTTCAATTGATTTATAATTATTTATTTATTTCAAATAAATTGTATATCTTTAGTAATATCCATTTATAGAAATCTACCAAACAGTCTTCATTACAACACTAACGTTAGAGAGAAAGAATACCTTATTTATTATTTCCTGAATAGTGTAAATACATTAGTTAATTTTAGTTACTCCGTTGTTAGTCCTGCTACTAATTTATCTAATCAATACATTGATCATATTGCCGAGAGTTATTTCATTTGACATGCAAATTATATACAATTATACAAGTATTTGGACAAGGTTAATTAATTTTAATAAACTATTGAGTAAGCAAGCGCTTTGTTTGTCCGCAATAAGAAATGTCTTAAAATGTACAGTTATCATCTATCTGAAAATTTTACGATATTTTAAGATTTCACTGTTTGCAGATGATTTGGATTTAGTTTATTATCCGTTTATACCTAATTCCAGAATAAAGTTATAGCAATTATTTTGATATTGTCGTGAACATTTACTTTGTTTTCACAACACGTAAACATATATCTTGTATATTCCTGTCTGAAAGAATATTAAAGTGCTCGCTAATCCTTGGGGAAAATACTAACGAATGTCAAGTCTTTGGAAATACAATTTTATAACTGAACTGAACTTTGAACTGTTTTACAGTTTCACAGTTATGTTTAAATTTCACCTTTGTTTTATACAGTTAACTAGAATAGAACTTGAAGAATAAAACTATCATTTTTTATAATAATTTTCAGTTATTATTAGTCTATTAGAAAGAAATATGTAATATTTATTATAAAAGAAATATCGTTAATTTACTTAAACATCTAAATATCGTCAATTAAAAACGTGTTGTAACATTTCATATATCAGAATTAATTAAAATGTTTTAGACTTTTGTTTAGATAGTTAAATACTCACTAAAAAATTAAATTAAAAATTAAAAAAACCCCCGATACAAAAAGACCTCTAAATAGAGTAAAAATAATATTCTTATGTCCTTATTGAACTCGTTGCGTCGGGAGACCGTTGTACGTACGTTGATAGTGTATTTATTTATTTTGTGTGTATAGATATTACGAAGTTAATCATTGAGGACTTAGACCATACGATTCGATTTTGTAATTTCTTTATTTGCCTTATTAACTTACTTGCATTTTAATTTCTTCCTTTATTAAACGGTCCCCCGACGCAACGAGTTCAATGAGGACATAAGAATATTATTTTTACTCTTTTTAGAGGTCTTTTTGTATCGGGGGTTTTTTAAATTTTTAATTTAATTTTTTTTTCTGCTTTTTAAACTTATGTTACTAATTTCTGAATTGTACTAAATGAACCTAAAAAAAATTTCAATTGTTTAAGTAGGAAAGATTTGTTTGTTTCTTTGAATTGAATAGGCTCCGAAACTACGAGACCGATTTAAAAAAAAAAAATTAGCATCAGAATCCTATATTATGATGTAGGTACCATAGGCTATATTTATTAAGAGAAATATATATTATATTTAATATAATAAAATAAGGATCCACGTGAAAGTTTCGACAATATAATAAATTATAAATGTATTAAGTAACATGATTCAAGACGTTTTCATATGGGTAGGTAGGTAGGTTTCATATATAGTATATACGAATATTAATAAATATAAACATTTAGAATTAAAATGATTTACAATCACTAATAACACTATGAAGGGATTTTTATTATCACTAGCTGTTGCCCGTGATTCTTTATGACTACGATCATAAGCCATATAAATATATTTTTACAGCCTCCGTGGACGCAGTCACGGGCAACAGCTATCCCTAATAAAGTACTTTACCTCAGTACGTAAGTGTAAAAACCTTTTGGCCTTCATCCTTTTGGCGACACCGCTAGGAACAGCTAATTATTGCATAAGAACCTCTTCCCCGCACGAATAAAACGTCAATATCTTGAAGACGACTATTTTTATTTCAATTAAACATAGATAAAAACCATCTCGACGACCATAGCTTTCGATTAAACAAAACCGCATTCAAATCCGTCCACGCGTTTGGCCGCAAACAGCTAATTATTGCATAAGAACCTCTCCTCCGCACGAATAAAACGTCAATATCTTGAAGACGACTATTTCTATTTCAATCAAACATAAATAGGAAACATCTCAATGAGCATAGCTTTCGATTAAACAAAATCGCATTCAAATCCGTCTACGCATTTGGCCGCAAACAGCCAATTATTGCATAAGAACCTCTCCCCCGCACGAATAAAACGTCAATATCTTGGAGACGACTGTTACTATTTAAACAAAACATAGATAAACACAATCTCGACGAGTATAGCTTTCAATTAAAAAAAACCGCATTCAAATCCGTCCACGCGTTTGGCCGGAAATTTGCCACAGACAGATACACAGATACACAGATACACAGATACACAGATCGACAGGTCAAACTTATAACACCCCTCTTTTTAGTCGGGGGTTAAATACTGACTAAAAAGAAGCTTGTGTCATGAAACTTCAGTCAGTGCCGGTAGTGTTGAGTCACTGTAATAAATCCATGTAAACATACCTATAGGTATTATGTTTTATAAATCAAACTCATTGTTATCTCATGACGCTGATACGAGTACAGCTTACAACTGAGTTTAAATTACTTTCATTTCTAAATTGGGATTTAATATTTATTTTATCTCACAAAATGGCGAGACATTAGTGTTTAAAATCAAAATCATCCTTGAATAACAATAAACGTCCATTTTATTTAACTTTTGTTCTAGCTAAATTGTTAAACTAAGTTATATGCCATATATTATTCTATTATTATACATTGGTATATGTTATCGTACTGTATATATAATTTTGCTTGACTTATTTTTATATCACAACATATAATCTGCAAAAAAAACCTACCTGAAAAAAAAAAATCTTCAGAAATATAATAAACTCGGTTTCATTATTTTAATTAATAACGGATTTAACAAACATTGTCATGGACCGTTGGAGTCTTTAATTAAATAACTCACTACAACTATAGCAGAAATGTACTTACTTAAATTAAAAGGTAAGTGCCAACTAACGTTCCAAATGGTTTCACGCCCTCGACAACTCCATTGCAAATAACAAGTGGTAATTCTTTATAAAAGTAAACTTAAATTAATTCTTTTGTACATTTATCTTGTTACTGTAAAACGTGTTACTAGTTTTATTAATTTAATTATTAATTACACAATTTGTACTTAATAATAAATGTTACAATTAGAATCTTTTAGAATATTTTTAGTAATAAAAATATCAATTACTTCAATAAAAATATTTTAACGGATTTCACCCGGGTATCTTTGAGCTTACTTTAAAATGTAAAATGTAAATTCTGTTACACACACTATATAAACACGGGAAGACGAAATAATGATGATAGTAAGAAAGCAAGGGTATCTAGATTCCGGGTATAATATTCAGGATACTCAAAGAATTTAATCACAGTTAAAAATGAAAAATCAATTCTTCGTGAGAAAATCCGTTCAAAAATATATTTTTTAAACGTGTTTAAAAATTGTTAAACAATTTTATTCTATATAAAAACTAATAAATAACAAAAATCTATATATAAAAAGCATGTCAGCTTTTTTCGACAAATTACTTTTATAATTGGTCTCCACGAAAAGTCCTTTTTGATAGAGGTGATATAATTTACAGTCTATGTCACCTTAAAGGTCCATCCTTAATGGTGGTGAATATTTTTTTGATATCGCATAAATAGTTCCGAAGCTTACAAAGATATTCTTACATGTTAGATTTTCATACTTTAGATAGAAATTAAAGTGGTTTACTGGGATCCAAGACATTAATAATAATAATAATAAATGAAAAGAGTTGGGACTTTATCTCTTTCTTAACCAGAAAAATCTTAACATCTTCACAAAATATTTCAAATACAATTTCTTGATTTTATTATATATTTATATTTAATAATCAATAGATGTTCCGGATAAGGTTTGAAAACATAACTGAAGTAGTACAAATACTTGACAGCTTGGTGTGTTTAAGTAATTTTCTTATATTTGATTACACAAATTTGACCACTTTATTACTTCTATAGACAATGAGATAAAAGACTAAATAGTCGGAGATATCTTTTTACCAATATTAGCAGGAGTTCGCGGAGTTTATATATAGACTAAAGTTGCATATAATAATAAAGTGAAAATTCTCCAGAGATACAAATGTAGGTTTGGTTTGGTTTTTACGGTGCTTTTCTTTCCTACTAAGCCCGGGGCCATTTACAAGAATCGGAAAAAAGTAACCTTCTGTTTTGTTTATTTTGAGTATATATATATAGTATATTTTGAGTATATCTATACTTCTAGAAAATATAATCAAGTAGGTACGCGATTTTTTTTTATTCGGGGTTAATTGTTACGTTATGATAATGTAATAAAAAATAATAAAATAAATGTCTTACTTCTACGGGTCAATTACGATTTTTCCATTAAACTTATTAAAAAAAACTAAACTTCTTCGTTCTTCTTCGTCTAGTGAATGGTTTAGAGCTATTAGAATTAGATTGAGCATAGTAATCAAAATAAATTTTATGAACCTAATTACTTAAGTTAAAAAAAAATAGGTCTGCTTTCTTCAGACCCAGCGTTTATAAATAAAGAAGACATATATATATAGTCCAGGATTTTACTGAACATAAATTAAAAATTTACCAATTTGATTTTTTGCTTTAAGCAAAATAACAAAACTTTATGTAAATTGTTTAAAAGAAAGCTTAGTAGTTCTTTTATCTTTTTTAAACATTAACAGTGTTCATGACTATAAACATAAATAAAAATTATTTATAAAATCCATTTTTTTATTTCGCACCTGTAATTCAAAGAAACCTGTTTTTCCTCGAAAATAATCCTGTCATAATAAAAAATAAACATGATACATAAAAATATTTGAAGAAAGAAGTTTTACTCTTAGGCTGTGTGGGATTTTCATTTTGTGTAACTTGTCAAATATCGATACCTTTTCTAAATTGTCTATAAAAAAAAGGATCAAGAACTATTATTTGAATCATGTAACACAAACAGTGCCATATATCTATAATTATTTGGTACCATAAAATAGTCCATAGACTTCTGATACCATTTTTCATGGGTAGTTTAAACCCGTAATCTATGATCAGTCCAATCGGTTACTATAACACCTTACACATCAAATTTAGCGTTATTAGATACAAGGTTGATTTAAATTAATATGGGTTAAGATAAAACCGAAATTTAAACCAATAGTTATTAAAATTATACATAACATTAAAATTAAATAAATTATAACGCAATATATTATTAATATATTATAGTTAAATAATAAATTATTCTCATTCATAATATTGTCAAGAGTTCTAACTATTAATTATTATTTTTAGGTCCGAGCTTTAAAAGCGTAGAATATGAGTTGCTAGGCAAAAATAACATGAATTATTAGGAATGAGGGAAAATATTATGTACAAAAAAATAATTAAAATTCCTTTGACAGTGATGATGACAGTACGTTCCGTCAATTTTATTTTTTCTATATAAAAAGGATCTGTTTCATTTTACCAGTAATATCAAGTTCACTCACAGTTTTTTAATATACATTTTTGTAAATACAAAAACTTTCTTACAATATCTCAAATTACTTGTTATACTCAAATAAAAAAGTATAGGCTTCCATTATAACAAAAAGTTATACCAAGGACATTAAATATGTCGGAGTACAAAAATAAAATTTTCAAACAAATATGTACATGTGCGTACAGAAACACAGACAGTATTTTATGTAATCGTATCAAACCCATTTATCAAGATTAAATTTAACATAACCTTTTTAACAGTCACTGATAAATCTTGTGAAGTTCAGTTCTCCTTAAAATAGTTTCATTGAGAAATATTGTATTAACCCAGATCATCATTTTATATTAACTATTGTATACAAAGCGTTGACATTGGTCTTACAATCAAAATCACAGAGTAAAAAAATACCAAACATCGCAACCCTTTCCGCTTTTATCTTCCTCGTGCCTCAGAAATAAAGTGAAGCTTCAAGTTACAGGGTAAATAAACCTGAAATATTAGGGTTTTTCGTGCAAAAAACTTGGGTTTTATTCAAAAAATAACAACAATTTTGCTGTAGGCAAACAACATTTATAATACATTCCGTTTTATTATTCTTAAACGTTTAATTTAGTCATAAGAATAACGGCATATATTATTTGAAAGAAGATAGGGACAGACTGAGAGTAAATTATAAAGGAGGGTTTACATAAAAACAAATAAAGGTATCTAGACTATCTAGATTCCCAGGAATAAAATAAGAAGAGTTTAGTAATAATGATAATAAGATTACAATGTAAGCTGATTCAATAAATATTTTTATTACAGGAAAGGTAATTATTATTATAGCTTAACTTTATAGCTTAGTTTTAAACTTTCAAGATAATTAAAAGTAAACTACTTAAGATAAAATAATTAAAGTGACAGTTATCTTATGGTCGCTTTATACAGTTAAAAAATAGTATTATTAATGTTGTATAATAAGTGCCTCCAAAAACATATAGTATATGTTTCTCTGTGCCAGGTTCTATCAGTTGTACCTAAAAAGCAATGTGCTTAGGTAGAAACACGCCTCTGTAGAAAACATAGATGTAATTACGAGCAAAATCTGCTAACTATAAATGTTTAAAGCTGTTTCATCTCTATTAAAATACTTTTCAAATAGGTACCACAGCGTTTCTTGACCATATTTTTTTATTATTTATTAAAAAACTCCTATAAAAATTTCATTAACGTATTTGCGAAGGCTTTAAAAGGTTTATTTAACATACTTCCTTGTTGATAAATTTAGACAGGGTGGTATTCGTTAATAAATAAATGAATAAGATACATTAAATTAAACATTAAACATGTTTCATTTATTGCTAGTAATGGGACCTAGAGTATTTATTGCGGTCGGTTTAGCCCTGTTTCCCATCTCCACTTGAATAATTGTTGTTTCAATGTACATTTGGGATTAGTTATTCCATCACCCACACCTTCCTACTGAGTCAACTCATGTAATATCAACGGGTATTTCAAGTTACACGTTGCTCGCTAAATATAGTACCCTGGAGCATACGTAACTTAGAGAAGGTAAACATATTTTATAAATTCCAAGGCGTTTATGCTGAATGTTAGAATGTAAAGCGTTTCTTTACTGTTGTGGATTTTATTAGAAAACATTTTCACGGGGTTTAGTAAGCTCTCTTGTGTTATCCACTTCGCTCGTACCTACGAATAGCCAGTGTAGGTATATCAAAATACATATTTGCCTTAATTTTATTATTGAAAAATAGTTTTTTTTTTTTTTTAAGTATGTTGTTTTATGAAATATAAGATTAATCTTAAAATTAAAACACCTAGAAGACAAATGATAGGAAACCAAACCACATGGTTCGAACAAGTAAAATAGTTTAATCTTTTGGTATCAAAGTTATAGATAATTATATAGGGTAATTATTATACTTAAGTATACATAGATACGAAAATATTGTGTGTAAATAGATTTATAATTACTGATACCGGTAGATAAAGTTCATCTTAGTAAAGTAACAATATCATAATTAGGAAGGAAAAAGGAGGAAGTACACTGCGAAAGTCCTTACTGCTAACTTATTATTATTGTATTCGTGAATATATATATAATTATGTCGCAGATCACGACAATTTAACGATAATTAGTAACTCAATTGATATTATTGTAACAGTGTTTTTGTGAACGCCGTGACGTAACAAGTCACGTGATCGGAATTATTTGGAGGGTTACCTGAGTCATTAACAACATCATCATCAGCCTTCTTATAATATTAGTTTGAAGATCGTGATATGTTACTTATAAAATTATTATATTTAATATATTTTTCTTAAGTGCTGTACGAGAGTATGCTTTAATGTTTAGTAAGTCAATAAGTAATGAATACAACATATTTATGCAAAATGAAATTTCTAAATGTACGTATCAGTTAAATAAAGATTTACATACACAAATAAAAAAGGATAGGATAGCAAAATAGAACAATAGAAAAATTAAAAATTTTGTTCTTATCACTTAATTATTTATTACATATTATTGACGTGGTTAAATATGATCAAACTTATATTACTACTAATACTAATAACGTCCTCGTGTCAATTAGTATAATTAATATGAACGTATCACTGTTAACCTGTATATTAAATACAACCGAATTAATTAAAATAAATTACAGGGCTGCAAATGATGTTTTAGATATTTAATTGTATTAGCATTTAATTCATTTATGTTTCCGAGTTTTTATGCTTCAAACTTAGAATTAAATAAATAAAAAGTCCCAAAATATAATCATTATAAATTACTAAAAATATTAATTAAATATTAGTTTCATTTTTGGACCTATCCTTCAAAACAATGAGTTGTAAGTTATATTATTAATAACTACTTGGAAAATATAGAAATAGTTATCATTTCATACAATAAAACAACTAGCGATACATACCTTTTTAAAATACTCATATATACAACACCTTTGTATCTTAACATATTATACATACACTTAAGATATTGTATCTTAGCATATAATCAAATAATAACGAATAAAAAATTGCAAATTAATAAATTTACGAAAAAAAAATTGTGTTCAGTACCTATATAGAAAACGATATGTTTTACATTTTAGTCCGATTATCTATTTGTCTTATTGTTTGTTTACGGTTTTAATAAAATTTCAACATAAAGGAAAATTTTATTTTAATAAATGCTCTCCATTTTACGGGACATTTACAAGTATTAATTTGGGAATAAAACACAACAAACTAGTAAACCGATTTTTATGACCTTAGGTCATATGACATTATGTTACCTTAGCAACAAGTACACATTTATAATCCTTATTAATGTAGAATTTTCTCTAATTTTCAAATAATATCATGAAAACAAATATATTTCTTTGTTCTCTAGACTTAAATAAAAACATCATAATAATAATCTTACACTTCTTAGAAGTCTTTTTGAATAGGGATTTTTTAAAATTTGTAATTATATATATATTTTTGGTAATAATTAATCGATGATTAATATTTAAATAGTATTTTTTGTGTTAAAAATGGGTAGATGTGCTTTTTAAGTTATACTAGTGTATCTTATTCGACTAAGCAGGGTTTCTTAAATAAGCTTCGAGTGTAAGTATTTAGATAAAATGTTGCGCTACCTGGCAACAAAATAAAATAAACATTCCGGTATTATATATTGTGAGCGTGTTATCTACTGTGGATGACCTATATAGCTCTACATGAACTTTCTCACTCAGGATGATGTGTTAAGAGCGATGTCAGTTATTCAGTATATTACATAAAAGACAAAGTAAGTTAAGATAGATTAAACACAAGATAAGAATACAAATACAATACCTATATTAAAATTCAATATATATTTAATATATTGTATAAAAGTCACAATTTCAAAAATCACATGTAACTAAACTGTAAGTTAAAGCGAATGCAAATACATTTCTTTATTCACATTTCACCAAAAAATATAAAATTTGGAAATGTTCTTTGGAAATAAAAAGTGTAATGGTCCATAACACGGTTTGATTTTCTTCTGACACGCTTAAAAGATCTTTACATGAAAGCAAATTGATCGGCTTAAAAAACAAAATTTTATAATTTTCATGAACAACTCATTGGTGACAAATTTATAAATAATTTGTTCCTAATATGGATTCAGATTTCCTTGTATCATAAAAAACAATTTTCCTGTTTATTTTTATATCCTACCCAGATTTTCTTATTTGTATTTTTCTGTAGGTTTTAACTATACTATATTTTGACTATAACGAAATCGTAATTTTGATAAGATTTAAAATTGTATTAGATTTTGACTTTAACTTATGTTATAAAACGTGTCACAACTACATGACTAGGAAGAATTTTTGTTTTTTTACATTGTACGAATTTCATTCATTAGACGTCACGTAATATTGTCAGAATATACTGTCAGGAAATGAAATCAATCTCTCTTATTAATCGTAATTATCGAGACGCTTACGATTGAAATATTTTTTTTGATAAAACGAGAGATGAATCTCCCATCAAAAAAAAAAAACTTCTAAAGGGTTAGTTAGTAAGTATTTAACAAATACCTTATTTAATAAGATTAATATTCAGATTATGAATTACATTTTCTAATACTTCAAGTGACTTAAAAAATATACATGATTGAAAACAAATATAGCTACGATTTAGACCATCGCCTTCTAAAACTTCGATTTAATTCCATTAACTAAAATGCTTTCAAATTTTGTGATATTTTCAAATCAAAGTCTTTATTGAAAAGAAATTTTAATTGTCAAAGCTACCATAAACCAACCATGTTTATTATACTTATAAGAAAATGAATTTATTTATCGAGCATTTATATTGTTATACTTATTAAGTCGTAATACGAAACCATTAGTGAATGCCATAATGGAAAATAACAATATCTGAGCATTATTTTTTGTTCATTAGTCATTCTAGGAGTGGCTTCAAACAAATCACTAAAAGACGACCGAATAAAGACAGTGAGTGACGTTGAAATAACAGAGTTAGCTTATTTATTTCACTTTTATATCATTCTATTTTACGACATGCTTTTGTAAGGAAAAATAATATTTAGATAAACCGTACGATACAAAAGTATAACAATTATTTTCTAGTATAATATAATAATAATGTAAGGAAAAATTACACAAATCGTCTAACCCCTAAGTAAGCAAATTATTTACTTGTGTTAAGGGTTTTAGACAACGATACAAATACATAAAAATACATATTATAAATACTGCGAATATATTTAATAAACAACCAAACCCAGAAATTGAGATATCTATGTATCTGTCGGGAATCGAACCCGAGCCTCTTTGAGCCGCAAAACATTAGACGTCTGCGCTAACCACTCGACCAACGGGGCGGTTAGTATTTTGAACGTGCAGTTCATTCTATCTTGTAGCTAATATTCAAGCGGCTTACAATTACAATTGTACATAGGCAGGTTAATTTAAAAATAATATCATATTGAATATGTTATCATAGAAATAAATATAAAATAGCTTTTTGTCAAGTTACAAATTAGTCTTCAATCTAAATTGTGGATAATAAAAGGAAGCCAGGATTTTTTATTGAATTTACATCTCACTATACAAGTAAAAAGATAGAACCTAAAAAGTTGTTGTTTAAGTTTAACTTTCACCTCGCATCAGATTTTTCCTATTTGTATAAATAACACCTGAAAGGTAAAATTTATAATATATTTTTAATTAATTTAAACAGCTTTTCAGCCGCTTAGGAGTAAAATTTCGTAATATAACCTAAATTCTTTGAATTTCGTAAGCACTATACCATAGTTCCAATTCAACAATTACCAAGAATTAAAACGTACTTTTTAGATGTAACTTATGTCGAATAAAAAGAATAGATCACACCATCGTCAAATAGCTTGTAGGCTAGATAGCATAATCGAAAAGAAAAGAGGTAACGAATACACTAAAATCTTGTTTATTAGGCAATATCTTAAAACCCAAAAGTTACTCCTGAATTTTAAAGAAACGAATTGCAGTTTTTAGCCAGGAAACCGAACTGTACGACTTCTATAAGATAAGTGTCTTTCGTCTCAGTCTCGCTTCATAACCTAACCTATTGCAGTTAGCTTCATCGCTTAAAATGTATACAAATCCACACATTATTAGTTATTAATTACATAATATTGTTATTTTTATATAATATTAACATTTATGAAACAGGGATCACAATAAAAAACGTTCAAATGTGAGTGGGACTCTCGTACCAAGGGTTTCATACATTTTGTACATATAACTAAATTTTTTAATAGTATTTTTATTATATGATGCAACTAAAAATTTATGGTTTACGCAATTTTTTCTTTATTTGTGCTAAACGACGTTGGTTCGTATAAAATTTCAAGATTTTGAGTTCACGGGAAGTACCCAATAGGTTTTGATTCTCTTGTGAGTTTCGAAAATTTGCAGTAACATCGGTTGTATCTTTTACTTGCATTGGCTTAAAAGTTTAATTTTTTCACGAATTTAAGGCACAGTAGGTTTGAGTATTTGATATAAAAGATAGCTTGTGGACGGACGGGCACAAAATTATCCTATAAGGGTTCCATTTCTTCCTATCGAGGTACGGGACCCTCTGACTACCCTGCTGAGTTTGTTGTATGTTTCTACTCTGACCCAAGGCGCGCTTAGAACCCTCGCAGCTCTATTTTAAGTTGGGGAGTGTCTTTACGAAACTATATTAGTTTTGATAGGTATGATATCAAAATCGGTTCTCCTGGCACTTCCATTTCACGTACACAAGTGATCTCTGGTATCTCTGGATCTCTGGCCACCTGAGGTATTCTCTGTATTTTCAAACGATAATGTGATTGTATTCTAAACGAGCATCGTATCTTTTGATTGCCGCATATACTACTTAGTTTAGTAATGAAGTTATTATAACCCAAATAAGTTTTCATATTTTCGCACATAAAATCCGAATTATCCAGCGTGTTTGTATTTTGTATTGTAATGAGGGTGTGAGATAAGATTCGTGTCCGACTGGTCTTCTGAGCTCTCCAGATTGATGATAAGGACCTCTGCAGATGGACGACAATTTGTCAGACAACTTAAGAAGTAAATTAAAAAATAAACATTTTATGTTATTTCCTACTGAGAAAATTTTATAGTAATAAGTAAATCAAAATTATCAACGATTAATTTTTATTTTCAAAATGAAACATCACACTCAATTATAGATATTAAGTTTCAGGTAATCTGGGCCAATGTGTTATTTTATAGAAGAAATAGACAAAAGCTCGCTCAATAAAAGCATCTGAAAGACTTAATTAACAAATACCTACTAAATATCCATTTATCTATTAATTGAACATTATACTCTACCTATACAACAGATCCAATTTCGAACCAACATCACAACAAGAAAAACAGAGATCAATATTATTACAGACATATATCTCCTCGAGACTCCTTGTATGATTGAATTAATTGCTCTAGGATAATCGGTCACGCTTTGTCTCACTTTATTTCTGTTACGTTTAAGGCTTAAGCTATACAATATCGTAATAGTAAAGCTTATTAGAAATACTTATTAGTAACAGTCTTTATCAAATTTTGTTTAAATCTTTATTTGTTAATAAAGTTTAAGAGTCTGTTTATCCCTTCTAGGTCTGGAAAATTCTGTATCTTTCTATTTATCGCGTTTCTATGCTTTAAAAACTAAATTACGATAGATCATTGATTTAAAATTACGTCATTTATTCTATTAAACTTACAAAAAATAAATATAATTTTCCTAATATTAGTGATCTCATATATATAGAATAACATAATGTTTATTTTGAGGCCAGTTATTAATTTGATACTGATCCCAAAAATTAATTCGGTACTGAGATAAAACATCGTTCTCTTAGTTTATTATTCAATAACCGCTGATCCTCAGGAAAGACTAATTAAGATATTTGAATTCATAGGGAGCTGGAGTTTGGAGGTTAATATTTACCGTCAGCTTCAGAACCTATTTGATATTGAGATTCATCCACAGGAGTTAAGTTAAGAAACGTAGTATCTTCCCGCGAAACATCTATAGCATACTTTAACGAAGAACTTGAAAAAATCAATATTTCTCACGATAAAAAGTCAAATTAATGATATAAAATCTGAAACAATATTACTTAGAGCAAAATATGGGCCTCTCTCTTCTCGAATAACCCAAATAGATCAATAGTCGCGTTCCTGTAATATCGAAATCCAGAGCCTTCCTTAGAAAAAACAAGAAAAACTGATTAATATTATAGAGGCTAAAGTTATTAAAAGTGATTGTACTCACAGGAACTTGGCTTACTGGTGGCATCAACGATAATGAACGTTTTTGATGATAGATACTTGATCTATAGGCGTGATCGCAAAAGTATTGGCTTCCATAGAACAAAGATGGGAGTTGATGTGCTCATAGCTGTTTTAAAACAGTCTGCTGTGTCAAAACAGTTTCAGAGTCCTCCTGCTTGATCCTGCTAAGTTTGATCAGGAAGTCAAATGCGATCAATTTACACAAGCTGTTGGATCTTATTATGAGCACAAGGTAAATATTTTATATAAACGTTTTTGTCGATCGACTTATAGTTATTGATTCTCTACATCCGCCCCTTGAATTAAATGCTGGCCTTGTTTACAACCACAAACATCTCCATACCAATTATGATTATAAATATTTGGATTTATAAGCCTGAGTTTACATAAATAATAAGCTAATTAAACAACTTATCAACTTTTGAGATGCTGAAAGATAGATGTTCAAAAGGAAGAATAATACAATCTACCTAGTTCAAATGTGTTTAAATGGTTCCCGTGCCGGGATACTTGATACTTACATGCATGTACTGGATCAGCTGTCTTCGATCTTTTTGCCTCACAATCCTCATTGGCCTATAATAGTGAGATAATACTTATAATTATATTAAGTATTCTTTTTTTTGAAAACATATTCTACTACGATTAATATAATAATATCTTTTGTCGGAGATCTTGCTGAAGGTATCCATCACGGACACTCAATTGATGTTATATACACCAAACTCAGTAAGGCTTTCGACAAGTATAATCGTGACATTCTAATGTAAAAATTTTCATTTACAGAATTTTCCTTCTTGTCCTGGTGTAACTCCTATCTTAGACACAAACAGTTTATGGTGGAACAGTCCTCGGTCTAGATATTATAATGTCTTGTCTGGAGTTTCCCAACGTTCAAATTTGAGGGCTAATAAAAAAAAGTTTTATTATTTTTATAAACGATATCGGTAGGTATTTCATAAACTCTAAGTTTTACGTGTTTGCTGATGATTTTTTTTTTAAGACAGTCGAGTTTTCTACTGATAATATGTTGCTGCAGGCAGATTTAGATAATCTTACTTGGGTATCAGCTTACAATTACTTGGGTATCAGCTCAATTATATATAAGACTTACTTGAGTATCAGCTTACATTTTCATTTGAACATAGGTTTCCTACTACAATAATAGCAGAGACATTTTTTTATACAATCTAGTTCAATGCTTGACTACATTCCACCTTACGGTAATGGGAATGTAGTCTGAGCTGATAAGGCGCATTACCCTAGCAACCTATTCACTCTTCTCTTGAAGACCCCCACATTGTATTCGGCCAAAAATACCGACGCAGGCAAGCTGTTCCAGTCCTTTGCTGCACGAAGTAAAAACGACGACGCAAAGCGCTTTGTTCGGACAGGTGGAATGTGTGGACATTCCACTTTGCGACCATAGTACCCTACACATGACTGGATCTGTGCTTTCACAAGAACGGCAAGCTTTGCTGCTGCTGCTCTTGCTCTGGATTCAATGAACCGACCAAAGTTGGGGTACGAGGAAATCTCTAAGCCTAACAACTGAAGCCGGTCACTATATTCGAAGGATACATTCTGGAAAGTAGGCATTGAATTTAACAAGATTCACATTGCTCCTTGTGGAAAATGGCTGAAGTTTGTCACTCAAACGTTGCACCATGGCTTCCCTTTCAGTACTGTATTGTACTTGATCTCTACTAGCCCGAGTACTCGGCATATATCTTTCTACAACTGTGCTGCCATGTGTGCCTGATCGTCAATGTGCAGTAGAAAAACAGTTGTACAAAGAACGGACCTATCAGGCACTCCGGCATTTATTGTCAAGGGTTCCGATTAACACCCGTCGAGAACTACTCGGAAAGATCTCGGGCTCGGAAAGTCCGTTACCCATCCGATCGGACCAGGAGATATACCGTAAGCTGAAAGCTTGCTTATAAGGCTCGCATGCCAGACCCTGTCAAATGCCCTCAAGACGTCCAGAGGGACGGCAACTGCTTCATTGTTCAGGACGGGTTGCACGTTGGCAAGCTTCCAAAATTTTGGCACTGTTCCAGTCTTGAAAGAGAGGCGATACAGATGTCAATATAGGAGACAACTCAGCTGCGTTTGTTTTGAGCAAAATGGCTGGTATAACATCAGGACCACAGGCTTTATTGACATCTAAACGACACAATGTTCTTTCCTGTTTTCAGCAGAGTAGGCAGTGAGGGCTGGCAGAAGTTCGACTCGATTGTTTTGGCGAAAGACCAGAAAGTTCGACTGCCTCTTGGTCTGACAGAGAGCTTTTCGCCATTCTCAGCGATTCCATCGCGACGAATCTTCGGCAATGCCTTTTTATAGGACTTGGCAGCTTGGTTAAAGGCCTCTTCTTTGAACTTACATCAGCCTAAATGAGGTATGCCGAATGTTTTCGAGGTGCGTTGCTCTGTCTCCAGCTGGAGGAAAGGTAAGATATTTGAGTACAAGCTCCTGATATTACTGAGGTGCACTTTAAATGAGGAGGAGTGCAACTGCTGTAAAAACTTTAACTTTTTTTGTCTTTCTTCATTAAAGAAATTTAAAAGTGAATAGGGATGGGAAATGGCAGTTGAACGAGACGGTGCGTTTCGAAAACGACGTCGAAGTTGGATAAGTTATGCCACTGGGAGGCTAGCCTGGAGATTGCGGGGATGCCCAAACCTCCCCTCCCCCCTCGGGATTGCCGTCGGGCCTCTTCGTCTAGTCGCCAACCAGCACGATGAAGCCACGCCGGAAGTTTTCGCTGCAATCCACTGATTGGACCCCAACTATCTACGGGCGGCCAGCGGAAAGCCGTCGCTTCGCTTCGGAGCATTTTAGAAAAAGGTTACATCGGCTTAATAAATAACGTGTGGTTCCGAGTATATTTCTTTAATGCAGGCATTGACTCAAGCTAAGTATACTGCACTAGTTTTGGTCATTAATATATGAGTTGACGTGATATTAATGAACATATTGCTTTTATTAATGTATATATAGATTTAATTATAAATACTTCGATAATCCAATTTAATACAAACAATCAAAATTGTATGTACGAAACATTTAAAGAAAAGCCTTACAAATAATGACCCCTAGTCCTCGGCAGCCCTGCTAGTCCAAGCAACCGTCCAATCCAGCTCCCAACACTAATGATTGACCCTGGCAACGTATAACACATAGACCCTTACGCTGACGAGAAAAAGGTAGAGAAGTACAAGCTACACAACACAAGTCACGATGGGATATTAAAGGGATGTCTGAAGTCCGAAGACAGAGACAGGACTCGATAGTTTTCCACTCAGGTAACCTGCTGCTGTACTACAGGAGGAATGATAAGCTATCCCAAGGGGGTATCGAGCTTATCCACCGCAAGTCCCCCATTAATAAGATTGTCAACAATATTGATCTCATATTATTTATTTACACTAAATGTTGCAGTTGTTACGCAAGCATAGCCACGAAATATTCATATAGCAAGAACCAACTTGGTTTCACACGATTAATGCTGACACGACGCCTCGTGTATCCTGAAGACGACACCACACGGCTTGCGTTCTCACCATCGTGATGCATCGATGGGAATCGAGGACAAAAAACATTCATTCCTGGGTCAATCGCTGACTTAGAATCACTTCTTTAGTAATAATTAATTGTAATTTCTTTTATTGTAACTTTTTATTATAACTCTAATAATTAAATTGAGTTTTTTTGCACCCTTCGCTGCCACCAAACATAATTGGCGCAGTCGGTAGGATACTCGATAAATATTCGGTGCGTGTCGCGTCAAGATTTCCCCTAATATCGGAACGAAGTCCCGCGTGGCTAACCGATTTCGAGTATCCGAATCTACATACATCCTGGCGGTCAGCAGAGGTGAATCCAGGCATCGATTCAGCAAGAAAATCATGTTTATGTAAGTACTCTGAATCTTTCAAGTCCTTACCTATCCTAATTTTAACATTATTTTTTTATCCTATCCAATTAACTTTCATTTATAATAAACTTTTACTTTAAGTAGATTTTTCAAGTAATTTAGTATATAAATACATATATATGTAATTAAATTAAATTAGTGTGTTAGATTAGTGTCCAAAATTTTTCGTCCGAGAGAAACCAGTAGCCGTAGGTTGTGTAAGGGTAGATCTAGCCGTCTCGATACTATAGACGAATTTAGGCAATTAAAAAATATTGTTTTACCTCATATTAAAATTTCTCAAGATAAAATGGGTGAGATATACAAGTCACTTAGAGTTTTGCCTGATTTTGACGGTAACCCCCATGTGCTAACAAGATTTATAAATTTATGTGATTCTTGCCAGGAAAATGGAGATTACTTTCCAAATTATGAGCAATGTGAATGTCCAGTAGTAGAGGAGCTTAACTCAAACACTGATGAGATAAAAGATGAAAATTTCAACATTCAAAGACAACTCGGATATATACAAATTCAAAACCCACCTTTAAAATTTCTTATAGACACGGGAGCCAATCAGTCGGTTATATCTCCTGAAGTAGTTGAAAAATACTTTTCTCATTTACCTCTTAATTATACTCCATTTGAAGTCACGAATAATCATAATGTCTATAGACAAGACTATTCTATTACCTTACCTTGTTTCTCGGAATTTAAAGAAGACGGTGACGTAACCTTTTTTATTCTCAATTTTCATAATTATTTTGATGGCATTATTGGTTTTGATTTACTAGATTCGTGGGACAGTAACATTGATTTTAGACGAAAGAAATTAATAACTAAAAATACCGAATTGCCTATTATTATGTATGACGCATGATGTCATTAGTTTAAGTTCTATTAGAAATATAACTAGAAGGCTACGTAGTATGTATGGTAGTAATAAAGTATTAGATATAGAGACCCGAGAGTATTATGACGTAATACAATTAGGTTCATATTATGTAGGAAATGAAATAGTTATAGTTTATAAATTTCCAATTATCGAATCCCAAATATATAATTTATGTAAGATATCCATTATCCCTAATAAAAATCATGAGATTCTTGTTCCTCAATACCAATTCCTTGCAACCCATTTGAAAGATTTCAAGTACATAGAGGCAGAATGCCCGAAGTTCACTAAAGGATATCTATGTGGAAAAATACACCATATACATAGCCATACATCGCTTGATTGTGTAAGAGCCCTCGTTACTACGCAGCAAAAACTAATGTAAATCAGTCACTGTATCCCTACTTACGTCAGCCTACGAGAAACTTGACGATCGCCACTACACCATCAGCTTTCCAACTGTAACTAAAGTACGCTTGTCCTGCGATCAAGATATCTACAAGATGCTGCAAGGAAGTTATCTCGCTATAATTCCATATGATTGCTTCATTCAAACAGAAAAGTTCATCATATCAAACCTCAATGATCGAATAAAAGGTCAAGCATTGAAGATAATAGATGTCCCTAAAGAAAATACACTCAGTTCAGCAGCACATCTGATATTCAAACTAAACTCCATTAATTTGACTAATCTCCACGATACCAATAGAGAAGTTATTCTACAGTCACCAGTAAACTTAAGCAAGAACAACGATAGTAGCGTCTACCATACAACAATACCTTTATATACGTTACTATTCGGTGCATGTGCACTAATTAGCGGCCTTGCATACCGAAAATACCGACTTAAACATACGAAACACATCATCCAAAAACCTCAAAGGGATGAATCAGAACTTCCAGCGCAATTTACGACCAAGGTCTTCAATAGTCACTGTTCTACGGGGGGAGGTGTTACGCAAGCATAGCCACGAAATATTCATATAGCAAGAACCAACTTGGTTTCACACGATTAATGCTGACACGACGCCTCGTGTATCCTGAAGACGACACCACACGGCTTGCGTTCTCACCATCGTGATGCATCGATGGGAATCGAGGACAAAAAACATTCATTCCTGGGTCAATCGCTGACTTAGAATCCCTTCTTTAGTAATAATTAATTGTAATTTCTTTTATTGTAACTTTTTATTATAACTCTAATAATTAAATTGAGTTTTCTTGCACCCTTCGCTGCCACCAAACATAATTCAGTGATAATTAATAATAAACTCTACTCAATAACTTAATAAATTTGAAAATTTACTAAATATTTTTATTTGTAATTCAAAATTACACTGAAATTTTGAGATTAAAAAAATTAAGGCCGGTATTTCACGCTCATATATTCAAGAGAGAACCTTTAAATCCACACAAAGACTAGCCTCCAAAAATGTTCATTTTAGATTTTTACATTTTAGATTACTACATCAAAAAATGCTAGACTAGGCTAGCTAGTTTCTGATTTGTTCCTTTGTATTTAAATAAATACCTAGCTTGTTGGAAAATTTTAAGGTCACCAGGAACTGATTAAAATTTTGGTCAAGTCTATTGACGATTTTTGGACCTTAATACTTAAATAGCCGATTAAGGTGGGTTTAAAAAATTAGAACACATAAGTGTTCGCATGTCTCCACATATGATCACAATTTGACATGTATAGTTAGTTAAGTAGTTTTTGAGTTATGAGGGAGTCAAAATTTGCTCTAAATGATTAGTGTAATTTTACACAAGGCTCACCAGTTGTTACCTTAAACTTGGGTTAATAGTTCATCGCGTGTCTAAATATTTAGTATTGTTCATTTATAAAAAAATACCAAAAATCCGTCATAACAACATTGACGTTGGAGAGAAGGAATACCTTGCTTATTACTAGCTGTTGGCCGCGGCTCCGCCCGCCTTTAGGTCGCTTTTCGCGTAATCTGTGGGAACTACACTTATCCATACCTACACATACCTAGAGATAGACTTATAGTTAATTCTATAATATGCTATTCAAACTGAAAATAATCATCTATTGAGATTTTATGTAACTAAATTTAAAATGGACATGTGCACATATTCAATTTATTATTTTATTAAAATTAAGATAAAGTAAAGTAGAAGTTCTAGCTGTATCTAAATTAAATACGCTTATGTAAACCGCATTCAATTCTGTTTAAAAGTTTTAAAACAGTGCTTGATGTAAATTTTCAATTGACCATAACTTCTTTCTTTTAACCGATTTTGACGAAACAAAGGTTTGACCATGCTCCAGATTATATATAATCCACGTGTGAAAACGGCGTTTAAATGCGTCGAGTAGTTTTGACGTTATAACGTACCAGACAGATAAAAAATCCAAAATTTGTTATTTTGGTTTCTGTTACTCGTCTTTAAGCCCCCTATAAGTTTTTTGGAAAAATATTTAACTTACAGACACTCGATTTTCACTGTCTTATTATATATTTGAGATTGAGATGAGATTTACTGAATGTTGTAAATTCATTAGTTAGTTTTAGTTACCACATTGCTAGTCGTACTACTAATTTAGATAATGGACACATAGATTGTTTAGCCGAGAGGTATTTCATTTCACATGCCATACATTTACGCCATTTCTATACATTTACGCAATTAATTGTACGAGGTTAAGTAATTACATTGAATTATATTAAATAACTAGCGGACCCGACACACGTTGTTTTCTACAGGCGTCTTTAATTTAATAAATTCAAACTTTAAAAAAAAATATTAAAAAGTTATCACAATGTCTAACGTCATTACATGTACGTACATTTATCATAATTCGAGCAATCGATACCGTATGAATATGTAAATTAAGATTTTTTGTTTGTATAAATGAATTTCTTCCAATATTTCTTTTTAAATTTCACTTTTTACGTAGCGAAGCACGTATCGCTAGTACTAAAATATTTTTCTTATTTATATCGCAACGCCAACTGTCAGGGCAGACTATAATTAAAATATTATATTATTGCCATGGTAACGCAGTCCGTCGGAACCAATGTGAAACATTCCAAAACATATAATTAATATACAATATATTATTATTATTGTATAATAACTCTATGTTATAAGTTATGTTTTTAATAAATTAAAAATTTATCAAAAAACCATTTTCCGGTGGACCAAATTGTGAATCTAAACAATTCTCAAGTCCCCTTGAACACACACAAAAAATTTCATAAAAATCGGTCCAGTCGTTTAGGAGGAGTTCAGTGACATACACACGCACACAAGAAATATATATAAAGATAGAGCAAACTTTAAGAATCACACCATTTTATTAAAAAGTTTATCACAAAAAACTTCGTTTGTCCTTAATAAGTAAACTAAGAACTCAATTTTTTTATAAAAAAAAATACAACAGCAAGTAATTATCAAATTAACTATCAAAATTTATGACAGTAGTAAGTAATAATAATTTAAGTCACTGACCTGAAAACTTACTTTATTCTCATAACACGTAAGCATACCCACACTCACACTCTTACAAACAAACACACATACTCTCATATTTATTGGTAGTAATTTTTCATGTTTTGCATCCCTTATAAGGCTTAACGTAAAAAAATGTTAAACTATAAGTTATACTTTGGATTAATGTATGCTACTTTGCATTAATGTATGAGTGTGTGTTAGTGAATTCTTTTGACACGGGAGCTTAATGCACTCAATAACAAAAGGCAACCTTTGAAATTTCTTTTAATGTGTTGGTAATTGACGAAATAAAGATTTTTATTTATTAATCTTAATTTTTCTCTTTTTATATTTCTAGTAAAGTCAATAAAAATATCCTCGCCTTTCCTGAGGGGCAATATGAATTAATTAATGTGAATTCACTACCGTTTTTAATACGCTTTTATTAGCTTGGGTTGTATGTATCTATGTATGTAACGGAATCTTCGAGCTTAATTTTCACCAGGTTCCAGCGATCCGATTAAATTGAAACTTTGTACACGTATCAAGGACCGATGACAATGCAATAATTTGATAAAAGTTTCCCAAAAAAAAAATAAAAAAAAAAAATAAAAAAAATAAAAAAATAAAGAATAGTTTAAAAAAATAAAAAAAACACGCTTTTATTGCTAACCAAACTAAAAACTAGAAAATATTTTTTAATGACTAATAAATAATATTAATTTAATAAATAAATATTAATTTTATTGGAAGAGATACAATAAAGTAGCCATAGATGCCTTTAGGCCTAAACATTCGATTTAGGCTTGTAAATTCTATAATATATATATATATATATATATATAAATATGGCTTCAATAACTGCACATATATTTCTTAAGATAAATAACAACATTGTTACAAATTCTCAATTTACGCATTACTCTTGTTGGTGAGCATTTGCGCGACCGTAAAGGCATCCTGCAGTTGCTAAGACTAATGTGCCAAACAATACGCAATTTTTTTAGGAAACCCTGTCAGGGACCCGTCTGCAAAGATACTGAAGGTCAGAAAAAGGTTGCAAGACTGTCCTGCCAAAAAAGACTGAAAAAGTAATTGAACTTGACAGAACTGAAACAAATATATCTGCACTAAGTTTGCAATATTGTACTGTAGAGACTGCGCCGCATATGTAAGCAATGATATGACTGATTCATAAAACTAATTTGTAATTTTATTTGTAGTCTTATTAAATGTGATTTACATGTATCCTAATTATTAATATTTTAGAAAAAAAGTTTATATTTGGTTCAAGTTTTGTGACTTTAAAGCAAAGGTTGTTATTTTTGTTAATATTTTGTTCCACTATCATAAAAAAAATATTAAAAGGAAAGTTTTACTTCAAGTTCTTTTTACTCATACATGACCACTTAAACTATAGTCGTTTTATCCAATTACAGCCATATATTAGTAAATTTCTTGTAATTATTGAAATTATGACGATTTTCTTCACGGGTCTCCTGGACCCAACCCTACTATCGTTGTAACATATTTTAACTGTGCTGACGCCGGGTTAATGAATTAGACTTATTCCTAAGAGACTTCGACAGTAGAAGTACTAAGGGTCTATTGACAACTTAACGACGTCAATCTGGATTTTTCCATTAATTGGGAGGTAAAACTAACCACAATGATGAAAGTAAGTCCCATTGAACCTTGAGGGCGATTGATTTCGGATCAATGCCCGTTGATCGATCATACGGAGACCACTGAGTGATTCTTTCTAAAAAAATCTAAGTAATGAAATGATTTCTCAATTTATGAGTTTGTCACAGACTAAAAAATAAAAAATAAACAATAGTTTAAAAAACTAAAAAAAACACGCTTTTATTGCTAACCGAACTAAAAACTAGAAAATAATTTTTAATGACAAAGAGTATAAAATTACAGTAGTAGAAGATCGAACAATTAATCATAGTGAATCGCCTTAATATAAAATTATAATAAAATTTAAGTTATTAACAGAATAATTCAATTCTGAGTAAAAAGCGTGGGGTGCTCGATATTTAAGGTATTACAATCATTCTATTAGCAACTATCTATGAGAGGATAGTTATGAATCACAGTAAAATGCACCCCACGATTTTTACTCAGAATTGAATTTTTCTGTTAATAACTTAAATTTTATTATAATTTTATATTAAGGCGATTCACTATGATTAATTGTTCGATCTTCTACTACTGTAATTTTATACTCTTTGTCATTAAAAATTATTTTCTAGTTTTTAGTTCGGTTAGCAATAAAAGCGTGTTTTTTTTAGTTTTTTAAACTATTGTTTATTTTATATGAAACTTTCATAGTTGTAATAATTCTGATGAATTTCGATTCATATTCGTATTCTCATAAGTAATATTCAATGGACCGGGAAGCGTTGATCATTCAGCGATGCAATGAAGACGACAAAAGTTTTATTTATACCAAAAAAAAAACACGAGCATCGGTTGTTTCTGAATGTTCGGATTAAATATATTTTACTAATACCTTTCAACGGTGCTGTTCGTTATTTACAAGTTTATTAATTATTAAAAGTGACTATCAAATTTAGTACCTATAATAATTATTGAACAAGGACTTCACTAACACGTTAATTATTGTCTCTGTAGCCGTTACTTGCTTCATGTCTTTTGAAATAAAACTCCGTTTTACATTTTCATACATGTAAAAAAAAAGATATAATAAAAAATAATATGCAGTTGATTGGTTCTACAAAATAAAAAGATTTCTCTTTTTATGAAACTACAAATTTTCGCCTCAGTTTTTACACCTTTATCACATTAACTCACACGTCCATAAAAACATGTTTTGGGATTTCTTAATTAGGAATTAATTCGTTACTTAGACATTAGGTAAGATTTAGATTCAGATTTTTTCTGGGTCGTAAGTCCCTAAATAATTTGAAGTATAGTGTTTGTGTTTGTAATCGGCTTTCATTTACATTTATGTTTTTGTTTAGATTTGAATTTACTTTATTATAGCCTTATAAACTTCGATACTTTATTATCTTATTCCATTTATAAAACATCAGCTAACATTAATACTAAATCTTATATATTACGTTTAATAACCGTTGAATCAACGTAAAAATTACGTTACACAAGGAGCTTATAAAACAATTCATAAGATTCTTTCAGTTAGTTGTTATTTAAAACTAGCCTTCCATGAAACAGATTAATTAATATAGTTTAATTATTATAGTCAATCAAAATATCGTAAAATTAATTACTTATCCCGGATGATGAAGATGATCAGTTTATATAACGATTTATGACTTATATAGATTTTAGCACTGTAACAGTGTTTTGAAAGAATCATTATTTACTAATACCTATATAATATATGATAATTGTTATTACCTAGTTCAACTGTGTTCACTTATTAATTAGTCTGTGTCAGGTTACTCAAAAACATAATTATGTAATTCAAGAGAGTAAAAACAAGAGACTATATGTAGGTACAGAAATAAAACAGTATCCAATTCTGTGTTTTTGTAATTTCATTTATGTCTGACGGACCCAATAGTAAAAGATGTCCAGAATAATCATTTTTTTTACTTATACACATCTTGCATATATTTTTACTTAAGATAGATTGTCTGTGTACCACAAATATCCCCGGTTACTTAGCTGTTCAGTTCAGTTTAAGTAAATACAATAAAACGAGTAACTTTATGAATTTATTTCCTTATGTCAACGAGAACTTGTTTTATGCTTGAACTATAGGAAGAGCGTATACATCAAGGCTTTCACGAGTGGTACATATTTAAATAAAACTATTTAAACACATAAAATAAAATAAATATGTAGCATATCTTAGTAAGGAGGGCAACCCAGCCTCCAACGCTACCATAAGTGGTGACTTCTAAGAGAAAGGTATGATGCAACCTGTTAATGGAATCACAGTGAATAAAAACGCAAACAATTTTCGTAGGTTATACTAGTTAATCGCTAAAATCCAAATGATTCCCAGGCCACACCGTCGTTCCAGTGTGCGGTCGCTAGTGCCGCCATCTGGCGCATCCCCCGGGTTGCGGATAGGGGAGGTCCCCCCAGATATGGGGGACACCGGCTTCGGCCGGCGCGGACAGCTACTAGCATGTGTGGCTGCTTGCTTTTCCCGCACTGAGCGGGAACTAGGGCTTGACGGAAGGAGCTTGCTTTGTTCATCTGGCTGCGAGGAAGAAAACCTCTATAATAAATCACCCTGCTTGAGGTCGGTCATGGGGGTTTGTGCCCGGTCCATGGCCGACAGTGTGGGGTTCGTGTCTTGTGTTCGTTTTGTCCCGTATAGTCCTCGTCGTGTTTGTTATGTTTTGTCTTATGTGTGTTTGTGTTCTCCTTGTTCTGTGTTTTCGGGGACCTCACCCCTTAAAAGGGAAATTATAAAAAAGTATCTTTTTAAAATATGTCCCCGGGAGGGCCCCATGCCTAGCGCTGGAGAACCCCTCACGGCAACTCCCGTTGCCGTCTGTTCCTCGTACTACGGGGGGGGCAAAAAGAGTCTTGGTGCAGGAGTCCCTGCCCAGGTCGAAACCACACCGACCTGTACAAAAAAACTGAGTGTAAGGCGAGGAGGTGAGGAATCGGTTGTGGTTCTGACAGATTCTGACGATCTATCAGAACCACAGCCTTCCGGTGGCAGGAAGCGGGCGTACGGGGTTATCCGCAGTTCCCCCGAAGCCGCCGCATCGGAGTCCGATCCCGAGATAGGTGCTGAGAAAGGCCACACCGTCGTTAATACAATCCCTTACACTATAATAGGATATTTTATCAAATTATTATTAGTTTTCAATTTAACTTTTATTTCAGGAAAAATCTAACGCTCTGTTTAGGATTTATTGTAAAAACGTATACGATTGACCTTGAAGGATTTTTCTTTTTAGTGAGTACAGCTATTATTTTTGTTTTTAGAGTTAATTTTCGTAAATTACAGTTTTTCTTTAATATTATACATGGATTATATACTGTCGTAATTGTCCAATTTCTTTGAATTTTTTTCTAAAGGATTCATGTGGCCTCACGTTATAGATTGCTTGACCAGCCTTTTTCTGCAGTACAAATATAGTTTCAATATCAGATGAATTACCTCATAATAGTATGACATGACATGATTCTGTGAAAAATAACTAAAGTAAAATAATCTAGCGGTTTCAACGTTTGTTAACTGGCGTATAATTTGAACCGCATAATATGCGACATAAACAGGTTTATTCAACATTCACATATATGATAACCCTATACAAATTTGCATCTAAGACGACGCTTTCGAGGGTTGAGTAAAGTATGTATAATAAATATTTTATGATTTGTCTTCTTCTTGCTAAGCCACAAATTATTCGCGTTAAACCATTGTACATCTAAGAGAGCATTGTTAATATCGTCAATTACTTGTTAATGTCTGTTAATTAAAAAAAAAGAGAAGTATCATAAACAAACAAATGTATTCCATGTTTATAATAAGATAAGTTTTTTATGTAAACGAGGAATAAGGAAGGAACTTATATTTAATATATATATATATATATATATATATATATATATATATATATATATATATATATATATATATATATTAGTCTTCATTAATTTTTATCTTTACTTAAATTTTGTATGCATCTCGAATGCACAGAGCCCATAATCTAGAAACCATTCGAGGTAGGACTAATAAATTTACTAATAGACATTTTCATCTTGTCTTCCTGTATAAAAATTAAAGTTTTTATTACTGAATTTATATTTTAATGTAAATTCAATAATAAACAAATCAAATCTATAAAAATATTTTTATTAAAATAATTTAAAAAAAATAACTAAAGAAGTCTAATCAATCCCAATTATTACATTTGTTATTAAGAAAACATTGTGTTATTGTTACATCGATACTATAAACTAGAAACAAGTTTCACAGTAACTAGATATATAAAAGGATTACTTAAAGTTTACTTTGAGAAAGTATTACCACGTGTTATTTGAAACGGAGTTGTCGAGGGTTCTTCACTTGGAACGTTAATTAGCAATTTACCTTATAATGTGGGTAGGTTAAAACAATTTTGCTGTAGTAGCAAGTAAGTTGTTGAGTTAAAAACATAAAAGGGATTTCATGAAAATATTTGGTTTTAATTATATAAGAACTATTTATAATATTTCTGTAAACATTATTCCGAAAGCTTTTTTCTTGTAAATGATTTTTTATACACTCTATTTTGTGTTATGGAATTATATCAACCAAATATCTATGTAAAATATATTGGAAATAAATAATAATATAAATAAGAATAATATTTATCCTAGATACTTAAGTTAGTTAAGTCATTTTAGTACAAAAGTTAAATAAAATGTTAATTAATTTGCTATTACTTCGACTGCTATTCAATGGATGATATTGATTTTAAACACTAGTACTTCGCTATTCTGTCCATAAAATTATATACAAATTAATGGAAAGCAACTCGTGGTAGCGTGTTTGTCAATTACCTGGTTTGTATTATCCTTTCGTAATTTACATTTGAAATGTAGTTTCAGCAATAACTAATGAGTTATAATAAATCCTATATTACAATAAAACCTAGAAATCAATGGATTTCTAGATTTTATTTTATGACAATTGCCATGGTGCTTACCAATTGTATTATTTTTTAAGTTTATTAGACGCTACGGAGAATTAAATTCATTTTCATAAAGCATTCTGATATATGGTTAAAATAAATATTATCTCTAAATAATCAAACCCAATTTAGACACGACAGCAATCTATACTCAGCTGTAAGCAATATCAGCGTCATGAGATAACCATGGTTTTGATATAATATATGATATAAAACATATTTGTATATTGGCATGAATTTATTAAAGTAAATAAGTACAAGTATTTATTTAGTAATTTGTATGCACACTAGCACAGAACGATAACATGTGCTAAGTAGAGTTGGCCAATCCGAATCGAATATAGTTATTGAAACTATATATCGTGGCGGTTTCGAAACTCAAATATCGGTTTGGATTGAAACTATATATTTTCAAACACTATATTTCTGTATCTGTCAAATATCGTATTCGAATACAATTTACGAATCAGTATCGCCGAAGCGTTTGGTATCAAATCGAATATAATATCCTTTTCTCTATCTGATGTCGCGTTATTGACTAGGAATAAAAATCTATTTAAGAATTATTTGTTAATCTATTTAAGAATTATATGCTGTTGTGTATTTTTGTGTTGTTTATGCAGCATAACTAATTTAACTAAGACAAAAACCAAAGTTTATTACTCGTAGGTACATAAAAAATTAATACAATAAAATAACAAAAAATATAATATTTTAATTAATTTCTTTTTTTTTCTTTGCTTATTGTTAGACACAAAAAACAATAACAATAATCATCATTTTTGATGATTATATAATGTAATATCTGATTTCGAATCGAGACATAGTTGCGATTTAAAAATATAGAATTTTGATAACCGATATCAGATACCAATATGTAGTTTTGATTTGATACGCGACAAAGACGATATTACCCACTTCTAATACTAAGCTATCTTTTTTAATCTTATTAATCTTATTATAAAAATTATGTGTTCTAAGCTTACATGAACATATATGAACATATAATGAATATTGGACATTTTTAACGAGGATTAAATAAAAAAATTAAACGTAATAAAACCCGAGCTTAATCCGTGAAAAATAAACCGTTTTAATTATAGATATATTATAACATAAATACTGATACTGAAATAATAATAATAACATATCGAAAATATTTAGTATGTTTGTTCGTAGTATCCAACATTTTTATCATATCCGATATACAATGTATCACTGATTCACTGAGTCGTGAAGTCAACACAGGAACTGGCGGTGTATATATTACGAGTAGCTAGAACTATTAAAATAACAATAGCATGAAGTGTTTTTGTAGGCCTCCAATTTTTAAAAATTTTATCTCGGCATAATTTGCGAAAATAAACATCAGCGAGAAAATGAACATTACTTAGAAAAACCAAAGCAATATTTTTTGCAACCACAGGTTTACACTTATATAAAACACGCTCTTAATAAATGTGCTAATACCATTTGTAGTAGTGCAATTTCAATTATTTTTCCTTTGGCAGCCAAATTGGATAAGAGATTCTTTCGTCGAGATTTTCTTTGTTTTGTTTAACCTAATTTTCACTTACGTTACCTTAAAAATCAAGGTGAATGGAAAAATAACAATACAAATTCTTTACTGATTTTTTAGCTTTTGCAGATAAAATGATATCATTGATTTTAAAAGCCTATTAAAATGCAGAACAGAGTCAAAGTTTGTCACTAATTGTTGTGAATCACTTCACTTCTTTGAAGTGAATGTCCCATTAGCTAGGAGCAAGTTTTTTATACAACTTTAGTTAGGACTTTTCATATGTCGCTAGTCCCTACTCAGTTGTCCTCTGACGAACAAAAACAATGAGAAGGATTCTTTGTAGTCATTACTAACACACTTTTTATTTCTTATCTTTTATATAAGTCCGTTGATACGCTTTATCTTAAACTTCTGGGGCTATATTTGTAAATTGTTTGCAACGATGCGTAATTATTATTTTTGAACTATATAATTTAATATATGTTTGTATAAATAAGGTATATTTTTTTAAAAAAGGTATATTTTCTTGAAAAAGAGAAAGTTTTTTAGAATTAATAGTTATATATGATAGTCATAATTTTAAATACAAAGTTAATAATAAATGCACTATTCAAATAAAAAAATAATATGAATTTAATCATATCTTAATAATAATAAAAAATAACAAGTTATATTTAAATGTGTAGCTCTCGTGAAATTCTTGATGAATACTCTCTTCCTATATTTCAAGTATAAAACAAGTTCTCGTTGACTTATGGTAATAAATTCATACAGTTGCTCGGTAAATTATATTTACTTAAATGAACTAAAATACCAAGTAATGTCGTATATGGTCCAGGCACGGAGGTATTTTATTTTAAGTAAAAATATATTCCAGAATATTTAATGTTTAACGGAGCTTTAATCATTATAATAATAAATATATTTTAATTATATTATAACATTTATTTAAATATAGTTTATGTCTCACTGCTCCGCACAATCTCTTCTTAACAATAACAGAGTTCGCGGAGTTAAGATATAGACTTAGGTTGCATATATTAATAATATAACCTCTTCAGAGATATGTTTTCTCATGATGCTTTTTTTTCCCTAAACCCGGACAGATTTTAGTTATCAGAGCCGGGGATTGAAATATTATTGACCGTACCGTGTACCGTTGACTTAAAGTTAAAAGTATCTAAAACCATATGACAACAAATAAAAATAACATTCCCTTTACTTCACAATTTTCATTAAATAGCTCCAAGAAAATATCTGAGAATAGAATACAATCATATATAAAGGATGTGGTAAAAACAATAGTAACGACTTCACCAGACCTCTTTTATAAATGGTTCCGTCGAATATAATGGAATCACTGAGGAAGAATGAAGGAAACTTGAATGCTAGAATAATGCTAGAAAAATATTTCTAAAGCAAGGGCATGATATCTAGAGATAGATTTACATACGTTTTTTTTTCTGTACTGCATTAAAAAAGTGGTGTATCAGGTTTGATTACTTTTTAATTTATTCTATGTTTTATCCAACATCATACATTTAAGGGTAATATTAATTTAGAACACTGATAAAAAGTTCTGAATTCAGCATTCTGAATTTTGACTTTTAACTTTCCGATTGTTTCACAGACCTATTTACATCACAATGTGGATAAACATATTTACATATTATTAAGTTTTGCAGGTTAACTTTTTTTTGATAATTGATGTTGTAAGCTGGGAGAACGATTCTTAAAAAAGTGCTAAGTTAATAATACATAAGTCATGGAAATTATTATCTGATAAAGTTCTCCAATTATAAAATGGCAACTTATCATTAAGTACAATTACTATCAGTAGTAGTCTACTACTACTACTAAGACATAAAATATTCTTATTTCGGCAATGCTTTCTTTTAAATGTTATACATTTTCAGAAATCTAAAATAAATTTTACAATACAAGAAAGTATGCAAACCTGTTGCGTATACAACGAAACGCATCAATTGATTTTTTATTTGAATTTCATTTTATTTATTTATTTATTTATTTAACATAGCATTTCCAGGTAACATAAGTAAGACAATTAATATGGCACATCACAAGTTTTATAAACTTTACCGTGTGTCATAGTCACCGATTTTTATTAATAAATGTGAGGGTAGACAAACATAAGAATTAACAAGAGATCGTCACTCGCATCGACCACTCACGCATTTAATTCAAGAAGTTATGTTCTTATATACATTCTTTATTAACTTTCAATTTAATTAATAGTTAGATATTTAACGAATAATTTAATTAAAAGAACATAAGATGTAGAAGTAAAATATGTTTTTATTATACAATCCAAGATCCATGTAAAGATGTTACTAAATTACTTTAAAAAAAATATTATTTCGCAAGCGCATACACCCTATTAAATAAATTTGGTGTTTTTTCTTTAAAAATTTGCTGTAGTACCAGTTTGTTTTCTATTATAATATTTACAAAGTTTTTTCGTACTACACAAAAAGTGCTTTGGGCTGTAATTACATTAATAGTACACGTGTACGGAGTTTGTGTACATTTTATGTTATGTAGCAGATAACATAAAATGTACACAAACTCCGTACACGTGTTACACCCCGTACACCTCGGAACCCTTGAAAATAAATGCCGGAGTGCCTCAGGGGTCCGTTCTTTCTGCAACTCTTTTTTTGCTGCACATTAATGATCTGTTGAAGCCCGGTATCTATGGGTATGCAGACGACAGCACAGTTGTAGAAAGATATCTGCCGAGTACTCGGGCTAGTCGAGATCAAATACAGTCTGAAAGAGAAGCCATGGTGCAACGTTTGAATGACAAACTTCAGGCAGTCTCCGCATGGAGCAATGCCAATCTTGTCAAGTTCAACGCCACCAAAACGCAGACGTGTCTGTTCACCGCCAAAAAGAGCCCTTTCACCTTGGCTCCTACTTTCCAAAATGTATCCTCGGAATACAGTGACCGGCTTCAGTTGTTAGGCTTAGAGATTTCCTCGAACCTCAACTTTGGTCGGTTCATTGAGTCCAGAGCAAGAGCAGCAGCAGCAAAGCTTGCCGTTCTTGCGAAGGTTCGGCAGTACTTTACACCGGGACAGCTTCTTGTTCTATACAAAGCACAGATCCGGTCGTGTGTAGAGTACTGTGGTCACATATTTGCTGGTGCCGCAAAGTCTCATCTTGCGGTTCTGGACTCAATTGAGAGGCGAGCAAAGAGGCTTATCGGCGATCCCGAATTGGTCGAAGCCGACCTCCAAAGCCTTGAACACAGGCGTAAAATTGCTAGCCTCTCAGTATTCTATAGGATACATTTTGGTGAGTGTGCGCAGGAACTACACGACTTAGTTCCCCCGTCCCCCTTCCATCACCGGACGTCCCGACGCACGGCAGGTATCCATCCTTTTGTTGTGGACATTCCACCTGTCCGAACGAAGCGCTTTGCTTCCTCATTTTTAGTGCGTACAGCGAAGGACTGGAACAATTTGCCTGCGTCGGTATTTCCGGCCAAATATAATGTGGGTGTCTTCAAGAGAAGAGTGAATAGGTTGCTAGGGCAATGCGCCTTACCATCTAAGACTACATTCCACTTACCATCAGGTGGAATGTAGTCAAGCATTGCCCTAGATCGTATAAAAAAAAAAAAAAAAAAAAAAAAAAAAAAAAAAAAAAAAAGATGTAATCGCTTGCAACAACTAGTCATTTCCTAAATTGAGTTTTAATGTATGCTATTATTATTTAGTCACGAAAATACATATTTATATTTAAGCAATTACATATTTGGTTTTACATGAAAACGTAAAAGCTAAAAAGGTTAGATAAATTGACCTATGATAGATCTAAAAGCTTTAGTTAGCAAAACCCAAGTAAGGGATTTTAAAAAAAGGTTTTCGGATACTAGACGTTTACAATTCGAAATAGCAACTCATTCTTTTCAATATCCAAGTAATGGTCGTAAAGCTTTCTGTCCGACTTCGATAAACCGAATATTATTCTTGAAATGCTTACCTTAATTAATGCAACTTCTTTCCGAGCGACACAATAATTTTTGCGCGATTCATACAGATACAATCGGATCTAAACATACACAGACGAATAATTATAAAACATATAAATAAGTTTCTTTTACTATATATCCTAGAATTGTGAAACGGTACTTCTGTTAAATTTCGTTAGCATAATGATTTTTTTTTTTATGAAACTATTGACTATTTACCTGCGTTGAATATCAAGGCAGATATTTATTTTATCTTTTATAAATTTACTTATATTACTCAAAAAGTCCTTCTTGTATTCCCAATACAAGTTATTCCAAGTTTATTTAAATGTGTAGTACATGTGTACTAAGCAGGGTTGTAATCTAACCAAAATCTTATTTAACAATCAATCAAGATAGAGGCCGTGTTCCGAAATACAAACCAACATACTGGCCAGGGGTAAAGACGTCATAACACCCACGCCATATTGCACTGGTGTCGGTGTCGATTGGCGTCAATTTTTGACGTCATCAGCACTGGCCAGTATACTGGTTTGTATTTCGGAACACGGTCCTAATAATCTAAGCAATCGACATCTGTCATCATCGACATAGTGTCATCAATCGACATCATGGAGGCGTCTGTCAGCATCTTACTGACAGACACCTCCATCTCGTTTAACCCAATTGGTGCAAAACATTTAAAGCGCCAGGTTAAATTTAAAATATAAATTTAAAATTTAATTATACACGAATTAAATCCGTAGAAATAGTTTTATTTCAAAATGATCTGTGTTAATAGCGCTGTCAGTTATTCAATATTTTACATAAATTTATTGAAAATAAAGTAAAAATTTCTTTGTAGGTATTATAATTCAATATATATTGAAGAAACGGTTACATAAACATATGTTCGAAGTTTTTATTCTATTATTAGTTCATAGCTAAAATAATAAACAATAAGTTTGGTTTCGTTTAAATAGAATTCAACATATTTTAAGTTTATATTTCGCATTAATTATTTATCCTGTCACAATTTAATGAGCTTGTCATGTTCTCGGTAACAACTTCAAGTGACCGATACCAATTATATTATTATTATTGCTCGTACACTTTGCTACGAGTGTGACAGTTAGGTAAATATATTCTCGGTTATTAAAATCTCATTTAAATTCCCCGCTTTTTTTTCTTTTTTATTCAAAGTACAAAAAAAGAAAAAAGCGTGGATCTTAAAATTGTTATTAAAATTTCATTGTTGTTGAGATTTGACAAACAAACACACGATAGCTCTGTAGTAGAATCATTATTTTGTAAATTGTCTTATTTCGCTGATGGTATAAGATAAGATTCGTGATCGCTTAATCCTTTTAAGCTCTCTAGATTGATGATAAGCACCGCTACAAATGGACGACTATTTGTTAGACAACTTAGAAGTAAATTAAGCAATAAATATTTGATGTTATATCCTACTGAGAAAGATTTATTGTTGTATCTAGATCAACATTATTAACGACTTTCTTTTCCATGATTTGTCATTTGTCCTCTTAAAATCGATAACATATAAAGTACTACAAGCATCAGTAAATCAATCTTACCTACATATCATATATACTAAACATCAAAGAAGAAACAAACAAATACTCGCTCAGAAAAAGCGGTTCAGAAACTTAATTAACAAATGCCTATTATCTATCCATTTATCTATTAATTGACCATTATACCCGACCTTTACAATAGATCCAATTTCAAACCAACGTCACTACAAGAAAGGTCGAGATCAATGTTGTTACAGACATCTATCTCCTGGAGACTCTTGTATGATTGAGTGAATTGTTCTAGGATAATCGGTAACGCTTTGTCATATGTTGTTATTGATACGCGTAGGTATCAAGATATCCATATAATATACAACACCTATATGATATCATAGGTATTCTATATTAATACGATTGAATATTACAACATTATACTTGCATATACGTATTAAAAAGACTCATAAGTAACAGTCTCTATCAATGTTGTTATTTGTCTGTTTCTTTACAAACTTCAAGCGTCTGTTTATCTTTTTAACTACAATTGTTTCTACAGAATGGTTTCAAACTCTTATCTGTGCTTTTGTTTGCTAATATCGACGAGACTATCATAGAGAACTGTCATAGTAAAATACGAGACTATCATAGTAAAATACTATATATTTTTATGCTTTAAGTGTGATGTCAGCTGTTTCTTAACGTGGGGTCTGAGAGCGCAGCCGCGCGCCTACAATAGGGATTACCTCGTTTTGCTGGAGAATTTTAGGAGCCCTATAAAACTGTTAAATTCTGAATCATTCTATTTACTGCAATTAAATGCCCAATAAATTAAAATACAATAAATTTGTGTTATCAATTTTATCATTTATACTACTAAACTTTTGACTATATATCTAAATATGTAAAACTACAAGACAACCATTTACCCAATATTAGTGATCTCAAATATTTGATACTAAATAAACATAAGATATGTTTATTCTGCGGCCAGTAATTAATTTAAAATTGATTAAATTGAGTCTGTAATAAGATAATCCACGTATTTTGTTATTCAATAATCGCTGATCCTAAGAGAATGTTAATTAATTGATTCGAATTAATCGAAGTGTTGTTGATGTTTTCGGGCTGCAGAGACACAGTTCAACTAACTGTATGCCTGATTATCTAAAATTGCAAAAAGAAGGTTGTGTTAAGAAGACGTACATTTAAAAAGAGTTTTTTTATGTAGTCATATTTGCGCAACCCAAATATAAACCCTATATAAAGATTTTAGAGGTGCTCAAATTTTTTAAGTTTCTCTTCTTTCTTAAACAAACATCTATAATATAAAGTCTTAATAACAAACATCATCGCAATAAAAAATAAAAAAAAGGATATCTTGCTGATAACTTTTTCTGCTCACTTCGCTTATATGTGATGTCCAAGAAAGATGAGGGTTTAAATTTAATCCAAGATCTTTGATCTTTTCACAATAAGGTATATAAATTCCTTCAAAGGTGAATAAGTGTTATTTTTTTCCAATGAATACGTGCTTTAAGTTTATGATTGCCGATTATAATTGCCTGGGATTTAACTGGATTTAAAGCCAGTCCACAGGAATTGCTCCATTTCGATATCTGAGCAAGGTTTTTATTTAAATAAATACTAAAGTTGTCTGTGTATAGATTTAAAGGTCATCCACATAAAGGTGTTAGAGAAAGGCAATATATGTATGTATCACCTCTCTCGATAGTCATCGGAAACCTCCATTAGCCAATAACCAAACTTGAAAATTAACATTCTATTTAAATTTTTGTATTTTCATACATTAGTAGCTGACCCGCCCTTATTTCGTTATATATTATAAAACCAGTATCTTACAATAAAATGTAAAAACAGTAGATTTGTATTTTAGTTATTTATACCGTACCTGTTATGTTCGTAATTTGTAATTATAATATTTCCACACCAGAAATATAATTCTCTGTCTAAAGTTTTAAGTTTTGGAGTATGTTGATCTTGATGTATTTCTATCACACACATGAATTAAGACAGCGAAAACCATCTTATAAACAATTGTATATTTTAATGTATATTTAACTGCTTGTAATGACGATTGGTCATTTTAGAAAATGCATACATCATTTTAATAAAACACAAATTATACATAGATACTGATATCGATAATTCAAGCGTTGACTCAAGCAAATTCTACTGTTCTACTAACTCTTATAAGGCTTAAACTTTTAATATATAAGACATCTTCATAATAATAAAAATATTGCTTTTACTAAAAAAGTAATGGTCATTTATTAAATAACAAACAATTATAGATAGATACTGATATCGACAATTCAAGCGTTGACTCAAGCATATTCTACTGTTCTACTAAATAATCGTATAAGGCTTAAACTTTTAATATATAAGACATCTTCATAATAATATAAATATTGCTTTTTAGTAATGGTCATTTATAAAATAACATACAATTATAAAAACTGATTATATAAAACACAATTATTTTTTCGATGCCTGAAATCCGCATCACGAACAAAGGGGTATGGAGCATTGTGTCGTTTAGATGAATATAAAGCAGGTGATCCTGATGGTATACCAGCCATTCTGCTCAAGACATGCGCAGCTGAGTTGTCTCCTGTATCGCCTCTCTTTCAAAACTTTAATAGTGCCGAAATCTTGGAAGCTTGCCTACGTGCAACCCGTGCCCAAAAAGGCAGCCGAAATAACGGAGAAACGGTCGCTGTCTCTCTGGACGTCTCGAAGGCATTTGGCAGGGTCTGGCATGCGAGCCTTTTAAGGAAGCTTTCAGCAATCGGTATATCTCGATCTGAGTAGGAGTAGGAAACCTTGCCGTTCTTGCGAAGATCAGACAGTACTTTACATCGAGACAGTTACTTGTATTATACAAAGCGAAGATCCGGTCGTGTGTGGAGTACTGTTGTCACATATTTACTGGTGCAGCATAGTCTCATCTTGCGATTCTGGACTCAATTGAGAGGCGAGCAAAGAAGCTTATAGGCGACCCTGAATTGGTTGAAGCCTTGAATCCAGGCGTAGTATTGCTAGCATCTCATTATTCTATAGGATACATTTTGGTGAGTGTGGAGTGTGGAATTACACGATTTAAGTCCCTCGTCCCCGTTCCATCGCCAGAGGTTCCGACGCACGGCAGGTATCCATCCTTACGTTGTGGACACTCCACCTGTCCGAATGAAGTGCTATGCTTTGTCTTTTTAATGCGTACAGCTAAGAACTGGAACAGCTTGCCTGCGTCGGTTTTTCTGGCCAAATATAATGTGGGTGTCTTCAAGAAAAGAGTGAATAGGTTGCTAGGGTAATGCGCCTTACCATCTAAAACCACATTCCACTTACCATCAGGTGGAATGTAGTCAAGCGTTAACCTAGTTTTATTTACAATAAAAAAAACAAATAGATACATATACATTTATTTATACATTGATTTTTTAACCATTAACAAGGATTACCGAATTGATTTGGTTTACTAGTAAATTTAATTCAATTCAATTGATTTTTTTTATACATTTCATACATAATAATATTCATTTATAAAAATCTACCAAAGACTCTTAATACAAACAGTGACATTAGAGAGAAAGAATACCTTATTTATTATTTCCTGAATAGTGTAAATACATTAGTTAATTTTAGTTACTTCATTACTAGTCCTGCTACGAATTTATCTAATCAATACAACGATCATATTGCCGGGAGCTATTTCATTTGACATGCAAATTATATACAATTACACAATTATTTGGACAAGGTTAATTAATTTCAATAAATTATTGAGTAACATGCCAAATTTAAAGAATTAAAACATTTTATTAAAAAGATTTTATTAGAAAGACTAACGATACTTTTGTCCATAACAAGAAAACTAAGAAATCAATATTTATCCTAACATGAACAGTTACCACCTATCTAAAAATCTCCCGATATTTTAAAATTACAATGTTTGAAGATGATTGTGATTTAGTGGATTGTACGTTTTTACCTAGTTCCAGAATGAAGCTAAAATGTAATTGAAATGTAGTCATTAATTTCATATTGACCTGAATACTTCATTTTCATAACACGTAAGCATATATCTCGTAAATTTTGTCTGAAAGAATATAAAAGTACTCTCTAATCCTAAGGGACAATATTAACGAATGTCAAGTCTTTTGAAATAAAATTCTGTTTTACAATTTCACATTTATATTTAGATGTCACAAATTTTTTGTACAGTTAACTAGCCTTACAAAACAAAAACATTTCCTTATTTATTAAATTATGATTTAATATATAAGTCTTGCCTATAATTTTTTCATGGACTTGAATGTACGCATATATAATAGTAGCCCAAGCGGGGAATTGCATTCAAAAATATTTTGAATTTGAATTTATGTAATAATTAACTTAAAGATTAACTTCTCAAGTTCAGTAATGTTTTATTTCATCTCATTTATGAAACAAGTAAGTACGTTAAACTTATTAAAGCATTTAATTTATTAAAATAAATAAAATTTGTATCAATATGAAAATTACATTATCGAAGGAGCTTTTAAAGTGCAATAACCTTTAATATAGTTATAGTCCATCAAAATATCGTTAAATTAACTATTTATCCCGGACGTAGCTGCTTAAATTGTAAAATTAACTAAAGGTCTCTAGCGGTGTACAATAACAAGTCTTTGTATCGTCTAAAATGTGTCATATACATGTTATACTGTCATGTAAGCTTAGGACACATAATCATTACATAGTAGACAGAAGTCCTCAAGTTGTCATATTTTGATTATGTTCAATGAAAATCTATAAGTGTGACAAATGTTTAGAATGATTATTAAGTACTCTATTTAAAAAGTATTTAAATGGAAGTTTAAGTAAAAACAAGAGAGGTATAAACAAAACAGTTCCTAATATTGTATCAGTATTAAAAATTTTAAAAAGATTTTTGACAGTGAAAGATTTCTGCCGATGTCGTAATTTTTGCCGATTGAATCACTTAAAACAAGTCATATAGAAGCTCACACACAAAAAAAGGGAGAGGTGAAATGTTTTCTACGAATTTAAGGCGTGCGAAGCCGCAGGCAAAAGCTAGTTTTTATCTTAAAATATAAGAAATTTGCGTAGCATAGGTCATCGTTCTATGCGTGCATTTTACTAATAAAATAGTCACTAAAATAAAAGCTTGTTTACGAGACTTCAGTCAGTGCTAGCGTCAGTTTATATAAGGGAAATAAATTCATGTCTTTATACCTATATGTTTTATAAATCAAACTCATCGTTATCTCATGACGCTGATATATAAATTGGCGTCGTGTCAAATCCCTGCTCATATCGGTTTATTTTTTATTCTATATTTATATAAATTTAAATAAGCGTTTAATAAAGCTAAAAATGGAAACATGTTATGATATCACCGTGACATATAACACGACCTAGAAATCTACGAGTTACTGCTGAAACTGTATTCCAAAGTAAATTACGAGAGGATGATACAAAAGTAGGTAATTTACAAACATATATACCCAGCCACCAGTTCCTTTCCATTAATTTGTATATAATTTTACGCACAAAGTGGCGAAGTATTAGTGTTTAAAATCAATAACATCCAATGAATAGCAGTTGTAACAGCAAATTTATTAACATTTTATTTTACTTTTTTACTAAAATGACTAAACTAACTTATCAACCCTGGGTATGTCTTGTATTATACTAATATATTTTATATAGATATTTAGTTTATAGAATATCATACTAGAATAACGAATCTATAAAAAATACTTTAAAAAAATAGATCTCGAAAATAATCAATCTTTAGGAAAATAGTATAAACGGTTCTTATATAATTAAAAACCAAATATCTTCATGAAATCCCTTTTGAGTTTTTAACTCGACAACTGTACTTACATTAAAAGGTAAGTTGCTAATTAACGTTCCACGTGAAGAACACTCGACAACTCCGTTTTGAAATAACACGTGGTAATGCCTTCTCAAAGTTTATTTAAAGTAATCCTTTTAAACAGGGTTATTATAATTAATGGGCCACTTCGTGCATGCAGCTTCTCTACATCAATCCCAACAATATTTGTTCTATGACTTTTTACAAATCTTGATAAACAACACAAAAATAATGAAACAAAACAATTTTATCTCCCTCGGTTATTTATCACTCTGTAATTTGAAAGAAGTACCTAAAATGCCAACGCCCGGGCACCACACCTACGCTCAGGGTTAATGCCAGTTCAGAGGCAACAAATAAATTTTGTATGGGAAATCTAAAATTCTTAAATAATTAATTTTAAAAAGTCGTAGAACAAATGCTGTTAGGGTTGATGTAGAGCGGATGCCTGCAAGAGATGGCCCATTAATTACAATTAACCCTGTATATCTCGTAATTGTGGAACCTGTTGCTAGTTTCAGGAATCAGTATAATAATAACACAATTTTTATTTAATAATAAATGTTAAAATTTGGATTGATTCAAGACTTTTTTGGTTATTTTTTTATTATTAAAAAAAGAAATTTTTATTTCGTTTATTATTGAATTTACATAGAAATGTAAATTCTGTAATGCTAACTTCATTTTTAACACAGGAACAGGAGATGAAGATGTCTGTTACTTAGCCCTACCTCCAACGGTTTTAGAATTCAAGATGCAAACAAAATTTTATTGTACGCGATAAAATTCGTGAAATATAATTTTAAATGTGTGAAAGTCTATAAACACATTTAAAATTATATTTAAAACACATTTTAAATTATTTGTATATTAAGGTCCAAGGTAAATTTCAGGTTTATTTTTTCCACAATTTTTCCACAAATTACTTTTATAATTAGTGTCCACAAAAAGTCCTTTTAATAAAAGTGAAATAATTTACAGTCTACGTCTATCCTGAATGTCCATTCTTAATGTTGTAAATACTTTTTTGTTATCTCATGAATAATTGCCAAGCTAAGAATGATATTATTATACGAACAGTTTTTGTATATTTTAGAATAGATAGAAATTAATGTGTTTTAGTGGGATGAATGACATTTGTAATAATAATATTCATATTTTTTTTCTTTCATGGAAATTGTGTAAAAATCTATATACATGTACAGCCATGTTAAGCTTATTTAAATTTATATAAATAAATTTAAATAGGTAGAGCGACGGGATGGTTTCCCAGTAGTCACGGCTTCGAATCCCTGCAAGTATCGATTTATTTTTTATTCTATATTTATATACATTTTATGGAACTTATTCTAAATGTAAAGGGTTGGGACCTTCTTTTTTTTATAACGTAAATTAGTATAATATTGTTAGGTTTTCCGCTGTTATACATATTATATAAATAAAAAAAATACTAACACTAGTAGGATTCGAACCGCCTTAGACTCCAATATGTTGAAGGGATAAGCTCCGCCTGTGAACGTGACTAAAAAGCTCATACCAGGGCTAAAAAAATCACAGAATTTTTCAAATACAATTTCTTGATGTTATTCTATATTTAGATTTATTAATGAATTTAAACAAATATTTTAAGAACTTGGTATATTTAAGTAATGTCTTTATGTGTAATTACATAAACATGACTTACACTTTATTTGAGTCTGAAGTTTTCTACTTTATTCGCTTCTATGATGTGAGATTTTATTTTACTACGTTGTTGAAATAAGAAGACCGAAGAAGTAACCTAGAGACAGTGAGTTTATTAGTCATCAATATCCAAAGGTTTCTAATTCTACGGCTGGAGTTTAGAAATCTTTGGAGGTAGATGATTTAGTAAGGTACGATTTTAAGAAGTCACTACTTGCGGTAGCGCAGGGAACAGAGGTTACCTCCTTCCCTCGAAATTGCGAAAGGGAGAAAAGGGACTGACCCTCTCGTTATGCTCTGCGTTATGAACTGAACGGTAACTGGTCGCCTTTTTTAGATGCTTAAGGTTTTAGGTGCTTTCAACCTAAATAAGGCTTGACATTGAATTGATTGCGTTGGTTCTAGTTGTTCGTAAATTGCTTAAAATATAATGACGTTTGTTTGAAACAGTAATCACATCAAAAATATACCCGGCTAAGTTTGTTGTGTGGCTCTTCGTTGTTCGCTTGGATACCACTACCTACCATTTTATTCACAAAGTTATAAATAGTACACTATTCAAATACATATATAGTTCTATTGTGTAGCATCTATGAAATTCTTGACGAATAGTACAAGCATAAAACAAGTTTTCATTACTGTTAATAAATTGATGCAGTTACAAGGCTTATTATATCTGCTTAAAAATAATTAAAAAACCATGTAACCGGAGATGTTTGTGGTACACAGGGAACAGGGGTTAACGAAGGTTTATTCATTAAAATATTAAATATATATTATAATATTCATTTAAGTACCACTCTATTCAGTTCTCACAACTTGGCGCAGTCTCTTACCTATAATGGCAGAAATTCAGGGAGTTTAAATAGAAAACTGCGAGTGGCATACATTAATATAATAGAATTTCTTCAAAGATATATAATATGTAGATATTCACACGGGGCTTTCTTTTCTGACTAGACCCAAATAAGTTTATGTTAACGAAGACGAATAAAAATAAATTTCCCTTTAATTTACTTTACTAATCGATTAAGAAGTCTTAAGAAAATATCAAAGAATTTATACAAAAGATGTGGTAAAAAAAAGTAACGAATGCACAGAACCTATTTTATAATTGGGTCCGTCGGTTATAAATGGAATAATCGAGGAACAATGAACTAAGCTTGAAAGCTAGAATATGAAGGCTTTTCTCTCTGTAAACCTTTACAATGGAACTACTTCGAAAGTATGGAGATGATTTCTATAGATAGATTTACATACGTTGAATAATTTCTACAGATGATAAATATTTTTATTATTATTAAATTCAGTATTTAAAATGCGCTGTATAAGGTTTGATCACTTTTTAATTTATTCTAATTGTTATACCATTATATACTTGAAAGTATTGTTAGTTTAGAACATTGATACAAAGCCTTCTCTGTCCAGAATTTTCACGTCTCGATTTTATTTTAATATAATACGGACAAAATAACATCAATATGTGGTAAAGAATATCTACATAATATTGTTATGTTTTGCAGGTTTACATTTTTTATTATAATTTTGGATGTGAGCTGGGAGAAGAAATCATAAAAAATGCTAAAATAATTATAAAATAGCAAATAAAATTATTATTATCAGCAAGTGCAAATACTATTTTAGCAAATAAAATGTTCTTAATTCTAAATGTGGTACATTTTAATAAGAACTTTGTACAACAAAAAAGCCTGCAAACCAGTCAGTCTCATTTACAACGAAAAACACAAAAGGAAATACTGTTTCAAATTAAAATACGTAAAATCTCTTGTTTTTACTTTATTCATTTTTTTTATTCTTTATGTAACTTGATACAAACTTGTCCCTAATAATATTGTAAATGTGAATGTCAGTTACGCTTTCACGTCAATGCTACTTAACTGATTATCATGAAGTTTGTGTACATATTATTATAGGTATTATAATGTACACGAAGTAATTTTTATTGAAAAAATGATTTTTAAGAAAAGCTAAAGGTATATTTTGCAGTGCATGTTTGTTTGTCACAAAATTTTATTAATTAGCCAATAAAGTTCCCCAGTTGATGTATTACTGACAGTTAAATTAATATCTTCTTTGAATTCTTTTATATTTGAGGTTATATTCCAGTTCCAATAGTTTCTATAGTTTTAGTTATTACTCGCTACTTTTAATTATAACTTTGATCTTCTTTAAAATGTCTCGTAAAAGTAAATATGATATTTTCAAAAGTTAGTCGTGGAGAAGGAGGACTCCTATAATTCCTCAATTAAGGAAAAATGACCTTACTGCGATGCTCTTAAAGGAAAAGATGAAACTAATGCAATGTATTGTTCCAGTGGTAAAGTTTTACTTCCATTACTTGTTGAAATAGATGAACCTTTAAAAACTTTATACATAGGTGTTACAGATGAGTTAAACCGTTTTTAAGAAAACCATCAAATGACATCATTTAGAGTGGACAAAATAATGCCAGGATTTTCACCAATTTTTATTGCACTGTAAATTGGATCATTTTTCCTTTTATCACTTTCGGACTCCGTGTAGAGAACATGAAAGGCGTTATAATGCAACGATGATTAGTGAAGTTGCCGTCTTGGTTACTTAGCTGGTTGGTTGGTTGGTTTGTTACTTAGTAAGTACTAAGTTGGCGGACAAAGTTTTACGGTCACAGGATCAAATTATGCTTTTGCATAGAAATTTAATTATGCTTTGCAATATGCACTAATTTTCAGTAGAGGTGAGCTGGGAGATCATTTTAATATACCAGTTTTTAATCCAACAACAAGAATGCCATGATAAAGACAATCCAACAACAAGAGAGTCAGAAGATATTTTCAAACTTTAATTTCGGTAGTTGCATCTTTTCAATGTTTATCTATAGTGCAACGTTAGAAACATTAGTTAGGATTTTCGAAAGAATCCTAATAGATGTCACCACCGTCCCAATAAAGACGATCTCATATAGAATGCTTAATTCACCGAAACGGACAGCGATACTGTAGCTCAATTGGTAGAGCGATGAGACGGTTACCCATATATGGTAGAGCGATGAGACGGGTCGCGGGTCCGAATCCCTGTTCGTATGGGTTTATTTTTCATTCTTTATTAAAATGACTTGAATATAAGTTTGTTTGTTACGCTTTCACGCCAAAACTGCTTAAACAATTATCATGACACTTTGTACACATATTCTTGGAGGTATTAGAAAGAATATAGGACACTTTTTATACAGAATTAGGACAACATTTATGTAGTAATCAATGGTTGTGTGCAAGAATAATATTGGCACCAAAAATTAAGTGTTTAAATTATTACGGGGATAAAATTAGCACCTATACTTTGAAAGAGGTGCCAGGACAAATGAAGGAATCAATGGATATAACAAGGGCTATTAAACGTAGCACTTCATATCCTGTGGTGCTTTAAAATTCCCTTGAACTTTCGGGCCATATAAACTTGCATTGAAACTATATGTACCATTTATGCTTATTCCAAACCTAGATTTTCCTCGGTTAAGTAATTGAACCAGACTTTGCATCACGACATTAAGGCAGAAACTACTTGGTGCCATTATTTTATCAGGTATCGCTAAGGGAGCAAGTGTCATCATAACTCGGATTCCATTTATTATTACATACAAGCGATACGGTGGCTCAATTGGTAGAGCGACGGGACGGTTTCCCAGGGGTCGCGGGTTGGAATCTTTTATTTTTCTGTCTAAATTTATGTAAATTCAAAAAATATTTATATGAATTTACATCTATCTCATTACTTTTATTATATACACTATATTCCTGGTACTATAAACAAAGCATAAGGGCAAACATAACAGGTCCCAGGAGTGCACTTAGTAAAACCATACTTCTCTCACCGTCAACTATATGTAACCTGTTCGCGTGTGTCTAATGGCCAAAATTTACATATTTTTGCAGCAAATGAAAACATTTACAACATAGTGTACAAAAATATTCTAGAATAATAATCGCCATTTTATTTATCTTTTATTGTTATAATTAAAACTTATTTATTTTTGTGGTAGAGAAATACATTTTAACTTTTGTTGTAAAATAATTACAAAAAAGCATGATTTTAGGTTTCGAAAATGTGATGATTTTTAAATACTAAATCACATTGAATCAGTTCTATTGGAATGTGTTAATGAGCTTTGAATTTACTTAAGGGCTTGAACGCGCGCGAAGCCACCTGTAAACGCGAATATAATATATACATACCTATGTATATACCATATTTAAGACCACCTGGTGGTAACTAATGATTGTAATAAAATAATTTTATTGTGCTAAAATCTATATACTCGTATAAGTCGTAAATCGTAGCTAAGGACATGACGTCATTAGGTGGTACGATTGTTGCCTGGTCAGCTAGTTAAGTATAAAAGCTAGCAGCTATTTCATTATATAATTTACTACGGGCGAGGTCAATTAGTGTACTAATATAGCATTGTAGAAAGACCGTTAGTGACCTAGTACTCCCATCCTGATAAATGAACAATCTTAACAGTTATTTTGTAGGGTCAAATAGTGCGCTTTAGATTGTAGAATTAAAATAGCCTCATTAGAGTTTTTGGAATTGGTATAAAAATCGATCTCAATTTATGATTTCATATGCATTCTCATATTTACTTTAAATTTTAGAGTTCCGTACCTAAGGTAAAAACGGAACCCTATTACTAAAACTTCGCTGTCCATCTGTCCATTTTATACATCTCATCAACCATGATAACTAGACAGTTGAAATTTTCACAGATAATACAATAAAAACAGAATAAAATAAATAGTTGAGGCTGGCTCTCATACAATAAACGTTATTTTTTTGCTCAATCTTAAAAACCGGCCAAGTGCGAGTCGGACTCGCGCACGAAGGGTTCCGTACTATTATTATCTATTTAAAAAAATAATTATCATTTTGTTTACGTTTTTAGTATCAGATTTTATTGCGGCAGCAGAAATACATCATCTGTGAAGATTTCAACTATCTAGCTATAAAAGTTCATGACATATAGACAAACAAAAAAAAATCACGTTTGTTGTATGGGAGCCCCCTTAAATAATTATATTATTCTAGTTTTTAGTATTTGTTGTTATAGCGGCAACAGAAATACATCATCTGTGAAAATTTCAACTCTCTAGCTATAACGGTTCATGAGATACAGCCTCGTGACAGACAGACGGACGGACGGACGGACGGACGGACGGACGGACGGACGGACGGACGGACATCGGAGTCTTAGTAATAGGGTTCCGTTTTTTACCCTTTGGGTACGGAACCCTAAAAACGGCAACAGGTAGACGCTTGAAATATTCACTGAATATTTAGTTATATTCATTTAAAATTTTAATTTATTAAATTAATATTTAAAAAGGGTTCTCGAGCGAGATACGAATTTTTTTTGCTCAATATTAATAACGGCAACAGGTAGACGCTTGAAATATTCACAGCATATTTAGTTATATATTCATTTAAAAAATAAATAATTAAATTCATATTTAAAGAGGGTTTCCGTCCAACAAACGTATTTTTTTTTTCGCTAGATTTTAATAACGCCAAGAGGTAGAAGCTTTAAATATTCATAAATATTATGAATATATTCACCTTAAAGATAAATAATTAACTTAAAATATAATAAATACTTAATGGGGGCTCCTATATAACAAACGTGATTTTGGTTACATTGATATAATGGTACGGAACCTTCGTGCAACTTCGATATTTATTTATATACTAACATTTTCTACATATCTAAAAGAAGGTAGTTGAATTTGAAAAACGTAGAAGATAAAAGAAGAGTTTGTTTTATTATATATATATAAAAGAAACATGCAAAAAATCTTCTAAATTATTATAAATAAATATTAAGTTTTATTTATTTAATCTAATATTTAAGTTTATTGTAAAAAAGTGATTATTTTGTAGATATAAGATATACCCTAAACAACAATTTTAGTTTTCTGTTATTAAAAATTCGGTGTAGTATTCGTTTCTTTTCTATTTCAATATGTATTATGATTGTTCATTTTCATGAGAATACCTAACAACAACACAAAAATTGGGTAGAGCTGTAATTATGGTACTAGTACATTATACATAATACTACGCAGATGTACGGAGTTTGTACATTTTATGTGATGTAGCAAATGAAATCGCTGAATATAATTAGTAATTCTATACATTTAATTAAAATGTGCCATGGCCATGGTGAATGATACGAAAATATGTGTTAATATTTAAGTAATTATTTGGTCTTATATGATAACATAAAATCTGAAACGGCTGACTAAAATATATTTAGGCAATTATTTGGTCTTACATGATAACATAAAATCTGAAACGGCTTACTAAAATATATTGACCTTTGATAAATCTAACAACTTTAGTATGCAAAACCCAAGTAAGGGATTTTAGAAAAAGGTACCAGAAGCTTACATTTCAAATTAACAATACTATTATTATTAAAAAGATTGCTTGTAATTTTATCTGAACGTACCTAATATATATTTTCAAATAAATAACTTTAAAATATCATTGCTTTACTTTCAATATTTACATCTTAAGTAATTGGTGTTGTTTATATAAAATTCACATCAACCCAATAATTTCCCCCTTATTTGTAATTAATTGGTCACCTCTTGAAGGCAGCGTCTCTACATCAATCCCAACAACATTTGTTCTACGACTTTTTAAAAATCTTGATAAACAACACAAAAAAAGGAAACAAAAAATATTTGCTCCTTCTGTTACTTATTACTCTGTATTTTGTAAGAAGTACTTAAAAGGTCAACGCCCGGACGCAATACCTGCGCTCGAAATTAATGTCAGTTCAGAGGCAACAAATATATTGTGTATGGGATTTTTTTTTTTTATAACACTTAATTTCAAAAAGTCGTAGAACAAATGTTGTTAAGATTGATGTAGAAAGGCTCCCTGCAAGGGATGGCCAATTAATTACAAATAACACTGTATGTAGAAGCAAAATATGGGTAAAACATTTACGATATGAATTTTTCAATATTAGCATTTTATATATTTAGGAAATATTGTACTAAAATTACTTAACTCACTTATCTACCTAACTTAAATATTATTTTATTAGTATACCAAAATACTTTTCATATAAATTTGCTTGATATAATTTTTTACCACAACATAGAATGTATAAAAATCACTAATAGGAAAAGTGTTGAAAAAAAATAATCTTTAGAGAAATTGTTTAAGCGGTTCCTATATAATTAAAAGGTACTTAGCACTACTAAAGTAGAAATATACTTAGCTACATTAAAAGTGCCAATTAACGTTCCAATTAAAGGAGCCCTCGAAAACCCCGTTTCAAATAACACGTGGCAGTGCTTAATCAAAGTAAACTTAAAGAAATCCTTTTATATATTTTGTTACTGTGAAACGTGTTATTAGTTTTTTAATTTAATTACATGACGTTAATACGAGTTGTGTTTGTCAGAAAGTCAATGTCAGTGTAAGATTCCGGGCAAAGAATTCAAGATACACAGTATTTAATTAATATTAAAAATATAAATTCTATTCTAATCGACAAAATACGTTCTATTCTGACCGTATTTTGTCGCGTTTTATTTTAATTTGTAATATTCCTTTAAATTTAGATCACTGATAATTATATCTTATAAATAAATAAAGAAAATCTGGCCATACTTTTTAACATTTTAATGTTGGTAAAATTTGTCCAGTTGTTTTATAGTATGTCAATTATGGCCTTTTATTCGGTGAAAATTAGATTTTCGTCCCAAGTAGAAACTAACTTATCTACTAATTAAATTTAATCGAACACGTAATTATTACTTTTAAAAAATATCTAATGATTTGTCCTCGTTATTATTTAGTTTTAAGTTCACAAAGTTTTCGAGTCGAGTCGAGTCGAGTCGACAGTTTTTTTGCCAAATTACTTTTATAATCCTTGGTCTTCACGAAAAGTCTTTTTGATGGAAGGTGGGAGTTTATAGTTTATACGAATTCATTAATTACACCAACACCAACAAAAATTATACGAATTCACAAGAACTTGGTATGTTTAAGTAACGTCTGTATGTGTAATTACGCAAATATAACTTATACTTTGTTCGCGTCTGAGGTTTTCTACATAATTAGATTCTGTGACGTGAAATTTTATTGTGGTAAGTACGTGATTATAATAAGTTTTCCTAGAGACAGTGAGTTAATTAGTCATATTCATACAAAGGTTTTTGAATTATATGCTCGGAATTTTAGAAACCGTAGGGGGTATATTACTAATTAATTTACGTACTGGCAGACACCTACATCTTGTCTTCCCGTGAATACGATTGCTGCAAAACAATCAAAATGTACTTGCATTTTGATTTCTTCCTTTATTTAGCGGTCCTCCGATGCAACGACTTAAATAAGTACATATTAATATTATTTCTATACTTTTAGAAGTCTTTTTTATCGGAGGGTTATATATTTTTTTTTGGTTCTTAAAAATTGTTTTTGATTTTTTATTGTACTAAATGTTCTTAAGTACACACTGATTTTTACTTGTATAAGTATTTAATAACAATATTGCATAAACACTTTTCCCCAACACCAATAAAAGCTATTAAGCTTTTATTACCACTAAACCAAACAATCTTGGAAATGACTGCTTTCATTACAAGCAAACTTAGCTAAGAACTATCTCGACGTACCAGGCTTTCGATTAAAAAAAACTGCTACCAAATTCGTCCACGCGTTTGGCTGCTGCGATACCACAGACAGGCACACAGATACACAAATACACAGGCCAAACTTATAACACCCCTCTTTTTGGGTCGGGCGTAAGGTGTCCGGTGACGTCATTACCAATTTTTACCACATATTTTATATAAATTCTTAGAGATTATCTGCGCGCTTTAAAAAAATTTAGTAAAGTGAATTAAAGTGAATATTTATTTTTATTTGTCTTTGATAAATAAAACTTTTCCGGGTCTAGTTTATAAAGAAAACCACAGTGAGAAAACCTACATAGGTATCTTTGAAGATATTATATTATTTTGATATATGCAACCTGCCAACTCGCAGTGCAGCTTGGTCTATCTAATTTCTTCTACCTCCTGCTATTAGTGGTAAGACTGCCGAGCAGTGGTATATGAATATGGTGATGTTTAAAGCAATATTAAAATATATTAACAGTACCTATATTTATTATTTTACTGATTACAATTTCATCTAAAATAATATAATCTTGTTAATATTTTTATTTATGTTATATTCCCTGCTATACCACAAACATATGTTTGTGGTACGTTTACCTAGCCTTTTATTTCATTTGAAATAAATATAATAAACCTAGCAACTGTATGAATTTATTACCATAAGTTAACAAGACCTAGTTTTATGCTTGAGTGTAGGATGATGAATACTCTCCTCATCACGAATTTCACGGGTGTTACACATTTAAATAAAACTATTTCAACTGATTTCATACATAGGTATTCATTTCTTATTTGAATTGTGTACACTTATTTTTTATCACTTATATAAAATAAATGTTACAAATGTACAATGAAAATATAATATTACTTTACTTTCATTCCAGGTAACAGAAAAACGAATTCGGATTTAAAAAAACACGACAGTCTAACGAAAAGATTACATGTTTGTACTCCAGCCGCACTATATAATTATTCACCAATTCTACATAGACGGCACTGTGAGATTGAAAATGTTTACGTGACATGAAATACATTATTTTTTATAATCATGACGATGTCGTGACTGAAGTCGCATATTTATTTATAAAAATATCTCAATCTTACATTTTATTGGGCAATGAAAGAAGATTTTATTTGTTCGTGATTTTTGTGTAGGTTTTAAAAATATATCCATACGGGCAGGGATTCCAACCCGCGATCTCTGAGGACCTTTTCCGTCGCTCTACCAATTACGTTACCGTATGCTACCCGTCTACCCAGATGTTTAGCAATACTGCAAAGTTATAAACATTGGTTAGGATTTTCGAAATAAGCCTAATAGATGTCTCCACCGTCCCGATAAAGACTATCATATATAAAATGCTTAATTCACCGAGACGGGTAGCGATACGCTAGCTCAATTGGTATAGCAACGGGACGGTAAATGGTAAAGTGCACTAACTTGGTGAATTCATAACCTATTCACTCTATCCCTCATTATACATGAACGGTAATAGGATGGATGTATCGACGCAAGCAAGGTAATCCAATCCTTCACTGTGCGAAACAAAGCGCTTCGTTTGAACGAATGGGATGTCCACGACCTTAAAAAGTATACTCGCCGTGTGTAGGAAACGTCCAACGGAATTGAGTAGCGTACCATACGAAAAGACTACCATTTGACTGCGTGCAACGGAATGCCACTCGGATGTCTGTGCGGTTCTTAAGGCACTTTCTACCATTAACCACCAGGTAAATAGGTAAATTCAGAAATAGTGCTCACAGACCGGCAACGATCTGATGCTTCCTCTGATATAGCAAGACGCTGTGGGCGAAGGTGATCATTTACCATCAGGTGACCCGCAGGCTCCCTCATATAGATGTTAAAAAATATAAGCTAACGCTTTTGTATTATAAAGGATGTCTAGATTAAACTAGCAAATAATAAGCAATAAAGTACCAAATAAGTAGCGCTGTAACAAATAAAAGTTTATTTATTTCACCAAGTTATTTGTGAACAAATTATTTTGGCTCATTAAATACTAATTATTTAATCTTTATTGTAACTTTCCCGGTAATTAAGGCCGAGTTTTTGGGTGCCTTTTTTGAAAACATGCGTCTTATATACAGTTAATGGAAAATAGCCCTTGTTTACCATAGTTAGAGTTGATTTTACTCTCATTATTAAAGTTCTACTCCCAGCTCACAAGAAATACAATCCAGGCAACGCAACAAGCTATAAAGTACTTGGTGCAGTAAAAATAAATGTCTTACGAATATTTACGATCATACAAATTAGTTAAAACGTACAGGAGTACGTTTTAACTAATTTGTATGATTAGTTAAAGGGGATTTGTATTATTAGTGAGTTACAGGGGAAAAACGAGCTTTCATAGGAATGAAAGCTCGTTTTTCCCCTTTTTGGTTGAGCCCGAATATTTGTAGATGATATTTATTTAATTCAAGTTTATATTAATTAGTATTATAAGTAATCTTAATGTTTCTGGAATTATTACTTTAATTCCATTCTTTATAATTCACATAGTATCAGCAATGACTTTACATAGTCAGTCCTTGTTAAGGTACATATATTTAAAACATAATCTTGTGTATTTTGGCAGAATAATTACTCCTAGATAACTTATTGCCAACGTACCTAGAATATACCTTGTGAGATAAATAGCCAATTTGCGTTCCTAGTCGTTGAAACATCTCATCAGATTAGTCACGTGAATTAAAAGTTAATTTTGAGATTTAACTTTATTATTTAGCTACATTGTCATCATTGTGCTGTACCTACTTATTTGAATAGTAATTATACAACTAAGGTTAAATAATATAAAATATACCTGCGGCGATATATTTTTTAAGTGTGTTATATTCATAATTAAACAAATAACATACCATTAAGCATCTCCATGACTTATTAAGAAATGTAATTATGTCATTGGTTAATAATTCTCTTTTTATCGAGAAAATATAACAAATCCAAATTAATATTAAAAATATACATTTTAACTAAGAGTCTTATCTTTTCTGGTGAGTTCTTTGGTGGTAGACCATAACATCGGGTCGCCGGCAAAGTTACCACCCATCGGGCAAAGTCGTGCCGCAAAGCGACATAGTCGTGTTCCGGCACGTTGCTCGATGAAGCCGTTTATGGGAAATGGGTTTGAACAGCTGCGGTACGTTGGCGAACCGGTTGACGTCGAGTTGGTGTTTGTTTTGTCGGGTGTCTAGTCGAGGAGGGTAGCGGGATCCGAAGCGACGGCTTTCCGCTGGCCGCCCGCAGATAGTTGGGGGCCCAATTAGTGGGTTAGCCACCCACGAAAGGCTGCCCCGCCAGCTGCGAAAAATCCCAGGGTGGCTCCATCGTGCTGGTTGGCGACCAGACGAGGAGGCCCGATGGCGATCCCTGGGGGGGTTCGGGCGTCCCCGCAGTCTCCAGGCTAGCCTCCCAGCGACAAGACATCACCAATTTCGAAGTCGGGTTTGATACGTGCCGCCTCGTTCAACTGCCATTTCCCATCCCTATTCACTTTTATTTATTTTATTTTATGAAAAAGGTAAAAAAAAGAAACAAGTTGACACAGCGGTTGCACTCCTCCTCATACAAAGTGCACCTGACTAATATAAGGGGTTTGCACTCAAATCTTTTAGCTGTCCACCACCACCTGGAGACAGAGCAGCCGCACTTGCTCTTTTTGACGGAGACGCAGATACAATGTCCTTTGAGCGCTACATACTTGGATTATCCCGGTTACTCGTTGGAGCACAACTTTCGCTCACGGGCCGGAGTCAGTATGTACGCGCGGAACGACCTCTGTATTCAGCGTCTCCGTCACCTTGAAGACCCCACTTTTTCTTCCCTATGGGTTTTAGTGGACACAGGAAACGAAAAAATCCTGTATTCCTGTGTCTACCGTTCGCACAGCGGTGACCAGGAGACAACTCGTTTATTTGAGTATCTTAGTGAGGCTGCAGATATGGCTCTGTATCAGTACCCTTCGGCGCAGCTCGTCTTTCTGGGGGACTTTAATGCCTGTCATCAGGACTGGCTGTTCCCGTACCAGAAGACCGACCATGCTGGAAGAGAAGCGCGGAAATTTGCGTTGTCCTTGGACCTCTTTCAGCTGGTGAAGCAAGCGACAAGGGTACCAGATGTGGTAGGCCATACAGCCAATTGCCTGGACCTTCTGCTGACAACTGATCCGGACAGGTATCGTGTAGAAGTCACATCCCCCTTGGGAACCTCCGATCACTGTCTGGTGAAATCTGTGTTTACATATTCCCCACCAGCTTTCGAACCTCATGGTGTTAGGCGAGTATGGAAATACAAGTCAGCAGATTGGGATGAGATGCGACACTTTTTTGCGTCTTATCCTTGGCGGCAGGTCTGCTTCTCTTCTTTGGATCCGTCGAGTTGCGCGGATGCTATAACCGATGTGGTGCATCAGGCAATGGAGTATTTTATTCCTTTTGCTGACGTACCCATCGGTGGCAAAGCTCGCCCATGGTTTAATGCCGAATGTGGTCATGCTCAAGACCGAAAACATTCGGCATATCTCATTTGGGCTGATGCTCGAACCCGCAAAACTCCGGATGTAAGTTTGAAGAAGAGAGCCTTTAACCAAGCTGCCAAGTCCTACAAGAAGGCATTGCGGAAGGCTCGTCTTGATCGGATCGTTAAGAATGGCGAAAAGCTCTCTGTCAGACCAACTGGCAGTCGAGCTTTCTGGTCTCTTGCCAAAGCGATCGAGTCGAACTTCTGCCAACCCTCACTGCCTGCTCTGCTGAAGCCTGATGGATCCCTGGCCCACACTGCAACAGAGAAAGCGAATGTTTTTGCTTCTCTGTTTGCTGAGAATTCGCATCTAGACACTGGCAATGCTTCTCCAGCACATCTTCCTCACTGCGGTATTTCGATGCCTGAAATCCGCATCACTAACAAGGAGGTATGGAGAACATTGTGTCGTCTAGATGTGAATAAAGCCAGTGGTCCTGATGGTATACCAGCCATTCTGCTCAAGACATGCGCAGCTGAGTTGTCTCCTATACTGACACGTCTGTATCGCCTCTCTTTCATGACTGGAATAGTGCCGAAATCCTGGAAGCTTGCTAATGTGCAACCCGTGCCCAAAAAAGGCAGCCGTGCCGACCCTGTCAATTACAGACCGATTTCAATCACCTCCATACTCTGTAAGATTATGGAGCGTGTATTGAACTCGCGCCTACTAGCATACCTAGAAGGTAACGATCTCCTCAGTGACCGACAGTACGGGTTTCGCCGTAATAGGTCTACTGGGGACCTCTTAGTGTATGCTACTCACATTTTAGGCGAGGCCATCGAGAAGAACGGAGAAGCGGTCGCCGTCTCTCTGGACGTCTCGAGGGCATTTGACAGGGTCTGGCATGCGAGCCTTATATGCAAGCTTTCAGCGTACGGTATATCTCCTGGTCTGATCGGCTGGGTAACGGACTTTCTGAGCCACAGATCTCTCCGAGTAGTTGTCGACGGGTGTTCCTCGGAACCCTTGACAATAAATGCCGGAGTGCCTCAGGGGTCCGTTCTTTCTGCAACTCTGTTTCTGCTGCACATTAATGATCTGTTGAAGCCCGGTATCTATGGGTATGCAGACGACAGCACAGTTGTAGAAAGATATCTGCCGAGTACTCGGGCTAGTCGAGATCAAGTACAGTCTGAAAGAGAAGCCATGGTGCAACGTTTGAATGACAAACTTCAGGCAGTCTCCACATGGAGCAATGCCAATCTTGTCAAATTCAACGCCACCAAAACGCAGACGTGTCTATTCACCGCCAAAAGGAGCCCTTTCACCTTGGCTCCTACTTTCCAGAATGTATCCTTGGAATACAGTGACCGGCTTCAGTTGTTAGGCTTAGAGATTTCCTCGAACCTCAACTTTGGTCGGTTCATTGAGTCCAGAGCAAGAGCAGCAGCAGCAAAGCTTGCCGTTCTTGCGAAGGTTCGGCAGTACTTTACACCGGGACAGCTTCTTGTTTTATACAAAGCACAGATCCGGTCGTGTGTAGAGTACTGTGGACACATATTTGCTGGTGCCGCAAAGTCTCATCCTGCGGTTCTGGACTCAATTGAGAGGCGAGCAAAGAGGCTTATAGGCGATCCCGAATTGGTCGAAGCCGACCTCCAAAGCCTTGAACACAGGCGTAAAATTGCTAGCCTCTCAGTATTCTATAGGATACATTTTGGTGAGTGTGCGCAGGAATTACACGAGTTGATTCCCCCGTCCCCCTTCCATCACCGGACGTCCCGACGCACGGCAGGTATCCATCCTTTTGTTGTGGACATTCCACCTGTCCGAACGAAGCGCTTTGCTTCCTCATTTTTAGTGCGTACAGCAAAGGACTGGAATAATTTGCCTGCGTCGGTATTTCCGGCCAAATATAATGTGGGTGTCTTCAAGAGAAGAGTGAATAGGTTGCTAGGGCAATGCGACTTACCATCTAAGACTACATTCCACTTACCATCAGGTGGAATGTAGTCAAGCATTGCCCTAGATCATATAAAAAAAAAAAAAAAAAAAAAAAAAAAGAATTAGTTTCCTTCACCATAGTCCATAGTGTATTTTGCCGCCATTTTGTTACTACAAAGGCATATCTAGCTGAATTATTTTAGTTGGTTAATCTGTCTCCATTTTGCCATCAAGCGTAACACAAAACTGCCAATCATTCAGAACCTTTTTTTCTTTTAGGAAAAAGCAATAGAATAATTGTGCATAAAGATAACTAATTTATCTAAATTAAACAATAAGTAACTAGTAGTTAATATACTTACATAAATTAATTAATTGTTTATTTATTACGTATGTATAATATTATAAAATAGCTATGATAATAATAATAATAATAATAACACAGGACAAATTACACACATTGATCTAATCCCTAAGTAAGCAAATTATTTGCTTGTGTTGAGGATGTTATACAATGATACAAATACATAGATACACGTTATAAACGGTTTGGTTAACTAATAAAACTATTATTACTTTATGAATCTAGGAAATAAATCATATTATCAGCATTCGGAAACTTTTGAAACCATTTTTTAGAAGTCATGTTACCTATATCAATCTGATATTAGCATTTACAATTTAAATCATATTACAAAATATATTGAAATGCTGGTTTTATAGTTCTGTTAATATAAAACCATAGGCATATCTTCAAAATATCACCCAATAAAATAATTATAGTCTTTACTCTAATTGTCAACTGTTTCTTAACATTATCATTATGTAGTTTCTTGAAAAACCTCGTTACAAAAGTTTAATTAAGTCGAGAGCAAGTTTCTATAACATCCTCAACATCTCGACGCTTCAACAAATAAAACTTATTCGTAAGGGTAATTGGGTTTAGTATTAACTTTACCACTGTCTAATACAAACTCTACGTTGGACAAGTTAACAACTAGAACAGGAGTCAACTTCCCTTGACTTGATAGTCAAATAGGTTCTCTATGTAAAGTAACTGATGAGTAATTTGAATTATGTATAAGGTTTAATGATTTTACATTTAGTCCGAATATACTAAATTGTCCGTTTAGTATTTATAATAATGAGATGAATATATAAAAACCTATTCGTTATAGTCATGGCACATTAAAACTGAATTTATAAAAGTACTAGTAGTTGTCAGTGGTGTTATCTACTACATCACATAAAATGTACGTTAACTCCGTACGTATATCTGTACAGATATAATAATTATAGCCCAAAGCAGTTTTTGTATTGTTGTTATGTTTTCTCATGAAATTGAAAAAAGCATTGTACTTGTTAAAATGGAAAATAAACTGTTACCACCCCAAAATAATCAGCAAAAAAATAATATTAATAATATACCTACTTACGAAATAATAACTTTTTTTTAAATAAATATATAACATAAACCTTTAAAAAGGTTATTGGATGTATTTTTATTTAAAGTAATTTAGTATAATATTTGTATGTAAGTATCTGTTATATATTCTAAGCTTACAATGCTCTCAAATGTATAGTGTAATTACAAATATGTATAATCTACACAATACAGTACCTACAACGCATTTTCAGTTCTATTCAATAATAATAAAAAAACATATTTTTTATAAAAAAAATCACTTATGTAAATCTGTCTGTAGAAATCAACTCCTTACTTTAAAAGTAGTTCCATTATAAATTGTTACAGACAGAAACCTCTTTTTTATTCTAGCTTTTAAGCTTCGTTCTTTGTTCCTCGAGGATTCCAATTACGACGGACCCAATAAAACACGTCCGGTGAAATCATTATACTTTTTTACCACATCTTTTGTGTGACCTTTAGATATGATTCCTCGGTTTCTGCTCTTTCTGGCCGCTACGTACTGGAAGTCACCAGTATCACAGTTTTCATTTGAATAAACGTATGGCGATTTCCGTCCAAGGCTTTGGTAACTAAAATTTGTCCTGGTTAGTCGCCAAAGAAAACCACCATGAGAAAATCTATATACCTACATATCTGAGCAAAAATTATATTATATTGATATGCTTAACCTGTAGCAGCTTGATCTATCTAAATTCTTTGAACTCCTGCTATTAGTGGTAAGAGACTGTGGAGTGCAGTGAGGCATGAATAGACTGATATTTAAATAAATATGACAATATAATAAAAGCATATTTATTATTTTATTGATTACGATTTCCTTTAAAATATAATATTCTCGTATATATTTTTACTTAAGATAGATTGCCCGCGTACCACAAATATCTTCGGCTACTTAGCCGTATAATTCATTTTAAGTAAATATAATAAAACGAGCAACTGTATGAATTTATTACCATAAGTTAACGAAAACTTGTTTTATGCTTAAAGTGTAGGAAGTGAGTATTTGTTAGGAATTTCATTAGAAACTACTATATATTCATTTCGTACTTGAACACTTATTTTTAACTTCACAAATAAAATAAATATTTTACTGTACAGAGAAAATATAATATTACTTTACTTTCATTCCAGGTAACAGAAAATATTGGATTTAAAGGAGGCGACGGTTTAAAAGGAAGATTACATGTCTGTACTCCAGTCGTAGTAAATATTAATTAAACAATTCTACATAGACGGCACTTTCTGATTGAAAATATCTACGTGATATGAAATATATTATTTTTAATGGAATGCCGTTACTGAAGTCGCATATTTATTTTTGAAAATATCTCAATCTTACATTTTGTTAAGCAATCAAAGAAAATTTTATGTCCTCATTATTTTTCTGTAGGTAATTATCTATGTAATATAATAGCCTTGTATAATAAATAATATAAAAATTTTGTGGATCTTTTTACACAGGTATTATAAGTTAATGCGTAGTACATTCGACCTGATGGTTAGTGGTTAGTTATGTGGTCGTAGATGGAAAGGCACACTAACTTGGTAAATTAATAGCATATTCACTCTATCCTTGAACATACCCGAACTGTAATAGGATTGGTACAGCTGCCCTTCATCCCTTTTTCCAACCAGAATTTTCCTAGAGTCGACCCTGTCCAATGCTTTCGAGAAGTATAGAGAGACGGCTACCAGTCCTCCATTCTAACATACGTTTAGTACACAATAAAAGGTTTCTTGTCGGAATATTTTGGCTTAACAAAGACCGTTCAATACACGATGAATAATCTTGCAAAGCATGGAAGCAGGATAAGAATACTGCTTTTTAGAACAGCTTCTAGAATTCAGCCACTCTACCAGTCTTCAAAATTACCAAAATTTCATCAGCATTTACCAGTGTCAATTTCCACTGGAAGTAAAAAAAAATGGAAGTAGTAAAGGTAGGCAGAAGTTTGACTTGATTGCATTAGGTACCAAAAAGCTTGACTGCCGGACAGTTGGTCAAGTCTTGATTTCCGTAAAGCCGTTGAGCATTAAACCACGGGCGAGGTTTCCCACTGATGGTAACATCAGCAAAAACGACAAAATACTCCATTGTCTGATGCACCACATCGGTTATAGTATCCGCTCAACTTGACGGATTTTCAGATAATAATTTATATCCTGTTGTCTTTTATGTAACAGCATATTTCTGATTTACACCTTTGATTTGAAACAGTTCCAGTTTGTTATATGACGGTGAATAATTCTGTGAGAGTGCGAAGTAAGATTGTCGAACCAAATTTCACAGTTTCGGTAGTTATTCCGTCTATTGTCCTATTTCAGTTGTTTTAACTGTAAGTATAGTTCTGGTTCATTTATACGTGTAATTGTTTGTGTGTAATGTAATGAGACTGACTTTATACCATAGCTATTTCAACGTTGTCTTCTTGATAAAAAAGTTTTTCTGTATAATACCTTGTCTCAAGTTGTTGTGTACAATATAACAAGGAATTCCTTGTCTCGTTTTGGAATCATTATAAGTATAACCGTTTTAAATTAATATATTTCTTATAATATACTCTTTTAACCATGGCAAGTTCATTGTATATGATATGAAGTAAACATAAACAACTATATTTTCCACTTTTTAATTAATGTAGACATGTACTCGCACTACTCCTCTCAAAGCACCATGCACTTTAAAAAATATTTCTAAACTTTTCGTTTTCATAAGACGATTTTTAAATATTTATTAATCTGTAGTAGCCATTAGCTGAATACTGCAGAACATGGTGAAATAATTGTTAATAGATTACGCAATCGTTAACAAATGTCATTTACACATCCGACATAAAATATTTTCTGATATAATTTTTACTGGCAGTTTTCATTAACAATAAACATTTTGACGATTGAATACGTTTTAAAGAGATAAAAATGATCTATTAAAAACAAAATCATGGATGTATTCAGGGAATATAATATTTTTTCTGTTCTCTTTTTCTATTCTATGTTCTGGTTATTTTTCAAGTTTTATACATACTTGACCTGAAAGTCCAAACATATTCGCACTGCCATATTTTTTCCGTCCATAAGTATTATACCATTGTGCACCATATTGATAACAGAAACAGTGGAAAATAGACAGGTATTTATTATAAAAGTGTGTAATTTTTCCATTAAATAATAATAATGATAATATCCGGACAAATTACACACATTGATCTAACCACTAAGTAAGCAAATTATTTAGACAAATAGACAGGTATTTATTATAAAAGTGTGTAATTTTTCCATTAAATAATGATAATATCCGGACAAATTACACACATTGATCTAACCACTAAGTAAGCAAATTATTTGCTTGTGTTAAGGGTGTTAGACAACGATACTAATACATAAAAATACACATATAATACTGAGAATATATTTAATAAACGCCCATACCCAGAAACACAGACACCTATGCTCATCACATAAATGCCTGTCTCTGCCGGGAATCGAACCCGAGCCCCGTTCCACCGTGACACGTTAGGCGTCTGCGCTAACCACTCGACCAACGGGGCGGTAAAGTAGAGAGTAGTAATTGAAAAGTAAATACTAAATTTATTAAAAACTCTGCGGTTAGATATCAAACGTTATTAAGTTTTCGATCTAAAAAACAACTCTGTAGGCGAAAACGGTGCCGATAGGCATATTATATTAGTATTCTCATTTCATTCCTTTCGGGTAAACTTGAAAGTTTAAGGTTCTTTGATTATATATATTTTGTATTTTCAACCCAAGGGAACTATTAATGATAAGTACAAGATTAATCAGTTATAAAGAAACACAAGAATAAGTAGTGTTTCTACAAAATAACAAACCTTATACAATTCTTTTGTAAAGTAATTATAAGATCTTAAGTTTTAATGAGAGATCATATTTTGAGTCTTCATACATTCTGGTTCAGAAGTATAACATTTTGATTCTATATTTTTTTAATTTCTTTACAAATAAATATAGTCAACAAAACTTTTTTGTAAGTTGGCCTTCTTTACAAATAAATATAGTCAACAAAACTTTTTTGTAAGATGGCCATTGAACTTCGATGTTGATCCTATTCCGCGAATTAAGGTCTCATCAACTGATATCATCACATCATATGGAATAAACAAATGTTTTGCTCCAACTCTCGAAATTTCCTAAACTTTTTTAATATGTTTACATAACGTTAATTAAAACCCAAAAACGTTACTTACTTGAATCTCTTGTTGTTGAAATTTCACAAACAAACATACGATAGCTTTGTATTTTAGTCATTGTTTGCAAATTGTCTTATTTCGCTGGGGGTGTAAGATAAGATAAGTGTCCGCATAAACCTTCTGAGCTCTCCAGATTGATGATAAGAACCGCTACAGATGGACGATAATTTGTCAGACAACTTAGAAGTAAATTAAACAATAAATATTTAATGTTGTATGAGAAATCAAACGGAGATACTTATAGTGGTCATGATTGACATAATTAAATCTTTGCAAGTATAAGGTATAGGTATAATATGATATGTTTCATTAAAAAATATTTACATATTGCTACGTGTTCAGTACATGTCATAGAAATCAAAACAAAAGTGTTTATATCTCTTTTATTTTGGTCTGTTTATCGATTTGTTTTTTTTTATTTGTTTGTGTGTTTCTATGTTGTAATATGTAAAATCTATTTGACAGATGTAAAAACCAATAAGGCAGTTTTCAAATGTTTGGGGTTTTGTAGATAATGCCCTAGGTTTAAGGTGTTCCTGTCACCAATTAAAAAAAAAACTTATAGCAATTTTATTGCAGTATACTTTTAAAGAAACCAGGATAAAATTATGTAAGTGTTCGGAACAAAAGTAATGATTAATAAACACTCAGATAGACTTTGATAAACACGGACTGAACCATTTATGAAATCTTTGACATTTGATTTATTTGGTTACGTAGTTCTTAATCATAACATCAATTTATGAAATTCTGTTTTAGTTTACGAAAAGATGAGTTCATTTTAGACTGTTGATTAAGTAAAATTTTGTTCCCAATTTTATTATGGCTTTGTAAATTATTTTCGCTTACTGTTTGATCGTAATTGAATCTTTTGTAAAGATCCATTCAGTAAATTAAATTAATAAATACTTATATAGTACACGGCGTTCGTTAAATAAGACTCGGAGCGTCTTTTAGACTTGTTTCATCTTTTTAACATCCAGTAAGCGTTTTATTTGAATAATACAAGTATCTACAAAATGACAGTCAGCATGGCAACAGAGGCGTAGCTACCGCCTTATCAGCCGTCTCAATGATACTGGGCCCCCGGGCCGCAGGGGCCCCGAAACTGTAATAGCTTTTTTGATTACCTTTTCATGGCTGATACCTAAGCCCCCACGCTTTCCGCCCAACAAATTTTGACAGGGCCCATCTAAGGCACGTTATGACAATTTATGCCTAGCAATTTATAAGTTACTTACTAGTGATGTGTGAGTACTGAAGAAAACGGTAAGACTCCGATTTATTAGTTAAAAGATATCAAACTTTTTCGATATGCTGTAGCTTGGTTGCACTAGCACTTGGTTTGTAACAGCTCATTGGATATATTATACAGCTTACTTATAGATTATCTACAGACCTCAAGTAAACGTAACGTGTGGTTACGAACCTAATCCCAAAAACATAAATTAAATTCGACCCTTGTGTTGTGAAATGCTGTACTCTTAAGAATATTAATCTCTCAGAAAGGACGTACGTCACTTAAATTACATTTTATAGTAGCAGTTTTTTATTTTTTTTCTACTACACTTCAACAGTATGCTCAAACCCGGTATATATCAGTACGCAGACGACAGCACATTTGTAAAAAAATGTCTGCCCTGTGCTCGGAATATTGGAGTCAAGTACAAACTGAAAGAGAGGTCACGCTGCAACTTTTGAGTAGGAAGCTTGAGATAGTCACCGCATCTGCGTCAACTTTGTTAAGTTGGAGTATGTTGAAAGACAAAGTGAATAGGCTATTAAGTTAGTGAGCATTACCTTCCACGACTACATATCTACTAACCATTAGGTAGAATGTACTTGGCATTAACTTAAAATATGCAACTTCATTCACGGTGCCGTTAAGATTATTAAAGATAATATATTTCATGTTAAGCAAAGGTTTTTAATTAGACAGTACCGTCTATTTTATGTAGATTGTTTGATTAATATTCACTCTATTTGTCCCATTTTCTAAATCTAATGTTTTCCTGTTACCTGGAATGAAAGTAAAGTCATATGTATTATATTTAAATACGAAGTTAAAAATAAGTTTATTTATTTAATTCAATAGTAATTAAACTACAAAAAAGAAAATGTTTTAAATCAGTTTAAATAGTATTATTTAAATATGTATATGATACAAAAATATTATGTTTCAAACGAAATTGTAATTAGTAAAATAATAAACATACTATTAATATATTGACATATTTATTTAAATGTCAGTCTATTTATGTCTCACTCCTCGCCACAGTCTTTTACCACTGATAGCAGGAGTTGAAAGAATTTGAATAGACGGAGCTGCATTGCGAGATTTCGTATATTTTCGTATATTTTTATATATTTTCGTATATAAGAATTTCTGCACAGATATGTATTTGGGTTTTCTCACGGTGTTTTTTTTGCCGATTAGAGACGAGGACAAATTATAGTTATCAAAGCCAGGGATTATAATCGTCATTCGTTTATTCAAATAAAGTATTGATACCGGTGGTTTTCAGTACGTAGCAACAAGAAAATATCTAAGAATCACACAAAAGATGTAGTAAAAAAATAAAATGACTTCACCGCACCTCTTTTACAGTCAGTAGGATATAAATGGAATCACCGAGGAACAATGAAGGAAGCTTGAAAGCTAGAATAAGAAACGGTTTTCTGTCTGTAACAGTATATAATGGTTCCATTTTAAAAATAAGGAGAAGATTTCTATAGACAGATTTAAATATGTTAAATATTTTATTAAAATATTATTTTTTTATTATTATTGAATGGAACTGAAAATGCATTGTGTTAGAATAGATTACTTTGTAATTTATTCTATTTGTTATAAAATTGTACATTTAAGAGAGTTATATATTTAAGGGCTTAGAACATATAACAGATACTTACAAATATTTTACAAGATTACTATAAGTAATTATAAACCCAACAACTTATTAATCTTATAACTTATTATTTTTGCTGATTATTTTGGGTGTTTTTTTTTATTTTCCATTTTAACAAGCACAATGCTTTTTTCATTTTCATGAGAAAACATAACAACAATACAAAAACTGCTTTGGGCCATAATTATTATATCTGTACAGATAAAAGTACGAAATTAAAGTACATTTTATGTGATGTAGTAGATAACATCACTGACAACTACTAGTACTTTTATAAATTCAGTTTTAATGTGTCATGCAGTGGCGTAGCGTAGTGGGGGCGGCGGGGGCGGCCCGCCCCCGGCGGCACTTTATAGGGGGCGGCAAAATTTAACAATAAATAAAAAATATATATTTTTATCGTAACTACAAATTTGGACCGATTGAAAGGAGCACGGAATTTTTCATTACTTATTTTGTGACGAATTCGGGGAATTCCTTTTCTTTGAATGATATTTTGTAGCGACTGGCAACAACGTCTATACTGACTTGTGGGAATTCCCCGTTTATGACTAACAATCAGCGAGAATGACTTCTATTACATATATAATAAGTTCAATATAGTTTATCACACGTACGAGAAAGCCCCTTTAAGGTACGGGGAATTACGTGCTTTGACAAAGTTTGACAATTCAAAGAAAGTTTTATTGATGGATCGTCAGTTGTCCAATTCACATTGTCTCGTATTTTAATTATGTTACGCTTTCCAAATTGTGATTTTTGTGCAAATAAGTGCGTGTAGTGGTTGTGAAATTATTGAACAACTTTCAACTGAGTAAGTATTAAATATTATATTTATCTAATTGTATGTTGGACTATCTGATATGTTGTTCAAACTTCAAACTTTAATTTATTAAAATAAAAAAGAAACGCCGAAGTGCATAAAAGTATTTTCACATTTCAAAGGGATCTTGATCGGAAACTGTGATATAAATTTCAATTTAATATGTGTAAGTAAGTACTCGTTCCTATGAAAAAAGGTCTTGACAGACAGACGGTCAATGAAATGATTTAATAAAAGTAAGGATAGATAAAGGCTCAATTTTTTTCCTTTTGGGTACAAAACCCTAAAAACGGAAAATTTCAGTAAAGCAAGGTTTTTTTTTAATGTCCTAGGTACTTCTTTTGAAATGTTCGATAATTTTGTTTACAACACTAACTTGTACTTTTCTCATTTAATATTTTTTTTGATTTTAGCATCAAAAATGAAAAGAGTAAAAGAAAGTAGGGCTTCTTACCGTAATAAGAGAAGAGCTAAGTTGGAAAATATTAGAGCAAATGAAGGAGCTTTACTTAAATATGTGAAAAGTGTTGTTCCTGACACGTCAGATTCCTCGTTAGGCTTAAATTCATCACAGACAACTGGGCCTTTAAACCCAGAACAAGCTGAAAAAATACAAGAACTTGACATTGTTCCTAAAGATCAAATTCCAACAACATCCACTGCATTAGTGTCTCCATCTGTATGTTCAGACATGGACATGCATAGTTCCGAAACAGAGATTGATACAACATCATCATTGTCTGCTATTCAGTACCAAAGACGAAAGGAAAATTTCGACGATATTGGAAAATGGCCTGAACACATAGACGACAATATTTGATTGCATCTCATTCAGCAAGGACAGGAAATTGTTCAGCATATTGATACTAATTTCGCTGAAATGTCAACAATAACACGCTCAGATTCGTGCTCTTTAAAATCAAAAGGAGAGACAAGAAGGCTTACTAAGGATTGGTTTTATCGTACATTGACTAACGGCGAAAAAGTTTTACGTACTTGGATGGCTTATTCTCCAGCTAAAGCATCATTATTTTGCTTTTGTTGTCGTTTATTTGAGAACGTAAGTACACCGAATGGATCTAAATTTTGCTCATCTGATGGATTTAATACTTGGTGGAAATTAAATCCTAAGGTTTCAAGTCACGAATCAAGTGCACTACACATCCAAAATTATTGCAAATGGAAGTAGTTGGAGAGCAGACTTCAAAAATTACAGACTATTGACAAAAAAGAGCAAGACATAGTGGCAAAAGAAATAAAGAAATGGCAGGAAATTCTTATCAGAATGTTTGATATTATAAGATTCCTTGCCAAACAAAATTTGGCTTTACGTGGACATATAGAAAACGACACCGGTACCAATAGAGGAAACTTTTTAGAATTGGTTAATTTAATTGCAAAATACGATCCTGTACTTCGTGAACATCTTGTAAGGTCTAAAATATCTGGCAAAATTTCAATCACTTACATGTCACCACAAATACAAAACGAATTTATTGCCATTTTGGGAAATAAAGTTCGCCAACATATCATCGGACAAATAAAAAAGGCTAAGTATTATTCAATTATATTCGACAGCACTCCAGATCTTTCTCATAAAGATCAAACAAGTCAGGTATTAAGATACGTAGTAATTGAAAATCAGGAAGTAAAAGTAATGGAATCTTTTATAGATTTCATTGAAACTAAAGACAAAACTGCTGAAGGAATTTCAAAGATGATTTTGGACAAAATTCAAGCTGATGGCCTAGATATAAGCAACTGTAGAGGGCAAGCAGATGATAATGCTGCTGTTATGGCTGAAAAGTATTCAGGAGTTCAGCAAAGAATTCGAGAAATAAACCCTAAAGCTGAATTCGTACCTTGCTCAAATCATTCGTTAAACCTAGTTTGTTTACACGCTGCCTCAGTTGAGGTGGATTCACTAACTTTTTTCGGCATAGAACGTTGCTATTTTTTTTTTCCTCATCGACACATCGTTGGGAAGTTCTGATAACAGCTACAGGCAAAAGCTTAAAAAGGGTTCAAGACACGCGGTGGAGTGCAAGAGGCGATGCCGTAAATGTGACATGGCATCATTACAAAGATATTCTCGTCACTTTGGAAGAACTGACGGAGGCTGGTGAAAGCTTAAACACTAGGACAGATGCAGGTATTTTACTAGTTTCGATGCAGTCATTTTCCTTTCTTTGTTTTTTGGGCCTGTGGCAACCGGTGCTACATGAAGTGAATGATGCACAAAAATATTTACAAACAAGGGGACTTGACATAAGATTGTGCGCTCAGAAAGTAAATGCTTTGCAGATGATATTGACAGAGAAAAGAGAGGAATGGGCAAATGGCGCTGTAGGTTATGCAAAAAATATGTGTGAAGAACTTGGAATTTCCATAAAACCTCGGAGGCGCATAACAAGAAAGCATATTTTTGATGACGGAACTAGAGATGCTAACTTGTCTTGTGAAAATGAGTTGAGACGAAAGCTGTTTTCTTCGTTAGATAGAGTTATTGCAGAAATTCGTGAGCGTTTTCAACAGCTACAGAATTTAACGGATAAGTTTGCTTATCTAACACCGGCTATATTATTAGATCCAGACAACACTGAATGTGATCTAGACTACGCATCTGACGAAATTGACGAGCAGGATTTCAAGCTGGAAAGACTTCGACTGCGGACTTTCGTTGTTGCTACAGGCAACGAAAATGAATTGATTAATGCAGACTCACTTGAGTTATTTAAATTTATTGTTAAATCCAAGCTGGAAGATACTCTGCCCAATATTTTAATAATGTTCCGAATATTTTTCACAGCTGCTATAAGCAATGCCAGCTGTGAGAGAAGTTTTTCAAAATTGAAATTGATTAAAAATTATTTAAGATCGACAATGAGTACTCTAAGACTAACTAATTTGGCTATTTTGTCTATTGAGCAAGAGGTGTGTGATGCGATAGACATTGACGGTGCAATAAAAGACTTTGCTCTTAAAAAAAGTAGACGTATAAATTTTTAATTAAAGACGGAAGTTTTGTTTTGTTTTTTTAAGAAATACTCATATTACTTTTCAATAAAAATAAAAATGTTATATAATAGTATCGTTCTAGTTCTAAATAAAAATTGATTTTTTTTAATCTTGTCGATCCTCAAGGTGTACCTAATCTTAAGTGATAGGTACCTAAGTTAAATCAATGTATCTAATTGGTTAAAGTAAAAGAATTTTTGTATTAATAAACGTGATTGTAAAACTTAGATAAACTGTTTTTTATTTAAAATCTAGCCTGTATAATACAAAATAATGATGACTGTTCTCTCCGAAAAGTTCTCTATAATTAATGTATGTAATGCATAGTATACATTAAAATAAAATACCTAAATAAGAGGGCGGCAAAATTGTCTTCCGCCCCGGGCAGCCGACACTCACGCTACGCCACTGGTGTCATGACCATAACGAATAGGTTTTTATATATTCATATCATTATTATAAATACGAAACGGACAATTTAGTATGTTCGGACTAAATGTAAAATCATTATACCTTATACATGATTCAAATTACTCTTCAGTTACTTCACATAGTGAACCTATTTGACTATCAAGTCAAAGGAAGTTGACTCCTGTACTAGTTGTTAACTTGTCCAACGCCGAGTTTGTATTAGACAGTGGTAAAGTTAATACTAAACCCAATTACCCTTACGAATAGGTTTTATTTGTTGAAGCGTCGAGATGTTGAGGATGGTATAGAAACTTGCTCTCGACTTAATTAAACTTTTGTAACGAGGTTTTTCAAGAAACTACATAATGATAATGTTAAGAAACAGTTGACAATTAGAGTAAAGACTATAATTATTTTATTCGGCGATCTTTTGAAGATATGCCTATGGTTTGATATTAACAGAACTATAACACCAGCATTTCAATATATTATGTAAAATGTTTAAAATGCTAAAATCATAATGAATTTTGTAAATTTAATATACAATTTTAAAGTTTAATTAAACAAGATAGACATAGGTATGTGAAATGCCTTCTAGAAACTTTAGTTTCAAAAGTTCCCAAATGCTGATAATTTTTTTTTTCCAAATTAAAAAGTAGTTTTACATATTTCTATACTAAAAGCGTACAGTGTATGTGTCTATACTTTATCGAAATATCAGTATATTTAACAACATGTTTCTAATATATTACAAAACATAATAATTTTGCATTTATGACTTGACTTGAAGTGGTCACTTAAGTCGCTTCAGCCGCTTGAAATTCACAGACATTTCATTTCAATTTCGATTACTTTTATTCGATTAGCTTAAGTGAACATAGCAGGGTAAATATATATTTAATAATCATTATTTAAATTACAAAATACTTGTAATATTATTTTAAGATTAAAGTTATCATAACTATTTTATAATATTATACTTACGTAAATCAATAGGTCAATCAATTAAATAATTTACGTAAGTATAATAACTCATTTTCCTAAAAAATATTTAATGTAGGGTGAATTACTTATTTTTATCCATAATTATTCTATTGCTTTACTTTTCACTATAAAAAGAAAAGGGTCTGAATCATTGGCAGTTTTGTGTTACAAGTAAATAGCAAAATGGATACAGAATAACCAAATTTTAAATAAATGCGGTGAAAGAAATTAATTAATAAAAAAAGAAAAGACGCTAAGTAATTACATAGTAAATAATAATATTTCTCAATAAGAGTCATGTGGATGATTCATGGTATGTTATTTTATTAATTATGAATATAGAACACTTTTTAAAAAACTTATTTATCACAAATATTAACTATATTATTTAATATAAGCTGTATAATTACTATACAAATAAGTACAACACAATGATAACATGTACCTAAATAATAAAGTTAAATCTCAAAATTAACTTTTAATTCATGGAACCGATTTGATGAGATGTTTCAACGACTAGGAACGTAAATTGGATATTTATCTCACAAGATATATTCTTGGTACGTTGGCAATAAGTTATATAGAAATAATTATTCTGCCAAAATACATAAGATTATGTTTTAAATATATGCGTACTGTATAAAGTCATTACTGATTCTTGGTTAATTATAAAGAATTGAATTACAGTAATAATTCCAGAAACATTAAGAATACTTATAATAATAAGTTTGTTATTATTTTTAATACTAATTAATATAAACTTGAATTAAATAAATATCATCTAGAAATTTTTGGGCTCAATCAAAAAGGGGAAAAACTTTTATAGGAGTACGTTTTAACTAATTTGTATGATCGATAGTCTTAAGTCATTTACTTTTACTGCACCAAGTACTTTATAGCTTGATGCGTTGCCTGGTTTGTATTTCTTGTGAACTCGGCGTTGAACTTTAATAATGAGAGTATCTCTATTGGATTTAAGTACTGCCGTGCTTTTTTCACTCCCACTTTCGTTGAGGACCTTTTGCTGGAACACAACGCCTGGTATTAAGCTTTGATCCGCGGGGTGATACGCGGTATGTTTTCAGGGTCTTCTATAGTCAAACTTGAGGCGAAAAGTTGCCAAGAAGTTCCACTTTCTTTTTCCTTTTGTGCCAGGGAGTCATTCCTGATATATGAAGAGGGAAGACTGGCAGAAGTTGCATAAGTAGCTTTTGATAGCTTGCCAGTTGTTTACCAATTTTCATGACGTACTTGAACTTTGCTGCAGAGATTTTACGATTGAAGAATCTGAAGGCACGGTTATATTTTCTCTTTAGAAATCTAGAGGTTGGACCCTTAGTAACTAGCGCTTTGGCCCGGAGTTGGACAATATATCTCCTTTTGAATACATTACATCTCTTTTTTTTTCCAAGATGGCAGCTTATTTATTTATTTATTTATTTATTTATATGTCTGCAATTCTTGTAGTATACAATGGTCTTAATAAGTAATATAACAATTATTTAGATCTAACAAGAACCCTGCAAGGGCACTGCATAACTTTACATCTCAATACAATTACATTTATATAATCACACATTCATATATTTTTTCTCTATATAAAAGTAAATCTCTTATATTTATAAAATGTTTGAATTGTCCAACTCCTAAATTCTTATTTTGCCAACTGTTAACTTTAAACACGTAAATATTTATGTAATAGGAAGTGTTTGCCAGATTGTGGACACCACCAGTAAATTAGTTATTCGTAGGAGCCCCACTTTAAATCCCAAAAGTAACAAAATAAAAATTAAATCATTTTTTACTATTTCTTTCATTATTTTCTACCATACTACCATATTGATGAATATGAGGGTAACCTGATACAAGTATATTTTTTTATAGCTTTATAATAATATTTTCATAAATCCTTTTCCAATTCTACTCAAACTACATTTATACTGACTTAAAGTATTAAATTTTACAAAATATAATTACTCGTCCTACAATCTACCTACTTTCTTACTCATTGTCATTGAAGAAGTCTCAAACATTTAACAAAGGTTATTGTTTTGTAACTTGAAACTTGCAATTTGTAAGAGATTTTGTGTTTAATATTTATACAAATTAATTAAACTGTCATGAGACTTTACAAATAAGTTTCGTAAAAATAATTTGCTGTATAACAAATTCTTAAGCAGTTAATTTTGGAGTAATTTTAAAGAATCGTTGTTTACCGTTCAATGGCACATTTTTAACGAGATATGACTTATAATTATAGTACATATTGATAGTCCTCCCGTCAGGGAATAATAATAAACTTTCCAATAAAAAAAATACATAATGGGTCTACCTAATCATTAAAAAAAATCTGTGATTAAAAATAAAAAAATATATAAAAATAAACTGGCAATACTCCTACACCCAAAAACTACTTGCCGGAGTTTGATGAATCTTTGAACGGGTAGGTTTTATCGAAATCGCAGGCACAGCTAGTGAGGAAAATAAATATACGTTTAAGGTTGTGTGTACATAGATATATAAATACGTAATATAAATAATTATGTATGTAATAAGCATATTAAGCATAATAAATAAACATTAATTATTGCTCTGTACATGCAGAGAGATATACGTAGATAGGTACTATGTTTATAGTAGGTATGGTATGGTATGGTAAGAAGGTAGGATAAATGACATGATTTGACATTTACTTTAGCTACCAATACACTAACAATGTTAGTGGGTTCCGGGTTTGTGTTTTAAAGTTGGTACTAATGGTTTTTTCTTTCATTGATAAAGTATCCAAATGTTCCTATATTATATATATATATGTCGGAGCGGATTATTATTAGAACATACCAGAATATTATTTTATTTGTTTAAATTCCAATTGCTTTCAAACCTCTTTATTTGTTATGTTTCATTATTTTACAATTTAAGAAAAGATTATAATTGTATTAAGAAGTATTTTCAAAACGACCAATCAGAGCAGAGAACGTGTCTCGAGCGGGGTCTTGGTTCCATCTTTATAAGAGAGCTGCGTACGACGCTGGGCGTCTGTTGGGTTTCCGATACGTTTGGAAGTGGTCAGATATTGACGGAGTGGTTGATTTGGTTTATTATAAAATAAAAGACGATACTAAGATCGGTGCCCTGAACCCGCTGCTCGGTCCTAAAATTAAATGTAAAACATACTATTTGTTAAATAAACGTCTAGCATTGTGATCTTGTCTTTTGTGCTTGCGCTTTATCCCAATGACGCCCACAAATACTGCTACAAAAGATGCTTCTCCGACATATATATATATATATATATATATATATATATATATATATATATATATCTACTAATGGATTTATTAGCCTCTCAGTCATTTTGTCATGCTAAAATTTAATTATATTCACATTCAATGTTGATCTAATTCCTGATATGTTTGACGGATACAATGGTTGTGTTTCATGTATTACATAACATACCTAATAGTTCGTATTGGATAAACATGAGGTTTTTATTGCGTTTTTTTAAATACAAAAAACTTACCAACGCATGCTTTTTTGCAATGCTTTTTTGTTCTAAACGGATAAATTACGTTCAGCTCGTTTTTAAGTGCTTTATAAATGTATCTTTAACAAATTTGAACACAAAGTTTTGATTTTAATTTTCTCATACAAAATAAAACAAACATATCATCCCCACAACTTCCTTCAAAGGAAGTATGAGAGATACAACCTTTTCATAATCCTATCGTTTAAACTTTTAAAGCCCTTCCTAATTGCAAAAGTAAAAGTTCTATTTCGGGCTTTATCATTGTCAGACAGGCGATTTAATAGGAGAACGGTATCTATAATAAACTTCACAGGTTTGAGTTCTAACCGTGCTGGTAAATTGTAAATTGCATATTAAAATTTTAAGAAAAAGATTCACATGGCTAATATGTTTATAGACAATTTATAATTCGACTCCGTAATATCAACTTTTCAATGTTATTCTATACTAAAAACTTTAGCAACATTGTTTAGATTTTTTAAAGAAGTTTAAAGAAGCTCGCAGGTGCGAGTCTTCGAAGATGAAAAATAATTCAGACTTTATATTTACTGCGAATATTAATATTATCATAATCTTGTAACTCTAATCCTTAAATTTTATACAAACAAATTTGAAATTCTATTCGTTTTTTGTTATAACTGTTACATTCGCATACACATAGAGTACACTTTGTACCAGGTTTAATTATTCAATTTCGGGTATGTTCAACCTATATCTTCAAGGTATGAAATGTTTTATTTTAATAATAATAATATCAGGACAAATTACACACATTGATCTAACCCCTAAGTAAGCCAATTATTTGCTTGTGTAAAGAGTGTTAGACAACGATACAAATACATAGACATAAACATTATAAATACAAAGAGAATATGTTTAATAGACGACCAAACCCGGAATACAGAATTAGATACGAATCTATGCTCGTCATAAACATGCCTGTCCCTGTTGGGAATTGAACCAGAACCCCATTGCGCCGCTACACGTTAAACGTCTGCACTAACCACTCGACCAACGGGGCGGTATATTGTTTGCTAAATCTAACCTAAATTATTTACTAAATCTTTAATTAATTAATGTCTGAATTGCAATGTGGTTGGATCACCCACGTGTGTATTCACCCATAGTTCACGTGTGTAATAGATGTCGTTGTACCTACTTACAACAATACTCTATACCAAAATATATCTTTCAATCTTTGGCTTAATTCATATTTAAGCAGCCTTATGTGAAATATTATGTACATTTTGTTTTCGCAACTTAATTACCCTGCGTTAGTGCTTTGCTAGTCTCTGGTCTTTAGAAGTAGCATTATTTAAGGCTAATAATAATTTTATGTTGTTTATATTTTACTGAAGACCTATATTTAAGTAAATTAATTATGTAAAATAATTATATTCATCCAAAACGTACTATGAAACGACATTTATTACAATGCTCGACATAATTGAAATTTAACAATTAATTACATAATAGTGTTTACTGGGTTATGTAAATAGTTACAAAAATATGTTATACTTATGTTTTTAATCATATAATCTACAAAGCTTTATTGGACGGTGGGTACACCCATTAATGTAAATACACAAACGTCATAATTAACAAAAAACCGCAACTATAAAATGTATTTTAATTAACGTAGTTTCCTTTCTGAGCGATTATTTAATATTCCTAAGAGCACAGAGCATTTATAAGGGTTGAGTTTACTGTACATTTCGGGATTAAGTTAGTTATTACGCACATTTTACGTTTATACTTGAGAACTGTACAAAAAAATATCACAAGTAACTTCTAAATTGCCAGGCAGTGTTGTAGCGTGCCTTAGATGTGCCAAATTTGCTGGGCGGGAGGCGTGGGGTTTACAGAAGCGCAGTGAAAAGGCAATCAAAAACGCTATCACACTTTTGGGACTCCTTCAGCCCGAGGGCTCCGTATCATTCAGCCTATTTGACTGTAGCTAAATCCCTGTTGACAGACAGAGTTATTATTTTGTATACACTTTTGTCATTAAAAACTTAATTACATTACTTTTTTTAACACGGGATTAGGTAGGAACCTAATCTACAAGTCCAAAAGAGCCTCAGAGCCTTAATTAGAGAACGCCGGGTAATATAAAAATATTTATAAATTGACCATACCTGATCTTTATAAAAGATTAAATTACGATCAAACAATAAGTGAAGCTGAGATCCATTTTAGTATCGACACATATTGCGATGAATGCGATATATACTGGAACAATATTATTAACATTTAAATATATTAATAATATTGATCCACTTTCCATATTGATTCACTGAAGTACCTACGCACCTATAGACCGAGACCTTGGGAAGACAAGGCACAATACCTAGGAGTGACGCTAGAAAGAAAGTTAGTTTTCACTTCGTACGTTCGGACCGTTCGTAGCAGATTGGCATAGGTATACAGGGTTATTTGTAATTAGTGGACCACCTCTTGCAGGCAGCCTCTCTGCATCAATCCCAACAAAATTTGTTCTACAACTTTTTAAAAATCTTGATAAACAACACAATAAACACGAAACAAAAAAATGTTTGCTTCCTCTTTTACTTATTACTCTGTGTTTTGTAAGAAGTGCTTAAAAAGTCAACGCCCGGACGCCATACTTACGCTCTGAGTTAATGTCAGTTCAGAGGGAACAAATAAGTTTTGAATGAGAAAACTCAAATTTTAAAAACTATTTATTTGAAAAGTCGTAGAACAAATTTTGTTAGGATTGATGTACAGAGGCAGCCTAAAACAGATTGTGAACTAATAAAAAATAACCCTGTATATTAGATGCATATTAGATCGTCTGGATCAGCAACAGGGTGATACTTTACAAAGCCTCCATACGTTCCGTCATGTCCTATGCGAGTACCGTTTTTGCGCACGCTAATCTGAAACCCCTTCAGATGATTCAGAACAGGTTTACACGGAAGCCGGGGACCGGGGTGCCGCGGTTCGTCCGCACCATCAATCTCCATAGAGACTATCCGACTATCGCTCAGTATTTGAAGGGGCTTTCCCAGAGTTACTTTGATAATGCCGAGTGACACCCGAGAGTATAGACCACGCAAGACTACGTTAGTCAGAAAGAGAAGATCCAAGTCGGTGCTCTTTGACCCCGACAACGCGTTCACGTTAGGTAATAACATACGCATAGGCATAATTCACACAGCACAACATACAGACACACACCGTCTATATCAGTATAGACGAGCTCCCAACTGATTACATTGCTCCGTCGTTCTGGCGTCGGAGGACGCTGATGTCGAAGTTCCCAGTTTCCCTCCTGATTATCTACGTTCTGAGCCAAGATCCGTATCTCACCTGAGTGCGATCTCAGGACACCGTTCCCCATGGGGGCCCATCTGGCCCCCAATTCTCAAGGGTGGGTCTCCTAACCCGCCCGCTCCCCTGGTGTCGCTGTATAGCCGACAGGGCTAGAAACATAGTCACGAATAAAAAAATTTAAATAAAAAAAAAATACTACATTTAGGCACTTTTGGGTTATGTAGACCCAACGATCGTAATACCTATGTGAAACCTACCTATAATGATTTATATTTAATAGGTAGGTATACAACATTTGCTTTATATTAAATAATATCTATTGACTGAAAGATAGGATTGTATATTGGATTGTTGACTTTTGTTTTGAGTTCTACCACGTAATGAACCCGTCGCAATATGTAAATATTTTTATAAAACATTTGTTAAGTTACTACCTGCGAAGATTTAATCATATCAAACATGGACACTATATATATAGTTTAATTTATTTCTAAATTGTCGTCCACCTGCAGCGTCCTTATCAGCAATCTGGCGAGCTCAATAGGATTAGGCGGACATGAATCTTATTTTCACCCCATTGAAACAAGACAATTTACAAATCATCACTAACATACAGAGCTATCGTATGTTTGTTTGTGAAATTTCAATAACAAGAGTTTTAGGTAAGTAACTTTTTGGGGTTTTAATTAGCGTTATGTAAACATATTAAAAGAGTTTAGTGTTCAGTAAGGGAACATAAATAAATAAGTCGACTCACAAGATGGAATAAAACAGTTATATTTAGACATTAAAAACAGGATGCAAATATAAGATGTTAATTATGTGGCGAATTGTCTGCGAGTGCGGCTATCACAAAGTGGGGGGCTCGGGGAACCATTTGCGTCCCCCCGGCCTTTACAGACCCCGCGTACACCGTGGCGCTGTAGTAGCTGCGCCAACATATTCCCGGCCCTGGAAAGCCTAGGCGCTTTCTAGCACATTTAGCTCATCTGGCCTTGGCATCAAGCACATTCTGTTGAGTGCACGCCTAACGGTTCCTCTAGCTGTAAAAATATCTGCAACACGAGTTACACCATCGTTTCCTGGGAACAACCTTTTGACACGTCCGAGTCGCCAACAAAGCGGTGGGGTGTTGTCCTCCTTCAAAACGACTAAATCGTCAATTTTTAAATGCTCGTTTGCATGCGTGCGCCACTTTGTCCGGATTTGAAGCTCGGCGATATATTCGTGGCTCCAGCGTTGCCAAAAGTGTTGCTTTATCTGCTGGAGGCGCTGAAATCTGTCGAGACGATTAGTATGAATTTCTTGTAAACACGGAGAAGGCAGTGACTGGAGGGGTCTACCAACCAGAAAATGGCCCGGAGTCAAAGGATATAAGTCAGATGGTGAGGAACTTAGAGGACATATGGGTCGGCTATTTAAGATGCTTTCTATTTGCGCGAACAAAGTTGATAGCTCCTCAAACGTAAGATGGGTGGTCCCTAAGATCCTAACTAAATGGAATTTAGCTGACTTTACACCGGCTTCCATTAAACCATTGAAGTGCGGAGCGTATGCAGGTGAGAAATGAAATTCGACGCCTTCGCTAGCGGCAAAATCTGAGATAAAATTTGAATTGGCTTTAAAAAAATCATTAATCTCTTTAGCAGCTGATACAAAGTTTCCACCATTGTCACAGAATATCTGTTTAGGTAACCCTCTTCGAGCAATAAATCGCCATAAACTTAAGATAAATGCATCCTTAGAGAGTTCACTGACCGCCTCCAAATGAATACATTTATACCTAAGACAAATAAAAATACACAAGTAGCATTTTGATATTTTACAACCGCGACCCTTGCGATCCGTTATCATAAATGGCCCCGCAAAATCTGTACCGACGCTAAGGAAGGGGAAATCAGGCGTCAGTCTTTCAGCGGGTAAATTACCCATGATACCTTTCATTGATTGGCCTTTGAAACGCCTACATACATGACAATTTCGGGTAACACGTCGAGCTAAATTTCTCCCCCCTGTAGGCCAGAAACGAGTCCTTATTGAGGCTAACAAAGCTTGAGGACCTACGTGTAAAAGTCGTCGGTGTTCATTTTCGAAAAGAAGTTGCGTAAAATAATGCCTTGAACTTAATAATATGGGATGCTTGACATCGAAGTTATATTCTGATGCCTGTATTCTACCGCCTACTCTAATAATACCTTCATGCAGAAAGGGATTAAGAGATATCATTTGCGATTTAGAATTCAATGACTTTCCTTTTAATAACGATTCATGTTCCTTATAAAATGATTCTTTTTGGGAAATCAAAACTAAATAATTTAATGCCTTACTAAGCTCGTCAGAATTCAACGCACCGGTATATTTATTATCTGGATCTTTGCAATTATTAATAACTCTGTATATATAACCAAATATGTGTTGTAATTGTTTTAGCTTAGAGTATTTTTTTAAATCAATAAATAAATATGCATCAGTGATTGCACTAGCGTGTATTTTAATTTCGGGTAAATCGATTGTCCCTGTATCAACTTGCAACTGGCGACAAGGCCAATTCTGTTCTGGTAGTAATAAAAACTTAGGTCCATGCCACCACATCGCATTATCAGTGACCTCTTCAGGATTTATTCCACGTGACACAAGGTCAGCTGGGTTGCTTTTAGTAGGAACATGGTGCCATGAATCAGGGTTCGTTAATTCTCTAATAGCGGCAACTCTATTTGCAACGAAAGCCTTTAAATTATTTGAACCTACGCGTAACCAGCTCAATACGATGCTAGAATCAATCCAAAATACATGTCTTGATATTTTACGTCGCAAGGCTTGTGTCACGGCAGAACTTAACTCTGCAGCGAGAAGAGCACCTGACAGCTCCAGACGAGGGATTGTTGTTGGGGTTGATGCTGGCGCAACGCGTGACTTGGCACAAAGAAGATGAACATGTATTCGCCCCTCTACATCAATCGATCGCATGTATAGGCATGCACCATACGCGAATTGAGATGCATCGCAAAAACAATGTATCTCAACGGAGACTGGATCTTTAATAGATACCCATCTAGGCACTGACAAATTGGCTATAGAATTAAAACCCTCGGTGAAGGTTTTCCATGCCTTTACAATGTTTTTTGGTGCCGGATCATCCCAATCAAGCTTGAGAGACCATAAAGTCTGAATTAAGATTTTGGGAACGATAGTGCACAAGGATAGGAGCCCCAGGGGATCAAAGATTTGAAAGGTCGAAGACAATATACTCCGTTTTGTAACAATGCCTGTATGGTTCTTCTGTACGGGAAATTGAAGACTGTCTGAAATAGGATTCCAATCTAGTCCCAGAGTATTTGTAGAATGACTTAGTGTGAGGTTGTGGCTAGATTGGACTGCCTTCGCAGTCAATAACGAAGACAAATTGGAGCGGTATTTACGAAGATTGAAACCAGACTTTTGAAGAATAGACGATGTCGATTGTTGAATTAAATGAATTTGGTCTTCTTGATCAACCGAAGTCAATAAATCATCAACATATATATCCTTTTGAATTACAGTTTTAATCAATTTATCGTCACATTCTTCACCTACTTGCCACAAACACTTAGTGGCTAGATAACTAGCGCTGGCATATCCGTGTGTGATCGTATTAAGCCGGAGAGTTTGTAATTGCTTGTTTTCCGAATCGCGCCATAGAATCAGCTGCAAGTTTCGATCAGACTCATCTATTAATACCTGTCGGTACATTTTTTCAATATCCGCCGAAAGTACATAACGATGTTGACGAAATCGAATGAGGATATTAAAAAGAGAATCTTGAACTGTTGGGCCTATCATTTGAATGTCGTTTATAGACAAACCAGATGTAGTGCGAGCTGATGCATCAAACACAACCCGAAGGCGCGTAGACTCACTATCTTCTCGGATGACAGGATGATGTGGCACGAAATAGGCATTCTCAGGTCGATCAACTTCTGCGATTGACAAATGACCTAGACGGTGGTACTCATTTAAAAAATCTACATATGCCGACTTAAGATTAGGCTGTTTGCGAAAACGACGTTCTAGATTAAAAAACCTACGTTTTGCTACAAAATGTGATTCCCCTAGACAATCGGGATGATCGAGGAGTGGCAATTTGACACAGAAACGCCCTTCTTTATTCCGGTTTGTGTTTTCTAAGAAATGAAGTTCGCAAGTTTTTTCTTGATCCGTAAGGAGGGATTTCTGTGGCAAGCTTTCTAGTTCCCAAAACCGTTTTAAATCACGATGAATTTCATATAAACAATTTTCATTTTCTAAATTTGTGAAGTTACATTTAATGTCTGAATCACCCTTAGTAGTTCGAAAAAACATGGGACCTGCAATAAGCCATCCGAACTTTGAATCGTGTAGGATAGGGTTGCCCTTACCTAGAGAATGCTGTTTAGATCCAATTATATCCCAAAAAAGATCAGCACTTATAAGCAATCCTATTTCAGACGGCACATAAAAGCTGGGGTCTGCAAGTTCGAAGTCATTTAAATTAAGGTGTGTGACATCTAGCCTTGATTTCGGTATTTTCCCAGAGATTTGCGGAATAATTAAACATAATGTAGCGACGTTAAAAGAACGCACCTTGGATTGGATGCGGATAAAGCATCTTTCAGCATTGAGTTTAAAACTAGTGTTACCTAAACCAATGACATTTTTAGCATCAGAGACCAATGACGTTAAATTTAATTCTCTTTTTAGCGCTTCTGTGATAAATGATGATTGACTTCCGTTGTCCAATAGAGCTTTAGTAGTAATTAATTTATTAGTACAAGGATTAATAACGTCAACCAAGGCTGTACATAATAAAGTTTCTGAAGACGAAAAGGCAGACATGGCAACGGGTTCAGTAGCTTCATTGTTAGTGTCCATTTCTGTAGATTTGTGTAGACAAGTGTTGTGACGTTTTCTACATATTTTACAAGAACCTGGCAGTCTACACAAACGGTTATTATGACCTTTACGTAAACAATTTGTGCATAATTTAAATTTGGAGACAAAAACTAACTTATCATCGATCGACTTAGATTTGAATTTTGGGCAATCATAAATACGGTGTGAGATATCATTGCAATATGTGCATTGTCTAGAATATGGAGTCGATTGGTCACTCTGTTCTGTACTTATAAATGATTTTGTTTGTGTAGTAGAAATTTTCTTTGTAAGGTAAGCTTGGTTTGTAACCGACTTATTAATGACATTAAGTTTGCTACGATAAACAGATTCGAGAACATCAGCGCGTCCCCTTACAAACGACAAAAACATATTTAAGGTAGGTATGTCTTCAGCGCCAACATGAGCATGAATGTATTCCTCCCACTTAACACGAGTGTTGCTATCTAACTTAGCTGCAAAAATATATATCACAACGGTATCCCAATGGTCAGTCGGTTGCTTTAACGTATTTAATGCTCTTAGATTTTTAGTGATATGGTCGACAAGAAATCTCAAAGATTTATCAGATTCGTGCAACGGTTCAATACTGAATAAAGCCTTTAAGTGGTTATTAATTAATTGGCGAACATTGTTATATCGTTCACATAAAATATTCCATGCTTCTAAATAATTTTTATCCGTAACTTCCAAATTACTAATTACTCGAGCAGCTTCACCCTCCAAGTACGAATTTAAATAATGATATTTGTGTATGTTTTTAATTTTAGAGTTGTGATGTATTAAAGAGCTAAAAGTATCGCGAAACTCTAACCATTTATAGAAAGTACCATCAAAGTTACTTATTTTAATAACTGGTAAACGAAAACCAATTACTTCGTGATCATCTTCGTCCGCAGTGGTGAAACTGCTGCTGTGTTTAAGCGAGGACTGTTTTGTTGAACTATTATTTAAAATTAATTCTTTCGCCCTTGCGAGCGAATTATGAAAGGCTTGTTCAATAACTTCCCTTGTATCTAACTCAGTACTCAAATTTTTCTCGTCTATCCCTTCGATTTCATTTTGCACGCTATCGAATTCGACAAATAACGCCTCAAGTCTAGCTATTTTCTGAGTTAACACGCTAATTTCGGTAGCATTAGGTTTTCTACATTGAAACTCTTCTAACTGGTTAATAAATTTAGTTATTCGTCCTTTAATTGAAGCACGTTTCAAATTTAAAAACTTGTATTTAGTCTCCATACTACCGCTATTAACGAGCAAAACAAATAAATAGCAAACTAACAATAGTAATTAGTTATTATTGCATACGATACGCTCCTTGCTTCGCCGGCTGTTATCTCGGAAACCGGTTTGTGTCAGCTGATGTCGGCGCTGCAAGGAGACCCAATGCGCGTAAGGGCTAGCTGCGATGTACAATATGTATGTCCACACGACAGCTGAAATAGATTGTTTATATGCTTTGTATATTAACAAATAAACAACAACAAGGTAAAAACAACAGTAATTTATAGGTAAAATAAGGCAAAATCACACTTTAGTGCGTGTAAAAGTAAGTACAGTTAGATATTAATGTTAATGAATGGTTATATACCAACAAAATATTGCTAATTAATTATTAATTATCTAAGACTTTGGGTTCCAAACTTAATTAATTAACTATGCCCAGGTATAATTTATTATAAACCTGCTAGGATGTTTTAATGGTATATAAGAATAAATATCTCAAATAGGTTTAGCTATTCAGAGTTGTAATTTTTAAACGTCTGATAAGGAATTAAAATATAACAGCTATATCAGTATATAGACTTTCAAGTCATAAATTAAGACGACAAAATGTAAATTGAATTTAGTGAATTTAGACTAAAAAACTGTGCTTTTATTAATATGTGGGTAATTAGCGTTCCTTTGATTATTAATTTTATATCTTTGTTCGCACAAATATGTTAGCAAGTAGATATATAAAATAGGAAGGATATAGAAATAATGGAACGGGCTCACTTTTTGGCTGGCAAACCACTGCTGTGGCGCGTTGATCCTGCTAGACCTCAGCTTGGCTGGTTGCGATGGCTGCAAAAGTGTGCTTTGATCTTTCTAGACCGTAGTTTCTCCGGCGGTCACGTGCGATATGTCTTTTTTAAGGTATTGAAATTGATCTCTGCTGCTTCTTGATCGTATGTACAAATATGCCACGAGTTCGCAGTGACCTTTGTCCCGGGCAATGTAGCGTGGTATCGTAATCGTCCGAAGTATTCGTTTTCCGATAATATTTTTCACGGTCGCCACTTTATGTTCAGTAAGGGAACATAAATAAATAAGTCGACTCACAAGATGGAATAAAACAGTTATATTTAGACATTAAAAACAGGATGCAAATATAAGATGTTAATTATGTGGCGAATTGTCTGCGAGTGCGGCTATCACAAAGTGGGGGGCTCGGGGAACCATTTGCGTCCCCCCGGCCTTTACAGACCCCGCGTACACCGTGGCGCTGTAGTAGCTGCGCCAACATTTAGCAAATCTTGAGAGATTTGAAGAAAAACATTTGTTTATTTCATGACAGTTGATGAGACCTCAGTTCACGGAACATCAAAGATATATGGCAAACTTGACAGAGATTAAAGATATTAGAATAAAATTCTTATACTTCTGAAGCAGAATAAATGAAGTCTCATAACAGGTTTGCCCGTTAACATTTTAGAGTTTATGATCCTTTAAAAAATAATTGTAGGTATTACGTTTGTTATTTTGCAGAGACACTACTATTCTTGTATTTCTATATAATTGCTTAATCGTATACTTATCATTAACAATTCCCTTTGTTTAAAAATACAAAACACATATAATCAAAGAACCTTAAGCTTTCAAATTAACCCAAAATGAAAAAAATAACAAAAGCCTAGCAAGCACGGTTTTTCGTCTCCCGTGTTTTTTTCTAGATCAAAAACGCAATATCGTTTCAAACGTAACCCTGCTTTTTAATAAATTAAGTATCTACTTTTCAATTAATAAAAAAAACAAAACACTTATAATAAGTACCTATTAATTTCCCAACATCTTTTGTGTCAATGTATGGTCAATGGTATAATAATTATGAAGGGAAAAATATCGGAAGTCCAAATATGTGTGGACTCAAGTCAAGCATAAAATTCGAAAAATCACCAAAGCATAGAATAGAAAAAAATAAAAGGGAAAAAATTTTATGTTCCGTGAATATAATAATCATTTTGTTTTTCATGGACCATTTTGCTAATGCTTATTACTATAACCATCTTTTTAAAACGCATCAAATTGTCAAAGTGTGTTTATTGCTAATGAAGACTGCCAGTAAAAAATAATAACATTTGTTAACGATTACGAAATCTTTGAAAATATTTTTAAACATGTATAGCCATGTTAAGCTTATATAAATTTATATAAATATAGAATGAAAAATAAACCGATACGGGCAGGGATTCGAAAGAAACCTAATAGAGATAAAGACGATCACATATAGATATGCTTAATTCACCGAGGCGGACAGCGATACGGTAGCTCAGTTGGTAGAGTGACGGGACGGTTTCCCAGTAGTCGCGGGTTCGAATACCTGCCCGTATCGGTTTATTTTTCATTCTATATTTATATAAATTTGATTACGAAATCTATCAACAATGATTTCACCATTGGTAATTGCAGAATTCAGACCCGCTGTCTGGTTTTACACCTTTGCCTGACCGTTGGCGAGGAATTATTTAGCTGACAAGTGACAACCGGCAACGGGCAAATCTGACATTTGACAAAATGAAAACAAACCAGAATTGAAACAGCCTAATAATTAATAAACATAATGTGAAGTTCGTTACTACTTTTTAATTGTATACTAAGCTTACAAAGTAAAACTTTCAAATTTACTATAACTATATTGTGCTAGTTTAAAAACGTCAAATTTTTAAAAGATAATATTCATATATAAATGGCAAACAATTCAATAAAATATATTCGGGAGAATACTCGCAATTCACTATATTTACACCGACAAAAGCTAAAACAGGAAGATTGTGATGTACGTCGTCCTATTGAAGTTAAAAAGTAATATTTATCATTACTTATTTATTTTAATGTTAATTGATAATTTTTTCAAGGTTATAAATCATCCCAAATAATAGTTTTATAAACGTACTGTTAATTGGTTTTTAGGATCACATCCGAAATTATATCAGATATAGCAAATAAGCTTAAAACGAAATCTATAATAGCTACTAAAGATTTACAAACACTTAAAAATGGTCTTATGGAACCGAAAAATGTAGAAATATTTTTTGAAGTGCATGGTGCTTTGAGAGGAGTAGTAAGAGAATTAACAGGTAAGTAGTAAAGATTTCAAATGCCTTTAAATAGGTTTGTTTTTACTATTAAATACCACGCCATTAAGTAAATTTTTTGTTTGTAAAATTTCTTAATGACATGTGTTAGGAAATTTTAATTGACCAATATTTTCCTAATTATTAGTTTATATTAAAATAATGATACTAGATAGCTTATGAATATCAATAATAATATCATTAAACTTGTTAAATTTCAGGTTCTAATGTAAAGAAGCAATGTATAGCAGCGGGGTGCTTGTGTAACCTGGCTCTCAGTAATGGGAGAGCTTGTAGTATTGTGGCTAAGGCGTCAGGATCTTATCTTAGTGCTGCACTGGATAATCTAACTGTGGAATTAGCTGTATGATGGTTTCCTAAATATCTACTATTATTTTAGTGTAGAATTCCATAGAAAAAGTAATCTAAAGTTTATGTATTTAATGAAAACCAATTTTAACATCAATATTTTGACAATGAAGATGGCTTTTGAAAGCATACAACATAACAAGATTTTCATATTTAATTCATTTTAAATTTTATATTGTAAGCAGTACAGATTTTAAGAGTGTTTTACAATTATAAACCACTTACCATTGATATTACCACTTACATGTTTTATTTCAGGTGACATGTGCATGGTCTCTTGGTAATTTAGCTGGATCAGATATAAAAGTGTGTAACATTCTTGTATCCCAGGGAGCCCTGAACAAATTGAGTGATATTTATACCAATGAAGACATTCAAGCCGCATCTTTATATGCATTAATGCATTTTATTTACCAGATGAAAGATGAGTTAAGGTTGGTGAAATGTACTTACATAAATTGGTTCTATAAGTGAAATATTTATTTTATAAAATAATTGCTTTAATGTGTCTATTAGCATTTCAAATGTCATTTCTTTATACAGTGAGGTTGGATAATATAGTGTTTTTTTTTTCAGGGCAGAAAATTTACAGAAGATTCTGCAAAATGTCATAAAACTTAACATCAACATGTTGTCATCCCAAATTTTATTTCTATTGTCTTGTCACAGTCATTTCATTGAAAATGTAACTGAAGAGTTGTTAGAAAAAATCATGGTTAATCTTCCTCTCTTGATGCACTCACATCAATCATGCAAGCAAACAGATGTTTGTTGTGAATTAGTATATTTAATTCGAACTTTGGCTAATACTGGCAAATTTGATGAAATTCTAAACTACTTATTTTTAAATTGTTACACTTTTAAGCCATTGTTGGATGCTGATAATGCAACAACCAAGTCTGTGTTATGGCTTTTGGGTAATCTGTTCAATTATTGCAGTGACAAAGAAAAGTTTATTAAATTTATCAGTTGACATTTAGTTTGGACATCTTGCATTACTGTTTGAAAAGCTTAAAAATGTCTCTAAAACTTCAGTCTCAATACATGATTATTATGTTTTATATTAAAATACTAAAAATCAACTATTAAATTTTTGTTTCCTTTTGTTTACTTTTCTTAAGCCAATATATATTTTTTTAATAAGAAATACTTAGGTATCAATCAATATTTTTTTATTGTAGTCACATCAAATTCTGTGAAAGAAATGAAAGGTATAGTTGTGAAATCAAACACATTTATCTATTTGCAATAAATATAATATTATATAAGTAATTATTAATAATATATTTTATTAATTAGATTAATATTGATAAGGCTACAAGTTAGCATATACAATCATTCTCACAAATGTAGCCAACATTCTGTTCGCACAGGCCACTGTATAAAAAAAAACTAAAAATGTGCACAGGATTTTATAATAATTGAATTATTAAGAAATTTCTACAAAACAAATATACGTACCATAAGTATACAAGATACAAACTTGAAATCATAGACATAGATTATGAACTGAAATAGCCTCGGTAACATCTCTACAGGTACATTTCTGTTGTCAGTCCATTGTCTATGCCAAGAAGTAAAAATAAACAACTATGGTATATGTTCCATTATTCAATTAATGCAGGCATTTATTTTAAGTAGGTAACACTGTGCGAACGGAAGTCATTTAAAATGGCAGTCTTATTTTATACTACGTCTCTTTTTGGAATGAATGACATTGTCTATCGATTCGTTTGGAAAGTTGAGCATCTTTTCTAATGTGTTAATTTAATTAGAAACGTCAGAATTGTTTTTTATTATTTAAAAATCACTAAATATAGCACGATTTTATAAAACGACAAACGCACATAATGCTCTCTATGCTGTTGTGTTTAAATCTAGGCACTTTACACTGAGAAATAGTTTATAAATTTTATTTCCCTATAAAATATGATAAAAAAATCTAAAATTTAATTGAATAAGCTTTTAATGTCTAAGTAACACGACAAAACACTGAAAGATCTACAACAGACTGCACTCTGACCAGAGGTTTTCCTTCAAAAGAACATAATATTAAGTTTTAAAATATTGCAGAAGTGTATTATATGAAAAGCTTAAAGTTGTTTGTTTTGAATACCATATGTATATTAATATACTGTACATGGTCCAGCTATCTACCAACATTTAAAATAATGGTTATTGAGAAAAACCACTGAAACAACCGCACCATACCAAAAATACCTATTATTGCAAAATAAAAATATTTTTGTTGTCACATCTTTTAAATATATAAACAATAGGATTCCATATGAATAAGTAATATACTATGATTTTCATCACAAAATATTTCGTTTTGGTGCAAATATGTTTAGTTTGGTAAATCACGATTTTTCTCTATTTAAATAAATATTATTTATATAAGTAAAAGAAATCTGCCAATATTTGTGCTTTATTTTAAATTATACATATTATAAAACTTGTCATTCTCAAGAAAAACGATTATACAATTTCAATGTTTGAAGTAAAATATGAACAAAATATGTCATTTAAATTGTTCTTGTACCTACCTACAGATCTGATGTGAGATACATAATATTATAGCATTCTCAAAAACGACCTACTGATCAGGTATTTGGATCCATTTAAAAAATAACGGTCAGCAAAGATTTGGTTTGCTTTCTTTTCACTGTTTTTGAATCCTTTTTCCATGTTAAATATCAAATAGTAATTTTTTTAAACAGCTATGGTCCGAGCAGGACATAAGATAATATCCATAGATGTCAAAACATCATATTTAAAAGAGCAATACAAAAATGCCCATATTTATGATTCACCGTCATTTGTCGATTATTTAAAACTACGGTAAAAGATTATAGGGTATGTCTGGTCTCATATAACTCTGTGATTAATTTTACACAGCACTTAGTACCTTATAGTACTCTCCGTTCGATACTCGCATAGTATCATAAATCATAACATGTAACATACAAATTACAATTACGATCACGAATGCCACCAATCACAGATAAAAAACATCTACAATGAATTGTCATGCTACTGCAAGAAATACAATTCATTATATTCATTCAATTGATTGATAAACCGGTGTCTTTTTAACTGACCATAATAAATTAAATCGAACCGTGGGACCGTCGTGAAGGCAGTGAGTTGTGACGGCGGCTACGTGTGGTCGGAGTGCTTGCGGTGCGCGCGGCGTCGCGAGCGCGCCTCTCCCGCGCTCACTGCGGACAAATAAAAGTTGCATATGTCAATGTCCTTGCCGTTTATTTTAAATAGTTGTAGTATTACTAATAATAAACCACGGCTAACTCCCTGGATTTAACTGTTCTAAGCTTTCAAGGGACTCATGACACAAACTATCTAAATCCAGAGATTAGGAAAAAAAGAGGAAAGGTGCTATTGGAACTTTGCAACCCACGGAAGAAGCGGATTAACTAATGGGTATACATACATACAGGGTTATTTTTAATTAGTTGACCACCTTTTCCAGGCAGCCTCTTTAGATCAATCCTTACAACATTTGTTCTACGACTTTTTAAAATTAATATTTGCCGCCACGACAAGGTATTAGAAATTATACGGGAAGCGGTTAGTCTTTCAGTAGCAAGAGCGCGGAAGGGTATAACAACCACCCAACGATCTGTAGAATTCGTAAAAGAAGGCTCCTCCAAAAAATCAAAAGCGAAGCCTTATTCAATATTAGGCGCGGCTCCTGATTGGACTCTCATGATGGACACGTATGAAAAGCATTACAAAATCCCTGGGGATGTTGGTGTTTCGTCATCCAGACCGGACTTATTCCTGTATTCAAAACATCTGAGGCGCGTGATACTTGTGGAGCTTACTGTACCTTGGGAAACAAACATCTGAAGGGATCACACATTCAAGCTCAATAAGTATTACGAACTGAACAACGAACTGATCAGGAATAAATTTATAGTTAGTTTGTACGCGGTAGAAGTGGGAGCGAGAGGTATAACAGCGAAATCTCTCTATAGCCTACTTAAAGACCTTGGCCTTTCTAGAACAAGCATCGGTTCATTTCTAGAACGTATTTCAAAGGCGGCATTAGTAGGTTCTTTCCAAATTTGGTTAGGTAGGAAGAGGAGTGTGGAGGGTGAAGGTGAGCGTTTTTTCGCATAATAAAGGGGCCCCTGAAACCTACTCCTGGGTCGCAAGCCCCAGGCACTGCTTGCACTTCTCTCCTTGCAACGCGATGGGCCCGGCGCCCGCACGGTGAATTCATGGAATGCTAAGAAGCTTCGTCTTCAATTTGTTTTTTTTTTTTTCAAACAAAATTTATTTATTGCCTCTGAAGTGACATTAACTCCGAGCCTAAGTATGGCGTCCGGGCGTTGACTTTTTCAGCACTTCTTACAAAATATAGAGTAATAAGTAAAAGAGGGAGCGAACGTTGTTTCGTGTTTATTGTGTTGTTTATCAAGATTTTTAAAAAGTCGTAGAACAAATGTTGTTGGGATTGATGCAAAGAGACCGCACTCAAGAGGTGGTTAACTTAATAAAAATAATCCTGTATATGTATAAATATAAATAATAAATAATAATATATATAATAAATAAAGTTCGTTGTTGAATTTATGTTACGGGTTTTCGCTGTCCAGCTGGAATGGATTTTGGCTTTTGGTAAAGATGAAACTAAGCACTCCTTCTAATTATTTGTGTTAATTTGTTTAATTTTGTAATGTTTAAATTGGTAACAGTTGCAATTTGAATAGTTTACGTAGTTCAAACATAAACCATTGTAAAAAAGAAGCGAATACCTTACGAAATAACAACAACCCTTGAGACAATCTTATTAATGCTTCAGATTTTTTTTTTCAAATTTTCATGCCTTAGTCCGAAGGGATTTAAAGAAAAATGTTAAAAGCAAAAGAAGATATTGCTAAAACCCCAAGGCCATGCAATTGTTAATTTATTATAGTATCTTAAACGGCTCTTACAGATATTAAATTCTCACCGTTTCCGTGTGGTATTATTTTAGTGACCACTATTTTCAACTCGGGGTATGTGGACAATGACTCGCTTGTTTTGCCCGTATTAAAACTATCAGTGTTAACTGATTTTAATCGCGCTTCTTCTGAAATTCAACAAAAATAACAAAAAAAAAACTATTACCTAAAAAAACGTGATGGAAAAACAGGAGAGTGCAATATGTTTTTCTTAATTATGACTTACCTGCAACATATTTAAATATTGAAAAAAATCTTGTACCTGATGCTGCTGGTTCATCTGGACTCTTCCCATTGATGGTTTCTCCATTTGGAGGTTGAGTCTTTTTATTTTTGTCGTATCCATATCCTCGAACCCGTGTATGATCTGTTCAAAATAATAAGCATATTTTCTAGATTGTGATGTCATATTCATATAAACAAACCATGATGTTATATTTGACCAATAATATATGAAATAAGTAATAAAAATATTTTTAGATAGGTACAATCGTTTATTCAATTAATTATAAAGCTAATGGTATGGGAAATAAATATGATTGTAGAATATGTTACTTATCATGGATTGTTCTGTAAATTATTGGACCTTACTATTAGCATAGACGGTCGAGCGCAGAGGTTGACCGACCGCGTTCAGTTCGGGAAGTGTCAGTGGTCTTCTGTTATTTCTATTTCTTGAACCCATACTATACTCTCTGCAATATATTAAAAAAAATACATATCCATAAAAATAGTATACACACACATCCGAGACATACTTTGAGGGTATTATCAAATTCAACATTAAAATAGAACAATTATAAAACTACTCAAATTACAAATATTATTTGTTATTAGTTAATAGACTATATCAAAAATTTAGATAAAGTTTAAAAAAATCTTTATAATAAACCTATGAGGGGAAATGTATCAACCACTATTTTAACAAAACTTATACATGGATGATATTCTGAACCAAGCAAAAACCATTAGTAATAATTAGAGATGCGCGGAATATTCTGAAAGTAATCGGTATTCTGCATATTCGGCATCTTTTTTCTATTTTAATTCTGTCGAATTATTTGGTTTTGGTGGGGAATATATTCGATTTCATTATTTCTATTTTCTTGTCTACACGAGACGCTATAGAACTAAAAGACAATATTAAGAAATTACGTTATATTATAAGTCAAAGAAATCCTATAAATAATATGTTGAATAAAGCTTGATAATATAAATATTTATTACAGACGATGAAATAGTAAACGGAATAATTCGGCCGAATATTCGGTTCGCTAAATTGTAAACCGAATAGTATTCGGCATTCGGTTATTCTTTAAAACTATTCAGCGTATTATTAGTAATCATGTTTGAAAATATCTATTAACATGTATGTTAAGTTAAGCTTTAGCCATGTAAAGCTTATTTAAACTTTAATAAACTTGAAATTAAAAAAAACCGATACGGACAAGGTGTCGAACCCTCGAGCTCTGGGAAACCATTCCATCTCTCTATGAAGCTATGTATGATTGTCTTTATAGGGACGGTGTGACATCTTTTATATTGTTTCTAACTTTGTAGCATAGTTAAGCATTGGAAAGATACCACAATCGTAGTTAATATTTGAAATTTTCTATAAACCTGCATGGCCATGTTAAGCTGAAAATAAAAAATAAATTGTTATAATATATAAAAAATTCTCACTCTCTAAGAGGCTCTCTCCAGAAGTCCGCGTGTACAGGAGGGAAGGCGTATGTATTCTGGTATCCGTACGCGTCCAGGCCGCTCGCGCGCAGACTTGCGTGGAGGGAGTTTTTCATGCACTGCAACTAACGTTGTGTTGACGCTATTAGTTTTGAGGAATTTTGGCAAGGCCGGGACCGTACCCAGGATCCGTCAATATAAACGGAAGCATCGATTATAATTTGTTTATTATTTAGCAAATTTTTAAACTGTTACAAACATAAACGAACAGACTTAAATATAAACAAACAGTTATATTAGATATCATAATCTCTTAATATCATATTTTCGTTCATTCTATTACATAAGAAAATAATATATCTGATCACAATGGTAAAGATAACTAGTGAAATATAATCGCTACATGAACATGGATCAGCTACTTACTCTTCGACTACTTAATGGGAAAGGAAATTGTGCAGGTAAGAATTTCTAAACTATAAGCAAGTACGACGGCGCGGAATGGGAACTGCATTCAAATAATAATTAGGCCGCCCGCACACGTCATATACGAGTCTGTATCGATGTCGCATCGAACGAAACGAACGTCCCGTCCGCGCCGGCAGGTTACTGCGGCTTTTGTTTATACAAATGTATATTTAAAAATGTATTTAGTCCTGGTAAAAAAATAAATAATAACAAACGTGTTACCAGGAATTATTTAGCTACCGTACAAATATCATCATATCGAACGGTGCCATCTGGTCAAAAAATATATGAACAAAAAAACAAGAGCCCAGTAACATCGACTCGTCCCAATCCCGCACAGGTAACGTACGTGCGCGTGTCGCGCGGCCGCGCCGTCGAACAGTAGGTTGGTGACGCCCGCGCCCCCGAGTACCTCTCTGCGCTGGCGCTCGGCGTCGGCCCGCAGGCGACGCACCAGCCGCTCCGCCTCGGCCAGCCTCACGCGCAGCTCCGCACGGCTCTCCTCCTCGCCGGGACCCCCCCCGCTTCCGCATACGGGGCCCTCCGCGGGAGCCTGGCGCAACTCCAGCTCGCGCAGCTTTCTGTCAAACACATGTCATTGAACTTATAATTAGTATATATACAAATATTTTTTCGTATTAGTAGATATAAGTAACATAATCAATTATTAATTCTTAAATGTTAGATAGATACTTCCAATATTATAAAATGTAAGTAGGTAACTACTCACACGATTGAAGGGTTCACGATAACAATGTGTAATTTTTGCGTAATACATACATACAATTATACAATTTACGACAAAAAATACAGTAATTTTAATTAGATATAGCCGAATATTCGGTATTAGGCATACTCAGCATCTTTTTCACTATTCGAATTCGGCCGAATTATTCGGTTTTGGTACCAAATATATTCGGTTCGGGTATTTCTATTTTCTTAACTAAGAAAATGACGACATAATATAAATCATAGAAATTCCATAAATAATATGTTGAATGAAGCTTAATAATTAAGCATCAAATCAACCTTTATTTCGAAAGACATCAGGTCAACATATTTGTTTTATTATTCCTAACCTACAATCAGTATTTGACTATATCAACAGTTATTTTGAACCTTACATCAGCATTTATTTTAAAACTTCAAAAAATATATATTTAACCAGTAATCAAATATGTATGAACACGCAACATTGTATTAAATAAATATCTACATACACATAAAAAACAAATGCCATAAAACCTCGAAACGACTCAAATGATTTGATTTTTTAGCTTACGTATGAGATTTTCCGATTAATGTTGTACTCACTCCGCCTGCGCGTCGACAAGCTCTTGCAGCTGCAGCGCGCGTGCTCCTGCCGCCCGTGCCTCCCCCCGCGCTGCCCCTGCCGCTCGCTCCAGCCGACTCACCTCCTTGCGGAGATTCTCCTGAGGTTATCATACATTTACTGAGACTTTTTGCTTGATCATCGGTTAAATCAGTCTTGTCATGTCCAATGTAAGCTAATGATATAAATTACGCCAATAAGTCGGTTAGTTTAATGTAGCATAGTTTCATGGTTCTCATGGTTCCTTGCTCTCCAATATTATAACCATTCTTGACCCATTTATAACATATTGGTAGGTATAACCAATAATTGATTAAAAATCCTTGAATAGAAATGTATGTCCGCCAAACATTTTTTGTATTATGTTTTACAAACTTTCAAATGAATTATTGTATATGCTTAATCCTTGGTCGTAATAAATATTATAGTTTTTATTTCTGTACATAAGGTGAATAAAGGAAGGTTGGATTAAATAAATACAAAAAAGCATAACTTATTTCTAAGAAACAATACAACCGTTTCTATTTCATTGAAGCGTTAGGGATTAGACCTATTCAGTACGGATTAAGAACTGTCTAAGTTAATAATACAAATATAGTCTAGGTTTCCATTACGACTGCCATTAATAATAATAGTAATCCCTGCATTTGTTATGATTCATACTGGTCACCTGTGACTTACTTCATTGCTCTCGGCCTCTTCGATCGCGGTCGTCTTCGGATTGGACTCCTTGTTAAATATTAATTGGAATTGCAAGTCTGTAAAGATTATAAGTAAAAAACATATAATACCCAATTTCTTTTAAAATTTATACTTACAGATAATAAAATACTAAGGAGACCTGCACATTGAATAGAAAAGACAAGTTTCGAATAACTTAAGCTTCGAATTTCTATTACATTTGAAATACACACAATAATTCAAAGGAATTCAAATTAATAAATAAATATAAATAGATTTGATATTTAGAGCATGAAGTAATCCGGCATGTTCATGAAAAAAGGCTTATGATGGTGGAAGTAATTATTGTTTTCTTTTCATTATTCTGATATTTGTTTAAAATACATTATTTTAATATCAGTAATTGGATTTATAACATAAGCTGAAACATATTTTTCATATACCTACATATTAGTTTCTGTTTTAAACACAGTAGAGTATTACAGTAGGGTACTGACCCCTAGACCCTAGTACGAGTCTTGACGTTACGAAAACTATGGTAGTTTACCAAAATCCTAAACTGAAAACATAATATTATTATCCACTCTATGAATCCACTGACATACTTTAAATAATATGTTAAAAATTATATTATTTAGGATGATTTACAGAATGATCCTGAATTACTAAAAATAAATATGTTTTTTAACAGAGGGGTAGGTACTGACGGTTTTCCTAAAGTAATTCCTATTTTTGAACTTGAACAATAGTTTTGAATTCTATTTGTTTGTTTACGAAATAAGCAAAAAAATACGAGACGATTTTTAATAATATTTTAAAAGGAAATAGCTTGGCTAATTTATTTATATATAGGTATTTTTTACTTTTCTCTGACATTAAGATTTGAATTCAAGGAGAACAGCTAGATATAAAATAAATTAATAAATTTATTGTACAATGAACTCTTGGAAGATTTCTATCCATTTGGAGAAGTTTACTATTCATTTGTTTTTAAAAAATACTCAAACACACAATACATTTCCAAAAAACAGAGTTCATCAGTTATTGTCGCATTACCGCCCCGTTGGTCGAGTGGTTAGCGCAGACGCCTAACGTGTCACGGCGCAATGGGGCTCGGGTTCGATCCCCGGCGGGAGACAGGCATTTATGTGATGAGCATAGATGTCTGTGTTTCTGGGTTTGGTCGTTTATTAAATATATTTTCAGTATTTATATGTGTATTTCTATGTATTTGTTTCGTTGTCTAACACCCTTAACACAAGCAAATAATTTGCTTACTTAGGGGTTAGATCAATGTGTGTAATTTGTCCTGATATTATTATTATTATTATTATTATTATTGTCTCACTACATATCGAAGCTAGAACAATTCTAAGTAAAAGGAGATATCTAAAATCTTATGTGAATGTACCTACCTCTATTTCTCTCTCGCAAGGCCTCTATCTCCGCGTGGAGGCCGCTCAGCATCAGGCGGTGCTGTTCCTGCAGGAAACGCACACTGTGCTCGAGGTGGGCCACGCGATCCGAAGCCTCGCTGATGATGAAACCAGGTGTCGACTCCGGGGGAGACTTCTTCAACTGGAATTAATTGTTTAATGGGAATAAATGATTGTTTTCAATTAAAATTAGGTACCCGGTAAACAACTTATAATTTACGGACGTTATTTTGAAATAGTTTCAGGAAGACCGGGTGCTGGAAGGTTTCTGGAGTAAGTCATTTTCTTTGTCAACATCATCTCGTTTCGGGCATAGATTTTAAAATGAACGCAGTAAATGTTTTTATAAACTGATATTTGGTTAACGCAGGTGATCATACGAAGATTATTATTTTATCAAATTTAGATTTTTCGAATAATTTACAAAATAGTGTTTACAAAAAAAGTGACGTCATGTTCTAATGAAGATAAAATATATGAAGTATGATTGATTAAATCTGTTTTATTGAAAGATATTGTTTATGTGATATAAAACATGGTGAGTCACAACTCCAGAACTATTCTACGTTGTCCAAAAAGAACTAAGGACGCTTAATAGCACTTGTGAGTAACAGTCGGTCTGTCTTTGTTATCACTAACATAAATAGACTTCATATCCACCAGTACCTACCTTTATATTAGAAAATAGTCACGCATTAAATTAAATCTAAGTATCTATATGTATATCATTTTGTGTATTCCAATATTGACAGAATAGGTTATGGGTAACAAAGGGAAAACCCTTTGAAAATTATATATTTTCCAAAAGTCAATGACCGACAAGAAGCTCTTTGTGTTGTTGATTATGAAATTTGTTTTAAAATTTCATAACGTAATAAGGTACAGATTATGATAAAAGAATATGTTTTATATAGGTACCTACTTATAGAAAAATATTATGTAAATATTCTAAATGAACATTATTAAATATTTTATTATTTTTGTTAAGCAATCAACTAATAAATATAACTAACTAAAATTTTATGATATAATAAAAATAAAACAGGATATTAATTAAAAGAAAACGAATCAAGTACGTCCCCGAATATAAACAATATAAAGACATTACTCACCTGCAATTTCGCAAACGGCGCTGTCGGAACGAGGACCTTGGAGGCCATGGCTAAACCAGACAAGGGCTAACGAAAGAACTACTGAGATCACCTTTATTGTGATCTATCTTGGAGCACGCGCGCGCTTGCAATGGAAGTGATTCGACATTTGTGCACAGCAAAATAACGATGACCTTGCCCACTACGTAATAATTAAAAATAAAAATCACGTTACAAGCAAAACACAATAATACGTTGACCCGCGTTATTTTGAGGTAGTATCTTAAAGGACCTTGAACTTATGGAAATTGACTGAGGAAAGCACTCGGTTTTATATAATTACTTCATTATGGGATGATTTTGAGGTTTTTCTGTCGTCGGCTGTGAGCTGGCCGAGACAGGTGCATGGGGAGGACACTGAGGGCCCGAGGGGTGTCCGGGGTGTGGAGAGGGCGTGGGAGGGGTGCAGTGTATCGATCGAGTCGCCGCGCACAGGTCTCGCGTAGCGCTGACTCACGGGATTCTGTCTAACCAACTGTGGCGCCGTGCCAACTTTATGCTAGGACTTGTCATCCAGAACTTATGTCTGATTCGACGGATTCTTGATAATAGCCGAATGACTTATTAGTTTATGTGTGGGCTTATTTACAGAAGTTATGATTTAATGAAGTGTTGTGTTTATTTTATTTCATATCAAAATACTTATAGAAAGTGTAATTTATTTCTAATTAAATATTTAAAGAAAGTAGGTAAAATGTTAGAAGTTAAAGCTATGAATGAAAAACCCTCCATAATTTATTTTTAGAACTTAATTAATTTAATTTCAGCGTCGGGAATCGTCCTAAAAATGTTATAAAAACTTCACTCCTCCAATCAATAAAAAAGGACTGATAATCTGAAAAAATAGAGACAGAATCGGTATATCCGTTTGGGAGCTACGACGCCACAGACATACAAACAGATTCACTCGGAAAACTCATAATACTTTTATGTAGGCATTTACAATAACGGCCAATAGACATGTGTTATATTACTAACTGAAATCTATAATTATTCAACTGTGGCATGTTCTAGAAAAGGTATGGTATGCAGTATACCAATTGTCATTAAAATGAAAACGTGATACCATCAAAATGGAAGGACACCTCACTATAATTGCATTTCATATTTACAATGTAATTTGTATCAGATGACGTCATACTTTTTTCATCATAATTTTATAATTATGATTTTTATAATTCCACTATTTACAAAAGTTACAAATTTAGTTATTCTAGTACTAGGTAGGGATGGATGTAGAGAGGCTGCCTGCACGAGGTGGCCAATTAATTACAAATAACCCTGTATAAACCCCAGGGCTTTTGGTCTAAAAATTTTTTTTTGCGAAATTAAGTTATATACCTATATATTTAGAATCATAAAAAAACCCTGATTCCGAATATTTATATAACTCTATTACTCAAAAATAAATCGCTTAGCCCAAATAACCCTATAGGTATAATATTTATAGATATTATAACTATATTTATAATTTTTATAAAGGTAAGTCATTAAAATGATGGCATAATCATTGCTGTCTAATGTCTATCCGTCAAAGAAGACTAAGTATGTTATTAGTTAGATACTAACATAGTGTATCTTATCTAGTTATTAGTCTTTAGTATCTGGTCACGTTACGAGCCAAAATATTTTAATAAATAGGTATATAGTGTAGGTTAGGTTAGGTTAGTTTTAAGTTTTTAAAATGTTTGTCCGTTCCATTCTTTGCATTTTTCTTTGTACTTATCGAACATGAACTTTGGTACGGTCATTGCTAAAGTAAAGATTACTTCATCCTCAGGAAAAGTAACTCGTTTTCCTGGGAAAACATTAAAACTGATTTGAGCTATGATAGCATTAAACAAAACTACTGGCCATATTTTAATAATATTTGTTGTATTGTCTTTTATCTCAGTCAACTACATAATCCTTTTTTTTCCAGAATATTTAGTTACCCAAATTTTACTGAAAATAATAATCGTGTTTTAGGCTATAATTTCAATAAGTACTTAGGTAAGTATAGATTGTGTTGTATGTGCTGATTGGAGGTTTATGAATTAAGGAAGAGCAAATAAAAGGGGTAGGGGGAGGAGAGCGTAGATGAAGATGCCGAAAGTTACTAGTCATTTATGAGGACAAGAGAGAATGTAGATACTGAATTAAGTATGTCAGTAGATATTTTTTGTAGATCCTATCTCATGTTCCAACAAACAATGTAACGTGAAAGATCTATAATATAGATAACAAAACTACTCAACCTAAACAAAAGTTATTGTTAAATATTATGAAGACCATGACCTTATTTAAAACACCATTAGGTAGATGAGCTATTGTCATAGTGTGGCTTCCTGAAGAATTTTAGATTGACCGGGTTTTGCTTACAAATATTCATTAAAAGTCGATTAAAAGTTCAAAAAAAAATCGAATAGTCAATTAACGATACTAAATAGTGAAAAAGTTTTAGGGTCAACTTGTGATTAATATTTTGTTTTCTGAGACTCAAAGTCTACAAATTTAAATAAGCAGATGCCAACTTTTAAACTTCAGTTAGGTTCGCTATTGACGAACTTTTAATTTTTGTGTGCAGTTTGCCGATTCATAACAAATTACAATCAGATCACGCTTTATTTTTAGGTAAATTAATTGAACGTAGAAGTACCTATACCTCATCGAGTTCTTCCGTGCCGCTGGTGATAGTGAGTATAGCCGTTCTGCTCCACTGAGGGAAGTGTCGTGCCAGCGGCAGCACCGATGGCAAAGACGGCGCTCCCATCACTGCCGGACTGAATGTTACCGCACCCCACAATTTAATCAAAACTTTTATGTTGTTTTAAAAGTTGTAAATATTTGCTTCTAGCGAGTGCTATTCATGAATTAGAATACGGGTTTATTTTATCCTATAATACATTAATGTTATTAATTTATTTAGCAATTATTTATCTACCTACAACCTAATATTGTTTGAATTAAATAGTACAAAAGTAATATTGTTTGAATAAAGTTGAACAAACGAGCTGTTGCCTGGTTACGCTTTCTCATTCAAAATCCGCGGTCATAGATGTATAATAACTCTGTCATAATTTTGGAAACAGCGATTTAGCTATTGACATTTTCCACAAACTCGTGGATATAAATTTACTATTCGCGACACATTCTGTGTCTTACATCCGCGACGACTTCAAACTGGAAGTCCAAATGGTTTTTAATTTATATACGTTTTTTTTTCTGAAAATTGTCTGGTTGCCCCGATAAAAGGTCGGTTACGTGACATCAAGAAAATAATACCTTGACTACTAAAGTTTTAGCTCCGTCGATGTCAACTTTGAATGGGCGATAATGAAGATGAACAAACATTTTCAGTCACGCACAAATTTAAGTGCTAACGCTTTGTATTGGTCACGAAATAACATAAAATATAAAATTATACAATTACAACATTCTCTTAGCTGAAAGCCCTTTATTTTGTTCAGACTTGATATTTTTACTACTCGATCTAAGTAATCGCTGGTACCTAAAATCGGACTTAATGAGTATACAAATATAAAAACTTATAAATATGGCACTATTGTAACTGTCGACAGAAACTACGCGTTAGCCCTGGAAATTACCTTTACGACCATGATTCCTAGTCTAGTTATTTGAATAACAATATTATATCTTTCACACTTTCGACTTCAAAATTATATAAAACCATGATTAAATTGGGAACGTCATTGTTATTTTAATACTGGTAAGAGTATCCAATAATTACGTGATTTCCTACTTCCGGTAAACTGTCAAGTTTAAAATTTTACATGCAAACAAATGAGATTGTTATTTGTTAGTCGCTTGAATATTTTTTAATTTATCAGCTGAACTTTAAACTTTTTTGAATTATTTGTGATAGTGTTATATACTTTTTGATTTTTATTGTGTGAAAATTGTTTCAATGGATACCTGTGTTAGAGGGTTTTCATTTATGCCCGAAAATAAAGTCGAAATGATCGATTTAAAGGTAATTTTTGTTTTATATTATTATGCTAAATAATTGTATATATTACACTAAACCACTTATATTTTTATCTTTATTTAGATTTTTTTTTATACTTTCAAATTTTCAGTTTGTAGAAGGAAATGATTTAGAGAGAACATGGAAGGCTACCAGAAGGGAACGTCTCAAACATCAAGAAGAAAAAATTTGGGAGGAGTTTGTGAAGGACCAAGACATCGTCCGCAGCCTATGTAAAGGTTAAGTATTTGTATTTCAATTATTAAATGCCTAATAATATCTACAACATTGATGAAATCAAGTTTCTTTACTGTTTAGTCCTAATATGATATATATATATATATATATATATATATATATATATAAGATTATCATATATAAGATTATCATATATATATATGATAATCTTTTAGCCATTTGACATCTGATTAACATTTTAATTATTTTAACCGACTTTGGGGTAGTGTTGTGGGTTAAACCCAGCACCATTTCCATAATCAGAAACATCAGAACAGATCCATAACATATTACAGCTTTGGCTAAAGTCCTCACTCCCCCCCCTACATGATTAAACATATTTCTTGGGTTTAAAAGTATTGCAGTTTATTATCAATCCAGCTCTATCTAAAAATAAAATGGTTTCAATGAGTACTTCACATATACACCTTTGCAGAAACCTAAGTTCAAAAATGATGTTTTCTTTTTAGATGATCCTTATCAATTTGTGGATCAGTTGCCTCAGGATTGCATAAAGGAACTTCTGGACATTGAACTGCAGAAGATGAAGCAAGAAAAAATAGAAGAATTAGAGGTATGTTTTAAATGTATAAATTGAATTCAAACATGCTCGGTGTCCTAATGAATTTTCAATATTTATTATTTTTATTACTCCCATTATTTATTATACTTTCAGCAAGCGGAACCAGCAGTGGATGAGGAGCCACCAGACAACCAACATGTGACCTTTGCAGAGGAGTCCGAAGAAGATATGTTCCATATATTTGATGAAGATAGAGAAGATGATGTGTCTGGTTAGATAGGATATAGTTTTATTAGTAGTTCTTTTTGCATAATCAACATTTATAACATTTTTATCTCTACAAGAAACTCGAATTAATGTTTTTATTATTTTAAATTATCAATATTAGGCCCAGAAGAAGAGATGCTCAATGAGTCCCTGAGTCCTCCTCTGACGGTCCGCGAACGGGAAGCACCCAGCCCCGATAGGATCTCCACTGATGGTACCTTTTATTTATTTAAAGTAAAATGATAGCTGTAATAATTTTTATCATTTTTTTTGCATAAACATTAATTCATTCTCTCTCACCGTATTAAAAAAAATATATAGTATATTATAGTATATTTTTCTCAGGAAAATCTTCAAACGAGAATGTAACTAATATAGTAGAGGGCAGCATCTACTGCGCCAAAGTGAAGGACCTGCGACTGAAGATAATTGATGAAATGAATAATATTATGTAAGTTAAATAATCTATCTTGGGCTTTCATTTCCTTAAGGATGCATTTCCAAAACAGATAGGCATTACATCACTTCACTACATAGGATGTATTATGTCAATACTGTGTAAATAAAACAATTTTGTTAGTTTGTTTGTTTTTCTTTTTAAATTTTTACTGGTTTATTGGTGAAGTTACCTAAAGGTGGCCACAACTGGACAATATTCTGTAGTATTGTATAAATTATAAAGTATCAAGTTTGGTTCTATTAACTATTTTGTATTCATACAATGATCTTTTTCAAAAAAACTTTTGGCGTTACACCGGCTGAAGAAGTATTTGAATTTAGAAAAAATTGTAGCAAGCAATGAAATAAAAATAAATTAACCTCATTAATATACATTAAGATTTATGTTCAAGTGCAGATATGCTAGTTTAATCGAGAAAAATGTATCGAACCTTCTTCCGACATCGTAAAATATGTGTGAAGTTACAGAAAATCTTAAAAATACATAAAAAAAAAACTAAATGAATGAACAAAAATATAGAAATATTCTATCTGTTGCAATTATTGAATTGGTGGCAAATATTACCGAAAACTTGATATTTTTTGTTATAACTGTAAAAGCATCCTTTAAAAAGAAATCTGATTTTTTTTTCACCATTTAGTCGTTTCGGACATTACTAAGAATCAGAAAAACATTTTTGGATGAATTTGGTTGTTTTACTAACAAAATTATATAACGTTATTGAGCTGTAATTATCGTTCTTATTAAAATACTATTATGTCAGAGTCATACATGAAATCGCTTTAACTTGTGTTGGTATATTTCATTTCAGCTTGTTCCTGGAGCAAGTGGACATACTGAATCTGGAACCCAGTGACGCCACGCACACCCTGCGACGCGCCACGGAATTCAGCGCGCGGTACGGGAGAATACACCTGTACCAGCTGCACAGAATGGTAGGTTGCACGGGAGAGTAAACCTGTACCAGCTGCACAGACAGGTAGGTTGCACGGCAGAGTACACCTTTACCAGCTGCACAGACAGGTAGGTTGCATGGGAGAGTATACCTGTACCAGCTGCACAGACAGTTAGGTTGCACGGGAGAGTACACCTGTACCAGCTGCACAGACAGGTAGGTTGCACGGGAGAGTACACCTTTACCAGCTGCACAGACAGGTAGGTTGCACGGGAGAGTACACCTTTACCAGCTACACAGACAGGTAGGTTGCACGGGAGAGTGCACCTTTACCAGCTGCACAGACAGGTAGGTTGCACGGGAGAGTACACCTTTACCAGCTGCACAGACAGTTAGGTTGCACAGGAGAGTGCACCTTTACCAGCTGCACAGACAGGTAGGTTGCATGGGAGAGTACACCTGTACCAGCTACACAGACAGGTAGGTTGCACGGGAGAGTACACCTTTACCAGCTGCACAGACAGGTAGGTTGCATGGGAGAGTACACCTGTACCAGCTACACAGACAGGTAGGTTGCACGGGAGAGTACACCTTTACCAGCTGCACAGACAGGTAGGTTGCACGGGAGAGTACACCTGTACCAGCTGCACAGGTAGGTTGCACGGGAGAGTACACCTTTACCAGCTGCACAGACAGGTAGGTTGCACGAGAGAGTACACCTTTACCAGCTGCACAGACAGGTAGGTTGCACGGGGGAGTACACCTGTACCAGCTACACAGACAGGTAGGTTGCACGGGAGAATGCACCTTTACCAGCTGCACAGACAGGTAGGTTGCACGGGAGAGTAGACCTTTACCGGCTGCACAGACAGGTAGGTGGCACGGGAGAGAACGGCTGCTCAGTCGTACAATCAGGTTGAAGGCACGGGAGAGAAGAGCCGCACAGACAGTTAGAGAATAGTTTGTACATCCCATCTCATAAATTAAGATTTGGTTTTTATATTTACAGATATCGGATATAGAGAGACACAACGACAACGCTCCTCAGTTTGCCGCACGCACACATTTCCAGGCGCAACTCTGTCGGGTTTCTTCTCTACATAACAACCTATTGCAAGCTCTACAAGTATGTACAAATTTGTTCTGATTTCATGAATTAATAAATATTTTCCATACAAAATGTACCAACTAATTAAATAAAAGCTATGGTCGATTCACAAACTGAATTCCCCAGGTGTTCGTGAAGTCCCTCCCGCAGACGCTGTGCGTGCGCGAGTGCGGCGCGGCGCTGTCATCGCTGGCGGCGTTAATGACACGCGCTTCGCAGGCCGTCGAGCGCGCACGTCCGCCCGCGCTGCCCGCCGCGCACGGACTGTGCGATGATGTTAGTGTGCTACTGTTTAGTCAACCATTTGAATTTGGCAAATTGTTTGTAAAGTTGAAGTTCTCGATTAGTTAGAGATAGGTACCAATTTATGCATTTTCCAGCCCGCATCAATTACCTCGTTCATCAACTTTTCAAGGTAACCCTTTCATCGATTCCATATTTCTTCATCTCCTAAGAGTTTACATTCATTCCTTTATACCTGATATGGGAAACGTTCCCTCTATTCTTCTCTTCCGCCGCCTTGCATTCCGATTCGCCAAGAACTTGACTAATCAATTTACTGATTGTGCTTGCATGCTCTTTAACTTCTATAAACGATCTTCTCTCTAAGCACAATGGCATACTCACTATCTGAGATCTTGGGACAAGTAACAATTTGGGTCTTGTGGGTGTCATTTATTTTGTGTTGTTCAACTTTTAAACCAAGGATTAATTATAGCTAAACTTAATGATTGAGCAACGTGCAACAGGGATTTACCGTCAGTATGGCCTAATTTCCTGCCCCTTTCCATTCTTCATTCATTTCTTCTATGAATCCATTTCAATCGCCACTTACAATGTAAGAATCATATGTTAAACCAATATATTTCATACCAATAATATTTTAATATCTTGATTTTGACATAATGACGCTTAGTTACTCGCACGCAAAAATATTTATAAAAAAAACTACACATCTCCGAAGGGTAGGAGTAGTATTAATGGAAAAGACAGGCCTTTTCATATTATACCTCTTTTAAAGTAAGTAAAGTGAAGCTAATCCTCCATCGCCACCGCAATAGTAAATATTGTATTCTTTACCAAACTCTTTTTAGCAACCTTACAGTTTGTTTCATACACCCGCACGTCCCCTTCCTCTTCCATCCTTTCTATATTCCAACTTTGTCACTTCAGTCAGACTCCTCTTTAGGGTTCCGTACCTCAAAAGGAAAAAAAATAGACTCCTAAACATCACTTTATTGTCCGTCCGTCCGGACCCTTTTTATCAGGAACGTGTAGACGTATTTAGTGAAGTTTATGTCAAATACTCAAGGCTACTGTTCTTTGACCTGTAAAAAAAATTAAACTTCTAAGTTAGCTCAAGCGAAAGTTCTGCCGTTTATACCGCAATTTTTCGAGGGGAACAAAATGGACAGGGTTCTCACTTACCCTCAAATTAGAATCTTGAATTTTATCACCAAGCAACGTACCTCACAAATTAAAGAAAAATTGCAAATTTTTAAATTCACTACTACTGGCAAGGGTATAAAAATCTAAAGGGTAATTTCAGTCGACCTAGAATCTTATAATTTGGCATGAAGCATTCTTTTACATTATTTAAGTAGGTGCATGTAAAGGAAAAACTTCGAAAACCTTAAATATTTAGTTACATTACATTTTTTTGTAATGTGTTATTAATAAAGTAATGATAAGGAACATCTTTGTGCGATATATTTTTTCTCACACTGCTTGACGTCAAGGCTCTGGTGAATACGTGCTGATGGAAATTTTGCCACCTTTTTTTAAGCTGTTCGGGAATACACACGTTCTCTGTCCTTTGCCGGGTCGAAGGACACCCTCGGAAAGATGTTAAGGCGGTCTTATTTATTTATTTATTTTTAATCATTGACAGGCAATTCAAGAAACTTCTGACAAGTTAGTGAAAACACTCAACGAGTACACCGCCAAGATGACGGACTACCTCAATAGTACAGAGAATACTGTGAGTGAACTACCAACTATCAGTTACCAGTACACTACTATATATTTATTAAATGTAATGAAAAATTGTAACTGTTCACCTTAAAATTGGTAACTTTTAATATAATTTTATACTAATAAGAATTTTATTCACTCGTTGCATTTCATTTATGAATATGAAACGTCAGACTTTAGTGGCATGTTTACTAATCGTAGGATGGCGACAAACCGCCAAGAAATTCCAAGAACTGTTTAACTTATAATATGTTTTATTATCTTTATACTGATTACTGACTATTGAGTCAACTCAATCCAAGTAACCAAATAAAAGAACAGAAGAGCTAATCACGTTACTACTAATTCAACTTTAAACTAATGTTAATTATATAATAAAACTCGAGCAATCTATCAACTTGTCATCTTTCGTAGACTGTTATTTGTTTCCGGCCGTAAAGTTTAAGATGCACTAAGAATATCATTGGATCTCAAAGTGTATTATTAGCCATAGGATGGTGTACATGTTAGAGGTAGCTTGAGAGATAAGATAAGAAGTAATCTTCTGTCTTGGCATAGTCATGTAATGAGGAAGGATGTAGAACAGCAAGTACATAGAAGTTTCTAAAGTATTTCTATTGCTATGAAAGAAGTCGATCGATTAACTCTGTCCTGTTCTTTTCTTCCCATAAAATTAGCCTTAAATGAAAAGTAAGTCAACCAGACAACATTGATGCATAAAATAGATACAGTGTAAAAAAGTGCTTATACGAATCTGTACAATCAAATGTATCGTATAAAATAGGGTTTCCATATATTTTGTTCTTTCTTAATTTTTTTTTTTTCAAGATGCAATTTATGAAGTAATGATTTGTGCATTAATATTTTTTTTGCAGAGTGTTTCTCGGAAGTCTAGTAAGAGGTGTGGGAAGAAAAAATTTACAGGCACTTGGTCGCGATCCGGGAAATCTTGTAATTTGTACTTTTATTTATTTCAATAAATATTATTTACTTATAATATTAAGATACTACAATAACAGAACTAGGGTATGTAAAATATAAATAAATAATATAATTTATTAATTAATATGTATGTATACATACTATATTTTATTCTTTGTATGTTAGGACGCAATCGTGCCGGGTACGTGATAATGTATGTAATGTATATTTCTCAACGTTGTTCTCAGTTCTATCCAATACGGACGCTCGTCTGTCGATGTACTCACTGGATACACGTTTTACTCTCAATAAGTCTATCAGCTCTAAGGACCACTCCAGGTTAGCTAGATGGGCTATAAAGGCCCACAATCATTAAGTACAAAATTTTAAACTGGAGGGGAGATTCCTTCCAAAACTAAGAAAGATTTAAGTATTCATAATAACATTTTCATCTCCGACTATCGAACCCTAGACGGATGCATTAAATTCAGTTAATTTCTTATTGGTTTTTGAAACTTTAATTGTTTATTTGACGTTCGATAATGACGTTAAATTATATTAAAAATATAATATGTTTCCTATTCCTATCTCGCAGTGGCACATCTAAAAAGCACGGGAGTATTTTCGTGAGAAATAAAGACACGGTCGAGAAAGAAGATGTACATACTAAATGTCCCAAGAAATCACCGAGGTAAAGACTACGTTTTGCTTTCGAGAACAGTATCGGACCAAACTACTCACTCAATAGTGTGAAGTAACAGAACCAGTTCAAAAAAACTTTATAAAACTATCAAACAAAATAAATGCCTATTATGAAAAATCATCAAGTCATCGATTCGGAATATTCATGCGGTACAAACTAAACTGGTCCTCGACATGTTCACCATGAACGTACACTCGATAAAAACCTTATATCGTATGCTATAGAATGCACTATTGCAGGCACAGACGGCCACTGATGCGCGCGCCGAGCTCACATACGACCCGCCCTCAAGCGCCGCAGGACCAGGAAGTGCGCACCCTCGTGGAGACCGTGCCCGTGAGTACCATAAGTATGTGTGTATTTGTGTGTATGTGCGCGTGCGTGTGTGTGTGTGTGTGCGTGCGTGCGTGCGTGCGTGCGGCGTGCGTGCGTGCGTGCGTGCGTGTGTGTGTGTGTATGTGTGTGTTTCATAACAGTTGAAGCATTTTTTAATTTACTGTGTACAGTGTAGTAACTAATAATGAGATTATCTTATCAATATATCTTGTCAATACATATACATATTGAATATGTTATATACATACATATATTGACTAAGATGTCCGATCTGTTCTTTTATGATGATCATGGTGTACGAATAATTTCAGTGCACTTCGAGCCACATGAGTCGCGAGGAGAGTCCTTTGCCGAGTCCGAGAAAGCACGGGACTACACAAAGAGACAGCAAAGACTCTACTCCGAGGATATTAAAAAATAACAGAAAATCTTTCAATAGCACACCGAGAAGTAAAATACAACCGAGAAGTCCTAAACTTGATACGAATAAAGCAAGAGAGACTCTCCGAAATCCCAACTACCGGTCTAATACTGTTGAACCTTTCAGAAATACTGACATAGAATCTACTAGAAATATTAAAAAGAGCCCAGTGAAAGAGTTGAAGGACACTAAAAAAAATGAGGTTGAAATAAAGGAAGAAGACAAAACTTTGGAAGTTAACGTGAAAACGCTTAATGATATAGAAAAGAAAGAGATTGGGGAGGAGAAAATGAAGAAAGAAAAGGACAAAAACAAGGTAAGTCTACAATTATTTAAATTATTATCAACCGATTTAACTTGCATAATGTTTATTTTATATTGATAACCTGATGTTTCACGTATTTGTCACCTACCTTTTTCATCTTCCTCCAACGGTTCTTTTGTTAACTTTGTCTCTGGTCTCACATTGAGATCAGATGCAGAATTTTAAAGTCTCCAGGTGCTAAGTACTGAATAGTTTCTACCGTCTTCTCTTTTAAAAATCAGGATATTTTTTTTTTAAATATCAAAGCTGTAGGAACGCAAACGTATTTATATATTATCTATATAACACTGCTGTCTTTGGTAAATGCATTTTTTTTTATTTATTAGGGATCACATTGCTAATTCAAATAATTTTACATATATTTTAGCACTGATTGATTTTACGACAAAATGATACAAGATTTTGTAAAAAAATAATTTATTGACAAAAAAGTCGCAAAAGCGTTTTAATTGTTAAAATGGTGTAGTATACCATTCATAGCGGGAAGAGTAACGATACACGATAACATATCTTTAATAAATTATATACATGTCTTTGTGATAGCAAAGCTTTATAATTTAAATAAATAATTAAAAACACTGCATTTATTACTAATTAAACTTTAAATAGATTTCAGCTGGAAATAGCATTGCACTTGTGTTGAGAATGAAGATTGGAATTTTTTAAATAAATTCGTTTTAAAACGTTGGAATTGAAATAGACACAAGGCTTAATTGACTGCGTTGTGTAGGAATCGGCTATTAATAGCGAATGCTAGCCAGAAATCTAATTCTTTATTAAATGTTAAAAAAAATCCAACTTTAATTACTTATCTCGAACATACTAGAAAAAATTGTAAAGACCAACTTTAATTTTGGACAATATTTGTAACAAATTGAAAGAATCCAGTCTAGTACTAATATAAATATGACGGTAGAGGATGAAACAAATGCGTGTTGCTGCTTGATGGGCGGGTGTGACGTCATGCGATCGTTCAAGCGCATTTACCGCACAGTGGTTTGTTGTCGAGCACTGAGAACGTGGAATCCGTTACGGGATTTCTGCATTTCTGAAAACGATAATTATCCTTGTATGAATTATTGTGATAATAATATAACTAATATATAACTTTCTCTATATTAATTGCAGATTGATATATGCATATACTGTATACTCTTCATAAGGCTTAGTACCTATGTTTTAATTAATAAAAATAGATTGAATTATAAAGAAAATATTAATGTTCTTAAACACTAGCGACATGTCAAACTTAACTATAATAATAAATAAATTAATTAATCAACATGAGCAGGAGTCAAATCGTGGTCAAAATGTCAAACTGCCCAATATGTATTAACCATCCGAACCAAAAAAATAAAGTCCGCATACGTACAGTGCAAGTAAAGCAGTCGCGATGCCACTTGGCGTCGAGCGCGATGATGGCCTTGTCCACAATGGGGCTGGCGCACCCCGCGCACCGCGCCGCGAACTTATCCGCGTAGCACGACCCGCAGTACGGACGACCAGCCTGCAACCGGATAATACATCCATTACACTGACAGATGAGATGCGACATCACTTGTGGCTACAGCGGTGAACAGTGTAACAGGATCTGGTCGGGGTACCTTGATATTGAAGGTCTCGGTTAGATCAGAATCAAGTTAGATTGAATCTGTCGTTAAAGATTTCTAAGGTATATTAGAGACTTTGACGGCCCGGTCGGGTTGCATTTAAGCTTGAATATAGTAAAAAAAAATCTACCGGGTATTAAACAGTTACCTGTTCCATGAAGCCACCTCCGCCCAGCTCTTTCTTACATCCCCCGCATACGAAGTGATGCGCGTGCCATGACACACCCAGAGCTTGGATTACACGCTGTAATTAACACATTAAATGTAATGTAGAAAATATTATCTACATTCTAAGTATACATTTATAAAATAATGTTGGACTGGTTTTTTTTTTTGTATTTCTAAACTATTCGTCCGACTGCGAAGGAACTTTAATGAACTACATTTGAAGTTACAAACAACATATAAATCTATATCTAAATACATCCTATAAATATACCCACGAACAAACCAATTTTACTGGAAACATCTATCTGGTACTTATAGTAAATCTTCAGTTGACTGAATTATTTGTAGCTTTTGATTCCGAAAGTAAAAATTGCAATAAATTAGAACTTATCCAAAATTTTTCCTAAATAAAAGTTCCATAAAAGTAAAATGTTGGTTTCTTGGCCGTCTTCATATAAATTATAAAGCAATTAGTTTCCTTCATACAGTCAGTCCGGTGTCCGGAGTAGTTCTGTAACTACCGACCATTGTTCGAGATGACATCATGTTGTTTATGAAAAAAATATTATTCTCATCTGTTTTTATACTAAGTGCTTGTCTTGTTATTTATATCATTGATTTTAATTAAAATTGTATGTAACGTATAATGTATATATTATGTGTAGGCACTTATTATTGTTTTTAGCGACTTTCTTATTATCTAAAATTATATTCTAAAATAATATCGTCTTATCGGATATTGTATGTTATTTATATACATTATATAAGGTGTCTCAATTTCCAAATTAAATATTACCAAAGATTTTTTAACTAGTAAGTTATATAAGTATTTGCGAGATAATATTATATTTAGGCAATGTTTTATCGACTTCTGTAACACGTCCAAATAATCCGATTGCGCGAGTGAATCTGATAACTGGTACAAATCTTTTGATCGCATCGACGGTCGAAGTACATTTGAATACGTGTTTACGATAGCGTTTATATCGTAAACTCTATTTCGAATTGCTTTATTCACAGTTGCAATGTTCTTAAATTAATTCTATCTTTATTAAGAGTAGAATATTCTGACAGTTCACAATTAAATTTATATCCGAATAAATTACTCGCCCACATACCGTTGTGGTATCAGCGAATAATTGTTAAAGTAATCTGGCAATTGATATGCTAGCTATTTTGTTTTTTTTATATTGTTTTATTTAAAGTCTGTTTTTTTTTAATAAAAAGTATTTTGGATACAGCAGAAGCTGTTATTAAAACGGTAGCACGTATCATTATATGAATATTCCTTTTCGTGGGAGCTGTATATGATTCACACTCACGTTGCTAAGATATCAAGGAAGGAGTTGGTTCGCAGGGACCTTATAAGGCAAGGTTTCGATAACATTAGGCGTCCGAACACCTGCTCGTATATTTCATTACGAAATTGAATTTAACAGCTTTCGTTCAATAATTACTTTTTTCAACAAACTTGAATCTGGTTGGTTGGTGTTTGCTTCCATCTTTCTGTTTTTTGTGTGTCTGTCTGGTATTGCCTGATTTTATTTATGCACAACGAAGCTGGTTTCGTAAATCTCTTGGTTTTCTTTCTTTTATCTAGCTAAATATTTATCTTCATTTTTAATATTTAATGACTAACATACCGAAAGGACATACATATTACTGGCATAATTTTTGCCATACATTAGTTGACATTTCGTTCTGACTCATCGCGTAGCTTCCTAGGATGCAAGGTCGCTAGTAATTATAGATTTTTATTACTAGTGGTTCTTGTTTATCTATTACAAAGAAACCACAAAGATTCAGCTACTACTGTACATATTCTCTAACTTTAATCCTTGAAAATAATAATGAATGCAAAAAATAAACAAATAGTAAGTCCTACGTAAAATGTCTATTCACTTAAATTGACTAATGATCATAACTGTAACTAAAACAGCCACTTGTATGCTATTAAGCGTTTTTTGACAAACAATCGTGGGATGAGTCGAACGAGTACCGGCGCAAGAGCACGCTATATTTGGCCAAGATGACGTCACTTCATGACAATGATTTTCGCGTAATTTTTCTCTAAAGTTAACCAATTAGTCACTACTCGAAAACATCTGTTTCGTTTGGTTTTTAATATTTATAATATGGTTTTTTTATGGTTGTTTCTTATAGTTATGATATAAAAATAAATATTTTATGTTTTATGTCTATTACATGACAAGGATCTGGTCAAGTCAACTAATGACTCGTTATAAAATAAATGTTAGTATATCATGACATTATGCTATTTTATATTCAACAATAATATCACTTGAGCATGCAGTCGCTAAAATTAAGCCCAATGGTATTTACGTGCTTGAAGTTACAATTAAATACAACAATTGTAATTTTATTCTCGTGAGATGTTTTCTCTAAAGATGCGTTTGTTTTAACAATCTACATTTAGTCTTGTTAAAGATTTTATATATATTTTTTTTATAAAAATTCTTGTCTACGATGGTAAAACGACTACAATATTTATTTGGTGAACTTGAACTATCTCTGATAGGCTACTCACGTCAGTGATGGGATCCCCGCAGCCATGGCATCGTGGGCTGTGGTACTTGGCGTAGCATATGACGCAATGGACCCCTCCGTCGTGCTGATGAAACTTGGCGCCGTCTATGGGCTTGTGGCATGTGTTGCACATGAAGTGCTCGGGATGCCACTTTTTGTCCAGGGCTGTGACTATCTGTAAACATATTTGGATTAGAATTTGCCTTATTGGATAGTTGATAAAATATATAAGTTTCTATTTGGATTCGATTTTCAGGATGGAATGTCTTTTTGATTTTTAATTTTCGAATGTGCTCGGAAAAGAGATTGGTGGTCTGCATGGAAATTGCAATAAAAATCAACTCGCCCCTTTCTGTTCACGTTATTCTCTTTTGGGATAATTAGCGTGACTTACGCCTTATTTGTTTATTTTGTAAAACGAAATACAAAATTGGTAATCAATTATTATTATCATTAATGATGATTAACAATGCTCAGCTAGTTGTCGTTGCTTCTTAGCGCAGGATCACAATTTACCAAATAAGGCACCGGTGGATAAATTTGTTTTACAAATACAATATTACACCCATTTAATTGATCGTATAAGTGAGAATGAATTGTTTCATTAGTATTAGTGGACCATAATTGTGACATAGATTGAGTCCTTATAAGACCATGTGGGTTAATATTTAACAAGTGTTTAATTGGTTTAAATTCATAAAGATAAGTTTTGTATTTATTTTTAACAGATTCATTTTATATATCTTTTGAGTGATTTCTTATGTTAAACTAAACCTATGCACACGACACTATTACCTTATCGATAGTATCATTGATTGGGTACTTTATTATTAGTGTTGATAACAACCTATTTATTGCTTAATATATTTTTTAGAAATAATGATATCGTTTTTTAAAGAAATTTTAATGTTTCATCAACCACATGATATAGAGATATCGTATGATATGACTATTAAGAAATATGAGATTAAACTATTTCTTGGAATATTTGTTAATCCATAAAATAATCTTGCCGATGTCAGTGCAAGTGATAACAGAGTGCATAAAAATAAGTACATAACACTTATAAATGACTTGTGACGAGTAACCCGTTTATCACTTATTGAAGTGAAACTTCTTTATCGGGGTTGGAAAAAAAATTAGTGTAACATGTTTTCGTTACGCGTCACATTTTTCCGTTACGCGCCATCTTTTTGAAGTGAAACTTCTTTATCGACAGATGGGATAAAATTTTATAGCAATGTCAAAAAATTATGACGTTTTTCTGTTACGTGCCATCTTTATTTTTGCTTAAACTTTATCTAATTTAGCTTAATTAGCCATTCCTGTAAAGTTGTAATTAGTGAATCATTTTTCAAAAAATTATGTCATAAAGAAGTTTCACTTCTTACATGTGTACACCAATACACACACACATATTTTTTATTATTGAAAAACCCGCTTTCAACAATAATGCAAATTAGACTTGCTTATCCACAATAAATTATCTATTAACAAAGATACTCCGAAGATATATTAAAGCATGAATAAACAAAAAGGGATTTCTGAATCAATTAAAATAATACTGCATAATTATGTTCAGTATCAGTTAAATCAATTTTAGAAATTAATCACTAAGTACTTACTTTTCCTTGAATTGCTCCATTGCAGCTATTGCAAATAATCGGTCCTCCGTCTTTGGCAGACTGAAACCAAAGAAAAACATTATTACTAATATATATAACTAATACATAAGGTTGTAGTCTAATAGTCTAAGAGTTAATACTAACTGACAAAATAAATCCATTTTAGTATTTTAAATTTAAAAGTGTAGTCTTTATTATAGCTCTTGATTTAACTCCACATACATATCTGACTGATAAAATACGATAAATATCTTATTATGTATTTGAACCACTCAGCTATGACATCATCTTATTCATAGATAAAAAATGTTAAAGACAAGGACATAAACGTTGCTATTAATATTAATAAATAGGTACATTTGTGTGTTTCTAGTTTTCTAATGAATCGTACCTACTATTTTTATATAATTAACCAGAAGATATACATTTGTAAACAATCCTTCAATACTAATTAGTTTGTGTCCAAAATAGATTCTCTTTGTTTTTGCTATCTGAAACTCCACATAAATACGAATTAAGAAAGTTTTGCTTCTGTGAGAGAATAATTCAAAGATATCTTTTTAATTTGAGTTGGCAATTAAGTAATTAATTGAAATGTTATATTTGTTACGATGATCCATTTCAATAATTACGTGAACTGTTTTTTTCTATGAATAAATGTTATATTGTATATTACAATTCTTAACTAGCATCCAAAATGAGGTTCACGTCAGCGGTTATACATTGTATATAGAAGGGCTTGTTTCCACAATATTTATTGCCAAGCTGTCCTCTTAGCACTTGGCCAACAGCGCGCCCACTTATGATAATATGTTTGTATTAATTATCGTTAATAGTGCTAAGAAAAGCCAGAAGTAGTTAATCCTCTTTTAATACGAATGTCACTTGGCGAGAGATTGTGCGATATGTACATTAAATGTTTTTAGCGATTTTAGTATAAAACTATACATTATATATAAAAATATAAGATATTTTTGTCGTGTGAAGTTAATTTATGAATTCGCGGACATATCAAATGTTGTTGTATAGTTAATTATTAAAGTGTCACTGAAAGCTATGATGACATGTTCCTAAGTGTCCGTGACACTCATGTTTGGAGACAATATTAAAGAAACAATGAAATTCGCGTGATGCATACAAATTATATTATTTTAAATGATAATTGCAATGATTGGATCTAATTTAAGAATGTTTTATTTGGTTTTGTTATTAAGTACTGCTTTGCACAAATTATTTAGGTTTTAAGCGATTTAAAAAAAAGGAGGTAGTCAATTCGGCTGCATTTTTTGTTGGTCATCTCAGAACTTTCGACTGGGTGAATCGATTTCGACGATTCTTATTTGAAATGTAAAGCAAATTTTGCCTTTGGTCTAGAATCGAGGTCAAATGGAAGAAATTGGGACCGACTTCCTAAACAGTTTCTTTGATAACTATATTATTAATTTTTGGAAGTTTTTTTTTTTTTGTTAATTTCTTTATACTTTTATCATATGTATTATCGGTTTGAAACGTCAATAGCCTATGCGCTGTCAGCTCACGTCACATCATGATGCAAGGAGGGGCAAGGTCGAGTAGACCAAGTTCAAGGTGACGAAGTATGTAGACCGTACTCTGTTATCTTCATTGGTTGCAGCTGTTTGCAATTTAAGAATTGTTATTTCGATTACAGATTATTAATATACGAGAACGGAAAAGTATTTATAAATGTTTGTATTTGTACATTTCCACCAATAGGAGAAGATCAAATAATCGTCGGTTTTCTTTCTCTCATTGTAAGTCCTTATAATCTTTTATGACTTAACTAAACAAATGTCTTGGTGAAATACGCAGTAAATAACATAAAATATCCTAAATGAAATAATTTAAAACGAGTTCACAATCGTTGTTATTATGTAAACTGGGTCATGCCCATCATGTAGATTCATCAACTGATAGGTATTGTGTCAATGTTCTGCGTGTTTGAGGACAATTAGTGTTTAAATTTTAACATATCCAATTAATTAGCTAAAGAAATATCTAATCATTTATTGAGTTCTAGTATTCTGGTATAAAAACTGGGAGTAATTATTAAGTAAAATAAATGGGTTCAGATTAAATATTGTGAGTGGGTGGGTAGTTTGACATTAAAATTATATGTATGACAAATGTTAACATTAATTATAATATGTAAGTTCAAGTGATGTTATATTTTGTAAAGCATTCAAGGTATGGTACTCTGTAATCTTTTCTTATGTTTTTGTAAGCTGGATCTGGACTCGATCCTTTACTCCTTATACCATAGATATTATGAACCATATGACTCGTTAGTTTGTCGTTTCCTGTCAATGAATCATCTTTTATATTATCAGTGTTATCGAGTGATAGTATTATAGCTATAAAATGTGAAGTTCTGAGTGGTCATGGTTCATATAACTATTATAAACAACTTCAAATATTAATATTCATATTTTTGCATAAAATGTTAAGTAAAACGTCGCTCTACCAATTGAGCTCTTTCAATGATTTCTTTGTTACGTATTTCCTATATTTAAGTGTTGTGTAATTGTTTGTCTCCCTTTAAAAAAAATAAAAAAATATAAAAAAACACGGTAGCTCAATAGTTAGAGCGACGGAATTCCTAGAGGTCGTGGGTCCGAATCCCTGCCCGTTTCAGTTTAATTTTAATTCTATATTTCCTTTCAAATATAAATAAGCTTAACATAGCTATACGTGTTGGTAGATATTTTCAAACCTTATTAATATGTTAAGGTTTTTCAAATTCCTACTCTTACTATTTTACGACTATTTTATCTAAAATTAGCAATAAAAAAAAATCAAATACAGATCAATTTATACCATTAAATCAGCAGTATGTTATGTGATATCAACTATCCAAGATACTAACACTGAATACAGTAGCAGTATTATGCAATTACCAAAGCGATTTATGTCTTCATTAGCGCCGTGGAAAATTACGTGATACCCTCGTTACATATTGTGTTTACTGAACTATTTATTTTGTTATACCATCAATATTAGTGTATTATTTATTTCTAAATATATACTTTTCCTGTACTAATGTGTATTTTAAGTGGAATTTAATTTTAAATGGATATTCATTATTATTAATTTGTTGTTGAGATAACTGTTAGTATGAATTATGTTGTTGGTTTATATGATATTTTTTTTTTAAATATTTTAATGTAGACTGTATATGTATGTATATTATGTACCTTTAATTTTATCATGTGGTTATCAACAAAAAAATATACTAGGTTGCATGTTTTTTATACATTTTGAATATTGCAGTTACTAAAATTCCTCTCCGCCCTTCAGATTATTATACTCCATTTCGCAGAAATAGCCCGCGCGTGGGAAACGTGGATTGTCCACAAATCACCTATCGCTAAAACGAGATTTGCCAGATTTTCGAAGATATTTTATAATATTTTCTTTTTTTGCATTAGTCTCTTTGCCTATTTATCTCTCTATAACTATACAAGAGAAAGTATGTATGTATGTATGTTCCGGATAAACTCCGAAACGATTTTAACCAAATTTTCACAGGATCTTTAGATTGATCCAGCGGGTAATCCTGTAAAGTTTGGTGACGTTCGGAGCATTTTTATTGAACTGTCAGTGACAGTTTTTTTAACTACTGATGTAATTTTTTACATCAAACTATTAAGGTCAGTTATAACGTCATAATACTATCCATGTACAAGCTAGATAAACGAGTACAAGAATATGAATTTCATGTTGAATCATAATTATTATCGCGGTGGTTAATTTTAAATAAGTTAATTCTTATATTTAATATATATTTTATTCTGTATGTTGAGTTAGTACATCTTTAAATTAAGCCAGGCGAAGCGGGCTGGATATGCTAGTATTTTATAAAATACACTGAAGTTTTACGATTAGTCACATTTATCTATTATGGTTCCAGTGACATGAATGTTAGATTTTTGGCAGGTGGTCCTCGCGTTCAACAATAAGAGCGGACCGTGTGAAACGGTGAGACGTTTTTTATTTATAATTGTATTTCAGACCAAGTGTCTTGTGAAAATAGATTTTTTTATTCGAACACATTTTAATAGATTTATCTTCTTTGTGGATGTTTGAGATTTAGTGATCTTTGATGATAAAGGTCTACAGTCGTTCGATATATTAAAATTATTAGAAATATATGTATATTTATTTCTTATATACATATAATTAAATACCGAATTGTTATCGTTGTGTGTTTACGTTAAGCCTTTGATAATTTGTATTTTTTAAGTAATATTCATAAGATTGTCATTTTTATCATATGAATATATTAATTATATATAATAAAACAGATTTAGATGTGTTAGAGGAAATAATAATCCACCAGTACAATTATAATAAAATGTTAATTTAAAACAAACTACAATACAATGTCACGCATAGTGATACTAAGTCTTAATATATGTATGCATGTGTAAACAGCAGTATCCAACCTGCACGTCGATAGACTGGAATAGAAATATAGAGATTTAGAAAACAACTGCATAATCTAATAAAAGATAGCTGTGAAGATAATATACACGCAGATACATTTTCGTGGCAGATTACATGTTCTAACACTAGATACTAAAATAACGTCGGATTCACTGAATCACTCAACCTGCTCTGAGTTTTTGTTTTGTTTGACTTTTCATTATAAATATAAATTACTGGCAATTTTTTTTTGAGACTTTTGCGAATTGTTAAAAAAAAATATTATATATTTATTTAGTCTTTATTGCCCGAAACTGGTACAACAGGCGGACTCAATGCTTAAAAGCATTCTCTGCCAGCTAACCCAAAAGTAAAGTAATTAATAAAGATTGAGGTAAAAGCTTAAAAAGTAAAGCGCTTAAATCAAAAACATTAACAAAAAATATAAACAACCTTAAAATAAGATATATAATAATCCAGTTTATAGAATATATTTTATAAGTTAAATTAAAAATTATTAGTACGTGCGTATTGATGCACAAAATACTAAGCATCTTCTAAGTTCTGTCTCAATACAGATGGGTCTATTCTTTTGAATTTTGGAATATTTTTTCATTTTAGTTCTAAACTGTTTATATATAAGTAGTATTATAAATGTTTTTTGAGGGCCGTTATATATTCTATGTAATCACTGTCGAGTTCAACAAACTTTTGTTGGCATTGTGTCTCTGGAGTTTTTTCTTACGATTTTTTTTGAAATCTACAAATAGATTTTATGTTTTAAAAAAAATATGTTGTCATTTATTAAAAGTATTTACGATGTTTTATTGTTTTTTTATGTTTCTTTAGTTAAGATTGTATTTTATTTTATGTTTGTTTAAATTTACATAATATATTGAAATATTTTGTCTTTTCAATTACTATTCTGACTTTGAAAAGTGTTAAAAGTCATATGAAAAACATTATATGTAAAAAATTTCGTTTTCCCAACATTCAAATATTGCAAAGAAGAAAAAGAGAAAACTGTGTTTAATATACTGTTTACATTTGTACTATTTATAAATTTATTTTAAAATGTGTTTGTTATGTACCGCAATGCACTAAAATAAAGGTAAAGTAGGTGGACATACCTAAAAATCGAATTCTGAAAAAGTTTAAAAGAAGCGTCTATAATTAAAATAATACCAGATTTTGATAACAGACCAATAAAATGCACAATGACCTTATAGTAATAAGAAATTAGATTTCAATAATTTGTATATTAAATTTTTAATATTCTGATGACATTTTTATGCACATTTGAAAATGTTAATAATAATAAATAATGGTATTATAAGCCACTTAATATAAATTCTACAATAACAACAATAATACAGAGTAACGTAAGCGTTATTTGCAGTTACAAGGATGCTGCGTCTCCCGCTCGTAAACAAAACTATTTATGTTTGTGTATTATCTGCTGTCGACACCCTGGAGCTGTCAAGGTTTCCTCTAAATTACAGATCGTTTATATGTATTTTTAGCCATTAATATTGATAATAGGGACGAAATCGGTAAAAATATCTGAAAAAAACAATATAGAGCGCATATTTTTCTAAACTTTTTGTAATTTTACTCTGATTGAATTCTTCTTCTCATTCAAACAGAATCCGAAACAGAAGAACAGAACAAAACTAGTTGAGTATAAAAATATTTTAACTAGGTACTGTCCCATAATTATGTTACGATTTAAGAAATGATAGTAAATATTTATTTTATAAGATATTTCCAATATTTTTACATTGGTTTCATATTTAGGAACCGATTTACTTATAATGTTGTCGTTAAAAAAACGTTAATAAAATACTGTTTTAGGTGAACAATAAAAATCTAAAATCCCTGTTTGTATTTTGACTTTAGAATGGATAAATAAAGTGTTACGAAATTTTTTAATTGGATTCTAAAACAAATCATGTTTATTAGTATATTTTTAATTGCTCACCATAGTGTCGTAGTTTCTTCTACAGATTTACACACGTGTTTCCACGTCAGATTCGCGGCGCGGACTGAACGACCGATACAGTCTTTAGTGATGTAATAAACAATAAGGATAATCGTATCGAGTTGATGACTTATATATCGATATTTGGTTTATCTTCCAAGTAGATGTGACTAAAATGGCACTGAATTATAATTAACTTTATATTTGGATAATTAAAAGTGACAATATTCTTTTACATGCATATGCGATATATTCATAGATATTATCTTCATAGATATTATCTATGAAGTATACATATGTAGTAGAAAGAATATAAGCAAGAAGCATGAATGGAAAAAAAAAACACAAGAAAATTAATACGGTATAAATAATAAACCTAATATTTTCCTACGTTATAAACTACATATAATATATCTATTATAAATATAGCAATTCTTTATAAAAATATTTAATATTGCATTCCGTTTACGGAATTCCAAACTCAAAATTCCAACTCAACAACTTTTTTTTCAAATACGCCTAATGAGAACTGCTCCAATTACATCACTACAGAGAAATTACGAGCGTGTTATCTTAAACGACGTAAGCGGTGCAGTTTCGAAGAATTGCACGGATCGAATGAAACTGATTACAGAATACTATATAAAATCTTGAAGGTTCCTTAATTTTATTAAAAAGTATAGCGAACTTGTACATTTCTTATTTTGTTGGTTTTTTTAATGTCAATACTATTTTTGTATAATAAGATATGAATGTAGTGTTGTGAATCAGTTCGTTATAATCGATATGCATGGGATAAAAGCAAGGCCGAGGATGTGCAACGTCTGCATCTCTCATAACATCGACGATTAACCAGTTTATTTTATTTGTACAATCAGTTTTTAATGACTTAATGTACTTTTAACAGTATTGAAAAATTGCAATGTACCTACTTGACCTATATATACCTACTTAATTTTACACAATTATAACATATTGTTACTAAGGTCTAGACGGTGCTTTTCAAAGGAATATAAATCGTGATTAAAAAACTTTAGTTGCTTGGCTCACAATAAAGGATGGTTCTTTATTCCAATGTTAGTAAAATTATCCTTAATTCCTGACAGAGTTCAGAGCGTTATATGGGACCGGGCAGCTGTGAGATGACCAGGCTTCTGCGTCAGCTCTGTGGAGGAGACGCCGTGGGGTGAGTTTATATTGTTGAGCCATTGATGTTGGTTTACATTTTTGAATCATAATTACAGTATTCGTGCTTTATACAAATATGTAACCATTTCTGGTATCATATGTCTATAAGGTTTTGTAAAACTATTTCATTTGTCACACTAATAAATAAAGTAAGATTAACAACTATGCTCTTCAACTCAACTTTTCCAGATCAGGAAGGTAAGTGGGAGACCACTTACCTTCCCAATCGTATCTAAAATAACAAGTTAGTACTATCTTTTGTTCATCATTGACTCCTACAGGAGCTGCAATCAAATAAGTCCAGCCGGTCTCTACCACCTAATGACGTAGTGATTGTTTTGGAATTGATAAATCAATCTAACCATATTGTATTGTTTACAAAACTACAGTAGTATCGCATCGTACTTAAAAAGCAAAAATTATGTAAAAGAAATAAAATCTCGCTAAGACGTAACAAAGTCACTAGTACTGAAGGTGAAATATCAAGTCTTTTTAAATGAAATATCAATAGTGTTTTACATTTAAAAGGTGTGATAATCCAAACATGATTAATGAATGAGATTAAACTAACACAACTAACGCTTAATCAATTAAATTCGTCTCTGTCTATCATCGTAAATCAAAAGGAGATAAAAATATTAAAAAGCAATCAAAAATGAAATCCCACTGGGAAGCCAAATACGTGATTGCTTAGTTAAATGATGGTGGTTACTTATAAGGCTGTGTGGTCACAGCATGACGTGTGAGACAACCCACATTGGAATACACATAAACAGATATGAATCGATATTCGATTAGTAATGATCTTAGATGATGATTGTCATTTTTTTTATACATATAATCGATTAAATTTTTTGATTCGATACAATCTGGTACGAACCCCATCATCTTGTATCGTGTTACACGAGTTTTCCTTAAATTGATTCCTAAACCAACAATGGGATGTTTTTAAGCTAGTAATTCTTAATATCTAATCTATAAATATCTAATCGGTCTAATTGATCAAAAATTGAATCTAAAAAATCACTTGATCGTATATAGGTAGTAATATTAGTAATAGATATGAAATAAAATATTTATAAATAACACCAGATTAAAATCACCATGATAATAAAAAATCAACCATGTATGAAAAAAGTTTTATTTTCAATAATTATCTTACCATTACCGAAATATAGAAAAAAAACATATAGAAAATTTCTTTTCAAACAAGCCTTCTCATCCGCGGGGGGGGTCCAGGCAGGGCAAACAAAATGATACACCGAAACGTTCAAAAGACTTTTTTTTTTTAATTTGTATTAAAATTATAATTAGTTAATTAATATAAGGACTGCTCAAAAATATTAAGTCCTTTTTGCCCAAAATTGTACCTACAACTGGCGGACTTAATGCTTAAAAAAGCATTCTCTGACAGTCAACCCGAAAATATAGTACAAAATTAAAAGTGAGGCGCTTAAAACTTAAAAAAACATTAATCCAAAAAGAATCAATAAAAAAGCGACATTTTTATGACTATTATCGATTTTAATAAAAATAATTAACTAAAATTTCTCAAAGGTTCCAAATTTCTGACTTATGAGTGTAATTAATTTTATTTTTGAGATTTCTATTTCATCGAATGATTCACGTAAAGTAAACAAATATATAAAATAAAGTATATTTGTTATTACATGGTGACATATCTTTAACAATATTTGTTTCGATTAGCTCCTATCATATTTGTGATAGATTAGCTGATAAGTAATTAACTCTGCATAATGCGAGTACTTAATATACGAACTAGTTTAAATTTTTGTAAAATAGTTAAATTAAATTTAGTTAATTTGATCACCACAATAAGATCTAAAATCGTTTAGTAGATGTAGGTAGGTAGGTATCTAACCGTTCTTACAATATCAATGACACCATATGGAACACAAGCTCGTATTGATTGTCTTAAATACAATCTAATCATAAGTTTATCTACTAAAAGTTAAAAAAATAATAATTTCGTTCTTTCATAACATATTATATCTAAACGAAATCCTTACATAATGACAATGATGTATAAGCTAAAAAAGCATACATTTCAAAGAAAAAGCTTAAATGAGAAGCTTTTTCATTAAAATGATTTTAGAACGTGGTTCATGGTACAGGAATTTTTAAGCTTCTCAAGCTTTCCTAAATAATTTGGTTTCATTTCATTGAGGGACAGACATTTATAGCTTTTTATCGATTGTACCTAATCACTAATACACCTTTTGACTCATACATGTACAAGTTGATTGTCAAAATGTATTTAATGACATATTTCACTTTTAAAATATTTGCCACGCTTCAGACTATGAATGGTTTAACCTATCGATATGTTTTTGTTAAAGAATTGTTTATTTTATCAAGTATGTAGCCACGTGGCTGATTCATGGATTAGGTACTTGATAACAGTAATGTTGTTTCTTGGTATTTGTTTTTATAAAGAATTATTTTGGATTTGGACTCTTAAGCAACCATCGGTTTATGGCAGAAATATGCCGGCAATATCGAACCTTATCGTTATATCGAAAGCGCCATAAAACGACTAAAGTAAATATGAAAAAATCGAGGTATATTAAACAACATTGACACCAAAAATCGCCTGGATATGCCAAATTTCGGCGCGAATATTGGCAAAATCCCAAGATTAGCGAAGGTACTTTGAAGGCAACTCAAACTAGCGACTAGCTTTGGAAATAATTTGTTAGGTCCAGGTTACATTTCTAAATTTAACCTGGACCACGATTTTCAATCATTAAGTAACAAACATAGAGAGACTTTATAACTGCAAACAAGTTGATCAAATCTGCGAAGAAATACAGTTTTAAGCTACATTTTAAAAGTTGATTACCTTAGGGCATTCTAAAAAATGTGAAAATGTAACAAATTAAAAAAAAATATACATATTTATGTTATATTATTGAAATATTGTGACAGAGGTCACATATTATTAATTATTGGACCAATCATAAACCCTAAATAGCAATTGTATTGCAACATGCTGCAACGTCCATTGTTTCGTTTGGAACGAGGATAGCCCTCTCCACACGCACTATGAGATCATACCCATGAGTTATGAATGTTAAAACATTCACAAGTACTCATAAAAATAACTAAGCTATAGAAAAAAATATAATTTATATAACAACTGCGCTTTAAAATCCGTGTTGTATGTAATGTATCGTCTTTATAAATCAACTTTAAAAACCATTTTACTCACTTTAGAACGCAATGTAGGCAATTATAAACATTAACTATAAAACATATATATTGTGTAATGTTTACATCTACTGTCTAAATATATATTTCTAAACACAACTCTTATCTTATAGAGCATATAAATAAAAAAAAAGAATTATTACATTGAAAGTTTCGTAAGTCTTTAGTTGTAAAAGGATTTTTTATACCAATCACGAATTAACGAACTGGAGATTATTCAAAAAACATTCTAGATCTTAAAATTCCTAACAATTTCAGTACCAAAATTGGTAGGAACTTTAAAGTGCTTTCGTTTAGTTGTATATTGGATTTCTGGATTTTTCATGGGTGCAACAATGTCTTAGTCCGATTACTGATCGGTCATGGCCATACAAATACCACCCTGTACCAGTCACCCTATCTGAAATCTAGCTTCCGTGTTCGACTTGTCCTAGGTCAAGGGCATTGGATAATCTGAAACTTTCTGTATATATTTGGATGACGTGTTTTATGGCTTGGTGTAATATCATGAAATCTCTCAATTGAACACTAGGGGTCGGATTTATTTGAGTCGAATAAAATTTACTGTTGTGTGTGTGTGTATGTAAGATTTATTGAATAATCTATTTTCATTAAGTGCATTATTTTGTAACTGGACGTGTTAAAGAAATCGCAGCCAAATATAAACCTAGTGACATCAACCGCAAGGCCGTCTCAATCTAAAACGCATAGCACAAATCGCTACCAATTGCTTTATTACCCGGGATTTACTTGAACCAACTAGAATTTACGACCTTGTTCGCTGTTATTATTATGTACTATGGTTTGTTAGGTACATCTCTGCATAAGTCTTGCAAAGTTATTATTTAGTTTACATTACAGTAGCGAAAGATTATAATTACTTAAACTTATATAATACAAACTTTTCCTCGCATAGCAAACACCTGTGACGATAAAAAAACTCGAAAATATAAAATAATATACGAGTACATAAATGAATAATAACACGAGACAAGTTCCTTAATTTATATAACGACATCTAGTAGAGTACAGTACAACCAAACAGCATTATGTATACTATATTGTTCGAAAATCTGTAAGTTTATTTAAATTTCAAATAAATGTAGAATAAAAATAAACTGATACTGGCATTGATTACAACCTGAGATCTCTGGGAAACCGCTTCGTCGCTCTACCAGCGATACGGTAGCTCAATTGATATCCAATATTTTTTTGCGAATTACCATTTTTACTATCATAATTTCCATCAGGTTCTATTTTTTAATTTTTATCTCGGTGTGCAAATATGTAATCGTGTTTTAAAAGAATAGTTAATTTAAATCGAGCTTTATTATAAGTAGGTTGTACTTTTACTTAATCATATTTTCATAAATTACTTACAATTATTATATACTTTGTTCTAATGAGGGATGGCATTAATCAAGCAATTTGTCTCCAATTTTAAATGTTAATAAACAAGCATTGTTATGATCTCCTCTAGTTTAAAGGATATACAATATAATTGTAAATGAAACAAAGGATTATGTATTTGAAAGTTAAATAATTTAACCACAATATTTTATTAGATATATTACATAAAACCCATGACACCTATTAAAATAACCTATTCCAACAAAAATCACCCTAAATGACAAATGTCATGTCGTTCCAGTCTAGACGACGCTCCCCGGGAGTCTGGTCTCACCCTCAAAGGTCACCTAGTCGCTTTATATGTATATTATTAAAATATTGTATTACATGACAGCCTACATTTGATATGCTGGTGTTTATTAGTATACTAGTTATTTTTTTAAACCAGACGCAATGTTTACTATTACTTATAATTTAAGAAAACTGTTTTATTACTAACGCCAATACGGTCAATAGACCGTATAATATGTAATATTTGTTAAAATATAATTATTTTCTCTGGGTCATCAATATAGACGCAGAAGTGAAAGAGTATCTGGTGTTAAGAATGCTCAGCTTTTATGTGTGAGCGGAGGCGGGGGCAGTCCACGGCCGCCTAGCACGCCTCAGCTGTTAAGGGTAATGATGTTTATAGAGAAACAATATTTTCTTTCACTGTATATATTAGACTTCTTGTGCTTGTCTAAGGGCCATTTTGTATAAAGTATGACAGTTATATACATCATTGCAGTTGTTTTTAAATAATATATATCGTAATAAAAAGTTATTCTGTATATCAGATTTATCTGAGGATTGAAAAAGTCGGCTCTTAGAACAATCTAAAGAATTAGTTTATAGATTTAAAAATGGTTCCCTAATGTGTAGTATTGAGTCTTATAATATGAGTTAGATGACGTCATATAACGTTGGTGTTTGGAAATGGTTTCTTGTATAGTGTTTAACCCTAGAAGGAAAATCCTATTTTTATGTACTTAAATGGTAGTCACAATATATTTATTAAACGATAAAACTGATAATATATTTATTAAATGATGTCACATTGGCCCATCACATACATGCCTGTCCCTTTTGGGAATCGAACCCGAGCCCCGTTGCGGCTCTATACGTTAGGCGCCTGTACCAACCACTCGACTTATGGGGCAATTAATCAATTAGGTACAGCTTTGAAACCTGTCTATAAATATAATATAATGCTCACAGCAAATAACTTTCTTGTTTTTGCTACCCCATGTATCGGTTTTCGCCTGATTCTAGATATGTACGTACTTTTTTTTATAACCGGTTCCCCCTCTATTGTTTTCTGAATAATTTGAGATATCTTTTGGTAATTTAGTCGAGATGTTATCGCGTAGATATATCTTCAAGTAATACTTTCTAACAATATCAGCCTCCATGCCCAGTTCTTTCATTGAGGCATTGAAACAGATAATTTTTTCACTTTTCATACGAACATTGTGGCTATATATATATACAGGTATACATTAGTATTTTGCAGGCCATTGTTACAATTCCTTTGATTACAATTCACATCTATGAACCATCTTTTAGCCTTCCTACAGTCTTGTAGATAATACAAATGTATATTTTTCTATAAAGCATGTTCTGTACCAATCTACACGTCATTATTACTTGATACGAATGAGATGTCTTAAACGCACGACAACGAATTGGGAATATATAGAAAATTTAAATATTTTAATAGCGCATACATAAATTTTACACCGACTATCTTTCTAGGGTTAAATAATTTGCCATATGTTATTGTTCTTTTATTGTAGTCTATAAAGTACTTATACCTCTTAATTATCATACACATAATTTGAAGTTTAATTTTATTATAGCATCTTAACTTTTTGATTAGATATTAGAAGAAACAATCATAAAGAAAACCCCAAAGCCATTATTTCCCAAACCACCGCTTACGGCTCGGGACAAAGAGCGGTACCGTATGACATTCAATATCCCGGAGCGAGTGACAGAGGGCATATTCAACTACCGCACCAAGTTCGTACAGCACATGCTGAGCAGTGCGCTGTATGCCAATAGCGCCGTCGGGAAGCCCTGGGAGAAGATTGGAAGGTGACCTCATAGTGTGCCCGGGTTGTGTTACTTTATAGTTTTATCTAGTAGTTTGTGATAATCTAGAAGAGCTAGGTCGTGGCTCGATTCCTACGCGGGCCATTTTCACATTTGATCCACGAATTGTTGTTGATTTTTAATAGTTATATATTTTCAGAGTGTCCGATCAAATAATCGACGAACTTCTCTTGGACTGCGCTAAAGAAATGGAGCTCCGTGCTTTAGTAAAGGATTTATACAAGAGTGAAACATGTTAGTTTCAGGCAAGCTTTTGTGCTCATTGTAATAAAATTTACTGACGGTTTATGTATGTTTTATTTTTAAATTAATTCAATAAGACACGTAACATGATGGCCAACTAATTATTGCTTAATTGATTATTATTTCAGTCTTACAAAAAAAAGTTATTTCAAATTGTAATTTGTTTGTTAAGTAAATAAAGCTCGGATTACATACTAGATTAATTGCTAATTAAGGCACTTACACATAAGACTAGGTTGTGCACCCGAATCTGTTTAAAAAGATTAAGTCCACCCAATACAATAAAAGTATAATTCATAGTCCTTGGGAGAAACACTGGAAGACTCTACAGTAATTTAGACTTGATCTACGGTATTCATCATTCGTAAAGAATTCAACACTGCCCCATATTTCGTTTTCTGTCTTTTCAACGTGTCGTTCTTCTCCTTTTTAGGCATTTTAGGTATGTTTTCGGTACTTGAATCATCAATTTGATTAGCTTCTTCTGGTGTTGGCGGGTTTGATGTCATTAAACTTCTTTTAGATGAGCGAGGCCCGCCGACGGCAAATATATGCTCTAATTTAGATTTTAATTCTGCTCTGCTTAAGGTACCCTCTTCTTCCTCTTCATCATCTAAAACTGTTTTTTTATTTTCATTATCGTCAACATGACGCAAATTCTGAGCCACCTCTCTTGACATTATTTCTTTTTTTAGATCAAGAAATATTGCAGGTCGGTGGTGTATTGGACCGGAATTTGCATTTTCCACCACATTACCAAATGAGTTCGATCTTTGTCTTTGAGTGTCATCTTCACTATCATTAGAAATTTTGTTTTGAAAAATATTTTCCAGTTTAGACATAAAATGCGCTTGCTTATCACTGCCAAACACCATTGGCTTGTCGTCAAAAGAGTTGTTTGATTCGACACTTTCCCTAGGCTTGTTTATCTCTTCTTGTTCAATTTGTCTTTTTGGAGGCCTTACAGATATTGTGTAAGATTTCTTAAATACTGGACTTGCGAAGAAGTTTTCGTCCAAGGGTGGTGGAACAGGAATGTTTGATATATCTTCTTTAGAATTTTCTACAGGTTCACCAAGAACTATTTTGTCTAAAGTATCTGAATAAGCAAAATGTTCAATTAGATTTTTTGGAGGTGTTACAGATGTTGTAAAGGTTTTTTTATATGGTGGACTTGCGAAGAAGTTTTCGTCCAAAGGAGGTGGAACAGGAATGTTTGATATTTCCTCTTTAAAATTTTCAATAGGTTCACTAACAACTGTTTTGTTTAACGAATCTAAGTAATCAGAATGTTCGATTTGTCTTTCTGGGGATGTTACAGATGTAGTTAACGATTTTTTAAATACTGGACTTGCGAAGAAGTTTTCGTCCAAGGGGGGTGGGACAGGAATATTTGATATTTCTTTAAAATCTTCCATAGATTCACCAAGAACTGTTTTGTCTAAAGTATCTGAATAGCCAGATTCGTCTGTCCTAGAGTTATTATCACTGTCATTGGAAGCGGTCATTTCTTTGTCGCCGTTTTCGTTATCGCTAGTTTCAGTTTCTTTGTCGATTTTTTCTTCTTCTGTAAGTTTTGGCAAATCTTCTCTATGAACCTGTGCAATAACATCATATTTAGATAATCCTTGTCTATCTTTAGATGCATCTGACTCAGCGTCTGATATATCATTTATTAGTTTTATATGAATTGTGGTTTCTTGCGATTGAAATTCGCTAGAAACTTCTTCTTCCTGTACTTTTATTTCGCCGTAAGATTCTTCTTCCGCTTGTAATACCTGGTCCAGTAAATCTATAATCTTTGCTTCTTTTTCTTCATTTTCCGCTACTAAAGCATGGTGTACTATTATTTCTTCTGTGATTATTGGTTGTTTAATTCGTACAATGTTTTGTTTGATGTCTACTTGTATTTCGTCTTCATGTTCATACTCGCCTCCTTGGTTACTACGCCCGATAGTATCAGGAGGTGTCGGAGACACGACATATATTTGCACTGGCGGTTTTCCATTCGCATTCCCTTGTGTAGCGTCTATATTGTTTTCTATAATACCTTCTACTTTTTGTTTATAATAACACACACAAATTATGTAAACTGGAATACCTGTAATTATAATTACATTGATTAAAAAAATATATAATTTTAATGGTAGCTTGGACAATATAGTATTAGAAATAAATTCTTACCAATTGCCATCCAGATCAGGACGCGAATCCAGGTTTGTAGTTTTATTTGAAGCATCAGGTGTATGTTTACGTATATGCTTAAACACGGAATAATTGGCACGAGAGGAGTCTGAAAAGTAAACGAAATAGTATTTTTAATGAAAACATTGATACATATAAAATCATATGAATGGATATTTAAAATTTTAATGAATCACGTTACTTCAGTTACATATGAATATAGTAATACCCGCAAAAATATTAAAAAATAAGAAAAAGGTCAAAACCACTTCTTTAATGCTGATTAACACAGATGCACACCTTAAAAGTTATGTCCTCTTTGTTCTGGGGCTGTAGGGCCATGATGACCAGCAAAAGCGCGGCGGCGACGTGCAGCACCACCATTCCCGCCAGCGGCTGCGCCGCCAGCGACGCTACCAGTGCAGATGACACGCACGTGCATACTGACAGAGATTTACATTGATTACAGAGGTTTACTCCTTCCACAAAAGATACAGGATTTACATATTTGCCATTGCTAAAATAAATCCCTTTTCGTTTAAGGGCGATCCGACGTACTGCTCTGTCAAAGGTTCGTCAATATATGCGAGACACCTTATGGTGTTTTCCTTTGCAATATGTGATAAGTACTCATTTTACTGATTTTTTATCACAACGCTAGTTAATTTATAAATTCAATTTGTTACACTCCATCAATATGTTTATTAATTGTTGTAAAATACAGGAGAAATTAGAATATACTTACTAAATAGTAATAGTAGAATGGTTATAATATTCGAAGTTATCCTACTCGGAAATGGCTGACCGATTCCAATAACTTGCTTTGCACTCCACCCGTGAGACGCTGCATTTGAACGATACCTATATATTAAAAAAGTCATATATAAGAACGGACTACCCCCAAGAACATTTAAATACATGTAATAACATTTCATACAAATTACACTACTGGATATCACTACGTAATATTATATACAAGTTTAGCCTAATTTTTAAATAAATCACGGAGATTTAACCTCTAGCATCCAAGCTAAGACAAAACTTGTGTTTTGGATACTAGAGCTTTCATCAACATAATAGAGACTATGTTTTTGTAACGTGGATAAAATTTAAGTACCTTAACAATATAACACACGAGGCAACAATCGTATAAGCTAATAGGGTCCCAATGCACATCATCAATATCAACTCATTTAACTCCAATATAGCTGCAAGTAGTGCTGAAAATTAAATTTTAATAAATAAGTTAAAGGTAAATCAAATCAAACCACTTTTAGTTTAATTTGGTGATTGAATTCAGGATGTAGCAAATATTACCAATCACTACCGTAGATACCAATGTAGCGATAGTCGGTGATTTCCTCTTCGCAGTGACTCTGGAAAGCCAGTGGAAAAATAGGCCATCCGACGCCATGGCGTATAGTAGCCGCGGAAGTGGAAACATTGACCCGTAGAGACTAAAAATTATTTACTTCAATTATATTTTCCATATAAATTGCATTGAACTGATTAGGACGCAGTGTAGACGGATAATTATCTACGAATGTAAAAATTTTGAGACTGGAGCACTTTAATCCATCTAGAAACTGTTAAAAACTTTGGAAACATCTAATTTTTTGTAGAAATTGGTTAGATATAACTATTTTAATTTTTCATAAAGAAAAACAATAAAAAATACAAATCAGTCTTATTGTTTCTTGGATATTAATAATGTTTTTGTATTCCTATACTTGTTACTACTAAGTTTTTCAGGATTTATTTATTTGCCTTCTTTATTGTGAATTCTAAACCATTTAATTGATTTCTATGCCTGCTGCTTTTGCACTCACGCCAAGGTGTCTTATAGTAACAGTTTTACACTTGATAAAACAATTCTTTTTATTAAATACATAGTTGGGTAACATCTAGTTACTTATGAGAAGGCTATGTTAAAGGTAGAGTCAAATACCTGGCGGTTATTCCTATGACGGCACCGGCGGTGACGATCACGCGCGCCCACTCCCACCCTACGTACGAAAAAGCAGTCGCCACTGACGCTACTTTGTCCTGTAACCATTTAACAATTATTCGTTTACTAAAATTAAACTGGGAATTCTCAATGTACATTAGTTTGCTATTGGTAACGAAAAAATAATAAGTTCATAATTTACTTATGATAAACTAAATATTTTTTTGTGTATATGCAAAAAATACAGTTTAAAGTTTATGTTTACAGTTGCAATTTAAGTTTATAAATCCGGCCAGTCGACAGCAAGTTTGCAGTATTTAGTTATAATTTATTTCTTTCAACAATCATTTTTAGTCCTCTTACTAAACTATCCAATAGGCTCGTAGGTAGGTATGCGTGCGATGAATAAGATGACATGCTCATAGCAATAAAACCAATATACCATCTAAATAAATTAAGAGTTCGCTACTAAAAAGTATTCGATAAATATTTCTTAACAAACTTGGGTAATTCACTAATCGGTCGAAAACAGACGAAATTGTTCTACAATTGATTTATGTTCTTGTTGAGGAATTCTTTAAGTAAACATAGCACCTCTAACATGATTAAAGATATAGGTAGGTACTATTATTAGGCTAGTAATCGTGCCCTAATATAACATCGCTAAGTGTAAAATAATACCTGCAGGTAATAAGGCACCATCATAGTAACTACTATGGCAACTCCCGCGTATGCTAGGAACACTATTACTTGTGTCGCCATTATGGAAGTTGGTACTGCAGTGCGGGGGTTCCGAACCTGAAATGGGGGAAAATTTTATGAAGGCATTACGTTTATTTATTATTGTCATCATTCAACGTTTAGTTTATAGAATACGTCTGTATTTGTTTATGTGTCTATGTGTTTGTCTAACACATAGACTTTAATATAGACGTATATTTTATTTATAGCAATTGCACTCATCGGTTTCTTAAATCTCACAATGTAATAAAAGACTTACCTCTTCGCCAGAGGCATTGATGCTGTCAAAACCCACAAACCCATAGAAACAGACGGCAGCTCCCTTCACCATTCCCCACACGCCATACGGAAAAAACCCGCCAACACCACGGCCTTCCGGCACCTCCGTTGCTGGTATAGTCCAATTTCTTGTATCCGCTGCAATAAATTATTTTTTATTTTCTGTGGATTATAAGTCTCTAATATTTATATATAATTGTATTAAATATATTGTAAATAAGCGATTGAGGGAATTAAGATTGCAATAATAAAAGAAGGAAATCACCAATATGCGAACAAATTAATATTATTTTATTAAGGTTAACAATTTTCTCGGTCTTTTTTCATTCTAAATATAATTATATGCCAAAAGTCCTAGGTTGCTTTTAAAAGAAACTAAAAAAATAATATGTACCTACCTACCTTCATATTGTTTTAATATGACAAATAGCACATGATACTAATTTTAATTAATCAACAATTTAGATAGTAATAAAATCCTGAATCATAATTATAGAACTATATGACTAATGAAAAATACCTTTGAATGCGCCTGCGCAGATAACAAAAGCGATGACAAGTATATTAACGACCGTTAGCAAATTATTTACAAATGTTGACACACGGACTCCGATCGCCAACAGCACTAAAAAAAACAAAGTATTGGGTTTTTTATACACTCGACGAGTATTCTCCTAATCAATAATTTAGATTAAAGAAACATATATACAGTGCTACTTGTAATTAATTGGCCACCTCTTGCAGGCAGCCTCCCTGCATAAATTCCAATAACATCTGTTCTACAACTTTTTATAATTAATAGTTTTTAAAATTAAAGTTTTCCCATACAAAATTTATTTGTTGCCTATGAACTGACATTAACTTTGAGAACTAAATCTCTGTTATCAAATATCAAAGAAAGAACTTACATACCACCCAAAATTACGACTACGAAGAATGAAAAAAAGTCGAAGTAAGGAGAGAAATTCGATGAGTATATCGGTACTACAGACTCCAGCCACGATGACATGGCGTTATTGGTCATGGAGTCCACATACATGCTAAGACCTCTGGCTACACTTGCCGTTCCTGATGAAAAACCACCAATATGTATGAGCACTTTAGATAATAACAAAATTCATAAATATTATGATATAAACAGAGTCTTACTGACGTTCTGTTTTAGAAAGTAACTCTTTATTTTTATTTTTGTCAATAGTGTGGAGTTTTATTAAATAACCATAGAAAATCATATTTTACCAAACACAGCTTCTAGAATCATATTCCAGCCAACGATGAAGGCTACGATCTCTCCCACAGTCACATAAGTATATATATACGCTGAACCCGCTCTTGGCACTCGGGATCCTAACTCAGCATAACACATTGCTGAAAAAATAAATTTTATATAAGATTTAGATTTTTTTGTAGCGTTTTAGTCGAATTGAGTATTTTTATTCCTCCCTAAACTGCGTTAGAGCAGATACGGTTTCATATTAGATTATTTACCGGCAAATATCGCCGCGACGGCTGCAATTATGAACGAGAGCACAATAGAAGGCCCAGCGAGGGTCAGCGCCACGGATCCTACTAACACATACACGCCCACGCCCAACGAGCTGCCAACACCCAGCCCTGTCAGATCCCAAACTGACAGACATCTAAAATACGATGAAAAAACTTGTTTAGGAACACGTTTATCTTGCGTTACATAAATAAATTTACCTTACCACATCACCAAGCATTTTTGAATTATAAATCAAAACCTTAATAATAGCATTATGATGTTACCTTTTCAAATTTCCAACATTCAACTGATCTGGTTCGAACACGCGCCGCCGCAGCAGCGTGCGCCACTTGAAACCCATTGACAACGCACCCTTGATGATTGCGGTCCCTACATCTGGGCACTCAACACGACCTGATAAAACAACCGTTTAGATTTAAGGTTCCTGACCTGATTGAGATATACAAGTCCTATAGCTTAAAACAAAAATACCTAATCTAAATCTAAAATGTTATCTTGACAGTCTTGACATTATTCTGTTTTGGCAATAACGTTAATTTAAAATTTAAAAACACTTCGCAATAAGTATCTAATTTTTTAATAAAATAATTTAACCAAAATTATTATTTGTAATTCAAATAGCTTTAAAACCAAAACGAGGTAAAAAATGTAATCCATTTGTTGTAAAAGATGGTTAATAAAATGTTTCTTTATCTTCAAAATCCTCCGATTTAAGCTGAAGTAATTTATAAAATTATATGTTTATTATCCAACATTCATCTTAACCTTGCTTTGTGATCTCTGAAACATTCAAAACAAATCCAATCTCGGTTAAATCTTATCAACTTTATGACAATCCAGATGTTAGTCAATACCTACTGATATTTAGGAATTAATACCTACCTATACCTAATATATATGTTTTCAACTTTTGTAATTGTTATTGGTAACCTATCTTAAGTTTTCTTGGTAAATTAAAGAACCGTAACATGGATCGGTGCTTTTATAAGGATAAGTTTATTTGTTTATGTTTAAAACAAAATATATATGTTTTGATTTTTGTTTATATATTCCTTAAATAAAGACCGTGATCCTATATGTGTGTAGCATACACTAGAAGGTCCTACGAAGGTCCACTGGAAACCTTCTTATGTCTTCTACACAGAATTTAGGCGAGGCAATCGAAACAACGGAGAAGCAGTCGCCGTCTCCTTAGACGTCTCGAGGGCATTTAACAGGGTCTGGCATGCGAGCCATATAATCAAACTTTCAGCGAAAGGTTATCTCCTGGTCTGATGGGCTGGGTTACGGACTTTCTGAACCTAAGATCTGTCCAAGGAGTTGTCGGCAGATGTTCCTCGGAACCCTTGACAATAACTGCCGGAGTCCCTCAGGGGTCCATTCTTTCTGCAAGTCTTTTTCTGCTGAACATTAACGATCTGCTGAAGCCAAGTATTTATGGGTATGCAGACGACAGCATAGTTGTAGAAAGATATCTGCCGAGTACTCGGGCTAGTAGAGGAGATCAAGTGGAATCTGAAAGAGAAGCCATGGTTCAATGTTTGCGTGACAAACTTTAGGCAGTTTACGCATAGGGCAATGCTAATCTGGTCAAATTCAACGCTGCCAAAATGCAGACGCGTCTGTTCACCGCCAAATGGAGCCCTTCTACCTTGGCTCCTACTTTTCAGAATGTAACCTTGGAATACAGTGACCGGCTTCAGTTGTTAGGTTTTGAGATCTCCTCGAACCTCAACTTTGGTCGGAGCATTTAGTCCAGAGCAATTGCAGCTGCAGAAAGGTTGCCGTTTTTGTAAAGGTCCGACATTACTTTACACCGGGACAACTTCTTGTATTATACAAAGCACAGACCCGGTCGTGTGTGGAGTACTGTGGTTACATATTTGCTGGTGCCGTCTCATCTTGCGGTTCTTGACTCAATTGAGATGCGAGCAAAGAGGCTTATAGGCGATTGTGAATTGGTCGAAGCCAACCTCCACAGCCTTGAACACAGGCGTAGAATTGCTAGCCTCTCAGTATTCTATAAGATATATTTTGGTGAGTGTGCGCAGAAATTACACGACCTAATTCCCCCGGCCCCCTTTCATCACCGGACGTCCCGATGCGCGGCAGGTATTCATCCTTTTGTTGTGGACATTCCACCTGTCCGAACGAAGCGCTTTGCTTCGTCCTTTTTTTTCTTCCTACCGCGAAGGACTAGAACAGTTTGCCTGCGTGGGTATTTTAGTCCCAATATAATGTGGGTGTCTTCGAAAGAAGAGCGAATAGGTTACTAGGTTAATGCGCCTTACCACCTATGAATACATTTCCTCTTTCCACCAGGTGGATTGCAGTCAAGCATTAACCTAGATTGTACATAAAAAAAAAATTAAGTACTGAAGGGCACAGAAAATAAGAAAACACACCGTGATGTAATTAAACTTTCAGCACATTCCTTAACACACAGATAATGAACTTTTATTAAAAAAACAGTGTTATCTACTATCATCACTTGTAACTATTTACGAGCAGATAATTTTGCAATATTTTAGAAGTAATCAACCTAATTTTACATGTGTTTATGATAAGTGATATCATTGGGGAATGGAATTAAAAAAACTAAACAAAATTTTAATTTTGATAACATAAGCTTATAACTTGATACTCTAATTTTACCAAAAAAACAAATAGAATTAACCGCTCCGTTGGTCGAGTGGTTAGCATAATTGCAGACGCCTAACGTATGTCTGCAATTATGCTCGGGTTCGATTCTCGACAGGGACAGGCATGTATGCGATGAGCATAGAGGTCTGTATTTCTGGGTTTAGTCATTTATTAAACATATTCGCAGTATTTATAATGTGTTTGTCCATGTATTTGTATCGTTGTCTAACACCCTTAAGGTCAAATTAAATCAATGTATGTTATTTGTCCATTAATATTATTAAGAATTGGAAAAGTGAATTAAATAAAAAGTACTACCAAAAGCACATAATTAAATATAGTAAAGGTATAATGTGGAGCAAAATATCATAATGGCTAAACATTCTCATGTTTTCTTGGTATGTGTGTTTTATTTATTAAACATTACTTAGGTATACTACATCCACTATTTCTTATTTTCGATTTTATCCATCAATGTTTTTTTGCACATGACCAGTGGTATATTATAGTTTCCAGTTGTTGTACACTATTAGTTCTATTTACTTAAGCCATTATTGTTTTCCGCGAGTAAAATCAATTATCCTACCTAATTTCACTTTTGATCATCACGTAGCACTCCCACTACATGTCACTAAGGTTGAAAGCGAGCAACTAGCGAGATAAAGCGCTGAACTGATAAGATAAAAATAATCATAAGATCTTGCTTGTTTTATACTGGGACCTGTTTATGTAACTCTAGTACTTAGGGGCGATAACACTATAGTTATGAAAATTAACAGAGCTACGTATAAAGTTTTTTTTTTATACATTAAGTACGACTAATTTTACGATTAAAATTTTTTTCATTCTCATATTCCAGGAAATATCCTGGAATTGGTATTACATAGTTTTTATGGACTTCAAAATATTGCTTAAGAGTAAAATTGCAAAATATTGCTTAAGAGTAAAATTGCAAAATATTGCTCTTGATGCAATATAGACGCATTCTTGATAAAACATATAAATAGGTGCGATCAGTGTTTTCATAATATCATTGCGAAATAAAGAGTGCACCTTCAAGATAAAAATTTGATCTTTAGTTCATAGTTTAATATATCTTGTCAATGTAAAAAGATTTTTTTTTGTTTTCATTACATTTATAGTTTATTAAAATTGATATGTAGTTTGTACCGATTTGTTTTGATAGTAGTGATGTGTATAGATAGTACGATAAGTCGTCGTCACCTCTCCTCGCAATAAGATGTCTATATTGTATAGTTTTGTAGGATGATGTATCTTTACATATCGGTTTATCTTATCGTCTCCGTTACTTTTAACTATTTGCCTTGCGAATAAGATTAAAATAACTGTATGTGTGTTTATATTAGGTAAACGTATGATTATTTACTAAATATGCCTAATATGTACCATGAAATGGTTTAAGTGTGTACTACCACAGAGTTGGGAGTCTTGAGGTTGTAAGTCGCGTCGTTTCGATTATATTGGTAAAATATCAACATATTATTAAATTATTTTCAAAGTTTTAGTCTTAATTGTCTTAGTATAATTAAACTATGGTTGAGTTGGTCTTGAAACCTTATCTTGTTCACACAAAGTAAGAATGAGAAGGCAGGATGTTTGAGTTTCGTAATTTTAATTATAACTAATTAAATTGATGGCGTAACTACTCGTTTAATTATTTAAAGGGCTAAAATATGGAATGTTTACAAAATAATCTACTTTCAAGTCTGCCCTCTGAAGAAAAAACCCTAACACTCCAGTACTCATTTATTATATTACTAATTACATTTAAATTATAGGCTATATTTAAATTATATATAGCTTTTCTCGTCCAATGTCGAACCATTCAGTAGTATTTCCTAAAGAAGAATTAAAACGTCACCTGTTTTGGCGTCCATTAGTTATCGTGGATCAATTCTATTAAAAGAAAAAAAAAATGGATTTTAAGATATAATAATATTAGACAAGCTTAGATAGACTTTTGTAGATGGTAGAGTTTAGATCTAGTCACATGCATTCAAAACATCCAGAGTTTGCTGATGTAATGGAATATTGCAAGTGTATTTAAATAAACGAAACTGTCCCGTCCCTCTACCAATTGAGCTACCGTATTGCTCCTGGAGTTCCCGGGTTCGAATCCCTGGCCGAATCTGTTTATTTTTCATTCTATTATCGCCGCCATTCCAGACGAGAAACCGGGAAGGTGTTTGGGAGAGTATCTACAGGGTTATGAGTGGAACGGGACAAAGGGAAGAAGACTTACTAACTTAAAAGCTGTTAGCCGAAACCTTCAACCCGGAGAAAGTATGGGAGGATGATAACGAGGATCAACACTACAAGCGTCAACTGGTGGAAAGGAAACAATTCGGCAGTTGGTCGAGTTACGTCCAATGAATAGCGTTCAGGGTTTCATTGGTGGTCACATCCTACGAAACTTACTGCTCGGTCCTTAACTAAAAATGCTCGACAGTCTGAACGTATACTGTCAGGCCATCGCCAACGACTATCAGGCTCAGAACTATTATTATTTCTATCTTTTTATTGTTAATATTTTTTCAGAAGGCACTTTCTAAGACTGATTCTAAGAGTAGTGAAATAAATTAACCTAACCTAACCTAATCGAAAACTAAAGAATTAGATGCAAAATATTTTCTTCCATTCCTATTGGTTGCGAGTTAGTTAATTTAGTACTAAAGTTACTTAAGTTCATAAACAAACAATAAAACTTCAGCTTAATAATACTAGTGCACTTTATAATACATAATTTTCATTCTATATTTATTTAAAATTTAGTATACATAACTTCGATATAGGTACATGTAAATGAACTAATTTCATTACGAAGTAATTATGAATACAAGGTATAGGTATCTCTTATCACTGATGCGTAATCACTGCGCAACGCTGTCGCACTGATCCAAACTGCAAACTTTTTAGGAGCAGTTTTAGAATTTATTCAAATATTTTTTTAAATACCGTCACTGCGTTATCGAGTTTTATTACGTTAAGGTATCTATGAAGCTAGACACTGAAAAGTACATACTGTATATGTACTATGCCAATTCTTGGAAGCACTCTTAACGTGAAGATATAAACTGGATTTTTTTTTTATGATAAATCTTATTCCTCCCCAGATATCTATAGAGTAACTACAACGTTAACATACATATATAAATATTTATTCGGCTATACTGACATTTATAATCCTATCAGATTTTTATCGACTACTTTCGAAGTCATTCGTTTTGAAAGCAGCGAACTCAGCAAAGAGCTGCTGCACCTACGGGTCCGCCATACTTCGACTTCATAAATAAGAACGAAGAATGGAGTAGGTAATGCAGTTTTATATACATAACACCTTATTTTAACTTATTAAAACTTACAAATTGTATGTATTTTTTATTGTTTTGTTTTTCGTTTAAATATCCAAAACGTTAAATGTGTATGTACCTACTACTAAACGTTAAATGTGTAAACCTACCACCCCGGAAAATCTTTTAGAATACTAGGGCAGAAAACGCTTCCTACTAAAAAAATCATTTATTTCGATAACTTAACCAAAATCTAGGTAGTTAATATTTATAGAATATTCGACGTTACAGGTCTTCTTGTCTGAATCCTATATAATTCAAACATGTAGTTATACCGCGATGACAACGGAGTTATTTCTTAATGACGCGTTTTTTTTTTCGGTCAAAGATTTAGTTGTACAACTTTAGTAAATATTATGTATGTATTTACGATTAATAAATTATAGAAACTCATAGTTAGTAAACAATATTCGCTCTGTATTATATAATTTAGTATAGATCCTTGAAATCTGATCAACCATTCATAAAACAAGTATCGATGGCGGAAATAATAGTAGCTTAATGGTAACTACCTACGTAGTATAAGTAGTAATAGTAGTAGTACCGGGTAGTGAATTAAATACCATTCGTAATTTCTTATATTATTGTAGAAGATAAAATATTAAAATTCACATGTTTAATCAGAGATTAGAACAAGGATTTCATATTACCGATTTGAATATTAGTGATAGGTTTAAAAATTTAAAAAGATTTCTTAATTAAGGTTATGAAACAAACCAGAAAAGAAAACAACTAAATTTCGTTTTGAAACCTATAATTGGTATAATTACAATTAGATACTTTTCTAAAAAATATTAAGACCTATAAGATTTCTGTTATCTCAATGCGTATCCTACCTTAATACCATTACACGACGGTCATTTCAACAGGATACACAAAATTTAACACACAAGTTTTAAATTTAAACACATTTGCGTAAATGTAAAACAACACAATCGTATCGCAGCGAGTGCACAGTGCTGTTATCGGATACCAAGATATCCGATTAGTGCCTCTTCGCGTTATCATATCATCGATGTGACGAATATAATTACTGTTCTAGTTGGAATTTTAGCAAATATACTTGTGAGATGTTTATCTATAACACATAGTATCAAATATTAGAGACTATTTACTTAATCTTCATAAGTAATCGATTCTATACTTATTCTATAACCGTCGCTACTACAGATATAGTCAAGCCTTAGTCTGCATTGTATCATAATGACCTAAATGAAGACTTATTTCGATATTCTTTTTTGTTTATTGATTTGATATTCAATAAGCTGTCAATTCCGAGAAAGTTATTTTTTGTTAAGAACAACGCCTTAGATAATTTAAAAGCAATTTTCCAGATATGTTCTGTAAATTGTTTTTTTTTAGTTTAAATTACCAAATTTTTTTAAATTACAAGTTTTGATCCTTAAAATATAAGTATATTATTTTCTTGTAAAATTATTAATTATTTCTAAAACTTTTACGATTTAGTCGATCCCTAACAAACTGTAATTCTTTGGCAGCGCAAGCTTTTAGCGAATTTCTTAATATAAATCACCTCAACAATGCAACGTGATTCCGAACAAGATTGGAAAGTTTCTCGTTTTAGTTTTATGTGATTTTCCTGACTATTTAGTTATTGAGTCTAATACCCCTTTATGTAGGATTGACAGTCACCACCCTTCTCTGGAAGTCAATATTGCTATAAAGGATATTAGAAACTTATCATACAACATTAAATTAGATTAAAAACATTAAAAAGCTAATTTTCAGATACTTAATGATTTCTTAAGTAATATTGATATTGGAGAGACCCTACACAAATGCCAAGATGTGGATGACATGGTAAATGAATTTGATACGCTTCTTAATAATGTTTTACAAAAAATTGTCCCGCTGTATAAACCAAAAAGCCAACGCTATTCTTTTAGTCTCTTAAAATTGTTAAAGGAAAAAAATAGATCGGGCATTAAATTAAAAACCCTAGAGACGAGATACCGTTTCTTTTATTAAAAGAACGTAGTGGTACCATGATTCATAAAAGTTACAAAAAATATCTTAGTAATATTGAAGAACTTATTAAAAAAAGTTCATCCTTTTTTCCTACGTAAAGCGTAAAAGGGGTATGAATAGTTAAAATCCTGTTGTTATGTCTAACAAGTTTCAACATTGGACGGTGCAGAAATATGTAGTATGTTTACTTCTTACTTTTTATCGTTATATATAGATGAAGTTAAATTTAAAATCTCAAACCAATGCGCTATCAATGAAGCATATTTCAAGTCTATTAACTTAAGTGCTGATTCTCTTCCATTTTTAACATTTTTGAAAAGGACGTCAAGGTTGGAAACTGTTGTCAATTAATCCCTCCAATGTTTCTGGGCCAGATGTTGCTTCATCGATGTTTATTTCTAAATGTGCACATAATTTAGGTAAACTCCTTACAATGATATTTATCAATTTCTTGCCACTGGCGCTTTTCCTACTTTATGGAAACTTGCAAAAGTAGTTCCGATTTTGAAAAAAGATACTAACCTCTTAATACCTAATTACAGGAATATATCACTGATGAGCAGAGCAATGTGTCCATATTTACAGAGCTATTGTAAGAAATACCTAAGTAATTATCAACACGGCTTTGTAAATTCCAGATCGACGACAACAAATTAAGTTCCCTTTATTGAAAAATTATCAGAAGCTGTAGACCAAAATATACAAGTAGATTCTATATATAAGGATTTAAGTAAAGCATTCGACTCTTTCTCACAGCATCTTGTTGCATAAGTTATCTATTCTAGGTACAGCATATCAAGCTCACTATTAAAGTGGATTGATTCTTATATAAAATATCGTTCGTTTTTTGTCATTGTAGGTGGATATCAATCTAGCCAAGACCGATCAAATCGGTAGTTCCACAGGGCTCACACCTAGGTCCCATTCTTTTCAATATTTTTGTCAATGATATGGCTGTATGCTTTCATTACTCTATGCCGTTTATGTATGCTAATGACTGAAAGATTATTAGAATAATTAATAAAATGGAGGACATAGAATATTTACAGAGTAATATAGATAGTATTCTTCAGTGGTGTGATAATAATAACTTACGGCTTAATATAAAGAAATGTCTACATACAAAATTTACACGAAAATGTAATGCATACCTTCAAAATACTATACTGGTCTAAATTTACGTAGGAATCACTATTGATCCTAAATTGACTTTGGTATCCCACATTGAGAATATTCTAAAAACTGCTTCAAAAATGCTAGGGCACATTATAAGAAATGGTAAGGAATTTTCTTAGATCAGTATAAAGTTGTTACTTTATAAAGCTTGAGTACTTAGCATTCTAAAATATTGTTAAGTAGCTTGGTGATCAGACTATTCCACACATATGCTCAAGATTGAACGGATCCAAAAGCGCTTTCTTTTGCACTTGGCTTACATGGCAGGAAAGGCTAAAGGTATTGTTAGTTATAAAGACCGGCTAAAATGCTTCCGTAACGTTAGATATGTGAGATAATATGAATAAGGTTAGATTAAATATAATGTCATGGCGGTCACGCCAGTCGTTTAATCACTTTGAGTAATTATCTATTAGACAGATTCCTTGACGAGCTGTCAAAAGTGTACACATTATTAAAAATAAAGTGCTGAATTTCAATCAAAAGAAGATTGCGATTAGAAGCTACGAATAATGAGTCATCACCAGTCTCAATAAAGAAAAAAAAACGAGATTGTTCGCGTGTCCACCGATTTCGCACTCATCGCGTTTCCAGCAGGAAGTCCGCTGGTACACCGGACCAAATAAAACTGTTTCTGCGTTCGGCTGTGTTGCTTTCTGTAGCAACGATAATAGAAAAACACGTTCTAGAAATTCTGCAACCGGACGAGACTTACTTCAACACTCATTGACGGAAACGAAACGTGTGGCATGGAACAGATCCAGCCTCTCCGACACGTATGCGGCTGCAGCGGTGTGGTAAAAAATGTGCCTGTTGTTACTATCACCGAGGCTGCAATTGCTACCACTGCTGCTGGAATTGTTCAAGGCTCCTTAATAGGAGATCAAGATAGTTAATCAGCATTGAAACGACCAAGCTTATGTGACATCTACATTGCACCGTGCAACTGGCGACGATGTTCCAGTACTAGGCTGGTTCGATCACGAAAATGTAAGCAACGTACAACGCCAGAGGTATTGGCAGTAGGAGTACAGGCGTGTAAAACCGAGGTGCGCCAGGTGTGTAATGAGATAATATTTGAAGCTGACATAAGGTATCTTGGGATTGTGTTACTGTAAGTTATACATCCATAATTTCTTTATTTACATCTATATAAAGTCTATTTACATCTTTTAGTAACTGGACAGCCCTGGGCTAAAACTACGGTACTTTGGACCGTACATGAAGTTTTCGTGTAGCCGTAGCTCACCAGAAACCGGTGTTTATTAATTGTAGTCTGTGGTTACGCGGTAAGCAGTTAATTCTTGCGGAGGTCAGGTTCAGTAGGAACCATGGAGTCCAGTAGAGACTTGACGTTCACTTCGGTAAGTCGCATAAGATTAGTAACTGGAGATTACTGGGCTATGTTTAGCTAGGAATGTAGAGCAAGTATTACTTATAGTGTATTTAGTCTGATTGGTCTTGTGAGATACGGTGATAATAAAGTCAGTAATAATTTGGGATTTTTTTTAATGTAATTTGATTGTTAATTTTATATTGAAATGATTGTTATACTTTGAGCATTCTTATTGTAAAATTATTTTAATGAAATTGTTTGGTCTGACGATTTTATTTCAAATTATTTTCTCTTTTAGCTAGATAGTCTATAACTGTTCAGTAAGGAGTGATCGAGCTGTTTCATAATGCGTGATGAACATTGTTTCAGAATTACACACAGACGTGCGTATCAGAGAGATTAATAGTACGGGAGCTGAATTGACAACGAGGCGCAAACGATACCTCACCGCTTCAGCAGAGTCAGGCTTTATATTCGTGACGGCCGATTCTTTGAATTATCGAAGCAAATAAGGGATTCACTTCACCTTTCGGCCGACACATAAATAACAAGTCTGGAAACTACTATCTTACGACTCATATTATCTATCTACAAGTTGACTGTGTACCTACCTACATAAGGATAAAATGTATGATTTCTAAAGAGATTTTGTTGGTTACAAAACAATCTGCTCTATCAAAGTTCGCTAGACCTCAAATTTAACAAGTCATATATGAAAACCATGAGATACCGTTGGAACGCCTTGTGGAACTGAGCTGACCGTGGATTCTTTGTATATTTTTAAAAAACTATGAGATACCTTTGGCATGCCTTGAGTTACGTACATACTACAGACAATTCGATAGTCGTAACAAGAATCAACGAGGCTGGTGCAGAACGCGCACCGCCTATCAGTATGGCCGTATCAGAGTAATGACAATACTTTAACAATTTTAATTATTAAATTAACTAATCAATTGATTAAAAATAACGATGATTGTTTAACGATGTTGTGTTGTTTTAAGAACTTAAAAAAATGTTACTTGTAAAAACATTTAACGACCAGCACGTAAAATACTTGTAGCGACCTATTGTAGCGGTTCCTATAAAAGACCCGCACAAAGATCACCACAGGGCACAGGGATTCTTGCTCGAGTCGTCGGATTGTGTGGATTCTTAAGTACACTTTTACGTTAACCGTTGAATAAGTTAAGCTATAATTATTTGTGAAGTTTTATTTGAAGAATTAATAATGAACCACCATCACGAAGGCTACAACACAGTGGCAGTAATGCTGACGTTACACTTTTTAAAAACACTATTTTCTCCGATATATACACAATTATCAGTTTTAACAAAATCAGAGATGAGACCAAAAACGAAACGACGGTAAAATATATGAAATAGATGATCCAGTTAAAATTTTAAAGAATTTGCCGTCCAATGAGAATACGAGGTTTCTAGTATTCCCGGCTTAAATATTACTATGAGTTCTTTGGTATGCTTATCACATACAATCATGGATAACAGTCTCAAGTGGCCAAAATAATTCTTCAGATGACGAAACAGGCTTGATATAAGATTTATATCATTTTAATGAAAATTGGTATTTTTACAGATTATTCATGAGAGGTTAATGATTCTAAATAGTATTTTAGAGTAATTTAGTTTTAATTAAGTTAATTTATTTTTAAGTTTTTAGTTTCAATGTATTGATATTATTATTGTGATAATTCTGTAATGATCGTACTTTTGTATATAATTATAATATTAGATAGAATTTGAAGAAGCATGAGAATTATCTGGAAGTCGGTCACGGTCGTCAAGTTTTGTAGCTAAATAAGTTCTTAACTTGGCGGTGAGGGGTCCGGTGTAGATGCGAGGATTATAAGTAGGATTGGAAGGCGAGGGTGGCCCGGAATTGGGTGAAGTCCTCGATGCAATCCATTTTATTTATTTTTTTGGGAAGGTTTTCACGATTTAATTACGCTTAATCGTAGTGAAATGAAGGGTATGCCAAAAATACCAAAGACAGATACGAATTTATGAATTGAATAATGCAAATAATGATTTTGTGTAGATACTAATATAGTTCAATAACAGCATATTCAAATTCATTAAATTAAAAAAAATATATTGTTATAATTTTTATTTTTATGTAATAATATTTATTATTTTTATTTTTTTTGGTTATGTTTGGGTACAAACTTTATATAGTTAGGATGGTGGAATGTTAGATATGTGAGGAAATATGAGTGAGGTTAGATATAAATATAATGTCATAGCGGTCAGGCCAGTCGTTTAATTACCTTGAGTAATTATCTGTTAGACGGTTTCCTTGACGAGCTGTCAAAAGTGTACACATTATTAAAAATAATGTGCTGAATTTCAATGTATTGAAGTTATTTTCCCTAAAGAAATATAATAATTATTGTTTATAAAGACGCCATTTCTACGTTCATTACTCATATTTATTAGTATGGATTCCTTGGAAACGCGAAGAACAAAACTAGATCTGATATTTTTGTTTAAAATTGAATGTTCTTCTCTTCTTAGAGCTTTGAGTTAAGATTTCCGTACAGGTATCCGATAAAGCAAATAAATTCAGTTTTATCTTTTCCTCGGCGTTCAAGTGTTCTTCTTAGTAGGTTGTGCTTGTGCAAACGTTTCTTGAAAGGATTGCCATTATTTATTATTTTACGCAATCTTTTTTTTTTTTTTTTTTTTTAGTATCATACTCCCGTCGTGTAACGTTCATCTTCCATCTTTATCGTTGCTATCTTGTTTCTATAGACATCCCTTTTTTTTCTTTCTGTCATTATCCTGTTCCATTTTCCTTATTCGTTACGCACATTCACGTCACATTAGTCCAGACCACTTCAACTTTTGTTGGTCATTCCTTTTAGTATGACAATAACCTATATATTTAATAAATTCAGCGATACTAGCTTTGACATGGGCATACGCCCCCCGTTGTTCATGGTTTACAACCACATATTAGTCTTTAGTATACACTTATTAATACTGACTTGACTGCTCTGAGCATGTATTTTCTGTCTTTGGTTTCCTTCAGTGCCCAATACTTTTCATCCAGTTGCATTCACACTTGGTAGAAATTATTTGTCTTAGATATAAATATATACTCAGAGATAAGTTGTTAACCCTTATACCGGATTATGGGGATTTTATTTTCTGTCCTGCTATTAGTAGATAATTATTACAAAAAGAGTTGCAATTTTCAAGATAAGTTTTGGTAAGTGAGCAGGAACTATTATTTGAATGTTGGAGGTATATAATATTTATTTATAGAATGCCTCATACGCGTAATTGTAGGAAACGAGAGGCGCTATTACTTGATGTGGGCTTCGAAGGTTGTTGAAAGATAAAAATGTTCCAAAAAAACTGTATATATATATATTTTATATATTTTTTTGTCTGTCTATGCTGTTAGCCTTGTTGACTATTACAGCGTCACCGGGGGAGCGGGTGGGTTAGGAGACCCACCCTTAAAAGGGGGGCCAGATGGGCCCCCGTGGGGAACGACGTCCCGAGAGCGTCTCAGATTGAGACACGGACCTCGGCTCGGGGCGTCGTTAGTCAGGAGGGAAGCTAAGGAAACTGTATATAATTATAAATAAAATTAGAAAGCATTACTAGGTCACTATCCGTTTTTTTTACAATGCGATATTTGAAATACTAGAATCTAGATGATAATGAAATGACTGCTTAAGTGTAGTAATAGGATAGCGTAGTAGTTTTTGTACTATCTTGTATTCTGTGTTAGTCATTCTTGTTAATCATTCCTAGACGTCGAGGAAGTAACGCCATCTCTTGGTGAGAATTGGAAGTTATTAAATATATCGCTTAAATTTATTACTAGGTACAATTAAGAATATCTCATTTTTATCACTCACAGATTATTCAAAACGAAAGCAAAATAAATCGAGTTATAAAAAACAAACTGCTTAATAGTTTTTAATGAATATAATTTAAAACCAATGTTAGAAGACTAGTCAAATAATTAATTACCTATTTTAATGGAATTTCTAACAACATAAAAAAATATATATTTTTTTAATGTTAAATGTAATACAGAATAATAAGTTAATTTAGGAAATTTGTCGAAAACTATAGGTATATGCAGTAAAAATAGTAAAACTATCTATTAATATCAAAGTACTTTTAAATAGTTTAATGGAAAGATTTAGATTTTAATTATCCATTTAAGTGTAATAATAAATAACATTGATTCACTATTGTGGCTAATTACTAATAACTATGTCAAGTTGGATTTAATCTATCCTCATCCAATGTAACAGGTTTGTTAACATATACCTATTCCATGAAAAAGTCCATATATGGACTTTAATGACATTTAAGTATATAATGTTAATTAACATAGGTATAAATTATTTTAGTGAGGACAATGAATCGGGACAAAATTTAATCAACCGATTGAACACAAATTTGTGTAATATCACAGTAACTCAATCAGGTAAGAATATATAAGTATATGTACGTATGTAAGTTAAATAATCCGAATGCTTGACCAACACTTCCAATACCAAACAGACTGCATGTTACACTTCAACGACAAACCGGGCCAGTGAAATGGCAAAATCGATTGAAACATGTAATCAAAACCGCCATTGGCATGGAATGTTAAATTTCATTCATTCAGTATCGTAAGAGACTGCGCAAGCGCAGGTTGCCGTCCGTCAACATGTCTCACAACCGCGCGTAAGGAACGGTCTATATTTATCGTATTTTGAGAAATTAGTGTCTTCGTCTTAAAAACAAAAAGGATTATATTGACTTTTATTAGAGGTAAGTTTAATTTTAAAAATTTTTAAGTAGACTTCTTTCACACTTTTACGATCACATCTATATTCTTATTAAGACAAGAAAAAAGAATGAATTAAATCATTTTAATTATACGTCTTTAATACGTAGTATTTTGTTACATCCTGTATGTGATAGGTAACGATATTTGCTATTTTGTTTTAAAATAAATATTAAGTAGGTTAAATATTATAAAAATAAAATTTAATGGATCGTTATTTCGATTATTTTAACCAATTAATTAATTATTTTTTTTATAATATACAGTAATATCCTAAATTGCAATATTTTATAAGTTCTACAGGTAATTTACTAATACAAATTCGTAAGGTTTAATACTGGCAACCACAACAGCCTCTGAAATTAATTTGGGTTTCTAGCCCAAACCAGTATTTGAGCAATTCGGAAATTTGCGTTTTTTTCCGTTATAAAAAGCAATCTCATGTTGATTTTAACAAACAGATAAATAAAAAACGACTTAAAAAATCTTCTATTTAGAAAATATTATTTTCTTATAAGTACAATTTTTTATATTTCCTAATAATATTTTTTACAGTATTCGATTACAATGAACAATTAACTATCAAATTTCATGCATATTTATTATACGTTTTTATCACACATAGACGATAAAAGAATACAATAAAATACACTGAAATAGGATTTTTTTATTTACTTAAATTCTTTCATTGTATACCACATTAAAAATGTACACTAAAGATACAAATATAATAAAAAATATACAGGGTAAATACAAGAGACAATTATCACAACATACAAAATATAAACTACAACGCATATCAAATATTTTATCTCTTTCTCATTCTCAAAGAATGGACATCGGAAAATTTTCGAAAAAAAAAATCGATCTCTATTAGTTGACAATATTATACTATGCTAGCCACTACATATATACTGGGACACGCAGGTTTTTGTAATAAAAATGTCTTCTATTAAAAAAATAGTTTTATTCTTTTTAAAGATATCTTCACCAGCTCCTAAACATAATTTCATTTTTCTAATTAGTTTTTGACTACATCGGTTTTATCGAACACAACGATCGCATTTTCTGGCTCAAAACATATCTGTATTTCCTTGGAATTTTTATTTAAGGGGACAAGAAATAGTCACACATATTGGGGATATAAATCGATAAACCCAAAAGTTTGAAGTTTCGTGGCTAGAAAATCCTTAATCTCGCGGATTGCGGTAGGTTGTCGCGATGGTCCAGAAGTTGTTGGAGTCGTGTTCGGTCGCTTGTTGCTTGCAGCAGCCAAAAAACTATTACAATCATTTGGTAATGTACCTAACAGTTAACATTGATGCTGCTTTCATTGCTTAAGAGAATTAATACTTATGTAAAGGAGACAAAACATCTCTTTCGTAGCTGTTGAGACAGCCATACTGTTTATTGGCGCTTTCTTTAAGGATCATATCGATAAATACAAGATTCGAAAACAAGATCTGAAGAAGTCTTCAAGAAGACAAGGTCTTGTGTAGTGTACACTTCTCGATTCAATCTCAAAATTATACCTGTCGAGGTGCTTGATATCAAATTGAGTTCTGGAAACCAAAATTGTACCTAAAAATGTATAAACTATTTATTAATTGAACAAGCATTGATCAATAATTATTCTGTTAACAGTATTATTCATCTGTTGTTGTTTTTATCCACACCGGGTTGGCTTTGTTCGAATTCAAGGTGAACTTCATGCAATGATTAGCGAACCTCTAATTTATTGGTCACATTTCTTAAAAATAAGTTGTTATTAATATAAACATAGACTAGTTAAATGCTTTCACATATGCCAGAACGGACTGGTATCTAAAATAATATTTAACTTGTAAATCAGATTTTATTAATAAGTTTTGAAGATAGATTATTTTGTTTCACTATAGCCTTGCATTAGTCTCATTTCGTCTGTTATCTTCGGTTATACATTGGACGGCTTTTTTTTATTCAACCACCTTTACCCTTTTATTTCAGTCAACTTTTAATAAACTTAATACAAGAATATTTTGGATGAACGAAATTATTTAAAAACACTACGCTCAATGTTCGGTTGTGAGGACATGGCAATAATAATAATACTCATTCATTTCCATGATTGTACTTTACTGATAAAACATTTTATTTTATTTTCATTCGAAAATAAACAGCAACAATTTATAATAATTAGCATATACAAATATTAATACAAATATTATAAAAATATTTCTGACATGCCAATAAAAAAGTTTATACAAATGAAGTTAAAAATTAATAATAAAAAAAGAGGAAAAAATCTGAAATTGGTATATCAACAAAAGCAATAAAAATGATTATATAAAAATAAACTAAATATTACGATCTAATATATAGTAAGTATGAATAAATAGTAAATTGTTGATTGAATGCAGGTATCTGCACGTTTCCGTGAACATTATTTGTCATTATCATAATGAACATATTTTTTTAATACATGAATGTCATCGCACTACCTAGATTCCATATAAATACACATATATATATACCTAACGGGTATATAATAATAATATCTTGTTGTCTCTTTAGTGTTCGTCAGATGAAGTGTTATGTAATGATTAAAAATAAAGAACACAAAACTTGAGCAACACGTGTTATATAACTAAAGAGATCTTCTCAAATGCTTTTACTTTAAAACGCATTTAGTCTTTTAAGTTTTCTATAGTATGTATTAAAATTATCTAATCTGGAATATTGAATACGATCAATTTAAAATAGTGCCATTGCTTTTACAATTGTTAAGATGTCTTAAAGACGATAACTTAGTAAAAAAAAAAAGTTTAGATCTTGTTTTAAAATAAGAAGTAAAAATCCATTGTCAATTTAGAATATTTTAAAATAATTGTTAAGGAATATATAGAAATGTATTTTGGTTCCAAATGCAAATTCTATTAGACATATGAACAATATGCCATCTGCCACCATGATTGGCGCAGTTCATGGCCACGTCAGCATCATCATTAGGTACCCTGGTCACGGTTTACCTACACTTAAAAATGGTTGTCAGTAAGTTTATTCGATTGTTATTTTCACTGGAGGGACGTAGAACATTAACACGCTGTGACAGCACATATGAGTTCAGTCGGCCGCCAAACTCTATCTTATGGTTTAAGTAACCTAGTGATACTTTTAAATTTATGTATTACTACATCATCAGACATTAAATTATATAATATACGAGATAAAAAACAAGGAGTTAGTGAGCTAGTGTGACTAGTTTCCTATAAGATTGATTCTAATCTCATTGCGTGGTTACGACTCTACATGGTTCATAACTGCCGCTGTAAATTTCGGTTCATAAAAATCGTGGTATTTATTAATTTGATACAATTTCTCAAGCTAACTTTTAAACAGCTGAAGCTGTATATAATTTTATAACATAATAAAATACCAGATCTTTCGTAATTTAAGATAGTATGATATAATGTACCTTTCGAAAAAATTGCGTATAACTCCACTTCCGGCAGTTTGTTCATAATATCCACCAGTACTAACCACGTGTTTAAAAATGGTTTGACAACAACCGATAGCTTAATATTCACTATAAACATTATTTTTAATAAGTAGCTAGTGAAGAAAGTCTTTTGTTTATAAATACGTAACCGATTATCGCCGATAATCCGGTCATACCGAAATATTATCCAAAATTCAGATTTTTCTGAAAAAAAAATCAAAATAAAAATTGCCATAATAAATAATTACCTATTGCAAACATTGCCCTCACAATTAGAAATAAAATAAAAAACAATCGAAAAGGTCGACCCGTTTTCAAGTGATGGTGTTACAAAAACATACTTGCAAATAGATACTTCAAGCAGTTGATTTTTATTTAAACAGATATCAGACTCACACATAAAATTATATCACAAGAAACCGCCTTAAAACACAAATAACCTTTAGTTATTATATTATTCCATAACACAAATAAATTTTAAAATATAGTTTAACTTATTTTATATACCAAAAGCATCTCGTAGCAATGATGCTAAGGGTCCTCAATATTTACCACAAGAGTTTACTACAATACAAGTCCTGAGTTTCAACTCCAATCACCAAATCAACCTTTGTCCGTGATTTTCAACACCTGCGACTCAATAATACAATATTAATATGATTTTCGACCTCGACAAATTTGACGTATTAACCTATCTTGAGACGAAACAATGGGGTCGTAACTTAATATAAATACAAATTATCTTTTTTCTTTATATATTTTCTTATTACTGTTGTTACTAGTTACTGCATTTTATTAGTTTACTTATTAACTATTTACACAACTCGCGAACTGTTCGCAAGTAGTCTATCGTGAATTAATGAACCATTAAATTATAGAAATTGCTTTCAAATTTGATAATGTAATACCTTGCTTATTGTTGATATACCTTACACATACACCGTGCACACCAATTTTGTTTTGTTAAAAACACAATAGGTGTGTAATTTTTAAATCATATTGCATTCGTTTCGTGTTTATTTATTCAGCAATTGAAAGCAAGCACACTTGAAACACAATACATATTTGGCATTAAATGATTTCTCCAAGCATTATAGTATTAAATGATTTCTCGAAGTTATATCGAAATCAGATCAAACTACTTTAGATATTTATTTGTATTGCTTTTCAATGAAACTATGAAACAACAAACAAACTATGAAGTGTTAGTAGGTAGACCTATCGGTATTTTTTTGTATATTTATATCTATACCTGCCCTATTTGCACAACTACATTTAACTTAAATACCTACCATCAGACGTGAATCCAGTACCCCTTGATCTACGAGTTTTGATGAAACTACGACTCTACCAAATCGTAATATCAAAACAGAAATATTTTACACTCTATGAATCAAAATCCTAAATAAATAAAGATAATATAATTTAAAAAAGATAAATATGTCAAAAGATTTTGTTTCATAGAGATCATGTACAATGTTCTATGTTTTGATTTCACGATTAGGTAAACTATCATAGTTTTCGTAACGTTAAAACTGGTACTAGGGCTACAGGAGCACTGATGTTTTCATTCAAGTTACATTAGCATAACAACTTTCTATATTATGTTCATCACAAACAAGTGCACCTCCACTATTACATTCATATTGGAAACCTACCTGCCTCGTGCCATTTATACTAGCACGGGCCCTCTCGTTAATGATAACATTAGTATCATAATTTAATCAAAGTAAGACAAGGACTAATATCTTAGACGTAACAAAATAAGAGTGAAGCTTAATCATAGGATCCAATGAAATAGCAGTAATTGGATAATTATAAATAATTCTATAATTAAATAAAATATAATCAATGAGAAACTGTATTGGTTAGAAGAAAATACATTTTGAATGTGTGTGAGTTGTGTGTTGTTAATGTGTGTTATAAATAACTTGTGGCTCACAGTATATAGGTACCTAAATGTAACAGGAAGTAATTAATATTACTATATTACTCTTAATGGTAATCCATTAAGAAGTAAAAACTATATTAAAAAATTATCATAAATATTGTAAAAAAAGAATAATAGAAAAACGTATAAATATGCACATAAAACGGTTCTTGAAATAAAAAAAATATAATATCTTCTGTGTACAGATAATATTTTATTCAACTAAAGAATAACAGCTCTATAGCAACATTGTTCTTTGTATATTATGTGCTTCAGAACTGTTTGTCTCATGTTGTCACGTTACTAATATTAATATTATCACGAAACTGCAATATCGTATTATAACCTATATAACAAAATTTGCAACGAAATACGTAGAAAAGTAGGTACCTCCATGGTAGAGGAAATGCAAATTCTAACGTGAAATAAGAGTTTATCTTATTACTTCAATAAAAAAAATTATTATGAATTTAAATATAATGCTCATCATCAATAAATATACACGATCGATGTAAGTTAAAACAATATTTAATAATAATAAGTGATTAGAAAAGAAAAAAATATTCTAAATATTTATTAGATAAATAAAATGAGAATTTATCATCCGTTTACACTTTATTCTTCGAAAATTATAATCAGTTATTAAATTAAGAAATTTAAAACTTTTATATATAACAAATTTAAAATATCTATTTAAATATTACGATTTAACTATTACGTTTAAAAATATCTCGCCTGCGTTTTCGGTTTTTCGACGTTACATTTTTTGTTTTTCAGAAATTTCTCATGGAAAATTTGAATTAAAATGTGAATTGATACATACAGAAACCAATATTTAATAATAGTGTGTGTGTGTCATGCCCGTAAGAACGATTTCTTTAGTTAATTTAGAGAGAATTTAATTTCGAGAAATTATGTTTTACATGAATGTGACGACAGATTTGAAAAATTTTATGATTGTTTTTTTGGTTACCTATAATATTTAAATAATTTTGATTAAAATTAATAAATGAAGCTCTATTCTTTAAGATTCCTCATGGACATTATATTATGTATGTAAAGGGAAAATTATTGCAAAGATTTTCAACGGTGAAAAATATTTAAATTTTACAGCTGTAATCTATATACCTATCTGTACCTCATTACATACTAAGTGTTTTAATGAACACGACATAGTAATAAACATTAAACTATTTTAGATAATTCCAATAACAAATTAAAACTTAAGTATAAGTACCTAAGACATACAATATTTGACAAAATAATGACCTTCATACATACAGATGTGTTCTGGCCTGCAGAACTAACAATGAAGGTAAACCACATTTAAATAATATCATTTGAACTATTTCGTTTCCTTGAATTTTAATTCTTTTAACTTTTTTGTTAAGTACTGTACTTAATATAGTAAATAGAATGACGAATAAAAACGAAGTCATAAAAAGACAGACAAATAATTAATGAAGCAAAGGAGAAGTGGGCTTATCTGAAACTTAATGTTTAATCTCCAAAAATTTAGACGGTGCATGGTTTTTTGGCGCGTTGTCAAACTTCATATGAGATTTTTGTTCATGTTGATGTTCTTTGATTGTACCAAAAAATCTTTAATACAAAATTATTCTAACAATTACAAAAAAAATAGTCAAAAAGGTTGATCTTTCCTTAAGTGGTGGATCTGTCTTACAAACAACAAATAGTGTGTGTATTTGTTTGTTTTGTTTTATCACAACAGCTAATCAATTTCGTTTTGACAAAATTGGAGAGAGTTGCACAAAAACTGATTTAGATTTGATAATCAAGCCTGAAAAATTAATAAAATTGATAATAAATACCTACCATTCGTTGCATATGTGAGCAAGATTCTCAATTCTATTGATATTTAATTTACACATACGATAAACATCTAAAATTTGTGTCATTTGAAACTCCTTTGATTTTTTTATGGAAATTAGACGAGACCATTGATATTGAGATTGACTATTTCGAGACTTCATAATGTATACATTTTGTTGCTTTGTGCTAAAATGACTCTGTAATTCTAGAACATTTAAATATTTCATGGATTATGAATATTTATAAATGTGGTGGGAATAACGTAAACAATAAGAGATTTATTGAATGACAACTACAGTGCACGTATTTACATAGTCTTTGCCTTTAGTTATAAATACATATGAGGCCATATTTACTTAATGCTAATTTAAAATTCCATCAAGCGCCTGTCCTCATCAGTTATTTGGAAGCGTAATATCAACCTCTTCTCCGCCATCTCGGCATAGAATTTCTGTTTCACTGTATCTCCTCCTCTTCGATAAGTAATAAATAAATGACGTATTTGACATAATATTGACGTATATTATAAACTTATTTAAAAGTTGTTATTCACTAAGTCATATCATTAAGAAATGAATTCTGCAATGTTTTGATGGTTTACTTATCTACCTATTGTAGGTTGAGTTGTTTTAAAACTATTATTACAGTTCAGTTTGGTTTTGATTTGGGTTTGATTTTTTAACGACTCTATAATTAGATAGGAATCTAATAATTGACATTGCGCAAATTATCTAATTACGTTTCTGAGGTAACTAAGCATGATGTGAATAATGACGAACAAGCAGCGCGCATGATAAATATACCTAAAACGCAAACTTAAATATAATAGAAAGAGTTGAGATGAGAGTAATACTTGTTCGGTGTTTGTCTGTTCTTTGATGTGTTTTTCATTAAGATAACACGTGCGGTACAACAGCCTCGACGATGTTTTTGAAATTTGTTTTGAATCCCTAATTTAAGTTAATGAACCCAACTAAACGATAAAAAGTAGTTACCTCAAAAAAGATATACACTTCATACACTCACACCTATTTGTCTCCCCCGGTGACGCTGTAATAGCCAACAGGGCCAACAGCATAGACAGACACAAAAAAAAAAAAAACATTTATATGTGAGTGTGTTCGAGTACAGCGATTCGAAACTGACAGCCATTAAGATAGTGTTTGAAAATGTAATAAAACATCTCCATTTTCAAAAAATATTAAAAGGTGGATGTTTTTTATATGTTGCTATAGAGTCGAAAACCGGCTTCAACAAGAAATTATTAATACCGCTATACACATATAAAGTTTATTACAAACAAGTTTACAAAGTTGCCAACTTAAAGTACATTTTCTATATTCATTAACATATATTATTATATTGAAATATTTTAGCACGAATTATATAATGAAGTGTGCAGGCTCGATAATATGCCAAGATAATCTTGATACGCAAAAAGGATAAAAATTGAGATAAGTATCTAAAACACTAGTGTTTTTTCTTGTATCAATGTACTGTATGTTTATTTTAAACTGTATCAATTCCACGAGTCATAAGAGGCCGCGTAAGAATTCATAAAATATGTTACAATTTATTATTAATGTATATATATTTACGTTCTATCCGCATTGAAGGCATTAATGAATTGTTATAGAATCGGTTAAGTAATAAATAGTAAACAACATGCGAAAAATTAAGTAATTCTCTTATATAAGATTAATTTAATTTTTACATACAATAAAACGGAATGTAACAAATTAGAAATTGTAGTCCGGCGATAAATGTTAATTAACTTGGAAAAAATAAGTACCTACCTTTAATAATAAGGACCTTATAAGTAGGTACATGAGCTATTCTTTAATACTATACTTTTTATTTGTTTGTTTTTTTATCTGTTTGTTTTCACAGACTGCTGGACAGATTATAAAGAAAAGTTGTGTGGTATTTTTAGCTTTTTTTTTGTGGTATTTTTGGTTTTTTAAGCTTTTTATCTTGGTACACATAACTATTGCTTTCAACGAACTATAGTTTTCCTACTTTGACTGTAGATGTAAAGTTTGTTAGTTATTGTCTTCATTAACTCATTCTCGCTTACTCTTCATTCAATATAAAGTATGATTCAAAAACATTATCAATCCTTAAAACCTTACGTTAAAAGATATTATTCTCTAGCTGGGAGCGTCACAAAAAACGTTTGTTCTTAGATCCAGATTCGTTAATTGGAAAATACCGTCTTCCCGAGTCTCGTGTCTATTTGTATCTGAGAGGATACACACTTCCTATAAAACCGTAACAAGAATAACATCTAAATGTATGACCTGGTAGAGACGCATTAACTTTAAGGGGATCGTTGCATTACCCTTTAACAAGTTATCGTTAATTGGCGTCATGTTACTGGGTAGTCATACCCTGTAAGTTAGGTAATCTGGATAATATCCAGAGTAAAAAATAATACGAAAGTGATCCGGTAACCTTCCATTAAGGAGATGAGGGTAATCGAATGTAATTTAATAGTTTGAAAGCCTTTGTCTGAAATAAAGGAGTAAAGAATAAAGGATACATAGGAGTAGACTCTAGTCTAGTCACTAAAGGCACACTATGTTCCAGTTAATAATATTTTTATTAATTGAATCTTACCTGGTGTAAATCAAAGGTTTCTTTGGAGATCAATCGCTAATATGCTCTGGTGTTTTTATGAATTCCAAATGATAACTTGCTAAGATGATTTTGTTATCTTGTTTTCCGCTTATGATGATCTGCGAAATCATTTAATCTTGAATAATCACGATAAGCCAAATACAATTCCTTGAAACGATAACAAGGTTTTATATTTGACAAGACTTACTACATCTATCAGGACAGAGACTGACTTCTAGGTGCAAAATATTGTGTTTTTTTAAGTAAATTATTCTGACTTATATTTCATTACAATAATATTATAAAATTTTAAGTAGATATTTTTTTTAGTTTTTGTTAGCTTAACTATAGAAGGAGTCGCTTGAGATCTAATAAATAGAATTTAAATGACTGATAAGATAACCACATGTTATTATTTTATTGTTTTCTCTACTAATAGAATGTGTTAAATTATTTAAAAAATGCGATTCACGTATAACAAACTTTCAAACGTTTAAGGATAAAATTAAATCCGTGTCTTTGAAACCGGAATAGCAAATAAGGTTAGCACGTGAAAGCTTGAACAACAAATACAGACTTATAAGGAAACCATTAAAAAGTAAAAACATTAAGTACCTTATAAATAATTAACTAAAGGAAAACTGTTATTTACAGCTGTGATAATGAAGTCACATCACTTTATAGGGAAATATTATTGAATATCAATCCTGACCACTAATCAGATAAGATTGGTTTTACAAAGTTTACTTGGACTCTCTGCTTATATCGATTAATTAGTTACCCTCGATTAAATCAGTTTTAGGACTGGACTGGGCTGGACAGTCTTTTTGGGACTGTGAAGCGACACCTCCAGGTCTGCGTCGAGGCGGTCATGTCATACACACATGTTACTTCATTTTTTATAGACATGTACCCCAACCTGAAACTTTTATTGCCGGGAAATATATATTTGAATACATTTCAAATAATAATACCATAAGATAATCATACCCAGTGAAATCTTTGTTTACTTTATTACAAAATCTTTTTATGCTAAGGTGAACCGGTCTTCTGAGATAAATCTTCCTTTACTGCTTTGACCTGTGTCATAAACAGCAATCTCCAAATATGGTGATACTTGGATGCGAATATATTTAAAAATAATTGGCTAATAATATTGAGTTTTATTTAAAAATAAAACCACCTTGTTGGATTTATTGTTATTAAAAAGATAAACAAAATATTTGTTCCGATTTTGAATTGACTGAGATAAATTTTGAGAATATTTAAATCGTTTATATTTTAATTAGTTCGATTATTTAGCTTTTATTGTAACAAAAACAACTGCTCGAAACAAAAAACATCGTTATAAGACTTGTTTATTCGAAAACTAGATTAATACTTCGTTAATTTATTTTACTACTTCTATGATCTAATAGATAGGTATTTATAGATACCGTACAAAAATTTAATATCTTAAAATTTTTCTTAACGCAATAAGTTTATCGGCTGAAGACAGTTACACTTTGACACTAAACTTTTCTATAATAATTTCTTGATGAAGATAAGTACGAAACATTTTCACCAAGTCAATTATTGTCAAAATTTTAAACTCCTCACCAAAAATTATCTAAATTGGATTTTAGAACAAAAACTAAAAGAAGAACAATAATTAATTATAATGAACAATAATTAATTATAATGAACCATCTGTGAATGGCAAATTCGGTCGTTGCCTTCTTTTATTCACTTAAGTATAACGAGTACAGAAAATCATTTAAGCTTCTCCCAACAATGACAGGTAATACCGCTGGCGACAAACATAATTATTGCAGTGTAATAAAACAAATCCAACGATGTCAACTCGTTATTACATGCGGCTTTTGTTTACAATAAAAATGATTTTGATTATCCTTCTATAACCAGGATACTACCCACTGACTAATACAATTCAGTTATCGTGTATGACTTTATCTTCAAAATGATAAAGTTCAAACCGACTTTGAGGTTAAATATCCAAGTATTACTATATGATATATTATAGACTATTAAATTTGTTTACAATGTTATTGATGCTTGTATTATTGATCTTAAATCGTCCTTATTAAATCTCATATTATAATTTTGTTTTCCTTAGCAACAATACAAATATAAACATTGTGTCAAAAAATAAATGCATCATTCAATGTTATCATCGTGTTTATTAACTAACTCCTCGCTGTCTGCTTTTTTATGTACATTAAACAAATATACAATTTTTTATAATGTCTGAGTGATATTTTTGTTTTCTTTTTTGTAAGGATTGTTTTATGCTGAGGAATATATATTTTTTATTTGTTATTTTTAACTACTTATATCTTTTTTGCTTGTAATGTACGAGTACAGTTTTTTAGAGAATTATTCTCATATATCATATATACTTTACATGACTAAAAGTATTAAATGTGTTACCGTGTATTTTATTCTCATTCTCAGCATCGTTTTTAACAATTATTCATGCATCGTCAAGGGTAAGACCTTATTTTTAAGCAACAAGTGCATAGACAGATTTATATATGTACATACAGTGTTATCTTTATTTATAAAGCTTAGTTCAGGCTGTAAAGATGTAATCAAATCAAACAGATGTGATATGACAAGACACTTTCAGTTTGTCATTGTCACTGTTTAGATATTGGCGTGATTTTTTAATTTATCTTTATTTTTTTATTTATCTTTAATTCTTTTTTTGAAACTTCTTTGATATAGTGAGTATTATTTTATTTTTACCTTAGTAATATATATTTTTATTTTTTTCTAATATTATTAAATAAGAACTATACTTTTATTAAGTTTTATGCACATATTAGTAATGTGTTCTTCTTGTAGAAGAATATTTATTATAATTATTTTTCATTTCGTTTTTTGAGAGAGATCTGAATGACGGTATGATCATAAACTTATTGATACATAATTAATCGGATAAAATATTTATTTATATATTTTGTAAGCTAAAAATTTAGTTATCGTATCTAGTGGAACTAGTGTTATGTTTTAATAACTCAAAAAGAAATAAATTAGTAACAAGTATAATAAAAAAATGGAAATACCTATAACTAAGTAAACGAAGTATATCCTTTGTTCTAAATAACACCCATCTTGAACTAATACTTGAACAATTTCGATAAAACAGGTATTGTGTTTGCACTCGTATAGCTTTTAGAAAAATGAAATAAATAAATATATATATAATAATAGGAATAAACTTACGTAATTCCCTCGGCATAAGAAAATATTATTTTGGCACTTAGAATTTTATGCAACGGAAAATAAATATTAATAATATTGGTAATAGAAAATTTTCCGTCGCTTAGAGGCTTTAAGTAAGATACAAAACACATATTGTTATTTAAATATCATGTTAAGATTTAAAAAAATATAGTTAATATTCATAATTGTTATGATTTTGAGTTAATCTATTCCATCAAAATTAAAAAATAAATGTACAGATTATAAGCAATATAATTTAGTAGTACTTTCTTGTGTCCTAATATATGGTATATTATTATTCATTAATCTAGAAACCTAGATTCACAAGGGGAGAGTTCCTTGACTAGTATTACCTAGGGACCTTTTCCTCGTTATGTTAAAGGACCGAACTGTCTGAATATCTCGAAATTCCTTAAAATATACCTATGCATACATGAGGACGTCCCGATAAAGATAAATATATATAGAACCATTCTCGAATATATAGAAGATTCATCAAAGCAATAACGCGGTATCTAGATTGGTAGAGCGACGGGAAGGTATCCTAGAGGCCGTAGGTTCGAGTCCCGCCCATGTGTTGAAAATAGATTTAAAAATAATACATAGGTCCTAATGTTCTATATCTATAATCAGTTATATATGTATAAGTTAATTTTTAGATTAAATACTGCCATTTAACCAAAAATTAATGCTCGTGTTATATAAACTCTATATTTATTATATATTTATTTAAACGGTATCATATTTTTTATGATTATCACATAAAAGAGAAGGTTATGTACCTACATTTTTTATTTGTGTTGTAAAAAATGCGGCGTAATTTAGGCTGTTCCTTAAAGCCGGTAATTGAATTAAAATGTTGATAACTACATGTATGTAATGTACCTAACAGCTAGGTATGTAAAAAAAGTACTTGTTAACAATCCACCTATAATATTCGTTTATCATTTTGATAATATGGTATATAACATTAAAGTTTACATACAATAACTCTTTCGTAGGTAATTTCCTCCAAGTTGCATTGCAAAGTCATCATTTCATTTCAAGCTCATTTCATTTCACATAAAAACGAATAATAAATTGCATATAAGATGTAGAAATGTGTTTTATATTTCACTTTATCAAGACTGTGTGGCATGTAAAAGGGTAAATCCCTTGGTATTTAAGTTTAAGTTTTACCTCGTACACCTAGTACCTACTCTCTGGTAGAGACCTTGATTATAACCTCGCATCACGAGAGCGCTTAACATTTGGATGGGTTTCTGATTGGTTTTATTAAATAAACTAAACTCATTATTATTTATTGTCTATATATAAATACAGTTACATGTTTTATGTATGTATATAATATATATATACAACAACTACTTATATAACGTTTATATAAGTAGTTTTCGTTGTTTATATCAAATCGTTTCTTATCTTTTTTACACCCAAGGATTTACGTATCTACTGTGTGCTTCGAGTAGGATGGATATCGTTGAACTGAAGTGTAGAGTGGAGATAAAACAGACTAGCAACCAGTAATGATATTGGTTTTCCTCTTAGTGACCTTAAGCAGTTAACAATCGATGCATTTTAAGAGAATGGTTATCCTTCAAAAAAAACTGATTGGTTTCTGTACGTTCTGGACGTTCTGTACGTTGATGTTTTCATGTACCTAGATGAAAAACATGTATAATAATATATATTACAATTAATTTTAATGCTAAACGCAATTAAAAATTATTCATGATAAGTCAAAAAAAATTGTTTAAAATAGTAATGCTAGCAATGTTCTTGGGTTTATAAGATTTCATATTCAAAACAGATGAAAGTCCGAATGAATAAATGTTAGGATAGTAAGTATGTCAGGTATTCGTAACAATCACAAATTTGAGCCATGTATTCAACTAATAAATGTTAGTATTATTCTGTTTAAAGAGCACTTTTTTCTGATTATTCCTGCACGTGTCTTTAATGGATTCACGTAAATGACTCAATAAGGTGCAATAGTATGTTGAGTTTATTATTGTATTTTTTGCAAGGTCTACTATAATCACACTTTTAGTATCCAAGTATACCGAAACTGTATTCCCGTCGAAAATGTATTTCATTGAATCGGATTGTTCTTTTGGCTCTGGAATATAGAGTTCGAACAAAATTTCATCCGCTTTCAAGAGACTATTCCAAAAAAATTGTTGGTCAGACTTTTCTATAGAGAATAACCCTTAGATAAGTAAAATATTTGTCATATTTCTCATATGAGATTTATGATTTCTGCAACCTTCTTGATAGTAGGTCACCGGTATTCCAATTTGGTATACATTTGCCGATATTTCGATATTTTCCCTTCACGTAGACGTCGAGCCATATTATCTTCGATTTTATCTTGACTACGTTTTAATTCATCTGTCAATCATATCACAGTGATGTACGCCAATACAGATTTTCGAAGACCATTTAGGAGTGGAGTTATTAAAATAGGAAAATTGCAAAAAATATACTTTTTTTTAATAGATGAGACTTTAGACGAATCATAAAAGGATAAAGATAAAGATAAAGATATAAAGGATTTTTTGTTTGTTTTTTCTATTGGCAACCAAATTGAATTATCAACTTCTATTAGGCTTATAAATGTTAAGCAAAATTGTCAAATTACCTCTACCATCATTATTTACCATTTGGTATCATCATGTCGTTGATAACTATTTAGTTATCAACGATATGAATGAATTAATCATATACAATAAAAAAAATAAGTTTAGTAATCACGGATTCCACATAGACCATTACTTTGCTGGTTACAACCGTGACGTCAGATCACCTTGACCGTTACACTCAGCTGAGTTCGTGTCGTCATTGTTCGAATGGCATACTAATACAGTGTTTTGTATTCCATTACATCGGAATGTTCGAAGGTCCCATTTTGGTATAATAGAAAATTATTCAAAAGTCTTTTTATCAGCTGTCAAAATGCATATACATACTGTTATTATCACGTTAATTTATTGGTTGTTCTATAATAGATCGTTTTTAATTTCGTATAATTACTCGTCATAAATTTTCATAATAATCATTTAATTACTTTAAATACTTTATAACTTTGCCTCATACTCGTTGTCGTTTCTTAAAATAGATTAAAAGATATGTTCGAAATGTAACATGTTAAGGTATTGTTTAACCATCTTACATATTTATCTGGGTTGACGTTTCGTCTCTCTGCCAATTGAGTGGCCGTCTTAATGAATTTAAAGCATTTTATATCTACTCGTCTTTATTGGGACGGAGAGAGACAAACAATATTAGTGTTTGAGGTTGTCTTTAAACATATCAATGTTAAGTTCAATTGACAATTATTTTTTACAAAAAGACAATTTTAATTATTATTTTTTCAGATGAGTTGCGCTAGAATTTTCGCTGCGCTTCGCCGCTGCAAGCAACTGGAGGACGGCGACACCACCACACAGCTGTCAAGGTGTCTAGGTCTGCTGGACCTCACCGCACTGGGTGTGGGCAGCACCCTAGGTCTCGGCGTGTACGTGCTCGCCGGAGCGGTCGCTAAGACCGTAGCAGGTCCAGCTGTAACGCTAAGCTTTCTCGTCGCAGCAATTGCTTCTGCGTTTGCTGGTTCGTAAACACACTAATGTAATGTATATCTATTAAACTTTGTATTATGAAGTGCATTAAGTTGATGCTAAACAGTTATTCCAAGCCTCATAATAGTATAAAATGTAAATGGCAGAACAATTATGTAATACTAGTACTTCCTTTTAAACCTTTACTTTTTAAGGCCATGAGGTGATTTAATTTTTTCATTTACAATCCTTAGTTCAAAAATGTAGTTCGTCGCATTAGTTAGTTTAGGTTAATTCGTTACCCTGAAATTTATTTTCAGGAAAGTAAATAGAACGTTATTTATGTTCAATATGCTTCTCAATGTATATTATCTACATGATATATAGAAATTAAATAGTGTCTTTATTCGGGGTCACCGTAATATACTTGGGTTACCCAAAGTCAGCCGATTGTAGTTTCGTTTCGAACCCGGGGAGTGGGGACAGTTGTCTTTTCTTTTCAGATATCTTTAAAGATATCAGATTTAATCGAGTCTGGATATACTTTGTACCCTTTAGTTATGTTTGTAAAAGAATAAAACACATCGACACAACAGTATTGCTCTCTAATTAACAAATAACTATACCTACGTATTTAAAAATATATATAAGGATAAAAGCTTACCATTTGTACTTTTGTAGCAAATAAGCATTTATTTTACTTAAGTTTTATTTATATATTAAAATATGTGTAGCAAATCCGTAAGGACTGCATTTTTTTTTTGTTTATTGTTTATATTAATTTAATTATCATTATATGAATAATAATACAATTACAGATTTAATGTCTTATTACAGTAGAGCTTATCAGACTATGAGAAAATCGAATAAAGATTAGACGTAGGCATACTACATAAATGTAAAGCTTTATTTAAGGTTTACTCTACTAAAGCCGCCTTTAAGCGATAAGGCCGTCTGGGTACAATAAAAAATATAATAATAAAGTCGGTGATTTTCGTTCAGTCTTGAATATTAACTTTCTCTTCCGAGTTTATTATACTTAGGTAACTTTTAGTTTATCAATATAGACACATATTCAATAACTAATGATACATGCAAGCCATTATATATATCTTCTGTGAACTACAGCTTTAAGGAACTTCAAAGAAGACTTCACCTTATAGAACCACTTTTTATTAACAGTTTTAATGACAGGTGTGATAGAAGTCTGATATCCTACCTACCTACATATCTGATTACTATTAGATCCAAAATTGTTCTGATTTGTCTAGTTGTCTATAACACCCTTGGCTTACGGTTTTAGATTTTTAGTATAGTTTAGTTCTATTAGTTCCATCCGGTTTTCGACAATAACAATGGTAATTATTCGTTATCGCTTCACCAGCGATTGCGAGGCTGTAACATTAGAAACTTTCATGTCATTTTGGCGCATGACATTTTTTGAGCGTAAAAAAATCAAACCTTTGTTCACTTCGCTTTGCTCTAATTAATTGAGTTAAGTTAGGTTAATTAGTTTTTTAAAACTAAAAAAAAATGTCTTCTAAGTAACGTAAAGTAAAGTTAACTAAGTAACTAACTTAATCTATTATACATAATTACACTATTTATGATCTTTACAAAAAATCAACATCGATATAACTGGTGGAACGCTAACGAACAATTATCCTAATAAAGAACTGATGCAAAATTTATCATAAAACAGTATCTAACAGTTTCTCTATCCTAATTAAAACAGAATATCAAGAAATACCTACGTACCTACCTATTTGAATCTTTTACCCAATTTAAAACATATTTTTATAATATATAATAATAATAAATATATAATTATATACATATTTTAATTCATATTTTGTCTTTTCAGGATTATGTTATGCGGAATTCGCATCAAGAGTACCAAAAGCAGGTTCAGCATACGTCTATAGCTACGTCAGCGTGGGCGAGTTCATAGCATTCACAATCGGATGGAACCTTATTCTGGAATACGTCATAGGGACGGCTAGTGTTGCGAAAGGGATGGCTAACTACATAGACAGTCTGTGTAATAATACCATGGCTGAGACTATGACCCGCATCGCGCCGATTAATGTATCTTTCTTGGCCGATTATCCCGATTTCTTTGCATTTGCACTAGTGCTTCTTATCACCGGTAAGTTTGTTTTCTGCAAATTTCTAGGATTTAAGTACTTATTCATTTTTTAATTTAAAATGTTGCTACAATTGTTAAAAAATCAGAGTTTTTGCCTAGGACTGAATGTTATCTTGAAATATACACAAAAATAAAATTAATGCTAATAATAATTGTATGGTTTCTCTACCTTGTACGTATCTCTACATGTATTTGAAATGTCCAAGCACTATCAAAATGTAATTATACGCAATCTACTCAATATTTCAGTACTCTTGAGCATCGGTGTGAGTGAGTCCACAAAGCTGAACAACGTGTTTACTGCACTCAATATGGTTACTGTCGTTATAGTTGTCATCGCTGGAGCTATTAAAAGTGAGGGTTATATACGATATTATTATTTTATTGATATTCGTTGGAACAATTTAATGTGTTGTCTGTATGTTTAATTTATATCGTCGTGCAATCTTTCATTAATATTAGTATCCATTGTCTTGTCCAGACAAGAAGAACAAAGGAACAAGAAAACAACAAAGAAATGGACTAGATTAAAAATCATAACATACCTGCAAGAAAAAATATTATTGCTGTATAATTTATGTTTAACATACGTGATGTTATTAACTGTTAAACCATTTTACAACCTGTTTTTCTGTCTTTATGGAGTTGTAATAATAGCAAAAAATACAATAATTTATTTTAAAAGTAATTACAATTGAATTTTTTTTTTTTCGGATTTAACTCGCGTATATTAAATTTAATTTTAATTACTTATACGCGAGTTCATTCCGTAAAGAAAAATGTATTATTTCTAAGTATAGTATTCGTGAATGTCTTAGAAAATACTAAGTATATTTTTATACCCTTCGTGTATTGTATTAACCTTAAAACGGTGTATTTTAGGTGACCCAGCCAACTGGCGCATCAATGTAGAAGAAATACCTCCGGAGTATCGCGAGAAGGCGGGTGAGGGTGGGTTCATGCCGTGGGGGCTAGCAGGTGTAATGGCCGGCGCTGCTAAGTGTTTCTTCGGCTTTGTGGGTTTTGACTGTGTCGCCACCACTGGGGAAGAAGCCAAGAACCCCAAGAGAGACATACCCTTCTCGATCGTTCTATCGCTTATCATAATATTTGTATCCTACTTTAGTATTGCCACCGTCTTAACTATGATGTGGCCGTATTATTTGCAGGTGCGTTGAATATTAATATTCAGTATTAATTGTACAAATTTGCGAATATTATAATTAATTAATTGTAAAAGTTCTTTCTTTTGGTTACGCATAAAAGTACCTACTGCACGAATTTGCATACCTAAAATTCTTTCACACTACGAAGACAATGACATGATTTTTTTTGCATAGAAATTGTATATGTGACCTAAATTTGGGAATAGAGTTATTCTGGATTCCCTGGACTCAATGACAAGCATCAGCTAGTTTTCAATACCTTAGTTGTAGTTAGTAAATGTGAACACTTAAGAACAAATACGATAATTATTTCTAAATAGACAGCTCATTATTTTGATTTTAATTTCGTATTGTTTCATTCTTATGAAACAATACGAGATTTTATTACGAATTATATTGTGGATGATTTGAGTAAATACTTTACACGTGTTTATGATACCTACTTATAATTTTTTGATTACGGTCTTTCTAACATGACTTGTTTTTTTTTACTAAATATAAAAAATAATCATTTATAAATATTTATAGGTACCAGTCTCAAATCCGTACTCGATTTAAATGTTGAGTTCACTAAACATTCTTATCTATTCCGAACGTAGCTGAATACGCTTTTAACTATAATAACGAATAAAATATATTTAAAAATATATATTATTCTTGACATATTTATTTTTAAGCTCTTATCTACAATTTCATCTGAAATCAGTTCCGTATTTGAGCGTAACGAACGGACGAACAATTAAAAATATTGTCTACTTGTTTGTTTCAAGTGTACATATGAATATGTGTAACTTTAAAAAAAATGTTTACTTCTTTATTTTGACTGTTATTATGTCTAGTGTAAATAAAATACTAACTAAATATTCATTTCTTTCCAGGACGCTGACGCGCCCTTCCCTCACGTCTTCGCAGAGTCTGGAATGCCAGTTATCAAATGGATAGTAACAATCGGCGCTATTTTTGCTCTGTGTACAAGTCTGTTGGGTGCCATGTTTCCTTTGCCAAGGGTCTTGTACGCTATGGGGTCTGACGGTGTGTTATTCAGACCTCTCGCTGCTATTCATAAGAGAACCAAAACTCCAATACTGGCTACTATATTAAGTGGATTATTTTCTGGTCAGTTGGTTTTTTAAATTTTTTAATGCTTTAAATGCTTGATGTTTTGTGATATATATAATATTGTTATTTTCTTTGTTATTGCAGCTGTGATGGCCGCTATTTTCAATTTGAATCAGCTGATTGATATGATGTCCATCGGAACTTTACTTGCTTATACGATTGTTGCTACCAGCGTACTTATTCTGAGGTAAGTCATCCAATTTGAATAAACAATAATTAGAAAAAAAAAACACTTATAGCGTATCGCGGTCATCGTACGGGCCACAAAATAACGAAGTGAATTATCAAAATGGCAATTCTAACCCTCAGATATGAGGAGGAGCGCCAGTTGCCGGTGAATGCCAAGCTGCCCCCGGCGGGTGGAGCGCGTGCGACGGTACGCCAGACCTGCAACCTGCTGGGTCTTAAACATCCCACGGAGCTGTCCGCCACCATCGCCAAGTGCACTATCGCCATCTTCTGTGAGCAAACTTTATTCCACCCAATGTTACTGTACGCTTCACCCCGATTGGTCTATATTAGATAACGAAGGTGGATATGTAAAAAATTATGACTGACTTCTGTGAATGTTCAATATCATATATATCAATTTTCTTACCGGTTCTGCACCTTGTAACTACCCCTTAAATCCGTGCTACTATAGTCTGCCATTTCATAAGTGCAATGTAACTTCCAGTTCCTGTTGGATTTATCTGTTGAAATAAATAACATTTGTTTTATGCTATGTTTAAAACCCGCGTAGTCGTATCGGTGCTGGTTGCGTGTGCGGTTCTCCGCTGGAGTCCGGGTGGCGCGGCGGGAAGCGCGGCGGCGGGCGTCATTGGGGCTGTGCTGCTGCTGCTTCTGCTGGTGCTATGCCGTCAGCCTCGTTCCGCCGTCGAACACCTCAGCTTTAAGGTGAGTCAAAAAGTACAACGTGTTTACCATCATCGGAACTTCGATGGATCTTTTTAGTATCTACAGGATGACTTCTAATGCAGGAAGCCGAAGGTTTTGTGAGACTTCCAGGATTATTATAAGTATGTGTCTCCAGGTACCGCTGGTGCCACTCGTGCCGTACCTCAGCGTTTGCATGAACATATACCTCATGGCGCAGCTGGACTACCAGACCTGGGTGCGATTCATCATATGGCTCGTTATCGGTAAGCCTTGAAGTTTTTGATAAAATAAATTCATATAGAGGTCATTGATAATATAAATGGCCGCTTGTTTTAAACGTTTTACTTATTTATAAGAATTTAGTGAAAATTAACTAATTTAAAACCATCACCCATATCAAGGCTATGCTACAGTAAGATTTTAAGACTTATTTTTCATTTAATAAACATCGTTATTTATGTAAAACTCTAATTCTATTTTCAGGATACTGCATATACTTCTTCTACGGTCTGCAGAATAGTTCTCTCGGACAGAAGGAGATGCCCGCCAGCAACGGGAAAATTAAACAAGAAAAACAAATAGTAACTAAGTTTTGAAGATAGTTTAGTTTAATAATGTTTGGAACTAGCATTTACGGATGACCCGTTACTTTCTAGCAGCTAGATATTAGGGTTGTGATATTACCAATATAAATATTGGATTTTGTATATTTTTAATTAATATTACAATATAATGTAAGTTTGTCTTTGTTACCCAAGAAAATGAAAACAAACTTCTATGGAGGTGTATAAAAGTTGAGTTCAATGACTTGTTTACCAATAGGTACTTGCTCAATACGTAAATATTTTGTTAGTTGAATGATGAAATTTATTTACAAAAAAATAGTTATTAAACCTTTTGTGATAACATTTGATTAAATATCTACCGCTAAAAAAATATATTTTTTAGGTTTTTGTTTAAATTCGACTTATCCGTCCGTTACGTATTATCCGTACGTAGTAAAGTAGTAAATAGAAAAACATAATATTAAGGACAAATACGTTAAGTAATAATATCAAATTTCAAGATGCTCGATAATTCAGAGTAGATGTTATTAATGTTAAAATAAATATAATTCTGTGATAAACCAGCAAACTGCAAAATACATTCCAATAAAAGAAAACAATTTTATTATTTTGTCATTAGGTATTTAAGTTAATTTTATGGTTATAATATATTGAAGATATTTAACACATTTTAGTTCTAAGTAACAAACTGTGATTAAAATAAATGTTAATTAAATAAATGTATTTTTTGTTTTTTTTTTTATTGTTTATAAAAGTTTATAAAACAAACTTGTTGCTTGACTTTTGATTATTATAAGCACCTTATGACATATTCTTTAGCCTGTTGGAGTATTGGTTAGTCACCCTGACTGCTAATCCAAAGATTGTGGGTTCGATACCCAAATGGAACTAACTTTATTGTAATATACCTATATATAATTCAATAAACTCACATGTTCTATAACTACTGTTATTTTGGTAAAATTTTCTACTTATGCACAAATACAAATAGAAACTGATACTGCATTATTTATTTTGTACATAAAATAAAACTCTATCTACGATTTGCAAATATTCTCTAATAATACTTTGCTGTTACGAACGAAACTTTAACTATTATTTGATATTATTTATCATTTTGCTTAAAATTTAAACTTAATTGCTATGATAGTACTAACCCCGACATGTTTATTTCATAATACATACATCCTCTTTCCATTGTGTAAGTAAAATTATGAGATTAATTTGTTATCTTCTGGTGTATATGGACATACCATATGTGCATTGGGAATACTATTTCCTGTGGGCATTTACGACTCAGTAGAATACCATATTTTTTTGGAGATAATTTCTTCCGCCAGAAATTATTTTCATCAAGCTTGTTTTAAACTTCAATGGCCTGTGTGAAAATATTTAATTAATATTATTATATTTACAACTTTAATGGTGTTTACCGGGTAAAAAGAATGATGTTAATTTAAATCCAATCTTATTATCTAAACATATCTATTAATCTTGTTTACCATTATAAAGAAATCTGTAAGACCAACTTCTGCCTCTGCACTCTGTAATAGGTGGCTACATAATATAAGTTTCGAAAACGGTAGTGACTTCCAAACAGTAGTCAGTAGGTACTTTAATTGGTGTTTCGTAGGGTAGTTCAAAAAAGCTTTTCCTTGGAACTTTTTAGAAGATTTCTTTTTGTGCGTGCAAATAACTGATACATGAAACTTACCATTAGAGAATTCTACTAATAGGTGTATATTCCAGAGAAACAAATCGTTATACAGAATGTTAATAATATCCACCATTCTGTATAGTATCAGCATTCTTCAACTAGAAATATTGTTAATTTATTTGTTTGTTGAGTTGCATTAACCTAATGTGTGGCTCGCTATTGCCGATTTGGCCCCATGTAATTTTTTTCTGTAAGATTTTTTTAAATATACTGTTTATGCAAGATATAAGATATACCATTTTCAAGAACCCTACAAGATTTTAAAAAACACCCTATCTTTTTTAAATATATTTGAAAAAGTTCTTAAAGAAAATAATGTTAATCTTATTTATTTTTTTAATAAATATAAAACTAAATGTTAATCTATACTGCAAAGTTAGAAACATTGTTTAAAATTGTCGAAAGAAGGTTAATAGATGTCGCCAGTAGGGTTGCCAACCGGGGGGCCGTCGCCGGGAACCTCCTCGTGTGCCCGTCTGTTTCCCTTGTTCCTTTGGTTCCTTTGTGATCCTTCGGGTTTGCAATAGCCGTTGGCTAATACTCGGCGCAGTGGGGGTCGGCCATGGGGGTTTGTGCCCGGTTCATGCCTGGCTGGCGGGCAGGCTGCCTTTCAGGGTGATCTGTCTGCGGGGGGGCTCGGGCCTCTTTCCATCGTTTGATCACGTTGGAAAGTTGGCCTGGGCGTTGAGGGTGGGAGGGCGCAGGCCCTCTTTGCCGGGGTCGGCTGCGGAATTACTCCTGGTACTTCTCTGATAGCAGAGTGGACTGTGGAGTGGTTCCGCGGCTGTGTGGGGGGGGTCCGCGGCGGTCGCTTTCTTGCTGAGGGAGAGGCTGCCTGCGGCGGTTAGGGTCTGGACCTCTTTCCACCAAGCACTTTAGAGAGGGTGCTTGGTGGGGAGACGGTCCGAGACGTTGCCTGGATTAATCGTTGCCGAGCGCGACGCCACGGTTGCGCTTGGTGATGGTTGGTCTGGGCGTGGTGGGTTCCCGACTTATGCCTTTTTCTTGCTGGTCTCGGCTGATCACCGTGGCCGGCGGTAAAGGCCTGTCGGGTTCGACGTTGGGCCCCCTACGTGAGCGGACTCACGTTCGACTCCAGTGTGTTGCAGTGAGGCTGTCTGGGCATCACTGGGTCTTATGGGAGTGTGCTCTTCCAGGGGGTCTGACCGGTGGTCTCCTCTCGGGGAGATAACCGGCGGCGGAGCTGGACACGGTCAATGGTCGAGTCGGTCTGTCCAACTGGCTCGATTCTGAGACTGAGTCCAGCTAGAAGGGGGTCTCGGCCCCCTTCAGAGGCAGCAGGCTTGGGTGGGGGGATGGGGATCCCTCCACGATCTATCAAGCCTGCGAAAAAGGGATGGGTGCTCCTCGTTGCGGGGTGCCCTCTCCGTGGATCACGTCGGGGCATCGCGGTGAATGCGAAAGCGATCCCGCGGTGTCCCATTATGACGGCGGCGGCAACCGTCAGGTTTAGTGAGTAGGAGTCTCACATAACCACCTCCATCATCCCCTTCATGGAGGTGTGTATCCATGAGGTTTCCTGACGTTAAAAAAAAAAAAAAACAAAAAAAGGGTTGCCAACCATACTTTATAACAAAGTATTATGTATATAATTATTATACTTTATTTTTAGTAATTAAAATACTTAATTTCCAACCTTTACTGCGATACATAGAACAAAACTCTCATCATGGGATTTATGGGTAAGTACTTAACTAGTAGGTACTTTAACTTCTCAACATATAAGTTACAACAGATGATCGCAACGATTTATAATTACTTAACGAAACATTTCATTTAGTAAGTCAGATGTTAATGTAAATCTGTCATCACCCAAAATATTTAACAAAGTTGTCACAAAATTTTCACTCTTTATTGATGGAAGCTTAAATTACATGACAATATGGTTTAATTTCAGCAAAAATACTTCCATACTTCCTAACATGTCTTAAAAAGGATAAATAAAAGGTTAGCTCGAGCTAAAGGCAAACAAAAATATGTTTTTAAGGCAATAAAAGCATACAATTTTAAAAATACTTTTTTTCTTTCTAATCCTTTTTTTATCCAATTCAAACAGTTTTATACGTTTATTTTGTCAAAAAAAGTTGGCAACCCTAGTCGCCACCGCCCCGATAAATATCATATAAATACATATTATATAAAGAATGAAGAATGTTGAATTCATGAGCGATACAGTAGCTCAATTATTAGACCGACAGGACGGTTTCCCAGAGGTAGCGCGTTGGAATGCCCTTCATGGTGATTTTTTTTTATTGTATTATATATATATATATATATATATATATATATATATATATATATATATATATATAATATATATTGCATGTACATAAATTCTTTAAACCATCTAAGGTGTTATATGTAAATAAAGTTGTTATCTCTATGAACTAATAAATTTTTACGACCTTAGAACATTTAGTAGGTAAAAACTAAGCATTCTGTCTTATCTACGATAAAGAAGCAACGTCTAAATTTAAAGAACAGAATTTTACAAACCTTGACAGAATGCAAGCTATTCAATTAAAGAGATGTTGTTTTCTAGTATCATTATTCATTTTCTCTCAAACTCCTGTAGTACTAACATCGCGGAATAAAAAAAAAGATCGATATCCTGATGATGATAAGCTAGATTTTTATGGTCTGGCCACAAAGTACGGACATCCATGTACAAAATACGAAGTGATCACGGAAGATAATTACATTCTGACATTATTTAGACTTTCTGGCAAGAAGCGTGACCCCGTTCTACTTGTTCACGGATTCCAGTCATCATCCGACAGTTGGATAATAAGGGGTAAGAAATCTCTAGCAATAACCCTTGCCGATAAAGGTTATGACCTTTGGCTTTGCAACCTGCGAGGCAATCGATATTCCAGACGGCATCTGTACCTTAACCCTGACACAGACGACCAATTCTGGAATTTTAGTTTTCATGAGCACGGATATTATGACCTTCCTGCTATTATAGATAAAATTTTAAATGAAACTAATGTTAAAAAACTAACAGCAATTGGACACTCCGAAGGAAATACTATATTTTATGTTCTTGGCTCGACCAGATACGAGTACAATTCAAAAGTAAAAGTGATGATAGCACTAACCCCTATATGTTTCTTTCAAAATACGAAGTTTCCAGTTTCCTTTTTTGTAAAGATTTCACCCCAGCTGGATAAATTTGCCGAAAATGTGGGTCTCACAGAAATATTAGGTGACAACACCATTTCAAGAAATATTTTAAAAATAACTTGCTCACTTCCAATAATTGGATATGCGATATGCGTATACGGAATACTATTTCCATTGGGAGGTTACGATCCAGAGGAGTTAGAACCAGAGTTTTATCGAAAAACAACTCCACATTTCCCCGCCGGAAGTTCTTGGAAAACTGTCTCCCACTTTTTACAGGTAGGATACAGAAAGGAATTTGCGCATTATGACTATGGACCCGAAATTAATCGTGGCCTTTATAAATCATCATCACCTCCTGTTTACAATTTAAGTAAAGTGACCATGCCGGTAGCTCTAATAGCTGGTAACAATGATCATATGTCTACTGCCGAGGATATTGCTCTTCTAAGACAGCGTTTGCCAAATGTAGTGTCGAACGTTGTAAGCCCTTGGCGTTTGTTCAGTCACCATGATGCAACTTGGGGGAGACGCATGAATGTATATTTGTATCCCCAAATATTTCAAATATTGCGTCAATATTAAACTAATATATAAATAGACATTTTTTACATGATAAGTCCTACTTTAAACTTAAGTGTACTGCAAGTTTTATAAAGAAATTAAAAGACAACTTAGTGTATTAAAATACACTGCAAGAATAAACTATTTAATTAAACTATTTTAATCAAATTTTAAATTGCGATAAAAGATGATAATGATATTTTTTGGTAAATTAATGTAAACTATTTTGTTAAAATTTGGTTTGTGAGATGAGAAAAAGACGAGATGTAAATATCAACATCTTTATCAATAGGTCATTTACACAAGATTTCAATAATGCTTAACCATTTATTAACAGTTGAATTGTGTAGAGTTGTCATGTTAAATAGAGACACCAACATTCTTTTAAGTGATATAGTATAGATAATTTGAATGAAGGCAGTATTGTTAGAGCATGACCTGGTTTTAACGCTTTAATAGAGATATTTTAATTTCGGAAGCAGTGACTTTCTTATGTTAAGAATAAGATAAAATAAAACAATTATGTAAACAGGAACAGCTATTTAAATTAAAGTGGTCTTAAACTGTAATTGACTGTATGTTGTCATACAATTTTATTAAAAAGTAGTAGTAAGACATAACTTTGTAATAAAGAACAATTTAGAATAATTGTATACTTAAAACGTGTTTTTTTTTTTAATATTTAATTTAATCTGTCGTTCTTTTTATTTCTTTATTCTAGGTTTTTTTGGTCTTCTGAAAACTTTTCGATTCGATTACTTTCTCACTGGGAGCGCTCTGTATGTGTCAATGAATTTTGATTAAACTTTGGACAGGGGTTCTATAATTTCCAGCGCTCTGACAGAATCATAGCGAGCTACATAGCTCTCTTAAACAATTGAAATACTAAAGATAAAATAAAAAACAATCTAAACTCGAAAACAGTCAAACTAATTGAAGAAACTTAATATACGTTTTTATTGTTGTTATTATTACCTAATACTTTTTTCAATGTCCGGGAGCCATACCTACGCTCAGAGTTAATGTAAGTTCAGAGGCAACAAATTAATGTTGTATGTGAAAACTTAAATTTTAAAAACTGTTGCTTTTAGAAAGTCGTAGAACAAATGTTGTTGGGACTTATGTAGAAAGGCTACCTACAAGAGGTCGCCAATTAATTACAAATAAACCTGTATGTATAATATTAACATTCTGTGTTCTCAACGTTCTTTGACTCGGTTTCACACGGGTGAACTAAAGATCAGCGGATTGTTTTTATCTGAGAACGGAAATGTAAGGTGAAAATAAAACAACAAATACATCACAAGCCTATAATATGTTCACAGCCTAAAACTAAAAACAGTACACAGGTCGATGTACCATCATAACACAAAATAGGAAAAGAGAACTAACACATAATCATATCATTTTCTAGAACATCACCATGTTTAGTTCGTTACTTCATTAGTTCAATTACAATAATATTAAGATACATAAAAGATCTTATTTCTTTTAGAAAGATTGGCTGACGTCACATTTAATTACGAAGTATAATTCCAAACACAGACTTTAAAATAAAAGATTCGTTATTAAAAGTCATGTACAAAAAGTAGTCACGTGCGTTTTTCGGTAATTTGTCGGACTACCGTCATACTCACGTTGAGTGCTTTCGCTACACAATATTTATAAAACATACCTTATGAAGTTTTAAGCACAAAAAAATGCTATTAAACATTTGCCCCTAATTTCTTGTCTCATTAAGTGAGTGAAGTGTAGATGACGTGACGTCATAGCTTCGTAACAGACAGAACAGTAGGACAGATATTTAAAGAACTAGATACACATTTTTAAATGTTAGATAAGTGCCATTGTACTGTAAATGGTTATTTATATATAATAATATATATAAAAAGATAAGTACTTTTAATTTCACAGAAAAGAGTAACAAATAATCATTTTATAAATAATTTGAACTGCCGGGAAACGAACCTGCGACCCGTCAATTTAAAGGAAAGCAGTAATGCCACTAAGTACATATAACCTGACGTATGTACTTTATATTATATTAATTCTTATCTCGTTATAACAACATAATTAAACATTAAATAATACAGTATATAATACACTTTGGTTGTCACATTCGGTAATAATACTTTGGTGTTTGAAAAATTGAGATTCTTGTAATCATTATTATTTTATATTTCTTTCTTTCTTTAAAAACTTTTGAAATATTATGTTATTAAAATGTAATAATTTTTTTAAATCTAATATTTTATTTTTTATCTCGATATACTTATGAGTAATACTAGTTTATATTAAATGCTTGGCTTTTTCTGTCATATTATGATTTTTAAACGTATTATAACTGTCAAAATATTAAAATATACAAAAATTAAGAGTTATCGGAATTTGAAATATAGGTCCTTTGATGTATAAAAGTTCCAATAAGTTATTCAGTATGTATTTATCTAGCTATGTTCACGTAAATTAATTAGTGAACAGTTAACGCCACGTGTCCGCCAAGCTACAAGAGCTCATGAATAGTAACCCCGAAAGGGAGTTTCTAACTAGTCGAGCAAAATTCCGAATAATTTACGTACACATAGCCGGGTATATATATAGTTAATATTCATCATGGTTTAAAGTAGAGGCACGCTATGATGGCCGTTTTGACGTTTGTCCGCTCATGAAGTTTCTTATTAATTGATAACGACTTCGAAGGAAATAATTGCGGTACTTCATTGACGATGGTGATGAGCAGAGATTCATAAATTTTATCGAATGTAATGTCAGGACCCAAAATTTATTCATTAAATTGATTTCTAATTCCTATTTATATATTTCTTGTGTGCATATAATATTCCTCTTTATTCCAATATTCAGTTCGTTCAAATATATTAAGTAAATATTCATATTTTTGTTTTATTAAACCTTTTTAATCCTGGGTAACCTTTCCAACGGTCTCTCCAAATTAAACCTTTTTAATCTAGTACTACTTGCAACAAATCTTATAGATTGTTTTTTTTTCGAGAATAATTTGACATTTCACATCACTATTGTCATATATCAAAACGCTATCATAGCGTGCCGCTAGTGTAGTTACAAAAAATATTGAAGCTATACTTTCAAATGTAAAAGTATATTTTAATGAAATATAAACTAACACTTTATTCCTAATGACCAATTAGTAGATAACGGGTAACCTTATATTGATATAGCAAAACAATAAATAGGCAGTGAATAACCAAATTTCATTTAAGTACTCCATAACTTACATCATAATTGATTTTTATAAAACCGAATAAAACAATAAAATAAAAAAACAATACATTGTTAAGTAGAATTATTCAAAGATATAAAAATTGCCTCTAACTTGCAAAAACATTCTATGTCCACAGCAGCTAGTGACAATAAATCACGTGAATTAGAATCACTGTGGGTATCCAAGGGACATGGTACCAGCATTGTATCCTCAAATACTGGATATAAAGGAGACGACGGTGCTGGTGGGACTGGTGGGGCTGGTGGGGCTGGTGGGACTGGTGGGACTGGTGGGGCTGGTGAGGCAGGTGGTGGGTTTTGCTGTGTGTCAGAGCGCGTCTCCGTGGAGGAGCGCAGTCTGGCTGTTGTTGTGCAACTCCGCCAACTGCACAGAGTCCAGGGTACGACGCCGCTCCGAGCTGTGCCACGCGCCGTACGTTATGTAGATTATCAGACCTAAAAACCATATAGTTTAAATATATTATACATACAGGTACTATGATTTAGTCGAAATTATGTCCCTGAGATGAATTTTCATCAAGATAAACTCTATCTTAAAGGCTATTATAAATTTAATTAATAATCAAATCAATTATCAATTTTCAATGTATAATATCAATTTAAACTACAAACAAATCTAATTGAAATATCTATATAAAATCACCATGTGTAATAAGTAAAGCAATAGTAAAGTATATTAAAAAGTGTCGTAAAAATATTTTTATAAAGCTTGCGATCTGCAATTTGTAGCTAGAAGAAAAATAAAATATTAAATATAAGAACATGTATAATGGATGTGTTGTCTTTAATATCATCATAACATTATTTCAGTTATTAATATTTTTGATTATTGAAAGTAAATGTTTTATATTTCTCTCTCACACATATTGAATCTTAGAAGCTATTGAATCGACACTGAGATACTAAAAAAATACGAGATTGACATGCGATCCTAGATATTCTAGGCTTAATATAATTGACTTAGTAGTCTTAGTAAGTAGCTTTCATTTATAGGTTTATCGTATTTAAAAATTGTACAAAGAAACATTTCTAGACACGTAAAAATAACATTATTGAAGACACTAAATAATACATGATATGTTTTTATAATATAAAACTCATCTATATATTTTATTTTATGTATATCAGACTACGACGGTAAAACCTTTTTCGAGCACTATAACAAAATTATCAATATAAAATTAAAAAGTAGCGCTTTTTGAATGGTCATTGTTATTGGACATGTTGTTTACTTACATTTTTATAAACATACATAAAATCAACAACAGTACTCGAAATTGCGACTTCTGGGGTTAATGCCCCGGGGGTGTTGATTTAAAATGTGAATAATGATTAAAAAAATTAGTTATCATTAAATATAATTTAACTCTTTATTGAATAGAATTAATAAAGTATTTTTAAAAGGTTTCAATTTGCGGCCATAGCAACTACTACAGTAATAACTTCTAAGATATTATTAGATATAATTCTAATATTTAAAATGTTTACACAAAATATATACATAATAGTTAAAATACCGTGTCAGCAGGATAAGGTTAATATTCCATACAAATTAATAATATTGAATGTCATATCACTCTTATAGCAATATTAAAAAAGACAAGTTTAATAAATTATATATGTAATATTAACCGTTAATTAGAGCACTGTACATTTTAAGTGACCTCCGGCCGATATTAAATGAGTACAATCCGTTGATTTGATACAAACAATCTCATATAGGACCGGTTTGAGAGACCTCGAAAAGTTTTAGTCCTATGTATTAAAATCAAGTCAACATAGTTTATCCGAGTGAGTGATACGAAGGTCGGCTACAGGGTTTGATAAATATCCGAAGACACCAAAAATAGTAACATATTATTTATTTCTAGTTATTATTATATAGCGTATCTGTAATTATGAAACAAATTATATTCATTTCGAGTGTTCTTGCAGTTTGGCATACTGATATTATTTTAGCGTATTACGAGGAACTTATTTCTGAGGATGCGAGACTCGATTTCTTCGGTCTCGGGAAGAAATATGGCCATCCACCCAAGAAGTATGAAGTTATCACCAACGATGGTTATATCTTGTCGCTCTTCCATCTTCCTGGCCAAAGCAGAACACCGGTACTTCTTATGCATGGTATTTTGGACGCGGCGGATACTTTTATGCTAAGAGGGAATAATTCGATGGCCATCATTTTAGCGAATGCCGGTTACGATGTTTGGCTCGGAAATTGTAGAGGAAATAGTCATTCTCGACGCCATCTTCGTCTCGATCCAGATAAGGATAAGGAATTCTGGAACTTTAGCTTTCACGAAATGGGCTACTATGATCTTCCATCTTTAATAGATAAAGTTTTACAAAAGACTGGGTCATCGACATTAAGTGCCATAGGGCACTCCCAAGGAAACACCATTTTCTGGGTAATGGGTTCTACAAGACCGGAATATAACGCCAAGGTAAATGTACTGATAGCTCTCGCACCTATATGCTATCTCCACAATTCAACTTCACCTTTCTTGACAATAATATTAAAATCCCTACAATTAATCCACGCTGTTTTGAAGAGATTAAACATTGGAGCAAATGAAATTCTAGGTTACGATAGTAGTATCACTAGAATAATGAGACATATATGCCCCCAACCTATAATCGGTTACGAACTATGTATGAAAAACGGCTTTTTTCACTTATTTGGGTACGATCCTGTGGAATTTGAACCGACTTTCCTCAATATATTTATATATCACCACCCTGCTGGTACTTCTTGGAAGGATGTTTTACATTTCAAACAGATAGAAAATAGCAAGATTTTTCGACAATATGACTTTGGACATAAAAAAAATGTTAATGTGTACAACTCTTCAAGCCCACCTACTTATGAATTAAAGAAAGTTACAATGCCAGTGGCACTTGTGGCAGCGAATAATGACCCTTTGTCAACACCAGCCAATGTTGTAATATTAAAAGAGCAGTTGCCAAACGTGGTAGGCTATGTGGTGAATCCAAGGGTAAAGTTCAACCATGGAGACCACATATGGGGCCGACACCTGCGCAATCAATCGATGCCATATATACAGCGGGTTTTATCAAGATATAACATTATCTAAAATTGTATAACTACTAACAAATTTAATTTTGGAGTGAAACGTATACAAAATAATAAATTTATTTGGTTATATAAAAAATAACACATTGAGAAGCGATAATGGCGGTTTTTTAAATATGGAACTTTGATAGTTATATAAAGAAAATGGGTGTCATTCTTCAGAAATCAAATTCCTATAAGCAAACCAAAAAGATTTTATGAACCGTCATAGCTAGATATATTTTTGCGATTGTGAAATCAATAATTACATTTAGGCAAAAGTAATTGACACTGCTTCAACTGAACCTGTTTAGGAGTCTTTCAAGGAAATAGAAAACAGGAGATAATAACATCATAAAAAGAATTGGAATCAGCCGTCACAATCAACTGTGCAGAAAAGAGTGTCAATTTCTTTTTAAAATGAGCTAACATTAGCATTCCAAGGACCAACGAGCATAGGGAATAAATTGTCAAACTCGAACTGAAAAGCTTTGAAGATAATAATTCTTTAGAACTTGTGGATATTGCGTCAAAAAAAAAAAACCAAGTAAAAATTGGTGCTAATAATTGTGATGCGGATAATAATGTGTTATAGAAACGCCTGGCTCTATAACGGAATTTTTATTTTTGTCGGCTAAAAGTTGTTTTGTCAACAGATGGTGTAATATGAAGTATTTTTTACGTAGTGTAACAATAATTAGATTATTGTTTGCATTGTCAGCTCGGTTGAATCTGGATTTAACGCACTTTGATGTGAAAACACCTTCGTGAGTGGTGACTTGTCTGATACTATATAAAAAAGTTGTATCTATATTGGTGCAAATGATAAAAGAGTTCTAAAGTTAAACAAGATATTTATTAATAGAAATCTATATCTAGGCATATCGAGCATGTCACATCAAGGGAAAGTGGTCTCATTGTATTATAACTGTTGGTTTCTAAAATCTAAAATAGTGTTTGTATTTAAAAACTGTAGTCTGATAGTTGGAGGGTCCCTATGACTAAAGTTAATTTGGTACGGGATAGCACCCTTAACCTTTATAATCTGGGGTTTGATGGGGCTGAGATGCTATATACTTGAACAGTAGGATGGAAAAGAGATGGGAATAGTATTGTTAATAGTACAACTATGGCGACTTTATGTTGATATTTTTTTTGGTTTAAATAAATACTACGCCACTTTAAAAAGAAACATCGTTTAATTGACATTAAAACAGGTATAAAGATACCATTAAGTGTTAAGCTTTAATACGTTTTTAATAGTGTTTTTTATAGGCTGATTGTTTTAAAAACATTAATTTAGTCAATTAAATTGTACCATGCATAATTATGTTAAGTAAATTTTGTAATCCTTCTTATTGTCAGCTAAATTGAATTTATTTTAAGTTAAACTATTTCTTTTTAATAAATCAATCAAACCTTCAAATCCAAGGTCCACACACATGGGTAGAAAAATGCTGTTGAGAAAAATATCTTAAATATCCTTAACCGTTGTAGATAGAGGAAGACATTTTTTTATGGGACCTACGATAAATTTTAATTTGTGAATGTATAATGCATACAAGTTTTAAATTACATATCACAAAAACTGTTATTATCCTAATTAATCCTGCGGGTCTAGCCAAGATGCCTTTCTACAATAGTTATCGCTTTAGAAAAGTTTGAAAATGTATGGGCAATAGATGTCGCTATCGTTTTGACAATAAAATTGTAGAAAAGTGTTAGCCATGTCTCAATTTTGACAGACGCTAACGAAACGATATCTATTCTATTGATCGCTATCGTAACTATCACTCGGACCCAAACGAAAGCGCTAAAAAAATGGCGATTTTTTAATATTTTTTAATATCTGCGTTATTTTAATATCTTCTTTATAATGCATTCATTAAATATGTTGTGGAGCGCTCATAACGAGGAAGCTTTTATTAAAAGCCGGCTAATTAATTATATTATATATATATTAATTTATAATAATATTAATAATAATACGGGACAAATTACACACATTGATCCTAAGTAAGCAAATTATTTGTTTGTGTTCAGGATCAAGGGTGCTAGACAACGATACAAATACATAGAAATGCACATTATAAATACTGAGAATGAATTTAATAAACAACCAAACTCAGAAATTCAGACATCAACGCTCATCACATACATGCCTGTTCTCGTCGGGAATCGAACCCGAGCCCCATTGCGTCGCTATACGTTAGGCGTCTGCGCTAATCACTCGACCAACGGGACCGTGAAATTTGTATTCAATGTTACCGAAAAATCCTAATGAAGTAATGGTATTGCCTCTCAACAAGTTCAACATGTAACTATATATATATATATATATATATATATATATATATATATATATATATATATATATATATATATATATATATATATATATATATATATAATGTATATATTCTAAATATTTGTTTTGTTACATTATGATCATTTGTTAAATTGAATAAATAAAACAACTTTAAATATATCCATTTTTATTTGAAAAAACAAAATAATAATATATTAAAAATATTTAAAAAAAATAGTTTAATGAAAAGGTTAAGAATAAGAATGTGGAGTTTCTTGCCAATTCTTCTTCATAGACCTAGTCTATGTAAATATGCAGCTGGAGTGTGAGACTGCATAAGTGAAATGTATCCCTATGTCTTATTATAAGCCAAGAAACATATTATTTTTAAAATCTTTTACAAAACTAAGGACTGTCTTTTGTCACTTTCCAAGGTGTGGTCTTTTAGCATTAATTTAATTCTAATTTCTTGTCACATATACAGTGACTTACTAAATAGTCAATACTGTAAAAACATTAATTTAATAATGAGGTTATTAACATACACTTATAAATTGTTCAAATATAAATAAAAATTACCATCTGTAAAAATAGGAAACAAATTCAAGATTCTATCATTACATACTGAGTTTTGGGAGTGAAACTCTGTAAGGATAGAATTTATTTATTTGCTTAATGGTTTTTTTTTGTTTTGGCCTTCCAATCTGCCAAAACCTAAACATAATTTTCTGTTATATTATTATATACACTTAAGCTTTATACAGATGGTTTCATGCATTTTTACATGTGTCTAGAAAGAACCGATAGATCATAAATAAATATGTATTAATAAAGAATTAAATATAAATAATTTATGTATTATTTTACATAACATTTGATTATTATTAGTTTTTAGTCAGTTTAGTAAATATTATTTATGAAATATGAATATGAAATGTAAATATGAAAGAAAATATTGAGTCAGTTATTTGTTAGTCATATTACTATTTATTATAAAATCAAACATTTTGTTATCCTCTATCTTCTAGGAAATAATATTTATCACTATGATGTAAAGCTGCAATTTTTTTATTTCAAATGTTTCTCTTTAAAGGGTAGTCTAAGAATAATAACATTTTAATAATATCATATCAAAAATAATAATTGAATTTATTTATTTTCCATTTTTCAACCGATCTGATTACACCTTCACTAGTGACCTAATTCACAAGACTACCTAATTCTTGCCATAGATGGTCAGCCTTTAACCGACCTTGCGCCCCTTGCTAGGTCCTTGCTAAGTCACCATTGCTAGAACATAGTTAAAAAGGAAAGATTAACATAGGTGCTTGAAACACGAAGGGAGATATATCACAAGCGAGATGTTAATTTCAACAACTAAGGAAGGTTTTTCTGTTATTAGTAAATATTATAATTTACGTACCTTTGGTACCTTATTCCATAAACTCCAATAAAGCTGCAAATTGTTCGGGACAAGCCCGCGATCTAATTTCTAATTTTGCAACCCTACAACACACACTTATCATTGTTTTATATCACAACACAAAGCTACACAACCCAAAGATAACTTTAATAAATAAAAAGAAGAACTTTTACTTTATTACACTCATTTTAATAAGTTATAAAACTTGTATTTAAACTCGCGCCTGAAGTATGAAGAATTTGACAATTTGGTGATAGCTCACCATAGACTAATAATTATAGACTTTTCTATCGAATACTTAGAATTAGCGATAGCGATAGCTATGACAACATGGCTACAAACGAAGCGCTTTCTACAATTGATATCGCTAAGTCGATAACAATTATAGAAATCGCTTCGATTGTCAATGTATGTAATATGGCTAGGCCGGCTGTTACTGATCCAAAACCTCTTTCGAACCAAACAAGGATAAAGTATATGTACTTCAAAATAACTTTCCCTTCAAATTTTGTTATAATAATGGTCAAAGGTATTTATTCCCTTTCTAAACCTAACTATCAATTGAAAGTCGTGAACGATAAACCAATGTACCTTATTTGACATAAATGTGACAAAACCAACCCCGACTGGTCGTAGGACCGTCGGTACAGTCTCAAGATCCCTCAAGTACAGAGGTATGACGTCACTCACCCGCCAGTATCCAGATGGCGAACCGTATCCAGGTGGCGTGGTCGAGGTTCAACATGAGGTACACGTTCAGTAACACACTCACACCAGGCAGCCACGGAACCAAAGGCACCTAGAAAGAAGAGAATTAGTCGGAGATATTTTTTTCTAGGTATGAAGATGTCTTTTCCGACTTACAAGTTTTCCTGAAGGCTGGTGTTCTAACCAGAGGCAGATAATTATTGCTGTAATAATTACTACTTATTATCAAAAATATTATACTCACAATGATGATTTATAGAAAAAATATATTTGATATTAAGTTGTTATTAACTTCTGTCAACCACAGATTGACAATGAATTTAAATAATAGGCTGGAATCAGCAAATATAAATGACAATAGAGAACTTCGGTTTATAAACTAATTCTATGAACTTCATTAATAACCATTTTTTTTAAATGAATACAATCCATATTATACTATCATATACATAATTATTGTAATAAATTATTTCAAATACAAAAATATAAATTAAAAAACCATATATGTATATTATAACGATTTATATATATTTAGTATGTTTTAACGATTAATATCATTTAATCAAATAATCTTTTGTTTATGTTGTGTTACTTAGTACCAAAATAAAATAAAAATCATAACAACTCACTGAAAATGCCAGTTTCTTCTCAGATACGGGTTGGCGTGATATCGCGAACAGTGTAAAAACCACCAGAATTAAACCCACGAGCGCTTCACACACGGCGGCCGGCTCGCCCGCTACCACCAGCACACCTCGCTGGTTGATGGTGTTCATCAACACCAGCGACCACACGCCTGGAAATAACTTGGTACGGAGTGAAGAGTAATGACTACGATACGAGGGTTGTGACACCTCTCACCTTTAGCACTCTATAAAGTCTAGATATAAATACGACTAGATAAAAAAATGTAGAAAAACTAATACCTAATTTATAATTATAAAATATTTGGTTAGTAAGCATTAATTTCTACAACTAGGAATCGGATTAAAAAAAATACTTTGGGTTATTGAGGGTGGATATAGGCTCTACGGCATTTCTGAGATACTCCTGACCAGTTTTGGAAGTGCCTCCTAAAAGTATGTATATGATAAATAAAAATATTGTGTCACTGAAATCTATATGCAAATATCTTCCGAACGTGTAACTTTTGTAGTCCAAAGAATGAAGTCACATGCAAAGAGTAAGTCAAAGCTTCTTATTTCATATAGTCATAGCACTTATGAAAAATTCGAAGTTATATTAAACATAGTGTCTAATTTTACAACTAAGAATGGTAATAGACATCTTGAAAGTGGTTACAGTGAAGAAACACACACATTGTTTATAACATTGTTATTGCGAATCTATCGTCAACATAGACGTCAGTGTACTATGTACAGAAGAGCACTTCTCATTTAAGTTTTGATTTTTTATCTATAAATTAAGAAATTATTTTGTAAGGAAAAATAAATTGCTTTATCTATATTTAGGAACAATTATTTAATTGATTTAATGTCGTGGTCATAATATGCTTATATTAAGCCGTCCACGGTTTATAACGACGCAGATACACTGCTAGGGTTATTAACATCAGGACTGAGGATGCTCGTAACAGTTTTGCCCAATGTATCCTAATATGCCAAAACTTCGGTTATATGTCCTCAAATAATTGGGATGCGCGCAAGTGGATGTTCTAATTTTATTTTGTAAGTCACGTTATAATAAGCAAAAGGTTTTCCGCAAACCATCGTTTACTGGTAAAACGACCGAGGTTTTCTGTCTACTTTTAAAATGAGCACACTAAATTACATACATGATTGATCATCAATGTAATTAAATTTTGTTCATCAGATCAGATCTTGATGAAATAAAGAAAGATACAAAAAAGAACCAAGAATTTACCCTTGAGGCACTCCTATTTTTACTAGAGAAGCTGTTTATAATAACTTTATTTATACTTGAGAATACGAGGTTACAAGAACAGCAACCCGGTCACGACCTGCTTTAAAAATTGCTATGACTCTATTGCGTTTCATTATTTTGGAAAGGAACCGTTGTACATCGCGATCAGAAATCAAATAGTGACAATAATAGCTTTAACGATTATGACCCATAGGTCCCCGGCCTTCTCAGTACTAGTAGTGTAGCCGCAGCGTGTTGTAACTCACCGTACAGCGCCACGAGTGCTGTAGCCAGCCCGGAACTGAGCGGGGTCGGAGCGGAACCGCGAGGACTACTCACACACTGCAGCAGCACGGAGCGGACTGACACACGGACACACTCCGACTGGCGGTGGGACGACTGCGTGTACTGGTACCTGGGGAGAGGGGGGAGAATACAATCATGTCAGCTTCGAGTGTAGTAAGATATAGCGTTGGAGCCGGTCCTTGGACGGTTATCGGGGCTGTATCGCTATCTATCGTAAGTTTGGAATGAAGTATCATATCAGTAAATGGCCTGATTTTGTTAGGTGAGTTAAAAAGTCAAGAGCCCTAACCTCTCTATTCTTTCTGTGCCTTTTTTGATCATTATTCCCTCTTTCCTTACTTCCTCACATAGAGAGTCAAAAAGTACACAAATTACAACTACAACAAATGGATAACAAAACTTACCTTAGCAGCATGACGCAGGAAGCGACCATCGAATACGCCAGTAAAGTGCCGATGGACATCATGTGGATCAGCTGTTTAAGCTCGAATAGCATCGCTAGGGTACCTTGATCATTATTAATGTTGTTATACACGTTTGTAATTAGAATCAAATTGTAATGAACTAAACTATATTGTTAGCGTGTGGTACATACCGGTGAGTAGTCCCGCCACTATGGTCCCCACGAGCGGTGTCTGGTGTCGCTCGCTGACGGCGCCCAGACAACGAAACAGGAGCCCGTCCGACGACATCGCATAGATTATACGAGGTAGAGGGAACACCGCGCCTAACAGACTGACACACACGAGAGATGATACATTACCGTCTATAACTATGCTTTTAACTATCTATTTAGAATTTAATAAATCCAAAATAAAATTAAACGTCACATATGTGGATGTTCGAGTTGCATCTCGCGAGATGTTCAGTTCATTACCCAATATAAGCGTAACGTATTAAACATCAAATATCAATAATATATCATTTTAATCAATATTCATGGAACAGAGAGAATTTGCTAATAAATAATTCAGGTCAACTTTATTCTTTTAAGAAATTGGAAACTTCTAATTAGTAATATATGCACTAAATAAATTCTTATTACCTGGACAGTAAGGCACATATTGCTCCAACACTGACGGCGTACTTGGCCCACGGCCAGCCCAACTGGTCGTACACGAACGGAAAAGGAGCTTTCTCATCCTGATAAAAGAAAATATTTACGTCAATAATATTTCTTTCCTTATATAATCGTTGAACGATTTGTCGGTTTTTTGGTAACTTGACAGATTGTTACCAGTCATAGTTATTTCTTGATTTTTTTAATAAAAACTATAACGATCCGTCGCGTCCCTTGAACCACTGAGCGTAAGATTTATTTTGAACAAACCCCTTTTTAAAATTTAAAGTTACCTAGTTGAAATAATATTTTTACAAAATAAACATGAACTCAAAATAACCACGTCATGTCGAGATAATAAAAATAGTTGAGCTACTTAGAATGTAAAAATATCATGTCGCTCAAGAAAATGATAAAAAAATATATATACAGGTAAACGCCGCTTATTGTGATCACTTTCAGCCAGCATTTGATAACATTAACCGAATGATAATATTATGCGGATGGTACTTTTTCATGTTTGTTGGGGGATTTTATTGCACGTAATAAATGATCATAATGATAAAATGTGAATTGTAATAATTTAGAATTGATTAAGTACATATTAATATGAAACTTAATTAAGTTTCATAATAAGACATTCTGTTGTTTGCTCAAATTTTCTATTTATTTAAACTATTAAAAATATTCTAACATAAGATTCATTTGAAATATCGATCTATTGTTGTTTGACACTCGTTTTCATTCATAATCATTTGTGAATTTAAAATTGTACCGTTATAAATCGATAACAATAAGCGACTTTTGATCACAATAAATTCATTAATTCTTTTTTCAAATGTATGTATGTATGTAGAGAAATTTGGGACCGACTATTTTCGATAACAATAGCCGGCTGATAACATTAACCATGATTACAATAAGCGGCGTCCACTGATTAATATTCAATTTAAAAAAGGGACATATGATATAATGTCCTTCTTGTGACGTGTTTCTAATATAACAAAACAATGTACTATCCCTTTTAAAATAAAGCAATGCGTCAGATACTTTTAATTAGAGACCAATATCTTTATTACCTTCATTAGGTAAAATATTTTAAAAAATCCACGAGTTTTTAGATATAGTTTGTATCAAAAAGTTCGGTTTTCCAAGACATACTCTTCTACTGACGATAGAAAATTGTAGCACTATTGCACCATGAACGACAATATCAAACTTTGGATTTTTATTTGTCTCATAAAAGTTTGAGGATTGAGATGAAGGGAAAAAGAAATGAGGATATACATGACATGCCTCATTTTGTAGATAAATATGAGAAATTATTATTTTGCTGATGATACTTCTTGATATTTAAAGTAAAATGGCAGGTAATGTATGATGTTAAAAAGGGTCTCTAAAATAGTGCTTTGGTTTAGTATTAAAAAAATATACTTAATAATAGAAAGACAAAATGTCTTTGATTTTCGAAGCTTTTTTCGATTTTTCTGGTCTGTGGCAAATAATCTTAGTTGGAAACTCTTACAATAAATGAATTTCTTTGTAATTTATGTGCAGGTTTGACTGTTTTTTTTTTTGTTCATTATAAAATAAATGTACAATAGAAGACTAGCCTGATTGTGAACCAATATTATACCATTTTTGATAAGACATATTGTAGAAAAAAGCAATTCATAAATTTAAACTTATAAAATTTCTTATGATTTAGTCATATCTTTTAAGAAAACGCAAATTTAAAAAAACTCAAATTACCAAAATGTAAGAGCTATTGGTTTAAGGTAATCGTTCGTCACCTGCATGTAGTAGGGCATCATGAGCGTGAGTACGGACGACACGCCGAAGTACGCCAGGAACACCACCAGCAGCGACACCACCACCGCGAAAGGGATGCTCTTCTGGGGACGACGAGCCTCCTCACCAGCCGTCGCCACGCAGTCGAACCCTGGAGGCGAAGTAGCAGACACTCACTTCACTGAATGTTTCTATTTCTATTGTAATTAAAGTCCGACCGAAACTGGTTTGCCGCCCGAAGTTGAAACCGAATGTTCGGCCATCGCTTCTTCATGGCATATTTATTTTGTTGTAATCATTTTTATAATATAAAAATAAATAATATCATTAATATAATATAAAAAAATAGTATTACGACAACTTCTGAAATCAGTTTCGGTTCCAGCAAAAATTTCTGCCAATTTTGGCCGAAACCGAAACTGGCCGTAATCGGTTCATGGTGCTCGACATATTTTAAACAGCGGACTCAAATAGGTGGTAAAATTCAGTTATATATAAGTCGAGCTATAGAGTGTTTTTAATGTACATCCAAATATTAAGTAGATGTCATCTCTTACTAATGATCAAACAAATATTAATATTTTATTTTTATGCAGTTGAAACTCTAAGCCTGTCGATACGACTGGACACCAATGTGCTGTTGTTATAGAGGCTCACCAATAAATCCATAGAAGCAGACGGCGGCTCCCTTTACAACCCCGGCCAACCCGTAGGGGGCGAAGCCCCCGCTGCCGAAGCTCTTCTCTCCGCCGTGAGGTACCTCAGATTCGGGTATACGCCAGTTCTTAGTATCCGCTGACAAACATAATGTAGTGTGAGATAACATGAAGCTTTGGTGTTGTCAGTGATTATGTAATGTCCGTGTTAGTTGTTCTAACACTACAAATACACACACACTCTGGTAGCTCCGTACTAGAGTGGTATCCATGAGGATTTTCCACAGAAAAAAAAAAGAAACACTACGTATGTAGTAAGTACGTACAATATATGTTAATTTCATGTCAAATAAAGAAATTAAAAAATAAAATAAGATACATGGCGGTGACGCGGTGATCGAGTAGTTGGTGAACTAAGATCTAAGATAAGGATGTGATCATAACCGGAGGTACCTTTAAACGATCCAGATATGATGACGAACAAGACGACACACAAGTTGACACCCGTGCAGATGTTGTTAAACTTCGTAGACTCCTTCACACCGAACGCAAGACCCACTGACAAAGAAAATAAAAGATAAATATTTATATATAGAGTATATAATAGATATTTACATACAGTAATATTTAAATACAGTATACCCGTTAGGTTTTGATTCCCTTGCGAGTAATTGAGAGAACGAAAATACGCGGCTTAAATTGCCGTTTTTTTTGATTCCGTTGAAATAGAAGTTTGTTACAGGTAAGATATTATAGACCTAAATATTTAATATGAATTTCAATTTAATACCTCTACGCGTTCATGAGGAAAGGGGAATTAATTTTATTATTTTAAATAAAGATCGAATGAAAAATTAACCAATACGGGCAGGCATTCGAACCCGCGAACTCTGGTCAACCATCCTGTTGATCTACCAATTGGCTACCATATCGCTGAATATGTTCCATATGGTAAAATAAAAAAATAAAAAAATATGTATATATTTTTAAAACCCTCGTTTTATAGTAACAAAATCATGTAGAATCATTAAGAAATATAGAAAGAACATATATATATGTGGTATTATTAATATTATGTTGATTTAATGTAATTCGACCTCCACAGCTGTTCAATTAATTAGCGTAATCATTTTATAGTTAGCTATGTATACCTATTACCTTGACTTTTTGATATGTTACACAAAATGGTTTTAATTTTATGTTTAATAAACTGATTTCACACAGGACTTAACTTACTATGAAAATATTTTTTAAAACTTAACAAGAAAGTCACATAAATTCAATTAAGAAACTATTTTATCCGAAATAATGCCTAAAAGAGAAAAATAAATGGTATTTCATAACCCCTACCAGAAAACAGCATGATAACTGCGAATGCGAACAGGTCCGGGTACTTGGCGAGGTGAGGAGAGTCCATCGGCATCCAGGCGTACAGCTGCGAGGAGATGGCACGACCCAGCAACGAGTCCAGGTACTCGCTCAGTGCCTTCACCACGGACGCGGATCCTACAACCCAGTGACGTTATTGGATCAACGATTTTTGGACTCAGTGGAATCCCAGGGGCTTCGAACTAATTAATTTTAAAATATTTATCTGAATTGATGTAAGGAATGAAAAGTGGGAAAAAGTGGAATGCAGTGTAGTAAAATAGTTTTGAATTTTGACCGTTTTGGTCTATTACGTTACACCATTATGGACAATATGAGTTAGTTAAAAAAATTAACCCTACTTACCGATAATATACTCCAATATGAGATTCCATCCTATAATAAAAGCAATGAACTCCCCGACGCACACATAGCTGTATACGTATGCAGAGCCCGCCTTCGGGACTCGTGCTCCGAACTCTGCGTAGCATAAACCTACAAACATAATATACATTAACTATATGATATATTTAACAATTATGTATATTATCTTCAAGGGATCAGGAATATCAAAAAACATTAAAGGGACATTACATTATCATTGCAGGTTAATGAAATTTCAAGTACATATTTCGGTTTTATTAAGTATATACTTCACAAATGTGCATTACATTATGTTATTACGAGATACTAACACTTTCACAAATAAATGTAAATATGATATGCTTCAATAACGTTTTCTGATAAAAAAGCTTTCTGATAACTTTCTATATTAAATTACTTTCACCAGTTTTTTAATGTTAAATCCTATTTAGGTTTATTTTTGAAATAATTTCAGCTGTGGCATCTTTATAGTGCTATTCTATAGTAAAAGTTTGAAAAATGGATGAGATTTTCAAGACAAAACTGAATAATATCATTCAGATAACAACGATTACATATAGAATACTAAATTTATCAATTCTAGAGACTCCCAAAGGTTCAGGTTTGGCTGGTGTTTATGTATTTTTGTTATTTTTGTTCTCCATCTATTTTCATGTTATCTTACTCATTAAAAAGAATAAACCATTATCTCACAAATTAAATAAACCAGTAATAATAAAAAGGTACCAAAACTCACCGGCAAAAATGCTAGCAATAGCAGCCAACAGAAAGGAAAGCACCACAGCTGGCCCGGCATAGTTCTTGGCTACATCCCCAGCCAGTACATACACTCCTACACCTAGTGTGCTCCCGACTCCCAAGGCAGTAAGATCAAGTGCTGAAAGCACCCGTGCAAGTCTGGCTACACCCTCTTCTGCTGCTTTACGTCGAGACAGAACTCCATATGTAAGACTAGCAGCACGAGCTGCACCACCTTTTATACCGCCTGGATAAAAGTTATAATGTTTAAAAATAAAGTAGTGTTTTTAAAGTACTACCCTGCACAGTAATAATTCTTTAAGATAAGACATTTCAATATCCATCAAATAATTAGCACAATTTTATCTTATCTTGTTTTAATAAAAGCTATTTTTAATAAACAATTGTATCTTATTTTAATGAAAAGTAAATTAACTTTACCTAAAAGCCACAGCAACACTTGCACTGACATGGCTGACTATAAGATACTGAACAGGATCTCTCAATTGCCCTGATTGATCACTTATTGATTACAAAATCACACACAGTTACCGAGGTTGGGACAATGTCAATTGGTGCTCTCAATAATTTTGACAACTCTATATTATACCTACAGTTATCAGAGCATTACTTAAAATACTTTTAAATTAATCCAATGCTTCAATAAAGAAAACATTTCAATAATCATTTATCTAAAGCTTTAAAATATCTAAGCAGATAAAAGCTAGACAAAGAACTTGTTATATTTGTGAACAGATTCACTCTTGTCTCTCTCTTTATTCTCTTATCAATATTACTCATGTTTAAAGATATATTTAATAAGATGTTATAATAAGCATTTGTTTCTGTATTTGTAAGCAAATAACATATGGTTTGATATATCTTCTTGATCAGAATAATATTAAAAAATATATAATTGTAAATAAGCAAACAGGTTTGTAAGTCTTGGCAAATTGTTGTATTTTCAGTTAGAGTATTGATATTTGTGTTTGTAAGATTTTTAATTATGAATAGATTGATTCATAGATTATTATTACTTTTAAGAAACATTCATTAAGGAATTATAGACAAAATTGAAGAAATATAAACATTCAAAAAGGGATAATATATAGAAACTTTAAATAACATTGTAGTAGTTCCTTTTTTATACATTACATTACAATTTCTCATACATGGATATTCAAAGCCATATATATGAATAAAATGGTTTTTGTAACACATAAAGTGTAAAAAAAATATATTTTTTTTTTTATACAACAATAACTATGCATTTTAAAAAGGTAAAATTCCTATTTGAATTAGAGACAAAATGTTTTTAAGCTAAATGTCATACATTCTATAATTTGGATGAAGCTGCATATAATGTGAAATCAACTGATCATAAGGTCATGTGGTGTGCAACATAAGGAAGTGTAAGCATAGGAAAATTAAAAGATTTTAGAGTAAAACATTTTAAACAACAGTTTTATGGAATAAGTTTATTTTAATATTTTGTTATCATATATATTTGTCTTAATATATATTTATCCTATACTTTTTATTTTTAAATTTACTACGAAGGAATGAGAACCGGCAAAACTTAATTTATTGAATAAAACTTACCTTCAGCATAAGCTTCTTTTATTGTATGACCCCGAACAATCCTGCCTCTAGCACCATCACCGCCAGAAAAACCATTTTCACTAGGAAAACTCATTGCAACTTTAAGTTATAACCTAAGAGACATGTAAAACGTATATTATCTAAATACGTGGCTAAATAAACGGGCTTTTTAACTTACTACAACAAATTGCAATTATCTATCATATTGCAAATAAATATGAAATGTTGAATTGCAAAAACATAAAGTAATGTTATTCAAATTTCAGATTAACGATATTCGATAAACGTACACTAATAAGTATGTAATCTGAAACTGAAGTCTGACTGCTGACACATGTTAATGACAGTTTTAAAGAGTAGTGTTGTGTGTAACTTGTAAGACAGCTGATTTCGTTTACACTAGTATTTATGAAATTTTTGTATATTTATCGTGGATGAGTTTAGAAGTTACGAGTTACGTTATGATTTTACTTTCTTTTTTAATTACATATTACTAAAAAACATATATAATAAAATAAAAATAATATGTACTAAGGTCTCGTAGTTCACTCCACGTAGAATATTTATACTTTACTACACCTGTTAAAATAAAAACCAATGCTAGTTCTAGAAAGGCAATTAGATCTTTCAAGAATTGGTTAATTTCTTTCTATCTGTCTATGCGCTTTTAATGCGTTTGCTTTTTAATTTATGTTTACTTACAATAAAACATAATTATATACATCACTACCGAAAATGAAGTAAACGTCAATACTATTGCGTCATCCATGATGCAATATTTACGACGGTCGTACTTTGCATGCATAGTTTTATAAGTATGAGTAACGACATAGAGAGTCCTCAACCGATTTTTATGCGGAAATTTTGAAAATATCATATAAAATACATCTACAGATAGAATTCGAACGAATGTAAATAAGATATAAATTGACTAGAAAATATTGTTATTTATTCGTTAAATTTTTTAAAACCTTTTTATGAAAAGAAAAAATTGTAGAAAACAACTAATAAACAAAAGAAATATTCAAAAATAAGTATTTAAAATGAATAGCATTATGTTATATCTAGCTTTTATTTATATGTTAAATGTATCCTCCAATTTTACTATCTCTACGACCTGAAGTTTAGACTGTAGGTATGCTATAAGTAAGTCAGTCAGAACCTATTAGATTATATTAAGTTTGCAGCATTTTTCATTGCTGCTTAACTTCTATTAGTCACAGCGAGATGATATATACCCTATAGCCTTCCTCAATAATTGGACTATTCAACACAAAATATTTTTTCAATTCGGGCCAGTAGTCCCAGAGATTAGTGCGTTCAAACAAACAAACTCTTCAGCTTTATAATATTAGTATAGATGATCTTAGTCAGATCACATATGTCCGTTTCAGTTTATCACCAATAAGACAAGCCCAAGCTATGATTCGCTTAGGGAATCTTAGGATTTTTAAAAAGAAGCTTAGGGACACTTGAAAACAATACAGAAAGTGTAATTTCTAATATGAAATTTATTTAAATTTTGTCGTCGGGACCTATACGATTAAGGATTATATAAATGATAACAAGGCCTGGGACTAAACTATTGTAAACCTAGCTCATAAACTTTTCTGTAATTCGCAGTTGAAAACATGAGTTTCTTGGCCTTAATCTTTCCATGAGCTCACCTAATTGAACGGGCTTTTCTTTTACAAGTCAAAATTGTTAAATGATTATTTTTTATTATACATTTTTTTTTGCAATGTTTTATTTTATCTTAATGCGGCCAAATAAATGTAAAACATTTAGGTATATGCAATAAAGAATTTTTGACTTGGACTTTGTATTCAAACCATAAGTGAAGCTTCAATTCAAAAAGATCCTTGTACCAGGAGAAGACAGTTTGATTGCTTTTATTGTCAAGGCCGTATTCCATTGTTGGATGTAATAGTCATATTTTTTTTAAGTGATCTCAAAAAGGTAGACAAGCAACCAATAAGTAACGTCAAAAAAACTTGGATATACAATATTTTTTAACATCACGTCTAAATTGGCCCTTCCTCGTTTATGTTTTTAATAAAAACCTTTTTTTGTCAAAGTTAGATGCAAGCGTCATAAAGACATTGAAGTTAGCTCGGGTTAGCGCACTCAGCGGATTCTTCAAGTGATTTAGAGACCGAAATAATTCTAGGTTAAAATTAAAGAAACCAAGGGAGCTCTACAAACATCTAAGAGTTACCAAAAGACATATCATCGGAAAATCTAAACATGATACTTTAACTTCTCTCCCAAAAGATAAAGTTGCCTCAAAGCTCGAGTCACAACTTCAATTCCATAAAAAAAATTGATAGGTGGTCAAACGAATAAAGTAGGGCTAGGATCAAGTAGAAAAGTTCAAGACATAGACATCACAAAATCTTTTATTCAACTGTCCACTGAGGCGATGAGGTCAACCTTTGGTTTTTTAGTGGGTAGCCTTAAAAATGGCAGCGTCTTCTATGCTGCCGGGTAGTCCCACATACCCCCTCGGCCATCACCTTTCTGGCCGCAGGGATGATGCGTAACGCATTAAAAAAAAAAAAAGGAAGTGAGGCCGTCGCCTTTATAGGGAATATGCATTTGAATTTTTTTTTCGGATACTTATTATCATCTTATTTTAACATAATTTTTTTTTTTATTTACTACTAATTTAAGGCCATAAAATAATTTGGGAAAAGTGTAAATTAAGGGAGCGAAATTCAAACTTCCAAAACGCGCCACCAGTGCAGTGGTCGAAAGGATATGTGACGTCATTTGACACGCCATTCAAATTATAGGCGTCGTCTTTGCCTTACGATCATCACATTCAATAGGAGAAATACTGAGTCCTGGCGGATAAATATCACAGAAATTTGTATGGGCAGTACTAGGATTTACTTAGTATATCATTTCTTTGTGAAGGTCACCATTTTTTGAAAATTACCTTCCGGTACACATAAATATTTTTAAAAATATTCTTGCATTCCGTGAAAAATAAAATAAATTCTTTTAAATATTGCTTCTTACAATATTCAAAATATATATGTTTTTTTGTACAAGTATTAGTTCGTTGCTATTTATGTCTAGATTTAGATTCTTAAGGTCTCAGTGAGAATTAAGTGGAACAAGATTCAAGGTGATCAACTGCACATTGATTGAGTGTGGAAACCAAATTTTTAAAACCTTTCACAGAAAAAAATTTTCTTGCAGAAAAATTATTTACATGTGACTTTTTAACGTCTAGCGACGTCTTTGAGCTTTTAGCGTTTTTCGTTAGACGTCTAAAAAACCTACTTACCGAGACCTGCAAGTACAAATAAGGTCCTAAATTAAGGCCAAAAAAAAAGGACAGGCCCTTGAGGATTTGAATAAGATCATGGCATCATAATGAAAGCATTGGGATCAGTAAAGATGGATTTCGAGCTCAAGCGATGTTGATATGCTTTTATGTATGAATATAACTTATAAGAAACTTATTTCATCGTCAGGGTTGTCATGTGTGTATGAGTAGTGTCTATCCGCATGAATACGTTCTTTAAATTCTGCAGGGTCTTCAGTTTGGCGTGACGAATGCGATACTCGCATAGGACATATGATGCTACCTGCAATGTGATATCTTCAAAGAGGCGTTGTAAATCGCTTGTTTATTCAAGGATACAAGGCCAAGAACACAGGTCGTATCTTACGAACATCTTAAGATGTTCTAAACTGGATGATATTGAATTCTAAAGATTACGTGTTAGGGTTGGGTGATAGACAGAAAGTGATGTCAAAGTTTATTCGGGGGATAAGGGGTAGGTACGTATACAATTTCGCTCGAGCAGCGAGATATCTGCGTTGTCGTTAACCATAGTAAAGCCGGTAGCGCCGTCTCTTCTTGGTCTTATATTGCAGAAATACACATTTAAACTGGGCACCGAACAGAGCTTCTTTACCACTTGCTAATAAGCGTTTTCGTGCTCTCCCCGAATACGAAAGCCGCCCCTAGCAAGATTTCTTGGAGAGGTTTCTTTAGACATCTACGTGACTACGCGTTGTTAATATTAGGTAAGTTATGGAAGCATAATTCTCCTTGTAATAAATACGACAACATCCACTAAAAGAATAAAAATTAAAATAATCTAATAAGCGGCAGTAGCTATAGATACAAAATATACCTATATATTAAAAATAAACGGGATCTGGCCGTGCATTTTAGGATCCTTGCGCTAACACTAGCAGGGTCTCCAAACTAAAAAGTAAAATAATGTATTTTCTCTTACCTACCTTATATTTGATAGTATAGCTTTCTCTTTCTATTTTTTTGAGTCTGTCTGAATTCTGGTCTGATTGGTGTCGTATGATGTTTGTGAATTCTCTTGGCGATATAACTTACAAAGATTTAGCCTTCAATAATTAATTTACGCATAAAAAATAAATCGGAATTCATTGTTTTGACAGTCATTTGTTAGTGTTTTAAGGCGTCTAAGCAGCGCTTGATCATAGAGTATATTTTTGTCTTGCCATAAAAAAGAGGAAATAAAAAAGGTCAAGAACTTTCAATTTCATCAATATCAGTCAAGTTGTTTTTGTGCCAATTATTTTATTAACTCTTGCTTATTAAACTGGGTAATGCTTCTACTACTGCTACTCGCTTCTATTTTATTATATATATAGATGTAAATTAAAAAAAAACTGAAATTATATTTCCTATACGTTGAAACATAAGGAAATCACATATATATGAAACTATTCCAAAAATATACAATCATACCGCAATTAGCCCGTAGGGTGTGCTAAGAGCACAGCGAGCTAAACTTATTAGGAGTATTCTTTGATGCTGTGAACTTTCTATCTCGTTTGGAATACTTCCCTATGTGTATTTTAGATATCTTAATAAATCAGATATAAATTACCTTTTGTCAAAAATGTATAGACTCTCAAAAAGATTCCATTATCGTACTTCTATGAATTAACTAACTAATAACATTACGCATAGACTAAGGAGTTAGAAAAAGTATAAATTATTTTAAAGATTATTTTAATACTTCTACATAAATAAACCAGTCATGATCTAACACTCTACAGAATATCTATTATTTACCGTGCGAGGTCAACTCCTGTTAATAATTATAAGCAACATTAAAATTGTATGTTAAAATATTAAACAAGTATAAAAAATCATAGTTATTTAATATTAATAATACTATTACTGTATAACTGGTCTCACCTGTTTTTTAATTTTTTTTTATAGGTAATAAAATTAAGACGTAGTAAATTTAAACAGCAAATATATTATTACAAAATTACAACAAACCTCAAAACAATAGCATTTTTTGTTTGTTGGACTGTGTTTTTTCAACCATTACAAAAACATAATAGACATAATATAAAATAGGTTTAGATAAAATTTTAAATTGTCCCCAAAACTTCTGTAATTTTCAAGAATAAAAATATAGTTATGGCTATATTTACAAATCATAATAGTGCTTTTAATAATATTTGTTGTGGTATTGGATTCTTATCTAACTTGAAATATAAAACGTTTTGCACTCCGGAAATTTTTCAAACAAAAATCCCAAAAATTCTTTAGGCTAAAAAAAATTATAGGTAGGTTACCTGCAAACAATTATTGAAAAAACAATACTTTCCTATTGACATCAAAACTATCCTTATTAAAATAGTTGTCTGTTGGTTTATTCGCACTTATTTAAAAAGTACTCAACAAATTTTTATCAAAAGTAAAGTTAAAATAGATCTTTAAGATGTTGCAATTCAAATATATTTAAACTGCGTTTTGTAAGTAGATATTATTAGTTGAAACTAAATAATAATATTTCGTTTTCTGTACACCGTGCGCTATGTAGGTAGGTATTCAGATTGAGGATAACAACTACCTAATTGCTTCGTTAATCGGTAGCTTTAGGTCAAGTGTTCGTAAATGAATAAAAAATAAATATTATTATATGATAAATGAATATAAAATTAATAAAAAAAAAATTTAAATCTTAATAACTGCCTAACTTTCTTTACTATAAACGAACATTACATTGATCATTTTAATATGATTTCTGTTAAAAACATTGTATGTGATCCCAGAAAACATGATCATATTTCACAAATTCTAGAATAAAATCCACATCTTATTTTAACATTAGTTAACATAAGATCAACATTAGTTAACATAAGATCAACGTTAGTTAACATCCCCTACATCCTTAACTATTTAAACCATTTACCGATATTTAATAATATTATTTATATTTTTCCAATACATCAAATATGTAAGGAAATAAATATTTATCCATATTTCGTCCCCAAACTGCATCCATATGATTAAACTTCTTTCGTTTTAGAAGTATATATTCCACATTTATCAATCTCCTCTTCAATAAGTCTATGTCTGCTAAGGTAGAAAGTTCGTCATTCCGACCTGCCAAGAGAACTACGTTCATTGTAATTTTGTTCAAATCGTAATCTGGGGGATTAGATGAATTGTAAATATCCATATTTTTCAATCCATAGTCAAATTCAGAGAACGACTTTCTTAAGCCGACTTGTGCTATGTGGATCCCATTCTTCTTTGATGTTCCAGTGGGGTAATGTGTTAACAAAGTATGAAAAAACTCTGGTTCCATTTCTTGAGGGTCGCTACCGGCTAATGGAAAGAACACGCCGTAAGCACACAGGTTATAATTACTTTTACATCCACAAATCGCTCTAAATATACGTGTCATAGGTCTTTCATCGCCAAAAAGTTCTTGCTCTCCAATTATTGTAAATATATCAAATATAATCGGTGACAAATTAAGTATTTTTGCAATATCATTTCTAAAATTACTTAAAAAACAAATAGGAGACAAAGCTATCATCACTTTAATTTTATCATTATATTCTGGTCGTTTTGATCCAAGTACGTAAAAAATTGTATTACCTAGAGAATGACCCGCGGCGCTTAAAGCTTTTTGGCCGGTTTTATTAAGAATATAATCAATGATGGCTGGTAGATCATAATAACCGTACTCCTGGAAGCTGTAGTCCCAAAATTTAATATCTGTGTCTGGGTCCAGGGAAATGTGACGTCGAGAATATCTGTTGCCCCTGACGTTGCCAACCCAGACGTCATATCCAGCATTAGAAAGCGCAGCGGCGAGAGATGTGTTTTCACGAATAATAAAAGTATCCGCTGAATCAAGAATACCGTGCATCAATAATATCGGACGATTGGCATCACCTGGTATATGAAACAATTTGAGAATGTACCCATCTTCAGTCGTAACATCGTGTTCCTTAACTTTGAGACCTATTCTCAATCCAATTTCTGTGAAATTTGCAGTTTTGTTATAAAATAAATTACTACACACTTTATCTTGCGCACTTAGTTCTGAAAAGTAAACGAACATAAAAGTCCATACACTGACTGTATTATATTTCATTATAATTTGTTTAATAGATCACACGAGTCATATTCACGCAACACCATCAAGAACTGATATAATATATACGATCTATACGATACACGCAAACCTTGAGAACATTTTAGAGGCCTTTGCAAAATTGTTTTTTTACAATATATAATAATTAAAACACATTTAAAAAAGTCTACTTAAGAAGTTCGCTGGAGGTAATTTTTAAAGCCTTAAAAAACACTTATTTTAAAAATACAAAAGCAAACCAACCTTTATTCCTACCAATGCAAAAAGTTAATAAAAAAATCATTGCGTTTAGCAAAAAATAAAAAGAGTTTTTATCTCTATGTGTTGGATGATCATACTAATAAGATAATTAATATAAAAATATACATTATTAATTATTTGGTTTTGTTGTTATATTTCCGTTTACATTTATTTTGTTCGTAATATTATAAGTTCGGTTTACAGGGGAAGAGAAATGGCAACTTATCCAGTTGGAAGATAGTAAAGTTCAAAGTTTAATCCAATTAAAAAAAAAATTCTCCCAATTAATTTATACAGAGAGATATTTTTATAAATACATTACATAATAAAAATATGGTCCAAAAATTTACTTTTCAAAGCCATTTATACCAAACAAACAAACTAAACTAAGTTAGCCCCCGGTGACGCTGTAATAGCCAACAGGGCTAACAGCATAGACAGACAAAAAAAATATATATAAAAAAAAAATAATAAGTTAGCCAGAAGTGACATTTGTAATAAGCAATATGTTCATCCATGTGTTTTTGTACCCATAATTATTATTTATATGAAACTGGTTCCAATATGTATAAGGAAACAAAAAGTTTTATGATCTTGTCTTGCTTGCAAATATGATTCTTCCGCTTGTAAGGGTATGACAACCAAATGACGATTTACACACGAAAAGTAGTATCTAGAGGTAGGAGGCCCAAAACGGGCACCATAACTTTCAGTGACAGAAAAACGTATATTAATATATAAAGGAAAAATACTTGTAATGTTTAAAATTACATGCTAAATTTATTCGAGTTTCATACCCCATATATATATATATATATGGGGATTGGGGTATGAAACTCGATATGTTGGCTATGAAACTATATATAGACGAGACGAAGCTTCTTAGCAATCCATGGATTCACCGTGCGGGTGCCGGGCCCATCGCGTTGCAAGGAGAGGAGTGCAAGCAGTGCCTGGGACTTGCGACCCAGGAGTAGGTTTAAGGGGCCCCTTTATTATGCGCAAAAAAGCTCACCTTCACCCTCCACACTCCTCTCCCTACCTAACCAAATTTGGAAAGAACCTACTAATGCCGCCTTTGAAGTACGTTCTAGAAATGAACCGATGCTTGTTCTAGAAAGGCCAAGATCTTTAAGTAGGCTATAGAGAGATTTTGCTGTTATACCTCTCGCTCCCACTTCTACCGCGTACAAACTAACTATAAATTTATTCCTGATCAGTTCGTTGGTTAGTTCGTAATACTTATTGAGCTTGAATGTGTGATCCCTTGGGATATTTGTTTCCCAAGGAACAGTAAGCTCCACAAGTATCACGCGCCTCAGATGTTTCGAATACAGGAATAAGTCCGGTCTGGATGACGAAACACCAACATCCCCAGGGATTTTGTAATGCTTTTCATACGTGTCCATCATGAGAATCCAATCAGGAGCCGCGCCTAATATTGAATAAGGCTTCGCTTTTGATTTTTTGGAGGAGCCTTCTTTTACGAATTCTATAGATCGTTCGGTGGTTGTTATACCCTTCCGCGCTCTTGCTACTGAAAGACTAACCACTTCCCGTATAATTTCTAATACCTTGTCGTGGCGACGCGAGTATTGACCTTTATCTAGAAGTACCCTACACCCTACTAATAGGTGTTTCGCGGTTCCTATTGCCTCCCCACAGATGTTGCAAGACTTTTCGGTGGCTTTGCCCCATCTTACTAAATTACTTTGATCTGGGAGAGTCATTTGGAATGCATTAAGATAGAATTTTAATAATGCTGGGGACCAATCATAAATTAAGGTGCGCCACTTCAAAGCTAGTGGAATACAAAAATCTCTTATGGTCACCCATTCGTTTTGAATTTCTAGGCTCATCGCGTGGAGTCGGTAATTATCGTTTTCGTCTTGTCGAATAAAAGATTTTGTTATGTCTATGTCTTGAACTTTCCTACTTGTTCCTAGCCCTACTTTATTTGTTTGAGCACCTATCATAAACTTTTTATGGAATTGAAGTCGTGACTCGAGCTCTGAGGCAACTTTGTCTTTTGGGAGAGAACTTACAGTATCATCTTTAGATTTTCCGATGATATGTCTTTTGGTAACTCTTAGATGTTTGTAGAGCTCCGATGGTTTCTTTAATTTTAATCCAAAGTTGTTTCGGTCTCTAAATAAGGTTGAAGAGTCCGCTGAGTGCGCTAACCCGAGCCATAACTTCAACGTCTTTATGACGCTTGCATCTAACTTTGACAAAAGGGTTTTATTTATATCATACACGAGGAAAGGCCAATTTAGAAGTGATGTTAAATAATTATCGTAAATCCAAGCTTTTTTGACGTTACTTATTGGTTGGTTGTCTACCTTTTTGAGATCGTTTAAAAAGCTATCGACTATTACATCCAACGATGGAGTACGGCCTTGGTAATCGATTTTTTTACCTAAAAATTTAAACGGAGCTGCTTCCGTAACCGTACTAACGCACTGACCGCCTATTATAAGACCCGGATCGTAAGAGGTATATTTGGTATTCCGTCTACCCAGACACAGACTAAAACATTTACTTGGTTTTGTCCTCAATCCGCCCGTCCACGTACAGAAATCCTCAACTACATTTAAAAGTACCTGACATTGTTTCGGATTACGTGTCAGTATCGCGAGATCATCTGCAAAAGCTAGTATGGATTCTGTGTATTTGTTGTTGAACTTAAACCGATAGCCCCACTTTTTTTCATTTCTAATTAATTTGTCTATTAAAATATTAATAACTATATTAAATATAATAGGAGAAATACAACAGCCCTGAAATAAACCAACGTTATAATTAAGTGGTTTTGAATGGTTTTCATTAAAAATTATTGAGAATTTTAATTTTGAATAATATGATGCAATAATGTCGCGAACTACCATAGGAAAGTTATACCATTTAAGCGCGAACATCATTAGTTCATGTCGTACCGACCCAAAGGCGTTTTCTAAGTCTATCCAACAAACCGTAATTTGTCTCTCGCTAGTTCTAGCATCTTTAAGGCTTTCCGATATTAACGTATTATGTTCCAGGCATCCAGAAATTCCGGGCAAAAACCCTTTCTGGTGATTAGGCCTGAAATATCTATTGTTAATCATGAATTGCGTCATTTTAGTTTGTAAAAAAGAGAAAAATATTTTGGAAATTGTATTTGTTAGGGCTATCGGTCTAGTATCCTTGGGATTATTGACATTGTCGTTTTTCGGAATGAGGACAAAAAGGGCTTTTCCGAACGATACCGGTATTCGCTTTCTTGACCAGATTTTACCGAATATATTTAAAAGATGTTTATGGAGCGACGGACATTTTTTGTAAACTATATAAGGGATACCATCCGGACCTGGTGCTGACTTAGATGGTTTCATTTTAATTATTTTATTGATTTCCTCCAAAGTTGGTGGGTTGGCTTGAAAATCTTCAGTAGGAGTCTCAGGTTTGTGTTCGTTTGGATTCCCATATAGTCTTTGGTTTTCTGGCACTTCGTATGTGCTTTTATAATGGTCGAAAATTTGCTCGTTGGTCAAGAGAAGCTTACCTTTTTGATCTTTGAAAATGTTTTTTGAGTATTTAAAAGGATTTTTATCAAAGTCTACTTCATGTTTTGCCCGATCAAAGCTATCACGATTTTTCATTATTTGATTTGTTATACCTTGGATAAGTTTAAGAATTGATCGCAATGCCCTAGACAGTTGGTGACTAAGTTGATTATCGCCTAAGGCTTTGGCTATACGAAGTTTCTTTATAAGATCTCTTTTTTTCCTCCTCATTTTCAATTTAAAACCGTTTTCTTTATTTTTGTGAGCATAACGATTCGTAGGTGGATAGTGCTCATTAAAGTAGTCGTAAATAGTATTTTGGAAAGTCTCTACTTGCCCATCGAGTACCTGATTTGAGCCCGGGTGCTCTAACAGGGCCGCTATATTTTGGTCATGTACTGTCCAGGTCGATTGTTTAGTATTTGGAATGCTAAGACGCGTCCGGATGGTCATGGACTCCTGGTAGTTTTCATTCAATGGCTCACCATGAGATATATGAGGGTAAACTCTATCCGCAGTGAAAACTGAAGATCTTACCGACGGTTGCCGCACTTCAGCACCATTGTGTGTTTTAAGATGTTTAATAAACCAGGCTCGTCTTTTGTAATTTTTCCCGCACGTAGGGCATTTCAGTTCCGTTATCGCGCCGTTTTCGCCGTAATTGTCAACCGGTGGACAGTTCTTCCGCCCCCCCTCTCGGACTGTCCTAGGGGTATTTTTCTTATTTGGACTTTTAGCGTTTATCGACGTTCCCGGGCTTGGCTTGCTAGGCCATCGCCCTCGGCTGTCTTTCCAGCAGTCTGCTGTCTTCCCAGCTGCCAGCTGTCTTTCCAGCGTCAACTGTCTTTCCAGCGTCATCCCGTCTCTCCGGGCTGTCAATTTAGATAAGACGAAGCTTCTTAGCAATCCATGGATTCACCGTGCGGGTGCCGGGCCCATCGCGTTGCAAGGAGAGGAGTGCAAGCAGTGCCTGGGACTTGCGACCCAGGAGTAGGTTTAAGGGGCCCCTTTATTATGCGCAAAAACGCTCACCTTCACCCTCCACACTCCTCTCCCTACCTAACCAAATTTGGAAAGAACCTACTAATGCCGCCTTTGAAGTACGTTCTAGAAATGAACCGATGCTTGTTCTAGAAAGGCCAAGATCTTTAAGTAGGCTATAGAGAGATTTTGCTGTTATACCTCTCGCTCCCACTTCTACCGCGTACAAACTAACTATAAATTTATTCCTGATCAGTTCGTTGGTTAGTTCGTAATACTTATTGAGCTTGAATGTGTGATCCCTTGGGATATTTGTTTCCCAAGGAACAGTAAGCTCCACAAGTATCACGCGCCTCAGATGTTTCGAATACAGGAATAAGTCCGGTCTGGATGACGAAACACCAACATCCCCAGGGATTTTGTAATGCTTTTCATACGTGTCCATCATGAGAATCCAATCAGGAGCCGCGCCTAATATTGAATAAGGCTTCGCTTTTGATTTTTTGGAGGAGCCTTCTTTTACGAATTCTATAGATCGTTCGGTGGTTGTTATACCCTTCCGCGCTCTTGCTACTGAAAGACTAACCGCTTCCCGTATAATTTCTAATACCTTGTCGTGGCGACGCGAGTATTGACCTTTATCTAGAAGTACCCTACACCCTACTAATAGGTGTTTCGCGGTTCCTATTGCCTCCCCACAGATGTTGCAAGACTTTTCGGTGGCTTTGCCCCATCTTACTAAATTACTTTGATCTGGGAGAGTCATTTGGAATGCATTAAGATAGAATTTTAATAATGCTGGGGACCAATCATAAATTAAGGTGCGCCACTTCAAAGCTAGTGGAATACAAAAATCTCTTATGGTCACCCATTCGTTTTGAATTTCTAGGCTCATCGCGTGGAGTCGGTAATTATCGTTTTCGTCTTGTCGAATAAAAGATTTTGTTATGTCTATGTCTTGAACTTTCCTACTTGTTCCTAGCCCTACTTTATTTGTTTGAGCACCTATCATAAACTTTTTATGGAATTGAAGTCGTGACTCGAGCTCTGAGGCAACTTTGTCTTTTGGGAGAGAACTTACAGTATCATCTTTAGATTTTCCGATGATATGTCTTTTGGTAACTCTTAGATGTTTGTAGAGCTCCGATGGTTTCTTTAATTTTAATCCAAAGTTGTTTCGGTCTCTAAATAAGGTTGAAGAGTCCGCTGAGTGCGCTAACCCGAGCCATAACTTCAACGTCTTTATGACGCTTGCATCTAACTTTGACAAAAGGGTTTTATTTATATCATACACGAGGAAAGGCCAATTTAGACGTGATGTTAAATAATTATCGTAAATCCAAGCTTTTTTGACGTTACTTATTGGTTGGTTGTCTACCTTTTTGAGATCGTTTAAAAAGCTATCGACTATTACATCCAACGATGGAGTACGGCCTTGGTAATCGATTTTTTTACCTAAAAATTTAAACCTATATATTTGTATGTGTCAAGAGTATTAAACTACGATCCAAAATATGGAACTCTATCGAATGAAAATTAAAAAAAAAACATAAAATCTCAACTTTGAAACAAGCTAGCAGAATAATATTTTTTTACAAAATTAAAACTTAATGAACTTAAAATTAAACATAGGAAATTGAATTCTTATTATCCTTCAAATTGTTATTTTATTTAATTAGTCATAATTAGAATTCCGGAGTATGATGTCTATTTACCATGGACCCACGTTTTACAATCATTGCATTGGATCCAGTCCCCTTATTCTAAAGAAAATAATAAATTAGTGTAATTTCAAAGCAACCAACAGAAGACCATAGCAAACATGACATTGATCGCAAAGAAAGCATGCTCGCTTAGTACTCCATGTCATGTCATGCCCACGTTTGCATCAGACCAACCCTAAAATTGACTTCCATTCCATATTTAAATGCAAGTATGATTAAATGATATATTTTTATAATAATCAAGGTTCTTAAAAATAGACAAATCCCAATCTACATTCCTTCCTTCTTTGGTATAAAAACCTTTAAATTCTTTTTTTCTCAAGAGCCTTAATGTTCATCCGAATTGTAATAGGAACGACTATAGTATTAAGTGGCGGGAGGGTGAGGACTATGAGATCTCGCTTTAGCAAACTTCCCCTATATGTATTTAAAACCGAAGTATTTATTTCATTTCTTATAATGTAAACGAAAATGATAGCTCTTCGAAATATATTTTTTACATTGAATATTTGCGTCTTAGCTTATATTTAGATTCAATTTTACTCACCTATAACTGTCCAAAAATTACTTTCTTGCCGTGATAGTTCAAACCATCACAGTATCATGAATTCTTTAAGTCTATAAGATTTTTATTTAAAACATATTTTTATACGCCAAAATGTATATATACTATGTATGTATGTACTGATTAATTAAATCTAAGACAGACATATGATAAATACAAGAAATGGTAATATCGGCTGTTAGCTACAAAATAGATGTTGTTAGATGTCTTTCTCCAAGATCGAAATTATTTGTAAATGAATTATATATAATATAAAATTATAATAAAACCAATGAAACAAGTCGACATTTCAAGCAACTTCATCAATACCAGATCGTATGCCATATTAACAAAAAACACTACAAGTATTTAATAGCAAATCGATAAAAATAAATAAATCTAATAATGCCAGGGGTATTAATAGGTCATTAATGTTTTAAAGTAATCCATAGGACTTCTGGTTAAAAAATTAAAAATAGATGCTATTTTAAGAAATTAATTATATTTCGTTCCACAGTGAACTTCGAAAATAGAAACCGATATTTTGTAAAAATATCCTCGGCCACTTTCTCAGTTCAAATCCATAAATGCAAATACAGACTGAAGCCTCAGTGCTTGACAATACAACTAGGGCATGCCCAGACATGTTCGAGGATTCTTTAAGAATAATAATAAAACCTTTATTCACTGACCAAAATATAGTACATATACGTTTAACTTGAATATTACATAATATAGAATATCTTAAACCAATGGTATTTTATAAAATAGTAATCATTTTAGCAACCAGTTTGTTGGTCAGGTTGTCTGTTGACATAGGCCTGAGGATTCTATAGAAGTAAACAATTGTACTGATATTTTAGTACATGCGGCTTCACCCGCGCTATAAAGGAAAAAAAGCCGTGTTATGTAAGCGAAAATGTTTTACACTTATTTATACACTCAGGTAAAGTACTTTATTATGGATAGCTGTTGCCCGTGACTGCGTCCACGTAGACTGTTAAAATTGTATTTATATGGTTTATGATCATAGCCATAACGAGACACGGGCACCAGCTAGTGATAATATAAATCCCTTTATCATAGTTTTATTAGTGATTGTAAATTATTTAAACTTTAAATGTTTATATTTATTAATATTCGTATATATATGAAAAAGTCTTGAATCATGTTACTTAATAGATTTATAATTTATTACATTGTCGAAATTTTTAAGTGAATGCTTATTTTTTCACGTATTAAATATAGCCTATGTTCATCAGGGATAATGTAGGTTTCTAACTGTAAAAGATTTTTTAAATCCGTTAAATCGGTAAAGTAACAATCAAATCTTTCCTCTTTATAATATTAGTGTAGATGACATAGAACCCTAAACATTAGTTTTTAATTTGTGTCTACTATTAACTCTACAAAATAGATTAAGATTCAACTTAATATTGCCTCGGTTACCCCAAAAAACATCTTATTTTCAAGAACATAAAAATAGATTATATTTACAATAATATAAACTATTGGACTGATTTTATTCAAATTGAGCATGATAAACTTATCTAAGTCGACATAAAAAACTATTAGCAATACCGAAAATTTATGCGGAAAACACTGCTAAATGGTTTACGCATTAATTAAAGAAAAGTAAAGGTTATTAAAATTGCAAAAGGATTTGTAAAATTTTATGTGATGATATTTGGTTATTTTTTTATATTCTTTTATACATTTAATAAAAGAATAAATATATGCAAAACATTAGTTTTTAAAATGTTGTTCTGTTGGTTTATTCGCACTTCCTTAAAACGATTACGATACGATCTATATAAAATGTCGTTACTGTAATACATTTAAACTTTTTGTAGATAATATTAATGATAAATAAATAATAATATTTTATTCGCTTTACATCTTGCGCGGTATAGGTGGGTATTTAGATTGAGGACAACAACAACCTATTTGGTTCGGTAATCAGTAGCTTTAGGTCAAGTGTCAGTAAGTGAATAAAAAAATATACAGTTATTACATATAAATAAATGTAAAATTAACTCGAAAAAAAAACTATTTGTCAAACCTTAGCACCTGCCTAATTTAATCGATGTTTTTATTAACTAACTTTTCTCTGTGATCGAAATCTATTCCTCTCTCCAGTAGCGCTTGAATATTTCTAGATAATTAATTTTATTAAATTATGTTTATAATAATTCCAAATTAAATTTATTTGAGACCAATAAATCAGGTACATTATTTGTGTTTTAATTACTATATATTGTAAGGAAATATAATTCATAAAGATCTCTAAGTTCGAAATTTATCTTGACAGCTTGTCATGAAATTGAGTCATTTGTGAAATATACCAAGGGTAGTTTCTTTATTGGAATATTATATTTGTCAAGGTACAATGAACTACTATTTGTAATAATATCTAACTACTATAGGCTCTTGCTAGGGGCCTAGCAAGATTGATCGGAGAGGGTTTTGCAGGCTTCTATCAAGCTAGTACCCTCTGGTAGATTTACTTTAAATACAGCTATAATATTTGGTTGGGCCACTATTTCTAGTATTCGTATTCATATCATATCGCAATATCGTTTTTATCAAATTGCTACGAACTTTTATTATAGCCTCATAAATTAAGAGTTAAGACCTTATATATAAAATATTTTATACATAATTATATTTAAAATATTTTATACTTGATTATTTCATGGTGACAGATATTTGGATGTTATTGTTATTACGGCGCGACGTAACTTCATAAGTGACAGCCACAGAATACAAGTCGAAGACAACGTTTTTGACATTAGCTTGTGTGGCTGTTAAGTGGCTTAGCATTTTAGGATGCCGTATATACATTTTTATTAATAGTTTTTGTTTTTTAATAGTACATTTTGTACCGTGGGACTGAAGCACTACTTTAAAGGGAGAGTGTTTTTTTAATCCAGAGCTACCGAGGGATTCAAAGTACATCACTCGAGCTTAAAGTAGCTTTAGTCCCGAGGTGCACAATCTGCTTTTTATCACATCTATGAGGAAACAAGTAAAATGCAAGCTATGAATAAGAACAGTTTATTAGAAAAAAAAATGTTAATATTTATATTTGTGCAATTATTAAAGTGCATAGTCATTTCAATATTGGCGTTCGAAATTCAAGAATGTTTAAATCCCGGAGGGACTAAAGCAGTGTTTTAATCCCTGTTTTTCGGGAACCAAGCAGATGTTTTTGAATAGATGTGATAAAAATAATTTAAAATAACGTTTTTGTTTAAGATTAAAAAAAAATAAAAAATGTATAAATAATATTTTTTTATTCTGAAACTATAGCTGGTATTAAATATGACAAATATATATTATATAAAATATGATATTTATTATTATTAGTATAATAAAAACAACTAATAATATTTATGACGTTTTTATAAAGGTGCTAATATTTATTCTTACTGTAATTCCATTTATAGCTAGTACTTCAAGCTAATTGTTAAGTAAAAGTGGTTCTTATATAATAGTACATATTGTTATATTAACACTTCCTACTCAGACTTTATTATTGTAATGGTGTTTTGTTTTCAGATTAAATTATATAACTTCTAATTCTTAAGACTATTCAGACTTTTTTTTTAATTCTTAATAGATAAAACATGCGTCAAGTAGCTTAATTTAAAAACAGTAAATAATAACAATGATTTTTTTTCTAATTACTGTCTGTTTTCATGTATGGCAATTTAAATATGCCTTAAGGAATGGCAATAAATTATTGCCAATAATGTCAAACCTCTACTAATTTTCTCCCTTTACACAGACCTAGAAAAATTCCTTCAAAATAACACAAGTTTCCCCTCACGTAACCCTCTCCAAAATATGGTATACTCACACGTAGTTATTTCTAGTTAATTATGAAATTCTTTATTGCATGATACATCTGTGTTTGTTTCGCCTTAATAGTAACCGAACTTAGGCTAGTCAAAATAAGATAATGAATTCTTAATATAAATTGTATAACCAAACTATACATAGGTAGGAATTCATTGCAAAATTTGTCTATGTTAGATTATCTTATCATGTTATATATCTCAATCAAAATAAAGTTTGGTAAGAAAAGAAAAGTCTCCAATTCAGCAAATAAATTAATAAATTACTTATAAAATGGCTAAAGTTTTTTTTTAATAACAATGGTATATACTTTGAATGATTGGTTAAATACCTCATTAAATACATTTTGCATATTTTCATATGTACCTAATAGATACTAAAAAAATTAAGATTTTTATATTGATTTCTTTATTAATAATCATTATGGTCGCCCTGTGTATGACGAGAAAGACAAAAAAAAAGTATATTAACTACTACAACAAAATTTACCGCAGCCTTCAAGTAAGTTGAAACTGGTAACCAGCCAGGATCGCAGTACTTAAAAATATACAATAAGACTCGTGTTGAAAAGCGTGCTTTAGCCTGAAGAGTCGTCGTATATAATTAAGACATTGCATTGGCCCAATTAAAGTGTGTAATGAAGCATACAAAACAATAAAGCAAAAGAGTATCGCTGATGGTATAGCTGAGCCTTAGTTCTTAGCGGATTTCTGACAAGTTTCCAATTTATATAGATTATGGTTATAACATTCTAGTCGGATATTTTAAAATTAATGATTACATTAACATATATAATATGACTATCAATGCCTTTTTAGAAAATCTATGTACAGAAAAAATGCTGCGTTTGTTTTTTTGTGTTAGATTTCTATCCAATTCTGTGATTTATTTGTGGCTTGAAAGGATTACTATATTATTATGTTAATTAAATAGTGTGAACTCCACTTTAATATATGTATATAAATATATATTTATTTTAAGGGTTATTTCTAATTAATTGGCCACCTTTTGTAGTCAGCCTCTCTACATCAATCCCAACAACATTAATTGTTCTACGACTTTTTACAAATCTTGATAAACAACGCAAAAAATACAAAACAAAACAATTTTTGCTCCCTCTTTTACTTATTACTCTGTATTTTGTAAGAAGTACTTAACAGGTTAACAACCGGACGTCATACCTAGGCTCAGACTTAATACTAGTTCGGAAGCAACAAATATTTTTTTCATTTGAAAACTTAATTCTTAAAAACTATTAATTTTATAAAGTCGTAGAACAAATGTTGTTGGGATTGATGTAGAGAGGCTGACTGCACGAGGTGGCCAATTAATTACAAATAACCCTTTATAAGCCGTTCAGTTTCACAGGACGTTAACTGTCAACTCACAAACTGGTTAAACCATAGGAGATAGAGATATGCCATAAAAAGGTATAAAAAAATATATAAATATAGAATGAATAATAAACCGATACGGGCAGGGATTCGAACCCGCTATCTTTGGGAAACCGTTCCGTCGCTCTACCTACTAAGCTACCGTATCGCTGTCCGTCTCGGTGAATTAAGCATTCTATATGTGATCGTCTATATCGAGACGGTGGTGTCATCTATTACATATACTGTAACATGGCTATAAATGTTTATAAAAAATCTTCAAACATAAAAAAAATGTAAATGGCACTTCTACGAAGTCAGGGTTGCTCGCTAGTATTATATTTAAAATTATATATTTTTGTTAAGGTCAACTTAATACTTACGACGTTTTTATTAAGGAGAATGTTTTTATGTTTTAATTATTATATAATGTATAAAAAACAATTTAATAAATTATCTAAAATGTTCTCAAGGTCTGTATATATCAATATCTTATTGTATCAGTTCTTGTTAGTGTCGCGTGCTTATGACTCGTGTGATCTAATAAACAAATTATAATGCAATATAATACAGCCAGTGTGTGGACTTTTATGTTAATTTACGTTTCAGAACTAAGTGCGCAAGATAAAGTGTGTAGTAATTTATTTTATAACAAAACGGCAAATTTTACCGAAATCGGATTGAAAATAGGTATTGAAGTCAACGAACATGATGTTATAACTGACGATGGGTACATTCTCAAATTGTTTAACATACCGGGTGATGCCAGTCGTCCGATATTATTGATGCATGGTATGCTTGATTCAGCGGATACTTTTATTATTCGTCAAAATGCTTCTCTTGTCGCAGCCCTTGCTAATGCTGGATATGACGTCTGGGTTGGCAACGTCAGGGGCAACAGATATTCTCGACGTCACATATCCCTGGACCCAGACACAGATATTAAATTTTGGGACTACAGCTTCCAGGAGTACGGTTATTATGATCTACCAGCCATCATTGATTATATTCTTAACAAAACCGGCCAAAAAGCTTTAAGCGCCGCGGGTCATTCTCTAGGTAATACAATTTTTTACGTACTTGGATCAAAACGACCAGAATATAATGATAAACTTAAAGTGATGATAGCTTTGTCTCCTATTTGTTTTTTAAGTAATTTAAAAAATAATATTGCAAAAATAATTACTTTGTTACCGATGTTTATTGATATATTTACAATAATTGGAGAGCAAGAACTTTTTGGCGATGAAAGACCTATGACACGTACATATAGAGCGATTTGTGGATGTAAAAGTAATTATAACGTGTGTGCTTATGGGGTTTTCTTTCCATTATTTGGTAGCGACCCTCAAGAACTGGAACCAGACTTCTTTGATACCATGTCAATATATTTTCCCACTGGAACATCAAGAAAGAATTTAATGCATGTATCACAAGTCGGCTTAAGAAAGTCGTTCTCTGAATTTGACTATGGATTGAATAATATGGATATTTACAATTCAACTAATCCCCCAGATTACGATTTAAATAAAATTACAATGAACGTAGTTCTCTTGGCAGGTCGGAATGACGAACTTTCTACCTTAGCAGACATAGACTTATTGAGGAGGAGATTGACAAATGTGGAATATATACTTCTAAAACGAAAGAAGTTTAATCATATGGATGCAATTTGGGGACGAAATATGGATAAATATTTATTTCCATACATATTTGATGTATTGGTGAAATATAGATAATATTATTAAGTATCTCTGAATGGTTCAAATAGTTACAGATGTAGCGGCTATTTGACTAAAATTATATGAACATAGTTTGGTAAAAATAAATATTTAAAAATATTTAAGAGGTGCTAGTAAGAAGAATCAGTTTTAATAATGGAGAAAAATCAGTTAATAAAGTAATTCGTGTAAACACTAAAGTTTAAAAATAGTAAGCCACTGAACTTCTTTTATACAAAAAATAGAATAGTGTTGGACCACTACCTTGCCTGCTGGTAAGTATAGGGTCAGTCAGTCTAGGATGAAGCACGCTTGTCTACAGATTCACTCGCTATCTAACAACTCCATGATTATATATATCCGGAAATACGGCTCAGGCAAGGATTTAAATTCCTTGGCTGTTAGGTAAGATAAAAGTGTTCGCGAACCACTTTGAAGGAATCATACCTGCTCAGCCGCCTGCTGCCACTTTATCCTCTCTGAGTTGATTCTTTGTTTCTGATGTTCGATCCGTTTCCCCATTGTCTTGAACTACTGAGCACGAGTATTGAAAGTCGTGGCAGGCTGACTGATAAAGCGCTATTGACTTAAAACTGTAATTACTGCCGAAATCGCAGAACATAAGTTCAGATTTTATGATAATTTTCACGCCAAAAATCTCCAATTTAATTTAGACATTTACCAATATGCTCAGAACTTCATAGCCATCTTTATCGAGAAGAACAAAATCGTCAGCAAATATCCTACACCAGTGCGTCGTCCTGAATGTTCCATGTCTAAGCATAATGGACATGCGACCGGGCAACAGGGCGACCTTTGTATGAGAACAACTCATTCATGTTAGGTGGGTAACCATGACTGACCGTACAGAACCCACATCAACTCCACATACTTAACAGTTAACTTTTTCTTTCAGAACTCATCACATTACCGGTTACTCAGTTGGACGTCTTTTCAACATCAAACAACAAATACAAGATTTATCGCGCACTGCTATAGTTCTCACCCAAGCTGCGGAAAGTAAATATGGCGTCTCTGGATCCTCGACCCATCGTAATCCCTTACTGGTTTTAGGTGATCTCAGTTTCATCAGGCACCCCTTGGTCGATAACAATCCCTCATGCTTTCACACTGTGTGAATTTAGATTTATTTATCAATGGTGCAGTCTTGTAAACCACCCTCAATTCAAAAGATGATAACTAGTGTACTAGTGCACCATTACTGCGTGTTCCCTTGCAACAACTTATTGAACAACAAAATCAACCAAATACAACCCTCTTATCAAAGTATCTTTCAAATTTCTACAGAAGTTATCTGAGTTGGTAAGATTGCCGCAATATTTCGTTTAATTGGAGACTGGCAACTGCTTCAATTTTATCTCTTAATCAGCTTCTATTTTCGGCGTCCTCGAAAAGATAAGTGCGGTCTTATTCTCATAGTCCTTGTCTTATCTAGGTCTTATTCTAAATGTTAGTCTAATAAAAACTATATGTACATACAAACTATAATCTTACCGAGAATTAATAAAATATACCTATATTCGGAATAGCAGTTTCCATCTGATTTTAAGCCACTAGGTAAGCGTGTCGTTTAAAGGAGTGATCATAAATTATAGTGCAAGGAGTTGACAAATAGTAAAGAATAATAATAAGGAGCAGTCTTTAGCTCTTATAATTTCCGAAACGTTTGTGTTGACCAAGGTTTGAAAAGTTCATTTCATATAATCAGATGCATAGTCTTACTAGAAAATCCACGAACTGAAACAGACATTTTTTAAGTTTCGAAATTTTTACAAAACAGTTTCAAAAGACGAAATTCAAGACGGTCTCTTTATACATTGCGTTGAAATCTTCACTCCTTTCTTTACCAAATTTAAGCTTTGTGAAACTTTTTTAGTGTATCCCTACACCAACCTACGAAACACACGAATCCCTATCAGTGTCTTTTTATTTTTCATTCTATACTTATTTAAAATTTAAATAAACTTTACGTGGCTATACATGTTTAAATACATTTCAAACATAAATGTTGGCTGTGGCATCTTTTTAAAGTTTATCTATACTACAAAGTTAGAAACATTGGTTAGGATTTTCGAAAGAAGCCTAATAGATGTCCCGATAAAGACGATCATATATAGAATGTTTAATTCACCGAGATGGGTAGCGATGTGGTATCTAAATTGGACGGGACGGTTTCCCAAAGGTCGCGGGTTCGAATCCCTGTGTCGATTTATTTTTCATTCTGTATTTGTTTAATATTTGAATAAGCTTAACAAGGCTGTACATGTTTAAAGACATCTATATCTAGACATATAATAAAATGGTCACTGATCGATTTCTGTACTTGGAAAATATTAATAAAAAAAACACAATAAAACATAATGGGCAAGGGAACCCAAAACAATGTATGTACAGATGTCTCTATGTTTGTGCACGCTAATCTGAGAAACGGCTGAACCAATTATGATGCAAGAATACATTGTGACAGGGTTCACTTAACATTTAGTGTTAATTTCATTTAAATCGGTTAAGAAATATAAAAGTTATGTCAATTTATATCAATCACATAATAGCTACCAAGCAAATCTTCTATACATGTAATAAATCTGTAAAGGTAGCCTCTGTATATTGAAAATATTACAAAATAAATAGCCAGGGATAACTAATAGAATCCATTTATTTTTAAGTTTCAAAACAATATTTTAAACCACATATTAATATATTTATTCATTTATCCAGCAGCCACACCTAACGTACGTGTTAGAACCTGTTTATGACAAACAATCAATAAAATGTTAAACAAAATATTTCGCCCGAATATTCGGTTTGGTAAAGGTTAAAACGAATAGTATTCGGCTATTCGGTAATACCATAATTCCGTGCATCTCTATAAAGTATATAACATAAAAGTAGATATTTATATAATTCATAGACTCAAAAATTTGAAGTTACTTTCTCGTTTATAACGTTCCACATTTACATTGGATTATACCGTGATAATATAGGGCTTATATAAGGTAACAAATGAATTTGTCCGTCCCGACCCCAATTGTAGTCTCCATGAGTAAACAGCAACCATGAATTCACCACATAGTCGACAACATTTGGTAACTGCTGCCTCAGTAGAGCAACATTAGCCTCAGTTGCAAGAGGATCGTTCCTCGAAGTCAACATCGCCACTGGCATTGTAACTTTCTGCAAATTGTAGACTGGCGGACTCGAAGAGTTGTACACTCGAATATTTTGATCAAAACCATAGTTGTATTGGCGAAATATCTTGCTGTTCATAATTTGGTTAAAGTGTAAAACCACCCTCCACGAGGTCCCAATAGGGTAGTGATAAATAAACTTGTCGAGAAATTGTGGTTCGAATAGAATAAGATCGAATCCAATGACGAAAAAATAAAGCTGATTCAAACATACCTGATAACCAATTATAGGCGTGGGGCAAAATGCTCTAAGTATTCTTGTTGGAATATTATCGTACCCCAAAAATTCATTTACTTGAACATTTAGACTCTCCAAGATATTGTAGAGTAAAGAAATCGATCTAATTAGTGTTCTCAAAGTGATAGGTGAATTATGTAAATAACATACAGGTGCAAGAGCTACCAGTACATTTATCTTTTCATTATACTCCGGTCTTGTCGAACCCATGACCCAGAAAATAGTATTTCCTTGGGAGTGGCCCATGGCTGTTAGAGTCGGTGCCCCAGTTTCGTTTAAAACTTTATCTATAAAAGTAGGAAGATCATAGTAACCCATTTCGTGGAAAGTGAAATTCCAGTAAAAGCTATCCTTGTTGGGATCGAGAACATGATGACGTCTGGAATAGCGGTTGCCTCTACAGTTACCGAGCCAGACGTCATAACCAGAATTGGCTAATCGGATTGCCAAAGAATTATTGCCTCTTAGCAAAAATGAATCCGCTGAGTCCAGAAAGCCATGCATTAAAAGTACTGGTAATCTGCTTCTGCCGGGAAGATGAAATAGGGTCAAGATGTATCCATCTTCTGTAGTGACATCGTACTGAACAGGAGGGTGACCATATTTTGTTGCAAGACCAATGAAATCGAGTCTTGCATCTTCAGAAATTAACGAGTTCCTTTCTCCGGTAATAATATGACATTGCAACACCGTTATTATAAAAGTTAAAGCGTTGAAGACAGTTGACTTCATAATTATAATTATTATAATGAGTAACGACATTGGGTATTTAAAGGCAATTTTTTAATTAAAGTTTAAAAACCCATTTACAGGTTCCAATAATTTACATATTAATTGTTTCTTTCTGGATAACGTTTATTTAAATAACTAAAAAAGTTAGTTAATGTTTTATGTGATGAGTTTTTAATTTTGATTGGAATTGAAAATAAAAATGTTGTTCATTGTTTATTAATGGCATAGTTTTTTTTTATTCACCGTACCTAGTTGAGTTCGTTTTAAAACGATCACATATAGAATTCTTTATTCACCAAGGCGGACGGTATTCACCAAGCGATACGGTAGCTCAGTTAGTAGAGCTACGGGACGGTTTCCCAGTAGTCGCGGGTTCGAATCCCTGCCCGTGTCGGTTTATTTTTCATTCTATATTTATATAAATTTAAATAAGCCTAACATGGCTGTACGTGTGTAGTGGCATCTTTTCAATGTTTATCTATACTGCAAAGTTAGAAACATTGGGATTTTCGAAAGAAACCTAATAGATGTCACCATAGTCCTGATAAAAACGATCACATATAGAACGCTTAATTCACGTAAGCGGACAGCGATACGGTAGCTCAGTTGGTAGACGACGAGACGGTTTCCCAGAGGTAGCGGGTTCGAATCCCTGCCCGTATCGGTTTATTATCTGACCCCGTATCTGGGGTCAATCTAAAGATTGTCTGAAATTGTTGTATTCAGTCCAGTGGTTTCGGCGTCTGTAAGGTACATACATACATACTTTATTTTTTATAGTCTTAGATAAATAGATAACATTTATATAAAGTTACTTTATATGTTCTGTATGTAACAGTCGTTTAAAATATTTTTTAAACATAACAGCTTCTTACCACCAACGCCATAAGGTCAAGTTCAATGTCAATCATCATTTAAATTATTAGTGTCAGTAGGTCCAATATATTAAACATTATTACAAAATTATAATATTAACTTTTAGTAATTTGTTAGGAATTATGTTTTATAACATTACGTGACATGACGTGTATGACCTTCTAAACACTAAAACTATTTGTTATTGTGAAATCCGATTATAAAGTTCAATTCTATCAAAAATTATTTACATAACCATAAATTACACTTTTATTTTAAATTGTTCTAATATCTAAATATGAATTGGTTTATACATATATATATTTTTATGTTTTTTATTGTATCTTCAATATATTTTTTTATAACCGGAACCTATATTGATTAAAAAAAGAGATTTCACTTTATTGTCAATGTCCTTGAGATTCTGTACATATGTTAGTAAGGTTACTAAGAAGCGACTCTTCCTCAGGTCGTCCTCGGCGCGCTCGGAGGATTCGTAAGCAGCAGGGTCCAGCTTATTTTCATCCTCTATTTTCATCTCTGCATTTTATACCAATTATTACGTGGTTAGTTTTGATATTTTATAAGGTACTACGGACACTAACACATTACTTACGACTTACGTTATAGGAACATACAGGTTTATTTTTTAATTTCCTGTATATTCCTGTATACTTTATACCTATTTATAACTGTAAATGAATGAACTATATAATCTATTGGATATTATTATTTACTTGTTTTTAATTAATAATAAATATATAATGTTTACTAATTTTGTATTTCTTTAACTTATCATTATCATGGATCATTTGAATTTATTTTTATTTTTTATTTGATTTTATATAAATTATTTTAAATAAATTTAGTTATAACTTTAAAATATTTTTAAATAAAATGCAATTCAAAAATATTTTCATAACTGACAATCTTATTATCTTAAATGTTTAGAATATACTATAAAACATAAAAACAAAATATATAAAATACAAAAAAATAAAAATGAATATATGGGAACAATGACAAAATATGTCTTAAAAACAAAACATATTAAATAAAGAATTGGAACTTTAAGTTATCACAGCCGAATCTATATTATTCAAATAGATATTCGAAATCATTGTCCGGTCTCTAGCAGTACCTACAACTCTGTCGCAGTAGCTGACAACATTAGCATTTATACAAGGATAGTACAGGCTGCCACGTGACTTGTCCTGATAAATGAAATTAACTACAACTACCTATTTCAAAGTTGATACGAACATTCCTTAGGAAACTACTAGACAGAGGGTTTAGCCAAGTAGCCTTTCTATGATAGTTATCGCTTTAGAAAAGTTTGAAAATGTATGGGCAATAGATATCACTATCGCTTTGTCAATAAAATGGTAGAAAAATGTTAGCCATGTCTCAATTTTGACAGACGCTAACGATATCTACCGGCCTAGCTATTGATATAACTATTGATCGCTATCGTAACTATCACTCGGACCCAAACGAAAGCGCTAAAAAAATGGCGATTTGTTGTCAATTCGGTCCATAACAACCGCAAATGATTCCATATAACTTTTTTACTATCGTGTTATTTTAATATCTAAGTACTTTAAAATGCATTTATTAAACATGTTGTCATAACGAGGAAGCTTTTAGTAAAAGCCGGGTAAGACACGAATATCGTCGATCAGTGGATAAGATTTATGAAATGTCGGATCATGTTTTTATCCAACGATTTAGACTTGATAAACCGATTTTTGTTACCCTTGTACACGAATTACGAACAGAGTATGTATTTTATATATTTTTATTCTCACTAAGATTTTTTTCCATCTTTACACAACAGTATTAAAATACAATAATATTTTAGATTTCAAAGATGATTTGGCCTATCTGGAGTTATTGGGTACATAGATTGTACCCATGTAGGGTTGACATAAAGTAGGAACCTTACAGTTTTCAATTATGTGCTAATTATGCATGTACCTTTATCTAAAATTGAACAAACTGTTCGTACCTACTATAACGATGTCATTACTAAGCACCGATTTCTAAAACCCTACACAAACTTACTACTATTTCCTATAATATTTAGTCGTAGTAGTACCTTTCAATATTGTTTATTAGCACTTAAACTATTGTAGTATTTATCATATGTGTATATCGGCAGAGCTCTATGTATATACAATTAACAAATTTCGAAACAACGCCATCATATAACATTAAACTAACACACACTGACATTAAAGACGAATACTTATTGCCTAATCATCAATAATGATTCTTGTCGAGTTTAAAATCAACACAAATCATCCATTAGAAATCATCTCCAGATTACTCCATCAAGCCTGATGGTAAGATCTCATCAAAAGCAACAAAACAAGCCCATACTCGGTACATCCAGATCCATTCGTCTATAAGATCCACAGGCATCCATCTATCAGGGTACCTTCAGATCACTTCTTTAAGTCTGACGGTAAGATCTCATCAAAAGAAACAAAACAAGCCCACACTCGGTGCACCCAGCACTATTCGTCTATGCGATCTATAAGCATCCATCCATCAGGGTATCTTCAGATCAATCCATCAAGTCTGATGGTAAGATCTCATCGAAAGCAACAAAACAAGCCCTTACTCGGTGCACCCAGTTCTATTCATCTATGAGATCCACTTGCATCCATCCATCAGGGTACCCTTGGGTCAATCTTTCAAGTCAAGACAAATCGGTAATAATCCGTACGTACTAGAAGCATAATTAAATACAAAAAAAAAACACTTTGGCAAATTGACAAAAAAAATATATAAACTGTTAACTACCAAGTTAGCTTTGATTACATATTTTATGTTCATACAGCGATCTTTACGATCACACATTTTTGCTAACAAGCGATACAGTAACCACTCCCGACAACGGCCTCACGCCGACTTTATAGTACTCTGTGACACCGACTGAGGTGATAATTGAATTGTAGAAATATTTGTTAAAAAGGATCAACTAAAATATCACATAAAATAAACCTTATTGAAATACTTTAAAAGTCATGTGTAACTACAGATAAGTGATAAAAATTAGGAATATTTTTATTTATTTTATATTTAATTTTTATATTAAGTTACTATATAGGGTTTTTATCTCACACATTTTAGGTAGAGTATGTCTTCTTAACTAAGATGTTTTTTATGCTTAAATATATTACAATATTTACGACGAAAATGTACTTAAACTCCTCCCGATTTCATAAAATACGTGAAGGAAAATCTTTTTTTTTAATATTAAACACTACGATATTACAGTATTTTTCTGCGGACACTAAAGAGTAAGAAACATTCTATGGGTTGCAATTATTGGTTTCACTACATTAAGTTTGATTTTGTAGCATTATGTACCGAAAAGTTAATAATTTTGGGCACAGCCGTAAACGCAGCCTTAAAACCGCGACATTATGAACAATCATTTACTTTGGATTGTTCGCATTACTGAAGAACGCTGATATTTCTAAATGTAGGTAAGTAAGCATCTTTTACGCCCACTTGATTAAAATAAAAAGTGCAATCTAATTACAATAAAATTCCTAACTTATGAAACAATAATAAAAATCATACCTTAAAATCCGCATCCTGTTACCTGTACTCTTCTGATAGTAATCTTTCGATCAAAAACGTAGCTTAGCCACAGGTCTACTGCTGACTTTCGTAGCAAGCATGATGATGATACCTGTTTTAACGTGGGCGTAGAGCTTTCGTAGAGCTTTCGTTACGAAATGTAGATACTGCCCATTCATACATCTATAGAATCTAAACCTAACCTAATATTTATAAAGACAAGATTTCTATAACTTATTATTTTGTTATAATATTTATTGTAATATTTAATTAATTAGCTGTCAATAAATGTTTATAAATCACAATAGAATACATATAATAGAAATAATAATAACCGCTCCGTTGGTCGAGTGGTTAGCGCAGCGTTTTTAACAAATATATTGGTACATGCCCAGATTTAATGAAAAATAGTAAACTAGTTCCCTTGTTAAAACGTGGTGATAGACTAAAACCCGCAAATTATAGGCCTATCTCTATTTTACCTACTTTAAGTAAAATCTTCGAAAAAAATATTCTAAATCAAATGTCAGAATTTGTTTATAGCAATGAAATCATGCATAGTGAACAATATGGGTTCACCAAAGGCAAATCAACAACTGATGCGGGTGCCGCGCTTCTTAAGCACATTTACGACGCATGGGGAAAGTCACAGAGTGCAATCGGAGTGTTTTGTGATTTATCTAAAGTCTTTGATTGCGTGGACCATCAAACATTACTATGCAAACTTAATCACTATGGTGTGCGTAGTGCTGCGCTTGATCTTATTGCCTCTTACTTGAATCAAAGAGTTCAGACGGTAGATGTAAATAATTGTAAATTTGTTGGATCTCACCTAAAAATGGGTGTTCCACAAGGATCTATTCTAGGCCCTTTCTTATTTTTACTCTATATTAATGATTTACCCTGTTACGTAAAAGGACTCTGTACATTGGACATTGTACTTTTTCACAAAGTTCCACAAGATATCTTAAATCTTCCTTTTTTTGGTTTTAAATCTAAAATTAAAGGTATATTATTAAATAAATCTTACTATAACATTCAAGAGTTTTTGGTTGATCGAAATGTGTGGAACTTGGGGCATTGACTCACTTGCAGGGTTGATGTTATAATATATAAGTCAAACATTGTTAAATTTCATTCAAAAAGACCAACTGTTGAGTTTCTGGCCAGCTCTTCTCAGCAGAACAGCATTCCGAGCTGGTGGTAGCTTACTCGCAGACTCACTATACTGACCAATTTAATGTAATTGGCGATTCAAAAGTGCGTATAGTTAGATTAAATTATATAAATACTTCTTAGAAAAAATAATATAAATATTTCTTAGAAAAAATAATGCCTTCCAAGTGAAGAAAATATATGGAGGAATTATGTTTATTTATTTACCAAAAAAAAAACACAGAACTATAAATATTGCGTTTATTATACAAACGACATGGCACCGTTTTAAGGCACATCTGAATTATCACTCAACAATTATAATGTACACACTCGATACGAGACTATAGTAGTCTGACCGGCAAATATTATTGTCAATAAAAATATAATTGCTTTTGTATTTAAAGAAAAATATACTATTGTGATTTATTATTTAACAATTAATAATAATTTCATATTTGAACTGAAACAAATCGTAAGAATAACTTCACATATAACAATAAATTAAGACGTAAAATTAACTTACATTTATAATAATTAAATTACTAAATCGTTTATGTACACATTATTTAAACTGCAGAAAAATACCGCTCAAAATAATTATAAATCCATTTTAAGAAAGTTACATGAAAAAAATATATTTTATGTTTGTGATGTTTCTATCAAATATTATTAATAAACAAACGACATTAGGTTTAAGTACCAAAGATGTGGAAGGAAAAATGCATTTCACATAAGACGATACGTTACGTATAAAAATTATCACATAAAATAGACTAATTACGTAAATCGTATTCAATCGTTATAATAAATCCATTACAAGTTTAATACTGTGCAACGTACGGACGACAGCATTACAATAAACTATACACCCAGCGACCGAGAACTCTCTTATAAAAAAGAGGTTACTTATCTGCAACCGGTCCTTCACTTATAAACCAATCACTAACTGCATGATGCGACGTACCGTCGTGTGTTGTTTACGCGGGGGAGAGGAGGGGGAGGTATATATACAGTCCGTAATGAGGGATCAGCGGGTCTCGGTCTACACCCGCACGGAGGCGGGGTGATAAGTGATGACGTTGTGTGCGTGCGTGAAGGGCGCGGTGTGGGCGGGCGGCGGCGCGGAGGGCGGCGGCAGCTGCAGCGCGCGCGTCTTTCCGCCCAGCGTGCAGCGCGTGCTGGCACCGCTCTCCACCTCCACCGACAGCTCCGAGCCCGTCAGCCTGGGAACAGAGTGCGGTTACATCGTAGAGGCGTTACGACTTTCGGAGTCGTCGGTCCGATACAGAATCCGATGTAATTCTCGGTCCCACGTCCTCGCACCGTCTAACATTATTATAATATTATATGGATGGATGGATGGTCTTTTGAACTCACAGCTGGTAGCGGTGCGAGAGCACGCCCAGCAGTTCGCCCAGCAGGTCCGTGTCCCTGTCGGTGCGCAGTCCCACCACCAGGTCGTTCCTGGCGCCCGGCAACGCCACCACCACCAGCTGCGCCTCGCCGCTCATGACGCGCACCGCGCCCACCTGACGGACATGTCTCATGTTATACGATCACAACACCATCGACGTTGTGGTCTACCATAAGTACAAAAAGACCCACCCACGTATATCTTGTGTAATCTACTATTCAAAAGCAATTTGTCAAGTACCGAAAGTAACGTGGCCGGCTTTCAGACCAACCGATTTAATATTATGCTAAGGGGTGACTGACCTCCGAAATAGGTGTGGGTTTCTTCAACGGTTTGAAGGTATTCTCGTCCAGTTTGTATATAGCGTTTTCTGTAATTAGCAGACACCGTTCCGCCATTTTGTTATATCGATTAAACTTGTGTATTTTGCACGAGAATAATGCCTTGCCCACGTTTTGCGAGCGATGGAGGTTCGACATCGCCGACTGGTATGTGGCTGAGGATGAGACGATTTATATTTAGATAAACTATTTTCATCGTATATCTCGGTTATACATATCATTTCATATAAAAATGTTATAAAAAAACTGACATCGACTTACACGACTTATCATTATACGAGTTGATGGCCAAATAGTCTCCCCTCCACTCCCGCGAGGCCCCCCACTGAGGCCTCCTGCCCCTCAAAGCACTGGCGGCGGATATCTTGAGCTTGAGTTGAGGCCATTGCTCCCGCGGGATGGGCTTCAGCGTAAGGAAGGCGCGCCAGCGACGGTAGGCCCCCTGCAGCAGGGGCACGGCCACGCGGCGGGGGGCCGGGGGCCACTGGGCGATCACGTTGCGGTTCCGACGGAGGATCGTCTGCAGCTCGCCAATGTAACGTCTGAAGCGGTAGCGTCTAACGACAGGGATACGAGTTATCGGATGTCAATCGGTTTTTGTGTACATCTATACGAGCGGTGGACACTCACTTCCAGGCGTTGAAGATGACGAGCGCAGCTCGCATACGCTTCACGCGTTGTCGCGCCAGCGTGCCGCGCCACAGCTTCTGCAGTAACACCACGATGGACGGTATGAGCTCGGCGCGCGCGCGCTCCAGCTCGTGCAGGGTGCGGGCGGACCTGCGGGGCGGGGCGTCAGTACGGAGCGGGGAGAACGTACGGTGTGGCGCATTAATACGAGACTGGGGGTGGCGGCTCACCGAACGGGACTATGGGCGCTCACCGTATGAATAACTTGGTGTGTCCGAATTGCACGTCTTGCATCTGCAGATCCCTCAGCAGCACGGTAACGGCGTCCCTGTCGGAGGCGCCCCGGAAGTTGGGCCACGTGTACTGGGACAGCATCTTGTACCGCTTGAGGAAGCGATCGTAGCGCTGTCGGGACGCAAAGCCGGCGCGACGCACACGGACGTTCTCCACCAAACCCAGGTACGCTACTTGGTGACGGACCTGTGCGGGAATAATGTTGATTAAATATAGTAATCTACGGTTAAAAGTGTTTCGGTTGCACATGCTTTGTTGAACGAAATGTATCCCAAAAGAAAACACAAGAAGAGTATACACTGTTGAAAAATTCATTAACGCAACCAAAGAGATTTCGGTATAGAGGCTGCTGTTTGATAATAAAAAAAAATCTAAAATGACCTAGTTCTACGGGTAAAGAGCCACGTAGCGATATCTCCCACAGTGTACTCACGAGCTGGTCGTCCCAGAGGGCGGGCGCCTGTGCCGGGTTGGGCTTCACGCACCGCACGTAGAAGGGCTCCTTGCTGGTCAGCCCGGTCACCAGCGCGGCCATGGAGCTCCGGAACAGGGACGCCGCCGACGGAGGACGCTTCGACGTCTGGGTAAGGTAAGGTAAGTAAGGTAAGCAGATTCATTTTTATCACAATTTTCTTAAATTTTCAAGAGATACGAACGTTTTTACTTAACCCTTACGGAATATTCTTGTTAACGCTATATGTAAGTTTGTAGACCATTTCTACCTGTTGTATGTTTGCGCCACCCTCCGGCCACATGTTGGCGAGCGACACGTTGGTAGATTTGTGCAAGAGTCGCTTCAGGTCCTGCCACAGGGAATCCTTATTTTTGTCCATGAAACCCTCGATGCAGTAGGTCACTTGACCCGCGTAGTGGCTGTGGATTATGATGTGTTGGTTAGTTCGAAGTCAAATGTCTATAAATCAAATTATACACAATGGCTCATTAGACGAAAGGTCAGACGGGATGTCACAGGTTCAAATTCATGGTTTACGATACTAAATCTATATTCGTACGTGATCCGGAAGTCCACGGAGTGTCTGAGTTTTTTATCGAGTGGTGAGAGCTGTCGCGATGAGTAGTGCTTGTGAGATTTGAGACGCGTGTCCATCGTTTCCAGTAACAACATGTCAGATATCTACAACATATGTTTAAAGTCATTTTATTTGGTTCTGACAAAATAAACTTAGAAAACGTTAGAAATTTATATAAATAAATGAAGTCTTAGGAATGGGGAGGATATGGTATTTCGGGGTCTATCGAGACCCCACACGATGTTTCAGTACAGACCTTAGTGGGGTTGAGACAAGCTTCGTCCATGATGGCGATGATCCCGGTGTGTGGTGCGTCCACGAGCGCGCAGATGTCTCTGTTGTTGAAGTAAGTGACCGGCGTCCACGTGATGCCCTCTCGTGCGTATTCCTCCTGCTCTTGTTTCAACACCAGCTCTGGAAGGGTGGGTAAGGCAACGTTTAATAAAATTATTGATTTTTATAATTTACTTACTAATATCCAAAGGCGGTATTTCGTACAATCTTACCGATAAACAGCTGCTGGAGTTTTTCGTTGCAGTAGTTGATGCAGAACTGCTCGAAGCTGTTATTGTCGAAGATCTCGAAGCCGTAGATGTCGAGGACGCCGATGAGACTGGAGCGATACGAGTTCGCAGGAGCCTCTATCGCCGCATTGATCTGCGACAGGACACCGGGGTCAGACAAGAAAGGACGCACTCTTCCGTTCGAATTTGATGGCTTAGTTCTAGGATAACCAAGCTCATAGCGTAAAAACAGGGGACAATTTGTTATCCAGGTGATCAACTCTATTTTAGACCTCGAAAACATTTTCGCTCTGGAAATGGGTGACTGTCAATTATAATATATAACTATAATATCATTCTTCGTATATTCAGAGTGGAGAAATCACCTGTTTTACGATCCAACTGAACAGTCTGTCGTAGGCAGCCTTGGCCAGTGCCAGCCTGGTGTAGTTGGCATCGCTGAGCGTGTGTTCCTTGTTGACGAGGTCACCCCCCGCCGCCAGCACGCGGCCCGCCATGGCGGCCTGCAGCGAGGCCGGTGCTACGCCCAGCGCCTGCCCGCACGCCGCCGCCGGCCCGCCCACACACACCTGACCCGACGACGACTCCGAGAACGTCAGCTCGCCCTAGCAACCATTATTCAGTTACATTAGGAAAGCTGATTAGTTCACTAGTTTCTCAATAGATGGCGCCCCCTTAATTTTAAATGTCTTTTTGAACACGGGTTTATTTCTTTGGACCTAAGAAAGGGCTCGGATCAAAGATGATTATTTTATTTAAGTACATCTATAATTAGATTAGTGCTATATTTTAAAGAATAATTGAAACTCCTCTTAACCGCAACATTGTTAGAGATTAACATAGTTATCAGTTATAGATTTACCGGACGGGGCCGTGATATATTACTAATAAATATTAACACTTCTGGTCCTTCGAGCCACTTACTAAGTTAAATTAATTCATATATAATTATTCATAGCCGTTAACAGCTCACCAGTAAGATAACCCCAGCAACAATACTCCAGATATCGTCAACGACGGCCGGCGGGAAGCCCAAGGCATTAAAGGCGCTCTTCGTCACGTTATAGAGCTTAGAATCCTGTGCAGTGGTGCGTTCGTTGCCCAGGATTTTATATGTAGAACTGGAATTAAGGCCGTACTTCTTTGTCTGTGTATTATTCGTGCTTAGGAGCTGGAATAAATAATAATAACATATATATTTATTTTAATTTATGTACCAAAAAAAATACACTTCGTCGAAAAATACTTTTTATTCATTATTATATGGTCTGGTATGGTATAAACATTATACAGAAAAAAAAGTTGTCTGTTGTTGTTGTCACAAACATAATTATATATAAATGCAAACATTTTCACTTAAGCTATTACACAGATACATATATATGTTTGTATGTAATAACTAATTATACCAATAAAAAATCCTTACACAGTACACTCTTAGGCATAAACAGTCTTGTAGACATTGATCAGACTAATAGTGTTAAATTATAATTCAGAGAAATAATAATATATAGAATTCCTTGCATTTACATAAAAACTTATTAATATTCTAAAAAAAATTGCATAATATTGACTAGATATAAAATCCCATCAAAATATCAAACATATTAAGGTCTAAATAAATATAACAAGAAATAAAGAATACAAATGATATAATCGTATTGAATTGAGTCATTGACAAATAACAACATCATACACAATGTAGTGCGTGTCAAACCGCACGTGACCTAATACAATAGTGCGTAAGAGTTGGATTACACCAATCATTATTACTACTTATTTAATAATATGTTTTGTGGGTGTTAACTTTATCTAGGCCTCTAAAGTACTAGAGTTATCACCAAGGTGTTGGAAATTATACTATTATTAGGGTTGCCACCTCTACTATATTATAGTCAATTTTACTATGCATATATTCAACTGTCAAGTTTGAAGTCTTAACTGTGATTAAAACGCTCCAGCGATGAATTATCACTACGTTTTGAATCCTAAAAAAATATAAACCTTTGATGGCTAGCAACTAAAATAATTATTTTTAAATTAAACAAATATGTGTAGCTTCATTTTTCTAAATTTCAATAAAATACTATGGTTTTTTAACTGTTTAAAACAAGTGTACCATATTGCTTTTAAATAAAAAGTGGCAACCCTAACATAGAATAGATAAAATATTTTTTTGTATTTTAAAATATTTTAATTAACACAAATATTAGAACTATATTATGATTTTGAAAATTATAATAGAATTAATAACGCAATATATTAACACAGAATAACAACAACGTAAATTGATATCTGAAATTATTTATAAAACATTAAAGAAAATAATATTAACAGGGGCAGAACTGGAACCTGCGCATTCTGTAAGTCTCCGTCATTCTCACAACTAACCTATCGTTAACCATGGCATAGGAACATTACACTAACCTGATAGAAGGCGTGGAAGTTCCTCTCCCCAGGCTGGAGGCTGACGACCCTACTCTTTTCTAAGAGGTAGTTGCTGATGTGTCCTCCTATTGGGTCTCCCTTGTAGTCGAAGTGAATGTCCATGTACTTGCCGAAACGAGAGGAATTGTCGTTGCGATTAGTTTTAGCGTTTCCAAATGTTTCAAGGATGGAGTTAGATTGTATAAGAACGTTTTTCACTCTGCAACAATAATAAATTTAAGTGTAAAAAAAAATAATTTCCAGTGTAAGTGGCCTAAGGATAATGTAAATACATCTATTAAATAAGAGCCTAAAACTGTTCTAACAGAAACGGAGATCTATGACACAGAATGAAAATATATATTTTATTTAAATGGACTTCGACATTGTTAAGTGTGCCTACAGTAAGAACAATTCTTCTTTATTGAGCTACAAGATTAAGATTATCTATTCGCAAGGCTGACTAATGTGGTTACCGCCATGACATTTCTTATTTTTAGTAATAAAATCTTTAACTAAGTTTACAACATTTATTTTATTTCATTTAGTGACTAGGACTGTTTAAAGTCGTTGAAAAAAATCAAACCAAACAAGCCATTTTTTATGATATATACCTAAATAAAAAGTTATTCTGAATCTGTTCCAAGTGTATGTAAATTATTTCAAAAATAGCAAACAGGGTCCTTAACCTGGTTGGAAACTCACCTGTCAATATATTCCCTGTGTATTTGCATCGTGTTAGCGGCTATGTACTTCATGATGAACTTGGAGGCTTCCGTCTTCCCTGATCCAGACTCGCCAGATATGAGGACGCATGTGTCTCTTCCCTGAAATTATTTACGATATATTTGGTTCTATTTTTTCTTCTGTGACTTGTTTAATGTGTTTTATTATATCATAATTTACTATTGCTAGTTGAAAATCATATCCACGGATACATTTCGACATCAATCAAATAAATAACTAAAGCTAATTAAATACTAAGAAGACGTAGTTAATTAATAAATTTTTAATGACTTAATATCAATACGTATATATCTGATATTAATTTTCATTTAAAAAATACTAATTACAATAAACCCCTTATAACGACATTATAACACATTTTCCTATTACGCGATTTCAGATCCTCGTATAACATGATAATGGGTATAGACCCCATAATGGGTTATATATTAGCTTCATACTTTCATCAAATTTCTTATATTATTTGAATAGTTCTTGCTACCTACCTAACGGTACCTATTGAAATTAAAACGTACCAGTCGGGTGGTCGGTAGCGTATATAATCACCACAACCAAAGCGGGACGAGGTTCACAATGAGCACTAAACATCATACTACTATGTGACAATCACGGATCATATAAGTCAAACAAAGGTAGTTAAGATTATATTATACTTAATTTAACAACTCAGCTACCAACAACTGAACGACGATTGACTGATAAATCTAAACGAATATTATAGTGTATATTAACACGGCTATGTGAACTTGGCACCCGACTTTGGAAAAAAAATACTTTTATGGGTTTAAATGATAGATTTAGATAAGTAGTGGTTAGTAGTAAAACTAATTTCGTTTGTAGTAAAACTGAAAAAAAAATAAAAAAATAAATAAAAAAAAATCATCACCCCGATCTAAAAAAATTTTTTTTTTCACGCCGATTCTTATACAAAAACGTTAGTAGTTGATTGTAGTAAAAGTGTTTTTTTTTTTAATAAACTAATTATACTGGGCAAACATCTCGAGTTTTTCCAAATCAATATTTAATAAATAATTGTATTTCGAAAGCACACGAATACTACAAACGCTTAAAATGACTAAGAAACCTTCCTAGAGGTTTGTAGTGAAATAATATTTGATTGTAGTAGATCAGAAGTTGGTAAAAATCGATCACTTTGACCGAAACTTATATTTAACTAAGTTGATCTGAATTACTTCTGATCGAAGGTTAATATGATTACTACAAACGCTTAAAATGACTGAGAAACCTTCCTAGAGGTTTGTAGTGAAATAATATTTGATTGTAGTAGATCAGAAATTGGTAAAAATCGATCACTTTGACCGAAACATATATTTCACTAAGTTGATCTGAACTACTTCTGATCGAAGGTTAATATGATTACTACAAACGCTTAAAATGACTAAGAAACCTTCCTAGAGGTTTGTAGTGAAATAATATTTGATTGTAGTAGATCAGAAGTTGGTAAAAATCGATCACTTTGACCGAAACTTATATTTCACTAAGTTGATCTGAATTACTTCTGATCGAAGGTTAATATGATTACTACAAACGCTTAAAATGACTAAGAAACCTTCCTAGAGGTTTGTAGTGAAATAATATTTGATTGTAGTAGATCAGAAGTTGGTAAAAATCGATCACTTTGACCGAAACTTATATTTCACTAAGTTGATCTGAATTACTTCTGATCGAAGGTTAATATGGTTACTACAAACGCTTAAAATGACTAAGAAACCTTCCTAGAGGTTTGTAGTGAAATAATATTTGATTGTAGTAGATCAGAAGTTGGTAAAAATCGATCACTTTGACCGAAACTTATATTTCACTAAGTTGATCTGAATTACTTCTGATCGAAGGTTAATATGATTACTACAAACGCTTAAAATGACTAAGAAACCTTCCTAGAGGTTTGTAGTGAAATAATATTTGATTGTAGTAGATCAGAAGTTGGTAAAAATCGATCACTTTGACCGAAACATATATTTCACGAAGTTGATCTGAACTACTTCTGATCGAAGGTTAATATGATTACTACAAACGCTTAAAATGACTAAGAAACCTTCCTAGAGGTTTGTAGTGAAATAATATTTGATTGTAGTAGATCAGAAGTTGGTAAAAATCTATCACTTTGACCGAAACATATATTTCACTAAGTTGATCTGAATTACTTCTGATCGAAGGTTAATATGATTACTACAAACGCTTAAAATGACTAAGAAACCTTCCTAGAGGTTTGTAGTGAAATAATATTTGATTGTAGTAGATCAGAAGTTGGTAAAAATCGATCACTTTGACCGAAACTTATATTTCACTAAGTTGATCTGAATTACTTCTGATCGAAGGTTAATATGATTACTACAAACGCTTAAAATGACTAAGAAACCTTCCTAGAGGTTTGTAGTGAAATAATATTTGATTGTAGTAGATCAGAAGTTGGTAAAAATCGATCACTTTGACCGAAACTTATATTTCACTAAGTTGATCTGAATTACTTCTGATCGAAGGTTAATATGATTACTACAAACGCTTAAAATGACTAAGAAACCTTCCTAGAGGTTTGTAGTGAAATAATATTTGATTGTAGTAGATCAGAAGTTGGTAAAAATCGATCACTTTGACCGAAACTTATATTTCACTAAGTTGATCTGAATTACTTCTGATCGAAGGTTAATATGATTACTACAAACGCTTAAAATGACTAAGAAACCTTCCTAGAGGTTTGTAGTGAAATAATATTTGATTGTAGTAGATCAGAAGTTGGTAAAAATCGATCACTTTGACCGAAACATATATTTCACTAAGTTGATCTGAATTACTTCTGATCGAAGGTTAATATGATTACTACAAACGCTTAAAATGACTAAGAAACCTTCCTAGAGGTTTGTAGTGAAATAATATTTGATTGTAGTAGATCAGAAGTTGGTAAAAATCGATCACTTTGACCGAAACATATATTTCACTAAGTTGATCTGAATTACTTCTGATCGAAGATTAATATGATTACTACAAACGCTTAAAATGACTAAAAAACCTGCCTAGAGGTTTGTAGTGAAATAATATTTGATTGTAGTAGATCAGAAGTTGGTAAAAATCGATCACTTTGACCGAAACATATATTTCACTAAGTTGATCTGAATTACTTCTGATCGAAGGTTAATATGATTACTACAAACGCTTAAAATGACTAAGAAACCTTCCTAGAGGTTTGTAGTGAAATAATATTTGATTGTAGTAGATCAGAAGTTGGTGAAAATCGATCAATTTGACCGAAACTTATATTTCTCTAAGTTGATCTTAATTATTAATATATTAAATTTCATAGTGGTTATTACTAATTAGGTATAAATATCATTATTCTTTTGCTAGGAAAGCGGAAAATCTTGAAAAAAATTAGTTTTAATATTTTTTAATACTCTAAATATCGATCGTTGTATGAAAAACTTTTCCATTTTCTTTTAAAATCACATGTTTTTAAATTTAAATTATCACATAACGTCAAATAATTATATCTGTATACTTTTTATCTCATCAAAATAAAATCCTTCTTCTTTTTAAAATTTAAAAGACAATTCCTTCATTTGTGATAATACCATCCCGTTGTCACGGTGAGCTCACAAACGTGGTTGGGTCAATCAAACAAACAAAATCAAACAAAAGGTTATCCATAATTTTATTTATTTTTGTTCCTCATAATGCTCATTCCTGTCATAAAAGTCATCTTCATGAACACAGTTATCAAACACATTTATTTTTATTTTTACAATTTCTTTCATAATCAAAATAAAATTAAAGACAGGAGTCACGTTCTCGGTCATGTTTTAACACTTCTGATCTACTAATATCAAACATTATTTCACTACAAACCTCTAGGAAGGTTTCTTAGTCATTTTAAGCGTTAGTAGTAATCATATTATCCTTCGATCAGAAGTAATTCAGATCAACTTAGTGAAATATAAGTTTCGGTCAAAGTGATCGATTTTTACCAACTTCTGATCTACTACAATCAAATATTATTTCACTACAAACCTCTAGGAAGGTTTCTTAGTCATTTTAAGCGTTTGTAGTAATCATATTAACCTTCGATCAGAAGTAGTTCAGATCAACTTAGTGAAATATATGTTTCGGTCAAAGTGATCGATTTTTACCAACTTCTGATCTACTACAATCAAATATTATTTCACTACAAACCTCTAGGAAGGTTTCTTAGTCATTTTAAGCGTTAGTAGTAATCATATTATCCTTCGATCAGAAGTAATTCAGATCAACTTAGTGAAATATAAGTTTCGGTCAAAGTGATCGATTTTTACCAACTTCTGATCTACTACAATCAAATATTATTTCACTACAAACCTCTAGGAAGGTTTCATAGTCATTTTAAGCGTTTGTAGTAATCATATTAACCTTCGATCAGAAGTAGTTCAGATCAACTTAGTGAAATATATGTTTCGGTCAAAGTGATCGATTTTTACCAACTTCTGATCTACTACAATCAAATATTATTTCACTACAAACCTCTAGGAAGGTTTCTTAGTCATTTTAAGCGTTAGTAGTAATCATATTATCCTTCGATCAGAAGTAATTCAGATCAACTTAGTGAAATATAAGTTTCGGTCAAAGTGATCGATTTTTACCAACTTCTGATCTACTACAATCAAATATTATTTCACTACAAACCTCTAGGAAGGTTTCTTAGTCATTTTAAGCGTTTGTAGTAATCATATTAACCTTCGATCAGAAGTAGTTCAGATCAACTTAGTGAAATATATGTTTCGGTCAAAGTGATCGATTTTTACCAACTTCTGATCTACTACAATCAAATATTATTTCACTACAAACCTCTAGGAAGGTTTCTTAGTCATTTTAAGCGTTAGTAGTAATCATATTATCCTTCGATCAGAAGTAATTCAGATCAACTTAGTGAAATATAAGTTTCGGTCAAAGTGATCGATTTTTACCAACTTCTGATCTACTACAATCAAATATTATTTCACTACAAACCTCTAGAAAGGTTTCTTAGTCATTTTAAGCGTTTGTAGTAATCATATTAACCTTCGATCAGAAGTAGTTCAGATCAACTTAGTGAAATATATGTTTCGGTCAAAGTGATCGATTTTTACCAACTTCTGATCTACTACAATCAAATATTATTTCACTACAAACCTCTAGAAAGGTTTCTTAGTCATTTTAAGCGTTTGTAGTAATCATATTAACCTTCGATCAGAAGTAGTTCAGATCAACTTAGTGAAATATAAGTTTCGGTCAAAGTGATCGATTTTTACCAACTTCTGATCTACTACAATCAAATATTATTTCACTACAAACCTCTAGGAAGGTTTCTTAGTAATTTTAAGCGTTTGTAGTAATCATATTAACCTTCGATCAGAAGTAATTCAGATCAACTTAGTGAAATATAAGTTTCGGTCAAAGTGATCGATTTTTACCAACTTCTGATCTACTACAATCAAATATTATTTCACTACAAACCTCTAGGAAGGTTTCTTAGTCATTTTAAGCGTTTGTAGTAATCATATTAACCTTCGATCAGAAGTAATTCAGATCAACTTAGTGAAATATAAGTTTCGGTCAAAGTGATCGATTTTTACCAACTTCTGATCTACTACAATCAAATATTATTTCACTACAAACCTCTAGGAAGGTTTCTTAGTCATTTTAAGCGTTTGTAGTAATCATATTAACCTTCGATCAGAAGTAGTTCAGATCAACTTAGTGAAATATATGTTTCGGTCAAAGTGATCGATTTTTACCAACTTCTGATCTACTACAATCAAATATTATTTCACTACAAACCTCTAGGAAGGTTTCTTAGTCATTTTAAGCGTTTGTAGTAATCATATTAACCTTCGATCAGAAGTAATTCAGATCAACTTAGTGAAATATAAGTTTCGGTCAAAGTGATCGATTTTTACCAACTTCTGATCTACTACAATCAAATATTATTTCACTACAAACCTCTAGGAAGGTTTCTTAGTCATTTTAAGCGTTTGTAGTAATCAAATTAACCTTCGATCAGAAGTAATTCAGATCAACTTAGTGAAATATAAGTTTCGGTCAAAGTGATCGATTTTTACCAACTTCTGATCTACTACAATCAAATATTATTTCACTACAAACCTCTAGGAAGGTTTCTTAGTCATTTTAAGCGTTTGTAGTATTCGTGTGCTTTCGAAATACAATTATTGATTAAATATTGATTTGGAAAAATCTCGAGATGTTTGTTTAACAGTATAATTAGTTTACTAAAAAAAAAACACTTTTACTACAATCAACTACTAACGTTTTTTTACAAGAATCGGCACGAAAAAAAAATTTTTTTTAGATCGGGGTGATGATTTTTTTTTTATTTTTTTTTTTATTTTTTTTCAGTTTTACTACAAACGAAATTAGTTTTACTACTAACCACTACTTATCTAAATCTATCATTTAAACCCATAAAAGTATTTTTTTTCTAAAGTCGGGTGCCAAGTTCACATAGCCTATTAACACACATCAAAATACACTAAGTACAAACAAACATTTTTTATATGGACAATGAAATGACCTGTTGCCGCAGCACCCTCTGGCAGGCGTCAGCCACGGCGTACACGTGTGGAGGGACCTCGAACATCTCCCTCCCCCGGTACTGTGACATGTGCTGCTGTCCATAGATGTCCAATGTCTTGTACGGGTTCACAGACACCAACACCTCTCCAATGTATGTGTAAATTTTGTTGTGTTGATATCTGTAATAATAAATAAAGTTTTATTTTTATTATTTTTTTGGTAAGGTCTATGTAGGTATAATAAATCGTCTGTTATTTCTAATTGGTAAATTAGCTTTGAGGTTTCTTTTTTATTTATGCGAGTAGATCTCATACTTAATATCAATACAATAGCACTGTGTTAATAAAAATGTCCTCCTAAAGTTATTTTTGGGCACCCCATTGATGAAACAACAGATATAACAAGAAATATAGGTATATAATGACATGAACGAAGTTGTTCTTTTTTTAAAAGACATGCGTGCCAAAATTCACAGCAGAGATCGTTGACCCTAAAAGCTCATTGCATGTCAGCGCGCCTCAGCACAATAATCACAAAACATAAATCAAAAATACTCCAGGAAATTACCCTAAAGACTTATTGTATATATTTTATTACTAATAAAGGCGCTCCTCCATTGTTTTCCAACGAAATAGCATTTTTTTCAATTGTATTTTACGTACATAGTTATTTAAATGCGATAATTAAGGTTACAAAGGATAATAATTAAATATAACTTTTATGTAGTTTATCGGAACAACAAAAGATGACTATTTTAAAGTTATACAATGTTATCAGCTATTTTAACAAATATGACTTAACAGGAAAATGAATCAGCGTAACAAATTTATGAATTTAGTTAAGGGTAATCAACATTGACTTAATTATTATAAGGGGAAAATATATAGTAGCGAATGGAAAATCTTTTTCAAGTATCAAAATTATACTTCCATACTCTATTTCATTACAATAATGGGAAAATATAGAGTCGCAAATGTAAAATCTTTTCAAGGATCAAAATTATACTTCCATACTATTTCCATCATCGTTTACATGTTAGAGCAATGCTCTACGCTACTCTAAATGCATCATTATACCAGCGAGCTCAAAGCTCGGGAACCAGGAACGACTGCAATTTACGAACGACCCGACCTAAATACTATACATCCAACTATAAAAGGCAAGTTTGCACATTCTTGGAAATTTAAATCGAAAATCTTTCTACTACTGTAATTAGCATATTACAAATAGCCTTAACTTTACGTTTATCATACCGTATACAAACAAACTAAGAGATTTAATTGCATACCTTTACCTGTAATGTATTCTAAACGTTATTAATATGCAATTGAAGTTCAAATTGCAATGTGATAAATGTAATCGATTGTCAAGTTCAAAACCTGGTGACGTCACGCATTGCCCACGCTACTAGAGGCCGGTTTTTAGTTCAAGATCAACCGGCCAAAGGCTAAACATATTAGGTATTTTGTTTTAGTCATCAACTTGCCATAACTTTAATCTACGTGTAATCCTTAAAGATAATTTCTGCACCTGTGTAGTAAAAGATTGCTAATGTTATATGCTGATAAAAAAAAAATGTCATCTGATGGTAAGTTACAGAACACGGCACCAACGACATACTGTCAGTACAGCTGAAACCAATGCAATGCCCTCCGAAAAATACCTATTATTTTTTTTTTTGATTTACTTAAAGAAGTTACGATCTGCGGATTTAAGGATCAATCTAATGCTTATATATAAATTAAAGGTTTCTGAAAAAAAAAAAAAAAACAAAAGAAAAGAAAATGTTCCTTCAATAAATAGAGCAAACTGGTTATTTATTTATAAATTAAAAAGACTTTCAGAGTTTATTTTATTATAAATAAATTAATTTAAGTAATATTTTAAGGATTAACTCATGACATAATGAAACTATTTCTGCGATGAATCATACAAAATAACATCATGGTTTAAAATGACTCATAAACAAGGATAACAATAAGATTGAATATTTATTGTGATTACATTAATTATAAGCCAATTATATACTTATTAAGTGGCTAAAGCGTAGCGACAGCTATTTTATAAAAATGTGTCGGATTCCTCCTTGTGTCACAAAACTTTTAAATAATGTTACATCTTTTGCTACGTAATGACACAATATATATATGTATACACAATAGTGTCTAACGGAATAAATTTGTTTAATTAGAATATCAACTTGAACAAACGGTCAATAAGTGGACCCGAATCTATTCTTTAAGTAATATGCCCTTAGTAAGGACTAAGGACATCTTCAGGCTTTGGAACAACACACTACAAATTTTGCGAGGGTGGCATTTTAAGTTTATTAACATTGATTATTTTAAACATGTTCCAAGTGGGAGACCCTTTGTAAATATGTATACCCATTTGTTTAGAGTACCTACTTTATCAATCAGTAGATTATTAACACGATAATGATAATATGTAGGTGATAAAATAAATATATGGATGATAAATATTGATATCGTATCTTTGCATGTTCATTACTTGAAAGAGTGAATCATCGACATATATTATGTAACCTATTTGTTTGTGACCTGTTTCAGTTACCATGGCTGTATAACTAGGGTTGCCATATGGTCGGAAAATCCGGGGTTGTTCCGGAAATTTGCGTGACGTCCCTTGTCCAGTAATTTTACTGTGTTGTCCCGGAAATGATAAATTAGTTTTTTTGACAAAGTTACGAAACCTCGGTTACTACCTACGGCTGAAAAATTCGAGCTGAACATACATTTAATCTTTAAGTATTACATATGTAGGTACTTTAAAAAAAAGAACTACAATGTAGGACAATTAAAAAAAATGATTTTTACAAATAAAAAAAATATTTTAATCGTAAATAAAAACAATATTGTCATTATTTGCATTAGAGCCTACAATTCTGGGTATCTCAGATCGAACACCAAAATTCTGATTGCGTTGTGGAAATGATAAGATTAGGTACGGCAACTCTATGTATAGCAGATGTCTGTGAAACTAATCTAAAAAGTAATTCACATGAACTCAACCAAACCTTTTCTTTCCTATAATTAATCTATAATTCTTTTTTAGTTTGACAGGGTGGCAAGTTAACCTTATGGTAAGTCCGTCACAAATGGACAAATGTAAGGGTTGGTAGAATAGTGAAAGGTGGATGTTTAAGCTTCCAGCTCACACCCTTACCGTTTGAGCTGTAAAACTTAATACCTATATCTTAAGAGAGTCCAGAGTAGGACTAGTAGTGGCCAAGAATACACTAAACTATATTATTGCCCTCAATTCAATACGATTCATAATTAGAATAAATCAAAACATGACGCATGGAAAACAAAACAGACGATACTCAGGGCCAGCTGACCTTCATGGTGCTAGAAAGCGTGTCAGCACTTGGGAGTCACGTGTCTGGTGCAGTCCAAAACAGGATTCTGAGGACGTCTGGCCCTTGTTGGAGTATTAATGTCAGTCAGCAATAACTTCCCCACCTATATAAGTAGAATGAATTTATCCTTATATTTTTAATGAATGTTTGAATGAATTGAATGTTTTTTTTTTCAGTATATTACTTTTTATTCTTTTTAATAAATATATAACAATTTATTAAGAAACAATACACCTTCTGATTTCATGAAATATTTTAAGTAGTAACAAAATAATATTCTTTAAACTATGAATGTATTTTCCATTCTGTTCGATTCCACTTTTGATTAAGAGGTATTCTTGGCACATTCAAATACGTGGAGACACAGAAATAGTTCATATTATTGCGGCAATAATATATGGGGAGGAATCGTAGCGACAGAAGACAAGAATAGAAATTTGGACTATAAAATCCTGCGTTGATGTTATGTTAATTTGACTTTATGAATGAAAATAACTTCGTTACAATGAACTTTACGTAAGAAACGTTATGCAAGTCCATTTTAATATCTATATTTCGATCAAAGAATATAATATATGTATTTAAAGATTATCAATTCTTATATACAATTTTAAGATCTAACTGTAATAGTTAGTGTACAACTAAATCACTGGCACAAATACTTTCAATAATGACAATTAGTATTATTCAGTAACGTTAAGCCATATTGATCGGATTGGCTTCGATTAAGCTGAATCAAGGGATTGGATAGCAGGAAGTGACCATCGCTAACATTCAGTCTATTTCCGACTTGCTCTGTTCTCGCTCAGTTTACTTTAACACTTCAGATAAACAATATTCTATGATCTAATTTGTCTAATAAAAATAAACCCACAAAGATTAAATACGTAGGAATATTACTAAACATTTTAATAACCTATTATCCAAATTATTTTATGAGGTCATCGCTTAATTCGAACTAAATCTATCTACGAATATTTATCTACGAACATTATCAAATATAGATTGATAAAACCAGAAATAAAGCGAGTATTATATAAAGACCATCGTGTACAGCGAAAACCATTAGAGTTAAAGTTGTTACGTCGACAGTTACAGCGATCCGAGATTATGTGACGTCGAAGTCATTGTAACTTCTTTGCGAATATACAATAAAGATATGAATAAACATATGAATGATACATACGAATATGAATCTATAAACTTTTTCAAGGATACGATCATACGCAGAAGACAAGAAACGTGACGTCACCAATGACTCATATTGATATTTACATTTTGCTACTGTCATTTATTAAGTCACTAGTGGATTTTATCGCATTTATATATAGATATAAATGGATATATAGAAATAAATAACGTGTCAGAATGGCTTTAAGTTCCTAAAAAATATTCAATAATAGTGTAGGATACAATGAATAAATTATTAAAACTTTAAAATAAGGTAAAATTTTGGTTAAAATTAATAGGAAAATATATTAGTGGTAAAGTTATTATTTTGTTGTATTGCGTGACTGTGATGATAATTATTTTGTATTTAATTAACAGAACAGACTTCGTTCAAATATAATACTCGTTTGTTGGTCGTGAGAAATAAAGATGACGACTTTCAAGTGGTGCGAGTACTTAATATATAAAACAAAACTCATTTCGTACTACATTTCTTGTACATATATACAAATGTCTAAAATTATGTTTGTTTATTGAATTAAATATATATTTTATGTAGCAATTTGCTATGATGATATTGAAAGTTTCCAGTGTGTAATTTGCAAAACAAATCAACCTGATACAAATTATGAATTATTACAAAATATGAATTTGTGGCCGTGTTATAACTTTACTTTTTAGCGAGGAGAGCCGCAAGTAAAGCTAGTCTATAGATTGTTCAGCAATGTCAATTTTGATGAACAACATTACTTCAAGATAAGTCAGTCATAGGTTGTAAATGAATGTGCTTTGAAAAAGTATATTGACTCATTACTTTCGTTAGTTCTTATCCTTTTATAACAACACACCACTGTTTATAAGAAAGCCAGTTTTGTCCAACACAAAGGGCCTACATACCTTCAGAGACACGTGTTCAATGAATGGTTAAGTGAGGACATTAATGAGGTCGCTGGCCGACTTCGCGGGTCAACCGGCAGACACGCTAAACTTTTGCAGTCTGTCATGACTACTGAACGCTATGAGGATTTATATTTCATATTTGTTTTGAAGGTTGTACTATATAAAATTCTGATATAACACTAGCCAGGTCACTTTCAGGTAATAGTGTTCAGATAATAAGTTTCAGTTTAAAAATATATACTTATACAATTAAAGTATTTCTTTAAAAACAACTGACGAACCTAACATTACTTTTCCTAAAATTTTCATGATATTCATGTACGTATGTAAATTTATAGGTTCCATTTATACACCGACATTTTTTCCTGCTGTTTAAATAAAAGAAAATTCCGATAGCATCTATAAAAAAAAAAACAAAAATAGTTGACAGTAGTTTAAGAAAATATACATTAAGGTCAAAATATTAGGTAACATGAAAGGAAATTGACAATTTCTCAAGGTTTTAAATATCAAATGACCCGACCCAGATATAAGGGCCAATTATCGCCCACCTGGTGTCAAAGAAAGGATGAACAAATTGAACCCGTTCCCTGTTTCCTTCGTTCAGTCATCGTTCAGTCATCGTTCTTTTGAGTGACAGCAACCTATTTCCCCTTCTTCCTCTTTAAGAACAAAACCATTAGGTAATATAAGAAATGCTGTTTGGGGATTTTCTATATTCATCTATTTTGACTAAACCTAGTATTGAACTGATACTTTTTGTAATAGTAACAAACCATTTGGATAGTTGTTACAAAAATATCTATTTAACAAATGAACTACTAAAACGAATTATTTTAATATATTAGCTTTAAACTATCCCCTTACAATCCCCACATCAAAGTTATATAAATTCAGTGGTATTTTTTTCGGAAAAATTAACAAGAAAAAAATAATAAAATACAGTTTTTTAATGAATCTGTATGTAAATGCTTTTAAATACATATATAAAACTTTTTTATATATGTATAAAGAAGATTATATAAGCGACCAACTCCTATATCCTTAGTACGAGTTTTGACGTTATGAAAACTATGACAGTTTTCGTAATCTTAAAACTTAAATAAACTTAAAACTTTTATGACGAATAAAAACATTCTAAAATCCAATTCACTATTGAATGATATTAAGAAAATAAAACACAAGTCCCAATTGTGTCAGCTGTAACACGATGACAACAATTACAACTAGTGTTTACACACATGACTTAATAAAGCATATCAGACAACACGTGACGTCACTGAACTACCACTAAATGGTGCAAGTTACAGGATGACTTATATAGCAAAAATAAGGAATGTTACATACTGGAGAAATGGTGTTATACGGTTTTCGTTATAAGTTCACTGCATTGTGTAAAATTTTTATCTTGAAAATTATTTGATAATATAGTAGAGTCAAACCCTCTCAGATGTAAGATTTGAAATTCAATAATTACCGAAAGTTAACGAAGTTTTAATGGCTGTATTAATTATATGCAAAACCAGTGACAGGAGAGAATATGTGCACGATTTCTAAATCCAATCGCTTTGATATTATGACATGAAAAAACTAACCTTTACTAAACAACTGGAGCACGTAAAAACATTAAGCTAATAGAAAACAATCCTGTTAAAAACATGAGCTTTATAAACTACCTGGAACCCGCAGGTTTGTTAACTTTCTTTACCAAATCGTAATATGTTTATTGGGTTTTTACCACGATTTTATTCCAAGAAGTGAATTTACGATAACCCGTCATAATACTGACTGCAGGACACCTAATGAATATAAAATATCGAGATTTGACGAAGGTGAAGTCTTTTGACGACAATTCATATCGGTACCACGAAGCATTTTTTGTTCAATTCAAAGAGTGGAACAGCCTTTAAAGCCAAAATATGATTGAACCGGATCTATTTATTCTTTAACTCTATTATTTCTTTAACTAAATAATTTAACTACTTCTGTAGATAAATAAGAAATAACATTACTAATGAACTTTAGACAACAGTAGTTTAGTATGGAATATGAAACGTATAATAATTTTACAATAAAAATATTTTTATATATTTTCATTTAAATAATTATACATATACAAAACATAGTAATAGTAAAACTGGCGTCGATGGTGTCCGGCCGTCACGCGTCCACCTGATAACAGGTGATAACAGACGACATTAGTAGGTACCTAGCTAAACTAACATTACCTACTATCTTTGTACATATTGGTATTTCAAAGAAAATATTGTAATCCGTTAATGTGTTCAAAAGATTGTTAATAGATTATTTAAAACTGAAATAAACATTAAGATAAAACAAACAAAAAACTTAAACATTCATATATAATATCCAGCCTCTACATTGTGCCATAGTTGGGCAAAATACTTAATTATTATATATAACCATAATAATTATATAGTGGGCGTTCAATTCTGAAAAAAGGAAAAAATTAAGAGAAATATTCGTAAACCAGATGTTTATGAATAATTCTCTAGTGTTCATCATATTGTGTACATCGGTAGGTAATAAAGTTTACAGCTGATAAAAACATATATAACAATAAATATTTATTATAAAATTTTATAAGTCTCATATGTTATAAGCTAAATGTTTAACGAGGCTTAAAACAGTATCAATACGATTATCAAGGAATGCAATAATTTATTATTTTACTGGAGAACTTAATGGCAGTAAATATATATATATATATATATATATATATATATATATATATATATATATATAGAGATTTTATGCTTCTTCAGGTACTTGGGATTTATAGTTTCCAATTCCAAGCTGAGAGAAATGAGAATGAGTCTGATGGGCTTAGCAGGTTAATAGACGCGGCGTCCCTCAAAGAGGTTCTAGGTTCGATCTTTACATCGCAAATGGGTGTTCTGTGCTGTTGATTATAACATTTGCGGTTTTCTTAGAATGCGGTTTACACTACATAGTATACTGTGATATTATCTTTATTTCGGACTCGTTGTTTTGTAATAATTAAGTTAGTATGATAATTCTTTTAAATAAAATATGCACTTCTTGAGCTGCAGTAAATATAAATATAATATTTTTTAAATGAAACAGAATCTACATTTTCAATGGGACATTTCAGGTGTGTTTTTTTTAAGTATGTACCCTCGATAAGTTAAAATCCAGGCAAATCCAGGCAGCAAAAAATATTTTACGTTATCGAGTTTTGAACTTTAGGGTTTATTTTAGAGTGATAGAGGGGGGAGGTAAGGCTTAGCTATTTGTATCCGAATGCGCCAGAAGCAGTGATAAATAATATCAAACATACTAAGCATGATATGAAGAAATTTAAAATTATTTACCATTTAGTCAATATATAGTCTGTTTTTTTTAGCCCTATTGGCTGTTACAGTGTCACCGGGGGTGTTGGGAGAAAAAGTCTGTGATTGTCTTTTGTATTTAAAGAGTTTAAAGTTTCTAAATCGATTCGATTTTCAATGATAAATAGAGAAAGAACACGTCATCCTTTATATTGCTACGATAAATTATCTTAAAGATTATGATTATAGTGCAAAATTATAAAATTCTCATAATTTATTGTTTGCATTAGTTTTACTATTGTTTCTTATAAATACCTTAAAACTGTACCTACTTAAGGTAATTACCATCGGAATTACTGGAATTGGCAGATAGTGTGGCAAATGTGCTTCTGAATATTTCTTTAAGTTATAGAGGGTCATCCATTAAATTATTAATTTATGTTATAATAGAGGTTTTGGGGGTATGAGAGGAAGGGAGCAGTTTTTTTTAGGGTACAAAGTTTTTTCCTAGTTTTAAATCTAAAATTAAAAGGATATTATTTAATACATTTTACTATAACATTCAAGAGTTTTTGGTTGATCGAAATGTGTGGAACTTGGGTTATTGACTTCTACATGAATTTGGGGTGATGTTATAATTTATAAGTCAAACATCGTTAAATTTCATTTAAAAAGAGCAACTGTTGAGTTTCTGGGCAGCTCTTCTCAGCAAAACAGCATTCCGAGCTGGTGGTAGCTTACTCACAGACTGACTATACTGATCAATTTAATGTAATTTACGATTCAAAACTGAGTGTAAATGCCTACTTGAATGAATTATCAGTAGTTATGCTGCAGTAGTTATGAAGTTATCGAGGTTTGAGTTATCGAAGTTCTACAGTATAACTAATACTTAAGGAACTGCTTGACCGAATTACCCATTATTTTTTTTTATAAATCGTTTTAAATCAAACTACGATTGAATACAATTCAAATTATTAATTAGCTCTGATTCAATTCGGATACAATTTATTCAATTGCAATTTAGTAATATAATATTTTCAACGAGATTGCTGATTTGGAAACTACTATGATCTTAACGAATTGCGACATTCTCTTTTAATTTATCAAACAATATACGTACATTAATCATATCATGTTATTTTTTTTTTTTTAAATCAGTTAGTGAGACCTATTGCGATATTTCTTTCAACTACTTTTATCTGTGAAGGAAACGAGAAAAAATACAACCTTATATACAAAATGCAATGCTAAGTAATTATATTGTAGCACGCGTCTCATCAAAGGTCTATTATAAGGAAAACATACAATTGCACATCACTTACACCTTGAGCGATGACATCAGTGTATGACAGAGCCATTGTCTGTCACACTGTCATACATAAACAGACGCGGACATAGACAAAGTTACGTATTACGATAACTTCTTAAATCCAACCAATGCAACTCTCATCACTTCATAGCTTCATAGCTCATATCTTCAGCAGATGAGCTTCTAGTTTATTTTTATTCAAGTCAATAATAATGATCGAAAATGTTCACCATTCAAACAATATATCAGGCATATGGATAATGTTTTCTTTGTCCGATATAAAATCTATAATATGTAGTTTAATGGCGCTAAAAATACGAAAGTATTTTCGATTGGACTTTTACAGAAGAGGGTTTAATTTAAAATACAAACTTTATTTGTTAAGTAATACATCGAAAAAAATATATATTTATTTTATAAGTGTTTTTAATATTTTATATGCGCATATCATTTACCAATTACCAATAAGGAGACTGGAAAAGAGATGTTTTTTTTCTCCTAGTATAAAAATTAATAAAATGATTTTTAAACATACGATTGAAATGTCTTTACAAGTATTAGTTATGGTCGAGAATCGAACTTACGAAATACCGAATAAAGCAAGCATGTAACGCATAATTGGATATTTCAATGCATCACTTGAAATTGTCTTATTACGAAAGTGAATTGTACAAGTATTAAGTGTGTATATATGATACTATTCAACATAAGCCAAAAATTAATTAAGTTGGCTTTGTGAATCATTCAGTTGATGCAAGCTGCAGTAGTTACAGAAGTTAGACAAGAAATATGATATAAAATAATACAGCATGGTTTTATTACATACTAATTATTGTATGCTCAATGTTTCACAAAAGATATGCAAATTATATGATATGATATATGGCATACAAATATACTTTCCCATGACTCAAATAACAAATAAAATATAGGTATATATCAATTAATATTTAGGATAAGTAGTTTAATATGAATTAACAATTAATTGATAAAAACATTAATATTGGTAATTATAATAGGTATAATATATTTGTTTTTATCTAGCAGTATTAAGATTTAAGACCTGGAGTGTTATTTAAAAACTAAAATAATATTTTGATCTAATGGTATTATTAGTTCACAGATACTGATATTTATCTTTAATCAAGATTTGTTATTTGACCCTATTTAATAATAAGTATTACTATTACTTTTATAGCATAAAATAATAAGTATTGATACATGAATAAAAACTGAAAATGTAAGAAAAAAAATGCTATTTTTTTTTTTATATTGCAAGGTACAACTTTGAAACTAACATTCTATTCCTTAAATATAACGTAACAATTGATATATTAATTATCAATTACTTGACAATATTGTTCTACAAGTGCATAATAGATAATTGATTTAAATACATTATTCCATCAATGTTATAAGGTTACTTTACAAGTACCTCAAGTTAATATGTGAAATTACATAATATACAACAAAAAAGTTTTTTCCATGGCAACAGGAATGACTTTAACAGGATAAATTGAATATTACACTGAAACAAACTGGTAACACCCAATGACAACAACTCTGGCTAGTTCTAAATATTATTTTTAGTGGTATTATACATCCAGTCATAGATGAGTTAGATTCTTAAAAAAACTGTTTTATTTTTTATGTATTAAATATATATTTTTTTATATCGATATTTAGTTGTTCTTGTTCTATTGTAAATTATAACATTATCACACCAGGAATTTTTGATCCGAAATATTATGCTTCAACATATATTAAATTTACGCCCAAATAATTATTAATATTAAAATTAAAATTGTAAATATTTAAAAGTTAATGTGAATAGAGTTGTTTAAAAAATATAACTTTTATTAAGTTTTTTTTTTATTACTAATACTAAACTCTGAAAAATAAATATTAATTACTACTTTAAGCAGTTTAAATTCTACTCTTTGAAAAAAAAAGTAAATAACTTTTAAAACCATTCCAACTTAGAGCTTATTTTGTTTATTAATAGTAAACCTGCATAATACGTACATCAGATAACTTACGCATTATACCTGAATTGTTAATGTTCAAACTATTTTGAGCTTAAGAACAGTAAAAATAGAACTTACCTTAAATGCAAATTTTCGACGAATGTATCTGTCGTCAAATTGTCCAGCAGGACAAAGTCGGACACACCAACTTCTTGCTGCATCGACATCTTTGACGATTCACTTTGAAATTCACATCAACATAAACTAGAATATGAGTTCACACTTAGCAATAATAGTTTGTGTTGAATTCTTATTGTCAACAAACCGTTAAACAAATTAACACAATTCACAAGCATCTCCCGCAGACACTCAAAATAAACTGACAGGTTTTCAAACTTACATGTCTGGCAACACTATTTTTATATTACCAGAAAAAAAAAGTTCACCTATTATATGTATTTTTTTTTTATTGTTTAAATAATTAATTGTACGTTAATGTAATAATAATATACAATATTTAAAACTTCTTTACTCTGAAATATGCTTATCTTATTTTAAAGTTCCAGATTAATATTTTACAGTTGTCATTGATAAATCTTCCGGGAAATCTTTATCTGTTTATCCATCGTCGCCATTTTCCTTGTTGTAGGCGCCTCAAATGTCATAATAATTTCATTTTTCAGTAAATTACGTTTTCTTTAATGTTTTGTGTTCTTTTTTCTATGTTATTGATGTCTACGTCTAATTTTCGGCCTAATCTTGTGTTATTTACATTAAATTTTGCCAATTGTGTTAGTGACTTCTGCCGACACTCCAAGGATCATATCATTGATGTTTTACAATGAATATGAGAGATCGTCTTCATAAAAGGTAGCGAGTGACTTGGACGCCCACAAGATACTGTAACAAGGGCTATTTAGTGCGAAGGTCTATTTGTGGTAGTGTTTGACAAATAATGAAAACGTGAAGTAGGTTTAAATAAGAAGTTTGCTTTGTATGTGACACAATGAGCGATTCGCCAGGAGTAGAGTGGCTCCCGGCGTACAGCCCGGGACCTCCTCGACATAGTCCTCTGGGCCCTATACCTCGATTCCTTTACGAAGATGTACAGCCCCCTTTACTGCAACAGGAAAATAACAACAAGGAAATTGACCAGAAACAAGACAAAAACAAAATCAAACACGCCAAACCAGCTTATAGGTAAGGTTTTCCTTAAGCATAGAAAACCTTCAACTGACTATACTGACACATTAGAAAGGAATGTCATATTAGTTTATTTAGTTTTATTGTATAATTTGTTTTAAATAGACATATAATTCTTATCTTAGAACTTTGCCTTTAACATTTCAATTACATGGCTATACCAAAAATACAATATTAAAGATCTCTATTACGAAGTTATAATTACTCATCTAGAACCACCACCTAAAATTAATATAAATTTCCAAAAACCGTTATCAAAATCATTGTTTATAATATTGCTATGTTTCTAGCTATGCAAGCATGATCAGACTTGCCATCAGCAGCTCGCCCAATGGGAAGATGACTCTCAATGAGATATACAATTACATCTGTAATGCTTTCCCATATTACAAGGAAGCGGGGAAAGGGTGGATGGTAAAAATATTTATATTTTATATCAGTACTCCTAAATAACTACATTTAAAAATTTGAGTACTCTTATTTTGAGTTAAAATTGATTACTCTTAACAATTGACATGAAGTTAGTTGTATTAGGTAGTCTGGTGTACATAAATAACAAATGTATGTAGTTTATTAATGGTGAAGGGCCATGACCATTTTTGTAACCTGAAGACGAAAAAATGTTTTCAATTTTAATTGATTGTTGAGGAAAATAAAATATAAAGAACTAATAATCATATTTACATTGAAGTTTAAATGTATTGTAATAATAGATTCCGCAAGCAATTATTTAAGGCCCAAGGATTTTAAAACTTAATCTAATCATTTTTAAAAGACAGAAAAAGAGACATGGGAAAACAGAGCAATATTTTTCTTTTTTAACAAAACAGCTAAATGTTACATTGCTATTCCAGAACTCAATCAGACACAACCTGTCACTCAATAAGTGCTTCATGAAGGTGGCTCGCAGCAAGGACGACCCCGGCAAAGGCTCCTACTGGGCCATGGATACCAGCTACAAAATGGCCGAGGTGACGCCGCGCCGCAGACGCAGTCTCCGAGTGAGTTGACATTGTTTAATTAACCTTATGGTTGCAACACTTATGTGTTGCCACATCATTCTAGTATTTTATCAAGTTAATGTTTATTTGCGGATACTAAGTACATTGGTATTGATTTATCTACTGCCATTTAAGATCAGAATAGCTCTATACAAAGTTCCAAGGACCATCAAGATGACTATGTTTTATATGTGACATGTTAGTGTAAAAGAGCAGTGTTGCAGTTAATGCTTACAGTTTTTAATTGTTGGTTAATATGCCATATTTACATAAATTATTACATCTATCAGGCTCTTTTAAACATAAAGATTTAACTACATTTTCAAGGTCTGACTATTATCATCCTAGTAACTCATTAAAAGTTGAATTGTAAATTGTGTTTCATTAATATTTATTAGCCAAGTCGACTATAGACAATCCGGTACGTGACATTGTCTTAAATAATATAATTTAGTTAATAAAAAAAATATTTCTAAGAAAAGATTTTATTTCTTCAGATGGCTCCATACAGCCCCGAGTGCAGTTCTAACAGTAGCGGCGAAGCGGGCGTGTCCGGCGTGGATGCTGCGCCCACGCCTCCCGCCACGCCCACTACACCCACAGCGCCCACGACGCCCACCGCGCCCACCACTGCCGCCGCGATCAAGGAGGAGCCACTTATCAAGGGGGAGCTCAGTTAGTGTGACAACCGGCACGGTTGTTTTTTGATCAAACATTGTCGTGGTTATTACTCCTAACTTGTGTAAAGATGTGAAAGTAGTTTGCGTCTTACGAGGAATATTAAGGATAAAGACCAAAAAATACCAACATTCATAAAAAGGAAGGAATCGTTGTACAGTCTTTTTTTATATCATCACATATCTAACGTTTATAAAAATGATTTCACAGGCTCGGAGCACACCGACGACGCTCTTTCGGCTCTCATGGACGACGAACTCATCGCCGACGCCGACATCAGCAGAGGTAACTTCCTTCACCATTGTCAGCGATCTGGTATGTCTTGGAACCGTGCGGGCGACCAATGAAAAAAATTATAACTGTTAAATTGCAGAGAGCTGGTGGTGGTCTGGCGCGCGGCGGCACGTGTGCGTGGTGCGGCACAGCGCGCTCACCGACGACTACGGGAACTTTCTCGACACGCGCCACCACTGCGACTGCCCGCCCGAAACTGAGCCGGCCTCGCCGCCCGCCCCTGCGCTGGACGCCCGCCCGGCCCCCGCGCCGCCCGCTCCGCCGCCCCACGCGCTCACGCCGCCCTGGCACGCGTTATAACCCGCGCCCGCTGCAGTGCGCCGAGCGACCGACGCCTCGACGGGCTAGACGGACACGTAGAGCCGTATCGCTAAGAGATTGAGATATATATTATTTTATTTTATGTACAATTTTCAGAACGATGATATTTATGTACATATGTATATGTATAGATCGAACCGTTGTTCGCGCTCGTCTTCGACGCGTAGAGTTGGCGTCCCGTTGTGAGTAGAAAATGTTCAATGCGATATCTTCGCTTTTTGACTTTGTATTGTTATTTCTACATTTTTTACTTCTACGGGGACCCTTTGAAATGCATAATACGTAATATTATTATAATGAGTAACTTTGTGTCAAATGGTCTAGGAATTGTTTGATGTTGAGAAGATCGGACCCACTTAGAGTTAGCTTATGTTTATTTAGGAGATGTAAATGTATGTAAAGATTGTTAGCGTTAGACACGATATATATTAGTTGTAACGTAGAGTACGTCACCGTATGCCAGTATTTTATCGAGAATCATATTTTATTTAATATTTGCCATTTACAAAGTTTTTATATCGACACAGACCAGTTCGAGAGTGTGTTCAGCTGTATATAGATGTAATAAGTAACAGAAATATTGTGGAATAACATATCTGCCAATCGATAAATATATTAGAGTATGTAGTTACCTCTATGTTAGTAATAGCATTAATGTATGAGACTGCTCCCTAGAAATTCTTTACAGCACTTTTATACTTAATATTAGATGGCTATTTATAACCTTGCTAACTTTATATCTACTCACTTTTATGTTAACATAGAATCATATTTATAATATTTTATCTTAAAAGGGGCAGTTTTTTTTTGTGTAATTTTTTCATTGACGGCTTTTAGAGTGTTACTAATATTACTTTATGTTTTGGAATGATATCATACAAAAACAGATAACTGATGAAAGTTTTAATTATCAGTGGAATTACTTAAATGTTTTTAACATCAAATAGTAAATAATAAAAAATTAAAGACTATGTAATTTTTCAGTGGCCAAGTATCACAGCCAGTTCGAGCAGATCTCAAAACGACCAGTATATTACTAACTAACTTTAAGTAAATACTAACTTAGTTGATCATTATTTTTAAATATATATCAATAATATCAAACGACACTCATATACGTAAATTGCTTATAGATTTCGGCCTATCTGTTAGCACTCGGCTAGACGTTTGTTGTTCGAGATGTGCCATATAGCGAGGGCGAACTGTCGAGCAAGACTTATCAGTCCCGTATCTTATCGAAATGTGTTCAGGATTTTTTAGATATATACCTAATATGATCGCGAGGTGTGTACATATTAGAATAGTTTATTGTATATTTACGACCGTCTATTACGGTCACACCGTTCGATCTATGAGTTCAGACGTGTCTGTACGAGCGTCGTCCAAAATGCAATTATGTAATTTTAAGCAAAACATATTTTAATCCTTTGTGTTTTATATATTACGATATATCTTTAAACAGATTTTTTTAGGAACTTTTTGTAAACAAAAGAAAGGGTACATACAAAGTATATAGACAGACAATTCAAGAAGTATTTCGTTTAATATATAGCACAGGTAAACGACTTATTTTAAAAACAAGATAGTTGTGTACAGTTGCAATGACTAACATATTATCATCTATTTACCTCGTCTTTAATGTTTCTAGTTTTTAATTGTTTAAACAACATGGTATCATAAATGAAAAGAAAAATTAAATACATCGTATAAATCAAATCCTTTCATGCCTGATATTCCTTTGTTTACAAAAAATATACACATTTGATTAATCTGTGTATAGATCGCGTTGGATCTATATATTTATACAATTATAATTTACGTTATTTTATAAATTGGCCCATAAATTAACATTCCTTGCTTTCGATATTTAAATTTAAATGTATTATGAAATGTTTATTTTAAATCCAGTATTTACATAAGTATTCTTATAAAATAATAATAATGCGTAATGTTTTGGAATTAAGATTATATTTCGTTTTTAACTCGGTGCATTATGTAAGTTGCCATCATTTTATTTTGATATTTATTATTTTCTGTGATAAACACTTCATATTTGAAGAAATATTTTTTATTTACATAGCAACTTTTATTAGCACCTATTTGCTATCATAATACAAATATTGTTTCAAAATTATGAATCGTCTATTGTATGAAATATGAATAATAATTACGCGGTTAAAAAACTAAATATTTTAAATAACAATGGGTGTATATTATTTGAATGTTATTCTTAATTTAGTTTTGAGGCGCTAGAATATTGATTTCTACTAAATGCTCCGTACACTCGTCGGTGTATGAATAATATATTTGAATTGGGTAAACCTACTCCGCCTATAGATGATATTATCGCGGCGAATTGTTTAAATATATAATTTGTATTGAAATTCTTATCCGCTACCGTTTACTTTTAAGAGTAGAATGTTCTACCTCTAAAATCATAGTTGATGTACAATAATATAAACTTTTAACAAATTGTGAGTTTTCTTCTTTGTCCGTCCTTAATCCTTATCTTTCTTATTTTATTAGTTTATTTCCTGCTCCCTAAAAATTATGACTTATCTGTGCATATTACAACTCTTTGATGAATTGACTGAAAGTGAGATGTGTTTTCATCTTTTTTAAATGCTAATTTGTTTTGGGTTAAAATATAGAAAGATAAATAATATCAATAATCATGACCGAATACGATTGTATTTATACGATTGTTTTTTTTTAACAAGACGGACATCCATAATATTTAGATTATTCAAAGGCAATCTTACTAAATTTGCAGTAACAGATACAAATAGAGTTAAAACTATGCGTACTTTTTTTTTCTACATGGAAAGTGGATACAAAATGATAGTAGATAGTTTCTTATTCTGCACGGCGGTTAACATTCTCGGAACTCGCGGGTACCTTCTTAAGGAGAGCAATTCGTTCGTCAGGATTCTTTGGATGAACATGAAATGAGACACCTGTCTTGAGATGAGATATGTACTTTTTTCACGTTATCTTCGGTGAGAGACTTGGATGACCGTCCTTTACGATGTTCTGACCAGCTTAATCTCTTTGGCCCAGCGTGCAACTGCAGAATATGGAGAAGCAGAGTCTGCCTATGTTTCCACTAAGTCGTTGTGTATGTCTTTGTGCAGACATTTTTTTCAATCAGTGGTACTTGACCATTTTGATATAATCTTTGTGGATGTTCATGTTCAAAAGAATGCATGCAATGCAATCGACCAATCGGGCTGCTTACCATCCGGGGGAAAATATTAGAAAAGATAATCATAAAACGATTGCGCTTGCACCTCCTCCACAGCATAACTCCAAGGCAGTACGGGTTCAAATCACAGCGCAGCACGGAAGACGCCCTCTACGATTACTTAGAGAAGAGAAACGGAACAAGAAGGAGACCATGATACTTATATAAATCGACATAAAGGGCACTTTCGATTGCGCGTGGTGGCCCACCATAAAGATTTAGATGAACAAGCTGGGATGTCCTGCAAATCTGTGGAGGCTGGTGGAAGATTATCTGAGCGAGAGAACGGTCCGGGTAAACTACATGGAACATCCTGCTGAACCCACTCCTGAACGAGCTGGATGAGACGGGAGTGTACAACCAAGCATTCGCCAATGATGTCGTGATGGACTTCTCGGGGCACGAAATGACGGCAATCCAGAGCGAACCAACAGGCGCAGGAACTGGTGTGGTGATAGGGACGTGCGAACAAACTGCGATTCGCACCACAAAAAACCAAGACGATGGATATCTCCAGGAAACTCAAATATGATAACCCAATACTACGAAATGGAAGGGAATATCTGGTCCTAACAAAAGAAATCAAAATCCAACCACGCGGCCATGATTCTGGCAAGGCTCCTTCTGCTGGACCTGCAGATAAAAGAATACGGAACGGTATACGAAACCCGACGAGGTTTCCCCTTCAAACACGCGTCAGATGAATTCCAACTGGAAAAAAGGGTGGAATATGGGAAGCTGGAGCACCCGGCTAAACTCCAGAAGATAAAATACACCTGCTTGGCCACAATAACCCCTAAAACAATTCGAGAACTGGATATGAAGGGAAAATTCTTACAAACAGAAGGGAGCAAACTGCAAGGGAAGGTCGGCGCTGCGATAACCGTATGGGAAAACGCAAGAGAGACGCAGTTCCGGAAGACTAGCCAACCACTGTACCGTATTTCAGGCAGAGTTGATAGCAATCGCAACAGCCACAGAACTGGTTGACAGGAGGAACTGGACGGAAGTAACCATTCTGTCGAACTCAAGATCCTCATTAAACGCATTGATCGCGAAACCGGTGGTGCACCCCTAAGCGCCAGGGGGTATCACACGGAACCTACGCAAAATTAACAATAAAGAACACATAGTGAGGATCGTCTGGATCTAGGCGCATGTGAGTATGCCAGGCAATGAGCGAGCCAACGAACTGGCTAAGGAGGCAGCCCTAAATATCAAAAGAAAGACGGTCTACGATTTCCCGATGTCCTTCGTCAAGCGCGAGATCCGCAAGGACACAATCAGCACATGGCAGCACTGATACACATTTAATTATGACGGATAAAGACATCGACTCCCTGATAGCGCAAATCCTCATAGGACATGGAGGATTTGCGGCCTACCTACACAGGTAAAAACTGACTGAACGATTCTATCCCTGAATATATGTATGTACAGTACATGGTTATTTGTAATGAATTGTCACCTCTTGTTTATGTCCTTAACAAATGTAGTTAAGATTTATGTAGAGAAGCTGGGCAGCTTCTGTACATAAATCCTAACAACATTTGTTCTACGACTTTTTACTTTTTTAAAACTTGATAAACAACACAAAATATACAAAACAAAAAAAAATATACAAAACAAAAAAATACAAACTAGCAGTTTAGGGCAGACTATAATTAAAATATAATATTATTTAATATTTGACATTGCCATGGTAACGCAGTCCGTCGGAACCAATGTGAATCATTCCAAAATCACCACCTACTTACACATTAAAAATTAATCAAAAAACCATTTTTCAGTGGACCAAATTGTGAATCTAAACAATTCTCAAATCCCCTTGAACACACACAAAGAATTTCATAAAAATCGGTCCAGTCGTTTAGGAGTTCAGTGACATACACACGCCCACAAGAAATATATATATATATATATAGAAATATATAGAAATATATATATATATTTATATAAAGATAAGGATATATGTGTGTTTTTACTAGGAAGTACCTACAATATTTTCCTCACCCATGGGTACTTTTTACATTCACTCAATAACTTCTTTAGCGACATATCACTTATATAAAATAAAAGACAAGTGGAATTATCAACAACTTTAATGATTGATTATATACAAGAACATCATAAGACTCAAGTGTTAACAACGTGGCGGACCGGACTCATGACATAAATAACGTGTCCTAGTACAGGGCGCCATCACCGGGACCGGCCGCGGAATAAACCATACATAAATAATATTAAATAGATATCGAAATGATTTTTTAAACATATCACAAGAAAACATAATATATTTAACAGAGTAGTTGGAGAATCGAGAATGCATTAATAAAAATATATTGAATTGGTGGCGTACGTGCAAGACGTCTACAATCATCGGTATAGTCTATTTTCTACAATTCCGTAACAATTTCGCAGTATCGTAAATGTCTAAAAGACTCAACCTGTTTTATTGTTTTTTATTATATTTCTATCATACGATAACATGGTATATACTCTTCGATATAGATTTAGGAATACCGAAATGAAAGGCACAGTGTATTTGCATGCACCATCTGATACAAGTTGTGAACAAAGTGACGCACGAAAACTTAAATTAATAACATAATATTTTGTAAGATAAAAAAATACATTAATTTATATTACATAAAAAAGTACACTAAATTTTTTAACTGATATTCTACACCTGGTTCTAATATATTCACTCTTCACCGGCTTCGAAACGTCAACTAAAATACACCGAGACAAACTAAATAGTTCCCACAACTAAACTAACTCTATACAGAGGTGTACTTCCGCCGAGGGTATTACAAATTTACATCTTCTATATTTGAAGGCCACAAAATTGCACAAGAAATAAAACTATCACTATTCTATACTATAATACATGGTCATTGGATACATTCACTAATTTTAAATCGTTTCAACAACAATATTGTATCATCTGTGATAATTTAAAGTCCGAGTTGTTAGAGACGATTCACAATCTTATAAAAAAACTAATAAAATAATTACAAAAAAATGTACAACAAAACATTTATCAAATCCACGTTATTAACGAGCAACGCTCGTCTAGTCCGCATGTCGCGTAGATATAAAATATAATAATTTAACACTACAGCTATCACATCGACTTCGATAAGAGAGAAATACGATAACGTTCACAGCCCTCGCGCCACGCGCCTCCAGCGTATTTACACTACGTATAGACGAGGTAGGAAGCAAAACGGCCTCCTACATCTTCTACCTAAATCGTTATACTATCAGTATAGCAGATCTCGAGGCGATAACACCAAAGGTTACACTAATTTATACATCCATTACCTAATATAGTTGTAAATATTGAGCAAGCCATTTTGGTTTTATATTACAACAATGCAGAATTATCCTTTTTTTGTAGCTAGAGTCGTTAATTAATCAAAGGAACTATTCGTTATTAAAATTGTGTCGTTACGAATTCGTTAGATTCGTATATATTATCGATATATTGCTTTTATAAATAATAACTTTGAAATGTTGCAGTACGCACTTATTCACGAGCGAATCATCTTCGTATCGTTTCGTACGGGTTCGTGTCGGTCCAGCATCTGAAACAAAAACACCGTCGGTCAACAAGCTGGCTCGAACACACGTATACACACACGCGCACGAGCCCGCCCATCCGTACCGTGCGCTATCCGAGCACGTCTCAGAGCGAGTCACGGTGCCACACCCAGGTGCGCTTGGTGTGGTCGAAGCGATGCGCCAACCACTGCGCTTGCAGCAGCTCGAGGCGGTCGGCCGATAGGTACAGCGGCTTGCCGCGCTTGAGATCGCGGTCCTCCTCGTCATAGTCGTCCAGGTACAGCGAGCCCCACAGACAGGCGCGCCGACCGCGAATGACGATGATGTACGTGGAGGTGACGACGAGGAAGATACCGGTGCCGCCGCCGCAGTCTGTGGCGTGCTGAACGGCCTCGGCCACGGCGCGGTGGCGGCAGCACGGCTGCTTGAGACACACCAGCGTGCCGCACAGAAGGCACACCGACGCCTCCTTGGGCACGGCGCCGCACTGCAGGCACACGCGCTCGTGGTAGTACGTAAACAGACGGTCGTAGTCGCGCGGCAGAGCCAGCAACGACGGCGGCGCCCAGCTGGCGTGTAACGAGCGGACCACGCGCGCCACCTGCGGCCACAGGGAAAGATAGCGTTCACTTAACAATTTTCAAGTACAGAAGGCCGCAGTACCGTCGATCGAGGACGCCCACTGACCGCCAGCTGTCCTCCGGCGGCGGCGGCTGCTAACTGGCGCGCCCATCCACGGGCAGCACCGGCCGCGTCCGCCGGCAGCGCGGCGGAGGCCGGTCCCTCGTCCGCCAGCCCCAGGAACCGCAACAGCGAAGGGAATTCTTCCTCGGTGGAGGCGATGTGTGGCAGCTCCGCCCCGTAGATGTGCTTGCGAAGAAGAGCCGCTATGCGCAGAAACGGAGCCACTAGCTCCTGGACCTGGATTAGTTTACTTACGTTATAAGACATATTTGTTTTTAATTTATATGTGGTATATCATCATTGCATATTTTAATACTTTAATACTTTTACAATAGCTTATTTACCTCCAACTCCACGGCCCTCAGGTCGGGCACGGCATCGGGTGCGCCGCCCTCGTCCTCTAGCAGGTGCTGCCCCGCCAGCGAGCCGAGCAGCAGCTGCGCCGCCTCCACCAGCCCGGCCCCTTCCACCTCTCCCGCCCCGGACGCCTGCAACGCCGCACCCAGCGTGCCGCACGCGCACAGCTGGTTCACCACTTGATAGTACGTTAGCGCGTACAGCGCGCGAACTATGCACGTGAAGTGTTCTGCGGAGATGTAACAATTAGCACAGATTATATTAAACCCTAATAAATATATAACATACAATGGTATAACTGACGTATATCAATGTGTGGCGGTGAAGCGGGCGCAAGTAACAGGAAGTGCATGAGCAGCGCCGTGGGGTCGCGCAACAGCAGCGGCACCGGGCGGGATGGTGCGCCGGGCAGCGTGGCGGGCGAGCCGCTGCCGCCAACTGCTCCGGCACCGCCCGCCCCCGCCGCCGGCACCAGAGCGCGCCAAGTGGCCGCCACGCCGAGCCGCGCGCCCGCCGCCCATAGCGCCACAGCGTGCGCACCTGCCACTGCGATCAGGGGCACTGCAGGGCAGTAGATATGTTACTTATATTTGAAGAACAGATAACGTTACATTGACGATTAGATAAACGGAACGAAGCTCGAAGGCAGGAAAAAGTATCTTTCGACGACCGGTAAAACAAAGAAAAATCTGTAAACGATCATCTCACCGATGCAGTCGTCCCGGGGCTTGTACCTCGGCGCGGGCTGGTGAACTAGCGTGCCGCCGCGCTGTACTAGCTCGCACTCCAGGTTGGTGCGCACCAGCGAAGCCACAAACGTGAAGATGGCGGCGGGGGACGACCCGTATCTTTGCTTTAGTTTACCGCCCGCCGTCGCCGTCATATCTTCCATCGCTTTGCCCATTGCCTCGGACAATCTACTCGGACTCTGAATAGAGCAAAACCAAAAAGCTTAAACAATGATTCCTAATAATAAAAACAGGTTAAAAACTTCATAAAAATTTAAAGAAACATAAAAAAAAGACTAGCGATTGCCGTGACTCACGGGTGCGGGATGTTCCCTCTCCAGCATTTCGAGAACCTGCGCCGCCAGCTGCCTGTGTCTCGCGCCAGGGGGCGGGGCACGCGGGGCGGCGGGCGGCGCCAGGGGCAGCACACTGTTGGCGAGCTGCCGGCACAGTGGGCACAGGAACTCCCCGCGCTCCACGTGCAGGTTGTGGGGCCTGTGAGGCGCCGCCAGTGAGCGTAGGTACGAGCGCAGACAGCGAAGGTGCAGGTGGTGTCCGCATGACTGTGCCGCCACGCCGCCCTCCCAACCCACCGATACCGACAGCACCCAAGAGTCCTGTTCGGAGGGAACCATGCATTTATTAGGCTTCCTGCTCACGAACTTAACAGGCTTATACGAACATATATAGCATCGAAACCAAAACTGAATATGTATTAAAATAACGTTACAAACTCGGTTGCTGAAGTACCTGGTCAAAGTGCTGATGCAGGTCGTCGTGCAGGCGGTAGTGGTGTGCAGCGGCGGTAGCGTGCTGCTGCTGAGCAAGCCGCGCGCGTTCCGCCTCGCAGAGCGCCAGCCTCGCGCCGCCGCTGCCGCGACGACGACGGTGGCCCAGCACGGACGTGGACTGAGGCGAAAATTATAAGAGTCGATGAAGACATCAAACAAAAAGCTGTCAACTATGTTTACGTCAAATTCCAAGCCCTCCCACCTGCAACAACACGACCAGCCCTACGGGGTCGTGCGGCGTGCTTGGCGCGGTGGTGTTGCAGATGACGCAGTCGTAGTCACGCTGCACCTCCTCCTCCCACTCCATGGGTGCCCCCTCGGCTCCGGCCACGGCGGCCATAAACTGCCTCTGACGGCGCGCGAATTCCCTCATGAGCTGCTGCTGTCGCTCGCGCGCTCGGCGGGAGCGCTCCTCCCGCTCGCGTCGCTCCCGCGCGCGCTGCTCGGCCTGGCGCTCGCGCTGGTGCGGCCACAGAGCGCACCGCACGTGCTGCACGGCGCTGGCACAGCGGGCGTCCAGCGCCGCCAACTTGTGCACCAGGGCACCGATAAAGTGCGGCCCGTCGCCTGAGACGAAGAATAAAAGAACAATCGTAAATAAAAAATACTACAAAGATACTAAAAAATACTAAGTAGAAATTTTTTAGTTTAATGAGACGAACACATCACTAACCGATGGGTTCCTCGCACGCGGGCGCCGGCTCCTCGAGCGAGAAGGAGTCGAGGCGTCCCGACAGCTGTGAGTGTAGTTTGAGCAGGAGAGATATTATGGACTCGTTCACCGGGATGTCTTCGTCGGGTTGCGCGTGCAATTGTATCTGTGGCGAAGTATCGTAACGTTATTAGATATTAATATACTATTTATTTCAATATTATATCTATTCGTCTACGACGTGCTACCTGGGTGTCAGCGGGCTGGACGGGCGGGGCGGTCAGGGCGGGCGAGGCGGGCATCAGGGCAGGGTGCGCCTCGTGCCACGCCGCCTCTATGGCTACGCATACAAAACAACACATGCATTGAATAACTACGATACAATTTCGACTAATCGGATCGATCGACACCAGAAGGTAATTGATTTTCAACTGCGATTCATTTCTGACATAAGGAAATAAAATTTATCCGATCTCTGTGCTTCGGTGTTGTCTCACCGTATTGCTCGTCATTTAGGTCGTCCCGGTGCGTCCCGGGCAGCGCCAGCGCGTCCCTCATGGCCACGTCGGCGAGCGCGGGTAGCGCCAGCGCAGTGCTGTGGCGAGGCCCGCTGCCACCCGCCGACGGTGGGTATGGGGGCTGGTGATGAAGGTTTTATGGTGAAACTTGAAGGGATATACGTTTCTAATCAGTATCGATATAAACACACCTCCAGGGCTCTTATTTCGGGAGTCTCTCCCCCGGCGTCCGATTGGTCATCCGAAACCGAACTCCCCCGAACCATCTGAAAAAGGTCATCAAAATTATAATAATTATTAATACGTCAAAATGGCGTCGGCCTTGCGCGCAAGGTGAATATCAGCAGTCGCAAGTCACCTGAGCCGATTGCGGGACGGCCAGAGCGGACGCGGCCCCCGCTGCCTGCAGCGAGACGGCCTTGCTGACTCCTCCCGGACCGGCCTCGCCGGAACCGGAGCCACCTTCCCATTCCGTTTCACCTGAGAATAATAACTAAAATATTACAAACGTCGACGTTAAAGTATCACGATGATCTTAAGTCATCGTTTGAGACCATAATATTATGTCTATATGTGGGTACGCTCGTGCTACGACTCACTGTCGCTGTGGTGGTGCCTCTGGCGGTGCAGCGTGGTGGAGGGAGGGCGGGGCGCGGGCGGCACGGAAACCACCAGCGTGCGCGCGTTGTCGCACACGGCGCCACCCGCGAACGCACGCAGCAACGGCGCACCAGAGACGCGCGCTCCGGCGCCCGCCGCCGCCACACACACGTCGCGCTGCGGGACACTACAGATTAGCACGCCGGCACTGCGCTCCTGACCCGCACTTCCCGTCGATCTACGTACGTCGTGCGTGAGCGCTCGCTCGGCCGCCAGGTCCGCAGCCACAGCCAGCAGATAGACGGCCAGCGCCAGCACGTGGTCGGGTGGGGCCGCGCCCGCACCCCCCTCGGTCTCCCCCTCCAGCTCGCCGGCACCCTCGGCCGCGCGCCTCCGTACACCGCGGTGCAGCACCGCCAGCAGCGCGCCATGCAGCACGCCTGCCGATGGGACCACGAAATGCTTTTAGTTTATCACGAAATCACGGTGATCGTCGTTGACAATACCATTGGACTCCGGAATCGACCTCTAATGGTTTTACTAACGCGTTTAACGGCTCGGTCGACGGCTCGAGAGACAGGATTTGTGCTTTATTTTTAAAATTAGATCGCGATAGATTTAAGTTTCGGTAGTGGGCGATGCATCGGCCCTACGCTCACCGGAGGCGCACAGCTGTCTGGGGTCCCCGGCGGCCGCGGGCGGCGGCAGCGCAGGTCGCAGCGGTGGCCACAGCGCTCCCGACGGGCCAGGCGCTCCATCCGCTTTTTGCTTCTCTCGCACGCTGTAACACAAGCGATCCGTCAGTCGGGGTCGTTCTTCGACGGCCGAGCTGCTGTCAGCGGTCGCACTCACAAGGCGGTGAACCGGTCCATTGAGGCGTGGAAGTCCCGGCGGTGCACGGCCCGTCGCAACACGTGCAGAGGATCGTAGTGTTCGGTCCAGACCACGCCGCGAGGCACGAACAGCCCCTGTTCAAGGCTCTCCGAACCCTTGGGTGGCGCGCGATACACCGATAGCTGCAATTAATTTTGCGTTTTCAAGATTGAAACTTAAAAATATAAACTGTCGGATGAGAATAGTAGGTAGGCTTCCTTGCCTCCTTTAGCACCGTCTCGAAGTTCCTCGTGTGCGCGTTCCCGGAGCGCTCCGGCATCAGCTCAAGCAGCTGGGAGTGAGTCTTGTCTCCCGCGGCCAGGAGCGTGGCCACTTCTAGCCGAGACTGTGTCAGCTCATCGTTACCTTTGTAAAAAATATTATATTAGTTGAGAATTAGGAACGATTAGATAAGGAAACGGGTAATTTAATAGGAATATATATATTGTAGATTTTCTTAGGTCTCAAAAGGTTGTCGTGGTCCAATCGAACCGTGTTCGAACGCTAATGTCATACCAAGGTTGGTCCTGGAGGATACCAGGATGGCCAGGAATGTGAGCAGTCCCTCCACCATGGCGTCCTGCTCCGCAGCCTGTGCCGGCGTCATTGGCGTCATGCTGAGCCACTCACGTACGCCGAAACTGAACAAGGAGAAATAGCGATGATAAAAATAAGATTCAAGACTTCAGGAATCATATATTTTTACCTAAATATGTACCTAGGAACCTCCTGTTCTTCGAATACGAATCAATTAGCATAATAGTAAAAAAAAGATGGTGATTTTAGTAATTAACTATTTTAATTTCCCGAGAAAAATACTTGGCTTTCCAAACAGAATTTATTAGAATAATTAAATTGACTGCTTTGATCGTCTTTTTCGTACAAAAGTAATATTTGGACGCCCAGATCTTGTTCTGTTAAATTCAAAATATCTTTATTCAAATAGGTATTTACACGCACTTTTGAATCGTTAATGGTTAGATTAAATTAGTCAGTAACAGAGAATTTATTCTGGATACCAATCAATAGCCAGGTCCACAAACACTCCACTTACACCAAGCGGATTTCAAAAATTCAAAAAATTGTATTTGGTTTCATATCTTTCAGTAATGCCATAAACATCAAATCAATTCTACTACAAATAGATTTAACCGCGACTAGCATGAAAATGAGAAAACACAATGAATATCTATAGAAGAGTAACGGATTCCAAAATCAAATGTAATAATGTTTTTTTTATCGTAACAATTAGAGATGCGAAGAGTATTCGGTAAGTTGGCATTCGGCATCTTTTTCGCTATTCGTATTCGGCCGAATTATTCGGTTTTGGTGCTGAACATACTTGGTTCGATTTTTTTATTTTCTTGATTACACGACACTTTAAAGTATTGAAAGACTAAGATTTATGTCATATTATAAGTCAAAGAAATCTTATAAATAATGTATTGAATAAAGCTTAATAATATAAAGCAAATAAGCTTCAAATCAAATTTATTTCAAAAAATATCAAGTCAATATTTTTATATTTAACATACAATTAGGATTAAGAAAGTCATCATTATTGTGAACCCTTAATCAGCTTTTCTTTTAAAATGCAAAAAAAAAATCAACCACAAATCAAAATATTTTTTCTTCTAGCCTGAAGCCACGTGTAAGATACTTGTTAGAACCTGTTTATGAAAAACAAACAATGAAATGGTAAACCGAATAATTCGGCTGAATATTCGATTCGGTAAAAGTTAAACGGAATAGTATTCGGTGAAACCACTTTTCGCCGCATCTCTAGTAACAATATTTTCGGGCAGACTAAGTAAAAATGAGACCAATGGAACTTTTATTAATATTGTAATTTAAACTTATGTCTTACACACTCACACATCAATACACATATCTAGAAATTGGTCCGCTGGGAGATGAGCTGCACATATCTGTAACCAGTAGATATCCAGGTCGACCATGGAGTTACAGAAGTTGGCCTGGATGTACGTCATTGCCTGCCCCTTGATCTGGAGTCCATTGCGGACCCACACGCCCGCTAGAATCTCGTAGAACAAACTCTGAGGAAAATATATATATATATACATATATAATGTACTCTGGATTCATATATGTATTAACATATTTTTTTGTAAACAAAGGTACCAACATAAAAAAGATAGGATATTTTTAATTATTTCCACAAATAAATATAAAAGGAATTTATTTTTTTACATCGCGAGTGCACCATGAACACATCGAGCTCATGAAATGGGTTCGAAACTAGTTGGAAAAATTCATATTTAATTAAAGTGAACATTGGGAATATAAAAAAACGAGAATGTGTCTCGTAGTGTAAAATTTATAGAATCAGCAGTGCGGCCCTGACAAAACAGCTGTATAAAATTTTAAATATCATTTGGGAATGGCACATGTATAAATTATTTCTTGTAGTATAAAGTATGTGTTAAAGTTTTGTAGAACAAAGTATGTGTAATTAATTACATATAGTATAATTATTTTACTAGCGACCCGCCTTGGCTTCGCACGGGTGCATTGTAGATACTAATATGAGGCACTGAACATAGATTGATATTGAGTTTATACTACTGTGCCTCCGCCTTGTTGATATCTGATATCTTCTAAAATATCCATTTTAATGAAATGCTTTTAAGGGCAGTATGGATCTATGTGAAATGTACTACATAATAAATAAATAACACTGTATTGTATAAAAAGCTCGGTAAAAAAATACATTATTTTGTAATACATGAAAAATGGTTACTTCGGATATCCTTTAGAGATAAATATAAATCATTGTGGACTTTCATATTGATGTTTGAAAGATATACATTCTCGTAGTATATCAATTTGCTCTATATTTTAAGTTTAAGCCATCTTTTGCGATTTAAGAGCACTAAAATATCTTTTGTTGCAACAGCACATTACAAATCTCTGAATTTTCCGGCTTTTCTGTATTAAAATATTTGTTATACATGTAATCATTTCATTTGGGTAAATCTAAATCCGTTTTAAAGATCTAAGCATACTTAGGGACAGACAGCGAGTTTGCTTTATAGTTTATACTATCTCACGTAATATTATTATAATTAATATATTTTGTTAATAAAATAATGATAATGATAATAATATACAACATTTATAATGTCAATATGATAATAATTGCCAATTAATGAATACTTCTTAATAAAAACTTGACAATAAGTGACCGATAACGAATAAAAGACAAATATTTGAATATAGTATCTACGTTATTAACTTGAGTGTATTATTAATTTCTTGATCCCGTTACGTTCTTTTAAGATCACATACGTGTAGCTCGTTCCATTAGTGATACATACACTGTATCTATTTTTAAGATTTTCAAGGGTAGATACTACATACACATTTAAATAAAACTATTGTTTACCCATGGTAAGACGAGCTGTGCACACGATTACTGCAAAGCATTCGAAAAGTCGAGTTTAATTTCAATTTCATTTCATTTATTTCAACCTACACTTTATTTACGGGAGACTTAAACAATTTGAAAAACATCCGCTGTTAAAAATGTTTACTTTTGAAGTTTAACAAATAGACCATTAATGACTATTAGTAGACGACTACATTAATTAAAATAACACATTTGTATTATTTTTCCCTTTTTTTTTTAAATCTTAATTAACTATGATTTTACTTTTGACACATGTCAATGTCTTTTAAAAGAGAAATCGAATCTAATCTAAATCTTATTTTAATTTACTATTTATCTCTATGGCAACAATTTGAAAAAAAAATATCATTTTTTTTTAATTTAAAATGTTTCGCCCACACCGGTAAAGTTAATTAGAACGACCACAACCGAAGGGTAAAGGGAGTACAAACAACGACCTATGATTTATTAATAACTAATTAATACTAATTGCCATGAATTTTGACATAATTCACTATCATCAAATCAGTAATTCAGCGATGCATGGTAATATAATAAAGGACTATTTAGTATTCCAAGAAAGGTAAGTTCTACGATTTAATAAGCAATTGTTGTCGAATTACTTGAACAACTGATTTATCAATTTATTAAATCACTAGAGTTGATAATATTTAAGAAAAGGTAAAAATCTATTTTTTTTTCATGATAATTTTAATTCGGAATTAAGTCAGTCATAAATGTATACGTTTGATAAGCATTATTTGTAATAACTACTGATGTAAATATCGATGTGGGTAGTATAGACTGAACTTAATATATAAAATTTAATCCTGTAAATGATAAATTAAAAAAATCCCAATGTTGTAAGAATATTGTTATGTTATTGTTACTTTATGTTATTGTTACTTTTATCGATTCGAGATCGAAATGACAATAAAAGCTTTGTTGTAATATCAGGAAATTAGACAGGGTCGTATTAGTGTTGCCAGTTTTGTATATATTACCCTGTAATATGCACCAATATTAATATTTGCTGACAAACTTAGTACCACTAAAGAAAAATAAAGTAGCTATTTAAGTCATTGTTTGAATATAAATAAATATAAAGGGAAACATGTGTACTAGTTGTATTTTTACTTTTATTTGTAACAAAACTTGTTTTTGCTTTATTGGAATTGGCGTCATTATAAAAAGTAGAAACGTGAACAAGTTCCACAAGACCAGTGAGTCACGGTTCCGGAATTATTGTTCACGCGACGAGTTAACCAATTAAAACAGTTAAGCTTTTATTAAGCGGAAGATTGATAAATTATAAGAATTATTTTTTAATGTATTTTTATGTCTGTTTATTTGATATTTTAATGGAAATTTAAAATTAGAACGCTGACCACCCCATAGCTTCGTGTGAGAGCGTCCACCGCTAACGTTCAGTCATCAGTGCTACTTCGTCCGTCGTCATGGCGGTTCGCGTGTGTGCCTTTCTAATTCTAGTAGTCTCCATTACTACGAACGCGTTTTTTGATGAAGCTGTTGACGTTCTTCGATTAGGTAAAGAAATAGGCGAGGAAGTTATCGAATCTTGGGATATTATCGGTAAACCATTCAATGTATCCGAGGGAGTTGAACTGCCGATTATTAGAAGAAGGGAAAGACTAATTTTGTCGCGATTAGCACATATATCAAGAGCGATACAACGACTAGAATTAGGAATCGAAAAAAATGGAGCCGTTGCTATGCTTTTGGCGAAAGCTTCTAGAAGAGGAGCAAAGCTTGAATTGAGGTTGCATGAAATGGCAGATTTATTAAGCAGGGTTACGTCTGCTGACCGGCAAATGAGGGAATATGTGAGGTTACAGCGCGAACTGGAGCAGAGTACGCTACAAGATTTTGCTGAGTGGTGTGTATCTCACGACAGGGGGGCGCTGGCTGGACTATTGGAGAGGGTGCATTCATTGATTGTACCCCCCTACCAAAATTTACTTGGCGGTGGACTATTAAAGCTTATTTTGGACGATATACAGGTTGGAAGTAAACTAAAATATTTATCTTAAAAATTGAACAGGCGCGCCTAAATTAGTCTTAACCAAAAAAATCTTATTTAAAATACATTTAGAATATTATTGAAAGTTTGTGTGAACCTAATATTGTCATTTGTATGCATAAATGACATTTTTCTGAACAATGTAAGATAACATCCTGTGATGAAAGAATTCACATCTTCATTGGAAATATTTGCAATTTGGAGAAACAATTACAGATTATGTGATGTTATAGCAACAATGAGATTAAATAATTCTCAGTAGAGTTGATAATGGCTGGTGAACTACCGGCATCGAGCGAGTCACTCAGACTGGATCAATAGTTGGTTTGATGCACTCAGATGACTCAGATTCGAACGTAGGTCGTAAAATTTTACAACTACCTGATTTTTTTATGGTATGGGATACACATCGGTTGTTCTAGTAATGTCAAACTAACTCGTTAGTTAGTTAGAAATACACTAACATACCTGCAATTATTTCAAATTATCTAATATCATACATAGTTAGTTACCTTTATTAAAACTGAGTCTATAATTGAAAACAAGATAAACTTAAATAAAAATAATAAAACTAACAAAAATCTCTATCTGAAGTCAAGAATAATAAACGTCTAAAATATTATACATTTATGTAACATATCGTTATCTCAAATTTATTATTATTATTTAGTGAAGCAAATATTAACAAAGAAACTAACGGTTAATGACTCAGCGACCTTATAATGTGATAAGAGTGAATCTGTTTCCGTTCCCGTTAAGATAAGTATATTTATATATTGTATGATTGTTTGTATCCTTCTTTAAGTCAGGATATTTTGAGGTTGCGAAAATAATAAGAAAAGGTTTAACAGACATAGCAGTTAGTGCTGTCTACATTTTTTTTAAATCAAGCACAACTTCATTCAATATCATTTTATTCAATAAATGAAATTAAACTTGTGTGAATCTTATTCAATTATTATATATATTTTTCAGTGAATAATAATACTTTTAGTGTGATATGTATATTAGCATCCAAGGGTCTGAGTCAGAGGGGGACGGGTCAAAAACTCCGCCTACAGAACGGTTTCGCTAACGCATGTTGGTTCAGTTATTTGATTATATTATTAGTATGTGATATGTCTGTGTGTGTACTCTAACACACATTGATAATGTTCCTTTCTGCTTGCAACAGGAATTAGTCCCTTACTTGTCAATGGACCCCAAGTCAGTTTTTGTTGTCGAAGCTCCATTTTGTATGCTGACAAATTTATCAACGGTTTTTTATATAAGGCTAAGGATAGAATATAAATATTCTTTGAAATAATTATTTAGAGAATTTATCTGTTGTTAATGGAGACTAGTATTTTTGCAAAGTTTATAAAAATATTGTTAAAATTGTTTTAAAAACGTGGGTAGTTATCTGGATAAGTATACGCTGTATTTCAAAACAAAAAAAAAACAGTTATATAAATACCAATGAATATACCTACTTTAAATATTCTTTAGTGTTGGATAACGGTTGTTTATTATTTAAAAATATTTTCATATCGTGTGAGGCTTAGTCGTTATTGTAAACGAATACGTACTGAGAATACGTTTAATCATACTGAAACATACATACCTACACAAGTTATCAAAATACTTAGAAGTGTTATCACTAGTATTATGTTAATTCTTTCTGCGACTTCTTCAAATAATGTTAAATGTATTTTTAAATTCGAAGAGACTTCTATCTACCTAATTCAATTTACAAAATTACATCTCTGGTACAAAAGATGAATATTCGAAGATGTAATTTTATGCAGGTTTAAAAAATACACACCTATATATCGTAAGAAACAAACAATTCAACGAGTTGTTTAATATTACTTAAGCTCTTAAATAACATTGACATTGATTAAACTAATTACTTGAAAGTTCAAACTTTATTTGTAATTACTTACAGATAGGTATTAGAAACGTTGCAAGGAAATAATATGTATAATTGGAAGTGACGTTAGGTCATTCTAAAAGTTATTATAAATGCCATTAACACATACATATACTATATAAATTACATAACAGAACATAAAAAATGGTAAAAAAGGCACAGAAATAAGAACTTCCAATATTGTGTGCGTGAGTGCGTGTGTGTGTGTGCGTATGTGTGCGCGTGCGTATGTGTGCGCGTGCGTATGTGTGCGCGTGCGTGTGCGTGTGTGTGCGCGTGCGTGTGTGTGCGCATGCGTGTGCGTGTTCGTGCGTACTTGTGCGTGTGTGTCTTACGATTTTAAAGTACCATATATCTAAGTAGGCCAAGTTTGTTAACTGATTCGCCCTAATAGATCGTAGGTCAAGATACGACGCTGGTTGAGGGTCTTATTTTGTTTACATTATGTATTGTAAGCTTCGTTGGCTACTTTGTACAACTTGCTTTATAGTTCTCTTTAAAACAGAATGTTTATGGTACTATTATTCAATTTATTACCATAACGAAACACAACAACAATTGAGTATTGATGTCAAAGATTATTTTGTACACAACAGTACGGAAGGATATTATAATTTAAATCAATAAACGTGGATACATTCATAATCTACGCAGTACGCACGTGCTGTGTAAATGAAGAATTTAATCTCAACGTTATTCGATAAATCATTTCAACGCAATTGCTCTTTCAACTCGAGAATCTCTGATCTAATAAAATTAATCAGAAATGTATGTCGTTCCAAAAGTTAAGATATCAGGTTTAGTGGAATACGATGCTTGTTATCAAAATTCTGGGAACAGATATATATAAAGGTGGGTATTTTTTTTAGAATTTAATAAAATTATAGTGTCTGATACATAAATTACCGACTTAAATTCAATGATAGGTAAAAAGCTTGGCTTAATGAAGTTTAATTAAGTGACACACTATACTGACACAATAAAACAGTCAACAGAATACCAAATTAAGTATAAACTTCACGTAACTGGTTATTCAGAAAAGATAAAAATTAAATACTTTCACTTAGACAAGTGATTTCTAAGGAATATTTTGAAACATTCAAAATATTGTTTAACTTAAAAATCATTTAGTCACTCGAAATATTCACGTTACATCCACCCTCTACATCCTATAATATAAACACAGTAGTCGGTGTCAGCTGACGACAGACCAATAATAATAACATTACATATCTCTTTGTGGAACTTGTTATTAAAATAACGCCCTTATTACAAGAAGATAAGGGACAGTATATACGCAATGAGAGATTGCATTAGCAATATTCACATGCGGGCCGATAGGGAGGTGAAGAGATCGGTTACTCGATAAAGATTAAATTATTTTGAAATTTTTTATTATATAGGTGTTCGTGAGATATTCCCTAATACAGCATAATATACATGACAATGGACTTACTATGGCAAAAATTTAAAAAATATATATATTTTATTACAAATGGCGCGAATTTATAATCAGACCAATGTTTCTATCGACAGTTATTAAAAGCTACGTTAATTTATCAGGTGTTACTATATCTGAAATAAATAAAATGTTTCTTGTACATCGATAACCGTTAGTCAACACTAGTGGAACGGGTGTCGAGCAACCGGCTGTCCCCTCCACTCGTCAGTGTATCTCGAACCGCGACGTCAACCACTTCACTTTCCAAACAGTATGAAATACGCAGCGCTTTTAGCGCTGTTAGCGGTCGCCAGTGCGAGCGACCTTACCGCTTTAGACGATTTAAGAGTTAAATTCTATAAGCTCGAAAATGTATTGTGGAAAAATGTGACGGATCCAGAGTGGAGTGTCGGAGGTGTCGGTGGAGACGTGGAACTAACAAAGGCATTTGCTTCGTTCGATGTGCAATTACAATCCATACCTCATACTCCGCGACCTCCTCTCGATTCGTGGTTGTGGGTTAAAGCGGTTGAAAAGTTCCAAATAATCGATGGCTATTACAAAGACTTTGTTGAATTTCTTCGACGTCAGTCCACACCGGGAGCCGTGCCCGCCCCGGTGAGGGAATGGTTGGATTTAGCAGAAGGTATCCTAATGGATCCAAAGTCGTCAGTGGCCCAAGCAGTACGAAAAATACACGACTTACTGGAACAAGGCAACATGTTCCGGCAACAGGTAGATATAAGGAGCACAGTCACTCAGTAAGGATATCAGAAAGTTTGACAACAAAGGCGGAACGAAGCCATTCAAAAGGCCGTATTCGTTGAATGTCAGTGACCCAATATTTATATTCAGAATGTGTTTTAACTTGAGACGTCTATTCTTCATACAAATATTTTTTTCATCTAATGCGTAATATACTATTTATTTAATTCCAACTCGGGCATTGGCTTTGTTTGTTAATTCACTATAAAAACGTTAGCTTGGTCTCAGCGATCTTGTTACGTAGCTTACTTACTGTAGATATTTTTATCATTACAAAGCCAAATAAATGCAATAACTGATTCAGCGACAAAAACTGTTATGTGGAAATGTTGTTTTGTAAGGTATATTAATATGTACTCATTAACGCGTATTTTATAATGACCTATTTTACATTCTGTTACATTATTTATAAAGTTAATTGATCAAGCGTAACTAAATAGTATAAATGGTATTTTATATTTATTTGTATACTGTTCTTTTTAAATAATTTAACGACAAAAAAACAAAATTACTAAACCCATAGTGAGATATTGAATATAAAATATGTTAGTATTTCATGTTTACAAATTAGATACTAGGTATTGTGTAAACAACCAGGAAATCTTAATTACTTATATCCATATCTAGAGTTATGTAAAATAAGACTGACTGAATATAAACACGTAAACATCATAACACTAAACGATCTAATTAAATAATTAGTCATTAACATTAATACTAATTATTGTACTTGTTATAAGTACTAAATTTAAAAAGAAAATAGGTTAAAGTGTTAGGACATTCTTATGTATTATTATTAATATTACGAATAGAAAATAATTGTAATTATAAAATTATATCTAGAGCCGCCAGGAAAACCTTGCTAAGACCAATTAAGGCGTAGTTTCTATCCTCAAACATTAACTTGTCATTAAACATTAGTTTTATTCTAGTACTCACTGAACATAGTAATATATATGTATGTACATACAAAAATATTAAATGCCCATAACAGCACGTACAATATTAACCCTCGTAGCTAATCGTTCTATCAACACCTGTGTACATACAACAAATGAACTACATATAAATATGAGATACATAACATGTAAATGTTATATTTCCAGGGAGAGCATCCAGATCTTTGCGAGCTGCATCTGTCCTCGCATCAGCTCATCTACGACATGTACAACACTATATCCCTCACCGAGATCAAGGGATACGCCATGATGCAATTCTCCTGGATGTTATTGAGAATATATGGCAAAGGTAGAGAACAAAAATGAGTATATAACTAAACATAAGAAAGAGAAAGAGAATCTTGTTTGTCTTATTTAAATTCTATTTATTGAGACGAGTATTATAACTCTCGGCTTCTCGGAGTCATATCGAGGAATGAAACAAATATCCATTTGGTTTATCAAACGTGAGTCCTAACGTACCTATCTATGTCAATGTCAGTGCAACGCATCACGTTCATTTATCATTATTGCCACTAAGTACGTGCTGGATCGTTCATTTAACTTGTGTTCAATCTGCAATCCCGACTAATATTATGTACGATATCCAAAAACGGAATCGCACGTTATGTTTTAAACGATATAGAATTCGTTACGAATCAAAGAAAATAATTCATAATGTATTCATATTTTTCAAATGTAAACATCACTTTTATCTATATTTCTAGGAAATTTCACTCAGGAGGCGAGTCTGACCAGGCAGAGGTACGGCGAGAGAACGTCTCGCACGGCGGCGGCAGCACGCGCCGCCCTTAAGCTTGCCGGACGAAATCTATACCGTTGCGACCCTGCGCGGCACGTGTCCGGTAACATGCTCACTAATCACAAAACGCACACTAACGCCACCAAAAGGACCAACCGTCTCATACACACCACACACAATAACGACATCAAGAGCACCAACCGCCTCATGCACACCACCAAACCAACTACACCACTCACACGACACATATCTCGATAACTCCACACAACAGTATAACATAACATTTCTATATTCCCATTTCTTCTATATTCTCAGAAAGCACACTTGCTTTCTTTAATGAGTTACGAAGTGATTTATACGTTCCCAGGAGAGACATACACTGAAGTGACGAAATTACTGCAAGGGTACATTGAGAACGAAGTCGATATGAACTCTGAAGGGACCTGTCGCGAGAATTGTCCGTTCTACTCACTGGCGGAACGGCACTCGTGTATGCAGGACATGTTCTGCTCCAAGCAGCCGCCTTGCAAGGGCAGGATTATTGATTGCCAATATATCGACTCCGATATGTGGATATGTAAAGCGGTAAGCCATTTAAAATAATTTTGAATAGTATAAAAAAATGGAAAGTCAATTCATGTTTGTTATTTTTTAGGGAAAAACCAGCAACCGTAGGTATGAGTGGATTGAGTATGAAAATGGACGCATCCTGGGTAAAGCGGACAAGTGCACGCGTGGAACGACGAAGGTGATTTCAATACACATAACAGGGAATATGATAGTAATGCTGAAAAACGTTATGAAACTATAAAAAACTATTTATTTAAAATCTATCGTAGACGGCGATGTTTGGTAGTTATAAGCAAAGAGTTACAAATCATGAATAAACCGATAAGTATCAAGTTCATTGTAAAACTAATAAACTACTCAGGTTGATTCTTGGTGGCGCTGGATATTCTGGCACTGTTCCTACTGCATGTGTATCTGCGACGAGGCCGGCCCCAACTCTCATCGCTATTTCAGCCTCTGGGACTCCACTTCCGACGTTAAAAACAACAAGTCAGTCCCTCAAATTCGGGACGCTCGCACACTCATCGCATCAATAGGATCAAACAATCATGAGCATAAATTTTCATGTATATTATTTTTCATTCAAAGGTCGACTCGTGGTGGAAATGGACTCTTCTGCACTGCTCGTACTGTTTTTGTCTTTGCGAAGACGACGTCAGCATATCCGAGCGCACGTTTAGTTTACGTGAAACATTAGCTGATATTACCACGAACAAGTCAGTAACTCAGACACGGGCAATTTGAAGCTATTTATAATTATTGTAATTTGACTAACACAGGGTTATTTCGGACTCACTTGTAAATTATTTACTCCACAATATAGCTTACTTTTGTGTATAACATGGGCGGCGACGGCTTCTTCTGCAATATGGGTGTGCGGGTGTTCTTTTTTGTGTTTTTTTTTAATAATTATGGAATCGATAAAAAATACATTTACATTCAGGGTCGTTACCGGATTACGAATCGTAAAACACGGAAGAGTGTTCCACCTTCAGATAAGCGAAGGTACTCTCGGTGAGAGAGGATCGGTCACGCCGGGAGGATGGGTGCCTCTTCAGAAATTCGATATTTCGGATGCCGGCATGCGGGAAGGAGAAGACTATCACACGCTCACTTACGAAAAGAGAGCGATCGATCTAGATGAGCTAGATTCACCGTCGGGTCACGTCTTAACAGGAGTCAGGTAAGATATCGATTCCTTCACGGTTCTGTTTGGAACTTGACCTACAATAATCGATATTATAATTTCAGATTCCGAATGATTGGTGCCCATCTGCACTTTGAAATTCGTTCGACGCCCTTCAACTACACGACCGGGCGCTTAGCGCCGGATAGAAGCCAGTGGATCAGCAACGACAACACGGAGGGGGCGGAAACACCAAGGCAACTATAACACACAATCGGGTAACAGATACGTAAACGACTTCGGTTAACGATCGGTCATCCCTGTCCCAGGAGTCGCTTGGAGCTGTACAAGCCAGACCTTCCCACCCGCAGCGAGACACCCCTGCCCCTGGACTCCCGCCACGACCAATACGTGGAGTTCACGCACAGCGACTTGGATGCCGACGTGGCCCAGAGCACCGTGCCTTTCATCGACATCCAGCCGCTAGAACCCTTAAAAGGTGCGTAATTTGGGTCGTAGTCCTCCGTAGCTCGTAGGGACAGCTATAACAGTGTGTATTTCGATGCAGGGGGCGCACTCCTGAGCGGGGCCGGCATCGTGCATCGCGGGGCGAGGGGTTCGGGTGGGTTCCTGGCGGCGGAGCTGATCACCTACGATTACTCGCCGCACGTGAGGGCGGAGCTGCCTCCCGAAACCTTCGAGGACACCGAGCCGGAGTTGCCTCTCCTTAATAGCTTTTAGTACTTTATACTCCATTTATAATAGATTAACTGAACAATAAACGTATTTTAAGTGACGGTTATGTTTTTATTTTATTACCCAGACGATTACTGTTTTCTAATTTTGATTAATACTCTTTATTAGATAAGTTTTTATATATTTAATAGACAACTTGCTGGCAATATACAACGGTAAACAACACGCAAGTTAAGAGTGATCTGCGTTAATTTGTGTATGTGTAGACTACATTGTCAGGGTGGGTTCGAGAGAGGCCTCACGAGTAATGGGTTAACAATTAATATTACCAACATGGGACAAAGTATGTGTGTATGTGCGCGTGTGTGCGTGGTGTGTATGTGTGTAACAGACGTGAGTCAGAGTGCGAGTTTATGCGTGTTGGGCATTCGTGAGTGAGTATATATTGGTGTGTTCGGGACCGGTGTGAATGAGCGTGCAACTATGTGTATACGATGTGAGTGAGAACGTGCGTGTGAGTCGTAATTGAAAGTGTGGGTGTTTGCAGTGTGTTCGAGACAGATGCGAATGAGCGTGAGAGTAAGTGAGTGTCGGAGTGTCCGTACCTGCACTCTCAGCGGGTGAGCAGCGAGAAGCGCCAACATGGGCGCAGGCGGCAGCACGTCGGCGGCGCGGAGCCCCATGCAGCGTACACCAGCGCACAGAAACGCCGACAAGTAGCGGTGCAGCGGGAAGTGGAACGACGCGTGCATAGCCCCAGCCTGGATGGACAGACGTACTCGTCATACAATGAAACGTTCAGAGCGGGCGGTCAATGTATGGACGCCTTGTTTTTGTCCCTCGTGGCTCACCGGGTGCGGCGCCACGCAGTGCACGGCGTGCAGCCAGTCACGCAGGTAGCCGAGCGCGGCGGCCAGCATGCGGCGCGCGAGCGGGGCGTGTGCTGGGTCCCCCAGGTGGGCCAGCACGCTCCACATGGGGTAAGCGGCTGCCTCCAACTCGCACGAGAAGGCCGCGTAGTACGACGACGGTTCGAACTCGATGTGGCCGCCCGTCTCGCGCACGTTCACATTCATGCCTGACAGGGCGACGGAGGGTTTTAATAGATTTAAGTGCCTATTTGCATTTCGAAACGTTTATATGTGAGTACTAATAGAGAACTTTGACCCAGTTTAATACCCTTGCCGAAGTAAACTACCGACGTCGGTTTGATACTGCACGAATTTCATTTAGAATATTTTGCTTAGTAAATATTTATACATACATATGCTCGTTGTTTATATTAATGTTTTGATATTACAATTAATTAAAAACATAAATCCAGAAATCTATATATCAGCCGTAATTAGTAATAAAATATGAAATGAATAAAAGGTTTTTGTTACAATATGTACCTTGCAGCATGGATAAGAACTCGAACCACATGTCCACAAGCGAGTCATCCTGAAGGAACAGAAGAGCGACACTCTTGTGCGACAGGACGTTATTGAAGTCGGAAACTAGCGGCCAGTAGCAGTGCTCCTTCATGACCCTCTTGGTGCAATCTATCACGAAATGGAAGTTCTTATCGCGGTCGTGCAGCGTGTTCTCAACCAGTATCTTGCCCATCATGAGTCTCAGCGACAGCACCATAACGTGCAGCAGTTGCAGCTGCTGCACGCAGCGCAGCGCCAGCGCTTCGTTGGAGAACAGCTGCACGGACATGTGCACGACGCGGTTGGAGAGGGTGTCGGGGTCCGATGAGTTCTCCAGCACCAGCGGTATGCGCGCGTAGTGCATCACGAATGTACGCGTCAAGTGCTCCTAGAAGATGGGATTTTTATTCGGTTATTTAATTATGTTTCATTATTCTTTTACTCGATTTACTTAAATGGCTGACATAACTAACATAATGGCTGTATAAGATAGAAATATTACTGTTACCCTATTTTTAAAAATAAATAAATGAAAAAAAAATAAAATAAAAAAAATAACGTACCTTGTAATCCTGGTCGGGTAACATGTTTAGTAAAAAACAGACAACATTTTGCGGGAACTCGTATTTAAATGTCCAAAATATAAATTCATCTAGAAGTGTGTTGTGTTGAAGTCGGGGTGCTAAAGCGGGTAGATGTCGATACCTGAAATGATATAAGTTTCTTTTAGAGATATATCACATAAAATAGGTTTTTAATAGGTATGATATTGTGAGACATTATGACGTACTCGTCGGGTGGCTCCGGGGCGGGGAAGGAGTCGATGGCCTTCTCGTAGACGCGGTTGGAGTCCGTCATATAGCGCCCGTACTCCGTGTCAGGCTGAGGGTCTGACACCAGGTTGCGGTACATCTGAGGATTTTAGACAAATCATTTAAGCATATTTATTTAGGTGCTGTATAGTTTGAACTCCAGGTTGTGTTAAAAAAAAACGTCTTTCGACACACTGAATCATCACAGCCGAGAAAGAAAAAAAGGTATATATGAGGATTTTATCTTTTAATAGCATCAAAAATTACTAATGTGCGGCCCGTACCTGTGGGTTGATAAGGGCCTTGGTCATGGCGGAGCGCATGAGGTCGCCCATGTTGTTAAACTCCATGAGCATCTGAACGTAGCCCTCGCACTCCTGCACTGCCACGCGGTAGTTGTCTGAGGTCGCCGCACTGTTATAGTATAATCTTATGTTAATTTTGGACTATAGATTCAATATATATCACATATTATTTTTGTATTAGGAAAAAAAATTCCAACATAACCAGCATTTGCATGTGGGTCAGACCGATCAGAAGACTCAAGACTTTTATTTTTTAGCATAAATGTTATATAAAATATAAATGCTTAATTTTAATATAATATAGTAGTAATGATTGACAACATATACAAAAACGTGGCAGTCATAAAACTATTAGATAATACTATACCTATTCTCTCTGAAGTTTTCCCTGAAATGCTGTAACAATCTCAGTATAAGTCTCGGCATCATGGCTTCGGCCACGCACATGAGCTCAGCCGGCGCGATGCCTGGGTGGGGACACTTGTTGCCGTGGTTACTGCAGAACCTATAAATATAATATAAACATTACTATTTATTTTATTAAAGAGTTTAAAAGTGAACACTTCAAGGTTAAAAATCATTTTTGATTATTTGTTGACTTCCAGACAGTTAATGAGGTATGTAATACTATTGTTGTGTTAATGTTAAACGTTCTTGATATTAATTTTAAATCATAATTCCTAGCGATTTATGTATTAAAAAAAAGACGAAAATTTTGGCAAACTTATTTGAAACAATCGCACGATCTGACTTAGTTGCGTGCATTCAGTACGAGGGTAGTGTCTATCATAGATTTTGAGTCTTAAATTACTTTACTTATGACGAAGAAATTTACGGACAAGATTTACAGAGCTCTCGTTTCTTAGTAACTGACAGCAATTTTCAATTACTATTTATCCTAATATAGACTCTAATACTTCTATACTTGTTATCAACATAGTACACAGTACTATAAAAGGTAATAGTAATATAGATTTGTGCCTGTGGTATTTATGAGTTATAAGTTATATTTGTATCTGTGAAATAACTGTCAAATCTGTCAAATAGAAAAACCTTACAGGTGTGTATAACAATTGGTGTATACACAACTAGAGTCATCTGTGCAGGGGCAGACAACAACTAACTACCAACAATAAATCAATGTCAAGTGTAATGATCCAGCCATGTTCACTATCAGCAAGGCAGAGTCAAGGTCACGGCGAAGGTGAGGTACACATCGTAACGGTATGCATTGTTTTGGGCGGACGCGTCATCATGCCAAATTATACATAACGTAAACACATGTTTCAATTAATCCAATGAATTAATTTGTAAATGGAATACAATTTTGATATTAATTTTCTTGAACTATGATGAATGCTAAACATATATTTACCCGAATATGTTCACGCAAATTAATCGGAATTTTGGCAGAGTAGGACAGGAATAGGAACTCCGAATGGGTAGAAATTAGTCGGATAAAATTCCTATTAGAGCTTAGCCGGATAAATGTATTATATACATACCTATATTTATAGAGAAATTTGTAAATGTATAAAGAAATTAGACTCGAATTATTTACGTGTATTAGACATATTAGACTCTTCACTGATGATCTGCTGATGCTGAACTGAAACCTAGATTTAAATTACCACGTATAGAGTTTTTCTTGAAATGCACAAATTAATAATTGAATAATTTTGTGTTATTCTTTTTTTAACTATTACGATGCCAAATTATATTCATAATAAGTTATACAGAATATTCTTACTATTACTGACGTTTTTAATTTTAAACATCATATCATTTTGATGAATATTAATCATCATAAGCTAGAACTCTTAAACCTCCCGGGGATTTAATAACTAGAATTAGCATAATCCATATTAAGACCGCTCTATATTTAGGCTGGTCGAGACGTAGGCAGTACAGCGTAGGCCGCTTTCCATTCTTTATTATGTCAGATGTGACGTCACGTACGCCCCCATTACTACTATCATGGCATACTAAGCAGATTCTATTGTCATTCGAAACGGCAATTTAGAAAATACTTCTTGACATAGGTCACATCTTTTATTAAACTATTACTATACATTTAATTAAGTTTCGGATAAAACTAACTAAAACTTGGTCATGGACAAACTGTAACGGATCTCCGAAAATAGCAAATTTAAGCCAGCTCCTCCGAACCAACTACTAACAGAATTTTTCTATATCGTTTAACACAAACTATATATTCAATAGAAAACACATTGTACATTCGTCTGTGTCAATAACCATATGCATACATACAACTTTTCGCACACTAGTAAACTTACCCATCTTCCTTCATGACGGAGTTGTCTCCACAGTCGCAGGCGCCTCCAGCTTGAGACAGGAACATGTTGAAGTCGTGGGTGGAATGGTCGCCGCGGTGGAAGCACTCCCTGCAGATGCTCATACACGGCGAGATGCCGCACGTCCGACACCGGTACGCCACCACCCGTGGTATCCATACTAAACCGCATTTGTCATGTTTGTCATAACTCCGAACTGTGAATAACAAACCAATTTCAATATTTGGAGTTTCTTCAGTATATAGTTTTTAAGATTGTTATAATTTTTAACGTTATTATAAAGTATGGATATGTAATAATTATCAACACGAAATGTCGAGATATTTTAAAATTGTGACATTTGCTTTGTTATATTTTCGTTGGTTAAAGTTACAGCAAGAATTATCTGAATCACACGAGGACGCAAGGAGATCTATCATCTAATATATAGCCCCTATTTCCCGGAGTAAGCGATTCGGTCATGACCCGATAGCTTAGTTGGCAGAACAATGTGATGTTATCCTGAAAGTGTCAGATTTGCATTCTTGACCGCTTGCTTAAATATTTTACTCAAAATTTTTGATAATACATTATGTTCTGGCTTATTTTTTCTTGACATCCACTGAGGGATAAAAAATAAGGGACAATAGTTTGGTTTTTATAAGGGATCAATTATTTGTCACATAAGTGTTTGATATACACTAATCAAGTATAAAAGCAGTTAATACATTATAATAATAGTAAACTCTGTCTAAACTAATGTTCCTTATGTATCTTATTGACCTCCCATGTAACAGTTGTCTGAGGTGCGAATTGAGATCCAATATTTGTAATGACTCACGTAAAGTCAAGATAAGACAAATAACACAACATGGCCGACATGAAACTGCTGAGTCACATTCATTTATTAACATTTCGATTATTAAACATTACCATATTATAACGTATGTTATATATATAAATTACGCGGTATCTTGTAATTCGTTAAGTCTGTATAGGCTGTTTTGTACTATTTATTGATTATATATTATAAAGTAATAATATTAATCTCAAGACTACAGCTTGTCAACATTAACTGCTTATATAATTATCCAACAAATCAAAATAAATCTGAACATTTTACTTAACAATCCTCTTATTTTAATAACACATTAATCAATGTATTATTCTGTTCTAGAGCCATAGAGACTGGAAAAAGACCTAAGTTGGCACGAAGCTAACTAAGTACACTATCGGTTTTTACATTAAAATTAATATGTTAATAATAATGGAATGATGTAGTGTAGTGTAATGTAGTGTATTGTGGTGTAGCTTATAATCCTAAACTATTCTATGACGCAAATTCGAACGCACACATTTCTTTTTTGCAGGCTTTAGATAATATAGCGAAATATAGGTAGAACGATTACGATGTTCTACCTGCTTCTATCTGCTTTTCATTATAATATGTGTTGCCTTATAGAATAGATAGATATGAACAAGCAATTGTAATAGGAATATCAGGACTATAATAACACGATCAAATATTATCAAATTTCTTCCAGTCCCTTCAAATATTGGATTATTTATTCTATAATACTGACAACAGAACACAAACTGTTTTTCTTATAAATAGATCGCCTTAAAAACAATCCATATTTATGAAATTTCTTTTTACAGGTATGTTCAATGTATATGTAATTGGGGCAGAACTTTTTGGGGCAGTGACTAGCTCAGTTTTAAAACTGCATTGCGCACATTTATATAACGACCCGACTCTAAAAAGCCGGATAGGAAATCTATACAATTCATACATTAAAAAGAATACAAATTATTTATAATATTATTATAAGAGAATCATTAGAAATGAGATCACGAAAATGCTAACATCTGATTGTCTTCAAAATCAAAAACTTACATTTTGGCAAGGTCCTTTTCTACGTGGCTTAAGGAGCGTTTATAAAAATGATAGGTAGAAAACCGCATCACTACATACAGAAATTATGCCAACTCACTACGCACTTACGCATGTATAGTGCGAGAATATTGTGTGATAGAAACAATTTGGATACTTTCGAAATATATGTTTTTTTCTCATATATTAAATTTTATATATTAAAATATGTATTATTTATTCTGTCGCCTAAAAATAGTTGAATACTTCGGTGGCTGGTACTTGTTCTTCTAGACTAAAAAAAGCAAGGCTAGTCGAGTTTAGACCCGTTGTGTTAGTCATAATGAGATACTAACTCCAGACTTGATGGAGGGACCTAAAGGTATACTGATGGATGCATGCTAGTGGATCTCCTAGTCGGATAGAGCTTGGATCGCGCGAGTATGGAATTGTTTTGTTGCGTTTGATGAGATACTCGGTGCACTCAACTCTATTCGTCTATGAGATCCTTGCATCTACCATCAGGATACCTTCAGATCACTCCATCAAGTTTAACGGTAAGATCTCATCAAAAGCTTTGTTGCTTTTGATGAGAAGAGGGGCCCATCTGGCCCCCCCTTTTAAGAGCGGGTCTCCTGACCCACCCACTCCCCCGGTGACGCTGTAATAGCCAATAGGGCTGACAGCATAGGCAAAAAAAAAAAAATTTGATCATTATGTACCTACCGAAAAATTGATAATTTTGGGCATAACCGTAAGCACGTCCTTAAGGTAGCAGTGTGAACCGTACCACATCACAGAAATTATTTAAAAGGCTTATAATACCTAAATGTGCGTGTATAAGTAGTTTTATGGATAATAATTCTTTGTTATTTTTATCGTATATGAATATACGATAATTTTCCCCCCCCTAATTCTCTTTCGTTTTACTATTTCGGGGTTGAATGGTAGAGAAAGCTTTAGCATTAAGTCTTCTATTTTTACGATTTCTTTATACGATAAAGATTTTAAATAACATATGTATATAAAAAATATAAAACTATGTGAGAGTTCTGTCTAATTTGAATAAATACTCATTAATACTATAGAGTTTTGTTTGTAAAAACAATAGAGGTCGTTTATTAGACAAGTATTTCTTTCAATTTATTTTTAATAATTCATATTATAAGATGTTGTTGTTGATATTTAGACATAAAAGACAAACTTATTACATATGTATATTTAAAATATTGTAGTTATATTTTACTATTACGGTTTGAGAGTTTAATATACATATAGCAAAAGAGTACATAAAAAATGTATCCCATTCGTCTGCAATACATTAGTATTGCAGACGAATCAATATAATAATGTAAATCAATATTCAATATAATAATGATACAGATGCCAGACTCAGATAACAGTTCAAAAGCTAGCAATTATTAAAAAAAATAATGATTATATCTTACTATGTATAGGGAATACATATATGCACTACAAATTTAGAGATAATTTAAGCTTTTTTTATCAGATAAAAAGGAAAATTTTAAGTTTGTAAACATATTCAAAACACTTATTACGAAATAAACTTGTAGGTATATAAAAAATTTACACACATACCTCATTAATAATTAAAAAAAAATGTTACGTTTGTGGAATTTTGGAACCAAGAAAATTGCCAAAAAACATACCCCCTGCTGAGAGTTCGTCCCTCGTGTCTCATTACGATCAGTACATATCATACTACTCACAACTATTACGTATCATATGCTATAATTAATGTTACATTGTGATATCATTATATAAATCACAAAAACAATTATCATCGTCTGTCTTCGCGTTACCAGACAAAATGCGCATTGGTAATTATAGGTCGCGTGCGCAGGCGCATCAGCGATCTTATAAACTAAACGACTACAATATTAATATTGTAGGATTATTGCCATTATTACTGTGGACTAAGTGTTATTTTGGCAAGGCGAAGGTTTGTGGTAGATGGTTATTGCCCCTGTCACAGCCACATCATGTGCAATTGACATTTGCTATCCCATTTCACTTAAAACATGTTTTAATAACTTGTCATTGTAGTCAGTGTATTGTGCAATATAAACATTCTAGAATACATTGATGCTAGTAAAAACGTTCTGCCAAATTACAATCCTTACATCTTACGGTGATCCAATGAATCCTATCGGCGTTTCACATAAATCTTGAGATCACACACTACAACCAGAAATTATAAAACTGCTTTCAGCCGTTACCTGCGGGGTTATAAATTAAGGTAATATAATTAAGAGAGTAATAGTTAAAAAAGGGCAAAATAGGGCATTTCGGATTTTCACAAATCTAAAATTCTATGATGATTTTTTTTATTGTTTCAAGTTCTTATCTTATGGATCGGTTTTATTAAAGAATTAGGTTACAGTTGGTCTAGCCAAGTTAAAAGCGGTTCCGACTGCTGGGTCATAGGTAGTGATAGTTACAGAGTCTTTCAGTTCAGATGTCTTTTTAGTTAAGTTTAAAGTGATTTATACACATATTTATTGAATTAACGTTTTTAAAAGCATGAGGTAAGATAGCTATGTGGTGAGGGTTTATTAGACCCAAACCTGCCTCCGAGGATGACGTCGTAAATGTTATTGAAATATTATTTTGTAAGTCAGGAATATAATTTTTATTGCTGGAATACCATCATTGCTGTCCGTAGGACGCTCACATGTAAGTTGGAGCAAGTTAATATTAAAAATCCTATTTAAAAATAGAACATAATTGTTAAAAACGCATTTGAACTATTGGATGTAACGACATTACAAATAATTCTTAACAATTAAACTAAACCGCCAATTAGTCATAAATATTGCACACTAACTAACTTTTTGCGTACTTTGAGACGCGATCCTAATAATTATACTGGTATCAACAACAGAGACATTGCCTTATAGGATAGGAAGAGGATATTACGATAGAAAATTGAATTTTACGTGATAACGATATCATTAACGTGAATATTAAAATAGTATAAAAAACAGCAATATGTATAATAATAAATTTTAAATAAATACAATAATAAGAAAATAAACATACTTATTTATATATCATCTTAATGTTCGTTATATTTATTTTTAAAACCGATTTCAATACATAAATCCCGGTCAAAGCCCTCAACCATAACCTCAACACCGACTTGGGAACAAAATATATATTTTAAAAATATTAAATAATTTATTATAAATGCAGTCAATTACTCATACCGGCAAAAAGATGGCTGTTTATTCTTGGAACTAGTTCTTTCTGTATAGGGGAGGATAGGCACGTGTATAGCGATCAGCTGTTGAGCGGGTCAACGCACGGCGTGGCCGGTTAACACCGCCGAGCAAGAAAGGCGGTCGTGTCAATGCACTGCCAAGGAACATCGAGGCTGTTCTAAGCGAACGGGTTACCGAAATGCAACAAACGCCCGGATGCTGCCTGACTCATATCAAGATTCAAAGTCAAGTGCGTCTTTATAATGTTTGTAAAATAAAAATATGAAATTAGCGAACATTATTCTTAATAAGGATAAATTGTATTGATTTTAGAATAATTACAAAGATACATACAAAAGGTTGACAACCTCAAAGTAAAGATCATCGCAAAGACTTTGCACTGAACCGCACCTCATGCGAGACTTAATCTAATGTATGGATTATTTAGTTTTTAGCTTCTGATAGCAATTTTATAATAGACTCATTGGTAACGCACAGTGCCAGTACGCGACGGTTCATTTAGCACTGTCTGCCAATAACATACTAATATACCGGTTTTATTATTGCTACAACATTTTTGTAGATGTAAAAGTAAAATTAGGAACGCTGATAATAGTTATTATTAAGAACAAGATCTTGTATTCACATATTTTTACTTAATTAGCATTATGCCTAATAAGCTCTTTGTCTATAAAGTATCTCATCTAAGTACCGTTAAATTTTTTGGCAAACCATATTTTCTATTTATATATACATACCTATAGATAAATGTAAAATAAAATATACGAATATTAAGAAAAATCGATACCATTTCTTTGTATTTACTAATCGAAGACAGTTTTCAGATTCCTATTACGAACCTTTTTATTTCATTGACTCAATTAATATTATAATTAATGATAGGTATAGAAATAATTCTGTGTTTTAAAAATATATTGAATTTAAATTTAGTGATTAAGAAAAGAACATTTTATAATAAAATTTTTAAATAAAAAGCTTTTTAATTTCGTGGTTTTCGTGGTTTTTATTTTCGTGGTACGAAAGACATTATTAAAATTGTGCGAGTTACGCTTTAACATATTTATACTCGTAAGTTCTTTCGAATTTAAAGTACCAAACGTCAAAAGGTATTCCTTAGATTAGATGGACTATAATTACGTAAGCAGAAAGGAATCCATTCGTTATTCGTATTACGTATTCGTACGAACGATCTCATCACAATCATCACTTGTTATCGTGATACCCAATGTTGGATTAAATAATTAACAATGTATATCAAAATATATAAAATATAAATCGTTAAGTATTTTATTTTTAACTTATATTACTACCAGTCAGATATATTTTTTAAAGATATCGTTAGTAACTTAATGCTTTTTCTTAATCGCGGGTTCAATTACAATATTTATTTTAAACGTAAACAAGCTTAGCATGGCTAAACATGTTCAAAGACAATTAAAAAAAATATATGGTCTTCCTACAACATTTTTAGATATTGTAATGGTTATTCTCTTGTTTAAAATATATATAAATTAAATGTGCATGCTAAAACCTGGATATATATTACATTTCCATTTTTATATAATACAGTAAATATAACAAGTTTCTGAGTTATAAACCCTAAACGGATACGTTTAGACATAGCTTTAACATTGTATTTAATAGGTATATGTAAGAATCTGAAAGTATATCAGTCCTTATATCAAGTTAACAACCTACTTAGGTTCATATAAAAAGTAAGGCTCGAATACAATTTAGTTCATTATTGGTTTTATATATACATTGTACAATTCTTATAAGTATATTTTATTTTTCAAGATCGTATTAATAACGTACACCTGCTTATTTTACTCTTCCGTGTTTCGTAATTCTCTCAATATATTTTAGTAATATTCATAAAATGTCCTATTAAAATGCTCGCAAATGCGATATGGATAATGCGGTCTCCATAAAAGGGAAGACATTTACAGCTGTCTCTATGCTATTTTGTTGATAGCTACAGTTAAACAAAATACCACTAAAACTATACAATTATATAGTTAAAAGAGTCTTGGAAAACGACTATGTAACAAGACATTTTATAAAAAACATGTACTAAGTATTTGGAAGGTAGCCAATTTTAAATTGTACAATCAATATTCTTCTACATTAGATACGCAGTAAAATAGATACTGAGGTTATTATTATTATTATTTTAAAAATATGGTGTAATCCATTGTATTGGATGCTTCGCAAAATCGACCATTCTGTTAATGTTAAGATAAGAATAACGCACATTTCGAATAACAAAACAATTAACAATAAATTTAAACCTTAATTCTATAAACCGATAAGACGAACTGAATTCAACCCATCGAGCCCCTAATTTTATACATATGTATAAAAATAATATTTAAATAAAAAAAATATCAGAGGAATTTTCCATGAGGTTTGGAACTCAAATTCAACTTGATAGCATTTGGGTCAACCACTGAGAGCCGCAAGGACGATGACATTGACGGTCGCCACGAGACAGCGAAAAAACATTGTCACAACGTGAGTACTCACGGTAATCTTTGACACAGTGAAAAGAGCTTTAAGATTAATATTTTGTATGCTTATTAAACAACAAAATAAATGATTGAAATGTAAATTTACTAAATAAAGTAATAAAATTTAGTTTCACGCAACACTATATACCTATCTTTAAATATATATTTTATTACAAGAATAAGGCACTATATGTTTAGTAATGGGACTATATTACCTATAGTATTTTAGTTTATCAGAGGCGACGACGCCGAACCAGCCCGCAAGTACACATACCACCAGTGTTTTAATTGACGTATGTACGTCACGACATTAGTGATATGAAAATAATCTAATGTTGCATATTGTATTGTATTCTATTAATTAATAGAATTAAGATAATGTAGCCCTAGTTTGCATTAATCTTTTTTTTTCTGTATTTTATTTTTTCAGATAAGCACCCTTCCAAGCAAGAAAAAATATTATTTAAAATGGAAGAAGTGTTTGGACATCATCTTTGTTGATATCAGATGTTATTTTGTAAATAAATTAACATGAAAAATGACTTCTAAATATTAGTTTTAAAGGACTAGAAAAAAATAGAAAAAGTTACCACTGTCTCAAAAAAAAGACCCATAATTTTAAGAATCTTAAATAGATAGTGTTATATCTTTTTGATGCTATACTGCTATTAGAAATTATCAATAAAAAAACAGATTTTTTATTCCATATAGGGATAGGGATAGGTTCCATTGTAAATTGTAAAAGTTATTATAAAAATAAGTTTGAACAATAAACTATATATATGTAAAAACACATTATTTGTTTTTGTTTATAAATATGTTAACAGTGAAGCTAGAGTTATCTAAGCTAAGATAACAAAACTGAAGAAAAAAATTTATTTAAATTCACTACTTTCTGAAACTGCCAGTTACATAAGATTTTTTTTTCATATTGGAGAGAGTCTATTTATTAAGCAGTTATGAGATATGTAATATCGGTATCCATAACATTCAGTATTAAAAAGTACCTGTTAAAAATATATATAGCAAAACATTAGAGATGTGTCTCTAAACAATGTCCTGAACATGTAACTTTCTTCCGTTGCTCTTTTACAAAGCACTGGTGTCAACTTAAAAGTTTGGACCAATACCAATCAGTCTTGTTAGAGTACTCTATTAGTTTAGACCTCTTTCAAAGGTCAAGCTGAATGTAGAAATCTATTTGCTCAAATGATTTTCCCAAAAGTAGAGAAAAATCTATAACATCATTGAATAATACAAAGTAACTTCTGCTTAACTAAAGATTAGTGATGACAACATTTATAAAATGATTTATTCGTTCCCATAATCTAGTGCCATGTTCAACCTCATTTATGTTTAACTTCATATTCATTGTTTAAAAATATTAAACATGTATTTCATTAAAAAAATAACCTATACAGGTAATATCCTATTTTTTTAAACTCATCAATAAACTTCATATCCAAAGTTGTTAATTTTATGAAAACAATGATAATATTATTGATAGATAAAATAATCAAATGCTATATTTCTGTAGTAAATATTTCTACTGGAATATTATTAACAGAATTTATTGTTACATAATACCTATATGGTATTTTTCTATTTGATAGATCATATCTTTAAATGCAATAACGAAATAGAAAAATCTATATATATAATGTAGTCTTGTAAACCTATTTACACATATATATTTAAATAGATGTAAGACTACATTTGTGAGAGTTAATAAAACAATTAAGACAATCAATAATTTACATAAAAATACTATAATATAATATACAATACCTAACTTCGTAAGTTTTCAGGCTTTATCTGTATTGATATAGAGTTAAAGGCATTAAGGTTAATAAAAAAATATATACTTTGTAGAACAAGAATTAGATAACTGCATACAGTTAATCAAGGGCAGTGCAATAAAAACATCTGTTCAATGTCAAAACCAGAAAGGTCACACTTTTTAATATAGGTTAAATTGAAAAAAAGTTATTTTAATGAATAAGTGCACAGTTAAAATTTATTAAATATATATTTAAATTAATAATATAATAAACTTATTGAATAATTAACAGGTGACTTCATTTAGTACCAGTTGACAAAAATAGCCTAGCCTAAAAACAGCTGTTCCCAATTAATTATATTTTGTTACCAGTATTTTAAAAAAATAGTTTATAGATAATAGATAAGGAAGAAGAAATAATTTCAAATATATATAATTCTAAACATGTTAACTTCTGCATTATTATAATTACTACTGCTAAACTAATAATGGTATTGGAGGAGATAAACTAGCAGACAGGTTGAAAATGGTGTGTAATATAGTAAATGAAATTTATCTATGTCACCCAACCAGAAACCTCACCTTCAGAGTTCAAATCAAGCCTGTGTGACTCATCTGAGGTTACTTTATATCTTTTAATAATTTCAAAGACTGCAAATTATGGCAGTAAATATATTATAGTGTAGGACTTGAAAAATGTATTGCAATAGATGGACTGAACCTAATTTCTACTATACAACTAGTTACCTCAATTTTATGAAACAGACATTTGAAGGTTCTATATTAGTCTAAACATTTAAAAAAGTATACATATTTTTACTCTTGTCAATAAAAATATAGATGTCATATTATATTATGACTAGTTATTTGTGTCATGCCTTATCTTCACAATCGCGTTTAGAACCTTATTGCATAGTATGCATCTAACCTTCTATAGAAACAAGTATTAGTGACCTCAAAAATGTATGCCATAACAATACTAGTTTCAATACATTCACCTTGTAATATAGAAATTGAGGTTTCTAGAATTAATTGACAATTAGAGTTGGGACTTTCTACACTTAGTAAATAATAATAAACATTTATTATTGTTAATCTACAGCAACTCTATTCATTGAATATATAGTATATCATACAATCTCAATAAAGATGACCTACAAGAAAATGTATATTTATCCAAAGAACTTGATTTGTTTTTTCTATCTTTCTAGTCATAATAGAATATAAGACTATAGCATTTCTAAGAGCATAACCTAAAAATAAGGGTACAATGAAAGAGAACGGTTATAATTGGTTCCACTTACCAACTGCAGCAAATTCGTCAGGTGTTCTTCCGCCAGCTAATAGCCACCGACACCAGTCTATTGTCTCCCACTCATCTATGGCCTTACTAGGGTTCAGCAAGACATCAAGAAGTGGACCTAAGTGCTGCGGCGAACCGCTAGCACAATCCGCATGGATATACGCAGCTGCGCCTCTCTTTCCCTTCTTCATCAACACTTGGGCCGTTGAATTAGACATTTTATCACTTTTAACACTATTTACACCAAAAAGCAAATCATACACATAAGTCACTGTATATTTCGGTCACTCACGGAAGAAACACCATTACCAGTTTTACATAAGGCAATGAACTGCGGTCCGTAACGCATCCGCGGATAAACATCATGGCATCGTGTAGCTAACACACCATTATTAATAAATCTAGGTATATAGCATGTAAAGAAACAATAATTTTGATTTTAAAGACAAAATTACAAATAATTAAATAATTTCGCTGTTAAAAATAATAATAGAGCAATGCAGAAACAACTCGGCCATTCGAATGGGTTACCATAGAAATAAATTAAATACAAATAAATCTATATTGTTGCCTCTAAATAAAACCTTAAACAATTTTGCAATACAAAATATCAAGACATTATATAAAAAAGTATGAACATACTGAAATTTAAAAATATTATGATTAAAATAACCAATTAGCAATATAAAAATAAAATAATAATATATCTATATAATGTATATCTTAAATGTCTCAGAGCAATAATTTACTATTTTATTAAAGTTAAAGTATAATCTTATTATGGTACTATTGTTCCTGAAACCCGCAAACTTATTATTATTTAGTTAGAAACCTTAACTTGTAATGTAAGAGATATAGTCTCAACATAATTTTTTTCTGCATAATTTTATCAGCCGGCCATACCTTGTAGTGTACTCATTGAAAACCATATGATTCAAACAAAAAAATAACTGTAGATTATGAAGATAAAAAGAACCATGTTTTATTGAATATTAATAAGTGTCCAATTATACACTACAAATAAAAATTCAAGTAGGAAACTATCGTTCGCTGGCGAATTTAAAGCACGATATTTGTTTGTGTAATGAGTAAAGAGATGACTCTTTACTCATTACACAACAGCACAACAGTTCTATATTTTTTATACTTTGATTAGTTTGCAAAACCTTGACTAGTAGTGATACTAGTCAAGGTTAGTATGTGCTAGCCAACTACAGATTGCTTAAAAATGCACAATTCAACATTTGTATGCGAGAAAACGTTTGCCGCATTGCTGCAGGGACACCTTTATTATTTGTCTTTTGACGGACACAACCAACCACAGTGGTGGTCCTCATTTAATTTAACCATTATAGTACTCTGCAGTAATTCAACTTCTGTATCCGAGATTTAGAATAGCATTCTATATCTATGTAGCATTGATAATATGTCTTACTAGTAGTAATTGATAATATTTCTTACTACTGTGGACACCCCTCCCACTACCTGTGGTAGTGTCACTAGTGCTACTAAATAATATGAGTAAAAAAAAGAAATAACATATATATAATTAATATGTGTATCAAACCTTAATCGAACAGTGGTTTCACCAATTTACGTAGGCAGACATGGAACTGGTACTCTTATTTTTTACCACAGCTTCCACAGATTAAGACTCGAACTTCAAATGGTTATTGTCTCACATTTGACATATTATATTAATATTCTATAGTACTCTGTGCTCGGAAGTGTCTTTCTAGTTTCTACCACAAAGTACTATAAATATTAAATTCTACTTTCTTATAAATTTATATGCCTATTGCGCACTAGATTTATCTTACATTTATTAGATATTCATTCATTTTTACAATAGCAAATACTTAATAAATATTCTACTATTTACAGAGTGTTACAGAGTAAAATTCTAGTTCTTTTTAAGCGTTTCTTCATTCTTGTGGTGTGACATTTTTAAAGAAATATGGGTGAAGATACAAAGGTTATGTTTCATGAGATGGAATTGGATGATCGAATTTTAAAGGTAATATCTCGACTTGCTTTAAAATAGGCGACATTATTGTAGACCATTTATGTATATTTAAAAATAATAGACCGAAAAATACCACGATAGAAGTCACGCGCCATGCGTTTTGCTTACATTTTTGTTACCTAAATTTAAACTTTTATTACCTTGTTAAATTAATCATTTCACTTATATTTATGTATATTTGTACATTTAGTAGAGATGTTAAAACTACCAGATTATCTTATCATAGAGAAGCTTATGTTCATCTCTCAAGTCATATTGCTCTCTAATTCAAACTTAGCAGCCTGTTTAAGTATGAATTACTTAATGCGTAGTTTATTGGGGTACTAATTTTACAGTTCACTTTATCATAACATAATCACTGATAATAAGTATTTTGTTGTTTGCTTGTTTATTATCAGCAATCATCCAGGCCCTTAACTACAGAGATTATATTTTCAGTCATTTCCAGGCAATCTCTCAGCTAGGATGGCCATATCCGACATTGATTCAAGAGACAGCTATTCCATTATTATTGGAAGGAAAAGATGTGCTGATGAGAGCCAGGACAGGCTCTGGCAAAACTGCAGCATTCACAATACCAGTTATACAAAAAATATTAAATCTTAAAAATACAAGTGCACATCAGTGTACAAGAGCACTTATATTATCTCCAAGCAAGGAGTTATGTGGACAGGTAAGTGTATTATTAAAAAATATAAAAATTCACATACATGGTAAAAAAAAAATAAGAATACTCAAACTCTAAAATTTGTTAATTTATATTTACAAATAGCATTTATTAAATTTAATATTAATGCTGGAACAAAATTACTTTCATGTTTGGTATAGAGTCAAAATTGTATTATTTATGTTCTAGATTACCTCAGTCATAGGTCATTTGACATTGAAATGTGCAAGAGAAGTGCGCTGTATAGATATTTCCTCAAATGGCGATATGCAAATACAGAAATCATTGCTTGCCGACAAACCAGACATAATAGTTTCCACACCATCAAGAGTGTTAGCACACTTAAAGTCAAACAACTTGAGATTAAAGGAAGATATAGCAATGTTGGTGGTGGATGAGGCAGATTTAGTATTTTCTTTTGGCTATGAAGATGAAATCAAGGAACTTTTGGGGTAATTTTATGATTTATAAACATAATACTGGCCTTGTATATACTGGTATTAGTGTTTTTTCAATATAAAATGTGTGCCATAAAATTTAAAGTAATAATTTCTTGCAGCCATTTACCAAAAATATATCAAGCCATTTTAGCATCAGCAACATTATCAGATGATGTTTTAAGTCTCAAAAAGATTGTTCTTAGAAATCCAGTTACCCTAAAACTGGAAGAACCAGATCTAGCTCCATCATCACAATTGCAGCATTATCATTTATTTGCAGAGGAAGATGATAAAGCTGCCATATTATATGCTCTGTTAAAATTGAATCTTATTAGAGGCAAGACTATAATATTTGTGAGGACAGTTGACAGATGTTATAAGTGAGTTATTATGGTTATTTCTGATCCTTAAAAGTTTACTTCCAATAGACATTCAAAGCATCTCTACAATTACTAGAGTAACATATTGTTATATTACTCTACCCTTTTCAAGTTCATAAAAGTAAGATGTAAGATTACTTAGATGTACGCAGAGTTTTTAACTTTATTTAGTGACCAAAACAGTTCTAGGATGGAATTAAAGAAACCATTGAATCTCTAAAACTACCTAAAGTTACATAAAGACTTAATCAAAATTTCTATTGACAATACTAACATTTCTTCGAAGAAATAAAATTTTCCCTGAGCTCAAACCTCAACTTCCATAAACAAATAATTATAGGTGATAATATAGAGTAGATTGAAAATCAAGTAGGAAAGTACAAGACATAAATACCATAAAATCATAGCTACTACGAACATTTGGTCAAAACATATGCAATGAGCCTCTCTAAAATATAAGATGTATTCCCTTATCATGGAGCCATTTCCTGTCAGGATTTGTATAGGACAAAACTACTTTATTTAGTTGCATAAATGATTTACTTATATAACAACTATATTGTTCTAGATTAAAACTGTACTTGGAACAGTTCAAGATCGGATCATGCGTATTGAATTCTGAATTGCCAGCGGCGGTGAGGTGTCTGTCCGTGGATCAGTTTAATCGGGGACGGTATCAGATCATCGTAGCCTCAGACGAGAAGGCATTGGAACAGCCCGATGGTGGCATGCTGGCAGGGGAGGAGATTGGAAAGAAGAAAAGGGTAAGGCACATATTAAAAAGTTTTATATAGTCATAGTATGATTTCATCTGTGCTTTACCACAAGCCACGGTGGGTACAACATGGTTATATCCCTGACAAGTGTAATTAACTTCTCCAGCAAAAATCCAAACGTAAAAAAGACAGAGAGTCCGGTGTGTCGAGGGGTATCGACTTCCAGCACGTGTCCAACGTCATCAACTTCGACTTCCCGCTGGATGTCACGGCCTATGTGCATCGTGCGGGTCGCACAGCACGAGCTCACTCACAGGTACTACATGCAGTCTATCCATACTCACAGTACTATCCATTCTTCAAAAACAGTTCGCAATTCTGATACTTATGATTCTGGTGCTCCACATCAAAGCTTTAAATGTTACTTATCTTACCATTGTTGTCTAATTTATTCAGGGATCCGTCCTATCATTTGTCTCCATTCGTGAGAAGCCACTCATGGATGCCGTGGAAGACCATTTGTCAAAAGGTTTAAATGGACAGAAAGTTTTACAGTGAGTTTTTTTTTATTTACGGACGTTTTAAAAGTGTTGTTTGTAAATTCCACATATGTATTTATAATAGTCTAGTCAAAACTAATCATTGTTTCAGTCTAAGTCTTATCTATTTTATTATCACCGTAATTTCGACTATTCTTAATCATTCAGCGCGTCAAAGTCGATTGAGATTAATCTCGATAATAATAACCGACAACCCCCCCAGAAAGTACTCGTTCTTGCTGGACGAGGTAGAGGGCTTCCGATACCGGGCCCGGGACGCCTGGCGCGCCGTCACACGCGTCAGCGTCAGGGAGGCCAGGCTGCATGAGATCCGACGGGAGCTGCTCAACTGCAAGAGACTCCAGGTAAGGCGGAGGGGGATCCCGGGGGAGGAACTTAGATCGTCGAACTGAATGATGACACCTATCGAACATAACATATTGATGAACGACTAATCTTCTCTCTGATCATCTCACTTCACCCGTTCTCGGGCCGCCCGCTATAGTGAGGGTCTCATCCGTGTCGTTTCTTTAGGGCTACTTCGAGGACAACCCCGGCGACCTGGCGGCGCTCCGTCGCGACCGCGCGCTGCACACGGTGCGCCTCCAGCCGCAGCTGGCGCACGTGCCGGAGTACCTGCTGCCGGCCGCGCTACGAGCCACGGAGACCGGGGAGGAGGCCGGCGAGGACACGCAGGCCGCCGCCGCCACCACCGGGAAGAGAAAGCGAACGGGTAACTTCGGAAGCGCCAAGAGACATAAATATCAGGTGAGGAAGACAATTCTGATAACAATTTGCCCGCAGTGGCGTTCAATATAAATCGTTAGTGATCTCTTCATGCGTCCTCTCTCTTCCAGGCGCGACGGAGCGACCCTCTCAAGAGCTTCGAGGTGAAGACTCCGAGTGCGACCACGACGAACACGTAGCGCCGCCTTGTTAGTATTGGACTGATGTGTTGTTTTTATAATCGGATGTATTTTATATATTTTCACGATTAAAACATGCCTGATGGTGTATTTTCTTACTGCGCTCGAGAAGCCGGTCACTCGTGAATGCGACTTCGGTTAGTACGTTAAGAATTACCCATTTTAATATCATATGTTCGAAATATAATGTTATATTTATATATCTTTTCTTTTATTGTATTTTTTATTTCATTGCATGACATGCCTGATGCCATGTATGTATGACATATATTCGAGGTCAATATGAATTTTGTATTTATTGAGTGCTCAGTTGAGTATTTCATACACTAAAATAAAAAATAGTAGCTTTAATCATATTATTTATTTTATAACAAAATATAAAATAACCTGTTGTAATAGATGTTAATTATGCATTCTATTAGAACATTTAAAATCGTTTTGGGAAATATAGAGAACAAAAGGATCTCTCACAGGGAGACAATTAACAGTAATAATTTTCTACTTTACTTAATTAACGTAATAGAAGATGTGTTCTATGTGTTATTTATGATAGGCCTAGTGTAGACCGATGTCCCGGAATATCGGCGGAGCAGTCAACGCAACCAAAACCTTACTCATACTACATTGAACATCTTGTGATTAGTATGAAAAGTGTTATTGACTAGGATTATTATAATAGGGTAAATAGAAAGTTTGCTCATAAAGCTTTTATTGGCCAATTATTAAGAGATTAATTCTTTACTACGTGATTTTGATATGTGCAGAAAATATGACAATACCACTAACAATAAAGTTAGATTATTTATACATATTCATTATTTAGGCAGCCATTTCATTCTACTATTTACTAAGCTGTAGGTCAACTACACCTACACCTGGATGTGGTTTATGTGGAACTGTTATTACAAAAAATATATAATAAAAAAATTATAAAAATTTGGTGGTCTTCTTGCCAAAAAGACCATCTCTTCCAGTCGATCAATTAATTAGGACAAAAAACACAGAAGATGTAGTGTGGGTGTTGTTCACATAGCAGGAAAGGAAAAAACAAGGAAAGAAATATATAAACATACATACATACATGTAAATAAACGTATTTATGTTTATTTATAAGCGTTTATATAGATTTATATCCACATAAACAAATAAAAATACAGACATCAAACACTACAAGGCTAAAAAGTCTTATGGGATGCAAAGTTAAGCAATCAGAGTAGAAAGAGGATGAATGGGAAGAACTTTAAGAACGGTTATGAGAGCTGCATAAAACTCAAAACGTTCCTTCAAGTAGGACGGAGTGGAAGAGTTGAACACTAGACAGTGTAGAAGGCTAAACAGTGTAGAATACGAATCGGAAGCAACTTGAATTTTTTACAAAAGTATGATTTTTTACAAAATATGGTGATATTTGCTAAGGCCAAATATGAAACTTATGCGAAAATTACGTAATCTGCTCATAGATGTCACGGCTGCAAACATTTTTCTACTCACTGAATTTGCGACTTCCAATATAGAGTTTAGTCGAATATGATCCTAAGGTTTTTAACTTTACTACTGTAACGGAATAATAAAGCCTTCAAAACGAATATGAATTGCTTATATTGAAAGTGCGTGAGATTAGCCTTGAACTCCCAGTGATAATGACCTGCGTCTTAGAATGATTTAATTTAAGGCCTAAACATTTACTACAATTTAAGAATACACCAGATCTTAATTTACCTGAAAATAGTATTTGCAAGGTCATCAAGACTTGGCTGTGGGTAAACCCGAAGATCGTCTGCGTACAAGTGGTAGAAAGAATTGATTTGATGGCAAATAGTGTTTATTAACACTGGAAATAATAAAAGCGACAACACACCACCTTGCGGGACACCAGGACTAAGGACGCTCCAGAGACCATTTAACCGCGGTACACGTTGCCACGCCCACGCAGTAACAATGAAATCAGTCAATTGCCGATGGAGTTATATTAAGACAACTTAATACCGTGAGTAAGATGAAGATCAAGGTCTATAGTATAAAACGCATTACAAAGGTCAAGCAATGCCAACACTGTAACCTACCGTAGGTCGTAGTCGTACTATTCTCAGGACGGACGCCATATTGGAATTTACTAAGAAGATTATTTTGGATTAGAAAGCGCTTAATTTTAACTGTAATAGTCGCTTGAGAGAGTAGAGAAAGGGAACTAGAAGGAAGGAAAGGGAAGGGAAGGGATAGATATAGGACTGAAATCTAAATAACGGGAAGGGTTACATTCTTTATAAGAGTTTTTGTTAGAGAGAAGAAGAACAATATAGGCGTATTTCGTTCAGGAAGAAAAATCCTACATCGTAATAGAGCTATTAAATAAAGACGTAATGGAGATCAAAATGTCAAGGATAGGAATGATCATATTATTTCATTATGAAAAGGTTGTTACTTGTTAGTGAGCTAGTGCTCTCATCTGATCGCGTCGGTGGAAGTTTTTATTCGCTAGTTTTTGGGTTTAAGTAGTGATCTAATGTATAATGAAATGAGTATATTAAAAAAGTTTATTTCAACATGATTTTGATGACCATTCTAGTAATATAAGTATTAAATTTCTAATAAAAACTAAAAAAAGTCAAGTTTTTAAAGTGAGTATCGTTAGAGCGTTATACATGCGATATCAAAGGACTGCGCTAGTAACGCTAGTCCTACTACCAAAAATTACACGCACGACGTATCCCGGTAAGGGATAGTCACAGACTGGCTCATCCCGGCCGTGGTGCAATGGCCGGAGCCGCCCGGGGCAACCGCCTACCTGATCACGGTATTCCCTGCGCAAGGTTAGTATGACGAAATTACGCCCGCACTCACCTATATACCCCGCCGAGGAAATCTCACCACCGCGATCTAATCACGGATTAGTGACATCTGTTAGCGTATTGCAAAATTGCGCACGAAAAGGTTCTGTCCAAAAAGGTTGTATTTTTATTGGTTTTGACCTTTTGTTTTGTGACGGGCGTTCCTTTTGGATATTAGTATAGCGTGTTTGAAAATACTACTTTTCGTGCTAGTTTTATTTTATTTACAGTTTTATTATTTTTTAATTATAAAATAACAACAGTTAAAAAAATCATTTGTTTTGTAAAAGAATACGATTTATTGATGACTTAAAACTTGTCAGATTGATTTAGAATTTCTTCGCTTTCTCGTCGGTTCTTTGATGATAGTTCTGGAGTCGCTGAAGGCTTTTCTTAGCGTGAGGGCGCGCAGACGAGCTGACTCTGAAGGCGTTTGCAGAGAAGATATAGGTCGATTCAGATAGTAACCATATGCCCCCATCTCGCGACGTTGCCACGGGCTTCTGGTTATCCTGAAAATTTAAGATGCCTATTTATTTTTAGTTCGTTACTCGAGAAAAATTAAAACCAAAAAGATATTATTAATAATGGTTTTGACAACTCAATATCGCGTAGGTACTTCGATCAATGGATGTGTAATAATTCTTTCGGAGCGTATGATGGTAACATAGTAGTAGAGTTCCCAGAATTAAAATAGTTGTTTTATATAATTCTCGTAACCATGGCAAAGCGTCGAAATTCGGAGTCAGATTTAATATGAATAAAAAATTAGATCTGTCGCCGATTATTTAACAAGATTAAGCTCGTTAGAATCTTAATCAATACGATTTAAAAAAATAAAGAATACTCCGCAATCACAAAATAAGAGACATTTAAATCTTTCAAAAGTAAGCTCTGATTTGTTTGCACTGTAAAGTCGTGTTATATCATCTACGCTATTTGAAACGCTCTTCAAAATATGCCACCATATGGTAGCCTAGTCAGTCCCCTGGTTACCATATCATGAGCGGTGGCGCTGTTCGGTCGGCCCGCGCGTGTGCGAACAGCGCGGCCGGCACCAACGACCACAGCCACGCCGCCCACTGTTGCATGAAGTAGCGCCCATCCAGCTCCTCCTCAGACAGTACTCCCACCTCCTAAGTATTATAATGAACACGAAGTATAATTTTATTTCCATAGCCTACAATAATAAAGTGCCAAACAGAAAACTCTTTTACTCATGATGTCAAGTTCTGACATACATATGTCTTAAATATCATATTGCCGATTAAGTTGCTATGTATATACTCCGGCTGCTACATACTGAGGCGGCTGAAAAGGTTTAAGCCTAAGGTATTCAAAATACTGATAGAATGTAAAAAAAAATATTTTTCAAATCTCTTTTTATAAACTTCTTTCATTTACTATAAAGAGATTTTATATTTTTTTCCATTTGTCGTTATTCTCTTGGAAATCTTCGTTTACGGCCGCTTTTATTTCATTGTCGCTGGAAAATCTCCGTCCTAGATGGCTGGTTGATTTCTTCGAATCCTGTTACTCTTGTGTAATAGACAAATAAAATTTCTTCCCAAAACTATCGTAAAAACTGTGGCCAGCTTGGACGCCGATCTCTCCACTTTGAACTTCTGTATCCCTTGTGTATCCACTGCATTGACAACTGTTTTGGCTCCAGATCGTACTTTCAAATCCAGGCTTCATCGACAATAATAACGCGAGAAAAACAGACAGGACTATCGCCACAGATGTCCAAAAACTCTTGAGAAGTTGGGACTTGGCCGCTTGTCCAGCGGCTTGAGCGTTTTCGGCAATCATCGCGCTCACACCTTTTTCATGTCCAAGGGATAATGCTAAATGTCGACGATTTAATCCTTGTTAATGGCTACTGCTATCTGCCATAACTTAATTCGCTGATCTATTAAAACAAGGTTTTTCACTTTTTCAAAGCTTTTTTGCGGTGGTTGGGCGTTCCGAACTGGGAACATCTTCCCGTGACTTCTTGCCTTTTTTGAACACTCGGCTCCATCGTTTTAAGGTCGCAAACGATGGTGCAGACTCCTCATTAAGTGCTGACATCTCTTCAAATATTTCAGTTGACATTTTGCTCTTTGTAAGGAGTTTTATGACAGCTCTATACTCCAATCTCGTGCAAACTGCAGATGATTTAGACATTTACAGTTCAATTACAAAAAGCGTTATAAATTATAATGACATGAAACTTGCCTTAATTTCTAAGATACCCGCTCTTAGTAGTGTGTTGCGCTAGTCATCACTTAAAGGTATTAAGACTTAAAATTTTTCAGTCGCCCCTCATATACATTCATATACCTTATATATTAGAATTTTAACTCAATATTCCGATAAATTTATTGAAACAAAGTAGATAAAAAACTTACTGGTTCGTAGCAATATTCGATAACGAATTTTAAGAAGTTAACCGTAATGACCCAAAAGTGTATGCTGTATATAACCATCCATAAAAACAGTAGATACTGCAATAAAGAACACAAATCAGTTCTTTTGAAATTCATAAATTGAAATGTTATTAAAGTGACATACCCACTTGTAAAATGACTTCCCAAAGTGGCACACGTCGGAACATAAACCGTCTGAACAGAGCTGATACGAGACAATGCGCAAGCGCGGCCGCTCCCGCCGTCCATAGGAACGTGGGTATCGCTGAGAGGCCACCTTCGCCACACTTAGCGCGATTGAACATCTAGAACGAATGCATTTCGCTGTTTCAGTAATACATTACTGGAAATTCTTAGGTTAAATATAAGACATATTTGGCATGTCATAAATAAGCAAAAAAGCAAAAACTCTAAAACGAGACCATTTAACGAATTAAACTCAAAGTGTGTAAGTTACACATTTACACGTTTGCATATGCAATCAAACTGAGTAATTTATAAATAAAAGATAAAAGTAATTTTATGTACCTAAGTCTCGTTTCTCCGCCTACACGATTGCATATGAACTCAAAACTGTGTAATTTATAAATGGGAGATGAGAGTCATTTTATTTTCCACGTCCTCCAAACAAATTGCGAGATAAATGTACAAAACATAATATAGAAGATGATTAAAAAATTAATTTTTTAAAATTATATTCAGTAAACAGTTACCTCGATACTCTCTGTTCTTAAAAACCCAAGTATATTTGAGTACCACATTTTAATGTTGTTAAAACAACTAACTATTGGACGAAACTTAAATTTAGTAAAAATTTAAAATACAGTTTATTTGTCAGCTCATGTTTATTTACTTACGGAGCTAGTGCCAACATTAAGTGACCATTTTAAGAGATGTCAGTTTTGATAACTAAATGTAAAAAATATGATATAAGTAATCTAAAAAGGTTATATACATCTATCGGTTGAATATACTTTTAGGGTCTGAATAACCTTGCTAAAGTTTAAAAAGTTATAGTACTTACTACCTTAGTGAATAAATCCTGAGCAAAACTAAAATAGGTACTTGAACTTCATAATTTTTAAATTAATATATTTTTCTTCTTGCTTAAAGGAACTAAGACAAATGTTATTTGAGATTAGACAATGGGCGTTCCGTTACAAAATGTCCAACTTAGCACTAAAAAGTTTTTTTTTTATTAATGAAAATATAGATAGACCGGATCAAGATATCAATAATTTCTCTTAGGCCCCTAAGAGTTTTGTTAAATTTATGTAGTAGGTACACATTAAATATTTCACAATTATGTCTCACTCAACTCAACTCACAGTAAGTAAGTTCATAATGGCCTTTAACACTCATTGAAGATTTAAATAGAAACGTGTTAAATAAAACGCAGTCGTAACTTTCATAATTTATTATGTGTCCCGGAGCTCGTGGCACCACCAGGGTTGGTGCTCAGAGCGGGCGCTCTGACATGGAAGTGCAAGAAGTACACTGGCAGGGGTTCGATGCACTGCTGCGCGAACATCGGGTCTCCTTCTAAATATAGTGTTGTTAATCTCTGTAGGTACTGTTCTGTGTGTTTATACACATTTATCAAAACATTATAGTTCTTGAAAGTGTCTATACTCAAGTTTAGCCATGTTAAGCCTGTTTAAATAAATAAAAGGGAGGATTTCGAACCTGCGAACTGCGAATCCTTTTGGAAAACCGGGGGGATAAATTTTTTATTCGATTAATATTTAAAATGGTATAGGTCACAAGAATACATTTATTATATCTAATGTCTTTATGGCTGGATTGAACTTCTGGAGCCAAGGGGCTCATAGGCTATTTACTGCAAATAGCACATATTGGCTTTTTTATTTTTTGTGTTTTCACTACATTCGTCCCCATGGGAGGAGGGAATCAATGTTCGGGTAGAATAATTTTTCAATCTGTTCATTTTATTAATGAAATTGGGTGAATAGTGTGACTACTGTGATGTGGTTTCCATCAGACGGCAGCTGTTTTGTTATTATTTTTGGGATTTACCATTTTCTCTATTATGTTTTATATCTAGTAGTTAAAAAATAGCTGCCGCCATAAAGGTCTGTGAGGTTATTTATGTGGTCCGCGATTACCAATTTACATATACAATTTCGGTATTAGGTTTGTAATCAACTAGATATTTACATTAATTTGTGAGTTTACACTCTATAGTTATAGTGAGACAGCGTAAATTCAGTGTTTTTTTTATTTTTTATTTTTTTTGTCTGTCTATGCTGTTAGCCCTGTTGGCTATTACAGCGTAAAGTGTTTTTTAGTCTGCACATATTGGCTTAGCGTCTGATGTCTATGTAGGGTGGTGTAAAAAAATATGAATTCCTGTTCGAACCTGTGTCTTCTGGGAAGCCGTCCTGTCGCTCTACCCATTGAGCTACCATATTTGTAGAGCGATGGGACGGTTTCCCAGAGGTCGCGGGTTCGAATCCCTACCCGTATCAGTTTATTTTTCATTGTTTATTTATATAAATTTAAATAATCTTAACATGGCTATACATGTTTATAGATATTTAAAAACCAACATAGATATATTAAGTGGAAATATACTGACCGCAATATAAGTTCTGAGTTTCGCAATCGCGTCAACCGTGGTGTCGCTGGACATACCGAGTAGGCGCGTACGCGTCGGCGCTCCCAGACCCGGCGGCAGCCGCTCGGAGGGGCTCTCACTCTAGAGACAACCTCACACTATACAGCTGCTTATAGTATATGATGGGGATGAATCTTTATCCCCATGATAATCCCCCATTACTAATTTGTACCTACATAACTGAATAAAGTTAGATACGCCGTTTGTAGTGATATAGATAGTTTCTCTCACGGTTGACGGTTAATTTAATATTTAGTATGATGGTAAACATTATTTTTACGGAAAGACACAAAACTTATTTACATTAAAAAAGGACGTCGTTAAAGTAGTTTTTAAGTAAAATAAAGTTTTTTAATTTTAGACTAAACTTTTTCCTCAAATGAAGAAGCATCGAATATATTATGCTAATGATGATATTTAAGCACAAATTCATTTGATACCCGTAATAGCAAAATTAGATATTCTACCTAACAGACACACAGACACTTAAATACCAACGGTAGGTATTGTAGGGTAGTGTAGTGGGTTCTTACGTATGTGCATCAGATGTTAGTGGAGCGGCGGAGTAGCCTCTCAACCTCTGGTGCACCGCGCCCACGAAGCTGTTCACTTTCTCCATGGTGGTGTTGACGCCGCGAGCTGCGCGCTCGTGCAGTTCTGATTGCCTGTGTAATTTTTATTTTGTCAAGATATAAATGCGAATGCAAAATAGTCGAAAAAAACGTTCAACAGCGCAAAAACTAAATTTTGGTTTTTAATTTAGTCTAATTATTTAGGTAGGTATTATAAACTATAACTCGTATAACCACAAGATAGTGGTTATATAGACCAGTGACCGTTAAACTCTTGTAAAAATTTTCGGTTCCTAATTATAATCCAACCTTCAGATTACTAGACATAATAATATGTATGCCATACAATTTTTGTTTATTTTCGATATACAAATCAACATCCGCTGTCCACTTTACCAACCACTGTTCCAGATAGGGCATGTTAAATCGCTGACAGTAGTGCTTCCTCACGTAGTCGGCGTAGCACAGTGAGAGGAACCAACACACGGTTATATGAATCTGAGGCTGTTGCTGTTTGAGGAAACGGGTCAATGGCCCCAGAGGGACCATCTCCGTTTGACCTAGGAGACCAGCTGTAGTCATCTCTAGTAGCATACTGGGGCTCTAGCGCAGAGATAGAAATTAGTTACAAAAGTTAGGAGATTATTAAGCAATATATTTTAAAAAAGTTTGCTCTATTTTTAGCAATTTTAAGGTTGGCAGAAGGCAGAGTACTTACGTCTTTAATAAGAGTATCCAGATAATACTGAAAGAAGCGCATTGAGCACACCCAGAGGTGAATCATCAAAGCCAGCATTCCGAGAACCATTGAGGACTGACAAAATAAAAATAAAATATTCAAAATAGATTTGTTCCTGTGACTACGACGAAAACTACCTGAACTACTAATAATAGTAAACAATAGGCTATTAAATTACTAACATGAAAAAATATTTACGGTGAAATTAGATTGAAATTCAATCGATTGTGGTGTCGAGAAGTCAAAGAAACATCTAATAAATTACCACGAGTGTCTTCTCCAGCAGCGACACATGTACGTGGTCTCCAGCTATGAAAACGGTCGCCTGAAGCTCGTTGTAGAGGAACAACGCGGCGGCGCTCGCAAACACTGCCGTAGGACCCATCCCCCACACCTCCCCGTTGCAGCTCAGCCATCGAGCTATCGACTCTAACTGGGATTCGTATAGATTCTGCAACATTAACTTAGAACTGAGCTTTTCAAGTGAAACAAGTTAATAATGTTCCATTAGGTCCATTTCCGTCCGAAAGCTTGTAGATATTGATAGATATAAATTCATGGTACTCACGCAATGTGTATTGAAGCTTACAGTTTTTCCCGCCATTCATACGACGGTGGCAAATGCCAATTGTTTCTTGTTTTAACATTTTCTTTCCAATTTCTAGTGACGCATCTCGTCAGTCTCACAATTTAATAATTTTGATATCTTTTCAAAGGTTACTCGTTCATTTTCAATGTTGACAATAAGTGTCATAAAATAAGGCAAAACTAGATGGCATTTTTTATGGAAACTTTTTAGCATAAATATTTTAAAAGTTAAAATATTCTCTATGTTTTAATAATGTAAATCGGTAGGCTATTTGATGAATCATTATAAGTAGGTAAACTCGTAAAGTGTTTTTATATAAAAAAAAAATTGAAAAACGTGTTATGGAGAATGAAAATCTTAACAGTATATTAAGGATGCGTTCAATATTTTGTTTGTTATTTAAACCAAATAAGTCAATTATCATAATAATTATAAAGAAAATAAAAAACCGATGTTATAAACAAATGAACAGATGGATCTGCTATGGCTGACGCAGGCGCATCTACTCATTTGACATTTAATACAACACACAATACAGGACTGACCTACATACTGGAACATGATTAGTAATCATTAAGCCTAATAATATTTGTTTAAAATTGAATTCATATAAAATAACGGACAAATAAACTTACAAAAACTTGAAAATTACGTTATCAACGGTGGGTATATGAGCTACATTTTTCATATTTTATATAAAAACACTTAGTACATACTAATACTAACATTGAAACGATTAGTAGTACTAATTATATAAATTTAAGATATAAAAGATTAATATGGATTATCTAAATACACAGACAGACAACAAATATATATGTGTTATTTTAAAGCGAATTAAAGTTATATTGATCTAAGAATACATAGCATTATAAAATAGCATTTTAGTGAGCATTCTATAATAACTATAACATCGAGGAATCCGACCCTTGCATTAATAAATCATTCCCTAACTTGATAATGTTAGAGGAGGTTAAGTATTCTATCAAAATTATCTTAGCTCATAAATAGTTACACATATAAACAGCAACACATACTAATAAACTTCTAACACTTATATGTACCAACTTTCTAAATAGTGAACTCAATATAACAACGAATTTTTCAAGAAGTATATAAAGAATTTGAACTCTAATTTGCTAATATATTATATATTTACATAAAACTCGTGACAACATTTCTGCATTCATTGCCCTGGAATGAAGAAATGACTCACAAATATATAATATATTAAGAAAATGTTATATTTAAAAGCTGATTAAATATGAATTTACCTAAGAGTCTTAATATAAAATAAATTTTTAAAGTAAGCATTATAGTCTGACCAGCATTTACTTTATATACATCTAAAATTACTTATGTACAACTACACGTTCGTTGTTCACTAATAAAACACATTAAAGTTTCTTTCACCTATGCTTTAAGATCTAAAACCTAGGACACAAGTCTAAAACCTACCGAATTAATCTCAACTTATGTTATAAGCTAAATACAACTTCTTTATTGAAATACAATGTTAAAACGTTTAATAAGCCCTTATATAGGAGACCCGTACGACTCTTAATGCCTACCTTATTTTAATAATAAGTATAATATCTAATATGTATTGTTTTTCTTTATATAGTATCTACATATTTTTTATGTTATATATTTACTAATACATAGAATAATGTTATAAAACTGTGAAGTTAAACATCAATATCGCTACACTAATTCCATACTTGTTTATTTCATTGCTATATATATATATATATTGCTGATAGACCTACCATAATCATTCGTCCTAATGCTTAATTTTATTATAACCAAGCATGATATATACTCCAAAACCTAGTGGTAAAACAGAATAACTCTAGAAGTATCTAGAAAATTCTACAGGCGTCTACACTAGCCACTCGACCGCGGCCGTACTCGGTCACAGGCCGCTGGGCTCCGGCAGCGGCACCGGACTCTCCACTGGACGCTTCATTGTTCTTATACGCTGTGGAATTGTGATTTATAATAAATACTTAATAATAAAATGAAGTAAAAAGGAAATGAAGCTATTAATACACTGAAAACTTAGTCTTAGTAAAGATAACTTTATGAACTGTCTGCGTGGCGATTCTACTTCCTACTCTTAAATAAATCTACACATACGGTGAGGAAGCTTCCGGGTGTGATGATGAATTTGTAGATGATGTAGAGCGGAATGCAGGATACGGTGGTGGCGGTCATGGCCCAGCCCACCCGAATAGACCAGCGCGGGTATTCGTACTCGCCACCCAGCATCTCCTCGTGAGCCAGAACCGAGAAGACGAACAGCACTAGCAGGAACACCGGACTGGGGAGGAGTGAAGTCGTAATGCACTCAGTATATCCTCATTTCCTTATCAGGTTCTGGTGGCAATACAATTCTGATAATTCTACCTGATATAAGACCAGCAAGCCCTCCAGAACCATCCGGGCGAGTGTCCCAGCATGCTGCGGACGTCCTCGGAGAACCTCCCCACTCCGTACACCCAGCACACGCCTGCCGCCTCCGCAAACACCACGAACAGGATTGCCAGTCCCGGACCGTACACGTTCAGCAGATCTACCAGATACACTCCTCCCTGAGAAATATTAGATCAATTATAAATAGATACTAACAGTTTGAATAAAAAAAAAATAATAAGCATAATATATTCGGTTACACCTTAAACTATAGTTAACTTTATCGTAACCAATATATAAAACTTTTTAAAATACATACTTAATCCGAAAATTTTAATTTAATCAAACTTATTTCGAACCCTATAATAATATAATCATCTACCTTATATTTGTAAAACTTTTAAATATTTTGTTATACTTTTTGCTACACTTTCAAAATCTGTTTAACGGATGTAGTATTATAAAAGCCAATAAAGTTTCCTCAATAAATGATCGTTCAAACAACAAGATACTAATTTTCAGCTTTATATATACATACATATATGTATAAAATTGTCGGTTGAAATATTTGAGAAAGTTTGTATGAATTACAATATCTAAAAATAAAATATACAATTAAAAAGCTTGCGGTCACAGTGAAATCCTCAAAAAATATCTTTATATTGCATGTAAAAAACGAAATATGAATAATCTATCCAATTTTGACAGCATTCGATAATATGACTGTAGAAAAAAAGCTATTCTCTGTATACTAATAAGACACAAATATGTAGGTTAAACCGTAGTTAAAAGTTAACTGTGAATTAAAATCAGAATAAATTACAAATATAATATAGAGCAGCGTCCCAGTTAAGTGGATTCCAAGCATTTGGTGAAACAAAACGCCTACTATATGCGGTATATCGTTTGCCCGGTCATTCCCCTAAGTGTCGATGAATAATGCAGCGGAATATATTTGCACCCAGATAACAGTTATTTATCGGATACGTTTAATACTCTTACGAGGTTCCAGGATCTTTCTAGGCGTTTAATTTAGAAATTACTTGACTTTAGTCTGTTTTGATTTATTACATTTGTTGTTAAAATGGTAGCATTTTTTTTCCTATAAAGAGATAATCTGAAAGCGATAAATTCAGACATAAAATGTAATTTACGCAGCTCTACCATATAAGTGACGGATTAACGACGTAGCTGACCGGCAGAAAAAATAGATAAAAATTTTACGTTCAAAAACCGCCCTAAAAACTGTATATTGAAAAGTCTTAGACCATCCTTTTTTTTAAGCTGCCATGTTTTGTTTATTACCTATGTTCTGGAGTTTTGGGAGTTTTTATTTAAAAGTTTAACATAATTTACAACTTCCAGCATAATTTCACAAAAACAATAATAATAATAATAATATCAGTACAAATTACACACATTGATCTAACCCCTAAGTAAGCAAATTATTTGCTTGTGTTAAGGGTGTTAGACAACGATACAAATACATAGAAATACACGTATAAAATACTGAGAATATATTTAATAAACGACCAAACCCATAAACACTAACATCTATGTTCATCACATAAATCTCTGCCGGGAATCGAACCCGGGCCCCATTGCGCCGTGCCACGTTAGGCGTCTGCGCTAACCACTCAAACAACGTGACGGCAAAAAAGAAGTGAATCGGCTATTTATTGTTTGTTCTAATCTGGATTTATAACTAGAATATAAATTGATATTCAATGATTGTCCCAAAAATAATAATTTTGTTATGACGTTAATCTATTCCAATCAACAATATGTATTAAGTAACAGTAACTAATAACTCGATCAACTGGGCGGTTAAATCACAATCCATAAATAATTTAACCTGAAATTATACATTTTAGATAATCATTGAATTGTATTTCAAGAGTTTGTCTATTGTTCGTAATTGGTGAATTTCGTTGCTAAAGTAGCAGTAGGTATTAAAGGGTGTAAATACATGAAAAGATAGGATTTTGAAATCGAACATAACTAAGTCAATTCTACTCTAACAAATAATAAGTAGAAATGGCATGTTTAAAGACACAATTTGGGAGATGAATATTTGCGTACAGTTTATAAGGTGGGTACTCACATAAGTTGTGGTAGGAAGCGCACAGATGTATATGAAGAGCAGTAAAAAAGCTACGAACACCTCCCGGTGTCTTCCGAGCGCTCGTGGATATTCGTCGCAAAGCGCCGTCGTCACCGCCTCCAGACCTAATCGCAGAGACCATTACTTACTTTTTTGGTCTCCATTGTAACCAATGTGACTAAGAACTATTATTTATAAAAGACGATATTAAGTGACCTCCGAAAGTGCTGTCCAATCCGAGAGTGATAAGCATGAGGAAGAAGATGATCGCCCAAAAGACAGATCCTGTCATGGTGGCGATGGCTTCGGGGTATACGATAAACACGAGTCCCGGACCTTCAAGCCCCACTTCTTCGATGCTCTTGTTCTGAACGTGCGCCATATAACTGATATACAGATAATTAATATTTTAGCCCAAAATATTATATAGAAACATAATAAAATTATTTAATTATTATTATTTAAAACCACACCTCAATTTTAAATGGAACATTAAATTATTATATGCTGCTCTATATTACATAAACCAAATTTGGCACAGAATTATAAATATCTACAAGTAACACTTAGTTCTCATACATTGCGTTTCCTTATTTACCCTAAAACAGAAAAGATGACAAATCCCGCGAGGAAGCTGGTAAGGCAATTAATAGAAGAGGTGATGAGTGCATCGCGGTAGCAGTTGTTGTTGAACTTATTGTAACTGGATAATGCTAGCAGAGTCCCGAAGCCTGGTCCCAAAGAAAAGAAGATCTGAGAAGCTGCATCTACCCACACCTACAAAAACATTTTTGTTAAACGGTTTATTAGGAAGGGAGTAATATATTAGAATGTGTTGATCTGATTTCTGAATACTTGCATATTTAGAAATGATCACTAAAACGATTACCGTCTAAAGAACGGGCATACCTTAGTGTTTTGAAGTTTATGCCATTCGGGAGTGAGGTAATATCGAATGCCTTCAGTAGCGCCTGGCAGAGTGACTCCTCTTGCCAACAGGATTAACAGCACTACATACGGTGCTAATGCAGTTACCCAAACCACCTGGAAAATTGTTCTTTGCATAAGCAATGTGTGCAAAAAAATATATAAAGCTACAGTTCTCTGACAAATAAAAGTATATTATTCTAATGAGAGTTAAGAATATATAACACAATTTATATATTTTTCTTTTATGATTGACAATCCTACCTTGCCAGCACTTCTAACACCCTTCCATAAGGAAAAGTAGACCAACACAAAGACACCGAACACGCAGAGCGCTAAAGATGGCTTGATAGGTCCCATATTATCCAGACCATTCGATCGCTGTTGTTCCAATACGTTTCGCCTGTAGGAAAAAAATATAATATTGCATATCAGATGATAATAACTAGAATATACTTAAAAAAAACAAATCTAAATTGTAGTTTCGTTTCATTTTGTGAATTCTTAGTCTACAATAATGTTAAAATCTACAATTATAATCACTTACTCAAAAAACTCTTTAGCTGGCGTTGTAGCGTTCGGATTTATTTGCGGAGACGTAACAGGCATGCAAAGAGGTGTATTCCACTCGTTATCACAGCTAGTCCAGGGTAAAACAGAGTTGATGGAAGCTAGGGACGCCACCAGATAGTAGACCGCCCAGCCGATGATGGTGTTGTAGTACATGCCCATGTAGATGTCTATCATACATATTGCGTAGCCTACACCTGTCAGAAAAAAGATAAAAGACGGTGTTTAAAGTCCTCATAAATATGTAAATAAAATAACTGAATGAGCTAAACTATTGGTGAATTCGAAATGAGTACACATTGAGTAATGAAAAGTTAAAATGGTTAGGTCGTTTAGTGACCTACTCCTTCAACTGATAGTCAATTCAATGATTTTAAACAAAAGCTTAAAGGGAAGACGGTTTCCGATCCCTTTTAAGGAGCCATTTTGTGCCAATGAACCGAATTAAACTGTTCAATAATTAAATATGCTTTACAAACACCAAACACTTAAAATCTAATTAGTCTTCTCAATTGGGCAATTCCCGCTTCGCAAACTTGTAGCAAAGTTGTCGCCATGTTTGATAGAATCAGTTACATCTGTCGGCGCAGTATCAACGCGTTCGTTAATTAGTTTAGATGCGATAAGATTTATCTCCAATGATAGATCTTCGCGACTTGAAAATTGAATTTACTCGCTGCAAATATTGTTATCTGGTACATTTGATTATTAAGTGTAGGTTGTATCAGATCACAAGTTTTAAAATAATATTGAAATGTAGAGTTCCTTTTTATTAAAAAATAAATAAAATAATACTCTATTTAAGTGTATGTTTGTATGTATGAATATGTGTGGATGTATGAATGAATGTGTGTGTATATATGAATGAATATGTGTGTATGTGTGAATGAATGTGTGTGTATGTATGAATGCATGTGTGTGTATGTATGAATGAATGTGTGTGTATGTATGCATGTTATACTATATTTTTTTTGTAAACCATATATAAACTATCAACGAAATGGTAATTCAGAAAGATTACTTAAAGATAAATATTTTTTTTTGTACTATTGTATTTCAGTCTAAGATGTTGTTATTGTAGAATTAGGGAAAACATGAATAAATATATACAAATTTAAAGTATACGAATCCAAGTCGGCAATATAAGGAGTGATTCAGGAAATTCCGATTGCTTTTGATAAGCGAGCGAGGGGAAAATGAGGTATGACGTATAGATAAGGGGTTCCATGACATACTAACATTGAATTGTTTTCATAAGTTTCGCTCTGTCGCTGAGTTATGCTAAAATGATTTTATTTGGATTATATGCACACACCTTGAATTAAATTAAAATTTAAATAAATGAAATTCCTTCTATTAATTGTGATTTGACTAATTAATTGCTTCCTTGCATTGATGATTGAGTTGATTTCACTCACTCTCGTAATGCCAAGGTACAAACAAATATACAAATAATAAAAACGAACTACTATTATTTGATTGTTACATTAATCCTATAAAGATCTGCGTAGGACCTAGGACGTATGGTTTATCAGGACTGGCAATTTATTAATTGGAAATTAATGGATTATATTTTTAATTTGTATCCTGTAGGTACAAAATGTGTTCTTGTGATATTATTAGGGAATTTCTATTGCTTATGGCTATAAACAATTATAATTAAAAATATAATTTCCCGTCGATATTTAATACTATTTGCTAATTGGTCTTAGGGTTTTTTTTGTAAAAAAATAGTTAATGATTAAAATTTATAAGATCGTAATTATAGAAGTCAAAGTATTCACCATTTATATTGAATATCAAATGCTATGGTGCGTGGTGATCAACTTAAGCAACCCTCGATCTTGAGAGCACTCCAAATATTTACGGAAGAGATCGTTCGACATCAGAAGATTTTTTACATTCATACAGTCTACTTATTCCAATTGATATAAATTATTTAACTTCAATATTCCGTTGAAAATTAAATAGACGAATATCACGTTTTGGACTTAGTTATTGATTGATACATTTTATTATGAAAATATATTATTGTTAAAGATGTGTTCATTAAAGACGTAGCTGGTAGGTAAGAATGGTAGAGTGGCATTGTATTTTCTTTAACCCAAGACTTTCTTCTTAAGTATTTTAAAAGACCCGGAGAATGTGATGTCCACTTGTTATTCGTGTCATACATTTTAATCGTAAGGTCGAGTGTCCACCATTTGTCTTGGGTTGAAAGCATTGCTTCTGTATATTTATGAAGGCCGAGTGGCTGAGGAATTGATTCGGAATGATGCCGTCGAAAGTGTATATTTTACTCTCCTTTACAAATAAAATAAATCGATGAATAAGTTGAATGCTTGAAACAAAAGGCAAGAAGTTTACATTGATACTTATTCTTGTTTTTGTCTACATTGGCAATCCTTTACTGTATAATTCATTTACAGGAATGTAATATTATATGAAAGGATATATAAATACAGGAAATATATTTTTATTTGATGTAGGTATGTCTCTTAAGACCTTAAAGAATTAGAAAATTTTCATAATTTAAGAGAGATTTTCTATAAAAGTCCTCCGGGATGAAGGGACAATCACTTACCCGCAACAATGCTCTGATGTCTATACTTTTCGCTTTGATCACTCACGATGACAAACAGCTGTTTTAATAAACTGTGGTTAGGGACACGCCACAATTTATTAAAAAAAATATTCAAAGTTCTTACATTACTTACTTACCGTTATCGACTACCAACATAATCTCTACAAAAGTTTAACCAAATTTTTTTACATTAAAAAGAGAACATTTTGTAACATAAGTCCATACTAAAATTCTAATTCTTAAGACATTTCTAAATATATATTTTTTTCAGAACGTGTGTTTTATGTGAACTTATAAGGAGCCAGACGGATTTAAGTATATTGTGAGTTTAAAAACGTCCCTGGATAGCTTAGATTTTCAATTCGACCTTTTAGGTGGCACTGCAACAGGATTCTAATAAGCTATTTTGTGCCAGATCAGGCTTAACGACCGCCTGCTAGTTTCAGACCTAGAGGTCTGAAACTAGCAGCCGGTCGTTTATTTTATTATTATTTTTTATTCTAAAAATATAGATATTTTTAGAATAAAAAATAAAGGATGAAAATTCAATCTAAGTATTTATTGAAAATTTCAGCCTACCTTTAAGAGCTGGACAGATTCTCTTCCACAGAGTGAGACAACCGCATCTGTGGTATTGCCCCAGCGCCAGTTCCATGAAGAACAGTGGGAGCCCACCGAACAATAACATCACACAGTAGGGTATTAGGAATGCACCTAAGAAAAAATAAACATAACCTGAATATATCTACATATTACAGACAGTCATCGTCAAATTGATTTTCAGATCGCCAGTTTACTCGTATACATTGCAGAATGTTATCAAATTAGATGACCTGTTGGTGTAGTGGTTAGTAACCCTGACTGCTGAACCAAAAGTAATGGGTTCGATTCCCACACAGAGATTATAGTTTAAGGATCCACAAATTATTGTTCCAAGTCTAGGTGTACTTCGTATCCGTTATTTATGTAATAATATAATCTCTAAAGAGTTCTAACGTTAAAAAAGATAAAAAATTTATAAACCTTAGGTTTTAGTAAGATTGAGGTTTGATGTTAATTTTTTTAGCTCTCCCAATCCATTTATTATATAAGAGACAACTATAATATGAGAATATACGAGAACGCACATGAACCCTCTTCTACAATGGTCATGACATTTTTCTTTTTTAATAATTTGTCTAATAATCTTTGTAATTCATTATGGTTTTCTAAATATATAACTAATATAAAATAACTAACGATATTAAAACACGGCCAACTCGTGCACGAACGGTTCGTTACCATTATCTATAAAAAGCAAAAAAAACACGTTTGTTTGATGGAAGTCCAACTAAATATTCGTTTTATTCGTTACCATCTATGAAAATTTACCAACTGTCTAGTTATCACGGTTCATGAGATACAACCTGTTCAGAGACAGACGGAGAGCGAAGTGTTAAGAATAGGGGTTCGTTTTTACTCTTTGGGTATGGAATCCTAATAAACCAACTTACCGCCTCCATTTTGATAGCAGATGTAAGGGAACCTCCATACGTTGCCAAGGTCTACCGCAAATCCCACGACCGCCAGGAGGAACTCTGCTTTTTTTGCCCAGGTCTCGCGCTGTCGCTCCGGGGTCAAGGACACTACTATTGACCGGGTTTTGTGGCTCTAAAAAAATATATATAATGTTTCTCCAATAACAAATGATAAGTCTGTATATAAGTAGTGAGAACACTCACATTGTTAGGGGGTTGGGTAGGTGTGAAAGCCTCGGTTTGTGTTGGTGAGGTGGGTGTGTCTAGCGGAGCGGAAGCGGAGGCGGAAGCGTAAGCGGCGACGGGCGCGGAGGCGGATGGCATCTCCTCGCTCTCGCCGTACCGCCGCTCCGGCCCAGGGCTCTCGCCCTGATGCAGAAGAGATTATAGGATTTTATTAAAATTATTAGATTACACTATATCTTTTATTAGTTGCACCTTGCATGGTTATAGATATTTTATTTCAAAAGAAAGTTACTACATTTTTGAATATAAATTTAATAGAATTTAAATTATATATATTAATAAATTTTTTATTGGTTAAATTTAAATAAATAATAATATTATTTATTTATGAAAAGTGTGTTTATAGCCTAGTTTATAGGCTAGTTTATAGCCCTCGCATAATACATGTACAGTAAATACGTTTACAAAACACCAAAACATTTCTCTGAAAAAACAAAAATACTATGTGCAGTAGTTACATAAAACCAACTATAAACTACAATTATTCAGTTAACAAAAATAATAAATATTAAAAAAGGCTCTAAACATACTTTTATAGAACGGTAATAGCCTAAAAGATAATTACAAAGTTAAACGTTTAAAAAGATTCTTCAAAGTAGGCCCAAGATTTAACACAGACGTTGAGATTTGTCGTGCGGCTGAGAGCAAACAGAACAGATTGCTTGGTAAATAAAAATAATTAATTGTGAGGCTGTGACCCTTCCCTTACACTTGTGTATCTTGGCTTTACACTGTTATTGTGTCATTGATTGAAACAGTGATGTTAGTTTGATTCAATAAAATACTCAAAACGTGATTCTAGATTGATGTACCTACTTCAAATGTTTGTTTTTGTTTCATTTATTTTCAGAATACATATATAATATAGTTTGACATGTTAACATGTTATAAAATTTATTTAAAGTATTTGACAAAAAAGTTAATTAACAATAGGTTGAAAATATATTCAAGTAAATAACGATAATTGTAAATAAGACACGTAATGAACTAGTTGTTTATCGTGCGAGTAACGGAAGGTAATGAAAACGGACGGGTTTAGATCATCGTTAATCAAATGCTTTTATGGTAGATTGGTAATTATCTCGTGATTTTACTCACTTAAATGTTAATTGGGTATTCAATCTTAAATGATTTTGTACTTAGGTTTATTTTACGTGCTTTCAAATACCTACAGGATATAATTTTTAAATTTTATTTTAACTGTTTTAAAGTATTTAAACATTGTAAGTAGATCTATAACAGATATATTAGTTTAAATGATTGATTATTTATTTTCTGGAAATACTTTTTGTATTAAATACTGTGCGGTAATATTGTGCGATTTAAATAATGCCAAAAAAATGACAATATAATTTTGTTTTTTGTTAATAATTTAGTTTTTTTTTATCATCATGTTGTAAGATTGTAAAATTCCCATGTAATATTTTTTTGGAATAAAAAGAATCATATAATTCTATTATAGTATAATACATCTATTAAATTTGGAACCCAGTAATTAGCGAAATCGTATCACCGTGGGTAGAGTCGGGCACAAAAGTGAGGCGACTAAAAACAAATACCACGCAATGGCATTGTCACATGCCTTTGCAAACTATTTCAATTATTCGGATAAATAAAAATAAATATCACATTAAATAAAATAAAGTATTTCTACTTACATTTTTAGGTACAAGCATTAATTTGTATAATTATTTCAAAATGGGGAATTAACGCGTACGAAATTTGTATCACATACCTGTTATATGCCTGACATTTCGGCCGGCACCGTCACCGGCCTTGGTCATAGGCACTGGCAATTTTGTACACGTTAATTCTCGATTTTTTAATAATAATATGCATGGTTATTTTTAATTAGTTGGCCACTTATTGCATGCAGCCACCCTGCATCAATCCCAACAACATTTGTTCTACAATTTTTTACAAATCTTGATAAACAACACAAAAAAACGAAACAAAAAATTTTTGCTCTCTCTTTTACTTATTACTCTGTATTTTGTAAGAAGAACTTAAAAGTTCAACGCTCGGGCGCCATACCAACGCTCAAAGTTAATGACAGTTCGGAGACAAAAAATAAATTTTGTATGAAAAAAAAAAATTAAAAGTCGTAGAACAAATATTGTTGGGATTGATGTAGAGAAGTTGCCTGCAAGAAGTGTCCAACAAATTACAAATAACCCTGTATATATCAAGAAATGCGATAGTTCAAAGGTTAGTAAAACATTAAAATTCTGTTCTATATAATAATAATTATAAAGATATGTGCAATACATTCTGCCTACTATTTATTGAAACAGGAATTTGCATATATCTTTTATAAATCGTTTTCAAGTATAACGTAACAAAATATCAAGAGATAAAATTTAAATTGTCCACACAAGCGGCATTCTGTGAAGTTTACGATCTCTATAACGTTATTGTCAATAAAGTAGCCGAAATGTGTTTAAATACGTAACCAAAGCGTAACATTTTATTCAACTATTTAAAAATAAACACAATCAAATTAAGTTCTTTTAATTTCAATCTTTTAAAAAATGTATGAATAATATTTACATGTATAAAATACTCAAAATATGATTTAAGACTGATAAGATGCATACTTGTTGAACTTTAAATGTTTGATTTTGATTCATTTATATTCAGTATAAAAATAAAAAAAAACATAATTTTTATGACATGTTTAGTTTATTTGAAAGAAATATTTGATATAAAAGTTAAATAATACCTATAAAGATATAAATTTATTCAAACATTCAAAGAAAATTCTCCTTTAGTTTAAATTTTAACAATTAAAAATTTATGAATAAATTAATAATATTTGAATTTTGTCAAAAACGAAGGGTCCCTTAATATTAGTCTTAGATTTGTTAAACAAATTTTTATTTGTCTTGTAAAGTAATATTCTACGGGTTTCAGGTTGTTATTTTAATTTAATGAAACTATTTAACGAAATCGAAGTTTTGCGAACATACCCTTAGTTATTTTATAATAGACTCGCAAAACCACAAAGGTACATCAAAAGTATTTATTAAAGTTTCACTCTGTTCATCTTTACCCTCTTTTCTTATTGAAATTTAAAACAATTTTATAACACAGTAATTCATTTTATTTAAAATGTAACATAGTTTTGTAAGTAATACAATCACTGACTACGGTTACTAAAATTATTATTTCGTGTAATTTTCCATTCCTCTATCAAAACACGATTTTCGCTGAAATAAGTCTAATACGAAAAGCGTTTACAGTAAAATTTAATTATAAATAATTCTCAAATTTCAGCTCTAATGTGTATTGGATATGGTTTACATTTAAAAACCATTCTGAAGTTCGGTACAATTAAGTTTCTTAGATAGTTTCATATTTCTTATAATGTTAATACGCTGTTTCTTGTACCATACGCCGTATCAAAGCCCAGTAATGTAAGGCATTACAAACCAAGGTCATAGTATTCATGTATCGCATACCTAACCTAAAAGCCCTGACTCCCGTAGCACGGCATACACGAAATACTTGTTCGTATGTAATTGTAGGGTCCGACTAATTCATGACACAGAAAACGGGTTACATATATCAACCATGGGACATTATGTTCATATTTCGTGTTCATTTCGCTATATTTACATTTACTCGTAGATCGTGTAGATATTTTTCTACATTAATTTTGTTTATCTGTTGACGTGACTTTTTCTACGCCCTGTCCTTCTGTCTCAAATCATAAAATTACAAAACATCTGTCATCATCTATAATTAAAAATATAGGTATTTAATTTTATTGTTATTATAATTTTAAGAATTTTTACAGTCGCGGCTTAGAATAAATTCGCCCCCGTGTTTTGTTTTGGCTAAGAGATAAAAAGTTGATATCATCCTACATCAGTCATACGAAAAGTTGTGGAAATGCCCCAACACATTCCCACGAGGGGTTGAAGTTAGACTAGCCGGTTTAAGAACTTTTTAAAATATTTCAAAACATAATAATTAGAAGATTGGCATACGGCTCAGACTCTAAGTAACGGCAGGTTATCATCACTTTGTCTAAAATAGATAGTTTCGGAGTGAAAAACATCCTTGTGGACTTAGATAATAAACCAAAATTGGTTTAGTAGTTATGTTGTAGTTTATACTTAATCATTTTTTTTATATTTTCCCTTATATCCCTATAAGCATGAGCAGGCATCAAACCTACCAACCTTGCGATAAAGCCCAGGTTGCCCTGCCACCTACGAGTAAGTTTCAATAATCTTTGATAAACGGAGTCCAATAAATAATTAATAAGAGGAGGACCTACTACGACCGTTACAAGAACAAAGCCTTAAAAATACTATAGTGAAGCCTTCTACTAAAATATGGCCGATGCAAATAAAAAAAAAATATCGTGTTCGAAAAGTAGTCCTAAACTATTGTTCGAAACCCTTTCGAGACTTGGAAAACAAAGCCACAGTTAATAGCAATACATTACATTATAAATAAAATACTCGATTTTAAACCTAGCATAAAAATATATATACTAAAATTGTTCTCGTAATTTTGAATGTATGAAAATCATATATGAAATAAACTATGAACTGATTTCGTGGCTTACTTGACTGACAACTATGTTGCAACTTGTACCAAGTGTAATACAGTTGCTAACAACATTCTCAACTTTGGACACATAGCCGACATCTACCCAAAGACACCAACCCATACTTATGGACAGACAAATGAAATAACACGAAATTGTACAAGAAAATCTTTTAGTCACATTCTTACTTTTTGCGAATAAAAAGATATCAAAGCTGTTATTTTAACATTTTAAGGATATTAGTGTTTTTATAAGAAAAGTACATGTAGTGCGTGAAAACTTTAAGTGGTTCTGTTCGTTTTTGGCTTTCATTTTATATAATTAAATATAGTATTTTTTTATTATATACTAATATTTAATTTAATATTAATGCTGGGTATTACAAAAGATATCCAAGTATCTTTTGTAATATACAAAATACATATAGACTTTTTAATGAGTATCGTAAATGAATTTTCGTAATTTAGATGTAGTTACGTATCGTCTAGTCACCTTGTAATCTTCAATACTTTAAGAATCCCTCAGTTTTAATGTTATATGAATCTAATCATTACATTAGAATATTGTGAAGTTCCCTTCGAAACGTTACAATTTAAAATTTGTTTCATATATTTTTTATATTAATACAGATTTTATAATTAATTAAATGAACGTGAAATATTGACTTTTCTTGACCTATTTGTTTAAAAAAAAACATATCTGGGATTCAACTTATTCCTAAATAATTACTTTATGTAAGTTTATTAAATAAAGCAGAAAAAAATTAATTAACCTTTCGACTGATTGGTTGCAATATTTCTTTAACTAAATAAAATACTATTATTTTGTATACCATTGGTATAATGTAGATTCACACGGAACCCTAAGGAGTAGTCAAGGTTCGGAATACCGCTTTGAATACTTCACGCTGTTTGCATTCTGACGTTCTTTTGAATTGTTTCCTTTCTTAGAATCTTCAGAAGTTGGTTGGTATTTAAAAAAAAAGTTTTTTTTTATAATCTTACGAGAAAAGAGAACTAATATAACATTTACGAAATACTTTTAAAATATATCATTAGTCATTGCAAAATTATATTCTACTCTCAGATTTGATATTTTATGTTTTAAAAACTAAAAGTAAGGAAATGAAATAAATTATCCCTAAAAATTATGTTTCATGAAAAAATATGATGAATGGAATTTCGTAACAACATTAAAGTAATAACTTTATCGCTTACTTTAATCTGTTTGTAGTCAAGGTTTTCATAAAAGCTATTGTAATGTAGAGACCGTTTCTTTAATAAAGAATTTGTCATTAAGCCACTATGAATTTTTGTGAATTAAATTTTATTAAAAAAAAACTAAATAGATTAAAAAATAAATATTCCTATATTTAGAAAGAAAGAGCCTAACAACTGCTAGATGCAATTACAGCTCTTCAACATATTCAAATCAAACGTCGCTTTTTTTTTTCCTGTAATAAAATAACAATCGTGTAAACCGACCGAAGATTTAAAATTAAAAGCCTTGAATAATGTTAAAATAAAAATTCAAGAACTGTACAGGATTAATAAGGAGGATGTCTGATTGTTCTACTCACCTTATGCTTGAGTAGTCGTCAGCGTTCCGGTGATAGGAAGCTCATATCGAATCGGAGGAGATGCGTCATATCTGGACGAGTGACCCGCGCGGTGCCTGGACTCAAACTGATCTGAGGGTTGGAGTCCAGCATGAGGTCTGCTGGCACAGTAGGCGGGGCTGCCACGCCCACCGCAACAAGTTGCTCCCACTGGGTCCCAGATAAAACTAGATTTTAATATTATTCAACTCTATTAAGCAGCTTTTACAACAGTCTAGGTTAACAAAATATATTTTTCGCATAGCAAAAGTTTCGCATTACTTTTGTTGACTTTTGTGTTTTGTATTTGTTAATAATCATCTTACAGAAATAAAATAATAGGACTCTTTTTATACCAAACTAGATATCTTAGTTTTCTCAATTGAGTAACTTTTTATTTTACATATAACACATTTTATTGTAAATTCAAAATTGAATGTAATAAAAATCGAACTATACCATAGGATACTGTAGCTCAATTGATAGAGCGGTAGGACGGTTTCTCAAAGCTCGGGGTTCGAATCTGGCCCGTATCGATTTAATTTAATTTTATATTTATTTAAAATTTAAATAAGCCTAACATGGCAATACATGTTCATAAATATTTTTAAAAATAAAACTATTTTAGAATCTATAATAAATATCAATTTATTTATTTATTTTAATTTCTTTTCCAGCTTGAATCCATATCGAAGATCACTTGTGTACGTCAAAAAACAATGATTAAAGAATCCTATAAATTTCAGGACTGCCATCGTATAATTTGGAACTCGTGCACATTTGTTCATAAAAAAACAAATTATTTTTAATATATTTTTCTTCTATTGAGCAGTGGTCTTTAGCAATAGATAAATACGCTTCACGGACACGCCCCTGGTGTGATTTCCGCAGATTGGACCAATCTTAAGAATTTCGCACTTTTCCGTTCAGGATGATCGATGGGAATAATCAACTGTTAGTCCTTACTTTATGCGATGGTGCTGTTTAGTTTATTTAAACCATCATAAAAAGAAAATCCTTCAGATATATTTTCATCTGATTTTGATTTGGTTCCTAAGCACCATTTTTTTCTTTCAGCTTTTGGTAGCTATGTCCTAGCTTATTTAGTACTATTTGTAATTCTAACTATATTAACATGCAAATTAGTAGTAACTATATTAACATGCAAATCAAACACATTTTCTAATTGTTTTAATTCAAATGTATAAATGATTTAAACTTTACATTGTTGATAATTTCGCATTCAGTAATATAAAACTCATATCGTAAATAAATATAAAGAACATTAAAAAAACTATATAACATTTAGTTTTCAAATTATTTTAAAATCATACAGTCTAAATAATATAATGAATAAATAAATAAGTATGAGATACTGAACAAAATTGCGAGTAGTTTCTAAATAATTTAGTAAGTGAATTAAATTAGTTTTACAAAAGCTCAAATAAGTATATTTTACTCGGCAAAGGATTAAGGATATTTTGAGATATTGTATTAGTACTGTTGAAGTTCTTTTAAGTACTAGTAGAGATGAAATAAAACTATTTTTACGGGTTTAACTCGCGTATATTGAATTAAATTTTAAATTTACATTTCAAATATGAAATAATTTTTTATATACCTACCTTGACGACTAGTAGACGACTTGGAACGGACCAAAAAAATTATAAACCAAATAAAATGTCTATTATTTTGATATTTTTTAACTGACTATAATTACAGTTGCAGTGTTTAATAGATATTTTCAAACAAAGCTGACGATCTTTTTTTTCTTTATCCTTGGAAAAAGTATTTATTTTAAATAAAATAAAGTTATGATTCTTATCATTAATTCCTATGATTTAAGAAAGTATATAATCAGAACTTAGAAATATAAAAAGTTATAATAGGTTTATCACTTATCAGCATACATGCGTACTTCTTCAACTGAAAATTTTAATTTTTATTGTAGACATATTTTATATTTATTATGATAACACCCACAAGAAATAAGACTTGTAGAATTTTTAGTTCTTATTAATTATTAGATGTACTTTTTTTAATTTAACAAAAAAAACATGAAAATGCTAGGAAAAGGAACATGCTAGAACATAGGTATATGTAATAGTGAATAGGAATTGTAACTTGTGTAAACTTTCCCCCTGTATAAAAAAAAAATCGCACAACATATAAAACATATTTAAGAAGAAATATCTTAAGACTCATATCAATATCATAAATGCCCTTAAAATTAGTCATCTCTTATAAATATTTATATTGTAACAGCTGCAAAGTTCTCTGTAAGAACTTTGTTCCAAAACCAACAATCAGTAATAAATTGCATAAATAATGCAACAATAAAAGTGTCCTTTACAACATCCACCTGTGAAAATGCTGCTGGAAGTTATTCCTAATATATTTTAGCTTTATTTGAACTTCGTACATTTACACAATGCTGTACTTTGATGCAGAAAAGAAAATAACAAAATATATTACTAGGACCTAATTACAAAATGGCCGACTCAGCTGTTCCAATGGTAACGATAATGGTTGCCATATTTTTATTTTTTTTTTGTTTGTCTATACTGTTAGCCCTGTCGGCTATTACAGCGTCACCGGGGGAGTGTATGGTTGCCATAAGGCGATTTAAACCGTAATATAAATAGAGAACATACATTAACGTGATACTATACATAGTAATGAAGTTCAATGTATTATTATTATTATTTAAAAGGCGCGGCTGTGCAGCGCTATGGGAACCCAGTATCACTGCGATCTAAAATATATATTGTGATCGCCACTGCTTACAGTTCACTATAAAGGTCTGCCACTCTGAGGTATTGCAGAATTTCATTTGCAGTGAGGTGTCGGACATCCACCCGGTCCAGGATGTGTTTCGCCAGGGTAAGTTCAATGGAAGTTTTTAATTTAATTTAACTGTTAGTAGGTACTATATGAGTAGAGTAGGTAGTACTGGTTTGTAAAAAATCAGTAAAGTATATTAATATATACCTATATATATATATATAGAATATATTTTAAACGGTAGCTTGTGAATTGTGATCAAACATGTATATCTAATAATCTCCGCGGTCAAAGAACACCCGCATGTCCTTATCTGATAATATGTGGAATATACACGTATTTATTCATATTATTATAAATTCCGGTTATACTTAGCATTTTAATTTAAATTTGTACAATTATTGTAGGAGGTAACTACAAAATATTAACAATATTTAAATTAAATATATTTAAATATTTGATAATGTAATTGAACGCATTTTAATTAAGTAGTTTAAGTAGCCCATAGACTGAGTAATGAGCAGTTAGTTAGGCGAAGAGGCTAAGCGGTAAGACGAGCAGCAGAATCCGCCGCGTTCACTAGTTTTGTAACATAAAATTAAACATAAAAGGAAAAGTGTAATAAAATAAGAAATTCGTTAACAAACATACTTATTTACTAAATTAATAAATATAAATAGTAATTTAATAAATAAAAACAAATTTATTTATTAAATTACTATTATGTGCATAAGTAGAAATAAGTATAAAAACTAAACGAAATAATTTAACTTGGAGAATAGCAGTTTATTGTTCCTCTATTATTTTTTTTTGTGTGTGTTTATTTAACATTTAAATAACTGTATTATGGCAGTACATGTTTGTAAATATTTTCATATAATATATCCTTTCAAAATGTTAAAGCGAACAAAACAAAGGCAATGTTTATTATAATTACATAATAGTGTCAGCAGGCCAACCGACAATTATATACAGCGATTATTGCAGATGTGTTGTATGTTTGTTTTTATATTTTATTATAAACTTAAATAAATATAGAAGGAAAAAAAAGCTAGTTTTGATTCCGTCCATCTTAGTTTATATATAAGCTAACATTTTTATAGTTATTTTCAAACATGTGTTATTAAGTTTTCTAAATGCACTTCTATGTAATGAGAGACTTTTTAATCTATACGAAACTAGCCAACGAAGCTGAACCTTAAAGCATCGAAATATCAATATTGAATTAAATAGATATGTTTATTTTATTAATGTTTTTTTTTAAGTATAGGTCTGACACGAGAAAAAGTAGGAAAGAAAGAAAGAATCTACACTTAGGACAAATAATAACCAATAGGTAACAATATTTATGTATTCAAAACTGAAACAGAATCAATTTAAACCAGCCGTTTACCTTCGCTGTCATAGTAGGACGCCACGAGATCGCTTGCGCATGCAACCGCCTCAATCCGACTCACGGAACCTCCACTAAGAGGGTACCTCATAAAAAGAGGCATTCCCTCCATTATTCGCAGGCTTGATAGATAGTGGAAGTATCACCCAAGCTTACTAAACGATGGAGGACGAAGACTCCCCAGATCCAGTCACTTGGAACCACCTATACCGGCGGTAGTCTCGATAGGAAACCACCATTCAGGTCTCTAAGAAGATCAGGCCTTCAATCAGCCACGAGGCTGACAGGCTTCTAGTCTGCCAGGGTGATAAACCATAAACCCAGTCCAGCAAGACTAGCAGGTTTTAACAACAGTCACCACGCTCAAATTAATCATCGCCAAGCGCAAACCTGGTGACGGTTGTTAAAACCTGCTGGACCCTTCTCAACCACTTACTTTAGAAAAAAAAGTGGAGTACAAAACTTGTATTTATTTAAGTATAAAGTAGTAATTATAAAATTTAATTATGCGATTATATTTATATAATCTTTAGTATTATAATTTACTAATTTTACTCGTATAATTAATGAATTTAAATTTATTGATAGAAAAAAAAAAGAAAAAAAATTGTTTCGTATTCCTGAAATCTGTAATTATATATCCTTATGCTTTATTACTTTCGTAAGCTTTCCTTTATTCTTTGGTAAAGACGAACCTCAGTCAACCATTGATTCATAGAAATACCGTTTGAAAAAAATATAGAAGTTTTGATCTTGTAAATTCGATAAAAAAAAATAACTCTTAAATATGGGGTTCTTAATACGAAATATTAATTTGTCTTTACAATTTTCACTTACCGCTTTAAAGCTGTGTGGTCTCTGGACTCCTGACGGCATTGTGGGTCTAAAACGGAGTCTGTACTATTTCTACACTTTTGTCTCTTTCATGTTTCTGTTGGGTAATGTTATTTTTCATAAGGTCTGGATTTTCAGACAAAATTTTCATTTCAATGATTCTCTGAAATCATTTAGTTGTAATAATTTAATTTAGGTAAATATTTTCTAAGAAGTTTTCAGTTATACACTTTTGGAATGCATTGCCTAAACTTTCTTTAAAAAAAAAATATTTGAGGAATTTTCAGAAAAAAATCATTTGAACTTTTCAGGAACCTTTCTAATATTACAAATAGTGGAATTGTGTCTGATTTGGGGAAACCTTCCGTTGATGACGGGCATAGCGTTCCTTCTCTTTACAAATATAGCTCATGCTACCAAAATTGTAAATCTTTTTGTACGAAGGAAGCACATTGATTTTCTCATAAACGACGGAAACGAATCTCTTAAATCTGAAACTAGTTTGCCGGGCAGAGAAATAGTTAAAAGGTATGAATTTAATGTATCATTCAATATCTTAATTTTAAATTTATATAAATATAGAACGAAAAATAAACCGATACGGGCAGGTATCTAAAAGGAAACCGATATCTATGGTAGATACGATAGCTCAGTTGGTAGAGCGACGGGACGGAATCTCAGTAGTCGCGGGTTCGAGTCCCGGCTCGTATCGGTTTATTTTTCATTCTATATTTATATAAATTTAAATAAGCTTAACATAGCTATACATGTTATTAGATATTTTCAAACATCATAATTTTACCCCATTTTTTTTGGTTTTAACTAATACTTGTTACAATACTTCGCAAAATTGATGTGTTCTATTGGATCTTTATTATAAAATACTAAAGTATATATAAATAAAAAAAAAATATATTAATAATTTTATAATATTTTTTATTTTAATCTATGTTATATACATATTAGGTAATAGTTTTCGTTATGGAACGCCAGTACGCTGAAGTTGGTCTCCTGTTCTTTTTGTTTTTTTTGTTTTAATAAAGCCTACTTAACAAAAGACCATAAAAGCAGTTACAAATAAGTGTTCCACAGTTGTGATCGAGAGACTCTTCTCCAACAACGCATCTTCCTGTTCATAACGATGATCACCGGAACAGGGTGGGCGACCAGCGCAGAGAAGAACAGACTGCCTGTGTCTGCTTGGTTTGTGATTTCTAGGAAACTTTTTTTTTTTTTTTTTTTTACTACAAACCTAGTTTTATAGTTTGTCTTAACTTATGAATAATTAAGTGCAGTTAAAAAAGATATTTAAAATGGTATTTATTCTACCTTTCGTCGTTAAGTATTTTCTTTCGGTAAATGAAAATACTGATAAGATGGAAGTCTTTCTAGCACCAAATTTCGTTTAATTTTCAGTAAAACCGTTTTGTTGAGTATCTATCTCCTCTGTCGTTTAGAAATTAATATACCTACTGTTCCGCCACTACAGAAGCAGTAATGAAACAGTAGGTATATTAATTTGTAGACAGTAAAAGCGAGAGATCTCGAATGCACCAGTGACGTTGTAGACCAAGGACTATATATCTACAAAAAGCCTTCTACATTTTTATTTTTTTACCGCGATAGATGACAATCAAAATTTAATACTAGTAGAATAATATAATTATTGTGTGTAATTGATATCAGGCTTCTTTCTGTTGAAGGTACCCCTACGACACAAGTAACTCCCCTGCCTACCAACTGACATACATTCACCAAGTAGTATCTATTTTTATTGGGGCTACTCTGAACGTAAGCAAAGACACGCTGGTGACCACACTCATAGCGCAAACACGCTGCCGTCTAAGACTTGTTGGTCATGCTCTAAGAAACATCTGTAGCGATTTAGTGCCTGAGGTAAGGTTGAAGCTTGAACGCAACTTGACATTGAAACTAAATTATTTTAAATTAACAATAAATAGATCGTTTTACCATTGGGATGAATCCGCTTGATTCAAGATATCAACAAGGTTTCTGAGTTCTCTTAGTAGGTGAATACCCACTAATTGACATATTAGTGATAAACACAATTGTTAAAAAAATCTTATTGAAAATAGCTTCATCTATGAATGACTTTTTAATCGTAGCATTTTTGGTAACAATTCTCTTAGGTTGTAGCTACACCGAAGTTCATAATACTGAAATGTGACTCTAGATGGCGTATAATATAATATTCACGACTGTCAATTAATGTTGTACCTAGATAAAAAAGATAATCTCAGGTTACGTTTACACATATTTGTAAACGCTTAAATTGAGTTTTTAGTATTCGGATTTCTGTTTTTAAGGGTTCCGTACCACGAAAGGTAAAAACGGGACACTTATAGGATCACTTTGTTGTCCATCCGTCTATCCGTCGGTCAAGATTCTTTTTGGTGGTATCAAGCTAAAATTTATAACAAATAATCAAGTGTACTGTCCTTTAGAAATATGAAAAAAATAATTTTCTAAGCCAAAGCATTCAAAAGATACAGTCGTTTATAAAGCAAACTACTGTAATTTTTCGAGACTCGTAACTGTGTCAAAATGAATAGGGTCTTACCGTCAACTCAGAATCTTTAATTTTTGTACCAAGCAACATCTTATAGCACAGATAAAGGAAAATAATTAAAAAACGTATTTTTTTTTATAATATATAATAAAAACATTTTAATAATTTTAAGTTTACTACTCCTTCCCTCATGAACGCGTAGAGGTATTATATTGAAATTCATATCAAATACTCAGGTCTATAATACTTTTAAGCTGTAACAAAAATCAAACTTCCATATCAACGTAATAAAAAAAAAACAGCAATTTAAGCTGCATTTTTTTAACTCCCAACTACTCGCAAGGGAATCAAAACCTAAAGGATATTTCCAGTCGACCTACAATCTTGAAATTTGGCATGAAGCTGAATATTTGATGGCACATATAAAGGAAAAACTCGAAAACCTTAAATTTTTTAGTCACTTCACATATTTTGGTATACGGAATCCTTCGTGAACTTGCAAGAAAAGCCGTTTGTTAAATAGCATTAAACATTTTAGGACCACGGTACTTTTACGAGGAAACAAGAGTTAATAATCAAGAATCGCCTTCGTGTATATGTTAAACAGCATCAGAAGGCACTGGAGGCGGCTGCACTGCTGCAGAACTGCTTCTCAGAACCGACCTTCGCTCAGTTTACTGTCTCTCTTGTTATTATATGTGTCACTGCGTTTCAGATAATGTCTGTAAGTATTTGAAAATGTGTGAGAAAAGACAGTCTGAAAATTTTAATCTTATCAGTCTCTCTCATCTTATCGAAAAGCGTGTTATATTAAGCTGTAATGTATGTTGTTAACATATCAATTTTATCAAATTTCCTAATAATTTTTTAATATTTGTTTTTATTAAAATAGCTTCAAAATAAATATTTTGGCTCAAAAACTATTTATTTGCAAAAAAAAATATATAATATTAAAATGACCATTTCAATGTTTTAAGAAACGAAAATATTAAATTTATAATCAAATTATGATTGTTATTAGAAAACCGGTAACCTAGTTAGACTGCTGTCGATGGGCACGTATCTACTGAACATGATAGTACAGGTGTTCCTCTATTGCTATCAGGGTCACCAGCTGTCCGTGGAGGTATGGTTTTACAACTTATTATTTACTTTTAACGAACACCCCTTTTATCGTAAACTATGTTTATGATAGGGTCTGGCAATAATCGACATGTCGACATTTCTTCATATCTTGGTAGATGATGATACAGAGAACTATCACTGTATCCACTTCCAAGGTTTTATATATAGGCATTCTTAGTTAAAAGTTAAGTTACGTTAAGTAAATACTTAGAACCCTTTAGTACTTTTACCAGTAGAGCATTATTTGTTGGCACAACTGATGACTAATACTTCGTAAAATGGTTCAGTTTAGGACAGACATAGGTGATCTGAAAGTAGTAAGTAACCCATTTCGATATAGGTATTATGGCATATCATGACAATGATTGGAACGCTTCTGCATGATAACTTAAATGACTAACTATCGAATAACGATTGGTGTTTAGGCTCAGAGGGTTTAAGCGAAGGGTTTAAGGTTTAAGTAAAATAGGGTAATGCGAACTATTTATAAAGTACCGTAATACCAAACTAATTTAGCTCTTGCTCCGAGTTAACAATAAATGCAACTAAATGATCGAAATCATTCACAGCACTTAATATTACATGTTTGTTTAACAAAATAACAATATATAATTGAAGTTGACAGTTTTCTTGAAAAAAGATGACCTTCACGATAGTGAAAAGAGAGCGGAAACATTGTGGAATAAGGAAAGGAAATAAAAAAACTGGGCCATTAAAAAAAATTGAGATAGAAATAAATTAATATGTTTTAAAGTCATATATGTGAAACGAATTCTTATTGCGTAAATAAATAATATCTATTATAGAAATATCATATATTATAGTAAAATCATAAAAAAATGATAATGAAATTAGCAAATTAAATGTACACTTAAGTGAGATTATATTAAATATAGCTAATTCATATTATCCACATACCCAATCCATAATAAAATTCCTTAAAATGTTATCAATATTAAATAATATGTTAATCAAAATTTAGCCTTTATAATAAAATATCCATCTCTATAATAATGTAATACTAGAGTGTGGAGTTAGCGGGAGCAGCGTACGAGATACCATGGTACATGTGCAGCGTGAGCACCCGACGAAGTATACTGATTGTAATGCAACGCTGTCAGCGCGCAGTCAAGCTCACCGCAGGAGGATTCACCACGCTGTCTCTGGCTTCTTTTACCGCTGTGAGATATTGTAGAGCTTACCTGTTACATTATTTCTATCAGGGCCATGAAGGATGAAAATCCTTTTAGACACTTATAAGAGTCAAACTCTTGTGTCTTGTCTATTTGTTGTAAACTATTTGCTCCCAAAACATGTAATTTAATGATAGGAAGATCCTAAATTTGTTGATAGTAAGAACCTAAGATATATTTATAATAAAAACCGAGATCCACCTATATGTAAATATATTATTTATTAGATTTTTCAAAACACCGCTTGTTACTAGTTACTAAAAATTAAATAGATATATTTTTTTTTCAGATAATAAAATTATCATACTCAATGTTCACACTACTACAGCAAGTAAATGAAAAACCTTAGAATTAATTGTTTATTCTTTGTTATTAGAGATTTGTTTGTACTCGTATTTAGCTGCACTTAGTAGTTACTTTGTACCCAGCATATTTTAATAAATATACTTGAAGTCTCTTAAATGATGTTTAATACCTTATTTAAGAAATAAGAGTCGAGTGAAATACTATTTAATAATTGTACGTCCACAGATAATAATTTTGCATTATTAAAATTGTGACTTTACTATTATGAGATGATGGAACTGTGGAAGGTGTTAATTGCATCTATGGCTTAATTATACCTTTACAAAATCGAGTTATTGTCAAATAAGTTTATATGAGGATGAGTATAATATGAGATTATTAGATAACTTTGAACTACGCAGTAACTTTTGTACTGTATAATATTCTATAGAAACGCTAACAACATTATTTTTAACTCCAGTTAAATATTATCTGAGGATTGAAAAATCTGTCACATACACCGAATCAAATAATCAAAAAGTTTTTAAAAAGATACATATAATTTCTCTTAAAATCGCTGTTGTTATTTTAGTCCAAACAAAAGTATCTTATTAATAACATACAGGTATTATTTCTCGCTTTTCTTCTTCATCTATATGTTCTGTTAATTTTTTTAGAACAGGTATATTTAAATTATTTTGTAATAAGATATTACAAAAAAATTATTTAAATAAATCTGTTCTTATAGTCATTGATTTAAAATCAGAATGTATTTTCTTCGTTTTATTAGAGTAATGATCTAGATTAAATGGTGTTGGAATAGTTACACAGTTTTTATTGGTGATAAAATTTAAAATAGATGTACAAAACCAACCATTTTTAACAAGTACATGCATATTCGTCATTATGTACCTATGTGCATATTCGTCATCTAAATAGTTTATCTTAATTTTATTTTCACATCTGGTTCAACCCGTCGCGTTCACTGGTTTTCGAACCGTATAAATCATAATATTAATATATTTCTCTTCTTCTTAAAAATATTTAATAAATCTTTAACATCTGCATAAGTAGAAAAACGTGGAACATAAACGAATAAATGTTATTTGGACTGTAACATTTCGTGATGCTTATTTAATTATAGGGAGAGTCTCGATTTAGAAATTGGGTATGTTGTTATTTGTAATATACATTTTCCTATATAATATATCTTCTACCACTGTTTAAGTAAAGAAAACAAAAGCAATGTTTAATATAATTACATAATTGTGTGTATCAACTGACCGCTAACCGACAATTATATATAAATGGCGGTTATGTCAGATGTATTGTACGTTTCGTTTTCATCTTTTATCTATATCTATATCTATTTCTCCTCTATTTGAAGTCTTATGTAATAAAAAAAGCTATAGTGAAGCCAAATGAGGACAGAGTTAGTTATATGACTATTAAAAAAGGCCTGATCATATTTTAAAGGTCTTTGCAGAGAATTAAATTACATCTTACATTTTTGCCGCTTACATATTTTATAAAAAAAAAACTTTATTTTTGAAAATCTTTCACATAGTAGTTGTAGGGGCTTCCCGTTAAGTAGTCATTAAGCCACTTTTAAGTCATCGTATTGGGAATGTCCCGCTCCTCTGAGGTGTACAGTATTTGGATTTTTGCAAAAGTTTCACAAAAATAAAATTAAATAAAAACCAATTGATATATCAATTATGTGAACGTGAACATAAGTAATAAAAATAAGTATGGTAATTTATTGGATTGAAAAACACATACTAAATAAAACTAAGAGAAAGACAAAACAAGAGTGTTTTTAAATATTATGCTATTTCTAGCGACTGAATGCATAACAAATTTGGATATGTGAGAGAAAGAGTATGGTGTGTTTGAGTTCTGTGTTATATGTAATTAGGGTGTCTGTTTTAGGTTTATGACACTTAACCTAGGTATAGGACGAGATTTTATAAACAGGGTATTGGATTGAATAGAAGATAGAATCTACTCGGACGAGAAAAGATGATCAAGACTGCACATTCATCATTTATTGTCAAGACTCCAACCACGGAAGTTACCCCTGGTGTAGAGAACGCGAGCCTATCTACCAACAAAAGCAAACCCAACTTTTAACCCACGTGACTCGACAGAGGGCAATTAATGACCTGTATTGTAACACAATAAAGTATCTAGAAAAATTAAAAAATTAACTCGTGTTCATCAATATCGTTTCATACACTATTCAACTGAACATTTTGGTTATTGAAATTCAACATTAAATATATTTTTTTAAATAGTTATAATATAAATATATAGAAGAAAAAAATGTTTCGTATTCCTTTAAATGTATAATTATATATGCTTAATAACTTTCGTAAGCTTTCGTTTATTTTACTTTAGTAAAGACAACCCCAGACAACCATTGAATCATTAAAATAACATTCGAAGAAAATATAACGTTTACTCTTGGCTAAGTTCAAAAAATATTGAAATAAATAACTCCTAAATATGGGACTTATAATACAAAATATTAATTCGTCTCTCCGAGTTTCGCTTACTATTTTAAAGTTGTCTGGTCTCTGGACCCCGGATAGCATCAAGGGTCTGAAGAGGAGTCTGTATTATTGCTACACTTTTGTCTCTTTCATGTTTCTGTTGGGTAATATTATTTTTCATAACATTTTTCATTTCAATGATTCTTTAAAATCATTTAGTTGTAATAATTTAATTTAGGTAAATATTTTCTAAGAAGTTTCAGTTATACACTTTTGGAATGCATTGCCTAAAGTTTCTTTAAATCATTTGAACTTTTCAGGAACGTTTCTAATATTACAAATAGTAGAATTGTGTCTGATTTGGGGAAACCTTCCGTTGATGACGGGCATAGCGTTCCTTCTCTTTACAAATATATCTCAAGCTACCAAAATTGTAAATCTTTTTGTACGAAGGAAGCAAATTGACTTTCTCATAAACGATGGAAACGAATCTCTAAAATCCGAAACTAGTTTGCTGGGCAGAGAAATAGTTAAAAGGTATGAATTAAGTTTACTATAAAAGCTGAAGCACTATTATTCTAATAATTAAAATACTTAGAATATTTGGTTAAAATAATTAATCTTGAACTGATCTCACTTCATCTATATTATCAAATACGAAATAGAATATTGCTAAAAAAGTTGTGGGAGAAAATGTAAATCATTTTATAATAATAATGTTATATATTTTATATATGAATAGTTATTTGTTATAAGGCTTTAATGTTGAAGCTTTAGTTATATTTTTGTGGATAAGAGTTACTTTTTTTTCATAAGACATCGTTAAATCAAGTAACAAATTAAGTTATCCACAGTTGTGATCGAGAGACTCGTTTCCAACAGCGCATCTTCCAGTTCATGACGATGATCACTACTGCTGGGTGGGCGGCCAGTGCAGAGAAGAAAAGCCTGCCTCTGCCAGCCTGGTCTGTGTATTTCTGAACTCTATAATTATAAACATAAAACAAAAAATCTGTTAGTTTTAGTTTAAACCTTACAACTTACTTAAACTTGCCCATTTATTCACATAAAGAAACTCGGTGAAAGAAAATGTTGATAAGAATAATTTAAAATTTCAGCTATGTCCCTAATTGTAAAATAATTTGTGTCAAATTTAGACATTATTTACCAGTTTAGACATTAATATACTATTCCGATTAGAAAAATAGAAAAAAAAAGAGAAATATTTGTATAATGTGATAATGTTATGCTCATTATTATTAAAACCATAACAAGGCGAATATATCCTACAGCGACTATGTAGTCTGTTGTCTAAAGTAAGAAAAAACAATTTATTATAATGCGATAGTTGGAGCTCGAAATATATTTTAATAGAATAATTATATCGTTATAATCGTGTGTTGTTGATTTTAGGCCTTTTTCTTTTGAAGGTACCCCTACGACACAAGTAACTCCCCTGCCTACCAACTGACATACATTCACCAAGTGGTCGCTATTGTAATTGTGGCGACTCTGAACGTCAGCAAAGACACGCTGGTGACCACACTCATAGCGCAGACACGCTGCCGTCTGAGACTTATTGGACTCGGTCTGAAGAATATCTGTAGTGATTTACTACCTGAGGTAAGTTGGGAATACTAGCTATTTTGCCTGTCCAGTAGTGTGGTGAGGTATACCGGTATGCGACTCCAGTTTCCCGAGTTACTACTGAATCATACTTTACCGATTCAATGGTATCCTTTTACCCAGGTCCTATTTCAATCCATGTATATCCCAACTGTCAGGTAATCCCAACTGTCAGGTAATCCCAACTGTCAGGTAGCGGTACTACCAACAACAGCATTCCTAAGATGGGTTGGCGTCAGGTAGGAGGCCGGCCATAAAAAATGCCTAATCAAAAGAATGCAGTTTGTTAACAGAAAATGTGATTTGGCTGTGGCGTCCCCGATGAATGGTGCAATAATTTGCTAGTGCTCATTTATGAAAATAAGGGTGATGTACAAGACTGCAACAGTAATCGCGGAGTAAAGCTCATGTCATATAGTATGAAAGTATGTGAGAAACAAATAGAGAGCAAGATGCGAGATGAGAGATGAGTATATTAAGGGAAACTTAGAAGGTGCCCATGAAAGACAAAAACAGGGGAAGGCGTCTTTCAGGTTATGGGCATATTATGAGGAGGGATAAAAGTCATGAGAAGAGTGTTCGATATGGAAGTGGAGGGATGCAAAGAAAGAGGATGGTCGAAAAAAAGATGAATGGATTGCGTGAAAAGCGATATGGAGCAGAAGGGAGTATCTATAGAAATGAGTGACAGGGAACAATGGAAGCAAAAAAGATACTGTGAAGACCCCATAATTGGGCGGGAAGATGATGATGATTTTGATAGTGCGTTAAGCTTGGACATCCTCAAAATCTAAACTTCGGCTTTCTAGACGTCTTTTAAGACCAGACCGAAATATTTTTAATAACATTGTTAAGAATTTCATATAAAAATAACAATTTAATAATATTATAGATTACATTATCAAGTATCCTATACGTAAACGTTTTAATTTTGTCTATCATTTTAGTTAATAATCATATTTTTAATTTTTAAACCATAAACTCTAGGACCGGAGTCAGTCTCGTGTAACGTGCTCTCGCTTAACAAAGAAAGACGAGCTAATAGTCAAGAATCGTCTTCGTATATATGTTGAGCAGCATCAAAAGACATTGGAGGCGGCTGCACTGCTGCAGAACTGCTTTTCAGAACCGACCTTCGCTCAATTGAGTGTATCGCTTATTATTATATGTGTCACTGCATTTCAAATGTTATCTGTAAGTATTTAAAATTGTGCATTAGTGAAAATCACTAATTTTATACTGTGTACTTACTTACCTATCTCATAAAATCGAGTAAATATTTTAGTACAAACTGAAATTTCTAAATATTTTCAATATAGTATTAAGAAACGAAAATATTGCATTAATAATAAGATTGTGATTGGTTTTAGCAAACAAGTAACTTAGTGAGACTGCTGTCGATGGGAACGTATCTACTAAATATGATTATACAAGTGTTCCTCTATTGTTATCAAGGTCACCAGCTGTCCGTGGAGGTATGAATTTGTACTCAAAGGATGTAATTTAATAAAACCTTATTTTTTATTATTCTTAATGCCCTATTACTTACAAAGTTTATTAAAATGAGGTAGATACATCCTTAAGAGTCAATCCGTTGCATTGAAGCACGTTTCGTGATTTTTATGTCATTATGACGTTCCTGAAATGCATATTATTAATTTTGTAAAGCAATCCTGGAAAGCTTGCTTGAAGTTAAACATCTTGTAATGTTTTTGACTTAACACGTTTTAAGTTAAAAACATTACGAGATGTTTAATTACCCAAACCTTATTATTGGGTGTAGAAATGAACCTCAACTTATTAGTCGTCTGACGTCTCTCTCAACTACTTGACACATTGGATTGGTTTTGTTTTGTTTTTTATTGGTTTGATTGGTAACTATACACATAAAACTATTCATAGGCTGAAAACACCAATGTGAAGTTATTAAAACTACGTTACGCATATTTTTACGAAATGTTGTTGGATTAAACTTGAATGATAGTTACCTTGGATAAGATGTAGATAAACACTTTTCACTTAATAATTCACACTTTACACTTAAAAATTTATGAATTAATTAAATAGTTCAGATTAAAGAAAATAAAGGCGATAATGAAAGAAGAACGGAAACATTATAGAAGAAGTCTTTCTAGAAATATTATAGAAGGAAAGTACATTTGAACAAAAAATATATAGGATAAATTAATTTGAATTGGAATTATAATTAATACATTTTACAAAACAGGTAGAATCCAATTATATTTTATCTTTAATGCGAATGCAAGAAATATTTAATATCCAATACAGAAATACGTAATAGATGACATCACTAAAGATCTTTGTGGAGAATTGGTTCATCTTAGGAGCACTTATGTGAGGGTATGCAGCAATATTTGATAATGCTTTATAATAATGTAAAACTAGAGTGAACAGTTAGCGGGAGCAGCGTACGAGATGCCATGGTACATGTGCAGCGTGAGCACCCGACGCAGCATACTGATTGTAATGCAACGCTGTCAGCGAGCAGTCAAGCTCACCGCAGGAGGATTCACCACGCTGTCACTCACTTCTTTTACCGCTGTAAGATATCAAAATTGCATCTTAGCATAATATTCTTTTCTTTTATTCAACAATGAATGAGGAAAGAAAGTTATATAAGTTTCTTTTAGTCATGCCAAGGGTCAATCTGTTGGGTCTAGTCCGTTTTTAGGGTTCCGTACCCAACGGATATAAACGCAACCTTATTATTAAGACTTCTTAAAACTTTAAGAAAATTTTCACACATTATGAATTTATGTTGCCGCTATAATAAAAAAAACAGAATAAAATAAATATTTGAGTTGTTTTTGCTCTATGTTATAACGGTATAAGGTAAGGGTTGAAATATGCACAGAATATTGACTTTATATTTACTTTAAAAATAAATAAATTAATTAAAATAAATAAATATTTCAAAATAGCTTTTATCTTCCATCCATTCAGTGCTCATATAGAAACGTAGTTTTTTGCCTTTTTTAAATATAATTCTACGGAACACTGAGTGCGCGAGTTGAAACGGCAGAAAACTAACTTGGCCGATTTGTTATTCTTTCAAACGTTATGAAGTAGTTAAAGAAAAGACCTTCCTATATTTTTTCACCCGCTCCCCCGGTGACGCTGTAATAGCCAACAGGGCTAACAGCACAGACAGACAAAAAATAAATAAAAAAATCCTATATTTATTCTTTAAAAAAAAACAATGTAACAATTTTATCTCAAACTAAAACAAATAATATAATTTATTACTACTTTTTAATCAAATATTTTTTTTTGTTTTCAGATAATAAAATTATCATACTCGATGTTCACACTCCTGCAGCAAGTAAACGATAAACCTTAGAATTAATTAGTTTTAACTAGTACCAGAAGCCTGTTTGTAGGTACTTGTACTTTATTTTATAACTGTCTTTGATTGAACCGCTGATTGTGGAATCGTTGATTGAGGTGATGTAATATATCACACATCGCATCAGAATACTACAATGTAATAAAAGTACGTCATCTTCCGGTCCCTGTCAAACGAAACTACGAAGCCAGAATGGCTGATGGCTTAATAAGCTAATGACTAGATCATCAGTTAACATAGACTTTCGTTACTCAAATGTATCATATATTTATTTTACGTAACCTAATGATAAACAAATAAAAAAATAATTTCCACCGACGTTATGATTTTAACTGTAATTTATTATGTAACGACCATGTCAGTTTTCAAATTAGATATTGACTTAATCATCAACTAAAAGATCAAAACTATCAAATACAATTTAAATATGACAAATACTACAAGGTGCGGAGATGGACAAAACAGGCAGTGAAACGTAAATATTGTGCTGCGATTATTATTATTATTAATATAAATGTACATTAAACTTACTGCGGGCACATCAAACTATACTATGATGTTTTTCAAGTATTAAAATAAGTTGCAAGAAATAGATGATGAATCGATAGCTATCTCCTCAAATTATTACGGGTTTCTTTTTTATAAAGTTTTTATTATTTATTTATTTTAATTTATTTTATTTTATTTATTTTTTTTGTTTATACTTTTACCCCTGTTGGCATTACAGCGTCACCGGGAGAGCGGGGGGTCAGGAAACCCACCTTTAAAAAGGGGGGGCCAGATGGGCCCCCATGGGGAACGACGTCCGGAGGGTGTCTCAGATTGAGACACGGACCTCGGCTCGGGGCGTCGTTAGGAGGGAAGATTATTACTATCATGGATAAAAAAGAATACCAAAATAAGTGTTATTATTAATAGCTCTAGTTTTATATTAGTTTTATAGAGACCAAACTGGCTTTTCAAGAACATATACCTTCCTCCTAACGATTCAACGGTCTGATTCTCACGATTTGTAGGCGTGTTTGTCACGTCAAAACACGAGAACAATATCTTTTATCTATGGTGCCCATTTCAATTTTATCGGCAATAGAGATAAATGGAAATGTAAAGGTATTTCAACACTATTAAATAAGAAATACTTTCAAATAAAATAATTTTACATCTTATCATTAAACTACTAACTTAAAATTATAATCCCGTTTTGAATTGGGGTAAATGTTAAAATAATATCATATTCTATTAAATGTAATAATTTTAATTTTCATATTGAAATTGAATTAAATTCTTTCATACTGTTTGTATGAGATTGCATTTTGTTATTAGTAATAGTAATATGGTTTTATACTGTTAGTATTTATTCATTTGTTTGGCAGGAAATGAGTAATGTCGACGAACTAATGCGTGGGTCGTAGGGAATTACTGACATTGATAGTTCTTTATTTTAATATAACTCTAATACATAATAGACATTTCGACAAACTTTGCAGTTTTCTTGTAACTTTATATCAAAGTATAAGTAAATGCTACTTTTATATTCATTTATATATAGTTAATGAAAGAGATAATAATTCTCATTGCCAACGACATCACCATCGCACATGAAATATATATTTTTTTACATTTATAATCACGTATTCATTGTGTGCAATAACAATAACATTAATGCAACTGTAGTCACCGTTATAAGTCTATTATTTTATAAAGTCATCCATATGTCCTAACCTTTATCTATTCTTTATAAAAAACAATTTTGACTGTATTTTTGTGTCTTACTTTATATTGACCGAGTGCTAAAGTGTAAGAGCTATGTTATTAAAGTTAGTGTTGTTGTCAACTCTGGGTATTGTGGTGAGTGAAAATGATTGTTACTGGAACAGACAGTGTTCTTATCAGTTGTTTTCTACTGTGACTCCCTATGACACCATTCGAGGAGATATTCGGGACTACCCTAGCCCTAGCAGTAAGTACTATATACAAATTGCTTTGATTCTACTTCATGTACATTTTACCGTTATATTTTAAGACATAGTATTCTATTTAAAGATATTAGCTTTCAATCAGATTAGAATACGCTTACGATAACTCAAAATGACGTAAAGGAAGATCCAATGTTATCAGTTGAACAACGTCAATTACATCGGAGAAGATTAGGAATTAGAATGTGCTTTTTTGGGTTCGCAAAAGTAATCATTAAGTAAATAAATATTTACAAATAATTATGTTTTGATAGAAGTTATGTATAAGAAATAATCTTCTTCTGGAGAGCTATACAATTTATCTTTGAAGTATGTTGATTATAATTTTAGGGAAACAGTTAACTGACGATAGGAATTCTGTAACGACAAGATTTAAAATACTGATTCATGTTATACAGTACTTGGTTAGTGTTATACAATGATAAAAAGATCTATTTTCATTACCGAAGAATTTCATGTCCGGAGATATAATCCTTATTTTTTATTCGTTTTCAGTTGTAATTAGTAAAAGCTTATTTATGGTAAAGTGTTCTATATTGAATATGATTGATCATTGATTGTTATTATCATTCAACTGTTCAACCGTACAGATTGTGAGGCTGTTAGTGTGTGGTCGCTACACCGGCATGGCAACCGTAACCCGGGAAAATCCGTAGTAGATGACATCAAAGTATTGCAAACGAAATTGAGAGAAGAAATAGAAAGAAGTGATGCGGAGAACAGATGCTCACTTTGCTCACAGGTAATGAAGAAACTTACAATATGATAATACTAAACGTTATCAACAATGAAATTATTATAGAAATAAGAAAAATACTTCTATTTAAGTATAAACTTATATTACTTCAACTATATATAGCTTATACTAATATATTGCTATTTAACTTCAACTACTGAGTGGATTTTAGGATATTGAAGATATACTAAACTGGAAATGGAATTTTACACTTGATACTTCACCGTCTTATCTAACTGAAGTCGGTTACGAAGAAATGTACTCGATTGGTAAAAGAATTAGAAAAAAGTACAGTGAACTCCTTTTTGGATCGAGTGATCAGTATTATTTTAGAGCGACTGATGAACAACGGACAACTGCCAGTGTTACAGCGTTCGTTCAGGGATTGACAGAAGACACCGAAAAAGATCTTAGTTCACGCATCGATGAAGCAAGAGCAAGAGATGATGTGATTCGAGTGAGTGTTTTTTTGATATTTGGCAACACTTTGAACAATTTAATACCTTTAATAAGTGGGTATTCTTTTCTTTCGTTTATTTAGCCTTATAAAAGCTGTGAACTCTACGAGAGCTTAGTAACGAACGGTCCGCAGCTTCCTGAAGAGCTAGCTGCCTATGATCAAAGTCCGGACTTCTTAGCTGTAAGTATTATTTAATAAGAACTATAAATAATAAAAGTAAATTTATATATTTGTACCAGTTTCATATAAAACATAGCGCCGTGTTAAAATTTCAGGTCAGAGAAAGAGTTCTCCGGCGACTAGGAATAACATATCAGTTGACACCAGCTGAAATCTTTAGTGTTTATGAGCTCTGTAGGTTCTATCGATCTTGGAGACCCAATTTTCAATGTCCTTGGTGTTCACTCTTCACTGATGAAGACCTAATGGTCCTGGAGTACAGAGACGATGTACGACACTATTACAAAAATGGATACGGGTCTTGGGTTAGTTTGTTTTATATCAATAGTAAAAGTGGAAAATTTTCATATTGACGACAAATAAATCATAATGTATTTGTGTTTATATACCTTTAGATTAACGCCCAGTTAGGAGGACCAGCTCTTAAAGACCTGTATGACAATTTTGAAGCTGCGACTAGAGGTGAAGGGAAAAGTATTGTTTCATACTTTACTCATGACACCTTGATAGAAATGGTATTTTCAGCCCTTGGACTGTTTAAAGATTCGACTGAAATTAGAGGAGTAACCATGAACACAAGCAGGCTGTGGCGAGCGAGTTATATTTCCCCGTTTGCCACAAATATCATAGCAGTCCTGAATAGGTGAGATTTAATCTAAATTATACATTTTTACAACAAAAGAAAAATTCAATTTGTGCATGTGCGGTGGATTGTTCTACTGCAAAATCTAACTAATTAACATGGTTCCGTGACTTAATCATTGTTAACCTAATAGTTAATCAAATCTTGCGGTCCGGCTAAAACCGGTCCGGTATATGTGTGTGTTTGTTTGTTTGTTGTTTAAAATGATCTTTTCTTTTACATCTATTTAAATAAAATGGCTGTTATCATAGATTTAAAAGATATCTGATTTTAGGTGTGGAGCCGAAGACACTTACCGCGTCCAATTCTTCATCAACGAAAAAGTCACTAGTCTCTGTCCTGTCGAAGGCTGCACATGGCAAGAGTTTGTTGAGGTTTTTCAAACCTTCTCCAATTCTACTTTATCTTTCTGTTCTCAAGATCAAACCCCATCAGAAGAAACAAAAAATGAGAATAACTACGCCGTTTCTAGATTAGCTTCTAGTGTTTTAATTTCTATACTACTGCTCGGAGTTTTGTTTTGATTGTTGATCGATTTCATGTAAATAATTACTTCTTTTACTATTTTTATAGCTGTATTTTGATAATAATCATAATGATAATATGTTATTTCACAGTATTTGATAATGCAAATGCTGTGAAATAAGCACAATCAAACAGATTACTGTTAGTACATAAAATCCTATTAGAATTATATTTATAATGATTTCATGTTTAATATTACTCATAATATTGATGTTGACAATTATACATATATATTCAATTCATACCCATTTATTTTTAACACAAAGAACAAACTACATTGTAAAGGACAGTAGCTACTGTTCTTATCACGTAACGTGATAGCTGTAAACTCAGTAAGTCTATGTAGTTCTGTTTACACACATATAAATGACTGCACATACATATACATGATGATACATACAACAACAATACATACAAATACAATAAAAATATTGGTTTTATTGCGTAAGTAATAAGACAATTTGCTAAAAAATATATAATTTCTGTTGGTTAAACAGTTTTTCTTTTTTCATTTTTTTTTATTTTAAGTCCTATCTATACCGTTTCGGTTTTTTATAAAAAAAATACCTATTAAAATAATCAAGAGTGGAGTGAAGAACTATTTAATAGATTTTGTCAACAGCAAAACAATTTTACGGTTTCAAAATTGTTAGCTTGTGATAATTATATGTTGAGGCAAGGGGAAGGTGCTAATTACGGTCATATTTTGATTATACGTTTACAATTACGAGCCGACTACTTATCTATAAATGACCAGAAACCACAAACCTTTAAAGGAAAATAAACGTTAGGTTTAAGTTTTATGAATTTATTCTAGAAGTAATAATATCAATAGTCATTTGATAGTTAATAAAATTCAAGGTTTTCCAAAAAATATAAACATTTATTTTTATATATAATGTATATTAATTAGGTTCAGTTTTATAACACTACACAAAGGTTCGTGTTGTCCAAGCGCAAATGAAGTTACTGTTAAAAGCTAGTAAAAATGTTTATGACTTCTGATTTTTAAAAACATTAAGCAATATAAAATCCAATTTTCGAAATATAATTTTGATAACTAAGTCAATATGGTTTTCGTTAAGAACGTTAACTTATCTTTAACCTTTTGTCAAGGAATATTTATGATATTTGGTATTTGGCCGCCGCAGAATTTAAACAATATTTCTCGTTACTTTTATTTATTTTATTCATTTGTGTCGTTATTTTTATATATCGGTAAGATTATTCATAGCGTATTAAAAAAACAATTGCCAATCGTAGTAGATGGCAAAGCAACCTCTTTTAAAGTTATTTATCATTGAATATAATATATTTTAATTTCTGTATGTAATTTCATAAGAGAATGGGAAGGAAAGTTTGAATACCATGAACGTCCGCTAGAAAATAGATACAATAATGTTTAAAAAAGCATTCAAATATTATAATTACTTTTGACTTTATAATTATTCTAATATTATCTAGGTGTGTATATAATCATTCAATTCGGAGATCTCATCCAAGTGTGGGGAAATCTGCCGCTCATGGCCGCGTCGGTGTTTCTACTTTTCACTAATTTTGTTCTTGGTATTAAGGTAATGTATTAGTAATGCAATACGCTGACATACAATATATATGATACAAACAAAAAACGAGAACGTTCTCCATAATCGTAATTTATTTAAGGTCGTCAACGTTATAATAAATAGGAAGGTTATTGAAGACATGTTGTCTGAATCAAATGAAGAATTAACAAACGAAAATAGGAAGGAGGGAATCGTTTTGGTGGAAAGGTTGGAAAAAATCTAAAACCTTTAATCAAAAATATAACGAATGTATTTTATAATTAACATAAAATAACTTTATCATAGCTGCAACAAAGATAATACCAGACTTCTGATAGTGTACCTCTCATGGGCACTTTTAAGCGTTTTCGGTCTCATGTCAAGCGCGGAGAAGAATGAGTTACCATTACGAGCTTGGTTTGTTAGAATTTTTCTTTTCTATTTATCCATTTTAATTATTTTAATTTTATTATGAATATGAATGGGTAGTAGGAGGTTCAATCACCGGTCGTACCAGATTTATAACAAAGTACATGTTCAATATTAATCTTATTGGTGAAGATTTTTTTTTATCCGTTTCTAATATATATTTTTTTTCTCATATAACACCATTGTAACTCTACTTGAAGGTACCCTTATAATACATCAAAGACACCAGCATATCAGTTGACTTACGCGCATCAGGTTTGTAGAATTAGTTAGCAATGTCGATTTAAAATATGTACACTATCTAAATTACTAACTATCTATAATACTAAAGAACTTTACAGATTATTGCACTATCTATAGCCGCTGCCATAAATGTTGCTTTTGACATTCTGGTGACTTCTTTGATCGCTCAGTTTCGCTGCCGATTGAACCTCTTGGCCCTGTCGTTGAGGACTTTGTGTGAGGGTCTTCATGTCTCTAATAAGGTTTATATATATTTGGTTCTCTTTATTTAAGTAAAATAAAGTTAAGATTTTTTTTTAACACTTTCAAAATATACAAAAACTTATTTCTGGTTCAAAATATCTATATAGTAAAACCATGTTAAGCTTATCTAAATTTAAAATAAATATAGAATGAAAAATAAGTCAATGCGATGATTCGATCTTGTGACCTCAGGGAAATGCTCCCGTCAGTCTATCAACTGAGCTACCGTACCGCTGCCCACTTCAGTGAATTTAGTATTCTTTCTTCTATACTTGATGTCTTTACCGGGCCGGTGGTAACACAAAACTCTTTTATTTTTAAGGGGCTTCTGACACAGTTCAGTGAGCTGATCATCTCAGATCGTCTTGAACGCTGTGTCGTCTGTCACCAGGCCGTGCTAGAGCAGGTGAAGACACTGAAAAATTGCTTCGCCACGCCTATCCTTGCGCAATTCTCTATATCTGTGCTTATTATATGCGTAACCGCATATCAGTTGGCATTCGTGAGTGTGTCTAATTTATTTTAGTATTTTAGTAATTAAACTTTATATTTACCCGGCTATGTTCACGTAATTTAATCGGAATTTTGTCCGACTAGTTTGGAACCCATTCGGAGTTCCTATTCAGGAGCTTGAAGCATGGCGGACATGGACATGATGTGAACTGGTTCAAAATGAAACTATGGAAAGTCAGGCAAAATTACGATTAAATTACGTGAATATATATCTAATTACTAACTTATTAGTAGTTAAACGATTTAAATATTGTATAGACCTAAATATTTTTTATGATTTTTTTTTTTTTAGGAGAATATAAATTTCTTTCGTATAATATCGATGGTAGTTTACTTAACTGTCATGATGGTGCAAGTGTTTATCTACTGTAATGGAGGAAACCAGCTTGTTACGGACGTAATTATACTTTTTTTTACATATTTATAGAAATACAATAGCTGAAACCTACATTTTTTCAGTATTACTTTAATAATTAGTAAAATATTTGTGAAATTGTCGCTATACTAAAATGATTTTATGTTATAATTGAAACAGAATTTATATAATCAACAGTGTGTACTCTGTGAGTTAGTTCGGCCATGAACTAGCCACATAATGTGTTCTTCTGGGAACCTATAATTTATTAGTCAATGTAGTTTAATTTTATTTTCCATGGTAATTCGTTTGATTTTAAAATAAATAGAGAAGACACGGACTTATTACATGTGAATGATGCCTCGATAACATAATTAAATGTTTTTCACCAAATTTGTCTTCTTCAGCAAATGTTCTTCTCTTCACATAAACCTAATATTAATTCTTAGCGCACTTTCTGTCTATCTTTCTTAACGGCAATGGCCAAAGGCAAGATTTTAAATTAAAAAATTGATAATAATAAGACCGTATTTTTAGGTATATTACAATTTAAATTTCATTAATTTCGAATGCTTATCAGTCAGACAGTTAAACCAACCTACTTTTTTTTAAAAGTGAATCTTGTAATCTCATCAGAGCGAAGGAGTCTCCAGTGCAGCTTATGAAAGTTTCTGGTACACATACAGCGTGTCAATCAGACGTTCCCTTCTTATTCTAATGAGTCGCACTAGACGCCCTGCAAGAGTGACTGTTGGTGGGATCACTGAACTCTCCTTAGCGACATTTATGGCTGTATGTATTAATATTATTTACTTGTCAATCAAATTAAAACTATTGAAAATGTTTTATACTTATTATAAGGCTTTCTCTGTATTGGACGTTTCTAGCGGTCATATATATTTAATTTACAAATGTATGATTAATAATAATTTTAATATTTTTACAGATTATAAAGGCATCATATACATTCTTAACCGTTTTGCAACAAGTGGAGGAATAATAAAATTAGATAATTAACTTATTAAATATATACTTTACACAATTCACAACGTGGTAATTTAGTGAAGGCCATGGATTAGAACTCACTTGCAGCACTCTTAATTAGGAAAAAAGGGGTTATGGAGGTCAAAGAAAATATAAGCGGGAAGAATTAAAAAATACTTCCTAACACTAACACAACAATAACTTCAACACTAGTACTATAACTCTGATTTTATATAAGCAAAATGCTGTTTAAGATCAAAGTGGCAACATTGTTTTATTACTATTGCGGTTAAGGAAATGTTAACTTCAATAAAAATAAATGTAAATTTACAATTAATTGTCACATTGGTAAAATGGATGTTTCAATAACGCTCTATCACATCAATAAATACCTCCAAGTATAAATATAAAGAGTTTTTAATTATTTATCGAACAGAATTGTATTCTACTCTTGCGCATTTATTTTATTTACTGATAACAGTAAAATATTCTGTATGTATGCAGTGAAGGTTTTTTTATTTATACCAATTAATATGTAGTTTTAATGAATTAAGCTTTGAAATGACAAATTAGCTAAATAATTCCTAGTGAAGTACGACGGGCTTCAGGAGTTTAAAGGATTGGTTCATTAGGGATAAAACGAAAACGAAAACCATAAGCCGCGAATGTAACGGAATTATCCGCATATTTGGTGTATTATTGGTTTGGTTTTTGGTGTTATTTGAAGTGTGACTGGTAGATACGGAGATTAGAGTGTTCAAATAAAAAGCAAACTATTTAGGAGAGGTAAATAATTCTAATTAAGATGAAGAGGAGTTATACCACGCGTATTAGGATATTCGTTACATCCTACCCATGGGGGCAGGTTTGTAAATACATATGTAAATGTATTAACTTCAATAATTTAAAGTTAAATGCCCATCCACGTTTTTCTTAAAAAAAAATAACATCTACTTCATATTTCTGTTTTCAAAAATAGACTAGAAACAACAAAACAAATACACGCACCTATGCCGTTTCTAGATTACCTTCCAGTGATTTAATGTTGGTACCACTGCTGGATAGGGATAATAGGTTTTTCATATAAACAATTCATTCTTCTACAACTTGTTTATTTGTTTCTAATAGGAATGTATGTAATGGTACTGTTTGATGATTTGATAATCTGTTTTTGTGCATAAAATCCTATGAAAATTAAAATGCTTTCATTTCGGTGGGCGATTGTGACGCTAAGTGTATTTGTTAAGATTACTCAAAATATCTATTTTAAGTATTATACAAGTAACTATTTTTCTATGGTGATAACGGTAAACTCAAAAAGCAGGTATAGATGTGGTTATTAATTAAGAAATAAGAAAATATGGAATCTCTTATTTATTGTTCGGTATGTAACGACTCATCGCTGCAACACCAGCTATAGGGTCTGGAGACTTGAAAATTGGTATAAATATTCTTTTTGGTCTAGTAGAGGTACGTTGAGAATCGGATTTTCACCCTAGGGGTTGCAAATAAATAAAAAAATACATTTTCAAACTATAGCTTTTATCTTTACATGTAATAATTCCGGATTATATGTAACAAGACCGGAATATTGTTTTTAGTATGATAAAAATATTCACTGACTGAATTAGGTACCTTTAATATTTCAATTTTAATAATAATATTTTCTTTTGATATTTTTTTTGGATTGAATTGTTAAAATTGAAAAATGAATTTTATTGTAGAGTTTGTATCATCGGAATAAAAAAAAACTGTAATAGTTAGTGATCATATTGTCTTGCATGAATGTATACTACAAGAAACAAGTTATTTTTGCACATAATTCGGGATCTCATTATAATTTTCACCTGTGTAGGACAGTGACGAAATTAGATGCAGATGGTGTCAAGAAACTAGTCCTCCATTTTCTATCTTTAACCTCTCGTGACCGAATATTTCTGGTTAATCCATATATAGCGCCATGGTAATGTAAATCGTTTGTCTCATTGTATCGTGTATGAAATAACCCGTCAAGGATTTTATACCCATCGTTAGATACTTTTTCGAATTTCTGATCATTCTAGACGCGCCGTGGCTTTTTGTCTTTTGCTCTGTTTTATATATAAATAGATTTTAATAGGTATTTTCAGAAGAGAAACTAAGATTATTATTATTATTATTATTATTTTCATTTATTTCATTTTAATCTTATTATTTACATTTATACATATAACATTAAAAAAAACAACATTATAAATATAAATATAAAAAACAGTATCCCGCCGACGTGGGCCTTACGACCAGTTCGTCGGTGGTTAGGGCGACAGCGAAAGAAACTTTCTCACAATGCGTGCCGTACCCAAAACTGCTGCTTTTTGCATCCGACCCTTGATCCAGTTTTTTAGTGAGAGCCTCTTGAATGATGATCGAGACTCTTCGCTATAAGACCATTTACGGAAACTACCATCGGGACAATTATTGTTGAGTCAACATCCCACATGTCGGTAATCTCGTGAGCTAAGTCCAAGTATTTTGACAGTTTGTCCTTCTCAGCTTTCACAAGATTAGCGTCACACGGGACACTGATATCAACAAGAAATGCCCGGCGCTCTAACCGATCTACCAGCACGATATCAGGCTTATTGGCTACAATAGTCCTGTCCGTTATGATAGATCGGTCCCAATAGAGCTTAGCATGACCATTTTCCAAAACTGGCTCCGGTGAGTACTTATAATATGGCACTTCAAAAGGTACAAGACCGTATCGAAGAGCAAGTTCTTGGTGGATAATCTTGGCTACTTGGTTGTGCCTGTGCAAATACTCTCCATTGGCAAGATGACAACAACCGGAAATAACATGTCTGATGGATTCTCCAGGTTGGTGGTTCTCCAAATCGTAGCCAAGCCACGGACGCCAGACGGTCTACATCAGGCCCATAGAGTGCCTGGTGGAACCGTCCATGAAGCTCCTTACTCTTCCATATATTTATACGGTCGTCAGTGCTAAGTACTACCGGTTTATGCCAGTTATCTTTGGCTAAGGAGAGCGGTGTGAGGCCATTATCTACTGCAAAAATGTCCCGATGCATTCCACACTCAGCATGAAGGAAATATTCTCTAAGATTACATACCTCACGGTTGTGTAAGTTTTTGGCATTAAGGAAGCCGCTACCCCCACACTTCCGTGGAATATACAATCTCATCACTGATGAGCGCGGATGATGCATGCGATACATTGTCAATAGTTTTCGGGCCTTTCGGTCCAGGGCATCTAATTCAGTCTGAGTCCACCTTAATATGCCGAAAGTATACATCAGCAGGGGCATTACCCAACTGTTGAATGCACGCACTTTGTTACCTCCTGACAAAAGACTTTTTAGGACTTTTGTCAAGCGGTTAAAGAAGCGTTCCTTCACTAGCTGTTTAATGTCCCCACTTAGTATGCCTAAGCATTCCGACATACCAAGGTATTTGTAGGATTCGGTTTCAGAGAGGGATCTGAGGGACATTGTCTCCGAGAGTTGTAAATATTCGCTATTTACAACTCGGCCATTCTGCACATGTGCAACTGCGCATTTATCTACACCAAACTCCATCCTAATGTCATTACTAAACGTTTGCGTAACGCTTAGTAATGATACCAGATCTGCTTTACTTGGTGCAAATAATTTGAGATCGTCCATGTACAAAAGATGTGAAATGATCTCACCCCCTCTGCGAAAGCGAAATCCCAGTTTTGAATCCCTAAGCAACGTGCTTAAGGGGTTCAAAGTCAGGCAAAACCACAAAGGACTCAAGCTATCACCCTGGAAAATACCTCGCTCAATCCTTACAGGTTCGGAAGTAAGAAGACTTCCTCCGCCCCCTGGAAGACAAAGTACCGTTGTCCATTGCCTCATACATGAATTAAGAAAAGCGCATAGGTCTGTGTCAATCTTATACACTTCTAGTACTCGTCTTAACCATGTATGAGGCACCGAATCATAGGCCTTTTTATAATCAATCCAGGCGGCGGAAAGACCCTTCTTACCTCGGCGAACCTTTTCATTAATGGCCATGTCAATAAGGAGGAGCTCCTTAGTACCACGAGACCCAATCTTACATCCATTTTGAGCGGGATCTAAAATGCTATTTGCATACAAATGTGTGTTTAATTTTGAAGTCAAAATGGATGTAAGAAGCTTATAAATTGTTGGTAAGCACGTGATAGGTCGAAAGTTCTTTGGATCTGTGATACTACCAGACTTGTGGAGCAGAAAGGTGATTCCTGTTGTCATAAAAGATGGTAGGGATCCGGACACGATGGCTTCCTGGAATTGCCCAGCCAAACGTTCGTGTGAATACCGCAGCCATTTGAGCCAAAAGTTATGTAATCCGTCCGGCTCAGGACTTTTCCAGTTATGGGTCGAACGGATCGCATCCCTGATATTGTCTAGGCTTATAAATATAGCCTCCATTGGCTGCAGGTGTTCACACGCGTGCTCAACAACACGCATCCAGCCACCATCGTTGTGATCAATAGGCACCGACCAAATATTTTTCCAAAATGTGAACATTTCTTCCATATTTGGTAACTGCCCATCAATCACATTCGTAGCAGATTCCTCCCAGCTTCTATAAACCTTTCTTTGGTCACTTTGGAATATGCGATTCTGTTTATACCTATTAACACATTGTTTATAACGACGGATACGATTTGCCCACGCACAAACTTTCTGCTTCAGGTAGTCTATACGTTCTGTTACATAGGCCATGTAATCCTGAGGTCTAATGCCAGTACCGGCAAAGGCCTGTGTGTAACATAACGCATGACTCTCGGCCGGATGTTTCCCGATCTGAAGCAGATTAACTTGCCAATAATGACCCTAGCTGCGCTGATACGCCGTTCAATCCTCATCTGCCATGCGGGTGTGTCCTCAGTGGACCGCACCACCCTATCAGGCTCAGGAAATCTGACACGGGCGGAGCGGCACGCTGCAACAGCTGCACAATGAAGAATTGAATGGGTATCAGTGAGACTATTGCTAGAACGAAGATAAGAGTCTAGTATGCAGTCTAGAGCCATTACAAGCGATATATTACGTCTATGCGTGGGAAAACGGGGCAACCGAGGCCTGTCGCGGGCTGGTATGTCTTTAAATTCCAAAATCGCATCCTCCAAAGTCCTCCTTAATTGCTCATTATCTTGGGTACTTACGGTTGTAATCTCAACGCCCCCCACATCAGCATCTCCAACCACTAACCCTGCCACCGAAGGATCGGACGATAACTGGGCTCGCGTATGGATGCTTTCGGTGGTGGATGCAGAGACTGTCATCTCGGAGCGAAGCCGGTCAAGTGCGGAGTCATCCAACGCACGATTACGTTGAATAAACCGCACCTGATCCGATAGTCGTTGGGCCGAAACGGTCAACTCTAGTTCAAGGACCTGAAACAAAGACAGCAAACGGGTTCACCATGCAGTGAGGTTAGTGCCACCGTCTGTCGCCCTATAGTACGCTCGCATGACATTTTCGTTCATATTTTGCGTCCATTTCATGCGGCGCACTGCACCACCGACGGCGGGGGCCAAACGCGGGGTGGATGCCCCAGTAGGCCCCAAGCGCGGCAGCGGTGGCCTCCCACGGCGCGTCGCTGGTGCTCGGCGCGGCGCTGGAGGCGGCAGCTCGTCGTCACTGCTCGACACGATTTCCTCAGGAGGAGTTGCGTACTCCTCCTCTGATGACGTGGAGCTGTTCGTTGCGACGGGCTGCGGTGGTGGGCGTGCGTTTATGTTTCTACTCCTTGTGATCATTATTTAAGAGTATATATTTTCACATTGTCACAGTTCACTTTTTTCCAGTTACTTTTTGTAAGTAGTTCACAGTTTTGTATATTGTATTCTTTTTTTTTCGTTTATTTTGCATTTTGTATAACGGAAGGAAATGATTTAAATATGATTTATTTTTATTTATTTATTTAAATCTTTTCCACTTAGAATCATAATCAGTGATCACTTGTGTACGTCAACATGGGAATGTCAGGAAGCCCTTCTGAAAAAGCACTTTCCATCTTAATGTTAAAGCTATGAGGGTTCCAAACGCGTCCTGGTCTGAGAAGAACCACACAACAAACTCAGCCGGATATATTTTTTGTTATTTTGATCACTGTTTCACAAACGTCAAACTTAAGTGCAATTTTGGAACAACTAGAACCTTCGCAATCAATCTGAAAAGAAGCCTAATGATTTCAGGCAACGAAAATTAAATAATAATAACAGAAAAAATATATATATATATAAATCTTCGGCCTGCCACACAACCGGTCACCGCAAGCAGCACCCGTTCACGAGCATAACACAAGATAAATGATAAAAACTGGATTTTGAAAATAAGTATTTTAAACAAAAATTGACATTTAAAAACGTGACCATTCCATTCATTATTATTACTAATAAACTGGTTACAAACTTATACAGATGCAGTAGCAAATGGGTATTTGTTAGATAACAACTAAATACTTAACTAAAGTTATCATAATTTACCTAAAATTATGTACTATACCCTCAACGTACTCCTATATCAGTGAAGTGAGCACACCAGATATACCTGTAGATGGAGTACGAGCGGTAGTTTCTGCAGAAAGATTTAGCATTAGCAAGCATTATAAAGAATATCAAGCAGCTTAAAATTTTTTTTTTCGTTAAATATATATTATTTATTTTAATTTAAGCTTTAAATGTTTTGTAAAACGACTGAAATCGTTTTTTTAAGAAATCAAATTAAAAATATTATTATTCTCAAAGTAGTTATTATTTCATTAACTATTATTAATTCACTACCAAGTATCACGAAATATAATATAATCATTTCACCATCAGTATCACTAGAACGAGTTACTTAAATTATGACAGTTTTCGTAATCGAAAACTATGACAGTTTTCGTTATAGAAAACTATGACAGTTTTCGTTATCGAAAACTATGACAGTTTTCGTAATCTAAAACTATAACAGTTTTCGTAATCTAAAACTATGACAGTTTTCGTAAACGAAAACTATGACAGTTTTCGTAATCTAAAACTATAACAGTTTTCGTAATCGAAAACTATGGCAGTTTTCGTAAACGAAAACTGAGGCAGTTTTCGTAAACGAAAACTATGACAGTTTTCGTAAAAGAAAACTATGGTAGTTTCCGTAATTAAATACTATGTTAGTTTTCGTAAACGAAAACTATGACAGTTTTCGTAAACGAAAACTATGGCAGTTTCCGTAATCAAATACGATGACAGTTTTCGTAATCGAAAACTCTCACAGTTTTCGTTATCTAGAACTATGACAGTTTTCGTAAACGAAAACTATGGCAGTTTTCGTAATCGAATACTATGACAGTTTTTGTAAACGAAAACTATGACAGTTTTCGTAATCTAAAACTATAACAGTTTTCGTAATCGAATACTATGACAGTTTTCGTAAACGAAAACTATGAGTTTTTGTAAACGAAAACTATGAGTTTTTGTAAACGAAAACTATGACAGTTTTTGTAAACGAAAACTATGACAGTTTTCGTAATCAAAAATTATGGCACTTTTCCTAAACGAAAACTATGACAGTTTTAGTTTTAGACTATGACAGTACGAAACTATGACAGTTTTCGTAAACGAAAACTATGACAGTTTTCGTATTTGAAAACTATGACAGTTTTCGTAATCATTGTTTTTATTTATTTAGATTGATTTATACTAATTATGCATTATTAGGAATATAATTTTAAACAGATTTTTGTATAGTTTCGGCTAATTGTTGGCTAATTTCAGTTTCATAGAGCGTTATCTCTGTCGCACAAAATAGAAACAATCCGGTATCTATTAGGAGCTGTTAAAACAAGTATGATTTGTTTTTTTTGATAATTATTTTTATTCTTTGTATAAAAGCCACATTTTTTTTATAAGTGGTGGCTTTAAGTTGGGGTAAAATAAAATAATAATAGTAATAGCAATAATTCTAATTTTATTATAATAAATAATAACAGTTATTTTTTTCCTAAATAATAAAATTTTTACATAAAAAACATGCTTACATTATGTAAGCTTGTTTTTTTTTATATTTTATTTTACCCAAACTTAAAGCCACCACTTATGGAAAAAAATGTGTTTTTTATCCAAAAAAAAAAAAAATTAATTATCATAACATTATACTTATATAATTATACGGGCAAATTATTCTTGTTTTACAGCCCCTAATAGATACCTTACTGTTCCTATTTCGTTCGACAGTAATAATGCTCAACGAAGCCGAATTTTGCCGATTGTCTCTTTCAAAAGGTCGATGTGCAATATTTATTGCCTGGTATTGTACATATTTGTAAATAGCGATTTTACCCAATTCCTAATATGTATATAGGTAACTCAATTTCGATACCAAAAATTGGCTTATTACCAAATAGATTTAGAACCTTCGAAATAATGTTGTTTATACATAAATAGAATCTCACTGAAAGTCCTGAATTACGCTAATTTACAAAGCATTGAAGAAGCAAAGGACTATCCATATTATGATATAATTATTTTAAAAATTATTTTTTTTAATGCATATTAATTATTGCATACGAGCAGAATTACCGTACAGCGATACAGTAACTCAATTGGTAGAGCAACGGCAGGTTTTTCCACTTCGCGGATTCGAATCCTGTCTATATCTATATATATAAAGAAGGATGTTTGTATATATGAAATCGATGAACTCAGAAACTATTGGACCGATGATTATGAAAATTGGTATGTATATGTATTTTTCCACGGAGAAGGTTTATATGGTATGCCCATTGATGTAACTCGCCACCAGGCGGCGCTGTCAAATATAGACTTCCGCCCCGTTCAACCGATTGTCATAAAAGTTGGTATGACCATGTATGTTTCCTCGAAGAAAACGAATATGCTATGTCCATTGATGTAACTTGCCACCAGGCAGCGCTGTCAAATATCGACTTCCGCCCCGTTCAACCGATTGTCATAAAAATTGGTATGACCATGTATTTTTCCTCGAAGAAAACGAATATGCTATGCCCATTGATGTAACTCGCCATCAGGTAAAGTAAGGGTTAGCCCAGTGAAGCGGGCTGGGTTCACTAGTTGACTATATATATTTAATATTTAAAAGTGCCTAACACAACTAACGAAACATTATAAAGAATATCAAGCGGCTTAAAATTTTTTTTCGTTAAATATATTATATGGAGTTCAATAGTTATTTAAGCTCCAAGCCTGGTCTTGGAGGATATGTTTTTATAGGATGTTTTTGTCGGTACTCTAATCAACAAAAACATTTTTCGGTCTTACAGATTTTTTTTTATTTATTACATTTTTAATATTTAAAGTCTAATTGCTTGGTTCACAAATTATTTATAATACTCATATACAAAGCATTATGTTATATATTCAACTTATAGAAGAACATGGAGCAAATAGTAACACTTTTTGAGTCTCGTATACGTTAATTTGATATGGTACCGACAGCGGTACAACTATAGACATCCAAATCTTCTCGAAATTGAGAATCACAGATCGCTGTTTACAACATCTTCGAGTAACTAATCTGGAAACCCTTCTCAACTTCAGTTATTGTTATCTGGATTTATTAACCATGAAAAACGTTTTCGTTGAAAAGTCTTGCATTCTACATGGACGTCCGGAAAAAATTGTTGAAATATATCTATATCTCAAGCCAATGCTCTGTCCAACCACATGAAGTCTTCCGATTTGGATGATAACTTTGTTAACATTTGTAACCGTTTTGACGTTAAGAAACGCTAGCTGAGGCCGGCCTGTTTTATATTTTTATTAAATATTGTCTGGAATGCGAAAACCACATTAATGTTACATACAAATACATATTACAAACTCACAAAACAAGCATACATACACAAGGAGTAAAATTATTAATAGATTAGTAAATATAGCCACGTTTGGCCTCTCAGTAAACCAGGGTACACATTTTTTTTACTTTTTCTTTTATAGGTGCGTGAGTAACCTAAAAGTTAATAAAGGCAGTTTTTAAATCCTTGGAATCCACTCCTATATCCAAAAACCACTTGGAACAGTCAATTATTTCACCGTTTGTTTATTTGATTTAAGGTTGTGTTTGGGAAATAAGGATGCAGTCTACTGCACGTTACTAAATGTTAAAAATAACTCAAAGTAATGAGCTGGTGTGCCTTATTCGTTTATATGGATAATGTATATGCTGTTAGTTTATAAGAAAATATAAATTTGTACCTGGAATAGGCATATTAACATCAAACATCTTTACGTCTGCTGGCTCTAAATTTCAGATATTTCAGTAAAAAAATACAAAGACGCGTGAGGGACATACTTTCCCTCCTATTATAATCAAACAAAGGCACTTTGAAATTTTGGAATAACATCATAATATTTAAATATAAACTTCCTGTTAATATGCATAACCATGTTAGGTTTATTCAAAAATATAAAACAAATAAATCGATACACGACCGCCGGCGATCGCTGGGAAACCGTCCCGTCAAATTGCCAATTAAAATACCGTATCGCTACCCGCTTCTATGAATTTTGCATATTATATATAATTAATGGTCCTTATCGGTGTCCGTCCTCATAGCTTTTTTCAAAAATCATAACCAATGTTCTAAACTTTATTATTTAGATTGATATTGCAAAAATGCCACAACCGAAACTAATCTTCCAAAATTCCTATACACATACGCAGCTATTTTATTTAATTGATTTCTTACATAATTACTTTTTAAATAAATATAGTATGAAAAATAAATCGATACGAGCAGCCCTCTTAATTAAAACCCAAGAAACTATTTTTTTGAAACACTCCTCATGGCACAACGACAACAATTTTTTATTATATGTATAGATTCCAATCTATGGGTTTAGTGATTTTTAAAAAATAAAAAAAAAAGTAGAATCTATCCACAACCCTATAGATAGAGATTTTAATAATAACAGGTTTCTATAGGTTATGCTTTTTAAGCCTTTATATTTTTTTTACTATAATAATTTGTAGAAAATATTGGATCAAGATTTAAATAAAACATCAAATCTATTTATGACAACGATATCGCTTTATTGGATGTCAAAAAGGTGAGGGACGAGTGTGCGAGCCAACCGTAGGGGGTTGGAAGGTGTGTCTCAAGAGTTCGGCAGTCCGCACACCCGCTCCGTACCACAGTACATACTTCACGGTAATAAATAATTATAAATAAATATCAACAAGTTACAAAATAACCTTTCGTAAAAACATTAATAGAACTAAAATTTTTTGGGCGCAATTTATTACATTTCACATTTTAACACTGTTATATAAAAATGGTAACGATCTGTACAGTCCGTTTTTATTTTCTGTTGGAACGTTTAAAAATCGTTTTCAAGCGCCAGGTCGAACCTTGGTGGGAAGGTGCCAAAGCCATCGTGGGCGGGGCGCGAACGTGGGGGCTGTGAAATAAATAATATAATTAAAACAAGTCTTTAATTGTTCTTAACATTTGACATGCAGGAATTACATATACGAGTATATTTCGATTCATGTCATTAACTACTTTTGTATTGGTTTCTGTTACAAATTCATGCTACAATTTTTATTTTAGTTTTCGGATCATTTGCGGTATTTGGGGTTTGGGGAGTTCTTTCGAACAGCATGGTGCATGATGCTGTTGTGTTTTGGGGAAACACAACTTACATTTATCCAGTGATGGTCTATGGACGCCCTTTAACGGACGCCTGAGTGAATGAAATAATATTACTTAGTTTTGGTTTATGAGATATCTCTGAAGAAGTTTTTATATAGTTATGTTATATAGTAGTCTGTGATAGATTAACAAGCCTGTCTTATTGTAAATAATATCTATGTTCAAAATATAATAAAAATAAATATGTCTTACCGCCGGACTGACTCCTCTTGCGGTGGAACCCGCGCGTCCCTTGCCACGGAATTTGCTGATGGCTTGCTCAGCAAGGTCTGCCCTTTCCTCAGCCTCTTCCAATTCTTGCTGGGCCTTACGGAACTTAGCCAAGTTAAGAGCGGCAATTTCTTCTGCTTCTTCGATCTGCCTCTTGTAGGTCTTGATCTTCTGTTGGAGTTTGTCGACAAGGTCTTGCATACGCTCGTGGTTTTTGCGGTCTTCCTCAGCTTGGAAGGTCAGTTCCTTGATGCGCCTTTCAGCCTTACGCAGGTTCTTCTGGGCATCAGCATGTCTCCTCTGTTCACCGTCAAGCTCGTTCTCAAGCTCCCTTACCCTTTGTTCGAGTTTCTGGATAGCTTTCTTGCCTCCCTTGAGGGCGTTGGCCTCGGCTTCGTCAAGTCTGACCTGCAGTTCTTTGATTTGTTGTTCAAGGGCTTTACGGAGTTTCTCCTGGGTCTGGGCGTGTTCTTGTTCAGCGCGGAGTTCATCGGCAAGCCTAGCAGCATCAACCATAGCCTTCTTTGCTTTCTCCTCGGAGTTCTTAGCCTCGTTGAGGAGCTCATCAAGGTCAGAGTGGAGAGTCTGGAGCTCAGATTCAAGTTTCCTCTTGGCGGCAGACAATGAAGCGTTTTGGGCAGACAGTTCATTAAGCTGTTCGTGAGCATCACCAAGCTCCTGTTCGGCTTGGCGGCGTGCACGGTCGGCCTGTTCCAGAAGAGTACGAGATTCCTCGAGTTCATTCTGAAGGGCATTAGCGCGACGTTCTGAGATACCGAGCTGTTCACGGGCATCGTCACGGGCACGCTGTTCCTCTTCCAAAGCGGTTTGAAGGTCCTTAATTTGACCTTGGTAGCGCTTAATGTTCTTCTGTGCTTCAGCATTAGCCTTGTTGGCATGGTCAAGAGCAATTTCAAGTTCATTGATATCAGCCTCTAACTTCTTCTTCATGCGCAGGGCCTCAGCCTTGCCCTTAGCCTCAGCTTCGAGGGAAGCTTGCATTGAGTCCAGAGCACGTTGGTGGTTTTTGCGGGTATTTTCGAATTCCTCTTCCTTCTCCTGGATCCTCCTGTCAATTTCTTGTCTGACCTGGGACAACTCAAGTTGAGCACGGAGTACTTTGTTCTCTTCCTGTTCAAGAGCAGCTTCAGCTTCCTCAAGAGCAGCCTGGAGTTCGTCCTTCTCGGCTTCAAGACGTTTCCTTGCCTTCTCAATTTCGTGGATGTTGCGACCACCTTCGCCGATTTGGTCAAGCAGATCCTTGACTTCATCAGCAAGGTTCTTGTTTTCACGGCGAACAGCCTCGAGTTGTTCCTGACCCTCTTCGTAGGCACCCTTAAGACGGAATAGCTCGGTGGAATAGTTGCGGCATTCCTTCTGGCTGGCATCAAGTTCAGCAGCAAGGTCGTCAACCTTGAGCTTCCATTCACCAATAATCTTGTCAAATGCCTTCTGTTTCTTTTCAGCGGCATTGGCAATGGCAGTAGCACGGTCAACCTCGAGTTGCAAGTCCTCGACTTCGGTGGCAAGGCGCTGCTTGGTCTTTTCGAGAGCAACAACCTTCTGGTTAAGGGACTCGATGGATTCCTCAGCCTCGGCAAGACGAGCCTGGAGTTTGCGCTTGGCCTCCTCGAGCTCCTCGGAGCGGGCGACACCCTCAGATTCGTATTTGGAGCGCCACAATTGAGCCTCAGCGTTGGCCTTAGACAGTTGGCGTTGTAAATCAGCCTTGCCTTCAGCCTCTTCTTCGACTTGTTCACGAATGTTGTCCAAGTCATGTTCGAGATTGCGGAACTTGCCCAGAAGAGTAGCGCGTTCCTGTTGAACAAATAATAAGTAATTTAAAAAAAATAATAAATATAAGTATACTATAATAAATGAACACGCACTTTTTTAATTGTATGTATAATATATACAATTTGATTTAAAAAAAATAAATACCATGTAATAAATGAGTAATATAAAACAAATAGATTTTTACCCTAGCTTCTTCGTCAGCAAGCCTCTTAGTGTCTTCCAACTGAGTGGTGAGGGACACCTTGATCTTAGATAGCTGCGAAACCTGTGACTCAGCCTCCTCCAATTGACGGAGCAGGTCAGAGTTCTCGATGGACAACTTCTTTTTGGCGGCATCCAAGTCGTTGAGGGTACGGTTGGCTTCATCAGCCCGGCTTTGAACTTCGTTGAGCTGGTGTTGCAGTTGCTTGACAATCTTTTCTTGGCCAGCCTGAATAACGAGTGAAGTTTAGCCATAAGGTTATTTTATGAGTTTAGAAAAGTATACTTGGTGTCAATGTGACATGGTGTGATTTTGTTATTTACACAAAAACAATTAAAAATATTGTCAATTTTAATTTAACATTAAAATCGATAGTGAATGTTAAAGTGGTATGTATAATATTGTATTAATTAATATTAATTTGAATATTGGATTCATTATTTGTAATATAATATTAACTACTTAACATTCTTAAACATGTCATGCTTTTTTGTTTTTTTAAGGATTAGTGTGACAAACGGATTTTTAAATTTGGAAGCGGTCCTAAAGCCAAATTAATCATAGGTAAATTAATTGTTAGGGTTTTAATGTAAATAAGAGTTTTTTGAAATTTTGTATTTTGAGTAGATTACGAGTATATCTACTTCGGCAGTTTATTTGTACAAAGCTGAGAAGCGTCCTGCAATTGCTGATGCCAACACGACTATCATTTCATTTTAGTGTACCTTTTCGTTGGACAAGTGGTCGAGACCGGCGCGAAGGTCATTGACTTCGCTAAAGTATTGAGAGCGCTCTTTCTCAGCCCTGGGTAGATAAAATACAACAAAGTTTTCATTAACATACCATAACGCTATGATCCATGTTCCGGATGCCAACAGAACGGCCACTGATACGAGTAAACATGATATGACCAGATTAAATTATTTGTAGAGAGTACATAATTAATGTTGTCTGTGTGATCGAAGTTGTATCGGGAGGGAAAAGATCATGCATTTACACCCCAGGCGGTACACATGCCTATGGATGACATGTTACCTTTTCCCTTGCAACTTGATCAATGGCTGCTCGGGTGTTGTTAAGCTCGTTGTAGCAAGATGCCCGATCATGTTCGGCCCTGAATTCGCAGTTGTTTAATAAATGGCTAAATTAAAATCTACTATTCATTACTGCTCAACCCGCCTACTACAATACATTTACAGACTTTCATCAATTCACCTATCTTGACGACAACATTTAAGAAAAATATGTAATGTAAGTATACTCACTTAGCCTTAAGCTTGTTGAGCTGGTCGAGCTGTTCTCCCATCTCAGCAACCGCATCGTTGTGCTTCTTGCGAAGATTGGCGAGGGTCGACTCATGTTGAATGTTAGATTCCTCCAAGTCACGGCGGAGCTTGCTAAGCTCGGCCTCTCGCTTCTTGTTAAGCTCAATTTGAGCGGAAGTAGCACCGCCAGCTTCCTCAAGACGCTCACCTAGCTCCTCGAGTTCGCGGGCAAGGTCAGCACGCTGTTTCTCAGCCTTGGCGCGAGCTTGACGTTCCGATTCAACTTCCTCTTCTAATTCCTCGATACGGGCCTGGAGTTCCTTGATCTGTTTCTGTACCTTGCTGACCAAAGATTGTTCGTCTTCAAGCTTGGCAGTGAGGGAAGAGATTTCCTTGTCCTTGCGTTGGATAGTCTGTTCGAGCTCCTTTTTGTTGCGCTCGAGGTCAGATACGGCCTCTTGCGTAAGCTTAAGGTCACCCTCGACCTTCCTCCTCTGCTTTTCAACATCAGCGCGGAGTTTCTTCTCACGCTCCAATGAGTCCTCAAGTTCGTCAAGGGTCTGTTCAAGCTTCTGCTTAACCTTGTTAAGGTGGTTAACCTTGTCTTCAGCAGCTTGCAACTCCTCAGATGTCTTTTGGGTGGACTCGCCTTGGAGTTTCTTCTCCTTGTTGAGCTTATTGATGAGTTCGTCCTGGTGAGCAATTTCATCGTTCAAGTTGCGGATCTGGTGGTCTTTAGTTGCCTTGTCCTGTTCGGATTTCTGAATGGACAATTCTAGATCTTCGACATCCTTCTTAAGACCGGATACTTCTTGTTCCAACTTCTTCTTGCCTTGGAAGAGTTGGTTACGGGCATCCTCTTCTTGAGTAAGGCGGTCTTGGGTGTCCTAAAACAATTTAATAGTCATTAAAATATTACACAAGTAATTGTTCAAGTATCCCTATGTTATAAAATGTCTGCTTTCTGTCTATCGTGAAATTATCGTTATTTATTATTATAGCTTTCCATAAAACCGTGCAGATTGCAGACGTGCAATTTATTTTTAAACATCTTAAGCTGTTTCTTGTGTAAACAAAATTCTGTTTATTTAAGGGGCCTAGTTAAATTTGCTATAGGTATATCTATTTGCGGATTGATTATCCGAATCATATATGGTTGTGGGAGTGATCATATAGTTTTTTTTGTTCTTACGTAATTAATTTCATTGGATAATATTTTAATTGATAAGTAGATTGAAATTGTATAAAATACACAATAATATTCAGTGTCTCAATAATATATATTTTTTAATTTATGTAATCAAATTATTCACTTAATTAATTACTTACCCTAAGTTGACTCTCAATGTCAGCCTTTTGTGCCTGGAGTTTAGCAGCACGTTCTTGGGTCTCGGAAAGAGATCCCTTCTCTCCCTCGAGTGAAGAGAGCAGGGCTTGCTTCTCTTCCAAAAGCTTGGAGTTAAGGGCCTCAACTTCCTTGCGAAGTTTTTCTTCTTTCTCAAAAGCTTCCTGGGCCTTTTGAGCTTTTTCCTCCAATTTCTGTAAAATAATCTCACTTTTATCTACACCATCCCATGTTGTATTAAAATTCGCTGCCATCGTTAATATTTATCACATGAATTTAAACTAGGTATGCTATATTTCGGTTCGTTCGAGAGTTAAGAAGTTGTGGGTGCGCGCCGCCGACCACTCCGTAACTAAGTAGCGCTGGAATTTTCCAGCGGGCGTGTAATCGCCCCCGCACGCAATACATTGTGTTAGGAAAAAGCTCCTAGCCCGTGGAGTGGGGCGAAATCCCGAAATGGATGCGGCAGGTGCGGTGGTGTCACGTAACCGCCAGGTGGGCGCGGTCGGATCTATTTATGCACACCTGAATCACGCGTTATAAGTGCTGGAATATTTAATAGGTCAGAGTATTCTGTCAAATTTAAACCGGTGGGAATACACACCGCGAGCTCATCCTCGACACGGGTGACGTTGAGGAGGGGCTTGACCTTCTGCCACAGTTTCCACCAGGGCCAGGTGCGGAGCTGCAAGTACTTGCGCAAGTTGCGCTGGACAACTTGGAGAGCCAATCTGAAATATATAAAAAATATATATATAAATATGCCTAGTTTAACAAAAACTAAAATTGTATTAAAAATGTGAATAATGTTACCTCTGTTCCTGCAACCTCTTGTAGTCCTTACGGGAGAGGTAACCACGGATGTAAGCTTGGAGCCAAGATACAATCTTGGACAGTCTGTCATCACGTAACTCTTCCATCTGACCCAATACACCAGCACGGAAGAATACCTACTCACCCAGATAAATTTTAGTACTTATTATAAGTGTTAGATGCGAATTATTTCATTTATATTAATTGTACCAAAAAAACATAGCAATTTTTCGGAATATAAATAATAATTGCCAAGTGTAAAAAAACATATAAAGCTAAAACAAATGAAGAAAAGACATAAACGTAAACAGTTAAAACATTTTCTCTATATAGATAGTGATGTTAGACAAAAAAATGAAAATTAGGAAACATGCAAAGAAGTCAAGGAGTAGTAGCTTCATGCCTATAGCTCTACCTTTGTTTTGCCGAGCCTGAAAGACTCCGAGTCCAAGCCAGTATGTTCGAGAATTTTCTCGGTGGCTTTTTCGGCGGTAATTGGATCTTTGACCAGGTTCGGGCACAGAATTTTGTATCTGCGTTAGGGAAGTACACCAATAAGATTATGATGCAATGATAAGGATGTGGGAAAGGGTAACAAACACGAGCCTGCGTATCAGGGGCTCTACAGGAAAAGCGTCCTCAGTATATAAGGATTAAGGTACGTTAAACCAGTTTCTAAAGGTTCTATACTATTGTCAAGCGCACTATAGCCTTACGATCCTACAGGTACTTCTTGGATCGCTTGTAAAAACTAAGCTCTATGGAAATATCAGACATGCCTTCGTATGACCCAGACGGTAAGACTCGACATCCAAGGCAGTTGCTTCCAAAATGATTTGAGCAATTTTCTTAGGGTCAGTTTCCTTGGCGACAGCTTGAGGGGCCAGGATCTTGTAGCTACATTTTCAAAATATACGGCACACAATGAGGAAGTGGTAAAAAATATGTATGTTATTTCTCATAACGATACAAGGAAAAATGGGTCAAATAGGGTAGTAAAAACATGATTTCGTAGTTTCATGTCATCGCCACTTTGAAATAAGGAAACGGTATACAACGGGATTCAATAACATACTACTACTGGAAAAGTGCAAGAAGTGACTCAAAACTCTATTCCTTAGAGTTTTTGCATTCATATACACTCCAACGATATAATATAGCCTTGCCTTCGTGTGACCTATACGATAGCTTTCGGGGTCTAGGTTGACGGATTCGAGACACTTCCTCGCTGCCTCTTTAGGTTCTTTTTCAGCTTGCATAATGGCTGGTGCAAGAATCATGTAACTGTTTGTTTAAAATATAAGTTTAATACCCGAAATCATATTATTTGAAGCTCAACGACAACTTTTGACTAATGTATCTTAGGTGTGAATTTAACTAGCTTATTCATCAGATAATTTTAGAATCAGTTGCTCATAGCGAGCATGCTTCCGATGACGTCAGTAGGAGTCAGCTGCAACGATTCATAAATAAAACTGCTCCAGTTTTACGAATGTTCCAGAGCTAAAAGAATACGTTTAGACTGCCAACTAAAAATAGTCTATAACTAAAAATATCAAAATAGTTATAATCGCTTAAAAGAAAAATTATATGAATGTAAAAAAAATGCGGAAATGCGCTATGTCAGCATTTAATGAACTTTTAGACAAGAATACTTTTTAATTATTTTGGATATTATAATTTTCGTAATGTGCCTACCTCCTATACCTATGCCTATAATCAAATCCCTATAACCTAATAAAACTATATTAAAATTATTATTATAGGTTGGCAGTGACATTTATAGTGGATTCTTACCGGAGCTTGAAGTCAGGATACACCATCCTGTTGGGGAAACCTTTACGGCAAATACGGATGCCTTCAAGCACACCGTTACAGGTCAGCTGGTGCATTACAAGATGAGAGTCGATGAGTCCTAGTGAATGGAAGTAAATTTTGTAACAGACATATTTATTATAATATTGATGAGGTAATTTTTTAACTAAAGAGACTCAAAAAACAAACTAAACCCTAATGAGAAATAGTTTCAATAAGAACATCATAAATATTTTGATTCCTGGATTAAAATTGAGATCATATATTTATGTGCTTCAAAATAAAACATTTCTTACTAAAATATATCGTATGAAAATTATGCGTTCCAGTTTCTAACACTAAATCAATCATTTTACACCTACACGCTCGTGTAGGTGTCAGGTGAAAATTAATGGTTTTGAAGGCGTATAGTATAATTCATGTGTATAAAATATTCTCAATTTACAAATTGTTCACATCTTATAGTAAGTAGCTGCCAGAACACATTTTAAGCTATCAATCTCGAAATAAATTGAAACTACATTTATAATGAAAAAATAATAAATCATCAATAAACTTACCAGGAGTCTTTACTTCGTTGGGAATGATACAACGTACGAAGTGAGGCTGGGTGGACCTCAAAGTGGTCATCAAGTTGTTAAGTTGTTCCTGTAGACACAAAGTCAATTAAACTTTGCAATTACTTTTTAAGCTTATCGAAGCATTTTTCTTACACATATATAAACATAAAACATTGAAGAAAAAAATAATAAATAATATGAAAATCAAAAAATGAGTGATTTTTGGAAGTAAACAGTTTAATGATGAGAAAAATGAGATTAAAACACACAAAAACTGGGTTAGAAACAACAAACATACAGCTTAGTACGTGTATAGTTCAGCGGCAAATAAAGATGTTTTCTTTAAGTTCTTTTGCTACTGGGTTGATAAAAACTTGGAACGCAATCGTATTATTTTGCGTCCAAAATGATGTTTCAAATAAACAAAAAAATACTATGAATTGAGAGGATCAATACCTCGTTGTTTAGTAGGTATTAATCAAAGTAATTATTCTCTCATATTATGAGACAGTTTTATTAATGCAGACTTGTATGTCTACACTTAATGAGGATGATAAAAATATAAAAAATCTAAAAATATATATTCTTTAAAGTTAAGTACCCTGTACGCGGAGGAGACAGTAGCAAAACCACCGCCCTTCTTACCGCGACCTCCTATGGATATACATTAATAAGCAAAATTTAATGCAAGGACAATCACAAGTACAACTGGCATAATACTTCGACGATACACCTGCAAACTTTTGACGACAAGAGCTGTGCTGTGAAACATACATTGACGTGGACATACATTTATTATTGTTAGCATGAAGAGTTGACACCTTATTGCTTTGTATAATACAGTGTGATGTAGAGTAGAGAAGTGTAAAGGTGTCAACCCGAAGCATGTTGAGACGAGGACAATTAGCCGTGACATAAGCAAATTTTGATTTGTGTTTCTTTTTACCCTGTAAAGTGATGATACGGTCTGGAAAGCAGAACCCTTGGCACGCTTTCCTCCAGCGCCTAATTTATGTAAAATATAGTGAAAAGGAAATATATTTTTGTACCCTTCTACATGTTCTTGAAGTATATAAATGAAATGTAATGTATGAGGATGGATAAAGGTGTTAAAGTGTGTGTTTGTGTGTATCTGTTAATATTGTTGTACCATTTACCTATTATGTATGTTCTCAGCGCAACAAAGTTATATTTGCAAGTTTTGCAAGCACTCGTGGGAGTTCTATCTCTTTAATAAAGATATGGTTAAGGAATATTTATTCAATAAAAAATGGATGTTTCTTTTAATATCATATCAATACTGACACTGATTTTGTTGAAATTTTCTTTTGCAGGGCTCTAAACAAGAGTTAAATAAAAAGTATATTCTGAACATAGGAATAATTGCGTTTCATTCACTTTTTGTTTATTAAGATAATACGTACCCTTGCCACCACCACCAGCACCAGCATCTCCAGACTGGCCAGGATGGTCAGCGAAGATCTCAACCAACAGCTTGTTGGATCCCTTCTTGAACTGGTCGACCACGGTGTCGTTAAGAGGATCCTTGTTCTTTTCAAGCCAACCAGTGATGTTGTAACCGACCTGTTTATCGAAGTAAGGGATTAATTTACTTAGAGTAAAATGTTTAGGTCATATCTTTTTAATGAATGAATGAATGTATAGTAATTCATTGATTGAATATCAATAAATGATATAAAAAGTCCGATGATACTTACATTACCGGCGTAGTGACCAATGGCGAAGTGGGCGGCTTGGCAACCAGGTTTGGGGGGTTTGGGCTTCAGGTAAGGAGCAGATTTGCCCAAATGGTTGTTGTTCAATTTCTCGACGAAGGTCTGATCGGTGGCTTTGGGGAACATAGACTCTTCCTCAAGAATTGAGAGGATACCCATAGGCTGAAATCGTACCACAGAGATTAGTATTCCACACACTGTACATGCATCTGAATTGTGTTTTGTTTTGATTTGAATCTTAATTTTCATGTGCGATAATATGTATTCAAAATAGTATAAAACTTTTAAGCTTTTAAAAAAATATATAAAATTGTGTGTGTGTGTTCTTAAAACTAAATGTTAAGCGTTATTTTAAAAGCAGCATGCTTATAGTAAATAGTGTATGTATTGTGCAATATATTTATGTGCCTGATCATATTGTAAATAGCTTGTTGTAAATAGCCTGCTTGTTATTGTAAATAGCTTGCTTAATAATAAAATTACAGATTTTATTCAAAGCGTTATCTATATAACAAATTAATTAAAAATAAAATAGCAAATTAATGTTCGATATGTTTACGATAAACCACTGCTACAAATGAATCTCAGCATATTTACACTAAAATAACTCTGTGGTTTACTAAATGTGCTGGCTACCAATTTCTATTTTTATGTTGACTTCCATAGCTCAGTGCATATTTTAAATAATCTACATAATAGCTTATGTATTAGACCTTGAATCGCGAATGGGCGAGAGTTTAAAAAGCTTTACAATTTTAATAAATATAGGGTATACAGCTAGCAAATGATTCTTGCATCTGCAGGCGGTGATAGGCATTAGCCTTAATAATTTCAATCCGAAGCTGCCTCTAACGCGACCCGTAGCCCCAAGCTATGAACTTTAACTTTACACCCCTAATACCTTTTCTATTAAATTTATGGTTTGTTGGAGATCCATACCAAAATCTATGAAATCCCATAATATCCCTTCTCTTTCATACTCCTCTTGTTCTAGGACGAACATGAAATGATTAAAGTACTGTTGCAATTTTTCATTTGTAAAGTTAACACAGAGCTGATTAAATCCATTATCCTGCCTCGCGAACATGTAAAAGATATCGAAGCTGTTGTTATTACCTATGTATTTAATTATATTACATTTGTGGGTGTATTTATGTCTGTAGTGTTGTAAAATTTGTATTATTAAAGAAGAAAAAAGGTACACACAAAAATTCACACAACACATTGGTCACATTGCGGGTCCACCGAGAAAAACTTTCGAAAAGCCAATAAATAATGTTGACATATATTTTTTAGAGCTAATTTAATATTTTCTCAGATTGTCTCGGGGACCATGGCGAGTTGCAAGCGTTCATGGTTGCGTTGTCGCCATATACCTTTTCTATAAGGTCAATGCAATTCTGAAGATCCATGCCAAAGTCAATGAAAGTCCATTCGATGCCTTCGCGTTGGTATTCTTCTTGTTCCAACACGAACATGTGATGGTTAAAGAATTGCTGGAGTTTCTCGTTGGTGAAATTAATGCAGAGTTGTTCAAAACCGTTGAACTGCAGGGAGACATTAATGAAGTAGTTAAAGCTAGGGGTTTATACAAAAAAGGGATTAAAATATCTTAACGGATTTCATTCCGCAGATATTTTTCCTAACCAAGATCTGGATGTGCAAAGTACATATAGGTATCAGCCGTGTCTATCCCCATAGACTCAGCGATTGTGCATAACTAAATCCCGTCTGCTGAAGAATTTCAGGAGACGACGAGCAAAACGAGTGGGTGGACTATTACCTTCTCGATCAGATCGATACAAGCTAGCAAGTCCATTCCGAAATCAATGAACACCCAGTTGATGCCTTCCTTCTTGTACTCCTCTTGTTCGAGGACGAACATGTGGTGGTTAAAGAATTGCTGGAGCTTCTCGTTTGTGAAGTTAATGCAGAGTTGCTCGAAACCGTTGTACTTTTTAAAAAATAGGAATCCCAAATAAATGGATAGGAAAGGGTTAGATGCTAACTAAAAAATCTATTAGTACGCGGGAAACGTCGATAGCTAAAATCAAACATTGATAACACCAAAGGCTCTGTCTTCGCAGGGTGTCGTCCACCCAGTATACCTTTTCGATAAGGTCAATGCAGGCCAACAAGTCCATTCCAAAGTCAATAAATTCCCAATGAATGCCTTCTTTGGTGTACTCTTCTTGTTCCAACACAAACATGTGGTGGTTGAAGAATTGTTGCAGTTTTTCATTTGTGAAGTTAATACAAAGTTGTTCGAAACCATTAAACTAGGGAAGTAAATCACATTAATATCTTACAGTTACGTATAGTTTTTCTTTTATTTTTTCTTCATGATTGTCCTCTCGGCTAACTAATAAATAACTTATCAAATTATAATGATAAAAATATATATATATAATAATGTTCAAAACATTTTTTTTCAATTAACTTCATAACCGTCGTTGGCTATGTTTAAATTGGGACAAACCGATTTTGACAAAATTTATTTCAAATTTATAACAACAGTAAGTTGTTACGATTTTTTTCTTTATTTAATACTCACGTCGAAGATCTCGAAACCAGCAATATCCAGTACACCAATGAAGTGCTGCCTCTTCTGCTTGGTGTCTAGAGTTTCGTTACACTTCTTCACGAGCCACTTGAAGAGACGATCGAATACACCCTTGCAGAGAGCACCGACAGAGTTGGTGACCTGGTCCTTGTTACGACCCTGGGTGACGAACTCGTTTCCGACCTTGATGCGGGGCTTCAACAAGTTCTTGTACAGATCTTGTACTTCAACACCAAGGAGCTTGGCAACCTTGTCACCATCCTGAAAGAAGAAATTCAAATCGTATATTATCTGAAATATTAAACACTTAGCTTACATAATATATATATTTATTTATTTACTTGGATTTTTATTAGTAACATTTATTAATAAAATATATATTACCTCAGTGCCGTCAGCTTCAGCCTGTTCCTCGCGACCCCTCTGTTTGAACTTCATGCAGCCCATGTGCATGACAGCGGCGGTAATCTTGTATACGTTGTCCTTCTCTTCTTGGGTAAAACCAAGAACGTCCATGGCTTGCTATAATTGCAGCAGTCATTAAAATTGTGTTAATCGATGAAAATTTAATGTAATGATAAAACAGTTTTAAAAAATATCATTAAAAAAAGACAATCATAATAAATGACAAATCAAAGTATACATGTCACACAGAGTGCAATATATTTATTAATTGTATAAGGTTAGTATTGAAAAAGGAAGCGTTAGGCTTATTTAGCAAATAAAGGTTTTGTGAAATTGGTGCACAATATAAGGGTACTTTACTCAAATTCTTATAATTTGCTGGGAACTAAAAAGTGCTAATACTAATCCATTTCCTTGGATTTTTTATCTAATCAGTTACTTCAATAGTAAACTGCTATTTCATAAATTGTTTGCGTCTCGTGGGCTCCCCAAAGATGCATTCGCTATGCTTATTACATTCCTATATATTCTGGAACGTTTATTCTATTAAACTTACGTCGGTTAATTCGCATTCTTCTCCGTCATCGATGTTTGGAATAGTAATCTTACCCTGGGAGACGTTATAGTAATCGTATACGTCGTTGGACAATTTACACATGTCTGTTGATTAAATACGAAAATTATAAATAATAAACTGAATAAATAATATCCTTCTCAATAAACCTAAAACCTAGAACCTATCCTATATAACCTGTCTTTGTTCTGTCTGTGAATAAATATTATTGTTTAGGAAGTGATTGTGCTTGTGCTGGCGTGAGAATACTTTTCGTGTATAAAAACGTGTGCATAATGCTCACTAGACCTTTTGCAGGGAGCGAGCTATGTGTATGTTAGAATTTTGGTCAAGACAGGCGGAATTTGGTAGACGCGGTTAACTGAATCAAGACGCACGCTCCTTGCGTAGGCTTAGAACTTACGAGCGTTATTTCGAATTGCTCTGCGTCGTTGATCCCAGGTATCCGAGTCGTCCCTTGACTTAACAAGGGAAAATTCGAGATGCGGTTGCCTAGCATCGTTAGCTCTGTAAAGACCAAATCATCTGACATACACATGCGCGGACTGAGTTTTGAATCAGTCATAAGCGAAGCAAGCATAGAGAAAAGAGAAGAATTTTGAGACAGAAAGACGAGCCAGTAGTCTCAATCTGGACTCACGTCTGTAAGTTTCATTTCCTCGCCGTCGTCAACGCCAGGGATTACAGTCTTGCCTTGCGAAACGATGTTGTAGTCCATGATGTCATTAGACAAATGACAGATCGCTACAAAACGACACCAATAACAGTCACATTGTATTGGGTGCTATCAAGCTGGGGTACGCAAGACACATGCTTTGGACAGGGTACAATAATAAAACTAAGTTTATCTCGATTCGGTTCAGAGGCGAGATTCCCTAACCACCATTTGGTTCACGCAAGTACAGTGGTTAGAGGGCGGAAACGCGCTCAAGCCCTCTGTTCTAGGAAGGCTCAACTTACGTCTGTCAACTGACATTCCTCTCCATCATCTACGTTGGGGATGGTAGTTTTTCCTTGCGATACGATGAAATAATCATATACGTCGTTTGACAGGATACACATCTCTAAATATCAAAATTCAAGTTATCATATTTGTTTAGCTGCGAGATGTCTGTATAATTTTGTGTCTGTAACCCTAGTACTAAGAATTTGTTTTGTACAAAATGATGAATTTTAGGTACCAAATATAATTAGAGATAGAGCTAGACGAAAACTATTTTAATTAAATACCTACGTGATATTATTACCTGTAGACTCCACTTCTTATTATAATAATTGTATAATTTAAAGTATTAAATCATATTTAAAAATTACGAAAGTAATCATTAATAATTATATAATAGATGCAAGGTAATTATAGATATAATTCTTGGCTACTGATACAATACTGAACGGAAAATATACCTTTAAGTCCGGGAACGGAGCCGGACATCATCTGGTAGAAGATGTGGTAGGAACGTTCCAGAGACTGCTGGGAGATGACACGGGCCTTCTCGAGCAGATCTGGTCAAAAATTATTCAATTGCAGTCGAAGTAAAGCTTTAAATTTACACTTAGCAAAGTAAAGTACTACTTACAGTAAAGTAAAGTAGTACTTAGCAAGGTTTATATTTATATTTATGCTTCAAACATAATACATAGAGAATGATAATTTAAGATATAATATTTTAATTATATAAAATAAAAAAGGTTTGTAAGTACTTACAGGTCTCGATGTCAGCTCCGGCCAGTTTTCCGGAGGGTCCGAAATGAATACGGATGAATTTACCCTGGGTAGGAACAAAACAGTGATTGTTACATTTGTTTACAAAGATGTAAGATCAAGAAAATCCTAATAAAAATATCCAAAAAGAGTTTTTAAATGCAAACTGCTTTCCATTTTTTTAATTAAAAAAAAATATATATTAATTGAACACCGTACTAAAAGGTAATAATCAGACATTTATAAATATGTTTCTGTCTTATTTTCATTGTCATTTTGTTTGTTTGTAATCGTAATCGGTAATCTTAATCGGTTTATAAATAACAAAAACGAATTAACAGATATTAAATTTAAAAAAATGTACGTAAAGTACATTTTTTTTATTTTGTACTATCTTTACCATCTATCTATAATATATATATATATATATATATATATATATATATATATATATCTAATATCTATGATAATCATAATCTTTATCTATAATATATATATCTAATATCTATGAAAATAAAAAAAAACAAAATACCTAAATTAATACTTACGAAACGGGAAGAGTTGTCGTTACGCACAGTCTTGGCGTTACCAAAGGCTTCAAGCACAGGGTTAGTTTGTACGACCTGGTCTTCCAGAGATCCCTTCTTTTCTTGGGTAGGGTCCTTCTTTTGGGACGCACCAACGGTCGCGAAGTACGCAATTACCTTCTTCGTGTTCTCAGTCTTACCAGCACCAGACTCACCGCTGTTGATGTAAACATTATGTTACAGAAATTTATAAAAAAGATAAAAACAACTATTTTTATGAACAATATTTAACTCTTAATTACGTTTTTCCTGTTTTTAAATTTCTTTCAAATATACTCACGTAATCAACATAGATTGATTTTCGTGGTTGGTCAACATGTTGACGTAGGCGCCGTCGGAAATGGCGAAGATGTGGGGTGGCACCTCGGAACGCCTCTTGCCACGGTACAGCCTGGCGCATCGTGTCGTGTACACGGGGAATCTCTTGTAAGGGTTGATAGCCACACAGAAGAGACCGGAGTACGTCTGCAGGGTGATAAAGATTTAGTGCCTTAGTAGTGAGTTTCACAGTGCGTATAACATTGACTATAATAACTAACCGCCTGTAATATTTGACGGAAGTATTACAAAGTCAACATTAACACAAATAGATAATTATTTAACTAGCATCGTGAATGTTTACAATAATAGTTTTTTTATGAAGGTATAACAAAATGACAGTCAATATAAATATTTTAAAGCATCTATAACAAATAACGTAATCATTATAGCATTTGAAATCATAAACACAAAAACCCAGACACATAAAATGTATCAATACTTTTTATCACTGTGTCTTATTGTACTAAAATCCTTCATGAATATTTTTTAAGAAGAGAATTATGGAGAATTTTAGTATTTGTGAAAAACAAGTCGAAAAATACAGAAATAGCCGGGGGACATTTTGCCATGTCTTTTATCCAGCTACTTATAAGACCTTTATTTTCCTGATTAATAAATAACTCTAAATATTTTTAATTTAGGAAATTTATGGTTTCCATAAACTTCTAATTATTTTTAAATACAATGGGCTAAGATTGATGAAAAATACTAATTAGGTTGAAAATAAAGATCTCACTAAACACAACACCGAAACAACTATTCTATAAACGACAAATCAGTTTTTCTGGACGTCTTCGAGTCCTTGCAACCGTCTTGTCCTGTGTATAAGGGTTCAAGAACGGCACTGAAAAGAGTTTGAAATATCACAGGAAAGGAAGAATTTGGGATCACCTTTGGAAATACTTCGCGAAGAAAAAATAAGTAATGATAAATGAGTAACTTATTGGTTTTATAAACAGCAATCAATACTTGTATTTATTAATGAGATTTAATTGAGATTTTTAAATGAGATTGAGCGTCTCTTTAATTTACTTTATTATGTTATTTACCAAAAATATTATAATTTATATTGCTTTATGTATTAACTCACTTGCGTCAAAAAAGGTTATTTGATTCAGACGTCAAAGAGAGAGAGTTTAAAAATATTGCTCTTAAAATAGCACAATAGACAGGAAACAGATTGCTAGCATTTAACATTAGATCCATCTTGCTGTCAATCCACGATTAATTGAATGTAAACTTGGTAATTTTCCAAGGTGTCTAAATAGATAGGTAAGGAGAGGTAAATCCATGCAAAACTCGAACGCTGCAACTCCGAATTCGATCCTGACTTACGTAAATAAGTTTATGGTAATATCTCTGCTTCAAGTTATACAAAACAGAAGCGTCGTTGAGGTATGTCAAGTTGGACATATCCTCACATTTTTCGTACTTAGGCGGGTTGACTTGGGCAACTAGGTCCTTCTTGAAGTCTTTTGTCTGCGAGAAAAATATTAACATCAGTATTATAGTAATGGTTGGGGCGCTTTTCGCGCCGACTTACATATATAAGTTTCGCATAGTATCGTTGTCGAAGATTGTGGAGTACGGCGGCCTCATTGAGGTACGTCAGGTCAGCCATGTCTTCGACTTTCTCGAATTTCGGCGGGTTTACTTGTGAGAGGAGTTCCTTTTTTAATGTCTTCTCCTGCTCATTTAATAAATGTATTAAATATTTGTTTGTTAATACTACTCACAACTTTTCAGTTCAACTTAAAGAAACCTTGTTCGTATTTATTATTAAAATTTTATTACTTACTCAAACCAATTAAAAGGTTCATCAAACCTAACAAATGATCGGAGAATTTCTAATTATTATATTGATTTATATCCATATTATATTTAATAAGACTTATGAATATACGATAGATTTCCTTAGAGCCTGCTCAAATGATAATGATAAGTTAATTAATTAATTACTTCTCATAAATAAACAATAAATCTCCGGATCCATAAAATCGTTTTTGTTGGATATCTTGCCTTACACCTAAAGTCATTCGACTCATAATTACCTCGCCTCCGGGAAGGTTGACAGTCACCAACTCTCCCTTGGTGGCCTTAATTTCACCCTGTAAGAAGCCCTCCTTGTCATCCGGCACCCAGCAGGCCTTTTTACCATCGTAAGGCTTGCTTTGGTCGATACGTTTCTGTTCGAGAGAAACGAACAGGTATGGAGTCGGATCGGGGTCATCACCCTCTTGGACTGCTGGCTTCGGCATTTCGGAGGGCTAACGAGACTTTTGGGCTAGTTGAGACACGAAAACACAGCCCTGGAGCCTGCCTGTTAGAAATATAACACGTTAGCAGTTTGTTTCTCGTCTTCGATCAACCGAGGCCCCCGTGCGTCTATTTGCGGCTGTAACCCGAGTAGTAGCCTCTTTGGGAACGATGCCAGCGCGAACGCCGTTTGCGTAATACCGTGTTTAAGCGCGCGTTTTTATTAGCTTAGCCCGAACGGCCCTTCGCGGATATTACGTCACAAGAATGCGGGTCTGGAACGACGCCAACGGATTTAAACCGATCATGGATTATTGCTTATTGTCTTTTATGGCAATGGTGATGGTTCAAGAAGTCAACGATTTGATAGCTTGGTTTATACATTAAATTTGAAAATCTAATAATTATTATAGAATATTAAAAATTGTATGCACTTATTTTTATATTCAAAATACTAGTGAAGGGATTTGCAGCAATAAGCTGTTTTAAGAAAGTAACTACTTGTAACTAAACTACTCAAATCTTGTAAATCAATATTCAATAACAATAACTATTAAATATTTATTAATCCTTATTCTTTATGGAATTTCATAAAATAATACGTCAAATTTAAAATTCAGTATCAAAACTATTAAGCCACCACCAAACTGATTACTTCAACAATCCATCACCATCAGTAATCAGAAAGCTCACTCTTCTCCACAACACAATTGCAAAAATCCAATCCAATCGATAAAGCAGTTGGCCGACGTCACTTTTATTCTATATTCACTCGCGATATCAAAAATGCACTTCACTAGACGCACGGGAACACGTACGTGCCTACTTACGTTTGAAGCCGTTCTGACCGGCGGCGGGGAGCGGCGTTGCTTTTTATACTCGCAATACGACACCACCGCGCCCGATCACCCCATTTTAGGCGGATGCTGGCTGGGCAGCATCTACACTTTCAGATGAGCTTAGCTTTCACTTGAGCGGGAACGCTCGGTCCAACGCATGGACGGATATTCGAAAATTAATTTTCAATTGTTCTCTATGTCAGATGTCAACTGGAGTTGTCTGGAATGTATGTTTATAAACTAATAAAATAAACCATGGCGAAGTTGCTTGATCTGATGTATGGAAAACAAAAAATTGCCGTAAGTTTTTCTGAAAGTGAAAACTACAAGTGCCTGTTAAGAATGTTAATGATGACACTCTCGTGTATAGTGATAATCAAAGAGTACTTAAATTAATAATTATAAAAGAGACATAGAGGTTATTTACAATAATCTTGAAACAAAAAATCCTTCTAATATGAACTAAAAGTCTTTTTAAATTTTCTTTACCTAATATTACCTCGAGATCCAAGATATAATTCCAAATTACTGAACATACATTTTTAAGCTGTTGAAACTATCAATAAATTAGAATATTAATATTTACGTAAATAAATCTCAGGCACGTCACTATCGTCACGGCGTGGCACTAACATGTGTAACATGCAGTGTACTTTATATCCAGTTTCATTAGGATTGATTTATAATTTATAATCAGGGTTGTCACTTACATATTATAATAAATACATTATAACATGAGCACTGGCTTGAGATTCTAGAATCAAATTTTCGTTACCTATGTAGCATATTACAATTGCTTAGGTTTTCTATTTATACTGATCGAACGTTTGTCGTTACTAATGACCAAAGATCGTAAACTGCTAGTGGTACTAAATCGCTGCAGGTTCAATTTATTGCTAGTAAAAGTAATCTTGATTGCTATATATTAAACAATTTGTTGAATATGTCTAAACACATCTCTGATGATATTATTTAATCTGTCAATTGGATGCCTAAATTTGTCTTTTTAGTTATTTCTGCGGGATTGTCCATTCTTAACGGTACGACCATTCAGAATATAGGAGATGTTATATGTGTTTACAGGCAGTATCAGTATTTTACATTTGCTCAGGCAAGGATACTAGTACATTACACAGGCTAGGATATATACACATAGATAAAATGCGAATTGTCTGTCCAACGTACCAACAGTCCACTGAACGGTACCGGGTTACTTTTGAGAAATATATAGCAAAGCCAAAGGCTCGGTAGGAGAAGAAGGAGAAGAAAACTCCAACTCTGTCATCAGGCTCTCACCGCGCTAAAGATAATAAGCTACAATAACTACTTTACGCTGATCTTCTGTAGAGGGTGTTACGCGGTTCCAGAGAAGTTAAAGAAGATGAAAAATATATTTATTTAGGTGTGCACTAAACATGTCGAGGAAGCGTTTTATTAAGGTTATTTTTAAGAATAGGAAATACTATTTAACAATCTAAACGTCAATATTTGATGAAGCACATTTATATACTTTATTCATAATTTTAATGCAATCATCACTTTTACAATAATATTTTACAAGATACAAGACAGAATTCGTATATATGAATGTGTTGAAGCTACAGATTTCATCTTTCAAAATGTCACACAACATACGACTCGTCAAATCATCAGATCTATTCAAAAGCTATTTGTAAATAAATTAGCAAACATCTGTGACGAGAAACCACAAATATATCATCGCTGTTGTAACTTCACACATTAACATAATTATTATTTAATAATAATTTTATAATAATTTTGAAAGTAACACTGTAAGTACATAGGTATAACAAGTGATTGAAATATTAAGTATTAAAGATTTTTCTTGGGATTCCAGGCCTATTTATTTAATATTTCTTTTTAAATTCTATAATTAAAATATATTCTAATCATTTATCTGTACATAATAATTTAAAATATATATTCAGATGGTCAGATATTCATAGCCTTAATTATAAATAACGGACGCAATCTTACACAAGATAAATTCCGATTTATCTGACTCTGACTAATATATAAGTGCGATGGTTTGGATGGATAGATGTTTGTTACTGCATCACGCCAAAACTACTAAACGGATTTTGATAAAACTTAGCAATATTGTAGTTTATATACCTAATTTTTGCACGTGATTTTGCCTGTGACATAACATAGATTGTAGCGCGATAACTAATTGCCATGGGAAATCCTATTTTTAATGCTTTGGTTCATTGAATTTTACATAATTATTTGTAAAAATCCTTCTTATTACTCGACGACTTTAAAAAGAGTGCTATGTTATTCAAATATGTAATAGAATTATAGAAAATTATGCTATTTGTATGGTCCTTGCAACAATCTTAATTAAAGGATTTTGACGTATGAGGTTTTGGTAGATACCTACATCAAAAATAATCGAAAATAATATATTTAAGGCTTATGTTCCTAGCCATAAAAATAAAATTTTTACAGTCTACGCGAACGAAGTCTCGGGCAACAGCTATTTTATTTATAATTATATTAATATTGAACATTTATATTTATCATCGTCAATTATAACATTCGATTTTCTTTATCAACTTTTAGGTTTATATAATAAAATAGTTTAGTTTAAAAAATACATTATAATATATTATGCATTTCTACAGTATTTCTAAGTGCATGAGTTATCGTCTGAAGGCGGGCTGGACGTAATGACCGACGAATTAATAATATTTATGTGTAAACTTATGTCATAAACATTACACAAAAAGCATAGGTGATGTAAAATTTATCGATCTAGATAATCTAGATCTAGTAATTATGTACAGTATGTGATCGCTGCATTTAAATTTATTTTTAAACATTAATTAATATAAATATAACTGTTTCAAATAATAAAATACTATAAACATTTTCTAAGCGAGTAAAGGCTAGTTATATTATATGTAATAATAATTTGGACCAGCTGTTTAGCAGTAGACCAGCAAATAAATGCCAGTATTTTAATACCTGTCCGAAAACCAGTACATATTATACACAACAAATTAGACAATAAGGACAGATCTACAAACATGAGAAACGTGGATTTCGTTTGATTCGAACTATCATCGTTAGGTATACTTAAGACTTTTCAATTAACAGATCTGACCGACAACACGGTAGAAACTGTAATCAGATTAATCGTAATAATACTGATAGACTATTAAAAGTTTGATCACATATGATTTAGACGAACAGACATACGTTTTCGAGAACAGTAATGAAATTGCCAGCAATGACATAAATAGAAAATGCGAACCTGATTTCTGGTCATATATGTATTTAGTACGATGGATTTTACTACAAACAAACAATTTATTGATATACCTGTAGCTTCAGTTATCTAGTTGATTAATTAAGTATTATTTTAAACATCACTAAGTTATTAACTGCATGCAATTCTAAGTGCGCGTACGCATTCCTGAACGATCAAGAAGCCTAAGTACTTTAATACCCATCAAGGGGCTGTAAGTATGATCTAGACCTGGCAGCTGGTTGTTTCAGCAGACGAGCTGGCGACGAGCCAGCCACACATGGTGTCTTATTTCTATAGGATATGGGATTATTAATTTCAGAAAATAATTCAAATTGTTGTATATTAACCCCTTTTAAGACTTCTTTGTATCAAACTTTTGTATCAAAGTTAGGACATCGTTATTAACACTAACGATAACATTATATACTAAATATCATCTACATATACCTTATAGTCTTGCCATAAATTATGTTACAAAAAAAAAATATTTTTTTAATTGCAAATAACATTTATTACTTTTACAGTGTGGTACTTTAATACACAAATATAAAGAATTAAAAATATAAAAAGCTTATTCTCCATAGAGACCTAGGTTTACCTACAATAGCGCAATATTTCAAGGAGCTCTCTCAGAGCTTCTTCGATAGGGCCGAGGTACATCCGAACCCACTGGTGGTTGAAGCGACCACCTACCAGCCTAGAGTCACCCCGTTAGCTTTTAGAAGAAGACCCAAGTCGATTCTAATCGACCCAGATGACCAAATAACGACTCACAACAGACGATTAGCTTACACTGTATCACACACCTACACACACCGCCTTCGCCGGCGAAGGCGAGGCCCTAAACGCACGCTGCCTCGGCGTTCTGCCGTCGGGGGGCGTTAGTGTCAGTAAGCTTATTCGAAGTGGTGTCCATTGATTGCACTCCTTTAAACGTTGAGGCCAGTTATCAATAAAAGGACGCGCTCTTTCTATGGGGAAATTCTTCACTGACAATCGTATGGATTGTTTTAGGGACTCCAAATTATCATGGCGTTTAGAGCAAACTGTACTCTCTAAAACTGACCATAAATCATAATCCAGCGGATTAAGTTTATGGGACTAGACGACGGCCAGTCTTCAGCTCTGGTGAAGTGCGAGACGTTCGCTTTCAACCAAGACTGCGTGGACCGAGTTTTATGGCTCAGTCACTCCTTCATAGCTAACATCACACCAAAAGATCACTAAAGTCGAATAATGCCCACGTAGCACTCTGTCGACTAATTGGGAGGCTTCCTTAGATGTTTGAGTATAAATACGGTCTTTTCTTTTTCTTTGTTAAAATGTTGCTGAATTGTAAAAAAAATCTCATCCGTAAACAATTTTTTTCTGTAACCTCCCTTTGCGTACCGCTTCAGTAGTTGTTTCGATTTTACCACCCTACTCATCTTTATTTTTATCAGTTAAGAAATGACCAGTGCGTTTCTTATAGGCTGCAAGTCCTAAATCATCTCTACGCGACATGGTTCTAGGTTCTATCTTCATTTCCCGAGATAAAATCTTTTGCATTCGGACAGGATTCCTTAGAATTCTTTTCCTTACTGCTTTCTTTGACCACCTTTTTCTTACGAACACTACGTGGACGGCCAGATCTTTCTCTGTCACAAACAGGGGAAATCTCAATGTACTTATTAATAGCCCGGTACACAAACATTTGACTAATACCAAGTATATGGAGGATTTTCAAAAATGCATTTGGCTTTGGAAAATTAAAAAAAATACATTTCATAACTATAAACATTGAAAAGATGCCACAACCGAAATTAATGTATATAGAATGCAAACGAAATTCCGTTACATGTGGGTTACACAATGACAGCACATCAAACTTCTGAATCATAATCCAATATCTTTGAAAACATTGTTCTAATTTATAAAACTCATCACCAAATATCGTAGTCTTTTGTTATTATTCCGTTATTATCATCGTGATAATGGAAAAATTAAACCGTGTGTTTATCACGATATCACATTATTAACTTTTGTTACAAATTAATATTTTGGTTTAAAGAATCTTTACTGAGAATTAGAACGTATATGCTGATTATTATACAAATCTTATAAGCCATCTTAGTTAATATATAAATATGAATCATATATACAATATTTGTACCAAGTTGTTGGTACATTGAACTATCCAGCAAAGGTAATGTACCTACAGGAAATGAGCTTTTTCCCAAAATAGATTCCCTCCATGTCTTGATATAACATGTTATAAAGTCGTGTCTCACTTATAGAACTTATTTTAAGATTTGCCTATCAAACTAGACGGGTGCGCGTTGTGAGCTTCGGCAAAGTTTAAATTAAAACTAACATTAAATATATATTTATCAACTGTATGATTAATAATCTTATAATGCCTGTAATTTTTTTATTATTTCCTTTATTCATTTAACTTAATTTTACAAAGATACTTTAACTTTCTGTACGAATCTTCTCTATAATAATAATAATAATATCAGGACAAATTACATACATTGATGTAACCCCTAAGTAAGCAAATTATTTGCTTGTGTTAAGAGTGTTCGACAACGATACAAATACATGGAAATACACATTATACATACATAGAGAATATATTTAATAAACAACCAAACCCAGTAATACAGACATCTATCCTCATCACATACATACTGTCCCTGTCGGGAATCGAACCCGAGCCCCGTTGCGCCGTTATATGCTAGGCGTCTGCGCTAACCACTCGACCAACGGGGCGGTGTCTATACCTAGACATCCTCCAGATATTTGTGATAGTGAGTAAGTCATCCAAACAAGCATTAACAGAACTCAATAAGAATACACAAATCAATCAATGTGTTGAAATAAGACCTTTCTAGGATAATTACTATAATTTTGATGTTTGTAAATAGAATCTTTTAAACCCTTATTGTTAACGGTTATTCTGTTCGTCTTTTGGTATCAAACTTTACTTGATTCTAATTGGTTCTCAATATCGATTATAACTTTTGTTTAACAATAATGATTTTTTTATTATTTTATGAACCAATTAAAAGAGTCGGTATCCATGGAGTTTCTTGCCGGTTCTTTTCCGGTTCCCATTCTATCTTATGTATGTGTATATAATACTCGTACATTTATAAAACAAAGTTTTATTTATAAAACAAACCTGTCTTTCTGTATGTGATCGATTTTCGCAAAATCTATTAACGGAATTTTGTACGGTTTTTCCTAAAGGGTAGTGCAGGTTTAAAAAAGGGTACGATTAATAGTGCATAACGGTTTCAATTAAATTAAATTAAATATAACGATTACTTTTAAAGAGGTTACCTGCAGGGAGTTATATTCTTATACGCGTATATATACGCGTGCGCCACTTAAACTAGGAGAAATACTGTTAAATAATTTATTAGAAAATTATAGATCTACAAAAATACTCTAAAATAGTCTATAATAGCATTTCGCTATCTCTTATGGTTAACTCACGATAACTACCTGTTTGTTTAATGCTTCAATTAAAAATATAAATTTATTTTCAAGGCTGTTTTTCTCTGTTCAGTATTTTTATTTATCACTCATTGGTTTACATATGAGCGTAACACAGCAAGTTTGAACTTAAAACTTTGACTTCGACTTCGATAAGTTCTTAAATTCCCAATCCCCGCAAGTTAAGATACTGTTGTTGACTAATATGATGTTTATTATATTAAATACCTTAGTTAACCAGGAAAACGATACTCCTAGCAACCACGTAACATAGATCGTTGGACAATATGCAAAAATCTGCCGTCACGGGTCCGTGCCAAGAATGCCCGATTGGTTGTTTTAGCAGCTCGGTGGATTTTATTTAACTTCGCGAATCAATCTGGTGTTCTTGTTTTTAAAAACACATTATCCGATGCCTTGTCTAAAGGTGTCATGATTTGAATTGTAGCCTTCTTAAATATATTTAGATCTAAATCAGACACGATACATAAAACAGTATTATACATATAACAGTATCGTGTCTGATTTAGGTATAGATACATAAAACAGTATCGTGTCTGATTTAGGTCGAAATAAAATAACATATTATATCAATAAATTTAAGATTCAGACTCAAATATAAAGTAATCAGATTCTTGCGATGAATTTTTCACAGCAAAATGGTATATCTTAACTACTACTATTAATTTTATTTCGGCATCATCGTTTTCGTGTCATGTTGGTTTTGGCTTCATAGTTTCTTTATGATTCAAACATTCTTATATTATAATAACAAACTAATATTTAACAGAAATAATACAAAGATAAATCAAATGGAAGTGTTTGTGTTTTTAAAGTAATCGCTTAAAATGGACTTCAACTTATAAATAAAACTCAAAAAAGTTTATCTCATGATGTTATAGAGACATATTTCTTTGCTCATCTCTTAGTTTGTCTCGGCTAAATTACATCCACCGAGCTATTTTGATGAAAGTTTAACAGACAGGTAGGTCTTTGCAAGGTTGCAATGTTTGCAATGATTTTAGCTTAAAAATTGAGCAGCTTAAGCTTTTAAGCTACTTTATATGAATTAAAATAACTTTATTTATAACGGGGACAATCAGTCTTTGATATCGGGGACAGCTAGTCTTTGACAACGGGAATAGCTAGTCTAATAACATTAGATAATAAAAGTTTAAGAGTTACCATCACTGAGTCATCGTAGTTTCTTGAATACCAAATATACATGCGTCAGAAGGCCGCTATTTCAAAACACATATAAATATAGCAGAAGGTTTGGAATCCTTTTATACTTAATTCATCTTTTGTATCTTTATGCCGACTACTTCAATCGCCTCTTATACACCAAATTGAGTGTTTGCTGAATCTTTGCTTTAAGTGCTTGTCCAATGTTTAAATAATTATATTTACAGGCAGATAAACCAAAATAACAAAATCAATGTATTTCTAAATAGATATCTTTCTTTACACATGATGAGCAATACACAATTGAACTTAATACAGTATAGAAACAAAGTATGCAAAAAATAATGTATTCTTTTAAAATTGTTACAGATTTAAGGAAGTAAAGAATAATCTCTTCCTTATTTCCTTAAAACTGTAACAATTTTAAAACAATACATTATTTTGTACATACTTTCTTTCTCATTGTTATAAAATGACGTCATAACAAGTCATCCTTTTCGTTTTATATTTGATGTTAAACTTTGTAAATAAAAGGAATTACTTTACATCATATACCCATGGGTTATTATCATCAGGCTTGATTTATTGGTTATCGAATTCTGAAGAAACAGAAACTTCCACCTCAAATTACGCAAATGTCACACTCAGCATCCGCTATTGTATCGAATCTAAGGCGACCCACATTGCGAACATCTTCGACTATTTATAGTTCAGCTGAAATAGTCGGCAGGGCGTACGACAGATTTAGACAAGATGGACTCGCTCGTCGTCAACGGTGGCGCTAGCTAGCTGACCGCCTTCGACTCTACACTCACCGTACTACGTACCTAGACACTAGATGGATTTGTTTAGACAATAAATTTAAATTTAAAATTTCTTGCTAAGTGTCATTTAGAATCGGACACAGAGTGTAACATCAAAAATAGAAGTTGATTCTTTTAAAATATTGTTGTAGAGAAAAATAATCTTCACCACAGATATGAAAACTAATAAATATATTTTCATCGCAAAGCATTCTACAACATTATTAACGTTAAAGCTCTGTGATAAAGTTATTTTTGATAAATAATCATCTAATCTTAGGCTAATCCTTTTTTTAGGTGTCCTATTTTTAGTTAACAATGGTTCAAATAAAAAAAAAATATTTACGCAGCTAAAAACTATTTTTGATTATTATTAATAACTCCCATATGTATTAAAATTCAGATTGTGAATGAAGTTCCTCCTTATTGTATTATTTATGTACTTCTACAGCCATTTAGATCAGTATCACACTTCGCTGGCCGAACTGATAGTTTGATGAGTCACAGAGCACCCTAGCCATCAGAAACTACAAAAAATAGACACCTATGCAAAAGTTTTCATCCGGAAATCTTTTAGAAATGTTTCAATACCACTATTATAAACTAAAATCATTTTATGGCATGGGTCTAAGTTAGAGAAGTCAATATAAAACTAAATTATATACAGGTTTATTCAATAATTGTTTTAAGGGTTATTAAGGGTATCAAGACGTCCAAATTTTTCAATGTACTTTATGTATTTTTTTTAATATGGTTAAAGTATTTTGATACTTCTTAACATCTCTCTTCTGGAACAAACGTCATCAATAGAATCCTTAATGGTTGCCAAATATCAAATAGGATTAATTTCAGTAACACCTTCATTAGTAGGACATCGTTCTACTTGGCGTTCTAGTAAACCTATCATATATGAAAACTGAAATACTTCTGAAGCTTAGCCAAGTTCCTAATTGATTCTTTATATTTTGGGCAAAAGCTGTTTTCCAGATTCTGAATGGAATAATTATAAATTCTCATATACAATCTGTTAACAGAATAGTTTGATTTCTAAATTCAAAAGAAGCCTAAGGTAGTGTTGTCTCACGATCGAAACCTAATATGCACCTTAGTATTGCTCTGCCAAATCTATTCTTATAAACTGTTCTGAAAATACAACAAATTATATATTCTATTTCCTCAGCAACAGAATTCATTTTCTATTGAACTACATTTACAACAATTGTTATTAGAATATGAACTCTATATTTATTTTCTTGGAGACCAAATTAAAATAATTGATGTCGCTTTATTTTCGAACTCGATATTACTAAACGTCACTTTTTACTTGCTCATCCATTTTAATCGAACATCATACACTTGCCTTGGAATATTTGTTACCTCTATCTATTAATATCTTCCTATTGTATATATTCTTATTTTCAATCACAAAATAGTTTCCATGATCATATAATATGGTAAATCTATTTTCGGTCAAATAATTACCGTTACCTATATACTCACTATACTCACCAAATTTAAATGATGTCATAAAAACAAAAACAGATGAAATATTTCCTCAGAAATGTCTACCTGTTGACTCTTGATCTATAAATAAAACGGAATTGGCATAAACAGGTGCTGTTCCTCCAGAATTGCTCATTGACGGACCAAACGTCTCATCAAGTTTGTTGTCTAGACTAAGTGATACTAGAACTTTATTAAGGTATTCATCGAGTTAGCTTTACAACCTCCTTGATTAGTCAAGGAGGTCGTCAAAATAAACTCTTATATCGCATAAAATAAACAGTTGAAAATGGTGAGGAATTGCATATTCATTCAGATATTACGTTGTTTTAAATCAGCTATGTAATTTTATTTTATAATTATTCCAAATCTTTCGTTTACCGTCTTCAAAATGTTGTTGTTTAATTTTATTATGTACATACAGAAAATATGATCGTAACTATACAGGGTATAAAGATAAGTTCCTAGATTGTTTAGTATTGACTCATTTTGGAAGACATCTTCTGGACCATTTCCAGCTACGAGCGGTCATTCATGGTCGAAATCAGCTAAATTTACGTAATCTGGAATCTAAACAAATATCTTAGTCTAAATAGTATGAAGAAGAAATATTAACCTTAAGTTGTATTTTTAATTTTAATTCTGTAGACGACTAATTTTACGAACAACAGATGTTCACTAAACATAATCTTTGAATCTGAGTAAATATAAAATTCAGATAAACTATGAACTAATCCATAAAAAAGCAAGTTGAAATTTATTTGAATAAAAAAACAGCGGTGTGATAAACTACTGGAAGTAAGATAATTGGTTGTATGATTACGCATTGCAATATTAAATTTTATACCAAATCTTAAATCTTAATTTACCTATTTATTCGAGGCAATTGCAAGGTCAATGCTGCGATCGCTACGAATTCTTGGCGTTCGATTCAAGATTACTCGTATTTTGAGTGTTAAATTCGATCGTTTGTTCGATATTTTTAGATCTTTAATCGGCAAACCCAAATTGTGTTTAAGTTGCGCCAGCAATTTAAAAAGATTACTAAAATTATAATTTTTATGATACAATACTGTGTAAAGTTTTATATTTAAAGAAGCAAGCAATAAGCTTTTATTAAAACTGAAATAAAAATCAATCAATTTATATCTGTTTTGCCAATTATTTTAAAAAGTTTTTTGAAGAATAGTTGTAAAAGAACTTTGGTATTTCTCCATATTAATTTATATCCAGTCACTTTTATAGTCGAAATACTAATACTTATTAGGGTAGCTTAAATCTAATACACAGTTGCTCTGTAATTCTTCAAATATCCATAAAGTTTAAACAACCAGGTCGCTATGAAAATAGCGTATTTGGCGCATACGTAAATGATTCATGGGCCGCCCGTCCAACGCGTGCTGCAAAGTATTTGTACGAATACTGACGACGGATACGAATACTGACGAAGGATACGAATACTGTGTGGATAAGTGTATCGTTTGAATACTTCCATATGGCACCTCACTTCAAGTATTTATAGGACACCATTTTTAGATTGTTTCGTAATATTTTACGCCTTATGAATGTTTCATGTGTCATCTTTAATGGTAATGACTAGCTAAATTATTAATACATTTATTTCGCTATTTTTATTAAATATTGCTTTAAAATTAAAAAAACAAACGGTAGGTTTCATTTAAGTTACATGTAAGGGTCCAATAATTAATACAATAAGCGTATTTAATATTTTCATTATTTGCAGCACCGACTTCTGTTGGTACTCGCTGGATGAAACATTCATTTTAATAGAAATAGACACAAATAAATAATTAGCTTTGAACAAAACTTATTTCTATATTTTAATTGAATGCCACATTAGTTTGTCCAAATGCAATTTACTTCGACTCTAACTGACGTGACATTCTTGGAACTGTTTTCATAAATATTATCTAAGACAATAAATCTTCGGTGTTGGAGTTTCCATTACGAGTTATTGTTATATTCAACACGAAAAAATACAAGCTTATGAGCTTGACACTATACTCCTGTCACCAGCACCACATTTGACTTAAAAAAATGGAAAATCTATTGTAGCCACCCATTTAACATAAGGTCGGGCCATAAGAATTTATTGATAAGAGTTAATACATTTTTTCAAGGCACCACAGCTTTTTTCAAACTTCAATGGAGATGATACTGAGGATAGGGAAAATAAACCAGGTTAGCTCTAATTCTTCTGTTATTTGCAGAGAAGTTTTCGTTGGGTTTACTACATATATTTTATTTTCACATTTATTAATAAATTCTGAATTTAATTTCGTATTTCTTTCTAAGACTAACACTAAGAATTTTCATTTTATCATTTCTACAGTAACATGATGAGAGGTATCAATCATTCTCTTCTTTAGTAAATCACGTAAAATAATGAAAATTATTTAATACTCGTAACATTTTTTCAAAGGTCGGGTTTATTGCATTAAAAACGTAAGTATATAAGTAGTAGGAATACCAGAGTTCTGCCTCTACGAGGCAGAAACTCTGGTATAACCTAACCTAACCTCACCTAACCTCACCTTAAAAAAAAAAAAAAAAAAAAAAAAAAAAAAAAAAAAAAAAAAAAGGTTTTGGGGTGCGCTGAATCGATTGGTGCAATCCTTTTTTTGATATCTCATCAGAATCAGAAGTTAGCTTCCATAATTTAAACACTCCAATACCTCTCATTAATCTAATGTTAATGACATGCTCGCTGCTTTATTGTTCTCCTAATTAGGTGATATTCAATGTTATCATTACCTAATTACTTTTAACATTCCTTAGCTGTAGGTACAATAAAAGTACTTCCTTTTTATTTTTCCGTATCCTTTATTTAAAATAATATTTGAATAATTCATGTACCAATATATCATTCATTAGCGTTAGGTTTACATCGAATATATTAGTAAAATCCAACATGTCATTTCCATGGAACTTAAAATATAAATATAGCAAGCAGTACTCTCCACATACTGATGTCCATTCATTTTGAATCCTCTTACTGTTGTTAGTCCATACTCTACAATTTCTATTCAAAAATGTTCTATGGAAACCTGTAGGCAACCGACCGAACGAATCAAAATATTGACCAAATCCGTTTTTATCTATGTGTATAGCCACCCAGTGAGATCCTGGCTGTGTATCTGGATCCAAATTGCTAACTAAGAACGTAGGTACTTCTATGTGAATTGGTAATCTGTTTGATGCATACACGTTGTGTTGTAAGGATGGGTGTATCCTATACAAAGTTTCTTGGATCTCGATAGAATTCATGTTTTATTTTAGATTAATTATAATATATGTTAGCTATAGACGATTACTCCTGTGTATGTTCATTATGTTTTTGTGACCTTGATATTTAAAGGTATATAGGTTGTAAAAAAAAAAAACATCGATTACAGCTTTGTTGATAACTTTATTACTTAAATAAAATAAATGAATACATTTGTAGAAGACATTTATTATATCTCAATCATTTGTTAAATTTATTTAAACACATTGCGTTTTGATTAAACATTATTTAAAACCATATTTACACTGTTAATTATAAACAAGTACATACTTATAAATTCTAGATTTATCTTAGATTATGATATATTAACCTATTTAAAGTTATATCTATAATAAGTTTATACATTGAAATATTTATTTATTACTGCTTTTTTACACTGTTTCTTAAAAATAACAACACATAATTTTAAGATTTATCTTAATTTATAATGTCCCCAAGCTAATGTATCCACATTATTAGGTAAAATAAAACGTTTAGTATCATTATGAGATAGAGATATTTTGGTAATTTGTTGAGTGAATATTGAGTGTTTAAGTGATCTAAACCTATACATTGTATCATACTGTTTATTTTTATTTAAGAGACATGATTTATAATTTTCAAGCGTCATCCGTTTAGTAACACTTTTGTTAACTCCTTTAGCTTTAGAGGTGAATTTATTTTCGGTTTGAATGGCATACATCTTTGATCGTAATCCTACAAATTCTTTAACAATATTTCCATTATATTCATCTTTGAAAAAACCAACCTTTTTTTTGTTTATTAGCGGATAACCAAACACATTGCTTGTTGGATAATCGGATGTATCAAAACGAGAAAAGAGATCAGTTTTAATATCATTATAGAAATCATCCGTAAAAATTTGATAAATTAAACTATCAGTGTCCGTGTATAACAATTTAGTATTGCTACCAAACTTAGTTAACATATAGTCATAATGAAAATCATACATTAATGTTTTTGATATATCTAGGATGGCAAACCCTAAATAAATAGGTTTGTCATAAAACACTTTGGTTTTTTGAAGCTGAACAGCTACCAAGTTTTCCGCAAAAATAGAAATATTTTTGAATTCAGGTTTTGCTATTAAATCTTGAACACCTAAAGATTTACCTCGATTATTCCAGTGAGTAAGTAATTTAACATTTACTCTTTTCTCAACATTTTCCATAGTTTTACCAAACACCGAGTTATTCATTAATTTAAAAAAATCCTTTTCAAAATCTGAAGTGGCTCGTGTTCTGAGTTCAGTATTTAGATCAATATATTTTTTTAACCAAGGACTTTGTTTAAATTTTAATATTCGATGTATTTTTGATAATTTGATACCCATTTTAAGACATTGTTTTAGATTTCGGTAATGAATTTTATATTTTTCTTTATTATTTAAATTTAGAATGAGTTTTTTTTCTTTTGATCCCCCTGCAAAAATATTTTCAGGACACAATGGTAAGTCAGAATGAATATCATGAAGTTCATCAGGATATTCCAAATCCACTTCTAAAATAAAGCCGTATTCAGAATCCTCTGCAACTTCATAATTTGTCTCCGGACTCACCCATTCAAAGTCTCCTTCAGGAAGGTATTGTGACATGGCCCAACCATAAAGGTTATTAGCATCGAAATAGGCTAAGTATGATATAGGAATATCATTATTAAAATCCTCTAAATATTTATTATTTGCTTTTGCATGACGATTACTACACTGAGAAACACCACCTCTTATACCCGACTTAATGAATGCAATTTGTTCAACATCTGTTAACAATTCTAATTTCACTTTAGTTTCTTTTAACATAGCATCCCAACTGAGCCCAGGTGCTGTATAGTAATGTGTAGGATCTAACCTATAAGTTTTGAGACATAGGTCTCTAAAATTTTCGAAAACATCTACAAGCAATAAAACATCTGTCTTTAAATATAAATTGGAATAATCTAACATATTTTGACAACCAAAGTGTTGCCAAACGTCTTGAGCGCGTTTATAATCATCATCTGAAATTTTTGAACTAGTTAATGTATTAAAGAATTGATCCTGATTTGGTAATGAAGTTTCATTTAGGGATTCAAAAGATTTCATGAATTCATATGGGTAAACACCTTTCTTTCTAAGGCGATTAAAATCTTCTTTGTTCGGAAAGTTGTTTTTGAGTTCATAAAATTCATCATCTTTCAAATTTTTAGCCAACTGATCAAGACTACATGATAAAAACTTAAAAGAATCTACAAATCTAAGATTGATTTTTTTATTATTAATTGAAAGATGTTTTGTAAATGAAATATATTTCTCTTTATTTTGAGGTATCAAATCAATGTCTCCTTCAGTGAAGTTAAGCGCATGCACAATAAAATGTGTATCATAATTACTTAGATTATGTAAAAAGACTGGAATATAATCAGGGACACAAAATTTTTTCCCACATAACTCATGTACAACTCCTCTAAAATCACCTGTTTGAAAGTCAAAATCAATTGTTTTATCTCCATTTAACTCAGTTTCACAAATATGACATACTTTGGAGTTAGCTATATTAAATTTAACTGAATTTGTGAAAGGTTTTGGTTCTGATTTTTGATAATAATTTCTATTACATATTAATTTTAAGTCATCATGTAATCTATTCAAAAATATATCTGCACAGTTAAGTCCACTATAAGTTTCATACTTAGATAAACTATCATCGAAGGAGCATTTAATATAATATCCGAAACTATATGGTTCATGTTTTTGTATGTTTTCTGAATTAGATTTTGATGGATCATTAGAACATGTCTGTATCGGCTTCAAAAATGCTTCAAAATCAGCATAAACTACAAAGGGAATTTTAAATTTCTTTTGAAATTTATTAAACTTTAATTCCTTGTTTGATACAGGTTGTCCGTACCAATTTTTAGAAGAAAGCTCACTGCTGGGTAAAACGGTTGTTATGTGAAAACAGTCATGTTGTTGATGGTTAGTTAATTTTTCTTGAGTGGTAAAACGCACTAAACAACCATCACAAATATGTACTACACCGTTTGTATTAGATATTTGTTTACTTACTAGTCTAGACAGATTTTTTATATAGCAATAATGACCTTTTCTATCATTTTGTATATACAATAAATTTACATGTGTATTTTTACGTTCCTTCGTGAAATATAGAGGACCGACAACAGAATGTTTTTTTGATTTGTCATCAAATTCTAATCCAAAGACATTCACACTAATATTATTTATTTTCTCTACTTTTACTATGTCATTCAATTTTATCGGAAAAGGTATACCATTAAATTTTAATTTATTTGAATGAATGTTGTAAGAGGACACTCGATCTGAGTTTTTCCTCACAGGATATAACGCTGAGAGTAATGCCCATTTAAAACACATTTCATCTGAATTTTTAACATTTACAACTGCTTTTTTATCTTTAATGTCTTTTGGTAAATCTATATATGAAGTACCACGAAGTGGACAGAATTTGTTTATATTTAATTCTATGTAATTAATTTTTTTAAGACTCCATCCACTGTCTTTCTTTTCAAAAGTAGATATTTTATTTGATAAAGTCTCTCGTAATGACAGCATGAGAATATTTATATCTTCCGCAAGAGAAATAATAAAATTATTAGTTTGAAAATCAAAGGAATTAGTAATATGTTTGGTTTCCTGTACAAAATCTGCGTATAAGACAAAATTAACTTTAATAGAGGAATGTTGTTTTAATGTTTCATTTATTAAAGTACATAGATCATTTCTAACCGATTCCAGAAATAATTCAGGTGTTTGAAACACTAAACCAGGTTGTTCCTTACTTTTAACTTTAAAAGATATAATACGTTGTCTAAACGCTGAATCTATCACAGACACATTGTCAAGAGAACAGTGTGACTTTAAAATATTATTTTTATGTAAATTGCTCTTAATATGATTGGTAAAATATCTTTTACTAGCTAAGACATTACATATATTACATAGTACCTTAGCAGTATCCGTTGAAGTTGAAGGTTCCTCAACTCGTGTTCTCTTTACATCCTTGTTCCCATCTTCTAATTCAATACTTCTTTTAACCGTGTTTCCTAGTCCTATCTGTATTGGATATGATGTTGATGAAGTAGATATTAATGGTTGTAGTGACTGTCTGTAAATATAATAAAATGTTATCAGTGGAATCTTATAAGAATAATATTTCATATGTTTAAAATTTATTATAAAAAGTATGCATACCCTTTAGTTTTTTCAACTAACACACAAAGATCGTAGAGTTGGTCATCATATTCAGAATCAAACATTTGAGACTTTTCTATTTTTTCACAAACCTCTATCATCTTAATTTCATCCCACACTTCCTCTAAATCACTGTCATTTAAGATCATAGTAGACTCAGAATAATCAAGATCCATTATATTGTTTCGATGGTAAGGTTCCGAAGACACGTTTAGATTATAAATGAAGCTTACTTCCAAATACTTATACTTATACACCAAGAGTAAGATGATTACAATTAATGTTTAATGAAAAACAATTATATAATTACTAGCAGACTCGGCCACGCGTTGCTGTGGTTGCTAAGGTTTTGGATATACCTATTACATTGTAGTAAACTATTTTAGAAGTCACGGTATTAGAAAAAATAAAATAAAAATTTAAAAAACCCCCGACCGCTAAGTAAAGGAAAAAAATTAAAATGCAAGTAAATTTATGAAGGCCAATAACGAAATAACAATATTTTGATATAAAATAATATTGTGACTTAAAATTAGATGTAAGTTATCCTATGTTTCAAGTTGGATCAAACTACACACGGTGTGCAAATTTGATTAAAATCGGTTAAGTAGTTTAGGAGTCCATCGCGGACAAACAACGTGACACGTAATTTATATATATTAAGATATTTAAGCTTTTAACGAAAAACAATTATACTTAGAATTAAATTTTAATTAGTAAACGGCTGACATTATTCCCTGTTGTTAAAATTATATTTTTTACAACCGTCAGTTAAAGAAATATCTTTTGCTATGTTGTATATTATTTTGTTCATAGAAGTCAAATGCTTGTTCCCTTCATTTCCATAATATTTCAATCTAAGTTTAGCATTTTTCCAATGCAGGTTAGTTGGAATATTCACAAGTTTTTTTAAATCGAATATTTCTATTTTAATCAGATGCGTTGACGATACCCCATCTTCCTTGTTCGATGATAAATATTCTGTTGTCCCATTAGACTGACGGGAAACAAAGGAGCATTGTTTTTTATTTTTGTTTGTTGTTTTGAACTCAAAGATATCTTCTATCTTTTCTTCTTCGTCTTCTCGTTTTCTTTTTAATTTCAGGGGTTCTTGTGTAATTATTAATTTATCATTGGTATTACTACCTTCATCAGATAATGTATCAAAGTAATATTGTTTGAATGTATTTTCTTCACTAAACATATTCTAAAAATAAAAAACAGATAAATACTTGTAAGCACATAATATAATTTTTTAATATTTTACTCTAATAAGAAATAAAAAAAAATTAAAAAAATTAAAAAAAAATTAAAAAATAAAAGAATAAATAATAACTTACCTCCATCACAGATAAAGAGATCGTACACAATTCACAGAACGTAAGAATGATTATTCACTTTGGTTATATGAGAAACTAAATCAAGTGCAAGATTATATACTGGAAACTGCTATTAAAAAGTATTCACAAACTATAAACTAATGAATAGTTAATAGCATTAAACATTAAAAACCGATGAATAGTTAATAGCACATTGTTATCATAATAAATAAGTATTCACAAACTATAAACTAATGAATAGTTAATAGCATTAAACATTATAAACCGATGAATAGTTAATAGCATTAAACATTATAAACCAATTTCTGTAACGATTCGAGGAACGGCAACAACTATTAATCTAAAATAAAACATGAATTCTATCGAGATCCAAGAAACTTTGGTTTTAAATAATGTTTAATCAAAACGCAATGTTTAAATAAATTTAACAAATGATTGAGATATAATAAATGTCTTCTACAAATGTATTCATTTATTTTATTTAAGTAATAAAGTTATCAACAAAGCTGTAATCGATGTTTTTTTTTTTTTTTTTTTACAACCTATATACCTTTAAATATCAAGCTCACAAAAACATAATGAACATATATTATAATTAATCTAAAATAAAACATGAATTCTATCGAGATCCAAGAAACTTTGGTTTTAAATAATGTTTAATCAAAACGCAATGTTTAAATAAATTTAACAAATGATTGAGATATAATAAATGTCTTCTACAAATGTATTCATTTATTTTATTTAAGTAATAAAGTTATCAACAAAGCTGTAATCGATGTTTTTTTTTTTTACAACCTATATACCTTTAAATATCAAGCTCACAAAAACATAATGAACATATATTATAATTATTCTAAAATAAAACATGAATTCTATCGAGATCCAAGAAACTTTGGTTTTAAATAATGTTTAATCAAAACGCAATGTGTTTAAATAAATTTAACAAATGATTGAGATATAATAAATGTCTTCTACAAATGTATTCATTTATTTTATTTAAGTAATAAAGTTATCAACAAAGCTGTAATCGATGTTTTTTTTTTTTACAACCTATATACCTTTAAATATCAAGGTCACAAAAACATAATGAACATACACAGGAGTAATCGTCTATAGCTAACATATATTATAATTAATCTAAAATAAAACATGAATTCTATCGAGATCCAAGAAACTTTGGTTTTAAATAATGTTTAATCAAAACGCAATGTTTAAATAAATTTAACAAATGATTGAGATATAATAAATGTCTTCTACAAATGTATTCATTTATTTTATTTAAGTAATAAAGTTATCAACAAAGCTGTAATCGATGTTTTTTTTTTTACAACCTATATACCTTTAAATATCAAGCTCACAAAAACATAATGAACATATATTATAATTAATCTAAAATAAAACATGAATTCTATCGAGATCCAAGAAACTTTGGTTTTAAATAATGTTTAATCAAAACGCAATGTTTAAATAAATTTAACAAATGATTGAGATATAATAAATGTCTTCTACAAATGTATTCATTTATTTTATTTAAGTAATAAAGTTATCAACAAAGCTGTAATCGATGTTTTTTTTTTTTACAACCTATATACCTTTAAATATCAAGCTCACAAAAACATAATGAACATATATTATAATTAATCTAAAATAAAACATGAATTCTATCGAGATCCAAGAAACTTTGGTTTTAAATAATGTTTAATCAAAACGCAATGTTTAAATAAATTTAACAAATGATTGAGATATAATAAATGTCTTCTACAAATGTATTCATTTATTTTATTTAAGTAATAAAGTTATCAACAAAGCTGTAATCGATGTTTTTTTTTTTACAACCTATATACCTTTAAATATCAAGCTCACAAAAACATAATGAACATATATTATAATTAATCTAAAATAAAACATGAATTCTATCGAGATCCAAGAAACTTTGGTTTTAAATAATGTTTAATCAAAACGCAATGTTTAAATAAATTTAACAAATGATTGAGATATAATAAATGTCTTCTACAAATGTATTCATTTATTTTATTTAAGTAATAAAGTTATCAACAAAGCTGTAATCGATGTTTTTTTTTTTTACAACCTATATACCTTTAAATATCAAGGTCACAAAAACATAATGAACATACACAGGAGTAATCGTCTATAGCTAACATATATTATAATTAATCTAAAATAAAACATGAATTCTATCGAGATCCAAGAAACTTTGGTTTTAAATAATGTTTAATCAAAACGCAATGTTTAAATAAATTTAACAAATGATTGAGATATAATAAATGTCTTCTACAAATGTATTCATTTATTTTATTTAAGTAATAAAGTTATCAACAAAGCTGTAATCGATGTTTTTTTTTTTACAACCTATATACCTTTAAATATCAAGCTCACAAAAACATAATGAACATATATTATAATTAATCTAAAATAAAACATGAATTCTATCGAGATCCAAGAAACTTTGGTTTTAAATAATGTTTAATCAAAACGCAATGTTTAAATAAATTTAACAAATGATTGAGATATAATAAATGTCTTCTACAAATGTATTCATTTATTTTATTTAAGTAATAAAGTTATCAACAAAGCTGTAATCGATGTTTTTTTTTTTTACAACCTATATACCTTTAAATATCAAGCTCACAAAAACATAATGAACATATATTATAATTAATCTAAAATAAAACATGAATTCTATCGAGATCCAAGAAACTTTGGTTTTAAATAATGTTTAATCAAAACGCAATGTTTAAATAAATTTAACAAATGATTGAGATATAATAAATGTCTTCTACAAATGTATTCATTTATTTTATTTAAGTAATAAAGTTATCAACAAAGCTGTAATCGATGTTTTTTTTTTTTACAACCTATATACCTTTAAATATCAAGCTCACAAAAACATAATGAACATATATTATAATTAATCTAAAATAAAACATGAATTCTATCGAGATCCAAGAAACTTTGGTTTTAAATAATGTTTAATCAAAACGCAATGTTTAAATAAATTTAACAAATGATTGAGATATAATAAATGTCTTCTACAAATGTATTCATTTATTTTATTTAAGTAATAAAGTTATCAACAAAGCTGTAATCGATGTTTTTTTTTTTTACAACCTATATACCTTTAAATATCAAGCTCACAAAAACATAATGAACATATATTATAATTAATCTAAAATAAAACATGAATTCTATCGAGATCCAAGAAACTTTGGTTTTAAATAATGTTTAATCAAAACGCAATGTTTAAATAAATTTAACAAATGATTGAGATATAATAAATGTCTTCTACAAATGTATTCATTTATTTTATTTAAGTAATAAAGTTATCAACAAAGCTGTAATCGATGTTTTTTTTTTTTTTTTTTTTTTTTTTTTACAACCTATATACCTTTAAATATCAAGCTCACAAAAACATAATGAACATACACAGGAGTAATCGCCTATAGCTAACATATATTATAATTAATCTAAAATAAAACATGAATTCTATCGAGATCCAACAAACTTTGTATAGGATACACCCATCCTTACAACACAACGTGTATGCATCAAACAGATTACCAATTCACATAGAAGTACCTACGTTCTTAGTTAGCAATTTGGATCCAGATACACAGCCAGGATCTCACTGGGTATACACATAGATAAAAACGGATTTGGTCAATATTTTGATTCGTTCGGTCGGTTGCCTACAGGTTTCCATAGAACATTTTTGAATAGAAATTGTAGAGTATGGACTAACAACAGTAAGAGGATTCAAAATGAATGGACATCAGTATGTGGAGAGTACTGCTTGCTATATTTATATTTTAAGTTCCATGGAAATGACATGTTGGATTTTACTAATATATTCGATGTAAACCTAACGCTAATGAATGATATATTGGTACATGAATTATTCAAATATTATTTTAAATAAAGGATACGGAAAAATAAAAAAGGAAGTACTTTTATTGTACCTACAGCTAAGGAATGTTAAAAGTAATTAGGTAATGATAACATTGAATATCACCTAATTAGGAGAACAATAAAGCAGCGAGCATGTCATTAACATTAGATTAATGAGAGGTATTGGAGTGTTTAAATTATGGAAGCTAACTTCTGATTCTGATGAGATATCAAAAAAAGGATCGCACCAATCGATTCAGCGCACCCCAAAACCTTTTTTTTTTTTTTTTTTTTTTTTTTAGGGGAGGTTAGGTTAGGTTAGGTTAGTTTATACCAGAGTTTCTGCCTCGTAGAGGCAGAACTCTGGTATTCCTACTACTTATATAACACTAAAATTAACACATTAAATAAAATTCAATCTGTTAACATTTGTTCTGCCATTTTGCTGATTGATTTGCGCCTTAGTTGCTTAGATGTCGTATCTAAGCTTTCCAGTCGGACTATCTGATAGCTGTACGGATGGGCGGTTTCGTTTTTATTCAACGGAGGACGTTGCTAATAACGTTATTTTCCGCAACGTTGTCGAGTATTGCGTTGCCGTTATCGTGGAAACGAAAACGAATTATTATCTTATCGTTGCCGGTTAAAAACTGCAAAGGTTTTCAAACATCATATCGTTTTTATAGTTATAATTATAGTTATATATTTTTGATATAAAATTTTGTTTAGTAGTTGTTTTTGATTTTTTTTTAACAAATTGATAATTTTATTCAAATGCATGCTATTATAATTATGTCATATACTTTCTAATAAAGCTAAATCTGTACCTTATATATATTTTGATAAACGATACTTTAAATTTTTATACTTCTTTCTTTCTTCAGTTATGTTTAAGATATTGTCACATACTATAAAAGGATAAATTAAACAATACACTTTTTGTACAATTTGCACAAAATACATTTAACTTAACATAATTATAATTAATACTACAAAATTATTAATTAGTTAAGAACCAGTGAGATAAATGAACATGTCTATACAGGATTATTTTTAAATAGTTGACCACCTTAAGCAGGCAGTCTCTTTACATCAATCCCAACAACTATTGTTCTACAACTTTTTACAAATCTCGATAAACCACACCAAAAAAAAATATGTTTGCTCCCTCTTTTACTTATTACTCTGTATTTTGTAAGGAGTACTTAAAAGGTAAGGCCCAGGCGCCATACCGACGCTCAGAATTAATGCCAGTTCAGAGAAAAAAATACATTTTGTATGGGAAAATAAAAAATTTAAAAACTATAAGATTTATACACCTGGTTAGTAAAATAGGGAGACGAAGACCTGAAAAGGTAAAAATGGATTGTAGTAAAATGGGTAAAAAGAAGAAGATAAAAAGACGGGAAAACGAGATTTCGACCCATCTGATAGTAAGTGATTAATGCCACCTACAACCTCTTGCAATACGAGGTAGGAGAAAGAGATACATCTTCTCTAGGTGGCATCCAAAAATCTAGCCTCTCACAGAACGCAACGCTTTACGCAATCAATTAGTAGCAGCTAATACTGGGATGATCTGGGCCAGAGAAGAGAGCGGGTTGCTATATATTTCCGCTGACCTATGCTTCATACAAACCCAGAATCTGAATTGCCAGTAACACAGTCTCTCTCTATCTACTACTCCCAATTTTACTGTGGCTAATTTGGCCATGCTCTATGATGACCGCAAAACTGACAATCGGTCGAAATGTTGTTGTGTTTTCTAGGGAATCAAAACAAACGAGATTCCATTTAACCCATTACAAAACATGTCCTAAGAAAGTTTCAATAGAAGACATCTATCTGTAGGCGCTAATCAGCGTTTTTCCAAGAGAGTTTTGGACGTGCAATTTATATTACATCCCCTGCACTGTCTTCTGCTTTACAATAATGCTGGGAATGATCGACATTAATATACAGAAGAAACAGTGCTAGGGATAACACGCAGCTTTGGAGAATAACATAGTTCCTCCATCGCAAACGACCTGTATGCTCTCAGCCCAGGAAGAAATCAGGTGATCCACTTGCATAAATTCTCAGGAAGATCATGGAAAGGCAGTATCAAAAACAGCGCCTTGTGTCAAACATGGTCTTAGGCCATTTCAGTTTCAGTTTATTAGGTACACAAGAGAACTATCCTCTTATCGACCAGTCCGAATTAAACAATTACTTATTGCCATTGATTAACTGTCGATCTCCAAGGTTAGCTCCTACTAGGAGCTGCTCCCTTGTAATGTAATGCATTATTTTGGAGAGTAGGGGCCAATGGCACTGGGTTTTTAATTGGGTGACAGTAGCCTTTTTAGGGATTGGAAAACAAGAACGGCCTTTCATGAGTTCAAGACTATATCTTTTAATCTGAGTGCCGAAATAGAGGCTTTGTCACAGCAGCTTGTTAAAGGAACTAGGATATAGATGTTTGTCAGAACAAAATGTCTCGCGTTTAGTTCTGACATCCTAGAATGGTAGAAGTGTGTTTCTAATGTCATCGATAATGGTGTTTAAGTTTCCAGAAGACCGGTTTTCTCTTTTTCCCTATAAGCTAGCGCGTCATTCTTTACATGCAACGATGGGAAAGACCGAAAGACTCAAAAGGCAGCAAATATAGTTGTCGTATGTATTATGAACACATATATCCTGGTATGTGTACAAAGTGAAATAAGAAGCCAGTTCTTTTTTGTTTATTAATACACATATTACAACATTTCTGAATATTTTGAGCATAATGCATTCCAGGTATAAAGCAATCACTGCTAGGCTACTGCCCTGCTGCTCAACGCTACTTCTGGCATTTTTTAACAAGTTCTTGCATAACCAAAGATCCACCTCGACTGTGACTTGTAAGTCACAACATTCGTCTTGAGCAAAATCTGCAAAAGAAATTCTTATAATATCGAACATTATAGTGAAGCTCAGACAAACTTTCATCTTATCCAAGTCCTATGTCCTTTCTACAAACAGCATTCATACAACAATCAATAGACTCTTTATTTTTTCTCATTTTAACAACTAATATATATTTGTCTTTAAAAATCATATCATGTATAAATCAGTTATGTATGAGTAATAACATCATTTTGGAAAAGATGCTTCTCAAATTTGTACGCTTAATATGTTTGGCAAATAAAATAAATATATAAGAACGTATAGGGATTGCGCTAAATGAGGTTAAAATTAAAAATCTAGATATATAAGAAAAAGTTGCTTTAAAATTTAAACTGGGGATATATTCACCTAAAGAATTCAACCACTCTAAGAACTGCAGATAGTAATATTATTTCGTTCGGTATTCTATTACTTAGATTAAAAAATCATATAAATGAATTTATTATATGAATTAGATAGTGAAGTCTAACAGCCCAGCAGGGCTATTCGCTAACTTTGACTTTTTTAATGACCATCAGCTGTGATGTCATGGCAGTTTGTTACTATAGTTAAATAATACAAAATTAGTTGTTTGACAACCATTATGTCCGCACTTACTGATAGTGATTTTCATTTTAGCTGTCAAAAAAGATACACAATAGCCCTGCTGATATGTCCAAAACGTCATAGTCTAGAGTGAAGTGTGTACTCTGCCTTACACGAGTGACGTGAAAACCCGCCCACATATCGCTTCCTGGTACTAACTAACCTTTGCCGTAAATAAATACTGTACCTACCTACTTCAATAATCTGATTTGAGTTTATTGTATCTTAAAATCTTGAAATGTATATAATACTAAACATATCAACAATTTATATATTTTGTAACTACTTTTGTAATTCTTAATTTATTTAAAACTTAGAATCAATGTTAATTACTTATAATAAATAAATAAATAAAATTGTATTGTAAAAATATATAATATAATGTAATATAACATAAAAGAGTTTTAATTTTATAACTTGCTTAAAATATATTAAAGTGAATAATTAATAAAAAGGTACAGTCTTTTATAAAATTAAATAAACTGAAGAATTTCTTTAGTACATAAATAGTGAACGACGTTTCTAGTATCGTAATAGGCCCTCCTGACACTTCCATGTTGACGTACACAAGTGATCACTGATTATGATTTTAAGTGGAAAAGATATAAATAAATAAATAATAAATAAATAATTGGTCACTCCAATATTAGTTAACCAATAAGAACTATTGTTAAGAGCAGTAGCTCATTATGTTAACAATAGTCACTCCTGTCATGTCTACTAGAAAAACTTACTAGTTTTTCTAGTAGACATGACAGGAGTGGATAAAAAAAAATTGCTAGTAAACTGTAATAGAGTTAAAGCAGCTGAAAAATCTAGGATTTTTGAGCTTTTTATATCGTGCTTATATCTGACTGAGATTAATTTTTAGTAAATTTGACTTTTATTTGGAAATAAATGGTATAATACCTTTTTATGAGTTCTCCAATGCTTACAATAATTGAAAAATAATGTATATTCACATTGACTGGTAGAGTATGCTATTAAGTATTCATTCCGCCCATTGTATTGTTTTTGGGCAATAAAGACTACATAATTAAAAACTAAAAGTCCTATTTCTAAGCAACCGTTAAATCCAATTTCCTAATAAGAAAAAAACAATCCATACCTACATTTTCATATTTATAAATTTTTATTCATACTCTTAGATACGAATTATTAAAACCCTAAAAAACATAATGTTTATGTGACCTTGTTTCAAAATGCAGGGATTCGTGACAGCGCAGGAAAACATAAGTTAGAGCAAACGAACCAGTAAACAAGAACACATAAATATCTATAAATTAACGTAAACATGAATAACAAATACTACTATTCATTGATTCCATAACAATGTAGAAAGGATAAAATATACAGAACGTAAAATGCTTGAAATTACCTTACGTAATGTATTTACTAGCGAAGCGCCGAATATTCGGTAAGTATTCGTCATATCGAAAATATTTATTTTATTATTCCTAACCTACAATTAGTATTAGGCATGTTGCGTAGTCAACATTTAGTTTGAACCTTAAATCGGCATTTATTTTTAAATCTCAAAAAGATATTTTTAACCAGAAATATAAATAATAACATATTTATTCCTCTAGTAAACATACTAACATACTTGTTAGGAACTGTTTATGAAAAAAAACAATAAAATTGTCAACCGATAATTCGGCCGAATATTCGGTTCGATAAAAGTTAAACCGAATAGTATTCGGTTTTTCGGTGAACCATTATTCGGCGCATCTCTAGTTTGGAAATGAAAAGAATGAGTTTTTTCTGGCTTTCAATTATATATTTGGTAAAATTTATTTAAATTAATTACACCAAAAAAAATGTAGCAGTATATTTAAAACAAACCAACCACATTTAATATTTACCGTTAATGACACATGTGTTACAGCAAATAATAAAAATTACACAAACGGTTATTACAATCCTTGAACATTGAATTTTCAGTCCTTATTTATACACAAAAGAAATAGTTAAAAATACTTTTACGATATTCTCAAAGAAATTTCAACTTTAACTAAAGATATTAAAGTAGATAAAGCTACTCATTCATTCATTCATTCATTCATTCGTTCATTTAATATAAGCTACTTTATAGTTGCATAATAAAATAATCTATATTTTTATTTTGACCTATTTTATAATATTTCTATTCGCCTTCTTTGATGAAGGAGTTGAATGTAAGAATATCTTTTTTCTTCTTACATATAAGCGGCTCCACTGTAAACCAGATCTTGCACATAATATCGATCAAACTGATAACTGACAGCCCTAGAAGAAAACCCTGAAACACCAAAGACATCATTAGATTAATGCCCGTAATTCATAACAGATCTTTTACATTTAGATAATTGTTGTAATTACAATCCACAGATCATAAACTAAAAACCATAATTTTCCTACAAGTCTAAAATCGAGAAAACATGGCTTTAATCGACAAAATTGAATATGGCTTCGAGATATAATTGAATATTTGTTTATATTATGTAGGCGTCAAAAATAACTTATTGAAACCTAAATGTCGGCCATTTTATGATCTAACATGCCAGAAGTAAGTTTGGTGGGTTTAACCATTCCACTATAACATAGGACTTTGTCCAGCAGTTACTAATAAATTGTATGTGTATAATTTTAGTAGACCGTGTTGTACTCTGTTGTAATCAAATATAAACAAGTTGATTAAAATTGTAGGAAGGAACAAATTGACAACACTTTTTAAGTCGTTAGAGTTTTGCTTTAAATTTCATGACAGCTTTTGAAAATATAAAAAATAGGAAGTGTCATCTGATTGTATGCTTTATGATTTTAACTAAAATAGAAGCTTATATTGATCGTAAACATGTAAAGGTCGTAAAGATGCCTCTCATCAAGGAGTTACATTTAATTCCTGGAGAATTATGATATGAAAGTAAAACTCAATCTTATATTATAATGATTACAAATAATATCGTACTTATAGAAATATTTCAGGAAATAGGAATTTATATGTAAAGAATAAAAATAAATATGTAAATTAAAACTGGTTAAGCTGTAATATTAAACAGCAGCATGTATATCAATATGTATTATATAAATAAAGAGATTTAAATAGAAGTCTAATGGAAACCGCGCGGCCCGATAATGTTCCCAATATAGATGTGTAATTAATACACTACAGGAATAAATAAGATCTCAGGTGTTCTGTACGACCCATACTTGTTTCACATTTGAATGCATGTTAAAAATACTCTCTAAGGAGTTTTTAATTCTTCATACAAACTCATTGTTATTTAAGATTCCTTACCGTAAATATCGATATCGAAACAAGGCACAACCTTGTCAAATAGAGCAAAATAGTTCCGATTTTGAAAAAATATATTTATTATTTATTGATTTTTTTTTTTCGTTTAGGTTTTTTTTTATAAAACGAATATATATAGCTCGTTAGTTGGTAGTAATTAATCCGAATGTAAACTACTACTCTTTAGCCGCGACAAGTTACTAACGATCAAACAAGACATTAATTAATTTCAAATCATAAATATTCCTAGTAGATACATTTCCTATGATTCATATGTTCTATAATCACACGGTAACCCACCCTGGCGATAAGCCATAATACCTAAATATAATTAGATTGTCTATACTTATAACCCTCATATGTCTCTGTGTACGTCAGAACAATAACTTTACCTATTCCTGCATTTGGAATATGTGATTTATATCTGAATCTGTATACTTAAGGTAAAATTTATTATCTAGTTGTCAAAATATAATTTTTCCAACGATATAAACATTTTTATATATGTATATTTTCTCTAATTTTATTATTAACCAACAGTTTTTTATTAACTATTATAAGTAAATTTGTTTGTTAATTCTATCATTCCTTCATAGTTCATACGATTGTAATGGCATTCGGTGGTACAACTCACACTTGTCAAGGTTTTTGTATAAGTACCACAGTTTTCAGATAGATGTCGCTTAGGTAGCTAAAGAGTTTTTACAGTATTTCTCTTCATCAATGCTCTTCGAAAGAATTTAATTTAGAAAAATGTAATCGAAAAACAGGACCCCGAGGTTATAGTTAACCTATTAAACTTTAGAGTTAGGATCTTAATAATTAAGAAACAATTTCATAAAGCATAATAAGATTGTGGACTGTAAATCCTAAACGTAGCTCGACAAAGATACGTGCTTGCTCGACTCGGATTGAACAACGCTCATATGTCATAAAATAGCTAACTATAACGACTGCGTGTCGTACTGTGATCGGAAAAAAAAGATAAGTCTCTATCTTTATTTTCTAAATAAATAAATATTCTAAATAAATGATACATGAATAATATAAACAAGACCGTGGACAATTGCAGTTCTTATTCCGCGTTATTCCTCTATGGTGACCACCTACCACCAAGTGAACATACAGCTGGCTGGTATACAGCAAAAAAAAAGTGTTATATACCCACCACACTGCCGCCGAGGTCTGATATAAACATATTCCAGTCATAGTTGTACCTCTCTTTGTATACAGACACCATCATGCTGTTGAAGTAGAAATAGATCTGCAAACGATTTATTACCAAAATCAACTTCCGTCATCATTAAACCATGCTTCCATTAACTTTCGTAATTCGATTATAGTAAATACCAAGGTTTAGCAAGTTTTTATACCACTTGAAACGACTAAAAAACCTGTTTGTAAATCTAAAGAAATTGTAAATACAAACCAATCTGTTACAGTGTTCTCACCTGGGTTTGTAACGCAGGGTCATTAGATTTATCATTGTTTAGAACATTCTTCGAATCCCAATAATAATATTTCTGTCTGTCCGTAACAAATCCGTTGTAAAGATACGAGTGGCAGAAGCGGGGACAGCTGCTACAATTGTGGTCATCGTAGGTGCTGGAGTAATTTTATTATAAATAGGTACATTTATCTGTACGTATAATGAATATATATAAACTAACATTTTTTAAATTTATATTTAGTTTCCTTGAAACCTACAGACTTTATAATTACATATGGTAATAAAATCTTACGTATAATAACTGGAAATAAGTTTCCTCATGCCTTCAAAGTTGTTACAGTAGGGTCGATCACTGATCATCCAGGGTCCGGAGCAGTTAGCAGCCGTCACCACCAGCTTTGATACGCACTGAGTAGTGCACTATCTCGGGAACAGTCAGAAAAAAGCTATTTTTAATTTATTTTCAAAATATTTATGTCTGATATTCTGTTACATAGGTTGGATGTCGAAATAAACCTAGTAAATACCTACCGATGTAGAGATTATAACACAATATAAAATAATTAAATCATCAATGCCAAATTAAAACTAATTCAGTATTCAGTTGCTATAAACCTGTGTCTCAGAAATCACTAATTCGGGTCCTTCTCAAAATTTACATTTTGTTTTGTTATCGATACATTATTTGATCTTTCTACGTACAATATTAACAGTTTCGAATTCTTCTCTTGATTTACTTTAACATTTTGTTTTGTTTTTGATACTTTAAATGACCTATTAACGTACAAAATAACAGTAAACAAAATTCTAAAGTAAACTAAAATGAAACCGAATGCTTGTAAATTGTCTCAAAAATAACTCAACCAAATATTTAGTTTAACTGACTCACGGTGTTAGCGCTATAATTATCTTGGTAAGTGCACGGATCGTCCTCATTGCTGATCATCACATACTCGTTTACCTTCAGCTTCGTGCTTACAGTCTCCCCTGTGTTGACGTACAGCTGGTCTACTAGACCACCATTGAACACATTCACCTCTGCCAATTACAAAAAAGTAGGGCACTTATCTCGAACAGTAAAAAATAATCAAATCTTATTTAGGAAGGAACATTTTTATTTTTATATCTATGAAAACATATTTAAAATATTAAGATAGTTACAAGAATATGTAATTGTATATGATCAACAGCTGACCTGTAAACGGCTCCCTCACATAGTGAACGAAGACATGATATCCTGGAGGTTTAAGGCTGGTGGGGTGTTCCAAGTCAGAAGCCGCGTGTTGCAACATGATGGAGTAGCCGCTCTCTCTGGCGGCTTTGGCTTTTCGGTTCAGGTCTTTTGGAGACAGGGTGAAGCAGCGACCGTGGACGAGAGTCATCGTCGATGTGACTAGCACATCTAAACATTTTGTTTTGAAGATTGTGTAAATGAAAAGGAGGATATTGGATCTTTGTTAAGGTTTAGAATCAATATGATCATTTAAGACCTATTAAGAAATTTACAATAATTCATAATCCTTTTTTTTTTATTAAACTATTAATAGATGTAATGTAAGTGTGTAAAATTATGATTTTACTCACATACTTTACATTTATTAATAGTTTAGTGGGAGACTTACTTTCTCTAAGAGAATCCAAGGCATATTGTACGAATAAGTCCTCCGCTGTGTAAGTGATCTCATCCCACAACTTGTCAAGTTCAATGCTCGAGAAATTGAAGTTTCTCCAGGTTGAAGTCATAATAGGATGCGAGTATAACCCGTGTTCCTTTATCAAATATACATATAGTTACATGGTTGAGAATGGCTGTATTTTTTATTACTAGAGGTGGCATGCCGGCTGACTCTACTTGGATGATAACACAATCAGAAAAGAGAAGACATCTTCATTCAAACATCGACTTTAGAACCGTCAAAGATTACATTAAAATGGTCAGCATAGTCAGTCCGTAAGTAAACTAGCTTAGAATGCTGCTCTGCTGAGAAGAGCTGGTCAGAAACTCAACAGTTGCTCTTTTATAATGAAATTTAAGAATGTTTGACTTATACATTATATCATCAACCCTGCAAATGAATCAATGACCCAAGTTCAATAACCCAATCAATGACCCAAGTTCAATAAATATATATATGTATTAAAATAGATGGTACTTACTATCATTTTCTCTTGTTTGTACGGCGGCTCCCTGCAGAAAGTGATGCTGGGGTACATGATGGTCTTATTGTAGTCGAAATGAGTGTATGTTGTAATTGGCACGTCTATCAGCTTTTGTATACACTTGGTTATCTGTACAAAATAAACTTATAATAGATATTTATCAAAATCAGATGTGTGTTCGTAATTTTATTTTTCTCCTTATTCTATGAACATTATATCATAAGCACGTTAAATCAGTTTTTTTTTTACAAGCAACACTGCTAACTAGCTTTCATTGAAATATGACTTTTTAAATAATTTAAAATGTACCTACACAAAAAACCTTCCTAGTGTTATTTTTTTTTGAAAGGTTTGGTTTTTTTTGAAGGGTTTTGAAAGGTAATAATAACGGCCAGGTCATTTGATAAATGAGAAAATCAAAAAACATTCCCCTGTTCCTTTGAGTCCTTAATGTTACAGGCGGCTATGATCGCCGGAGAAGGTAGGGTTGCACTTTATAAATTATTTATTTCCAACCTTTACTGCGATACATAGACCAAAACACTCATTATGGGATTTATGAGTCATTTTGTAAGTATTTAACATATAAGTTAGAACAAATGATGAAAACCATTTATAATTACTGAACGAAATATATATAACATTTCATTCAGATGTTAATGTGAATCTATCATCACCCAAAATTTTTAACAATGTTATCAGTATTGTTTCATTTTTTATCGATGGGAGCTTAAATTGACATGACAAAATGGTTTCATTTTAGCAAAGATGTGTACGTGATAGCTACCCAAATGTAAAAAAATATAACTTTATTAAAATGTTTATTATTAATTTTTATTTACTTTTCGTTCACGCCACTTCAGCTTTCACTAAATGCGTTTTTTTAGTATTGAATCGGAAGTGGCGAGAAGAGAAAAATAAAACGTCAATAAATTTAATTACAAACGAATTATTTATGTATTTAAATTTAAATGTTGATTTTGATACAAGCTGGAGTTGGAAACATTTAAAAATCGTAAAAAAAATGTTAGCTGGTTCGAAAACACACGAAAGTATGTTTTTAAGGCGACATACAATTTATAACCCAATTTATAACAATACTTTTTTTCGTCCTAACACTTTTCCTATTCAAACAGTTTTATACGTTTTTTTCGTCAAAAAAAGTTGGCATCCCTAGGATAAGGTGATATAAGAAGAGTGTTAATGATTTATTCAGGTGGATATTATTTTAGATAAATTTGATTAAACTAAAATTTAAATTGGTTTGATCAAAATGTATTTATCAATTAATTTTCTTTTTTTTTTATATCTACTAACACGCTAGTAATATTGTTAACATAAAAGCAAATACATTTAAAGAAAACCAGTATTACATTTTCAAAGACTTATATTTTTCTAGCAGTTTACCAAAACTCACCTGTTCTACCACCACCGCCATACAAATCAACACAACAATAATCTTGATGGGATTCCAGTACTTTAAGCATTTCAAGCACTGCTGCTTGAAGTTTGCCTGTTTTTCATTAGTCTTAAAATAAAATGTGCAGCTTAAATTATTTAATAAATCATTCAATTAATTACCGATTTACGAACGAATTTATTTAAAAATTACTTACCGGATCTTGAATGGTTTCAGCCATATTATTCAATACAAAATGATATTTCTGTCAACTGGTTCCGTTTAGGAGACTGCCAATATTGAAATAAATTGCGGACACCCCGTGATAAGCATTCTTTATGGTACCTTGTTTGTTTATATGATAGCTTTTATGAAGATTTATTACCTAATAAATAAAAATGTATATCTCTCCGTTTTACTAATTAGATTTTCCAAGATAAGTTTTGCAAGGGTCCACTTTATAATGTTTATTTTTTGTTTCGCTTATACCTTAAAATATTTCAAATAGTTTTTAGGTAATTTGAATGTTATATCTCTGCAGTGTATTGATGATTTTCCGAGAAATGAAATATTTACTGAGTAATTGTCCTTTAAGGAAATATTAACAAGTATAAATTATAACAAAGAATAAACTTTAATCAACTTGGTAACTTCAATCCTAGAACGTAGGTTCTTACTTCAACCCTAAGGTTGAAAACTTTAATCATCTAATATATTGTAAGCGCCATCTCACGGAATTTCTAAACACTCAATCAAAACTGCTATTTAACACGGCTAAGGCTGTGTTAAATGTTCAATTTGCCAAAGTACACTAATAGATGTCGCTTTTACTAAAATCGAGAGATCTGAGAGAAAGTTAAGAAAGTTGTCTTAAAAATATTATATTATCAACCGGCATCTTTTCTCATAGGAAAACAGTAACTTTGGTTACACGCTTTATAAATATTCGTTTTATATTTACTTCTCTTTACACTAAAATTTGAATTGAAAGATATCAAATTTAAATAATTTAATGATTGCTATATCCATTTTCTTTAGAAAACAAAATATCTAGTGTTTATTAAAAAAGAAAGTAAACTTTGTATGTTCAAAACAATTCAAAAGTTGTTTAATGAATTAAACAGACAAATTAATATTAAACAGACAAATTGAAAATTTAAGTTTTTGTATTAAATACACATACATATAGATAATATATATAATAATAATAAATATATATATATATATATATATATATATATATATATATATATATTATAATAAATAAATATAAATAAATAAATAATAATAATTATAAATAATAATAAATATATATTATATTTAAAATTATAAGCACATGATGCATAAGAAAACAAAATAAAAATGTTTAAGCCTTTATTAATTTCTATTAATAAAATTATTTACATAATAAATGTTAACATGACAACCTTACCACTACTAACTTAGTATCACTTGAATAGGCACGATCGAGTAAGTACACACGTAATATACAATATTATGTACAATCACAATAAATTAAGGTAACATTTAATAGTGTACAGGCCTATATCATTTTATGTAAGTGTAAACCTAATAATAGCACCTTTTCAACTTGGAATTTAGGTCAGGAAAACGAAAAGTTGTGAATATGTAGGTATGTAATTATAAAATCTACTGTTTTAATACGAATCATACAATAACTTTGATATTACAGATTTCATTAAATATAACTCAATTTGTCATTTGCACTGACACATTCAAATTATCACACATACATAATTAAAGCACTCATTAAAATAACTGACATGAATGTAAATGGAGAGACGTAAGATCCTGCATTGGGATTCAACTTGGAGGTGATTTTCTTCGTAACATTCTTAACTTTATTCACGAACTTATCTAGAATATCTGATCGTGCGGTGACGTCACAGGCTGTGTGACTGATGGCTTTTAAAACGGGTGCAGAAAACACCCTAAAGTTTACGTCAGTAGGGTCCAATTTTGCGTACATCCATATTGGCATGCGGTTCGAGAGAACCCATAAATTTTCATTGTAATCAACCTTTATATCCGTTGGATATATCATTTTGATATCATCCATGTATATTCTTCCTTGGTTCTTCATCAAGTACTCCTTGTTTGTTGTTCTCCAGCACGCGACAGCGTTGAGATTTACAAGAGAGTAGAAGAGTACTCCAGTTTTAGGGTCGACGAAGGATGCGCTGGACTGAGCGTTAGGTCCCCGGCTTCCAAGTAACTTGAATGCATTGAAATTATCCTCTGCCACGGATACGTTTCTTAAATATTCCGTGGAAACAGAAAATTCATTATAACTTGCCATAGGGTGGAAGTACACAGTGCTGAAATTGTCAGCATTTGGGGCTGATATTCCGATACCAAATATCGCGTCAGTCCAGCTAAAGTTATGCCCCTTAACGCTGAAATCACAAGCTAACGGGTCAGGGTTGAAGTAGTGGTGCGTGATCCTCCATGATTCGTTCTTCTCCCAAGAATAAACAACTATTCCAGCTTTTCCAACATCACCAGCATATGCATAGGTTTTGTCACAGTCGATGTCTTCAACGGCTATGTTGGCGAACCCTGAATCCTCCTTCACCTGGTCCGCAGGGAACACGTATTTTCTGAGTAGATTGTCAGTCTTTAAGTCATAAATAGAAATTGACGGTAAAAACTTTGTGGTGGTATTTTCAAGATTTCCAATTTTTCCATTGTCCAGAACCCAGAGCCGACCGCACTTGTCAGCCCTGATTCGGAAGGGAGAAACTATTTCTGGTTTTCCATCTACAATATTATGGGCTGCCCAGTTAGGGTATGGTGTTAGTTTTGGTGATTTTGTAGAGTTATCTGTAAACAAGAAATATTTAATGAGATAATTACACAATTTGACGAGACATTGTTTGTTGGTAGAAAACGTACAATATCTCCGAAACTAACATTGAGATGCACGTGAGAAAACTTTCTTTATCGTTAATGTTGTTTCTCGGAGGCCATAAAACTCTCCATCTTGGCTTTTACACAAATCTTACACTTACGAAACAGATTTTCGTTAGTAAGGTGGGATGCAAGGTGATAATATGTTTCAGTCTTTGGTTCTTCAATATTTAAATATTGTATAGATTTAATTATACGTTTGATCGCGTTTTTCCGTATAACCAAATACGTGTTATAAAATAACATGTTCCTTAATTTTAAAATGATTTCTATACACACTTTCATGCACTTTTATTTGATACAGTTTTACATTATTAATATACAGATTTAGTAATTTAAAATACAGTATATATTCTTGGTTTTCATACACATATATGAATATATTACTTTAGTAAGAGTTTTTAAGATTGAAATAAAATATTGACAGGTTGATTTCCCGCTCAAAGAAGCATTGTTATTCTAAATGGTGACATCATCTGTGCCACTTTTATAGACAATGTACAGTAGATGCGTTATTTTTTAAGAAACTATTTTTATATATAAGATACTATAAAAATGCCTTATATTTAACACCGTTGGTATTACTACTGGTACTAATTTCCAGTTCGATTTCTCAGACAAATTACTTTTTATTTTAGTCTTTTAACCTAACCTCCTCCGATTTTATGCTTTGATCTTCAAATATGTAAATGAGTTTTCAATAAAAGGAATAAGTCTAGAGGTGACCCACTATCAATTTGTCCGAGTCCCTTTTTGGTCACGCGATCATTATTAAGGTACCTGAACCGGTTCTGAACGGAGATGGCATCTAAGCGAGAACATTCTTCCTCACAGAGCCTAATGTTGCTAAGCATTTTCTAAATTGGTTGAATATAAAAATGTATGTACAGTATTTTCTTTCATTTTTACGAGAAGGTACTACTTATTGAAATATAACTATTTTTATTGATTAAACTCGCGTACAACCAATTTTTAAATTTATATTCTAAAATTAATTATGAAAATTCCAGGTCTGTGACCGCACTGTAAGACCTCAAGATCTCAAGATATTGTTAGTGCGTTCATCGTGAACTATACGCCTGGAAACTTAGGAACCGTTGAAGGTAGATGACTAATTAACTGACTTACTGACAGACACCTCCATATCATCTTACCGTGAACACGATTGCTGCAAAGCATACGAAACTTCGAGCTAGTTATTAAACAAAATTTTCAAATTTTATTATACGTGAATCTAATCCGTAGAAATGGTTTTACTTCAATAAAATATGTATATAAAAAAAATTGCCTTAAATTATAAATCTTTAAGAATTTTTTAGATTATTATTTCTATCGAGTCTCTTTCTCATTAATATTTAAAATAAGTTAAGGTATTATAGTAATATATAATAGTCTAAAAAATACATGAAGAAAGGCCTAACTGTAGTAACTTGACCACATGTGTACAGGCCGACTTGATGAAGTGGTACCACCTTCTCAAAGGTTGACGTGACTTGAAATTAATAATAAACCTTTAATAGCGAGTACTAAAGTTATAAGATAAACCTACCAAATTTTTACTTACAAGTGTCTAGACCCATTATTTGTGTGTGTCCCTTGACAATCAGACAGGACAAACAATAGAAACATTGAAAAATATATGAGTATATAATCTTTATTTATATCAATTATAGTACTTCTTTAATGGCAGTCTTAATATATAAAAAAACCATTGTTCTGCCTTCAAGGTTGGTTCACATATTATCATTCAGTCATTCATTCATTTAACAAGTAACATTCACATCATATTTTATAGAGTATAAACAGAGTATTTTATTTCAGATGTATTTTATTATATTTAATAATTAAATAATAAATATTTCGTTTATATTCAATATGTAACTAATATTCATAGATCAATTTAAAAAACTATAAGTAGGCAAGTTAGTATTGAGATTACATTTTCCGTATTTGAGCGTAATAATTGAAATTGATACAGTTCAATAATCAGCTCAGAGTTCACAGCTAATAAAAACAATAATATCGCTCGAAAATATTTAGTTTCTTGGCTAAAAAATTGGTACATAAAAACTGCTACCAGGGTGACATAACACAAGAGGGAGGATGACGAAAAAATAATAATGTACTTCTTCTTCTCTTCATTAACGTCAGAATTAACAAAATAATACTCTTACCTTTTAGGTTAACATAGGCCAGGCTAGCGGGGACGCCGTTCCTCCACCTGGGGACAGTTATGAACAGCCTGTCTCCATACACTTCGACACCCATTGGAATGTTGTTCTCTTGTATGAAGCTACCGTTGTCGATAGCCTGTTGCCGAGCTTCTGGAGACGGAAACTCGAAGTCCAGTTGATTCCATTCATAGATTATATCCAGCTGCTCCATGCAGGTGGTGATGTACACCAGCTGGAAGAAGATGAGGGTTTTGACGCTCCTCATCTTGAGACTGGAAATGAGAATAAAAAATATCAGAATATTTTATTAGTTACAAGAATTTTCATTTCTCATTACTACTGGTATAGTTAAAATTGTTTAAGATTTTAGAAGGAAATAAAATTTCCCAAAAATCCTTCTATACATATGTCATTATATTAAAAATAATTAGAAAAAAACACAAAAAACTTCAAGCTGTCAAAAACAATGCAGTCCAAGAGACCTGGATTCTTGTCCAGATCGATCATGTGAGATCTTTGTCAAATCTGTTTGTCCATTGATGGAAAAGTATTCGACACGGAGAAACAATGTCGAAATATCGTTAGTGGTGATATTGAGTGATCCTATTTTCCCCCTTCCCTCATTGGGAGGAAAGAGTAAATACATTATTTATTTATAAAATGCAAAAGTTTCGATTCTGTATTCGAGAATTTATCAATAAGCATAATTATATAATACATAAAGTTTATAAATGATTAAGCATAATGTTTCTCTCCTGACCTCTTTCATCGCCTGTCACAGGGTACGGGTATTACAAACAAATTAGTATTTCAGCATATTTATTAGGTTCCATAACTCCTAATTGTCTTGTTATCATACACGCTTCAAACAGCGAATTGTTATGACCGATAATAGAGGTCACCCATATACTGACTTCTACTTATAAATACTCTCTCTATTCGACTTTCCAGAGCTGTATTGATTAACGAAAATGTAAAATTGATATTTATATTAAATGTAGTTTGTAATGTAATATTAATATCTACCTACCTATCTATTTACCTACCTGGAACCTATGTTTTGACTATTATGGTATTCCAGTTATCAAACGAAATACCTCTCTGTAGTTGTAATATATTAGAAACATAAAATATTTAACAAGTGAAGTCTACGTAAATTTAAGTTAAGTCACAGAGAGAGTTTTCTTAAAGGAATCACAGAAATGTAGTGTTTTTATATTTAGATATTAACATCTAGAAATATTACATAAAATAACTGATTTTAAAACCTTTACAAAATATTTGCTAAGTCTTTTGGCGAGTAAGCAAGCACTGTAATGAAAGCAACTAGTTTTACTGGTTTTATTAATAAATAAAACATTAAATTAAGTTAATGTGTTATAGCGATACCATCAATAATTAATAATCAAGTAGTTATGGCATCACCTTCAAGTAAAAAGACGTTCAATGACCTTATGTTTTCACTGAACTTGAGAGGCAATTACATAATATCATACATATACATATAGATAAATATTATTATATAATACATAACAACAATTACATTACAACAACATAAGTACATACATGATTTTATTATTATATAATCGTTTAAAACTGCCTGCTTTTAGTTTTACGTTAGATTTAATTTGATTATGTAGGTATAATAACTTTCGAATATAAAATAATATTATGTATTAATATATTAATTAAGTAATCGTTTCTTGTTTGTTATATATATACTTACTATTATACATTGCTTGAAGAATAAATTATATCAATCAGTGGAGGTGAATGACCTTGGGGGCGGCTTACAAACTTTACTAGATAATATTATTATCTAACTACTTCTGCACATTTAAAACTCTTATTATTATTTTATAAAAAAAAAATCTATATTTCTTTCTCTTTCTATGACGTTAGTCTTGTTTATATGCTAAAGTTGATGATCAGAAAAAAATATTTATACCTACCCACTTCTTCTTCTTTCTATAATATTATTAGTTAGTATTATTAAAATAGCAATCTATATACACATATGTATATATTTACATCAACTTTGTAATTATAAAAACACGATTCGTTCTCAGGGGTAGTAATTGTATATTGTAAGTATAACATGACCTTGAAATTGCTAAACAGATTTTGATTAAATATTACAGTTTCGATTAAACACTAGAAAAAATTGTTTAAAAAAAAACTAACTCATTGGGTCATAGACAGATGCGAGACAGAAATAATTACACTTATACACACAGAATATGTAATGTACCTATGTAATAATATAACAACGTAACAGTTAAGTAAATACAAAACAATAAAAAAATGATATATAATATAGTTAAAATCTTTATAATTATATAATTTTAATAATTCACAATCAATGGTGGGCGGAAGTGACGTCATCAAGCCAACCCAGGGTAAGACTATTATCTGTTTTATCAATGACCTAGGTTCAGGTTAAGCAACGCCTGTTTTGACTTCATTTAGTACATATTTTGTTTATATTAATACCAGAATAAAAAAAAACCAATGTGGTCGAGGCTAAATGTAAATATAGTTCCGGTATTTGAAGGTCACGGACCTTTCTATTTCTTTATAATCTTATACATATTGCATTTAATATAAGTCCGGAAACCGCCAAAACCCTCATTTATATATTTTAAAAAGTCGGCAAAGTTTTGATAATTTTAGATTTTTGTTGGTAAATAAAAATATTTTTGAGGAACTTATTTACAAGTAGGTACTAATTTTAAATAGTTTTTTTTTAGTTTTATAGTGCTATTTATTAATAGTTTTGTATATAGCTATTAACTTACAATTCATTATACAATTATTAAAATGGTACTTGATACAAGAGTCTATATTTCTTTACCAGAGATAAATGTTTATAATAGTTTATGAAAGTTATTAAACAATGGTATTATTCTATTAAGTAGACTCTAAACAACTTAAGACTATTTTTATCATTCAACAATCCAACACTAGGTATAATGTTTTGTATTTGAAATTACAAAAAACATTAAAAAAGGAAACTCGCGTATAATTAAATTTACATTTTTTAAATTTCGAATACTTTGCAGTAATCGTATTATTCCTTAGCAAATTAAGTTATTATGTTTTTTTTTCTGTTCATTTTTGATTACTCTTTTAATTTGACATTTTATGCTCCTTGATGTGTTCACTGGTTGTTGAAATGCTTACTGGAACAGAATGCGTGTGGCATTTTGCCTGTCTTTGCAAGTTGTGTGCAAATAATTATAGATAAATATACCTATAACTCGTGTTCACAGGAAGAAAAGATGACCTTCATCTTTTTTCTAAAAATAGTTTTATTTCAATGTGTACTATTAGTATTATTGAACTTGAATTAGTACTATTGAAAATCTAGGAAAACACTAATTGTGTATTGTCAAAGTATTTATTAGCTACCATTAGTATTTTCACAACTTTGTTTACGTCATTAATAATTACAGATGACGACAATTATATATGAATGTCAATAAAAACCTAACACCATTCCGTGAGTTCTAGGTTTTTGTCATAAAACAATAGAACCAAGCTAATTATTATCTAGAATCTAGACAATTAGTCAATCATTAGTATCGTACAATTAATTATTTTAAGTGCAATAATTATAATGAATAATTAATTGTTTTTTTTTAATATAATACATTAACGGGACAATGGCTGGGGAATCTGATGAAATATTAAATATAAAATAGAAACATGATACATGTATTTTTGAGTTCTAGTATTTTTGATACACATTACTAGTTTAAAACTAATTTCAGATCTGCAAGTGTAAAGGTTTGTTAAATAGACATCGACTTATAAAGGCGGGGTTGTGTGTGTAAGAAATAATTTCTTCTCTCAAATACTTATACTTATTTACTTTTTACCAAGACAAAATCCTTCTTTGCTTTTTTAGCTGTATGTCTTTCTGCTTGTCTTTGGAAATGCTAAAAACTAATTTTGTAGGAATTACTTAACTTACAAAGAGGTTCAGGGGGAAGTGAAACTTACAGAGTGGGATTCGGGAGGGGAAGAAAAAATCACTGGCTTTAGACGGTTTATTAACATTTAATTATGATAATCTAAAAATGTAATGCACAATTTTGCGAGCAATTATTTTTTAATACTGAAAACAAAAGGCGTATTTTATTTGTGTAATATCCGACGAATAATATTGAGGAAGAGAAAATGATGTTCTGTTCCCCGGTTTTATTAAAAAGATCTACAAAATGATTTAAATAGTTTTAATATTGTTGTAACAATAAATACACCTCATATTCTTACATTATGTTTATATTGTGTCAATAAGTGACGGATATTAGAAAAGAAGGTTTTATTGTTCCAGTCATTTTGACATCCATAGACTATATAGATCAACATAGGAAAGAAAAGCTATTAGCTCGAATTTGTTCCGTAATGTAACCATAGAATTGTATATCTCTATGAATGTAACACACACTACTACGTACTCTATTAATGTTAAGTGTGAGTGCGTGTTACATATAATTATAAAGTAAGTACGTCGCCTGAAGTTCGTCGTTCAATGTTACCGACTGATCCATGACGGGTTACAGAGGTCACATATTTCTAGAAAATTACGTTTTATATATACATTCACAATATTAAATAAAGTAATAAAGCGGCTTTAGTGCTTAAAGCTTAAGCCCAAAGAAATGTTTTTGTACACTTTATTCAGCGACACCATGACTCTTAACTTTGTAAATCCTTATGAATCATACATCATAAATATAATTGTAGGTTCATATAACCTTTCTCGAACCTTCATATAAAAATTAGGAATTAAATGTGACATTTCCTTAATCTTTCACCTCAAGCCATAACAGTCCTTATGATATCCAAATAACAACGGTATTGGAGTGAATGTTTTTGTAATTACAGAGCGCGGGCGCGGCTGTACTCTGGACCGCCCTGACCTACATACATGGTAGAGGCCAGTATATATTGTAATAGCTTTTAAAATACATTAAAACACATTGTACGTACTTTGTGCGTTATGATACAATTTATTAGAAATAGGTTCATATTTGAAAAAATCATTTCAAATAACAATAAAAAAAATAAAATTTATCATTGAAACACCTAACGCTACGCTCACACTTCTTATTTTCTACCCAAATGTTGCCTGGAAGAGATTACATTTTACCAAAAAGACCGCTTATTGTAGTAAAAAATAAAGTAAAGTATAAAGAGTATCATATCATTTCATAAATGTTAATCCTATTACTATTATAAAGGCGAAAGTTTGTAAGTATGGATGTATGGATGTTTGTTACTCTTTCACGTAAAAACTACTGAATGGATTTGAATGAAACTTTACCACAATATAGCTTATACATCAGAATAACATATAGGCTATAGCTTATACATCAGAATAACACATAGGCTACAATTTTTGAGGTTTTTAATGTGAGGTCGTAAAAAAAACACTGACTGAATCCTACAAGATAGATCAAAACAATTTACTACAGTATTGTACAACTTAAAAAGGTCTACAAAAAAGTCCGTGATGGTATATGTTTATCTCTTAGGAATAACCCACAATAACCATTTTTTATCCTTTACTTTGTACGAGAAATAATGGCTTATTTACGAAGCGATTTTAAGCAATACAGTATTAATCCTTATCCAATTAAGTATCTTAAATACATTGTGCATTTAATAAAGATCACGTGTTTCCAAAGCGAAGAATCTGCATGTTTATGCTGAAGGAAAAAGATCGTTAAATGTAGTTTATAGGAGCATACTGCAGTAGCTACCTATAGGCCTATGTTTAGGGCTCTGCAGTTCTTAGTTACCGTATTTCTTACTTATTACTAGACTAGACGGGACGAACCTGAAGTCCACGCGAACGAAGTCGCGGGCAAAAGCTAGTATTATATATGTGTCTATCCGGCTCTACTCACATTAATTTATTCGGAACTGTTCGACTATTTTCGTAATTATTCGGGATCTTATTCATGAACTCGGAACTTTGTGTTACTGTTGAAGTGACCTGAGTGCAGCAGCTGCGAGGATTTGATTTTTTAATACTAATGATTCATTTGAAGTGAAGTTATTGTTGTTTATGGATATTTGCATTTAAAGGAACCTACAGATCCATTGCCATCCTTGTGGAACTGGAAGGGAGGAAGGAGAATAGAACAGATACCATGATTACCTACTCTGAAAAAGTAGAGTCAAACATACTTGACGCGATCGCGGTGTTCAATCTGTAAGCCTTAAAGATTTTTATTAAAAAAAATGGATTTTGGCCAGTTTAAGAGAGTAATTAAGAGATTTTTATCAAAAAAATATATTTTAATCATTTGTCTTATAAAACCGACAGTTCTGAGTAGTTTAATCTCGAACAGAACACCAAAACTCGGTTACCGTTCATGGTATAAGAAATGTCAGGAAAATATAGTTACATCTGGCAACCCTAATTATTATAGAAGCTAACACATTAATTGTATTAAAAATTTGGGACAGGTCAGTATTCCAAGTATATATTTAGAGCTGGTAGGTTTGGTTTAGACAGGCAGAAAGTTTTCAATATTTATTGGATAGATTTAAAAAACTTTCAGCTTCATATTTGTTTGTTTATTGTTCAGTGTGCACTATCAGTGCAGTATCTTAGTAAAAATAAATAAAGTAATAACATTTTGACTAAATTTAAAAACAATATTAATGTTTTACCTAAATGTCACTTGGCTGTTGTCGAGATCACAATCAAAATATAAAAATAGGTAATATTAAAAACGAATATCCAGGCCACAGTAATAATATCAGTATTTCGAAATCATGTTGATATTTACAGGTAATAAACCTTTTTGTATTCATTATTTTGTGTTATAATTAATAAATGTATTATTTCCTTAACTTCAACGTATTTTCCTCTTTCGGTTTAATTGTTGAGTCTTAAAATTAATGTTTTAAGAAACTGTAATCGCTTGCGGTTTTATTAAAGATAAATGACAGTTAAAAAAAATGATTCTTGGACGAGGAAAACTGACTAGCTAGATATATGGGTTCTTGTTAAATACACATTCACCCGTAGTTGTGTCATTACAGTTCGTAATTTTACTTTACACTGTTTTAAAGAAACCTATTACTGTTTCAATGTAAAAATACCTTTTTACATAAATATTTTAATACAATAAGAAGCGTTTAGAACACAATATGCATAGGACAAGGAAGATGTGTTTCTTTACAGCTTTTAATAAATTATTCTATTCACGTAATTGTTACTAAAGTACTTACATTATTGTAAAATACCTATATAAGATATTTTAACAAGAGGTGACTGTTGTTCACATTTGAGACGTAAATATTTGATGTTTAAAGAACACATGATTCAATGTGCCTAGTGTGAGTTTTCTGTTGTTTCTGTAATGATAGAAGGATTGGATTGGATTGGATTGGATATTATTGTTAGTTTGAGATTTATCTGAAACGTGAACTTTTTACTAGTTCGATAGCGTTAGAGTTAACTTTGATTTATATGTAATAAGAGAAACTTCACTTTATTTGCGCCAGATGACGTTGCTCTTATTTCATACAAATCAAAGTTAATCAAAGACGTCTGACCAAAAGCTGGATATTTCCACATTTATTCTAATTATAGCAAAACATATTTTTATGTGGAACTAAGAAAAAAAAAACAACCCCAAACAGATTTTCTATGTGGAATTTAAAAAAAATCAAAGTAACGACTATAAGTTATCACCGATATATACCTATAAGAATATATATATATATATATATATATATATATATATATATATATATATATATATATATATATATATATATATATATATATATATATATATATATATTCCCAAAAAAAACATCTAAAATAGTGATTAATTTGCAAACAAACAATATCATACGACGTTTCCAGGGCTATTTGGTCAAACATATTTTGAATCATAAAAAACCGCTAATTCCAAATATGTACGTATATTACTCCATTTCGCAAATAAATGTTGCTATACCAAACAGGCCTAGAGCCGTCGCATATACCTATGTTCGTACGTAATGTTTGGAGTTCTATATCATGTACAAATTTACTATTTTTAACTTATTAAACACAAATCAATGTGATCAATGTTTGAGTTAATAACAAGGAAAGCTTTACATCATTTCTGCGCATTTAGTGAAGGATTTCTTAAAGTCATTTATAAATAACAATTCACAAATGACCTTTCAATATTTAAACAATTACAAGCCTTTATTGTTTTATTCGAACAAATAACCAACATTCCAATAAAATAAATCGATTTGTAATGAGTCACAATTCAGTACATATTATAATTATAGAATAACAACCAAAAATAAACTTTACTTCCTTATATCAAGGTGTAATTTTAATAAACTGTTTGTATAAAAGTAAATATTTACAAAGAGTAATAAATTCAATTATGGCAACCGTGTAATTAACTTGTATTTATTTACATTAGTTGATAATTCTAATTTATATAATGAAGGCCACGGACAAATAAAGTAAGATTGCTTTAGATTAGTTTGGTTACAGTCTTGAACAAAGGTTTGGTTTTAACCGTCGATTAAGTTTTAACAAGTGGTCTGTGTATCCTCTATACATCAGATCTTTAAGTTTTAACAAGAAGTCTGTTTTAACCGTCTATCAGATCTTCAAGACGGATGGACAGATTTGAATAATTTTTAGTTGGTTATCTGTGTCTGTAATACATATGCATATGGAACGATCGTAAATAACTAAAAATATATATAATTTGTAACAATATTTTTTTTATATCTGACTTGTTTTTGATTCAGAGAGTGGATAATAATTCTATGTTTATTTTACGACTTGGTAAACTGTCATAATTTTAGAAACGCCAAAACTTGTAAATTCGTACTAGCGGTACCGATTTCATAGCAAAAGTTTGTAATTATTTGCTATTAAAGTGTTTTGTCAAATCATCAAAGTATAATACCTAACGAGTATTAAATTAGAAGATTATAAAATTGGAACAAGTATAGTGTACAATTATTATTTAGATTTCTTATTTCGTCATCGTGCTAATTAAGTCTGTGTATCCCGGTTGTCAATAGTGTGCGCAGGCGCACGGCAATGTATTCACAAAGTATTCTCGTTTATTGACCATTTAGTTTATGTTATATATGAAAAATGATAAGTATTTGTTGTGGTTCACGATATTGGTTTATTATTATTGGAATTTCACGAGTATACAACAATGGCCGTCAAAATAAAGTTTGTAGTTTGATCGTTTTCATATTTATTTGTCAATAACATAAAAATATCTGCAATCTGTAGTAAATAATTAAAAAAAACGGTAATAAAACTGTTTCTAAATAAAACATACCTAATTTCTCTTTATAATAAGATGAATAAAACTAAAAAAAGAAACTAATAATAATGACAGTTAAAAACATTTTATTTGAAAAAATGTTATATAATATTAAACCTGTTAGTTTACTTAATAAGCATAAATATAATTTACAAGAAGTTAGTAAAGATTGGATATTGCAAATATTTATAAACCAGTTTGTATGAGCTTAGATCAAGAGGCTGTTCTCCTGAGTGTCCTCAACGATTAACTTTTATACATATTATATATATTGAGACTTTAGAAGTAGTTCGATCATGTTGTATCATTCTAGGCGGCTTTAAAATAAATAAATAATTACTGAACAATTAGTATTTTAAACCTTTATTATCTTTAGATGCAAGGCATGCCGGGTAACAACGACTAGCTAGTAAACTATAATAAATAATAGATAGAGATAAGAAATTTAAACAAATTCAAATTAGTTTATCGTGATACATCGTGATGTTGTGGTTCACATTGATTATCACTTATTATATATAAATAAAGTATGTACGTCCATGTTGTGTTTTTCAATATGTTTGTTTATATTGCGATTACGTAGAATTTGTCCATTTGTAAGGAACTTTCCAAGCATATGGTGTCTTTAAAATCATTATTTTTAGTAATAGAAGCAATATTGTAACAGTAATGTGTATAGAAAATATTACAAACGATATTATCACAAATTCAAATTCATAAAATTATATAAATAGAAATATAATTAAACAATATAATCTTGACGTTAATTATAAATTTATTAAGAGAGAGATGTAATATGTCAATATTTATAAACAATTTATTGTATTGGGTACTACTTCTATTAGTTTTTAGCATATTTATACATATATTTTTGTCTTCACTAAAACTGTAGGTGGTAAGTACTTTGTAGGTGGTAGGTACTAGCTGGGTACGTAGATAACACTGCAGCTTGTAGACGGTGGCTCGACATTGGTACCATCCACTTACAGGTCTGAGAGAAATCACTCACATGTCTACATATCGTGAGAGAGTATCACTCAATGGGTGGTAGAGCTAAATTCCTACACACCCACCTTACCCCTTCCCCACCTTTACCTTATCCTTCTTCATTTCTGAAGGGTGGCAACACATTCTTTTCGAGGGTTCGATTCCGGACAGGCACAGACAAGTATATAATGAGCATTATAGATAGATATCTGTATTCCTGGGTTGTTTGTTAAATATATTCTCAGTATTTATAATGTGTATTTCTATGTATTTGTATCGTTGTCTAACACCCTTAACACAAGCAAATAAATTGCTTAGTTAGGGATTAGATCTATGTGTATAATTTGTCCAGTTATATTATTATTATTTTCATCGATTGCGTTCATGAGCCCCACCACTACTTACCATTAAATGGTATGTTCGTTTGTCACCATTATTGTTGGTAACATTGTTAAGATTACCCATATAGATACTAAATGACTCGACAAATTTTGGCAACTTTTAGAGTATAAAAACCACTTTTGAAGACATTATTCATTGTAAGATTGACCACTGATTTACGACTATAGACGACTGAAGGCGAGGGAAGTACCTACTACTGAAGCTGTGTTCACTTACAAATTATCTCGTTTCAACTTAATAACAAGAATAATAGGGAAAAATTATTACAAAATATAACATAGCCTTCAACGATCACCTGAAAAGATATTACTTTTATAACTAATCTTCTTTATTTTACAGCAAAAAGTGATAAATCTGTGTATTAACCTGATACTTAAACATTTTAATAATAGGACGTAATTTAAGTCCAATAAAAGTATTTCTCATAAAACAATATTTTTAAAAAATAACAAAAGCTACTTTAATATAAATAAAAAAAAAATGCTTCACAAACTGTAGTAGTCATCATTCGATATCGAAATGTGAAATATTAACTTCCGCCAAATTAAAAAACAATCATTAAATATACTTAAAATAATAAACATTGTTATGTTAAGTCATAAAATAAAACTATAAATATGAGTTGTCTCTAGATATGTTTTAATAAATAGTACTATGCCGTCATTGTGGAATATAATACATTACAAATACTGGTAACAACATAAATATTGAGATTTAGGTATATGTATAATGTAATAAAGAAAGATGTTGCTTATCCTGATTTAATAAACCTATTTGATATCTAAAGTACTTACTTTACCTCGAAATAGGAAATTTTTTCGATGGATTGTAGGTAAATAACAATAGAAAATAATGATTACTTGAGATTCGATACTTGACGAAATAAAACAATTTACGACTCGATAAACGAATTGCCACATACAATACCCTGATCATTACAATATACATAAGGACATTAAATTACTAAGGTAAGTGTCATGTAAGTAGTTAGTCACTACTAAACATTAATCTGCCGCGCTTGAGTAAATCCCGAAATCCCCTCTTGGGCACCCGTACTACTAGTAACCCTCAAAAATATCATAACAAGGAGTCTTCAGTTTCCAATAATATTCAATTCTATATAACATTTTCGTTTCAAATGGGATATTTTTTTTAGTACAACATTAAGGACACTAGTTTCCTGCTAGAAGTTACAAGTTCTACAGTAGGTACGCAATCATCATAAGTATTAAATACCAATCAAAACGATTAAGTCCTATCATGTAGAACACACCTTATACGGTATACCTATTGGTAGGGTAATTAGATTCTTGAGAACACCTTACATTGAAACAACTTCAGCCCTCTTGGCTTTTGCTCTGTACTCTATGGTTAAAGACTCGACTACACACTACACCCGGGAGAAAGAAGGCTTAAGAATTAATATAATTCAAGATATATACTCACATAACACCTCCAAGTCTGCAATACCTCACTGCAGTGTCATAAATAAAGACTGCTTAATTTTTTTTTTAATAATATAAACAATGTGATGAATTTGTCAAATGAATAATGGTATACATTATTCATTCAAGCGTGCACCGTGCAATATGAACGTGGTATCTATTTGGAATATTTTGGTATTTCTGAAGACGGATTTAATAACCGATCTAGAAAATGCTGTTAACGACTGGTATGTAATTATCTCAAAATTCAATAAAGCGCGAATAATACAAAATAGTATTATTAGGTAATAAGTTTTTTGGCTATTAGTTTTGGTAAGCTTTAATTTCCTTTCATGATGTCAGTTTTTTGTTTTTCGCGAATAATTTCTGGCATTATAGATTTGAAGTTTTTTTTTGGCTGCAAGACTTCAAAATGTATGTTACTTTATCACAATGTATGTATAACTTTTAAACTTTAAATAATTATTTCTCATCCAAGCGGAATAAAACAAGTTAGGTAGTATGCAAGAAAAATACGAGGTTCGAATTTCCAAATTACTCACATAGGATATACCAGAAGTGGCACAGATTATATTAGCCTTTTAATAGGCGTATACGCAGTAATGTTAAACATGAGGTATATAACGTAACACACTTATATATACGAAAGAATGCGTACCTTATAAATGTCTTCGGAATGCAACGCTTCGTGCACAGAATAATAGAGCAATCACAAACACAAGCAGTCTTTCGCGTGTGCGAACGTAAACTGTGCGGTAACCGGCTTCTTGATTGGCGATCAGATGTTTTTGTAGGGTGGCCATTTGTGATTTGTCCATGTTTTTCGCGAGACTTAAAGGTCAATACATGATTGGTAGATTTCTAATATTTACCTGACACTAGGAAATGAGTTCGAAACTAAATTATCTTTTTTTTACTTTTTCCTCAATTCGTTAGTAAATAATTTCATTATCTTTTCCCACTTTTTGGTCTCATTCCTTATAAAATAAGGATAAAAAAAATCGGATTGAATGCACATAACAAAATTAGGTTTGTAACACCAGTGTATAATTTATAAACTCATGTGGACATTATATTCTCAGATAGATATAACTAACTGTAACAATGAATTGAATAATCACAATTTGAGGTATTTTTGACATTTTTATATGTTAAGTTAAAAATGGATTTGTAACTTAAATACGAATAAATTAAATTTTGTTTTCGTCCTAAATTTAACAAGTTTAGTGTCACAATACTTGTTGTCATCAATGACGCAGGCTCAAGGTGGGTCCGACCGGCCGCGGCAGCCAGTCTCAGTGCTAATATCATAATGGGTAGAAATATAAACCAAAACCGACTGATTCATAACTTCATTATTTAAAGATATTTACATTTACATACGGACACCATGATGAATACATACGTCATGCACGAGTCGAAGCTTTTGTTTTAGAACGAATTTGTATGAACTTTTTAATTTGCGGTCCACTTATATGTAAAGTCATTTTAAAATCTATTAGTTTGTCAAGTTCATATTTTTTACTAATACATAATTTGAAGAGCAATTTTAAGAAGATAATAAGCAAAATAATTTTTAAACAGCAACCAATTAGTACGAGTACATTAGTAATAAAATATTTATTTTTGTAAAAGATTTATATTATATATAAAAGATGTATTACATAATACCTGATTTCAAATTGATCTTTGGAAAATATTTTTAAACTAACTGATGTTTTTGAAAATTCTACAGTGAACCCGTATTTTTTACAAAAAAAAAATCTTGAAGAAGTTGTAAATATTTGTTATTAGTTTGTTTAAGTTTTATTTCAACGGTTAAGTAAATTATTACTTAATAACCAATAAAAAAAACATCATAAAATTATATTTTAAAGGTCCATCAGTATATAGTTGCATGCTTTATTTAAATGATCATTATTCAAAATTGTATTTCGCGACTACAACAGCTTAGAATACAAAAGTGTGTACATGACATTAATTCACAATGACTGACCTGAAGAAATCCCATTATCTTAATTTGCCATATTGTACCAACATTACTATTTTTTTTTTAATTTAAAATGGACTTTTTTATCCCTGTCTATCTTTTCTCGTAACTGGTAAGGATCTTAAACACAAAGATTTAAATTATTGAGACCATTAAATTAATCATACTAATAAATCAATAAAATTAAATTTAAATATACTGGAAATACGAGAACATGAGCACCGCTCTAAGTTTATAAGTTCAGTAATTTTGTATGTCGCATCAACTTAAAAAAGTCTTAAGATTAGATGTAATCTCATATGTCAGAATCCTTTAATCCTTTGAGACTGTAGCAGGGAACATACAAAGAGCAGAATTGGCTAGCCTACTAGATCTACATCAAAATAATCTATAAAAAGTATTGGAATTGATAGCTTAAAGGTAAACAATAACTATGTAATTTATCGCTTACATTAAGTGTTTTATTATTTAAATAAAACATTTTATGAGGTAAAGTAAATTTGAATTTGATTTCGCGCGATTTAAGTTAAATTAAAAGCAGGCCGCCATGACAGATCGTGTCGTGACATCACGACGCAATAAACAGACACAAGTTGAATAGTGCTCTACGTTATAAGTTATTACAATTTTGTATTTTAAGTAATTTTCCATATTATTTGGTAACTGTAAAGAATGATGTGGGCTATGAACTATATTACAATTGAAAATATACTTAAATAGTAATACCAAATGAAATAAACCATAAAAGAGTTTTCTCATTAGTTTTAGTGGCGGTGTTTAAGTGTTTCTTAACCATTTTTATTTTCTTTTATTATGTAGAAAGGGTCACTTTCAACATGGATTCATATGGTGCATTTATTCCCTACAAAGTATTTTAGTAAGTCTTGAGGAGTTTCCCAACGAATTTAAATATTTCAATTATTCATTGAAAACAACAAAAAATATATTAAAAACTATAGTTGCACTATTTTCATATATTCGATCATAACCCAACTTCAAAATGGTAATTGAATAATATACTACAAAATACGTGTTTAAAAAAATGAGAAATATATCAACAATAAATTACTTACTTCAAAATTATCCTTACGAAAGTAGGTATATCGTATAGTTATTTGACATTAAATAAGGATTTCGTAGTGCTAACTTGTATAACCAGTGTATCGGAATTTTTAAACGTCGTACTTTGCATATTGGCATATGTCTTATAAGAGCACATATTTAACAATTTGTAATGTATAATAACAGAAAAGGCATACATTATTATTGTATTTGTAGTGTCGTGACGTCATTGCTCGTATAAGTCACGTGACCTAGTGTTTTTGCGCGGAATTTAATTGTCATCGAGAAAAATATTTTATTTTTAATAAAATAATAACTTTTTCAGAGAAGACCAATTATGATAGTTCAAAGATACTTTGCTTGTTTTAAAATATATTTCATAAAACGCTCAAGAAGCTAATTGGTTATATTTCTGCTAACAATCTATAATCTATGTTATGTCACAGGCAAAACCACGTGGAAAGTTAGTATTTCTATAGCCTATGTGGTATTTAGGTACATAAGCTACAATATTGCTAAGTTTAATCAAAATCCGTTTAGTAATTTTGGCGTGAATGAGTAACAAACATCACAGACAAAACCACGAGCAAAAGCTAGTATTTCTGTAGCCTATTTGTTATTCTGGTACATAGGCAGCTACAATATTGCTAAGTATTAGCAGATACAATATTGCTTGTTTCATCAAAAGTACCGTTTACTAGTTTTGGCATGATTGAGTAACATCCAGACATCCAAACAATAGCATTTATATATTAGTGAGATTGGATTAAAAGAATACATATATACATTACTTATTAGTTTATGAGTGAAAGAGTATTTGTATAACGATAAAATTTAAAAATTTGCTTTCGTAGCTTTTATTAATCTGTACGCTTAAATTAGTGAAGATCGGTTTCTTAAGGCTTAATTCCATTAAATTAAATTCTTTCATTGTTACTCCACATAACTTCTTAGAGAACAGGGTCCTGTTGTTCCGTTCATTTCTTTAATTTTCGATGTCTAGACGAACCCAGTCAACATTGCCAACTTACGAATGTAAAAAATATTATTTTAACCCAGTAATGCAATAATGCGTGCAAAATGTAAAATTAAATGGTGATTATAAAATAGTATAACTACAAAATCATTGTACATAGAAAGTGCGAGCCGTGTTACAGATCTTTTCCAGTCCTATTTAATTCAATTTGCACATATTCAATTGCAATTCATAATCTTATATTAAAAATAATGAATAAGCAGCCCTACTTAATTACCAATTATATTGCCAAAATGAGATATGAAGTAAGTAATACACCTTAGATTATCTAATGAAAACAAAACAACAAGAGATACTCAGCACCAAACAACAATTTGATAAGTCGCTATAATGGCGCTAGTATCCTTCCGTTGTATAGTAAAAACAGTATGCTAAGAGAAATTAATATGTAAACTTAAATTAATATGTTAACTGTTCCGTTATTTAAACAAAATAATCGAAGTGAGATTCTGTTTGAGAAATATTAATAACATAAACATAGCTGCCAAGTTTGTTTTTTTAACAAACACTTTAATACACGGAATCAGCACTCTTTTTCAATCCGTGTTGTCAAACTAACTGTCAAAAATTAATAAATAAATTGTTCATTCAATAATGTATTAAATGCTTTTAAGACAATTTATTAAGTTACTGAGAGAAAGTGTGTATGTTTTTTTCTTATTTTTCCGAAGAAAAATCTATGAAGCAAATCTAATGTCGATCTTCATAAAAATTATAGTACTTTTGTATGTTTTGGGATTGCCTAGTGTACCGGCTAAATATTGTAATTTTAATGTAAAAATAGAACATACACTCACTAACGAGGGTTTTCATAGGTAAATTTTCTAATTTCAATATTTTTTTGATTACCTTATCTTTTACTTACATAACTTACTTATAATTAAACTCGTAAAATTTTTCTTTCCCTTATAATTATGGTAGTTTTAGTAAATATTACATTTACAGTAGCTTATTGTACAGTAAGCCAACAACTTTAAAATTGTGTTATGTACTTCGTTTAGAGCTTTATTTGAATACGAAAATAATCAAACCATCGCAAATAAGAAAAAAGATATGACAGGCATATATTAATGCAAATAAAAACCATAAACCGATTATTTTTAACCAAAGTTAATAAGGAGATTATATGGTCACTTAAATGTTCATAATGTATAAATTTGTGTTTTTTCATCTTTCTTTTTTTTTCTGACTTGGCTCATGTACCAGTCACTTTGATATTTTATTCAACTAGTGTACTTCTGCCTTGATTATTTAGTGTTGTCTTACAAAAGTATGTAACTTAAAACCTGTTAAATCAAGTCATATAGCAACAGTGTTGTTACAACACCAAAAATAGTCCTTGTTTTGCAACAATTTCAACAGATTCAACATGTATTATGATCATGAATAAAAAAATTAAATATTGCAATATATTTATCACACTTAACTCATTAAGTACTTGACAGTTTTTAAGTTTGTAAGTTACAACTTTTATTTTAATCTATTTAATAGATAATGCCTGTTGACAAAAAAATGGTTATTGTCTACTGTGCTAAGTTTGAGTATTCATTTCCGAAATAGGCAGCACTTCAGAATCTTCAGTATCTTTCTTGTCATCCTCAATATTCCAAGAAAAATATTTTATTAACCAGTCTGTGTGTGTTCAAACTGTGTTGACAATTAAAACACACCACTCCCAATTTTCAGCAGGCCTATTTTCCCACTTTAGGTTTGAATTTTTTGTTAATTAATTAATTTCTTGTTTTTAAAAATTACAAAATAGTAACATGTCATAATCATATTGATTGCCTGTGCTGATAGATAATTTATAGGAGTTTTTTTTTTAATAAAACTTTTAGTTTTCATTTTCAATTGTATCATACATCTTTAATAAGAATTTGAATTTGTCATAACAGAGAACTAAAACTTACCTTAACTGTATTTAAAATGGTTAAATATCAACTTACAGAATCCTAAACTATTTTATAGACCTAGCCAGTGATGATGAAAAGGCATGGTGGTTATACGAGGATTGCATGGTGGGGATTGAACAAACTCTTCCATCTGGGATATATGCTAGTCCCGATGAAATTAAAACTCATAAGTGTACAGATTTGGTAAATATTTATTTTTCACTGAATTGTATACTCAAAATATTTTTTAACTTTTTATTAGAGGTGTACGCCAATTAGTTGTGGTTTCACCGAATACTGTTTGACTTAATATGTTTCGAAATAAATGTTGATTTGAAGTTTAATTGCATTATAATTCATATAATTAATTATGCAACACATTACTTAAAGCATTTCTTTGACTTATAATGTGACATAAATCTTAATATTGTCTTTTAGTTCCTTACTGTGTCATGTAGCACATACATATTTTTTATTCCAGATTCACTCGATCTTTAAAACGCCAGTAAACACAGAGCTGTTTGCCGAGGATGCTAGCCACATTATATTGCAATTGTTTGGACATGTGACAAACAATAAGACACATATGCACATACATGTACCAGTTCATGCTAGGTACCACCGAGCAAAGGCAGGAGGCAGGTAAGGATTTTGTTTAGTTCTATTAGGTTGGTATCTTAATAGCAATAACAATAAATATTGTTATTGCTATAAATTAAAATTTATTGTTTAAAATTATAGTTAAAATTATTGGAATAAAGTATATGTAATATTTATAACTATAAAAAATATTTAGCTCTAAAATCTAAACTTTTTATGTCTTAAAACATTCTTCTTCTTCATTTTGAATTGGTTTTTTGATATTGAATGGGTTGGCCTACAGGGCTCAAAATATTTTACCAACATCCAGTAGGATATAAACGACACGACGAAGAAAAAAATGGAAATTGAGCAGGGCGGTATAGAATTTATCAAGCAATATTTCTTCTAAAACATTTCTTTATGATTGAAGTTTGGGTTTCAAGTTTATAAAACAAGTAATATTAAATTACGTCAACAGAGGGCGATGTTATAAATTATTTTATATTTATTCAGAACAGTCCGACTTGACATACCACATCCGAAGATGTATCTATCCTGTCCAAATAGGAGATTGGAACAATGTGGAGACTTCTATCATGGACTCTCTGACACAAACAACTTCTGTCAACAGCATGTGTCAATCCAACAATGCCATTGGAAACAAATACCAGCAAATATGGTATGTATATTAACTTTCGATTTTAATTCATGAATAAGGTTTGAAGCATTATGTAAAAGTAAGTGGAATCATTTAATAATTCTTGTTAGAAATAGATTCGTAAATCAATCTCAGGATGAATGACAAAATTTGATAAAATATTGAGGAAAATTCCTCATTTGAATTTGACTGATTTAAGAAATCTTTTCCAGATAACACCACCTCTCTATTGGTATGTCGCAGTTGGCAACGTGCAGCACTACTATTTAGTAACCTTTGGAACCACTCTAGTTATCATAGTTGGGTCATTATATTTGTTGAAAACGATTCATGAATACAAAATATGTGTTGAAGGTAAAAAGAAGAAAAAAATATAAACCTGTAAACATGTGAAGGCTTTATTATTTTCTAATTAGTAGTACAAAAAAAAAGATTCTATAGTTTTTCCCGTTTGTTTTCTGAAAACATCTACAACATGTTAGTTATTTTTTTTTTCTGTTAAATTTAATTAACTTTTAAGCCTGTTGTTAGTATTTCGAAAATTCTGAGGTTCTTTTGAAGTTCACTGGCGGCAAATGAAGAGTATATTTTTATATTGCAAACAACAGCATTTCATCCAATACACAACTTGGTTTCCCTGATATCACTTACGAAACCCTTTCAAAAACATTACAATACTTAACCTTTCATCAATTTACATCTTAGAAAATATGAGGTCAATATAGATCATTTAAACAAAAATACATTTCTAGGCAATACAATTAGTTTTTACTTTTTACATTGAACTGCAAAAGCGCACTGAGTTTTCGAATTTAAAATTACCAAAAACCAACCAGTTAACGATTCTGGACAAGTTGCATCACTGTAAACACTTCCAAGATGTCTATTGACGTTCTTGGTTCCAAGATAAGGGTTTATATAGTTACTATATTATCCTTTAAGCTCCTATAGTTGTGGAACCGTCATACAACTAGTAATGACATGGTGAGTAATTCTAGCCTGCTTTTCATTACCACAAGCGTTTTTTGTATTCAAAATAAAACGTGCATAGTATGACTGTGACCATGGTCAATACTATAGTATAATAATAGTATAACTGGACAAATTACATATTGAGCTCAACCCTAAGTAAGCAAACTATTGGCTTGTGTTAAGGGTGTTAGACAACGATACAAATACATAGAAATACACATTACGAATACTGCGAATATGAATAAATAAATTTATATATATATAATGGGTCGTTTATATATATATATATATAAACGACCTATTATATGGAAAAAATCGACTAGTGTCTGATATTTCATAAACCCTATGTATGTCTATCTGAAATAAAAACTCTGATTTGGAAGGGTAGGAAGTAGTCTATACTAATATTACAAAGAGGAAAACATGTATGTAAAAAAAAGTTTAAATAAACGATTGGCAAGAGGCAATGAAATTATCGAATTAAAATTTTAATTTTTGATGAAAACGCCACCTATGACTAATTCGTAAAACTACTCAAGATGAAGTTGATTTGATTCGTAAAAGTGACATCTATTTTTTGTATGTTTATCTAATATTACTCTTTCCCTTCAAAGAAGTGGCGTTTTTTTTTGTAAGGATAGGAGTAGGATCTTGAACAAAATAGTATATAAATAATCATTAGATCTAAACAAAATTATCAAGTAACTTATTTCAATTCTGAAAGCTGGGTAGCTGATTAAATATGTGAGCATTGAGCACTGTCATACTCTCGCTGTTAAATTGTCGTTTGACCGCAAAGCGCAGACAGGGGTCCGATGCCCCCGGATTAGAGATCGTTACCGGGCCAATTACGTTCGCCTCGTGGTTCCGGCAGACGGAACATCGCCGCGCTTAAATATGCGTCCGTCGTTCAGTAATGATCGTAAGATAGGCTCTATTGTTTGCGAGCCTCGCTCCACCGCTCCGTAGTATGATGCGACTACGCGAGCTACGTACTATAGTCGCGTAGTAGCTAAAAATCAATACTACGCTGCCGGAAATCTAAACGGACGGGTCGTAAGAGATAAAACATTTTTTGAAACCGGACGCCTCGACCGTTCCCGGGGCTCGCGAGTCCGGCCGGGGGCGGACGGCGCCGCGGCGCACAGATATGGATTTAAGATTAACGAGGGCACGCAGCGCGGCGGGGGGCGGCGGGCGGCGTGTTTACGTGCGGGTGCAGGGCGTGCAGGCGCGGATCGATGCTGGGCGGGGCGCGGTAGGCGCGGGGGGAGCGGGGCGCGGGGCGGGGCGAGCGCTGGCCGCCAGTCCGCCTCGGGGCCGCGTTCGCGCGGTCGTCGCCTGAGAGAGTCGTGCGGCGGCCGGAGTGTCTCCGCGGGCGCCCGGCGGCGGCGGCGAGCCTCGCGCCGCCCGCCTCCATGCCGCGCGCGGCCGCAGCGCGCCCCCGCCCCGCGCCCCCCCTGCGCCGCCCCGTCGCCGCGCGCGCAGCTCCGCGCCCGCGCTGAGTGCTCGCGTCGTCACCGGTTCCCCGACCCCGCGTCTGAGACCCGTATTCCTGTGGGCCCGCCAGCTTGACGGCGAAGTGCAGGAGGTCCGTTGCGAGGACTACGACCCGCGAAATAGAATACGCATAGCGCGAACTCCTTCCGGGTGGCGCGTGATCCCGCGCACCGAGATATATAACTCTATCCGTGTTCCATTACCCCCGGCGACCCCGCTCACACCGCGTGAGCGTCGCCGGCGCAGACGGTCCCGGCGCCGAGCTCGCTCCGCCGTTTCTCCCGCGCTCGAACGCAACGAGCCGACCGAGCCCGCCGACAGGCCCGAGCCCGCCGTTTGGCTACAACCCGACCTGGAGTCCCACATTCCTTCGCACACCATTGCGGTGCCGCGGCCGCCGCCGACGCCGCTTGACAACCTGCTGGCGGTGGCCGAGCTGGAGTTTAATCAACAGCGCGGCGAGCGTCTGCTTGACCTCGACAATTCGGCACCCTATCCTTTCTTACCAGCCGAGGAGGTCGCACGTGACGTCATGTCTTTCGAACTCGGTGAACCGAAGCAGGCAGATGAGGCGATGTATTTCGATCGAAAGGCTCCTCCGGACCGTGTTGAAGAATATGCGAGTGATATAGGTTCCCATAAAGATCTTTTTGAGACCATTAGTGAAGTACATTATTTGCCAGAACTTGGAGGACCCCATGATGAAGCATTACTGGAATCATTAGTAGAAAAGGGGTGTGAAGATAACCAAATACTCGGGCAGGCCCTTGACAAACTAGCACACCTGGTGCAGGGTTCAAGTGAATATGCTGAAGAAGAAGAAGATGATATGCTTTTAAGCAATGCACCCGTTTCAGATATAATTGACCGGCTTGAACAAACGCTCGAATCACCCGGGCAAAGCAGTATTACAGCTGCTCAAGGTCTGCTCCATTTGCATCATATAGGTGATCATCTGGCTCAAGAAGATCCTAATCAAGGAGCCGAACAAACGTATATGACAGAAGGAGTATTTGTGCCCGAAGAAACAGCACAGTGTCAAGCTGAGAACTTACAATCTACCATCGAACACCAGGAAGTGAATGAAGTGAACCACGTCGATTACTGCATGAATGATGAAAAGAATAACGAAAATGAAGTTGGTGTCCCCGACGCTGTTTACACACAACCGCTGAATGATACAAAAGATTCCTATGGAGATAAAAAGTTTGAGGAGCCACAGTCTCAATTGCCAATACCTGATCAAAGTGAAGTCAACATACCTAACTGTAATGACGAACCGCCTTTAGATGACATTTGTTCCAAAAAAATGGAACACATGGAAGAAAATATAGAAGAAGACTGCGCCGAAGCTGCTCTAGAAAGTATTCAACAAAATACTCCACCTAGCCAAGATAGTAACGATGGCTATGATAAAGAAAACTCACAAGAATCCAACAAAGATGAACAACCAACCGATTTAAGCACAAAGCATGTTGAGAAAAATATACCACCATTTATACTTGCCAACGACACTGACACTTCCCATCTAGATGATAACATGTCCGGCAACGATGAGCAACCTAGAGATCTAACTGTACACCGGCGGTTGCCTACCCCGCATGCGTCGCCGCGAAGAACAGATGTGCCACGCGCGCCATCGAGAGAATCAGATGCAATGCAATCGCCACAACCAAGCGGCATTCCTGCAGTACCGTCGTCGCCAGAAATATTTACAATGCCACTAACCAAGAGCAAACAAACTCTATTTTTGGAAACACTTTTATCTTCGCCTTCACCAAAAATGTATACATCTGAAGTAACTATAACAAAACAACAATGTGAACCGTTAAATTTGGGTAAACATAGAAAATCAGCCAGTCCCACAGTATCTAGTTGTTCCGATGAAATGAAAAAACTTAATAAAGAGTTTGGTGAACCTCAGGAAAAAAAATTGAGGCGTGAATCTACTGAAGATTTAGCAAAAATAAGCAAAGTGTTAAGAAAATGTAGTGAAGAACAAATATCTAAAAAACCGGAAAAGCCTCATGTTCAAACTTGTGATGAATCTACACCCCAACAACAGTTTCAACTTTTGAAATCAAGTCATGAATTTCACATTCCAGACCCTCTTCTAGTTCCTAAGGATAAATTAAATTCTATACTGGCCGCTCCAGGCAGAGAAATACCAGCATTACTTTTGCAAAGGCCGGAGCTAAGATTACCAGAGGCATTTGCATATCCCGCCGTCTTACAAGATCCAGATATACTTGTCATATCATTATCGCAATTAGAAAACATTATCGAGAATGAGGAAAAAAATCTTACATCACCCAAACCTAAAGAAAAGGAATCAAAACCGACTTCATCTTCTAAAACCTACACGCGGACAGAGCAAACGAGCACTCCTCAGCCTGATCAAACTAGTCAGCCAAAGCCGATCCCCTCGATGGATGCACTTGCTGGTGACATAGATGCAGCAACATCAGCCGCTCTTAACCAAATGTTATGGTTACCATATTTAAGTCAACTTGAGGCAATGGCAGCTTGCTCACAAAATATGGATTTCTTAAAAGCTTTAAATTCATCTGGCTACAATGGCCCTAATTATCCAGACCTGTCACAGATGTTCAATCCTTCCGCACGATTTATGGGCCCCGGCGGCTTTCCTATGATGCCGTCAATGGATTACGACAATCGATTACAGTTCGCAATGTGGCAAGAAGCGATGTCGCATGCAAACGCTTCGTCGTCTCAGAGACCTAAGCCGACAACCATGGCGGATCAAATGAAGGAGTTATCAAAATCCACCGACGTTCAAAACCCATTCGTGCATTCAACTAAAAATCATCCGAATAAACCCCACTCGTCGGCACGAACAAGTCCAATCGCTCACAACTATAACAACCAGAGATCGATGGCCCACAATCCGTTTTTGCAAGGCATGTACCCAGGCATGAATCCAAATATGCGACCGAACATGCCGATACCGGGGTTGCAAATACCGTACTTCAATCCTCAGATGATGGGTAACCAGCGCTCGCCGCGAACCGGACAGCAGAAAAGTCCTAACAGTCCGTACTACCCGAACAACAACTACATTCAGGCCGTGAAGCAATCTGAATCGCAGAGTCATCCGCGGACACCAACAACTCATGAGTCTACTCGGCCGAGGATCAGTGTTAAGTCGCTGCACAACTTGTTGGAACCGTCTGCGGCGGCGGCTGCATCCGGTGTGGGCTCGTCGCGCCGGACACCGAGCACGCCTACGTCCGCCCTGGGACGCCGCCGAGAGGAGCCCGAGGTGGGCAGCACCACGCCGCTTGGGGAGCCCCCGCACATGCCGCCGCACCCGCACGACCCATCCTCGTTCCACTTGTGGCATCCCTTATTTGGCAAGTAAGTCTTTACATTTTATAAATGTCTTCTCTTGCAAATGATGTATAAACCGTAAATACATAATTAACAAGGACATATTACATGCCTTAAGATATTTTTAACTTCAAAAATATACCGTCATATGTTTAACATAACAGCACAAAAACAAATAGATAAAAAGGACGGCTCTTATAGATGCAGATATTTACACACCGCCTCTACGTGCCATGATTACAAATAACTGCTTTTTATTAAGAAGGTCTTTAAAAATACCATTAACATTGGTCTTTTATAATTTTTATTTTAATTGTTTCATAAAATAAATAATTATTATAATTTATCCTAATTAGTATTTTAGAACCAAATTAATAAATCTAAGCAGATACAGCAACAGTATGAGTAATTTTAAATTCATCTACAACTTTCGTATACTTCGAGTTTATAATAATAAAATACACAAATCCAACAATGTTCTAATAATTAATACAAATATAAACGAAATAATATTATAATCAAACAAATAAATAAATAAAAAAATGCAATTCGGTTTTTAAACAAGAAGTCGTCAAAACTTCAAAAGTTGGAGCGTCTGGAAAATAATCTACAGGGGTAGATACTTGGAATAGAGAACACATTTTTTGAACTAGTGTTGAGATACTATTTAACAATTTATATTTTCTAGCTAACAAAATAAACCTTTAGTTTGATAACGTTTCTTCACTACATCATAAAGTAGACATCATCATGGTCATCATAAGGCATCTACAGAAACAATAAAAACCGCGGGTCGAAACTAGCTTAAAATTTTATTAAAAAGTTCTCACAAACCTATAAATTACGTTCCAACATCGTATCCGGCCTTCATAAATAACTATCAATTTGGATTTAAGAACTTCTTTAATAACCCATAGCCGTTATTAATTACATACATTGTACTCGTATGTATAACTGGATTTATTCCGTATTACGATACTGAATTTATTTCTTGATATAAATAATATTTATATTTTTCTATATACTGTGGATAAACCATGAATATCCAAAACGAGAAATATTAATAAAACATAGATTACTTCAGATCAAGATAAAAATATAATTTAAATAATTACTTCAATTTTAATTGTACATAATGAGTCTTTGATTAAATACATGATAAAATGTTTTAACAAAAAATACATTGTATTTCATCGTTACGGGGGTATTTAATTAAAGCGAGTAATTAAAGTAAATAAAAGTCTGTAATAACATAGCCTCATATTTACAGAACTTTGTAAAATAAACAAACAAACTGTCCGTGTAGGATTACATTACGTAAAAAAATTCATGAAACGTATCTACCATACCTTTTTTACCCAAAAAAAACAATGTTTTTCGCCTTCATAATGAGACGAAAAATATACCAAAATATGTCAACTCATTTTAAACTATGTACTAGATTCTTTCGCACGTAGATGTAACCTTACATTTTTTTAGGGATTTTGAGTTAAAAAAAACAACAACATTTATAATATTACTTTATACTATATATATAAGATTAAAGTACAAACAAACCACTTTATATTCAACTTAGTCTCAATAATTTCCAGTATGTTAGAAGGCCTATATTCTAATTCGGGTCGATGTAGGTATTCTAATTCAAAACTCACTGACTCAGTTCTCTTATTGGACATGTATTTCTTAAATTGCATCGTCTGACCTAAATATTTAAATAAAATACCAAAATAATATTCTAAATCCAACGTTGACAGTTTCCAAACCTCAAATGAAAAGTTTAGACTTTAGGCTCCATCTAAAATTAGTGGGATATTTTGTCTCGTGAATATTTAGACAGTATCGAGGTTGTTTCTTACTGTAAGTAACTTTAAAGACAGTTTTATTATATAAAAAACCAATATCAATAGTCAACATTAATTTATTAATTTTACTGTTAATAATTAATTTTACTGTCTTAATGATATTTAAAAATAATTAATAACAAGTAAGTAAAAATAGTAGTTAAATAACGTAACGTAAAATGTAGTTTTTATTAAAATCGTAAGGTATTTATTTAACGACTATGCTATATGCTGTGTATACTTCTTCACTGTGCCAGATAATTTCGAAGGTAGAACCTTAAGGTCTATCCTATCTGACACTCTGCAATCCAGTTGACTTGAACATCAAATTTTCAAGATTACTTAGACTGGACCACCATATAATATAGGAAGAAGCTGAGGACACCTAATATTAAAAAGATTTGCGTGGTAACTGTTAAAGACGAACTTTTTTAAGCGAGCTTTTTAATCGACTCTTCAGCAACATGGCATCAATTTCAACAAATTTAGTCATTAAGCACTTACAACCTATACAGAAGAAAAAAACCAAAGCTCTATCCACTTACAGGCCAACCGTGAACAAAATTAGTCCGGCAGTTACGCGACGGGAAATCCGGTAATTAGTTTTCAATTAGAAAAATGTATAACCAAATATACAGCTGTGTCTGGATATATTTCAAATTAATTGTATAGGTTTCACGTCTGATGTACCTGTGATGACGACTCTATTAAAGTGGTTAGTTGATGGAAAGCAGCTGCCATTTTCTAGTTCTATATATTATTATTATAAATAGATACTAAATGATAATTAGGTGCCATGAATTGTTCACATCATTATTTTTTTATTGAGTGACTTATTAGTAGCAGTTCTTTAATTAATTTACTTACATACATTTTCCAACTGGTGAATCCCATAAAAGTGTTTTAGTAAATTCTATAAATAGCAACTATCATTGCCAAAATTATGAAATGATTTATTTTGCAGCAACTAAAAGCCTACCGAAACATCCCTGGGGCACTTTTGTAAAACTTACTCCATTTTTATCCTGTTATAGTTCGCAACTTGATTAAAAATTCTAACGATTATATCATTAAAGTATTTAGTAAGAGAATTCTAAATAAACAAAGAAAATTTAACTCGCAGGGATATCCGATATAAAGAATTCAGCGTCTATTTTATTATTCCTCTTCAAGGTCCACATCAAAGTCTGTACAAAGCAAACTACTTATAAATGTGTAATTTATTTAGTTTACTTAAGTCCTAAACGCTCTACACATATCAAATATTACAGCTCGTGGGAACCTGACGTATTGCTTCTATTTTCATGTCATGGATTTATATAAAATCAATAATCGACTGTGTAACAACAGATTCTCAGTACTAACCACTAATATATATATGAGCTAAGATTTTGGTGACCGACTTCAAAAGGAAGCTTCCTTTTCCTGATATAAATCTATATATTTACCTGACTGTTAGTTACTCTTTCATTGTTTCAATAAAGTATAATAAGGCAATTTCATCAAAAACTCTGCATATGGAGAAAGGTTAAATCATTTAGAGTTATTGAAAGGTTCTTTTAGATCGTTCATTTTTGACATTCAAAGCTGTAATCTAAATAATAGCGCGAATAGCGAATTACTTTAAACGAATCGTTTATCTAAATGTCAAACAGAATCAAAGGTTTTCAAATGTCAAACATGCCTGACAGATAAAGTGTTTGGAAACTAAACACGTAATTATTTTATTATTGTTTAACTTTTCGGTATATGTAATAACTTCTCAGGTTATGTTTTTCATTAAAGCTTTTGTATAAATTTGTAAGTTTAATCCAAAATGTGTTTAGATATTTTTTTAGTATAATTAGTGATATATTATGAATATTTCATCATGAATTTAGTCTTACTGGGAGCATGTTATGTTGGTAGAATAAAAATTCCAGTCAAAATTACTAATAAACCAGCCATGATTTTATTTAACTGAAACCTTCTTTCTCATTAAATTGTGTTAGCACCCGTGACGTCAGCAGCTATACGATCATTGATTGGTCGGAGTGCTCTGTTCCCTTTGACATTTTATCTTTTCTCCTATTGGCGATTGCAAATTTATACATTCCAAGGAAGATTCAAATTATTCTGAATTGAATATTGAAATTGAAAACAATATTAAAAAAAAAACAAATCCTATTGGCATTTTTAAAATAAATTTAAAATAATAAAAAAGGTGTTGGAAAGTATTTTAATTAAACATTGCAGTAAAATCTGTGGGACTCCAATCAGATTGGCACATATCTATCTCTGTCGCACTCGTGTAATATGTGTTATATGTGTTGCTCTCGCACGCACGTCGTTCTGACATTGATTGTGCCCGGGACAGTTCCTTGTATCCATCGATTTTCCTTGAAATACGTATATTTGTAACACATAGATACGATGTCATTCATTTATTAAAGTACCTACCAATAATACGAAAGTTAATAAATTATGATTATACATAATAACATATTACTTGTTTTTTTTAATATTAATTAACAGCGAACTGTCTTATTTGTCATTCACAGGCCTACCTACCAGTTGTTATAATTTATATTTAAATATTATCTTTCAACAAACCATCTTTTCAGTATTGAAATAAAAATATGTAAAGATATTCGAGACAAACACACAAACCCTAGGTATGTATAAATGTAACATCATTAAAATGTTCTTAAGGGTTCATCTCCGCAATCAGAACTAAATGGTTTCCGTACTGTAAGTCTAATTATTTTTTTTCACTTTTAATTATATTTATTTAGCACTCAAACATTTTACGGTGTAATAATATATGTAATATAATGAGCATTTACTGATTCACCAAATTGAAAGTTAGATTTAATTGAAAATATATATTTTATACATCCTACGTAAAAGAACAATTTTGTTCTGTCGCAATTTATTTTATTTCTCATCTTACCAAATTCCTGTAACAATAATAAACAATGCCTCCTCAGGTAACGATCGAACGAGGTTGTATTTAATTACGCCAATTAACTGGAAGCCATTAATTATTTTACTGCTTGCGATAAAATTACCTAATAGAAACACATATTTATTACTTATGTTTTACTCAAGGCTGAAGGCTCGGAAGACTTATATGGATGTATTTAAAAAAAAACAAATATGCTCTAGGATTTCTGAACAACTACTAGCAGCGCCTCAGGTGGACCGGAAAGTAAACTGAAACGGTCTATATACCTACTTTGCCTGCTTCGTAAATATAGTAGTATCCAAATTCCAAATAGTTTTTACCTGTTTGAGGGGTAAGATTGATAAAACTAAATTACGTTAAATACAAATTACTAAGGCTTTATATATCTTTCTCCTACAGTACTTTTTATTTTCAACTTTACACTTTTCAACACAATAAAACCCAACAATGAATGGAGTCTACGAGTCTATTATATTCAGTACACATTTGTTCGAAAATAGCCAATATTCCATAAATCTGAAAGAAGTTCACAATGAAATTGAAAAGCGCTCCATTGGATCCCATTGTTTTGAATTTTAAAAAACTAAAGTAAAAATCAGGTTCTTTTTTAATATAAAAAAAAAACGAATAACAAAGTTCAGCTTAGTTACAGACTACAGTAAAGTGAAATAAAAAAGCAATATATTTATAACTAGCTGAAGGTATTTGAGTTGGTAAATTCATAATATAGCTACAAACAGGTAACACCTGGCGATGTTATATCTTAATCAGGAAGTATAAAATATATGACAATTTTATCATGATTATTAAGATTAAATATGACACCGAAATTTATGATTTAATACATTTTGATTTGAATTAATAATAATTAAAAAAGGTTTTATATATTATATTAAATATAATTATAAGCTAAGGAACTGATCGTAGAAGGACTGGCTGATTAAAATAGGTTAACCGTGTTTTGCCGGCATTGTCTGAAAGTTGGTTGAAGTTCAACTACCTTTGACGGCACCGTGACCTTTGTTTGAACTTGCTTTTCGGGGATTACGTTCATTACAAAACACTTTTGAAATAAACACTTAAAACGTACATTAAATAACTATTATTACAATTATTTATTATTTATACTTACATAAAAGTATAACCCGGTGTGGAAACAATAGTCCAACATTTACAACCAGATCCTATTAGATTACCTCTTTTCAAATTAGCATAATAATACATTCTTTGTCATATGGAAAGTTGTCCCTTCTATTGTAATCATCGTACAATGACAGTTGACAGTTGCCATTTTTGACTTTTGAACTAATTTCGACATATCCTCTACATAGAGTATAAATATGTACCTACTGCGACAAATATATTTTTAGATTTTGACGTATTCAAATATATTTAATGATTTAGTAGTAAGTAATAAAGGAGTGTATTTTTAGGATTATTCATGTAAATAAAAAAAATGTAAATAATTTGTTTAATAATCAAGAAAGCTTGTTTTAAATAATTAAAAATGTGAATAGGAATTGTTATATCATAAATTGTTCTATTTGGAGATACCAAGCCATGTTTTTTTTATTGCATTACGATGTCGGTTTGTAAAAAAATATATAAATAAAGAAATTATATCTCGCAGTGAAATCTACATTATAATTTATAACCAGTTGTTGCAAAAAAATATTCTTTATTACATTTAGTAATTGAATTAAATAATGCGTTATACGTCTTGTTAATTAGATAAGGTAATATTAATATTGACGTAATCTGACATCCCAAGTGCCATTGACAACCTTCACCTGCGGACTTATAAAATTTTAAATATCTGGCATCAAAAAGTATGCTTTTATATATACTTTTTTTAATTTATGAAAAAAAATTGGTACGAGATATTAGTGAGAAGGTCTACGATACATTAAAATACAAGAAATAATATTAGATATTGCTAATTTAATGTATATCAAAAGGCTAGAAATCCAAGAAACAAGAAGTCGATTTTTTTTTTGGATGGAATACGTTATCTGACCAGGATTTTAAAATATATGTGTGCACATATATATATATATATATATATATATATATATATATATATATATATATATATATGTATATATATATATATACAAATATGTGTGTGAATATCGCGTTTAAATTGTTACGGTTATTTGCTTGAGTTGAGATGAATATTAAATAAAATTAAATTTGATGAATGATTATAAAAACAGTTACTTCATGAGTCTCGTATCTCCAAGTTAAGCTTCACATAACAGATGTGTTAACCAGATGCAGACAGCATCCCATACCGTTTGATGTGGATCGATACATCACACCAATATATATACATATATACAACTCACACAGCTACGAGCATACAACTACGACTCCCCGGAGATGTTTTCTACTTTTGGACATTTTGTACCTAATTTAAAACACAATAATATATATATTTGTAAGATGGTTTTACTAATTGTTTTCGAAATTTAAGTTAATTCCTCATATTCCTCATATTTACCAACTTGAACAGTCATTTTTAAAATTCAAACAATCCGTCTTGTAATAACAAAATAAATTGCAAAAATTACCTTTTCCCACCGGCTATAAAAGGGCCAACTATTTCAGGCTTGAGCGTTGAGAAATGTAGAATGTACCTAGTTAGGGGGGAGGGAGGGTCGGTCGATCGCCTCTGAGGTTAAGAGCGGCAACGTCGCGGCGCGGGGGCGTGCCGAAGCGGCAACCTCGCAATCAGCTGTTGCGCGCTTCAACATTCAAAACAGTTGCAGTCCCTTGGGATTGGATGTAGGGCGATTTATTTAAGGAAATTCGTAAGTTGTATCGATTGCGGGATCGAGTCGGATGTCTTGGGTCAGAATCGATTTTAGGGGACCCGTGTGTTGTTTTTCTCGTCCATCGGTCGTATGACTTACATGGCCTACTTATCTAACTTTTGTTGATCCTTGAAGAAATATTATATAAAATGATGAGTTACATTACACATAAAACTTGTTTTATGTTTTATAAGTATACAGATAATAATATTATCTGTTTGAATTAACATGATGTAAAAGTAGACTAAATAATAGTGTATTAGTAAATAATTATTATCCAAATGATCTTGTGATGGCAAGTAAAGATTAAATTTCAATACAATGCAACGTTACGGGAACGAAGAGCTCAAGATATATATCTTATAAAATAACTATAAATCGTATATGATAATATCTTTTCACTAAATTAACTTACTTACTGTATCATTTTAATACTGATGAGTTTATTTACAACTCTTATTTTTTCATCCGACAGTAGGTATTTGATCATACTTAATATAGAAGTGGATAGAAATATATAATTATATGTATATATGTTTAAATGCAAACGTTTTATTATAAGTTATTGTGTATTGTGCAACTTACAGTACGAATTTTCGCGTTACAAAAACTATGAAAGTTTTCGAAATCGTAAAGTCAAAACATAGAACTATTATATATTCTATAAAAATCTATTTACATATTTAGAAGAATCTGTTAAAAATATATTGTTTAGGATTGTTTATAGAAAGAACCTAAATGTTAATAACTAAAGATAAATATATTTTTTAACAGTTTTTTTAAATATGTCAACATATTCATAGAGTGTATAATGTCTGTTTTGATTTGACGATTTCGAAGTTTTTGTAACGTCAAAATTCTTACTAGGGGTACAACTTATCGATTCGGATTCTTAGTTATAATGTGACTACTATGATATCCGTTATATACCACTTAAATCACTTCCATGTTTCATTATTATCTAAGATGTTAATAATTTAATATTCTTGTTATTATACGTGATAGAGCGTACTTAGAAAAGATTAAAGGATTTAGAAAAGCCTTTAATACTTGCTATTTAATAATTATCTTATGTTTATAAACTAACTACTACTAACTTACTAATAAATAAACTAACTGTGAGTTATGTAAGGAAACTTCTGCTCCGCATTCAAGTATATTATAATTTTGTAAACATTACACTTTAATTAGTTAAGAACAACGAAAAAGTTTATTGAAACAAAATTTAGATATTATATTGAACTAGCTTTTGCTCACGGCTCCTCTGTCCATCACGGCTCCTCTGTCCATCACGGCTCCTGTCCTCGGACCATCGTTAGGTAAAAGTTGTCAAATGTTGTATTCACCCATACATAAGTATATAATGCAGCAAGATAGCGGCTATGTGTGTCTAAATTTATTTTAATTAGCTTACTTAACGACAAATTTACGAGATTACCTTCTACCAAACAAACAAATTTTATCTCTATATTTTACACAATATGGATGAAAACACAAATAAATAGGTTTGGCAACACTAATAATAGTTGGTTTGTTGCAAGTGCAGCTAACCGATTCATACCTAATTGTTTTGATTTGTGTAATTGAAAAATACTATTATAAAATTTATCCTGTTGACAATTATTGACAAAAAAAAGCACATAATTGTGTAACATTACAATGAAATATTAGTATAGAATAAAATGGTAATGATATTATAAGACCTTTAAAATTACATCATTGTTTTCTTTTCAAAAATAATGTAGATAGGTATTTTCTGAAAATGACGCCTCAAAACCAATATTATATCATCTTGTAAACAATGTTGTAGGATTAACCTCTGTACATAAACTCGTTTATATTTTAATTTGTTCTGAATACGTAATCTTTGTCAAACAATATTAATCAAGCCATAAATTACAACAAATATTATTTTAATGTCTGCATCCCGCTAACCTACAATCCATTATCCGAGCATAACAAAACAAAAATTGACAACCGTCAAAAACTGCATTTTTTTTTAATTAAAAAGACGAAAGCTGTGAGTGAAACAACTTTGAACAAGTAACTGCAACGGGGCGTCAATTACCTCTTTCCCGCTAACCTGCATACAACCGCAAAAAAAGTGTAAAGGAATACAAACATTCCATTTTCAAAATCACAAACAAGGGGAGCCGGCGGAAGGAACTGCAGCGGGGGGCGTTCAATAATTTGCGTGCGGGGGACGCGTGCAGTAGTGAGGCAAGGTCACTGTCGCTACACGCGATTCATTCATGCCGTGCGGACACTTTTTTGAATTTCGAACATTCGACTGATTATTAGCTCTTTGAATTATTAATTGAATTAATTAACTACAAATAACTGTATGTTTTAGAGATTGTTTAACAACTTTCATTGCTTTAGTATATAATGAGGGATATTAAATTATTCGCTAACAAAGTCGAATATAGGTTTAATAAAACAAATGAAAGTTGTGCTATAAACTAGGTACGGTCTTGAGCTAAGGAAAGTCTCAGACTGCGGCCACGATTTCTCCAAATAGATTTCTAGGTCTCTCTTTGATTTGTAGTAAGCAATGGCATATTACATGGTATTTATTTCATTAATATTTTACTTTTTTAATTTAAAAAATAACTTAATTAGACATATACAATATTTAGAGTATAAATCAAGCGTCAAAGCTAATTGGCTACTAGACCTATATCAAAATAAAATATAAAATAAAAAGTATTGGAACTGATAGCTTAAAGGTAAACAAAAACTATGTGATTTATTACTATTATTTTAAATTAAAAAAAAAAATTATTAGGTAAAGTTAATTTGAATTTTATTTCGCGCGATTTTAGTTAAATTAAAAGCCGGCCGCCATGACAGATCGTGGCGTGACGTCACGACGCAATAAACAGACACAAGTTGAATAGTGCTCTACGTTATAAGTTATTACAATTTTGTATTTTGAGTAATTTTCCATATCATTTGGTAACTGTAAAGAATGATGTGGGCTATGAACTATATTACAATTGAAAATATAGTTAAATAGTAATACCAAATGAAATAAACCAGAAAAGATTTTTCTCATTAGCTTTAGTGACAGTATTTAAGTGTTTCTTACCTATTTTTATTTTCTTTTATTATGTAGAAAGGTCTAATTTTTAACAAGGCTTTATTGGTGCATTTATTATTGAAACAGAGTAAAAAATTTCAAAATGCTAACCTGTGCCATTGAAAACAAAGAAAATATGCTTTTTAAGGCTTCACTTTTTAGTCCCTACAAAGTATTTTGGTAAGTCGTAAAGAGGTTCCAAACGAATTTAAATATTTCAATTCCTTATTGGAAACAAAAAATACATATATTAAAAATTATAGTTGCATTATTTTCATACACTCGATCATAACCTAACTTCAAAATGTTAATTGGATCTAAATATTATACTACTAAATATGTGTTTAAAAAAATAGATATAGGTATATGAACAATAAATTCATATATTCTTATACCTACTATGATATACCTACTTTCGTATACCTCACAAAAGTAGTTATATCGTTGATATTAAATAAGGATTTCATAATGCTAACTTAATCTATTATTTTTGAAGTTTTACACATTTAGGAAAGTGTATAAACAGTGTATCAGGATTTCTGATCGTCGTACTTTGCATATTGGCACTGTATATGTTTTATAAGAGCACACGCTTAATCATTTCCAATGAAAACTGTATAATAACAGAGAAGACAAAAGTTATTGTTGTATTTGTAGTGTCGTGACGTCATTGCTCGTATAAGTCACGTGACCTAGTGTTTTTGCATGAAATTTAATTGTCATCGGGAAAAATATTTTATTTTTAGTAAAATAATCACTTTTTCAGAGGAAACGAATTATGTTAGTAGATAACAAGAAATATCTTGTTATTTTCATAAAACTTTCAAGTAGCTAATTGTACACCTTTTCTCGTATCCTACTTTTCCGTAGACAATATTTGTGTCAGGCACAAACATAGACAATGGGAGTAACGTATGGCGTTCAATTATTTAGTTCACAGATTAAACACGCGGGAGATACCAAAAATAGTATCTTGTCAATGGCAAATATAATTGTCATTGTGTTTTATCGCAATAATGATATTTCGTTGGCGTATTATATTTTTTTAATGACCTTTTGTTTTTATTTTGGTATATTTACTTACTGTCATATTTAGTGTCATTACAACTACGATGATTATTCAAAATGTTTAATTTCTTGTACTAGGCGTTTTCCGGCCGAATATAAAATAGTTAGTGAAGGGAGTTCGAATCCCGTGGAAACAATTAAAATGTAATTATATAGAACCCTACTTTAAATTTTACTTCCCGTCGTAATCGGTTCAATGTGCTTAAAGATTATAAAAAAATATAAGATATTGGACAAATTGTTGAGATACTCGTTTTATATAAATTTATTTTTAATTTATAATATATTGGTGTACCATTAAATAAACAAATACAATAAAAAGAAAAGAAAAACACATAGGATTGTTTTCGATTTCACTATCTGTAATAATTTTGAAATAAGTAAATACTAATATTTAGCATAAATAAAGTAGCATGAAGAACAAATTATTATCATTATTATTTATTATTATAGACAGTATGTTTTTTATAAAATGTTGCCATTAGTACTGTATTTATGTATGTTTCACATTCCTTCTTAATCCCAGAAATTGATAATATTTAATAATATTATTATTATTATTATATTAATGTATTCAAATAATCCAAGATTACAGTAACACGTCCCCTCAATGAAGTTAGTTTGTCTTACAACTTTTAAATTGCCTTGCGGTATTGCCACTGTAAGCTTTATATATTATCATAATATTAAATAAATATTTCTCCAACAAAAATCTCAAATATCATTATTGAATGGATTTTCAATAATCCATTAATAAATATTATTTATACCTATTAATACTATATAGAGTTTCATAGGTTCATGTTTCAAATGCAAACATTTTCATTCAAAGATTTCTTGTTTACTCTTCATAAATAAAAAAAAAACATAAATAACTCACAAACAGGAAGTTTAAGATCAAGTTCATTCAATAACTTGTATTTATACCCTTATGACTTTCTCCATACTGTTCAAGGTTCCTCAGAGACACGATTACGACTGTTGTGGATTGTTGTACCAACCTTCAGGTAATTTCATTTCTCATCCGGTAAAGAATCTCGAGAACTCTTGCTTGAAGTCATCTGTACAGTTCATAAGTTGTATGAACTGGGTTTCTACTATCATACATATTTTCATGCACGATATTTCAAGTATAGGTACTTCACACTATACTTCGAAGTATACTTCAAGAAATTCTTTGAAATTACAATTAGCATTCAGGCATTCGAGCTTGTCCAGGTACCGGAGCAACTTCTGTTCAATTGCCGCTGCATTCTTATTATTTCTTTTATAATAATCTTACTTTTATCAGAAAGATAACTCAGCTCTCTGAAGAGTTTCTAATTGCTAACTTGCAAAATTACTCTAACTCCTCCATTGAAGAGTCATTCAGACACACTCGGAATATCACGAATTAAAATAAACTGGTTTTTAGTATCTCAGCTCCTGACATCTCCTGCAGGGCTATTGCGTTAGGTGTATCTTTTTTGACACCTTAAATGATAATAATTATCGAATGCGTAGCGACTGGTTGCAAACGATTTTCGTATTTTTACCGCATTGATGTACTGAGATGACAATGTCAGTTATCAAAATTTTTTTCGCAACTAGAGATTGATTGTTAGCCAATAGTTTTACTGGGCCATGCATCAACTAACCAGTGGAATAGTCTTGGTAGTTTTTAAAAGAGAGTAGGTTTAGATGGAAGAGATTTGTGTGTGAACTATTACTTTTATGTTACAAATGATAATTTTGTATCCTGTAAAGTCTTTGGGTTTGCCTCATCAATTTAAAATCTCTTTTGTATTAAGCACTTGTAAATTAAAAAATTAATAGTAATTTGTAGTAATAACTTAAAATTATTCTATCAACGGAAAGCTTTTTAAAAAAAATCATGTATAGGATCTTTTAGGTATACAAATATTTGTTGTTTTCAGTATTTTATTATATTAAAATTTTTTATTCAATACTGATTGGTTTGTACGTTAAAGACTTAAATTTAAAAAATAGAATCACATAAAAAATAATTAAATGTATAAAGATAAAGGAAAATTAAACAAGAATACTGCTTGTCTGTGGTGTATGTAAAAAAAAAACTAGTGCTTGAATGTCGATTATCGATAGTAAGTATGTTAGGAGCGAACCGGGTAAGCTAAACCGGTATAGTGAAACACGTTGCATTGCTAACCTTGACTACACTGGAATACATGCATTATACATACTTCGACGAACCACTCGCCTTATATAAATCCTTTTTGCTTCAACGTCTATGTATTTATATGCTGTGTGGAGCTTATAGGGTACAAGTAGTGTTTTTAGTTTTTCTCTTTCACTATTTCGTACTCGGAGCTTGTAGGTTAAAAAAACTGGAATAATATCTCAATAAAATTAAATCAAAACATGGTTTTATGTTACAGTTTCAAAGTAAAATATTTGTGTAAAGAGTTTATATTCCACCAAAAAAAGACCAATTATTCGCGGTCACTCAGTTGACAGCTGAGTTGTCAATAGTTATTTCAATGGGCCTCAATTTATAACAAGTGTATTTATAGCAAAACGAGCTCACCCCTGTTTTTATCAATTAAAATGTGGGTTCAAACCGTCAAGAATGCTTCCATGCAAGAATGCATCACACAAAACTGTTATTCGAAATTGAAACTTCTTTCATAGAAATAAGATACATCAAAACAACAAATAAGAACGCAGCGTTGTCGTACAAAACGGCTATTCTAAATTCAAACTTGTTGCCACGCACTACGATACACCCTGCGAGCAGATTCCTACTTCTGGTGATGTTGAAGGAATTTATGCTTTAATTGTGAGTGTTAAGGGTTAATTTAATTGTTTTGTAAAAGTGCAGTTGGGGTTGTTCATTGTATCCACGGAGCAATTGGACACGGCAATTGACTCGCGAGGGGATCGGGAGTCACTTATAATTGTCATTATTGTTTAAATGATTTTTTTATCTTTTAGGGTTAGCCTTAGTAGTTTTATGTTTCGTTGTACAAATAATAAATGTTTTAGAGACTTAATACCTACTTTTATCACTGATGCGCAGTGATAGAGATTCCGGAGCTATTCCAATTTATAAGTTTTTACCTAATATTTATTTATCTATTCGAGCGAAGCAATTGTCTACAGTAAGTGATATCAGTACTGTACTATAGGTACTATAATTCAGTACTAAATATAATACAGTACAGTAATAGTCTCTATAAATCTTCAAGTTAAGGCAAAATAAAAGGAACATTGTACTGCTATCGTAAAAGCTAATTATTTACAGTTATCGGTAATTTCGTTCTAGCTCACATTAACCTAGTTTTTAACTATCTACTATAAGGCTGGTCTTCACTGCTTGATATATATCTTATCGCTTTCAGTTATAAAGTACTTCTTATTATTATTATTATTGTTTTAAAGTAATCTCCATCTTTGTAATAGTTATTCATTGATGACGCCATTGATGATTATGTTAAAAGAAAAACGGCCCATATAAAATTAAATTTAAACCTTGTTGGTATACAAATAAGGTTTAAATAAAAATCCGCATTTTTCAAGGCTATGTGCAGTGCAGCGAGTACGAGCGTCTGAAGATGATATAAAAGGAATTCATTCTTGTGAAAGTTATTTAATAAATAATAAGAACAAACTCTGGTATACACCTATAGAAATATATACGTATATACATACACACATAAAATAAATAAATCTCGTATACACACACATGCATATACATACATACAGACACCCTCACACAAACACACACACACAGGATAAAGATACATGTTCTTGAGAAAAACAACATTTTAAAGTACATAAAGCTAGAGACAGTAAATAATGTAATGTAGATTGAAAACATAGATATATTTCAAATTTAATAATATATTTACTAAATGAGGAACTATTAATTAATCTATATGATACCCTTGCGATCAATCCCTAGTAAACGTAATCTTCAGATCGCATCACAAATCTTCGCTAAGTTAATGGGCAGCTGTCTTTATATACAGTTATATTACTGTTTCGACCGCAAGTTATTTTAACTCATATTTAACTATAAATATTATAATAATTTAAGAAAATGTAATAATCAAAATTTTTAATTTGATAATTGATTTAAAAACCAAAATTTAAATTAAATTCAAATGGCCTTCAAGTCAATTCACAGGTCGGTTATTGGGTTTATAAACTTAAAAAAACGGATTGTTTTTTGAATCTTTGGATTATTGGATCAGGATCGGTTATTAATTTGGTCCTTACTTAATTAATTACTTTTAAGAACTTAATGATAAATAATTTCACAAACGAGGCACCTCTGTAAAAGAAAATTAATTATACTAACAGAAATAACATTTTCAGTTTTATTTCATGACGAGTTTTATTAAGTAATAGGTGTATTCATTAAGATAAGTAAATTCAAGTTATATGTATGTATTTATATATATATATATATATATATATATATATATATATATATATATATATATATATACCACCATGTACCATGGAGTACTTTGAAATTTATATCTGTATGTATGTTTCAGTGCAATATGAAAGTTTAAAACATATTCTTGCTCTGTGGGGTCAACGACCGGGCGTTCATTGTAAGAGTCTAAGTACCTTAGAAACGTGCTCGGAGAATAAACCTATTGAAGGTATAACTATTGACGGTTTCTTAAAAGCTCTATTGTTTAATAAACTTTATCGTATTTATGATTGTTGTGTGTATAAATATTTCGGAGGTCAAAATATTTAAACCACACACAAGCTGTATTCTAATGTTGTAACAAATATTGCGGTTGTTGTAAAAAAAAACCACACCCCCACACAAAGACAAACTGTATTCTTATATTTTACCAACACATGTACATAAAAAAAAATATGATTTAATATCAAATAACTAGCTAGCAATAATATAGGTACATGCTTTATTGATACAACAAATATTGAAAATAAACATTAATATTTACAAATACGATTTATTGAAATCTGTTTTTCAATATCTATCTCCATTTTCAGAGCAAACAGTTCTCTCAGAGTTCAAATACGAACAAACAGCGAAACACAAACATTATATATATGTATATATTTTACAATAATTATTTCAAAAGTACTTACGTTGATTTAGATGCTGGTTACTTGAATACTGAATTTATTTTTGTAATAATTACTTAACTTGATAAAATCTTAAACCTGCATATTTCATAAATATTAGTTAAAATTAAACGATATTAATTGAATTAATTGTTTGATAATTACAGGTCTTTCGCTAAGACAACCTTCACATTTGTTCGGAATAAAACCTTCTTTCTGAGAAGTAAAACTTAGGTCTGGTTGAAGAAGTTGTTAATATACCTAAATGTATGGAAACGTAGAAAAGTGTAAAATTACCAAACCCATTTGTCTATTGCATCATTTAGATCGGTCTGACCACAGACCATCACAGACCACCACAGACCGTCACAGACCACCACAGACCGCCACAGACCGCTAGTAGGTTCTGAGGTGCAGCTCTCTTGCGGTTTCTGACAGAGTTCCGTTTATTGGTAAGAAACAAAAGAAATTGTGTACTGTTTTCACTTGTAATGAGTGTATGTAATATTTTTGTTAAGGATTTAAAAACACATTTAAATGTTATAACATTATATATTCCATTTATTTATAATATTAAAATAACTGACTATAGTATCTTTGTTTAGCATAAAATACAAACTAGAAAGTTATATCTAATAAGCCCAACCGTAGGACATTGATATAAATAAACAATATCTCATAATACTATTACTTAGACTCAGGATTTAGAATAAATAAAGAAAAGATAGTTTTTATAGTGAAGTTAGTAGTCCACTAAAAGTAACACATACATTCATACTCACATGCACAGTTTTTATAGTGAAGTTAGTAGTCCCTCAAAAGTAACACACACATTCATACTCACATACACACATGCCTACATAGCAACTGTATATTACGCAAAAATTCGTTACCGCAATAAAGCACACGCAATGCGGTTTCCATTTTGTATAATAAACTTCTCCCATAAGCTACTGGCACTTGAGAGAACATTACGACGTACTTAACTTAGGTTTACTAGCTACTGGCGACTGGGTAGTTACTGGGTAGGTAGGTATTGGGTAGGGGCGAGCGCCCTTCGAACTTATCAAACATCAGATGATATCCAATAGCGTCATAAAGTATAGTTCTCACCGAAAAACTGTAACGAATGTTAAATATTAAATATCGTTTTTGAAATTATCTAGAATTATTAGTACCTTAATTAAATAATTTAATTTTATATTCGTAATTGTACAGTCAGAACCTTCGAGTTTTTTAATGAGGAAATCATTCATAGCGACATAACTAATCATTAAACTTTAAAAGAGTATCCATTTAAACTCTTGCCGGTTACTCTGTGAAACAAGAGTTTGACGTTTCATAAGAGCAATTTGTGACTATTTGATATAAAAAAAAATAAGTTTGACTTTGAAAAAGCTAATTATTTTTACATTTATATTAAAATTTTCGAGAATCTTGATGACTTTTAAATATTGATTTCCGTGCATTCTACTCGGGAAAATTTATATTTAATGTTTTACAGTATATTAATTATTATAAAGGAACACTTTATTTATCTTAGTTTTTAAATTTTATTGTAAAACTCTCTTTACCTGACGACAAAGTACTTCAACTGTAGTGGAAAAAATGTTTATCTGAACTGATAGTTGTTTATCGACGAGGAATAGACATATCCGTTCTCAATCAGATTCACTGAACCACTTCTTATGAGAAGATTCAATTGTTCGATGATATAAAGTTATTACACATAATTATATACTTCAATACTGTTTATTTGTGTTATTTAAAAAAATAATAGTTGAGTTATTCGAATAGATAGCAAGTGATAAACCTGTGTTGGTCATTGTATTTTTGTACAATCGTTAATTTCAAGATATTGATTAGGATAAAATAATCTTGCCGTGACTTCCGTTTTTATTCTGTACTTGATAATGTAACGGTTTTTTTATTTTCTAAAGGATTATAACAAGAGTGAAATATAAATTGATTAAAAATATAATCTAGTCAAAATCGACGAAACTAAATTACACAATATTTATAAAATATAACAATGTATTTATTATTAATAAAAAAATCTATACAGTCTGAATATAGTACAGTTAGTGTTCTTAATAAGTAACAATTTAAAAAGTTGAAAATGATACTAGGCCCATAGAGATATTATATTAATTCTATGAGAAGGCCACGCTGATGTTGACAGTTATCATTCAGTCAATTTCTGCATTGTTTATCTCTAATAAGATTGAAGTTGAATCTCCTTGCATTAGCAGCACAAATAAAGTACCTAAACGATTATACTATTATCAACTTATACTTCACTACGTACTCTTATTCTACTGCGATTTATTAAAAAAAAAAATAATAACTGTGTAATTAATAAAAAAAAAAAAATCTTTAGAAACCATAGTCGACTCTACAATTTATGAGCTCCGCAACTTAGTTAAACTTAGTTATACTAGGATCCATTTTTGAATCACACTAAAATACTGTTTCAATACTAAATACTATGAATAATTGTAATTTTATAAATAAGTTAAAAGAGTATCCATGGAGTCTTGGCAGTTTTTGTCCATGGACCTACTCTTGGGATCTGTACAACTCTCTAGTTGACTTTTCTGACGTTTCGTAGTACGCTTCATTTAAAAACTTTGACGTCGGTCGTTATTTCCAAAATATACGCCATTTTATTCATACTTTGAAATATGACGAAATATGACATATCTGTATATACCTAAATTTCAATTCGATAACTTTATGTAAGTTAATTAAGTAAATTAATATGTGCATATATATATAAAAGGCTCTCAAATTCAATGCTTTTTAACCATTTCATCTCATTTGCTTCTTAAACTATTTTCTGAATAAGATAAAACTTCCTTCTTGTTAGATCTATAACCTATATGTATTTTTTTTTAATTGGCATAATTGAAAAGCTATAAAAATATGTTTTTAATTGTAGAAGACGTAGATCTTTCCATTTATCCGAGGACGAAGTCATTTCGTGTTGCCAGTAAATAATAAATCAATACAGTTGTTTAACTTATACTTCGTTATATTTACTTAATGAAACCAATTACTCTTCATTCATTAGTAGTTTCATGAATAATAAATATTAGTTAATTAAAACATAAATGTTAAGATGGCGTAAATAAATGTTTTTATCAATTGTGTATGGCAACGTAGATTTGTTATTTTTTTGCGTTATTTTTTGTCCCGTTAGATTCTTGATAATTTATTTGTTTAGTTAATTAATATTAATGTTAAGTTTAATTAAATCTATTGTTAATTCTAAAAAGAAGAAGTTTTTAACGCCTCAAAATATAATATGTTGTGTCTATGAATAGTGTTTTATAATACAGAAATTACAAACAAGACAATTGTATATTGTACTGTTATATGTAATACTATAAGAAACTATTATTTCACAAAAATGCTCTGTTTAATAAACTCACACTTACAACAGTGCCTTATTTTATGCTCACGCGGTTGTATGTATGTAGTTGTGTACCATCCGGTAATAAGTATGCTATTCTTTTAAGGGCGGGTCTCCAGACTCACCCGCTCCCCCGGTGACGCTGTAATAGCCAACAGGGCTAACAGTATAGACAGACAAAAAAAAATATGATATTCATATAACAAATAAATAGATCCCACCTAACCGTCCTCTACAAGATAAATTATATTTAGAAGTACCTGGATGAGTTGTTTTTTTTTTTTGGAAGTCTCTTTTTTTTAATTATATTTAATTAAATACATACTAAGAAAAATTAAAATTAAAATATATTTTGATATTTTTTTTTCTACCGTTTTTGTAATCCTTTTCTTGTCTTTTTAGTTTTTATTTTCACAAAAAAGAAACTTTAAAAAAAAGGAAAATATTTTTGGACGGGAGACATATAGACTCGAATTGGCACCTTCTGATTTCGGAACTGCCTAATTTTCCACCAGAGCTATAATAACCTTGCAGATTGCCTTAACCAGAGGTGGCGAAATGTTGATAGAGATATTGTATCAGTTTTTCTTTGTCCGAAAACATGAATAAAAGGAAGTTTTTTTTGCTCAATTTCATCGAAATCGTTAGGGTCGTTTCGACGAAGCTAAAATTATATATATGCAAAAATTTAAAGTATAAGATAAATAATAAATATTATTAAAAAGTTCTATTATAATTTCATAACAAAAACACTTTGTTTGCATTGGCAAAGACTCTAGATTCTAGAAGTGTTAAAACAACTTCGTCAAAGTAAACCGAGGGTGTACACGAAAATGACATAAACGTACCATCTGTATTGAGTAATTCCAATGCTAAATACCTACACGCCGTTATAGTGCTTCTGTTTATGTAATAAAGAGTGTTTTTGTGTTGGTAATCTGTCACCCAGGTCGCTAACCTGCTGTATGAAATATGCAATATTTTGAACGTGGATTTAGGTCGAAACGTTGACTTCTAAATTAGAATTTTATACATTTTACGTTTCTAAGCTATGCTGTTTTAAATATTAAAAAAATACTTTCGATATTATATTTTTATTGTATCTATAATAAATTGTATATGTATATTCAATTATATTCATATTATATTATTGTGAACACGATTACTAGTTTCGTGAACATGCAAAACTTCGGGTTAAATTTTAAAATAAATTTATAATTTAATTTTATACGGGTTAAATCCGTCAAAATAGTTTTATTTTCATGTGTAGTACTCGTGAAAATCTAAGAAAATACGATATTATACTGCTCTTGTATGTAATTCAAATTATATATACCTATTCAGCATATTCTTAAGAATAATGAAAAATTTCATTGGCAAATCAAATAAGCTTCAAAAATAAATGGTAGTTCATTGTAAAAATCCATTAAAAAGTTACGCTCAAGTAATAAATATAAAGAAACACAGTAAGTATTATAATTATCAAAATACTCAAGTATTAGCCCATATTAAATCGCATGAAATGCATTAATAGTCTCTATTTCTATAACAAAAGGAGATATTTTCGTCCAAAGTCTTCGTAATAGTCACTTAGCAACAACCTTGGACTGTTTCGTTGAACCTCGAGCTACACAAAATTTTAAGCTACAAGCTTGAAGCTACTGTTTTGTTTGGATGTGTGTGTTATACGCATATGTGCGTGATATTTAACTTAGAAGAGAAAAAAAATAGCCATATAATATGTTGAAGCTACTGAAGTTTTATTTGTATGTGTTTGTTGTATACATGTGTGCGAAATATTTAAAATTTTTGAAATGAAAAATTAAATACATAGTAATTAACTAAATAATATACTTTTATAATATTCAGCTTATTATTTATTCTACAATTAAATATAAAGTAGTTTTATATATAATTAAATATTAAGTTTAACTACGCAAGACCAAGATGTGAGTCTTTTTTTATTCAAAAAGCAATGATACATTTTTTTTAATGCAGACTAGATGCATTGTTCCAAAGGTTGGTTGCAATTTTAAAACTAGAAAACATAACTTTATGTACAATCAGCATCAAAAGTCAATGAGCAATAGGTACTTGTTCAACTTCTGTAAGTTATTTTGTATACCTTATAACTTTTAGCAATCTGGATCAGTTAAGCGACTAGTGCTGACTGTGCCTATAAGCAAAATTAAAATTAGAACCAACTTCTTGTAAGAACATTATTTGGCTATCATATTTTTAATAAAAAGGAATGTTGAGAAAAAAAAATTATGGCTTATATTTTTATATTCAACACTAGTTGACACGTTATTCATACATATAAGGTACCAAAAACCTATTATAAAACATATATATGTATAATATAGTGAGAATGACTTTCAAAGAATAGTTACCTATACATTTTTCCATTTGTTTGTCTATTTGTTCGAACATTAAGAAACGACTAAACGTATTCTTATTTCTTACATAATTTGTTTTGAGTTATAGGTGCATTGTAAGTCTTAAAACATGAAGGAAACGTAAAAGCTGGTTCCAGCTCCTATTACAATAAGTGGTGACCCACGGGGCGGTGGTGGTAGAGTGGTACCAACATAAGTAACAAGTCATTAATATTTACAAACCCGCAGTACTGTGCAATTTAAAAAGTACGACAAGCTTAAATGAAATAGGGTTTAACTGCAAATCCCGTATCCCGCTGATCCCGGGATCGTTCCCAGAATCCCGTGACAGGGTTGGATCAAAAACTATCAACTCTATTTTTCCATGCCATACAAATCCTTCAATCTAAAGGGATTACAATATTTATGTTTGTTTATAATTTTGTATGAATATCAAATATTGTTACACGTCCCTCGACACGGCGTCTGGCGCAATACTTGTTTTTAGATTAAAAGTTCCCGGGTTCAATACCCGGGTGTTAGAAAACAATCGTATAAATTTACTAACTTTAGACTGGATCTGGAAAACGTTGGAAAGAAATAAAAATATAATAAAAGATACTGATGTATAAGAGATACTTTTTATAAGTTTATATTTTATGTAATATTATCTGAAGACATTTATATCAATATTTAAATGAAATAGTGGGTTCAAATATGACTTGGTTAGTTGGTTACTTGCTTTTCTTTCTTGATCCATTCTTGCTTGGTTTCTTCATTCTATATTAAAATAAACATGATTATAGACATTTTAAAACATTAAATAATATTCTTTTAGTATTCCTCAGTGAGATATCATCTCGTTATAAATGTTATCCGTTTCCGTTAAATTACATGGACGCGCTCGTTAATAATTATAATTATTACTTCCACGATATATTATACTAGATTTATCTCGAATTTATATACAGTATTTAAAAACATGGTAATTAGGGCTGTCACTCGTTATATATTTTATAATAACGTATGTTATAGAAAAACAATATATTATGAAAGATACTATATTTTCACAACTAATTCTACTGTCCCGTTTTTTGTGTTAATTATGACTAAAACACTTTAGTAGTGCAGCGTAATGGAATAGAGCATTCATTAACTTGATTAAATATGAATTGTTTATTTATTTTAATATTGATTTTAATAATAACTATCCGTTTGTTGTTTTGAAAATAATAAAACTTTTCTTTCTAATTATATAATAATAATAATAAATAAATTTGTATTTAAAAAAAATACACTTTCCTTTAAAAATGTCAATACAAATGACAGTGTTATTTAATACTTACAATAGTCTTAGTGATTGTATTAATTGGAATTTCTTTAAAACACGAGCTGTCTCCTGCCACCAGAGACTTGGTGAGTTGTGAGTTAAGTTGAACTTGGCGAGTGAGTTGAACGTGAAAAAATTACTAGGTATACTACAAGAAATATGGTTTTGAAAATCAACTGAACCCAAAAACTCGCTTTAATGCTATTAAATAGTAACTTCCTGCTAAATTACCAATTGCATCTATACACTATATAAAATGTGTTTAATACTAAAAGAAATAATCAATCTATCAATGTTACCTATCAAGAAACTCAAAAAACCAATAATTTGATTTTAAATAGGTATACCTAAGATTCTAATACTAATAACGGAATAATAAATTGAAAGGAAAAAGATATATAGTCAATAAATATATTATTAGAATCAATATAAGATGTCCTCGGATATAAAAGAAGTATCCATCCAGTAAAATCATAAAGATCATTATATGGCTGGTAATAACTATTTTTCATAAACAGTTCCCGGCGAGTTCATAAGGTTTCTCTTTATTAGTATGTACAAAAATACCTAACCTACCTAACTAATACCTTCTAATATATAACTTATACGGATTTCAAATTATTGGTATTACACTATGTATATATTAATATGTTATTTTATAAAACCTTTTTTACTTTTTTTTTGACAGGTCTCTGACAGTCATTCGTTGTCATTCATAAAAATTAACAATAATTATAATAATATAAATAAATGTCCGTACCAAGTAGTTTTGCAATATTCTTATAATATTTACTTAAACCATTATGAAAATATAATAAGTATAATAATATCGTATACAAATCAATTAAATGTAAATTCAGAGGCAATTATGACTTACGAGTCGCTGTTAATGTTGGCGACGAAAACAAAATGGCCGATGACGCCGAACTGAGATAATATTAACGTTTAATGGATAATGTCTTTAAATAAATGTTTGTTTCTTACTAGCGACCCGCCCTGACTTCACACGAGTGAAATTTATATAAACAAAATAATATATGTTTTTTTTTTTATTTTATAACTTGTCTCTGTCTCCAGTAGATTGGTCTGTGAGCTGTCTGTCGATCTGCTGTCAAACTGAACGACACTTTTTTACAGAGATTTTTGTGCAAAAATACCGACTAAATTTACGACTTTTCTAGAGTACCTATTTTCCCGAAAAAATCTGCGATGCGCTAACAATTACGAACAATAATAAATCATGTAAAATAGGTCGAGCCATTCTCAAGTGATCTCTCATACATGCGACAATGATTTATATTTATACATGTATAATATATATCAATAATATATTTTAATAATATTGATTAATATTTACTGCACTTAATTGGTAACCTTTGCCAGCTTATGGAAATAAATAAATATAACATATAATAAAGTTTTCTGAATCATTCGAAAGCAGGTAAACACTATTACAATATTCTAAAACGATTAAAACTTGGAATTGCTAAACATTAATAGTACATGCACGTATACGATATTAATATACATATTACCAGCAGCTTCTTCAGGTAGTAGAATATACAGTAATATAGATTTCTTACATTACTATATGAGTTAAATTAACAGAATCACAAACAGTTGTTACTTTATTTCTAACTATATAAAAATATCAATGATATCAGTTGCGCTGTACCTTGATGAACTCCAGACCAGGACTGTATTTACTCTGATATATAATGTATTAAACGCATGTTATTCATATACATATAATAAATTGAGATCTGTTAGTCAGTACATAACAATTCGAGGGTTATTTAATATAAGAAAGAGTCACAAGGCTGAGCAATAGTAGGCTTTTCATCAAAACCATATCCTCCCACAATTAAATTTAATAAAGCACATAAATTGAAGTGATTATTATTATAACAAATAACATGAATACAGAACCCTTAAAATAAATTGTTTTATATAAAGTAGGTACGATAAAATAATATATTAGCTTTTACCCTCTACTTCGTCTGCGGGGAATTTTTATACACCTCCCCTATTTGAATCAGATATTGTTCACTATATCATTGATTTTAATTTGGTTTTTTGGTAAATCTATTTTTTTCTCGGAAATCAATTTATTTTTCTAATAAAAAGGAAGCTTAAGTTACTTCTCCATGATCTATCCTGCAGTAGAAGTCCTGTTAAAATCGATCCAACCGTTTTAGAGATTAGCCGGAACAGACAGAAAAATTTTAAGTACCGTACATACTTTCATGCATTGAGTAAAAATCTGTTAATTTGGAATTACGAACAGATACTTAATTTTTAATCATATGTATATATAATATAGATACAATGCAGGGCGACCTCCACACATGAGGTCACAGTAGTCATTTAATTAGATTATCTGTACTGATGTTAATAGATGACGTTTGCTCTTATACGACCTTCTTTTAATGCTTTTAGGTCACACAGATTATAAAATATATTTAGAAAACAATCCGACGTAATACAAACTTAAATAAATATAAGAAACATTATAATATTCAAACAATATATTAATATACGAATGGGAAGACATATTACACATATTTGCCATACGTCAATACGCATGTACCAGATCGATCTTAGATACAAATACGTCGATATAGCTCTTATGACGAATGCCGTTAGGACCATTCTTGTATACCACCATCTGACCTATAAAGGCGGGGTCACGATAATTCGCGACAGGAACGAACGAAAAAATTTCGCCGCCATCATTAATTTTTACTTCCTGTATGTTTGAGGTTCTAATATTCCTAACATTCTTAAAATATCTTATATATTTCAACTCAGGATATTGAATTAATTTTATTAAGAGGTCAATTTATTTAAACCGGGACAGGACAATTCAATTAAATTCAATTACATTACAGCCAAAGTGGTTTATATAAAAGCATTGACTGGTTGCGTATATAACATTTTTTTAAATATTAAACTTATGTAAGTCTTACTGAGCGAAACCATGTGCCAAAGCTTGCATCGCTAAAGCAATTCTGATCTCTGGTGACGTCACAGTTCAATCAATTAGGGAGATTAATTGTTTGCATCAAATAATCCTCTTTGCTGTTTCGTTCGCTTCAATTTAGTGATTGGAAAACTCCCGTGAGTTTTCGATTATAATTGCTCATTATAAATTGTACAAATAATAATTCGATAAGAAAATCTAATATTCAGTAAAGAAATCTCAGCAACGCCAATGTAAAAACAATAAAACAACACGCGTCTTTGTCTGCGGCATGTGAGCGCGCCCTAAGTGGGAGGAACACGGAGGGTGGTTTACACCCCTCGAGGGTGACACCCCAAGGGTGGTACCCGATGCGTTTTTTTCGTTACAAAAATATCTCTAATTGGCATTATTGCTAAGCAACCTTAATGGAATTTAGTTGTTCTGACGACACGTGGAAAATAATGAACTACTTAATAGATTTCTTTTTTATTTAAAATTTGTACTTCGGTTGAAATAAATTGATATGTGTAGAGTATGTTAATAATATTTAAATCATACATTCAAGTTAAATATGTTTTTAATGACTATTACAAACTTTATAACAGGAGTTTTAAATTTAATGTTGTACGTATGTATCAGTTCAGTTTTAATGTATGGAAAATATAACTAACAAAATAGTAGTATTAGTATTACTGTTATTTATTTTAGAATTAATGTAAATGTAGGTACTTCAAATATTGGTAGGATACAACCTCACAGCGACGAACCTGTAACAGAATCAAAATAGTTATTCTACTTCATGCCCTTACACGTAATAGATTTCACAGTCATTACATCCTTCGCACACCCTGCAGCCTCGCTCACCCTGCACCCTCGCACCCCTGCACCCTCACACCCCGACATGTCTCTAGCACGAGAGTAGCCGCTTTAATGAAATCTATATTAGTATGGCAAATATTTACTTTCGTATGATAATAAATGTTAAAGTTAATCAACATATTTATAATGAGTCAGATCCTCTGATTCGTTATAAATATGTTATATTATATACTAAATAGAACTAAGATATAATAGGTTATTTGGCAATTAAAAAAAAATATATTTTGACATACAGTATTAACTAATCCCACTTCTGGGAAAACACTTTTTCATAGTGGGTGCTATTAAAACCACCACTTGGTAAATTTTGTACTTCCTATAATAGACTAGTAGACTAGAAGTTTAGAGCGTCCATCGAAACCTGGACTCATCAATAGTGGTATTTGTACCACTATGACCGACTTTGTTATATTTTATTAGATATAGCACAGAACAGGACTTCAAGAACCAAGTCGATCCACAATATTCATCACGATCAGATAACAGACACATATACACAGACACAAACACACAGACACGCCGTGATGGATGATGATTGTGACTTTCTAATCTGTATCTGAATGTGTTCCGAGCTATGGATCAACGATTTAAAATCTGATTCAAAACTGTCTGTATTTCTCTTTATTTATATTTTCCTCATCACTAGTATAAGATTGGTATTATTTTAAATTGTATGTAATTATATCAAATTATTACGATAACATTCCTTTAAAGTGAATGTTTTTTAAGCATCCAAATTTTGAGATAATATTAAACTGGCATAAACTCCCAGAAGGTATTTGAAAAAATAATATATAAACAATTATTATTAAATATTAGTTCTAACTAAGCTCAAATAAAAACTAGTTACTTTGTTAGATTTTTCGTTCATTAGAAATATTTACTTATAAATAGTTTTAGAAGTAGGTAACATTATGTTACGCCTAGATTTTGATTGTTACGGCTCTCTGGTCTAATAAGATCTACTGTCTGTCTGTAGAGTCTGTAGATTTGCTTGCCCGTCTCGTTCAACAACAACAACAACAACGGTAACTAGAAGAGGATAATTGCTGTTGTGTTGGCAACACCAATAATGACACTCATTAGTTATTTTTTATCATTTGTTACCTTCAGTGTAGCCAACTTGGGGGTTTTTAAATTTCGATAAATATTAAAAAAAAAACCGTATTAACGATATAATTTTCAAACAAGGTTGTAACTGCTGACCCGTATTTTGTTTATTGACATTTGACTGGTAACATTACATTAAAATTAAAATTTCAAAAACACGTTAAATTGTTAACAAAAAATGTTATGAATTAAGGTTAATATGTAAAATTTGAATGATAGTAAAGAATTGACAAATTTTGTTTGTTAAATTTGTAATTTAGGGGTTTTAGGGGTTCTCGAGATTACTGCTAGGCGGAAAAAAATCAGGTGTTGGCAACACTGGTTACATTTGGGAAGAATTAGGTTCTTCTGCAAGGACCTACTCTTTGGAACCGAGCAACTAGAGTCTGTCGTTTCATAAGTGCAATGTATGCTTATTTCAAGTTAAACTTTGCCTTTGAATTATAAACACTGGTTATTTTATGGGTTTATTTATGCTATCCAAAAGAGCTATTTTTGCTATCCAAAAATTTGATATATACTAATCGTGTCATTATTACACGTAGATACAGGTACATAAGAAATCTATGTATAAAAACTTCACGTTTGTTGTCAATATTTAATTAAAGAAAGTTTATTTATATCAAATATACTTAGGAAAATTGCTCCAAACAACTGAAGCAATATAATATTTTTATTATTGTAATACAACGAATAACGTCTGACATACGAAAACACAAATGGTATACAAACATACATGTCTGACCCCCAAGGGAGGAAATCCCCTCCCCGACCCTCAACCCCCAACCCCTATGCCGAAATGTACACATCACCGAGCAAAGAAAGATTCTTGATTTTTCCCAGAACTTAATAAATTGAAACCGTATTTCTACACATTATTTTGTTTTGATATTACTTAAACTCTGGAATATGTTTTAATTATTTTCATAATATCGAATTAACGAACAATAGAACATGAATTCATTTCAGTTCAGAGGATTTTTTAATGAATAATACATTTTTTAAATATTTGTTTTAATGGTTGTTTCGATTGTTTACCTTACTCAGTTATTAATTGCTCTTTTTTGGAAATTAAATGTACATATTTTTTGTATTTGTTTCTTCTGTTTTAGTAAATTTTGTTTGTTTTGGGGATAAACGTAAATATAACTAACCTATTTTTATTAACTGCGGTAACTATGATATAGACATTTTGAAATTCATGAGGCGTCTTAATTTCTTTTTGTTTTAGTCTTAGTAAAAGACGTTTTGTACCGGCAGTTACATTTGTTGACCTCATATCCTCCTCATAAAAGGAGAAAAGCGTTGTTTTTAAAATTGGTAAGTAAAACAAAATATCAACTATATAAAGTTTGTAAAAATAAAATAATCTTAGGATAAAGTAATACGAAGAAAAGTATTTTTATTAAAACTCTAATATTGAGGGCTTCATATCAGAATCATTTAGAAATTCTCCAGGCGTAGATATTTTCTTTTCAAATTAAGCGAGTAACTGAAATTACTTTGAAGTGAACTCAACGTAGGTATCTATTATATTTTCTTTTCTTGCCCTATATCTGTAGAGATTTCAAAAGCGTAAATCAAGCCTTTTATTATAATATTGAATACCCTAAGCATATTAAAAATTAATTGAGTATAATCAAGGGAAGACTCTTTTTAATTAAATTATACTTGTCAATGCGGAGGTCACTCAATTGCCTCCAATTGACATGTGTCATGTGTCATGTGACCGCGCCGGACAAGACAAGAAAATAAGACTCGAGACTATTATAATATTAGAATATAGAAAATTTATAACATAACATACCATAAAAAATATCTTGCGTAAAAGTGGTGGTACATCATGTTCCTTAATTTTTGTAAATAAAGTATAAATGTTTTGAGTCGAACCGGCATAAAGATTCATTGAATTTTTACTGGATTTGTATAAAATTTAATTTAAAACCTGCTGTGACTATCACAGCAGCAGCAGCAGCAGCAGCAGCAGCAGCAGCTTTTAAAACTATTCAACGAAATACAGGCCAATGCCCTTTATATAAATAAGTAAACAATTCAGATGTTGACTGCCTGTCGTGATATTTAAGGACGCTTCACTTTATGGCAACATCGTGAAATGCCACTGCAAATATCCGACCTTCTAAAACCTAACGTTCTACTTAAATATAAATTTAAACTAATATTAGAACTTATTAATTTAACGGTCTGTGTTATCTATAGTTTTATATTTACCTACTAGACTGGTTGTATTACAGCAAATACTCTTAATACTTAATAAAATTCTATAATATACTTTTAAAATCTAATAGTTCCATTAATCTTCTCTTAATCCATTGAATGTACCTGACATCAAATGTATTATTTTTCAAATACGACATTAGCGAGTTGCGACTGTTAAATCGTTTTAGGGCCATTTTAATAGTTTAGTTACTTAGATAAATGAAAATAAATAAGATGTGCAATAAAGATGTTTTTGTAATCATCATCTGGTAAATTCATTCTCAACATGCTGAAAGAAGATTATTTTAAGTAATGTTATTTACAGACAATGTTCATAATAGACTCATACAATGTAACAATAATAGTTGTTACGACTGTGGTTAATAAATACTAGATACTACACAGGTATAGCAGCTTTCTCTTATGTATTTGACAGTAGGCATGGAACTACCATTTCTATACAAATATTATAAAGAAGTAAAGTTTGTATGTAGAAAATAATTTTAAACTATTCATCCGATTCGAAAATACATTTACCAATACTTAGACTGGACCGTAATGAATTTAGCTTCAGGGTAGACATAGGGTGTATTCCGTAATAATAGAATTATATTTTGTGGAGACGGAACCGGCCCCACTACACCGGGCGATCACTCCAGCCTCCAGGCACAGTCATAGGGGGCGCCACGGTGGTGTAACAAGATTAACAATTTATTTGCCTAATAGTTGCACCAAAAAGGGAAAGGGCTCTTTAATTTAATTTCCATGCTAAAACTCACATCAGTCACATCACGGTGTGGAGATCAATGTTCAAAGGAATTTGACGAAAAACGGTTAAATGGATTTTGTTGCCTCGGACCGAGGCAGTGGCCACAGTTAGTGCACTATAAATTGTAACGTTTAAACTTATCAATTATTGCGATTGGCTTATGACATCTGTCAACACTCCTATTGTGTTAAAATCAGTTTATTAATATATAAATTCGAATGGAGATTAAAAAGAAGTTTTAATTTAAAGTATACCCAAAATAGATATAAGCAGTTATATATAAACTGTGTGTGTTCTCACAGATCTCAAATTACGATATTTCGTCAATTAGTAAATCGTGTGTGATATGTTTTAAATTTGTTTAATATCCTCTCTATGTTAACAGCCTCTTGTTAAAAACTAAATGGTATTTACCTAATATTAATGTTTGAATCATTCAATAAACTTTCACAGTATGTCAATAAGATACCGGTTTCTTTAATATCTATCTATCTTTGTTATTATTATTATTATTATTATCTTTGGGTTAGCAAAATATTTCATTTATATCCGTACAGAGAGTATTCATTTATAAGGATCCTACTATAACTTTGTATTTCTCGAGAATATGGCAACATTTTATTATAAGCAATATTACTTTATTTTGTCTGAATATCTTAATACTAAGAAGTTCAGCGACTTTGTCGCTTTATAGCGCTATAATTCAAGCGGTGTCGTCATTTCGTCGTTTAGTATCTCGAATCTTGAGTCACCTAAATGATGTTTACATTACGTAAATATTTATATAAGGACTAAAACGACGTGAAGTTGGCTGACAGCTACCTACTTACTAAAATGACAATCAATTTCAAACTTTCTACAACTTTAATTGGTTTTATGCTGAAAAAAGGGTTTAATTCGGAAATCGGAATCGGAATCGGAAAGCTACTTTAATAAATACTATTTCTATATTTAGTAAGTAAATCCAAATAAAAGTCTGGTGGTAGACGAGTATGAAGTAACACAATCGGTGCTAAATCTAAGGTTCTAATTACTCCGTCCGGTTGGATCACACTAACAAAGCATTCGTTTATTACTTGTTATTTGTTATCGGTTTTCTAGTTATATGAGTTTTGTGGGGACCTTCAAAATAAGTTTAATAAACGCTGACTATACCTATCATAAGGTATAAAGTATTTGTTCAAAAAATTCTAAACAATTCCCAAATTTGGTTCAGATTATAATGGTTTGGAATTAAATTTAAAGTACATAATAATGTCATATGTTAAATACGTGATTGTCAACCCGCAGCGCACGACACAGCCCGCATGTACGCATGTAGAGTCACATGGATAATGGTTGTAAAACTCTCTCCTTTAAAAATATCCATTTATTTAACAATTATATAAATAAATCATGAAAAACTATTTCTTATAAACTCCCGACTCAAACAGAGGGGTGTTATAAGTTTGACTTGTCGATCTGTGGATCTATGTGTCTGTCTATGGCATTCTAGCTATGGTTCTTAGCTATGTTAATTCGAAATAGAAACAGTCGTCTCCAAGATATTAAGGTTTTATTGGTCTGGGTGAAAGGTTCTTAGGGTTCAATATTGATAGAAATACTTAAACAAATGAAAATTTGTATGTCCGTAAGTTCATTTAGTACAATAATGAAACAAGTAACATAGATTTAAAAAAAAAGAAAATAATAATAACATTTTAAAAACCCTCGATAAAAAAAGACCTCTAAAAAGAATAAAAATAATATTATTATGTACGTATTGAAGTCGTTGCATCGAGGGACCGCTTAATAAAGTAAGAAATTAAAATGTAAGTAAGTTACCAAAACAAATAACGAAATTACGATATGGATTCGTCTAAGTCCTGCTTGATTAACTTCGTAAAATAGACCATCGTCAACGTACGTACAACGGTCCCCCGACACAATGACTTCAATAAGTACATAATAATATCATTAAATTCTTTTTAAAGGTCTTTTTGTATCGGGTGTTTTTTAATATTTAATTTATTTTTTCTCTATGTGCGATAAGTTTAAATAGAAATCATTAAGAAAATATGTATTTGTGATCCAAGTACAGTAAGTACTATTTCTGAAGCATTGGGGTTTGGTTGATATAGATATGTATATTGCAAATTACTGCTTTATTAGAATTATATAATATGGAGGTATTAAATTATACTTTTATTAGATACCTATGTTTAAAAATTCACAAACTTCTTGAAAGAATTATTTCCGCACATTTTTTGAAAAAATAATTGCTTCATGGTCTGTGCATGAAATAAAACTTATAAGAATAGATTAGAATATTTTTGTCTTGTTGTCTGTTCGTTTATACTGACATAACTAGTGAACAGATAATGGATGTCAACGAAAGGTGTGTAGTATAAGGATAATTGTTTAATATCAATTTTTTTTGATTAACAATTATGTTCATTAATTTCATTAAAATTTTAGAATTGTAATAAATACTTTTTTGAATTAAATATGTCATTTTAAACGCCATCTAAGGGAGCTTACATGTTTTACAGACACTTAAAGAAATATTTAACATAGTTTAACCATAAATATCGAATTAATTATCACAAATAAATTAATAAATGCAAACATTCCCATCACTCAACAACCTACATATGGAAAACATAAAAAGCAACTAAACCGCCGGTAGTTCTCAGTAAAAGATAGTACGATAAACGACATATTTCGAATACAGCAAAAAACAAATTGTCTTAACGCGATACAGACATACTTCCATTACAGTTTTTACACATCATTCAATAATTTCTACTTCACGAGCACTTGAAACGCGCGGGGCGACGGTGCGGGCGGAAACTGTTACCGCCAATGACTGTCATTATGACATGTGACATTTACATCTGAATATACCTATATTATACTTATAATTTAATAGCATTTAATTAAAAATGTTTAATCGCATAAATATGATTATAAAAATTAATGTCCGTTTTACGGTTCCTTGTTAATAATCCCTAATATCGATATTGTGATACAAACATAGTGAAAAATAAACATTTTATCCCAAACAAATATTTGTTACCAGAGAGCGAGGAGAATTAGATATGCCGTTTCACCAAACAGATAACAGATTCAGCGAACAATCAGATGAATGTATTAGCTAAACCCAGCTTACATGCGTTAAAACAAGATAATAGAAAATACTTTATTATACATCGCTAACAAAGACGCCACATCGGTACAATAATTACATTGAAAAATGCCTTGCGTTTCGTTGCGTGTTGAAATTCGTACATTATTCATATCTGACAAGTGGGTCAAGTGTGTGTGCGACGCTCCGAGACGCGACCACTTCGTACGATTTCTTTGTTTTAAATGATTTACTTACGAGTTACGTATCTAAATAATTGACACAGCCAATCCAGAAATCGTTTCCAATATGTATAATAATAACATATTTTGTATGACTTTATATCTAACAGTTCAATTGTTAAAATTAAATTCAAATTTATCCTCGTTTTATCTCTTGAAGTTAATCCCAAAAGAAATTGCTCTAGAAAAAAGTTAAGAAATATCTGTAAGCGCTCTGGAAGTTATTTCAACCTTTTTAACAGCCTTTCTGACTTTGTATTCAGTTTGAATTTAAATTAAGTCTCGCTGAAGGATTAGCAAACAAGCTAAAATAAACTCTTCTCTTAAGACCAAAGCCCTTACTGTCTGCCGGCTTCTAGGATACTATTGAATTGAATCGATAATGTTATTTATTTTTATACATTACAACACCATATTCCTTATACATTATAGTAACATGATGTACTTTTAGCTTCTTAAAGTCCCAAATGTACGGTCCTACATAATGAATACTAATCCTAATATTCCAGTTTTGGACCTGGAATATAAATTATGAAATATATAAATTATACATATTAATAGATCGTTGAATATAACTCACTAAATTCTCCGTGTAACATATAGAGGATTATAATTTTAAATAGATTACTTAAGGTAATATTTTTTATATTAATGGGCCTCACTCGCTTATCATCTAAAGAATCCAATTCTTTACTATCAATATTCTGATGAACTAAATTAAAGATATCGGAGACTCCGTCCTATTACGTTCAAGTAGGAGTAGGTAGTACCTACCTACCTGTAGCAGCTTATATTAATTGTAATTATTTGGCTGTACTTGTAAGAACCAAAGGTGTAACAAGATTCCCTATTTCCCTCTACTCCTCCGAGAAGATATAAACAGAGAAACGGCCTATAACGCCTAAGTGGTAATTCATTCTTCATGAATACTCTTGCGCCAACAAAGTACCTAATTGGTCGAAGACTTGTAGTGGCAAACAAAATATTACCAAGTACCAACGGTTTCCTAATCCGGCCTCATGGGACTTCATAGGATCGCTTCTGAACTCAACCGTATCGTGAGACAATAGATGTTAAGAGAAGCCTATGTATCATAATTTGATGACCATTCTGATACCAATCTCTTAGATATCCATTTCTCTTCCTGTCTAACATTTATATATATCTCTTTCCAGTCAAAAAAGCTACAACAGCCCGTGGAGTTGGACGACAGTGACAGCAACGGGAGACTGACCGCGGGCGCCGCGCGGGCCGCCGCCTGCGCACTGAGCGCCGCGGGGAGAGGGAGCGGGGGGAGGGGGGGAGAGAGGGAGATTAGACACGGAACTCGTTGGAAATATGAATTTACCTCTGGTTTCCATCTTTAGGAAGTGGTTAGGAGTGAATTGTGTGAAGACTAAATAAATTCCAAAGTACGAACTTGGTTAAAGACAGTAGGTTATATATTTTTTTGTAGTTTTTTATTTATTGTTATTTAAGATTATCTGTGTTGCTTTCGTTTAGAAATTTAATGACATGTCTAAAGTTGGACGGACGGAGAGGCGAAAATAAATTAATTATCAAATGTCACAGGCGATGTTAGAACATGAAATGGAGGACGTTATTTTGTAATGATCATATTTATTTTTGGCTACAAATAACTAACCGTGTCCCGTCTGTCAGTTTTATATTGTTTTTTTTATATTTTTGTTTAGAAAAAGAGGCTATGATTTGAAGATATGTTGATGTTGCAATACGTTGTGCTTGGATAGGGTTATGGTTTTATACACTCTTATTAATAATTAGGACACTGCAATGTTATGTTAAACCGCTTTTATAAATGTTATAATATTATAAACCACTGTATTTTCAGACGATTTTTAATCATAAGTTGCAATAAATAAGGTTCGTTTCTAATCACCTCACAGCACCCCACATGAATGGTGAACGAAATGATCCGTCCGATGTCGTTAGCTCCCCGTGTCGTGGCCTTGCCGTGGTCGTCCCTTGTAACGTGATTAGTGAACTTGCCTACAAAGTAGTCGTCTAAACTGCACCTAAATAGAATCAGCCTGTATGTTTCCATTTAACTTGTCGCACACAAGCGTACGTGCTCCAAATAAATATTTAAAAGCAATTTCATTTAGTGAGGAGGTAATAGTGCGGCAATCATACTTTTTAGTGTTGTCGCGCTAGTTTTAGTGCGATCGTAGCTTAATGTTTTTTTAATTGCGAGTCAATGACTGCGGCCGGCTGATACTTACGGCTGGCACACTTATTATAAAAAAAGTTTTCGGTGCCATTATTCCTTCATTCGTTAGGCGATTATGCAATGTGTAGCTTTTTTAAACAAAATTAGAAATAAATATAATAACATACATGCGTATAATCCGATATCCAATTTAAGTACCTCCCTCATACAATCTTACGAATCTACTTTCGTCACAGAAACCTCGAGCTTTAAAACTTAAAAATGACCAATTAATGACCTAAGGCAAGTTCACACTCGCAACGAACCACTGGAACGGAAATGCTTATTATAAAGCAAAAGACCGAGCGTCTGCAATTAGCATATTAATCGATACAGAAGTGATCAGAATAATTACAATTACCGACGCTCCAAATACCATATCCCTATTTTATAAGATGGTGCATTAAATCGGGTAAAGACGGCATAAATGGAATAGATTTATAATTGATTTAGTTGTGATATTGTCGTGGACGCTCCTGCGCTCGCGCATAACTTTGAGTGCAATCCACGTGGACTGTGTATGAATATCGTAGTTAGAAATATTAAGTACGGTGCATTTAATTTCCGTGTGCGGTTAGCAGATTGAATTTGAATTTTTAAATTATTCTTATGTTTCAATATTCGTTGTAATAAGTCACAGGTTGGGTAAATATTAAGTTTGTTTCTATTGTTAACAAAGTTTTCTATTGTTTGATAAATTTGCATATTGGTTTTTGTATATTATTGTTGTTTTGTATGTGTATAGTTATTTGTAAAATTATGAATTCAACCTGCTTCCGCACTTTAATATGTAGACAGTTGAAAGTTGATAATTTTTGGGGAAATATACTTCATTGCAAGCAGATCGAGCAAATTTGAACAATATTACATATTCTGATAATTACAAATAAAACACTAATATAGCCCAGAAGTTGTCAACTAGAAGTAACCTAACAATCGGGCTAAAATGAGAGCGGGAGACGAATACTACGATCTCTCTTTCACTCTTAGATAATAAGGATAAAGCTGAGTTTACACTGAAGAGCTGCACTTAACTTTACGCTTTATAAGAAATCATGTCACTGTAAGAATACTTTACTAAATGTAAATATTCTGGCATTACTTTATTTAAATCTAGAATATTTTATTATTGTGGTAAATAAAATTTAAAGTAAGGACTTTAATGTAATGTCAAAATATTTGCAAATTGTATCTCTTTTTCTTTATGAAATGTATTTTTTATAAATAAGGAACACAAAGCAAGTGTTTGCTCATATTGATGTTTGACAATGAAACTAGATTAAGTATTTGTTTAAACTAAGTAGCATTTATGAGGTTATTTGGGTAAACTCGGCGCGATATATTTATATATTGTAAGCTAATAACTGCTCTCATTTCAGCCGGCTTGCTTCATGTTAGCGTCATTATATTATATAATATTAGCCTGTGATTCTGTAATACCCATGCAAAAGGCAACCATTTTTAAGATGCAGCCAATTAGAGAATAACGGTCCAATAAAAAATAGATCATAACTGGAAAATATACACTATTTATCAAATACGTTGACGAAGATATAACCTCGAAACTAATATGTTTTGGAAATATAATACAAATAATTATAGAAGTATATTTGGATGTCGTATCGTCTCCGTCAGTTCAATCGAAGTTCAAACTATATTATAATGATGTACCTTGTCATTTGCACGCGGCTTCGACGCCATGACGACTAGATCAATACTGACAAGTGTTAACGAAGCATTATATATACTAGAATTTAATTAAATATTGTCTGTTTACGTTAACTCTATTATGACGGACGTGGCTGCTGACATATTCATATTTAATCTTGTTAAGTTATTCAACAATCAAGAGACGGTTTTGTTGTATTATAATGAAAATTATATCGTTATTTTTTAAAATTCTCAAATCAATGCAACGGGTATTATAGAACGCTGGTAGTAAATGACATTTTTAATATCAGTATTTATTTCGTTATTTTTTAAGTTTTTAATGATTTTAATTGTTCTCGTTGCTTTCCTTGGGAATCTTTATCGATTTTTAGATTTAGTAAGTACAATATTTTATGCGAACGGGGATCGACGGTCAGAACTATGTCCTAGAATAAGAAACCGATAACATGTGTATTCTAATATATCGGCTACGTCTACTTTTCTAGTGTAAAAATCCATTTTTCTATTCCGATGGTCGGACTCGGACACAAATCTATAAACAATTATTCACTTAACCTCTTCGGGTTGGTCCGTTTATGTAAATATATTAATTTATTTATAAATTTCTTTGTTATATTATTAAATATCATGAATATGATAATGTTGAATTGCTTATGTAAATACATATACATTATTTGTCGCCACCTTAATATCTTATCGAATTATCTGTAAATCAAATCCGAGTCCGAGCTAGACTAAATGGTTGTAACTAGTAATAACCGGTTATAACCGGCTCAGAACCGGTTCGTCCCCGTTAGGTTGTTGGTTATCGTTCGTGAGTACTAACTATTCCAAAAGTTTCCTGATGTAATTTATTGACTTGAATAAATGAAATTACGCTTCTAAAGTGTACTATTACATATGTAAATATAGGCCAACTAATACCTATTATAATAGTGAATGTTGTAATTTGTATATAAGTAACGAAAATTAAATTTTAAATACATAGATAATATTGTGTGTATTCATTTCTTTTACTCTAAATAAAAACTAATATTCTTGTTGCCATTCCTTGATCCTATCCGTATAAATTAAAAATAAAACAAGAGAGGATGTAAAAGTCCATATACAGAAATATATTTCATAATTACACAATTCCACTGGGTTGTACACTAATCGGTATAGGAAATATTTGAAATACGTTTTACAGTATAGATACGCCTTCAGATTCCTTATGTCTGATTTTAACAAAACATATATATTTTTTTAAATGTTCAAATACAATCATTCATACTGACAGCGCCATCTATGAAACAGAAACAGACAACTGTTAGATAAGTTTAAGCTTCTCTTAATGACACTAGATGGCGCTATATTTAAATTCAATCCTTCACAAGTGGCAGTGTCTTCACAAATACATCAGATATAAGCAATCCGATGACTCGAGATCACAGTCGAAGATCGGCGCCAATCGTCATTCATAGCGTGTGATAGACGTTGAAACTTATGCTCTTAGTAGGGTCTTTGTTGTTCTTAATATTCATTCAAGTAACTATTAGTTCCACACGTTATTAATTTTCTTGATCTAAAGGGCAAAAGTTTGAACGTTATCTAATAAAATTAAACAACACGTATATACAGTTGAATTATGAGAGACGCGAGAGCTGTTATTGTTATAAAAATAAATAAAATATATTTATGTAAATTAGGGAAAATATATTTCTTTAATATTTTTCTAACGTCCCTCATTAACATTACTTATATAATGTATAGATGCATAGGTTATAAATATATTATGAATAGTATTGGAAGTGATTTTAGTGGATTATTGATTATTATGCGATTTACATTTTTATTAAATTATAAGTAGAAGATATACTGAGGAGGTTTCATTACATTCCAATTAATTTAGTTTAAAAATAAAACATATGCCATATATTTAAATTAAACATAGCACATGCTTTAAGTTTGTGGTCAATTAATTATTAAATATAGATTTTTGTGTAATTATACCTTCCTGTACAAATTCTTTTTTTATTAAGTTTATCAACGCGTCATTGTTTTTTATTTATGGCACGATATATATTATAAGTTACTTAATCACAAATATTGAACCGATAACAGATGTTTATTTAAATAATAAAGTAAATACAATTGGAAGTCAAATGCAATATGAATGTTAAGAGACTGTCTTTATATATTCTAAAAACTATTAGAGATCAGTAATAATAATACGTTTGTAAAAATACTAAACATAACTAAGAATTATATTTAGTTTGTTAACATCCAAAAGAATAAGGCGAATGATTTTTTTGGTAATGTCTTAAATAATAAATTAATTAATTCACTGATAAAGGCCAAATACTATCTCTAGAAGGCTAATTATTAAATATTTTATGCACTTATTGCTACAATATATTGCATTTATCAACCCTCCTAAAGGACGGAAGGACACACACATAGACTAATTTTGAATCAATAAGATACAACTGTTATAGCAAAAGTCACATTATAAAATAATATTACAAAGGTAAAAGATTTGATGGTATCGCAACAGTCTCCTAGTCGAGTACGCCGTGTACGTCTGTTGGCACCTTAACAATTTGGGACAATTATTACACGCTCTAAACAAAAAAGGAACATTTTATGATTAAAATTAAATTTATAAAGTATAACTCAAACTCGTTAATAGTATGGAACAATGCACATCAGGGTACATATAAACGAAGTAATAAAATAAATACGCACCAGAGTAGATTCATTTAAAAGTTTTTCAATAGATTTTACACAATTTTAGTTTATAATACTTTGGGATAGAAGCTAATATTCCGTGACGGAGCACTATCGGACGCTCGGGCGCCATGCGGTCGATCTTCAATCTGAAATAAAAAGATAAAGTTATAGGAGGTTCATAACATTTATTTAACTCTTGATATTGAAAGATACCAATCCGCAAAAAAGCTCCGCAAAAGTGCGCTTGCACAAACACTGCCTTATCATGTACGCATGTACCCACGTGCACAACCATGAACACACACTAACACGCACGCACATGGACATACACAAACGTACGCATATATGCACGCACATACACGAACGCATGTAATGTGCACTTAAGCACACGCATGCACACACAGTCACTCACCACTTGTCCAGCAGCGACAGCCGCAGCGCCTCGTCGAGCGCTTGTTGCTCGTCCCTCAGCAGCTGGTCCCTCCTCTCATGTTCTCTGGCCGACATCTCCAAGGCCGCCCGCAGGTCCGCGTCGAGGTCTTCGTCGTCGGTGTCGTCTTGTACGCTCCCGTCGGCCGGCGCCAGGGACAGCCCCGTCAGCGACTCCTCTATCGCTCTGCGGGACTAGCCGGGTTAGCCTCTACCGTAGCGATATAGTGGGATTTATATATATTATGTTCTAGCAAATAGATTTAGCCTGTTGATAAATCTGTGTCTGTATGTTCCGTTTGCTTTTTGGATACTCCCGTAAGAGACGTTGTATAAATTTGGGTATATAATAAAAAACATACTTATATATTTTATCTTAATTTAGTCTCGTTTTAGTTAGTCTAAACTTATTAGTGATACTGTATTATTAATACCGCATTAACTAGTACTTGAGAAAATAATTTCGTTTAGATTAATAAATAGGTATAAACATATAGGGGGCTACTATTAGCACACACAAAAAATAGATAAATAAAAAAAACGAATCAGTAAATACTTCATAAAAATTATGATTGAGAGCAAAAGGGAAAAAAATCTACACTAATAACGTCGAAATCTGTAAAAAGTATACGCTTATTATATAAAACCACTTTAAAACCCCATTCCAATGAGCTTATTTTTATAATAAAGGGATATCCCTTTAAAGGGTTTACCTTAATTTACATGGAAGCTGGGTTGTTACTAGATTGTGTGTGTGTACCTCTGTAGGTGTTGTTCCTCGTGTGTGAGTAGTGCTGGTGAGCGCGGTCGCGGCGCCACCGGTGAGGTGCAGCGTGCTCCTCGCAGCGCCTCCCACACGTCCACCTGCCGAGGAGACTTCTTTTAAGATACGACCAGTGACTCGTACAAGTTTAACTGACGTATGTGAGTTAAATTTTATTTTTTGATTATATGAGAACATAGAAATTGAGTCGAGTGGATTATACAACTGATGGTAGATGGTTACCGTTTGACAGAACGTCACTAATGCATTCACACACAGCACTCTTCAAGATTAGCCACTTGACAGCCCCAGCCGCTCTCATTTGCTTCTCATATCCAAACAATAAACGCATCAAAATTGTTAATTATCAACAAGAAATATTAAGCTGTTATCGCGTTACATTAGTTTTTTGATAAAAGCTGTACTTTTTCAAACGTTTCCCTCCTTCAACCACGTATCTTACCAACACTTAAGTTATCAATAATTATTATAGGAAATGTCGCATATCAATATATATATACAATTGATCAGAGGAAAGTTTTTGGATTATTTCTGAATTATGACCAGATAACTAAATATATGTATTGCATATTTAATTTTTAGTGTTCAAAATTCAAAGTCAATAATCTGTATAAATAACTTACTTATCTGTATAAATAATAATACAACACTCCTCACTCTCACTAATATTTGCAGGCACTAATTTAGGTAGTCCTGACATGGGTCTCATTGGGCTCAAAGATCTTGTTAAATCCAACGCCAACAAAACGCAGACGTGTCTCTTTTACAAGATGCTCATCATCGCTCCGACTTACCGGAATGATTTCTTTATTTTTTGAACAAAGGAAATCTCTTCATATCTCTACTTTTTACGGTTCAGTGTAGAGTTAGACTTCTCAACATCCTCCAATATTATATAAGGCACAAATCCGGTCGAGAATGAAGTATTGCTGTCACATAGTGGCCAGAGCCAAAAAATGTTAGTTTTGACTTGGCTTAGCTGTTTTGAGCATGAAAAGTCCTTGCGCCGCCTTTTTTTATACACAAAGTGAGGGATTATGGCACACATTATAAGTGTTTTGAAGGCGAGAGTGTATAGACTATTAAGTTAATGTGTTTCACCATCTAGGAATGTATTACCACTTACCATCAGGCGGAATGTAGCCATCAATCAACTTATAATGTATAAAGATATAGTGAGTAAATTATGAAAGAGTAAGATATAGCAGAAACGTTTAGTTACTGTAGGTGTGTTATAATTTCGAGGAAGGTGTTGTGTGTTAGGTCCTGGTCTCCTACCTGGTCGTCGTGGGTGCCGGCGTCCATGAGGCTCTGTTGTATGGCGTACCGCAGCAGGCCGTCGTCGTCCTCGGAGGGCGGGCGCGCGCGGGCGGCGTCCCTGTAGCCACGCCCGCGGGCGAAGCACCTATCGTCCAACACGCAGGCCGGGCGCTCCACCCCGCCCCCCGCACCGCCGCCTGCGCCCCTCACGCACTGTACGTACGGCACGGGACACTCCGTTGCGAAGATGTTGCCGAACGTGATGCGCGCGTTCAACACGTGGAACAGTGGAATTTCTAAAACGCGTTAGTTTCTTTAAATCAGTAGGTGACGCGGTGTGCTTCCAAGCGGGATCATGATTTTTTGTATATTATTCGACTGTAAATAAGTAATTTTGGAATATTCAAATTAGTTCTATGAGAACTACATAGTACAAATACCTACCAATTTTGACAGGAAAGCCGGCGGGTAGCTGCATCTGCACAAAGTCCTTTAATTTGGCAAAGTGTGGCGATGATATCGCCGCCATGAGGTCTAGGATAGGCATTATTTGTTCCTGAAGCTGAAATTAAAATAAAGATTTTAATTATGTTTTACAAAACTGTTATTCACGAAATTAGTTTGAATAATTATTGATTGTGGTAGGTTCAATATATCACTTTACTGACCTCTAAAGGATAGTCCTCACAGAGCCACAGCGTAGCTTTGAACTTCTGCACCTTGGTGGCGACCTCCTGCGGTCTCAGCTCCCTCTCTTCCACCTCCTCGGAAAAGTACTCCTCCCAGCTCACCGGCCGAAGATCTTCGCGGGATCTGCTTCTCCTAGGCGTGTCTTCCTGCGGTTACAAATACAACTTATGCGAATCTATCCAAAGAGACACTGGGGACTTATCCCCCCGGCATGCCTATTCTTCAACTCACCTTGTCCGGTGTGAGTAGAGGGGAGGCGGGGGTGGAGTGTCCTTCGTCTGTGTCGGCGAGCGCCAGTAAGCCGGCCAGGGGAGCGCGGGGGGTGTGGGCCCGGCGCTCCCCTCTGGGGAGGTGCTCCGATCTCGTCTTGGACACCAGCTCAACGTTGTTCGCTCCGAACACTTTACATTCGTAGCCGTTCACGATTTCGGTCTTATCTTGTCTCCAGCCCCAAATGCCGCTTTTGTTTCTGTTAAACATATTGAAATTCTTTATATTTTTGTTTTTGTCGACACTTGTAGAGCATTTAAGATACTCACCTCTCGAAGCTGATTTTATCGGTATCCAGGTAGTTGATGGCAATAGGTCCAGCCAGTCTCTGCTCTATGAGGTGCGGCGCGGGGGCGGACGGGCCCCCCGCTGGGTTCCCTCCCGGGCCTCCAGCGGCCGACCCACCCTCCAGGTACTCGCACCACGACGTGCCGGCCTCGTGGTCCAGTTCCACTAGACTGGCGCTACGACCTATAAGGAATATTTTAAACTATGATTAGTATGATAACTATTCATAAAAAACTATCCGCCTTCATATTACTTATATTGCAAAAAAATATGGATTTTAAAGAGTATAACAAAATAGGGCTAGTAAAACACTTTATGACAACTCACCCTGTCCTCTAAATATATATGTCCTATCGCCTCTCTGCCAGCGGTTATTCTCGAAGCCAACAAGCGTAGTATCGACTCGGACGTTGGCTCCTCTTTTGTACACTTTGTAGGTGTCGAATGGACACATTCGAGATACAAGTGGTACTGAAAAATATTTTTATAAGTAAATTACGCACCATTTTTTTTTTTAGTCTCAAAAAAAAATCTAATCAAATACTTCAGGAAAGACACTCATCGCATTGGGTCTGGTCTGGTAAACCTCAAAACCTCACCCCAACTGGTAAACTCCCACTTCATCTCGACGTAAAAGTCTGGCGCGAGGCTGAGCTTATTGAGGAGGTCAGGGATGCCGCTCGAGCGCACGACATGTCGCTGGTAATCACGATGAGCGAGCACCAGCGACAGGAGCTCTGGGTTACCAGTCGCTGTCGCTTCTTGTACAGCTGGAATCATTATCATCAATAACAGTCAGACAGTATTAATAGGATGAAAGTGAGTTTAATGCTTTGCTGGCAACAATACCCCCAAGCAAGTTGTTATCAAGAATTGATGGTCATTAGTAAGAATAAAACAAAGAAAGAATGAAACCAACTAGATGTATATATGATGTAGAAATAAGTAATAAGAATTACCTGTCCATCCATCTTTTTCGCAGTTGACATCAGCATTGGCATCAATAAGTGCTTGCACACACTCAATATATCCTAGAGTGACAGCTAGTAACAATGGTGTCCGACCACGTGGGTCCTTTTTTTCTATATCTTCTAATATAAACTGTAACACAAAAAATATATTTTTGTTTAGATCATATTATATTTTTTGTAAATATTTGCCTACCTAATAACACGGTTTCTTTAGAATTTTAAATAATAATGGTTTAAGAAATTAGGAAGACATTATATTGTGAATAACAAAAAAAAATAAACAAGTCATAAAAATATTTATGTTTTAATATAAATATAGCCAGTAAATACATTAATATTTATATATTTATACATGTACATTTATGAGTGTACCCTTCTCTTCTGCCTTATCACTTTGTACCAAATTTCTAATCAATTCATATTTTGAATTTGAATATGAAACCTAAGACATGTGCAATTCAAAATTGGTATGTACGGAGTATATAATAGGATATTTTGAACTAATATTTAAACATTAAAACATTTCTTACAGTAAATGAAACAGAACATTTATTTGCTAAATCATATTTTTAAATAAACCCTAATGTAAAAACCTTGTCTATTCATCAACCCTGATGGAAAAACCATAGGCTTTCCTAATAATAATTATCTATTCAATAGTTTTAAAATGTTATTACCATACTATTATTACCATTTGCTATAACTAGTTATATATATAAATTTAATGTTAATTATCTGTAAAATCTTGATTATATGCATATTACAACAAAACAAAAATTACAAATTATTTATAAGCCTTATTTCAAACAAACTTGTGTTATAGAAAAATATACCTTTGAAAAATCATAATATTATTACATATTTACATGTTTAAGATTATGAAATATAAAGTTAAGCTGTAACTATAAGTTAATAATTATCAATAAGACAACTTCATCTATGTCATTTAGAACACTGATACTCTATCACTAGGTTTTAAGTATTTACAATCAAGAGACATCTGCCTCTGTTGTGTACAATTGCGTTATGTGATGCATGTAAATTTTTCATAATTCATGATCTGTATACATTAATGTGGGTGTTTCTTAAAATATAATAAACTTTCCTATTCATATAAATTTAGGCTGTTTCGTGTTCTAATCCACATCAAGCCACACTTTTCTGGCTTCATCACGAATAATGAGATTATTTTATTGTACACATCACAGCTTACTTAATATTGTTAGGTTTTTGGATAAAAAATATGAGACTTTAGGTGCAAGTCATATTAGTAGTAAAATATATGTTTTAAGTTGTACTATTGTATGCATTTGTTATATTATATTAGTAAGTGAGTCAAATGTTATATTTACTCGTATAATGCAATTAACCCTCGTAATATTTCTATGAGGTTAGAAAAAATATTTAGCAGAAAATATAATGAAAATCAAAACTCAAATTCTTGCCTTGTTGGCTTCTAAGGCATCCTTTAGTTCTTTATGACTGTTGTTCCAAACTAGCCAATGAATTGGGTAGCGGTTCGAAATTTCATCAGACGTCAGAGACATCATTAAAACAACAAACACTAATTTAAATAAAAATATCTAAAAATATTAATTACATATAATAAAACTAGGTATAAATCACACACTTTACTTTACGTTCAAACACATTGTAAATATAGAAAACTAAAGTTTTCAAAGATTATTATCACTACTTATAGCCTCTAACGACAAAAACGTCAAACAAATTCTGTTATTTGGTCAATTTGACTGATGCTTATTAAGTGTTGACAGATCATAAAAATAATAATAATTATTGTTAAATATGAACATTAGTTTAAATATTTTCATATAACTAAATTGATTGTTTTATTTATTTGATGCGGTTTCAACTTTAATGAAAGGGCGACAACTTTTATTGGACTTCTTTCAAAAATCAATGTCTACTCAGGCTCCGTCGGTCTTATACATGTTACATTAATACGTGCTTAATTAATCGGCAAAGCGACGGAACGGTTTTCCATATGTTAGAGGTTCACGTCCTGACCAAGTGGAAGAGTATTCGATTCTATATTTAGTATAGCAAATAATAATTTAAATAAGTGTTGAATTAATGAGTTTGTTTAAAACTATTATTATTCAAGTTCTTTTAATAAAACCAGACTTTTGCCATATGAATAAGTCTTTTTCAAATGATCTTTGAAATTCAAAATTAGAAGGTCAATTTTGTTACACGGACCCATGACCTTTTTTCCCCCTTTTTAAGGGTGGGTCTCCTGACCCACCCGCTCCCCTGGTGACGCTGTAATAGCCAACAGGGCTAACAGTATAGACATACAAAAAAAAAAAAGGACCCATGCCCAGAGAGTAGTGTATCCAGGACATTTATATGTAAGATATTTTTAATTTGACCAAATTTATTATTAGTGGTGTAAGTTATATACCTAATGAGAGTGGTGCCATATTTTCTACATATGTTTTTTTTAAATACCGTGGTAAAAGGAGTTTTAGGCTATGACTACCTACTGAATACTTCAAAAATATTTTAATTACAAAGGAGCGAAATAGCCAGAAGCCAGATCTACAAAGTAGGCATAAAAGAAACTAAAAGTCAAAAGATAAAAATATTATGAAATGTAAAAAGTTAATGGTAAAAAATTTCGTAATTGATTTTATTTTGAAATGATAACAGATAAACGTTAAATTATAATAAATTAATTTAGAACATGACCAAAAGTTGTTAGGGAATAGCCTTACATTTTTGTTAATATTATTATGCATAGGACAGTACACCAATTCGTATACTTGAAAACATATTTAGAAATCCATTCAAGAATATTTTTAAGAAGCATAACAACCAAATTACATAAAAAAGTCGAGGTAAGACGTGTTAAATAATGTGTTTTTATGAAGAAGAAAAAATGTAGTTTCTTTCTACAAAAGTAGTATTTTTGTTTGGCCTAAAAGGCGTCATAAGATAACATTTCAATTCTTAGTAGCAAGATATCATATTTAAAACAGTGTATATAATATATATGACTAAATTTTAAGGACAGCTTCAAATTATTAGATATACCAGTAAACTCTAGCCAGGATGTAGTTAAAAAAGCTTTCCTGGAGCTTGCGAAGAAGTATCATCCAGATTCCTGTTCACCTGATGCAGACATCGATAAATTTGTGGCTATTGAGAATGCATTTAGAATTATTTCAAAGCACAACACTGGATGTTCAAACTCAGAGGAAATTGAAAAAATGGTCTTTGACATAAGGGTAAGATTTGGTCAATTATCAGAGTATATAACACTTAAATTACATAAAAGACTGTAATGCATTGTATCTTGTAGATTATTTTGTTTAGTGAAAGAATAAATCGCATAAATACAGGGTTAAGTAATTTAAAGTACAGATTTATTTAATTTACAGCACACAGCTCCACAACATCGACAATACCTAAGTTTTGAAGGGGTCGGCTTTGGAACACCATCACAACGGCAGAAACAATGGGCTCAAGCAAGAGCACAAAGAGCTGCTAATAATGTAATGGAGCATAGAGTTGCTAAAGCAGTGGCATCAGACAAAACACTTATGAAGAAAGATTCAATAAAGAAACATGATATTAAAACAAAGTATGGATTTGATAGAGTAGTTGAGGATTTGATTCAAGAGTCCATGTCGAAAGGAGAGTTTGAGAATTTAAGTGGCAAAGGAAAGCCTTTAAAGAATCAAAATAGTAACCCTTATGTTGATTTTACAACTCATAAACTGAATGAGGTATGAAACAGATTATTTCAAGAATAGAAAATGTTAATGAACACTGCCTGAATTGTATGAAATTGTTTTTTTATTTTAAAGTGTTTACTTTGTTTATATTTTTAATCTATTGTTTATTTTCATAGGTTTTAATAAACAATGGCTTCACACCAGAATGGATCACTATGAGTAAAGAAATAGATGAAGATATAGAATGTCTCAAGGAGGAAATTAAAAAAGACAGAATGTATCTGGGTCCCTATCCTCTTAGTGAAACTGATGTTTTAAAATGGAATAAAATATATGAAAGTAATCGTTTATTAGCACAGTCCATTAATATAAAAATAAACACATTCAACCTCATCGTACCTTTGTTAAATAAACAGAAATTTCATGTAGAATTTGACAAATTATCTGGAGATATTTTAAAAGAAGGGGTGCACTCAAAAGTCAAAGAGCTAACTAACTCACGAGTTCCTCCAAGTATTGTAATACAGGAGGGTGATGATATTATCGCCACATTCTTTAAAGCTCTTGTGGAATTACTCAGTTTCAGAAGAGACAAAAAGAACGTTGATTGAAGTAACCATTTTTAAACAGTCAGGAATAGAACGAAACTGTGATAGAGAGGTGATAAATGTAGATATAAAAAATTAAATAAAAAGTATATGATGAATAACTAATATATTTTATTAAACATAATCTTATCACTACATCTTGCAGTAAAATCATTTTAGATAAAAAGTTTCAACATGAAAAATATATCTAAAATAACATCATAATATCATTAAAATATCTCATCGGAGACACAACGAAGGCACAATCCGGGAAGACACCGTCACTAATTACAAATGTACAAGAAGGGGCGGCGGCGGCGCTAGTGCGTTCGCAGCAGGTCCCCGGCGAGGCGCACGCGGCCCGAGGCTAGCAGGCGCAGGGCGCGCGGGTAGGCGCGGTGCTCCGCCAGCAGCACGCGCTCGCCCAGGGACTCCTCCGTGTCGCCGCTCACTACCGGCACGCGTTCCTGCAGGATAACGGGGCCCGTGTCCATGCCCTCCTGGGAGATACGCGATGTCAGTATGTCATTTCAAATTCATGTTTGAAAGTTCGGCTAAGATTTTTTTAAGTCTTTTGCGTAGTTGAAAATACAATTGAGAAAAAAAAATGCATTAAAAATATACATGAAAAAATTATATTAAAAATTTAAAAAACCCCCGATACAAACAGACCTCTAAAAAGAATAAAAATAATATTATTATGTACTTATTGAAGTCGTTGTGTTGGGGAACCGTTGTACGTACGTTGACGATGGTGACTATTTTACGAAGATAGTCATGGAGGACTTGACTATATGATTTAATATCGTAGTTTCATTATTTGCCTTAGTAACTTACTTATGTATTATTTTATTCCTTTACTAAGCGGTCCCCCGACGCAACGATTTCTAAAAGTACGATAACAATACAATAACTACAATCATAAGCCATATAAATATAATTTTTACAGTCTACGTGGACGCAGTTAGGGGCAACAGCTATCCATAATAAAGTACTTTACCTGAGTAAATAAGTAAAGACTTTTTTTCCTATATAGCGAGGGCGAAGCCGCTGGGAACAGCTAATTATTGCATAAGAACCATTCACCAATAAAACGTCAATATCTTGAAGACGGCTGTTTCTATTTCGCTATTATAGCGATTATAGCTAAGAACCATCTCGACAAACACAGCTTTCGATAAAAAAAAACGCATTCAAATCCATTCACGCGTTTCGCCGCTAGATTGCCACAGACAGACACACAGATCGACAGGTCAAACTTATAACACCCCTCTTTTTAGTCGGGGGTTAAAAAGATTTTACACATTCGTACGGGCTATAAATAAAAATATCATCTACATATTTTTCGTTGACTCCCATAAAACCCGACCGCCCTCTCTACTCACATCTACAAAGTGTATGGTGCACCCCGACTCCCTGTCCCCGGCGGCGAGGCACTGCCTGTGCGCGTGCAGGCCGGGGTGGCGCGGCAGCAGCGACGGGTGGATGTTGATGAGACGACCCCGCCACCTGCGAAGAGCACACACGTTACATGGCTTCTGTTTATTATTGCTGATTAATAAACTGCTCGTAGCAATAACATTAAAACAAATCATCAAACATAGACGGAGCCGCAGTCGAAGTGTTAAAGAGTAACGATCATTCCGGACGTGCTATATCAATAATTAATTAATTAATTACTTCTGAACGAATTCCGGCGACAATATCCTCATGAAGCCAGCGAGACACACGATGTCTATCCGATGTGACTCCAGAAGGGCCGACAGCGCGCGGTCGTAGGCCTCGCGACTGGGGTAGTCCTTGTGGTTCAGTACCTGAGAGACGGGTAGTTAAGTGTTATCGTTTGAAATCTTAGTTTGAAATAGTCCTAATTCCAGGTATTTTTTTTATGGTACTACTATAATCTGATCTGATCTTCGATCATCGACTTTCGAAAACGACTCTTTACTGCAACATCTGTATACTGCAACATAAGTATTGAATATTAGCAGTATATATAGACCTCTGCGTGCACGGAGGAGTCGCGCGCACGCGTGAGTGCGTAAGCGTCGCTCTTGTTGCTGATGACGAGGGCTATTTCCGTGCACATGCACTGCGAGGGGTCCCGGGAGCTGTCCAGGAGCGCCTGCAAATTGCTGCCGCTGCCAGACACCAGCACCGCCACCTGAGGAATGCTCGATTGTGTTAATATTATATCAATTGGTTTTAAAATCTCACGGTTGCATTTCGCGAGTCGAAATTCGCTCGGTCGAGTCCGCAGTGACTAAATGCTATTAAAGCTTGAGCAAAACCAGAACACTACGCCAACTCGATCACCTAATAGTGAATTACATCGTCGCAATCATCATCACCTTTTTCCTGGGCAGCAGTGGCATCCTTCTGGTGAAGTCGAGAGCGGATGCGAAGTTGTCGACGACTACCCTGGCGCCTCCAGCGGGACGAGCCTGCACCGACCCGATCACCATGGCTCCGTGCGAGCGAGTGATGTTCATCACCTACGATGCGAGTATTATGTCTTTAAATAATTCCAATCAAGTAAATGTCCAATTTTGCAAAAATTGTTTCAGGCAGCCTAAAAAATATTATCAAAAAATCCCTATCATTCCTTTGTAAAAAAAAAGCCTTACCTCAGCCTGGTTTTCCGGTGCCACAATCAGCACCAAACCGATACCGCAATTGAACGTCCTCAACATCTCGTCGTCTTTCACGGCGCCCGCGTCTGCTATCCACGCGAACACCTACAGATAGTATAGGTAAAGGTTACTTTCGATTCAATTTTACTAATTAATAAACTAAAAAAAAAATCTGTCAAAAACAATAAAGTGCGGCAAAGAGTACGTACCGGGTGCACGTTCCACCAGTGCGCGTTGAGTCTCGCGCGCACTGTGTCTGGCACGACGCGCGGTATGTTCTCGAGTAAGCCGCCGCCCGTGATGTGCGCGAGCGCCTTCACCGCGCCCCGCTGCAGCGCTGGGAGCACGCTGCGCACGTAGATGCGCGTCGGCTTTATCAACTCCTCGCCTGCGGGGAGGAGGTCAATTCATGCGTCAATTACGACTGCAGAAAGTTATACCCTCTGCGGTCACTGAGCCTGCATCTGCCCACCGGTGTGATAGTTTAGTTTAGTCGAGGTGCTACGATAATAGGGAACATGCAAAAAAATTTAAATGGTCTCAAATATTTTTTTTTTCGATTACTTTTTATCATCTTATTATAATAAAATCATTTTTTTTAATTTACTAATCATTTAAGGCCATAAAATAATTTATGAAAAGTGTAAATTTAGGGAGCGAAATTCAAAATTCCAAAACGCGCCACCATTGGTCGAAAGGAAATGTGACGTCATTTGACACGCCATTCAATATATCGGCGTTTAAGTTCATACTGTGGTATCAGTGTGACTGAGAAAAATAAATACTTTAAACCTATATTTTCGTGCTTAGAGGTTTTATTAATGATACAATTGTTTAGGTAATCTTAAAAACATTTTCTAAATACTCTAACAAAACAAATACCTACAAACTCCTTTTGAATAGCAGTTAGCATGCTACTACACAATACATTTTTAAAATGTTTCTGCCTCTGAATCATTTTTCACTTCACTTGACTCAGATAAATAACTTGGTTGATAATCAGCAGATATAGAAGATATAAGATGCTATAGAAGTATTATCAGCTGTGTTTTCAGTAAACAATTTTCTTTTTAAAACAGATTTTACTTTTAAAACTGTTGTGTAACAATGTTGTGTGTTAAATGAGGAAATGGTGACAATGCTACATTTTGTTTTTCAGCAGGTATATTTACATTGACACCTTTACTTCCATACTTCGGTTTAATATTAACTTGCACAGCTTAGTCACTTGTTAATTTATATTTAATATGCGAAAAGCAAGAGGCTCTGCCTTATGATCATCACATTCAATAGGAGAAGTATTGAGTCTTGGCTGATTAATATCACAGACTTTGTATGGGCAGTACTAGGACTATCACTAGGAATATCACTTCTTCGTAAAGGTCACCAATTTTTTTAAACACCACTTTTGATAGCTAACTCTTAATAGGCTTCATTAACCGATGTCAATCTTTGCCTTTTGATTATGCACATTCTCATTCTATCAGCTGGTGTTTTTGCCACAAAAATATATAAGGAACAACTCCTTTCTTCAAACTTAGATTACATCTTTCTCCTTGTTGTTTCGTTACACATATTATATTCAATACAATTTGCTGTATCTTCCTTAACCTGAAATAAATCGACAGACCATAAAAATTGCGTAAAACAAAAAAATATTACGGTTTTTATAGAAAGTTATACTGAAATTAGTAAGATAGGTTAGGTTAATTTTAAACTCAAATTTTCTAATGTTTAATACTTACTATAAATTTAAACTTTTAGATTAAACTTATTATAAATAAAGTATACTTACGTTAAATTAATCTTCACAGCCATATAAACACGATTTAGGACATATATTATCCCTTTTAATTTCCATACACCATTGTTTTTGTATTTTCGCATCTCTTGGAATACAAAAAACACTTTGTCGGGTGTTTTTCTAATACTATTTTTGCACTCCGGTACTATACATTACTCGTAAGATGATTTTTATCTTATTCCATGACTTGTAGAGCAATTAAAACTTAAAATATGTATGAAGTAACTAAAAAGTTCATAGTAAACATTCACTGGATGTATCATTTGACGTCACGCAAAGCGCGCGCAAAATGACGGCGTTTGAACGGCTCAAATTTACTACATGTTTCAATTTTTAATTTGTTAAAAAAACTAGAATCTTTTCAAACCTATTTATATTTTTTCCTACGATATAGAGAGGTAAATGATTTATTTTTCGTCAAAAAAAAATTACATGAATGTTCCCTATTCTTGGTAAAAACGGACAGGACTCAGGCCCATTACTTCTGGAATTCTTTGCTGTAGCTGTGCCGATTGAGTAACCATGTCTATCCGTTACCGTCCCGTATTACTCGTCTAGATAATTTTATTTTAATTTATTTATAAACCACACATTTCCATACCGTACACAAAAAAAATCTTACATATCTATATATTTTTACATTTTTTTAAATTATTTTTAAAGTATATATTAGTATTGTTAGTATAATTTTAATCTTATATCTAGTTGTAAGTATTGTTAGGTGGTATGTAACCCATCCGGTAAAAGCCCCCTCCAGAACGATACCCGTCCAGTTAAAGACAGGCGATATACAGAAGTCCTGTTCAGATCGGTATTTTTTTATGATTATTTTATATGTAATTAGCTGAAACGTCTTACCAAACTTATTTAACTTGGCTAACATGTTCATAGACAATCGTCTTGTGTAAAACCCAAAAGTTTATTTTCAATCAAAATAAACTTTTGGGTTTTACACAAGGGTTATCTTTATATTGTGAAGAATGAAACTTTCATCAGAAAGTTCTTAAACTATCTCATTAATAACAATGTTCTAAACCTAACAAAACACCTAACTAAACCTAAACAAAAGCCTAGCGATTACTAAATTTATATAAAACAAAGGGTTGAATACTTGATAATACTTACACAATCTTCTATAGGTATAAGATTTCCCTAAGGATTAATCCTAGGTCCATTTCTATTCCTTGTTTATATCATTATCTTTCTATTTTTATCTGGCAATATTAGCTGATATTATTATTTACCGAGTGTGAGTCCGTCCTCGCTGAAGGGAGCTTTGTCGTCGAGTGTAAGGCCACCCTTCTTCATCAGACTATGGATGAGACTGAACCCGTTGCTGTGCACACCGTTCGACGGAAGACCGATTATTATGTCACCGACCTACGGAGTAATAAAAAATTATAAAAACGACCCTTAAAAACATATAATCTAATAGTAACGAAAATAGGTTTTCGGCGAGTTATAAAAGCAAAAACAATATAAACTTTGGTGAATTGTCTCAATTATTACAATAAAAGTGCAACTAACGTTGATGTCATTAATCTTGGGCAATATATGGTCCCTCTCGACCACCCCCAGGGCGAAGCCCGCGATGTCGTAGGCGCCGGCCCCGTACATGCCGGGCATCTCCGCCGTCTCGCCGCCTGGTGGAGTACGAACTTATTGACAATCATCAAAGACAGGTGATAACGTTTTGTTCATATACAGGGGGAGAAACAAGTCACGATAAATGAAACTGCTTTTTAAAATTACGTTTCAAGTATTGACACTTAAAATTGTAATAAGTTCAGGCGGCGCGAGTGAGTTCGAGTGGTATTAACGAAACTTCCTGACCGATAAGTGCGGCCCCGGCCTGCTTGCAGCCCTGGGCGATGCCCGTCACTACATTCTTGGCCACAGTGACGTCGAGGCGGCCGCACGCGAAGTAGTCCAGGAACGTGAGCGGAGCCGCCCCGTTGCAGAGCACGTCGTTGACGCACATGGCCACCAGATCCACGCCGATGGTGTCGTGGTGTCCCATGCGCTGAGCTACCCGCAGCTTGGTGCCCACACCGTCCGCCGCCATCACCAGCACGGGGTCCTGGGAAGGAGGTGCACAGTGGATACTCCGGCCGAAAGTGGTAGGCTATTGTGGTCGTCGCCTATGTTTTTTTATTCAATTGGTGTAAGAAAAATATTATAAGTAAAAAAAAAGTAACCTTATAATCCTGTTCGATCGCCTTCAGCTGGAAGCAGCCGCCGAAACCTCCCAGGCCGCCTAAAACGCCGGAACGAGATGTCGACCTGTTAATTGCACATTATTATCGCTAATATCACGACATATTTTTTTTTTTAATCGCCGCTTTTACTGGCCTAACATTTCCAATAATAAGAACCTCACCTGGCCAGAGGTTTGATGAGTGATACTAGCGAGTCTCCCGCCTCGATGTCGACTCCGCTGTCCTTGTACGAGAGCGACTTCATGGGGAGCGTGTCGGGTGACAGGTAGGGAGTAGTCAGGGGGGACATCGCTTGCTTGAAATTCTCTACTACCACCTGGTGACCGCCTGGGAATTTGTTACAACATGTATAATTACTTCAGACTGCCCTGAAGCAAAAACTGTTTTCTTAAGAAGTAGGGAACTAACTGCTGGCACTAAAGAGAGGAGTTTGGGAAGGTACACTACCTTGTTTCCCGATAGCCTCCACTTGTCCCACCACTGTGATGGTACCGTCCACGGCCGCCACGAGTTCGTTCACCAGCGAGGGGTCCGCCACCACCACCATGCCCACGCCGCAGTTGAAGGTGCGGAGCATCTCGAAGTCGGATATCATACCTGTTATATTTTTAATTACGTTAAGGTTTAATATCAACCTGTATGGGCTCTATTTTCTTTTGTAAACTTTTACAAGACTTGAACATCATGGTAAGTTTATGTTATTTCAAATTACTTTTCATTTATGTAATAGCTCCTTATTAGACACATCAGTCGCTGGTTCGAAATTTGATCTCTGATGGTTTTTTGGCACTATATTGATTTAGTGACATTACATGCATTCACCGATTGACTTAGTTATTGAATATTTTATATTATTTATATGTAATCACTTTAGTTCGTTTAACATTATATTATCATATGAAATCTTAACATGAAACTATAGTACAAAGAGTCATTTACCTTTAGCTTGCAGCCATCCAAAAATAGGGTTTATTTCAAATTTAGTTGCATCTAGTCTGACTCTGACCCCAGGAGGTAGGATTCTAGGAATGTTCTCTAGGAGGCCGCCCCCCGTGATGTGCGCGAGGCCCTTCACGAGGCCTTTCTTAACGGCCGGTAAGAGGGCCTTAACATAGATACCTGTGGGCTCCAAGAATTCTTCTCCGAAGTTCTTATTCGATTTACTGAAGGGAGCTTTGTCGTAGAAACTAAAGAAGAATTATCATATTAAAAAAAATTACATATAATTATTCTGAAGAATAAAGGCTTTGCTAGGATGGTAGTCGAGGCCGAAGTCAATAACTAATTATTTTATGGGAGAAAATATTTCATTTTTTTTATTTTAAAATACTCAGTAATGTGGAAGAGTTTTCTAGTTATAATATATGTATAGTTTTCTAGCACAATGAACCTGTGTCCCGTCTCGGTCAAGATCTTCTGCACGAGGCTATACCCGTTGCTATGTACGCCGGTAGAGGGCAGCGCCAGCACGGTATCTCCGGGTCGCATGGTAGCCAGCCGCGGCAGCTGCTTGGAGTTGTCCACGACACCCACCGCGAACCCAGCCAGGTCGTACTTACCTACGTCGTACATGCTCGGCATCTCTGCCGTTTCGCCGCCTTTTCGAGGATTTTAAAATAAATATTTGAGGATAATATTTCTGTTAAATGATTGCACGTCGAGGCACATTCGTCGGTCACCGACCCATCAGAGCGCAACCCGCCAGAACGCACGCATCGGCGATGCCCTTGACGATGGTGGTGGACACGGCGAGCTGCAGGCGGCCGCACGCCACGTAGTCCAGGAACGCGAAGGGCTCCGCTCCCGCGCACAGGATGTCGTTCACGCACATGGCGACCAGGTCCTGGCCTATCGTATCGTACTTCTGCATTATTTCTGCAATCTGGAAACGAATCACAGAGTCACGTCACCATGGAGATCCAAGCCCGGTCGCGTCGCGCGTCGGCCGCGGGTCCTCACCTTGACCTTGGTACCGACACCGTCGGTGCCCTGGACCAGCACGGGGTCAACCAGGCCGGGGTCGACAGCGGCCAGCTGGAACAACCCGCTGTAGCACCCCAAGCGACCGAGCACCCCCCGGCGGTGAGTGGCCGTCGCCAGCGGCTCCATGAGGCGCACCAGCTGCGCTGCCGCCTCTATATCTACGCCGCTCTCCAGGTACGATAGCCCGTTCACCCTGGGGGAGGGGAGGGCAGCGGTCACAGCACGGGTCTACTTCAATATAGAAAGGGGGAGGAAGTGTATACTTACATCACGGCAGCTGTCTTCGCTACGTGCGTGCTTAAAAATAGGGGACAGTGATCGTAAATGAAGTTACGAGTTTTATTTCTTTTTAAAAAAGATATAAACCGGCGCATAATGTTTCAACCGGGAATTCGAAGTTCTCGCAATCGATTGTTAATCAATATATTTTTTAAAAAGGATTATGACATGGGTCTCTACAGTGAGATGAAAATTTTCCATGATTTTTTGTTCGGTATATTAGACGTTTCGACTGTTTTGGGATGTGAAATAAAAACATGAAATTATGTTTCTCATTTATTATAACATAATGTAATCGGTACAAAGCATATCGAGCGATGACAAAGTATGTATAAGAGTGAACGCGTTCGAGTTTCGCGCTCGACTCTACGAGCTCGTACCTCATTCGGAACTGAAACAGATCGACGGAGGTGAACGACCGACAAAAATAACAAAACATAAATGGAAAGACGCGAATCGAATGAGTATATATTACAACGTGCGGCGAGCACTCACTTGCTGAAGGCCCTCCTGGCGATGTCCTTCCTGTAGTGTGCCCCGGGGAAGTCGACCCCGGCGGCGGCGTGCGTGGCGTCGGCGGCGGCTGCCCTCAGCGCCCCGCGCCGCGCCGCCACCAGCAGCACGCGCCCGCCGCTGGTCACCAGCGACCCGTTGGCGCCGCGGGACACGCCGCTGTGGAACGACACGGCGCCGGCACGACGCACCTGCGACAGACCTGCGGCGACGAAGACATTAGCGACCGAGAACGAAGCTTTTTCTGGAACGGACCACGGACGAGACTCTCACCGCTTATGACGCAGCCCTTAGTGTAGGATCCCGGGTAGCCCTTGGAGGCGATGACGACCCCAACGACCGACGTGCTCGTGTCCCACTTCGCCTGTGACTCCTTTAAGGTGCCCTCCACGCACGCCTGAGAAACGTTCCACATTATACGTTTTAAATAGTGTTCGATAAAAACTTTATTGCACTGCAAAAATATTATGAAAAATATTAGCATTTTTTATATTTTTATGAAAAATCTTTTTTAATATTAGTATAAACATGTTTGTCGACAACTACTTGTTAAATAAATAAGCGAACCTTTACGATAGCGTAGAGATCAGATTCCAGCAACATCATGAGCACCTGCGTCTCGGGGTCTCCGAAGCGACAGTTGAACTCCAGCGTCACCGGACCGGACTTGGTCACCAACAGACCGGCGTACAGTACACCTAAAACACATACAAGTGTAAATATCTATGATCATATATAAAACTATATTCTCAAAATAAGAAAACACAGTTGTCTCTTAATTTTTGTACTCCCTACTAACACGTGATGTATGGACCTTGACATTGAAACCAAGTGTTATTCCTTTATCACTTTTATTATAACAACAATAAATCCAACAAAACAAACCGCGCAACTTTTTCAGACATTACTCATTGTTATGTACAAACAAATATCAACTTTAATACTTTACAAATTACGATCCTTTCAGCATAATCTTCTAATTAAGTCGTAGAATCTGTTGTCTCTCATTATCGTCATACAAGACAATGTTCATTAATATTAGCTATTATGATATGATTACAAAATGGGTTAATAATATCAACATTTTAGACTGTTCAAACATACCTACTTAGATACTTATCCAGGACCGCTTTTCTATACTACATTTTTTTTTATATTATGGATTATGAAACCTTAGGTGTGAACGACTTTCTTTGTTATATATTCTCTGTGACATGTCAAAGAGATGAAAAAAAGTTTTGTGGTTTATGTTTTTCGATATATCTTTAAATTAAATTCGGGAATAGGCAATATTTAAAATCATGATATGTATATACAATTTCCGTAGATATTATTCATTGTATTAACGACATTTGTGGGTAGCATCAGTTTTTAATAAATCATTTCTTAGATAAATAAAAACAGCCAACCTACACGAGTATTTATGTCACAATTTTTAATATCGAAAAAAGTTTTAACCTATACCTAACACTTAAAACTGGTTATTAGTATTAAATACTAATACATACGTATTTATTAGTATTTAATTCCAATAATCAGTACTTGTTGTACCGGTTTGTCGGTACATATGTATGTACGTATGTACCAACAAGCGGGTAGTTCCACTCCGGTACAAACAACTGATAATTTACCTTAGGGTGTTGATAAAATAATTACGTTCATGCGTTCTAAGTTAGGTACACATAAATATCTTTATATAATATCCAGCAGATACAATATAGTTTACTTGATTAAGTTCCGAGAAGCGATTGGAGTTTTAATATTGATAGGTTAAAGGTCGATCTTATACTAGTATTGAACGGAATTGCATCTGAATAAATATACATTAAAATATATTAGAGAATGTTATAAGTTTGTCATCTCAAATGACCTTTATGTCGTTTTCAAACGACTTTTATTTTTAGTACAAATTCTTTATAGTTTTAAGTTCATTTAGTTTTAAATTTGAATATTACACAAGATAATGGAATACATTTACTTATTTGACTTTTTAAATTAGTAATTAAATTTAGTAATTAAATTACTAAACATAATTTTTTTATTACTGAATATTAATTGGCCACCACTTGCAGGCAGTCTCTACATATTGATGTTTGTTCGTTGCCCAATAATATTTGTTCTACGACTATTTGCAAATCTTGAAAAACAGCACAAAAAAACAAAACAAAAAAATGTTTGCTCACTCTTGTACTTATTATTCTGTACTTTGTAAGAAGTACTTCAAAGGTTAACACTCGGGCGCCATACCTACGCTCAGTCAGAGTTAATGTCAGTTAAGATGCAAGAAATAAATTTAGTATGGAAAACTTGTAATTTTAAAAACTATTAATTATAAGAAGTCGTAAAACAAATGTTGTTGGGATTGATATGTAGAGATACTGCCTGCAAGACGAGGCCAATTAATTACAAATAACGATGCATATATATATATATATAATTACAGTAATAATCAACGTACCAATCTTTTTGAAGGTGGTCAGATATAGTACTTGGCTGCTGGTTTACAGTGTTGCATTCCAGAGTAAAACACATCAAATTAATATTTAAAGTACTGAGTACGGATATAATAAGATTTAAGTATTTGTATGTGTGATGCTTGTAAAAATAAATACAATCCCCAATTTCGTCAGTCCCAACGACCCCTTGTGATATTCCACTTACCGACATATTTGATTCCTTCAGCCTTTAGTCCGTCGACTGCTCTTTGCAACACCTGGTCCTTGACGTCCGCCAGTTGTTCCGGCGTGATGAGCGGACAGGGGCAGTAGGCCCCCATGCCCCCCGTGTTAGGCCCTGTGTCTCCTTCACCCACTCGTTTGTGGTCCTGCGCGGGGGGCATCATTGATACCGTCTCGCCGTCCGTGAACGCTAGTACCTACAGGAAAAACATATTTTAGTTACATACATATACTGAATGACAAATAAATTCAACAACAGCATTAGAACCTGCGACCTCTGGGACCTCCTTAATCACTGTTTAAGTCTCCGAGTTGACTATTCTGACATTCTATAGCTATTTATTTTAAATAAGTTAAGCTATCAAAAACATGGTTAAGATGTTTCAAGACATATTTATAATATTTTTATACTTTTATATCAATATTTTTTTATATCAATATAAAAAATATATATTACAAGCCAAATCTGGTTAACATGTTTAAATTTCCAGTATTTTTATCTCTTTATAGAAAATTAAAACAGAAAATAGTTAATTAATTGTTAAATCAACTTTGTCCAAAAATTCATAGAAGTTTGTGTATTGCCGCAATGGATTTACTACAAAATACAATATTTCTACAAAAAACGCATACGTAGCGTAATACTGTACCCCTAGTACGAATTAAGACTTTACGAAAACTAAGAGTTTACCAAATCGTAAAATCTAAACATAGAATTATTATACACTCTATTAATCAAAAACTATTGACAAAAAATATATTAGGGCCCCAATTAAACTAATAAAAAACGTTACTTCCCTATTCGTCGCTTCCGGAATTCGATGTAATTCAGATACGTCGTCGACATCGACTCAATAAAAAAAATCGAAACCATATATAAATTGTAACTTATTATCCGACTTAAAAAAAAAAGGTTTCCCAATTCTGTCGTAAGTATATATGGCTCTGAGCTTGAGAGTCCAGGGCACTGCTTAGTCTAGCCCTGCAGTAATCAGCATTACTGGCTTTTAATATTTTACTAGGTTTTTGGTTACGTTTTGGTGATTCTTTATCAAATTGGTCTTCAATAATAACTGGCGTACCACAAGGTGGCGTATTGACTCCTTTTTTATTTTATAAACATATATAACCGTTATAAGTTAAGATATTACTGATGATCTTCAAATGTACAATCAACTCTAGCTGACCTACCAGTAGCTATCCATTATGTAAAAAATCTTACTCGGGTATTACAATGGCGAAAGCCTTGAACTACCTACACTATAGATGTATTACTAATTTGTCGTAAAGTATTTTATTATCTATACATTTAGTACTCACATTGTACTTACTTCTTACAAAATACAGACTAATAAGGACTTTTCCTTATTAGTCTGTATTTTGTAAGAAGTTAAAGAGTAAGCAAATATATTTTTGTGTTGTTTATCAAGATTTGTAAAAAGTCGTAGAACAAATATTGTTGGGATTGATGTAGAAAGGCTGCCTAAAAGTGGTGGCCAAATAATTATAAATAACCCTGTAAATATATATAGAATAGATATATTTTGAGATCCCTTTTATTTATTTGTTATCACAAAATGGCCTCAACCTTTGTTGTTTAGTTAGAGATTTTTTTTTGGCAATCAGGAAGACTTTTTTGTCATTATTAGAATATATTTTGTTTTGTTATTACTACTTTGTATATGGTGTTTGTTGGTGTGCAATAAAGTTTATTTAATTATATAATTATAAAAAAATAAAGATTTCTTAATTATAAATTCATTTAAACAAAAATTTAATAATTGGTTCCATCTAAAATATTTTACCTACATATCATTTTTATTAATTTCACGATATCTTGTTTTTTTACTCAATAAAGGTTGTCTATACATTTGCACTTTGTATAAACTATAAATTGTATTCTATGATTTTTTAATTGTATGTGGTGTACAATAAAAGTATAATGTAATTTCATAGATTTTCTCGTGAAAGTACTCGTGTACTACAGATTAAAATAAACTACTTTTATGGATTTAACTAGCATATAATTACAATTTAAATTTACCCCGACGCGATGCAATGTTTCGAATGCTTTGTAGCAACTGTGTTTACGGTAAGACGAGATTCATAAAAAATACAAAAAATCATTATCGTAATTGTCTCAAGATATTTTTTACAATACATTATTTGAAATCTTTAAAAAAATTAATAAGGCTCCCAGTACACATACATTTGTTTATTGAGCTATGTTATTGACATGACCCCGGTTATCACGACACAAATAACTTGCTACTGATGTTTTTTACAATTAATAACTCTGTAAACTTGTTATATAATTTATATTAAGAGAACAATGTGTAATATGTTCCACAATAAAATGTATATCATAAAAGTTGGTATGAATTAATAATATTTCATTTAAAAAATCACTACCCACCGAAACCTCCTCTCCTTCAAGTAGTTCCTCCACAATAATTACGCTTCCCGCGGCTCCATACTTCTGTTCAGTAAGGATCTCGTCCACAGCCTCACATGCTTCCTCGGTGTTACTTGCTACCACTACTCCTTTGCCAGCCGCCAGACCTGATGCTTTTACCACCAAGGCAGGGAAAGGTGCGCTAGAAAGTTATAAATAATTTTTATTTGTTTGCTTACTTAACTAAATGCTTTAGACATTTGTTTGTTTTTTGGAAGGAGTTTTACTTATACTATAGGACTTATACTATAGGACTTATATAATGTTTTAAATAAGTATAAAGTAAAAAATTAAAATGAATCTATTGCTAAATGATTACTCTCAAGTACCTGTTAATGAAATCTTTTGCAGCCTTTGCATCAGTGAATGATTGGTATCTAGCAGTTGGAATCTGATATTTGACCATGAACTTCTTGGACCATTCCTTATTCGCCTCAATCTCAGCTCCAGCTTTGGTTGGACCAAAGCATTTGATACCTTGTGATTCAAGTGCATCAACAATGCCATTTGCTAGCGGATCTTCGGGACCAATTATTACAATTTTGATTGAGTTATCTTTACACCACGTAGATAGTGCCTAAAACAAATATGACTATTATCAAAATTTATAATTTAAGTTCTATTACTTAATCAGAGAAACTACTTATATATAATAATAATAATAATAGCCTTTATTCAGACAACAAAATGTAGATTACATTTTTAAATTTAGGCTATGGTAACATGTCTGCGCCTTTTGGCAAAGGACTCCCCCAGTCTTCTTCACACATTCTTGTCATTTTTTGGTTTTGGTTGTTAGCTACCTATATTATGCTTAACTTTAATTACACACATTAACATAAAAGTCTTAAGATTATAGTGTTTGACCAAAACCGGGCATGCTATTTGTCAATGATAAAGTTTGTTGACATTTAAATTGAGCATATCTTCATAGCAACACCGTATATCATTAACAGACAATGAGAAAGTTAGGTGCAAAGGTTATCTATCATTAGATTAATTGAGACGGCTCAAATTTATTTCTGTGATAATTAGTCTTATAACTACATAAATGTTCCAAACTTTTGACTGTTTAAAAAATTAAGAAATAAAACTTTTACAATAAAATAAAAAAAAAGTGTTTCAATATATATTAAATATATATTTAATAGAAATAAATTAACAAATTTGACACAATTTATATTAGCTCATACATTTTTATTTCTGGAGTTTTTAATTTAGAAATCTAGTTTTTAAAGTTTTTATAGTTTATGTCCTTGTTGATCTTATGTTTTTTTTTCAATGTAATATAGTTTTCTTAAGATGTACATTTCTTTAAATCATAAATTCATGTTTAACTATATTGATCTACAACCCTATTTACTAACTTTGTTCTAAGAACTGTGATAAGGGAGTTAAAGTGATATATAATATATCATACAGTTTAACATTAACTATCAGTGGCAGAATATACAAATAATCTGAAATAAATAATTATACAAATTATCTGAAAAAAAAAACCTATTAAAGGAATTAAAATAATGTTTGATTTTTCTTAATTATTATTAAAATTCTTCAAAGTCCAATTGACAGACTCAATCTTATAGGGAATTTTAGAGTATGAAAAATTTTGGTAATATCAAAAAAAAATATTTTTAAAGCTAATACAACAATATATATTTTTTTTAGAAAGCAGAACCACAGAGTATAGTAAACAAATTTAATAAATAACTTTTTAATTATTGGGTTCCTGACCTTTACAAATCTTTAAAAATTTTACTTTTGCTGTTTATTCCTATAAGATTCTAATATGACTCTAAAACAATCTTACCGGATAATCTTTAATATTCAGATCCACGCTTTCAACATTGTCTTTTGTCTCGGAAATTCCAACACTACCAGGCGCACAAAATATTTTCTTAACTAGTGGTGAATCCGCTAATTTCCAACAAATTGCATGTTCCCTACCTCCACCACCGATTACTAGTACATTTTCAGACATAACTTTATAATAAAATCACGATAAACAATTTAAAACTGCTTGTTTACCAAGTTTACGCCGCGTGTAAAATAAACTTTAAAGACTTAAAGTTTGTAAATTCCAAATCAAACGTAATTTAGATCATATATATTCATAAAAAGGTAAATGCATATTATACTTTTAGTTATTGCTACTCCCGAATATTTATTCAAATAAAAAAATAAACCGAAAACTTCCAATAAAACACCACTATTCAAAACACGCGTAAACTTTGAAATGACGTCTTCATTTGACATTAATTAATTAATAGCCAATAGTTATGAGACTACTATTTGTTTTCTTGCCTATCGATAATATTAAATAGTGCATTGTTTTGTAATGTTTTTTATGATTTTAAGACTTACAAATAATTATGGTATTTAATAAATTATATTAAAAGAGATATTGTTAGCGTGTATTTTGCTTATATACTTACTATAATTACCCTCCTTCCATATAAAGTGAATACGCTATTCACTCAATAATTAGTAAACTATCTCTAAACAATAATCTAACTAATATTATAAATGTGAAAGTTTTTATGTTTGTTTCTCAGTCACACAAAAACAGATGAATCTATTGGGACGAAATTAGGTACACTGATCGTTTAACAACCCAAATTAACACATAAGACACTTTTTATCCCGATAATCATGGTTAGTTCCTTTTTGTTCCATTAAATGTTTAAAAATAAAATATTGCCAAGATAGAATTGGCGTCAAATTAGCAGAATGGTTTCATTACAATTGTGAATTATTTTCTATTAATTAGCTTGGTTTGATGACTGTTCTATCGCGCAAAAAAAAAACCCGACCAAACTTTCCTCTCAGTAATCTTAATTTTTCCTGGTCAATTCAATTACTAGATTCAGTATTAGGTTGCTATTGTTTGACTTTTAGACGGCTGTCCGACATAACAGGCTGCTTTTTAAAATTCCATCGCTTGGAAAATCTAGTAGACGTAAATAATACATTGTTAGTATTCGAGCTAGTCATATAACTTAAAGTTAAAGTTCTATTGAAAGAAAACAACAGTCATTTTTAACATTAGTGATTAATGTCTGTCATTCTATGTACTTCAACTGTCATAATATGTACTAATAAGAACAATATATCATTTCAGAGATTTAAAAAAATCGATATATGTACACTACTTACATCACTCAGCACGTAACACGAAATCGTGGCAATATTTGTATCAGTGATGTGAATAACAACATAATATATGGTGAGTGCAAAACGACAAAAGGTCAATCTTGAAGAACCTCTTATAGTGATGAAATATACAACTTTTGTATGACTTTAGTTATTATCACAAACAATTATTTGTATATACATAAATTTAATTATTTCAAATTGAACTTTAATGTAACGTCATCAACCAACATATTTTATATTATAAAATAGTCTAGGTTCTTGTGATATTAGTCATAATTGACTTTATTGTCTACTCTTAGTTTTAAAGCACTTTTGTAATGTGTGGTATCATTAATATAAGTAACAATAATAACTTAATAAAACAGAAAAGACATGTGCTACAGAAGTAGTCTGTCATGTCTTTTCTGTTAGTATATTGTATTGCGGACAGCCATACTAATATTATAAATTCGAAAGTAACTCTGTCTGTCTGTTTGTTACGCTTTCACGCTTAAACCTCTGCACCAATTATGATGAACTTCGTAACATTTACTGAAAAGACATTGAGACAGGACATAGGCTACTTTTTATAGTGAGAAAATATCTCATTCCCACGGGAAAAGTAAAGCGAAAGAAAAGCATCGATGCACTGACCTCATAGTAGGTGACACGTTGATAAAATGTTTTTGAAAAATCTTTTCGTTTTGTACATCTAAAAAAAAGCCGTCGATGCTATACATCTATTTTTAAGCAGTAAGCAATTTTATGTTAAAAAATAAATGTTATTTTTCTATCATTATAATTTAGCAACGCACATTGATCATTTTGAAATATAGAGACTTTTTTGTCAAGACCATTGTGCGAAAATAAACATTTGCCTTTTTGAAGTATGTGTTTGGATGCATATTTTCAGAAATACGGGATATTGAATATGAAATTATTACACATCCATTGCTTCGAGCCACAACATTGGGCCAAAACTGTAGTCCACTAATAATATTAATGCACTAACCTAAACCATGCTGAAATATACCTACAAAACAGACGACTATTTTTTATCACAGTAAAATGTTAAAAATAGTAAAACATGAATAATATTGTTAAATCTTATGAATTCAAATATCAAATTTTGAATTGATTTGACGGCTAAAAATGAATCTTATCCTTTTACTCTAAGAAAAAAGCAGGTCATCTTCAAACAGGAGAGCTTAGAACTATTAGAGTTAACATCCAGTTCACATTTCATACAACAAATAAAAATACTTACTATTAGTTCTTTACGTAAAAATAAAATTGCAGTCCATAGAAACTATTTAATATAGACGAAGTCGCGGGTAAAAGCTAGTGTGAATTGAAAGTCATTTATATTACAGTAACTAATAATACCATCACTATTAACTAAAAATTTATTTTGTTATTGTTTATAATATAAAATTTTATATCCATAGGGTCGTTTGAACCACAGTAATTAACGTCGTTTACGAGTTTTTGACCTGCATGATATTCTATAAAGGTATCTTTAAAATCGCCTTGGTGATTTTATTAAAGTACAAGGTTAAAAGAAACCTTTAAAAAATCTATAATCACTTTAAATGGTCTATAACTTGTTTCCCATACTATGCTTATATTTTCTATAAATACAGCTTGTACATCGACAGCAGAACTTAACCTGCGACCTCTGGGTTTCTATCATCGTTTAATTATCCGAACTATTGTTGCACTATCGTTGCTATAGTGTGGTGTACTATTTAATATATTACATCAATATATATAAATATATAAGAAGACGTGAATATAATTATTTTGGCTTAATAATCATAAATGTTTTATTTAAATTGCACTAGTTTTAACGGAAAAGGAACGTTTTATTAAGATGGCGACAGGCGAATGCATTCGTCCGCTTCTGTCACTTTGCTGTGAAGTGTGATGGTGATGCTAGTTCGTTGTGTAAAAACGTATTTGTATATGTTGGTATAAAATGGCTGACACCGGTTTACGTATGAATTTCGCCGCATTGAAGAGGGCAGATCCATATGCCAGAGAAATAATTGACAGTGCTACCCACGTCGCACTTTATACTTTCGAGGAAAACGAATGGGAGAAAACGAACATCGAAGGTGCTTTGTTTGTGTACAGTAGAAATGGAGAACCTTACCATAGCTTGGTGATTATGAACAGATTAAACACAAATAATCTTATTGAACCTGTTTCTAGAGGTATCGAATTGCAGTTAAAAGAACCATTTTTGTTGTATAGAAACGCGAAGTGTCGCATTTACGGCATATGGTTTTACGATAAAGAGGAATGCATAAGGGTTGCTACGAAATTAAACTCTTTGGTTAAAGATTCTATAAAAGGTCCTAACGACATGCCTCAGAATCCTACATACCCTGCGCCTGCTAAAGCTAGCGCATCGGTAGATATATTTAGCATGTTGAGTAAGGCTCAGGATGATTTTAATACTAATAAGGGATTGACAACAAACAAAAATGACTTAACGCCATCACGTGCGCCAGATATGGCTTCACAGAGTGTTATGGATTTCTTTGCCAAGGCTGGCAGTGGTGCAGCAGCTCAAATGCCTGCTGTATCATCTCTTCCATCTCCGGGTATATTTGGACCGCGGCCAAGCGATGTTAGAGAGGCACCTTTACTCCTGCAAAGATTAATGAGCAATCCAGCACATTCTGTTGAGCATATAGAAAAACAACAGAGGTCTGTAACTCCCCAGGAAGCCCAATTCTCAAATGGTAATGTCTCTATTGATCCAGTGATGCGGCAAAACAGCTCTTTTCAACTAAAGTCTACTCCAATTGACAAACACAGCCAGCATAGGATAACTAATCTCCAGAAAATTCAATTAGATGGTGATACTAATGGCCCAAATCCATTGGAAAGTGAACTAAATCTGATGCATATCTCGTCTCCAAAGCCTACTTCTCCTTTAGCAGCATATTTAAATCACACTCAAGATATTGGACACCAAGTGGGATCATATAATGGCGGTAAGTTAGAGGAAGTGGGAGGAGTGTTCCCCATTATGAATTCCCTGTCAAATCAACAAAAGCCAGCTCTGATGCCCCCAACAATGTTCACAGCCACACCTGGAAATGATATTCAGCAATCTCCTGAGCCCCTCACTAGAAATCAACTTTTACAAGCTTTTAATTATCTTCTAAGACATGATGCTGACTTTGTTAACAAGTTACACGAAGCTTACGTGAAATCCTTTTCAGAAAAGGCCTTTTCTGTTTCATAAAATACTATGTTTTGGACAACCCACTGATTTTGCCGGTGGTAATGTACAGCTGTAATTTGAAGATTAAATCCTTAAAAATGTTGCGTAGATCCTCTAGTTTTGTAGTAACTTGTTTGGACGGAGTATTTTTAAATAAGTTTTAAACCTTTGACAGTGTCATTTAAATCTGTATAGAGAATGAATTCTAGTGACTTAATTTTGTACAGTCACATTATGTAATAACAGAGAGCTGTTTGTGATAATTATATTGGCTTGGTATTTGATGGCCTTATTCAGATATTCTATAAGAGATTTCTTATCATCAATGAGAAATGTTGGTGATGTGATATAGACTAATTATGATGGAAAATATTACATCACAGAGTGAAATCCCACTGTCTTGTGTTTTTAAACAATTCTAATAATCTTTGTATTGGAATAAATTCTTTTCCTTCATACAATACTGTCAAATGGATTTTATATAAATCCTCAGTAATATAGCAAAACATAAAATTTGCTTTATTGTTATAATTAAAGTACTCAAAGAATATGAATAAGCCATATAGGTATATAATATTGAGAAATTTTTGAAAAACAATATTATTGACTAATAAGGACATAATTTTGACATTTTGTATTGTTAAGGACTGCAAAACTTTGCTACTCATTTACAAGAACTTTAATTTTTAACTTCTATTACTTTATTCATTCTCTTAATCTGCAGGAATGCATATTTTTATTAAGATTTCAAGAAATTACAACTCAATTTATTTATAAATATTTTTATTACCTGTTTTAGCTATTGGTGACAGAGTTTAACTAAGAAGTAAACATTAAAATATTATTTTGCTGAATAACTTAATATCAATTGAATTTTAGTTTTCTGTATATTCATGCATACATAATGTTATGCAATCAAAAAATAATATTCTGAATATAAAATCTGTGCTACTATTTTGTTAATATCTATTTAAGTTTAGTTTATAAAACCAAATAAAAGAGAATATTTGGAGCAAAAATATTTTCCAGTGATTTGTACTAAGTACATTGCAAAAACAAAATGTGTAAATTGTTTAGATTGGACAAACTTCTCTAATTATATTATTGAGTAGAAAAGTTTAAATGGCAATTATCCAGTGAACAATATAGTTATAAGATTGGAATATACCTGCTTCTGATACTATGTTAAAATGTTCTGTTCTACCTAACCTATGCAATAATAATTGTAAAAAAAACCTGGAACTTGATTATATTTTGAAAAGGAAAGGAAATCAATAGTCTCAAATAAAATTGTTTATTGGTCTAATTTGGTAGTTTATTTTAATTTGTGTATGAACATTATACATATATATTAAAACTAATAAAAAAAACATGGTTATTATCCAACTATCCATGGAAACATTAAGATTTGAAATGAAAAGAAAACATTCTAACATTGGCTTTCTTGGCAAGTTTAATTGCAAAAATAAATATTGGAATTCATACGAGTACGACATTATGTTATTTACCTATTAGATGGGGTGAATAAAAACAAAATTACAACTGGCACTTTAACGAAAAAACTAATTAAATTTTATTTGTTGTGTAACTAAGTGCGAGTTGTTTCGAGTGTAAAAGCTGGTTGTACACATACCATGAGTAAATTTGATTTTAGAAACACCTGTTTGGGGTTTACATTTACTGTTTTACGGCTGTATTTATTAAATCCAAACATTCCATTCAATTTTAATTAAAAAAAAAATCAACTTTAAATGACATGCCAAAAATGTTTTTAATTAATTGGATATTCTATTTTATTTAATTCGATTTTGCTCAGGAGCGTTTTGCTTTGATTTTAACACTAATTATCTGTAGACCCGTTGATAGTTATAACATTATTATTTAAATGTAATTAACACACAAGATATACAGATTAATTCACCATGTCATCTGTCATCACTAAGATTAAGATATTGCAAGAGACCCATCAAGCCCGAAAATATGAAAAAGGGAATAAAAAACAAAATTGTTTGATTCGATTTAATATTTCTAAATCGCTTTTGAACTTTGAACAACCAGTCGAGACCTCAAAATTGTTTCACAATTTTTTTTCAATTTATGAGACATTGAACATACAGAGCACATCTCAAATTGTCTACTTAAAAGTACATCAAATAATGTGAAGGCGTTTTCAAATATTTTGAATACAAAAGTCATTTAAAATTTCTATAGGACTCTTAAACTATTTTAAAGTTACTGTCTAAAACTATGAAGACAATATTAAATGTGAAACGGTATATACAATTTAAAAAATAATGAAAGACAAAATATTTGCAAATGCCTTTTATAAGTCTTGTTATTACAAAACGAATCTTTAGTTGGTTTTCGTTACATGATACGTTAGAAAATAAACACTTGTGCTTTTGATTATTAAAAAAAAACATTATTACTTTTTGAAATATTGTCACAAAATGTAGAATATGAGACATGTCTATCAAAAACTACAATCGGCTCAACAGCACATGGTTCGGTTTAATAATTATAAAACAGAAAAATATTTTAATCTCACTTCGTAAAGAAAACACCCTGTGTATTTCCACAGTGGAGCATTTGATATGACAAGGAAACTATATTTACAAAATCATTACATTTTACCATAGTATTAAATGTAGCCACTGGCCATAAGACACTGTACATGGTTGTAAATAAAAAAAATATATAAAATTAAATTTAGATCATTTAAAACCTGTAAGCCATACAATGTTTTAGTTAAAGATTTATTCTGAAGGCCATAATTTCCTTATGAACAAGAAAAAGATATAATTTACATAATCTAATTACAACTGAATTTGTTTCAAATCTCTTTACATGGCAATAAGTACTCCATGATTTAAATATTTAGACACTTCTTAGAGCTTAGGTTCATTGATTGTCATGGTTTTGCTAAAAGTTTAATAAATGAATATCATTTAATTGTTTTTAAAGCTTTTGTTAGGGTTTTCTTATATTTACTCGTAACATAAGACAGAGCATGAAAATGTTTAGAGATTTGAATCAAAAGTTATACAATTATAGTTCTTATTCCACAGTGATAGAGTGACAGGCAATTTCGTGGTCTAGATAGACTCAGGTCGAATATAAATAACAGGCATTATAAACATCTAAAGGTTTACTAACAACGCTCTTCAACTTTGCAATACAAAATCTATACATACTTAACCTGTCTTAGATTACAATATACCCTAAAGCCCGATGAAATAAGGTTCAAAATTGCTTATATATTACTCTGTTTTAAACCAGATATTGGTAAATTAGGTCAGTATCTCAATTTACAGGTAACCATAATTTGAATGAAATGGAAAAATTGGGTAGTATGATGACCGTTAAAAATTACAGCTTTGATGTGTTAAAAAAACCATGTTACTAGTGGTTTAGAACAGAGTAAAGATATTTGTATTAAAAACGATGCAATCTAAGAGCAACGTTAAACAGCGCGATTAGTAACCAAAATAGTATGTAATTGTTTGGTTGTTTGTACATGGTTACGTAGTATACATTACACTATTGTCATACGCTGGCGTCACATTGACAATATTTTTGACTAGCCCAAATTCAGTGTGTATATGAAAATTTTAAGTATTTTGGTTTTAAGTAATTCATTTATACTATTATATTTTGTAATGATTGAGCATTTATTTAAAATAATAACCAATGTGACGCCAAACTAGCGATTCACAGCGCCGTCTTAAAAATAACTTAATCTATAATTTGAGAGTTTCTAAATAAATTAATAAACTTAGAAAACATTTGGAAACAGACAATTTGTTAATTTTATCAGGCAATGCGATGGTGGGAGCCTGTTACATAAATCTGTGTATATTTGTTTTTTCGCCATATTGTCCGTAGAGTTAATTACAGAATCCTATAAGAAATAGAAACATTTATAAGGTATTGCTAAATACGTTCAATTTAATCAAATTTATTGCTTTTGAATAATTTCGGTTAGGAACGTTAAAAACATTTCGGTGGCTTTTTTAAATTCCTTTTTAAAGCCCGCATTGCACTAAACTACAATTTTCATATTTTCATTATATTAGCGAAAACAATATTTAGGTACCGTCTGATCCCATTTTTAATACTATAGGCCACATTTATTTTCTTGGTATATTTATCAATGCGAGCAGAAATTATTAATTTATTAGTCAAAGGTGGGAAGTCCAACAAAAGACTGACGGCAAACGCTTCTTTAGATTAAATAACATTTTTACAAACTTAACTCTCAACAGACTATTAATAATTACATTAAAATTACTTTAGTGGTGTAATTATCACTAATACATTACAAGATCTGTTCTCGCCATACAAAATAAACAAGACGCATCTTATAATATCTAAAAACAGTAAAACAATTAAAGGGAAACTATCTTAAATCAATATCTAGTTTTATTTGTATAGAGAGAACAGAAAACCTTAAATACTTCACTTGAAACTAAATTATCATAATCCATCACTTTCTTCATTAAGTCTGAAAGAGACTAACATCTAGATTTCGTATAAAATCCGAAAAGTTCCACAAAAAAAGGTCGTTTTAAAAACTAACCGCAGTCCTACTCACGTAGGTGACTTAAATATACACTGGCTAGGTATATTACACTAATCACTTTTTATTTGAAACAAAACTTAAAAAACATTATTTAACTATATTAAACCTATATTTATAGTTGAATAAAAGCGCTGGACCTAACGAGTGAAAAAATAATAAATAGGATCCGGAAGCGCTACGGCCCCTTCAATTTGTACAAAAGCCGGTATTTATCTGTGAACAAGGAATTATAATCTGTTAAAGTTAAAAAACAAATATATATTTCTCAGACGACGATGTTAAATTCACGACAGTATAACACTGTCTCCTTTGCTACAGGTGGTGTTAAGTGTAGCGTAGATTACTCACCGTCGCTACCACAGGCGGTGCAGGTGTAGTGTGGTTTACTCGCTACTTCAGGTGATGCAGGTGTAGTGTAGTTTACTCACCGTCGCTACCACAGGCGGTGCAGGTGTAGTGTGGTTTACTCGCTACTTCAGGTGATGCAGGTGTAGTGTAGTTTACTCACCGTCGCTACCACAGGCGGTGCAGGTGCAGGTTGCGCGAGAGCACGGAGCGCACGTCGTGCGTGAAGCGCAGCGCGTCAAGGACGGGCAGCAGGTTCAGTAACGATACATCCAGCGGGTCAGAGAACCACGACTTTATTGGTATGGCGTTGTCTGCAGGTTTAGAGAATAATCATTTATGTTAACGTGCAGTTTGTCTAGTAACCAGAAAGGTCTTTTAAAATTTATACTGTATAACTTAGTTACTACAAAAAAAATAAAGTTTTTTATTTTTCCTAACCTACAATTCATATTTCGCTTTATTATAGAAGTCAAAGTTTTTGTTTTAAAATAGCATAGTCTGACTTTTCATAAGTGCATACAATGTACTTACGTATTGTCAGACTAGTTGTATGGTTCCAAAGGTTAAAGGAAAAGACACGGCAAGAAAGTTAATGTTTACTGTTGTAGTGCGGGCGGTGCAGGTGCAGGGTTAAAAAAAAAAATTGCATTCACAAATTATATTTTTTTATAGTATCAACTATTGAGGGACAGTGATAATAGATATGAAACAAATTCGAATTACAGCATGGTACGAAAACAAAAAGAAGAAGTGCAGAATTATTAACAACAATTGCCTTTCGACATAGTCAACAAAATCTTTAGCTTTATAATAAACTTTGGATATAATAAAGCTTTTATTGTGAGTTTTTTATTTGTCTAATTACAGACCAATATCGTATTTACCTCACAAAGAAAAATATAAAAAAAAAACATGCACCAACCACTTTAATCCTACCGACGCTGATGTTTTTCTCATAAAATATTTATCTGAGGGATGAATTTTTAAATATTTTTAAGAAATTCGATTGCGTTCATCATGAATTCAGAACGATAGTCTTTTACTCCGTTCCGAAACATTCGCTAAGAAAGTCTTAACAGAAAACAGGTTTCTTTCTAGTCAACGTTTTTCCAGGGGAGTCGTGTACAGCGCTAATGTACAGCAACCTAAGTACTTTCATCCACATCAAAATAAATATTTAGTGTATCCACCATATCATTGATATGCTGAAGGAACAGTTTTGGGAATAGCGCGCAGCCTTGGGAAACACCAACATTCACAGGCTTGGGTTCTACGCAAATACCGTCGATAACGACCTCTACTCTTCGCCCCATGAGAAAGCTGGAAATCCACTTGAATAAGCTTTGAACAAAGCGCCTTGTGCAATATAAGATCAAAGATTAATTAAACATCCAAACAATGTTTTAGATGTGTTCCTGCCAAATATCAAATGGCACACAGGTCTACTGTTTTATTTCTACTTTACAGGTATCATAAACAAAGTCAGATGTAGATTTTTTCCTAATTTTAGCACTAGGAACTCCACTGCTAAAAAGGAATATCTAATCTTAGAACAAAAGTTTACCTTTGTTTTATATATTTTATAGCACAAAAAGCGGCGGTATCATATCAAGACCCTGAATAACGTGACTGTTAATACGAAACAGAAACCTAAATTACTTATCTTATCACATACTACGGATGGTCACCGGGGGGGGGGGTGGAGGGTGTCGAAAAATTGAAAAATATAGGTCACGTAGTTTGGGTACGTTCCCTTAGTTACAAGCAACGACTTCAACGTTGTTCGGTTTCCACTAAAACACAAATATTATACAATATTCTGTAAGATTTCTACACAAAACTCATATTGTGTAGAAATTTCAGACACTTTGTAACTTTTTGTTTATTGTATTATTTAATTGCGTTTAATTTAAATATTGATTTGACATTGATTGTGATTGTGAAGATTGTGTTGATTTTCTTTATTTTAGATATTTTTTGTCGAGTCATAAACATTTTAATAAACTGTATAAACTTACAAAATTGTTTAAATTGCACACATAACAACGGTTTGTTCAGATTTAATGATCAATTTAGAATTTAGATTATATTAGAAAGATTGTGATAATCTTGATTTTTTATAATATTTAGTTCACTTCTGCAAAAAGTACTGTCAAATTTGATGAAAATTTAAAACATCAGACGACATGTCGAGCTGCAAGGATCAGGGATCGGCAGAAATATAGACATGATAGATGTACATATTTTATTCATATGTATGGATCTGAGTGGAGGAGATGGATAAAAACGTTTGTATGGATGCAACGGAGATGCGAATGTTGAAGTTGATGTGTGGATATATATTAACAACAAGGGAAAAGAGTATTACTTGAAGTTTGGGAGTAGCGCCACTGACAGAAAAAATAGAGAACGTCGTCTGTCATGGTCTGGGAGAAGGGATTAAAGATATGTCATTAGAAGAAGTTAGATATGAAAGTGGAGGGATGCAAAGAAAAAGGACGACTGAAAAAGGGATGGATGGATTGCGTGAAAGGCGATATGGAAAAGAAAGGAGTACAGTGATGGATAGATGGAACCAAAGGTTTATAAACCCCTAAAATATAATCATAATATAAAATTTAGAAGATATTGTATATAATTATCAAAAACTAACATTTAAAGTCTTTAGTTAAACTAAAACCTTGCGTCAGAAGGTTCTGGCAACTCTAACAACATATTTGATTTTTTAAAATAAATAATAATAGGTTCAATTGATTTAATAATCAAGAGACTTTACTATATATTAAAAAAATATTATTTCTTAATATAATATTATAAGTATAAAGAGCATGCAATAACCTGGGAAGTCCCTGTAGGCTCCGGGCGAGTTGTCCAGTATGAAGACTCTATTGAGGTCGTCGCATATCGACGACAGGTTCTTGGTGTACGAGCCGTGCTCCTGCGTACAGTGCTGTCTACAACAAAGTTATAATATTATAATAGATTATATCTTATTAGGAAACCACGTAAACAATTTTATAATAATATGTATCAACCATCTTATTATCTTTGAAAATGAAGAAACAATTTTTATACACATTTTTGTTGTGATTTCGATCCTTTATTCGGTACGGCACAGACAAATGGCTTGTTTTAAAACAAAAAGTATTTAATGAAAATTTGCCAGTTCAGAAATCAAACCTCAGCCTTCAAACGCAGCAGATTGTCCTTTTTTATGATAGAAGAAAACGACTATTACGGTTTAAATATAAATAGCCTTGTATATATATTTTTTTGTAAAAGAAGAAGAACACCCACCCACAGCACAATTCTAGTACTGCTGGTGGGATTCTCTCCATGGAGTGTAAATAATAAAAGTCCACTACCTGTAGAACCTTCTGCGCAGTATGCCTCGTCCATTGTCCAGTTTGTCGGCGACGGCCGCGCCGTAGATCTCCATGGAGGCCGTGAACACCACCAGTTCGTACCACTGCGACACCTGCAAGTATACACCATCACCGATTAAGTTACAAGATGTGGGTACTCTAATACATAAGTAACTACTTTGGATAATATATGTAAACAATAAAGTTTTTTTACGTAACTACATTGAAGACCAAAAAGTATTTTATTAGCCATAATTTAAAAAGGTCACGAATAAATAATATAAAAACAAAAGAGGAAGCAACTTCTTTTTTAATCTGTGCCATATATAAGAGTTAAAACAATACTCACAACGTCCAAGAAGTAGTCCACGTGCGGTCTTTTATGTACGAAGAATCTGACGGGGTGTTTGTCGATGGTGACCTTGAGAACAAAGTCGGGAGGCGTGCCAGGCTTCACCGTCGGACGCAACATCGCGTCGTGGTGGGAATGGATGAGCGTCTCGTCCAGATCTAGCACTAACATTTTTCTTTTGACTAAGCCTGGAATAATAATAAAGGGTTTAATAAGATACTATGTATGGATATGTTGTGTATTGTTTTGTTGTTAATTATAAACAAATATACTAAATATGCTATTGGTAAAAGTATTATCTCAGTTCTATTATTGGCAATATGTACATATCTGTTCTTTATTAGTGATACATGTTATCAATTTGAACTAGATGTTCATGTGAAGCTCTGCTCCCCCTAAATCAATAATACTCTTTTGGTATGGACTGACGGAATAGTTTTTTCCGTGTAACTAATAAATAACATAAATTGAAAATATATTTTAGAGTTTATGCAAATGTAAAGTGAGAATAAATAGGTACATTGCTAGAACATCTTATAGCACCATTCAGCAAATACTATAAATATTTACTACTGAATAAAATATTTAATCCTTATTTGTACAAAAGTGAAACTTGTTAAATATATAATATACTTATTGTAAATATGTATATTATTTATATATTGTTCTTATTAATATCCATGTCTATAGACAGATAAGATATGAGGGATGTTCTGGTATCTCACTGATATGATTATGGATGATTAGTTTAACATCCTGAAAGATACAAATTTCATGAAAACTATTTACCAACTAATATTATTTATATATGTGAATGTCTGTTACACTTTTATACCAAACTATGCAACTAGTCGTCACACTAATTTGCACACACATACATAATGTCCTTCCAAAAAGAAAACAATTATTGAATGATAGAAAATGAACTGTAAGACATTTCTCCATTATAATAAGGTTGTTTTGTTTTACATATACGGGTGTTTCTCTACTAACGGGAAAATTGATGTCCCAAGCAATTTGCACAATCTTGTGGATATTTTTTTTAAAGAAAATATCTAAAATTATAGTATATTTCAGTATTTTCGAGGCTACCTACTTGTTGATGTAAATATTTTATATCTTTTTTTCTTTAATCCCAACCTGTCAAATCACAGTTTCCTGGGGTGTCCCCATCCCGGAATCTTTACTTTAATTGAATTTTAAAATAATATTTATGTGCGTGTAACAAATTTAAAGTAAATTATAAAACTAAATATACTGTAAATTGTATATGTTGAACAAACTCTACGTAAATGTAATAATAATTATTCGAAATTACCGCCTGAATGTCGTCCTAAATTTTTGAACACAGTCCTCTGGTTAATTAAAAAAAAAAAAAATTATATGGCCTATGATAACGACTCAATTTTATGTTGAATGAATCGCTGACAGTGTGAAGTTCGTTCATATCGAGTCAGAACCGAGTCATCATCTTGCGGGTAGTTTCTTTTTTCGCCATAGTTACTGAATCACGCGTCGGGACCGTTATTCGTAACAGTCCCCTAGTAAGTAATTTGAGTGGTTAATTTTCTTATTTAGAATATAATTTCTTTATGTCAAATTACGAAAATAAACGTACAGTAACTAATTTAGCTGTGAAATAAACTAGGATTCGTAAATAATTAATATAGTCCTGTTTAGTGCCAGAAAACGCAGTCAGCTGGTGACAATCACCTGTTTCGACGCAACACAGGGGAGTTTTATAATTTCTAGATGGATAATATGCAGTTATTATCCTTAAGTACAGTAGTTACAAATATAGCTTAGAAACGGCTTACCATGCCAGTTACCACCCAAAAAGATTAATAAATTGACGAGAGAATAAATATTATAATAGAAGAAAAAAACTGAAAAATTTAGATACGAACGTTATAAGAATGATCCTCAAAAGAAGGAGGAGGTCAGGGAAAAATAGCACCGAAAATAAAAAACTTCGACAATTTAAAATAGCAGAGTAATCTACCGCCCTTTTCTAAACTTGTAAATCACTTGTTATCTATCACCTTTCATTCTATACATTTAAAACAAAGTGAGCAGGAAAAACTTCATGCAAAACTTTCCCTTTAGTAGAAAAACACCCATACAGCACAAGCAAAATAATGGACAAAAATAGATTCAAGTATTAGTTGAATTTCTTATTGGCTATACATGAAATTTTAAAAACTAGAACACTATGATTCTGAAAGTTCATAGGGGTTTGCATGTTAGAATGTAAATACTTTAGGAGAATTTGCAAAATTTCACTTATAAGATAAAAGTTTGATGAGATATTTAAAAAACAAATCTGTAAGTATTTAAATATAAATAAAAAAATTACACATAATTTTTATTAATTTCTCTCACCACCATAACTGGACCTTTGAATACTTTTTTTCTATTTTCAAACACACAATTACAGTTTATATAATATATGATATCATAAAATACTATTATTTTTTATTTTCATATTGAAATTATTATAGATTGTGAATGTTCAACCTGTTGCAGGACTGTTTAAAATAAAAATGAAATAACTATTAAGTAATATAAGTAGATAAAATGTAATCATAAAAATAAACATTTGCAATTAAATTTTGAATACAGAAAACAAACTATTATCAAGACTAATTATTTGGTGTAGCAAAGCACTTCGTAATTGTTAAATATATCATGCTATTTTAAAATTAGCTGATAAGAATTACAAGATTATAATAAGATTCTAGATACTAAATCAAGTGCAACAAATGATAACTATTAAGATTATTACATAATAAATTAAAACTTATTTAAAACAAGGAAAATAAATGTACCAGTATGTAACAAATAAACTCAAGGTTTTACTACACAATATAAAGAAATAATATATTACTCATCTGACTTTCAAATATTTAATTCTATTGAATAGGTATATTTACACATACCAATTCTTTTATATTAAGACACAAACAAACGGAATGGAACAAACATTTTTAAAAGCTACACTCTAAAGTATTCCAAGTTCTTCATGACCATTGAGTTATATTCTAATAAGATACATGTCTAAAACTATGAACATGTGGTATGTAAAAAAACTAAAGCTTATAACAAATTTGGTGGCCATATGGTGGAATGTAAACATAAATTATATAGCTTTATTAAGAATTATTACTTGTTTATGTGAACACAAGATAATTCTAAAAATAGAAGACTATTGACTGGTATCATAATTTCAATGTACAAGTTAGCTGTTTATAATATAAAAATAATGTGATATCAAGTGTAATTATAGTCTAATAAGATTTGGAAAAAACTTACTCAGCCTGTGTCGAGATACTGGAGAAAGAGGATATATTTCATATTTGACAGATTGATATTGAGCCAACTGAAAATGAAACACCACATGAGACACATTTCTAGTGATCACATTCTTTCACAGAATACATCTACGTAAAGTTTATATTTACCGCTCGATATTGCTTTCTAAACATGTAACAAAAACAACTCCATACTTTGGAAGCGATTAGCATGAACGCGCGAAGGCCCATTTGCAATTGTTTCAGCATTTGAAATGGTTAAGAAATGATTACAAGTTTATGGATACCGTAAGTGTTAAACAACAAATGAACAAACGAGATCATTGACGACGTAATTCAAAACAAATTCAACGTAACCAAGTGCCGAAAACATCTAACCCGCCATGACATAATCGACCCAAATCGCACACCATTGACAAAACAGCACCTTTCTATCATTATTCATAAATTGCCTCTGGTTTTAGTGAGGTGTTCCTTATATTATTAGGACGCTACATCGGTTATGAATACTTATAAAGAACTTTTCTCTATCAGGTAGTATTAAATATAAAAGTATAATTATTTTTAAAATTAAATATATACTTGATACTATATATAAAAATAAAAAAGATATATTTCTAAGTGGAAGTATTTCCAAAAATGTTACAGATTATTAAATTAATAATAAAGGTGAAGTTAGTTACTTCCAACGTAGTGTTTAGTTACTCTGTGCTCTGCAGTCTCATCAGACTATTGACGTTTCATTTTGGGGGCGGGTATCATCTACAATTTTTCAATATATTTCTGATACTGCCCTAAAATGAAAATGAAGAGATTACTTTGATAAAGAAGATATAATATATATTCAATAAATGTGTTTCCTAACTGTTAAGTGAGTTAGACGTTATATATCTTATTGGTACTAATTTTATTTGTGGTATCCTGTTTTATTGATTAACAATCAATTTGACCATCTTCACCAGTGCCAAGTCTCGTAACTGACATAACAGTATGATAATGCTCCAATTTTTTATATCTACTTCCAGATAATCTCTTGTCAAGATGATCGGAGGTCTGTTCGTGTATAATCATAAGGGGGAGGTGCTGATATCGAGAGTGTACCGGGATGATATTGGGCGGAACGCTGTAGATGCGTTTCGCGTGAACGTGATCCACGCCCGGCAGCAGGTTCGCTCGCCGGTCACCAACATCGCAAGAACCTCCTTCTTTCATATCAAGGTACATCGACTGAACTAAACTTATTGTCACATGAAACACACGGGACAAATTACTGAATTCTAGTATTTCGTATATCTTAATATATATAAATTACGTGTCACGTTGTTTGTCCGCGATGGACTCTTAAACTACTTAACCGATTTTAATCAAATTTGCACACCGTGTGTAGTTTGATCCAACTTGAAACATAGAATAACTTACATCTTAATTTTAAGTCACAATATTATTTTATATCAAAATATTGTTATTTCGTTATTGGCCTTGATAAATTTACTTGCATTTTAAATTTTTTCCTTTACTTAGCGGTCGCGGGTTTTTTTAATTTTAATTTTATTTTTTCTAATACAGTGACTTCTTAGATAGTTTACTACAATGTAATAGGTATATCGAAAACCTTAGCAACCACAGCAACGCGTGGCCGAGTCTGCTAGTAATATTATAAGTTGAAATATATGAACAATACTTTTTAATATATGAAAGGTGTTCCCTATTCTTCACTCAATAATTACTTCTGAGGGTACACTCAGATGATTAAAAATATCATTTTTTATTGGGTTAACTTTTGTGCATATTACTTGGATTTTATTATAATGCCTTGGTTATTTTTGCAATTTTATTTACTATCAATTATGATTATGTTTAGTAGTAAATAAGAATAAGTTATCTTTTTTGGCCATCAAAAGTAAGATAAATTAAACTAAATCCAACTACATATATTATGGAAACATGACATTAGATTTGTAGAAATTTAATGTCATGTTAAAGAAAATCCTTTAAATTCCTATGGACACCTAATACCTACTTTTTATATTTCAGTACTTGCTAGAATGAGATTTATGATTTTGGCAAACAATATTATTTACTTTGGCACTATCATCTATTTATTTGCCAAATAGAAAACTGTTGTGACATCTAATGAATAACTTTTTACATGGTTGATATAACATGGTAAATTATTTTTAAAAAGAGTGTTAAACAAATCTCTAGATGTAGGGAATACAGTAGTATCAAAACACTTATAAGTAATAATGTATACTTAAAATGTACATTCCCATCTTAATTAGTAAAATTTTAAGGATGGAAGGACAATTAAAAAATGTAGGTCTAGAGTTTATAATTCATTATGGGTTTATATTAGGAAATATTTATAAGTTTCTATTTTACTGTGTGAATTCATATGTGTCAAGTTTATGAGAGATTTTAATATATACCAAATATATAGAAAGTCTGATATAATAAAATACACACATGTTACATAAAATTAATACTTTATTTATTAGTCCGGGAGCCAGTAACAGATTTTCATGACCAATTTCCTCCCGAGTGAAAATTTGTAAAATGCAATAGGAAGTTGTGTTATGAAGCTTCGCGATCGTCAGCTGCGACTCCGGTGGTGGAGAAGGCAGTGGCAGCCTCCCACGCACGAAGAAAAAAAAAATTTTTTTAGTCATTTCCTCCCATTCTAAAATTTCTTGAATAATAGTTTATCTAATATCTTGAAGGGAAAATAAAGTCAGCTGACCATAACATGGTGGATTATACGTCAGCTGGCCACCTGAATATGAAAAAAAATAAAAAAAATTCAATGATTTCCTCTCAACTAAAAATTTATCTGGTGATAGTTTATATGTTACTGTGAATGAAAATTAACATCAGCTGGCTGTATCTCAGTGGAAAGTTCGTCAGCTGGTTACTTGAAATGTGTAATGTAGCTGCATTTATCACCTACTGAATCTTATCAGCTGACGACTTTTCCCTTTACTTAGAGCTAGCTGATTTGTTTTATTATTTACAAGAGTATATTAACTATTCTCTTATAAATTTTCATCCAGGAGGAAATCACTTTTCTCTATTTATCTCTTTTTCTTATATAAATTAAAGTAATACTTGAGCCCTTTTTACATTGTAGCTAGATTGTAGATTCAAATTACCCTCTCCAGATTTTATAAACACACTAATAAAACAGTAAAACACACTAACGAGAGGGTAAGTTGAAATTATAATGTGACTCGAATGGAAAGTGAAAGATTCCATGTTTAAGTTGGTCAGTCGAACATAGTGTTATTATAGTAACGGATAATTAAAAATAAAAATGTCTAACGTGGTACCTTTTGTAAAAAAAACTAATGTTCTTCCAGAATTATTTAGTGAAGATAATTAATTTATCGACGTTATACTGCTTTGCCGCAAAAATATCGGAAAATAAGAACGACATCAGAAGAGAAACCTTCAACATTAACGTAAATATATGGGTAGAATGTTATTTCTTTCTACTACTTCGATTATAATTTTTTAACAATTCATTGTAAGAAAAAGTATAATTTAGTGTAATGTATTCCAACTAGGGAATTACACTATTGAGAACTTCTACAGTAAGCATATACATTATATATATGGGTGTTTCTCTACTAACGGGAAAATTGATGTCCCAAGCAATTAGCACATTGTTTTGGATATTTTTTATTTAAGAAAATATCTAAAACTATAGTACATTTCAGCATCTTTGAGGCTACCTGTTGATCATGTAAATGTTTTATATCTTTTTTTCTTTTAATCCCAACCATCCCAGAATCTTCACTTTAAATCCAATTTTAAAATAATATTTAAGTGCGTGTAATAAATTTAAAGTACATTTTAAAACTAAATATACTGAAAATCATATATTATGTTGAACAAACACTACGTAAATGTAATAATAATTATTCGAAATTACCGCCTGAATGTTGTCCTAAATATTTTAACACAATCCTCTGGTTAATTTGAAAAATAAAACAAAATTATATAGTCTATGATAACGACTCAATTTTGTGTTGAATGAATCGCTGACAGTGGGAAGTCTTCTAAAATTGAAAACTTCTAAAATTGAAAACAGCAGAGTAATCTTCCAGCCTTTTATAGACTTGAAAATCGCTTGTTATTAGCTTTCATTCTATATATTTAAAACCCTATTTTAAAACAAAAAGTGAGCCGGACAAATTTCATGCAAAACTTTCCCGTTAGTAGAGAAACACCCATATATAATTTTGAAAATATCTTTAAACATGTATAGCCATGTTAAGCTTATATAAATTTATATAAATATAGAATGTAAAAAACCGATACGGGCAGGGATTCGAACCCGCGACTACTGGGAAACCGTCCCGTCGCTCTACCAACTGAGCTACCGCATCGCTGTCCGCCTCGGTGAATTAAGCATTCTATATGTGATCGTCTTTATCGGGACGGTGGTGACATCTATACTGCAAAGTTAGAAACATTGGTTAGGATTTTCGAAAGAAACCTAATAGATGTCACCACCGTCCCGATAAAGACGATCACATATAGAATGCTTAATTCACCGAGGCGGACAGCGATGCGGTAGCTCAGTTGGTAGAGCGACGGGACGGTTTCCCAGTAGTCGCGGGTTCGAATCCCTGCCCGTATCGGTTTTTTACATTCTATATTTATATAAATTTATATAAGCTTAACATGGCTATACATGTTTAAAGATATTTTCAAAATTGATTTCGGTAGTGGCATCTTTTCAATGTTTATCTATACTGCAAAGTTAGAAACATTGGTTAGGATTTTCGAAAGAAACCTAATAGATGTCACCACCGTCCCGATAAAGACGATCACATATAGAATGCTTAATTCACCGAGGCGGACAGCGATGCGGTAGCTCAGTTGGTAGAGCGACGGGACGGTTTCCCAGTAGTCGCGGGTTCGAATCCCTGCCCGTATCGGTTTTTTACATTCTATATTTATATAAACCCATATATAATTTTTACTTAAGCATTAAGTGTATATGTGCGCTGTTATCAAAAGTAGTAATAATATAAATTACAAATAATTAATTATTAATTAATTAATATTTGTAATTTATATTATTATTACTATACTATTATAATTAATTATTAATTATATATGGTCGCAGCAGAGGGTGCAAAAGGAAATAAGACATACTTAAAATTAATGTATTTTATAATTAAATTACATTCTATATGATTCTAAAACTGCGTCGATGCGACTCAAGCCAAAGCGAGAGCGAAAATGAATAACCGTTGTTAGTATTTTTATTCATTATATTAAAATAAAATTTCATTAATTTATAAAATTATGCTTCAATAAATTATTGATTAATTAAACTTTAGTTATAATTATATTTCCTTCATTATTAAACTGCATATTTATTATCAAATCAAATATACTGCCAAACAACCTGAGAAAAGTGATTTCCTCCTGGATGAAAATTTTAAAGAAAATAGTTAATATACTCTTGTAAATAATAAAACAAATCAGCTAGCTCTAAGTAAAGGGAAAAGTCGTCAGCTGATAAGATTCAGTAGGTGATAAATGCAGATAAATTACACATTTCAAGTAACCAGCTGACGAACTTTCCACTGAGATACAGCCAGCTGATGTTAATTTTCATTCACAGTAACATATAAACTATCACCAGATAAATTTTTAGTTGAGAGGAAATCATTGAATTTTTTTTATTTTTTTTCATATTCAGGTGGCCAGCTGACGTATAATCCACCATGTTATGGTCAGCTGACTTTATTTTCCCTTCAAGATATTAGATAAACTATTATTCAAGAAATTTTAGAATGGGAGGAAATGACTAAAAAAATTTTTTTTTTCTTCGTGCGTGGGAGGCTGCCACTGCCTTCTCCACCACCGGAGTCGCAGCTGACGACCGCGAAGCTTCATAACACAACTTTCTATTGCAGTTTACAAATTTTCACTCGGGAGGAAATTCATGACGAAAATTGGTCGCTGGCTCCCGGACTATATCTTGTTTGGTCTTATCAAAAAAGTCAAAAAGACTCATTACTTAGACCAATTTTATTTTAACACTATCTGGATAGCATTGTTTCAATAAAAAACTAAGGATATAACCTTAAAGAATTTTATAGAAGGGATATTTACTTACTTTTATGAACTATTGAAAATTTGATTGTAATAGATTCCGACAAAACTCTTGTTTTGCACATTTATTCAAAATGACAGCTTATATTTTAAAGGTATACCAAAAAAATATCCAAGTTATGGAGAGCCACCACTAAAATTAATAATTTAAATTAAAGAGGTTGTATATTTTAAGTAAAAGAAGTTTGGGCTTTGAGAACAAGGGAACAGACAGTGGTTTAACTTAAAGTTGTTTATAAGTTAATGAGGTTTTACTGTACATGTATTATTTTAATACTTTAAAAATGCCTTAAAAGTGGGGATATCATTTTATCATTATTGTATGCAAAACCATATCCACGATCAATATGCAAATAAACCAACATACATTAATGTTATTTTGTAACAGAGAGCTAATATATGGCTAGCGGCAGTCACCAAGCAGAATGTAAACGCAGCTATGGTGTTTGAGTTCTTGCTGAAGATCATAGATGTCATGCAGTCATACTTTGGAAAGATATCAGAAGAGAATATCAAAAACAATTTTGTTCTCATCTACGAATTGCTTGATGGTGAGAATGTATACATATTTTATAAATATCAGACCAAAATATATTTGATGATTTTCTTATATTTACTTATTAAATGTGGTATTAAAATGCAACAGAGATCCTGGACTTTGGCTACCCTCAGAACTCAGATACAGGTGTACTGAAAACATTCATTACTCAACAAGGAATCAAATCTGCTACAAAGGAGGAACAGGCACAAATAACCTCACAGGTCTTACCGTTTTTATATGACAATGTCATGTTTTTATCTGATCTTAGTGTAACTATTTAGGACCAATTCACTATAGTTTAATATATACATATTTTACACTACATATTTTATTTACAATACCAAACTTTTTAGTAATATCAAAATACAAAAATGTAATGTAGTGTGTTAAATTGTGTGAAAATGTGTTCATAGAATGTGTCGTATTATTAGTGTTACGTTATTTATTTTCCATTGCATTTCAGGTCACAGGTCAAATTGGCTGGCGACGTGAAGGCATCAAGTACAGACGCAATGAGCTGTTCCTCGACGTACTTGAGTATGTCAACTTGCTAATGTCACCTCAAGGTAAACTAGAAGTATATTATTTTTATTCTTTAGTGATCAATTAACAGTATAAAATAATATAGTCGGTTAATTGTAAAATGGTTAAGATTCAAACTTTAATCGGCACATTTCATTCCAATCCATAGTGTAGTATTTAATTCCAAAAAATAGTAAATATGCCATAAAATATTTAAATAACTTACATTTTTTCCAGGTCAAGTCCTCTCAGCCCATGTGGCTGGTAAAGTAGTGATGAAGTCTTATTTATCTGGAATGCCAGAGTGCAAGTTTGGCATTAATGATAAGATTGTGATGGAGGCTAAAGGCAAGGGAAATGGTGGGTAAACCTTAATTTGTCTTCCATTAAATTAAATTGTAAGTGGTAGAGGTTAGCTGTGGTCATTTTAATTGTAATTAGTATTTGATGGCTCGACCTCCTTCTCACAGACTATTGACATTAAATAGCTGTTACAGCTACATTTCGATTTTCTCGTGTTTTCTATTTAGGAGATACATTTTGTGTATTACAGGTGGTATCTCTGGCAACACGGACAGTGACCCGGCTCGTTCTGGCAAGCCTGTAGTGGTGATAGACGACTGCCAGTTCCACCAGTGTGTAAAGCTGAGCAAGTTTGAAACCGAGCACTCCATCTCATTTATACCACCTGATGGAGAGTTCGAGCTTATGAGGTGTGTATATTATATTTTAGAATCCTTAAATGGCTGAAATAGTGTTATAGATATATTTTTGAACTAATTTTTACTGACTGTAATATCATTTATTTTAAATATCCTATCCACGATTGTGATTCTTGCAGTGTAAGATAGTTTTTCTTTTTCTTACCATGCACAGTAATTTTCTGAGTGTTATAGATTCTAATATATGTTTCTTTTAAACAAATTTTCTAAATAGTTTAAATATATTATGAATCTTTGCGAAAAATGATTTATATACACTTTATTTCATAGATATCGCACTACAAAGGATATTTCCCTACCATTTCGAGTGATCCCTCTTGTCCGAGAAGTGGGACGCACTAAGATGGAAGTGAAAGTGGTGCTTAAGTCCAACTTCAAGCCCTCCCTGCTGGGACAGAAGATTGAAGTGAAGATTCCCACTCCACTAAACACTAGCGGGGTTCAGTTGATCTGTTTGAAAGGCAAAGCGAAATATAAGGCCTCGGAAAATGCTATTGTTTGGAAGTGAGTTTATGTCTAATTTATAGATCTTATTTTTTTTATATACAATCTCTTGTATACTATGACGTATTTCTAGAATCAAGCGCATGGCTGGTATGAAGGAAACTCAGCTGTCGGCTGAAATAGAGCTGTTAGAAACAGATACAAAGAAAAAATGGACCCGTCCACCCATCTCCATGGGCTTTGAGGTGCCCTTCGCGCCTTCCGGCTTCAAGGTTATTAGATTAACTAATTTATTAAAAAAATTATACATATTAGAAAAATATTTTTATTTATAATTCCAATATTTTGCGAAAGGTACCTTCTATGACTGGTTTCAAGGGTACTGTGATGTTATGTAGTGTATAACCGACCCAAAATTTTTTCAAAGCAGACTGGTGTATCCATAGATTATCATGGTCAAACAGAAAGCAAACTGAATTATATTAAAGATTTATGCACCAAGAAAAAAATAATATTTATATATGTCGTGTTTCAGGTCCGGTATTTGAAGGTGTTTGAACCCAAACTGAACTACTCCGACCATGATGTGATCAAATGGGTTCGATACATTGGACGCTCAGGACTCTACGAGACGCGCTGCTAGGTGAGGGGCATTGGATCATATCATAGTAATAATATAACAAGGAATCTTAAAAGTCTGTTAGTTTATTATATCATTACATGTATTATGAAAAAAATATTTTTAGGTCATTATTTAATTTATATATTTTGAGCTATCCATGTATCAGTGGACGTTTTTATGAAGTATAAGTGCGTTAATATATTAAATTGTAGTTAGAATATTTATCAGGAAATATAATTTTGTATGATTTTTAGTTTATAAAAGGATTAAATATTTTTGAACATCGACCTTTTATTTCATTAAATCTGTATAAATTTACAATTAAATAACAAAACTGAATTCTTACTTGTCCTATACTACATTTAGGTATAGCAAAATCACCCTTGTCATTTCGATTTACTAGGATATTTATATATCTATAGAACCAGTTGATGCAGTATTATTCGCTATTTAGATATATCTTTAAGACTGAAATAAATTAAAATTATTAAAGTTAGTATATATTATTATTATTTGTTTCAGATTCCCGGCTGTCGATGGCGTGTTACATTATTTGTATATAATATCATTTTTTTTGCAAGATTCCTTCATTGTGAGTTATGGTTTGCTCAAAACATGCTTCTAATACAGAAAAATATAAGAGAATCTCAGTTTTACATCTTAATATATTACAATTGATTCTTTTGTGTCAGTATTGGCTCGATTCTGAGAGGTCTTGATTTTTTGTAACAACTTTGAAGTATCGAAGTAATTTTTTATATACAACACAATGATCAAATATCAAGATTATATTAAAAAGAATCTAGTTTTTCATGTTATCAATTAAACATAAAAAAAAATATTTAGGCACTATAATATATATTTTTTTGCATTATTTTTTAATACTAACTACGAAACGAATATATATTAGCAAACTATTATAAATATTAAATAATATATAGCATATTAATTTAATTACAACTGAAAATTTTCAGTTTTTATTTTAAATGTAGCATTCCTTAAGTGTTTGTATGCTGGGCTTATATAAAAAGATAATCTAAAAAACGAAATAAATGTTGATTCATATCGATATCGTATTAAGAATATCGATTTTTCTTGTGTTATTTCATAAGCCCAGAGATGTTTGGGATTTGCATCATACATATTGTAGATACGTAATTCATAATAATACGTTTGATCACTTTCATATTATATAGTTGTTATATTCGCGGGTGGTATTTATGTGGCTCGAAGGACCAGAAGTTAAAAAAAAAATAAAAAAAAATTGTTTTGAAATTAATGTATGAGAAAAGTTATATACAATTTTGTTTTCTTGTTAAAGATCTGGTTATGCCAAATAAATGCCACTTCCTGTATGTAGATTTAATTGTGATCATTGTTCGTGTAGTGGTAGGTCTGGTATATGATAGAATGCTTATGGTATGTTACAAATGTACAATAAATGTTTCAAATCAACTAATGTTTCATTTTTACAACTAAGGTATAATTTCTTATTCTTTAAAAGGTTTGTAATAAAGATTAAATATTCTATTAAAATGAAATTATTTTAATTATTCGTTTTTATTATTGAGTAAAAATATTTTTATCGGTTTTCGTCCTCGTGGAATTTGAGAGAATTATATTAATGAGTTTCCTTTTTAGCTTTTTTATAAATAAATGTGAAAAAATCGTACAACTCGATGCAGTGCTTTTTGACACACAGTCGTCAAAGTTCTTTAATTTACAGAATTTCTCGAAATAGGTTGTTGAAAGCGACTTCGTCTGCCCTCTCTTTCCCTATTTATACTGTAATTAGAATAAAGCGTAGAATCGGTTTATTCTAATTACAGCCTGAACAGTATTTGTAGGAAATAAAAAAACAATTCATATCGAGAAACATTCTATATGTTGACTTAGATAATAACCAAACAATACATCTTTTTTCACTCCATTAGCATAGCATTTTCACTCCATTTTTGTCCAATTGGAGCGCAAATTCGTTTTTGAGTTTTTCCATGAAAAATGCTAATATTCTGGAGTCAAAAGTACGTCATGGTGACAACGCAATAACGCATATCCTACCAAATTTCATCAAAAACATGTACGAAACGTATTTCGTTTACGTATTACGTAAATACTTAAATACTATATCAAATACAATTACAGTTATGCTCAAAATAGTCAAGGTTTCGGTACATGTTGCTACAAATTCAAACTTAATATAATGACACTATTAATACCAACGGAAAGAACGTTTCTTTTTTTTTTCAAATTTACGTTTTTATAATTTTAATATACAGAAACAATTTTCCGTCATCCGTATTTATTACCAATAAAAAATATCATGAGTAAGAAGACACTCAATTATATACTACCTGTTTTGAAAAATCGTCCTTAAAAATTTGGAAGTAATGCTGCGTATTTCACTAACGTGTAAAGTAATTTATGTCCAATAAAAAAAATACTGAAATATATATGTACAGTAATAATAAATATATTAATATAAAAAATAGGGCAATATAGAAAAAGTTTAATCTTAATGAACTATGGAAAGCCCTACTTTTGCTCGAAAACTTTCAAAACTAAACTCTCAATCGTAAAAGACTAATCCTTTATTTCTTATTAAATATGGAATGATAATCGAGTCGTTACTTTTAAATAAATAAGCAGTTCGTTATTTTACAAGTCATTTGTATGCATAATTGTTTGGATTTTATTAAAATATTTTACAGAATATTCCTACTGTTTTTCAATTAGAGTTTTTTAGTTTTGAAATATTTCACATTATATTTTTTTTAATGTGATGCGGCGAAACAGTGCTATATTGGATAGGTGTCCAACAACATAAATTATGGAGCACTTTGAAAATGTGTATTACATAATTTAGTTGGTATACGAATTCTGTAATTTTAACCATAAAATAAGTTTAATTTTCACAGAAAAAAACAACTTAACGCGTTAAAAGACACATATCTACCTTTTAGGTATAAAATATCATGGTAATGATAATTTAAAGAAATGGTGTTTTTATTACGCAAATATTTATTTTCAAGCTAGTTGTATGAAACGGTGATCACAATACAAAAATACCTGGCTTAGTTTGTTGTGTGGTTCTTCTCAGACCAGGACGCGCTTGGAACCCTCGTAGCTTCAACTTTAAGCTGGGGAGTGTCTTTCCAGAAGGGCTAATTTCAATAAGTTTGGTATTAAAAAAGGTCCTCCTAACAATGCCCTTTGACGTACACGGGAGATCTCTGGTATGAATTCAAAGTGAAAAAGATATAAAAAAAATAAATGGTAAAGATATTGCAGTTGGTCAAACACACTAACTTCGTAACAACCTGTACACCCTCGATTTAAGACACCCATATTGTAATTGGATGCAAAACACAGATAGAAGTTGTCAGAGAAACATTAAGGCAATTCGCTGTGTGACCGTCTGCCTTAAGCACCCTAATCGCTTGCCAGCATAGCTGAGAGACACCAAAGGCCATCGACAAGGCAAAGTCATTTGCCTCTCCTCCAGCATGGTCGTTCTGGTACAAGAATAGCCAGTCTTGATGACAGGTATTCAAGTTCCCCAGAAAGACAATTTGCACTTATGGGTATCGATGCAGAGCCATATAAGCAACCTCACAGAGATACTCACGTAATGGTAGCGAATGGTACACATAGGAAAACAGGATTTATATGTGTCCTTAAACCCATATCGTAGAAAAAAAGCGGCCTTGAAAACACCGGAGACGTTGGAAATAGTGGTCATTTCGAGCATACATACAAACCCCGGCACATGTTCGAAAATTGTGTTCTAAAGTGTACCCAAGAAAATTCAGGTACGCAACGCACACGTGGTACATTGCGATTCGGTCACAAAGAACGGCGCTGTCTCAAGGTGGTAGTAGACAAATCTAAGATTTTAGTGCAAGCCTCAGATATTAGTAAGATGCACTAAAAGTGAGGAGGACTGCAACCAAAAAAAAATAATAGCCATGAAGTCGTATATCTCGCATTGGTTTGGTATTTTTGGTATCATATTTCTGATTATTTATCATATATGTTCAACCTGATTTTGGCGGTCTTTTAAGGAAGTAAAAATGAAACAGCCCCGCGAGGCCCTTTGTAGTGCAAAGCCTTTGGCGAAGGGCCGTTTCGTCTACGCCTAGCTACGCCATTGAGTGCACATACAAACAAACAGAATTTTGGATTAGTTTGATCTGTTCCTCACGATATTTATTTTGAAGATATTTTCCATGTGCATGAATATTTTTTTTTCTCTGTTTATTATATTATTAATCGTTCCCCGTATAGCATCAGCATCAGCAGAAACGCGCCTTCTATTATCATATATTTTTCATTCTAATACTGGTTGTTTGAAAGATTTCATAGTTTTTAATATTTTTCACGGATTCCTGATTATTTCTGTTACATAAAAGTATCCTAAGATAGGTCTTATAACATTTGTTTGTCATTTGTGACATTAGCCGGCATTAATATTTTAATATTTGTATTTTGTTATAAATACTGTATATACCTACTTTCATATTATGCGTTTACTAAAAAGCTTTTATTTGGACATTACACTAAAGGTAGGTAGATATTAAATATTTAGTTTTAATTAAAATACCTAGTTGAATAAAAAATATATGTACTGACATTCATTATATTATATATTATTATTAAGAACCTTTAAATTTGAAACATTCCCCAATTTTCAATTGTTCAATACACCTTTTCATTTAAAATATTTAGTCTAATTATAATTACTAACCTAGCCTTGTACAAAATTGATTTACTAACTTTCAATATTTTTTTTGAAACTGTACTTTTCGCCGTGCTCAATATATTTTTTTAATAAAACTGAATTTATTGAAAATTAATAATGATACTTACAATATTTTAAAGTTATAGACGATCTTGTCAGAGTTACAGCCTGTAACATTCCAACAGTGATAAAGCTTTTGTTATGTTCAAACGGTCTGTGGCTTTTAGCGACATACTCTTATAGATTTGAACACAACATCTGCGACTCTATACGCTACTACAAGGCTGTCCGATATATTCCACACTTTCGCACAGTTTTAGAGTACCCACACAGTCTTTTTTTTTTTTTTTTTTTTTAACGTCTGGAATCCTCATGGATACACACCTCCATCCTGGGGAAGATGGAAGTGGTTATGTGAGACTCTTACTCACTAAACCAGACGGTCAACACCTCTCCGTCGTAATGGAGCGCCACGGGAACGCTTGCGCACACATCCGCGTTGCTCCGACGGAAGGCCGCGTGAGCAGCCACCACCTCCATGGAGTGACGCGCCCGGTTGACTTGAGCGCGTCCCACTCCGGGGCTTGTTGAATGGCGAAGGGCTCCCCTGCCCTCCACCCAAGCCGGCCGAGCCAAATCAGGACTCCCTCAACGAAGAAGGTGTCCCGATCCGACTCAACCTCCCGGGGCCGGACCCCGTCCGAAAACGGACGTGGTCCAGCCAACGAAGCCCTCCCTAGGAAGAGCTCCGCCGCCACCTCGCCCGGACTAATCATCGTCAAGCGCTATTGTACCTGACGATGACTATTCCGGGCTATCACCCTATCAGCGCAACGGCCTCCCCCTCAGCAAGAAAGAGACCGCCACGTACCCCCCACACAACCACGGGACCGCCCCACAGTCCACTCTGCGCACAGAGAAGTACCAAGGGCGACCCCGCTGCTGTCCCCGGTAGAGAGGGCCTGCGCCCTCCCACCCTTAGTGCCCAGGCCAAAAGGCCCGAGCCCACCTCGCAGACAGACCACCCCGAAAGGCAGCCTGCCCGCCAGCCAGCCATGAACCGGGCACAAACCCCCATGGCCGACCGCGCCGAGTATTAGCCAACGGCTAATGCAAACCCGAAGGATCACATTAACCGTTGTTGCCCAGGGAGCACCGACCCGTACCGCTTCCGATGCCACCGGACTAATCCGAGCAACAAGGGAAACAGACGGGCACACGAGGAGGTTCCCGGCGACGGCCCCCCAGTACCCACACAGTCTTGGCATTTCAAATGATTGTCAGTTTTATCGTAACCTGGAGAGAAAGACTAAGTCGTCATAGATGAAATATTCAAACGAAACAGTAGGTGCTGCACATCGGATCAGAAGTCGTAGTATAAGAGACAGGTTCCGCCACATATCGGTGTAATTCCTTCTTCTGGTAAAGATCACCTCACCATCAGCTGGTATTATTTGACACAAAGTGCCCTTCCAATTGTCGGGGAGTTCTTTGTCTGTGTTTATTTGTCTTTATTCTTACCGGTGATTTCCTTAATTCCTAGTTTCTCCGTTTGTCATTCTGCTCGATAAAAAACCCTATTCACACTTACACACATACATACTCATAATGAACTACTCGCAATGATATTGACAGCAGCCAGATTTTCCGTCTAAGATTTAAAATGAAAAATATATGGCCATGTCTTTATACTTATGTAGTAGAATGAATATATATAAATATAGAAATAAAAAATGTAATTATTATCCGTTAGTACTTATTATAATATAATACACATTATGTTATATACATTATTTTGTATACAGACGACTGTCTTTGTCACAATTCTCCGGAGCTAATTACTACAAGTTAGCGAGTTGAAATTTGGACCGAGTAGTTAGTAATAGTTAATTTCTGTGATATGTATTCTAAGGATATGAAGCTCTCTGGAAGTTTTGAAGCAAGGAATGTTCCTAACAGTTAGTAAGCATTTGGTTAAAATTAAAAAATACACCAATGCAAAATTATCATACCAACATTATTAATGTTGTCTTTCAGTTAATATTTTTGTTCCGTTATGAGTGTATATAATATTCTTTCATGGACAAAATATATTAAACAAAATACAGTAGTTCATAAAGAATTAACAACAATATCTCAAATTGTATCATTCTTTTTTAGAACGACAAAAACAAAAACAGAAGGAACCAACAGCAGACAGCGTTTCAAGCGTTAACTTTAACTTAAGACAAAAACAGGCTTCACTCGCATGCTAAATAATTAATCAGCTCTGGTTACAGCGAGCACGACTCTACTTTATAAACACCCTTTATTTATTTTAGAGATCTATCTAGAATATAAAGTTATATTTATATTTTATAAAGTTATATAACTTATTTCCTTAAAATCTTTCGTTATAATGACTCTAAATGTTGGAATTACTAAAACATAAGGTGATTTAGAAATGAAAAATTAAACGATTTATTTTTTAATTATATAATGAGATGTAGTGTTTCTACTAATTATAATAATTCACACAAAAATCATCTCTGTTGTCTGTTTGTGCAACCTTCATCTTCATCATGGCAATTAGCTAATTACTGGTATAATGGAAGTCGGAGGCATGTTCTCCAAAACAATAATAAGAATATTGTTTTAATAACAATCATGAATAACTTTGTTCATGATTGTTTTAGATTTTCGCGAAAATTTCCACAATAAGTTGAACTTGTTTCTTAGAGAAATTCATTCTTAAAGAGTTTATCTTAAAAACAAAAATCTTAACTTCTATGTTTGTAGTTAAGTTACATTGACAATCCATTGTGTTATTTTACAGAATAATAAAATATTTAAATCAAAATTTATTATCACACAAAATTTCAAAGCAGATAATAAAGTTCAAGAAGTATTAAGTCGTAAATCGAATCGATTTGAAATTTGTAACTTAATGTTCAGTTAACTGAGAACACAGAGCAGTTACCAGAGAAATAGTTAGTCGTCAGTTGTAACAGTCGTCAGACTTGTGAGATTCAAGTGACTTTATATACTTTATATCTTTATATGTCTCTTAAGGAAATAGTACATACCTATATATAACATGGTCTTTACGGTATTGAATAGTCTTTACGGTATTGAATATTAATCCGATTATCTTGTTTTTGTATCAAATAATGAAATTATGAGTTAATAGACAGCTACTTTGTATATAATCTGCTATATATAATGATATACCTAAATATAACATATGTATTTTATTATTATAAACAGTTACAATGCTATAAGTTATCTTTTTTAATCATCAACGTCGATTTTAGAGCTCATTAAAAATATGCATTTACCATCTGCAGGTCTATTCCTACATAAAATTTGAATCAATTTGAAATTTTCCATTCAATTTCAATTTGGAGCAATAAGATAAATTATATTGAGGAAACAGCTTAGCTCAGAAACAAACCCGCTCTCGCTGATCTCGCTGAACGGTTTAAGATGAATTCGAGATAAATTTGTATAAAACAAACTTTGCGGGTATATTGAAAAAAATAAGTTCAAGTGGTTCTGTACAGCTTGGAGGAGATTTTAATCAATTTGGGGATGTTCAACTTTTGAAGTTTTTTTTATTTTATAATGTTGGTTAGCATTAGGACAACATTATTGTATGAAAATTAATTATTACTGTACTGTACTACTGTAGTTATTAAGTTGTTCTACCAAATAAAACAAAATTCTATTATATATCGCAATATAAGAGAAAAACAATAAAATACTTTATCAACAAACTAAAAAATTGTGAACTCAAAAAAAGACAAAAATGTTAATAAAAAAGTTAAAGTTACTGTCAGTCGGTTAACGCGTTGAAAAATTCTAAGCGGTATTTCAAATAATAGAGAATAAAACAATATTTCTCTTTTGAATGATGTTTTTATTTATTGTTTTAAACACTGGTTATTTTTCGGCAGAAAATATGAGGGAATGTGTTTATCTAACATATGCATAGGGCTTTAAATGTTGGAATAAAGTATTTATGGTATTAATACCTAACTAGATCTCCATGTGTTTTTAAAACTCAAAAGTCATTTAATATTTTGAGTAAATTTATTTTACCTCAACTAACGATATTATAATTTAAAAACTTATTTTTATTGTAAATATGAGGACATCATAGATCTAGGTACTCTTTAGATAACTGTGGAATAACTTCTATATTTTGACAAATATGCTGTGGATTCGACAAATGTATTCTCTGGTGAATTTTTTTTTGAGTGTTGAAAAATTATCTCTATATCTCCATGGAAACTCATTATTTACGTAAAAGTGAAACTTAGACTCGGACTTTTAAATAAGCATCTCGAGCAAAATACGTTAATTAATTACTAAATTTGTTTACAAAGTAGGAGTTAACTCAATTTAGCGAATTCGACAACAACAATGACAAAGAAAGGAATTATCGTTTGTACTTATTAAGAAACTAATCTCATCTTCGATCTTTGTAAGTTTTTCGGATGATTAGATATTACCCATAATTTTATTTAATAAATGCATAAACTATATTCATATAATCGATATACTATTGTATTTCAATACAATATATTATTGTATTAAAAGGGATTGTTTATTATATAGGATAAATAAAAAACGGCAGTTGGTAAAACATGAGATAGAAACATTTAATTATTTAGGAGATTACAATAGAACATTAATTGTATATGTATACAACGAAGTAGTATAAATAAGACTGAATATAACATATAAAGTTTTATGTAAAGAACCCTAAATATTATATTTTATGTGGATGGCAAGACCATCTAGTTGCAATTCCTCGATAATAGCATCTCCTTAAATCTTCGAACGAAGTCTTCTCTGTCCGTTCTCTAACTATTTGTTTTAAGTACGTTTGTTTGTAATAAAACAATCATATATATATATATATATATATATATATATATATATATATATATATATATATATTTACATTACATAATAATCGTGTATGTATAGGTATTCATATACAATAATATTGATAGGACTCTTTAGGAAATTTGACATTACAATAACAAAAGAATGACTCGGAACATAAAACGAATTACAAAAAAGGGAATTCATTAGTATGTTATTCTATTATATTACTTTACTAAGGTTAATGCATTCGTTAGATTAATAAAAAAATCAATAACAACATCTATAATTAAGTCCATAAAAAATATAATATTGAAAGTGTAGTGTTGATCGCATGATGATATATCGATTATATAAAAGAAACACAAAGAAACAGTTAATAATCACTGACAGACCAACAGACAACTTGTAACTTTGCAATAAGCCCTTGAGCGATTTCTTTCATAATTGTTTTCTTAAATATAGTTTTTCTACCCATCTGGTAGAAACTAAAGTTAAAAACCTAAAGACTATTGAATTTTAAGTTCTATTTAAAATTTATAATTGAGATGATGTCAGCCTTTGTTATTTATTTGCGTGGTTTTAGAGTCTATAATAGAACATACAATTTTAGGTTAACTAGATGATATTTCATATAAGTTACTTGACAGTGTTACTGGCGCTCATTTTTTTTTTGTTATATATACATGGTTATTTGTAATTGATTAGCCACCTCTTGCAGGCAGCCTCTCTACATCAATCCCAACAACGTTTTCTATGATTTTTTACAAATCTTAGTAAACAATACCAAAAAACGAAATAAAAAAAATGCTGTCTCTTTTACTTATTATTCTGTATTTTGTAAAATGTTCTTAGAAGGTCACGCCCGGGAGCCATACCTACGCTCAGAGTTAATACCAGTTCCAGCAACAAATACATTTTGTATGTGAAAACTTAATTTTTTAAAACTATTAATTTTAAAAAGTCATAGAAAAAATGTTGCTGGGAATGATGTAGAAAGGTGGCCAGCAAGAGGTGGCCAGTTAATTAAAAATAACCCTGTATAGAGTCACATATGCACACACACAGGTCAGAGTAAATTATTACAAATGACACTTGCAATGTCAAACGGAAACATCGTTGCGGAGTTTTAAAATAAAGAAAAAGTTTAATGAAACAGAAACGATATTAATAATCAATTGATTCCAATTTAAATGTAACTTTATAATCGGATAGTCGATAAGGCTGTAGGACGAACACCTGTTAGTGAGAGTTATCGACGTGTCTACATCGTCCGTCTGTCTGCACTTCACTAGGACTTCATAAACTTCTCAAGCTGTTTAACAGCTTACAGCTGAAGTTAAAGCCACTTGATCTATTGAAGTTCGGACATGTTAAAGAATTTGATAATACTACACACTTTTTGTGTTATGTCATTTTTTTATATTATATGCTTTATAAATCATGTATAACATAAAAAGTTATGACAACAAACGTGTTAAAAAAAAAATGTCGTCGTTTCTCTGGAGTTCTCTCTCTCTCTGTCTCTCCCTTTTTGGAGTTAGTTCTTTATTGAAAAAAATACAAAAATTGCCTCGCAATTTAACAAACAACAAAATTCAAATCGTAAATCCAAACTAAGTGTCGCAAATACAAAAATCCCAACATGAGCTTAAATAAAAGTTGTGAAAATTTTCACTAACTCCACAGTTGGTGCGACAAAGTTCCACAATTTCCATTTCAATGGTTCTCTAAGTTACTCGTACACAAGTTACAACCTTGTCACATCAGCTCGCATTGATAAGCTAGAACTGTATTTGTTTCTATAATATCTTTTTTTATCTCAATCTGTTAGTTCGTTCTCTTTTGTTAGTGACGTGTAGTTGTAATACTAATTAATGCTATATTTTCCGACATGTCTGTGTGTAAAGATCAAGTTCCTCGCCAAACATGCAACATGATATAAAAGAAATAGGGTGACAGCCCTTAACTCAATTTGAACCTTATATACCTTCTACTCACACACACCACAAATATTCATGAATATATACGAACATACATTGTAATAATATTATTAAATATTTTTAATGTCATGTCACTGACCTCGTTTGTATATTTTAAAGAAATTCCTGTAGCAAATTTAATCCGAACTCTACAGGTGTTGAAATAATAAATTCAGTACCATTTTAGATGTAACATTGTTTATTTGCTTTTTTTAGTAGGTACTTGATTTATTATATATCTAATAAAAGAGTTAAATAACGGTAATTAACTCTAAATTTAATTGAATTTAAAAAGCATTTATATAAACAGGACAAGAAACGTAGATTCTAGGTTTTTAATTACTTTATTTATCACTAATAACCCGCCCCGGCTTTACATGGGAAAAATTCATTAATGACATAAGCCAGAAATCAGAATTTATTACTCTTGACTCTATCTTCAATGCTCTAAGCTGCTTGTAGACTTGTTATAAAAGCGAAGATCTTTTTTTAATTTTAAAAGTGTAATAATATACTATAGTATAAATTATAATACTTGAATAAAGAATTTTCACACCCCATTTTTGATTTTTATTAAAACCATAATGAAAATGAAATCAGTAGAGCTGTTTTCAACTGACGTCTCAAGAATATCTCGTAAATATTTGTAATAACATTTAAATACGTATATTCCAGGAAAAAACATCTAAGTCATGTCTAATTTCCGCCATACCTTACAAATACTTTTAAATTATATGTCTAACATGAAGACATACGAATGAATAATTACATGAGAAAACTTAATACAAGTTGGGTTTAACATGACATGAAGTTTTCTATAATGTCATGTTAAGCTCTGAAACTGTCGTTTAATCTGAGTAATAGAAGAGGATTCTAAGGCTTTCGGGCTTATATTTTTTCTTTATAAATTGAACCGTGATTTCACATGTTGAGCGCAAAAATATAGGTATTATATAATTTTAATATTTAATATATATATTCAACTTGGTTTGTTTTTTTTTTATAGAAAGAAAATTATTGTAAGAATGTTTTACATTTTTTTCAGTCGTGCATAATAAGAAATATATAACTTTAGCTTTATTTGGTAACAAAACATTACTCTGGAAGGTGCGGGTCGATTCAGATCATATTACTCAATATCACTCAATAGATAAAATAAGAAACTAAAAAAAGAAATAAATTCTATCTACAAAAATGGCGGCTATTGTTCCAAACCATTATAGGTTCTTACAAATCCTTTTTATTCTAGGATGAAGAATGCTAGATCTGGAGTCTAGACTTTTGAGATGTCTAATTATCCTGCTCCACAGGTGCAAACTCAATACTCTTTACCCGACTGTGCGGCGCCTTGCCGTCTAAGGAACAATGCCTGTTTGTTTTTACACACCGGCCCACTGACCGAGTGTGGAATCGACCGGCGCATGCGTGAACACTGCGAGCACTAGTGGGGGGATGCGAGTTGGAATCGAATAAGACTCTGAATAATCGATTTTAAAATATTATTCCTTAAAAAAGGACGAAATGTTATAAAAATGACTGGTTCTTGTTTTTACTATGTAAAAATCATACATTTTAGATATCACTATTATAGTTTAGAGCTAACACAATATCACAAAATAAGTTGAGCTTTAGTTTTTGTCCGCATTTCTAAAGCAGAAGTATCTTAAGTTAAATATATCCTAAATAATAATATTTTTTCTGAAGTCAATTTTAATTTTTTGAGGTCGTTTATTTCAGACCTTAGAAATGTACAATTAAAATCAATCTAAATCAAATTTGTATTAATAAATGATATCGATATAAATAACTAAAATTTCGGATTCCAAATTCGAACTGAAATCGATGAAGGCTGTACAGGGCGGTCGTCACTACAGCTGGCAGTCGCGTCTCGCGCCGCGCCCTGCACGCGCGCCTCCATTAGATCAACCCCACGTTTAATAATCACTAATGCGATCTGTTTACATCTATTTCTCATCACGTGCTCTAAAAAGTAATGGCGGACAAATAAGAACGCCACTGACAACGCAACAATCACAAATGGTACGTAATTAACGCTGAAACGTCTACGCGACGTCCATATTTCATTAATGTATTCCCCGCAATTGAAACACAAAAGATCAGAGATAACGGATATTTATCTATCCCTACACTGCCCATAATGTTCTACATGTGTGTTCATCTGGCGTGTTCCAGGTTCAATTTGTTCTAAATTCAAAATTTGAATTGATGTCAATCGATTATTCATTATCGTCGTAAAATGGGAATAAAATCAGCCAGTATGATTTTATGTTAACATGGAAACAGTAAAGAGTACCGTCTCGTTTTCATGGAGGCTCTAATCAAATCAACTGCTTATCTCTTTACTGTAGCCTCTTTGCGTATGTGTAACTTGTTCTCAATGATTTGGTTTCAGCTTTATCATTACATTACTATCTACATAAATTGTTGCAGCTTCCATATAAAAGTTTTCTTTGCATGGAAAGATATAAATTTCATGCGTGTCATATACTTGAGTTTTGTACATGAACACAACAGCGTATAAAAAATGTCACAAAATAATTTCTTGCAACTAATTAAAAAAAAACAACTTTCAATCGCTTTTAATTACCTTAATAACCAATTTATTTTTAAGTAAGCCTTAAATATGAAACAATTTAAAAAATGCTCTCTTTAAAAATATTGTTTTTCAGTATTAGAAGTTTAAACACTATATTTTATTACTTTTTTAAAACATATAATAATTCTACCTTTGTTAAAAAAAGGGTACGTTTTAAAAACAAGAATACTATAAAATCAATACATGGATTATAGATATCATAATTATAGAATATGTATATCTCTTGTTTTTACACGAACTATTTGTTATTATATTATATAATAACTAGTGATGTGTGAATTTTTGTTGATACTTGCCAAATAAAATATCGATATTGGTTAGAAAAATATTTTCTACATGTTTAAAATAAAAGTACCTTAGTCTAATTTGACTTATTCTATTGTAATTCAAATAAACTGTTTCTATTATAAACTATTGAAAACATTACAATATTGATATAAAGATGAGATTACTTTTGTTTCATATTTAAGATCATATCATATTTTGAATTAAAAACAGCAATTGCACGTTTTTTCACTTCAAAACCGTCACCATTTTAATAAAATATTATTAAGGTGTAGGAAATACTACGAGAATTCATCAATTTTATAACAAGATTCTCCAAATTTATTTGGAAGCTTCATTAGTAAGCTAAAGGATATTATAATTAAATAAATTCATATTAAGTAAAAAATACATTGCTAAATATGTACAAAGACATAATATTTTTCAGTTTTATTACTAATAACAACAGTTTGACTGTATACTTAGGTATACATTCCAAACTTAACTGGTTGCAAATTGGTACGGAGTTCCAAAAATATTAATATACTATAAATAATGGGGCTTTAAACAATATTATTACTGTCTGTCTGTTTGTTTGAAACGAACAGACTTCGATTAAATAATAATAACAATGAACATTTAACTATTTGATAACATTGTAATATCAATAATGTTTTGAAAGTATTATCATATAAATACATTAGAGAACTTCGCTGTTCCATAAGAAGAAAGAAAAAAAAGATTCATGCTCTGTGATCGAAAACAATACACACGTCATAACATCAATACTAATAATAAATCTGAGTTTTTTATTTGAGATGAGAGAGCAGGATGGCCTAACGCTTTTTATCTTCCTCCTTGTCCATGGACGAAGATCAACTCTTACCCTCAACTGCCGCTTATTTTTCGTTACATAAAAATAACTAATGAATGTTTGTGTATCAATTAATACACTTCACAATAATATATCACTATAAACGATCACATTGAGGTAAATTACAATATAGCAGTATAAAAGTATAAAAGGTAGGTTCCTTTACGAGTCTTAAAAAAGTTTTACCGTCCATCGTTGAGCCTGGAACATTAAAATTGTATTTCATTAATTTCAATTGCTCCATCCGATGCGAGGGACCAATTAAAAATTCGGTTCTGTATGAAATTAGTGACCTTAAATTTAGGGCAGATCGGGCTGTGTGTTGGCCGCTTAATACAACCTTGAGCATGTAAAGTATGAAATAACATATAATAACTGCGACCCCGTTGAGTACAACGTGAATTTAGTTTTCTTTGTTATAATTGATCTACATACAAAAGCATATTTTAACAAAAAAAAAAACATAAATATAGAATGAAAAATAAAAGAATAAATGAATTATATAAATTTAAATAAGCTTAACATGGCTACACATGTTTATGGATATTTTCAAACATAAAAAAATTATATGTAACAGTTTATTTTTGAATCTTCTAAGACTTTTATGGTTAAAGACAGTATCAGGTTAATTACAATCAAAACAAAATCAATCGGAATATGTAGACTCTTAAAACTATCTTATATTGTTAAAGATCTGAATAATCATTTATATAACTTAAATAAAATAACCGTTTGAGATATGCATCTTGTAAAAAAACATTAAAATATATAAGAATTAGACATTTTGTGTAAAAGTTGAATGATAGAAGGATATGTCTAGACCTATATGACATTTCGAAAGTGCAATAAAATAAAAAAATGTAAACATTAAAAAGCTATTAAATTATGCTATTACAATAAGATTATAATGAATGTGTATATTGGGATGCAGAGTCACGCCCCGTGTAGCAGTCGTAGATGGTCTACGGATAGCCTACGGATATAGCTCTTAAATAGATATTTTATTTTTGCAATCAATATTTCAATGTTTCAGGACTTTAGGCTTGATGGGCGACCCAGCCTCAAATGTTATAGGCATTTCTAAATCCTTCTTATATTTTTAGGAGAGGACATTTATTATAAATAATCTGTTACATATTTGGTTTTAAAGATTTACCAAACATAAAAAAAGATACATGTTGACTTAAGAGAAATAAATAAAGTAATATTTCAAGTGTATGGAAATCTTAACTTTGTAATTGTTCTAATGAATGTAATATCAGTGTAGGTTTGTTTACGCAATCCTAACAGGTCCAACGAGCGGTCAATTTATAGAAACGTTGGACACAAAGGTCGGAATTATGAACAATATGGCGCAATTGTTGGCCCAACAATTGTTATTGATTCAACTTCGCCTTATTGTTGAACCTCGCAATAAAATAACAAAGGCGCGACTCGAAAATGTTATTAATCTGGAGTTTTAACAAAGAATAAGATGATTATGATTTAAAACCAAAAAGATATTCTTTGAAGACTTTCCTTTTATATTATAAATGGGCAATTATTACTACATAACTTTAATTTAATTTAACATAAAAAGCATTGACATTAATCTACAAAGCTATTTAAAAATAATTTAATCCATAAAACATACTTTACATTGGATTATCTTTCATAAAGCCAGTTTGCTGAAAGGTGTATAAAAACCTCGGAGTATTTTTAGACGAGATATGAAAAGTTTTCATCTCGTCAGAAGTAAGAAAAGAGCCGAGACTCGTAAGAAAGTTGATTTAGGAGCTATTCAATATTTTAGGGTATCAAAGTTTTATCTTTCATATTTTTTAAATTAATATGAAAATAATTATATAATAATATTTACGATATACCTATCATTTTCCTTTGTTTTTCAATCTTATAACCTTGTGCCTGACATTTGGGGTTACTTTGTACTTTTTTTGTTATCTCTTCCGCCTCATAATTTGGGTGAACATAATACTTTTATCATTTGCAATCTTTTAAACCGAGATTGAATTAAGTTACAGTCAACTTAAGAGAAAATATATATAATCATAACATCAAAGTTTTATATGTAAAAGATCAACTGTGCGAAAAGTCGATTTTTTATTATTATTAACTATATATAATTTATCTTATATTCTCTATACAAGTATTCAAAGGTTAGATTCTTAATAGTGAATGTATAGGTCGAATAGTATCTTTTAAAACATTAAAGGTGACTACTAAAACCGCTATAAAGAGAACCTTAATGTGGATGTTATGGAGGTGTTGAGGGTTAAAATTAAGCTGGTCACCTGCGGCCCGGCCTTGACACCCAAAATACGTGCGTGCTTGGCGTAATAGGATTTCCATCTAAAACTAGCTTTACGTAGCATTTGCATAATTATGTGTATCAAAATAAGCCCAAATCCCGGCCTATCTTAAAATGATAAAAATAAAACCTTTATAGACGTGAACTCATTTCTGAAGGATCTTTCCAAATATGACTTATTATATTTACATGGTAAATATAATAAGGTAAGGTTGATCAAATTAAATATAGCTCAAAAAGCACCATGTGGCATGATTCCATCACGAAGTTCAAGAAGCCTCGGGCGGTTGGCTTCTTCATTTATACTCTATATATAGTCAGGTGGCCATTAAACTAGTCTTCAATGAAAATAAGATCCCATTCAACCGGTGTGACCTTATTTTTTGCACTTAGATACAAAAAGAACGACAGTTTCTAAGCACTTATGTCTGCGAATCTCGCGGATGTTCAATATACAATGCACAGTCCTACCCACGTAAAGTCCTTAATATAATGGGTACCACAATATTCTCCGAAGTAAAGATTTTGTATAGCAATATATTTTAAATATAAAATCGTCAGTTTATGTGTTTTACCACTTCTACAACAACTCCTACAACAAAGCACGTAAATATAACAATTTTGTAGATAAGAAATGCATTCCGCATGGCATTTTTGAAACATGAAACTTATGCATGAACAATGTTTCTTTTTCGCGGCAAAAGTAACCTTTTTGGCTTTGTATGCAGAGAAAGGAAGACAGATATTATAACAGGGAACGAGTGTTAGTTCATAAAAATATCAAGTTTTATGTTCGCCACATTTTGTTGCCAAATGCAGCGGTATGGGTAATTTAATTTCACAAAACATTTAATTTGAGGACGTTCAAGTTATGTTCTTGCACTCGCGTGTACTTCAAATGACTAAATTAAAATAGAATTTGCAATGAATGGTCATTATTAGATGTATAATTGTAACTCTTTTATTCATTCTACACGATGATGATGAACGAATGAATAATGCAGAAATAAGACCTAAGAAATAATACCAAAAAATATATTACACATTTTTAATACAATAACCTAGTAACAAATAATCTAAATTTAAATATTTTTAATATATTCTGATTAAGTTTTGCATATAAGGCATACTGTATCTCCTTTATAAACAGTATAATTTATGTATCATGTACCAGCAAGAGCAAAATGGTATTTTATTGTTTATTTTTAATTTATCCATCCTTCTTTAATCGGTATAGAGTGTGTACACACACATATTTAATGAAATTTGCCAAATTTAACATTTCAATATTATGAAATACACAGACGAAATGTCTTGGCAATTAATGGATTCCCCGTGTTAATGCCGGGTCCATACGTTGCAGGGAGAGGAGCTCAAAAAAGTTCCTGGGACTTGAAACCCAGGTGTAGGTTTAAGAGAAACTTTGGAATGCGGATTTATGTACAGATTAGTTATAGACGCTACACTCCCCACCTAACGAAATTTGATACGAGTATTCTAATGCTGTCTTTGAAATACGTTTCAGATATGATCTGATGATAATTTCAGAAAGGCCAAGATATTTAAATACATTATAGATAGATAATCCTGTTAGACCTCTCACTCCCTCTTATGTAATTAACAAATAAAAACATAAACCTGTTCCTCGCCAGTTCGTAATACTTATTTATCTTAAAAGTGTGATCTTTGAGCATGTTTAATTCCAGGGAACGGTAATCTCTAGAAACGTTTTAAATATCTAGAGTACAAGAATACAGAATCTCTGGTCTGGATGACAAAGAGTAAGGGTTTTATTTTGGACAAGCCATCTCTTACAAACTCTACATATCATGTTCAGCCGTTACACTGAACTCTACTTTTGCTGTTGAAAGATTTACCGTTTCAGGTATGATTTCTAAAACATTTCGTAGTATTGAACTTTTTCGAACTACCATACACCCTACTAACAGAAAAACTAGTAAACAGCGAAAGATCTATATGCTCTACAACCTACTACCAAGTGTTTCGTTCATACATGCCCACAGATGTTGTAATGCTTTTTGGTGGCTTTATTTCATCTTAAATACTAAATTTAAAAGAGTAATTCGGAATGCATTCAGACATAATTTTAATAGTGTGTTCCACTATCCATGTAGTGGGAAGCGTATTTTTAAAGCTTGTGGAGTGACAATTTCTCCTATGGTCACCCACTCGTTTGTTTTTTTAGGTTGATAGCATGTATTTGATAACATCTTAAATACTAAATTTAAAAGAGTAATTCGGAATGCATTCAGACATAATTTTAATAGTGTGTTCCACTATCCATGTAGTGGGAAGCGTATTTTTAAAGCTTGTGGAGTGACAATTTCTCCTATGGTCACCCACTCGTTTGTTTTTTTAGGTTGATAGCATGTATTTGATAATCGTCGTTTACATCTTGTCAAATATATTTATGTTGTATTAACTTAAGTTCACCTTAACATTTTAAGACACAGAACAAAAAAAATAGAATAATGTCATTATAGTAAGAGCTGTATACAAATAATAAAATAGAAAAAGGTCACTGTCACATTGAAAGATATAAGAGTTTTGTATTTCTTAATAATAAAAATAAAACCACAAAGTATAACAAACAAAGAAAGTTCTTACGTTTGTTAAGAATTTGTTGTGAATGTGAGATCTTAAAAGCCCTATTGTGATTTAACTCAACAGAATAAAGTTAAGATGAGATATCTTAAGCTATTGTATGGCTTACGATTTCAAGAATACTTTCACAATTAAAGAAATATTGTTCCTTGATATTCGTGAACCCGTACATATGTAAGAGTGTTAGTACATACACAGCAACATAGATACAGAATATACAAATACAGGGACACTTAGTAGATAAACTAAATGTATGAATTAATGAATGACAAATTATAAAATGAATCAAGTAAGTACCTGAGCTGAATGTCAAGAAAGACTGTTAAGGGTCTTATAATAAAATGAATATAACCTGGGCTTAATTTACTACAAGAATATCGTGATTACATGCTTGAGTTACCGTTAGTAAAAAGTCTTTCAAGTATGTAATTTTCTTTACAAATTATATGAAAATTTAAAAGTATTGGTTTGAACAGTTAATCTTATATAATATATATGGTAATAATATATGGTACATATTACCCATAGGTAATTTAAAATCGTAGTATGTAATAACATGTCATTATGAATGTTATACTTTGTAATGGCCGAAAAAAACAAAATATTTGACGATAGATGTTACGATTAACTAAGAAACAGTAGTAAAATTGTTTTTTCAACGGTACCTCCAGCTTTATCATATTTCAATCAGTGCAATGGAGCTAATGCGTCAGAAAGTCGCGTGAGAAATGATCCTATTAGTAACAAAGTTAAGATACGGGTAGCATGCCTTGCGCGGGAGCCTTACTGACTAACCTATTTTGTCAAGCTGTGTTATGTGTATAAGAATTAAAAATAAGCTATTTTATATTTATTTTGTTTTAATAATAAGAATTAAAAATAAGCTATTTTTTTTTGTTTCAATGCTTCAAAGTTATTATCTGTAAGGAAATGTATCAGAAAATATGTTATTAGCTTTTGCTCGTTACTTTGATCAGTGACAGGGAACAAAGGACGGTATAAAAAACCCGTGGTTTCTTACTGACAGTGACAGCGCCCTCAGGTTTGTTGGTGACGAATGGTGACTGCGCGTTTTGCCCTCGGGGAATCTTTTTCCGGGATAAAAAGTAACCTACGTTTTGTTGGTAAAATTTCTTACAGATCAATTTAGCACTTGCGCCATGATTAACGAGCTTTCATATATACAACATACATTTATACAACTAGTAGAATTATTGTTAACATCTAAATGCAGGAATATCATAAATATCGCAAATTTGATGCTCGTGTTAATTTTATTATTATAAAAAACTTAGAGGTATGGCTTATTAAAATATAACCTACTAATAGTTATATAAAGCAAAATTAATGTCGAAAATAATAAATTTGGATTAAAATAATATACAGAATCCTTGTTTATTAGAACCATCATACTCTACGAGAGTTAATTAAACGGTCGCTCTAGAGTGATATTGTTGCCGTACACGCGAACCCTTCACACAGAACTACAGGTAACTTTAATATATAATATTTTATTAAGTTGCGTTCAATCCAATATAGTTAATACCGAGAAGCTATAAACAAGCGGAAGGCGGGAATGTTAATATTCATATTGTGCTATTCATTTGAATTAGAGTTACACCACGCTGTTTTCTTTTTAATAACTAGCTGCTTGACGTGGGTTTGCATGTTTATTAAAAACCAAATTAATCTTCTGGTACATATAACATATATGCAAGCAATCAACAAATGCAACAAACAACAAATGCAACAAACAACATCTATAATATTTGAAAATATCTTTAAACATGTATAGCCATGTTAAGCTTTTTAAATTTATATAAATATAGAATGAAAAATAAACCGATACGGGCAGGGATTCGAGCCCGCGATTTTCGAAAGAAACCTAATAGATGTCACCACCGTCCCGATAAAGACGAACTCATATAGAATGCTTAATTCACCGAGACTGACAGCGATACGGTAGCTCAGTTGGTAGAGCGACGAGACGGTTTCCCAGTAGTCGCGGGTTCGAATCCCTGCCCGTATCGGTTTATTTTTCATTCTATATTTATATAAAACATCTATAATAGAAATAATGAACGATTGTAATATGTGGTTATCGGCTAATGGTTTTTTATTATTTATATTAATAACATTCCTAAATAACGCAGTTGTTTTAAAATGGTGTCAATGTGGTTTCTGTCGGATATGAGAAGCCGTATGAGGCTCATGATAGTTTTAATGTCATCGGTCTATGAAGGTCAATTAGTAAACAATAACAGTATTGTATGATTATTAAAAACATTACAATATTTAATATATTCTTTGACAAGTTAATAATTATAATGTTTGTTTTTTTCTTGACTTATTCCATCGCTTATATTCCGCCAATGTATATTAATATATTTTATAGACAAAATTTTTATCTTGCCAAATTTATTTCATAAAAGAGATAAATAACAAGATTCCTAAGTTCCTCCCTTCATCCCACACATAATTATCTGTCTGGTAATATGGCAAAAGTTGTTTCCTACATTAAGATTTCATGAAAAGCAACTCGACTCACGTCCTATTCTAAAACAAAAAGAACTAAGATATATTCGTTATAGTATAATAATAATGGTATAATAAAATTAAATTAAAAATAAAAAAAAAACCCGATCCAAAAAGACCTCTAAAAAGAATAAAAATAATATTATTATGTACTTATTGAAGTCGTTGCGTCGGGGGACCGTTGTACGAATGTTGACGATGGTGTCTATTTTACGAAGTAAAGAGGGCTTAGACTATACGATATCAATTCAATATCGTAATTTCTTTATTATTCTTAGTAACTTACATTTTAATCTCTTCCTTTACTAAGCGGTTCCCTTACGCAACGATTTTAATAACACAGATACACAGATCGACAGTTCAAACTTAGGTATAACACTCCTCTTTTTGAGTCGGGAGTTAAAAATGATATTCAATGCCTTAAAATTTTTTAGCAGACTAAAGAAATCTGAACTAGAAGGAAAAGTCCAAAAGTCTAGAAGTAGGATAAAACATCTTCTACAGCACATTTCCTTCGACAGTTGCACGTGGCATGCCAGCAGTAAGTGATTTAAAGCGATTTAATATGAAGCAGACATACCTACAGCCATGAGTTATAGAGTTGGCCAGCCTCCCAAACGTCAAAGATAACGTCATGTTTTGTTAAATAATTTGATATTTCAAATTACATTTATTTTGCTTGTTCTTGAAGAAAACTCCAAATTTATTAAATTTTGTTTTTATTATAAATTTTTATACACCACAGTTTATACAACAAAGTTATATACCACATTGTAAGATTACCATGGTTTCAGACATCTTTTGGGACTACAAGTTTTAGGAACGTAAAACTATTAGAGTAACAGTTTCTGAGGCAATCTAACACAAACCTAAATTATGGAAATCAGGACCGGCTAAATTAGCATCTACAGCCTACAATTAATTTGAAAGGATGATAAATGAAAATCTTCACCATCGTGCTACAAATAAAATTCATTTGAAATTGCCAGTAAAAAGCCATTATATTTTAACCTTCCATCTATTATGTCTATAAAGTATTTACTGAATAATCTTGTGAAAGGTTAAAACTAAAAAAGCACTCAATTACTTTAGCGTGCCTGCCGCCATTAAGAATGGAACAACCCGAATATACACTGAATGCCTCGGAAAGATTCTTTTAACTAGTGCAAATGGCGTGTATTCTATGAAGGTTTAAATGTAAAATCCCTTATGTGAATCAGGGTAATAACAAAACGTTAAAGAGCATTCATCTTAAGTTTTTTGAGTGTGCGAGAAAAAATGTTATAAAGTTGTCTAAAAAAACATTTACAATTACCACTTATATTATTTTGAGACTCAGCTGGGGTAAGTTTTTTGATTGCGCGAGTTGTTTTTTATAATATAGCCTAAAAACATTTAAAATTACAAGTTATATTATTTATATTCACCCGGGGCGAGTTTTTTGATTGTGCGAGTATTTTTTTTTAAAACCTAAAAATCATTAAAAAATACTAATTATATTACTTACATTCACCCGGGGCGAGTTTTTTGATTGCGCGAGTATTTTTTTTATAATATAGCCTATAAATAAAAAACATTTAAAGTAACAAGTTATATTATTTAGATTCACCTGGGGCAAGTTTTTTTATTTAATTAGTTTTTTTTATAATACATCCTAAAAAAAAATATTTGTCAATGTTAGGTTGCGTATAACAGCGTGTGCTTTATTTATCAGTATTAATATTTGATTGATGATTTTACTTTGAAATGGATTGACAGGGACCTGACTTTAACCAGGGTAACGAAAGAACACAATGTTTTAAAATATATTGTTCTTTAGTATTTTAAAAAAATATTGTTTTGCAGATGATACCAATTTGAGAAGTCATGTCACATTTTGTTTCTTAAATAAATATTAAATAATACATTGTACTAAACCAATTCTGAAGAACATTGCTCTGAGATTTAACAAATACAGCATTGAAATTGACATCGCTTTGAGAAATGTCACTGATATTAGGAGTAATCCATTGATATTCTTTTAGAGCTTTGATTTTCGACATGTTAGATACCTACTTGGACGGATAATACGTTTAAAATAAGAACCCACAACTTTTATACTATATTGTCAATTGACTTAAATCGAGTATGGGGACGCTTTATAATATTTTCCCTATTGTCTCACATTAACCCATTAAAACTAAAATGGGAAAAAACATAAAATCATTTAAATGTGATAGTCTTATCATTTGCACCCATTAAGGGATAGTGGTTCCATATTGCAACACTGAAAAATACACTAATATGTTATAATTAACACTGAGATGTTTATAACAAAAACTTTTTTGAAACTATTCTTTGACCGTTTGTCGGCCCGAAATAATCCATCTAGTAATCATTATAATCAACATTTTTAATATAGATTCGATAGATATTAGATTTAGATAATAGGAATTAAGTTTTTCTACTTATATAAATAGATCCTCACAATTATGGACACAATACCTAACCAATGTAATCTTCTATTCTGATGACCAGTTCCACGGAAACCGCACCACAAAGACTTGACCGTCCTCATCAGAGCGGCCATTGTCTTGTGTAACTTGTTTACGATTGACTTTTATTATGTTATTTATTGCAAAAGAGGTTTATGAAACTAATTATATATTAACAATTGATAATAATATTTGTTTTCTATCAAATTAATATTAATCATCTGAAGCCAAGTGCCATGACATTCATTGTATAATCCTATTTCATTTTAATTTATATGTCTTTTCCCCTCATCTTTGTTTTCTAGATGTTTCTTAATCTATACGTATAATAAAATTGTCACTGATCCATTTCTGTACATGGAAAATATTAGAAAAAAACAACTTAAGTGTAAGAGAACCCAAAACAATGGTTTTTCAGTTTGTCTATATTTCTGTATGTTTGTGCATGCTAATCTCAGAAACGGCTTAACCAATTTAACTGCGAATTTCAGGAATATATTATCACAGTCTTCATTTAACATTTAGTGTATATTTCATCTAGATCGGTTACGAAATCAAAAATTTATGTCAATCACGTAATAGGTACCATGCAAATCTTATTCTATACATGTAATAAATCTGTAGAGGAATAGTAATAACTGATTTTAAAAAGTAACAAGGTATGATTGAACAGTTTGGGAAAAAACAGTGGTCTTAGAGCTACCGACTCTTTTACACTAAATGCAAATATACTGTCTTTACGTCAATCTTCTGTCAAACAATAGAGCGAAAAGTTTCTACGCACCATACATGCTACAAGGAAACCAATATACGAGTACAATATAGTCGAATACCAGTCATCTCATCGTCTCTCCTCGATCCTGAAGGCAACGCTTTTCCAATTCACCATTTTTGTAAGTAACACATCAAGTGTTATTTCGTGAAGAACTGACATCAGTCTCTTGCCTCCTACTTGAAAAATTAAAAACTGTGTTCATTAAAAATAGATTTGGTTCAGTATAATATAGACGACCTCAAACTTTTTACATTACAATTAATTTACCCCATTGTTTATGGTAGACCCAATTATAATTAATTATACCTCACTTATGTAATAATAAAGGACTGCTTATCTCTTTTATTAAATATATTAACTGTCACATTTATAACCAACAGTAAAATATTTACTCATATTGTTCTGGTTTTTCTGTTTCCTTTAGGTTAGATCAAATATCGATGTATTATTTAACATATCTAATCTATAGATATATCCATCTATGTAAAGATATTACATCTATTAATAAAAAATTTGAAATGCGTCAATGAAGTCTGAACAATAAAAAAATGAGTATTTTTTTCAGAGAATGTAACATTTAAATTATACGAGCTCCAAAAGGTGAATTGAGATGACAAAGTTTCAAAATGCTGAAAAGCTTGAACTTCACCGACAGGAAAATATTGCATTTAAATAAAATTAGTAGCAAAACCTACTTTTTGTGCTGTAGTTAGAGTATAAAGTAATAAATTACGGGGAAGTATACATGTGTTGTTAATTACATTTTACATAACTTTTTGCGAGCTGGCAATTAAGCTTTGTGATTTACACTTACGAATTATCAAAATATTATTTATTAATAAAACAAGTACTTACATCATAGATTACATTAGTAGTCTACAATAAACTATCTTAATCGGCAGTTGATCTAACATGTTTTATAAGCCATCATCCAGCTGTGGCTCTAAGCGGGGATAGCCTCTAGTTCACGAGGCTTTTCTCAGATATAAATAGGCTGTTGCTAGGAGAGCTCTACACGGTGCCGTATTTTTATTGCCATTCTAAGAGATGAAAAGTAAAACAAATGTTTTCATTTCATTTATATAATGCTGAATGTGTTGCTGTTAGCTGAGAGATGAATAGACAATTATATACAATGTAGGCTTGAATTTACTGAAACGTTTTGATGACATTCTGTTAATACTTATACGGTATTGTTCTTTAGATATAAAATAAATTGAGGATTTATTATTCATTAAGTTTTCTAGACGTCGGAGAGTTTTAGTCATTTAGTTGTGCTGTTTGTAATTATTAATGGTAATGGGATATCTCTGTCTTTTTCTGTCTCTTTCCTTTCTCGTTCTTTTTTTTGTTATCATTGGACCACTTTTACACTGTACAATACTTTTTACAATCAAAATTTGTAGATACTAAAAAAATATCGTGCAGTTTGCACAGGAACTAATATGATATAATATATGATTGGTTGCTTCACAAATAAAACTGCTAAAAGAAACACTCAAAGAAATTGCCTCATACTTTAATACATTAAATTAATTAATTTGCCTTATTAAAATGATTTCTCTATACATTTCTAAATAGCATTCGGCATGCAAATGAGATTACTATGTTAGTAGAATTTCTTTCACAATATTAAGTTAATAATATTAAAAGCTGAAAAGCGGTCCGGTGTAATGGAAGAACTGGGTACGTACCTCGTTTGTTGCCTCCGGTATAAAAGCGAATTTTATTTTCTAAATGGCTGGGCTAAATGCCTTGTATGTTATTCCTCTTTTGTACGTTCGGATTTTAAAAATACCGCCATATTTCTAACGGTTTTTGCGGGTACAGATACTGGTTTGCATTTTGATTTGAGAGCTTTTTTATTTCAGTGTTCATTTTCGAAATTATTCTATAATATATTGCCTCTTTCGTAATGTAGCAGCGTGTTTTAGTTATGCGGTTTTAGATGGAAATTAATGGCTGAATGCCCTAGCTTTACGTTATGTATTAATTGAACTTTAAAAATAAATATTTGAATGGATTGAATGGCTGAGCTGGTTATATTTAATCGCATTTTGCGGTCGCGATATAATTGTATTCTAGAATTGTGGAGCGCAATAAATACGAATGAGCTAGATTTATTGTATATATTTAATACATTTCTTTATTATAACAAAACAGAAGTGAAAACATAAAAAATAGTAAACAAAATAACTAAAGATAAATATTGGCCTGGTTTATTTAAAATAAAATCCGATGAAGTTAAAATAGCAGTCTAATTCAATAAATTTATCTAGCCACAAACCTGCATCCGGTCAAGGGGATGCGGGCAACAATAAATATTTTTTAAACCGTTGGTTACATGCGAATATATAAATAAAAAATATTTTATGCTCAAACTATTTTTTAGTTAAATCTAGTTGAATTCTATTTTTTGTGTCAAGCGTGTATAAGTACGAAGGTGATGTAAAAGAAAGATTAGAGGAACCTAAATCAATAATAACGCAACCCAAGCTCCCCTTATGTCTAGGCGTCGGTGACCACTTACTACCAGAGGGTCCGAGTGCTCGCCCTCTACATTATAAATACTACTAGTAAAACTATACAAGACTTATATTATCAAACAAGACTAGTACCTATGGTATCTATAATCGTATATAAGGTAACTAAGAGACTCAATTGCTTGGAAAGTAAACAAAATTTAAATATAACTACAACTTAACTTAAAGTACATCAGAAATGTATTCGTTATTCTCATAGAAACGTCATTAAAATACTCAAGAGGTAGGTTTGAGGAGGTTATTCGCCAAGAAATGGGCATTTTATGTCGTCAGATCGAATTATCCGTCTGGTACATAGCTGTTAAGATTATTAGCTACTTGCGTAGCCAAGAATTTGATGGAAGGTAGGGTGACCAAGATGTTGTAACCAGGAAGATTATTTAGCCATGGGGAGTGAGTAAATGTAGGTATACGTTTTTAATGTATTAAAATAAATAGTTACAAAAAACAGGAAACTACGACTCGTATCACTTGTTATCAATATTAATTATATTATCAAAATAATCTTCTATTTAATTCATTCATACGTCATTTGTCTTCTAATCTTAAAAAAATCTCTACCTACGATATCTTTATTATACGTCACACATGTGTTGCACGCTACATGTAGCATGATAGAAAGATACAAAAAAAAACTCAAATGATATGAGTTGATTATAATAATTTATTTCGTGGTCTTCCTAATTGTAAAATATATTTCTATTTCTTTCCACGTATTTTAGAAGGTACTTAGAACTAAGCCAACGGAATGCCCTCCTAACTAAAAATATTATATCCATATTTAGCTCACCCATACCAACACATGTAAAATTATAACTGTGCGATACTAGCTATAAACTTTTATTTCGAATAACAAATCAAACCATATATAGAATAAAGCGTTACATTTAATGTGATTGACATTGTTCGGTTCCGAAACAAAACAGTTTTATCAGGACTATTATATCGTGTTATTACAATAATAAATAGAAACATAAATAAACAAATACATACATCATAATTCCCCAACAATTAACACATAACAAAAGATGTATGATAGTCTTATCTATTGCGAATTTCGTCATCAATATTCTTTGTGCCTAATAAATGGATGCCAAGAGAGGAGAATGTACACAAAATATACGAGGCATTTTGCCCACAAAGGTTTGAACGCACGCTTTCATTATACGAAGTAATTAATTTCTCGTACATGCTCTGTAATAAGTCGAAATCTGAAATGGATAGGAAGTAGGCCGTTGTCGGTCTCGGAATTACACTTTCTTAGATTCGATAAGGCTTTGTTGACTTATTTCTACTATGTAAGACATATTTTTATTTCATTTGCTATTTATAAAAATGTACCAACAAATGCAGACAAAGCGTAACGAAATTTCTTGTTTATTTTTTAAAATAAAAACAAAATTTGCAAATGAGAGGTGTAATTAATTGCCCGGGTTTTGTGAAAAAGGGAACAATTGAAACGAATTTGTTGGGCTTATTTGTACAGGCCTTAATCAGAGACCGACATTTTGTTTAGGACCCGGAAGTCTTTTGAGAAAGGTTTAATGAACACTCTTTAAATTTGTTGACATTGATGATGGCTGACGGTGTGGGTGTTAATTTAAAAAAAAATATTTTTTTTTTAATACGATTAACATATTAGTTTAGTACTAGTTATTAATCTACTAATATTTTAGATTATATCCAAAATTTTATAGTTATATTATTTTAATCCTTAAACTTGCACAATAATTATTTTTTTTTCCCATATTCAACTCTAGGGTACATAGTCTTAATGAACAAAATTAATGAGAATTGAGATAAAAGATTTGAGATTTCATAGAGACAATTTTTCAATTGAACTATTTTTCATATTTCAAACGAATTAATATATATATAATAATATATTCTTCTTTTAAATCGATTATTATTTAATAAAGTTTAGAAGGAAATAGAGCCGAGAAAAGTATTCGTAAATCTTTCAGCTAAATCAATTCCTAAAAATAGTTTCAACTAAATGGGTTCTAATCGTTAAAATCTGTAACAATACTTCAATACAAAATATATCTCAATCTTAATAAAGTTTCAGTACAGTTGTCATATTTTCATAACTCACACTAAAAGTATTATTGTGTTCCACAAATTTTGAAATAACATCCGTAACATAAGCTTATCATGAGCTTATTTGCTCAGGTGTTCTAAATCTGCGCTTCTCAACATTATGACTGAATATTGTTGAGGACAACATGAATAAACATGACTTCTGGAATTCACTTTTGCTCTTAAAATATTTATATTTTTCTTTCCATATTTCCTCGCTCGAGTTGAGTTGATTTAGTAACCAACTAAATCATAAATATTTGTTTTAATAATAAATTTTGATAAAATAAATGACATCAAATATTACCGATATGGATTATACCACGAATTTTCTAATTATCTTCAATCATAAAAGTTTTGTTTGTTTGACAAACGCGGTTCAATTTTCAATCAAAATTATTTAGTACAAACACCGTGTGTCTACACACTCGCTGTTAGTACTATCAAATTCATTAATTGCTGTATGCTCCACTAATTATATGACCCGAGACCGCGCGATATTGCAAATAATGTGGATAATGGGAGTATTTATTACAAATATAATTAATTATAAATCTGTTTTAATTATATTAGTCAACAAAATTAATCACGTGATTTAATAACAGCCTGAATCAAAATAATCTGTTTATTTTTAGAAATGAAAAAGTGAACGCGTTAATAAAGATTAGGGATAAACCTGTTTAATTGTGCCTCGGTTGTTGCTTTAGATGTTTAGGACGACGCGACTGGCTGCGTTTGTTTTAGAAATTATACCGTATTATGCTTCGTGTGCTCTAAAATAATTTAAACCTATTTACTACTATTATTAATTTTATGTTGTAAATCATATACGTGATTTGATGTTAACAAAAAATATATGAAATTAATATAAAGAGTAACGCTCGAAAAAGGTAAATAAAATGTTTTTGTATACAAATAAGCGTATAAATAGTTAAATTCAACCCAGCATCAACACTGCCCGAGCGGCAAAATGCATTTCAAATTCATGTACTTATGACTATGTAAATACCTTCCACCATTTTTGCAAATAAAATCTTTCGCAAAAACTTATTTTATACGTATGTTTACGGAACCTCACCTTGTTACGGCTCGTGTTTGAAATCCCTCCATCAGTCAGGCTACCTGAGTAATAGGTGTCCCTGTATAACCTAACACGCTAGTTATCGCACATCCCATCACACGTACAGACAAATGATTTGCCATTAAGGACGGTTCAAAATTACGCTGAAAATACCTTATACCCTTCAGGTAATGTGGACAACGGTTTTATATCTTGTAATTCAGTTTTTGTGTTATAAAGAGATAAATTGCTTGCAGTTATTATTTCTAGTTAATTCATATGTATTTAATATATATATATATATATTTAATATCTATTCATATGGACAGTGATTCGATGGTAGAGGGCGGGAAGGTTCCAGAGGTCGTGGATTCGAATCTCTGATCGTATCGGTTTATTTTTCATTTTACATATATTTAAAGTAATCTTTTTGTTTACGACAACTAAGTCTACTTAAGGTAAGTTATACTTAAATCTCCAAAAGAAAGCATAACCCATAAAATCACAAAAAGGACAATATTTATTCTTCGTAAGTTCTTAATCACGCTCGTACCGCTACTGCCCTAAGTTAAGATCTTGAAAGAAGATAAGAGGGGTCTTTTAAATAATGCCTTTACGAACTAATCTCAGGGCTGTGCCTTGCTTGTTATATTAATGGCAACCCCACGACCACTCTAGCTAATGTTAATGTGATAAACATACATCTACATATTTTTGGCTACTTTCCCCAGTCTATTCAAACTATAGAGTATATAATTACTTTGACAGTTTTTTCTTCTACTATATCTATCTCTTGGGTATATTATTGGTGTAAGTTGACAGTTCCTGGCAGTTAATATTAAGCTTATAAAACTCTGAAACTGATATTTCTTTGTTCATTGATCTGATTGTAGACACATTGCCCTTAATTCATATTTTATTAAACGTTTAAAATGTATATTATATTTAGAGAACTAAGTAAATCATTTTAAACCTGTCAAAATAAAGTGCAAACATTTATCAACAAGTGCGACTTGGCGCTGTGTCGTGTAACTTTTAAGAGTTCGCACTTTCCTTAGGCTATTATCCACACCACTTGCTTTAGTTTTTTATAAACTTAGTTTTGAATTAAGATGTACAAAGCTGATATAAATAACTACCCGCATTTCTCATTTATTTAAAACTTATAGACTTAACAGGTTTGCCCTCGCACAAGTTTTATAGAAATATATTTTAGTTTATATGTTTTACTAACGGAATGATGACGTAGGACGTATATATGGATGTTGTAAAATAAATGATGGTTAGAAAAATAAATAGTTTAAAAAAAATATTGTTATATTTTGTATGCTCCACTTAAATCTCTTCAAATAGTTTTATTTCAATGTGTTGTATATTGTGAGGAAATTACTATTTCTCGTCTATTGTGTTTTTGTGAGACAGTAGTTTTATAATTCCTTTTTTGAAAGGTTAGAATTCTCAATTCATGTACCAATATGTTTAATTGTGACATGTGATAGATATATTAGTCATCAGAATTACCAATGAAAAGGTGTAAACGATAACTTGTAACGAATATAAATTTTGCTATTATGCCTGTGAATGTTTTATTCAAACGCCATTATTTTTTAGGTTCACTACGTTACATTTTGCGGTAACTTTTAAAACTAATTACCTAAAAGGATTTTTATTGTTGCCACAAAAAAATATTCAATCATTTTTTGTATATAATTTTGGTTATGGAATATTTTTTTATCTTGAATAGTTTACGTTTTAGAAATACATTTAGAAATTGATTGCCAAAGTGAAATCATTTTAAAATGTATGAACTTGTAAAGGTATGAACTATACATAATGAATGGACAGTTCATCACTTATTTTAGAAATAATTAATCATTTTTACGTCGGCTTCAATTCGTCTAAATATAACTTTGATTTACGACGGTGAAGTAGCACAGACGTGACATCGTAAACTCAGTCTGAACGAAACACGCACTGTCATAACAGCGAGCCAGACAACCCGCGGATAATACTTTATATCAATATTCAGAATCAATCTTACGTCTTAAGATATACATACAGAAGTTACAGTTGCTTGATTGTGGGTCGACTGAGGTCTGTTGTGCTACCGACTAGAACAGTGTGAATTACCTATTATAGCTACGCTTCGTATGACGAATGAGAGTGAGATAGACTCCCTTTCTCCCTCTTTGTTTGCACTAGTCTCCTGCATATAGAGTTTTCAATTTTCATGGGCAGCAACGAATCAGAACAAACTTTATACGGATATTTGAAAACTTATAAGATAGTAAAAGCTTTTATATAATATAATATAATATAATAATATCAGGACAAATTACACACATTGATCTAACCCCTAAGTAAGCAAATTATTTGCTTGTGTTAAGGGTGTTAGACAACGATAGAAATACATAGAAATACACATATAAATACTGAGAATATATATAATAAACGACCAAACCCAGAAACACAGACATCTATGCTCATCACATAAATGCCTGTCTCCGCCGGGAATCGAACCCGAGCCCCATTGCGCCGTGACACGTTAGGCGTCTGCGCTAACCACTCGACCAACGCGACGGGGCGGTTTATGTAATAGACTTACCATAGATGACTGCAACCGATGTATGAGCTGGTTCCTCCGGAGCAGAATGGTAGAATTTTGATGTTTAATAGCGATTAAAACGAACTTTTACACGCATTGCTCGTATCTTGTGAAATATTCACTTTAACAAAAAAAGCTTAGAATGCTTTACCTCATTTGACATAAAATAGCAAGTCTGAATAAAATCTCCTGTTCTAAATAATTATATTTAAACATTACTTCATGATTCGAATATGACAAACAAACAATTTTTAAAAAAAGCGTCAGTTGACACACGATGAAAACGGACCTACGTGGCCGAATTGTAGACATTCCGTTGTCAATAAAAAAAGCTACCATAATTAAATACAAATACTTATACTCAAATGTCTGTCCATAAAACGATTGTTCTAGTCTGATCAAAGTAACCGTAATAAAATAACTGATATCAATAACTTGTGGTTGAGCTTCGAGACATTTAACGGCCCGATGACAATAAAACTTAGTTCACGTAAATCTAAACCAGCTGATTGTTACCATCAATATGGCGATAACCCCAATAACTTCTCTTATATTGCGAATACAATAACGTGAAATTTTCACATTTTAACAGGTGTTTTATCTGGAAAGAATACATAGTATAAGATATATGTGTGCCGGAAAAGATGTCATCTTATATCCATTATTCATATTTCCCCATTCTTAAATCAATACATTCCAGGAATACAAACTCATTCAAATATTAATCATTATTATTATTATTACTATTTGATAATTTTTTTGTAGCTCTAAGTCTGTAAAAAGAGATATTATCCATTTTTAGCAAACCTATAATACTTTAAATAATTGTACTTAGGTACACCTCAATTTACAACTTACATATTGATGTAGTAAAAAGCTACAACCTACGTGTACATGATCTAAGATCTAGCTTCAATATTTATACTCTCATTATACTAAACTTCCTCGAATTCAGTGAACAGACAAGGTAAACGAAAGCAAACAATATTTTTAAGAAAATGTTTCACGTCTGACATAGCACCCTGTTTTTATAACTACGCCTTCTTTACTCAAGAACGAAATGGCGTCACTAAAAATCGATGACTATTTCATGAGACAAGTAAAGATTAAATCAAGCTATCGTAAATGCAGTTTCTAAACTAACACAAAATGACAAGAAGCATGCATCAAGGCTGAGCTCAGCAAAACGTGAGGCGTCTCGAGTCGCGCTATCAAGATGGCGCGCGACTCCATTTTAGATTTTTGGCGGGACGACGCTTGAAATAGTGCTTGTTTTAAATTCAACTTCCGTATCGATTATGTAAGCGATAATAAATTGAAGTTGGATTTCTTGTTATATTTTTATGTATAGAAATAAGGCAACAGAATATAATATTTCAATATGATTTATTGTTCCTTGTGTTATATTAGCTTGTTTGATTAATCACAAGTTTTGTAAAGCAAATGAATCACCGTATGGTTTATCTTTTGATTCATAAATAAAACATTAAACTTAAACTAAAGCACATCTAAATTAGTTCCTTGTTGCAAACTGTATCGCGTCTCAAATTCCTCCCTAGAGGTTTGAGCTTTCCATAGATATCCTTTCAGTAAGGTTCACTTTACGATGTAATAAGCAATAAATTTTGTACCTTTGTTTACATAATTTACATAGAGGTATTGGTGTATACACTCCCATAGGATCTGCTCCATATTAGTAAATTATTCACATGGATATGTCGTATAATTTATGTCCATTCTAATTTAGTATATTATTTGGGTTTTGTTTATTTTATAATACCAAACGTTAGTTCAAGTACAATAATAGCTTCATTTAAGAATTGGATTAGTTGAATAAAATATATTGTACAGTTTAATGCTAGATAATCCGCGGTCAATTCGTTGCAATTCAAGACGTAATCAAAGCTTAAGGTTGCTGGAAATTTTATTTGGTACTTACATTTTATAAAGGTTATATAATAATGTAACATATGCTCTTAATGTTTGCTCGTTTTATTTTATTACTGAATTCTTGTAGTTATTAATAAAGTTTCATAATATTGGTTATTGGAAGGTTCTGATAACGTCTTAACTTTTATTAATAAACTGTGTTTATAAACTCCTTGGTTTTCTAAGGGTTATAGGTCCGGAGTCTTTGTTTGAAATAAGGTCTCAAATTATTTAAAAAAATACGATATGTTTAGCCGATATTAAACAACACAAAATCTTGGTCAACTAAATAAAAATATAAAATAGTATACTTTTCAACCTCGTGAAACATTATTAATTAGTGCAAGAATGAAAATACATATATTTCGTCTTTCAGACAGACAGACATATGCGATAGGAGACTTTGTTTTGTATTATATATGAATGTGGATACGTTTACTCATACTATTTCAATGTATCGGTACAACATGTACACCTCATCGATTACTTGCCTGCATTCCGTCTCTTTTTCTACATATCGTGTCTCACAAAATCCAATTAAAATATATGTAAGTATCTTTTTGCTTGCCTTTTTGAGCCGAGACCGTTGTAGAGACCTTGATGAAAACATTATGTCGTTCATTATCACAGGTCAGTACGAAAGTTTTAGATATGTTAAATACAAATTATTTGTAACATGACATGCCACTTTTATCAGTTTCATTGTACATTCTATTATTGACGTTACAGTATTTGATTGAGTGATTAAATTGCTTATACTGTAATTTAGGTAATGCCTACACTATGTTATTTTCAACTTTGTAACTGAAAACACAAGTTGATAGTGTACATAGATAGTGTTAGTAGATTAATATTCTTTGTATTAGTTATTAAACGTGTATTTGCAAGTTATATATAGAAATAAATATGTTAGGTATTACCTTCCTCATTTTATTACATTTATTCTTGGCTATTGCCAATTATATTTCACCAAATTTTAGAGACATAAATAAAATCTGTTAATTAACTCTGTTTTCAGAACAAATAGAAGAACAATCGAATATAAACCGTAGGAATAAATGTATTAATATATTCGTTTTACAAAATTAAAAATCTTTATTGAAAATATTTTTTTTACACAAACATTTTTTCATTGTCAAAGCTACCCCCTGAAGCTTGGATCGATGCTAAAAACCAATTACGCATGTATAATATCTCTATAATGGTTCTGCGTGATATTTTTCAGAAGTTAATTCGCTAATAGGAATATTAATTTCAAATTAGGGTTTGGTGGAACATAAAAATAATTACACTGATAAGTACAAACCTCCTTTTTAGTTAAATTTATTATGTTTAAATCGTTTGTAAACATCTTAAATAATTTTATATTTTGTATACTTATATATGTATTATCTTTAAACCAGTAGGCATTTAAAACATACAGATAGCAATTGTAAATCTTTGTACTCATGGGAAATAAGATAAATAAAGATGATTTTCTTTATATTTGGTCCCATATTTAACCCGCCGCGAGGCATTTCGTTCATGGCCTCAGATTGAAAACGTACGTACACTCGTACGTACCACACAAAATATATTAATGTTAAGTGAACAATAATTTTTACTGACGACTTGGAGTGTGGAATATGAAATGTGGAAACTCCTTGGAGGAATTTGCGTCTACTATTTTTGGCTTGCTGTTGGCTCAACTTGTATATAAAGAAATGGTAAGCATAAAAAAAGGAAAACAAAAAATCTTAACGAAAATCATGATTCTCAACTGAGAATACATATCTTCTTTGGAACCTTTACTTTAGAAATCAATTATTTAAACTTCCTCCTCTAAAGTACATTATCTTAATTTTAAATTGAGCCCTAACCCATGTTAACTTAACCAAAGTTTAATTAAGAGAGAGCCTTGTAGTTAATTATAAATGGTAAATATATGTCAACAACAATACCATATTATTATTTTTCTTAATAAAGAACAATTTTGAACAGTTTTTTAACATCGAAGGTATTTTGTTGTCATAAAAAATTCTGAGATACCATTCGTCTTTTAATTATAAAAAATAAAATAACATTATGAACACAAATGTATAGGCCTTACTTATTTTATTTATGCGAGAATAGTTTGGATATATTTTTTAAGTGTAAACATAATATAATATTCTCTAATAGTTCGTTATACTAGCCTACCACAGCTAACACACCATCCATCATCACCTTTTACCTACTATTTCTACAAAATCTGAGCATTTCTTGTTTTATTGTTATTTTTACCTTAGTGCTCTCTCGTGGAAAGGAGAGAATTTACCACGGTGAAAATATCCCATTTGTTGACTCAGAGAATATGATATGACCACAATAAATATCATCAAGACCCGACCAGTAGTTATTGCCTGATGCCAAACAAACAGACAAGTCGATAAAAACGAGGAGCTGGTAACAGAAACTCAGCGGGATCTATTATGTATTTTTTCAAAGCCTTTCAGCTTAAATTACATTAATAACAAATCTTGAAGCATGGCAGCGATAGCTTCATACCCATGAGCATCAGTGGCTAAATATTTGGAAATACTTTCGTATCTGTTCGCACTCAAACGATCCTTAGTTATTTTAAGTTTAGGTAACTAGGTCTACTGATCTGGTTTCCTTGATATTTTGTATGTACAAACTTTTATAGTTTTAAAATTGCAAATAAAAGCTAGAAATAGGATTCATAAAATATTAACTATAACTCTTGATATAACTTGTTTGTTTCAAAACATATTGTTTGTAATCACAATGCATACGAGGAACACCACACGCTGAAGGAATCCGGACAGCGGAAAAGTCGGGAAGTTTAGGCAAGTTTCGGGAACTTTCGAGAATTCTGAGCATTCCGGGTTCTAGAATTTGAGATATGCGGGATCTCGATCGTTTTATTACTTCTATATTGTTTGTCACAAAGGAAAGTAATTGTTATGGGGTATCCTTTACACTTTATATTGTTCTTTCTACTTTGTATCTGGACATAGTTATAGATATAGTTGTTTTAATTAAATTTTCTATTGTGAATTTTTTACTACATTTGAAGATATTAAAACTTAATCAATAATTTATTTTCAATTCTAATAATTTAAACTTGATCAATAATTTTATTTCAATTTTAATTTCGGTTATTTCAATATAAAATTATTCTTTACATGTTTATATTATATACTATTTTTAGATATATCTATACATATTTCTATTTATTGCCACGCCCTTGATATAATGATAACAACAGATTTAATAATCTCTTTTAGGATAACTTTATCAAATCTGTTATTGTTATCAGTATGTGCGTAAACACTATTCTTACCTGATATTCGTTTTGTTTAATAATTATTTCTTATCAGACTGATAACAATCACAATAATTCAGTATCACAAACAGTGTATTCAACTAACGGTTGTTGTATTCAGTTTTGTAGCGGAGCTCACTTTTGAGGTTATTGTTTGATTAAGTGTGTTGTATTCAAATTGGCTTCATGTACTATATAGGTATGTTGTTAAAATTTACCTACAATACATTTTATGAATTAAAAATTAAACATGTCTATAAATGACAATTGGATTATTTTATGTATGCGGTGTAATCTGTATTATTTCTACCATTAGGCGAATTTATTATCTGTGGCCTTCGAGTGTTGACGTCAAACGCAACAAAAGGGAGAGTGAGCGATGCTGCCATTAAATTAATTGATGTGTATTTTCCATTTCTATTATCTACGTGTTATCTATGATAACAATTACGAAATTTTTCACACTTAGTGTTATAGTATTGTAGTTTCTTGTGGAAATATTGATGATTTTTAAACTGTTAAAATTTTTGCCAATACCATTCCAATTATATAATTTATATTTATTTTATTTTTACATGAAAGTAAACAAACACATGTCGCCTTACTATTCTAATAAGGCAAAAACATCGTAGTTAATCCTCCAAAAATATATTTACCACCGACTTAAATAAGTTATTAATAAATAAATAATAATTACTATTAACTTATTAGGCTTTCCATATTACCATGGGCTTGGCTTGAATTATACACAAAGTAACCATAAAACACATAACTATTACAATAAAAATTATGTATTCTTTTATTTTATGGCGTAATTTAATTAGGACATTAAAGTTTTTCAACTCCGTAAAGTCACAATGGCAAGTCAATATGATATTGACGATTTATATAGTTGTGTAAAAATACATGGAGTCAGCCATTCATTAACAAAAACAATTATAATGTGGCATTGGTATAATCGGCGGTCACAGACTGCGGTGTGACTCAATTAAAATAAATATCTGGAGGCTGTTCCCAGGTAATGCAATTTACAAACACGTAAAAAATACGTACCATTTTAAAGTTTTTTGTGTACCATACCATTGAGTAAATACTTGGGATTGAATTCTGTTTTGTACTATTTGTTATAGTTGTCAATAAAGCAGTGCTCGTCGACAGTGTTAAGTCAGCTGTTGGCACTGAACCCGCTATAAGCAAGCTGTATAAATTGATACAGGACGCGAGCACGTTCGCGCCAATCACGTAGCGGCTACAAACATTGTTATCTAATATGCATTTTACTGTTGGAGCGTTGGCAAAACAATTTTTTTATTAGTTGAAAAATACTTTTATATTTTTTAAAACTAAAATCGTGTTGTTTGAGGTTATATAGAGAATTTATATTGGAACGTTAAGTTAAATTGAAAAATTTACAAAATAAAACATTTTATAAATATACTGATAATAAAATATGTTTGGTAATAACGAATGTGGTATATTGCGGACTCTACAGCGCGTAGAGGCAGTATAGCGCGTAGCCAGCGTGCATCTTTGATGACAGTCGTAGCGGCCACATGCTGGCTACGAAAAGGTTACGGCTTATTTGTTCTCCACTAACTTAAGCAATTTACACACGCTTTTATCGCAAAAGGAATAAAGCCTACAATAAAGAAACTATAGAACGGCGTAAATCTATTTTATTCTCGGACACAAATCTCACCTTAAATCTGGTGAACAAGGTTTAAGATTCTAGAACAAGATTAGAGCCAGTTGAAAACTTTTGCCAAAACATAGTTGTTTACACACATCCTTCTTAATAAATAGATAGTAGGTGCGATAACTAAACATATTTTAAATTTAAAATATATATGTTTTAGTGTCGTTATTTTTTTTATAATAACGCTTAAAACGCATCACTCACTTAATTGTCTATCAAAGTAAAATAAAGATTCTTTAATAAATGAGATTCTAAAATTGTTGGCAATAATTATTTATTTATAAAATCAACGACATTCAATCCAGATTTACAATCTTTTATAAAATATGGTTCATCTAATTGAAATTTCATTGGGTTTAGGAATGTCTTATAAATATAAAATTAATTGTAATATATTCTTGTTTTATGAACGGCGGTCAAAATAATAATAGGCAAGTGATGTACCATAGTAAATAATATGATTTGTATTTGTTGCAGCGCGTAATGCGTCGTGTGTAGACACGCTGGCGGGCTACACACGCCATGTGTACGCGGGCGGCGCAGGCGCATACCACGCGCGCGCGCCCGCCGTACCACTCAACGCAAGTAAGTTGGTAGATTTATCTTTCTTGATACGGGTCTGTGTTATTACCCACGACTTCAATAAGAACATAATTCGATATTATCGATTGATTTATTTAACTTTGTTTAATTTTTGAAAATTGGTTGTGAAATAAAATATTAATATTATTATTATAATAAAATATTATAAGTATATTAAACATAATAAATTCCTGCATTAGCAGCATTCCTGATGTAATTACCTTAAGTGACACAAAAAGCCCCAGTTACATCGAAACGGGTAGCAAAATGGTAGCTCAATTGGTAGAGCGACAGAACAGTTTTCTAGAGGTTGCGGGCTTGAATGCCTGCCTGTTTTGGTTTAGTTCTCTTTCTATATTAAAAAAAATATATTAAATCATACAATTCTAATGCGCAAGTATATCCAATAAAATGTGTTTGTAACAATAACAGAACAAATGTATGCATGTATGCCACAAATATATTTTTAAACTACATGTAAGTTCTCACACTATGATAATCCGTACAATTAGGATATGTTCATTTCATATTATCCATTTGTATATATTAATCAGTGGACTAACTCCAGGCATAACAATAACCGTGATAATGTAATTTACATAAGCCGTGCTAACGAAGCGATATATCACACAGCATTTGTGTTATCTGTTATTATTACCTCTTAATGTAAACCTTCTAACACAATTGCTGTTAAGACTTTCCTACTGTCGATTGATAATACTATATATTAATGAGCGACGTGTTGCGACTCACGCGCAGATATACGAATATTCATTTGAATTAAAAATCCTGAAGTCGAAACACTATAACAAAAAAGTTTGTTTACATTTTGATCTCTTTTTCATACTTAGAGGTATATGAATCGTTCTTAACTCTGTCATGATGATATGAATCAATCAAACAGTTATTAAACAATTCCCCCTCAAACATTTACAAATGAGTTAACCCTCTAAGTTGAAACTATTATATTTTTGTAAGGTAAAGGTGAAATAAGTATGAAAAACTGATAGTATAGAGATTACGTCAACAGATCTCGAGTATTTGGACGTGTCTGAGTTTCGCCAAGTTTCAAAATAAAACTGCATACTGACCTATTTGCTTGGGAACTTCGGTTTCAGCTTGTATAAACTTTAAAAGTTGAAATGGCCTGTCTGTTAGAAAGGTACCCATTATATATAGAACGGATGTTTATATGAATTTGTAATATTTTTAAATTGGTGAATAATATAGTATAAGAGTTATTGACAGCTTTATTGATTTTAAAGAGAAATACGAATAATAAATAAGAACTTGAGTTATGTTTGCTTTTCTATTGGAAGATATATTACTATGGTTCGGCTTTTTTGATTGCATTACTTGTTTAAGTAATATATGCGTTTTGGACTATTTAATATGTATAGCCCGTAATAGTTAACAAGCAAAAACCTACCTATATATGGTGATAGTGGCAGTAGACAATATATTCCAGTGAAAACGGAATGCAATAATGCGTCGGTACATCCGAGGAGCGAGGTGCCTTACAGTTTGCGGTGGACAAACAAACAGTTAGGAAATGTAATTGTTATTGCTTATAATGTAGTTCCAGACAGTTTTGTTAAATACACTTCCAATGTAAGGAATGTGCTAAATTGAACGCCCTTTATCTTAACTCAATTTCGCCAAAAATTCTTAAGGATTTCTAAAATGTCGATCTTTTCAAATGATTAAATCATTGAACATATTAACTATTCTTTCAGTGTTGTTTTGTATTGGTAGTTTTTTACTTATACACATAAGTATAACGACAATCTTGTAGTGTGCATTGATATCTTAAAGAGTAATCTACAAGCAGACTCAAATATCGTCAACGATAATTATTAATTTAAGTGTAATATTAATTTAACCAGGATAAGTTATATAACAGAAAAATTTATGGATTTAGATAGAAATGTAAATGTAATAAGGATTAATTAAAAAATACATTTTACTGAATTAGGAATTCATAAAATGCTAGTTATTATCCACGAAGAAGGCAATTTAAAACTACAGCCTGTAGTGTCAGAAAAAACAACATATACTATTTATACCTTAGGGAGAAGCCACATTAAATACGAGATAGCGGTGGCGGTTAAAACAGCCATTACTTATTGACCTCCGCGTATTTTATTTCATATTTGGCCTCGTACGTTCGTGTACAATATGTCAGCCCGTTTAAGTTGGACATGACACTAAAGTACAAGCGGCCGCTTCCGCTCGTCTTGCATTTCTTGTAAACAGACTCTTATAGTCTAGACTCTAGACAGCGGAATAGGCCATCAGCGCATAAACAGAGATCGGAGCTAGCGAAAATAATGAGTTGGGAACTGTAATGGGATTTTCATGAAAGTTCCTCGTTCTTTAAAGCTTTATTGTTTTTTACTTGTTTACTTATTGAGATACAGACATGTTTGTTAAAGTTTAATTCGCATTAATTAATAAAAAAAGTATAAAAACACTAATATGGTGTGTATGAACTCAGAATTGTTTTTTTTGACTCCAGATATCATCTCACCAACCCTAATTTATGATAATCCGTCTTGATAGTGTTTCGCAAAACACGAACAATCAAATAGAATATTAAAGTCTATAAATCTGTACTGAATCTTATTTGGACTATATGTATATTTTATTCTCCGTAATCAAATATATTATAGGTGTACTAAATTTAGTGAAGAATGGTTTAAGCATGAAATAAATAAATCATGTAAAAGTGACCAAAATATTCAACAATAAAACTAACTATCAGAAATTGTACTATAAATAAACAACATTTTTTTTTGGTTCATTAAAACGAGCACAACAGAGGTGTGTAGCAAAAAAAACACGAAGTATGTATATTGTTTAAAAAAAAAAACTAAAAACATATACACTATAATACTTAAATGCATGTATACTCTGGTATCATAAAAAATCTAAGACATTAAATTGTTAGTCTATACAGACATAGCCGGAAAACAAAGCTAGTATTTAACTTGTTTCTCTATACATTGATGTTACCGAAGTATTTGATCACGTGGTACCTGATGCCTGAGTCTTCATTAAGGAATATTAGAAGCGTTAGCATGAATTTGCATAAGTTGGAACCTCACCTGGAGAGTATTAACTTATTAAACAACACTGTTAAATTATAATTTATTATGAAATTGGGTCAATTCAAAACAAACTCAATTACGTCATTTGTAAATAGACTCTTGTGTTTGTTTATGTACGCTTGTAAATTATTTTTCTCTAAATTGTTATAAATAATAAATTGAAGACAATTTTAAACAGCTCTGTTGGTCTAGTGGTTGGTGTAGACTCGTAATGTATCTCGGCGCAAAGGGACTCAGGTTCGATTTCCGAAAGGGACAGGCATGTATGTAATGAGCATAGATTTCTGTATTTCTGGGTTTGGCCGTTTATTAAATATAATACAAGTATTTAAAATGTTAATTTCTATGTATTTGTATTGTTGTCTAGCTTACCTTAACACAAGCCAATAATTTGAGTACTTAGAGTTAAATCAATTAGTGTAGTTTGGCTAGTGATATTATTATTAACTTAATTGTGTTTGTTTTTAATTCTTTCAATATAGTTTATATAAATGACACTTCTAAAGTTAAAGTAATTACTTATAACATAATAATAATAATACAATAGTTATATCTTTACACACCACTTGTGTGTTGAATGATATTTATGCCGTGCGTGTTATTCAATATTAAAAATGCTCCAGTTCTGTGATTTATTATTTTTTTGGTATAAACGACAAACCTTTTCAATTCGTAGGTCACGCTTTAGACCTCACAGTGATTAATGTTGGAGCGATTTAACTTAATAATGTTATCAAGAGCCTTTTATTTGACTCATGTAACACAATTGTTGAATATTTTGTAGGTATTTTTTAGATAAAACATAATCTGAATAAATACACGTCATGGATTGTAGGTATGTAATTTATAATGCTGTTTAAAATTGATGTTACATAGCTGTGTGTGTTATGTTGTATGTGAGTTATATATTTGTATGTGTGTTAATGTCAAGTGTTTCTGTCAACCGGTTAGATAACAAAACTTAATGTTATAACTATAGTTTTTAGTTGAATACTAGTCTTAATAATGTAATGTTTAAATTTAAATTATTTTATAAATCAGCTTAAATCGATAAGACGATAACTCCAACATTAGCTTCTTTCTCAAACGTTATAATAAGTATACGAGTCTCCCATAAGGTCGTTAGTCGCGTGCAACGAGCCGGAATAATTGAATTACACCAACGGTTATAGCACGGATGTGACAGTTATGCAACCGGGTCTGTACGCTAATATGGTCCTTATGTGCTCCAGAGGTGAGAGTGTCTGGTGTGATATGGTGCTCGTTTGATGGAGAATGGATGCATCGTTACGTTTAGATTTTTATTATTTTATTGCAATTTGTATAATTTAGTTTGCTGATTAAAAAAAGTTTAAATATTCACAAAAAGACTTCTGATGCTATTAAGTAATTGCCCTATATGATAATAATATTATAAGAAGGATTTCTATAAGTAAGGAAGTTAGGTAAGGTGGAGAAAGCAATGGATTCAGATTTTACATTAATTATTTAAAACCAATATGTCATATAAACTATTCTAAGTATACCCTTCCAATCTATGAAGATATATAATATGTTATTATATATTGATGTTACAAAAAGATACAACAATTTGAGCTACAGTTTATATCTTTTACACTTTATAGATTTTCTCGTCACGTAGCGGGAGCTGTGTTGGTTTAAACATGGGCTTATAAAGAACATGGTCTGTTATTGAATGCCCTTTGTCTAGTCTTTTTATAAAAAAAAAACGTTATAAAAAAAATGAGATTTCAACTCGAAAATAATTCTGGAGAATTACGTAAATGACTATGAAAATGTGTTGTTTTCCAGCTTTCGTTACCTTTTATATCTTTAATCTAGAAAGTTCCAAAATTTCTTTCCCATTCCGTGACACCAAGATATATTTTCTCTAAATTTCAATATCTTCAATCACTGTTTGAAAATGTGTAAAACTGTGTGTTGGTTGTCTGTCAGTAAACCACTATCAAAGCTTTATTAAATAGAACAATAACAACAAAAAAGAGACAAGAATATACAAAGAAAATAAATTAAAGACATTACTAACAATATAAATAATAATAGAATACTAAGAAAGCGGATCACCAGCATAACATGATCCTCGGGGTCTCATACAAATGTTAAACCGTAAAATATGCCTATTCATCATAAATAACTTGAAAAGCTTTTACAAATGCTCAGAGAAATCAATTGAGTATAAGAATAGCCTCATTTGGGTATTATCATTAAATACAAATGTTATTTATAATGGAATAAATTATTACTAAATAGTTGGCTTCAAAATGTAAATATGTAGTATTATTGAGTGCAACACGATTTGACAGATTCGACGATTTAACACGATTCGATTCGATATTAACATTGTAATAGACAGAACATGTCTTAAGATACGAACAGAAGAGAGACAGGCGACAAAGTAAACTGGATCTGTGCTAAATTGATCACAGAATCGATACAATATTGACATTGTAATAATGTAATGGTTTGCAAAAAGCGATGGATTGGTTTTGGTGAGGATGGATTTAAATTATAACAACAATATATCACAAATATCAGGGTTATATACACAAGTATATTAAAAACATAAATGTTTAGGTATATGGGTTATAACGTTGGCGGTTTATTTATTAGTTGAAAAACCGTTCTGTCATTCTGTATTCAGAATATAATAATATATTATTAAATAACATAGCTTTAAAAAAATTAAACTAAACTACAACTAAACTATTTGTAATAAAAACATATTCATAACATTCTAGGATCAAAGACAATCGGAAAACGTTTCGTCTCAACACTGACTGGTGTTATATAAAAACCTATTTTTGTAAGCCCCAGTCATTGTTATGATAATAAAACCTTAATAAATCGCCTCCTATCCTACCAGACCCTTTTAATATCACATACAGGTTCCGTATAATTTTATTTTAGTGTGATACGATAACGCGATGGTAAAAGATACTGTAAAATAATTTTTAAATTGAAATATTTGTTGGTTATATATTTTTTAAATTAAGAGTTACGTTAATCCAATCAAGAATAACAAATAGAAAACATTTTGTCCTATTGAATCGATCTATATAATATATACTGATACTGTGCGAGGTAAACACTTGAAAAAAATGAAAAAATAGCAAAATTTATAAAAAGTATTATCACACGGAAGGAATCTAAATAACAAAAATAAATACTATCGTTATTTTAAACAGCGCCATCTTTTTATTGAGACTAAACTTGAACTGCTTTATCTACAAATGCTCTGAGCATGCGTATTATCTTCGAGGCCACGGCCACAACTACGTATACATTCCCTATTCTCAATAACACACACAAACGCGTTCCGCCATCGCTGTCAAACGTGTGTCGCTTGTCATCATGAGTTACGTCGTGAATTTAATGTTTATTTAAGATTAATGTGAAAAAGTGTTGAAAACGTAAGTATTGTTACCTTTTTATAATATTATTTAGATACTTTTATGTTCGTTCCGTTCATTTCATCCATTTTTTTATACCATAAGCCGTAATGGATTCCTTGCATGTGTGTGTAGATATGTTTTTGGATTATCATTTTATATGAATATATTATCATACAGAATATAACCATCATGAGAGATTAAACATGAAAAGATTAAAGTTGTAAAATCAAAGGTTATATTGCCAGTTTTTTAATATTTATCTCAAGTTTTATAACTCAAATTAAGGTTAGTTAAGATTTAAAATATACTTTTTATTTACAATTATTTCTCTTTCCAGATCCAAGATGAATCTAAAAGCCGCTTTAGCCATTGGCATGGTATTTGTTGGATGCTGCTCAAATGTAGTATTCTTGGAGTTCGTAGTGAAAGAAGATCCAGGCGCCGGCAACCTGTCCACATTCCTTCAGTTTCTGTTCATAGCAGCAGTTGGGTTCTGTACCGTCGGCAAATTCGGTACCGCGAGAAGACATATACCATTAAACAAATATTTACTGCTGGTGGGATTCTTTTGGACCAGCAGTGTGGCAAATAATTATGCATTTAATTTTAATATTCCAATGCCGTTACATATGATATTCCGCGCTGGATCACTCATGGCAAACATGGCGATGGGGGTTTGGATACTGAAGAAACAGTATCCAGCATTAAAATATCTAGCAATTTTCATGATATCTGCCGGAATCGCAATTTGCACCATACAGTCAAGCGGAGATGTCAAAGCTCCCAGAGAAACCCACGAAGACGCGGCTGAAGAAGAGAAGTTAAAGTTCATTGACTGGCTGTGGTGGTGTTTAGGGATAGGAATTCTCACCTTTGCATTATTTATCTCCGCTCGTATGGGAATATTCCAAGAGTCATTATACTCCACGTATGGAAAGCATCCGTGGGAGGCTTTGTATTATGCACATTTATTGCCTCTCGTCGTTTGGCTGCCCACGGCTCCGAATTTGATAAACCACGTTAAATTAGCCATGGATACACCCATTGTAGATTTTCTGGGTTTCTCACTGCCGCGACAGGTCCTCTGGTTGATATTGTACGTTGGTACACAGGGGTTGTGTATCAGCGCCGTGTATGTATTAACAACCGAGTGCGCATCCCTCGTAGTTACGTTAACGGTTACGTTACGTAAGTTTGTTTCTCTACTTTTCTCCATTCTTTACTTCAGAAATCCCTTCACTCTCGGTCATTGGTTCGGCACACTGCTAGTGTTTATTGGGACTATGATTTTCACCGAACTATTGCAGAAGTTCGTCTATCTCTTTATACCTAAAGACGAAAAGAAGAAGGTTCAATAACTTAACATCATGACCTATATATATATTATATATATATATTTTTAATAAACATTAGTTATTAAAATTAATTGAAACGAATAACTGGTTATAACCCTAAATCCTCTATTTTATGTTATCTTTAAACTTGTACATGAAGACAGGTTTCTATCCTCAAGTTTTGACTGTTATTTTAATTACACAATGCGTTTTATTATTATTATAAATTATATAAATTATTAGATGTAACATGTATTTAAGATTCTATTAATAAATAAAAACACTCGCTCACGCAAGACATTATAGTTCTTATCAAGGCCGAATATAAAAGACAACACTAGCAGCCTTGCTGGTAATATCACCTATTAATATTTTAAATTGATATATTTTATCGATAATAATTTAAGTACAAATACGTGTAAGTAATAATTATGTAATTCTATATAATATGTTTGTGTGGAGGTTGTTGTATTACTTAAAGAACAAATAACATAAGCAAAATAGATACAAATAAAGGAAACTTCTAATAACAAAGTTAAAAAACGATGAATAGCAATTTAAAAATAATTATTTTAGTACATCATTCAAGTAAACTTAAGTACCGATATGAATAGTATAAGTACTTTGTCTCGCTCTAATATGTGTATCACGTGTGGGATGCACAATGCACTATTTCTTTTCCTTTACTAATGCTTAGGTTTCATAGTGATGGGAGAAAAAGATATTTATTGTTTTTATTAAGAAATTTATTTAATTTTTAAGTATTGACAAATGAAATTGTAAATTATTTACCTTTTTTGACTTTATATTTGGTTATTCAAAATATTAATGTAAATAAAAAACGGTTGTATATTATAAGACAAAATAAATAAATATGAATTTTTGTTTGTTTATAAATTATACCTTACTTTTCATCTCCCCTAACTCGATTGTTGCAAAACGATCGAGAAGTTTTGGTTTTATTAAATATTAGAATTGTTAAATTAATAAAAAAGTAACAATAAATTGTAATAGTACTATTATAAATAACTGGCAGGTACCATATGAAATAATATAAAAAAAGTTTACCGTTGCTGATAATGTGTTTTTCTGTGTTTTTTAAATATATCACGATGAGTTGCAATTACTAGTTAAATATACGTAATTATGTAGTTTTGTATCATAGTATTAGAATGGATTATTACTACAACTTAGTCGTCATCATCTATATTCTATTATATTATTAATTTAGTGCCATACTCCGTTAAAGTTTATAATATTCTTTTACTGAATTTAAATATTCGCCACATTCGTCGAATCCTTGTCACTACTCCCACTAGTAAGTGACGACGTGGCCAGCAGTAAAGACATTATACAAAAAAATAAAAACATTGGACATTAGTAATTCTCGTAGAAATATAATAAAAAAAAATTCAATATTATTAGATTAAACCCAGGTACTAAAACGACAATATGAAATAAATATTAATTAAAATTTAAAAAAAAAACCAAAGAGACCTCTAAAATGATGAAAAAAATAAGTATTATATTATACCTAGTTGTTGCGTCGGGGGACGATGGTGTCTATTTTATGAAGTTAATCATTGAGGACTTAGACTATATCATTCGATATCGTATTTTTTTATTTGCCTTGGTAATTTACTAGCATTTTTATTTCTTTTTTCATTAGCGGGTCCCCGACGCAATGACTTTAATAAGTACATAAGAATATTATTTTTATTCTTTTTAGATGTTTATTTGTATCGGAGATTATTATTTCTTTTTTGTTTTTTAAAGTTATGTTACTGGTTTCATTATTTTATTAAATAAACCTGAGGACATATAATTTTTCACTTGATTAAGTATTTCTATAGATACACAGATCGACAGGTCAAACTTATAACACCCCTCTTTTTGAGTCGGGGGTTAATAACGGAAATTGAAATATAAAAACTTTTTCAATTAGTTTTATCATTAAATATATTAGGCGTAGATATAATATATATTGTCGTTATAATTATGTTATTTCATCTTTGTATTCTAAGGTCTACAATTAATGTTTATACAAAATTTTGTGCGAAGTTATTGCAATTATTACTATTAAGAATGTCCTACTGGTCACAAACATAATAAATTTGCATCAATATCTTTTACGATTGCGTTATCAATTAACATTATCTGATATTGTTTTAAAGAGCACACCATGTGATCAGTGATAACTGTCGTTACTTGTCTGAAGTTAAATCATTTTCTATTGTAGATGCATTTATTTCTTAACTTTTACCGCCATCTTGTGAAGCGGTTGCAATAACTTATGTTCTCGTTAAAAATACGATAATCAATAACTATAGATACAATAACATAGAGTCCATTGTAAAGTAATTATTTATTACAATATTCTAGTTTTATCGCCTTTGGCCAAGAAAAATTCTAGGCTAATTTAATTCTTTTCAATACTTACACATTATTAATTTTTAAGTTGACTGATAGAAAATGTCTTGTTGCATTTAGTCCTCCTATTATACTCTTTTTTTGGCAATAAACATGAAATAAATAAATGGATACGTTAATATATATAACCTAGATGAACTCTATGAAAAAGATAATGTTTTGACAAGTTATATAAGCAAATAAAAAGTTTTTATGGCGTTTAGAAAAAAGGAAATTGAACATAATATATTTGTACAACAGATAAAAAACAGATGTAAGTACAGTAATATTAGCTTTAAATTGTTATAATTCGGGGATTTGCCAATGTTTATAAATTCAGAACGGTCGTTGGTTTTTATGTTATGTTATGGTTATTTGATATCAAATTTGAGGACTCTATTGTAGCTAAATGATTACTGTATTCAGAACTAGTTGACCATATTATTAGATGCGGGTTTTTCTTATAGTATTTGTTTTTTATTTGTAAAAATCTACATAGTATGCTTACGGCTATTATAATACGGTAGGTACAATTTTTAATACGTTTTATTTTAATAGTCCTGCTTTATTTCTAGAAAAATTTACGCGCACAGTAGGTACATAAAAGGCAATTGGGATATTCTTAAAAGTATATACTTAATGCGGGTTATTTAAATAATATTATTAAAAGGGTTAGTAAAATATGAGTTCAGTATATTTTTGTAGTTATGAAAAACCTTATATAAAATGTATTCCCAAATTCGTTCATCGGTTCAGAACCCTAAATGGAAATCGGTTCACTACACCATCTATAGTCTATACCTGTTACGTGGGTACATGTCACCAGGCAACTGAATACAGCGGACTCAGCGTGTCCATTAGAATAAAAAAGCGAGACAACCGAGTTATGTAAAACAAAGAAGATTCCCTCTTCAAATCGCCTCTCCGGTGGAACAATGGGGGTCACAGGGCTGTTCGTTAGTGACGTCATTAGGCATGTACGCTCTTTCAGGCGCACCGAAATGGGATATGTGGAGAATTGTGTGCTGTTTTCAGGTTTTTTCTTGTGTTTTTGGTTGGACTTTATCTTTCGATCATAGTTTTATCAAAATTTTTAAATGATTTAATATACTCTCTGAGGCTTTCTACTTACTATGCTACTTATAAGAATTTGAGTAATTACAAACAAAAAGTTCATCAGTTTTTTTTTACCTTTGATTTATAACAGCCTCGCCTTTTGTAGTAAGCCATAAGCCTACTTAGGTTCGCCCTCTTAGAAAAATATTATAAGAAAAAGATAAGAAGTCTCCTTATAATATTAACTTGGGAACGCGTACTCTAAATAAATATATATAAAAAAAAGTTTTATAATATTAATAAAGGGCTATTAGTAAATGAAAAAGCTCTTGTTAAAAAGCTTGAAGGTTTCTTAATTTTAAGTTTCAGAAGCAACGTAATAATAAACGGGTATCTACGTGAGTTTGTTTCAAATCCCGTCGGGACGCTCGTCAGACCCTTCCGTTCATTGCTGTAACGATTCTTAAGATAGCTTTTTGTATTTTTTCTTATATGGTGGCTTTTCTTTTATTACATGATTAAATATTATTTATTAGGTAATATATCTTATCTTTGACCTGTCTGTAACATTACTTGTGCAAGTTTTGCTATTGTAAGAAATTTATTACTCACATTGTAAAATTTAAATAGTGATGAGTTATTATGAATTAATTGTCTTACCTTTCTCTCTCTCTCTCTCTCTCTCTCTCTATTCTCTCCCTCCCCCTCTGCTTTCACAATATTTTTATTTCATATATAAATCTGTATAATTAAAACATATTGAAATACAAATTTATGTGTACTTTCTATACTTTAATTCCTTGATTTTAGGTATTTATGAAATGAGGTTTCTTTTCCTTGTGTTACTGATCAAAATGATATTAGAATTAGAACCAATGCTAGTATGTACCTTTAACATGAACACTAATATTAAACCAGGACATGCCAAGGCACCGTGAAAACAATAAAGCGAGTAGGAACGAGGTGAAAACGGCCCGGTTTTTGGCAACATTCGTCAAGAATGTCTGCACTGCAACCGGCGTACTGCCTTAAACAAGCCAAATTACGCACTCTCGGTCCTCCTAAAATAGACCTTATGCCCCTGTAATAAGGACGCGCTAGAGGCAGAATTACAAATGCAATCCGGAGCAATGGTCCAACTTGTTGAAATTCCGTCGCCGTCCGGTGTACGGGGTTGCCAATTTAGAGTGCACTGATCTCGACTCCTTTTCACTCTTATGTCGATGGGATAAAGATTATTTTCGTTCATTTAAAATCTAGAAAGATTAAATAGAATTTGGTAAGGCTTGCAGGAGGGAAGAAATTTCGCAAGTTAAGCTTTTGCTTGAGCGCCCACTAATTTTGTCCGATCGTGGTTAGCGGATAGCATGTAAGACATTTTTATTTTTTGCCTAGACTCGGATAATGCCGGTTCAGTATTTTTTGCGGTGGAATAGACTGTATATTTACGATGTGGTTTTGGTCTCGCCGTTTCTGCATAATGTATGGACTGTTGACCATGTGTCTTGTACACTACATGAAATAGAACGCTTTTTTAAATATATATGAGGACATTAAAATATTCTAAATCTAAAGCTATTCCATTTCGGACTCGGCTTGCTGCATTTTCGTAGATTTATAGATACATATGTATAAAGAAATATCGAGTTTGCAATATAAATAGTTAATTAAATTAAGTTTTTAATACAAATACATTGTTGACAGATGGAGAACCTATAAAACTACCAGAGAACTTAGAAAGCCTGCCGCGGGCTGAGCATTTCGCTGCGCAAAGGCATCGCTGGAACACCAACGAGGTGAGTTTGTTTAAAACAGTATCTTATGTGTCAAGGAATAAAGTTATTTTCGGTTTGTGAAGGTCTCTCATGACTAATGATAATGCACACTACTGAATAAATTAATTTGAATGTTTACAAGAATATGTAAATTGAATAAGACTTCATTCACTCGGTATTATGTTCAGTCCAAATAATAGTAATATTCTTAAATTCATTGCTAAAAATAAAAGTAATTTATAAACATCAACGTAAATTAATTTATGATGTTCCAAATATGTACATTAAATGCAAATATGAGATAAAACCAAACAGTGTATTCAGGTATTCTTCCCGGTAGCGGTATGACGTGTGACTGTATGTTAATACACACACGTTTGTGTGACTGTATGTTAATACACACACGTTTCATTATCATTAATTTCGCCGACGTCACAATGTGCCGGTGCCACGGAGTATAAATCGCGAGCTAATTCATGCATTATGCAGAAAGTCATGAGTGTCCCATATCTCCATATCTGGGGTTAGCAGTGTTTTATTCTACTTCGCGGTACCGAATATTATTATATGAAAATTTCAAATAAGCTTACAACGTGTTCATTGTCCACGCAAATAAATACCTTATTAATTTAAACTTAAAGTCTTTTTTGTATTATAATTGTGCTGCAGGGTAAATTCCATGACCGTTTACCAATGTAACTTGCTTTCCTTTGAATTGAAGGGTGCGGGTTCGATCCCCGTTTGTGATATCATTTAGCTGATTATTATTATTTCATTAGGGTTTGATAGCTTTACGTCGAAAGCTTGGAATAAAATTTAACAATAGGCAAATACTTTCCTTTATTTTGTTATTCTAATTCTAATTATTGTTATTTTAAAGTGTTATTAAACAATTAATTAAACCCACACATACATACACCGTGTTAATTTCCTTTATTACGGAATATTACATTAGGCGGCGAGCATTGCATTATCCGTACTATGATACTGCAAGCTATCTGTAAGGATTTTAGGATTAGACAGGGAATGGGCAGAGCTAACAGCGGACAGTAACCATCTTAGACCCTAACCCTCGGGTATTAATTTAGCTTTGAAGAACTAATATAATTTGCATGCCATAGCACTTAGTAATCGTTTTATTTATTACCGTTTTGATGATAATTAACCCTTCCTAACTTTACTACGACCTTGGAGGTTTACAATCAAGTAATGCGAGAGAGAGATAGAAAAAGAAATAAACAATCAAGTAAAGTGAGATATCTCTTATATCTGCATTCCCACAGATACAAAATTGTAAGACCGATTCCGTTGACATTTTTTAGCTGCGATCACTTTATCCAATGCACTATTCCTTTGAAAGACTAAGAATTTACGATCGTATTTGCGAGTATCATTATTTATTCAGGATTCAAGTAGACGTCGGTTTGATGTGGAGCGTAAACATTTTTCTCTATTAACTTTACTAGGGATTCCGGTTAGAAGGTGGTTCTGTCCGGCCGTTGTAAGGGTTGGATTTTTAAACATTTACGCCTGTGAATAAGAAATTGTATTATAATTTTTTTTTCTGTGATATATGACGGTCACTTGATGGTAAGAAGTGTGCTTGATATTAGACGTCTAGAATCCCAAAAATTGCGTTACCACCCTTAAGTAATTTAAAGTGATGTGAGAGACTAGGCATAAAGAAAGAATAGAAGGGATTCTTTTAATCCATTGATATTCTCAAGTACCTGGATTCTATTACAATAATCAACCCCTCCTATTTTTTCACTGGGGCCTCCAAGTAAGCGCAGGGGCTACACTCGGGAAACATGTTCTGTAAATATAATGGACTAAACATTGGGATTAGGACTATATCCATGCCCATTTATAGATTAGTTGATGGTAGATTCCCGAGAAGATGGACATAATATTCCACAATTAGGACACTTTTGTAGCCGGATAACGTAAAACAGTCTCAAATTTGGGCGTCTATCAGAGCCCACATAGTAGCATACGACTTCTCCCTGCATACCGAGACCTGCCGATGATCCTAGTTGACCGTGCATCTCAAGTCCACTATAAATAATATCACACTCGGATGACTCTTGCTTAATACCTTTCGAATTTGTCCCAGTTCATTGAACAGCAGTCTAACTCCGCTTGCCACACCTGATATAGGATATTCAAAACAAAATAAAGTCTAACATTTTCAACCTTCTAAGGACTTCACCAGGGTCTCCAGAAATGAAATAAATGAAATAGGACTCCGATTAGTGTACGATACCTAACGTCAATAGTTACTTCACACCGATTCTTCCGTGAGGGGCTGATACTATTCTGGTCGAACCAGCCATAGCAAGCTGCAGTTAATTGATTAAACAATATATTATTGAATTGGAGTGTGAAAACTTACGATCAACTTAAAACATATATTAATAAATATATAACTGTTATAAGAAATTTAGGTTTTAGTTTAATAACTACTAATTTATATTGTTGTAATCCCAACTATTGTTTTTGTTTAATCCTGTTAAAAATATACGAGTCATTCAATTAATGAAATTTTAACAATAGGTCTAAAATATTGCGGTGACCTTGGTTTCCTTACCCCGTTGTCGGAGGTCGCGACCTTTTTCAGCCCTGAAGATTGACAAACGGGCAATTAATCACCGACATAACTCATTTCGCTATATATAGATTAATAATGCGATTAAACATATACGGCTTTACAATTCTCACTCATATTATAAACGTGGATGTTTGTCCTTCTGTCACACATCAGTGGATAGCTGATCAATTCGTTGAACCAGTTGACAGATTAAGGACCGTGAAATGGCACAGAAATGTAATTCCGGATATCCGCGGAATGAGATACTATATCTATAGATCAGACATTAATCTTTTCTACCTAAAAGTGATATTTGTCTAATATATTATTTTATCGCTGTTGCCCGCGACTCCGTCCACGTGTTTATTGACAAACAATGTTTTTATCTTTCTACATTTTTATAACTCCGGAAAGTTAAAGTTAAAATTATTATTTTTTAATTAAAAGTATCCTATGTTACTTCTAACACCTCCAAAAGTATGTGTAAGATCGGTTAAGTAGTTTTCGCGTAAAAGCGTAACAAATAGATTTACATTCGTATTTATAATATTAGTAGGATTTTACATATACCTACTATAATAGTAATGATATAAGAGATCTTTGTTCACTGGCGATAACGAGCTAGTGCAATGTGATTATCACGTTACAAAGCCTAGGATTGAAACCGACGTTCTGCTATTAAATAGGTCATCGGGAAGACCGCAAATATCATTGATTGGAAAATAGTGAGTACTGTAAAAGGTATTTAAAGCCTGTGCACTGTTTATACATACATATAAAAAATACGTGGTTATATTATAACAAGACATTTCCCAAAGTTTTGCAACCCGAGAAAACAGCGTATAAATTAGTCAATGTTAATTTGTTATCAAAATACAACGGTTCCTTAAAAGATGTAGAGTATAAATTTATTACTTTAAAAGTTAAAATATTTTTTTTTATCATTTATTTATTTATTTATTTACCCTTTATTGTATTAATTTACAAAAGGAAATCTTAATACCTTATGCCATTCTCTCCCATTTAACCTCTAGATATTGTGAAAATTTGTGGTAAGCGTTTTTAAATACATAAATACAAAAGGATATGTGACACATAGTTCTAAACTCATTGGGCTCATTCAGTCCTAACAAATGTTTGTCCTAAATCCTCCATTTCCATAGTGCGAGTCTACATTAGCGTGCGTGCTGTAATAGAAATGGCTGGAGCGTGCTGTGTTGTATGTGAATCAATTAGTTAGGCATTTTGGGAATATTTAAGTTTATTTATTGAGTTTCTGTTACATGCCCGTTTTGATTTCATTATCAGGGCATCGGATTATTGAAAGGGTTTCAAAAATATATATAATGTTTATTTGTGAGTGTTTTTTGCATAGACTTTATTATACATGTTGTAAGGAAGCCAGCCTAAAATAGAAAAAAAGAGAAAGCAAATGGGGTTAACTACCTGTCTCTTTTTCTTGCCTCTTTTATTATTTGTCAGACACTCATAGGCCTTCCTATGGTTCGCCAATGCTATGTATTATAAATTCTATGGATTTTTGACGAGACTTAAACACTTTAAGGACAAGTTTTTTTTTATAAATGTCTATAAATGATCTAGTTAACATCTAGATCGAACTGGGTGTAGTACTAAATTATCAAGTGAAAGATTAAAAATATAAAATTGGTTTCTATGAAAGGTTATAAATATTTAGAAATGCAGGTTCATTTTAATAGAAAATACGAAAGCGAATATTTAATATCCTCATTTGAGATTTGGCATCCAGTGCACTGGTTTGTGTTGAATTTATTTTTCTATATTAATGTTTATTTTGGTTCCCTGGGCGGTGCTTGGGTTATGATATATGTGCGTTATCTGTTGCTGTGGCTAAGTAAATGAGCTTCACATATTTGTTTGATACTGAACTTAATTCAACGATATAAGGCACCGCGCCCCGAGGATTTGGATAAATTGGATTTTGTGTTTGTTTTATATAATTCGTTGATAAAGTTCCTTGTTTCTGAATCCAATTTTCGTAAAAGTAGGTAAGTTACAACAGAATTTTTATTTGAAATATGATCTTGAAAGCGGAATTATTTACATTTAAAATAAATGCACCGCGATATATCATCGCCTTATTTGCTTCCTTGACCAACATACAAGGACATAGATCAACCAGCTTTTATAGAAGAAAACTTTTCGTTGGCAAGTTCTCAACGTTCGTGGCTAATAAATGTAATCCATACTTCAACGAATGTGATGTATACACTGCTCTGTGACTATTTTAAGACCACGACTTTAGAAACGAAATAAATTTATGGACATTACAATTTCAAATTATCTGTTTCTACCTCCATAAAGTTACTTTTTTGATTGAATGTTGCTGGGTAGTTCTAAAAGGACAGAATATATCCTTAAATGTAGAAAGTATACACAATTAATAGGATTATTATCACAAACTTAGTAATCCTGCAATAACTAGAATTTAAGATATTTCCTACGATACATATATAAAGACTGACTGACTCAGTTATCAGTCGCCATCTATACTAAGTACATATCATCGCACAAGTTTTCTTCATCTATATTTATTTTATATGTTAGATTTGCAATTATTACTCAAACTTAATTGTATGGTTGTTTCAATTCTATCCCATAAATAATATCAAAACGATTTTCTGTATAATGTAGGTACATAGTTGAAGGTAATTAATTTATTATTTACAGACTTGGTTTCATTATTGTTTTATAATATGTTACACTGCGGTTATAAAATCTCACTGAACTAGTTTCGTTCCATAAAATCGATGGAAACACCATCAGATATTAATTGTAATTTCATTTAATTATACTTATAGCCATAATGCAATGGTAAAGAAACGATAATAAATACATATAAAATAGTTTTTTCTAAACCGGTTTAGCGTGGACTACTCTGTATACTGTGCAGGGTAAACACACTGGCGTATAACGAAGCACCCTTGAAGATGACGTCCATTATACTAATGCTTCTCTACGGTCATGCTGTCCTGGTAGTTAATATTTATTTTTATATTAGCCTACCGACGAGTTTATTTTTGTTTGTACAATAAATAAATTACATAATTCCTTTTATTATACCATTTTTTGTAAATATAAATTTTGAGATACCTATAAATAAATATGAGTGTTTGTATTTTTTTATATATATATTTTTGTGAAAGCTTTGTTGGACAGTAAAATATTCTTTAAATGGGCATAAACAGACAAACAGTAATAAAAAAGTTAGCTACATTTAAATTGTGAAGTTACCTGATGGCTGATAGAAACTCAACAAACTCTATATTTAAATTTAATAGGAAAAGCGAGTTTTAAAGTCATTTAAAGTGGTTCTTTATAATTCCGGAGGTAAAGCGGTTATAAAAATGATATTTATAAATTCTCCGATTCAACACTTCGCAATCGCGTTTTACTTAGAAAGTACACCTCGTTATTTGCTCCTAGAGATTTCCCCAGTCCCTCGGACCACCCCGCAACCCCCTTTGACCCCCATTTACCCCCTTGTTTACACCTTCCGCTCGCACCGAGCCGTTTTGGTTACGTATGCAAATTTAACGATCTGACGTGAAATATGATGAAAAAATACGATATTTGATCCTTTATGGAGATTTCTGTCAGATTACCAAAGCGTCTACCTTTTTCATATTGTTTTAAGAAAGATTTCCACTGTTTTATTTATTCTGTGAAGTTCCACAGCTTTGTAAACATATGACTGGGTTCTTTTTTATTTTATCTGTGATTTGTGTCTTTAAGATATTTTGAATTGCTTCACAGTGGCTTAGTTGTATAGCAAGATATAAAAATCAATAATATTATTATCAATAATAATAATATTATACGAATTGTAATATTATTGATAATAATATTATCAATAATATTACAATTCGTAACGTTATATTACATAGCCTATAAGTTTCCTCAATAAATAGCTTATCAAGTGAAAGAAGAATTTCTCAATCTCACTAAAACGCCTTCAAACAAACAGAAACACAACTCAGGAATGTCTTAGTCTTCATAATATAATATAGAAGTTGTAGAAAAAGATCGTGTCAAAAAGATTAAATTTCCAATTAAACTAACTGTGATGTTATTCATTCATTGAACACGCAATGATAAGGTGAATATTGTCATTAAACATTTTATAAGATTGCGTGCATCCTCGAACGAAAAGTTATAAGGGCATATTTGACAGAAGCGTTGTGAAAAATATTAAAACATTGCCTTGCGTAAATATTGTTTTTTTTTTTTTTTTTTTAATAAAATATACTTTAAGTAAGCGGTTGCTTAAACCAGAACCACAGACACCACTCTTAAACATTATATATGTATGTCATTTTATATTAATAGTACCTACTAGCAAAATATATTCTATTTAGTAGATTTTACTATAACCTAAGCATGATGGAGCACCTATGACCCAGCAACGAACAATAGAGAAATCAAGTTGTAACAGCGAAAGATGGAACTATTTGTGAATGAAGAGGTAAATTGTGTTGAATTTTTATATTCAGTTCTTCAAATCGCAGGTAAATAAATAAATTGATAAAAGTTCGCTGTTCATTCGAGAGGTTTCTAAAAGGATCCAATTAGACGAACGTCAATTTCTAAAGTAGATTTTAAAAGCAAATAAAATATTAGAAAAGTTAGGATAACTTAAAAAAAACTTCACTCTTCATTGACTTCGCCAAACCCCTTTGAACACGGCACAAGTTATCAGAACTTTGAAAGGCCCGTATAAAGGCAAATTGTTTAAAACTTACCGATCGACGATATACCCCTTAAATATTAGATATAACCTTTTACTTGGCTTCATTATCATAGTTGGTTATAACTAAAATAGCAGGAATTTTATCAGTTTTAATATAAACTTTATGAAATTTTTAGAAGAAAATATGTTCTAAAAGAGATGGAAACCTCAAAATTAAACAAATGCCTCTGTGTACAACACTTTATAACGCGTGTCGTTTCGTTCTACGCCGGCATCGTTAAGCTAGTCTACTCTACCTGTCCTGCATCAATATCAAACGTCCCACAATCTGCACGTTATTAATTGTCGGTGACAATTTTATTGCATACATCACTCCCTAAACTTTGTAACTGTTTAGCTAAATTAGGAGCACTTGATACATTGCGTGCTCCGAATCAATTAATCCTGTTTCAGTGCGCGCCAAAACAAATCCGCCATGTTTCCGTATATTAATGGCAACTGTCACGCTAACCGGTTAGAACCGGATAGATGTGCGATGTCACTGTCTACAAACGGTTTCGGCATATTTCTTGTTTCTTTAACATTTTACGCGTATCGCGAAAGTTAAGGTGCGGTTTGGCCTCGTTGATGTGATATTAAATGAATGGGTCGTTGGCCAGGGTGGGTAATGATGAACTGAACTTTATATTCATAACATACAAATTTTGCCTTCGTCATCGTAGACAAGTAAACTGAGTTATTAAACTTAGTTATTTTAATAAAGATAATGCTTCTTCAGCTACTATTAATCATGCCTGCACTTTAAAATGTACACAATGAAAAGGTTTCCGAAGTGTTTCGGGAGTACTTAATGCTCTCTCTCATTAAAAACGCAAGCTGATAGTAATTTGTCACTTATACTAAATTCTCTTTTCTCATAACACATAAATTATTTTATTGCATGGTTTTAAAGATATTCAGTTAGAACCGGTCGGTCATCGTGGTATTGTAGCTGGATGGCCAGAGGCCTTTGGGATTTGCGCTGTTTGATTCAATTTGATTCTATCCGGTTTCAATAATAGAAAAACCGGTCAACAGCGGACTGAAACAAATAGATTCCGTACCTTAGAATTCGCGGAACAAAACTTGTTTCCATTTGTTTATAGTATAGATGTTGGACACATGCCAGATGGAAAAGCGATGGATCATTTTAATGTTGCTTTCTAGTACTTAAGAATACAAAAAAATATATATATATGCCATATATGTGCCAGACTAATAATTTGTTTATCCTCCATCTTATAACATAAAACGAATGGTTTGATTAAAACCATGCAAGTATACTTTATTATTGATGCTTTTGCAAGAATATTGAATGTTTATGTGTAGTAAATAATATATTAATACTTACATTGTTTTGATAACGGAACATATTTCGTTTCTCGGTTTCTGATTCTTATTACTGCAATATTTATTATTAAGATTATTTATGCCCGTGTGTATGTAAAATTACCATATTTATAATTACATATTTTTTTTTATTACAATTTATATTATTATGTGGAATTTATATTTTTAAGTTTATGACCCACCTGGTCATAAAATTAAAAATGATTGATATAACGTATACGCAGCCCCGGAATAACAATTTATGGATTACACAAAGATTTAGAATAGGAACCCATAAACTTTGCTTCAGCCAGGCTCACTAACCGCTACGCCAACAGGTCATCTGAAACTTATGTTCGAATGAACTTTGACACAAAAGCATATAAACTAAATGGCCGATTAATAGTTTGTAGTCAGCCTAATACACAAAACACGACCTTCCTGAAAGCTACGCTCCAACGAAAAAAGAAAACATACTGCTTTTTATTGTATACGGCTCATTAGACGTCGTAGCTCCCGAACTTTTTTGTCAAAGGACATTTGTGGCTCTACAAAATTGAGCCTTAATTTGGGTAACTAAGGTTCTAATTCGATTAACGACGCCCACGCTCGATCCCCAGCTCCGGGAATTGGGACACATTTTTGTTTAGGTTAGTGTTTCTTTGTTGGACATTTTGTTTTGGGAAGTATTGGACTCTAAATTGAATGTCGGCTCTGAACCTAAATTATACTCTTTTTTGTCCCAATAATAGCAGACAATAATGATAGTAAATGTTATTAGGTTAAGAACGAATTTCGGATGTACAAATATATTCAAAACATTGTAATAATATTTCTTTTAGGATAAATATATTGATAATATAAGCTACGAGGTCACATTTTAAGTACCTACTTGGGTTTTATTATCAAATACTACATTTTAACAAGAAATTGTTATCTATATTTTTAAATTTAAATGAAATTTGTATCTCCTTCAAGATGTAAAAGTCTTCAAAGACATTATTTCCCCAAATTGCATATTAAGTTTTAAAAACGTTTCATTTCACGTTTCAAGCTCCAACTTTCAGTGACTTCATTAGTTTTTTGCAAGACTCGACCAACACGCTAACTGTAATGACTACATTTATAAGATAAAGATAAAAGATACATAGAATAAATATATAATAATAATAAATAACAAGCTATATAAAACGTTTCTTTAAAAGTAGATTGAGTACTTTACCAATCAAAAAATTTCAGAACTTATGTTTATAACTAATGGATAACAGTCAAATTAATATTATTTATTTTATACAATAAGGTAATAAAAATATTTGGAGCTTACAATTAATATCACATATAATTACTAATAATAAGTGGGTTAACAATATGTTTAGAAAATTTTGTTAGTGAGTTGGTTTTGCGAGCTTTTTCTTAGAGAAAGAGAAAGCTCTTTCTCTAACTCCTACGAAAACATAAAAAAGGTTCAGTCACCTTATGAGGGAAAAATTATGTCTCTTGAAATTATCTCTAATTAATGTTTGAAAATATCTAAAAGTATGTAAAGCCATTTAAGATTATTTAAATTTGGAATGAAAAAGAAGTTACGGGACAGTCTTTCAGAGGTCACGGATTAAAATACAGTATCGGTTTTTTTATCTATAATTGCGCAATATGAGAATAATCCAAACTATTAATAAAATACTTTTAATGAACTCATATCATTAAAAAGATTTATTTCTTGTAACAATTAGATAAGAATGTAGTTATTTAGTTTATGAGTTATCAGATTAAAAAGTGGACTACACCATTGCACCAAATATATTTGTTAATGTTCCAAGCGCAGGCGAAGTTAAGGCTTTATATTCACTATCTTGTTTTAATACCATCTTTATAAGAAACCACGAGCTCTTTCTTAGTTTATCCGTTTTTACGTTTATAACTTGTAAACCAAACTAACGTTATTATAATAATACTGAAATAATGATATTGATTTTATAAACTTATGCCCGATGATTAATAACATATGATAAATTCTATACATAAAATAATAGTTTATATTTTAAAATATGTCATTATAATTATAATACAGAAATAATGATACTGATTTTATATTAACTATTTTCTCTGTATAAAGTAATTTAATTATATGTTATAAGATAAAATAATAATATTTTTTTACGAATATGTTCTCTCAGTGCGTCCCCATCCTATGCAAATATGAATGCCGTCGAGAAAAGGCGGTTTTGCAATAAAACTCTGAACAAAACACCTTTATTTTGAAATTGGATAGACGCTAACTTTGATTCGGGGCGCGATATAAAAGGGATTTTGTTATTTTCATATTTACTTTTGAATGGTAAACCATATTTTTATGGAGTATAATAAAAAAATTTATGAATCAAAAATAAGAGGTATTGTATGAAAATTATGTTTCAGTTGATAGAGGTTTATGTAAATAATTAACTCTTTATCATCTGGGATTGTTATTAGTTTGATAAGAACATGAATAATTGTTATTATCTATATTATTACAGTGTTTCTGATTTTTATTACTATTTTATATAGACTAAAATAATTTACCGAAATTTTTAAAGATAATTCTTGACACAAATAATAAAGTTTATCTTTATCAACACAACGTTTGAACGCTAAAACCAATATTATATATAACATTATTAATATATCGAATAGGTACAACATTATAACTTATATCAATAGAAATGTAAGTGTTTGTCCTTCTTTTTGTCTTAAACGTAACAACTGAACTAAATATTTTTATGGATTCTAATTCTACAAGAACCCAGTAGGATATTAAAAACTAAGTGAAATTAATAAATATAATATATCAAGGATTTCAGACTATTTGGTGTAAGCCATATTTTTGCGATGTGGAGTTATAAACATATTTAGAATCAGCGTTGTTTTCTGATTCCCAATCTGTATATATCTCTCTCTATTTCGCAAAAAAATACGCTTAGACTAAATAGTCCTGGAACCGACGAGATAATATATAACACAGCCATTGTGTATTTTAAGTTATTATATACGTTATTCCTGAAAGTTACAAAACTTCAATTCCCTTCACGCGGTGCCTTCGTAAAGGACATGACTGCTATTACTTACATGGGTTCTTATCGTAGTTTCTAGAAAACATATTTTTTTAAACGAACATACATTTTAGTCAGAAATCAAATGTAATATTCCACAGTTTACTTTAATGGTTCAAACCGGAAAGTTTTAACCGCCGTGTTGGTCGAGTGGTTGGCGCAAATACCTAGTGTATTACGGCGCAAAGGGACTCGGGTTTGATACGCGACTGGGCAGGCATTTATGTGATAAGCATTGATGTCTGTATTTCTACGTTTGGTCGTTTATTTAATATATTCGAAGTTACGTTACGAATGCTTGGCAGCAATCGTGTTCACAGTAAGACGAGATGGAGGTGTCTGTCAGTAAGTCATTTATTTATCATTATTAGTCATCTACCTCAAACGGTTCTTAAGTTTCCGAGCGTACAGTTCAGGATTCACACAAAACGCACTAACAGTATCTTGAGGTCTTACAGTACGGTCACAGGCATGGGATTTTATATTTTTCAAAAGTGGGTCCCAGGTGTTAGATAATCCCCAACCATCATCTCTATTAAAATTAGGATGTATTTAACGTCGGGTTAGATTTAAAATGTAAATTTAAAAATTGAATCTATTTTAGGCAAACTAAATATAAAAATAGTTTTATTTCAATAAACATACATTCTTTTTTCTCACGTTTTAAATATATTTTTTCTTTCCACTACTGTGACCCACTTGTACTCTTAAATACAGATACAAATAAAAAACATAAAACCGGGACCCATTCCCATAAAATCGCTTCGGGTATATTGAAGAATAATTTAATCTATTCAGGGTCTTAGCTTTACGTCCAAAGGTATACCTGTTCTTTATAGAGGAAAGATGCACCGTGTAAATAATGCTATGTCTGCGTTATGGCTGACCGATCTGTTGTGGTTCTTAGAATTTCTTTTAATATCTACGGTCGTTTTAAATTACGGCATTAAAGTAGTTTTAGAAGAAACCTTGTAAAGTTGGTTTTAGTCTTGATTTATGTGGAGTTCTAAGTACGTATGCACATTTTATTATCCGCAAAGATATTTCTTGTTAGGTATGCAATTTGATTCACATTTTACACGTCCTGTCCTACGTATTTATGGAGTATGTTTTAGTATGTGTAATTACAATAAAATAAACACACAAATAGCCGCCGAAACAGCGATTAAGCAGGTAATACAGAACAATTACCGAACACGGCCGCGTGGCAGGCGGTCTAAGTCGTTAAACGCAAAAACCGCGAACATTTCGGCCAACTAACCGCTCGTTATATGCAAATATTCGGATATTAATAACGACTGAGGCGTACACAACTAACGAAACGCGATTTCGGCCGGCGCTAGTTAAAATAATGACAGCGATATTAAATGATTTTAAATTCGTGTTATTCCGACTGTTACGTTTTCCTCAACATGCGATTGGGAAGGAATTTTTAAATTATATTGTTTTTAAATTTTGTTAAATCAACTAACTTTGGAATATTAATATGCAACTGTCTAGCGTCTGTCACTTCTGTCGCTAGAGAACTAAATGGGACGTAAGCTGATAATTATTAAAATTTTTAAACTCTATTTATTAATAATTGAAATTTTTGACATAACAAGCTCTCGCCAGCGCGGCGGCTCAATTGACAATGTTTAAATAATTGCGTTATGATGATTGTAGTGACCTTACAAATAGAATTTAACTTGAACCAGTGCTGGCATGGATTCGTTTACTTAGATTTGCTCCTAAAGTAAAATTTTGTAAAATAGAGCGTAGATACTGCTTTTGCAGTTTGTTTACAAACTTATAAAAATACACAAAACATTGATACTTGATTCCTTCTAAAAAGTGTAGTGTCCACATATCAGACAGAAGCAAGACACAGACCAGACATCACGTCTGGTCTAAGTGGTGAATAACACCACAGGGCTTACGACTGTATCTCAAATAGACTAAATATTTTAATCACTAATTTGGCTAAGTCTCTCATTGAATACACCTCGCTTTGTGTTGAAAATATCGGCTATTCACTCTTATGCTGACAAATGAAAAAGGTTACCTATCACCAGTTCTTCTTATACTCATTGTTATACTATACAAATCTGCGTAAATTAAGATAGTACACATGGCCAATACCGGCTATAACAATGTAATAAAAACGGGGACCCAGGAAGTATATCTTTCAATTTCCTTTGATCTTTGCGTTGACACTTGCTTGAATAGACCAAAACACAATGGCGAATTGTTAGACCATCTAAGTAGAGACACAATGAACAGCTCATCGGTCATCATTAAAGTCTATGTAAGCTCGTGTGAAGAGCGCTTTACCAGATTGATCTCTTCAACATGATCAAAGGAATTGCGACAGATTACCCTTATCTTGCGTTTTTGGTCTAGCCCTTTGTCAAAATGGTGCAAAAATATATATTTCATACTTACCTACGTTTTATTTTAAACTTTTATCTGATGATTAAGGATATTTTTTTTGTTTTTTTTTGTTGTTTTTAACAACTAAGTGATCTGTTTAATATATCTATAATAAAATTATAACGATATGTATAAATGTTATTTTTAAAAAGTTCAATTATATAAGATATGATTAAGTTACTTCAATAGAAAATACAAAATGTTATGAATATAAAACGGACAGTTACTCAGAAAATGGTTTTAATTAAAAAATAATATATATATTTAAGTAGTTTTATAATCCTATCTAGTATCCATGCGTACATTATCGACAATTATAATTAATATTATAGAAATAAAAAGATCTATATAATTAATTAAAATATTCAAATTACACTAAAACAATATCTTAGTATTTATAACTACGCTGTAGAGTCGGACATCTTGCCAAGGTCTCCTTAAGCACGTTCAATAAGAGCTCGGGTTCTAGGTGTTACTATTTTAAATATTTATAATATTTAATAAATAACTTACCTTTACATCGGTAGTCATTCATAGCAATTTACGGTGAGCGGACTCACAAAGTCCTAAGTAAGGAGGACCACTTAAATAATACAAACATCATCAAATACAAGAATATAATTTTAAAATTATATTTTTAATATTATAAATTTTATTTTCATAAAAAGCATTAAATAGGAAAGTATTGTATTATATAAGTAGTAACACGAATCTTATCGGTTTATTTTTCATTTTATATATATTTTTTTTAATAGTTAATAGATATTTTCAAACAAAATAAACATGATTTTATTAAAACAAACTTAGTCTGTATTTCCTTTAATTGAAAACTTTTATTTCTCTACGATATCCGGTAGTCTGAACCATCTCTAAATATTAGTTACTAAGCAAATAATCTTTTACAAGTCAAGTTATCTCCTCAAGTTGGCGTTATCGCTTTTAAGTTTGTTTAAAACGTGAAACTTAGCGGCGCTTTCGAGACTTGAGATGAAGGTATTACAAATAAATGATTCATATAATTATAAATTCAAGTATTTTTTTTATTTTCTTCTTAATATATAAATCTAAAGAAATATAAAAATATAGTTAATAACAAAAATGAGACTTACAAAATAGTTTATTGAAAGCATCCTTCAGTTTATCTTTTAACTATGTATGGATTACCTTCAAGTATCGGATAATAAGTAAAATCTTATTAGTGTTGAGATATTATTTCATCGACTATCGGTAAATTCCTCAAGTAGCACAACCCTATTCTAATCCCCTAATGCCGCTGTCAGAGACACTTTACAGCCTGACGGGTCCCAAGGCTGGTTTTATATCTTTATTTATTGGAACAACCTTCGTAAAAAGTAGATAAATAAGCTCATTGATAATGCACATTGTGGTGTCAAATAAAGTACAAATTTAAACTCAGAATTATTATATTACATATTAATAAATGATTTACCAAGTCAGAACAATGAAAATCCAGATGTATTTTAATTAAAAAAAAAAGCGCAAACATTAAACTATAGATAAAAATAACATCAAAGCCAATTATAATACACCAGATAGAGGCGTCGTTACTAGTTCTGACTTCATTGATAAAACTTTCCAACAATATGAAATGTGATACAGACAGACAGATGAAAAAGGAATAGGAGAGATGAACTGGTAAGAGTTGGTGCAAAAAGTTGGACGCTAGTAAATCACATCCGGGTCTCTTGAATTATAATGGGAATATCTTACTAGTATATTTTATAGGTAAGTATTATTATACAGATTTTATGAGTAGGCTGTTCTTAACTTTCAACATGATATAGTTTTTCTGTATAGTTTTCTTCATTTTAATTATCTAGTATCAACTTATAAATACTAACTTGATCTAATAGCTTTACTTGCCTTTTAATATGAGTGGTTTTCGGGATGAAAGCTACCCTGTAATTTCCCAGCTATCCGGCTTAATGTATGCAAAATCATGACAATGTTGTTCATTCAACTTTAAACAGAAACAAACATATTTATCTAATAATGTTACTTATAAATACATGTGTTTATTTTAATTAACCGCAAACATTCTATCGAATGTTAAATCGAATTAAGTCATAAACTACACAAAAAAATATCGCCGTAATCTAACAAAGCCGTGCCAAAACTGTAACATAATTAAAATATCATACTGCCAAGTGCCGTTATTTTATATCAGACATTAACAGTATAATTTTTGTATGTCAAATTTTTGGGTGAACGAAATTATCTTGTCAAAGTTCGTGTCACACGACGCTTAGCGCTGGAACACTATCGCGATGTAGCGAAATTGCATACACTTTTTGTTCAGCTGCAGTTGAACGTAGACTTTGATGTTTCTTTGTTTGGCAATGAATATAAATTTGTTGTTTTAACAATGTTTAGTTGTCTATTATTTACTTCAATTAGTTTTAAAGTAATTTTAAACAGTGGACTTTTAATTGTACGCTTCGAAAAGAATTACGTAAGAGAAAATATTATAAAATCTCTTTTATTAAATTGCACTGTTATACGGTCGCCCAATCGCGAATGTCACGTACCGCGGAATTTAGATTCATAAATTCATGAAATAATTTCATTGCACCGCGGCTCGCGTGACCGTAAAAAATGTTTGTCCTTAATATGGCTGAAGGGAGAAAAATATCGTCTTCGTGAGTGCTTAATTTTGTTTTTAATAATGAAGTTTTATGTACTTGTTTTGCCTGTACTATATTTTTTATCAGATTTAAAAATGTATGCTAGCAAATTCCTATATACTGAGACGTATATAAATGTTACTAAAACATAACACTTAATATTGAATATGTAAATCTGAAACTTCATTCTAAATGATATATGATGTTCCAAATCCGGCTTCAAATGTTTCGGCAAATTTAAGAACCTGCTGTGAATAGCTAAAATATATCTATTTTTTTATTGTTCTCGTACAAACATATTAAAGACATCCGATTTAATAAAAAATATTGTCAGATGACGTCATAGTTTAATATTTTTTAAAACAACATCGGAACTTTTAAGTACTTATTTCTAACATATGATTTCTCTGACAGTTTGCAATTAATAGACTAACATTATCTGACATAATTATCTAGATTATTTTAGATATTATTTCTAATTTAACATGAAATAAAAATAATATACAACAAATACGTCATACATTTTTTAACAAACATTTAAAATACAAACCTGTATATTAATGTTATTAATATATAATGTAAACAATACAAACTTAATTGACATATATTTTCATAGCACAAATGTAATTTCAAAAGTCATTACGTATTTTTCCGTCGGCAACTAAATAATAACTATTGTTATAAAGAAACCATTTCAAACGGCAAGCGAGAGCTGCAGCTGCCAACTGTGCGTATAAACATTTGAATCCTTCCCTCATTTTATTCTTCTCATTTAAACAATTCTTTTTTTATATTATAAACTCTGTTTTTTATTATATACAATAGTCGGTATGTCTGCTTGTGTAACTTCTGACGTATTAACCGGTTTTAGGTCACATAGAGAAACGTGGCGCTTTAAATTAGTTATTAATAAGTATAAAATAATTCGGCCTTCAGCCTTACTCTCCAAATCACAAACAATAAATATTCTTCTACTAATAAAACAAAAGATATTCTAAATAAATAAAACTAACTTTTGAGTTTCCTCATATACATTTATTAAGTAACTACTTCATCTATCATATACTTCTCACCAGAGAATCAATCTTCCTTCAGTATCCATAACAACTCAAAGAGATTTTTGAGTTTAATATGTTTTACAATTGAAATAAAAGGTATTCTTTAATCGATATGTTGACATTAGTTACCACCATGTCACATTTCATAAAAATCCGTTTAAAAGTTTTTTGTGATGTAGGAGCAAAAAACATACGGACAATGAAACACAAAACTCTTTAAAACTACTATGTACTTCGATTCTATATCATGAACAAAATAGGTAGAAAACATATTTGTTTTCTACTAATTAATTAAAAATGTAAAATGGACCGTACAGTTTGGGAACCCTAATTATATTAATAGATTTATATATTTATAGATAATATTCGTTGTTATCATACCAAATGGGGCTATGAGTTCTAGTGGTGACATTTTGATTGAATGATGTTCATTGTTTGTCGAGAAAAGTTGCTGTCCAAATAATAGATTTCGAAACCTAAACACTCTTTTAAGTTATCACCTACACAGCAATGTCATTTTATATTTACTTAAAACTTAAAAATCACAAAACTTTAAAAGCCATGTGTCATGAAGTGGAGTTTGTTCTCAAAAGTCGAATCGGATAGTATCCTTCATAATCCAGTAGACCGTTAGTAGCGCCGTTAGCGACGCTTTGGACCCGACTTTCAAACTGTAGGCCTTAAAGATGATTAATGGGATTTTAATGGCATATTGTTTAGTTTTAGGGCGTCTTTTATTAACGCCGAGATATATACATACAGCACTTAGAAGATTGGCGATTGACCGCTTCTAATTAAGGTTAGCTTGGATTTTGGGGTGTTAGAAAGAGAGAAAAAACATTTAATAGACGACTTTGTAAATTACATAAATTAGTATGAATAATCTTTCTTATGTCTTATTATGAATTATTTTAAGAAGATTGTCTAAATATTTTCGTGTTAATGTTATTAAAATAACGTTAAAATATTCTAATTTTACGAATACTTAATGGCGAGTGCTCTCAGAGCCTATTCTTTAATCAGCGAGTTTTGAGACCGGTCTCTCAGGACATTGATGTATAAAAACCTTAATTAGTCTGATAAAAGCATTTTCAAACTGAATTTCATTAAAAATTAAATAAGGTTAATACGGTTATTTATACAAATGTTTAAACTTACGTTAGAAACGTAGAAACTAAGACGTTAATATTAGGTTTTAATTTTTAGTAGTACGCTAATAGACGAAAATATTTTTATGTTCAAACCTACGTTGCTAAAAAACTAGGATGTTAATAGACGAAAATATTTCATCATTTACTTAAGTATCTCTTATTTTTAGAAGAAAATAATAGATTAAAATAAATAAACTTTTATTAAGCCTAGAACTAACAGACATTATGTTTTATAATTTACATTCAATAGTTGTAATTTTTAGCATATTTCAAATATATTTCGTTTTCATTAAATTACAGAATGATTTTTATTGTCCCTGGTGTTATTGTTTCTTTATAGTGAAGTGACTTGAATAGGCCAGGTCCACGCTTTCAGCCCGGCCTTTGTCTTTAGACATTAATGTGTAGGAATTGTTTAAACGAACTTTTAATTGCTTTTTTGAATAGATTTTCCGCTATTATAACTATGTCTTGATGAATTTTGTAGGGTTTTTGAAATTGGAATAAAAAAATATTTGATCATTGAATTTTTAATATTGCGTTCACGTTTAAATAAAACTTGGAGAGTTCTTAAATGTTCTAAACTCAATTTATTATTCTTGATCACTGGATACGTGGCTAGAGTTTTCTTGTACTTAATTATATTTAATTTCATTTGGAACTAGCGATTGCATAATATAAATTAAATATGCCTAAAATGAATTCCACAAGAAGTCACATTTTAATTACCTTTAAAACAATACACTTTTATTACATTCGGAACCAAACAAAACATTAATCTTCACATGCATATGGGTGAATAAAAATCTCGATTATCAAGGAAATGATTCAGCAATATTGGGCCTTGTTATTAGAGTGGAAGGGGCGATAGTCGTAAATCAAGTTCCCAGACAGTGATGTAGAGGATATTACAGAAGTCTAGGCGGGACCTACACTCGATTACGAACGATCGATGTGACCCGTTTGCAATTCGCATTGTTGAGCTTTTGGGTTATTTAGATAATAATGAGAAGCTTTCATATTAGAGCTAGTTATTATTTCGCAATACAACCTTTACTACTAATATTAGCTTTTTCATATGGTTAAGTCGAGTAAGACATAAGCGAATACGAGAGATATAGATTTCTTAGTTTTTTTTACTTGTAACAGATATTAATTTTATTGAACTAACATATTAATATTAAAATAAGAGCTCTCAGCATGAAGCCATCTATTAGTAAAATATTTTTATGAGTTGATTTTAGTTTTCCGAGGTTATTTATTTCCTATAAATAAACAAGCAATTTCACCTCCATAACCTAATATTAGTTTATTAACGAACATTTAAGTCTAAATTCTCTTTCATACAAAAACAAAATTTATCGCTCCATTATTCTGTAGTCCAACATTGGTCACAGGTTAAACTACACACAAACCTACACAGTTTACGTATAAAATAAGCAAGCAAAGTAAAAACTTATCTAACTAGAAACCTTGGCTAGCACTTTACGAGACCGTGAGCCACAACTCACCTTGAAGTAGGCAATAGGAATGAAGATTCAGTTATCAGCGAAGCCTAAGCTTTTTGCGAAGCGGAAACCAGTCTCGTCTTATCGCTATTTACCTGATGTGCTCCAAATAACCTGGGGCGGAATTGTTTTGTATTGGGATTGGGCGTTTTATTTATCAATTTGGTAAATTTGATGTTGTGAATGGAAGGCAGTTACTACCTCAATAGTTATATGATTACTTGGTTGCTTGTATTTGATATAATTTTAGATAAAAGATCTTATCTAATATTTTTTTTATTTGAATGTCTGCCTAAAAAAATATTTATGTTGCGAAATAAAATCTCAGAAAATATACAACAAGACATTATGGTTCACTTAATTATAACGCCACTGCACTTATACCAGGTAAGATCAGGTAAACTCGGTTTAATATAGTTTCTAACAGGAGCATCCTGCGCTTAACTATCGCCCAACAAAAGCTAGTTCGTAAACAATTTACTGCCAACTAGCCACTGAACAAGTTTTAAACCGACGAATTAAATAGCCTTGTACGTGTTTCCATTATAACAAAATTAAAATTAAAATATTAATGAAGGTTACTATTTAGATAGTTTTTACTGCTCGCCGTAACCACAGGTTATAAAAAATAAATTCCAGCTACCAAAGTATTAATCTAATTTTGTTTAGTATATTAGTTAACTCAAGTATTATGTTATGAGAATAATCTTTAGAGTTAGTTAGTTATGATTTTTGGCAATTATGTTATTATATAATATCTAGTTATTTTTTCTTAGATTAATTTGAAAAGTATATATGTATTCATACAAAAAAAAGTCGTGCTGAATACAACCGGAGACTAAGGCAGCCCAATCCCCATGGGTCGAGGGACCCTTCCCTCAAAATTAAAATAAAATATTATTATACTACGACAATTAATTAAAAAAAAAATATTAAGTATATTTTTCCATAAAAAAGATAGGATAATAGGTTTGACCGTTCTCGAGTTGCGGGTTTTTTTTAAACTTTTATCTTGAGTTTTAGGGTTGATCCATGAGCCATAGCTCATTATGTCATTTCATCCCAGCGCCGTCAATAACAGAAAGTGATTTCATAGATTTATCAAAATTTATTGAATAATGATAAATAAATAAAACAAATAATGATAAATAAATCACGATTGACAACTTCTGTAGTACATCCAACGAGCCGGATAAACACTGTCTCTACTAATTGGAAAATATATGAAAGTAGATGAAAATATTTTCTTTGACACGATTAGTTTTCGATCCTGCGACCTCTAGAAGCCAGTATCTGTCGTTGAGCTAACTGAGCTATGACATACCTTGTCTTAAGACAACTATGATAAAAGAATGAAAACTAAGATTAAAGGGTATTAATGTAGAGCTAAACATTTGACAATGGAAACAGACGAGCCATAGTTAAATAGTAACCCACACCTGGGTTTAACTTAATCTTACTTACTAATTACTTTTGTGATTACTTAGTTTTACCTTACGTAATAGTGCAGTATGTTGTTAAAGAATTTGTAAATATTCAAAGAATTTTAATACCAAAAATAATTAATATATTTTTTTTAATATATTTTTGTTATTTATTAAAGTTATATTTTGATAATGGTTTAAATACATTCTTACTTCTATTCGAATATTTGTTGGAAATGTTATGTTAAAACACTGAGACAAAGTTTTTATTATAGCTTTTATCTCAGTCTCTGGAGATCGTAAATAGTGCAAGTTCCTTTTAAGGATATGTTTATAAATGATAAAAGCTTTTGTTTGTATGAAATATGTAATATTATTCAAACGTTGACTTTTGATTTGGTTGAACTAAATTTAAGCCTTACCTAAGCAGGGTTGTTCGGTCAAATGTTTATGAAATGTACCATTATCGCGACACAGCGGGCGTGACGTCAGTATTTATGGGGTCATTAGCGTTATGAAGGGCGCTGAGTGGCAATAACATTGGACCTGGGACTTTGGGGTTGTGGTGAGTTTACATTGATGAGAGAATGCGTTTTATATGAATATGTCTCAAATTTATTACGATGTCGATAATGAATATACAACCGACATATATATAATAGTATATACTAATACGATAGAGCTGAAGAGTTTGTTTCTTTTTGAATCTCTATAACTTAGCAGTGAAAAAAATAATTTTGTATTTGGAAACTCATCAATAAAGGAGGACTATAACTTAAAATAGCCATAAATGTTATTTTATTGGTCGTTAGTAAAAGATGGTCATGACTTAGAATATACAAAAATAAATAACAATAATATATAAACAATATACAACGACTCATACCTTTGAAAAAATATAACAAATATGCGGATACTATTCTTTGAGAAGCTGATATAATATTTTGCACGTGTTTTGATACTAGCTAGATACTGTTTTGAGCTAGTATAGACACACGGTAGCGTGTCAAGCCAAGTTCAAGTTAATGTAATGACGAGCAACACCCTCTGTAATATATATTATTACAGCAATTTATTCTATAACATCGTTAAAACGTTTCAGAAGAAATTATTTTCCAGAAGTTCGGTCCCGCGATGTATTTTTAATGATGCTTCTCTTATCTTGTTATAATTCTGTGATGAAGTGTTTAATTCAGTAAATGATGATTTTATCTGTCATTGCTGTAAATAATTGACTGATATTATTTATATTGAAATTTGCACTTACAAATTTTAATGCTTTTATCTGTATGTTGGTTGATTTGATATTATAATAATTATATAATAAGTAATAATTTAATATTAATACACTATTTATGATACAGAGAAACTATAAGAAATAAGAGAATGAAAGATGAAAAGTGCCTTTAATGAAAGTTTTTGTATGTGTAAAGCAAAAGTATGAACTTACTTTCTTGTATAGAAATTATGTACTTATTCATTTTTATGAGAACACAACTTGTATATAAATTACACATAATGATATAGAAAAATAAACTTTATAGCAAATTATACAAAAAGGAATATTGAGTGTACATTTTTTATACAACATGATACGTGTCGCGTCTGTTGTATGATTGAGACATAAAATATGTTAGTACGGACCCTGGACGTTATATGTTTCTAAAATATTTTTTAACATATATATGCTGCCTGACTTTGCTTGTTATAATAATATTTAAACAGGATGTTATATAAAAATCAAGTATTTTAGAATAAATTTCAACTTAATTTTTCTTAGACTCATATCCTAAAACTAATAGCAATACAAACAGTTTAGTTTGTAACTACTCAGCTATGCTCAGATTACAGCGCAGCTATAAATAAGTCCGTTGGGTCTCGAAATGTTTATAAATTTACAAGAAAACTGTCTTACGTTTTCTTAAGTTTTAAAAATTTTACGTTATTATAGTTTATGTAAATAATAAACTTAAGATATTGGTGATAAATATGGAAATATATGATAATGTTTTGTGTTTTTTGTTTCAGGAAATAGCAGCAATACTTATTAGTTTTGACAAACATGGCGACTGGCAGTCCAAGGAAGTCAAAATTCGGTAAGAATTAATGTTTTAATTACACAAACTTATATGGTTGCTATCCATGAGCGTAAAAGACATTTTAAACAATGACACTAAAATCTTGTTTTAGAATATTATATCAATAGATAGTTAATTATATTATGTGTTAGAAGTACAAACGACATTAGGTATTGTAGTTTAATTCAGTAATATAATGTAAGCTTCTAACCAATTCTAACACAATGCGAACAAGCCTCCGGAGACTAAGTCTCGATTTTAAAAAGACTCCAAAATTATCTGAATCTCTTTGAAACAGACTATTAAATTTCAACCGAGAATGTAAGAGACAACTGATCATGAATTTTAATGCACGCTGGCTTCCTACCTCCCGCTAAAAAGTAAAAATGTTAAAGCGGTACATGCGAAATCAGGAAAAACGTATAAAAAGTTTCCGCAGGGGCATGAATTAAAACTATCAGTAGACTTACGTCTTCGTACTTTTATACTGTTACTCTGTGACTGTACCTAATTTGGCGCCCAACTAGGGACCCGTTCCAAGTTGTAACAACTTTAAGCAAATTAAAACTTCCACCGTGACTACTGCTCTCTTAGTCTGCTCTGTTGAAATATTAACTCTTTATGAGGACGTAGTGTACTTTTGGAATTTCGATGTGCCCGCAGATTCGAGTCTTTAGTTTAAAATTTAATACGGATCTTCGTTCTGAGATATTGTTTCATCAAGAATTAGAACGGGAGCTGTGTTAAGAAAGTTCTCACTTAAATTTTCATGTCACTATGAGTAATGGTTACAAATATTTCTACTGGTTTCAGCTGTAAACATTAATTTGATACTAAACTTTTTGAAATAGCTCTGTTAAGCTTAATAAAATACGGTTACTGCGCAAAGATTGTTAAAATAATTTGGAGCCTTTTATTAAGTTTTAAGAGATAAGTTTTAACCGCAGAATATCTCAAATTCTATTTATAAAATTAATTATAATAAAATATTGACCGTCATACCTCTTGTTAATTTTAATTGCCTAAAAGCACACATACTACAGAATGCGTTTAAATCAGCATATATATATAAGTAATATATAATTAATAACTTATTACTATCGATAAATTTGCTAATCAAGGCCATGTCACATTGAATCAGGATCAAATTAATCCCTACCAGCTTTGAAGGCTGGATTATACTGATGAATCATTAAGCAATAAATACTATTTGACACCTCCATATTATAATAGAATTGTAGATTTCGTGTTAATTATATCATGTAGTGGAGAACAAGCTTTATTGTTTCTTAGGTTACGTTTGTGTTGTGTTTATTGCATTTGTTAAAAGCTATCAGTTTTAAAGTTTCTAAAGCTATTTTTTTGGAACGTTATATATCAATCTTAGTACAAGTACCTTTATAGGACAGAAAGCAAAAGCAATTAAAGTGGGGTCGCTTATACCATAAACCTTGAAATTACAGGAAAAATTCAATAAGCCTCAACAAAGGAAGGAAATTTATAAACTGAAATTTAATATGAAGTTATGTTCGCTAACCACGAATGGGTCAAAGTATCACCATAAATCGAATTGTTCTCTGAGCAATAAACTTCTGAAATAGACACAAGCTAACTGCTAAAGTCACGGCAGTTTGGAGTTTTTATTTGAAAATTAATACGTAATGTTGCCATTTAAAAAATATATCGCTAAAATGAAGTCAGGACGCGTGACTGAGGAGAATTAATTAAACGACTTTTTTATCACTCTTAAAATACCTATGTTACTCAAGGTCCTACAATTGAAAAGTTTGAAAGTTATTATCCTGAAAACAAAACTTTTTATTTATAAAAAAATGATATCTTCAATTTATAAAACAAATATTAAATATAATATATTATTAAAAATACCTCAAATATGTCTTAAGATATAACAATAACATAAAATACATCAATGGATATAAAGATGGTATCCCATCCTGCGATTAAATCAAACACTTATAATAACTCTAGTGTAAGTATGATTTAACTTTATATTTTAAAATACTCTGTTAACTGTTCAAATTACTTTTATCTATAATAAAATACTCCAAGTATTCAGTTAGACGTGTTAAGTGCCGCTACAGATGGTTAGGTAAGTTAATTAGGCATCGCGCTAATTAGAAGGGTAGTTTACGGAGATAGCTCGATAATGGATCTAATGTTTGTTCTAACTCATGTTTATGTCTTATTACGATTGATATCATTAATATTAATATCTCGATAAATATAGAATTATTAATATTATTGCTTGTAAATGTTATTTAAAAAAAAATTGTGGCACACGATCTCAATTTTTTTTATTGTCACTCTTTAGGCAAATATCTTCATATTTTCGAAAATGATGGTCTTTGTAGAAATGCATACACAATGACGTCACTATTAATTAATAATTAATGAAAGTCTCAAACCCTCAAGACCCCGAGTCTTTTAATAGCTTTCCAAGTGGTAGCGGGGAACTGTATCACGACGGTTCTTTATCAAATCGGTTAGTGTACGTGAGGGTGTCCTCTAATGGATGTTATTGTCTGCTTTGAGTTATATTGTATCCTTTAATAACATAATATGTCTGTCTATTTGTCTGTCCATTCCTTCATTTTATATTTATCCGTTTCACACACGGCCTTTCGGCATCTCTATCCGTCAATATAAAACATATTTCCTTTTTCTTACGTTGACAGCTTCAGTGTTTTTTTTTAACTACGAACCTTTTTGAAACAATTGTCTTCATATAAAATGACGTCTCTTCTTAGAAACGTTGAAACTATCATTATTTACTTAACATCTTGTTGCATGTTATTTTGTATAATACAGTATTTCAGACTCGTGTTTGGGCCAGAGATTGCGATGAGTCCATTTCTCCTTTACACGTTATCAACAATTACGTTTGTCCGTTTGTCCGTCTTCATCATTGTCATCTTATATATAGTAACGTTGAAGCAAGCCTGGTCAAACTAACAGGAATATAATTTAACACTCCTAGGTGGTAAAGGGGTTTCATACCCTAAATGTTTGATAGCCCTATTGGACGAAACTAGAGTAATAAAATTTGGCTATGCTAACAGATGCCATGAGTGGGTAATTCGGCTTAACTCAGTCGATTCGGCTGTAGCCGAACTCAGTATTTATTACTGCGATTAGCTTGATGGAGATGGAACATAGGCGTCGCTTGACGAATTGAACCTTTAGATTAACTGTCTTTAAATAGAGCTGAAGATTTTGCGCCATTGGAACTTCGGGTTTGAAAAACAGCAACGAAATATAAGAAAAGATTATCATCTTATCTATAGTAAGTGTTTTGAATGGATTGTTGATAAGAAAATATTTTTAAAATATTTTTTTAACGAACAGTTGCTTAAGAAACAATAAGGCATTTAATTATTTTTAGATAAGTAAATTTTGAATATTGAATTCTCAGTGTTCGTAAATTGTATAGTTTCAAATTAGTTGACCGAGAGTCGATGATCGATCCAGACAGACGTTTGAGCGAAGCGAATGTCTGATTTGTTTGAAATACTGTTTGTTTTTATATAAGCTTTTTAAAAAGCAGTAAAATGTACGAGTTTCCGAGTATTCGTAATACTACTTTATGTATAAAGGAAATTGCAAATTAAAGAGTAAGTACCGTCGGTAACAACATTACATACATTTCAAATAATCTATCTTTGTCTAGAATATTTAATGTAAATAATATTTTTGTGACTTTTTTTTTCATGTTAGTTTTTAATAACAATAGTTTTACAAATGAAGTTGTATTCCGAAGGCAAGATGCCTCGTTTATATAAGAAAGAAGTTTTCAAAATGTAGCGTCGTCGAAATCGCTTAGCGCTGCTGATATTTTACTTCCCAAAGATTGCAATTTCACAATAAAACCACTGTACATTTTTATTCAGAAAAACAGAAGATATAGTATATAACCTAATAAAAGCAAACGTCAAAACAATTTGTTTACTGAATACACCTTATTTACACTGTTTAGACGCCATTGACGTTCTGCAAAATCATTTATACGACATCAAACAAATATTATTCAAAACATCGGGGACGTCAAAACTCAAACAGAAATTTGCAATCGGAAATCGAGTTAGGGAGGTGAGGCGTTGGGATCGATGACAAGTAACGGTTTTTTATTTTATTTATCGGAAGAGTTCATAAGAGTTTTGTTCTCTTTTTTAATGTGTTCAGTTTTGATCTCCGTTTTAATGTTACGAAGGCTGGGTATATACCGTGTTTTATACTTTATTTATTTCTATATTATAGTTGAAATTACATGAAAAGTAATTATTGACATAGGCTTCCTGTTTTCTACATTTGTAATCTATGTTAAATTTTGTGTGTTTGTGAAGCAGTCAATGAAGTCCCAGTAGTTTTTTTAAAATAATTTTACATAGATAGTCTACAAAATATAACAGGAGATAGGCCTAACTTTTATCCCTAAAACTATAATTGGGAAAAAGCGCAACCACCGTCGGTCGGCAGAGGCCGCGAGGGCGGTGGGACTGTCGGTTACTTAAGTTATTAGTTTTTTTTAAGTGCCCCTACTGCAGTTAGTACTGCCTATCCATCTACAACAATAAGGATACGGGTAACGTTGTAAATAAAAAAAAAGTTTTTATATAAATAATCGTAAGGTTAAATCGATATGAATACCATCGCAACACCACAATATCCGTTGAACTCCACCGATCCCGGGATCCGGGATCCGGGAAACACGTTCCACCGGCGCCTATAATTTGTAGAGCGGTTGGATCGGCATTATTCGCTGACTCACAGTCGTCGCGGGGCTTATTTGCTTGATTTATATATTTGTCGTGACGATGGCTTTCTATTACCACTAGTGCTTGGTTATTTGGTAGCTTGGTTGATGCTTGGTTCGATTTGGTAATTTGATTTTAATGTTTGAATTGTTTGTTCAGTTCTATGGGCTTGGTGTTGAGGTAATTAGCTAAGTAGTTTTATGAAAGGGCTGTAAGGGTTGGTTAGAGCGGGCCTATTGATAACTTAGAGAGTGCTCGTACTTTAATCAAGGTTTTCCCTTATAATTATTTTTTGGATGTCTATGAAAATTGTTTATTGATGTATGTATAATAAAATAGTTTTATTGAAAGGTTTTAACATGGTTTTTTATAAAATTGACGATATTTCAAAATATGTACATATATTTAACTTTCTAAAGGAGAAAATAAATAAAGTATATAAGTAATGATAAGCTCTAAATAAAAGCCTTGTTTTTACGACTAATATATACACTGCCCTCAAATCAATATTTTTTTTATCAAATCAGAATATTTAATGAAAAATACATACGGGCACACACAACAATATTTACCTACTGAGGGACCCGTTGTATCTGCCGGGACACCCCTATTATTATTATATATTTTTTTCGTGACATAATAAATTATATATTATTGTCATTGTTGTTTATTTTACAGTAAAATGAATACTCTACAAATACTCCCTTAAGTTGTATTTAAAAAAGTTAAAAAAAAACAATAATATTGTATAGTTACTTTCGTACTTTTAATTAAAAATAATTTATAAAACAAAAATGCCACAAGTCACAATGAATAATTACATCCAAAGTAATAACATAAAGCTTAATTTAATTGATAATGAAGTTCTTTTATACAAAGGCTACATAGACTGAAACTTTTAATCTTTTCCACCAATCAATTTGCCCCGATTTGATTGCAGTTCCCGACTGTTACGCGCCATGCATTTTAATACAATCGTTAGGGAATTAAAGAATCGCCTTCAAATAATACTTTAAGCTTTGTATTTCATTGATATACATGACCTCAATTTGTTTGACCTTTATTTAATTCATATATAGTAATAATAATAATATCACAGGACAAATTATAAACATTGTTTTAATTCCTAAGTGAGCAAATTATTGGCTTGTTCAGGGTGTTAGACAACTATACAAATACATAGAAATACATATTATAAATACTGCGAATATATTTAATAAATGACCAAATCTAGAAATACTGACATTGATCATCACATACATGTCCCTGTCGGGAATCGAACCCGAGCCCCAGTGCGTCGCTATACGTTAGGCGTCTCCGCTAACCATTCGACCTCGTTGTTTTTCTGTCACACTGGTTTTAGCCCCCCCCCCCCCCACGTTTATTAGTGACAGTTCAAATCAGGACGGTATTCAACCAACAGGCGCCAATTAATACAAATATAGTTCCCATATTGTAAAACATTCACAATCAATTAACGAACCAAAATAATCTTGACTTTTAATGGCTGGCTATCAATTAGTGTCACAATATGCAGATTGAGCAATTTCAATCCGCAACTTAAACACTAACTGACTGATTTATACATTTTTGAGTTTAATTAAAGTACCTCTGTTGCATATGTTTTATTAAAATCAAGCATTTCTGTACTGGAATTCTTATTAAATTTTTATTGTAAATTATAGGTCAGGTTTTCGTTGACTCGTAGAGTAGAAATCCAATAGTGTGCTCATTATATATATAACAGTAAGTCCCCTGGCGCGTCTGTCTGCGCCAGGTAATATCTGCTTTCCCTTTAAGATTAATTGCCTACAGTTATTTTTGTATTAAGACATATTAACACTAGGCGAATTACGAAATATTTATTAATGGTGTAGTAATAACCCTCGTTACTGAAATAATGTTATAGAACCTGAACAATATTGTAGGTTTATTTTATCCAGGTTAGAAATATTTCTAAACTGACATTTCATTTATCAAGGGAAATATAATGCTTTCGAAGATAAGAATGTTAAAATTAATTAAAATTTAAATATTTAAAATTTAATAAATTTTAACATTTTTATTTAAATATTTAAAATTTTATTACTTATACGCGAGTTAAATCAGTTAAAATAGATTTATAAAAAAAAATTTTCAAAAATTCATAAAGTGGGACCTTTGTATAAGCAAGAGAACCCAAAACAATGTTTTTTCATTTTGTTTGTTCGTCTGTATGTCTGTATGTTTTTGCACGCTAATCTCACTAACTAATTAATCGATTTGGATGCAGTTTTCGGGAATATATTGTTATGGGATTCACCATAATTTTTTAACAAATATAGAAGTTAATTTATTATTGTCGTACCATTACTGCTTACCAGTTTGAAGATTTATAGTTTTTACATACATTGGTAAGTACAAAGGGGACGTTTTATCAAAATCGAAATCTACGCGTACGAAGTCGCAGGCACAGCTAGTGTTGACATATTTCTCTGCATCGATCAGTTTAACTTCCGTTGACGTGTACGAGGCTAGTTGTATCTGTGTGAATTTTTACAGAAGTCCCTATATTATTTATAAGCTATTAATAATGAATAAAATGAATAAAAATAAAAGATATACATAGAGTATATTATAAATTAAAGATTCTTGCAAACTTATTAATATTAGGCATAAACTAAGAGTTTAGGATATAAGATCGTTGAAAGTATTTAAAGCTCATAAAATTGATATGCTATTTAAATTAAATATATTTATTGTTTTTTTTTCACAAAAGCCTTGATTACCGATACAAGTCTGTATTACAACTACATAAAGTCTGTTTTGCAGTAATCCGCTGTACGGTCTTAGTGAAATGCGATTGTTCAGACAAACGACTTTTGTTTGAGTAATGACCTTATTTTTACGTTTCTTCTGAAGTTTGGAGTTTTATTTGGTGTTTTTCTTATTTATCGACACTGGGAATTGCTTTTGTTAAAGTTTTTAAATTAATGTGATTGGATTTGAGCAGTTATTTTTACATATGTACTATAAAATTAAAAATTTATATCTATTGGATGTGCAATATTGATTTAATTAATTAATTAATGTTTCGTGAATCTTAGAATCATCATTTCCCTTCCCTTTTCCTACTTTATGTGGGGTCAGCACAACATGTTCTTCCATTCTTGCCTATCAGCCGTCAACTCAATAGTCACTCCTCTTTTACTCATGTCATCTTTCACACAATCCATCCATCTTTTCTTAGGTCTACGACCGATATGTTCTTCCACATCTAAATCTAACATTCTTCTTGTTACATGGCATTCGTCCCTTCTCATAACATGCCCATACCAAGCAAGCGTTTTACTCTTCATTTTGTCTGTCAGTGGCGCCACTTTCAATTTTCCTCTGATATAAGTATTACATATCCTATCCAATTTTGTCATCCCACACATCCATCTGAACATTTCCGCTGCATGCAATCTCCTCTCATCCATCCCTCTGGTTGCCCAACACTCAGAACCATACCATCGTGAATCTTAGAATGTTAGTGAAAAATTAGTAAGTGAAAATGTCTGTTCGTCTGTTTAAAAAAAATTGTAAGTGAGAATGTTTACTGTTTTTGTTCGTATTCCTTACGCTAATAATTTATTATTAACCCTAAAGTAATATGTTAAGTATATTAGTGGCCTTATTTAAATGTAAGTTAGGTAAATACCGTGTATGTTATAGGTCTTATAAAGTACGAGTCACGATAAGTACTAACACGCTAATTCCTCATTACTTACAACGTAACTGTCAGAGGTCCATTCTTAACGTAATTGGTATGTTACGGACTAATTAGATTCCGTTTTTTATTAAGTTAAGTCTTAACTTAAATAATATATATTTACTTATCTTAAGACTTTATTGGAATTTAATTAGAAAACGATGTTTGAGTTTTGTAACGACTATTTTTTAATCTATATTAGAAAATGACACATTTATTCTAAGTATTATTTAGTTCTTCAATGTGATAGTGAATATGTTTCACATTTTATAAAATAATCAATGTATTTGTTTCAGCGAAATATAAGTAAAAGTAACTTAGAAGGAATAAACTGTATAAAAGAACAAACGAAGCCATAAATACACGCATGTATCTAGGTTAGTCTGATAAAGGACATACATACAATATTAACAAAGACATTTTGGTCACAATATTGTAGTACATAAATTACTGTTACGTATTTATTTGCCCTTTTGTGAGGACGTTTGTGAAAAGATAAGAATATTATTATATCTTATTTGTTGTTTTATTGATTATTTCAATAAAGATAATCTTATTGCGTTATTTTTGGAATTATTATTAAAATGAAGTTAATTATTCAACTGTAGTAAGTCGTATTTAAATAAAAGAGATATAAAACAAAAGGGAAATTAATATTTCTTTAAGCACATTCTCATTTTCTTACATAACACAATGAAACAGAAAACATCCAATTAGCGTAGTGAAAACTGACAGCAAGAAAAATTCCAACGTTCAATTCGTTCGAGTGAAAACAAAACAAAACTCACGTTAAACTCGATCTAAGTTTTAATAAAAGAGATTTTTGGTTATATTTTTTGTATTCTTGCATTCAACTTCACCGCATCGCATGACGTCTAAGTGCAATTATTGTTCTTGATATCTCTCTGTGTCAGTTCCATGATTTCAACGTCTCGAATATCGTGCTGGTTTGCCTAAAATAATATTAAGGCTATAAATAAGGTTCTCTTTAATTATTAGGAGTCAAGGTCCATATGCACTCCACGTGCAAGTTGTGTTATAAAATGATAAAACGTTATTAGCGTGCGATTTACATGTTTTCAATTCTTGGTAGAATGTTTCTGTTAAATGTTTAAATTGCCTTATTTGATATATTACGATGTATGCAAACAACCTTATTATATAAAGAAGTTCAAAGCGGGTTGTCAAATTAATCAAACTAGTCGTTTACTATTGGTAACCTGTCATAAATAAAACGTATATTTTCACTTTTCCCTAATTTTTTGTGACGTGTTAAATACGTCCATTGCCAAATGGGGCATCGAACGAACGACCTTGTATCAATTCCGGGCAATTTAGTAATTGACTTTTTAATGTAATTCCTTTTGATTTATAGCTTTGTTATATCAAAGTTATTCACGGTATTATTTATTTGTACACCACAGCTGTAATCCATATCGTGTGCCGCTCTCATATTTTACTGAACCCGATTGAGATATTTATTCGCTATTTTACAAGTTCCGTAGGTAGTTTATCGAACGCCCGAGCAGTAATTTCAACGTTTTTAACCGATAAATAGTGACCCGAAATGCTAAATTGTTAGAAATCGAGGATTTATTGGGCTCCAATCATGCGATAGCTGCGCATGTTCCGCGTGCCATTTCGCCAAGTTTTTGTTAATGTACAGCGATGCCTCATTAGTTCGTGTCGGATTTGCATTTAAGTTTTCAAATGGACTTTATTTACTACACGATTTTGTGAATATTCAACTTATCAAGCTTTCCACTGTCGGATTTTAATTCATTGTCTGAATAATTTGATATTAGTTCGGTTCACATTTTTGCAATTTCGGTTAGTTTTGTTCAAATATTGGTTTGTTTCTTGTTTCAGAATGATTAGATTATTAAAGAGTACATAGTTCTGAATATTATAAAAACAAACATAGTTTTCATTCATACGCCTCGCGTGGCGTGTAACAGGCTCTGATTTGATCAACAAAAAATGGACGAACCAATTCACTTTTTAAATTTCCAACCGGATTGTATTTATGCTGTCTGGAGTAAGGATTTTATCACCAGAAATAATTTTAATAAATCGTCCGATACGTACGTTTTTTTTTAATTAATTTATAATTCCGGCGTAAATAATAAGAGTTCATAGCTTTCGTTGTCTGACTTTTATCTAAAACAATAAATATGCTAATATACAAATTGAGGACATTAGTAAAAAATCAAATGAGATGTCCTTGATTAAGTGTTTTAGCCAAAACAAAAAAATATAATAAAAACATACAAATAAGTGAAGACTTAACTATCATAACAAACTTCACATCATATGATTCTTCTATTATACTTGAATCTTGATTCAAACAAACCAAATCTAAAAATCACGTTATCTCGGTATCTCTCCCCTTTCTAATAATTATTTAAATATAATCATATATATATATGTAGATATAGGCAGTCTGTCTACGGAACCCTTGTAACCACTGGAATCATTTTAATCTGTTCCCGTCGACCGGCCGCCGTAAAGCTGTATCCCCGGACTATTTGTCAAGTAAACGAGCGCTCAGATTTTTGTGTAATTTTCCGCTAATTCTTTATGAGAGTAGTTTTTTAAGTTGAAACTTCAACGTTTCATAAACACGCTTTTAATCTACTAATTTTATTTATTTTAGTTTTATTCCGAGATAACACTTATTAAAAGTAATTAGTACACGTGTTTCATTAGGAATTAATTTTAGATAAAATATACCTTTTATTTTAGATATTTTCTTAATATTATTAAATACTAACAAATATTATTCAAAACATGCATCAGCTGTTTAATTATCGTAGTACAAGTGACTACAGTTCAACAACTGATACAACTCGTCACTCTCACTAACGCATTGTTGTTTGCAAAAAATCGGAACTAACATCTTGATTTATGCGTCCAATACGGGATTTATTAGTCGACGAAAACTCATGAATCCGACGTTTTTGTGACACGAAGCTTGATCGTAACGCGGATGGAATATTGCAACGGTGTTTTATGACCATATGAATAAAAACTTTTAATGATTTTGATAGGAAGCTTTGATTACTTTATTGTTCTAACATTTGGTACATTTTAAATAAAATGGTTCATAGCTTTAATATATTTTATATGATATTTATTATCGCGTGCTATTGCTAAGTAGTTGCAATTTATATCGTGATAGAATTACTTATAGGTAATTGCATCTTTAGCACCATTTGCCGGTACATGACATTTAACTTACACTCGATATTCTAGGTAATAAAGTTACAAATCGAATGATAACAAATTCTTTGGCAGCGAGCAACTTTAATTTTGTTGCACATCGGATTACTGAAGTTGCGCCTTTCAATATAAATTGTGTATTATATTAGTATTACTGGAGCCACGATAATCTAATCCTAGTTAAGAGTTTAACGCTTTAATGAGATATTTTATATATTCATTACACAAAGTACAATTGGTTTAGAAAGCTTAATCAATTATTGAGTTTTTATATAAACGAGTGACAGTCGAATACTGTTAAGAGTTGTGATTGGTTGTCAATAGTGATAGGGTTTGACAGCAATTTAGGTTTTTTATTTATTAAATATCCTTTAAAAGGGTTTATGCTTTTTAAGGGAGAAACCAATCTAAAAATAGCCCCGCAGACGTGTCTGAAAGATCAAATTGAAATTGTTTTTAGCTATTAGAAGCAGATAAGCTTTTTTATATTGAAACTCAAATTAATTATTTCTTATATACATATATATATATATATATATATATATATATATATATATATATATATATATATATATATATATATATATATATAACAATATATAACAAGTACCTCAATATATAATGTATAGTAATTAAATTGAAATATATTTATAATTATATTTTATTGTCTGCAAAATGTGAATTGCAAATTAAATGCTTTTGAAGAGCAAATGAACTTTATTAATAATTATAATTAATATTTAATAATGAATATAAATATTAAACCAGCGAACACCGACCCTGCGATAATAGAACCATCTAGTACATTTTAATTAACCCTTAGTTTAAAAATACAGTGAATATTTATTCTGAGTCTTTAAAATTCTAATTAATATTACCAATTGTTACTTCTTTTATGGTAATATTGTTTAGATTAATATTATATATTAAATATAACTAGTTGTTTTTATTGGTTTTATTTGGTTGTCCCAAAAATAACCCACTCTTATCACATAAACACATTTTTGATAAAAGTTTCAGTTTTTTTTAATGTTTGCTGTAATTGGTGTTTATGGTTTACCGTTGAAATAAAATTTCACCATACAACATAATATATTAAGATATTAACACAGACAACACAAAAAACGAATTATCAAAAATAATGATTTGTGACATAATAGTAGTAATTAAAACAGTTTTAGTGTAATTAATATACATTGTTGACTCATTAGTATTTTATTTATTGCTATCCTTGCTATAGTATAAAGACTTAAGATCTGTCTTTGACCCAAATAAAATGCCTGAACATATCGTTTGAGGTATAGAAGTGTTACCATTCGAATGTGTAGCTCACGGACACAAACTTATTTTGTAACTCCTAGACCGTTTCTTGACTAAAAAAAAAAACAATTAAATACTCCGAATAAGTAAAGGTATTTTACCATTCATATGTATTTTACCTTAGTATTTTGTGTGCAGGTTGGAGAAAGGTATTAGCGGGGACCAAAACACCGGAGGGATAGCTACCGGGAGTTTCCTCGTAGATTTATAATTAATTTCATTGTCACCTCTCGAATGTCAAGTTATTAAAAGGGCAAACAGCTGTCTGCAACAGGTGTCCCGAAAGGGTTTTAAGAATAATCTTGAAATCAGTTTGATCTCGTTTATTACATTTTATTTAATCTATAATATTAATAAGATTAAGACTAGAAAGTTTGTTTTTATTAACTGTTTTTTGTAGTGAAGTATAGTCTAATTCTTATGTTAACTTATTGATTTTCTTCTACTGAATAATTCCTTTAATATAAAATATTTTCTAAGCTAAAGTATGTATTTAATCGAATTGTGATTCGCTGAAAACGATTGTAAATATGAAATGTTCACAAAACCAGCTTCACAAAAGTAAAAAACCCATATTTTTTCGTGTGAACAGACAGACGGTTTTGATTGCTTTGTTACATATTTCTCTGATACAAAAACTTAAGTTGTATAAATTTTAAATTTGTAAAACCCTGGCCTAGTTAATAGTTAAATGTCAATTTAACTTTTTTACATTAGTTGTATGGTTTATCAAAACTATTTTGTGTTTGCAATTATTCTTTATAATAGTGATGGTATTAATATAATATTGACATATTGCTTGCGTATTTCTATAATTAAATATATGTAGTAAATATCCTTAAAAAATAATCAAATAATAATTATTATTGTGTAAAAATATACGATGATTCCCATATCTGTTTAATTATCGAAGATAGAGATATATTATTTAAAAAAAAAAAGATAAAAAAAGAACTTTACATTATTAACTATTATTTAACTATGATAATATTAAAATAGTAAGAAGTATGACTCAAGTATGAGTCTGACGTTCCCCGGTCTGTCGGTGATTTGTTTGTCTTATCGCATCGTAATAACTGTTAATCGATAAATCTCGGAAATGGGTACGACCTGCAGCGGCGAGACCTTCACACCCACTGAATAATTACGAACACAAAAACGATTTCATCATTATACATCACTATACAATATCAATGGTTTCGATTATTTTTTTTATATACAAAATATTTTGTAAATCGTTTATTATAAATCGACAGTTATCAATTAAGTGATATAATTTTATCAATCCGCTTACTAAGACCTTAATATTTTATAACTGGCTCTGGCTCAGATGATTTGATTAAATGTGGAGCTTCAAGTGATACGTTCCTTGCCAAATCTGCTGCCAAATCCATTTCCATGTAATCCATCCATCCATAAGTTGTTACGATTTGAGAATGAATGATGAATTCAATCAGAACCTGGCTGGTAAAAATGTATCCGTAAACTCAATTATTGATTTTATACGAAATGAAAAGTGCCTTGAATTTTATTTTGTATTCGAGTTGGAGATGTGAAAAAGAATACATTTTTATATTACGGTAAAATGATTCAGAGTAACTTTTTATATCTAATATCAAATCAGATAAATCTTCCGACGGTTTAATTGATTGTAAACATAAAAGAATGATAATATTTATTGGATATTCATTTCGATTAATGAAGCATTGTGTTTGTATGTTTCAGGCCAAAAAGTGGGTCCATGCTTCTGTACAGCAGAAAGAAAGTCCGCTACCGACGCGATGGATACTGTTGGAAGAAGCGGAAAGACGGAAAGACCACCCGAGAAGACCACATGAAGCTTAAAGTGCAAGGGACTGAGGTAGGTTCCAACAATAAAGAACTTTTGAAATTAAACTATAGACGATACTATTTAACTATTTTTGGAGAACATTTATGGAGAGGAAGTGAGGGATAGTGTTTTACAAATCTTTATAAACAAAAACATAAAAACAGTTTAGGCCAAACATCTAGTCAGATGTCATCTCTGATATGCGGAGGAGATAACTGCTTTGACTTGAGTTATATCGTACAAAGTCGTTATTATTACAACTTGTATAGCTACTATTTCCATAAAAGGCAAGAATATTTCAATTACATTAATTATTATAAAACTTGTCCTGACTAATCCATTTATCACAGCACAGTAGAATGGGTAAACCCATTGAGGTCTGTAATTCTATCCTTAATGGGGTTCAATAGGTCATGAAAGATGACAAAAGCTTTATTATATATGTGTACAGGTTTGACCCCACGAAAAATGCTGTAGTACTTTGAAATGAGAAACGATGACCTTGCGTACGTATACTAAACATACAGACGCGTTTTTGTGAAATGTCAGTGTGTGTATTCTTTTTATCTTTTAGAACATTTGATGTGTTTAATGTTTAATTTATACAGGATCCTTTTTAAAATGTCAAATGTTTTTAACAAAGCGTGTTATGATATATGTTATCTTTTTAGATACTTGAATTATTATTAATATCACAAGGTTCAGAATAAAGTCATAAATTTTTTGAGGACTGTGTGCGTTGAGTGCGGTGTAAAAAGTTTGACTGCACAATTATAAATCAAATTTCGTACTAACCTATTAAACAAAAACAATCGTCGAACTTCTAACTATCTTGCAAGTCATAGGTAGGCATTTTCTTGGAAAAATATTCACTTACTGAAGACAATAAGTATTCAGGCTTAGTGAATCTCATTTGGAGCTGACAGCTTGGGTCGTAGTGATGTCAGCAAACGGAGCTAGAATGCTAGATTATGAGGAAATTTAAGTTAGTAATGTTTGCCATACAATGTTGATTGAGTAGTGTTTCCTGACTGGTATTTCGGCACGCTATCTGCTAAACAATAGTTCGAACTAATGTTTTTGGCGTTTGTTTTTTTTGTGCCATTGTTTTGCTTTTAAAGTTCATGTTATGGGCCGTTTCGTAATAGTGATCAATTATTATCATTATAGATGTTTTGTTTACTTCAAAATGGCGGAATTGGTGTCGATAAATTCGAGTATTTGATTGCATTTACTACCAAAAAGCTAATAGCAAAAGCTAATTTATAATAAATTATAAAGTCTAGTCAAAAAGTGATCAAAAATGGTAGAGGAGAGACAACAAAATTCCATTAAGCATCCATTGAAATAAACAAATAGCTGACCGTTGCCTTTCGAAACGGTTTGATGGATAAGCAAATGAATCTACCAATTAACTACGTGATGGGAACCACTAATTGGAGCCGATCACGTGGTTTGTATATTCTTGTGTGGATCTCCAATATTGAATTCATTATTTTGAATGAGTGACACTCAAATGTTAATGAATTTGAGGACGCGTGTCCAATATCAACCTGATTTTATCGGGTTTATTTTGTCGAGTAATGCTTATTATTGGTACATTTTAAGCTAACTACCACTTTCGATAAAATTCACTGTGTAAGTTTTGTTATGGAAAAGTAAATTACCACTTATAATGGTTTAAATCTGAGGATAAACTGAAAACATTCTTAATGCAAACAAAATATTATAATTATATTTTCAAAAGTGTTGAACATTTAACCGCTGTATATTTTGATTACACTAAATCTTGACCTACTGAAATATCAGAACAAAGAGCACTATTACATTTTAGTTACAAAATTCACGTTTAAAAAACCCGAATAGGGAACAACAATTAAGAATAATTGTAAGTAACGCGTGTTATTTTGTGTAATTACGTTAAACTGTGTACTTAATCCGATGTACAGTTGAGCACAAATTCATATACTGGCTAGCATCAGCACGCCATTGCTTCGTACTTTGGAATTATGCCAATTATGGAAGGTGGACCGCGACCTTGTTCTGTATCACTAAGTTTTTTTCTATCGCTACTTTGAATTACATGAGTTTATTTAGTTTATTAAAAAAAAATCAGTCAAAAAAGATTATAGATATACCTACAGCAAAGTTAGAAACGTTGGTCAAGATTTTCTAGACCTAATAGATATGACCACTGTGCAAATATAGACGATCATATATAGAATGCTTAATTCACTGAGACGGGTAGCGTTACGGTAGCTCAATTGATAGAGCGACAGGACGGTTTCCCAGAGGACGCGGTTTCGAATCCTTGCCGTATCGGATTATTTACCATTCTATATTTATATACATTTAAGATTATAGAAATTTATGAATGAATTTAAAAGTCAACTCGCAAATCAAATTAAAGATGGCCAAAATGCATGTCGCATGGACGTGGCATAAATACAAACAGTATTTCAGAGAAGCCATAACCGTCTAAAGCTTACCAGGAACAGCAAACAAAGACATTTCACTCCACCTGATGTTATCTAGAGTCTAGATAGTTACAGTACCTAGAGTTCTAACAGAATAGATACGAGCACTGAGATATAAATACTCCTTGCGTGTCTCAGAAATTCTAAGATATACACTTGCTTTTGTTACTTCTAGTGGCTATACATACAATCATATTTTTATATATTATTTTCAGGAAGACATTTTGGTATTATGTTTTAGGCAACATGGCTTATATATAGTTTCCTAGTCAGATAAGATAAAACTTTACTTGTTCGCCATATCTTTTAGTTTTGTAAATATTATTCATAGAAACCATAATAATAGGTGTTACTACACAGCAACTAATTTTAACACATGCAATACAAAATTATAGTGTTTAAATTTTGTCTCACCTTCGTGGAAAAGTATTTTTTCTTTTGCTTTGAGAATAAATAATATATTATTTAAATAATATCTACTTACCGCATATAATGTATATATTTTCTCAATCACATGAATTAAGGACATAAAGTTCAAAATCATTCTGAACAACAATTATTAAACAAATAACTATCAAATAATTTATTTAGTAGTATATAAGTTCCTTTCAATAAGTAGTGATAATTTTAAATGTAATTTTGAATCAATAATTTTGGTTTAAAAATGTCATATTCGATAAATTCGCATCAATTTGAAGCAGCCATAATTATGAGAGAAAATGGCCGTCTGCTTCGGACTGCGCTTGAATGCCGAGACACTAAAATATGCTCAATAAAATGCATTTATATTGAACCATTATTCACTCGTTTATACACACACGAAGATTTTTTATATTTCTAGATTTGTTTGATCGGTCTTGATAGTTTGTATTCATATTACATTCAATTTCTGCATCTATTTCATCAATAAAAAATAAACAATATCTTTTGTTTATACAAAAATAAATAATATAGATTAAGTTTGTAACAAATATATAATAATCAAAACGTGTTTATTTAGTTTTAATACAACATGTATACTTATATTTATGTATAACTTTCTTATTATTCAGAGTAGTCTTAACAACTTCTATACCTTTAAAGGTAATTCTTATTCCTATTAACGGAAATATATTTAGTCCAGCGGCCTCAGGCGCTTAACTTTTAACGAAGGCACTTCATCTCACGTAGGACTGTTAAATAATTGTGTGAACTGCTAACTCGATGTTGCAATTAATTACTTATTAATGACATACTTAATTATATTATATTGACTTAAATAAAGTGATATTTTAATGTCTGATATTTCGCAATTAAACAGCGTTAGATAATTTGTTGTTATTGTAAATAATAATAACAGGATACTGAGTTCTTCTGCAACATTTTAAATTATTAATTAATTACAATACGTTATTATTTTATATAAATGATAAAAGCTTGAAATTAAACTTAATATATATGTAACAAAAAAACTTAAAATGTATTTAAATAACTATGATTGCGGAAGATAAAATAAATAATAACTTGAAATAACATCGATTGTGTTTAATCTTTCAGCTAAAATTATATTTTTAATTATTTTTTTGCAACTATTTATACTTTTTCGTGTATCAGTGTGTCAGATAATATAGAGTACTTATTATAAAGTTCAAAGCATAAAATTATAAAACAAAGGCACTTTACAACGTATATGCATTTCATTTGAATTTTATGTTAGAACTGAATGCTTAGGGTTCTGTTGAATTTACAAGTACTTCACGCATAAGTCTCCTTCAATGGAACTAGTTCCAGGCCGAGAGCGGAACTCGTTCGTAATCATTCGGGGATGTGATTGAATTTTACGGAAACCTTCAAATATTTTTATATAAACTAGAAGCAGCCCAATGTAATTTGCTACACGCATCGTGATTTTGAAAAGAATTTTTAGAATATAAATGTTTTTTACCTTTTCTCTTTGATACTAAAATGTATTAGTCTTGTAATGTGTTTTATTCGTGTTAATAAAGCTCATTTACTGAAATGACGTAATAGATATCCACAAGCGTCACAATAATCAGCGACACAAAACAAGTAAAGCGTGATTCTGTCACTATCACGGCTGATTTAGCGGCGATAGCGCTTACGTAAGCAAGGTGAGTTGGCGCTACGCCAGAGTTAACAGCTATTGGTCTGAAAACAAATGCTTGGATCTACTTGACCGATTCTGACAATTGTTTGGGAGACACTGTATTAATTTGAGGACCGCTGTCATCTATACTGATGGACGTTCTGTGGTTGAGGGTTTGCATACAGCTTCAGATTAATTAGTCAAGTGGTTGGAACAGCCAAGGCGTTGTAAATTCAGGCTATATGTACGGCATGGTATTCATTATAAGTATTTTGCGGTTTCTTAAATTTAAATACAATATATTACGAACTTGCTTCACACATACAATACTTTGTAAAATAATTATGCACACATTCATAAAATCATAAATCCATTATTCGAATCATGTTCACGTGGTTTTTTGAACATAAATCAAAATTGTACCCCAGTTCCCATTTTGGATGATGTTACACTCATTCTGATCTCAGCAAAGTAGCTTCTTAGCTTTGAGTTAGAAGGTAGATAAACAGATTGGCGTGGGGCCAACCCAGGATACTTCCAGTGAGAAATGTCACACAAACTCACAGTCAAATAGCATTTTGCAGACTCCCTGAACAGGTGGACACGTTTCAGCTTTGCCGAAAGAAAATTCCGCCGGTCACAGAAATGTAGATGCCTTTTTAAAAGGCAGTGGAGTTAAAAGTGAATTAGGTTCCGCAACACATGATAACAATATAGACATTGATAAATGGAAGGATTTAAACGTTTTTTAAAACGAGAAATTTATCAAAAATGATGACAGAACGAATTTCCTGTTGCAATCTGTCTTGAATTTTTATTCAGTTTTATTATAGCATTTTGAGATATGATAAAAGATTTTTTGAAAGTGTTAATGTGGAAAAAGTGTACCAGATTTTTTTAATAATGAATTTTTAACAATAATATAAGGCTTTAACCATATGATACGCATGCTACACAATATTAAAGGTGTATAAAGTTCGTTCATCACTCTCATAATCAATATGTTCTTAGAGATCTTGTTTCTAACATATAGAGGCACTACAGTTGATTGATCGAGATAAGAAATCGTATGATAAATTACACCAACAAGAGCCGACGACTGTAGCTTAGCGTACGTGCTGTAAGGGTAGGATTCACTTCAAACTGAAATCTATTGATGGAATTGTCTGAGTGGTTTTTGTATTGTTAGACACGAAATAGAAATGGAAAATTAATAATTTATCTTATTTATATCTTGTGGTTCATTTCATCTTTCTGTGGCTGTGTACATTTTTATTAAGAAATTGATCTTGATATGTATAGTAAAGTAAAATCTTGGTGTATATAATAAAGTTATATTATTAAAAAAAAACTTAGCGTAAGTAAAATTATCAGGACCTTGTTACGTATGTAATTTAAATTAGAAATTCGTATCTAGCTGTCAAATGAGTACAAGTCGTAGAACCCATGTAGTTTATTTAGTTTTCTGATTTTGCTGTTCTGTCAGTGTATATATTAGAGACACAGTATTTGTGTAGTTCGTTATGTTAATAAGACTGCGTTGTATTGCCAACTATTTTATTAGTTTGCTAAAATTATCACAAATTTCATTTAGCTGTCGTTTAAAACAGTTCTAAACCACTGGACGTAATTTTTTCCTAACTACATGAGATAAAATTTTAATATGCATTCAAATTGTGTTATTTAATTTTCTCTACCCTTTTTTTTATTTTTTTATTCATACTTAAGTATGAGATATAATTCATATTATCTAAAGATATTAAATTTAGCTTATAAGAAAATCAGTTAATTGTATCACACAATTTTTTTTTAAAGGATTCCTTTACAGTTCATATTAGTTATTAAAGTAATTTAAGTTATTGCTTCTTCGTTATAAATTTCAGTATATTAAAAAATATAATATCTCATTAATTTAATGTATATTAATATTTGATTTGATTTGTGAGATAGAATATTTATTTTCCGCTGCACTACTCTCATAGGATTAACATCACATGTGGGGAATTACTAGAATCGTAAAAGTCTAATTCACTCACGAGATTATTATTGTTTAGATTTATTGCTTGTTTAAAATATTGAAAGAAATATATGGGAATCCAAGTATGCGAGCGGATATAAAAATATGGTTAATATCTTTGATTTTTCTAAATAATGTGGCGTTGAATGTGAATATTAAAGAACAAGCAAACGAAAATTTTACTCAACACCTTGACCAAAGTTTATTTTTTTATCATATACCTCTATTCGCTTAAAATCCGACAGCAAATATCAGGAAGATCCGAAAAATTCACTCGAAAAACGGTTATTGGCTGAAGCGGCACAAAATACGATTCGCCATTCCGATTTAGATCCATCCAATTGCCAGGTTTATGTTATATACTCGATTGGAGTGGCTAAATGAGGTAATTGTGTACTCCGTACGAGTCGTTTTGGATTTTGCTAATACGTTGGACATTGTATAGAACTCAGTTTCGTCAGCAAAATGCGATTGTTTTTTAGAATATTCGGAAAACATTCATACCTGCTTGGTTTATGTCACTTTATAACGATGGCCTGTACCAAGCATTATTTCGTGGTACTAAAAGCTGTCTAGTAGCGGCTTTAGATAAAATACTATCCATGTCGGCACTCCGCGAGTCTGCTTCAGAAGCCTTTTTCCATCACTAGTTCAAATGTAATGACTGTAACTATCTCTTAACTAAACCGCAACGCAGCGGTACGGATTAGCTTTCAAATTCTCTCATTTGTTGATAGCAGAGCCATTTTAGCGTTAATCTTACGGCGGCCATATTGTCTCTTTTTTACTTTTTTTTAATATTAATAGCCCGCCGTGGCTTCCATTCTGTATTTGTCCCGAACAAACTTAACTGTTTGGTATGAAAATGCCTAGAAGTTGAATATGAAAATCTTTCAGTGTTTATACTACTTTTTCATAAATTATATTTTCCACCTGAAAAGATCTATTTTTAAAAAACGCATGAATAAATATAAAGTTGTGTTTGAAACTGTCGTTCAGAGATACTGTTAAACGACAGACGCCGCGTCGGATTTAGTTTTTTATCTATTTATAACATGATGTTATTGATGTCTAAGCTTTTGTAAAATAAAGCCAATTTATTTTAAGTTGTATTTTAGTTATTAATAAATAAAATAAAATTTATCTAGCCTGACATCTAGATAATTGTTGATTATCTTTATATTGACTTGCATACAAATAAAAATTAGGAGGTATAAAATTAGTGGTGGTAGAAAAATTAGTGGTGGTAGAAAAATTAGTGGTGGTGTACCATTTCAGGAAATATCCAAACGATTTAAAAAAAACATTTTATTGTCCTTGTTTACAAATGAAATAATAGTTACAACTGTCATAGTGAATGTAAATATCACTTGATTAAATTAAAGCGTCGTAAATCCCATGTAAACATGTCTATTCAATTATAGATACTCACATAGCGGATGTAAACACGCGCTGAAAGCTCTTGACACTGGCTTGTATTGGTAATGAATTATTTGATATATGACTTGTGTGAAATATGATGAGTTTACAAACGAGAATAGCTACTTTAATGGTCAGAATAAGTTGTTCGTGTATTTGAGATTAACCATACATTTACCATTATCTGTTACTATGGAAAATTGACATGTATTTTTAGTAAAATCGTGAAGTGTTATTTTAGGCACGATTCCTTTAGTCGACGGTGCAATTGATATTTTTTTACTCTTTCGAGTGTTACTACTGGATAGCTAAAATAAATTTTGAACTGTAGTAGTGGTCAAAGTCGCCACGTGCTTCTAATACGTGGGCGGTTGCTGCTGAATAAAACATTTGTGGATGACCGCTGAGTGCGCGGGCCAAGTTACAGGAAATTATTAAACTTTACAATGTCTTATAATTTGTGTTTTATATTAATCTCTTATTACATGTGTATATAATATGTTTTGAATTAAGTGTTCAATTATACTATAATAAAATATTTGTCATAATATAATAAGAATTAAGTTTATTTATTTAAATTAATTCAATTTTGTAACATTTGAGTTAAATAATAAAATAATGTATAACACTAAATCATATAAAGAAAGAATGTAAATACATATCATGTAGGTATATATTTTTGTGTTAAACATTTTGGTTTTAAATAAAATAGCTTACAATAGATGTAATTAAATTATAAATCGCTCGCTCTTATCAGATAGGCCACAGCGTTAATACAGAGAGGCTTTCTAGGCAACGAAGTTAGTTGAAGTGCCAATTGTAGGTTACCCCTGTTTAGTTAGTTCACTGTAGGCTGATCCTGTGTGAGAGTTTAACGAATTATCTAAGCTCCTTGGTTTTGATTGAGAAACTTTATATTATTATATTAATTAGATTTATATTTAAACTAGGGGTCGCTCGCGACTTCGTCCGCGTGGTTTTTAGTGTTGCTGCCGAGTTCCATACAAAATTAAAATTTAAAACCCTTAAGGGTGGGATTTAAAAATCTTTTCTTAGTACACCACTACGTAGAAAAACAAATGTATCCTCCAATTTTACTATCTCTACGACCTGCGGTTTAGACTGTATGCTATAACTAAGTCAGTCAGAATCTATTAGATTATATTAAATTTGCAGCATTTTTCATTGCTGCTTAACTTCTATTAGTCATAGCGAGATGGTATATACCCTATAGCCTTCCTCAATAAACAGACTATTCAACACAGAAAGAATTTTTCATTTCATTCGGGCCAGTAGTCCCAGAGATTAGTGCGTTCAAACAAACAAACTCTTCAGCTTTATAATATTAGTATAGATTTAATTAATATTAGTAAAATAATAGAACTAAAGCCAATTTAATCAAGATGGAATATCGTATTCTCAAGGTATTACAGTATATTTTAGTTCTTATGAAGTACATACAATAGTAATATGTTACATTTTTCATGCATTTATTGACATTTGATCCCAACTACATACCAAACATATTTGAAAGTATTGACAGTATTTGTTATTCGAGGTCAGTAGAGTTTGATATTTTGCCTTATAACTCTATTCGAATGATATCAAATACAAATGTAACAGAGGAATCTATTTCATTTAGATTTGAATCTTTGAAAGAGATATTATTTTTTTCTAAGATATGGATTGAGAATAACAATGGTAAATAAACACTGCGAAATTTCTTGAAATGGTATTTAAGTAAATTAAAAAATTTTATGAATTCACAAATATATAATAAAATACGATAAAGTTTGTTGAAAATTGCCAAAACATTTGTAACGAGCTGTGAAAGATTAAAGTAAATAAAAGTGAACTTTTCCATTGAAATAACGCGATAAAAGTACTCCGATGATTTAATAGCTACAGTCGCGTACACAATTATTGTTCTGTGCTTTATTTAATATGCTTTTGTAAACAAATGAAATTGTTTATATAAAGTATAATAATTCGACGATTTTTCTTCATATAGTTTTGGTTTTTGATCTCAAATGTACACGATTATTTTAAAGGTTGTTGGAGTACAGTAAAAGGATTTTGTTTGTGATAATTTTTATTTAAATAATAAGATTTTGCGGGAATCCCCTGAAAAAATGATTTTCTGTACAAAAAACTATATCCAAACATATTTTGATATTTTATCCTTAACGTGGAAAAAGTTAATGGATAAATTCGAAAATACTATAATTTGTAAATGTACAAACAACACTATAAACTTGTATTTGATATAACTTATTATGTTTCAGTGCATCTATGGATGCTATGTCCACTCCGCCATCTTGCCGACCTTCCATCGAAGATGTTACTGGCTTCTACAGGTAAATAATTTAGAAGGCTCCTTATTAATTATAAAACTTATTCAGCAAAAATATTCCTTATAAGTCCTAAATAAATTTCTTAGACATAACCTTCGTATTAGAATCAATTTTAGTTGATCAAGCTATGCTTTTCCATTACTTTATAATTATATAATTCATATTTAAGCTTAAATTTTAATATCTATTTTTATATCTGTTTCTTCTCTGATTTATTTATTCCGTTCACGGATTACATTTTACTACAGTCGTATAAAAGCCAAATGGAAATCGTAAAATTCAAAAATTACCAGCTTCTCTCGCGTGGTTAGAAACTGTATTATTCGTGATTAAAAATTGTTAAACTAAAAACACTTCAAATTTAACGGTGTGAAAAATGATAAAAAATCACACACACTCTCTCAATCTCAAACACACACACACTTATAAAAATAAGCAATAATATATAAACAAAAATCTCAACGATCCTAATAAAACCGTTCTCCAATACACCTGTATACGATAACAAAAGCAAGGATAACATTCCAGAACCTCCGCAAAGGTCTTCAAAGGTCCTTTGATACTTATGAAATTGATAGAACCGCGTATCGAATTTCCTCTTCAATAATTGTTGTAATATTTAATTTGGCTCGTTGAAATATTAATGAGGTCTTTTAAACTTTAGAATTAATATCTTAATAAAATATTTTAGGTTACTTTTTATCGGGTTTAGTTTTATTTACTGGTTCGGAGTCTGTTCGGATTTATGGTTTGGCAATTGGCGTAAAATATTGGTTTGAGCAAAACTTAGTTTTATTTTCATCTTATTTGTTAAAATATGTAATACGTAATTGTGTTCTAGATTTAAAATCGAAAATATCTATTGGTCATATTAGAAGAAAGGTTAAAAATTAAAAATGGCTGCTAAATAAATTCAAACCGTATCAAAACTTTTTTCGACATTACAAAATGATATTTGTAAATGCCATTAAATCCGCAGTAGGTTTAGGTTTCACGCCAAAATGTCGACGGTATGTAATTGAATTTGTGATTGCACCGATGCACCCGACTGTACCGTGTAACAGGTGTCAATACTTGTGACGTGTTATAACACTTATATCTGCGACTGTACGTGTTAAATATGTATGAACTGGTGAATATTTGTAGCTTGTGTACGGATATTAGGTATTAGCAGTCCCAGCCAATGAAAGCCAACGATTATTGGCTGTACTGGATATTTGTAGGTGTAAATGGGTGGATTATGATCTCGGATACTGTTAGGTTCAAATCCACTTATTACGGTATCATTTAAATTTAAGCGTGTATTAGTTTTGACATTAAATTATTCTATACTAATTATGAAAATTAAAAACAGATTTGTTCAATTGAAAATGAATTAAATTATAACATACATAAATCTAAAAAAATATATTTTATACAAATAATAAAAAGATAAGATATCATCATTTTAAGATAAAAAAATACAATAATAATTAATAAATTCTGTAGAAGCCGCCAGTTAACCATTTTTGTTCCCGCGTATTTTGTAATAATGATAACATTTTAAAACATTTTTATTTAAAATTAGATACAAAATATTAGATTTTATGATTTGTAAGATAATAAAAGCTCATATAATGTAATAGCTATAAAGAAGTTTTAATCTTTTGATTCATAAATCTAAGCGAACTTATGTCCCGCTGGATCTAAACTCCACTGGCTTCGGTTATGGACATAAAAACAATGGAGATCAAGGGTTGCTAATGATTTATTTTAAAAATTAGTGCCAATATTTTTGTTAATTTGTTTTTATTTAGAACGTTGGTTTTGTGATTCATAAAATTAATCATATTTGATATAATAAATGATTTAATTTAATTTATTATTTATTTCTTAGAAGAATTAGTAGGTAGGTACTCGCTACTTATTCCTGCTTCAGAATTTGGATATGTTTTAAGAACATTATACTTTTTAAGTGGTGAATGTATGTCAAAAATAAAAAAAAGAACATAAGCAAGCTATTGAAGGATTAGAAATTGCAAAAAAAATTAAAGTTATCTGTATACAACTTTGTTTTAAGGCATAACCGGAAGCGAAAATTTAATTTAGTTCTGTGATTCCGCTTACTCTTGCATTATTATAATTTAAACATTGATCGTATTGCAGTACCGAGTTCGTATTTATTCTGAAATTTGTACCAAATTATCACTTAATAGTCGAGTATATGAAAAACCACGAAATTTACGATAAAGCACACGTGCCGAGTAGCAACCCTGTCCAGTGGCCATTACATAAATAATTCCGCCATGTTTATTGCCGCTATTTTGAAGACAAATGGATAGTTATTACAGCGTACTCCGTTTTACATTCGCCGTTCGCGTTGAAAATTAAAATATTGTGTATTATTTATTTTTACTAACTGCGTGTGAGTCGGTTTAGCGGATGTTACGTTTTTTCATCGTATTGGAACCCCTGAAGTTTATGAGGTCGTACAAGGCTCGTTATACCACATTCTATTTTAATGAATAGGGTGCTTGGGCTCAATCTAGCATCACTAAGCAGTGTGCTGTTTATTTGAATATTTCTCATTCGCTTTATCATATTTATGGTTATGTTTTTTTGTTTATTATTTCTTTAAATTTATCGTTTACCATCATTGTTTTTATCCCCGTTATTTATTTGAATTGTATTCAAAATGGTAGGTTCTAAGGTAATATATTTTTCTCAATGTACAATATTTTAAATAAATATGAATAATACATTTTTCAACTATAACATTTATAAATTATGCTATGTTTTAGAAGGACAATAATTTTAAACATAAGGTATTTAATTTAAATAAACTATTATTATTTACAATTTGAAAGCTTCAAATTTAAAATTCTCTTTTTACTTAATCTCGTATAATTATGGCCTTATTCTTAACGTTTGCCTTTCTTAAACTTATCAAATGCTTTTAATACTACACCAAATTGATCATTTGCTTTGAATGTAGTTAAACAAATCACCTGGAAGACAAGAATTTGAAGTTCATGAGTGACTAATGTCTATTTCAGAATCCAGACATAGTATTGGTTCACTATCTGAACGTGCCATACCCAGATGATAACAAATTGGCCACCGTAGCTCCGAGCCTCGCGCTATGGGCTGATAAGAAAGAATGGACTAAAGACGAACTTGTCAGCCAATTGAAGCCAATGTGTGAGTATTCCTAGTAATATTTGTGTATTTTATAATTGAACTATTTGAATTGAATTAAAAAGGAGCATACATTACTATATTTATATTACTTACGTATTATATTACTTTTTAAAACAAAGTCTTAAAATGCAATTCTTATTGTAAAATAATTATCATAACATTTGTCAATAGTTCAGTTATGATTCAATATTATTAAAAAATAGTAGTAAAATAATTATCATAACATTTGTCAGTAGTTCAGTTATGATTCGATATTATTTAAACTGTATTAATAGAATATTAATTGCCAATAAATTATTTACTGTAAAGGGATTATATTTAATTTATTGCGGCAATGAATTTAAGTCTCGCCACAGTGAAAGTTTGATCAAATAGTTGTCTGGTGCCATTCATAAATGTAAAGCAATGAAAATTAAAACGCAACAAGCAAAGTTCGCCCTTTCATTGAATATTTATGAAGAGGGTGGGTGATAAAATAATTACTCTCAATTAATGTTGATCTTAATTGATGTGGATCATTATGGCCATGAATTTGTTCAACCGTTATTTTAATTACCCTTACTTTTACACTTTAAATCATTTAATTATATTTCGTGGTTATTGAAATTTTTGCCTTTTATTTTCAGTTTTTAGCGAAGATGAACCGGATCTGAATAGTGATTTGGAAATATCTGTGGGTATTATATAATTAATGTTATTTTTATAATAAATAATGGACGATATTATTCAAATTAAAATGTAGGGAAAAATGTTTCAGACTACGGAGACAGTGGAAGCCATTGTTGGGCAGTTGATGGAAAAGCAGCGAGCGGCAAGAGCAGCTGCTTTAGCTCGTCAACTTGAATGTGGCTGCCCTGACTCCACTTGCCAAGACTCCAGGACATGCGCCCACCCATTACGCCGTATTCAAACGGCAAAGGCTCCGGCTTCTGATCATCATGTTTCGTCCACTACTGGTCCATCACCAAGACCCATGACTCAACCACCGAGACAGTATACTAGAGATCATAGAGCCACGACGCAGTCATCACCGTTACTGCTCTCACTGGGTCAGATACAAGGAGGTGGAGGACTACTCATATTAAATGGCACCAGTAATAGCTCTCAACAACATTCGTCCTTGGTTTCGCCACTATCAGTCACATCATTTGTATGTGAGGAGCCCAGAGATAGGTATCGACAGCAATATAAACCAACATTCGTTCTTAAAAGAGAAATACCCGACAGTCAACAGAACACATGTTTGACTAATACAGAGTCTACATTTGAAGTGGAAAGCCGTATTGAAGCAAAAGTTGAAATCGAAACATTTGACAGAAAAATAAAAATGGAACCCAGAAGTCGGAACCACATTATTGCAAGTGCTCCGGTGACGCCATCGCGTTACCCGGATCTAGTAGAACGTTTAGAGAGTAAAATACATACAGAACACTGTGAAGATACATTAGTACTGTTAGGAACTGATGCACATTTAGAGACATCTAGTGGCTTTTTCGATGAAACCTTGGAGTTATCTCATGAAGATATTCAAAAAACGCTATCAGCGAATATGCCAACCTGCGAGTTGGATCGGAGTGTTGTAAGGTCGACTGAAACTGCTAACGTGATGGTGTCGGGCATTGATACAATGGACTTTATAGAGAGTTGTGAAGCTGTCGCTTCGCCTACTCACGTTGTTGATGATAATGTCTTTGTAAATTTGGACGCTTTTGATATGCTTGGTGACTTTCCGGAGTTGGAGGTATTGGATCCTAGTACCATATCTACCAATCCCGTGGTATGTTAAGAGTCTGACTAGTTTCACTTGGTTCTATTTATTGACTTTGTCTCTTAGAATATGTTTAATAAGGGAAATATTTTATACTTTCAGCATCTATGCGGTAATTCTCCACCGACAGACGAAAATAATGACAAGATGCAAACCGACAGTCCAAGGCAAGGAGCGCTTAGCATCACCGACTACTCTCCGGAATGGGCGTACCCCGAGGGAGGTGTGAAGGTGTTGGTAGCCGGACCGTGGACGGATACTTCTGAGCAATATACCATACTGTTTGATAACTTCCCAGTACCATCTATTTTAGTGCAGAATGGTCTACTAAGGTGTTACTGTCCAGGTAGGTATTTTATTTGGTTAGTTTTTTTTGTTTTAGTTGTTTTGTATTTTAATTATATCTGCAACGATTTTTTTAAACAAAGAACTTAATAGTAATAACCATTAACTTTGTCGGTCTTTTGGCTAAAATATTCCAACGATTGGAATACCTGGTTTCAAATCCAACGTCTTTGTATAGTTTAAACTTTTTGGGAAATTACGAAGCAATATTGTGCAAGACGGCAGGTTCAACCCATACCTTATTATAGTGCACATTATTGTTGGCAGAAAAGAGTGTGCATTTTTGCAACTAGCCACATTCTGTGTATGGATTTCTACAAACACGGGTGGTTGCCAATGAGTTGTTTTCTTTGAGAAACATAAAAAAAAATGGGTAGGGTATGAGATGTCATGGGCACCCGAATGTCTCACTCAGCGTACCAAATGTACCTATAGTAGGAACTTGTATGAATTCTCTTTCTCAGTCGGTTTTGCTTGTAGAAATTCAGTCAGAGGTCAAATATCTAGGGGTACCCTTAAACTAGAATATATTCTGAATTCCAGCTCACGAAGCCGGGCTAGCAGCACTGCAAGTTGCTCGAGCAGGTCGAGTAGTTTCGGATACCGTAGTATTTGAGTACAAGGCCGGTCCACTGTTGGCGCCGTCATCACCCGCATCAGCACCATTACCTTCATTGGACCTCAGGCGGTTTTCGCTGTTACAACGGCTGCAGCGGCTGCACGGACGTTTGCAACTGAAAACAGAGCCTATGGATGATAATAATCAGGTTAACATCTAATTAAATATTTTTCTGTTTTTGGAGTTAAAGTTTTATAAAAATATATATTTCTTACTAATGTTTAATTTCAGATTGAAGACGTTCAATTATATTCGAATCCAAAATTTGAAGAACGTCTCGTAATATTCTGCCAGTCTCTGAGCAATCGATCCTTTGGAAATTCTGAGGGATTTACCACTGAGCCAGGCGAAGATAGTTCTACGATTCTACATTTAGCTGCAGCATTGGGATATACAAAGTTGATCACTGCACTCCTCAGGTGGAGACAAGACGATAACAGTTTAGCATTAGAGAAAGAAGTCAATTTGGGAGCAAGAGATATTGATAATTGCACTCCCTTGGTGAGTGTTCTTCTTTTTTTAAGCTAAGAAACAATTGTATTTGTTATATATAATGAATATAAATATTTTTTGACTACAAAAAGTTCAACGTAATGATATATATGGAATGATAAAGAAAGATGCGCAAACCATAAGGACCTAGAAGTTATTCAAACAAGCTTAGAATGACAATACATATATATTTTTTTATTTCATTCATAAGTATTTAAGTCATTATTACACCATATATATTTTGCATATAATAAAATAAAATAAATGCAAAAATATAATATTTTTATCTAATACCGTATATGTTTTGTCTCAGACTACACCTAACACTAGAGGCAGGTATTAAAATTCTTAATAGACGTTGTCATCATTTGTAGTAAGAAAATATTGTCATTCCTGAACAGGTAGGTAATGGGCTAACGCCCATCATAATAGCGGTTAAAGTTCTCATTTACTGAGCTAAAAGTTTAAAGAAAAGCTGAGCTAAAGAGTCTATATTTTTATCCGAATTTTCATTAGAAGTCCACGGTTTATTAAATTACATTGAACTCGAATATACGAACACAACGCCCATTTCATATGACTCGTAAACTCATGACACATAGGTAGCGTATAAAGGAGCTTCAATACTTAGGTAGTGTATCCACGCGTCCGTGGGTTTCCCAGATGGTGGCGAGTGCGCTGGGCCACGTGGACACGGCGCTGGTGCTGGCTCGCTGGGCGGCGGGCACGCGGCGGGAGGCGGGCGCGCGTGCGGCTGCTGCGGCGGCGCGACGCGGTGGACACGCTGGCCTCGCCGCCGCGCTGGAGAGGATACAAGGGGACTGTGTGTTCAGGAGACCGCTCAGGTGAGCCCTCAGGAGTGTGCTTTTGATGAATAGCTTAGTTAGGTAAATGTTTAGATATGATTTTACGGTTTTCTGCTTTCCCTCAAATCCCTCCAAAGTCTATGTTTTTAATTTTAATTTTAATTTTAATTTTATAATATTATAATATATACTAGCAACAAGCAAGAGAAAGCTTGTTGCTATAATTATATCGTGATTTCGTAGTAACTGTCTCTCAGACTTAGGAAATATCCTAAACCTCCGGTCATTTTATTTTTTGATTTTTTTTTTCAAGATGCCCAATATATTCATTCATTCATAATATTGATAGACTTTTTATTATTTTTTTTAATTTTAATTTAATCTCTTCCCAATTGTAAAATATCGTTGCCCTCAGCAAACTTAAACTTATCCGAAGATGTTCAGCTCACCTTTTAAGTTCTTTTCCCGTAAGAACAGTATTAACCCCTGTTTTTACTCTAATTTACTGTGGTAAATGTATTTTGTTGTTCTTTACTCAGCACTGCGAGCAATCTCGCAATATTATTAAATTAATTATTTATCTTCTTAACAATATCCAAATATTCATATTCATTGGTCGACCGGAGCACTAGTCATCTATATCTGCCCTATTTATAGATATTGATGAAATAATAGAAATAACTTTGGTGAAACTTAATTTTTGAAGGCAAAAATCACCATAAATATATTTATCTATTTCTCAATAAAATCAGAATATCTGCTGTTATGATGTAACTTTTTTAATTTTGCTATTGTGGATTGTAGATTGTATAGATCGAAAAAAAACTATACACCAATTTAAAGAATAAAAAATTTTGGTTATATATATTTTCTCTCGGGTTTTCCATATTATCAAAGATATTAATATTTAAGAGCCTACCATACATTTACTTTAAGCTACCAAATATTTAATCGCCCTAAGTTCGGATCAGTATCCGAAAAATAAAACATCTAATTTTGTAACAACAATATTAACTAATAAGCTGTTATTATGTTCCAGCTTGTCTCAGAAGAGTAGGGCCGGTAGTCTGGAGAGCAACTTGGTAAAACGACCTTCCATAGACAGCGGCATCAACATGGCTGACGCTTTTCGATCCAGTTCTGCTATTGACAAAACTGACGCTAACTCATCTACTAGGTGAGTATTCGACACTTCAGTAACATTAAATATTCGATACAATAGATAATTAATGTTATTCGGTAATTGTAATTTAAGATGGGAAAGAAGCATGTCCCTTCCTCTCGACTCGGATACTTCCGAAGACAGCTTCGGTGATTCTAAAATTGGTCGCAGGATGGATCTAGCTCTATGTAAGTTGAAATCCTACTTATCAAATATTATAGAAAGTTCAGTTTTCATTTGCAAAAGATTATTTATTTTCATCGGCACGGCGCCTAACCTTTGGAAGATCGAAATTTTTATCCCAATATTTAATTCGTACATTAATAGAGACGTCGACGTCGTTAGCCAGATCATTAAATCAATTTAATAATATAATATAATATGTAACATATGAAAGCAATATATCCTGTAACTAAGCAACAGCAAACGCTGTATATAACATACGGGATATACGCTATACGATAGAGCTGAACCGACAGGCGTTGTACCAGGCGAGACGGCCGGCGCCGGTCCGGACGACGCCCGGCCGCCGCACTCAGGTCAGTACTGAAACGGTATAGGCTGGTCTGGGCTGGTCTGGATAGGTCTGGTAAAATAGGAAAATTGTTTTGGTCTTGAACGTTTTAATTGGCATGTTACTAAGTCTCAATTGGCAATGGTATTCCGAAAAAGATCAGTTAAACTGTTCTATACCATTTCAAGTCGCCCTCCGCTCGACTTGTCTATCGATGTTGTAAGTGTTGTAGTTGCATGGCCACTCCGGCCTCTCTTCTGATACGTCGTCTTTCTGTCGCCAGTGTAGCAGTCGCTATGGTAGACCACTTGTAGATTCTTCTATATCTGTATCCTATCGAGCGGAGATGCCCCGGTGTTGTCAGTAGTTACCTATTAAGTTTAACCGAATAATGATAATTGATTCATGATGGACTAGAGTTGTCGAATAGAATAAAACTAATTAATTTGAGTTGTTCGGTTCAACTTACTCGATGTTGTCCATCGGTGTCGCTTTCAATGGTTCGTATTGGTCTAACCACTATCACAGAACCTTCAGACACAACAGTATCTGTTATCTTCAAACTCAAATGTACATTCAAACAACGTTGTAACCAATATAACTTAACATCACCAAACGACAGAACACTGCATGATCGCTAAACCGCTTGCATGAATCGATATTTATGTAAAGGCTTTTTATGTGTAGTTAAATAACAATTTGCTATATGATGAGGTGAGTGCTTTCACAGGTTTTATGATATGGCACAAAATTTTATTATTTTAACGTATATTGGTGTAATATGTGTGAGGCGTATGTTTCGGCTGTTTTGTAGATCAAACAGCATTTATCAAAATTTACTTGCATAAATTATTTTCTTGAATTGGCTGTTAAAGTAATGCTAAATAAAGTTTACTCTGATTCTGCGGACATTTGACTATACCATAACATTTCAGGGGAGCAAGATGACCGCGTGTTCACGCTGGCTGAACAGATTATCGCGGCAATGCCCGACCGAATAAAGGTAGTTATTAATAAATAAAGGAAGTTGTTAATAAGTAGTAGTCAAACTTTCTACAAACATGTTTAGCCATGTTAAGCATATTTAAGTATTAAATAAATATTAATGAGAACTATTTTTGAGTTATGATTGGTTCGAATACCCCTAACATTTTATTTTTCACTGCATACTTATTTAAGATTATAATATTTTAACAATATACCAAGCTTTTCTTAAATGAATTAAAACTAAAAAAAAATATTTATTTTCTTAAAATTTATATTATATATAATAAAATAGATTGCAATAAAATATTTACATAACATTCTTGATGCCATCCTGTATTATTATTTCAAACACTCCTACCATCATTTCTTTCGCAGAACGAGAGTCTCCTGCCCTGTGACCTGGACAGTGGTACAGGCAGCGAGGACGTATTGATGGTACCACTACTGGATGACGCCACCACCTTCAGCAGCGAATTCAGTTTTGAGTTTTGTGACAATACCTACAGGTTTGTATTGTTTGGTTCATTGCCTTCACAACTAATGTAAGAATATAAAAAAGAACTTGGATTTGTTATTAAAATAAAAATAAAAATATATTTTAAACTTTTATTAAAAAATAACAATCAATTTAATGTTCGTAACCAATATTTACTTTATATAGGGTTTGCATTGTGTATGTTACTTGTTTAAACACAGGAATTCAATTATAGTTTTTTTGGTACAATAAAGTTGGCAGAACTTGAGTAGAACTTGTTTTGATTAAGAATTCACTTTCGGAACATCGGATTGATTGAGATTCGCTTTTTTTTTGTCAATATGACATTTTATGAGAGATGTAAAATAAATGTTGAATCGCATTATCTTTGAAATTACCTTTGGGATTATCTTTGGGATTAGACATTGATGTTCTACCTTTAACTAGACATATTTTTTTTAGGCATTGGGACTGCTTCTAAGATGGGCTTCTAGTCCCTGACTTGCAGAGGTCTTTTTTTAAACTAAGTTGAAATATATAGCTAAGCCCCCTCCCCTATGTAGGTACACGGGTGCGTCGACGCCGTCATCGGGGTCGGGGTCTGTGTCGCCGGGGTCTGCGCTGTCCCCGCCCCCCGCCTCGCCTCTCGCGCCCGCCTCCACCACGCTGCAGGAGTTTCTCAACACCACACATTTTTCCAGCCTCACCTTGAATGGTCAGTGTGTCGTTATCGCAAAAACTATATATAATGTATTCGAGATCGGTCATACACGACAGCCTTGTCGGTTGTCACCGTATATTGAACCTGCGGTTCATAAATTTGATAAATAATTAAAAATTTACATTTACGATAAAAATATGACAACTGTTAATGACGAAAGAACCCCCTTCCCCGCAGACCGCGAGCAGCGCGAGTTGTACTCTGCGGCCATCACGATCCAGAAGGCGTACCGCCAGTACCGCGGCCGACAGCTGCAGCGACGAGCAGCCGCCGCCGCCATCACCATACAGAACTGCTACAGGCGGTACAAGCAGGTGAGTCCTGCACAGTATACACGGAAACATTACATTCAGGTTGCTGACCGAAAAGGTATATTACATATGATGTCTAAATCATGTGTTTAAGTTAAGGTAACATAATAATATACTTTGGTATTGCTATTCCTCTCTAAGTTTTTATGATCCTACATTTTTGTTTATTATATGATTTAGTAATACAAACAGAGTAAATGTTTAGGTAGAAAGTTGTTTGTAAAATTTTGATAAGGTTCTGAGGACTATGAAGTGAAAAGTATTACCCGGCTTATTTATGATGGTAATTATCAGATTGATTTATACATCGATGACGAATGATTCAAAGTAAAATAAAAACAATTAAAGTCTGATAGATTAGAAACGTGAGGTCATGTATATAAGCGGGCTTTGAAACTTTAAAAGTCCCATCATATCGCTGATAACACGGAAGAATGCCAACTCTCCCTGCATAGGCTCCTCTTAAATTTGTGGTTAACTACTAGGTTTAATAATTCAAAAGGGCGAATTTACCGCCCCGTTAGTCGAGAGGTTAGCGCAGACGCCTAACGTATAACTGTTCATAGGGGCTCGGGTTAATCGGAATAAAAAATCTCGGGTTTTTGGTCGGTAATTCGTGGATTATTTAAATTATTCGCGCACATTTCGAGTTTTTGCCCATAATTCGGATTATTCGGAAATTTGAAGTCCGAATAGGACCATTCGAATAAAAAAAACCACCCTACTTTGTTTTGCAGACGTGTTATAATATGTCTGCTACAAGAAGAAGTTCGCAGTCTATTCCCAGTCAAACTTAGCTTTTCAGTCGGAAATTAGTCACAAAGAAGATGTCCAAGCACTACGCACCAAAATCAACTACCTAATCCATGGAGCCATTTTTCAGTCCAATATGCAAAATAAAATACTACTTGAAGCGTCGTTATACACTTTTACCTGGAAGAAGGGCCTACACGCTACCCGGAGAGCGGATAACAGAAATAGCTATATAATATTCCACTGCATAACCATGAATACCCTATTTATGATACCATCATTTCCAAACACCGACATATTTTCTTCTTCTTATCCCACCGAGACGAATCCAGATTAGATTGATAGCCAATAGCAATACGGTGGCTCAATTAGTAGAGCGATGGATTAATATGGATTTTACACAATGTTCAGTCGTTTTAGTACATCCTGAGTTTGATCCCCGTGCAGTTTAAAAGTGCAGTAAGCAAGCCACAGTGGATTTTGCAATGTCGAACTGAGAAGACATACTTTCCGTTAAGAAAACCTGACTAATTGTTTTTTAAGAATAACAACTTTAAAAGTATCTAAATCATATCGATCGAGTTCCTCAGAATAAAAAAGAAAATATGACACATTTTATGTGTGTATGTAAAAGGTTCTCTGTATTATCAATTGTATCAACAGTAACCGGAAATACCGTTCATTTCATAACAATTGACATAATCGAAGAGATTCATGTTGTTCGTTGTTGTCGTCAGTTCGCGTACCTGAAACAGATGCACGCGGCGGCGACGGTCATCCAGCGCGGCTACCGCGGCCTGCGCGAGCGCCGACAAGTCAAGTGAGTACCGCTACACTACTACTAGGAGTACGAAATATGCGTTTACTCTAATGTGATACTATTTATAAATAATAATAATAATAAATTACAGTAGAACCTTAATAAGTAAAAATCCAAGGAAAGCACAAAATATTTTGAGTTATTGAGTTTGATTGAAAAATTTGTTTGACCTTTGTTCTTTGAAAAACCTCATTTATTTATTATTCAATTACAAATTTCTATATTATAATTTCTTTAAATTTAAATTCCTATTTATAATGTCCCGAAAAAAATCCAACAAGAACAGTAGTCTTAGAATATCTTTTGAAACCTAGAATATCAAGTTATATTTTTTTTTGAACAATAGGGAATATGCATAACATTTTAAATAGCCTCAAATATTTTTTTCTCGAAAATTATATGATATCGTCTTATTATAATAAGAATATTTTTTTGTTTACTAATTGTCTAAGGCCATCAAATAATTTGTGAAAAGTGTAAATTAGGGGGACGAAATTCAAACTTCCAAAACCCGCCACCATTGGTCGAAAGGAGATGTAACGACATATAATAACCGCCCCGTCGCGTTGGTCGAGTAGTTAGCGCAGCAACCAACGTATAGCGGCTCAATGGGACTCGGTTTCGAATCCCGGCAGGGACAGGCATGTATATGATGAACATAGATGTCTGTATTTCTGGGTTTGGTCGTTTATTAAATATATTTTCAGTATTTATAAAGTTTATTTCTATGTATTTGTATCGTTGTCTAAAACCCTTAACACAAGCAAATAATTTGCTTACTTAGGGGTTAGATCAATTTCTGTAATTTGTCCTGATATTATTATTATTATAATTTATCGCCGTCGAAGTTCATGCTGTGGTATTAAGGTTTTTGAGGAAAAATTAATAATTTAAATCTATATTTTCGTGTTTAAAAGTTTTATTAAATGATATGATTGTTTAAGTAATCCTAATAACATTTAGGAAATAGCAGTTCGAATGCTACTACTACACATAACATTTTTAAAATGTTTCTTCCTCTGAATCATTTTCCACTTGACTCAGATAAATAACTTGGTTGATAATCAACAGATATACAAGATATAAGATGCTTTAGAAGTATTATCAGCTGTGTTTTCAGTAAACAATTTTCTTTTTAAAACAGATAGTTTTACTGGTAAAGTTCCAATATTGTATGTTGAATGAGGAAATGGTGACAATGCTACATTTTATTTTTCAACAGGTATATTTACATTGATACCTTTACTTCTATACTTCAGTTTAATATTAACTTGCACAGCTTAGTCACTCGGTAGTTTTTCTTCAATATAGAACAACCAAGGCGCTGCCTTATGATCATCCCACTCAATAGGAGAAGTACTGAGTCCTAGTCGACTAATATCACATACAATATAACATATTTTTTTTATACAATCTAGGTCAATGCTTGACTACATTCCACCTGATGGTAAATGGAATGTAGTCATAGGTGGTAAGGCATTAACCTAGCAGACCTCTTTGCTCGCCCTTTGTTTGAGTTCAGAACCGCAAGATGAGACTTTGCGGCACCAGCAATATGTGACCACAGTACTCCACATACGACCGGATCTGTCCTTTGTATAATATAAGTAGCTGTCTCGGTGTAAACTACTGCCAGACCTTCGCAAGAACAGCAAGCTTTCCTGCAGCTGCTTTTGCTGTGGACTGAATTAACCGTTCAAAGTTGTGATTTGAGAAAATCTCTAAGCCTAACCACTGAAGCCGGTCAGTGTATTCCAATGATACATTCTCGAAAGTAGGAGCCAAGGTGAAAGAAGGGCTCCATTTGGCGGTGAATAGACACGTCTGCGTTTTGGTGGTGTTAAATTTGATAAGGTTGGCATTGCTCCATGCGGAGATTGCCTGAAGTTTTTCACTCAAACGTTGCACCATGCCTTCTCTTTCAGACTGTACTTGATTTCTACTAGCCGAGTACTCGGTAGATATGTTTCTGAAACTGTGCTGTCGTCTGCATACCCATAGATACCGGGCTTCAGCAGATCGTCAATGTGCAGCAGAAAAAGATATGCGGAAAGAACAGACCCCTGAGGTACTCCAGTATTTATTGTCAAGGGTTCCACGGAACTCCCGCCGACAAATACTCGAAAAGAGAGTACTTGTAGTGTCTCTGGCTCAGAAGGTCCATTACCCAGCGGATCGGACCAGGGGATATACCGTACGCTGGAAACTTGCTTATAAGGCTCTTATGCCAGGCCCCGTCAAATGCCCTCGAGAAGTCCAGGGAGACGGTGACCGCTTCTCCGTTCTTCTCGATGGCCTCGCCTATAACGTGTGTAGCATACACTAGAAGGTCCACAGTGGACCTATTTCGGCGAAACTCGTGCTGTCGATCACATATATTTGTATGGAAAGTACTAGGACTTACTTAGTGATAACTTCTTTTGCTGAAGGTTCACCATTTTTTGAATCAATATTACTTTTGATAGCTAATTCCAAAAGGGCTTCATTAACCGGTGCCAATCTTTGCCTTTTCACTACGCACATTCTCATTCTCTCAGCTGGTGTTTTTGGCACAAAAATATGTGAAAAAAATTCAAAAATTCAAAATTTCTATCTTGTAAACTAGATTAAGTTAATTTTAAACCAAATGTTCTATAGCTAATGCAAAATTTACTCCTTACTAATTTACACTAAGCTATAACTAAATAAAGTATACTTACCTTAAATTGATCTTCACAATATAAACACGATTAAGGACATATATTATACCTTTTAATTACCGTACACCATGTTTTTGTATTTTCGCATCTCTTGGAATACCAAAAAACACTTTGTCAGTTGTTTTTCTAATACTATTTTTGTACTCTGGAACTATACTTCTCCCATGATTTGTATAACAATTAAAATTTAAAATATGTATGAAGTAACTAAAAAGTTTAAAGTAAACATTCACTGGAGGTGTCATTTGATGTCATAAAAAGCGCGCGCAAAATTACGGTGTTTGAACGGCTCAAAGAAGACGGATACCCTTTAATACATTCTTGGACCAGACTGTAATAATATGAAATTTGTGTCAATTAATACTTAATATTATATTATACTATGACTAAAAAGTTTGCGGATTTTGGTAATCTGAGAACAGAGATATAAGGCACTCAGTAAATGGGAGGTTATGTAACTACTTAGCCTTACAGTTACCTTCAGTATCACATTTATAAAAGTGAGCAGTACTACCGACCTGTAACTGTCCCACTGCTGGGCAAACATCTTTTCAGATACGGAGAAGAAACGAGAATCGAACACTACGCTCGTTCACTGCGAATTGGATATTTGAGACAGTTTTTCAAGTCACATTGGTACCAGGTTAGGGTTTGAACCTGCGCCTTTTATTCATGAGGTCGCATTCTTAACCTCAAATTCACCACTAGTTGAGAAACGTGGGTCAGATAATTCTAAAATTACAGATTTAAGGATGCCATAAATTGATGGATACTTTTGACGGTGGCTTGTCGTAGCAGTGTCGTAGCACTAAAAAACAGTGTAGAGTTCGACTGTCACTCGAAAGTCAAATCGACTAATTAAACATAAATCGATATTTGATTTTCTTTTTTATGTAATTAACGTTTATTATTGAATTAATCTTTTGCAATCAATACATACTTTAGACATTACCTTACATACAGTACAGTACAGTAGTTTATAATTTTCTATAATAAGAATAATATATTAAATAACCATTTTTTTTAAGTTCATAAAATTTATTTCTAACATGATGTTATTTACTAGGCGGACCTACTCTCAAAGACGACAAAACCAAGCAGCCAGGAAGATTCAACAGTTCATGAGGCAAACCAAAATTAAGTACGTATTATTATATGTATATATATATATATATATATATATATACATTTTATATTATACTAATTAGTATAATATAAAATGTATATATCTGTATATATTATATTATACTACAATTAGTAGCCACATACTATAAAAACTAAATGTAACCTACAGACAAATATGAAAATTAAAAACCATTCAATATATGACTTTTTAATATTCTACTAAAAGCATCAATTATAGAAACATTATTTTTTTTTGGAGTTTAACAGATATATTATATGATCTTTTATAGACGGCAAGTACTAAGTCATCTTTTAAAATAGGGGCACACACGGTTCTGGGTGCTATAAACATCTACCGATTTTTTTCTTTCGGATAGTATCCGGTAGTAGTAATCCTTTTCTTCCTTTGATCACTTTTTTACTACTTTAGGAGTGGTGTAGTACACTACTACATGGACTTATTTTTTTTCTTTTACAATTTACAAACAGAGGTTTAATTGTAGTAAGCAATAGCTCGGTAAGCAAAGATTCGACAAACATCATGCTGCTGGAGAATTTCAAAAAAATAATTTGGTTTTACAAATAATTTGTCTAAAAGCTTCGAAGAAATTTAATTATTTTTATCACGCCACTATATATATTTTCACAAAAATATTTAACTTTGTTCAACGTTTTAATGAAACACCACTATTTATATTCATTTAAGAATAAAATACCCCAAATTTAAATGTTATATGTTATATTTTTTAATATAATTCTATTTACAACCAGACAGTATATTAACCTAAGCAATATTAACTGAACTTTTCGGGCAAATTTCGATATAATTGTAAATATATAATATACATTTTAATATGTATTATACATTTTAATATGTATGAGAAAAGATATGTTATCATTAGATAAGACTTTAAATGTATTTAAAATGTACCAAGGATCAATGAGATAGTTTATCCCTTTAAACATCCTTGTCGGTTGGCTAATATAAATATATATGACCTGTTAGTGTAATGGTTAGTGACCCTGTAGACTGAACCAAGGATTGTGGGTTTGATTCTCACACGAGACAATTCTATGTGTAATCCATTGATTGTTGTACCGAGTCTGGGTGTACTTTGTGTTCATTATTTATATAATATTGAAATTCCCTGCTATACATTATATGTTTTATATTATAGTCTATACTTATTACATATTCATATGTCAATACCAAAACCCGGATTGGTTACAACGTTCAGTTAAAGCTCTAAGTTTAATTATTTTATAACGTAAACAACAAGATTTTCGTAAATTAAAGCGTTAAATGAAAGCTATAATTTAGTGAAACAAATTCGTATGGAAGTTTATATTAGAAACATGACATATATTTAAAAAAAAAAATATATTATATTTGTATGGAAAAATTAGTTCAACTCAACAAAACTTAAATGTAATGAAAATTGCAAAAACAAAACAGAAATACAATGACATAAATATAGAACATTATTAGAAAACCCGTATCTAACAAATATAATTTTCCATATATTACCTCAAATCCTTTGACTGGTCTAAATTGTGTACAAGAAACTAATATCGCAACTTCGTTATGGCGGTAAAAGCCCAAAGCCCTTTTCAATAGATAGAGGATAAAAGACCATGAAATGTTTGAGGAATATTGCTTTGGCTGTATTCGTAATATAACCTTTTGTAAGCTTCCGTTAGTCGTACGACAGATGGGTAAAATGAAATGGGTGATTTTATTGTTTGGTATTTAATTTAGGGGATGAATTGTTGTTTTACAAATACAAATAACGATAAGAGTTAAGTTCATATTTAATGTTTTTATTTGTTCATGCCACTAGCACTTGGGAGGAATTCACTACAAACGTAAGTTTTTCCATAACATATGCTTTAATGAAAGAGTATTTTGATTTAAAATATTTTATTACAAAATATATATTAATTGTAACAAAATATTTTTTTGTAAAAGATTTTTTCTTATTTATGATTTTAATTATTTGTAGTATTTCTTGTACAAAATAAGGGTTTCATTAATGAAAATTGAGCTATGATACTGCGAATCGTTTTGATGATATTTCGAAAGAAAGTTGACAAAGAAGATGTTGGCTCCACTTAAGTTTAGAGAATTAAATACAGAATGCTAAATGTATCATTGTAGTTAGCTATGCGACAGTTCAGTTTTTTCAGAATTCAGTTTTTTAGTCTTATCCGTGTTGAAAAACTTTTCATTCTATTTTATTTGATATTAAAATAAGTTTAATATGTAGAAATATATTTCTAAACAAATTCAAACATAAAAATCTTTATAATTTTTTGCAGTAAAACAATACTAATATAATCTAAGTAAATGTTACAGAAACGTTAAATAATCGTATCTTAAATCTAAGGTAAAAAAACGATGCCATCTAAAAGGTGAAGGAACAAGATTTATTTTCTTAACTTTCAAATAACACGATCCCATTTGTATTTCAAAATAAAAAGAGAGACGTGCTGATCATATATATTCCGTTAAACGAATAAGCGTCAAGGAAACATCACGCACGAGTTTAATATGGGGAAGCACGTTTGGGAAAGATAAACTTCACCCCTACCAGGAACCCTTGCTATTTATGATTGGGTTCAAGATACCTGATTAAAAATTTATCCGATTTTGGAAGATTAAACAACCCTAAACCGCATAATATGATTTGAGAATCCAAATAAAATTCGATTTGTCGAAATTAAATATTACGATTGGAAAAAAATATTTTATACCTAATATTTTATTCAAATACTCCAAATAAAATAAAAACAGGACAGAAAAATAAAATGTTATTTTAAATTCTCATAAAAGAACGTCGAGTAAATCAAACTTTCATTTCGAGTTATATTTGATATGGACATGGAGTCGGGATATAAATCAGGAGTGGGGTTGAGGTCATGACAACCTTGTTTAATGGCAACCCTGTTCGCAGGTTGCAGAGCGAGCGAGCCGCAAGCGTGAAGGTGGCCCGGCGCTCCCCGGATGTCCTCCCAAGCTTGTCGCGGCCCATCACCAGTACACACATGCCCAATAGGTACTATATAAAAATATTCATGAAACGAATCATCTATGTGAAATATAACTAAAAATCTTTCTAGGATTTAGGAGTTTGTAATTTAATTTAGATTGACTAATTCTTTTTTTCTTATAGGATCATTGACTATCTAGCACCTGAATCACCGATGAACGCAGATGATGACCTTCTGATCGAGCTTCTGTTTAAAATGTGACCTGATACAGAACATCGATTAATTGTAACGCTTTAAGCAATTTTGAGTTTTCGCCATATTTGTATTGTGGAGGAAAGTTTGAACATCGGCTTGCATCAGGAGTTTCTAATATTATTTACAGCTCATGAATTACTAATATATATCTACCGGAGTCTTAAACTATGTTTAGAACATTTATCCTGAACGCAACACTACTGCCTCGATGTTCGCTGTACTAGCACCATCATCATAGTAATTACTACTTCCCAAAAACAGGTTATACCAGAGTTGTGAGATAACCCAGGCCTTGAAATTAAGAGTAAACTTCGTTTGAACAGTAATCTTATGTCATTCTCTTAGGATACTTCATTCTCTTGTGCAATAATTTTCTTACTTTCTATCCTTGCATGTTTGATTGACAGTTCGTCTTTATTATCATTAGGTCTTGTTCATGTTTTGGCCTTAATTGTATCTTGCGTTTAACTCTTCAGGTCATAGACAGGGTTATATTTAGTATAAATTTTATCGTATTTGTATTATATTTTCATAACGTATTTTTGAGAAATTTGTTTAGGATGTTTATTGGAATCATATTTTTGAAAACTCTAAATTGAATGTAATGTAATTTTCTTAGATCATCTGTCTAATATTGGCGACGTTATTAAACTCATCGACGGCACTATATTAAATTTTTAATCAGATACAGTATTGCATTTACGATAAAATTGCATGAAACCGAAATGTTTTATGTTTTTCCGCTTTCAATGCAAGGTTTTGATCGAGTCGAATCTTAGTTTTAGATGTTCATGATTTTCACGGTGGAGTTAAATAAGTAGGGTTAAGTACAAATTCAAATTATTAAGAGGCCACTGTTCTATTAAAGTAGATGCACCTAGCGTATAATACAATAAACCCGACGAGCTGTGAGTATTTTGAGATTTTATCGTATTTAAGGAAAGTACTTAGTTTTACTATTGGTCTAAAATTTACCATATAGGTTTCATTCCAGCCTAAATAGATTAATTCTGTTGTAGTCTACGCAAGAAGAACTTTAGTTCCTATACCCAATTTAGACCTTAGACTTTTCGTCATGCTAAGATTAAATATAATTTGTACCTTGTCTAGGTCAATTCTTTCTATTACTGGGTTTATAGGAGCTCAGCGTTAGACGAAGATACAAAAAATATTTTCAACTTTCTCTTAGTCTCATCGGAAAATGATATTTGAATTAGTTTTAAAATTGATTTCTCGTTATTGTTGACTTAATTTAAAGATTATATTTTGTTATTTAATGTTTTCATCCCCACCCCTAGTTCCTACTTCAATAACTATTTAATATTTAATAAATTATCAATACAACAACTTAAAATTAGTTTACTAGATAGGTTTAACTTTTGTTTTAGATCCTCGATAATGCTAAATGCCATACTAGTCTAGCATTCATGAAAAAATAAGGTTGTGCACCACTTAATATAGAATAACTACCTAAATATTCCCTTTTTCTGAATTCTCTGATATTTTAACGTAGATATAGATATAGATTAAGATAGAGGTAATCATAGCTTAACCATAAGACGACGAGCTGCCGTCGAGATATTTTCGATTCGTATTTTTATAAAGCAAAAGTTACGAATGAATCAAGATTGCTTTGCTTGTGCAGGGCCGTGGAAAAGATTGTTTTATTACTTTACAACCACATTATTTATACATCTTTATTACATTTCCCTTCAATTATTAATAGGCTTGATTTTTTATTAATTTTTCACAGATTAAATTTTATCAAGTGTAACTTTCGTAACTTCACTTCTTGCAACCTGATATATTTTTCTTTGAAAAGACTTGAAAGGCCCGGAGATGTCATACGGAATGAGTGTTAGTGTATTATTAAATTTTCGAGATTCTAATGCATTGGTATAACTTTTTCCTATTCCAAAGTCTCGGTATCAATATTGTAGACGTAGAAAAAGTTAGTAATATACTAGCAGTGAGAGGAAACTGATAAGAAAACGCGACGCAGTTCGAGAAAAACCGTCCAGTTGTGGCGGCTTTTGCACCCTCTGGTGGCGTGAAGGCAAAAGTCGCATCAAGCGAAAACAACATTAACGTATCCGACTATAGTGACGCGATTCGCTTGCAAGGCACGGGGCACCCGAGGGCGCACGAATGCAACATGTACATTTTATATTTTTGGATTGCTAACTTTAAGATGTTATATTTATATATGTATACGTAGTGATGGCGGGTACGAAACCAGTATTTCGAGAAGTATTGCGCCAAAAAGTTTTGATGTATTAATTTTCGAATAAAATTCTCTCGTTTTCGTTGTCGAATGAATAGTTCGTTTAGCTAGTGGTCATGTATATATTTTTGGATAAAGTGCACGATTGCTTTCGGAAGCCAGACGATATAAATATAAGGGGATGGCCGTAAAGTATATTGGTGAAGAATATTTTTAATGGTAACGCAGAACCTCTGAAAGCAATAATATTTTAGTGGTAAAAATTACTCCGATTTTTAGAAAAAGAGTATTTTATTATCCACGCGATCGTCACAAACCAGTTGAATCATAGGATGCTTTTAGTGCCGCCGTAGAGTGTGCTCCGATTTTAATAAAAATACAACATCTCACGAGCGATTCTAGCGATAAGCGACTTTAATTGCGTCAAAGCGCTGCAGCGCTACTTAGCCGCTCCTTAGCTCGCTACTTGATTGGTTTCTTCAGCGAGTGGTTGGTTTAGATGAATCATCTATATTTGTATAAGTTTAGCAGATTTAAATAGATATTATTTTCTTAGTGCCATAAAAACTAATTTTAGAGAGGTTTACATAAGCAAAATCAAACGTAACTAAGGATTTTAGTGTTTTGTAATAAAATGTCTATGGTGTTAAAAACTCGATCGGAGCACATATTTATGGCACGCGTTAGATTGACCACAGCTAAAACATAGTGCACTAGACGTAGTACTAGTTAGAAAAATTACCTATATATAAATGAAATTAAAAAAAAAGAAATCTTGAAATCTATACATAGAATTAAAATTTAAAAAAAAATTAAACTAATACTTTTTATTATTATATAAATAACAGCTTGTTCACATTATAAAATCGTATTAAGATATATATATAGATGTAAAGGAAGGAACGGAACGGAACGGAAAGAAATTATTAGTGAGACTAGGAGTGGTGTTATTAGTTTATGGGCTACTTTTTACAGATTTTAATATGAGTGTTTACATAAAATACGTATAAGGTTACTTTCAAGTAGGCGAATGAAACATCGAGTTTTATGTAATTTGCCAATTTTGTATTCCATTTTTTAATTATAAACTGATGTAATAAGTAAGATTGTTTTGTATTTGAGTGTCGAAGGCTGTGGTGTAAGAAAAGTAATTGGAACTATCAAAATTATTACTAAGTATTCTGAAATTTCGTGAAACGTCAAGATCGGATTATTATATACATTATTTCGTCTATATAATTAATAGAGCAATTCATTTAATATTATTAGGTACTAAAAGTATTAATACTGAGTATAATTTCCTTTATATAAATTTCAGTAGTAATTATATTTGATATAGTAATGATAATTTAATTACCTACTGTTTAAATACATTAAATAGTATTAATAAAATTTATTTTATGTAAACACGAAGAATTATATTATGTTAATATATTTGTATTATTTAATAAGCTTACGCCAAAGGCAAGTTACTTTGATATTGTGATATGGCTAGATTTGATTTTGAGTTAGTTATTTTTAGCTAGAGTATAATGGTTTTAGATAAAATAGAACTCTTTTTGCGCTTTGCTTTACTTGAACGGGTTGATATCTTTGAAATTGAAATTGTTAGGTGTTTTCTGTTGTTAGTTTTTTTTTGTCAATGATATGTTATTTTTGATGCGAAAATACTTTTTATGACTTTTGACCCCAAATTAAACTTAATCACTAAAAGCTTTAACACTTTTATATTTGTAGTTAGTGAGGCAAATATCAACCTGCGTTAGGTTCAGTTTTTTAGTTCAGCATAACTATAATATTGCATATCACTTAGATATTATATTTATATTAAATATTTCATCGCCTTTTAATATTTAATATTTATTATATATAATACTAGAACCAATATTTTGTTATACGTTGTTCATTTTATAGGGTTGCAAACGTCCGGTTCAATCGTATGGTTTTAATTTGTTGTTAATTTCTTTTTTGTTAATTATTTCTGTTTCAGTGTATTTTACACTTTTTTAAGTCTTTCGGATTAAACGTTGTCACCCTATTTTTGTAGAATACTTATATTGTTGCTTGACGATTTTATAGTAGTGTAAAGGTATTTGATAGCAAATTTTTAATAAAGTTATTTTTTTAATATTTAAATACGTAAACTCTTCGTTTGTATGCAATTGTAATCGTTATAAATTAGTTTCTCTTAATTATAGAGAGTGTAAAAAGTTGTTATGTACTGCCAGTTTGAGGTTCTAACACCAAATAAAGCGAGAAAAATCGTTTGTAAGGTATTATGTACGGGAGAGTTTTCACTTTCCTATTTGTATGTATATCGCTGATTCGATAATTTTCGTTGCCGTTTTTTTGAAATTATCGAATCGGAGATCGATATTTTCGGGAATTTGAAATTTTACGCGTAATATTTATGCCAACCAATCACGATCAGGGAATCTTAGGGGACAACGTCTCTATATTTCCTGCATTTTGATTGGTTGTTTAAGATTATACTAGTCTCTTTATTTTAATTAAGAGAATTACGAGTTAGACATGCTTTAAGTTCTTTTAAACTTGTTTATCTTTCTAGTAATAAATTAGTGTTTTAGTATAATTAATTTATTTAGCGTTATCTTACTTTGTACGTCCATTAATTTTATAAATATTATGATAATTTAGGTTTAAACTTTTTGTTACCGTAAGTTTGTTTTCTTGCATTTATATAAATATTTTTATTAATTAATGTTATATTTTGTTTATAAAATTATAAAATATTATTCATATTTCTTTTTGCATTAATCTAAATAATGTATTCAAAAACATTTAACATATTTTTTTTGTTCCTAGTTAATTTAGCAATGGAGTGATCAGATATTCGAAAGCTTGTAAAACTTATAATCGCCATGATATTAACAATCTCACCCCTGTTTCTTAAATATTCATCAAATAAATACTTTCATCAAAATATTTTTCTATATTTTTCCTATTATCTTATTTTTTCATAATAATTAAGCAATGAAATTACAAAAATCCTCAGCATTCAAAGTTTGGGTTGTCTGATCATTTCATTTATTGTTCTCAAATATTCCTCGTATTGTAATACGGGTAAGGTTTAGAACTATTTGTGAGAAACGATAACATCAAGTACTACTAGATGTGTACTACGAAAATAATCTTCCTTTGTAATTATTATAATCTATAAACACTAAAGAATTGTGATTCAAAGCAATTTAAAATATTACTGCTGATTATTTTTGGTGTTTTTTTTTACCTTGTCCCCAAACCTATTTACCAACTAAATCGTATTGAAATGCTGCATATAATAGTTATGCTATTGAAAACAGTATATATACAGCCATACTACTGAGACGCTGATAAATAACATTTGTTTTACAGTAATAAAAGATATACAAAGAGAGATAAGTAACAAGAGAATAAGTAAAAAAGATAAGTAACAAGAGAATACGTAAAAAAGATAAGTAATAAGAGAATAAGTAAGAAAGATAAGTTAGAAGAGAGTAATATAAGCATTAATAATAATGATTTATTTATGCCTTTAATATCTGAACACAATATAGTTAGCAATTATTACAACAACTAAAAGTTGTGATACTTATAGAAATCATCCTTAATAATAAAATCTAGGTGTATATTGTTCTGGAAACTTTAGTTTTTATCGTTATATCTTTCATTGCAAAAATATGAAAAACCTTGTTGATTCTAAATACAAATTGATTTCGTCAGGATTTTTATATTTGTTAAATCAAACTTATAGAAAATGTATGTCGCTTGGTAAAGCAGAGAAAAGCCAATAGGCAATTGTGTTAGCAGTGACGAAGGTAGAAGCCGCTGTAATACCAGCTAAGAGGAAAAGAGAGGTAATGATCGAGAATTTATGAAGTGAGATGTAGGAGAGTGAGAGTTATAGTGGATGAAAATATATGTTATTAAATAAATGTTGTCTACTTTGAATCTTAACAGTTTATGATCTTTATCTAGTATTAATTTCGTTACACTTTAATATGAATATTTAGAAACTTACATCGACAAAGAGCTTTGGGAAGACTTTTAAAAAGGCTTTGGAAGCTTTTTATATATTTATTTATAAAATTTCAAAGTTTTTACATGTCAGTAAAAATGTAAATATATTGCTACTAAATATTATCTGCAACGATCTATTCAATTTACTTCGAACGATATAATTACCTCCATTATATAAACAGGAAAATAATTATATATGCTGATTAAATAATGAAAAAGTAATTATTAACTAATAGGTTATAACAATTAAATATAAAATAATCTAGATCGAATTACGCACGTGTGATTATCTAATGTTGTATAAGTGCTTATTTATTTGGCATTATATAGCTAATATGTTTAAGTACTACATAAGTAAGTTGTATAGTTACAATTCTTGATTTAATCATTAAAGATCTGATTAGTAGTAGTTGAATTAATTAAGTACGGTGGCAGCCGAGGATCCAAAAAAACCCAAAATTATAAAAATACTTTATTTAAAATTACAAACTACATTATAACTAAAATGGCGACTGCTTGCCCGATATTAGAAAACAAGAGTGACAATTATATTTAAAATTAATTATAATGAAATACATTTATGTGAAGTGCAGATTCAGCTAAAGGATTGTTATAAAATTATAATTAAATAATACATTTGTATGAAGTGCAGATTTAGCTTTTTGATTGTTATAATTCCTGGATTGAATGAATGGATGAAAGGATGAATGTACATATTGCACCATCGCTTGCTAAGCGGTTCCCGCGATGCATGGGAATATAACAAATGTCTATTTAGCGATCCCACGGTCTATGGGGATATAACACCTCCCTCCTGAAGAACAGCATCTATTTGACGTCCTTAGATCTCGAATAGTGCTGTAAAATCTTCTCCACGTGATTACAATCTCCTTCCTCGTCCTCTGCTAGCTTTTGTTCTCTCTTGACTTTAAAGCTTTTACGATTCTTCAGGTTTTTATATATTATAACAGCAATGCTTAGTGCGCTTGCACTTAATATTATTCCATATAATGGGATTGTAGTATGATAAAGACTGTTTGTTTCAGTTGTTCCTGAAATTTCCGGCTGCAATGATATTTCATTACTTATTTCTTGAAGTTTTTTAAGGTCGAAAGTGTTTAGTTGTAATGACGTTTGTGAAACTTCAATTTTTTCAGAACTGTGTAGGTCTATTATTTTCAGTGGCTTTCCTCTTATGTGATCATTGCTATTAATTATTGTAAATTCTGAACTTTCTATTAAACATCCCAGAGGTAGAGTTACAAGATAACTGCCTTGTACTTTTACAAATTGTTGCTGATTGCAGGATAATTTTAAACTTGATGGCTCCGGAAATGTTATAATATAATGCTTGTCGTCAAGTTGTTCCACGGCTTCCGTAGTCAGGATCAAGGATACAAATTGACATGAACTTTGTATCTGCTGCGTCGTAATGAGACGTTCTATACAGTCGGGCTGTTTTCCATAGGGATTGTTAGACTTGTTATCACAGAGATAAAATCCGTTGACCTTCGGGCATTCAGCCTCTATGTACGTAAAATCTTTATTGTGAATTGCTAGGAATGGTTTAGGGGGAATAAGGATTTGGTTATTCTTATTCGGTACTGCGGATAGGTGATACAAGAAATAAAATTTGGGAAAGACAATCGGAAAATTAAAGATTCGGAATCGGAAAAGAAAGATAAATTCGTTAACAATTTTATTATTATTTTAATTGCATTATCATACTTTATAGCATCCGTATAGTCGAGATTTCCGGAAATAGTCTTTATTATTGAACCTAAACCGTTAATAAGCCCTCTTTTAACACGACTAGTCTCAAAGGTTTTCAATTGCTGTGAAACTTTTTCTAATTTAGTTACAAGAAGTGTGAATTCGCTCATGAAATTGCAGTTGCCTTACAACGTGATAAGCGTAAACAACTACAACAACAACAACAACAACAACAGATAAAACAACTTTCCTTTTAATATTCTAACTGTTAAAAATAAAATAAATTCTAGAACGGCTGTTGGAGACGGCTGTTGGAGACGGCTGTTGGAGACGGCTGTTGGAGACGGCTGTTGGAGACGGCTGTTGGAGACGGCTGTTGGAGACGGCTGTTGGAGACGGCTGTTGGAGACGGCTGTTGGAGACGGCTGTTGGAGACGGCTGTTGGAGACGGCTGTTGGAGACGGCTGTTGGAGTCGGCTGTTGGAGTCGGCTGTTGGAGACGGCTGCTAGCGCAACTGCCACTGGCTGGTTAGAGCTGGCGCTGCTGCTGGTCGGGGCTGGCGCTGCTGGTCGGGGCTGGCGCTGCTGGTCGGGGCTGGCGCTGCTGGTCGGGGCTGGCGCTGCTGGTCGGGGCTGGCGCTGCTGGTCGGGGCTGGCGCTGCTGGTCGGAGCTGGCGCTGCTGAGTCTCGTAATCCTTCGTGTCGGTGATGGGTTACGACCCAACACACCCAGTACACAGGAGTCCAGAAGAATTTACTACGTAGCCTTAGGTCTCATTTGGAGACAACATTTTTGGAACATTTTTGGCTTCATTGGTAGTTTTAAAAATAAAACTTCAGGATTAAAAGATAGAGGTCGAGGACGACCTCCTGTCAGGAGAGGCCGTGTTAGAGTCGAGGGTATTTCTAAATAATTAGTAGGCATCAACTCCTATAAATTAGTAAGCAAGTGTTAGGTTTATTAATTATCGTGTCATAGTCGTTTGAGAGCGGAAGCTCTGCAGGTGTGAATAGTGATTGTCGATTTGATCTTTGAGTAGCTTATCCTGCGTTTTATTACTGTGGTAGATTACTAAATTAGTTATAACGTCGTAATCTGGCTTTCGTAGTATTAAATAGCGTGAAATACGTGAATTTGACATATACTTTGAATTCTTATTATTTTTTATAATTAAATTTCTACATGAATCCTTAGAATACAAATTACAGGAAAACATAATTTCCATTAGAAAGCATTCCATTTTAAACTAATTTTATAAATTTTTGTATGATATTATAAAAGTTATCATGAGTAGTAGACTTTAAAGAAAACTTTTTAACAGATTTAAAACTTTTATATGGGATTAAAATTTTAAACTCCGATGTTAGTTTAAACCCGTGGCAAATACTTTGCACCACACACGTGAAACGAGCTCTAGATATATGTCAATGAGTGTCTCATTATCTATCTCCTTTTTTTGCTTTAAAAGTCGAATATTTTTCATAGTTAACATCACTAAAATTATGAAATAAATTATGAACACTATAAATTTCATAAAGGTGCTAATAATTAAACAGAACCGAGAAACAGCCTAAGCTTTCAAAAACGATTGGTGACGCTGTCTATATTATAAGTAAAAAATAATAAATAATTATGAAATATTTATTAAATTACATTTATTAAGACCAGTTATTAAATTCATAAAAAAGTATTTAAGATATAACCTATTAGCGTTAATTAATAAAATATTTTTTTTCAAAACATTATTTGGAACTAGGTGACGAGGTTTCACGGGTGATATTTATATAAGGCGGCTGTATGTACATCGAGTTCACAATGTTACTTCTAATCTGCCCAGAGTCGTTGCACTGGTAGCTGTTATAAGCTTGAGAAGGAAAGGAACGGTTACCGATTCGTGTTACCAGCGGAGGCACTCCTGGCTTAGCAGCTGGATGTCTAAAATATTTAGCGTGGTCATCCAGCCATTGTTGCACCTAAAAAAAAAGTGACTTCGTTTCAATTTGAACTGACATGACAATTGATCTGTTCTGAAAATTTTTGCATTAACTTCAGAATAAGGTTTTAATATAGTTTTTTCAACTTATTTAAATAAATTTAAATAATGGTAGATAATACTTACAAATTGGTAGCGGCAAGGCGGAACACTTTGTGACGACATAATAAATTAATAATTAAAATTGATTTATTATTTCACTATTACTATCAATTAACAAATAAAATATTTATTAATATTTCGGAACTAACTCTTTTGCACTGGACAACTTTTAATTTGCTACTACCTATTATTTTTCCAGCTATTTATATAAATATGAATAAAATGATTGGTAATTAAATTAATTAAATAATAATACACATTTGAGAGATCAACTAATTAATAAAGTATTAATGTGTTTATTTACTCACAGCTTAACACAAAATTCATAACGTACTTTTTGCAATAACAAACATATAGCACGTCTATTTATTTATTATTGTAAAACAAAGCCTTTCAAATTACACGTAGGTACACCATATTTACGTATATGTAAATATGGAAAATAAAAATTTTGCAAAAAATACAATTAAAATATCTATATTTTAACTGTATTTAATTGCATTTTTTCTCTAGAAAAGACGTAAATTTGATAATCAAATAAGATGAAGATACTTGCATTCTATTTTAACTACATATTATAATTTATGTTATATAATAATGTAGGTCATAAATTTCTTTTCGCACGTTATTTTTTATTTAACTGGAAGAGATCTCTTTGTTATTCAGTGTATTTAATGTTTATGTTTTAAGATTAGTTTAAAGTTGCTACACAAATAAATAGGATGCTGGATTGATATGTTTTTCCAAAATGTTGACAAATTTTTAAAAATGTGTCGATGGCTGTTGTCATGTTGTCGTTATCTAATAATCCGTTATAAACAAAACCTTTCCCTGGCGCTGGACAATGACTGAGAATATTCGATGAAAACTTTTATGATAATAGTTCTAGAATAGGTGGATGGAATATCTAATGAAATGTTACTAAGCAAACCGCTGGAGTCAAAAATAACTGGTTGCTAGCTTTTTGAAAAGTATAATTTTAGAACAACGTAACAGTTGTGAAATTAATCCAGCTTAAAGAACTGTCGACGTAGGTCACAAGTAGCTTTGTGCGATATTTCAGAGGATTAAATTGTCAAATGCTTCATGAAAGAGCGCTGTATATTCTTTAAACGTTAGTAGTGAACTGAGAGTTCGAAACCACAAACGTAAACTTTAGTTGACAGAGAGTAGAGCATATATTTTGGCTTTTTTATGAGGACATCGAAACTCTTCTTATTTCTCTTAATTGCTCCCCAGCGTTCAGTCTTCGTTAAGCGTTTTTGATAATAGGACGTAATAGGACTACTGAAATCCAATTAGGTATCAAAGACCATAGATAAATCACAAATCTCAGTTTCCTACATACTAGTAGTAAAATAAAACCATCGCATGAGCATCGTTCCGGTATTTTTGAATGACGTCAACAATGATCCAAAATTTCTTAAAAGGGTATATGGTTATAATATTAAATCATGACATCGATATCAACATCCAATCGATCCAATTGAGCCAAGACCAAAAAAAAACTAGACAAGTTCAATAAAATGTCCAGGTTTTACTCAATGTTTTATTCGATTAACCGTGTGGTAGTGCATCAAGAGTTTTTACCACAAGGTCGAGTAATAAAAAAAAAGTATTGAAGTAATGCACCTTTTCGTATCAATAAGGAATAAGACCTGAAATTGTGAATAACATTTTTGCAGTATGATAAAACTACTCAAAAATGTTATCTTGCCGCAGCTACTTAATTTACCAGATTTGGACTCCTGCAATTTTCCCTGTTCTTAAGTTTGAAGACGCGCTTGAAAAGAGGGCTCTTTGTGATGATAAAAAAGGTAAAAACCGAACTGCTAAGGCATCTGAAGAACAAAACAAAAAGTGCATAACAGAACTGCTTTTAGGATTGGGGAAAACGCTGACACTAGTGTATTATATATGAGAAGAAATACTTTGAAGGAGACAGAATAGACCATTTTAAAAATATCTTTAAGCTTATTTAAATATCTTATTCCTGCCCATATCGGTTTATTTTTCATTCTATATTTATTTAGAATGGAAATTTATAAAAATGTATGTTTTGACCACACCTCGTTGGGGTCACTTCGATTGAGGTTTGAATTACGTTTAATTATTGTATATATAATTTCATATTTTATGCTGGTAATTAATAAATATTTTAATTGAAAATCAGTCCTTCAAAATAGACTTCTATTCTGTGTTCACGTTTCCATTAAAATTTTATGTCAATTTTAATGTAATTTTTAAAGTAATAAAGAGAACATATTTGACACATCACTTGAGGGATTTAGAGGCTTCACATCAAAACTTGGTTTATAGTACTTGTAGTAATGGTTTAGAAATAAAATTATTTACATTTACTTTATGGCGAGATAAGTAAATTATTCAGTAACTAACTGTTGCCCGTGACTGCGTCCACGTAGACTGTAAAAATAATATTTTCATTTCAGGATCATAAGCAATAAAAATATTATTTTCGATTATTTTTGACGTATATACCGATACCTCATACGTCAAAATCCTTTAATCCGATTAGACTGCAGCATGGAACCTAAAAAAACATAATTGCTGGCATAACGGCTATATTTTTATTAACATACGTATAATTTAATAACATAACACTCCTTCTAAAGTCGTTGGATAAAGACCAAACCAAACGTTTAAAAGCAGTATCTCCCGTGGCAATTAGTTATCGCGCTACAATCTATGTTATGTCACAGACAAAACCACATGCAAAGTTAGTTACTATGTCTTGTTTAGATACATAATCTAAAATATTGCTTAGTTTCATCAAAATCCGTTCAATAGTTCTGGCGTGATTGAGTAACAAACATCCATCCATCCCAACATTTAAACAATTGCTCTTATATACTTATATTAGTCAGATTTTAAATAGCATAGAATATTTCAAACATTATGAAAACCGAACTAGAAAAAAGTATCACATTTGACACCCTAAATATAACATTTAATTACTCTTATTAAAGAAAAATGCGTTTCCAATATTAATGATATTTAATACAAAATTTTAATTTTAATTAAACTTGTCAATTATTATTAGCTAATTATTATAGAAATAAAATCATAAATATGTATATATTATATTGTATTGATTATTGTATTGTATTGCATTGTATTGAATTATTGCATTGTATTGAATTATTGCATTGTATTGCATTGTATTGCATTGCATTGTATTGTATCGATTGTAGATATGTTATATTGATAAAAATAACCTTCAACGAATTCAGATTAATATATTATTCAATTAGATAACTTAGTACAATACTAGAATAAATAGAACGATCACGAATATTTACCCAAACATTAAGTTAACGACGACATACATTAAAGAACCAACATTAAAAACAATTTCAATTAATTATGAGATAATTGTTTGCACAGTGTAAAAATTTAAAAGGACAAATTAGATTATATTCGTTTTAAAAATATCAATAACTTTTGTACTACAAACAAAAATAAAATATCCTACTTACAATATAAATTACATGTGTATTAAAATAGATCATAATTGAAATCTGATTTTAATAGCATATTATATGTATGTATTTATGTATAATTGATAAATACTTAAATTATGATTTCTCTTATTGCTATTAGTAAATATTAGTTAATTATTCTTAAATTAAAATTCTTGTATTACATATTTTACAAAAGCATTTCTCTTGATTAGTTTTTTGATCATTAATCACATTATACATACAATATTGATATAATCACTTCCAAAATCGAGTGTAATTAGTAAACACTAATTAAACGAAATATTTAATTATTATTAAGAACTATACTCATTAAATAATTACTCAAAGGGTTACCTTTCTTCATCACCTTAATGTCCTTCAACAATAGTAATAACAATATTCTAATATCTATAAATAGAAAACTTTGAATATTTAAAGTTAGAAGTAAATTGAAAGTTGTCGGGTGCGTATGAAAGAGAGTTAGTCACAAAGTATTCAAATGAAATTCTAAACAACTAATTTTGTGTATTAGAATTTAATTTATGAATATTCGATATATTTATTATAGCTAACTTGTACAAAGTGAAATTTAATAATGTCTTCTCAACAATGTGCTCCACCTTGCCGATGTAAATTTGTAAGTACCTATTATTTATTTAGCCTTTATATTATTGTGTAACGAACTTGATACTAAATAAAGATCTCAAGTTAAACTTAAATAATAAGTTTCAGAGTTAATTAATTTGTTGATGTAAAAGACGTAAATGGAATTAAACTTTTTTGAGGTCCAACAATGGGTGGAAGACCACGCTAAATATTTTACAAATTCAGTGTCTAAGCCTGAGCTGCCTCCACTGGTAGCCCGAATCGTCAAGCGCTCCTTCCCTTCTAAAGCATATAATAGCTACCAGAGTAACGACGCTATGGAGATCAGAAGCAACATTGTGAATTCGATGTACATACAGCCGCCTTACAAAATATCACCAATGAAACCTCCCCACCTAGTTCCAAAACAGTTTAACTAAATTTTTTAAATTGTAAATTTTTTTTTTAGTAATAAGTTTTATGTATTTTATTACCAGTTTAATAACAATTTATCTTTACAAATAAATAGTAATAAAGATGTATTATAATAAGTAATTAAATGTTATAAAGTTTTTTTTACACATAATATTATCTATAAATAATATGCATGCAATAATAAATCTAACTCAATTATAAGGATAACTTATTATTTGAATCAGTGTATAATATATTACTTATAAAACTTGCTGATTGGTTTGATCAATATTTTTTTTATATTTTTTCAAAATGTTACTGGATATAAAATGTTTATTGTTGGTAAATATTTTATTGAAACGGTCAAATACACAAGCTTTTGATTCAGAATCAGTCATAAAAAGAAAATTGAGAGTAAATGATACTTTAGTATCCTAAAGGATAAAACCCTCGTTATTTATTTTGAAGTTCCTTAGATCAGTAAAATAAAAATAAGAAAAGTTAGAAACTAATGATCGAGAAGTTATAATTTGACACATCTTAGTTCTTACATTTATCAGTATACTATATTTCTACTACTGAAGGACTTAACATTAAACAAAAGAATTAAAAAAGGTATGTAATTTGATTCACTCATTCTATTTGTAAGCACTATTGATTATATAGATATATTAGATTTTAAAGATTTTTATTAATTAATGGAAAAATTACTTTCATTTGCAATTATGTTATGAGTATTATATTATTGACACATTTTATTTTTTTAAATAATCAATGAATGAAGAATGCAACTTCTTAAGTATATCTCTAAAATAATAGCAGTAAATACTATATAGTAATCCCTCAAGATACGACAATATATAGTTTAGTTTACTTAACACGTTACATCACTAATTGTCTTTTAGATGACGGGTGACTAATGAACGTTCGGTGATAGATTGGATAAGCTTCAAGATTTCAAGTAGCCCCTATTTCTATAAACATAGAGTATATATTAAATATCAATTATGTTGGAACAATAGCTATGATCATGCTTTTTTTTGTATAAAAACGCTTTCAAACTATATACTTCCCTTCCCCTTCTTTAAAAGATTTGTATTCCTCATGTATTATGTAAGGGAGTTTCCACCTTACGAGTGAATAACGCTATTCGGTCCACGTCCAGCAAACAATGGTATTCTGTTAAGTCATTTCGTGCTCAAACACTTGTGATTGGATTAACAATTGGAAGTTAAGTTATATGAAATTCTTCCTTAACTTTATGTTTTACCAGAGACGAAAGTTTTTAATAAAATATATTGCAGGTGCAGTGCGTAATTTTTATTGGAAACTTTTGAATTATATGTGAAGCTTTCAGGTTACAAATGAAGCAGCTTTCAAGCTTTTTATTATTTAACTATTAAATTAATACAGCTTTAAATTATATATCCAAAATGTAAATTAGTAACGACATGCCTGTTTGCCTTCATAATATATATAAAAGGGATTTCACAACATGTTCAAGCTTCGATGCTTCTATTACATCGAAAAGAAAATTAATTTATTTTTTATTATATGTAATATAAAGAAAATTAATTTGTTTTTTATTAAATGTATTCTTATATCTAACTTGTATATATATTAAAAAGCCCACCCTTTAATATAAAACAGACTGACAGCGACATTAATGAGATACTACAATTCCAATTTAGGTCTGAAATAGAAACTAACATAAGTTTAACGATTTTTTTTTTCTTTTTTTTTTAAGTTAAGCTTAAAAACAAAATTACTAAGAATTTGATGGCCATTAGGTTTACGACGGATAGAAAATACTGAGAATAACACTTTACTTATTTGCTTATCTGTGTTCTAAGAAATATCTTTTTTATCGTAGAGAAATCCTTTATGCCCTCCGGAAAAATAAGGTCGGGGAATTTAATTTCGTTATAAACATTAACAAAAAATAGACATCACTTTTAGATAACAGAATAATAACAAATTGTACACCTCCTATATGGAAGCGATCCACCCTGTTGGCCAGTTTGTATATAACGGAAGGATTCCAATGCTCAAGCCGATCGAGCCAGATCTAGTCATCTCAATTCATAGAGCTAACACCAAGCTGAAATCAAAATAAAGGAGTCCCAATCCGAATCACCCAGTTGGGCCCAGCCCAAGCAACAGGAACCCAAAAACTTCAATTATTACACAGGAAGCATGTGCCATAGCACTGAAACAATGATAAGGACGTATCCGAATGACTTTGACGTAAACATATCACTTAAGATGTTTCGTAGCCAAATTTCGAGGTAACCTCGTTAGGAGCTCAGATGGATTATACATTAACATTTATAATTGTTAAATAGCAGCCCTTAAACTATCATATAACTCTAGTAGTATTCAAAACAACTGTTTTAAAACGTCTAGGAACGTTCATGTGTTGCTAATTTGACTACTAACATGCCACATACGGCCACAATTGCTGAATCGTTTTGGTGTTGACACTTTGAGCAATGTAAAGGAAGCTTTATCCTACTTTTTGTTTTGAAAATTACACTTATATATGTAGTTATGAACCCATATAGGTTTTATATAACAAGTATATCATAGTGAAGTTATCGACAAAAATGATAATCTTAATACTCAATATTTTAAATTCAAATACTCTGTTTGTGTCCGTTTGTTGATATTGAATATAGAAAAGAATTAAATTATTCAACAGACGCGAAAGAAGCTGTCTTCCGCGTCATGTTGTGAAGAATTTCCATTTTTCCAGTTCATTGTCCAAATTCCATACAATGTCGATTCAGTATTTCTTGAGTTGTACATAAAAATGAGTTACATTTATAATAGTAGAAAAATATGTAGATATATATATTAGTATTATATAAATGAAACCAGTAAAGTATATGCAATTTATTTATTTCTATTTCAATACCATCTGTTTGAAAATATCTATCAATATGTATAGCCATGTTAAGTTTATTTAAATTAATATACATATATAATGAAAAATAAACCGATACGGGCAAGGATTCGAATCCGCGAACTCTGGGATGAGGCAAGGTCGCGGGTTCGAATCCCTGCCCGTATCGGTGTATTCTCCATCCCATCTATCTATCTACTATTTTTCTTGTTCACTTTCGTTTAGATTATCGACCAGTTTTTAGGAGAGATAATTTTATGTATTTCAAACGAAAAAGAAAAACTAAAGCAAATAATCGTTTTCACCAAACAAAATCCCTGACGCGGATTCCAAATGAGTTCAGTTCATTCCGATTCAAATATACAGTTTGGGAGCTCAAATGCTTCCCTCGGCGTTAATAAATAGGGATTGAAACACTCGGAGGCTGTATCCTTACTATACAATGAACTGGGAATATCGGTACAGCCTTCTCCTATCATTTTATATCAATTGGCTTTACGTTGTTTGAATATGGAAATAAAGAACATTTATAGTCTTTAGGTCATTATTTTAATGATAAAGTGATGCTTTATATTTCAATAATATAATAATTATTTTAAGAATAAAGAAACAGAAAGAAGTTGTAGATTGCGACCTTATCCTACGCCCATATTGGAGGAAAAGGGACAGAACTTAGAGTAGTATCCACACTTGTCCGTTTCAAATTTGCATCGAGGATACAAAAGCACCAAATAAGAAATAACTTTTATATCTAGTAAAATTTTTTCTATGCATGCTGAAATAAAAATAAAGAAAGACGGAGTACAAAGTCAGTTAATTGAATACAAGTAGCGTTATAGTAAACATAAAACAAATATTAAAGAATAGAAATAAGAAAAAATAAAAGAAAAAAATCACCTTACATTTAAAATGTATGTTGTTATTATTTTTGTATCCACTCTATATAAAAAGATAAACAAAACTTAATGATTAACTTTCTGAACAAAGCCACAATGACAATTTATGTCAGGAACCAAACAAACAAACTTTTCAGGAGTAGTTCTTAATTACTGCATTGTTGCAATAATACTCTCAGCGCATACTTAATTTAAATTAAAACTCAAGCCAAAACTAATTTAAAACTACACTGTGATAATGTTCGGCGCAGAAATTTAGGAGTTTTAGCGCAAGCTGAAGAACTTTCATAACCTAGAAGATTTAATGAGTTTTATTTTAAACGTTTGTCAAATCTTAATTATTTGTTAAATTAACGTACATAATAAAATAACATAAAAGCATATTTCCTGATTTTTCCTAATATATTAAATATATACACTTTTGTTTAACAAATATATTCATGCAAATCAATTTAATGAAAAGAAAAAAAAAATAAAAACACAATCTTAAGGGCAGTTCCTTATAACAAAATCCACTATTCATGAAAAACTTCAGTCAACGATACTTTTGAAAGCTATTATTTCCTAATATTTTCTAAGGTTTTTAGATATAAGATTAAGATATAACATATTTCTGAACTCAAATACTGAACAAAATACTTTTGTATGACCAATTATGCTAAAGAACTGAAATTATGCATTTGACCAGTGGATTCAAGTTGCATCACTGGAACACTGTCCGCGTGCATGTTGAATAAAACATGTGCAGCTACGACAGAACAACCGCTCTCCGGAAATAAAACTGATACCTTTTAGCACTACCCGCATCACCCTTCCAGAGAGACTTTGTTAGTAATCGAAGCGAGAAATAGCCTTTATTTTACTCCTTCTGGACTGCAAAGACTTGAGTTTGACTTTAAAAAGGCGTGATAATATACCTGAAATTATTTTGAGAATTGAGAAGACTAGTGATAATTTTATTTAATTCGCATGATGTTTTGTTATAATTAATGTAAAATTCATGGCACTAATTAATCATTAGTTAATTAGTTTAACGTTTCTTTTATCTAAATACATTTTACGACAAATAAAAATAATTACTTAAATAGGAAGGTTATTCCAAAGAGAGCAAAATATATAAAAAAATACAATCGTAGTGACTCGTTTACTTGAATTTTTGTAATTTCAGATAAGAAGTTTTAATTAGAAATTGTTCCAATTTGTTTAAGAAATATTTTTCACAAGCCAGGTTATAAATATTTATATTTACATTAAAAACTTGAAAATTCACCCAAGTTAATAAAAGAAATAAAAGTACGAATCCCGTAAGAGTAAAGCTCGCAAAGCTAATTTTACTCTTTACATATTAATTACTGCAATCAGATACAAAAGTTGCTTTTGCATTTTAAAAATGTTTAAAAAAAATCCGTTTACCACCTCTTTAATTACTTATATCCTACTGTCCTGTCAAAGAGTTATTAACTAAATAGAATGATTAAAATTATATACTTCTTTTTTATTTAAAAGAATGGAATCCAACGATAATGTTAAAAGTTTAATTCAAGTTCACAAAACTTTTTAGATTTTCGACTCTAAACCTAAAATAAATAGAAACTAGTGTTAATAAATATTTGTTATCTTAATATTATGTAGGTACATAATTGTATCATACCGTATTTAAGTTATAGTAGTGTCTAATTTTTTGTTTAATTAAATTAAATTAGTCCAAATACGTTTTGCTGTGTTTAATAAATCTCAAACAGTGGCAAACGTAATAAGACAATGTCGAAAATTATGGAATTTAAAAGTTGATGATACAGTTAAATAAAAACAAAATAGCATTTCAGTTCCCTAAGGCCCTTAGAATTTAACCGCATTCTCATTTTTGACTACCTCTAGGAAACTAGATAATCGCTCTACCAATTACCGATTTGTTTGAAAAAAAAAATATGGTTGCCTGTAAAGTCGGTTTTACGGGCGAAGATTTACGTGACCACGTCTTTTTCTCGGTAGAATATTTATTGATATGAATATTATTAAATTGCACAATATTTTAATAATTTGGGTGATTTTGTTGAGGATAGGACGATAAAGACGTTGTCACGTAAAATCATTTTATATATTATTTATTTTATATTATATTATTGATGTTATTATTTTTTACAAAATTTATTTACAGACTTTTTCGATACATCAATTAGTTGCGGAGATATCGATCATTGAAGTTATTGTTTGCTACCAGTATTTTATATATTTTTTTTTTCAGTTATAAAAAAATACTATTTCCAATTGTGTCTACCAAGTATGGTCACATGTACAGCTCTCTTAAGTTAGCGGGGAGAAGTATTTTTTTTTCAATTTTTTTTTGCTAATTCGATTGTTCGTCGTTTGTTCTTGAGTGTTCGATTAAATTTAGCGTTTGTTCGATAAGGACTTTTTTTTAAATAATTATTCAAAATTTTATTTGAACCTGGCTCTTTATATTTAATTGTCTGTACTTTTTTTATTTTTTTAATTCAATTTTGATGAGTTTTTGTTTGTTTGATTAAAAAGAACGTTTGTTCGATCGTATTTTTTTATTATCATTTTTTTAATATCATTACACCCACGCTCCTGCACATATTCAAATAAATATTTGCCAAGAAAATATATTTGCTATTCAAACGCTAAAGGAGTTCCAGTACATGGACGGTATTTGAAAAGCAAAATATATTTATTATTGTTATTTATCATTCTTATAAAACTATTGATTAGGATTTATTTATAAATAACTAATTGTTTTAACATCCTTAAAATGAATATTTTTTATTTTTGTTGATTGACTATTTCGATATATTATCACAACTACGTAAACAAACTCAGGTTCTTATTTACTGAATGTTTTCGTGATACTCTGAAGTATATAAATTCTATTATTTATTATATATTTATCTGATGTATTTATGCGAGATAAAATTTGTCTTACTTTTTTTATTTTACTTCTCCCCGCTAACTTAAGAGAGCTCACATGTACTGGCCTACATATTAAATAATAATAAGTACAGATAATGTTATGTGACGTCACTTCTGATTTTATATATTTTAATATTTTTAATTTTAAAGAATTAATTTGAAAATCAAAACACTTATTCAGATCGAAGGTTCAAATTTTTGCTAAATAAATTTGAAATTAATTAAAATTTGTAATTGTAAATAATGAAGTTGAAAATTAAAACATTTACTTAAATTAGATGTTAAAATTCTTGCTCAACACATTTTAAATCAAGTTTTCTTATATCTGCCACTTTTTCTTAATATTTGTAATTTTAAAGAATCAATTTGAAAATCAAAACATTGCTCGGCGGACCGATCATGTTTGAGTGGGAGAGAGACGCAAGGCTTTCTATGTGTGTGTGACTCACCGTTACGTTACCGGGCGTTACACTTTTTCATAAGTGACTCCCAGTATAACCTAATTTAAGACGTTGTCACGTCAATATATACTAGATACTTAATAAATAAAATAAACTAAAAGACATATTTAACTAAAGTTCCTAAATATTAATAAATAAACAAGTCAATATGGGGAAAAAATGGAATAATTTAATAAATAATTATTTAGTTAATACACAAATAATTAACCAATATATAATATACTTAAATGTCGCAAAACTTATGTATTACAATTACGACATATACAAACATATACGACATATATAACCAATAAAGATCTAATAATCTGTTCCTTCCGTAAAATAAACCAAGTAAGATCAAAAATCTACCATCCACAAAAACAATAGCCTTAGAACGGAGCTATTTAAAGTTAGAAGAATATATAAAATCTTTTGAAGATTAAGTTCCTACCAGCCGGACCAATGAGACCGCTTTAAATCAGATATGAGGATGTGCTTTGAGATTTTAATTCTATATCTCATCTCTCATCTTTCTCGAAGAATAAAACGTTTGGTTTGGTGTAGGAGCTCTCTTTAAACTTTTATTTGGCACAATGGATGAATATGATGCTATTCGCAGATAACGCTATTCAAGTAATTTAAAGCATATTAAAACCTGCCAAGTGCGAGTCGGACTCGCGGACGAAGGATTTCGTATAGTTACATATGAAACACAGCAAAAAATCACGTTTAACGTATGGGAACCTCCTTAATTATTTATTTTAATTTGATTTAATTAAATATTTTTAAAGTGATTATATAATTCATATTCTGCGAATATTCTAAGCCCCCACTCATTGCCTTTATAAAAGCCGAGCAAGTCCCACTTAATATTTATTTGGCATTTATTTTTATAACGGCAACAGAACTCAGTCTAACTCAGACTCAGACTCAGACTTAGTCACCTAGGAAAATTTAAGTTGTCTAGCTAGTACGGTCCATAACATACAACCTGGAAACAGATAGACAGACGGACGAACAGACGGACAGCGAAATCCTAATATAATAATATACATAATTGGTAAAAATATTGCATAGATGTGAAATGTTTTAAGAACAAATGTTTTAAAAACAACAAACAAACAAAACAATTTTAAGCTTATTTATTTGTGTCAAAGATGAGAAGAGTTATCGAAATGTATGTATTTTATTTATGTAATATATAAAGGCACTTAAATAATTCAACAAATATCTATAAGCAGGAATAAAAATACTAAGAATAATTCCAAAACAACAAGAGCGTTCCGGAATAATGAATCTATAATCTTAACAGGGATTACGAATACTGCACTTTCGTAACCACATTTTAAAAGAAAAATATTAATATTCATTTCTGTCTTATATGTATGTTTACTTTTATAATAGTTACCTACAAATACCTTAAATTGTTCAAAGGTAAGAGAGATATTTCATGATTTGTTTTCTACTTGACTGGACATTAACTGTCTGAGAGATTGACGCCGCTAATTAGTGCCGAAGTTCCGTTAATTATACATAATTAGTTCGTTTTGTTTTTGTATTTTGTATGTGCTATTTGTATTCCATTTGTTTTGAAAGATGTTTTTGGATAACTAATTCCTAAGATTATTCCATCACATTGGTAGGAAAATAGTAATATTCATATCTAAATAATACAGATAATTTAAAATTAAATTAAGTAATGCGACTTATTTCACATGTAATGAACTTACCTATTTAACATTTTTTCTATCTGTGAGATCACTCAGAGATTCCAGAATAGAACAGTGTAAATATATTACCTCGCTTACACACGCCACTTTGTAATGTTGACTTCTTCTAAAGGTTTACTCAACCTTACAGCAGTTAACATAACATTTCATCTAAAATTGTGTTTTTTTTTGGTAAAACCTTTAACTTTACATGTAGTTCGGAATATTTTTAACAAAGAATGGACTGAAATTGTAAATATATTTTTGTAGTAATATTGGGAAACATTACTTGCAAAGGGATGGACTATAACTGTAAATATAATTGGGTAGTAATATTTAGTATATATTATTTAAACGCTTTATTTATTCCAACAAAACCAACAAATCTCACAAAAGAAAAAAAAATTAATACTATTCTTCTGAATGTAGTTGACTTAAGAGCATACCTAATGAAGTAAAATCCTGACTACCGCAAGATATGTTTCTTAAAGCCTCAGCTGAAAGAAGTTGTTCGGCAGTTTTTTTTGACTTCGGAGTCAAATGGGAAGCCATCTTGTGAATAGTAGCACTCAAAGTATGTCGTTGTCGCGATATCGAATAGATAAAGGTATGTTCATGAATGAGCGAGGTATTCCAGAGCTATATGACTTTGTTAAACATTTAACAGTTGATAATTGTAGTAAAATTCTGCAATTAGTATATTTCAATATTTACACAAACTTTTAATCTAATATGAACATAAAACTTATTTTGATTATTTACGTATTTAGCCACCTCTCTAAAGGATTAACAGCCGGTCCGTGGAATGATGACTAAATTAAAACTTATCTGATAGAACTGTCAAGATTTATGATTGGCCATCTCCAACAACTAATCAGAAATCGTCCAGAATGCTTTGACATTTATGATAGCAGAAAGATAAACGTAAATGACTTAGCATTCTACCGCCACTTTAAGCATTCTGTCTAAATTTTAGCTCGGGATTTGGAAACTAATTAATTAGATTATTTTATTCAGACCTAAAAACCATAGGTAAATTATTGTGTATATTAATTATAAGTTGTCTTTGCATTTCGATAAAACTATAATAAATTCATTTTATGTTAGATGCACGCGAGCGTTTGCACCGAGGCCAGGTTCAAGTAATGGTTTGCACAGAATAGAAACATGACAATTTTATATCGCTAACAGCTTCCTTACTCATATATTTGCGATTTAACGTATATTATTTATTATAATGACAGGAATGAGAAGTCAGAAATGTTGTTTAATAAAATATATATATGTATACTAAAAATAGTTTTTACAATAATTAACGTTTAATTTTTTAAAATATATATATATCTTACACTACAATTATTTGCTCGATTGGTTTATAAAAGTTTCTTCTAAATTAAAATAAAATTTACTGGTAACTTCCAGATAGCAAACATCGGATTCGATTTGGGCGAGATTGCCTTTGACGCATCTTGTCAGATGAGATTCCATTATGGCGATCCCTCAGGAATGAACTACAATATCTCATTCTATCGGACCTTCATCTTCTGATAATCTGCGAGATTTATTACAACACTAGTTGGGGAATTTCTTCAGCTTAATAATTTTGACAAAGAATGTCCAAGACTCTTATGAAATTCATAAGAACATAAAACATTGTTGATACGTGTTTCAAATAAAAGTTTCATATATATCAACATACGTTACAGTATCTATATAAAAAATTGTTTTAGCAAAATTTTGGGATGGTTTATTACATGGAGAAAATAATAATAATAATAAAATTCACCGCCACGTCTTCATTTAATTCTATTTCATTTACAATTGACATTTCAAAAGCTAAGTCAATTTACCGCCTGGATTACGGATGCTAACTTCACGATGGTTGAACTTGTATCTGTTCAGTCGGTTTAAATGTAAACTTTGGTGACTTTAAATCCCCATCATGGAGCTTTTTGTTAACTCAATCGCTGGGATATAAAACATGTGACAAACTTCGAAGTGGTTATTTGCTTAGAAATAATTTAGCGAGTCTTTTATGTTAGCTTTCTTTTCGATATTTTACTAACCTAAATTACACATTAGTACAATGCAATTAACAAAACATTAATGTTTAAATCAAATATCAGTTATAATATTGATCCTCGTTTTAAAACACTCATTTGTCTTCGAACTAGTACTTTATTAGAAAATATTTATAAACATGTATTTAAGTATATAGCTATGTTAAGCTTATTTAATTTTTTTATTAAATATATGTAAAATAACGGGCCCAGCCGAGCCGCGACCTCTCAAAATCGTCCTGTCGCTACGAATTGAGCTACAGTATCACCACCCGTTTCTGTGAATTAAGCATTCTATATTTGATTGTCTTTATCTTTATTTAAATTTTTCATTCTATATTTATTTAAAATTATATTTCTATTAAATTAATATATTTATTAATGATACTAATTTCTTCCTTGTATTTAAGTGTTCCAAGAAATTTAACTATCGCACGAAATCGGCTTAATGTGAATTCCTCGTATCGCTAAGCCGCAAGATATTTAAGCATACAGCAGTATCACAATTTTCTTTCACCGCATCGTTAATGCCTCTTTTAGAGAAGTAACAGCTTGTGAAACCGCAGCAGCCAATAAATAGAGATGCAAGCAAAAACTAACTTTCTATCTTAGTAACATAAGTGAGTTTTCACCGATCAGAAGTTTATTTCAAAGAGATTTTAATATACTTCCAGTAATTATCGACATCGTAAAATTGACCTAACTATTAAAAAGCTTTTAGGTACATTTCTTTGACCTAACAGATTTTTGGTATTAGGTAATCGCTCATTAATTAAATAATTAATTAGCCTTATTATTTTTTTAGGTTTAAAGGAAGTATTTGGAAGATGACAATTATTTACCGTCATGTGATCCATATCTTTTTTACCTTGTCTTATAAAAATACTAAAAAATATGTTACTGCTAATAAAAGAAACAGAAAAGTAAATTTCACTTTTCTTTTCCGAATGTAAATACAGTCGTCTGTAGACAATATTTCGTACCAAAATTTTGTTTTAAATTTTAATATAAAATGTCCTAAGTTCCTAATATTTGTATTATATAATTCAATATCACGTTTTCAAGTTATAATGATATTTTAATAATAATGATATTTAAATTAATCTTTTTACATATATTCCCGTTAAATACAACAGTCTTTAAATAATACCAAGAACAATATCTCTATATCTATTTGTCAATATTTTAAGTATATAGTTAAAAATATTGAGAAAAAAAGAAGGAAACACCTTTCTTAAAATTCATTGCGATTGAAACGAAAAAAATAGTAATTTTCAGTAAAACAACATAAACACTATTAATACTAATACTACAAAACAAATGGTTTTCTCATTTTTACCGTGATTTTAAAAACATTTAACATAAAAGCTCAGCTAAAAGCAAACAGCTTTACAAACACATTAGGATTATGTTAAGCCATATAAAATTATTTGCACGAGCGTCTCCTTACGCTTTTGTGGATTTTTACATTCCTTTTATATTTTTATATAAAGGCAAAATGTTTTGTTCTCATATACTTATTATAAAGCTGTAAGTGGTTAACAATATGTACGTACAAATTCTACTAATATTATAAATGCGAATGTAAGTTTGTTTGTTACGCTCTCACGCGAAAACTACTCAACCGATCATTATGAAACTTTGTACACATACTTTTGGAGGTTTTAGAAGTAACTTAAAATACTTTTCATAAATATTTTTTTTAGCAGGTAGCTAAAAAAATTTAGTAAATTAAAAACATTGTTTTTCAATTAACACGTGGACGGAGTAGCGAGCAACAGCTAGTACTATATAAATAAATATTTTTAAACTGAATATAACCGCGCACCACATAAAATTTGATAAATTAGTGTACGGTTTATTTTTCATTTCTTAAGATCCTGTCTTTTGAAGTATGAACAGCAATTAAAAGTAAATTTCCTCGATAACATAAATTATAATTTGCCTCCTTACATTAGTATGACATATTGATAATCTGATCTTAACTTATGACGGATCTTATATTGTGGATGTAATTTATGTATTTGTTGTAGAACAATATTATTGTACATTACATTAGTAGTTTGTATTATACCTTCCCCCAAATATTGTAACAAAGAAAAAAAAATTTTTTTTATTGCAAATAACATGTATTACTTTTACAGTGTGTTAGTTGAATACACAAATATAAAACAATGAAAAATATAAAAAGCTTATTCGAAGTGGTGTCCATTGGCTGCAATACAGTCCTTTAAACGTTGAGACCAGCTATCAATAGAAGCACGCGCTCTTTCCATGGGGAAATTCTTCACTGCCAATCGTATAGATTGTTTTAGGAACTCCAAATTATCATAACGTTTAGAGCAAGCTGTACTCTCCAAAACGGACCGTAAATCATAACCCAGCGGATTAAGATCGGGACTAGACAACGGCCAGACTTCAGGTCTGATGAAGTCCGACACGTTTGCTTCCAACCAAGACTGCGTGGACCGAGCTTTATGACCTGGCGCCGAGTCTTGCTGGAAGGACCATACTTGGTTATTGAACATGGTGTTACTAAGGGGCTTAACTACCTCCTCAAGAATGGTATCTTGATACATTTGTGCTGATGTTTTGATACCTTTTTCACAAAAATATGGCTCAGTCACTCCTTCATAGCTAACACCCACCAAACCATCACTGATCAGATCGGATAATTCCCACGTTGCACGCTGCGACTTATTAGTCGACAGCTAATTAGAAGGAAGCTTCCCAATTAGGAAGCTTCCTTAGAGCTTTGAGTATAAATACGGTCATTTTATTTATTAAAATGTTTCTTAATTGTAAAATTTTCTCATCCGTAAATAAAAATGTTTCTGTGACCTCCCTTTGCGTACCGCTTCGGTAGTTGTTTCGATTTTGCCACCCTATTCATCTTTAAGTTATCAGTTAAGAAATGACCAGTGCGTCTCTTATGGAGTGCAAGTCCTAAGTCATCTCCTAAAATACGCGACATGGTTCTAGGTGCTATCTTCATTTCCCGACATAAAATGTTTTGATTTCGGACAGGATTTCTTCGAATTCTTTCCTTTACTGTTGGGGCCACATTTTTCGTACGAACACTACGTGGACGGCCACATATTTCTCTTTTACAAACAGAGGAAGTATCATTGTACCTATTAATAGCCTGGTACACAAACATTTGACTAATACCAAGTGTATGGAGATTTTTAAAAATTGCATTTGGCTAACAACAATTAAAATAACAACAGGTTATTAATTGTTTCCGTTGATTGTGATACCTTTCCTTTTTTGGCTTTAAAATCTTTCAAGCCATCTACATTTGGAGGGTAGTGTTTGTCATTTTGAATTTGTATACACTATGTGACTATCCCAGTCACTAAAATGTCATCTCATGTAAAATCAGATTTTACAAGTGAATATATATTTTTTTAAACTTAATTTTTTATTGTCTAGTCTCCCGACTAATTTGCTTGCATTTTATATTGCACCCTGCATTATAGATAGCGTCTTATCTTCTTATCAGTGTTCTTGAAATGAATAATCCATGTAAAATTCTACTGCGCTGCACTAACTCTTATTAAGCTGTGCTAAGTCATTCCAGAAACAAAAGTTTTATTGGAATGAACTGCTGTTGCAGTGTATATGTTATAAAGTTTATAAGAAAAAATGTGTATAAAAGATACGATTTGAAATATTTATAAGTATTATAAGAAAAAATGCATGATTTTTTATTTAGATGTAAACATCTGTAGACGTTGCCAACATTGCCTGTACTGTTCTGCTCATGACGTACTACAAAAAGGTATTATACACGGAATAAAAGATTCATGTCTTTGTATCTGTGAAGTTTTCACAACGTTGACTTATGCTCTTAAAAGTAAATGGTACACGAAATAAAACCTTATAACAAGAAGAACAAAAACAAAATTTTAAGTTTAGAAAAGATATATTCTAACATTAACGGCGGACTAATTACGAGTTATGTGCCGGACCTGCATAATAGTGTGCTCTAATCAACTATCTCTGAACAAGCCGCTTGGATGATTAAGATTGAGTTTTTAGTGTATACGATCCATATCGTATCATATATCGTATGATATAAAACATTGTAGCATACGACGTCGTGTGTTACGATATTTAATATCACGTTCACTATTCTATTATTAAAGTCACAGCTTAGGTATACATTTTTTTTATTAAAAAAAAACGTATTTGCGTGGTGTATTAAGTTAAGCTTCAATTAGAAATTAGTAGGAAGGGAAAGAACTAAAAATCAGCGGGCCGTTGATTAATCTTAACTAAAACTATTTTAATGGATTTAGCTTACTTACAATTGAATTCACATTTGAAAACTATAAATTTATTCAGATGTTTCGATTGCTTTCTTGATTTTTAAGAACTAGATGAAGGTGTCTGCTTCCAGGTGTATGAACTGAAACTATTAATATTTCTTACCTATTAAAATCGTGGTGTATAAAAGTCCTCTCATCACTTTGGTCACTAGTTTAATCCAAGTTCCGAGAGAAGTTTCAAATACAGTACCGAAGCCAGTATTTGATCGATAAATAGCAAATGCGATAAGCATTGAATTATTCGGAAAATACTCCAAATTACTCAAGGAGATAGTGAATATAATACGTTTATAATATATTATATTGTTTTATAACCTGAATAATAATCATTAATATGTTATTTTATTTTATTTTTCCTTTTTCACTATACGTTAATTAATTGTAAGATCCTGAATATTCATTGTAAAGTTTATTTTATTATTATTTTTAAACGAAATGGTAGTAAACTTTGCTTTCAAAAACTTGTTCAACAAACAAATGATGCACGTAAAAGCTATCAGATGCAAGACAGATGTGAAGTGGATGATTTGGGTCCGGGATTTAAGGCAATCCCGGTGGAATACCAAGCTCATAAGCCGGGATCTTGTAATCCCGGGTCACCAGTAGAGCTTTGACGGCTTCAAAGTTTATAATGAACCCATATAAAGTTGTGGTTTATAGAGATAAGTATCGTGAACTATATATTTATTTTGTAGTTTAAAGTAACATAATTTTCATATTTAAATCTATTTGGATATACAATTTATGAGATGCTTATAACTTTAATTATTTTTTTATTATTAATTGTCATCTGCACTAAAAATAAAGTCATACATGTGAATGGCAGTAAATGAATGAGGAAATCTCTTTTCATTTTACTATTTTTTATAAAAAAAACATTTCATATTGTTTGAAGTTATCTCACTTTCATAAAGCCAATAAGATTTTTAAATCTTTTCATTTTATAAAATGTTTACGTCTTGATAAATATTTAAGTTTTAAGGCAAATAAAAGTAATGGGTTTCACATCATCTAAGTTAGTCCGAAAATAGATTTATAATTCTAAGCAGATCGAATAAATATAACGTATTATATACTTCGTAGTGGGGCCATACATAGTATATTGTTCTTATCTTTAGTTCAGATTGCCTCAGTATCAGTTTCTATCATGTGACAGTGTGCAACCATGGGTCGCTCGAATTGTCGAAGACTAAATGCTGAATGAAAGGCCGTGTCTATACTACCATCTCGTCGCGTGGCGGTCTTCTACAGTGCTTGAGATAATTACCTCTAAGCACTACCAAAATTTATTGGTTTCGCCAACATTAAAATAAAACACAATATACATTTGCATTCTATTTTTCATACATGTGAAGTTATTATAAAAATAAGCTTTTATCAGTATTGTTAGTATAAATAAGAAAAAAAGATAAAAACCAAATTTAATTCATTTAACAAAGTAAGAGTAAACGGGACGAATTGAATTATGCATGGACCTCAGCTGTTAACTCTAGTTCAGGAAACTACAAATAAACAAGCAATTTTGTACTTTATTTATATCATCACAAATGTCAACTTACAATAGTAATAGCGTGTATAAATTTCAGTATATTGCTAACATGAGAGTTTCATGCATTGTCTGTAATTTAACTAATGAAATGTGAAATAGAATTAATTTATATATGACTTGCTTTTGGTAGATACTTCTTAGGAGTTGATTAGTTAATATAGTTTAGTTATGGTTGATGTTCTTCTAGAAAAATATTGTTCTATTATTCGAGAATAGTATTGTTTTTTGTATTGGTTGTGTCTCATATTTACTTCTGATAATGTGTGTACATTTTGTATGAAGACATATTAAGTAGTTAAGGCTTGGAAGTCTAAGAAATACAAGTATCAGACTCGCAAACATAAAATAGGTAGGATAACTCAAAAGGAAATTATCACTAAAGTGATAAAAATCTTTGTATTGACTTTCTTGTTAAAAAAATAATAAGAATTAAGGTGCATATTATAGATTACCTTTACTTCTAAAACTCTGATACAGGCTAATAAATGCTATATAAAAACTTGATGACATGTATAACGAAAGCCGCTTATGTAGCTTGATCCATCCAAAACCATTACATACCATCACTTCTTAGATTTTTTTTTAAATGATGATTTGAGTGGCTTCATGATAAACCTGGGTGCCGCGCCAAGGGTCCCAAATAAGCAACAGATATTCATAAATTTTATAGGGGGTTATATAAAATGGAAAGAAAATCAATCCTTATTGAATTCGTTTCTATTTCAATAAAGAATAGAGTTCTTAATTTATATAAGTTATACCGTAAAAGATTAAAAAAAAGAAAGGAAGAACAACGTATCACAATCACATTAAATATTTAGGTCCTACAAACTCAGGTATTCCTTTCTGATTATCTTACACCGAAAATAAAACGGTTACTTTTCATTGCTACGGACTACGCAATCTCAAACGGGTTTATGTATTGCTGGGCCACGCCCGGCGGCATTTACCTACGTCATAACGATTCAGTGCTACGGCTGAAGAGCGAAGAGGGTTTTAAGTAATCCTAAATCGAAAAAAAATACTAGATGCGTTTTTGGTTTTAATATAAAACTTTTTGGTAATACTTTACACATGATTGTTAACATGTTTTAGAAAATACCTTATTTTATTTAAGCACATTATCATAATACACAAAACTCACCCGCTTGCAGCAACACATTTAATCTGTGTAGATCGCTAGCTTATACAACTTCCATTTTATACAAGTGTACATGCTTAACTGTTGTTTTATTTTTTCTTTCCTTGTTCAACACATTTATAATCTTTGTTAATTAAAAAAAAAACATTTTTAGCATAACTTTACAAAACGGACCCACTTGCACATAATTGAATATTAACAAAATATTCGAGATCAAACTATGTATTTTAAAACTGTGCTATATCCTTTTTCGGGTTTTTTAAATTGGTGCCTTTCCTTCTATGCGGTTTTTATGACTATGTTCTTCGATGACAGTATTTAGGGATAAGTAGGTAGTTAGGGGCTTGATATCCGCTAATGTGGATTTTTAATTTGGTTAGTATTTTTAATAATAGAACTGTTTTTTTTAGGGGATTTTTTATATCTAATAACGCGACTTGTTTCGGATTTTCGCCTTAATATTCTTGGTATAACTTTAAAGCGCGACACTGAATTACTCTGTTAACTCCCTGAGTCTGTTAAATCAGCTGATGCTTGTAAGCAGCAGGCGTATCAATTCTGAGTTGAGGCTCAGGTTACTACGGGTTTAAACTTTCAAGTTCTTAAAAGGAAATACCACCCGGCCTCCAGATTCTTCAAACGGTTAGTCGCCGGGGCAAAGTTCACGTATTTCATCACAACAAACAGCTCGCGAGGTACCCTTTTATATATTGAAGTTCTGGGTGCTCCCTAGAACGCATGTATACAATTTTAGTTAGCTATCTCTCGCGTCGTTGGGGAATGTCACCCCGGGCCATACAATTTATCTTAACATTATCCATACATCCGTTGATGTTAAGGGTGAGGTTTCTCACTGATACATACAGATTTGATGAAATATATATTCCCGGAAACTCGTGAACACTTAAGCTCTTCAAGGTTGGTACTCTTCACAACAATCTTCCTCCTACATATCAATGATATGTTGAATATTCCCTAAAATTCAAGATGTCACTTTCGTTAAATAAATATTTATTCTATTTAAAGTTAGTTTTAAGCAATATAAATATATTATAAATAATTTATAATATCTGAAATTTTATGTCAAAGAACCTACGTAGATTGGACTCAAGTCCAATACACTCGTTATTTATGTAAATTTTAAATAATTGTATAATTTCGATGTATTGTGTATTATATTCAATATAAATTGCAAATGCAAATTGAAATATGTTTTATTACTATCAAAGAAAACATATAATTACGATTAATAAGACCGCCAAGAATTTTAATGTATCTAAATTTAATATTGTATAAAATTTTCTAACTCTAAAGACAAATAACAAATTGATAATAACGCTATGATACTTTCTCTTATATTACATAAGTATTATACAAATTGGACGCGCTTTCATTTTATAAAAAAGATAATTTAAACAGTACTTTTTGTTCCGGAACTTAATTTATCAAAAGGCAAATATAGCTATTATATTAATTTTGCGTCCAATTCCTGAGATTGTCGTTCGTGCAACTAGAAAATTGCCACGCGACCTGCTCATCCAATTACGGACATTCCAACGAGAAATATAAGTTGAAGATACACATGCATTATTATTTTTGTTTAGTAATTTTTCAGCCCTATTTTGTCTGTATGGAAATAATTTTAAGGTCACGCTTGTATCCATAATGCTTTGTTATTGACTGTTTGTTGCCAAAATAAATAAATAAAATATACATAAAAAAAACTCATTATTTATTATTGTAATATTGATCTTAATTACTCCTGTGTAGGTCAAGATAAATCAATTAACCTAAATTTATTTTAAATAAAAAAACAATAGATTATACATAAATAATAAAAGATAACAACGAAGTTAAATATCAATGAAAGTAAAATGTTGATTTAATTTGTTTTTTATTACCGTGTTCTCAGTGTGTCAGCAGCTCTTTCTCTTTACCGCTTTGACCTCTCATTCATGCTATCTCAAGCAAGTAATAAATACACATGAGATAGCAAAACAAGAAACAATACTGTAATGAAGTTTGAAAATGTTTTTCAAACTTCAGATATTGTAGGAAATAGTCATACAATTTTAAAAGCAATTTCCTTATTAGGTACTCTCTTCTCATCCCATTTTTTTACTTTTAATCTTTAGGATTATAGTAGGTATAATATAGTATATACATATTCACACGTTGTCGATCTGTCGAATTATTATAATTGTACATGCAATGACGTTAGATGTTTTTAATATCTTAATATATATAAATTACGTGTCACGTTGTTTGTCCGCGATGGACTACTAAACTACTTAACCGATTTTAATCAAATTTGCACATCGTGTGTAGTTTGATCCAACTTGAAACATAGGATAACTTACATCCTAATTTTAAGTCACAATATTATTTTATATCAAAATATTGTTATTTCGTTATTGGCCTTGATAAATTTATTTAGATTTTAATTTTTTTCCTTTACTTAGCGATCGGGGGTTTTTTAAATTTTAATTTTATTTTTTCTAATACCGTGACTTCTTAAATAGTTTACTACAATGTAATAGGTATATCCAAAACCTTAGCAACCACAGCAACGCGTGGCCGAGTCTGCTAGTTTAATAATATTTAAAAACTTTTTAATAATATTTTTATCAAAACAGTCCAGATTGTTAAAGCTTATTAAAAAAAATAAATTTTAAATGTAAGACGCGTGTACAGGACAACGACTGTTGGGTCCGCTTGTATTTATATAAATATTTAATATGAGAGACGAAGCTTCTTAGCAATCCATGGATTCACCGTGCGGGTGCCGGGCCCATCGCGTTGCAAGGAGAGGAGTGCAAGCAGTGCCTGGGACTTGCGACTCAGGAGTAGGTTTAAGGGGCCCCTTTATTATGCGCAAAAACGCTCACCTTCACCCTCCACACTCCTCTCCCTACCTAACCAAATTTGGAAAGAACCTACTAAATATATTTTCAGAGAAATAAGGTAAATTATTTGTAGTTATTGTTCCGAAGATGTAATGTCCTTTTGTAGCTTACACCGAATTGCGGTAAACAGCTTTTATTATAATAAATTTAATATTTACAAATATGTACTAACTGGTTTTACTTAAATATAAATTTTCTTTGAGATACAACCGCAACTAGAGAGAAATTCGTGGAATTTTATATCAGTTTGTATTTTACTATTGCGGTTTTGAATTAAAAGTTTCCCCTTTCTGCGTAAATTCATTGTTTTCGTAAAAAGCTTCATGCTAAAAGTTTAGGCCGTTTAACCTCAAAATATAAATATCTTCTTTTCGTGTTTACTTTACCTTTAGTAATGAAATATTTCTTATATTTGTTTAGTATTAAAATATTTCTTACACATCTCACTAAAAAAAACCCACTTATTCGGTTATATGTATGAATTAAAAAAATGATTTTAGCTTAAAATATTGATTCCATTTTATTCATTAATTATGGTAGAAAAATATTAAAAAGTAATGTAAATATTTTTTTTATGAAATTCATTATCTTTGGGTATTTTAAAAATTACGTAAATAGTAAATATGAGTACCTTCGTACGTTCATTGATTCTTGTAGCGAGTAGCGACACAATATTACTTCTGCCGTAAAAGTACAGAAAATTTTTCCATACATTTTAATGATTAAATAGAGCTAGCTTATAATAGATATGTAAAGTGCACTAAATAAATAATTGAATTTTGACAAATTAATCAATGAAAACGATATGTACTTCACAATTCTTCCTCGCTTGATTCAGTACAATCATTTTTCTTTGTAATCTGGTCAACCATCAAATTGAATCCTTAGCACTTCGGTAACGGAGTGTGAAATAGAAATATGCAAAATACACTATTCAGGTCACGTTTCAAAAGATGAATTTGAAAAGAGCTAAATTATTTTATACACAAAACTCGTTAAATAATAATTGTGGTATACAAATTTGATAACAAAATATAAAATGTTCGTCTATTTATTATTCCTATTCGTAGATCGCAATAATACAAACACTGAATAAATTATAAATAAGAATAATAACAATAAATTAATATTATTTCTAAGATTTCAATAAACTAACTGATGATCACATTAAAAGTTTAAAATATAATTCAATGAATACTTTACTACAAAGCTATTATTAAATCTTACATAACGCCAAAGATGGTTGTCTGTAATTTAAACGTAGTAAAAAGTGCCGAGAACGTTTCGTTCCAGTTTTTAAAAGCCTGTCCATCTGTATTAAAGTTCGCAAAGACTTATAGAGCCTTTAAAGGAAGTATCACACCACTAATGTACAGACATGCTACCATATTTTTTGAGCAATCTTGAGACAATCCTTGCACAAACCTTCTTTATAGCACAAAGGATGACATGGTTTGACATAAGTTTTAAATTAAGAATAAAAGCTTTAAATTTAAATGACAAAACCTTCCCGTTTCATAAAATATCGCGGTAAAAACTATCATCATTACAAAAACTATAATCATTGTTTATCTAAAATACAACAACTCGTAGTCCTATTGTTTATTATGATTTACATAAAATAAGTTGAATAACAATAAAATTCTTCTGAAGTAATCCTAGACCTATTTAATTTTACCTTTTCGAATGGCAAGCCAATCGCTTTTGTTTAAAAAATATACCGGCGAAGAGCGAGTTGGACTCGAGCACGAAGGGTTCCATAACATTATATTTAAAAATATGTGATGTACTAAAAATTTAATGTTATCGGAGTTTTTACTTTATATGTACTATTAAAGATTTCTAAATACTAACATTCAAAATTCTAGGTCAACTTTCCAGTTGACTATCAAAACCTAAAGGGTACTTCCGTACCCTTTAGGTTTTGATTCTCTTGCGAGTAGTTGTGAGTTTGAAAATCTGCGACATAAATGCAGAACTGCTGCTTTTTCAGAACTTTAATTTTGAGTTGAGTTAAGCTATAAAGCTTAAAGTTATTATAAACCTGAGTATTCGATATGAATTTTAGTTTTACGGTTTTGGCATACTTTTCCTTATTTGTGCTTTAAGACGTTGCTTTGTACCAAATTTCAAGATTCTGAGTTTACAGGAAGATCCTGTACATTTTACTTCTCTTACGAGTTTGCGGAATTTTACGGCGTATCTTATAAACAAGAACTACAGCACAAGCTTATAAACAAGAACTACAGCAATCGATTAAAAATATAAATTGAAATTGGTTTAGTAATTCGAATAGTTCCAATTTAACAGAGAAGTGCGGTGACATTAAATGCATTTAACCCAACAACACAACAACAACAAATTGCTAATTATGGAATAGCTATCAAGCTAATTAGTATTTTTTTTAAATACACCTATTTGAAATGTGTCTAAAATATGAAATGTGTCCATAATTATTGTATATGTATAGTCTTTTTTACAGTCCATATTATATATTGAAGGAACTCCACCAAAATTTGGAAGAAAATACTAAATTAGGTTTTTTATTGTCTAGTATTATAAAAAATCTGACACAATAACAATATTGTAGACTAACTATTAATCTTCCGGTACGTAGATAGACTAGTCTTTTAGATGAAAACAATCTCAGAATAGATTACGTAAGAGTATTTCTGTTGAATATTTTTCTTAAAACCATTGTTTTACTTACGTCTCTTTACTATTTTTATATCCAGTGAATCAGTATTTTTTAAACAAACTCTTCGTGTTTTTGAAAAAATAACAAAAGTTTAGTTTACCGACTAGTTTAAAATTATATCTTCAGTATTTCAAGTAAAATTATCTAAGTAAACTTACAATTTATGCGTATTCATAAAATTATAAATTCTGATTATGAATAAAACATTAGATGTCACCAACATTTATTGTAACGTAAAGTTTATTAAAATATTATTCCCAAGAGAAAAGTTGAAAGTTTCAGTTGAAGCGACACGTTCCTCAACTGACCTTTATATAGTCACTACCACGTAATATTGTTAAGAGTTCTGTCAGTATTCTTTCTCAAGGGAAATGATTGTCTCTGATTTAAACTAAATGTAAATTATTGTAATAAATGAGTATTGAGTACTTAAGACATGCCATACATTGCATCTATTAAGTAGATTCTAGTAAAAGTATTTGACTAATAAAATAGATAGCTTTTTAAGACAGGGAAGGAAATTTAAGAATCTAAATCTGAAGATTGAACCGGTTATCTTCTTCGATCATGGCGGCTTAAAGAACCCGCAGACCTTTAGGTTTTTTTTAATAAGATGTCACGAGGGACCGTGGTTTATGGACCAGTAATAATAGAATTATATCTTGATGGACATAGAAATTTCAAATTAAAAATCCTTTATTGTATGGTATATTTATATTTAGTTTATTTTATAGTACTCGATAGTCTTCTATCTTAACTTCACCGGATCTTGCCCAACCAATCTGCCATGACATCTGTGTCTCCAGCCGTTCCTGAGTTGAAATAACCTATTCTGAAATGTCTTTGTATGAATGGTGCAAAATGGTAAATAGTCCTGTGCAAAATCGCAGAAAAGAAATTTTGTCATGTTTCATTCGTTTCACGTACTCAGATTCAACATTCTTGATAATATAATAACAGGTTTCATATAGTACAAATCTGCGACGTCTACTTACCCCGGTAAATTCTTATTTTTTATATATTAATTTCATACTTATGAATAGTGATATAATATAATTCGCTTCCTGATAAAATTAAGGTCTGTGATTTTTAATTATTTTGTGATTATATTGCTATTTTTTAAAAAAATTATAGTCTTTTTAAATCATGTTATTAAAAAAGGGTTAATTAAAACTTACCAACGCGCTCAATATCATGAAACTTTTGCAAGAACTGATTAAAATAGTAAACGATCTAGGTAGTTTTTTTCTCTAAGAGATTTCTACCCTTTTTTTTTTTTTTTTTGTGTTTTTTTTATCGTTGGAAAAATGCGTTTCCGCATCGTCACCCAGGCCAGGAAGGCGATGGCCGGGCGGTATGTGCGGCACCCGGCGACTGCCATTTTTAAGGCACCCCACTAAAAAACCAACGGCTGCCCACGACGCTACAATGGGACGCCACGGGATCGCTTTCACACTCACCGTGGTGCCCCAGCGTAACTTCTCCATATAGGGGTACCCCGGGCAACCAGTGTACCCCTACCTCATAGACCTAGTGCAATGGCGAGAGAGGTCGCCTTCCCTCTCACCTAGGCCTACGGCTAGGAAGGAACGGGCTGAACCCTTCTCCTTCGCAGCCTCTCACGCTGAAGCTCGATGTGACTATGTTGCCATAGCCACAGCTGGCTCCGTGCTGGGCTCCGCGCTCGAGGGTTTCGCACCAGGTGCTAATCCTCGAACTCGCGGAGCCTTACACACTCGGCTCCCCAATAGGTGGGTCGCTGAAAGGCCTCGGTCCGCACAGCCCGCGCACCGCAACATTCCGGTGCAAGTGGCTCGGGTATGCTCCTCACCACCGCACCGGAAACAGGCGGCACTACCGTCGACCGCGGACAGGCAAGCCGCACGCACATGCCCAGGGGCAAGGCACCTGAAGCAGCGCAGCGGCTGCGCCTCCAACAACTCCACCCTGGCTGAGCTCCAGCCCTCCAGGACCCTTTCGGCGTCGACGAGCGATCTCGCCGCATCAATGGGGAGTCGGGCAAAGGTGACGCCCATGTCCCCATAACTACCCCGACGGATCCCCCCCACGAAGAGGGCCTCGCCAGGGCAGTTCGTGATGCGGCAAATCGCGTCGACCACGTCGTCTTGTGTGACAGAGTCGTCCAGGCCTTTAAGCCTTACGGCCACCCGCCGAACCGGCCGGACGACATCAGTTACACCCGCTAAAACTGGACGGATCTTCTCCGCCAGTTTTGTCGCCTGCTCTGGAGTGCCCTTGGGCAACTCCAGAAGTCTGGCACCCGCCGCTGACCGGCGAATCTTAAGCCCATCCCTGAGGCCGATGTCACCGAGATTGACCATCTCGGCGGCACTACTCAGGACATGGGCGTAAGTCACCCCCGCAGCTGCCACCTCGTCCTGCAGCTTGATTAAAACTGCAGGAGAATGAGGTTTGGGCAGTTTCGGAGGACCCGATTTCGGCATGTCCACCTTCGATTTTGCCGAAGTAGACCCTTGGAACTGGCCCTAGGAACAACATGCTTTTGGGGAGGGCCCTTCTTTTTCCCCTTGCCTTTACCACCCCTACGGACAACCGTGGACCAAGCCTCGGTCGTGCCAGGAGCCTTGGAGGACGGTATCTGCAGGATCGGCGATTGACACCCCTGCAGATTGTCCTCTTCAGGAGCCAAACTCGGCTCCTTCCTCCTCCTGTCCGCCGCGAGCGGCGGCCGATGGATCCGCGCCGGGAGGAGGCGCTCCTCTAGTCCTTCAAAGCGGGAGTTAATTAAAACTCCCACCGAGGACAATACGGAGCGCCTCAACTCCTCGATCGCGCCTTGATCCACCGACCTCGATCCGGACGGCAATTCCCTCGAAGAGACCGCAGGCCGAGGCGAACCCACAGAGCTTTTAAACTCTGCGAGCTCATCCCGAACCTTAACAATCTCTTCCCTGAGGAAGGACACCTCACGGCAGAGTCGGGCGTTATCCGCCCTAATCCGCCGCGAGTCCTCAGGCTCTCCTCTAGACGCCAAAACGTCTACCACCTCTAAGAAGCTGCTCGCCGCTTCTTTAAGAGCCTTCACCATGGTGCCCTTCAGGTGGCCGCTCTTTTTGCAGACCTCGTGGATCGAGGCTGCACTCCTCATCGCTACGACGCGCAGCTGCTGCGCATCTAAAGAAGAAGAAGGCTCCATCATGGGAAGCGCCTCCAAAGACAGTACGTCTTCGAAAACCGGCGCACTCCCAGTCGGAGCCTTCTTCTTCCCGCGGAGGGCCCGAGCGCTCAGTGCGCGCTCAAACTCGGCCTCCTCCGCCTCCTCCTCCATGGCCCGCAACTCGGCCCTGGCCTGGGCGAGCCCACTTCCTCGTCCTTTGGGCGCACCACGTCCACGCCGAGCGGTGCTGCACTTAGCTACTGCAGCACCGTACTCGGGATCGGACTCTGATGCAACCTCGGGGGAACTTCGGATAACCCCATAGGTCCGCTTCCGTCCAGCGGACGGCTGTGGTTCTGACAGATCGTCTGAATCTGTCAGAACCACAACCGGACTCTCATCACCACGCCTCACACTATTTTTGTTTATCCTGGTCGGTGTGGTGTCGACCAGGGCAGGGACTCCTGCACGTGAACGGTTCTTGCCCCCCCCAGAGAACGAGGGGCAGACGGCAACAGCGGCCGTGCGGGATTCAGCATCCGCCTGGGGACTCATTTTAGAAACGTTCTTATCCATATTGTGTTGGGCGCCCTCGTCCTTACACGGTCCTTCGGCAGACGCCGCACCTCCGGACCGACACGAAACAAAGAAAAGAAAAGACGCAGAACACGACGAAGAAGAAACAACGACACAAAGACAGCACACGACAGAAAAAGGATGATTTTTTATAAAGGTTGTCTTCCTCGCAGCCAGACGATCAAAGCAAGCTCCGTCAATCCAGCCCTCGTTCCCGCTCAGTGCGGGCTTCCGAGATCTTGTGGCCGTGCAATGCTCGCCTCGAAAAGCAAGCAGCCACATATGCTAGTAGCTGTCCGCGCCGGCCGAAGCCGGTGCCCCCCATATCTGGGGGGCCCCCCTATCCGCAACCCGGGGGACGCGCCAGATGGCGGCACTAGCGACCGCACACTGGAAGAGATTTCTACCCTGAGCAAGCTGTTTTAGATGTTTTATTTAATGTAATCATTACGAGCCAATAAGTTATCAAGGATCGATAAACAGACGTACAGACATTGCGGTATTTTGTTTTAGCAAGCTTTCTAATTTTTTGTTTGTCCGCAAGCTTGAATGAACATGAACGAAAATGTATTAAACTAAGCTGGTCCCCAATGAGGAACGTTAATAATATCCTAACATAAGTTAATCGTCAGTATAGTATGGAAGTCGACTTATAGGCATAATTGTACACTAGTTTTTGTCTCTGGCTTTTTGTCAACATTTATTTTATTTTAAATAAATATAAAATGTATTATTAGTGTTGCAAGGGATTAAGCAAATCGAATGAAGTCAGTGGCATCCATTCGTCCCCTAGTGGCGATTTTTCGAGTCATGATCTACTTATAAAACTCCATAAATCCAGTGTTTTTGTGTTATTATTATACTCTTACTTTTCTATATTACTCTTTTAATAATATTTTCTGATTTAACTACATATTAAGAATAGGGATAATTTTAGGTAATATCTTTTCAATTATTAATAATTTTAACATGTTTTTTTAATTATTTCACTATAAGTGAATCTGTTTACTGTAAATTTAAGCAATAATTTTTTTTCGTAAAATATTCATTAACTATAAGAACCTAAAACCATAACATAAAAACCATTACCGAATTCCCATCCGCCTCTCCTGGACTATAACATTAACTTAAACCATGTACAAAGCAAATTGAGCATAAAAGACCTACGTATGTTCGAAGAAATGGAAACAAACACAGAGTTAGATTACAAAGTTTTCGCAACTCCGACGTACATTGCCGTGACAGCTACAAGTTTGATAATACGGTGTTTTGTTACTGTTATAACTTTGTTACCGTTCGTGGATGCTTTATTAATGAAGATCAAAGTCAACATTAACATTATTCTCTTTCGAGAATAGTACATGATAAGAGAACCGGAAAAAGGTTCTCACAATCTAAACACATTTTGTCCTGAAAATATTATAGTTAACATTTTTTGACATTACATTATTGATAAGATGTTCGGGCCTTCAAGGATTGGCTTGCTTTTGTCGAACTACATAAATATAGGTTTATAAAATTAAACATCAAAATTAATATTAGAGTATAAAATTGATCTACACATTTATTTTATTATTAGGTCCTTACAAATGAAATTTTACGTTTTGTACGGGAGAAACAAAAAGTCGAATATTTTTAACATAATATGTTTAATTGTCCAAAGTATGAACCATTGTCTTTTTGCTCTTTTGCCATATTATAGGTAGTTTATTGATCCCTTTACTGAAAAAACCAGTCGGACGGGAATCAATAAAATCTTTGGAGGCGATTTGGACTGCCCCATTGAAGTTGAATTTCTCCTTGCCAAAAGTTAATAAAATTTCGGAAAAAAATGGTAATGTTGGAGCAAGGTCTGTTTTAGAGATTCTAATTGAAGCTTTTTTAATTTTGTAGCCGTCTGTTGTGCAGTGTGCGGTCTAGCGTCATTGTGAAGCAGCAGTGGTGTGGAGCGATTGACCGGCAAAGGTTGTTTAGCAGCTAGCTTTTCCATCTTGCAATTGCTGACAATAGACAGCTGCCGTAATAGCCTTGCAAGATTTGAGAAAATTGTAATGAACAATACTGGCACTAGTCCACCAAATGCTTACAAGTATTTTTTTTTTTTGAGTCAATTTTTGCTTTGGACTGGATTTGGCTGCTTGACCAGGATCCAACCATTATGATGAGCGCTTCTGATTATTGTAGAGAATCCATTTTTCATCACAGGTAATGGTTTGATTTAAAATCCCTTCATTGTTGTACCGGTTCAGTAATGCAACGCAGCCGTCGACGCGCTTTTGCCGGTTTGCTTCAGTCAATTCATGAGGTAATCATCTTTTAAGCTTTTTAATCTTCACAATTTGTTTCAAGTGGATTCAAATAGTTTTATCACCAACACCGCAGACTATAGCTAACTCGGACGTAGTTTGTGATGGATCCGCTTCCACAATAGCCTTCAATTCTTCATTATCAACTTGGGTCCGGCCATCCACGGGGCTTGTTCTGCAGTTCGAAATTTCTTTTTTAACTTTGTTTTCTTTTGCAACACCACCGCCATACATATCATTAACCCTTTGATTCGTTTCCCCAGCACTAGTGTTATGGTGGAATTCATACAAGTAGTCGTAAATAATGCGATATTTAAAGTTCTGCATATTGTAAACCTCAGTTTACAATATGCAGAACTTTAAATATCTTTAAATATCTGTTACTCAGTAACACAAATAGAAAAAACAGAAGAAAAAACAAATGAATGACTGTCAAGGAAAAAAAATATATGTGTAAATAGCTAGTAGCTAGTAGGACCTAAGTGCACGTAGGTTCTACTTAAAGATATAATAAGACTAAACATTAAATAATAGTAATTTTGCGGCTGTTTAAGTCAAGTATTTTCTCTGCTTTAATTTAAAAGGATATTTTCATTATTTTGTAATTTGTATTAATTATGTTCAGATTGGTTGATATAATAAAGGCTCCCTTCTTTTTTTATACCAAAGACATTTTACATCGTTAAACTCCTCGTTTGCATTCCCGCTCGCGTTGCAATCCGGATTACTCCGGTAGCACAGGAAGTGGCGCTGGCTGGTTAGCTTTAACCGTTGGCTAACACGTGGAATAGTGGGATGGCCATGAGAATTTATACCCAGCTCTTGGCTAGACGGAGTGGGTTCCCTTTCGGGTTAGCCTGCCTGCGGAAGAGTTCTCTGGTCTTTTTCATTCGTCATCTACCGGTAGGAAGTTTGTCGTGAGATTGCTTTCGTTATTTTAGTTGCAGAGTTATTGCTACTGCTAACTACTTACTATTATTCGTTTGCAGAGATTATTGTCGATGCACTTTTTGAAAGTTTACTAAAATAATTAATTCATTGCGTTTGGATAAGACGATCTCGCATACAGTGCAATACCCTATGTCATCTCCAATTGTCAAAACAGGACAAATACTGAAAAATTGTCTCTTAATAATATTAAGGACAGTCACAAAACCTATAGTAGGTACACCTAGTTAATAATAGTAAAGATTTAAATAATTTACGAATTAGTGTTCCAACAAACTTTGAAGCTGCCTAAAAAATGGCGGAAATAGGAATAACGATTATTTCAAAATAATTAATCAGCCCTACAATTAGACAATTGCAAGAATTATGATTATTATACAATATTTGATCAGCCCCTTAAGTAAACAATTTCAATTACTGAAATCATTCTAAGGACCTTTTAATAAGAAAACTTACTCCAAAAACACTTAGTGAGGACAATAAAATAAAACTCAGAAGTTTCCGACAGAAGGAACTTTAGGGTTACGAAACTTATTCAAAATTGAAAAATATGTAAATCAGCGAACTATGTAACTTACTACACAAGGAACGACCAACCAATAGCGGATAAATTAGAAATATCGATTAATTTAATGATTATTTAAATCAGTAACTTTAAAAAGCAGAACTAGTCGTTTTTGAAAACTAACAAGTGTAATAAATGGATTTCATAGTGATAAGTTATATAATGTAACTATAAATCAACGTGTTTTTTTATTAGCTACAGATAATTATCAATCTTATGTATTTAAATTTAACAAATGACAGCAGTAATGATAGACATACTACAATTGAGAAGATGTTACTAAAAATATTTAAAATTAACTACTTCTTTCGTTAAATATTTTTGTTGGATTCGTCATGTTTTGGATCTGAATGAATGAATGTGCTTCCACTATGCTTTGAATGAATGAATCTGCTTCCACTATGCTTTTATGTCCAATGTCAACGCATGAAATTAATCTCAGACCAGCCAAAATTAAACACCATGAATTCAGAAGACACAAAAAAGCCAATAATGATGTCATATATTTCGTTATAAAAGTAAAAACTTAACATACTTAACATTTAAAGATTTAAAAACTTTAATCTATTTAAATTTAAAGTAAAATAAAACACTTTATAAAGATCACAAGTTTTTAAAGTAATGAGTAAAAATAATACGAACAAGTATAATAGTAATTAATAAGTAATAGGGAGCTTTCCCTGGATATATTCCTTGTACGACTGTAACTAATTACATACAGATGATTAATTAAATACTGCAGTAGTAATAGAATAAAATCATTTCGTTTCCCATCTCCGATGTAATCTTATTTATCTCCTGCCTATCGGATCAAAGGCTCTTTAAAATCGAAGCAGCACAGGTGCACACTATAGCGCTCAATGGGATAAGCCTTCTTCCTTATTTAAAATCTCTGTTCTATATAGGCTTTGTTGGTTAACGCAAATTTAAAAAAATTCTAGCTATTGAAAATTAGACTTTAACGTCACTAGATAAGACTAGTTTTGCTAGTGTGGATAAGATTGTTCAAACTTCGTTGCAAAATCCGCTTAAGAGGTGCGCTAGTTCCAATTTTCAAATGGTTTTGGCGGAGATGGCACTGGATTTTATCTTCTATAGTTTATTTTAAAATTTCGCTTGAATATGTACATAAAAATTCAAAATAAACTACCTTATATTTATAATGTAACATTCAACCGCCATCTTGCGATCGTTTTTAAAGTATTTAAGAATGACAAACTTATTTCCGACGACGCAAGTTTCGTTTCTGCGACGTGCTTTCATTGTTGTGTGGCTTAAGTCTAGACAATTTTTTTTCTTGATTTTTTTATTACGGTATAAGTATCGTCATTAATGTAAACGCATGGGAGAATGTATAGGTTCGATTACGTCGTTCATACAGATCATAACTTATGTGTTGTCAGTAGTTTGTATAATATTCATTGATATCTTACATTTAACGTATTATTTCAGTTTTATTGATTTAGTAGCATTCTTAAAAAAAATCAAAAATATGTAGCTGTTTTATTGTTCAGAACTCATAATACTTCATAACTATGTATTTTTACTTACACCACACCTAAATACGTGCAGTTGCCATGACAACCGCTGACTACCGGTAGAGTTTAGATTGAAACCGAAGTCTTGAATACGAACATTAATATGAATGGTTACAACCATTTGGAGAAATATATTTTTATAACTATCTGCTTACCAATAGTTATTAAATTTACAATTATTTTATCACAAAAAGATAAAAACAACAAAAAAATATATACTTATCAATTTATAGTGGTTCTGCAAAAAAAAGACAAGGCTTATTTGACAATTTTACTGTGGGATATTGGGACTCATTCTCAATAGTCGGTCTCATAATAACAGGGTCTCGATTTTTTTATTTTAATTGGTATTGACAATAATGCTCTTTGTTTCTTTATTTCGGCAAGATATTTCTTTAAACAACAATTGGTTTGTTTTTAATGATGTCGAATCACTTATTCTTTCGAGTATATCATAAAAAAGAATAAAGCATAATAATATATTTTTTCTACTCCATTTAGAGCAAGTTTAAGTGTTTACTTTTCCATTTTACTCAACAGGTAATATAACTCATATGAACAAGTATAAAAGGGTTTAAATTCTGTGCTGTTGGCATAAAAATCACGTCTGTTATGTCATCAAACTTTCCCATATTATATAATAAATATACAATTAATTCGGGGATTATTGATGAATAAAGCAGGAGGTGGGGATCAAGATTTAAATTTTTAATAAATTTAAATTGAAAAACTAACTTATTCAGACAGGATAAATTTTTAATTTGAATTTATTTAATCTCACATAAAGTTAAACGAAATTTAATATTTGTCAGAAAAAATTATGCACGTAATTTAAATTTAATTAATTGTTAGATGTAGAAAAAAAGTCTTTAGAATTTAAGTTATTGAAAAACAGATATAGCGCGCCGAATCAGCAAGTTGGAATAAAAGTGTGCCGTTTACGTATCGCTCCTTGAATACAAAAGGGCCACGATTAAAAAAAATATGAAAATCGTTTTATTGCAAAAATGACACCTGAACCGACTATATTTTATAGTGAAAAAAAAATATGGTTGCCTGTAAAGTCGGTTTTACGGGCGAAGATTTACGTGACCACGTCTTTTTCTCGGTAAAATATTTATTGATATGAATATTATTAAATTGCACAATATTTTAATAATTTGAGTGATTTTGTTGAGGATAGGACGATGAAGACGTTGTCACGTAAAATCATTTTATATATTATTTATTTTATATTATATTATTGATGTTATTATTTTTTACAAAATTTATTTACAGACTTTTTCGATACATCAATTAGTTGCGGAGATATCGATCATTGAAGTTATTGTTTGCTACCAGTATTTTATATATATTTTTTTTTCAGTTATAAAAAAATACTATTTCCAATTGTGTCTACCAAGTATGGTCACATGTACTGGCCTACATATTAAATAATAATAAGTACAGATAATGTTATTTGACCTCACTTCTGATGTTATATATTTTAATATTTTTAATTTTAAAGAATTAATTTGAAAATCAAAACACTTATTCAGATCGAAGGTTCAAATTTTTGCTAAATAAATTTGAAATTAATTAAAATTTGTAATTGTAAATAATGAAGTTGAAAATTAAAACATTTACTTAAATTAGATGTTAAAATTCTTGCTCAACACATTTTAAATCAAGTTTTCTTATATCTGCCACTTTTTCTTAATATTTGTAATTTTAAAGAATCAATTTGAAAATCAAAACATTGCTCGGCGGACCGATCATGTTTGAGTGGGAGAGAGACGCAAGGCATTCTATGTGTGTGTGACTCATCGTTACGTTACCGGGCGTTACACTTTTTCATAAGTGACTCCCAGCTTAACCTAATTTAAGACGTTGTCACGTCAAAAAACTCCCATCATTTTTGCTCATATTATGGGTGCACTGACTTACCGCCATTTTTGCATTAGCTCATTTTGACAGGTAATGTCAGTGCAAAACCACCATTTTGTGAGTTGCGACCGGAGATTCAACGCAAACGCACTTCGGTTGCGTGAAAAACTGCCACAATCCAAAATACTTTTGTGTTGGATTCAAAATTTCAGGTAAGTGTGATTAAATTTTACAATACAAAAGTGCCATATTTTGGAAAACGTCCGTTTTGCATTCTAACATTAGTATTTGTAACCATAATATATAATACAAAAGTGCCATATTTTGGAAAACGTCCGTTTTGCATTCTAACATTAGTATTTGTAACCATAATATAAAATACAAAAGTGCCATATTTTGGAAAACGTCCGTTTTGCATTGTAACATAAGTATTTGTTGTAATATTTTGTAATACAAAATTGCCATATTTGAAATGCGTCCTTTTTGTAATACAATATTAGTTAAGTATAATTATATTTTATAATACAACAGTAGCATATTTTGAAATACGTCCCTTTTGCTTTAAATAATAGTAGAATAAATCATTATTTTTAGCGTGCTAGAATGGGAAGGCCAGAAATATGGCCGTTTTGCATGATAATAATTTTAGTTTTCGTTATAATTTTAAAAATAAAAATTACCATTTTGATGTTAATTTTATTATATTCTTATTACTTCAGTGATTTTTAACTTAAAAATCATACAAATGTATTTGTTTGTTTGAAAATTAAATATATTAACTAAATTAATTTAGCTGTAGCTTTCGACACTAATTTAAAGTTTTTTAAATAATATCAGTGAGTGTTTATAGGGAACTATAATAATATGGGTAGATATTCTTAAATGTTAAAATATATGACTAAAATTCATTGCCCCATATTTTCTGTGAATTTAAATGTTAAATACCTATGAGGTGGTAGCTTAAATTTGTTAAACATAATTAAGGTGTTATTCCTGGCAAATTAGTATTGAAAATGTCGTATTAAGGATTGTTATGTATTTGATTGTGTGTATGTTTTAGTGTATGTATGTTTCGTGTGTATATACTAAGGACTGTATAATATATGTGTAGAACTGTGGGTATTTTATGTTTTTTTTTTTAGTTATAAAACGTTAAAGATGTATTTTTTTACAGATTGAAAAAATGAATAGAGTACGATAAATGTTGAATATGGCAACCTCCGTTCAAGAATCGGAAAAGTTCAAGCATTACCTGGCCATAATAATAATGTGCAAAATAAAACTTTCTTTAATACTCCAGCTGCACTCAGTCTACCCGTCACGTTACCATTTGATTCTCCAGATACAAGTTCTATAGCAGACAGTCAACCTGACCTTAACCTACCAATATTAGAGGATGGAGACAGTGAAGTAAGCTGTGTTATGAATACCAAAGACAAAAATAGGTCCAAAATAGTTGTTGAACAAAGTGACTCGAGTAGCAGTTCAGCGACTCTGATAATGACTCTGGTACCAATTCCAGTCGATCATTAACATTCAGTAGTTCATCAATTGCAGATTTTTCTTCAGATGACAGTTTTGAAGTCATAAAAGATCTTCTGATTCCGAAAGGTAAATACAGTCAAAAGTAATTGCCAAACCATTTTGTATTTCACCCCAACCGGACCCTTCTCGTGTAGAACCTCACTTACATATCTATGATAATCTGCCAGTCAATTTGGATACTCAGAGGCCTAACATAGAAACACACCCATCCATCAGTCATAATTAGTCACCTAGTGTGAATATTTAGCCACCCAGCATTGGCAGTGAAACAGCTAGCGTGGATCCTCAGCGTTTTAGTCGGAAAAGAAAAGTTAATCCAAAATCATGGAAAAGAAACAAAACCAAGACTCTGATCAATAGCGGGAAGGCACACACAATTAAGTCTAAATCAAAAAAATGATCACTGCCAAAAATATGGGACCTGTTCCTACAGATAAGTAATAATAATAATATCCGGACAAATTACACGCATTGATCCAACCCCTAAGAAAGCAAATTATTTGTGTTAAGGGTTTTAGAAAACGATACAAATACAAAGAAATACACATATAAATACTGAGAATATATTTAACAAACGACCAAACCCAGAAACACAGATATGCTCATCACATAAACGCCTGTCTCTGCCGGGAATCGAATCCGAGCCTCATTGCGCCATGACACGTTAGACGTCTGCGCTAACTGCTCGACCAACGGGGCGATTAGTGTAAATTTAAATGTCAAAACGTATTTTCATTTGAGGAACGATTAGCCATATTTAATGCCTATTAGGACACTGGTGATTTAAACGTTCAGAGGCAATTGATATACAACCCTATGACAAACTTTGAACCAAAGTATCGGTACATCCATGTTCGTAGTACCCGCCAAAACTTAACCACGCATATTATTTCACGAAAATCGATCAACGCATTCGAGTTTGCAAGTTATTCTTTATGAATGTTGCTATGTCTTGTTATATTAAACTTTTTGATATGATTTTTTACCAAAAAGGTACAATAAATCATTTTTATTTGTAAAATTGGGTTTAATTTTTGACATATTTTTTATAATATTGGTTCAAATTTTGAATGCAAAAGGGACTTATATGCTTTTTTTTCTTAATAGGTAACAGCTATTACCAAGTTTATATTGTAGATAGATAGAGCTACAAAATACGCATGTAATGATATAATTACATCTTATATTTAATTAATAAATATATGAAATATTATAAAAAAACAGTTTCAAAAATTTGTTTTGGCTGTCCTGTAAAATTTATGAATTTCGATTTGTGTCCCTTTTGTATTCAAGGAGCGGTATGTCGCAGGACCAGTTGAGGCCGCTTCTTGGCAAACGTAGTAGTCTCAGGCCCCCTGGTCCTGGATGAGTGGCGAAAGGACGCCGGTGGAGGCTGGATGAGGATGGCGGAGGACCGGAATATCTGGCGCAAAATGGGGAATACCCATGTTCAGCAATGGACTGCGATATGTCGAAGCAAATTAAAAAACTGTGTTATTTATTTTTTTTAGTTATAACCTTTGGTATTTAACTACACTGCTGCCTTTTTGTATTTAAATTCAAGATTCATAATTGGTTTCATATAATAGCTGTACTCACTGTTCAAATTCATTGGTTACTTGAATTCGCTCTATTAGTTGAAATTGCTCTATTAGTTTCTAACCAATTCCTAATTAACGTGAGTGCAACTAAATAAATTAATATCATTTGACGACGGACATGTGAGGTGATCGTAATTACGACTATTGTGAATGTGCAGTAGTTGGGAGTTAGTGATTAAAAAAATATTTGTAATAAAAACTTTTCGAGGGTTTAGATTATGTGTATTTATGTACTTACATGAATTACTATACTATTATTATTACATTACTATTACTTATATAAGCTCTCACTATGAGTTTGTTTCCTATTACAATGATCGCGTTCATAGCATGGAATGTTTGCATATTATCACAGTACCTATATAGGTACAGTGTACATAAAAATGTTGCATGTATATTCAGAAATATTATACATATTATGATGTATCTGCAGTACATAATAACGGCTCAGCCTCCAGGGCTTCTCAAATCTTTCAAATTGTTCTCATAATTTCATAACGCGTTCATCGATCACTTTAACATGTAGTCTTACTACATTACATATTATAATAAATCAGAATTATAGTCAATTTTATAATCAAAATCTTTCAATATCTTTTGTGAAAGGTTTTACATTTTTTTCCAAGGAATTAAAAAGGAATAGCAAGAAGATCCTCACCTCAAATTATCTTTATTAGATATTAGCCACATAAGAAACCAATTTATATTTCAATAGAATGTATTAATATACTTAGACTAAATTAAAATTATATTTGTTTTTATAATATAGTCTCAATATAATAATAATAATATTGAAGTGCTTTTATATTTTTTGGAGTTTACTCCTTAAGAATCGATTTTTGTATATAAGGCACCCGGTATGAGAAAAATATGAGGAGTAAAATCCACTGAACGATGACCTCGTTACGTTTTTGGTGCGCAACCTATCGTGCGCAACTAGTTTTGCCATCTATCGATAATTAGCAGAACTTTTAATGATTTGAAATATCACGCTTGTCTCTTTAGTTCACCAACTCGCCTCTAGGGGGCATAGGTTGTTGTTACACATGCGCAGTAACGCTGATGCGTTACTGCGCATGCGTAATCCTGCATAATACTTGTACAAATATACTTTTTTCATCAAGGCCTTTAATTTTAATAACTTGCTGTTATAAGTATTGCGTACATATCATTTAAAAATAGCTTAAGCGCCTTGTTGATACTTGTATTATATACTTTATTGCTTAATAGTTTAACAAACGTAATTAAACTTATTCGTGAGATTTAAGGTTGAAAATATTTTTAGCTAATGATAATCTTAACCTTTTTATGACAGTACATAGGAATGACAACTTCAAATAGTATTTTTTTTAATAACAGAAAAAATTGTTTTCTTATCGGTCACAACATCCAACTTCAATTAATATAAACGCAAAAAAATAAGTGTGGCACTCGGAGATTGCCGCAGTAAAGCTTGATACCTATATCGACATTTTCAAATAGATCAATATTGGGGTTTGGAATTTCAAAATATTATCGTTATTTCGACATATTGGCTTTATTTAAAATAATTATTGCAAGTCATGTTAGACATGCAAGATGGTATTTATTTTTTAAGTGAGTTGCTAAATTAGTTGTATTACCGCTGCTTTTATATTTTTCCCGCATAAATTCGATGAAACACTTCTTGTATCAACTTTTTTAAAATACATACCATAAAATGGTAAAAATGATTAAAGAATATATATTTTGGCAATGTACTATTTCTATAAAACTAGATATTGAATGATTTAGTGTGAATGAATTAGCTTTTACCGCTACGATAAGAGAAATGATGATGATAATGAATTTGTAATAAATATCGATATTTCTATGTAATAATATTGATATATCGATACATCGATATTTTATAGACCTATTCCTATTATGACATGATTATATATTATGAAATTATTCTATTCCTATTTAAAATATAATCAGTTAAATAAGTTAAATAAAGTTCAATTACGATTGTTAAATTCTTGTACTCTGGACTTTTGTAAAACCATAACAGAAAGTCATTAAAATGAAAAGGCTTTTTGAAAGAAATTCATTTGTACCAGTAAAACATTTATTTTGAAATAAACATTAATTATTATTCAATAAAGATCATAATACATATTATCAACTTGGCTATTTTTAAATTATAAGTACACAATACTGGTGTGTTAGGTTATTTTCGTTATGGAATTTCTGGGTTCGGTCTCCATACTCAAGGCCCGCGATAGAAGTTATGCAATAGCTTAAAAACTTGAATTAACATCAATAAAAAAAAATACTACATAAATAATTATAATTGCAATAGTTGATAAAAATGCTATGCAATAGCTTTACCGCGGCAGACAACAAGTGTCGCACGTGTTTTTTTCATTTAAACTGTCTTATTTGTAAATTGATTCTAAGGGAACAAACTCCAATATGAAATAAATAATAAAGAACTACTAAGCAATTTAACATAATACAAAAAATAATAATGAAAATAATTAATTAAAACCTAAAATATTTATTATTTGTAATGTAAGTAAAGACTTATATTTCCATGTAAGGAACGATACATTTTTAATTTTTATGTTATTAAATTTTTAATATAAGCTAATATGCTAATGATTACTGATAAAAAAATATCAATATTAAAAGATGCCTTAACAACATAGTCAGAACCATACATATTCATCGTATTAATAAAAGCGAATATGCTCATGAATGTTGATAAAATCAATGAAAACATTAAATGTGTGTATAGAGTAATGTATATGCTGCAAAGCGACTATATCTATATGTTATTGAGCTTGTTTATTTCTATCAGTATCAATTTACTTATGTTGCTGTTTTTGTTATATTTATCAATAATTAACATTGTTATTGTGAAGTTATAATCTTTATCATTATATTTGGCTAAAGTGAAATGCAAGTATTTCGAAATAAACTATGGCAGAAAGGGGTGTAGATAATATTTTATAAGGTATCAATCTTTTTTTATTTTTTTTTCCGTCTGTTTAGACAATTATACTTAAGGAGTAAACTCCAGTCGTGCGTCGGAGCTGACACACACAATTTTTTATTTTTTATTTTTATAACGTCACATAAAGCTTTTGAATAAAAATAACATGACCGAATCATTTATTTCTTTTGCTATAAAGGTGGAATTTCATTAAAAATATTGCCAAATTATCGAAAAAGTTTTGTACGTGACACCCTTAAAGGCACTTAAGTGACCGGTTTAAAATATTCATAATTTATAGGTTATATTTTATGCTGTTTATTAATGTTAAAGTAACATTAATTAATTAAGGTAACATTAAATTGTGAATATTACTTTTTTAAAACAGCAACTCGATTTTTGTAAATATAAATTGGCTGGTAATCGATAGCATCTGGCTCTTGAAGTCCAAGAAATAATTATAACTAAGATTAGGTATCTAATCTATACTAATATTATAAAGCTGAAGAGTTGGTTTGTTTGAACGCAATCTCTGGAACTACTGGCCCGAATTGAAAAATTCTTTTTGTGTTGAATAGTCCGTTTATTGAGTAAGGCTATAGGGTATATGTCATCTCGCTGTGACTAATAGAAGTCAAACACCAATGAAAAATGCTGCAAAAACGGGAAAAGATTTCTTTTTTGAGAGATTCCCTCGCGTGCGCTGAGGAAACACTAAAAACCGCGCGGACGGAGTCGCGGGCGACCCCTAGTGTGCAATATCCAAGAAGTAACAAAAAAACACCAAAAGTGTTAGTCATGCGTAATTAAAGGTATGTAATTTATTGAATGGAGACGGTTGTCTATACGCTTTATTTGTGACTTTTAATTCGGTTTCAAGAATACAACTTAATGACAAAAAAACAAACTAATAATGTTTGGTTATTTTTATTTACATTTAAAACTTGTGCTAGCTAAACAATACAGGGTCCCTTATTAATTAATGACGTCACAATGCAGGTGAATACATGACGTCACGACCAATTTAAATAAATATCCATTTTAACTAGAAGGTGAATAGTTTGTAATTCTTACACTTAACGATAGTTAAGTTAAGAGGCTTGCATAAAATTATCTTCTACGTACATAAAACCATTTATGTAAATATCTATAAAGTAACTATCTAGAGAGTAATGACAACCGAGGAAGGTTTGCGACACCAAAAGTTTGATTTTATCAGTAGAAATTGAAATTTACCAATTCAAATATAATGTTTTTGTATTTATCAGTGGAAGTTAAGTTAGGGTATTTACTTTGGATTTAAAGATGCGTATTGGACAAGAGGTCTGATATTTCAGTTTAACTAACTTAAGTAAATGACTCTTATTAATTTCTATGATTTTTTTATAATAACAGTATTTCCTGTTAAACTTTTAGTTGTATAAAGAAAACCAGATTTAACGTTGTTTTGAATATAATATACTCCAAAATAGTAGAATTCTGTAAAAACCGAAGATTTAGTAGCAGTTGGTTTAAAAAATGTATAATAAAAGCTTGATTGTCTCATTTAATAAGTACAATTAAATCAATTCACAATAAGAATGGCCTTAATAAACCTTTTGAGCGTTTATTTTTTAATAAAATGTCACCGAGAGTCTGTCGTTTATGGGCCAGCGATAAAAAGATTTCGTCTTAAATACTTTATGGCTGTAAATGATAATATTTTATTTCATAATGTATATTTTATCAACTACGAAATTGTTATTACGGTATTTATAAACGTTTTCAAATATTTGAACCAAATGTACCTATTTTGAATTATGAATAAATTGTGGATAATATTTTTGGGCTTAATTGATATGAGTATATAAATTGTTTATTTGGTTTGTAATAAATAATACGTGGATGATTTAATAATAAAATAATCATAAATAAAAAAGGAAAATTTCTGCATAAAAACGCTAAATCACGTTTTCTGTTGTTGTTGTAATAGTAATATTGTGATAAACAGTTAATCTTTCAGTAAAAAAATAAATAAATTGCAAATAACATTTATTACTTTTACAGTGTGTAAGTTTAATACAAAAATATAAAACAATTAAAAATATAAAAAGCTTATTCGAAGTGGTGTCCAGTGGCAGCAATACAGTCCTTTAAACGTTGAGGCTAGTTATTAATAGAAGAACGCGCTCTTTCCGGGGGGATATTCTTAACTGCCAATCGTATAGATTGTTTTAGGAACTCCAAATTATTTAGAGAAACCTGTACTCCTGTACTGATTAAGGTCGGGACAAGACGACGGCCAGTCTTCAGCTTTGATGAAGTCCGAGACGTTCGCTTCCAACCAAGATTGCGTGGACCGAGCTTTATAGACCCCTGGATCCGGCGTCGATTCCTGCTGGAAGGACCATATTTGGTTATTGAACATGGTGTTATTAAGGGGCTTAAATACCTTCTCAGGAATGATATCTTGATACACTTGTGCTTATGTTTTGATACCTTTTCATAGAAATATGGGTCAGTCAATCCTTTATAGCCAACAACCCACCATCCCATCACTGAAGTCGGATTATACCCACGTTGCACGCTGTCGACTAATTGGAACTTCCTTAGAGCTTTGAGCATAAATACGGTCATTTTGTTTGTTAAAATGTTGCTCAATTGTAAAAATTTTCTCATACGTAAACAATTTTTTTCTGCGACCTCCCTTTGCGTACCGCTTCAGTAGTTGTTTTGATTTTACCACCCTATTCGACTTTAATGTATCAGTTAAGAAATGGCCAGTGCGTGCGTCAGGCATTGATTAAAAATTCCAGGTAATTTTCGCCATTTAGAGTATGTGGGAGATAACGGGGTCCTACGAGGTCTTTTCCAATGACACATGCCCATACATTGACGGAAAACTTGTTTAATTGAAAAAATCCGGTCTAAAACGGATTTTAGAAATGTTATTTAAGTAGTTAGGTACAATTTAGGTGAGAAACGAAAAATTTACAAAAAAATCTTTAAAAAAAAATAGGAGGTCCGGGGTTTTTTTCAGCCAACTTGTATTCTCTAAATAGGTACCTGAACACGCTCACTTGGTTTGTCGGACCCTCTACGAAACACCCTGTATATATAAAGATGTACAATTTATGGGACAAAATTTTAAATTCTGATTTTAAATAAAACATTAGATATCCCCAACATTTATAGCAACGTAAAATCAAGTTCATTTAAATATTATTCCCAAGAGAAGAAGTTGAAAGTTTCAGTTGAAACGACACGAACGTTAACCTTTGCATAGTCGCTATCACGTAGCATTGTTAAGAGTTCTATTATTGTTATTTTTCAAGGGAAATGCTTGTCCCTGATTGAAACTAAATGTTAATTATTGAAAATACTCGTGTATTGAGTACTTAAACGCCACACATTGTGTTTATTAAGTAGCTACCTCCTGTAAGTATTTGACTAGTAAAATAAATGTATTTAAAGATGGGGAAAGAAGTTTAAGAAACTTAATCTAAAGATTGAACCGACTTGGAACACCTACCTTTATTTTTTTAATTTTTTTTTTCTTTTATGGAGTATGAACTTAATATAACTGTAAGAAAATACTTTGCATAGGTAAACAGTAACTATCAAGGAATTATTCATAACAAAGAAAGGTTTACTATTTCGCAAGATTCACTTTATCATTCTCTTATAGTGCTTGGTATCCGGCAACATGGATAATATTTTGAATTTATAAGTAATACTTTAATTTAATTATAATCTTTACTATGTAATAAGTATGTATTAGTAGAAAATATTAATTAATGTGTTTTACAATAACTTTAACAATACATTGCTCTTAGAGAACTGTATCTTGAAATATTTTTTTACAATTCCATAATTAATTTTAACAAACATTAGGATGAAAAAATCTGTTTTTATTTTATTAAATAAATAGTAAGATATATTAAAAAGAAAAGTAAAATACTAGTGAGACCGGTTTATCATCTGATAAACAGAAAATAGTATTTTAATATCTTTCAGCAGTTTTATTCTATTAGTGAGGTCACACAAAAAGTAAACTAAAAGATCAACGAATTCTGGATTGTATACTTCTGAACTAAAGAACTTTTAGAATTCCAGAATATTAAAAATTATACGGCTTCTTATTAATTCCAACACATCAAAATCCGAGGAGCCGTTAATGAGTATTTTATATAAAAGCCGATTTGTTATTAAAAAATTCCGAGTACAAATTAAGAGCTTCGTTGCCTCATTTAATACATTAGCGTTGTATCAAAAAATTCAATTTGCAATAAAAATGGCGGCTTAATTAACCCGGAGACCTTTAGGCGTTTCTTTTTTAATAAGATGTCACAAGGCATCGTGGTTTATAGACCAGTAATAATAGAATTATGTCTTGAATTATGTTTTGATGTATATAAGAATTTTTAAATAAAAATCCTGTATTTTCTGGTATATTTAGGTTTACTTTATGATATAGCTCTAAATCCTTAATCGTCTTCTTTTTCAAACTCACCAGATAATTAATCTGACATGATCTATATGTTTAAATATAATAAAAATATATTTTAATTCTTAGAGAAATAATACCATAGACAAACATCTAAATAGTTGGAACCTGTAAACTTTTTCTAGAAAATTTCAACTAGGTATTATAAAAGGGCTTCAAAAGTAGAATGAGAGTGCTACACGAACACTCTTCTGCCACTCCTGGGTTATGAACACATCTTATCTCTTATCTCTCTTACCCTCTTTCATCCTTAAACGTTATGACATTTTATAATGGCAATAAAATGACAAACTAACCTTTCCAACTGATGGTTAACCGTCAGGTGGAGTTATATAATATATACAGGAAACTATTAATTGTTCTAACAGGATTTAACCACTTTATATATGGTTTTAAATTATAAAGGAATTTACAGTTCGCTACAAGCGAAACTGTATCTAAGAAATGAAATTCAATTATGGTACATTTTTCTTTCACAAAACGTTAAATTTGGACAGTCAATTGTCAACACAATCATTATTGCGGACTATATACCGCAGTACAAAAAAAAGCCACAGATAAGCAACAACAATAAGACTTCAATCAAACTGTCAAGATTTTAAAGAAACTTGTCAACATAAATTCATATCGTTGCGTCTCATTCTGCACCTACTTGATGCAAGTATATGTTTTACTTATGTTATATTAGTGCAATAGATAGTGAGATAATCAGTAGTAATACTATTTGCAGTCTAAGCTTTAATTCATTTAAACGTTAATAGTTTTTTTTATGGGTTTCGGTACAGGTCTCTATAAAATATGTAGGTACACTGATAGTGTGTATTGGCTACAAAATTAAATTTTACGAAACTTTTACGAAATTTTTTACCTATTAGCTTTTTAAAGCTACTATTTACCTATTAGCTTTTTTACCTATTAGCTAAACGCGAGAAATAAGAATTGCATGTCTCGTTTCCGTCACTAGACTGAATTGTACCTATTGTACCCAAGTTTCCAACCGGTCCTGAGTTGAAATAACTGATCGTGAAATATCTTTATATGAATGTCGTTCGGATACGCAGAGAAGGAATAATGTCATGTTTCATTCGTTTCACGTACTCAGAAGCAACATCCGTACTAATCTAATAACTGGTTCCAATAGTACGAATCTGCGACTATTCACGTCTACCATAAATAAGTATGAAGGGCGGTTTAATAAAATTCGCTTCCTGATAAAAATAAGGACAGTTTTATGGAATTAAATATAAATAGACATATTTTTTTTATATATTGTGATATAAAACTGGTTAATATAAAGGAACCCCGATATCACGAAACTCTTGCAATAACTGATTAAAATAGTAAACGGTCTATTTTTTTCCATAGATCTTCCTATCCTACCAGTGAGCAAGCTTTTTTAGTTGTTTTATTTACAATGATAAACGATCCGATAAGTTATCAAGGATCGATAAACAGACGTACAGACATTGCGGCGTTTTATTTTAGCAAGCTTTCTAATTTTTTGTTTGTCCGCAAGCTTGAATGAACATGAACGAAAATGTATTGACTCGTATAAAACTAAGCTGGTCCCCAATAAGGAACGTTTATAATATCCTAACAGAAGTTAATCGTCAGGATAGTATGGAAGTCTACTAAAAGGCATAATTGTATACTAGGTTTTGTCTCCGGCTTTTACGACAAAATTTATTTTATTTCAAGTAGCTATGAAACTAATTATTAGTGTTTTAGTGTTGTAAGGGAATTTCGCTCTCTAGTGACGATTGTCAAGCCATGATGAATGTACAAAATTCCATAAATTCAGTGTTTTTGTGTTAATGTTAAATAATCAGACCTACAGTTTTTACGTTACGTTACGAAGTATGCTAACTTTTCCATATTATTCTTTTTTGTAGTTAATTATTCCAAACTGCAGAAAAAACTAAGTATGATAGCAATTTTAATAAGACAACATTGTTGGATTCAACTACATATTAAGTATAAAGATCATCGTTTTAATATCCTTTCAATAATTAATATTTTTAAGATCTTTTAAAATTATTTCACATATATTCACTGTAAATTTAAATAAACATTTTTTGTAAAATCCTCATTTACTATAACGATTCCAATTCGATTTGAAAGAACCTAAAACCATAACATAAAACCCATTACCGAATACCCATCCGCCTCTCCTGGACTATAACATTAACTTAAACGATGTACAAAGCAAATTGAGCATAAAAGACCTACGTATGTTCGAAGAAATGGAAACAAACACAGAGTTAGATTACAAAGTTTTCGCAACTCCGACGTACATTGCCGTGACAGCTACAAGTTTGATAATACGGTGTTTTGTTACTGTTATAACTTTGTTACCGTTCGTGGATGATTTATTTATGAAGATCATATTCAACATTAACATTATTTATTTGATAAAATTGTGTGATAAGAGATTGCGTGATGAGATGCCAGTGGGTAAGGAAGAAGATTGTGACAATATTAATACTTTTTTTTTGATATCTTAGTTAAAATTTTTTGACATGACATTATTGGTAAGTGATTCAGGCCTTCAAAGAGCAGGCCTAGAGCTTTCTTTTGGTATAACATATATAATATAAATATATAAAATTTAATAAGCGAATAACGGAGGATGCCTCTCATCGCGGGATGGCAATTTCGTGGTTTATCCGTCGCGGTGCCGACTATCAGATATACACATTCATTTTAGCCATTATTCTCGATACAAATTTAATGGAAGTTTATTAAAATATTTTCTTCTTGATTTTGAATAATAAATAATAAAAGGCTATATGACACTTAAACTTAGCGGTTGGTCACTTGAGGTAAACACTCATATACTTTTTTATATAAAGGAAATTTAAATCTGGTATGTTATTCTTCTAGAAGCAGCTAAAATTATATTAATTTCTAATAGAGATAGTAGACCTCGCATACAGTGCGATACCCTATGTCATCTCCAATTGTCGAAACAGGACAAATACTAAAAAAATTGCATCTTAATAATATTAAGGACAGTCACGAAACTTATAGTACACCTATTTAATGATAGTAAAGATTTAAATAATTTACGAATTACTGTTCCAACAAACTTTGAAGCTGCCTAAAAAATGTCGGCAAGAGGAATAACGATAATTTCAAAATATTAAATCAGCGCTACAATTAAGATTATTATACAATATTTAATCTGCGCCTTAAGAAAACAATTGCAATTACTGGAATTATTTTAAGGAATAACGCTTCAAAGTTTTAATAAGAACACTTACTACAAAAACATTTAGTTGAAGGCAATAAAATGAAACCCAGAAGTTTCCGACAGAAAGGACTTTAAGGGTTACTAAACAAATTCAACATTGAAAAATATGTAAATCAGCGAACTATGTTACTTACTATACAAGCAGCGACAAACCAATAGCGGATAAATTAGAAATATAGACAAATTGAACCGGTCGTTTTTGAAAACTAACAAGTGTAATAAATCGAAATCATACTGATAGGATTTATAATGTAACAGTAAATCAACATGTTTTTTATTAGAAACAGATAATTAATCAATGTTATGTATTTAGATTTAACAAACGACAGCAGTAACGATAGACATACTACAATTGAGATGTTACTAAAATATTTAAAAGAACTACTACTTTCATTAAATATTTTTGTTGGATTGGTCGTGTTTTGGGATGAATTTGCTTCGTCTATGTTTTTAATTCATTTTTATTAACTTTGCTTTCCGGTACTTTAAGTAATTGAAGTCAATATTCTCATTAACAAACATACTTACAGCACCTCGTTTATTATTATAATCAATATTGCCTTAAGTTAAGACGAATCTCATATATTATAACATGAATTTTAATGTCCAATGTCAATGCATGAAACTACTTTTACACTAGCCAAAATAAAACATCAGGAATTCAAAACAATGAAAAATACTAATTATGATGTCCTATATTTCGTCGTAGAAGTCAAGACTGCTTAACAAGTTACATTAAATGTATGTTTTTCGATAAAATTGTACTTAATAAATATGTTAATTCTTCTATATCCAATTATTTTAATGTAAAGACGTCTTTTAAATGATAAATGAATAGTTACGTAAAGTTAGTAATAGTAAAATAATGGGTTGATTTTAATATTGTTTTGGTTTTGAATATAGCTGTTCAAGCCAGAGCTAGAAACATAGTTTTCAATAATTTCCAAATTACTTTGAAATTAGTATCGTCTATTGAGATCTAAATAGAGTTGAACAATCATACAAAGGTTATTTCAATTATATTTATTGATTTACCTTAAGACAATGGAAGCTTAAATGAAAACAAAACTCTTTACAAATATCACAATGCTCTTATATTCAAAAGTAGAAATAATTAGAAACAGTAGATATAATATTCCTATTATATATACTTTTTCCTATTCTGGACGTGTTTTTTGTATGACTATTACAGATTATTAATTCAATAGGTACTGCAGTTTCTCTAAAATATTGTTAGTAGATATAGTTAGTAACAGACTAAAATCTATTCGTTTCCCACCTCGGCCCGGGTGTAATCTTACTTATCTCCTGCCTATCAGATCAAAGGCTTTTTAAAATCGAAGCAGCACAGGTGCACACTATAGCGCTCAATCGGATAAGCTGTCTTCTTTATTTAAATCTCTCTTCTATATAGGCTTTGTTAGTTAACTTTAAAAATGATCTAGCCATTGCAAATTCGACTCTAATGTTATAAGACAAGACTAGTATTGGTAAAGGTGATAAGATTGTTCGAACTTCGTAGAAAAATTTGCTTAGGAGGTGCGCTACTTCCAATTTTGAAATTGTTTTGGCGAAGGAATATGTATATTAAAATTCAAAGTAAACTACCTTATATTTATTTTTTTTGTGTCTGTATTATAGAGATTTATTATAAATTATGTTATAATTTTATAAATACAGATTGCAACTTATGTGTTAGTAGTTTTAATCACATTCATTGATACCTTACATTTTATGTGTTATCAAATGTACTCATTAATGAAGCAGTCTTAAAACAAATATATAAAGCTGTTTTATTTTTTAAAACTGATAATACTTTATAACTGTGTATTGTTACTTACACCACTGTTATTTACGTGCAGTTGCCATGACAACCGCTGACTACAAGTAGAGTTTAGATTGAAACTGAAGTCTAGAATGCGAACATTAATATGAATGGTTACAACTTTTTGGAAAAATATAGTTTTTATAACTATCTGCCTACCAATAATTATTGAATTTACAATTAATATGTCACAAAAAAAGGTTTGAAAAATATATGTGGCTGTGCAAAAACCACTACACATTTATTACTTTTTAAATAATGTCATGAAGAAAAAAACAAATAGACAATTGTACCGTCCGATATCCATATTTGATGTTATACTTTCATAATAACAGGGTCTCAATTCCTTTGTTTTAATATGTATGGACGACGAAGCTTTATTTAGACAATATTTTTTTTTTGCAAATTTTTGTTTTTATTGATGTCGAGCCACTTATTGTTTTTGTTTTATAGTAATTATCTAAGATAAATAATTTTAAGCTTTCACGATTTGTATTCATGTTTTTATACTTAATCGCGTACTATTTTAATCGAAGTATTTACCTCGACTCTCGACGTTTCGCCCGTAATGCAACGGCCGTGGTCACGAGTAGACTCCGAGTAATTATCTAAGGACATAATAATATATTTCTCGACTTCACTTAGACCTCGTTTAATTATTTACTTTTTAATTTTATCCAACGTAACGGGTAATAACTCGTATGAACAAGCAAGTGTTTAAAAATCTGGAGATTACGTGTGTTATGTTATCAAAAACTAACTTCCCCCATATTATATAATAAACAGACAAACTAATTCGGGGATTATTTATACATACTCTATTTATAACCTTTCATATTGATCTACACAATTTTGTATTTCAATTAGTGATCCACAATTACTTTATATTAGCTGCTCTCTCTTTAATTTATTTATTTGTTTTACTAGTTAACAAGCTATTCATAACTAACGTGAGTGCAGCTAGATAAATTAATATCATTCAATCATCAATATCATTCGAAAACTGACATGTGCGGGGAACGTAACAACGACTATCGTTCGGGTGGTTGAAAATGAGACTGATGAGATACTAGAAAAAGGCGTAAATTTTACACCAGCACCAACTGAAATAACGTTTTAAGACATTAAATGTTGAGTGTATTTATAATAATAAAATCCCGAAAGATGAATCTGAAACAATTCGCCAGAATATTTCAGATGTTCTGCGCCGTAATAATAAAATATCAGAAATGCAGTCCTAAATTAAATATAGATAAAAAAATCACTCATACCATCATTTGCGAAACCACCAAAATTGTATGGGTTACCAAAAATACATAAACAGAACCCACTACATCCTATTATCAGCCAGATTGATACACCAACATATAAACTGGCTAAACATGTTGGTAGGATAGTGACACCTCTCCGGAGACATACACAAGCTCATGTCGAGCTTTCTTACCAGTTTGTTAGTGATATTCAATATGAAAAATTAAATAACAACGACTTCATGGTTAGTTTCGATATACAGGGTCTATTTACCAACCTTCCAGTGATTGATAGATCTTAGCAATTAGCTCACTTTCCTTTGAGGTTAGTAGCTAGTTGTTATAGAAACCTTTGAAATGTAAATTATTCATTTATCTCGCTATAAAGGTGGAAATTTTCATTACAAATATTCCAAAATCATCGAAAAAGTTTTGTACGTGCCCACCCCTAAAGGCACTTAAGTGACTGGTTTCATATATTCATAATTTATAAGTTATATTTTATGCTGTTTATTAGTATTAAAGCAACATAATGAAAATATTGCATTATGTAGCAATTAACATTATATATAAATTGTCTGGGAATGGGTAGCATCTGGCGGTCATAGTCCTAGAAATAATTATAACTAAGATTAGGTATCTTATATCCAATATCCAAGAAGTAAAAAAAAAAAGTAGTCTTAATTGATGATTTGTAATTTATTACGATTGTCTTCGTTGTGTTTACAAATTAGTTGTGACTTTTCATTCTGTTTCAAGAATACAATTTAATGAGAAACAAACTAATAATGTTTTTCTTTTCATTCACATAACATAAAACTTGTGTTAGCTAAACAATATGGATACCCTAATTAATTAATGACGTCACAATGTAGGTGGACCCACGACTTCTCTTTAATATAAATTATTAGAGGACCAATGTCTTACATAAATACATGACGTAACGACTAATACAAATTAACATTCAGGTAAACTTGAAGAACTTCTTATAATTAAAGATCAAAGGTGAATAGTTCGGATTAAATTAAATAGTTCGGCTTAAATATTTCCTCTTCGGGGCTATTTAAACTTAATATGAAGTTAAGAGGCTTAGCAAAAGTTTGCATAGAATTATTTTATACTTACATAAAACCAATAATGTAACTATCTATAATATAACTATCAAGGGAGTAATCACAACCGAGAAAGGTTTACGACATCACAAGTTTAATTTTATTACTAGAACTTCAATGTTTTCAAATAAAAATTAAATGTTCTTGTAAATATTTAACAGTGGTAGTTAATTTTGGGTATCATTTTTGAGTTTGATAATGCGTATTAGATAAGAGGTTAAGTAACTTAATTTATTTAATTCTCTTATAAAAATAATACTCTTATTAATATCTATTATTTCATCACCATAACAAAATTCCTTGTTACACTTTGGAGTTCTCTAAATAAAACCAGTTTGGACGTTGTGTTGAATATAATTTATAGTGTTTTATACTCAGCCAAAATAATATAACTCTGGCAAAACCAAAAAAAATATGGGAAGTCGTTAAATAATTAATAGATTTAAGAAAATGGTTTCATATTATAAATTAAGTAAAAGCTTGATTGTCTGATTTAATTGAAGAATGGCCTTAATAAATCTTTTGGGCGTTTCTTTTTTCCTAATATGTCACCGAGAATCTGTCGTTTATGTACCAGCGATAAAAACATTTCGTCTTAAATATTTTGTCAGTAAATGATAATATTTTTTTTTATAATGTAAATTTTATCAACTACGAAATTTTTATTACGGCATTTATAAACGTTCTAAACTATTTTAACCAAATATACTTATTTTTAATTACCAATAAATATATGGAAAATGTATTTGGGTTTCATTGATTTTAATATATAAATTGATATGAATATATAAAGAAACATGGAAAACTTCTGTATAAAAACTGAAAAATACTATGCAAAAGAATGAAACTGTCTAAAAATGAATGAATATTCTTTTGCCGACAATGACCATCAAAGATATACAAAGGAGAGAATGTCTAGATTCCGCGTACACCGAGGCTTCCGACAGATTCACCATTCAATTTAAAGCGAATACAATTTCCTGTGCGTTTGCCTTTGCGATGACCATAAATAAATAAAGAGGCTTGAAGTTGAATTAACTTCGAGTTTATCTGTTTCATTGATAACTTTATGTGAAAATGTCAGTCAGAAAACCGTAAGTAGTCTTTGAATATATACGCACCGCAAAACGTAATAATTACACCAAAGACGTATTATTTCATTAGTTTTACACCTTATATAATCTTGTATGACATTCGTTCAATATAAGCAACGATACTACAGTTGTAGCTATTTATAGACAACAGGTTATAAATTTATAAAACTGTCGTATTGTCGGAATAAGATAATATTTAAGTAAAGTTCTCATGGAAAGATAAGATAGATTTCAGACAAGTACCTTGAGAAAAATAAGATAAGATTTAAGGACACCTTAAAAAACTGCATCTGGAAGAACCCAGTTCAATCGTCTAGAAGATCAGCAGTATCTATCCTTCAGTGTACATTCAGGTCACTCCATTGTAACATTACAAATGATGTACTCTTATCAAATTGTATTGCGAAAACTGTAAAGTATCAAGTTAGTTTAACTATTCAGTAGGTATTTATACAGCGATTTTTATCAACAAAAAATATTAATAGAAAATAAAATAGAATTTATTGAAATACAATAAGAGTATAAACACTGACCATAATAAAACCAATCGATAAATAAAAAAAGATAATCAAATTGTTTTAGTAATTGAAATGGTTCAAATTTAATAGAGAAGTTCGACGATAAAGAATGCATTTGATCCAACAACACGAAGTTTCGTCGTTGCTTCAATCGCTGATTATAGCATTTGCCTGATGTGGTAGATAATCATAAGCGAGATGAGTTTATGACCACAATGAATTAATAGCCGATTAGTGTTTGTTTATCATAAAAACACCTATTTGTAATGTGTCTCAAAAATGGAATGTGTCCATTTTTTTTATATGTACTTACAGTCTTTTTTACAGTCCGTATTATATACAACAAGCTTAGAATACAAGCTTAGAATAGATTATATAAGGGTATTTCTGTTCAATATTTATTTTAAAACCGTTGTTTTACTTACTCTTTACTATTTCCTTTATATACAGAGTGTCGTTATTTTTTAAACAAACACTTCTTGTTTTTGCAAAAATAACAAATTTAAGTAACAATATTTTATCGCCTATTTTAAACATATATCCTAAATATTTTAAGCAAAATTATCTAAATAAACTTCAAATTTATGAGTTCGTAAAGTTTTAAATTCTGTTTTTGAATAAAACATTAGAAGTCACCAACATTTATAGTAACGTAAAATAAAGTTTATTAAAATATTATTCTCAAGAGAAAAGTTGAAAGTTTCAGTTGAAGCGACACGTTCCTCAACTGACCTTTACATAGTCGCTACCATGTAATATTGTTAAGAGTTCTGTCAGTATTCTTTCTCAAGGGAAATGCTTGTCTCTGATTTAAACTAAATGTAATTTATTGTAAATAAACGTGTATTGAGTACTTGAAAAATACCATACATTGTGTTTATTAAATAGCTCCCTCCTGAAAGTATTTCACTAATAAAATAAATGGGTTTTTAAGACGGGGAAGGAAGTTTAAGAAACTTAAAGTGAATATTGAACCGACTGCCTTCTTCAAACATCTTAACTAACTTCTTCAAACATCTTAACTAACTTTTTAGCAAAACTTGTTTTTCCTTTTATAAAGTATGACCCTAATATAATGATAAGAAACTTACCAGTACTTTGCAAGGGTTTGCATGTACGTTAAAAAACATTTAACAATAACTATCAAGAGTATAATCAAAACAAAGTAAGGCTTACGATTACGCAAGATTTACTCAACCACTCTATATAGTGCTTGGTATTCTTTAACATAAATAATATTTATGCATTTTAAACCACTACTTAAATAAATAATAACCTTAAGTATGTATTAATAGTTAACATTAATTTAAGTGTTTTACAATAACTTTAACTATCCATTGCTTTCAGACAAATGTTTCTTGAAATATTTATTTTACTACAGGAATATTTAAATTTAACAAATATTAGGATGAAAAAAACTGAATTTAATTTAAAAAATAAATAGTAAAATGTAATAAACAGGTCTTACTTGTATTTTATTATTTCTCCCCAGTCTTATTTTATTAGTTAGGTCACTTTAAAAAAAAAAAGTAAAATATCAACAAAGTAAAATATCAACAAAAACAAACAAAAATGGCGGGTTAATGATCCCGGAGACTTTTAGGCGTTTCTTTTTCAATAAAATGTCACGTGGCACCGTTGTTTATTGACCAATAATAAAATTATGTTTTGAATATTTTGTTGAATATAAGATTTTTTTTCAAATTAAAGGTCTGTATTTTCTAGAATATTTATGTTTATTTTATTTTATAGTACTCAATGGTTTTCTATTTGAAACCCCAACCAATAACTAATCTGCCATGACATTTGTCACCTACAATTAATAATTAAATTTAATTAATTATTAAATATAATATAATATGATGAAATAGACAAATAGCTAAGTCGTTGGAGCCTGTACACTTCTTCTAAAAGATGAGCTTTAAATTTGTTATCATAAAACGGTTTCCTAATTTGAATTTCTTAATTTGAATTTTTGTATTTCATAATTTAATTAATCAAAGTATGAACCATTGTTTTTTATGCACTTTTGCCATGTTATAGGCAATAGAATAAAATCAATTCATTTCCCATCTCCGGTGTAATCTTACTTTTTCCTGTATATCCGATTAAAGACTTTTTAGAATCAAAGCAGCACAGGTGCACACTATAGCGCCCAATCGGATAAGCTGTCTTCCTTATTTAAAATCTCTGTTCTATATAGGCTTTGTAAGTAAACGCAAATTTCAAAATTATTTGGCCATTGCAAATTTGACTTTAACGTCATGTCACAAGACTAGTTTTGATAGAAGTGATAAATTTGTTCGAACTTCGTTGAAAAATCCGGTTGGAGATGCGCTAGTTCCAATTCTAAAATGGTTTTGGCGTAGATGATTATATCTTTTATAGTTTATTTTAAAATGTAGTTGGAACATATATATTAAAATTCAAAATAAACTAACTTTTATTTATAATGTGTCATTGAACCGTCATCTTGCGATCGTTTTTAAAGAATTTAAGAATGCCAAACTTATTTCCGACGACGCTAGTTTCATTTCTGCGACGTGCTTTCATTGTTGTGTGGCTTAAGTGTGGATTTTTTTGTGATTTTTTTTTGGGATGTAAATATCCTCATTAATGTAAACTCATGGCAGAATGTATAAGTTCGGTTACGTCGTTCATAAAGATTGTAACTTATGTGTTGTTAGTAGTTTGTATCGTAATCATTATTATCTTAAATTTGATATATTATTTCAAGTGGCATATTTGGCACTCAAGTGGCATTCTTAAATTAACAAAATCAATTCATTTTAATATGAATGGTAATAACCAATTGAATAAATATATTTTTATAACTATCTACCTACTAATAGTAATAGAATTTACAATTGATTTCTTACAAAAAGCTATAAAATAACAATTTAAAACTATACACAGGGGTTCTGCTTAAAAGACAACATTTATTGTTTATTCAATAATGTTAAGAAGAAAACAACAGATAGATAATTGTACCGACGGATATCGATACTCATTCTCAATATTTGATGTAATGGTCTCATAATGACAGGGTTTCGTTTTCTTTATTTTAATGTGTATTGACAATTATTAGTTTCTTTATTCCGGAAAGATATATTTTTTTAAAAACCATTTTTTTGTTTTTGATGTCAAATTACTCATTCTTTTATATCATAAAGGAGAATAAGGCATAATAACATATTTTTCTACTAAATTTAGACCAAGTTTAAATATTTACTTTTTCACTTTACTCAACAGGTAGTACTCATACTCGTACGAACAAATACAGTAGTAAAAGGCTTTTAATTTAAGTTATGCTTTTGGAATGAAAATCACGTCAGTTATGTCATCAAAAAATAACTTCTCCCTTGTTATATAATAGTAGACAATTAATTCAGGGAATATTGTTGAATAAGACTTCAGTTTGGGATCATTATCAAAATTTAAAAATAAATATAGTATTAAAAACTTACAAATTCAGGCAGAATGCATTTTTATTTTTTATTTATTTAATCTTACTAAAGGTTATGCGACATTGAATATTTATCCAAGAAATTTTATATTTGTATTAAAATTTTATTAAATGAGAAAACATAAAAAATATTTATAGGAATGAAATTAAAAAACTGTATTATTTGTATATTTTAATTTATTTACTTGAATTGCTTTTATATATTAGCAGGCTGTAAACCCGTTAATTAAATCTCGTAAATTGAGTTTGTTCTACTTGTTACCAACTTATTCATAATAAACGTGAGTGCACCTAATAAATTAATATCATTCAACAACTGACATGTGCGGTTATCATAACTACGAATATTGTGCTGATGGTCGGCAGTTATATAATATTTGATATCAAACTGTTCTATATTTTTGATATTATATATAGCAAAAGTATTTTATATAAACTCCAATTACGAGATTGCCCCCTATTCCAAGGAGCGTATTCGCCCCCTATTCCAAGGAGCGTATTCTGAATATGGGAATGTAGATATTATCCCAGTACCTGTATTTGCAAAAATAAAGTATCACAAATACATAATATATTTCATATTATATATATTTATGTTATATATATTTTGTATTATGTATTTGTGGTACTTCATTACAGCTCAGCATCCAGAGCTTCTCAAATCTTACAAATTATTCTCATAATTTCTCATTTTCACACAGTTCATCGTTCACTTTATTGTCGTCTTATAAAATTGCAATTGCTCTATCGAACTTTAGTTCCTTTCGTTTTTTTTTAATATATTATAAATAAATCCGAATTACAGTAAACTTTTTAATCAAAATCTTTTAATATCTTTTGTAAAATGTTTTTTTATTTGTGCATAGGTGTAGAATAAAAGCAAAGGTATATAAACAAAAGTTAATAGAAATTTATAGCGTTTATACATTTTTGCAGAATTGATTACAAAGAAAGAGCAAGAAGATCTTCATCTCAGATTTTCTCCATTAGATATTAGCCACATAAGAAACAATTTTATGTTTCAATAGAATGTACTCTTATATTTAAATCAAATTAAAATGAAAATGGATTTTTTAATAGAGTCACAATATTATAGTATTAATATTAAATTACTTTTATATTATTAGTTTCCCTTTTCATTACGTCATATAAAACTTTGGATATAAATTAACATGACCGAAACATATATTTATGTCGCTATAAGGGTAGAAAATTTCATTAAAAATATTCCCAAATCATCAAAAAAGTTTTGTACGTGACACCCTTAAGGGCACTTAAGTTTTAACCGTTTTAATGTATTCATAATTTATAAACTATATTTTATGCTGTTTATTAGTACTAAAGTAACATTATGAAATTACTTATTATTATTATAAATTCTAAAATTGTCTGGGAATCAGTAGCATCAGGCTCTTATAGTCCAAGAAATAACTATAACTGAGATTAGGTATCTAATATCCAAAATCCAAGTAATAACAAAAAAAAGTGTCAGTCATACTTAATTGATGATCTGTAATTCATAATAATGATCTTCGCTGTATATACGAAGTAGTTGTGACTTTTCATTCGGTTTCAAAAATACAATTTAGTAGTAAACGAACTAATAATGTTTCCGTTTTAGTTCACATACAAAACTCGAGCGAGCTAAATAATATGGAGTCCTAATTAATAAATGACGTCAAAGTGCAGGTGGAACGACCACTCTTATTTAATATAAATTAAAGATGACCAATGATCTTACCGAAATGAATCCCGTGACGACTAATTCAAATTAACATTCAGTTAAACTTGAAGAACTCCTTTATAATTGATAGCCAAAGGTGAATAGTTCGGATTAAGTTAAATATTTTATTCTCTTTGGAGCTATTTGAACTTAATATGAAGTTAAAAGGCTGAGATAATCGTTAAGTCGTTTATGAACCAGCGATAAAAAACATTTCGTCTGAAATATTTTACAGAAGTAAATGATGATATTTTTTTATAATATATAATTTTATTGCGGTATTTATAAACGTTCTACGCTATTTTAACCAAATGTACTCATTTTTAATTACAAATAAATATATGGAAATATGGGTTTCTTTGATATGAATATGTAAATTATTTTTTCGAATCGTTTTAATACGTCTATGAGTTAATAATAAAATGATCAGCGATCTTTATGAACAAAAATATTGTCTACAATATGAAATACACTGACCACACACAAAAACGGCCTTACACCGACTGCGGTAATATTTAAATATTAGAAATATTTGTAACATCGCTCGTTGCTTCGCTCTTCAATCGCTGATTATAGCATTTTTCTGATGTGGAGATAATCACAAGCGAGATGAATTTAAGAACACAATGAACTAATATCTTATCAGTATTTGTTTTTCATAAAAACACCTATTTGAAATGTGTCTGAAATATGAAACGTGTCCATATTTTTTTAAATATGTACCTACAGTCTTTTTAACAATCCGTATTATATACAATGTAGAGAACTTCACCAAAATTTCGACAAAAAGGCTAAATTAATTTTCTGTTGTGTAGTGCAGTAAAAAAAATTAGATACAATAGCAATATTGTAGACTAACCGTTAATCTTTCGGTACATAGAATCGTTATTTTTAAATAAACTCTTCTTGTTTTTGCAAAAATAACAAAGTTTAGTAACAGTATTTTATTGCCTATTTTAAACTTATTTCTTCGATATTTCAAGTAAAATTTTCTTGATAGACTTCAAATTTATGAGTTCATAAAAATTTAAATACTGTTTTGAATAAAACATTAGAAGTCACCAACATTTATAGTAACGTAAAATAAAGTTTATTAAAATATTATTCCCAAGAGAAGAAGTTGAAAGTTTCAGTTTATTAATTGTATATCAAAAAATACTGTGTATGTTAATTATAATTAGTAGCGACATCTAGTTTAAGAATATATCAAGTTACATGTATTGTGTCATCTTATTTTTTTTAATAAAGTTAGTCTTTTGTCTGCTATTGGAACACAAGTGTGTCGTATTATTTTAACAGGTTATGTGCCCAGATTTAACTGATAATTGTGAAAGTAATTGTGTTTTGTGTAAAACAATCACATTTCGGTAGACTATATCAGTATTACGCGCAAAAGTGAACTTAAAAATATACACGTGTTGTGGAAAGCCGGTGTCGAGTCAGTGTAATGGCGGCTAACTATATAATAAACGTTCCAAAGTTGCGTGGTCGTGAGAACTATGATGTGGGTGTTCGCGGCAGAAAACTTTCTGATACTTGAAGGCATGATGAAGTGCATCAAGACCGAACAAGATGAAAGTGGTACAGATGTAATCGTATCGGCTGCAGATGACGCGAAGACGAAAGCGAAGCTTATACTCACTATAGATTCATCATTATACGTTCATATTAAAACCGTAAAAACTACAAAGGAGCTATGGGAAAAACTCAAGTCGCTCTTTGATGATTCCGGGTTTACCAGAAGGATAAGTCTTTTAAGGAATCTGATATCCATCCGTTTAGAAAATTGCAGTTCCATGACCTCGTATGTCACACAAATAATTGAGACGGGTCAGAAACTATGTGGAACAGGGTTTGCAATAAACGACGAATGGATTGGTTCGCTGCTACTAGCTGGATTACCAGAGAAGTTCTCTCCTATGATTATGGCAATAGAACATTCGGGGATTCAAGTAACGGCGGACGCCATTAAAAGTAAACTTTTAGACATGGAGACCGGAAACATAGATAATATAGATGGCGCTCTGGCTGTGTCAAAAAAGAGTCATTTCAAGGCGAAACCAAAAGCGTCTATGGGTGGCAGTACTGGTAACAAAGATGGCGTCAAATACCAACATAAAAATGATGACGTGAAAACGGTCAGTGTCAGATGCTATAAATGTAAACAAATTGGACATTATGCATCGCAATGCTCGAAATATTCCAAATTCAATAGAAATGAAGACCGTAAGCAGACAAATGCATTCTCAGCTGTATTCTTGAGCGGCAGCTTCAATAAAGGAGACTGGTATATTGATTCCGGTGCTAGTATTCATTTAACGGCGAATTCAAATTGGATCACCAGCAGATATCGGAAAGTTAATCAAGAAATAATAGTAGCAAATCAGGAAACTGTTTCAGTAACATGTGCTGGCGATATTCAGATTACAACCTCCGCCAATGGCTGTGAATTTGAAATAAACATCGAAGATGTGTACTGTGTACCAAACTTGACAACTAATCTCATATCAGTGAGCAGGTTGATACAAAACGGTAACAAAGTGGATTTTACCGATAATAGTTGTCAGATTTACAATAGAAATCATGAGTTGGTTGCCACTGCAACATTGACTAATGGCGTCTATAAATTAAATGTAAAAGAACGTTTGGTTGCTGCTGTTACAACCTCGGGCTTGACGTGGCATCGCAGCTGAGACATAAAAGTGAGGCATTGAAATACTTTAAAGAATTCAAAGCAATGGTGGAAAACCAAACTAATAGAAAAGTGAAAATATTCAGAACAGACAATGGAAAAGAATTTTGTAATGCTGCATTCGATGATTATTTAAAGAAATTTGGGGTTATACACCAAAAATCTAACCCTTACACCCCTCAACAAAACGGGTTATGTGAAAGAATGAATAGAACAATTATTGAAAAGGCTAAGTGCATGTTATATGATGCTGAACTAAACAAGAAGTTCTGGGCCGAGGCTTGCAATACGGCTGTGCATTTACATAATCGAACTGTTTCATCAGTTTTGAATGGAAAAACACCATATGAACTATGGATGGGTGTTAAGCCAGATTTGAGTAATCTAAGGATTTTTGGATCGCCTGCCATGGTCCATGTCAATAAAGAAAAAAGGACCAAATGGGACAGAAAGTCCACTGAATGCATATTACTAGGCTATCCTGATAATATTAAAGGCTATAAATTGTATGATCCAATCAGGAAGCAGATTTTCACAAGTAGGGATGTGATTATTATGGAAAAACATTCAGTCGTGATGGATATTACTTCCAAAGAGAATGAAAAAGAATCTGAGATAAATGAAATGGTGAAAGAAAGTGAAGTTTTGCAGGATTCAGTGGGGGAAACAGATACAATATTGATGGAAGAGTCATTGGAGGATTCATCTTCAGATTACTTACCAAGTGATTATGAAGATTGTTCAGATACTCAGAATAATAATGGAAGATTAGACAGGCCTGTGCGAGAACGTCATGCACCAAACTGGTATACTGGTATATGCTATACAGAAAACAGTATGGATAATGGAATAGATCTCACACTTGAACAAGCGCTGAAAGGGTCTGAAAGAGATCAATGGCAGCAGGCAGTACAGGAGGAATTAAAGTGTTTCGAGGAAAATGATGCTTGGGAGATAGTAAATGTTCCTAATAATTCTACAATTGTGCAGTGCAGTTGGTGCTTAAGAAAAAGATTGAACCTAATGGTAAAGTTCGTTTTCGTGCAAGGTTAGTGGCAAAAGGTTTTTCTCAACAACCAGGTGTGGACTATACCGAGACTTTTTCACCTGTGGTAAGACACAGTACTCTCAGATTATTGTTTGCCATGTCTGTGAAACTTGGACTTGATATTATACATTTGGATATATGTACCGCATTCTTGAATGGTGATCTCAATGAAAACATTTATATGCAAATACCTGAAGGGTTTAATTGTGCAGATTCATCAAAGGTTTTAAAACTAAAAAAGGCTATTTATGGCTTGAAACAATCTTCAAGAATGTGGTATGACAAAGTAGATGTATGTTTATCTGAAATTGGATATTTAAAATCTAAATATGAACCTTGCTTATACACTAAAAATGATGGTAAAAATATGACTATAATTGCTCTGTATGTCGATGATTTTTTTGTTTTTTCAAATAATAATGCAGAGATTGATAAACTAAAGTCTGTATTAGAATCTCAATTCAAAATTAAAGACCTAGGCCAAATAAGGCAGTGTCTTGGTATGTCAGTTTGTTATGATAAAAGACATAAGGTTTTAACATTAAGTCAGAGTAATTATATTGAACAGTTGTTATTGAAATTTAATTTAGCTGATTGTAAATCAGTGGATACACCAATGGAATGTGGTTTAAAATTAACTAAAGCTATGAGTTCTGATAAAAATCTACCTTATCAGCAACTAATTGGATGTTTGATGTATGTTGCTATACTTACCAGGCCTGATATAGCATTCTCTGTTAGCTATCTAAGTCAGTTCAATAACTGTTATGATAAGGAGCATTGGGCTCATGCTAAACGTATATTAAGATACCTAAAGGGAACCAAAGATTATTGTATTAAATATAGTGGTGGAGATAACAAAGAGATTGTGGGCTATGTGGATGCAGATTGGGGTAGTGACATAACAGACAGAAAATCCTATACAGGTTACTGCTTTACTCTCTCTGGGGGTTTGATATCTTGGGGAAGTAAAAAACAGAAGAATGTCACCTTATCAAGTACTGAAGCAGAATATGTAGGTATATCAGAGTGCTGTAAAGAGGCAATTTATCTTAGAAATTTATAAAGTGAAATCCTAGCTAAAATGCAATGTATTGTCATTCTAAATGATAACCAAAGTGCACACAAATTGTTACATAATCCTATATTTCATAATAGGACGAAACATATAGATATAAGGTTTCATTTTAGTCGAGAATGTGTTAAAAATAATATAGTGAAAGTTGAATATCTACAGACAGATCATATGCCAGCTGATATACTCAGAAAATCTTTAAATTCTGTGAAACACTATAAATTGTTGAGAATGTTGGGAGTTCAACAAATGTCATAATTAAATGTTGTTTTGATATAGTGGGGGTATTAATTGTATATCAAAAAATACTGTGTATGTTAATTATAATTAGTAGCGACATCTAGTTTAAGAATATGTCAAGTTACATGTATTGTGTCATCTTATTTTTTTTAATAAAGTTAGTCTTTTGTCTGCTATTGGAACACAAGTGTGTCGTATTATTTTAACACAGTTGAAGCGACACGTTCCTCAACTGACCTTTACATAGTCGCTAGTAAGTAATATTGTTAAGAGTTCTGTGATTTTTATTTCTCAAGGGAAATGCTTGTCCCTGATTTAAAATGTAATTTATTGTAAATAAATGTGTATTGAGTATTGAACCGACTACTTTCTTCAAACATCTACCCTAACTTTTTAGCAGAATTTGTTTTTCCCTTTATGGAGTATGAACCTAATATAATGGTAAGAAACTTACCAGTACTCTGAATAGGTTAGCTTGTATGTTAATAAACATTTGACAATAACTATCAAGGATATAATCAAAACAAAGAAAGGCTTACGATTACTTAAGATTTACTCAACTACTCTATATAGTGCGTGGTATTCTTTAACATAAATAATATTTTTAAATTAATTTAAATTTAATTTAAATCTAAATTTATTTTTAAAAACAAATAGAATAATCTGATAAACAGGTCTTACTTGTATTGTATTACTTCTCCGCAGTTTTATTTTATTAGTTAGTTCACTCCAAAAAGTAAAGTAAAATATCAAAACATCAACAAAATCTGTATTGTATATTTCTGAACTAGCAAACTTTCAGCAGTCTAAAGTATTAAAAATTACACGGCGTCTTTTTAATTCCAACGCATCAAAATCTGCGGAGCAGATAAGGAGTATTCTGCCGATTTCTTATTAAAAAAAAAACTAATTCATATTAAGAGCATCGTTGCCTTATTTGGTACATTACCTTTGGAGTAAAAAATCAATTTGTAATAAAAATGGTGGGTTAATTATCCCGGAGACCTTTAGGCGTTTCTTTTTCAATAAAATGTCACGTGGCGCCGTTGTTTGTTAACCAGTAATAATAAAATTATGTTTTGAATATTTTGTTGAATATAAGATTTTTTTCAAATTAAAGGCCTGTATTTTCTAGCATATTTATGTTTATTTTATTTTATAGTACTCAATGGTCTATTTCAAACCCCAATCAATAAATAATCTGTCATGACATTTATAGGTGTTATTAAATATAATAAACACTTATTTTGATTCTTAAAGACATAATGAAATAGACAAATAGCTAAGTCGTTGGAGCCTACTACTTCTAGAAGATGAGCTTTATATTATCTATCATAAAACGGTTTCATAATTTGAATGAGTGTGCTAAATAAACACTCTTCTATCACTTCTTGTAATGAACATATCTTATCTCTTATCCTCTGTCTATTCGTAATGGATTTAGTTATAAAGATTTTTTTAATAGTAATTAAAATCGCAAACTAATATACCTCCTTATATATTCTTCCTTACAAATGAAATTGAAAAATGAATTTTGTATGGGAGGAACAAAATAGTTTTAATATAATCTATTTAATTAATCAAAGTATGAACCATTGTTCTTTATGCACTTTTGCCATCTTATAGGCAATAGAATAAAATAAATTCGTTTTTCATCTCCGGTATAATTTTACTTATTTCCTGTATATCCGATTAAAGGACTTTTTAGAATCGAAGCAGCACAGGTGCACACTATAGCGCCCAATCGGATAAGCTGTCTTCCTTATTTAAAATCTCTGTTCTATATAGGCTCTATATAGGCTTTGTAACGCAAATTTTAAAATAATTTGGCCATTGCAAATTCGACTTTAACGTTACGTCACAAGACCAGTTTTGATAGAAGTGATAAGACTGTTCGAACTTCGTTGAAAAATCCGCTTTGGAGGTGCGCTAGTTCCAATTCTAAAATGGTTTTGGCGGAGATGGCACCGGATTCTATCTTTTATAGTTTATTTTAAAATGTCGTAGGAACATATATATTAAAATTCAAAATAAACTACCTTATATTTATAATGTATCATTGGACCGCCATCTTGCGATCGTTTTTAAAGTATTTAAGAATGACAAACTTATTTCCGACGACGCTAGTTTCGTTTCTGCGACGTGCTTTCATTGTTGTGTGGCTTAAGTCTAGTATTTTTTTTTGTGTTTTTTTTATTAATGTCCACTCATGGCAGAATGTATAAGTTCGGTTACGTCTTTCATACAGATTGTAACTTATGTGTTATTAGTAGTTTGTATCATATTCATTATTATCTTAAATTTGATGTATTTTTTTAAATAGTGGCATATTTGGGATTGAAGTGGCATTCTCAAATTAAATATATATAGATATTTTATAGTATAGAACTCATAATTCTTCATAACTATGTATTTTTACTTACACCACACTTAAATACGTGCAGTTGCCATGACAATCGCTGACTACCGGTGGAGTTTAGATTGAAACTGAAATCTCGAATACGAACATTAATATGAATGGTTACAACCATTTGGACAAATATATTTTTATAGCTGTCTGCCTACCAACAGTAATTGAATTTACAATTGATTTGTCCCAAAAAAGATAGATATAACAAAAAAATATATACAATAAACATACAATTAATTTGGGGATTATTGATGAAAAAGGCTTTAGTTTGGGATTATTATCGAAATATTAAAATAAATATAGAATGAAAAACTTACTTATTCAGGCATTATACATTTTTAATGTTATATGTATTATATCTCATCGAAGGTTATACGACATTTAATATTCGTCCAAAAAATATATCATATATTAAAATTTTATTAACTAAAAGAGAATAATATATATTTTTTATAGATTTAAGTTAAAAAACTGTATTATTTTTATACCTTACTTTATTTACTTTTATATATTAGGAGGCTGTATTCACGTTAATTTAATTTGTTCTACTCGTTTCTAACCCATTCATAATGTACGTGAGTGCAGCTTGATAAATTAATATCATTTGACGACTGATATGTGAGGTGATTGTAACTACGAATATTGTGCCGATCCAATGGTCAAGATCAAGATCAAAACAGAGAAAGAAGATCTTCGCCACAAATTTGTTTCATTCTTATGTGGCTAACAACATGAGAAGGAAATATATATTTCAATTAAATATTTTATTAACCCCCGATACTAAAAGATTATAAGGATGAACTGTGTATCTGTGTGTCTTTCTGTGGCATTATAGCAGCCAAACGCGCGGACGAGATCGTCGACGAGTCGAGATGGTTTTTAGCTATGTTGATCTAAATAAAAGCAGTCGTCTCCAAGATATTGAGCTTTTATTGGTGCTGGTGAAAGGTTTCTATACAATATTGATATTAAATACCAATAAAAGTGAAAATTTGTGTGTTCGTAAGCACATTTATTACAATATAGAAACCAGTAACATAAGTTTAAAAAACAAAAAAAAAAAAACGCAACGATTCAATTATATACATTCAATTCGTACACAATAATATTATTTTAATTATTTTTAGAGGTCTTTATTTATCGGTGCTTTTTGAATTTTTATATCTTTTTATATTTATACCAAATCAAAATGAAAATCGTTTTTTTATAGATTTTCAATATGCTAATAATAATTTCGTATATAGTGCTTTTATATTTTTTGTTTACATTTTTATAACGTCACATTAAACTCCAAATATAATTTAACATAATTGAATCAATAATGATTATTCACCTAGCTATCAAGATGGAAAATTTCATTTAAAATATTTCCAAATTATTAATTTCATTTAAAATATTTTTATTTTATTTCATAATTCATATAAGTTATATTATATGCTTTTTATGCTATATATTAGTATATAAGTAAGAGTATAAAAATATTAACTTAATGAAAAGTATCTTTATATATATAAATTTTCGAGAAATCGGTAACATATATCTGTTATAGTACAAGAAATAATAGTAGCTAAGATTAGGTGTCTAACATCCAATATCCAAGAAGTAACAAAAAAAGTGTCAGTCATTCTTAATTGATGATTTGTAATTTATTAAGATCGTCTCCGTTGTCTTTACGAATCCGTTGACACTTTTATTCGGCTTCATGAAAAAAAAATGACAAACAAACTAATAATGTTTTCCTTTTTTCACATACTAGTAATACTAGTGCTTGATAAGAAAATATCAGGAAAACCTTTACGATATGAGAGATACATACACGTCCGACTGTTACAGTTATACCTATTGTTTCTTGTTTTTTTGTCTTAGTTTTATATTAGAAATTATGATGATGCGTATATAATAACTAACACAATAATATTTATATATGTTAGTAATCTATTGAGATGAGTCTTTGTGTATTACTGAGCACTACTTAATAAGTTCTAAGATTTTTTTTGTTATATTTTAGATTTTCCTACACAAAAAAATATAGTGTATTATTAACTCTGTCAAAAACAAATATTTAGACGAAATTTTTAAATAGTTAATCAAAGTATTAAAAAAAAGTAAAAATTATGTCAGATTGAATTAGTAAATTAATTCATAATAAAAATGACAGTTTAATTAACCTTGATACCTTGAGATTTTGGGCGTTCCTTTTTTAATAAGATGTCACCGAGAATCTGTGGTTTATGGACCAGCGATAAAAGAAATACGTCTCAATATTTTAACGTCATAAACAAGAATATATTTTTTTAAAATGTACATTTTAGTTACCTTCTACAAAAATATATTTATAAAATATATAGTTTCTTAGAAAGTTTTAATTTTTTTATATATACCTACTTTTAATCAAATTTACAAATTAAATACAATCTTGAAGGCTAATTGTTTAATATTAAATATAAGTAACAAAACTACATTCATCCTAAGATCGGCTGGTTACAGAGTTATAAAACCTTCGAAACATATATATTTATTGGACATTAAATTTCATATATCATTGATCACATGTATGAAAAATCACGTACCTTACATCAAAAAATAAGAACAATAATAAGATAATAAAAATAACAACGTTTCTTTTTTTATTAAAAAAAAAACGGGAAAATATTACTTAAAATAGTACGTGTATAGTTTTGTTTTAGAACTTGGAATAAATATAACGACCATATTTATACCCGAGACTTAATACAATTTTCATGCTAACAGTAATCACTAACGATGAATAACGATGAAACTTCACACTTTTTCTCTCAAATCACTCCAATATTTTTTTCATAAATCTAGTCCACTATCAAATTTGTTTTTGGATACTTCGGTAACGGAGTGTGAAATAGAAATATGTAAAATTCACTATTCAGGTCACGTTTCAGCTTCGAAAAGATAAGTTTAAAACCACGAGATGAATAATTCTATATACGAAATTGGTTAAATATTAAGTGAGGTATACAAAGTTGACAATAAAATATAAAATGGTATTGTATTCTTTATTCATATCCATAACGTGTACAAGCATTTATTATTTTTCTATTCAGAATATTCGTTCTATTCTTATTAGTAGTAGTTGGTTTAAATAAAAACTATAAAGTTTTTTATTTGTAAAACATTTATTAACAAAACTTAATATAAATAAATTTTAATATTTTAATGGAGTTAATAAAATCGATAAAAAGTTTTAATTATAGTTCAATCAATAGTTCGCTATCAGCAGTTGGTTGTCTGTTAAACCAATATTTTAGCGAGTAGGGAACGTTTTCTTGTCGAGAACGGTCGGTACTAGTTTTTAAAAGCCTGTCCATCTGTATTAGAGTTTGCGAAGACTTAAAGAACCTTTAAAGGACGTATCGCACCAATAATGTACAGACACATCAGAAGAATTAACACAATATTAATAATTAATGGATCCAAGAAATGTATGAGTAAGTGTGAGTTTTGAGGTTTAGTTAGTTTAACTATATTTAATGTAAATTAAAGCAATAAATAATTCTGAAGCAGACCTTACTTAAACCTTCTACCTACCAAAATGGAGAAATGTTCGACATAACTTTTAAATTGACTAACTTATTAGTTTTGGATGTGATAATTTTAAATGAATGTTCCATAGCTGGAATCGTTCAGTTGCGTAACCCTTAATATAGATATGCCTTTATATTGTTATGCCTTTTTATATAAATAGACAAATACATTTCTTTTTCTTTTAAAGACAATAAAACAGCTATTGAAAATTTGCAAAATGGAATAATGAAATAATATTTGCGAAAAAATTCAAAGCAGCGTGATATAATTTTACTAATGATCATTTTTTATATATAGTAAGATACGTCCTCTTTAAACAATAAAATGACGTTTCACTTTACTTTGACTAGTTTTAGTAATTCCAGGGTCTTATGGACCCTATTATAGGAAAATCTTTTTTTTATAAGTTTTTAAATTTTCATAATTATTGGGTTTTCAAAATTTTACAGAAATTCCAGACAGAATTGTAAGCCCTAAAAAAAATTTTAATAATCAATATCTTGAGGCTCTTTAAGGTCCACATTACAATTCTAAGTTATGGGTATTTCACACTTAATATTAACACATAATACTAAAAATCTAATAAAATTATAATTTTGTGATACTGGATAAAACATGTCCCCAATAATAATTATTGTTTATAATTTTAGTTTAAGTGACACGTAGTTCAACTGATTATTGTACATGATAACGTAATATTGTTAAGTTGCAGAGTTTTGTCTTCCTTCAGAAAAACTTTCATCTATTTTAAAATATAAATTAACAACTTTAAACGTGTATTGAGTACTTAGAAACTATCATACATACTTTTTATTATATAACCGGTACAAACGTGTACTTAACTTGTAAAATAAAAGTTATAATAGTTGTCCAAGTTGCTATATAAAACGGGAAAGTAAAGACAAGCAAAATAATCGTCACTAAACACATGTCTAGAAGATTCTATTTTGTTTTTCAAAATTTGATTTGCAGTTACTCAATTTCAACTTGTAAAACGTTCAAGAGTTTAGTATCTACTAAAGTACTCAAGAGGAGATGTTCTTCTATTAAAAAACTAAAAATTTTCACAATCATTCTGTCTCACAAGTGTTTACTTTATCAATTTGTATATAACATTCTCAGTATGCTTATTCTGATCTGTATGTAAGCAGTAAGTTAACCTCCTTGTAATAATGTATATTGCTTCATGTAACTTGATAAACGGTCCCATAAACTACTGTGGAAGGATAAGCAAAGGTACAGATATTGCGAATTACATTTTTGCAAGCTTTCTGATTTCTTGTTTGTTTGCAAGCTTGAATGAATTGAGTTATTGAGTCGTATAATGCTAAGCCGGGTCAGATGCTAAACGTGAATAATATCCTACCTGTAGTAAATCGTCAGCATAATATGGAAGTAAATTTATAGGATTTATTGTGATACTAATTTTTGTCTATGGCTTCATTTGTTCTTCATACCAATGAAAAAGTTGTTTTATTTGACAACCGACATTAGTGTGGTAGAGTGTAGTCGAGGATAATCTAAATAATTGAATATCTACTTTATATAAAATAGTCTGCTAGTTATATATACGTATTATTAAAATCATAAATGTTTGAAACGGGATTAAGGATTACTTCTCTAAACCTAATACAAACTGGTGGAATTTATCCTACTACAGATATTATAATAAAAAATATATGATAAGCAAATTTTCGGAACTTTAAATTATTTCAGAGCCATTGCTCTTGAAAAAGTTTAAAAGTTAAAATACACAATTAAAAGTTTTCAATACATTTATTGTACGCTCCCTGCACTGACTAGATATTAACGGTAGAGTTCATATTAAAAGTGAAATCTTGAAGACGACTGACAAAGTGTGTGTCTACTTATCGTAAATTTATTTTAAAGTATAAAAAAAGGCCTAGATACACATTTAATGCGTACACATTCAGATATATCCACTTTGAGTCTCTAGCTAAAAATAGGTAATTGTTTAATCTAAACACAAATAACAAAAATTCAAAAATTCAAAACAGTAAAATACAAAATAATATTTGCTTATTTGCGACACATTTATTTTATGAACAAAATAACAAATAGTCGACAATTGAACCGTCGGATACCGAGGCTTATTCTCAATACTCGCTGTAATACTCTCATAATGACTGCTTTTTTATTTTGATATTCTTGTATTGACAAAGAAGCTCTTTGTTTTATTATTTATTCAACATTTTTCCTTTTTAATAATATATTTTTGTTTTTAATGATGTTGATTGACTTATTATTTTTGAACAACTTGAGAGACGTCTTTTATTGCTCATGATACATCTGGAAAAAAGTTTTAGTTTTTTTTTGTAAAGTGAAAAAATGTTTAAAATAATTTTTAAACGCTTGTGAGTTAGTTTTATTAATTTTAAATAGATTCAATCTGGAAAAATAATCCACATGGGACGAATTCACACTACTGTTTTTTTCCACATTATTATGTACTGGAAAGTTTGAAATGTTTGTTAGAATTTCCCAAACAAGACTCAAAGAAGTCAAATTCCTTCAGATGAAAGATATAATTCATGGAGTCTGGTAGTGATACGGTAGCTCAATTGATTGAACGACGGGACGGTTTCTCAGAGGTAGCAGTTTCGAGTTCTGCCCGTGTCGATAATTTTTTAATGACATAATTATTAAAAAGTGTCAACATATTTGTATGTTAATTTAAATGTTTTTCTATATATCTATAAAAATGCTTGAAGCAGTTGGAAACAGTAAAATATAAAGCTTGCATCTTTTATCTTTTTAAAGATATTTCTGAGAATTGCTGTACAATATTTATCCTCTTTTACTACTGAGTTTTAAATATTAAAAAATATTGTCCTTAAAAGATGTATTTTTTAAAGCGCAAGATAAAATAATTAATATAACATAAATATTTACAAAATTATATTAGAAGGCAATAATACTATTATATTATCTTTCATAAAGACTACACTTAATCATTTCTAAACCCATTCTACTGAACATGTAAGTGTTCGTATAAACAAGTATAGCAGTAATAGGATCCTTAATTATGGCTCTTGGGACGGAAATCGTGTGTTATGTCATCAAAAACTAACTTCCCCTTTGTTATATAATAAACAGATAATTAATTCGGGGGTTATTGATGAAGAAGGGTTCAGGATGAGATCATTCACTAATTTGAAGATGGATAATCTCACTGAGAGTTATACCACATGCGTATAGTTGATACCTATACAAATATTAGAGGAAAAGCAACAAAACTTACTCACTTTAGCTTAAAAAAAGCATAAAACTCTTATTATATACCTTTTGTTTATTAATTAATTAAATCTACAATAAAATTTATATCAAGCTTTCCCTATCTATAAAAACTATTACATTTATTTATTTATACTATACCTAGCTGTATTAACGTTAATTAAATGAAAATTAACCATACCAGTTTCAAACAAAGTCGTGGTTCTAAATCATGATCTTAAAGCAGGAAGGACTCAGAGGGTTAACTGCGTGAAGTTTCTCAAAACGTGCGTGATTTAGATCTAATACGCAAAATAGATTATATTCATACGAATGTATATGAAATGAAATTAATAAAACGTTTATTATAAAAACGAAACTTTCAAAATATGAAAATATATATGTGACCATAACCATAATCGTTTGATGCACTAAATAATAGTCCGAATACTTATGACACTGTTAAAATATTCTTCTTAAAATACAATTAAGTCTGATCAAAATTAAAATACTCGTAGCGGATACAAATTAGGTAAATAGGATTTGAATTATGAAATATGAGCGCGGAGTGGCCTATTTACCAGTCTATTCCCATTAGGCAATAAATTAAATTACCTGCGAATAACTTTGTTTAAAATACATAAATTATGATATTTTGACACTCATTTTATTAAAAAAAAAAAATTTTATTAACTGTAAGCCAAGCCTTAACAGCTTAGTGGCGATCTTAATGTTTTTGCCACATTTTAAAAAGGATAGCAAATTAGCTAGTATAAAAACGAAAATTTTTTATCTGGTAATAAATTGTATCTTGCAACTGTATATTGCTAAAGCTGTATTTTAATTATTAGTAAAATGTATTAAAGCTTTTAAGCTGTTACTAAAGACAATGTAGAAATAGTGTATTAATTTTAAGTCAAATATTACACTTATATATTAATTTTAAGTTAAACGTCTTCATTAACGCTAACTACCTATTTCAATTATCTCTTCGTAAATTCATTATAAAGTTTGAACCCGTAACAGTTCTGTCTTTGTCTCGGGATTACAAGGTCAGGCTTATGAGTTTGCTATCCCATCGGAATTATCTATTTTGTTTGTGGATAATGATAAACCTGATCTATAGTGTAATTGAACATATTTAAAATATTCAAGTTTATTTAGTATTCAATGTCAAGGCATTGAAATCATTAAAGCTATATGCTGTAACTCTATCTATTATTCTAGCCCCTAAGCTACTGATCGTAAAGGGAATCTAAAGAGTACAAGGTGATGCAGGAGACATTTATGTACCATAATTTTAGATTGACTTAAAAAGATTTAGGATTGTATATTTGAAATATTCAGATATTTTTTATTGAAATTGAATAGTTACACTATCATAGCAATTATAATAAAGTATATACATCATAGTTAATGTCTGAATGGAATCTGAAAGCTTTAAAGAAATAAACGAATTCTTTATTATTAATAAGTCGACCACTTTTCTTACAAATGACAGTTTTATTTCGAGTCTAAAAGTTGTTTAAAAACTGGAAATTTACTTGGTAAACAAGATGGAGATGCTTTTTCATATACAAGGATACTTTTGCCTTCTTGAATAAATTTGCCATTAAAGTTTTGCTAAATAAAATGTAGCAAAATGCAACATACTCGTACTTATAATGAATTGGCTGTACAGCAAACGAAAACAATTTAGTTAATTCGGAGTTAAAGTGATCTAAGTTGTTTAATTGATCATGAACACGATAATGTTTGTTTTAAACATGCGCTCAAGATTTTCGTGACATTCATTTTCGCGGATCAAAATGTTTTAGTTTACGCTGATTAGTTTTAGTACAAAAAATGAAAAAGATCAATATCCTTAAATTGAAGTGCTGTAGAAGCCACGTCGATGTTCTAAAAATTGTATACAGTTTGGATTTTGCTGAGTCTAATTATGCTGATCAAGGGTTTTTTGACGTAATCGTGATTTCATATATGCCTTCATGGCCAACCAACGTTTTTTACGATCTTTAATAGTCTCACAAGAACGTGATATTGTGTTTCAAAGAGCATTTTTACGGAGACGGCTACTTTTATCGGTTCCCATTTCTTGAGATCTGTATTTTTTAAAGCGTGCAGCACCTTTTGTATGTCTACCCATGGCTAATTGATAATGTATTAATAAACTAAAAAGTATTAAATAAAAATAACTACGTTAAAAACAACCGACTTTAAAACAAAAATCTAAAAGGTTTGAAGTCGGTGCCAAGCCTTAAACAAATAATTATATTTAACCACTTAAATGAATACGAGCAAATTAATACAATGAAATGCCTACTTTAATGATTAAGATAAGTAGTTATTTTTTTGTGTATATTAACACTTAAATATAATTCTATCATCGCCGTGCCAACAAGATAGTATTACGTATCAAAACTACATTTTACTAGATGCATGTAAGATGCAAGATTAATGAAAGATTAAAAATAATCCTTTTAAGATAGAAAACGCATAAAACTTGGAATCATAGAACAAAAACAGAGCTTTGACTGATTCAAACTTTATAATGAATTTACATAGAAGACTTTATAATGAATTTTAAAATAACTGAAATGAGATAGTTAGCGTTTAATAAATGTGTTAGCGTGAGGCAGTGAGTTTAGCGATAAAGACAATTAAAATTAATACATTTGTCGCGAAATATAATATCGTAGAATGTTAAACGTCTTTTACCTAGCTTTTACCCGCGACTAAGTTTGTCACTTTTAGTATAATGGATCCATCAAACCTAGTGGTTAATGAAGCCGATACTACAGTTTAAACAGTACCCACGCCGTTATATAATTAAAGAATTGTTATATCTCTCTTAAAATTAGTACACTCTATTTTGACATTCTGTTGATTAAAGGCCTAAAATTAATTAAATGTACTAACAATTAAATATATCTTTAGCAAGATACAGCTGCCAGATATTATTTATTACCGGACAAAACACTTTCATTTTAATCTTAGCTATATTTAAAATTTTAACAATTTCTACAAGGACGCGACTTCAGGTTAAGGCTCGCTTAACAACTGGGCTAAAGTTTATATAAAGATATCTTCTATGAATAATTAGATAGAAATAAAAATATAAAAAAAACTCCATTTCTTCTGTTTTAATGTACGAATTTCAACAAAAAAAACCAGTCCAGTCTGTAAAAAAAATTATTTGCAGGTAATTAAATTAATTGGGAAATACTAATTTAAGAAACATAATTATTATTAGTGTTAGATGGCACACATTATGAATACTGATTATGTAACGCAATGGATTGTTAAATCCTTCAAATCGATTTTTTATAATTTAATAATATTTATTAATTTACGATCTTTTTTTATCATATAATTCAAATAGATCATTTACTTTGAAATACGAATTGAAATAAATAAGCAATGAGATTGAACTGTCGTATTGCATTAAATAAAGCAATATTTTTTATTGTTATGCAACCGTAATAAAATCTTGTGAATTATATTTCAATTAAACCTTTATTTAACTATGGTGATTCAAAAATAAAAGTTTATCCTCTTTGTATAACTTCATTCTTGTCGCACAAAGCTTAATTGTCAAAGTTAAGGCCATTTCACCACCAAATATAAAATATATTTTGCAATCTACTTACTTCAAAAAGTATCTTTTTGAATTTATGTATCATGACTTAATTTATCATTGGCTTCACTTGACTGATAGCCATATTCATAATAAACAAAATAAACAAAATGAACTACTGCTGTTAAGCTCATTAAAAAAAAATACATTTTAGAGTATGAGCACGATAGGTAAAATGAATAAATAAAGTTATTTTTTTTTTAATAAATTTAACCACCAATGAAACTTGATATTACTATTGCTGTTATCAATTATGATCTCAGGAGGATTCAGAAATGGACTGAGGAATACCACTTTCTGATTAACTCGAATCACAAGCCTTATTGTAGATAGCAGGCAATTGCGTAACAAAATAAATAAGGTTCTTTTACATGCTCTGTCTTATAATTCTATTTTCATAACATGCTCCGACAAAACTAATAATCTCAGTATTATGATTTCTGCTTTTCTGCTTTTCTGATTTCTATAGGTGTTGGGATGATGATGTGCTAACAGCTATGTGCATCATCATGTGATGATGAAGTGCCAACACCTATTATTACATTATTAAGACATTATTGAGCCTATTGCAAATTAGTTATAGTTCGAGCTAGTTATAGTTCGTCCATATTTACAGAATTTTTTACAAAAAACACCAAAGTCCCTAACACGGCTTCTAAAATCTAAGATTCGGATATGTTACGCGATTTTTATATAGGTAGGTTACCTACCTACATGTGATCTATGGTTAGTAAATTTTATTTTTTATTACTATTGTATATAGTTGAGATCCAGTCGGGTAATAATAATGTAAAATTTTTCATGGTTGACGTTTTGTATAGCATATAGATTTCAGTTCTCGAAATATTAATGAGATTATATATAATAATTAATCGTGATCAGTAATAGAAGTTTAAGCAAAATAATCGAGAGCGGATAGTATAGTTTTGAATATTATTTGATCTACAGAGGTATGGTTATAGTTGGGAGTAGTATGACCCCCAAAATTCGATGCCATTAATTTTAAGCAAGACTCACAGTTTGGGTTCCACTATCGGGTGATATATCAATTTTAATGTCTCCGATGAGTACGTTGTTGCGACAGTTTTATAAAATTTATAACCAATTGATTTTACATGGATACCACAGTTTTTTTGCTTATATTTATTATTAAACAAAAAAATCCTAGATTATATAATGTAATGCTTTCTAATAAACTATGTTTTTTTGCGATTCGGGATTCACAAATAAAGTTGTCCATCCATGAAGCAGGGAAACTAATTAATTTCATTTCGAACGACTGGCTTTGTCATTTGTTTATGTCGTCGCAAAGACCAGACGTACAGGAAATTGTAGTCACTTTAAATCGAATAGCAAATCTGTCGGAAGCCTGGATGTACGCGGAATCTAGACTTCCTCTCCTTTGTATTTTCCCTAGCTGGTCGTTGCAAGAGTCGAGACAGTCAGTCTTGTTTTTGGATTTCTATTTATAACAATTTTATTGGTAAATCATTCCGGTATTAAAGCGAAAAAAAAAACAAATATAATTCAAAAACAATCACAAAAAAAATCATAATTTACTGAACGTAAAAAAATTACTTCATCTATTAGAGGTAGAGGTCTGTTACATATTTTAAGAAGATATTCGAATTTTTAAAATATATTAATTTTAATTGTACGCAAGATTCTTATAATAACCAATATAAGTTTTATTCGTACAAGATGTGATTGATGTTGTGACATATATTTATAAAAAAGGCTATTTAAAGGTTTAGAGGTAACAAAAGCCGTCTCTGTATATGAAAGTGTCCGTCTACAGACATGTAATAGGGGCACGGCATATACAATATCCGCAGCAGTATAGCGGGAAAGTTTAGGTTCAAAACACGGATCATGAGATACAAATTATGGAGATGGATAGAGGCACAGAAGGACAGAATTTCAGACAGACAGACGAACAGTAAAGCCTGTTTTACAACAAACGCAAAAAAACAAAGCAAAATTTATTTTTATAATTCTACACATAAACGTATATTCAAATACATACACAAATATCTTCGAGCTGCCTGTTGTTAAACAATCTAGAAATATATTGGTATTATAATATCAGTATAAAGAAAAAAATATGTTGCATGAGCAAAAAAGGACGACATTTATTACTTATTCGATAATGTTTTATAAAAAAAACAAATACATGAAACATTTTTAGTAAATATATAAAAAAAATATCGAATTTAAACTACTGTGTTCTTTCAATGTATTTTTTTACTGTAAGTTGGAAACATTTGTACGAATATAAACGTTCTAAGCAGATGGTAGTACAGAATTGACATGATGCCGATGCACCGACTGGTATTACAAGTACCAAGCTTGCATTTTAAAATATCGTGAAAATTATTTTCAAGAATTTCGTACAAAGTATTGAAAATGTAACTTATTTTTCGTGTTGAATTTCTCTCTCAGGCCCATATGGAACCAGTCGGGCATTAACTTTCGTTTTTTAATAGACAATTGTGCTAATATATTAAAAATTAATAATCATCTTTTTTTGACAGAATGCGTTCATAAGTTTTTAAATATAGTACGTTTTGTATTGCCATATTCATCCCATTTTATATATGCAGTATGTGTATCTTTTATGATAAAAATAAATTAAGAAATACTTAATTATTTAAAAATATTATTAATTAAAATTCTTAATTAAATTAAATTCGTGAATAACAAATACAATTATAGAACAAAACATTATGTCGTCAAAAACTAACTACCTTTGTCGATATTACTGTAATAATTCTTAACGAAGAAGAATTAATTTTAAGATGAATAATCTCATCGAAAGTTTTACGACATTCATTTTTGTTCAAATAAATTATTATATAAATTAAATAAAACCTAAATAATAATAATAATAAAGATCATATTATAGAAAGGTAACAAAATAAAAAAAGTTAATTTCTTAAATATCTTCTAAGCAAACATTAAAAGTTTGTCACGTATATGAAGAGTTAAGTGTTTATTATTTTGCAATTTGTATGTATTTACATACAAAGTAAACTTCTGTGTAAATCAGAAAAGATTATCTGTTGCTGAGTTATTTGTTCTTAAAAATTGGTTAATTAAGAAATGTATATATTTGTTCAAGAAATAATATGCGGACTAAAGGACGTTGAATGGACGACTGAATTTATCGTACAATGATGCTGTTAAACTTATTTCAGTAAGAAAGTTTTTAAAGAAAATAATTGCACATAAATAATAAAACAGTAGAAGATTACACAAAGTTAACGAAAGTAGGTACTTTAAGCTCATAGTCTTTTAAAATTCAATATTAATTATTACATCTACAAATGTCATCAATTTGATATTGTGTGTCCAGTGACATAGTAAACCTTTGACAAGCCGATATGTATTTAGATTATAATGGATTTTTTTTTATTTATAAACGATTTATAGAACATCTAAATCATGGAATTTGCAAAGCATGATATTACATTATCGACTTCTACATGAAAGCCATCTGACAATAAATTTGTATTACTGAGGCCTATCAGAACTAGAATAAAATGATCATATATAATATTATTAGTATAAAACGAGAGGCTGAAATCCTTACATTTTTTATATCGAAATTCCATACATTTTTAGATTTATTGAAAAGCGTGCGTGCTGAATACGCTACAGCGACCTTTAAGCATTTTTTTTTAAATATATTTTAGTACTTATAGGATTTTTAAAAAATTTAGTGTGGTTATATGCTATTTCCTATGGCACTGTCTATAGATAATAGTTACCTGTAAACATTTTTCGAACTGTCTTAGAAATGTTGGGATTTGGTATTTTTTTTTTTTATTTTTTTTTATAGAAAGTTTATTGATTGCCTCTATCAATCAAAAGCAAGCAAAGCAATTATTATCGTTTTTATTTAATAAAGATTATCGTTCAGGAAACAGAACCTAATAGTCGAATACTTAGTTTAAGATCTATATATCTATTTATCTTAGTTTAAGGAAGAAGTGTCTACCACTTTTTGGGTCTTTTTAAAATATTTTTCAAAGTAGCGGCAACTTTTTTATCTAGTTTAATGATTTGAATGTCTATGCAAAGAGAAAAAATGAAATTTCGGGCTTTATAATATTCCAGGCCATTTTAATTTACTTCTATGAATTATAAATTAGCTTTCTAATAATTAATGATCTGGCTTGTAAACAAAGATTATTGAATAGTTTTTAATAATTTCTAACGTATTGAGCAGTCGAATCACTGCGATTGAACTCCGTCTCACTTTAGAGGTCAAACAGTTTTTTTCTACTCTTATGAATTCCTTTACTCCTAGTACGAGTTTAGAGATAACAATAAACAAAATCTTATGTTATTTTTATAAGCCAAACCCTTTATATAGTAAAATATAAATAAATATATTTTTTAATTTCTGATATTCCATTGAATAATTGACATAAAGTTAATTCTATGGTCATTTCACCTTCTCCTAATAATAAAAACTAAGGTTGTTTTGGGACAATAACTAATGTTAATAGCTTTATTTACAATTTGAAAAAATAAAGCGCTGGTCATTCAGTAATTACTGATTGTCAATTACACTGCTTGCAAATTATAGTGACCTATTTTACTATTTCATCACTAAGCACAGTCATGCTTTCAGTCAAGGATATGCAGGCAGAGTATTTTTATCTTCAATATTGACATGAATATTCTTACGGTATAGACTTATGGTATAAGAGTCTTTGCACACAGAATTATTTGGTACATTATTTTGACAAAAATAGGTATAAAAAAATTTTGTAAGCAAGTTATAGCGCTCTGAGTTATTATTAAAAAAAAATTACTAAGTCAATCATGAATAGATGGATGTGTTCAGAGAGAGTAAGCATTTTTGGGCTTACTGTTCTTTACAATTTATATAATCCAAACCTTACATTTCGGATTGAAGAGATTTGCTTAACTTACATTTCGGATTGAGGAGTATCAATGTCAGTTTTATAATTGACTATCATATTTCAAGATTCCTTACACATAATATTATACTACTTGATTAGCTAATTTTTCTGTAAGATAATTTAAAGTACCTTAAGGTAATACTACTCGTCTTTTTTAAGTGTTGTGTTTTTGTATGAATTTTTAGATTTTAACATATTTTTAATAATCGAATGTAATATTATTCTATAAATAATAACGTAGATACTACAAATGATCTTACACAGTAATGTACGTCAGAGTTGCCGAAACTTTGCAAACTACTTGCTGTTTGTTTCCATTACTTCAAACATACGTACTAACTAGATCTTTTCGGCTCAATATGCTTTGTTTATCGTTAAAGTTTATGATCTAGTCCGGAAGAGGGGAGGGTTGCTATTCGATTCTTATGTTAGTTTTAGATTCTTTCAAATCGAATTACCATCGTTATTATTAATGGTATTTACCGAAATAGCAGAATGAAATTAACAAATATACAAATAAACTTTTCTCTAACACGAGTATAAAACGAAGTTTTAACTTTTTACTAACTATTGCAGCAGTGTGCTAAATAAGCTTCCCTAAAAACTATCATATATTTATACAAAACATGGTCACACATAAAACTAATAGATTCTATATTAGTGTATAACAATAAACAGTTTAACACAAAATACTTTTATTGCAAAGAAGTTATAATAGTAAGTTGAATTAGTAATTGATTATCATTGAGTCGCCTTGATGGTTTTGCAATTTAGATTAATTATTAGGTAGGCATATTATGATAGAATGTTAAATTAAAAATTGATATAAACTAAAATAGGACACCGGTTATCTAATATATATTACCAATGACGTAGAAGATACTCAAAGTTAAAGTTGAACTTAACTGCCACAGATAAATATACGAACATTTTATTTGTGTTTTGAGAACATCAGGCACTATAAAAGTGTAGTAAAATAAAACTTGTGCTGTCGTAAAACTTCCTCGGTTGTGATTAGTCCCTTGATAGTTATTTTATGGATAGTTATGTTCTTGTCTTTAAGTACGTGTAAGATATGCAAACTTTGTTAAATTATGTTTATATAACCCCAAACAGAAAACATCTAATTAAGGTCGAACTATTAAAGCTCGATCCTAAATAACCTTACGTTAGTTATTATTAAGTACAAATTATAATGTATTTACATATTTGTATATAAGGTTATACATAATATAGAAGTTCAAAATGGTCTGAATTGGTCGTGACGTCATTAATTAGGGTAAGACTATTGTTCAGCGAATAATTTATATGAAATAGCAGGTGGTGAACGCACCTTTATTGTGACTTCATAAAATTAATTAGGGTCCCAATACTGTTTACTAGCACAAACTATTTCATATGTATTTTTGTAGTTTATTTTGATTATTAGTGGGTTATACTATACGTTTTCAGTAAATACAAAACAGATTCAAGAAATGGGGGTGGTTCACTGCTTTAAATCAATCAGTACTTATAATATTTAATATACTAGTTAATGACTCACCGGTTGGCTTATGACTCACCGGTTGGTTAGTTGGCTTCTTTTCAGTAAATGATTTGTATATCAATTTAACTCCTTTAATAATGATTTACATGTAATAAACCATCATTTTCCTCGATAAACTGATGGAAAGTTTAACAATATTGAGTGCCAGCAATCATGCAAAAGTCATATGTTACAGTTATTTTTGGATATCTCATATTTTTTTTTAATAATCGATTGTATATTTATTTTAATAAAATTAAGGATTATTTCGATATTGTTTTACATTCTTTAGAAAAAAAAAAGGATAAAAATAAAGTTTGAAGCTAACGGTGAACTACTGTTGCTATACGTATTACAAATTCCAAGAATAACAAAAGACGGTGCAACAGATATAGAAATAACAAAGTCTTTGGATATAATTTAAAGAAAATACCAAAGAGACACAAATCCAACAATGGCTTCGAAAAATACATCTAAGAGAAAGCTTATTTCCTCAAATGTATTCTATTCAAGGCTTCTTCTATTCTGTAAGATCTCACTATTGATCCCGCAGCAGTTTATGTTGTATTCGTTAACTAAAGTGAAATCTATAACAGCATCACTTAGTAGGAGAGAATGTGAAAACTTAATATTGTAGAAAGTTTTTATATCCGGTTAACAGTTCGGCTTTAGAATTAACCGTTCATGTACCCACCAGATGCAACGCCTAATGGAGCAGATATTTTCAGGGGCCCCTGAGGACCAAGAAGTATAAAATTGGAGCGCTCTTCCTCGCTGCGTTCAATAGGAACTGACACAAGCTTTACCAGTTCAAGATGTCGGATAGACTCGTACTCAGCACGCGGGACTACCTGTTGAATCGCTTCTTTCGCTATAGAGTGAAAGGTGTATTGTCAACCCCCATGGGGGCCCATTTGGCACCCCCTTTTCAAGGGTGGGTCTCCTGATGCTGTAATAAACGACACGGTTAAAAGCATTGACATGGAAAAAAATCTCCATTATAAAGAATAATATTTTTGGGAAGCATGTAGAAATTTAGTTTTATAAAAAAAAATCGAAAGTAATTACGTCATTTATATATTTCACACAATCTAATAACGAGGACCAATTTAAAACATTTATAACTCTAAAAAAGTTATTCAACGATAGGTTACTCAAAGATCAAACTGTCAATCACTGTTCACATCTACAGAGCAGAACCAAGTATGACACAATAATTCATACACTTGACACTTGTTTCTAATTTATAACAATATATAACTTAATGCTTAGGAATACTTTCAACTCCTAATACGGCCTCTCCTGACAGGAGGTTCTAAAAATATTACGTATGTATTGTTTATACATAATATATACCTACTATGGAATGAGTAATACATATTATGGTTTAGCATCCTTCTTCTCTATTTTCGATTACTTATTATTCGAATAATGTTGTGCTTATCGTTGCATCTGCTATTTATCGATCAAATACTGGCTTCGGAAACTGTATTTGAAATGTCTATCGGAACTTGGATTAAACTAGCGACCAAAGTCATTCAGGAGACATTTATATACTACGATTATAGTAGTAAAATAATATTTTACAAGCTAACGTAGGTTGTATAAGCAAACTGTTGTTGTTGTATTAGCTTTACAAAGTTTTACTGTAATTCCAAAGTGTTTTCACGTATCAATTACGACTGTGACTCAAATAATCACTGTTATGTAAAGTTCCATACTATAAATAATTTATTTAATATAAGTCTTCATGGAGATTCTTCCCCATTCTTGGTATGGCTTTAGAATCGTAGAACAAAAGAAGAACGTGACATAATTGCCTATTTGAAATAAAAAATAAATATTTTTGCCTTTAAAAATACTAAAAATGCCGTAAGACACGACATGTCGTATATACTAATTATTCAATCTTCTCCACCTGAACGGTTTGGTCAGAGACAGTTGATTAGAGCACGCTATGATGCAAGTCTGATAATTTGTCCGGTTTGTGGTTTCAAACTGAAAATAACTAACAATTAATACACCGTCGGATGTAAAAATTTTGGATTAAAAAAAATTGGTTCCGGAATTTGTAGCTTTCGTACTCGTAGTTTTAAACTAGAACTTATATTTTGTATAAGAATTGCGAAAATAGAAAATTGAAATTGTTGGTATTTTTTTTTTTTTTTTTTTTTATACAAAACTAGGTTAATGCTTGACTACATTCCACCTGATGGAAAGTGAAATGCAGTCTTAGGTGGTAAAGCGCATTAACCTAGAAGCCTATTCACTCTCCTCTTGAAGACACCCACATTATATTTTTCCGGAAATACGGACGCCGGCAGATTGTTCCAGTCCTTCGCTGTACGCACTAAAAAAGATGAAGCATAGCGCTTCGTTCGGACAGGTGGAATGTCCACAACAAAAGGATGAAAACCTGCCGTGCGTCGGGTCGTCCGGTGATGGAAGGGGGATGGGGGAATTAGGTCGTGCAATTCCTGCGCACACTCACCAAAATGTATCCTATAGAATACTGAGAGGCTGGCAATTCTACGCCTGTGTTCAAGGCTGTGGAGTTTGGCGTCAACCAATTTAGGGTCGCCAATAAGCCTCTTTGCTCGCCTCTCAATTGAGTCCAGAACCGCAAGATGAGTCTTTGCGGCACCAGCAAATATGTGGCCACAATACTCTACACACGACCGGATCTGAGCTTTGTATAATACAAGAAGCTGTCCCGGTGTAAAGTACTGTCGCACCTTCGCAAGTACGGCAAGCTTTCCTGCAGCTGCTCTTGCTCTGGACTCAATGTACCGACCAAAGTTGAGGTTCGAGGAGATCTCTAAGCCTAACAACTGAAGCCAGTCACTGTATTCCAAGGATACATTCTGGAAAGTAGGAGCCAAGGTGAAGGGGCTCCTTTTGGCGGTGAACAAACACGTCTGCGTTTTGGTGGCGTTGAATTTGACAAGATTGGCATTGCCCCATGCGGAGACTGCCTGAAGTTTGTCATTCAAACGTTGCACCATGGCTTCTCTTTCAGATTGTACTTCATCTCTACTAGCCCGAGAACTTGGCAGATATCTTTCTACAACTGTGCTGTCGTCTGCATACCCATAGATACCGGGCTTCAGCAGATCGTTAATGTGCAGCAGAAAAAGAGTTGCAGAAAGAACGGACCCTTGAGGTACTCCGGAATTTATTGTCAAGGGTTCCGAAGAACACCCGTCGACAACAACACGGAGAGATCTCCGGCTCAAAAAGTCCGTTATCCAGCCAATCAGACCAGGAGATATACCATACGCTGAAAGCTTGCTTAAAAGGCTCACATGCCAGACCCTGTCAAAAGCCTTCGAGACGTCCAGAGAGACGGCGACCGCTTCTCCGTTCCTCTCGATGGCTTCGCCTAAAATGTGTGTTGCGTACGCTAGAAGGTCCCCAGTGGACCTATTTCGGCGAAATCCGTACTGTCGGTCACTGAGGAGATCGTTACCTTCTACGTACGCTAGAAGCCGCGAGTTCAATACACGCTCCATAATCTTGCAGAGTATGGAGGTGATTGAAATGGGCCTATAATTAGCAGGATCGGCACGGCTGCCTTTTTTGGGCACGGGTTGCACGTTGGCAAGCTTCCAGGATTCCGGCACTTTTCCAGTCTTGAAAGAGAGGCGATACAGACGTGTCAATACAGGAGACAACTCAGCTGCACATGTCTTGAGCAGAATGGCTGGTATACCATCAGGACCACTGGCTTTATTCACATCTAAACGACACAATGTTCTCCATACCTCTTTGTTAGTGATGCGGATTTCAGGCATCGAAATACCGCAGTGAGGAAGATGTTCTGGAGAAGCATTGCCAGTGTCTAGATGCGAATTCTCAGCAAACAGAGAAGCAAATACATTCGCTTTCTCTGTTGCTGTGTGGGCCAGGGATCCATCAGGCTTCAGCAGAGCAGGCAGTGAGGGTTGGCAGAAGTTCGACTCGATCGCTTTGGCAAGAGACCAGAAAGCTCGACTGCCAGTTGGTCTGACAGAGAGCTTTTCGCCATTCTTAACGATCCGATCAAGACGAGCCTTCCGCAATGCCTTTTTATAGGACTTGGCAGCTTGGTTAAAGGCTCTCTTCTTTGTACTTACATCCGGAGTTTTGCGGCTTCGAGCATCAGCCCAAATGAGGTATGCCGAATGTTTTCGGTCATGTGCATGACGACATTCGGCATTAAACCATGGGCGAGCTTTGCCACCGATGGGTACGTCAGCAAAAGGAATAAAATACTCCATTGCCTGATGCACCACATCGGTTATAGCATCCGCGCAACTCGACGGATCCAAAGAAGAGAAGCAGACCTGCCGCCAAGGATAAGACGCAAAAAAGTGCCGCATCTCATCCCAATCTGCTGATTTGTATTTCCATACTCGCCTAACACCATGTGGTTCGAAAGCTGGTGGGGAATATGTAAATACAGATTTCACCAGACAGTGATCGGAGGTTCCCAAGGGGGACGTGACCTCTACACGATACCTGTCCGGATCAGTTGTCAGCAGAAGGTCCAGGCAATTTGCTGTATGGCCTACCACATCTGGTACCCTTGTCGCTTGCCTCACCAGCTGAAAGAGGTCCAAGGACAACGCAAAGTTCCGCGCTTCTCTTCCAGCATGGTCGGTCTTCTGGTACGGGAACAGCCAGTCCTGATGACAGGCATTAAAGTCCCCCAGAAAGACGAGCTGCGCCGAAGGGTACTGATACAGAGCCATATCTGCAGCCTCACTGAGATACTCAAATAAACGAGTTGTCTCCTGGTCACCGCTATGCGAACGGTAGACACAGGAATACAGGATTTTTTCGTTTCCTGTGTCCACTAAAACCCATAGGGAAGAAAAAGTGGGGTCTTCAAGGTGACGGAGACGCTGAACACAGAGGTCGTTCCGCGCGTACACACTGACTCCGGCCCGTGAGCGAAAGTTGTGCTCTAACGAGTAACCGGGATAATCCAAGTATGCAGCGCTCAAAGGACATTGTATCTGCGTCTCCGTCAAAAAGAGCAAGTGCGGCTGCTCTGTCTCCAGGTGGTGGTGGACAGCTAAAAGATTTGAGTGCAAACCCCTGATATTAGTGAGGTGCACTTTATATGAGGAGGAGTGCAACCGCTGTGTAACCTTGTTCCTTTTTCTTAACTTTTTCATAAAAAAAAATATATATAAAAGTGAATAGGGATGGGAAATGGCAGTTGAACGAGACGGCACGTATCGAACCCGACGTCGAAATTGGTGATGTCTTGCCACTGGGAGGCTAGTCTGGAGACTTCGGGGACGCCCGAACCCCCCCAGGGATCGCCATCGGGCCTCCTCGTCTGGTCGCCAACCAGCACGATGGAGCCACCCTGGGATTTTTCACAGCTGGCGGGGCAGCCTTTCGTGGTTGGCTATCCCACTAATTGGGCCCCCAACTATCTGCGGGCGGCCAGCGGAAAGCCGTCGCTTCGGATCCCGCTACCCTCCTCGACTAGACACCCGACAAAACAAACACCAACCCGACGTCAGACCGGTTCGCCAACGCACCGCAACTGTTCAGACCCATTTCCCATAAACGGCTTCATCGAGCAACGTGCCGGAACACGACTAGGTCGCTTTGCGGCACGATTCTGCCCGATGGGTGGTAACTTTGCCGGCGACCGGATGTTATGATCTACCACCAAGAAAAGGTTGATATTAGAAAAAATATGATATTTTATGTCTAACTCCCATTTATATCTAAAACATTGCATGATATAGATATAATATCGAGCCAATTCCAGTAAAATCTTTTTTTCCTGGATTGTCAAAGTAAAGTTAAGTAAAGTTTAATAAAACTTAGTGCAGTCCAGGAGCATGTAACATGCATTATTCATTTTGAGAACATTGATAAGAAGGTAAGACTTTTGTTAAGACGAAATCTGCATAGCAGAGTAAATGCAAGCAAAAAAGTAAGGAGACGGAGTAAAAAAATATTAAATGCGCAATCTAGCTAACTTTATGCTTATATAAATATTTTCGAATTGTTTTATAAAAAAGGTTTTTAGGCCATTATTTTTAGTTAGACAAGTTAATAATTATAGTGCTCATTTTTTCTCTCAAAAGCAAAATCTCTTTTAAGAAACTTCTTGTCAACAAAAATTCATTTGCATTACTAAAACAGGAAATTCGTTTTTGAATTTCTTTTTGTTGGCTTCTTTGGTTTCAAGCCGCCACTTCTGAAAAAGCGGCTCTAACTATACGCTGAAAGAAAACTGTCTTAGTGCTTTATGTTAAAATATCTTTTGACTCATACGAAAAAAAAAAATAAAGAATAGTTTAAAAAACTAAAAAAACACGCTTTTATTGCTAACCGAACTAAAAACTAGAAAATAATTTTTAATGACAAAGAGTATAAAATTACAGTAGTAGAAGATCGAACAATTAATCATAGTGAATCGCCTTAATATAAAATTATAATAAAATTTAAGTTATTAACAGAAAAATTCAATTCTGAGTAAAAATCGTGGGGTGCATTTTACTGTGATTCATAACTATCCTCTCATAGATAGTTGCTAATAGAATGATTGTAATACCTTAAATATCGAGCACCCCACGCTTTTTACTCAGAATTGAATTATTCTGTTAATAACTTAAATTTTATTATAATTTTATATTAAGGCGATTCACTATGATTAATTGTTCGATCTTCTACTACTGTAATTTTATACTCTTTGTCATTAAAAATTATTTTCTAGTTTTTAGTTCGGTTAGCAATAAAAGCGTGTTTTTTTAGTTTTTTAAACTATTCTTTATTTTTTTATTTTTTTTATTTTTTTTTTTTTGGGAAATTTTTATCAAATTATTGCATTGTCATCGGTCCTTGATACGTGTGCAAAGTTTCAATTTAATCGGATCGCTGGAACCTGGTGAAAATTAAGCTCGAAGATTCCGTTACATACATTGATACATACAACCCAAGCTAATAAAAGCGTATTAATTACATTTAAAGCTTTTAATACTTGTTATCATTATTATTATAGATCTTTTTTGTTATATACTGCACAGTAAAACGATTATTATACAGATTATGATAATATTGTCCTGATTAAAAGTCAACGTTTATTATTTTTTTTACCTCGAATTTCGATAGCAATTGAAGGATTTGATATTAAAGACGATATGGATACTATATATAAATAAATATTTAAATAGAAGGCCTACTACTCCCTCCTAAAAGTGGGATCGCTCCTGTGCATCTTCTTTTATTGCAAGAGTCCATGGATGACGGTAATTTTTGTACTTTCAGATTAATTCCATAACATTCTTGTTACTTCATATTCTACATCGAAACTATTAAGCCCGAAAATTCAAAAACAGTGTTGTAAAAAATCTCTCAGTTTATCAAAAGATGAAGGTCCGATAGAAAGAGGTATTGTAGTTTAATCCCAAGGGACTGCTATAATGAATTCCCATCTTACTAGCTTACCCAAAATATCTTGAACTATAAATCTTTCCTAAAGATTTCCTAATTTCTAACATTATAATATCGATTCAAATCACGGTAAGACATTTTCATCTTAAAAGTGTATATATTTTAGGTTGTTGACTTTGTTTTCATAAGTAAATAAAAAAAAATAACATCATGAATACGGTTAAATTTGCAAAACAATTTGAAATTTATTTGCGGAGGTTCTTCTACTCGATTTCAAAATTATTTATAATTATGATTTTTTACTTTAGTTTAGTTTGGTATTTAGATCAAAGTTTCGTTCAGTAGAAAGTTAAGGTGGTGCTAAAATAATAATTTCGGAAAAGAGTTTCAGATAATTTATTTTTCAACTGTTAGATTTAGTAAGTTTCTAAACTGTATTTTTTCTGTATTCTAATTAAATAAACGGAGCAAGAGTTTTGTTTTGATTTATTTTAATTTAAAACTCATAAAAATTTAAACATCAACAATAATAGCATACAACAATCAAATCCTTAATTATTGGTTAATTAAATGCCATCTTGCAATGGTGTTAATTACTGGCGTCTCAATCTTGCTGATTGGCGGTTTAATTGATGGTGGCGGTTTTAAAATAAAACATTGAGCTAAAAATTCTAAAATCTTACAAAAATATATAATATCGATAATGAATATTTTTTTAAAGTTTTGTTTTAAAAAAAATTCAATATAAAATTTAAAAAAATCTCAGATACAAAAAAAACTCTAAAATGAATAATAATAATATTATTATGTACTAATTGAAGTCATTTTGTTTTTCCCTTTATTTAGCGGTCACCCGATGCAACGACTTCAATTAGTATTTAATAATATTAATTATATTATTTTTAGAAGTTTTCATGTATTGGGAGTTTTTTAATTTTTATTTTGTTTTCCGATTTTTATAGTTATAAATGTACCTACCTATAATCACAAAAATTTTCGCTTGTATAAGTATTCAATATCAATATTGCATAAGAAAATTTCACCAGTAGGAATAAAAGCTTGAGCTTTTTTATTTGTTTCGTTGAAATAAAAACAGCCGCCTCCAAGATATTAAGATCTTGGAGACGACTACTTTTATTTCCACCAATCATAGCTAAGAACCATCTCGATGGACCAGCTTTTCGGTTAAAAAAAACCGCAATCAAATGCCACAGACACACACACAGAAACACAGGTCAAGCTTATAACACCCCTCTTATTGGGTCTGGGGTTAAAAATTTTGAATATTGAATGTTGTTTATGTTAAAAAAATATATAATATTAATGGAAATTCATTGTATAAATGATTTTATGAACATTTAGCGCTATCAATTTAGTTGCAAATGATTGCTGGCGGTGAACTGTTTTGATAAATTGACACGTATTTTTGAGAGAACTCTTGATTGAGCTCCTGAGTTGTATAACTAGTTTAATGCTGCAACTTCCACAAATCCGGTCGACTGAAAACTTCGCCTCCATCTTGTACACGTGACTGCATGTAATATTTAGAGTAAATCAAGATTTTACTATCGCCTTTATAGTCCAGCTTTAAAATTTGGAAGATTAACTTCATTCGCCTTGATTTAATGTTAAGTAGAAATTCTTAAGTAGATCCCAAATAATAGTTTTTAATTTTTTAACTAAATACCCGGCTATACTACTTTGTTAAATGCATTATTATATATATAATAATGTATTAAAACTTTAACATTATTCTATATATATATATATATAGAATAATGTGAATGTTTTAGTAAAATGTGATGTGATGTAATAATTGATTTAGTTTTCTGCATAAGAAAGGTCTTTTACACTATTGGCATGCATTTTGCAGCATGTTTATGATTTAAATTATAAAAATGCTGCAAAGCTTATTTTAACTGTTAATAAACTGAAAATAAAAAGAAGCAGCCTTACAAAGAACGGACATAATATATATTTGTTACATGTATGTTATCATTATTTAGAGCGAATTTCGTGTTTAAATACATATTTCGTTTTTTAACTATGTTACTTTTCTTAAAAACATGATATATATGTATAAATATTTTACAATAAAATACGATAACATTTTTAATATAAAATTTTAAATTGAAAACCAAGCAATGAATCATGAATTAAAGTAATACAAATATATTTCAACAATGATCAGTGGAAAGAAATCTAGTTTACTATCAATAGAAATAAACACTTGTATCCTCGGCTAGTAACAAAATGTCTCCGGAAGGGCGATATTGTCAGTGTTAAAAGGCATCACTTTTATTTCCGGCAAGCGTTTGTTACGTCGAAGTAGCACATGTTTTATTTATTGGCATGGAATTGTGATGCAACTTGAATCCATTGGTCGTATATACAGTTTCAATACTACATAGGTAAGATAAATGTGTAGTTTATGCAATGCTTTTCAAGTTTACTTTTAAAAAATATTTTAAAAGTAAACTTGAAGTGATTATAGAAAAAGATATTGTGCAGAGCAGGTATTATTATTATTTTATAAAGATACCTTAGTTTTTTATTTTATCTTCTAATTTGAACATACCTTAGGGAATGTTCTATTAAAAATATCTGGTCAATACAATATAAACAATATACACAATGGTTTATCATTATTAAAATCATATAATATAACCTATGACTACATTTCTATTTTCCATCAGGTGGAATGTAATCAAACATCAACTAATACAGTATAATATATATATATATATGACGGATTAGGCTCCTCCAGGTCACTCATTTATTAGGTGAAACTCGAAATAAGCACAAAATTTGGTATGACGTTGTTAAATTATATTGTCAATTATTGAATTTACAACAAAACCCAAACGATTACTAATATTCAAATTAAAAATGCGTTGAGCTCGGAGATGCGTATGATCGCCTCAGTGTCTCAAAATGATCCCAAAACCTTTTTTTTTTATTGTTGGAAAAATGCGTTACTCATCACCCCATCGGCCAGGAAGGTGATGGCCGTGGGGGTATGTGGGACTACCCGGCAGCATAGAGGACGCTGCCATTTTTAAGGCTACCCACTAAAAAACCAACGGTTGACCTCATCGCCTTAAGGGGACGCCACGGGATCGCTTTCGCAAGCCTCCGTGACGCCCCGGTGGAACCCCCTGCGAGGGGCCCCGATCCTGCGCCAATCTTTTTAATATTCAATGTCCATATCCAACTGTCACAGCTTAGCTTGTCAAAAATGTCAAACATCAATCATAGATTAGATAACACTTTTCATACTTAAATGTCAATTGCGATCACCACGCCATCTTCGATTCCACCCAGGTAATTAACCTGGCGTTTCCAATTCAATAATTAAATTTAATTTTCATGGAAGCTCCTACATATGTATATACACACATATATTTATTCATATATTATATTAGGAACCTTGGGAGGAAAAATAAGAAATGTCTCAGATCACACGTAAATGTCGACCGATGTGGAACCGAGGTCGACCAACATGTGTTCTGAGGCTTTGTTATTTTACTTCCCGAGGTGTGTATGCTAGTTTTCGCGTTGCGGAAAGCGGCAACTTCGTTTTTCACAGCGGGACGAAAGTTGTCACTTTCGCCTTGTGGTCAGAAAAACCATTTAATCTTTTAAGTTATATTACAGTTTCATTATAAACGTTTGAGGGTTTCACGAATTCTATTTAAAAAAAAAATAAGTATTAAATGTTTTAAAAGTTTTAATTTAAATCAAAATTCTGTTTAGAATAGTATTGCGACAATAATTGCGCAATATAATTATCATGACTTACTGGTGGTCTTGGTTTTTGTTTGTAAATAAAGTAATTAAAGTTGTTTGTCTGTTTGTTTATCTATTGATATGGTTATAATAATAAGAATTTAAAATAGTATAACCGAGTTAAAAGGTTCAAAAAATTTAATTATAAAAACATACATGAGATAATGGAAGACAAGTACTTGGTGTTAGAAAATATTGATGTTTCGACACTTTTAATAACAATTGTGTTAATACCAACAAGCCAGAGTCATTTTACGTTTACAAAGAATAAGCCAATCTAAACCAACTGGATATTATTAAGGAGCTTACTTCAAACTTTGGCTACAAATCATCTTAAGTAAGATTACGCCACAATCAAGTGATATAAACCTTTTTATAAGCATTGTTGCTTCTTCTCTTATAGATAGTCCAATTTTCTTTTCTTCGTTCATACTTTGATCACCTGCCGTCTAAAGATGTAACAGTTTCTTATATCTAAAATAGAAAAACAAACCACGCTTTAACTGACTAAAGTTAAAAATCCCAGCTTAAATTCTAGTTGGCTTTAATTAAATTAAAAATTCTAATGAAGCTATTATTTCAAATTGTATTGTTATGACAATACGTTTAAGAAATGTCGTTTGATGGATGAAATATTATTTGAAAAACTAAATTAAATATCTGTTTAAATATACATGTTGCTCGGATAATATTCTTTAAGAAATACGTGTAAATATGTACAATAAAGACATACATATAACAATAATACACTCGACTGTATTGACATTAGTTAAATCGGAATTCGCCCGACTAGTTGTAGACGTGATGGAGGAAGGACCGACTGAATACCGTTTAATAAATATAGTGTATAGAGAGCCTTCACACACCGACCGTGACACACGTGCCCAGTCTCCCCACTGTCCGGCCCACTTAACAGAATTGCCTTGTACTTTAATAGATGGAGCTCTACAACTATGTGATCCAAAATACAGAAAAGTATTTCAAACAGCGGATACAATTTGCGTTTAATACTAGATATATTATACTAGCTAATGCATAGCATGCATGCATAGCATGTACTTTCTATGTCTTAGTTATAATATTAAGACTATCTTTCGTGCACTGTAAGTTACAGTAATCTAAAGACAAAAGCAACCTGAACCTCCCAGTTGTACATGAGTTTCCTTGTAATGGCAGTAAATGTTATGTAGTGAAAACTCGTCGAAACCTTAATATAAGGTTTACTAAACATATACGGAGACTTAAAAATCTGGCATATAAAAGCTAAGCGATAGCGGAACACGTTTTGGAACCGGGAAAAGCTCATTACATACGTTTTGAGTAAGCGTCGGTTTTAAATAAGGAAACGTTTTTAGTACCACGTAAAATAAGCGGTCCTAATTAATTAATTAATAAAAAGAATAATAATAATTTATTGGCAAAAGCATCAAAAGGTAGGTGCAATAAAATAAAAAACAATAGGTTACAAAAATATTTAGAATACAAAAAACATTATAAAGTTACCTAAACTAAAAATAGACGAGTATTGCTGTTAATTTAATTACCATTTAAACAGATTACTACTCAAATATACCTAAGAGGCCGACGGTTGCTTGTGAATGGATGTTACTTGTGGTCACTGGTCATATTGGTGGTTTTCGCAATTATTATCAACTAATATTATTAAGTCTTACTTTGGAGTTAATTGCTATGGTTCTAATTGTTCGTAAATTTCTAAATATTAACATTTGTGAAACAGTGATCACAATAAAGACGTAAGTGATCACTTTTGATTTCAAATAAAGTATAATGTAATATCTATAATTTACTTCCGTTACGTACGTTTTCAGTATCGCTTTAAAAAAATTATAAGACAAGAGCAACGAGTTTCTATTGCCAGCTTTTCTAATGTGTGTATGTTTTTAATTGATTTTTTTTTCTGAGGTACTTTTGTCAAAAAAAAAGTTTTGCATATAAATTAAGTAAATTATTGAATTAAGATTTTTTATTATTAAGATTTTTTATTACTGAATACAAAACCCATGTTTACTGAAACATAAAAGCCTAGTCCTCTATATTTATTTTTTAAGAAATTTTAAATGAATTGTTACATATGCTGATGTCAGATAAACAATACTACAGAGAAATTCTTGTTGGGCTTAAAATACAAGCTTGGATCATACATAATTTATATTTATTTTTTTATAGAGGAAATATATCTGCTGGATGGAAAATACATTATCATATTTTCAAACGATTCATTAAATTAATCAAATTATATCAAATGGTTAAATTTGTAAAGTTATTTTGTGGCATGGTTATTTATTATTAAATAAAACAGTTTAAAAATAGTAGGAATACATTGGAGAATTGAAAAATGAGAAAAAAAGATAGCAATTGTATTGGCCTTTTCTTTATAATTTATGTGAATAAACCATATAATACCTATGTGATCAATGATCATCATATAACATTTATATTGTATATTATTTATCTTATATATCGGTATATGGTAATTGGTGCTTAAAATATTGACAAAGTAACAATTAAAAACATTAATAGTCATAGTCATCCTAAAAATTTTAACTCATCCAATTAAAGTTCCAACTAACTACACCAATACGAATGTGAACGAAAATAATAAATCAAACTTTTACCTCAACGTATAAAATATTGTGAGTTTCTTGGCTTTTTAGTTAATAAAAAAAATATTTGTTAACCAAAATAAAATCAGTTGCCGTTATTTTGCACTCAATTTTCGAATCTATTTTCATACAGATGAAAACTATATTTGTGCAAATATGCAAACAGGGCGAAGTAAACTCAAGCGTATGTTTCCAGCAAAGCGTGGAGCGTCTTATCACGCTTACATCGGGGAATATTGAGATATTTGTTGCTTTTGCAAATGTCGACCTGCATATGATATTTTTTTGGGTTATTTGAAATGTTATAAAACCATGTTCAGAAATAAAAAATCTGATTTTATAGATATTAATATTATTTTACCATAAATATATTTATATATTTTTTTTGATGTTATATTTGAGTTATAATATAACTAACTTTCTATTTTGATAGCTCTACAAGTAATGTAGTAAATAGATAGCCCACGTTTTAAAAAAGTAGCTAAATAATGGGCTACCCTGGTTCCCTATAAGCCTTAAAGGTTAATCCTGTTTATGAATCTTTTGAAGACCATTCATACCATTCAGACTTACAACCGTACAGACCATTCAGACCGTAAGGTACACCCGTAAGGTTGATGTGAAAGTGGAATTTATTTGACACGTTGCTTTTAAGAGGTCTTTATTTTTTAGCCTGTATTGATGTTGTTAAGTTATTTTCAGTTGTTATTGATATCGTATTTTTTTTTGTAAATATTATCATGTCATAATAAATGTATGATTTGGTTTTCAATATAAAATGTTTGCAATACCTGTATTAGATTTGTTCGCTAGTTTTTTTTTTTTTTTTTTTTTTTTTTTTTTTTTTTTTTTTTGTCTGTCTATGCTGTTAGCCCTGTTGGCTATTACAGCGTCACCGGGGGAATGGGTGGGTCAGGAGACCCACCCTTAAAAAGGGGGGGGAGGTGTTCGGTAGTGATGTTAGAAAATTCTTATCGATATGTAACTTTGCCAAACCAACCTCTTCGTTTATATTTATTTGACTTAGGTGACAATTCCGTAGCCTAGCTAGGTCCTTATTCGTTATGAGCAAATAGTCGCGTTTCTTCTCTATGTTAGTAGTAGTAGTTGTATATGCCAGTGTAAAATCTAAAAAACATGTTGTCGTGCGTTATGGGCTTGTTGTTAAATGTCAAAATAACATGTTGTGAACTCGCGCGTTTACAATAACTGTCGTAAGTGTTGGCACATTTCTATTGAAATAAATTTATTAGGTATTCAATTTAAAAAAAAAGTATTATTAAAGTTAAATAACTTATATTCTTTATCATAATTATAATTTACATTCTTTACATGTATTGTTATTTTAATGAATACGAGCATTACAAAAACTTTATGATAGTTCTTTAGTTACTTTATAGTTATGTACAACACAAAACACTCAAAATTTCTTTTAAATTATCGTCTATGTCGTATAAATGGTCTTCCAATTTTCTTTTAAGCCGACTTTGTAGTGCAAAATTCTTACTAAATAAGATAAAAATAAATTCCATCTAAAACTTAAATCTAGATTAATAGGATATTTGTCTGATAGAGTAATGTCCACATAAATGACATGATATTAAAATTTATTGTTATTACAAGTGTTTCATCTCGAAAACTAATCTGTAATTTAGAAAGATTCTAAGATTATTTTTGGGATTCAAACCTAAAAAATCTAACATGTTTATAGAAACAAAAGCTTCTTGTAGCTTATCTAATCTATCACCGTCCGTTGATTAGTCATCCGTCATCTAAACGACAATTAGTGATGTAACATGTTAGTTAAACTAAGCGATGCATTGTCGTATCTCAAAGGATTGATATATAATCTAACCTACTATTAATCTCAAGACGTAGTCGAGAAATTACCTTTTGGAAAATGCTGATCTATTGAAAGATGTTGCTTATAAATTTGCTTTGTATTATAATAATTATAATTGATGTTAAAATTATAATTGATGTAAAATTATAATTGATTTTAAATAAAATAAATACTCATATTCCTTCTAATTGATTTTAAAAAAACAGTTAGTTAAAAATGTATGTCGTATATACTTTTTAAATTAGCTTTTCAATGATTTCGCTTTAATTGACATATGTAGGCACAATAAGATGACGTCTTCTTCTATTTAAGCTGCTTATATTTGAATTGTTGTAATATATACAAATACCTCACACAGCTCTCCCAAACTAGGGTTTGCTGTAATATAATTTTATCAAAACTCAATACATTAATTTAATTATTTTAATTGCAAGTCTATCCAATCATTAGACACTTTGTATGCCTCAGGCTTTGTGAAATACACGTATATATATATAAATAAGATAGACGTGTATCCTATATATATAGACGCATACGAATGGAATTCACACGAATAGAAGACAGTTTGAATCGCACTACTCTATCTAATATATTCAATCACAATGACAATACTTCTGACGTTCTCCAGATGACATCTCCACTGATTGGGTGGTAGACAGATCATGTTCGCAAACTCTCATACAAAGCAAACTTGATTAATTTTAACATGCAAATGTACCTATCATTTTATATAAATAGAATAGTTAGCAAATAAAATATTTGAATGATATCTGAGATATTTTTTATAGTAGTAAAGTATCTCGAAGTAAAAAAAATATAAGATATATCGTTGAGTTTCTAGTTTCAAAGTTAAGTCCTTGTCCTCGAAAAACACATCTCCCTTCTTGAGTTTTATTGAAACGGTTTATCCGTATACAGATAATACTGTACGCGATTCGCGAACGACTAGCCGACTCGTTGGTAATACAGACTGAAAATGTGAGTCTTAGGCGTGAATGTTTATTAGGTACCTACTATAGGAAGTTTAAGAAAAATATACATTTTACATTTTGTCAATAAAATCACTTTAAATGTTAATTTACCAATCCATTACTAGCTGATCCATCCCAATTTTATTTGTGCGTTGTTTGAAAATGTTCATAATGGATTTAGACAAAATGATGTCTACCTTCGTTCGCCCTCAAGAATAATTAAAAATTTCTGGTTTGGAAAAAAAATCTTTTGCTTTATGCATAACATCTGTTAACTTTTACTTGTTGTACTTTTAGTACTTATATATTAAATAAAATTCTCTTTAAATTCGGTAAAAATCGTAATTCGGTGTTCATCCATCCAATCTATCCATGATAAAAATGAAATATATTTTTTTAAAACTGGAACTGAGATCATTATTTGACGATCATTAGTTTCTATATTGACATGGGAACATATATCAATATTGTACTGACCCAAGAAACTTCAAAATAAATAATGATTGTTACTTACTTACATGAACAAACAAAGTACTGCTTAGCCTTTAGGCGCTTCGTATATAGTTGAAAACTTGTCAGTAATTATTGTTATATTATTTAAGATTTATTTGTAAATTCGATTATTTATTTTATATATTTATTGTATATTCTTTTATGTAAGTGTAGAATTTTTTTGTTGTTTAAAAACATACAGCATCTGTTTTTTGTTCCAGCTATGGTTTTATAGTGTGGGTTTTATAATATTACTCATTATTATATATATAATACATATTTGGAATTATTTAACCCGGCGTTAGCACAGTAAAAATATTTTACAATGATAGTAGGGCTTGGTAGGAGACCTTGATCGGGGCACCCTCATATGGTGGGGTACCGCCGGGGCGTCACGGTGAGTGCGATGAGGTCTACCGTTGGTTATTTAGTGGGTAGCCTTAAAAATGGGGTCCAGTAGACCCACGTAGAAAATCGTCATAGCTTCAATAATTAAAAAAATTATAATGTATGATTATAATTGGATAAAATGCAGTTTATGTGGTCATGTATGATTTAAAAGATCTTTATGTAAAATTTTATTTTATTATATTTTTTATTTATACACTTTATTGCATACAACAATACGTGTTACAGTTAAAAATGAAATATAAAGATAAAAACTAAACACATGGGAAATACAAAGGGCGGTTTTATCGCCTAAAGGCGATTTCTTCCAGGCAACCATCTTAGTTTAAAATAGTTAGTGCATATAGATAGGTGGCAAAAGTTATAAACACCGTAATCATACATACAAATAATTACACATTAATACATAATTAAGATAGCTTGCATCGGCATTATCAAGAATAGATAGAAGAAGAGAGTGTGCTAACATAATTTTGGTAGGAATCAGAAGAAAATAATGCAGTCACCATAAAGATGAATGCCTAGGTTTTTAACAGTAGAACAATAGGGTATAGGCACATTATTATATAAAATTGCAGGAAAGCTTCCCCAATTTATCCTTGCAATCATACCGGGACTTCCAATAATAATGACCTAGGATTTGGCAGGATTTATTTTAAGTCCATACTGCTTACTTCACACAGAGATTGCAGTCAAGTCACTCATAACGGCAGATATGGAAGAGATAATATCTTCAACTTTAGAATGTCTATAGATTTGTAAATCGTCTGCATACATGTGATAGAGAGAAGATATATGTTGAGTAATAGATTATTGAAGATTGCAAATAATAAAAGAGACAACACGCCACCTTGAGAAACCCCTGCCAAGACGTTACACCAGGACGAGAAGGAAGCAATCGTTCCAAATGCGCTGTCGACGGCCTGTGAGATAACTCTGAAACCAGTCTGTTACCGATGGAGATATGTTACTGAACTGTAATTGAACGTAGTAAGGCCAGTAAAATATCGTAATCAATAGTATTAAAATCATTGCTAAAATCTAGAAGGGTCAAGATTGTAAGCTGTTTATTATCCATTGCCAACCGAATGTCTTCAGTTACCTTGATCACAGATTTTATAGATTCTAAAATATTTATATTGGAATTTGCAACTGACCCATGAACGCGCGCTCAAGCTGAAGCAGAAGTTTCTAAAAGTCGTGATAGGAGGAAAGTTGTACTGTTAAAAAGTTGAGCAATTTTTTTATTTAATCAATTGTTTATTTGAAATCCGGTGGCTATTATAATTTCAACTACAAATTTCTGGAAAATTTGATGGCTAACTAAGGAATATCAAGGAATATTAAAATAAACGTAAAAATACATTTATTTCTATTAATACTAAAATAATTAGCATATTTTTAAAATAAAATATTATATTTGAAAATGATGATATTTTTATAATTATGTTCTAAATAATAAATGATGCAAGTTTTGATATCGCATATACATCGTTTTAATTCTGATAAGAGGATTACTACTTTGTTCATTTCCATTTCAATTAGATTAAGCTTGGTGTCTTGACTAACTAGGAAGTATAAAAACTAATTAAATTTACCTCTGATTTGTTTGAACAGCGGTCTCTGAAAAGCAACTAATTTGTTGGACTATGTCTCAAAAAAGGTTTACACAACATTTTTATAATTATTAACTTTATTATAATTATTATTTTTGTTTGGTAACTCCCCATTTAGATTTTTTTATTTTAATGCAGTGACCACAGTTTCATAGCAAAAAAAAAATCTTAAGGGATGAAATTAAATTTTTTTGCTTATGCGGTTGGTTTTTTAATAAAATAAAAATACATATTTACCCGAGTTTATTTTTTCGTTCATTCTCCATTACATTATATAGTTGTAACTAAGTAGTTAATTGTTTACTATCTAAAAATAATTTTGTGCACCTCCAATAATTAATATCACGACGAAAGTAAAGTCACAAGTTAATGCTTTTCTTATGTATTTTTTTTCTATTTACAAAAAAATCAACATATTTAATTACCAACATTATATATTGACTTGTTTTAAATATACAATTATATGATTCTAATGCGAGCTATATAAAGCCTTTTAAAGCTCATCGCATCCATCACTGAGCGTGAATTTGTCACTCGTCAAGTGAAATAGTGACTGTAACATGTTATATAAACTAAACGACATATTCTCCTCTATTAAAAGATTATCTAATCTGTTATAGTAATCTAAAGATAATTACGAAGTTGTATCTTATTGAAGATGAAAAAGTACTATATATTACATATACTTTTATATTATAATAAATATTTTTGAATTTATTATGTTCTTGTAAATTTAAATGTATAATTTATTATGTTCTTTAAATTTAGGTATAGTTAATATAGTAAGATGTTAATTCATTTTTTAAATATGTGTTTTAGGTTCAATTTACAATAAATAAAATAAGCAAGAAAAGTAATTATTTCATATTATTTTAATGTGATTCAGTTGGTACACACAACCAGATACGTGTAAAGGATATTAGGGTGAGGCTATATATACCTAATCCAGTATTATATTTTGAAGGGCTTTCTGTAAAATTCAGAAAATATAATTATATCATTTAAAGAAACAATTTATTTCGATAGTTTTCATAATTAATACTAATCATTTGTAACATGCCACTATTTTTTATAATTACAGTTGAATTTCTCTTATTTAGGGGTGAAATATATTAATTTAAGTTTTTCATATTAACAAACGACAGACTGTGTAGAAATTTCTTAAATTATTTAAAATTATATTACAGAGGTAGATAAGACGGAATTTTAATTACTCAGGTCTATTTATTTTAAGAAACCTGATGCAAGGTATGTGTCTCGTGGGAAGGCGAGGAATCAACATTACAAGGCAAATAATTAAATAAATCATATGGTTGTAAATAATACAATTACTTGACTAATATTGTTATTGGTTGTAGAAGCAGTTTAAAGCTGATAAGCTTTCTATTCAGAAGAAACGTTAATAGTTCTCAGGTTATTTTATTACCTTTTAAATGTTCTTGAAATTTGTAAGCTTGTTAAATTTACGACTGTTCGAAACATTCTTGGATTAATATCATTTTATATTACTTCAGAAATTAACAGTCATATAAGCTATGTTTACACTATATTAAAAGTAATGTTTACACTATATTGAAAAGATCATCGTTTGTAAGATTTTATTCAGATTTTATTAGAAAACCGCCATATTCCTAAAGTTGACACATTTTATCATTTAACAACAACAAAGTAAAGTGTCTTATGTAAATAATTTAGGCAATATTACGTCATTCATCTTGAGAAATGTGCCATTTGTGTCAAGCAAAATGTTAGTATTCTTCAATCTGTTGAGCGGAAGTGAGCCATCAGGAATGTTTTATGACTTAATTTCATTATAGAAGATCACAATATAGAAGATCACAATATAAAACGAAACAAACCAGAAGGATATTTAAGGTGACTAAAGAACTTGATATTCATGTAATATAATAATTTATTTATTTCTTTATTTAGGAAACAAACAATATTTATATATATATATATATGTCGGATCGCCGAGCCCATCAGGTTCTTGTGATGCACTCATTACACCAAAGGTATCAATAACGTCCGAAAGAAGACACTATTAAATCACTTTATTCACACTTAATTTATTTTAATAGTACAACGGAAATTAATCCTATACTATTATTATTAGCCACGTGAGTTTCCGAGTGTGCGCACAACGCCAGACCAAATGAAAAACTACCCTTCTCTGACTTATCGCTTGTCCATATATACTGTCGTTCACCACTATGACGTTGGTGCCACTCGCAACCCCACTCGACAACCAAACTGACGTTGGCGTCGGCTCTTTTGCAAAAAGAACTCAATCGAGTTATTATTTAACGTTAAATTAAAATTATTATCACTAAACCGTTTTTCTTTAAATATAATCAAACTAAGATAATTAAGAAAATAATTGATTAACATCCAAAAATATAAAATCATCTTCATTACACAATTACACAACTAAATTAGATTGATTTGAATTATAATTAACATCAAAACAACAACTAATTTTCCATGTAAATCATAAAGAAAGTAGTTCCGAATCAAATATTGTGAACGTGTCGTCATATAGAATAAAATTAATAAGTAATACATAATATCAATCAAGTTTCCAATAATATAAAAAAACAAACATAACATGGACTGAAAATAAAGATAATATTAACAAATTATCAATTAAAGCATAATTTGCAAGAGAAAACAAAATAATATATATAACAAAATAATAATGAAAACTCAACAATTAGAACACACCCACATTTCAAAAATAATAAATAAAAACGTTATAACTTCCCAAAATTCCTTTTAAAAGCACTAATCTTATCGTTAAAAATGTCGATGTTATGACAACTGTTATTAAAGTCTCGACAACCATGAAGTATAAATACATTATTTGTAGATTTACATTTATTAAAAGAATAAAAAATACTTTATTGTTTCTGAAACTTAATTTAGTAGATTTAAATTATACTTTACCGGGAAGATTATTGGAATCAACAATGCTATTGACAATTTTAAACAAAAATATGAGGTCCCTCAGTAGCTTTCAAGAAAATAGTGTTGGAATTTTCGGAATAATACCCTCTGAATTGTCACCAGAAAAACAAGTCTTAAAAGATAAATATGTTTTTAATTTATTTTGTAATTTTTGTACTGTATCAATGTGAAATTTATATAGAGGATTCCAAACCGTAGAAGTGAATTCCAACACTGACCGCACGAAAGTCTTAAATAGAAGAATAAAACTCGATGCTTTCTTAAAATCCTTAACCAATCTTGAAATATATACCTATAATATATACTGTAAATTACTATATACATGTATTTATTATATAACTATGTATTAATGTATAACTAAATATTGTTGTAATGAGTAAATCCTATATTATAGTTTTCAACTTTTATATTATATAACTATGTATTAATGTATAACTAAATATTGTTGTAATGAGTAAATCCTATATTATAGTTTTCAACTTTTAGTATCAACGCTTCAAAAAATTTAAAGATAACTCTCTAGGGGCAATCTTGGTTGCTTATCGCCGTTATGTAATAAGTCGATTTATTTTGTATGTATAAAAGTTATAAATATAAGTCTATAAATTCGTGATAAAACTCATTTCAACAAATATAAAAAATAAGGTAACCGGTCCAACCATTTCTTAAATAAACATGACGATTAGGTTTAAAACATTTTAGAGAGCAAACCCCGTTGGCCACATACGAACTATTTGAAATGTTAAAAGAAAACATTGGAAGAAGGAAAGTGAAGAAATAATGCTTACATTTTATTATATTTTTTTCTTATAAAGAATACAATGTCGTTTTTTATATGTTTTGCAAAGTCGTATTTTATATCTTTTGCGGTGTTATATATTCATTGACACCATAAAAATTGAGTAAGGTAATCTAAAGTTATTGGATTTCAAAGAGATCTAAATAAAAAACTGATTAATTCAAGAGAAATATTATTTTAACATAAAATGTACATCGTTTTGACGGTTAATATAACAACCTAAAAAATGAATTTACACTTTATAAGTTTTTAAATGAAGGCAGAATTTTTTTGAAATTGCTCCACAAATCATCAGGAAATTATTAGATTATTAGACTGTTCGTGTGTTATCAAGTCTAATTCGACTTAATAGAGTACAATTTAAATTTAAACGTAAACAACTTCAAGAATAGAATAACCCCGGCCGAGTTAGATTTAGGTATCGAATAGATGTGGTTACTTCTCAAGAACCACTTCGCGATCTATTAAGGCGACTGCCACGTCTATAGCGATGGCGGCATGATCTGTTCCGTGATTTGTGTTTACGGTGATTGGCCGTAAAATAAAATTAATAATAATTATGAGGGTATGTTTGGTTTGACCAATCAGATATAATTTCGAAAGCCAAACTGTGAAGGCCCGGGATTCTCCTACTTCTGATTTTGGGAATAATATAGAAATTAACCAAAAAAAAAATGAATTTGCAGTAATAAAGTCATTTGACACCAATTTGAACTAATGATGAGAACTATTCAGATCGAAAGTCCGATCGATGGGTATGAATTAACAATCAATTGGAGTCCATGTAAGGGGATAATTTTAACTCGCTAACCTCAACACCTATAGCTCTAAACAGTTACCAAGGCTCTGATAACTGTTCAGATCTTGTAGTTTTCACTGGAAGAGTGTTTTAAGTAAGATAGAAAGGAAGTAACGGTACAGCGATGTTTCACATTATTTGACATGGTATAACCAACCACCGAACCCAAGAATACATAGAATACCATAATATAAAACAATGAGGCGGTGAAAGTAATTTAAGTAAAACAGTTATAATTAAGGAAAATAATTAGGAACATTAACATACCAATTGATTAAATAAATTTTACGAAAGAATCAAAAAGGTTTAAAACTCATAGCACAATGAAATAAAACAACTTCAATCAACAAATAAATAATTTTTGGTTTTCTTTAACTTGTTATATAGTAAATCTTTGACAAAAATGTATTTAATTCTAAAAATAAATTTTTCATGTACAGAGAATTTAGAGAACCTCTCCATCAAGAGATTTGGTATACAATGGATGGCAAATCCATATTAAAATTAAATACCAACGAGGTCGAATCCACACCGTCGATGTTTTATTGAGAAACGTTATTGCTACATTATGTTGAGTAGATGGAACAGACCTTTAGGCATTTTATTTTTATTTTTCTGATTTCAAACTGCTGATCAATGGGTAGCCTTAAAAATGGTAGCGTCCTCTATGCTGCCGGGTAGTCCCATATACCCCCTCGGCACATCACCTTCCTGGCCGACGCGACGGGACGATGCATAACGCATTTTTCCAACAAAAAAAAATCTCATTTAAGTGAATTAAGTTATTACAGGTACTCTATGGAACTTTCGTGACAGGAATAAAAAAATGTATATAACCTTAAACTCCACACTAATAATTGCGGTGATATAAATAAAGATCGATATTGTATATTCCTGAACTAGATTCGACAGCTTAAGCCCAAGCCCAATTTTGTAGGTTCCCTTATACCTACACTACAATGCTTTATGCCAAGCCTTTTATTTTTCTTTTATCTTAGTTTCTTATTTATACTAAAAGTACGGATATAAACAAAACTAAGATACCTGCGAGTATCTGTGTTTACTAACTGGTATTTTTATTGAAATTCATACATAAAACGAAGAAATGTTAAATATGTTATAAGCATTTAAATTAACTTTATATGAGCAAAAAAATATTAATATATTTTATATTAAATTTGTCTACTACATCGTTCTTATTAAATTTGGCACATTTTCGAAATTTTATAAAGATAAACATTAATATAATGTATGTATTATGTACACATTATGTACATTATATACATAATATAGAATGCCAAATGACATTATATTTTATCATCCTTCTTCCCTATTTTCGATTACTTATGATTTTGTTAATGACGCGCTTATCATTGCATCTGCGTTATCGATCAAAAACTGGCTTCTGAAACTGTATTTGAAATGTCTATCGGAATTTGGATTAAACAAGAGACTAAAGCCATTCAGGAGACATTTATATACTACGATAGTAAAGAAATGTTACGATTATACATATAAAATTTGAATGAAGCTTACGACACAATAGATAGAAAAACAATAATTTATGTTACGTCTATTTCTTTAGATATAGATCTAGATTTACGGAATAATAAAACTACTTAAACGCTATTTTTGTGTTTGTCAGACAAATCAAGTTGCTCTTTGTCACATGCGCGGCGGTGAAATAGAAAAAGCTGACATTGGGCGAATTGGAACAGTTTAAAACAGTGCAGTATTGATAAAATTTACTTTACAAAACGGTATTGAAGTCCTAATTTGTTCTTGTGTACCTACTCTAATCAATTAAGATTGTGACTCTTACAGTCGACGCTGAGTAAAATTCTATGCTATGAGTAATTCATCCAGTGTAAATCATCTTGGAGATTATAGTTATTCTTGGAAATTTGAAATAAAAAATATATATTTTGACTAATTAACAGTGTCGTAAAACAAGACATATCGTATATACTAATGATTTAATCATCTTCACCTGAATGGTTGGTTTGGTCAGAGACAGTTGATTAGAGCACGCTATGATGCAGGTCTGATAATTGGTTCGGTTTATGGTTTCAAACTGAAACATAACGCACAATTAATATACGGTCGGATGTAAACATTTTGGTTTTAAGAAATATGTTGCGGAATTTTTAGTTTACATATTTGTAGTTTTAGACTAGTTCTATTTTTGCATGGAAATTGTGTGTAAAGGTGAAATATGATGTTATTTTATTTATAACTCTCATTTTTATCCAAAAAATTACATGGATATAAAATATAGCACATAATATCGCGTCAATTTCAGTAAAACCTTTCCTTTCTGGATTGTCGTAGTAAAGTTTAATTAAGGTTAGTGCAGTGCAGGAGAATGTAACATGCATTATTCATTTTGGGAACACTGATAAGAAGGTAAGACTTTTGTTAAGACTAAATCTGCATAGCAGAGTAATTGCAGGCAAATTAGTGAGGAGACGGAGTTAATAAAAATTTAAATGTGCAACTTAGTTAAGTTTTAGCTTATATATATATTATCGAATTCTTTTGTAAATAAGGATTTTAGACCATTATTATTGGTTAGATTAGTTAATAATTATTGTACTTTAGTGCTTAATGCTATTTTTTTGCTGCGCATTGCAATCTAGAATAATCAAGAACAATTTTATTTTTAAATAGTGGGGTTTTTAAATTATTAAAAAAATCTTTCATTTATTAACATTTTATTTACTTTATAAACATACAATCTTAAATATATTTTGAGGCTAATATAAATAAACAATTGGTGCCCAAAGTTTAACTGTAGGTCCTTATGTAAAATACCTTATATTTTTGTTTATTTTGAAATTACTGTAAAATGTGGTTTATGCAAATTGTACAGTTGTAATTAAATTAAATGTGCGTAAAAATATATCAGACAAATCGGCTGTTTGTTATATAATTTTTTAAAGAATTAAAACCATAAAGTGGTATTTAAATACTATGTTATATTTAGAAGCCTATAAACTTTAGGGAATGGTTACTATTGAACTTAAATCCTTAATAATTTAACAAGGGCAATAAAATAATTATTACAACAATTTATGGTGTAAATAATTTTATGTAGTAAATCAAAATCTCGTTGAAGAACACTTTAGTCAATGAAAACTCATTTGTATTACTAAAACAGAAAATTAATTTTTGCACTCTTTTTTTGTTGTTGGCTGCTTTGATTTCAAGCCGTCACTTCTGTAAAAGAGGTTTTAACTGTGCGCTGAAAGGAAACTGTCTTAGTGCTTTATGTTATAATGTCTTTTGACTTAGTATACGAGAAAATAACATTAAAAGCCTTTATATACTTATGATTGAAATAGGTCTTTTTTTTGTTATATATACTGCACACTCAAACAATTATTATACAGCGAATTATGTTGTGCTGATTAAAGTCGCGGTTTAAAATGTGTATATTTTTTTACTTCAAGGGTTAAATTTCAACCGTTTTTGAAGGATTCAATAATAAAGAGTATAGACACTATGAGATATTATTGATTTTTATTTTATTACAAGGTGACTTTCAACTCGAATTCAAGGTGACTTTTTCACATCAAAATAATAATAATGAGCAATAAAATAGTGATTTGTATTGTTTCGTATCGCAGTGTGTAATATTTTTGCATTATTTTAATTTATTTGTAATGATTTATTATATAAAAATATAAGGTTTCGGCATAACTTCTTCATAAAGGCTTGAACTAACGAAAAGTAAAATTTTTCTTGTATATTTCGTAAAAAAGGGTGAATTTTTTTATTACTTTTTGATATAATTAAAATAATATAGTGTAATTAAAATAAAGTCATTTATGATACGTACGTTTAATATATTTTTTTATTTTATATTAAAAAAACTAATAATACTATAAATAATATGGTACTGGACCACGAAGTTATGGAAGAGTATTTTAATCTAGCAAACGTTTAAAAGTGTTATGTTTTTGTTAGGTATTTTAGTTATCTCTTATTACACACTGTGTTTATTTGTGCTAAATGTGTATTGTTGCTAAATGTTTTTACATTATAAACATTTAGCAACTCTTAGCATCAGATCAATAAAAAAATAACAGTTAAAGCATTAATGATATTGTATTACAGTTTGTCATTTCATTTAGTAAAAGTTTAAATTTTTGAGACTTGTAACTTACAGCTAATGTGTCGATCAGTTTGCTATTTTCGCTCTTATAATGTTGTTAACAAAGGCTGTTGATGGCAGAGGTTATATTATTTCTAAAGTTTCTAAATACTTCCATCAAAAATATACTGAAACAATGGAAAAAGTATTAGACCAAATGCATCTTATTATTTAACACTGATAATTTATAATGTAGCACCAAATCTATCAATAAAACGTACCTTAATTTTTTTTATATTAGAAACATGCTTTGCTCCTAATTTTCTCTGTAAGAATCCCGTCTCGCCACAAGCTATAAGTTGTCCTTTATAATATCTTATATCTATACAAAAACAGTTCACAATTAGTTAAACTGTACAATTTACGGCATCATATTACAGTTTCTTACAGCCGAAGTCCTTCTCAGCCAGCCCTTGGATACTGGGCGCAGTTTTTTCTTCAACAGTACCAACCGTACCTACTCAAAGAAATAAAGATCAATACAACAGTGGTGTCTTCCAAAAGAGAGCCTACTCTTCCTATCTTAAAATCGGCAACGGAACTTCTGTTATTGCAAGAGACTATGGACGACGGTCAATGTTTTACGTTCGGAATAATTCTATAAGATTCTTTGCTACTTGATATTCTACATATAAATTATTAAGTCAAAAACTTAAAAAATAGTGTTGTAATAAATCTCTCAGTTTATCAAAAGATGAAGGTCCGACAGAATGAAATATTGTGTTTTAATCCCCTGGGACTGCTATAATGAATTTCCATCTTACTAGCTTACCCAAAAGGTCTTGGTCTAAAAACCTTAGATTTTTCTTAACTTCTTAACAAAATTTGATCTTATTTAAATTCATTATATTTCTGAGACTAACTATAGGAAGTTCAAAGAATTTCTAATATTATAATATCTATTCAAGTCACGGTAAGTAAAATAGCTTTAAACCTCCTAAAATATAATATGTAAATAAAATGTATATCTTTAAAGTATGTTATTTGGGTAAAATTTGTTTTCATAAATAAATTAAAAAACACAACATCATGAAAAAGGTGAAATTTGCATGACAATTCGAAATTCGTTAGCGGTAATTCTTTTACTGGCTTTCAAAATTATTTATAATTAAGATATATGATATGATATTTTAAAGAAAGAAATAAAAACAAAAAGGTATAAAAGATATAAAAGGATAGCAGGAAGCCTTTAGTTGAGTACATGAACATAAATACTTTTGTTATTAATTTACCATCTGGTAATTAAGTGCTCTGCACAACATCTTTTTCATATATTATTATCATCAGTACTATTATTTTATACAGAGACCCAAATTTTTTACATTAACTTCTATTTTACAGTTAAAACAATATATTTGACTTAAATGCTTAGATTGATGAAATTTGCCAATTAATAAATATTGAACTAAAGATTGTATTCTCTTCTAAAATGCACATACTCTCTTTAAAAAGAAATCACCGGTCCTTTAATAAAAGGACAATCTCAGAAAATAAATAAATGAAACGGTCGTACTTTATATAGCGAAGGTTCGGCCACACTCACAGGCCGGCAACGCTCTTCTGAATCCTCGGACTCTGCGAGAAACCGTGGGCGTTGTTTATCACTTTTCATCAGGTGACCCGCAGGCTAGATTACACTCTGACTCTACTGACATTAGAAAAAAAAAAGAAAACATCTATTTTGTGAAGTCATTACTTACGGTAGCTTTAAAAGTCAGGTTGCCCTCCTCCCTAAAATATACCTAAGGGAGTGACAGGTCATCGTGAACAAATATTGCTTGTGACTAGTATTGCTGGCCGGAACTTTTGCAATTTTAATTAACTAATATTATTAAGTCTTCCTTTCAAATTTATTACCATGGTTCTAAAAGTTCATAAATTTCTACATGTTAATCTTTGTGAAACAGTGATCACGATAAAAACATATGATCAGTGTTATCGATTTTAAATAAATTATAATGATATATTTAGAATGTATTTATGGTATTTAGGATTTCGAAAATCATCTGACAAGCCCAATGAGTTTATATGGCCAGATTCTCTCAGGTCTTTTGGTCTTTAATAATTAATTTACGAGATGCTAGTAGCTTTATCAAAGAAAAAGATGATTGATGATTGCCTTACTTTTAATATAGTTTAATAAGATCGATACATTCTTCTAAGAATCCCTAAGAGAGAAGTCAACAAAGGATTGCGGATATTAAACAACGCGCTCCAATGAATACAAAACCCATGTTTACTGAAACGTAAAAGCCTAGTCCTTTATATATATTTTTTACAAATATCTTAAATTAAATATTACGTAAACTGATGTCAGATAACCAATTTAAGAGACAAACTCTTGTTACACTTAAAATTAAAACTCTGATTCTTATTGGTTCAAAAATAACTTACAATTATTTCTTTGTGGAGGAAATGTATCTGCTGAATGAAAAAAAACATTTGCATATTTGCAACCGACTCGTTAAATGAATTTACTTATATTGAAAAATGCTTAAATTAGTACAATAATTTTGTATCATGGATAATTAGTTATTAAATAAAATTTATTAAAGATTAAAACTGTTATACCAAGGTATATCTTCCAAGGAAGATTCTTGTCAGCTGTCTTGGAATCTTTCAACAGCATAGAAAAATTTTGCAAGTGGGGTCGGACTCGTTTTTATTATTAATTTAGGTAAATCAAATCTGATCAAAGATGTTCATAATATAATACTCATTTTGTAATATAATAATAATACAGGACAAATTACACACATTGATCTGACCCCTAAGTAAGCAAATTGTTTGCTGGTTATAAGGGTATGATTTTCATTCCGAAAGTTGCGCTCATTGCATACAATCTCGCTGGTAACAGCTGGTACGGTATGGTACCTGATTGTGCTTAAAAAATTGACAAAGTAACAATTACCACATTGACAATCACAATCATCTGACTCAACCAATTAAAGTTCCAACTAACTAACTAATACACCTGTACGAATGTGAACATAAATAATACAACACAACACAAACTTTTACCTCAAAGTACAAAGTTCTGTGAATTACTTGGCTGTTTTTGATTAATAAAAAAATATATGTTACCCAAAATGGAAACAGTTGAGGTTATTTTGTACTAAATTATTATATTATAAATTAGAATATATACAGATGAAAACTATATTTGTATGAAAAAATAAGCAAACCGGGCGAAGTAAATACAAGCGTTTTTCCAGCAAAGCGTGGAGCGTCTTATCACGCTTACATCGGGGAATATTGAGAAATTTGTTGCTTTTGCAAATGTCTACCCGCATATGATATATTTTAGAGCTTATGAAATGTATAATATTATAACCAAGTTCAGAAATAAAAAAAACAGATTTTATATTTTTTTTGTTATGATGTTACATAATTATATATGGCTTATAATATAACAAACTAACTAATTAACTTTTTTGATAAAATTAGAATATCCTTATCGCCCCGTTATGTTGACAAAACAAACTTTTTGTTTCCATTTGACTGAGGTAGCAGTTCCGAATCTTAGCTGTTGTGAACTGTTCAGAGATTATTAAACCTACTTATGATATTCATGATCAAACTTTTTGCAGGGAAGATAATTATTTATTTCTGTCATGGTGTAATAACAACAACATGGACATGTATATATAAAAATCAATAGTCTTACACTCTCAAAAAATCTGAATATTATATGAATAAAATTAATTTGATATAATAAGTATTTAAGACTTGGAACTTTAATAGATTCTTTATAAAATGTTTAGGATCATACATCGCGTATAATGCTAATTAATAGAAGCTGCAAAATTGTTAGGTTTTATATTTTTAGGACCATCAACTAATAATTATGCACATTTAAAAAGAAACATAGTTTTGTTTTGGTAAATCGGAACCTCTTTACTAAGACTTCACTATCTGTCTGTCCGTTTGTCTTTCTGTCTGTCTCCAGGCTGCAGCTGATGACCCGTGATAGCTGAAATTTTGATTATGTACTTCTTTTGTTACTTTATAGTACAACAAATACTAAAATGAAACAAATATTTTTAAAGGTTCTCAAATATTTAAAGGAATCCCACTTGGCAGGTCGTCTACATTGAAATCTTCCACAATTGGGCTGGTATGCCATCTGACCCAATTGCATACCTTGTACAGCGGTAACCTCGTCAATAGTAATCTTTTTCACTAATGCTATTTTTTACTGCCGTTCTAGTTTACACCATTTCAATTATTCTCCTATTTCATTGATTTCTCGAAATATTTCTTTCAACGTTCTTTAGTTTTCTCATCATTTTTAAAAACCTTTCTTTTGTCATCTTTCAGGTGTTTAATATGAATTAGGTATCTTCTAATAATCCTTCTTGTTTTTAATAGTCTATAAGGATTTTTCTGGCCATGCTGGCTTTCCAGTACCTGGTACAATTTTTTCTTTAGTTTAGCTTAGCCTAGTTAGCTTTAGTTCAGTGGTAAGGACCACAGCGACAACTCTTTTCGCATTATTTTTACATTTTATAAATAATAATAATAATATTAATAATAATAATAATAATACTAATTATTTTTATTGTACATCCTCAAAGTTATAACATTTTCAAGTATTACAAAATAAATAAAATTATACAACAAAATGTCCTCTTTTTATTTTCTTTCATATCATCATTCATGACATCATAAAATTCTCAAAAATTCTAAAAGCTTTTCTTTTCTGCTTTCAGAATTTTTTGTACTTCTTTATTCCACCATTTTGTTTATTTATCAATATTTCCATAACCTTTTGTTTCGGCTAAAACATCCGTCGCTTCATATCTTATACACGTGGCTATTTCACTCCAAAATTCATTCACTGATTCATAACATATCCATATTCATATTCATATTCAAAATTGCGTACTTTTTAATTTCAGTCATTTTATTCAACATTCTGTCTTGAAACTTTATCGCACACTCATTCTTCCCTAAAAAAGTACCATTGATTATTGGGTGGGAATCATGCTTTGTTTTGGGTAAGTTCAACCAAAAGCTACACGTCATTAAAATGAATCAGTGTTAAGAGACTAGGGCTTCACCCGGTATTATTTTAGAATTTTTAATTTAATTTAGCCTATTGCACTTGATTAGTATATAATCTATTTGAGTTGTATTTGTACCACTTTGATATGTTATTAAATTCGGTTCTCGGTTTTTAAAAAAATGTGTTTGGCCAATGCCGCTTAAAATACCACCCGCCGTGCTTTTTTTCACAAATATGCGATACATGGTATCTCGATTAGTACCGCATCAAAATCATTTCAAAACTTATTTTTTACTACCTTGTCATATCCTGTCTGCGGTGAATACACACTTACAACATTCATGATTACATTTCCAAATAACAACTTTACAACTATAAGTTCATCATTCATTCTTCTAACACCCATTATTTTTGTTTTATCTCGCTATCAAGCACGACTTCCACTGCGTTCTTCTTACCATCACACATTAACAAAATTTATACCCTTCTCCAATCTCTCTTACTTTCATACCCTATCACTTTATTTCTTGCAATTATTTCTTAAATATCAGTTATCTCAAGCGCTATTGCAGTCATCGTCATTTGGGCCAATATTTTATTTATGTTAGAAGCTTTACAAAAAAAGTGATGTATGTTTCTTTAATATTGTATATACAACCTTAGGTACTTGTATTTTTTTACTTTTAGTTTAAAGTCTCTATAAACCAATCACCAATCTTTGAATCATGGAATAAAACACAACAAAACTTATTAAACTAAATTAAGCACTTATTAAAAGCCCATTTTATGCTGGACGTCGTTTGGTCTCCATATTTACAGTTGATATTTAATATATACTCTATGATTATAGAAATAGAAGCTACTTAAAATCTAGAAGCATACCATATCTCTCACCGAGCGTTCATTAGTACCTGTCACCTAACAGACAATTAGTGACGTAACGTGTTAGTTAACTAAAAGACACATTGTCGTATTTTAAAGGATTGCAATAACAATTATTCTTAAGTTTTAGTCAAAAATTTATTTTATTGATCATCTAGTTATACCAGATGTTAGTAGTAGTTATAAGTAGTAAATAAATTAGCTTTTTATATACAAATTGAATTATAGTGAAATTATATATGATGTCTTAAAACTTCTCATATTCTTTCTAAAGATAAAAAAACAATTAAGTGGATAGCATGACTGTATATACTTTTTAACTACGCTGTTCTGTGAATTCGCTTCAAATATGCATAATACACGTGCATAATAAGATGGCGACATGTCCTATTTTAACCGCTTATCTTAAATTAAATGTGTTGTATACCTAACATACCCAACACCTCCAGTAGCTCGTCCAAACTAGGGTTCACTCTAATATAATTTAATCTAAACTCAATATGTTCATATCATATATTACATTATTTATCATAGTTGCATGCTTATTCAATCTTTATGTTTTTCTAATATGCCTCAAATCTAGACTATAGAATACACCTATCAATATATATAAAAAATGTGTTTGTCACTCTATAAAGTACTACTCTATCAAATACACTCAGCCACTACGTGACTTAACACAAAATGGGTGGTAGAAGTGTCTTGTTCACAAATTCACACCATGGTAATCAGGATTGACACGTAAATGTATAACGAACATCTTAATATATATATAGAGAAGTTAGGAAGCAACTTAAAAATCTTAAAAGACATCTGAGACGAAGTAAAAAAGATAGATCTTGCTTAGTTTCTAGTTTCAAAGCTAGGTCGTTGTCATTGAAATAAACATCTCCTTCTTTGAGTTTTATTAAAACGGTTTATCCATAGACAGATATTACTACACGCGATCGACTGGCCGACTCGCTTATCATACAGAATAAAAGTGTGAAATGTTTTGGGTCTTAGGTGTTAAAGCTACCCTATTACAGGTAGTTTAATAGAAGTATAAATTTCAAATGAAATCATTTTAAATGTGTATCTATCCATTACTAGGTGACCATCCCATTTTTATTGCGTTAATTAGTGCATAGTTTCCAAACTGTCTTAATGGATTTAAAACAAATTATGTCTAACTTAATTTTTCGTTAAGAATAATTGAAAGTTGAAAGAGGCTGTGTTAAAAAAAAATGTTTTATTTTATGAACAAAATCTGTTTATTTTATTAAGTACATATATGAAATCTAATGAAGTACTCTTTAAATCGGGTAAATAATTGTAACCCGGTCTACTTATCCATGATAAAAATAAAATGTTTTATTGAAATCTGGTAATAAAAATGAATATTTGTCAATCATTAGTTTCTAACATGTTCCTATGTCAATATTGTACTGACCCAAGAAACTTCAAAATAAATAACGATAGTTACTTACAAGAACAAACAAAGTATATCTTAGCCTTTAGGCACTTCATAGATTGTAAAGTTGAAAATTGGTCAATAATGAGAGATATATTTATGAATTCCATTAATTATTTTATTTCTTTATTAAATATTGTTTTATATAAGCATATCATTTCATTAACATTTTCATTGAAATTAAGCAAATTTGTTGTTGAACATAACCATAAAACTGGTGTTTTGTTCCAGCAATGGTTTTATGTTATGAGTTTCATAATATTACTCATTTTTATATAATATATATTTGACATTATTTAAGTTATTCCCGTAAAAATTAACAACCTAAAAAGCTCCTGACTTGATAAAAAATCCTACATATAGTAATCTATATATTTACGGTGCAGACCGATCAAATGACTTAAATTTTATTGAAAGTTGTATAGACTGGCTCCTTTAACGTAAGATTTGCGTGAAGTGGCCTTCAAAGGAACATTTCCAACGATAACTTAGCTCAATTAATGGAGCGATGGGATGGTTTTTCAGAGAGTTAAAGTTTTTGTCTGTCACGGTTTATTTGTCTGTTGTTGTTGTTGTTGTTGTTGTTGTTGTTGTTGTTGTTGTTGTTTATTTAAAATTTAAATCCGATTAAAATTATACAAGTTCACAGATCATTTTGTACATATCCCACCGTATCTTACTATATACAATTACCTTAGTCTACCTTTTTTATTATTCAGCACGCTTCGTTCAAGACCCCGCTGACATATAGGTATCTTTTTATTTACATTGGCTGTGAACTTCCAGGTTTGATAAACATATGTTAGACACGGTAAAAGGCACCTCGACATGATATTTGTTTTAATTTTTAATGACATATTGCTCTTAAAAATTTGCTTTAGACTCCAGTACTTGTTCCACTTAAGTTGGGTACGCCTCTCAATTTGTTAGTTGCTGTCTTTGTCGAAGCTGATTTGTTTTCCTAGGTATATTTATTTGTTTGTATAGTTGATTAATTCATCCTTTACTGAAACATTATTTTTGATGCTGTTTGTCATTAGCTTCGTTTTTGCTTAGTTTATATCCAGTCCTCTTTACTCGCTGTGTTTAGTCCCAGGGCCAGATGTTGTAACTGTAAGCTTGATTATATATATTTTTTAGTAATAACTGCGAACAAATGTATAGTCAAATTTCCACGACAGTTTATTAGTGTATAAAAATAGTTTGTTTAACTAATTTAACAAATTATATAACCCATTGAACTTTTAGAGGCTTAGCATTTTATATTGCAATTTGCAACTGACCCATGAAGGCACGTGCTAAAGTTGAAGCAGATGTTTCGTGATAGGAGAAAAGTTGTACTGTTAGAGAGTTGCCAACTTTTCTAATTTAATCTATTGTTTATTCGAAACTCAGTAGCCGTTATTATTTCAACGACAACATTTTTGGGTAATTTAAGGGTTAATTAAGGAATAGCAAAGCATATTTCCATAAATGTAAAATGCATATTTCTTACTTTTACACTGAAATAACCAAAATTGATTCTATTAAACGTATTATGAGATTGATATTTTTAATGTTTCATTAAATTCAATAGATTTATTTATGTCTTACCTTTACGCAAGAAAGTAACTTAATTGCAACGAAGTAATTTATAGCTAAAAATGCATTATATCATACTTATTTTAATAGTTACTAGCATTTGAAGAATATATATTTTTTTTATTATGTCATTATATATTTTCGAATTATGTCATTAATCTAAATTAAATGATTTTAGTTTATCTCATAAATAATAAATAATCTAAGCTTTGATATCGCATACAAAATCGTTTTAATTCTGCTAAGAGGATTACTGCTTTGTTCCATTTCAATTAGATTAAGCTTGGTATCGTGACTAATTAGCAAGTAAAGTAAAAACTAATTTAATTTAACTTCGTTTTGTTAGATCTGCGTTCGTTAAAGAGAAATCAGTTTGTTAGACTATTACTATCACTAAAAAATGGTTCACACAACGATTTTACTATAATACCTATTTATCTTAGTTTGGTAAATCTTATCTTTTTTTATTTTTTAAATCTACATTTTTATACTTTCTACTAGTGGCAAAAGTATAAAAGCACAAAAAGAATTTAGTGTCTGTTTTTTAATAAAACAACAGTCACTTTAACACAAGTTAAGATCATTTAACTTCTTTTTCCCATTTTTATTTTTTTTAGAGGCCTGGTTTTTGGAATGCGTTCTCTCTAAACATTTAAAGCAATTCTGCGAGAAAGTTCCACCTATTCCTGCAACCACAGTAAAAAATGCGTATAATATATGGGTGTGAGTTTTGAAATGCTTATGATTATTTTCATTGTTTTCGTGTTACGTAGCGTAAGCATAATAGAAGTCTTTGTAAAAAGAAATACCTAAGTTATAAACATAAATATGAAACCACAAAACAATGGTATATAGCTATTACTATAGTATAGAGAACTGAGCCATTGTCATACATGAAGTCTATATCACTTTCCTTGATTGAAACAACTAAACCAAAAGCATAGGAATCTTGAGGTTTCGGAAACCCGACAAATACAACCAACCACAAGCAAAGAACGTCTGAAAAGGGAAAATTGCCCCAAACCCCTACAATAGGCCCGTTCCAAAACACACAACACACAGGAACAAGACGATATATACGAAAACAACAGAAAAGAAATAAATGTCATGAAGATAAGAAAAATATCATTTACAACGAAGTGAGTAGAATAAAAGAGGAGATTGAGCAACACGAAAGCTACATATCCTACCATATAGAAACCACACCAGTCAGTTTCCTTATTAAAAAAGCTACAAGGAACACCTTCAATCCTTCATTGAAATATCAGAACAAATTGCAAAATTAAATATCAACTTATCTGGGTATGCAACTATATCAATAATCCAAGCATATGCACTATGCATGCCTTTGCATAGAGCCAATTTTATCAAATGAAATAAAATCAATTTTTCACGTTCCCGCTTGGAGACGTCCATTTTTATTTTTGTTTTTATTTTATAAACTAAGCAATATATTAAGGTTATATGCTTGTGCCAGGTGTACTAGTTTTTGACCATTTTAATTTCTTTTTCCTGTGTTGAATTGGCCCGATTTGTTATTTTTGTTTGTTAATCTTTTACCGGTCTAACCATTGAAATCTTCTATCAGTACGACTACTTTGTGTGCATTGGCCAGAGTGCTGTCTTCGTAGAAATTATCTTTTATATTTTCAGATGACCTGTAAATACAATACAATACAATGCAATGCTACTACGACGACGACTTCAATAAGTACATAATAATATTATTTTTATCCTTTTTAGACATCTTTTTGTATCGGGGTTTTAAATTCTTAATTATATATTTTTGTTAGACTATTTTCAAATAGAATATGTAGATGAATATACATATTTGGGGTGGATCATTGAACTGGATAATCAGATGCAAAAAGAAATAAATGTCAAAATAAATAAAGCGTGGAAAAGATTTTGGTCCCTAAAGGAAATTAGGAAAAATCGATATATGCTCTTTAAAGATAAGACTACAGTATTCAACTATTGCAAAGTTAAATCTATGGAACACAAACATGGACCCTCACTAGCAAACACAGTGGTGGAGCACTCAGGGTGTGCCAAAACAAAATGAAGAGGAGCATTCTTAACCTCTAGCTAAGAGGTTTAGAATAAAAATCAAGACAAAAGTCTTGGTACTAGGTACTAGGTAGGCCATATGATAAGGAACAATATAAAAAAATGGATAAAGAATATTACTGAATTGTATACTCTTGATGGGAAAAGAAGGTAAGGATGGCAAAAAACAAAATGGGCGGATGACATTAGGAAGGTATCTGGAATAACATGGCAAAGAGAAGCCACAAATAGATATAGATGGAGAAGCCTAGGGAAAGCCAAACGGCAAACAAGATGTCGAAGATAAGAATAATTAAGTTAAATATTAAACTAATTTTAATTTACTATTTATATTATTCAATATGTTATTTTTATTAATGATTAATAACGCATGAAATAATTGATTCTCATTTTAATAAGATAACAGATTAAAATGAGAATGAAAAACAATTACTAAAAGTGTATGGAACTTGTTATACTAAAAATTATATAGAATTTATTATTATACATTGAAAGATTATGTAATACAAGAGGAGTACAATCACAGAAATAACTTTAATGAAATTTAATGTAATAAAATTATCAGTAATAAAGGCTATTTTGATTTTGAAACTATTATATCGTTATAACTATGTAATTATTGGTTCACTATCTAAAAATAATTTTGGACACCCCTAATTATTAATATTACAACCAAATTAAAGGCACGAACAAAAGTTAATTTATTTTTAATATATAAAAATTTTGTATTTACACAAAAAATCAACATGTTTTGTTTAAGTTGAAGTTACCCACATTATATATTGACTTGTTTTAAATTTACAATTGTATGATTATAGCGAGCTACATAAAACCGTTTAAAGCTCATCTCATCCATCACTGAGCGTTAATTTGTCGCTAGTTAAGTGAAATAGTGACTGTAACATGTCACATAAACTAAACGACATATTCTCCTCTATTAAAGGATTATCTAATCTGTTATAGTAATCTAATGGTAATAACGAAGTTGTATCATATTTAAGACAAAAAAATATCATATATAGCCCTTATTATAAACATCCTGCAACTTAATCTACGGTGAGTTTAAATATTTTTGAAATTCAGGTATATGCAGTAAAAGTGCTAGCTTTATTTTTAAAATAGACTAACTTTATTTTTAAAATGTATACATTATCTTTAGTTTTGATTACATATAATAAGTATTTAATGTGCTCCATTTGATACACACAACCAAATACATGTAATATCCAAAAGGTATTAATTAATATTACGGTGAGGAAATATAAACCTAAACCAGTATTATATTTTCATAAGCTGTATTTATATGTTTAATATTTATGTACACTCAATACATATAAGATATACTTATTGAAAGATACGTTCGTAGAAAGGCACAGCTTATTTCGAAATGAAATTTCTTGCAGCAGACCTGTGAAAGGCTCTCCTTTCACAGGTCTGAGTACAACAATGAGTAACACTACATATGCGCATGACCATGACAATATTGAAAAAAAAAACAAAAGTACATTTAAAAGTAAGCAATAGCTCCTAGAAAAAAAAAATCTAAAAAATCCTAAATACAATAATTCTTAACTAAAAATAATATAAACATACAAACTCTAAAAAAATATTTACATGGACAGATAGTGTTCAATTACACGTTTTTTAACTGATTTCGAAAAGGAGAAGGTTCTCAATTCAGCCGGTATATATGTTTTTAAAGATAGATACAGATTTAGACGTTCTTATGGTGTATAGTATTATTTTCCACAACCTCACTGCTTGAACCTTGAAAGAATAGGAGTAAATCTTACTTTTATGTATGCGAAATTTAAGATATGTGTAGGATTTAGAAAATATAATTATATCATTGACGACTCTGTTTCAATGGTTTTTTACAATTTAGTTTGAGTTTCTTATTTTTATAGTCAAACATAATAAACTCAAGTTTCGCATCAATATGAAAGATAGACTGTGTAAAGCTTTTTAATTATTTAATATTATTTTACAGAGGTAGATGAGACGAGATTAATAATTACTCAGATCTATTTATCTTAGGAAACCTGATGCAAGGTATGTGTCTCGTGGGATGGCGAGGAATTAACAATACTAGACAAATAATTAATTAAATCATACAGTATGTAAGAAAGATTATAAGTGACTAGACATTCCCTGGGGCTTTGCAGCCGCTATATAGAAAAAAAAGCCTTGTTATGTAGACCAAAAGGTTTTACACTTGCTCAGGTAAAGTACTTCATTAGGGATAGCTGTTGCCCGTAACTGCTTCCACGTAGACTGTAAAAATATATTTATATGGCTTATGATCATAGCCATAAAGAATCACGGCCAACAGCAAGTTATAATATAAATCCCTTTATCATAACGTTATTAGTGATTGTAAATTATTTTAACTCTAAATGTTTATGTTTATTAATATTCGTATATATGGCAAATTCGTATATTTGGTCAAAGAATGTTTTAAATTGGTCCAGTAGATTTGAGCCTATTCAATACACATACAAATCTTTCCACATTATAATATTAGTATACCTAGATATATAGATATAAAGGTTTGTTAAACTTGCAGGTTTTAGAAGCAGTTTAAAGCTGATAAAACTTTCGATTCAGGAGAAACGTTTATTTACACTGATAGTTCTCTTATTTTATTACCTTTTAAATGTTCTTGGAATTTGTGAGCTCGTTAAATTAACGACTGTTCGTAGCATTCTTGGATTAATACAAATTTATACTACATCAAAATGTAACATTCATAAAAATAGTGTTCACATTGAAAAGGTCATCGTTTGTAGAAGTTTATTTAAACTCTAAATTCACTCTAACTCACAGAAATCTTAGAATTAAGAGACTTCAATATTTATTAATTCATTTTATAAACATTTATTAATTGAATAAAAATATCGTGATAAATTTTAAACATCAGCGAGTAATTTGAGTTAGAAATTGGATATTTATGTTGGATATGTAAGAATGAATAAACTTCGATTCCAAAATTTCTTAGTGAAGTTTTAACAAGTTGTAGTAAGTTATTATCCGAGTTTTATTATTAATATTAAAACCTACCTATTTTTTTATAATTTAATCAGGTATTTATAAGGCTAATTAAAAAATATATAATATAGCACAGTAGTTTCCTTTACACAACATTATAAAATTCAACCATTTCTTAAATAAACATGATGATAGACATTTTAAATTAGGTTTAAAACATTTCAGAGAGCAAACACATTACCCCGTTGGCCACATACGAACTATTTGAAATGTTAAAAGAAAACATTGGAAGAAGGAAAGTGAAAGAAAATAAAGCTTACATTTTATATATACCAAATTTGATAAATTTTATTTTGGAAATATTTTAAAATATTGTTTTTATATCTTTTTCTTCTTTTACTTTTTTATTCTATATTCCACCATCATTAAAATTAATTTATCTAATCTGAAGTAATCCGATTGCAAAAAGGATCTAATATACAGGAACTGATTAATTCAAGAGCAATATTATTGGAACATGAAATATACATAATTTAGATGTATAATGGAACAACCTAAAAAAATAATTAAATAAACGAGTATGTATAGGTACTACGTAAGTATACTTTATAAGCTTAGATGTAGACAGAAATTTTCGAAATTACTTCAAAAATCCTCAGGAAATTATTGGAATTTTCGTATCTTATCAAGTGTAATTTAACTGAATACCGCTAGTGTGTTTGAAAATATCTTTAAACATGTATAGCCATGCTAAGCTTATTTAAATTTATAAAAATATAGAATGAAAACTAAACCGATACAGGCAGCGATTCGAGCCCGCGACTACTGGGAAGCCGTCCCGTCGCTCTACCAACTGAGCTACCGTATCGCTGACCGCCTCGGTGAATTAAGCATTCTATATGTGATCGTCTTTATCGGGACGGTGGTGACATCTATTAGTTTTCTTTCGAAAACCGCTAGTATGATGTTATTTATGAATCTTTTTTTTTTGGTCCACGCTAGTTGAATAGTAAGTCTTACATGAAGTGGCAACATCATCAAGTTTTTAAAAATTTAATCAACGCATAATATTTTGAATATCCGGCGCCAATTCTTTATTTAAAAGCCTTTCTCGGAAAAGGTCTATCAAAAATGTATAGAAATAATTTTAAATTCCTTTTACCCTCTGACAACAAACGTACCTGTTCTATCTGCAAGGTCAAATGTTTTAGTAAATCCCGACAATGGACCTTTAAACCCTTTAAAATACAATAATTTCAGTCCCAAAATCATTGATTCTAAAATGGATACACAAAGCTATGCTAATAAGGTAGGGTACAAAGTAGTTTTGTTTGATATTATTCTGTTGGATATTGAAATGCTTCTTGCATTTATGTATTTTTTAATAGTTGCTGAAAATTATCATGTTACAAAGAATATAAATATTTATAAGTTCGTCCCATATTTTATTTTATCCCACAATTTAAGACAATAACAAATTACATATATTTTTAAATCATAATAAAGCATTAAAAGTTGGAAAGTGGAAAACTTTTAAACCGAAGCTTGATTCGGATCACGCCAGAACATGATTGTGTCATCCATCATTTGAAACGTTATCAAAGAATTTAATCGTAAGTTAATGTAGCAACACTAATGCGTGAGACCGCGTACTCGACGTTCCGCAACATTACGTGTCGCGGTGAATGTCATTAAAACTTGTAAAATCATATGCATTTTGAAAATCCTCAATCTATTCAAAATATACACTAGAGTCCTTTTTAATATTCAATAAAAATTAATAAAATTATGTACATTTATTTCCAAATATTACATTTTATTATTATGTTTAACTTTTTTTTTCTACAAATACTGTATTTTTTTGTATGTTCATTATTTTATTTCGAAATAAATAAATATTAAAAAACTTTCAATTTCCGTGTTCCGCTTTTTGTTCCACAGCCAATCACAAATCTTGACAAAGACGTTGAAAATCATTTTCATGTCAAATAGCCGTTAGGTGAGGGTAAAAATTTAAAGAAAACTCTTGTTATATGATTTGTTACATATATTCATTTATATTAAGTAACTTTTTTGAATTTTACGATAATATCTATGTTACTTTTATTTCAAGATACATCGATATAATGAAAACGTGTGATAGCTGTTTAATGATATCGGTTAACGGTAAGTGGCTCCTTCCCCTTATCGTATAGAACAATGATCGTTGCTTACAAGAACACCTCAGATCTTAAACGTAACGTAAACGTAACGACCTTTGTTTAACGAACGTTTAGATAAATAAAGTACTACTAAAATAAATTCTAAGGACTTTATTCTCAAAAGAACATTATTGATTAAGATAATCTTATCTTACAATACAATTATAACAAAAGATCTCTTTTGTTATAAATTGTCTAGATAGGTTCAGCCTCGCCCTGTTAATAAGAGCCCAGAATTGCTTTGCGTAATAAAATTTCTTGGTGTAAGTATATTGTGATGTCACTTATACATTTATAATAAATATGATATAAATATGCAAATATAACAATTAAAATACTTGAATAAATATAAATTTTATTGTTTACAACCTGATTCTAACATTGTCTAGGCCCTGAGGCATTATTTCACCAATAATAATAAATAAATAAGCCTTTCATTTCCTTAGTAAAAGTTTACAAATATCAAGAAAATGTTTGTTGCTTTTTTACAATTATATAATTAGCTAGGTAATTATTCGGTTATACAAAACACATTTTTAAGTTAATGATCTCTGTAGAGTAAAGGCCTCCTCCAGTTTTCTCCATTTAGATCTGTCATTTGCTTTTTTAATCCAATTTTTTCCTGTATTTTTTTTTATTTCACCTATCCATCTCTCTGCCGGTCTGCCTCGAGTTCTCTTGCCATCAGGCCCTTTCCATAAAATTTATTTTTCTTGCCCATCTGTCTATATTCATTCGAACAACATGACCAGCCCACTTCCATTTTAACCTTTTACAGTGTTTCGGTGCACCAATTAACTTTGTTGTTTTTCTTATGGTTGAGCTTCTTTTTTATGTATAACTTTTAGATTTAGTATACTCCGTTCCATGGCTCTTTGTGTTGTTAAGATTCTTGCTCTAGTTTTCCTGTTGAAAATCCATGTTTGGGATGGATATTGGGATGTGCCTTTTTGTAGTTTTGTTAATACTGCATATAGATTTTAAACTTTTATTGATTGATTGTGTTATTTTTTTATAGTACATCTCTACATTATCATTTTTTTTTTTTGTAAATTATTGTTACAAATGTTCCATTTTAAAGCTACTACGTATTTCTCTTTTACTTCTTCAGTTTGTAGTGATAAATTATTATTTTTATATGTTGCTCTAGATTTTTTGTTTCTATTCAATAATAGAGTACTTCTCAAGAGTCGATGATCATAAGGTGGGTTCCGCTGAGGCGTCGCGGTGAATGCTTACTTACGCTTTCCCGTGGCGTCTTATTGTAGCGATGATGGCAACCGTTGGTTTTTTTTTAGTGGGGTGCCTTAAAAATGGCAGTTGCCGGGTGCCGCACATACCACCTGGCCATCGCCTTCTTGGCTGGTGTGACGATGCGGAAACGCATTTTTTTTTTTTCCAACGGAAAAAAATAAAATAAAAATAAAAAAAAGGTTGTTAGCATTATTGTTTACTGAGTAACTTAACATACTAGGCTTAAGAACTCCTTCTGAAATACTAGATGACCTTTGCAGTGAAGAATGGGTAGGTTTCGGTGTGTTCATCATTATTAAACCAAACGACATACAACGCCGAGAAGTAAATTGAGTAAATAAATTCGTATAAGCTTTTTTTCAGAAGTCTTATAGTAGATCCGGTAGTATTAATAGTATATTATATTTGTTATTTTTTTGCCGATGATATTCAATCTAGATATGTTTCAAATCTTACTCTAAAGTTTCACCATGTGCACTAATTCTAATTGCTGAGAATACTTTTTAAAATTTGTTTAATCGACATTTTTCTAAGGTTCGTTTAAACTTAATATTAATAATTTTATTAAATGAGTTTAGTTGATATAAGGTTATGGGATCGCAGTAGTATTGTTTATAATTGAAAACTCTTTGAACAGCCTCATATTATTCTTCTATATTGCTAAGATTATTTAAGATAAATTACAACTTAAAAATTAGAGTACTTGAATTTGTCTTTAGTACAAATTAAGACACGTAAAAGAGCCTGTAAAGATAACATAAAACATATGATATTAGCTAACAATAACCTCTGGAACTGGGTTCTTGCCAAGTTTTTACGACACCAAAGAAATATTCGGTTATTTTTGTGTTATATACAATCACGAACTAATTGAAGGACAATGCCAAATCCAGACTGCTCTTAATTCAATTGACATTATGTTAACAAATATAGGCTTAGACATATCTCCATCGAAAAGTAAAATTTGTTTGTTTAATAGAGGATTTCGTCAACAAATTATCAATGTTCAGCTTAAAGGTGTATCGTTAGAAGTAGTAGACAACGTAAGGTATTTAGGCATGTGGTTAGATAGGGGCCTTCGTTGGAAGAAGCACGTTAATGAAATTTGTAATAAAATAGTTAAATTTACAAATATTTTTAAAGTTTTAGTAGGACCTGGATGGGGTATACATCCTTTACAATTAAGACAACTTTTTATATCTCTTGTTCGTAGCCGGATGGATTATGCTAGCTTCTTATTTGATAACAGTGCCGATTCACATTTAATTAAACTAGATCGATTACAAAATATATATCTACGTTTGATTGGTGGTTTTATCAAAAGTACTCCGAGCCATGTAATGGAGTCTGAACTTCAATTATGTCCTTTAGCAGTGCGTCGTCGGTATCTAGCAGGTAAATTTTATTTAAAAATGAAGTCTAATAAATTTCCTATTATGAAAATTATTAAAAAACTAAATAGTCTTACTGAAAGAAGTTACTGGACAAACAAAAAAAAACCTCTCTTAGTTACAATACACAACGCTTTTAATAATATACCTATTAATTGTACTAATAAATTTGATATGTTTTCCCTAGATACTTGGGTTAGCAATATGGACTTATCATCGTTTATTAAACCATGTTTGAGCCCTATGTCTAAACCTAAACGTTGTTATAATGTTCATAACTTAAGGGACATCTGCTCTGAACTAATAAACCATCAATATAGTAATTTTTACTCGATTTATACGGATGGTTCAAAAAATGAAAACATTTATGGAGCAGCATTTTTTGATTCACAAACGGGTACTTATTGTAAATTCAAAGTTTCTTATAAAATTTCAATTATGCATTTGGAATTATTGGCCATTGCAGAAGCTCTTTATTACATACAATCATTAGATTATGACCGATTTGTTATTTTTACGGATTCTAAAACAGCTCTTTTACATTTGATTAAATGTACATCGGCTTTTCGAGGTTTTCCATTGGCTTATTCTATAATTACAACTATTTTTAAAATTATTGCCGCTAACAAAGTTGTTATATTCCAATGGATTCCGTCGCACATTGGACTTCACGGTAATGAGGTAGTGGATCGTTTAGCTTACGAAGCTGGTTCTGATGGGGTTCTTTTAAATAGTTTGCCATGGTATTCTGAGCTCATTCCTTCAGTAAGGAGTTATTGCAAAGAATTTTGGTCAGAATATTTTGATAAGAGATCTTTAACCAAGGGTATATGGTATAAGGTGATCCAACCATCTTTGCCTTGTTACCTTTGGTTCCATGATACAAAGATGAACAGACAGGAGATTGTAATAGCTTTAAGATTGAGATCTGGCCATGTACCTCTCAATAACTTTGGTTTTATGATGGGCAAACTGGAATCACCTAATTGTACCGTGTGCGGAGTCGTAGAAGATGCTTATCATATATTAGCAGAATGTAGTCGTGTGCAGACTCAACGACATAAAACTTTCGGTGATTCTCGTTTTAGTATAGGGTTCTATAATAGCATTCTTGCTTCTCCTCTTTCGATTGAAGCTAGAAGGCTTTATAATTTAATTTCTTTGTGTTTAAGTTTAAGAGTAGACAATAAGTAAAATAAGCTAATTTAACAATTTTGTATATAATTAATTTGTAATCAATCATAGGGGTGACATTTTCAGTACTGAAAAAACCCCTTTCACAATAAAGAGAAAAAAAAAAAAAAAAAAAAAAACTAATTGAATTTAATTTATTGCTCTGCTTATAAATATACAACATTTTATAATATAAATATTATATTAAGTAAATATAAAAAAATCAGATTAACAAATGAAGGGAAAAATATATTTTTAGCAAAAATGTGCATCTATGTATGTCCAGCTATCTTATTATGAAACACTTATTCATACATTAAAACTAAAATAAAACATCATAAAGTTGTCAGTTTATCTATTTTTGGACCACTATTTATTTTATTATGATGCTCTTAACCTACGCTCACAATTCTCACTTGTGAGTGACTATCTTTTTTTAGATTTCAGCCAAAGTATTATCAGAATGAGCTAAATGAACTCAGTGTCGTGTCAGGCGCGCGCATTACAGTAAGTGTCAAAAATTTAAAAAAAAGAAACTACGTGAGATTCTAACAATTACCCACTTAAAATATTAATTTCAAATAGAATTTCAAATTTGGAACAAAATATGGGTGAAGGTTAGTCTCGTGAAGTTTCGTTTAATCTGGCGCGGAATTCAGTGCTCTATTTTTATAAGCTTATTTTGTACGTGAGTGCGGAAAAGTGCTGAGTGCATTTTACTTTCATCAGGAGTTAGGTATTCTTTATATAGAATAGTTTTAAACTTAATTCTTCCTATAATTTTACTGTTATCATGAGGTAATTAAAATACTGATGATTCCATTTATTTAGTTAAGCTTATCTTAATATATAATGTACTGTAATTTAAAAACAGAAATGAACTTAATTCTATAGCTTTCAGGTGTCTAACACATTATTTTTTTTATTATGGCATCCGTTTTTTTTTCTTCCACTTCTAAAACACAACTACGATTTAAACTTTGCTCATATCTATTTTATTGAATATAACTTAAACAAAGAATAAAATATGAATAATCAACAAAATATTATTTTATTCCAAGATATGAAATATAATTTATATTTGCCGGGATAATAAGATGCTTAAATAATAATTTACACATTTATTTCTTTAAATTCGACCCTTTTTTAACAGAGACTTTAAAAGTCTCATTTATATTTAATTAACGATTTTTCATCATAAAAACCTCTTTAGCCTCACTGCGAAGAATCAAAATAGTTTCTTAATTTTTAATTATACGAAATAATAACGCGTCCTCTTAATAGGTAAATCACGATTTTTTTCTAACATTGAATAAGGTAATTCGCATCATCAGACTATTGTAAACAGTAATATATTCGAGAGTTCGTCTAATTTGTTGAAGTTTTTTAAAAATAAAAATAGCAGCAAGAGCAAAACCACTGAGTAAACAAAATTATCCTTTCGATAAAATATCTGTTGACTCAAAAACGTACACCAATAAAATAAGAACTGGTAGTCATATAAGTGGTTACGTATTCTGTAAATTTTGTTATTCTAATTACGATTTTAATAAAAACTTTAACATTATTAATTGTTATATAAATAATTTAATTAGTAATATATATTCATAGAAATATATACATATATGTATTCCCAAAGGTTGTCATTCACTGAAGGACACGAGGAAAATATTAATATCCATAAAGTGAATAATTGATCATGTTATGGGAAACAAATATAATAGAAACCTCCAGTTATCCCATCTAATTGAATTTAGCCACGCAATTTGTAAGTCGCAGGAATAAATATTGTTTTCCTCTTGATGATTCGGTTTGTTTTTATTATACATTGAATACAGCTTTTATTAAAAATGCTTATATCCGTTATATGTTAATTATGAATGGATATATATTTATAAAAAGTTTTATGTAAGATAATAAAGCATTTGAAAGAAATAAAATTGTAAGACTATCCATATTGTTTTGTTATTTATTTATTACTTTCTTACAATAAATATATTTTATATTAATAAATTAAATGAAATATACAACGTTTTACTAATTTGGAATATTATTTATCAACAGAGTGTGTTAAAAACTGTAATAGCTTACTTATGTAACAGTGTCTTTGAGTATCCCCAAATATTTAAAATTATTTGCCAGTATTTATTAAATTTATACATCAATGAAATTTAAAAATATCTTGTAATTATTTTTTAAAATAATTACAGTATATTTAATTATAGTAAAAACGGCAAATCACTTCTTTATTATATTAAATTTGATGGTGATAATTATTTACAATTTTATTTTTTTCTGTGGTATGTAAAGTATAGATATATTTTTCCATAATAAGACTTTCTGCGTATAAACGTTTTCTTATTTAATTTAATGTTAGGCCAAAAAATAATGTAGATTTATTATGAGGTAAAGAGGGACGAACAAATTAACAAACATAATATATAACTGGAACGAACTTTCTTTTCCTTATATATTTTACTAGTTAATTCCCGTGACTCCATCCACGTAGATTACAGAAGGGTATTTTATGGCAATACTGATGATATTGTCCCCTTTGCTAATTATTAATTTGGTTTTAAATTAATATCTTTCTAATCTGAACAACAACGATAAATCTAGGTTATTATTTGCCTTATGAACTAAGTAATACAAGCCATATAACATACGTTCATTAAAAGCTGATTGAATTGTCTAAATGTATCTTTGACATCATCCAGAGACGAAGAAACCATAAAATATATACAACAAATAAGATAAGATAGGGTATACATATATGTACATTTATATAATTCAGGGTTAACAACTTTATTTATTTAAAATGGCAATGTTAATATTATAATTTAAGATAATTATTATTAAAGATCAATAATTAAAGAGAAATAAACCAGAAATTCAATGATATAATTTAAATAAATATGATAACATACAAATGTCGATAAGGTTCTGATAGCTTAGACGGCCGAGCACGAATGATATCAACAAGTAACAGGTTTGAATCCTCCTCGTAATTATTTGTTTTTGTCATATTCATTTTAGTACTCCAAATTTAATCCAAATCACGTAATAAAATATATATATATATATATTTAACAACAATTACAAACAATAACAATAATTACAAATAACAGCGGTTTACAAAATATTTACTCAGCCCTATGAATTCTCAGTGGAAACGTAGTCATTAGAAGGATATGAGGCTATTAGGACATTAACTAACTAATAGTTACTAGTATTCTTACTGTTTAATAACATTTTAGTAATTAGGTCTAAAGATTTAATAAATTTGGTTCAGAAAGGTGATATACCTACCTTATATTTTCACGGTTTAAACCTTAAAGAATAAACAAATCTTGAAGTCTTAAATTCTTGGTGGAATTGTATCGTAAATAATAAGATGCTGATATTTCTTAAAGTCAATATTAAAGTTTTAATTTCAAGTAGGCAAAACGTGAAATGTAACTTTATGTTATAGTTTGCTATACTAAAATTGAAGTGAAGTGAAGGATGAAGTTTCATGACAAGAACCAGCAAAAACGCTATGTGTGGTGCCGTCTGTAGCTAGTCATATCAGTTTGTTTTAAAATATAAGAGTTGTTAAATCTGTTAAAATATATGTTTTTAAATATGTGTTTGTGCCAATTTTATAATATTAATAATATATAAATAGATTACTATAATAAAGCTGTGGTATCGACGTCATAATCTGCCTCTATTCAACTAAACATTTTCTAAGCAAACAGATTTATTAAACAGGGTTCACCCTCTGGGACAATGGACATAATTACCTCTTCGTAACTCAAGTCTAGGGTCAATGTGCTGACATTTGGGAGTATAATGCCCTTATACGTAATCTAATAAATGAATAAGAAAAGGGGTTGAACTATGTTCAAGTGTACTTAATTATTTATTTTCTTTACAGGCGCGCGCCATTTTGAAAATGGGTTTGTGAAAATTATCAAAATGTTACAATTTTAAAGGTGAGTTTTATAATTAAACATAATTTTAGAACTTTTTGAATTTATATCACAGTTAATAATATGGTTGTCTAAAAGATATTTTACTTGTATTAATAACATTGATTGTAGTCCAACTTTGGTACAATATCACGTAACATCATATTATGATGAATTATTGATCAGCAGTACCAGCATGTGACCGATGACTCACTCACTCATTCAAGTAATATCTGGCACTGGGTCTTCCAATATTTATTACCTGTCGACAATACATTTTGGACCTGTTTCGGCGGAAATGAGTGGTTTCAATGAATTTACTACACTAGATTTGTATTTGGTTGGCTTAGAGGATTTTAGAAAGATATATGTAGTTTGCACATTGCACCTAAATTGGAGTGAACATTCAAAATTTGAAATCCAATGACATTTAAAGAACAACTTAATTTAATTATACATTTTATGTTTATAAAAATAGGGTGGCAAAATGATTTAAGCCATAAAATATCTGTATTTTTAATAAAATTGGATATAAAATTTAAAATATGTACTAATTCACGTTTTAAGTAATTAAACTAAAAACAATATCTATCAATATGTAACGACGTCAAGTCTCCCTATTCTGGAATATAACAACAAAACAAATTCAACTTTTAGTGGTAATTGTTCTTTTACGGCCACGGAAAAAATAAGCATAGCTAGTATAGAATATAAAAGCAAAGTATCAATAACCTTCAAGACTTTAAAAGTCGTTCAAAACGCCAAACTTTCTCCACAGCTTCGTATAACTTTTATTCTTGCCAATACTTAACAAGATTGTTTTGTTGCCAACTTATATACAATATCGTCTTGATTTTGTAAAATAACTTAAGCGAAAAGTTCAAAAAATCTTTTGTCACAAACTTTTTGGGAACGCAAACTTTTTTGTGTTTTGTAATTTGTTTGAATTTTTCTTCACATTATTAATGCTACAGTTTATTTTAATTTTAATAAGGTCAAAATGGGGTACCCTATTAAACTAACTAATTATATAAAAACATTAAACTGCAGTAGTTAGCTACTGTTGCATTATTAACAATAGTTCATATAATAATATACTTATTATATTTTTTATTGGTTCTTTAAACCTTAACTCTATTAAAAGTATGGATCCGTTATCAGAAAACCAAATCAAATTGTAACCATATCGTTAACAATACCATTATTTATAACCTAACGCTTAACCTCACGTAACATAAAGGACTTCCATTACTTATAATGAAAAGGACAATAAAATACGCTTTACGGTTTGGAATATAAAACGATAAAGACAAGGTATTACATTAAAATAATGGAAGGAAAATACATTAACAGTCTTTGAACTGTCTATTTTATATACTCTGCTTAATTCTATTTCACATGTATGAAAAGTGAACTTACATAAGTTTATGTTTTTACTGTTTTGTCATACTCTGTATTGATAAATAAAAAATAATTACTTTTAATTTTAGTTATTTTACAGAGATATAGATAACTAATCACTTCACACACCCACAGTTTATTTGGTGCTTTTTCAGAGGTCACAGGTTCCTGTTGACATATGTTTTCATATTCTATTAAAAATCTGTAGTAAAAATGAAGCATGTACATAACACTGCTAACTTGCTTATAAAGTTTTATTTTTCACGCCATTAAGCATATTTTTGTTTACTTTAAAACAAAAAATAACGTATAACTAGATATCCAATTTGCTTAAGTGATTCTTCGTAATATTTTCCTCGTTTTTCAAGTAATTTCAATTCACGCTCCTCTGCTTGAGAACAAAGGCCATTTTAAATGCGACTAAAATGCATTTTCTATTTAGTCGTCTGAGTATTTTGTCAATGAAACATTAAAAGTGGAAAAATCTTTGCATGACCTTAGCTAGCAGTGATCTCTTTATATGATTATAATCTTGAAACTCAGTATTTGAATTGAGTTGAACGAAATTTGAATTGAACGCTATATTTGAAATCTTTTCACTAAGTTTAGCTTTAAGATAAATATTATTTATTTCGCTTTAAAAATATTTTCCATAAAAACTCACAGATACATAACAAGATGAAGGTAATAAATGAAAAGGCCAACATCAATAGCGATTATTTGAACCAGAATAATAAAAATGATATATTCTTATTCACACATTTTCAATCATCGTCATCAAATTCATATATTCTCCATAGTGATCATCATCATTATAATCTTTAATTTCTTGACAACACTTTTTAATTATATAACAATGTAGGAAAGTTGTATAAAAATAATTATAGCTTATGTTTTACTGAATCTTGCATATAAAAGGATAGTTGATATACAAAAAGGTAATAAAACTATACAAGTCAAACCTTTCCCTTATCTCTCTCCAGTAACTTCAGTTTTACGATATACGCACTTTCCTATAAAGTCTTACGATGAGATTAAAGAAATCGAAATTGGAATAACGTTTGAAAATATTTTTAGACGTATTTTAAAACAGATTTTGAAGTAAAATATTTTTATATTAAATTAGTAATTTCCGAATTTTAAACTTTTTACAGGTAGGTACAAGAAGACATTTTTAAATTTAAAATGAAATCTTAATTTAAAAATATATTTTTGAACAAAATAAAAAAAATCTAAATGTCAACTTATAATAATAGGCATTGTCTTAACCAAGCAAATGAAATTTAATTTAACTGGTATTTAACAACCCTACTAAAAAAAATAATATCTTAATAAATAAACTTAAATTAGAGTTAAATTAAGTTCATGTAATTGGTTTCAATGCGATCTCCTCGATGTTTCATCTCCTGAACAACTAAACCGATTGTCATCGTTTTTTTTTTATTTGTTATTATCAATGGATTTTGTACTTGAGAAGGAATCACCGAAAAATAAAATTTCGCAACATATACGAATAAAAGCATTGAATCTGCAGTCAATTAACAATCAGAATGGCTGTCAACCTAGTTCAATAATAATTTCTAGGAGGTAAAATTGAAAATTCGGTCTGTATTGTACTCACTACAATTTTATAGTAAAAAACACATGCTGATGATCTTATCATTCATCAGTTCAAATAGAACATATATTGCCAAAGTGTGTGTGTTTGAAAACCACAATGTGTTTATGGTTGGAAGAATCAAACTATTATTAACATAACACAACTTGGTTAGGGTATTAGAAGTTCATTATAAATGAGCTTTTCTGGAGAAAGTAAATTATAATTAGCTTTATATAACTGTTATAGTTAAATATTAGGTTACAGACAAAAGACAAAATATAGATTGTGAGATTCAAAAACGAGGAAGGAGCGGTTTGGCTTCATGCCGCAGGTTTTGTGTGAAAAGTCCTTATGGCTAAGGTAGTAAAATAACATATATAAATAAATAAGACAAGATATAGAAACTAGATTAGTAAAATAGAAGTTTGGTAGAAATTTAAAAATCACCACCTTACTAGACTTATAGTTTTTAATTTGTAAGCTGTTTTATCTCTTTTCTCAAATTCTCTTAAAGTAATATATCTAATAAATACTTTTCATGTAAATCTATCGAATTATAAATGTTTCATTAATAATACCATTATTTATTACCTAACGCTTAACTCCACGTAACATAAAGGACTTCCATTACCTATTATGAAAAGGACAATAAAATATGCTCCACGGGTCGGGACATAAGACAATAAGTATTATTACATTAAAATAATGGGAGGAAAAGACATTAAGAGAAATACACACTATCAATTTTCAACTATATATATAATTACCCGACAAACAAATATATCGGAAACTAATTTCGAACCCATTCATCTTAATTATAAGCTTGAGGATCGACGGACTCTCGGTCTTAACTAGCGTCAGTAGTCAGACTGAATGCCAAAGAACTTATGTCCAATGACATAAGTATAGTCGAGTGACTATGTGTGTAGCAGTCATCAAGTATCACGAAAAATAATTACAAAAATGACTTAACTGTACCTAAACTAATATGTAATCTTAATATTATATAGAAAAAGGAAAAAGTTGGAAACAATGGTGATTGTTCGCTATTCTTGCAAAAAGAAGTTGAAGATTTGTATGGAAAAAGACATGGCACTTTTTATACGGAAATAGTACAGTATTCCTGAGGGGAAAAACGCGCAGCATTTATTTATCAACGCGAGGGCGCTGTTACTTTCTGTGGTCTATTTCCTTAAGAAGTCTTTTTCTATAATACTATTATACATTTATTTTTCTTGTAAATAAACGAAGCGGCGGGAAAAAGATGGCAATTCAAAATCCAAAAGATACGCTTGTTTATTTAATTTGTTTAAGCGGACTATTGTGTATTCTTTTGTTTTAAAATTTTTTCTTCTTTTCAATTCACTCTTTTTGAATTTTAAAAGTACAATGTAGCTTTTGCATGCAACTTAAAATGCAAACTTAATTTCGCCATCTGATGAATATTTTGATACTGATTATTAATATGGATATTATATAATATGGGAACAATAATTAATTTAAATTGGTATTTGAGTCTTTACACATGTACAATTTTAACTTACTTAAGTCACAATTGAAAAATAATAAATTACATAGTTTTTTAATTTTTTTTTAAGTATTAATTTTTAATGAAATAATTATCAGTTCTAGTTAGTAGGTACTCATAGAGGTCACAGTTTTAATAGCTTTTAATATCATAATTATATCCAAAAAATAAGCAAAACAAGGCTAACATGTGTGAAGACAGTGTTTTTTTAAGTCATTGGGGATTATATTATGCATGTGACAGAGGCTTTACAAACATATAAATAACGAACACAATGTACATCTAGACTTGGGCCAACAATATTATGTGGATCACACAAACAATTGTCCCGTGTGGTAATCGAACACATAACCTTTGATTCAGCAGTGAAACCACTACACCAATAGTTAACGAAAGTTGCAAATATTTGTATTAAAATCATTGTAATCTCATATTTTATGTTTAGATGTAATTCACCTAAGCAATATTTATAAAGCATTTAATTTACAAATACTGATTCAGAAAAGTAACAAGAAATTTTCATAATATGCTTAAGCTAACAGGGTTGACTTTAACGGAAACTTGTTTCACGAAGCTTTTGTTAAAAAAAAAACTAGACTAGACTTGGATTACAAAGTTGTAAAATAAAGTGAAGTACAGGCGAATAAGATGGCTCAGAAAAATATTTACTGCCATAAAACAAGACTAGACTAGATTAGACTTTGATAGTGTTGGATTTTTATTTTTACTGAGGATCAAATGACACGTACTGCCGATGCAAGGAATTTCAAAATTGAGATCAGGAAGTTCACAAAATAAGCTTCCTTGGATATAGGGGATATAGACTTTAAATATTATTTTCGTAACACAGACGATCACAAACATTACATAGTACATACTACACGCAAATTATTCTTACAAAATTGGTTTTGATACTCATTATCAGTGGTGCTGAATTGTAAATAATCGTGATACTGACAATTTATATAAAACATTACTTATATCTTTAAGATTTTTTTTTGTTCAACATCGCTAAGGCATGGGTGTATTTCTCCAAGGCTTTAATTAAAAATAAGCAAAAATTATTTGACGTTCTTGACGTTTTTGACAGTAAACTCGTTAGTAAAATTATTATCTTTAATAAGTTGTCTATGAAGTCGATAAATGTTATACATTAAAAATTAATTAATATAGTACCTGAACATCAAATTTATATGTTGCTACTTTGTCAAGAGTTTGACTTCAGTAGTTTAAAGTAGTCGTTTGACATTTATTTTAAAGGGAACAAGAAAGAATCTTAATTATATAATGGCAACAGACAGCTGATACACGACAAGAAAATAATTACTCACTTTAATTTAATTTTTTTTTTTGTTACCTTTTATTTCGGACTTACGGACGTAATTAATAGTTTTCTTATAAATAAAGATCCACTATTATGGTATACCTTTTACTACCATCCCAATGAGAAACTTAATAAAATGTAGCGGATTTATATTGTAAAGCAAGTCTCGCTCATTTAACATTCAATTATTTGAAAAGGATTTCCTTGAACAGTACTTTTAAAACTTAAGGAAATCTTGTCTCAGATATTTTATTGATAATAGTATATATTATCATTTCTATTTAAAAAAATCAAAATTCCGCCAAAGTGTAATTATTTATTACAAATAATTTAGAGCCATTTAATACTTCTGTTAAATTCTGATTTAAGTCTTTACGCTGTAAATAATAATAACAATAAATAAAGTCGTCAAAGGCCAGTTGTCAGACAAAATTCTCACAAATAATATCTCAGTATTTACAAGTCTTGGTGAATACTATTTTTGGAAATATCCCTTGAGACGAAACCTTTGAAAACAGAAAAGGATTATTAGGTATAATATCCATATTTTCGGAAGTATTTTCTGAAATTGTATTGTAACTGTTGACGAAATATTTAGATTTATTTTATGAAATATTGGGCATTACAAAGATTTTGGCTCATTAAATATGACACTTAATATTAAAAAGAGAGAATAAGAAAAACATTAGCAGAACCACTTCTCTTTCGTAAGTTTGAATAACCAATAGATATGTAATCAATTAAAGTAATTTATATAATCAACAAAGTTATCAATATTCTAAAAGGTTTTTTTAAACTTTTTTTAACTAAATGTTCATTTTTCCTTGTGTACATACAAATAATATTTACTATTTTGTTAAATAGCTAAAATAAATATTTTCTAAACATCAATAAATCATAAATAAAATGCCTACCATTATTATTTTTTTGTACTTCGATTTGCTTATTTTCAATTTTAAAGAAATCTTTTTGTTAACATAAATCTTAAATATGTTATCTAGCTTAGCAAATTTTAACATAAATATGACGTTTACGAGGAGTACCTACACGTAATATTTATCTTAAAGTAATAGGTAAAAATTAAGAGTTTAATAAAAAATTGGTTTTTCGAATTGGGTAATAAGTTATATAAAAAGCTCACCTATGTATTCGTTACTTTAACAATTAGTACTCGTTACTATCGTATCGTTACGTTACTCGTTGCTTCTGATACCTTATAACATGCTATGTATATTGAAGTAACAAATCGCGTCGTACGACTCGATTCGTCGCATTTGTACGGTTTGACATTTGTACGTGACTTGTGAGCCAGATTTATGTATAAGTTATTCTAAAATTAGTTTGATTGAATAGGTAAAGTAGTAGTAAAATTGTAGTTTACGCAAGTGATGACGAAATCAACTAAATTCTCAATAATTCGATTTAAGTATTATTATGCCTTTTTTTTTGGTAGAATTAAATTGAGCATAAAAATAAAATAAAACGTATTTTAAACGAACTAAATACTAAAATTTATCAAATAACTTCGGATTGAATAATTTACACATAATTAAAATAAAAAAAAAATAGGTTACAAATTATCAATTATTAGTTAATTGATAATTTGTCGCCCAAGTTTTTTTAAGCTATAATAATTTGTTATTATGTGTTATTATACGACGAAATTCGAACGACGGCATTCTCAAAACATACGATCAGCCATCGTTTGATTACACGCATTAACGTTACTCTCATGAACTGGAACAGTATAAGTACTAAGTACCGATGCGAGTGACGATATGGATCCGAGAGTTACGTTTCGTTACTTGGTACCGAATACATACGGTTTGGTACAGCTCTACTTATCATGCACCTATATATCTCTTAAAGTCAAACTTCATGTCTGATAAGGAGTCTTAGTCCAAGTAAATAAATGTGTTTTGATTAACAATTAACGCACTAAAACAGTGCACGTTTAAATTTCAATTTTTTATATTACAACAATTTGAGTACAAATCGATTTGTGACAGGCTTAAATGAAAATTTATTTCATTTGTCTAAAGTGCTAAGTATCACTGAGTACACCAGAAGATATGCCAGTAAGTTAAGAAGAAACACTTAAAATCGACTTTTGACTATGTATTTACTGAGCACTGGTAATCTATGACCTAATCTTATCTAATCTAATATGACTAATCTATGACTAATAATATTTCCTATTTTATACAGAATAACATTATAACAATAATATCACAGGACAATTTATACACACTGATTTAACCCTTGAGTAAGCAAATTATTTGATTGTGTTAGGGGTCTTAGACAACGATACAGATACATAGAAATGCACATTATAAATACTGAGGATATATATAATAAACCACCAAATCCATCGATCGAAATCTGTGCTCATCACATACATCCCTGTCCCTGTCGGAAATCGAACCCGAGCCCCATTAAACCACTATATGTTAGACGTCTGTGCTAACCACTCGACCAACGAGGCGGTGGACATTTTAGTGGCATAAACTAAACAAAATTGCAATCCTAATTAATTTATGACGTCACGATCAATTTACAAAAACACTTAGATATACTATATAAAACTACCATCGTATGTTGACTAAAAAAATGCTTATTATGTATAGAATTATTTAAAAAAAAATATTAAATTACAAGCAAACGAATAACGATATGTGGTATATTCAACAAAGAACATTTACATTGTGAGCGAAAAAGTAATTGTACCAAAAGGTCTCTTGGTCAGACGTCCAACGGATTTAAGGAGGTTTTCATAATCTAATTTGTGAAACTAAGTGCACTCGTGGGTTTAAGCGCGTGCTTTGTTCGGTCAGAATTTGGCAGAAATACATATGTTTTTCGGTTACATTATTTTTAATTATCATATCTTTTATATCTTTTATATTATGAATACTTTTTAATGATGCAGCTTGAAGGTTAGGCTTTTTAGAATCAAGACGTTTTTATTTAATCGATCGCTTTCAATCCCAGGCTTCCATAGTTTTTTGATGTATACTTTGTCTGGATGTATATTTTAAAAAATATTATCATTCAGAGAAATACTGATTATTGTCTAAAACTGTTATATATTTTACACTATCGCAAAACAAGAATAGCTAAATGCATGCAAATTAATCAAAACATTGTATCGTTAATATTCTATTATGTAAGTATAGTTAACGTATAAACAATAATTTAAAAAGATATAACAAAGTAAATATAATTCATATTGTGAACAATATTTAAAACAACTCTTTTCCTATCTATATTCATAAGATCTTAATCATGTTTTTCCTTGTGAAACAATAAAATATGTATTCTAAAATCCTTTGTAGAAAGTAACTTAAATTTGCATTTGAATGTTATTTCGTTATAATATTTCGTTATAAAGTAACTTTTTGGGAGTTTTTAGGAACTTTATAATAAAAATATATTTTGTAAATCTTTGTGAAATATTTATTATAGTTAATAAAACACTATTCAAATAATATAAGTACCCAGCGGACATCCGGTATTTCTAATATTTCATATTCATCATATATATAAGATTATTGGTTTCCTTTTCTCATTTTAAGCATCTATAAGAAAGCACGTGTATCGTAAAACTAAAGTTACTGGGGAGCGATAACAGTAAGGTCTGACTGCTATAGTTTTATGGCCTTTTTGTTATTTTCACTAACTTAGACATTTTGTATCTAACATGAATCGCAAAATAAAATCGTATTTTTAGAAGTAGAAATCATGACTTTATTTAAAAAAATATATAAGATTAAATAAAACTCTCTCAAACCACCATATAATATTAAGGTAAACGTTTTATAAGCTTAAAAACAAAATAAAGTACCGCTAAGCCAATTGTATGTCAAATAAATTACTTGAGCTCAAGATATGAGGGCAGTGTTAGAAATGAAGATTTACCTTGTAATAGGAAGTGTAGTGTTGTCGCGATTTATGATCTGGATTATGAGGAAAAAGTTGTCTTAGAGTGGTAATATCTTTATTTCAAAGTAAAAGATTTTTGGAGTATATAAAAAAGAATTATCTAATTTTTTTTCAGGAAACAAAAAGGTAGCATCGTTGATGAGAAGTAGGTACAAGTTTGCAAGAAATATTTAAAAACTCATCGACTCGGGCAGAACTTAAAGCGACCCTTCGGAAACTATCTGTGAGATTTCCCAGTGGTCACAACTCGCAGATCCTAGTCCGAGATTGAAAATTACCTATTTTAAATTTATTCTTTAAATAAATATATATTTCAATTACACATTGCCCGTACTCGTGAAAACGTTAGAAAACAAAATATATATTTGTTACATTAACATTATTCCTCTATTTAAAGTATACTTAATATTGTATCAAAAAAAAGTTAACATTGTAACTTATAAAGGAAAACAATTAATTAAACTTAAACCAACCACGCAAACCTTAAACTTCGGGGTTAAAGCCAAGTCGCAAGAATTGCTTGAACAGGGTCATATCTAAATTAAACTTCATTTGCTTCGTTAATTAAATTACTAACTTACAACTATTCTCGTCACATGAACTTCTCAAATATGTTGCTTAAATTTATTTTAAAAGAAACAATTTATTTTAAAAGGAACAAATTTTCCATATATCACATGTTATCTCTAGATAAATACTCCCGAAAGTTACATGAGAACTTATTTAACTTGCAACTTGAACCAACCCGACTAGTTATAAAGTTGAGTCATCAGTGGCTTATGTTGTCCTCCAAACATTTAACTGACATTTTTAAACCGTTGTTGTTGTTAACATGTTAAGATAAACACGTACAATAAAAGTAACGGTTGGGTTTTGTTTAAAAAGAATATATATATATATATATACTGAGCGTTCTTTCTCCGGGGACCTTTCTAAATCTGCAGTAAAAATTGCACGAACTTACAGTAACTAAACGTATGCAGTTACTCAACTAATATTACAAAATATTTTACTGTTACCACAGTTTAATATCACATGCTTGTATTTCAAAATTATTAGAATTCAACTGAATGCAAAATCATAAAATAAAGTGAAAAGTGATTAATGCACCAGGTTTTCAAGTTATTAAAGAATTTATAGACGGCGTAAAATACAACGTTTGAAATACATATTTCATCTTAAGTTGTGTAGCAAATAGTGCTAATTTATAGTCGCAAGAAATTCAACAGCAATAAAACTAAGTTAGGCGGTTGATGCTGAACCACTGCAGCGAATCCGTCCTGCTAAATTGGAGCGTTATAAAAGCTTACAGCGATTTTAAAAATTGTGATTTGTCCGTTAAAATAATAAAAGAAATTGAATCTCTATTTAACATTTATTGTTGTCCAATAAATAATGAAGAAGACTGATATATATTAGGTATTTCACTGAGTAAATGAATTGAGAGAAGGCAATTGTTCTAAGACTATGGGAATAGGCTGCTACACATATTGATGTATATTGGTTATTATGATTAAATCGTAGAAATTGCAATTGTAAAAAAAAAATCCATTAAACCTTGGATTCGCATTTTATAATTGGTAGAGCTATGGTTACATAATGAACAACATCATCAACGAAAAAAATCTTAACTCACGAATTTTTTGTTGTTCTTCATGTTAAGCATATTTTCTCTTCTAAGTATTTTTATTAAAATGACTGTGAAACGCGTGATAATAAGTAATCGCTGGTCTTTTATGTCAAACGCCTCGTCACTGTGTTATTAAGATTATCACTAAGTTTGCTCTATCCACGTGTGACTTGCCTAATTCTAGAAATAAATACAATTTTCCTGAATATTACGATGACGGGATAATATATTAAGTTTGTTTAGGAAATGTGTAATAATTCAAGTAGGTGTGTAGTACATATTTCATAAGTGCAATCTATGTCTATTTTAATTAAAAAATTTCGACCTTGATCTTAATTTTTTAAAGCTTTACCTAAACACAGTTAAAATATTATTTTGTTACTCTATATTTAAATTTATATTTAAATCTTTTTGAAAAGCTCTTTCCAGGCGTTATTTTAAATAATTAATTTCAGAAAGTTTCTTCAGGAAATTGTGTAGTTTTTAATTATTGCTTACGTGTTGAATATAATTGTTTTGTTATAAAATAAGTAAAGTAAGTATTTTAAATTTTTTGCTTGTGTTAAAATTCTAATAACAAAAAAAATTTTACAAGTTAAATTTAATTTAGTATTAACTGCCAGTCATGACACGGGATCTCAAGTGACTAAATTCTTAAATGCCCTTAGAGTTGGCAAGCTTCCATTTTAATATAGTCGCGTGTGTTCAGCGATATTTCACTTTGAGATTGAGGACATTAAAAAATCGTTAATAGAACTTTGTTATACTACACTCATGGACATATTTAGGGGAACGCAAAAAAAAGGTCGAATAACGGAAAATATTTTCATATTTTCGTACTGGCCACTATACCAATATTATGTATTAAAAAAAAAGATGATTTTAAAAATAATTTTATTTTAAATTTCATTTGTTTTTTTTGTTTATCTGCTAATTTCTGAGACACGTAGTGTATGGAATTTTCGTCGGCTTTTGTTGTTTTTAACAAAAACTTTATTTCTGTTGTTTTTTTGACGAAAAATTGTCATTATTGAGTGAAGTGAACTTAATTCGATAAATTTAGGCGATAATGCCGGATCTCAGCGTTGTACTGGTTTCTAAAGCTGTAACTTTAATTGAAAATGTTTACACTTACAATGAAGTGGCTCAAACATTACATGTTTCCAAGTCTGTGACTTTCCGCAATGTTAAACGATACCGGCAGACTGGAGAGTATACCAGGTGTAAAGGACAAGGTCGCAAAAGAGTAACAGGCGAGAGAGACGATAGATTTATTGTCAGCAGTGTTCTCAGAAACCGTACCTTGACTTCTTCTGAGGTACGAAACCAGCTGCAGGAAGCTCGACAAGTGATAATTAGAACCAAAACCGTCAGAAGAAGACTGAAGGCAGCTGGTATAGGGGCGTACTTGCCTGCCAGAGGTCCACAGCTCACCGCAGGTCATCGAGTGGCTCGGGCCAGCTTTGCTCGTTTCCACCTAAATTGGAATAATGACGCTTGGGGAAAAGTTCTTTTTAGTGATGAGTCCAGATTTTGTCTCAAACTAGATGATGGAAGGACCAAAATATGGCGACGACCCGGAGAAAGATACGCTCAGTGTAACATTATTGGGAGAGAGCCGTATGGTGGAGGGTCAGTAATGGTATGGGGCGGTATTTGCTTAGGAGCACGCACAGAGCTACACATCGTAGATAACGGCTCCCTGACTGCGGCAAGATACGTAACAACAACTGAACCTATTGTCATCGTTTTTTTTTATATGTTATTATCGATGGATTTTGTACTTGAGAAGGAATCACCGAAAAATAAAATTTCGCGAAATATACGAATAAAAGCATTGAATCTGCAGTCAATTAACAATCAGAATGGCTGTCAACCTAGTTCAATAATAATTTATAGGAAGTAAAATTGAAAATGCGGTCTGTATTGTACCCACTACAATTTTATAGTAAAAAGCATATGCTGATGATCTTATCACTCATCAGTTCAAATAAAACATGTATTGTCAAAATTTGTGTTTTTTAAGACGACAATGTGTTTATGTGTTTATGGTGGGAAGAATCAAACTATTATTAACATAACACAACTTGGTTAGGGTATTAGAAGTTCATTATAAATGAGCTTTTCTGGAGAAAGTACATTATAATAGGCTTTATATAACTATTATAGTTAAATAAGACAAAAGACAAAATTGATTGAGAATAAAAAACGAGGAAGGCTCGGTTTGGCTTCATGCCGCAGGTTTTATGTGAAAAGGTCTTAACAGCTAAAGTAGTAAAATAACATATATAAATAAATAAGACAAGATATAGAAACTAGATTAGTTAAATAGAACTTTGGTAGAAATTTAAAAAACACCTCCTTACTAGACTTATAGTTTTTAATTTGTAAGCTGTTTTATCTCTTTTCTCAAATTTTAGTTAAGTAATATATCTAATAAATACTTTTCATGTAAACCTATCAAATTATAAATGTTTCATTAATAATACCATTATTTATTACCTAACGCTTAACTCCACGTAACATAAAGGACTTCCATTACCTATTATGAAAAGGACAATAAAATAAGCTCCACGGGTCGGGACATAAGACAATAAGTATTATTACATTAAAATAATGGGAGGAAAAGACATTAAGAGAAATACACACTATCAATTTTCAACTATATATATAATTACCCGACAAACAAATATATCGGAAACTAATTTCGAACCCATTCATCTTAATTATAAGCTTGAGGATCGACGGACTCTCGGTCTTAACTAGCGTCAGTAGTCAGACTGAATGCCAAAGAACTTATGTCCAATGACATAAGTATAGTCGAGTGACTATGTGTGTAGCAGTCATCAAGTATCACGAAAAAATAATTACAAAAATGACTTAACTGTACCTAAACTAATATGTAATCTTAATATTATATAGAAAAAGGAAAAAGTTGGAAACAATGGTGATTGTTCGTTATTCTTTCAAAAAGAAGTTGAAGATTTGTATGGAAAAAGACATGGCACTTTTTATACGGAAATAGTACAGTATTCCTGAGGGGAAAAACGCGCAGCATTTATTTATCAACATGAAGGCGCTGTTACTTTCTGTGGTATATTTCCTTAAGAAGTCTTTTTTTATAATACTATAATATATTTATTTTTCTTGTAAATAAACGAACGAAAAAGATGGATATTCAAAATCCAAAAGATACGCTTGTTTATTTAATTTGTTTAAGCGAACTATTGTGTATTCTTTTGTTTTAAAAATTTTTCTTCTTTTCAATTCACTCTTTTTGAATTTTAAAAGTACAATGTAGCTTTTGCATGCAACTTAAAATGCAAACTTAATTTCGACATCTGATGAATATTTTGATACAGATTATTTATATTAAATTTATTTTTTACAAATATATAATATGGGAACCATAATTAATTTAAATTGGTATTTGAGTCTTTACACATGTACAATTTTAACTTACTTAAGTTACAATCGAAAAACAATGAATTACATAGTTATAATTTAAAAAGTTTACATTTTTTATGAAATAATTATCAGTTCTAGTTAGTACTCATAGAGGTCATAGCTTTAACAGCTTTTAATATCATAATTATATCCAAAAAAATAAGCAAAACAAGGCTAGCAAGTGTGAAGACAGTGTTTTTTTTAAGTCATTGGGGATTATATTATCCATGTGACAGAGGCTTTACAAACATATAAATAACGAACACAATGTATATCTAGACTCGGGCCAATAATATTATGTTGATCACACAAAAAAATGTCCCGTGTGGTAATCGAACCCATAACCTTTGATTCAGCAGTGAAACCACTACACCAATAAGTTAACAAAAGTTGCAAATATTTGTATTAAAATCATTGTAATCTCATATTTTATGTTTAGATGTAATTCACCTAAGCAATTTTTATAAAGCATATCTAATTTACAAATACTGATCCATACTGAGAAAAGTAACAAGAAATTTTCATAATATGCTTAAGCTAACAGGGGTGACTTGAACGGAAACTTGTTTGACGAAGCTTTGTTAAAAAAAATCTAGACTAGACTAGGATTACAAAGTTGCAAAATAAAGTGAAGTACAGGCGAATAAGATGGCTCAGAAAAATATTTACTGCCATAAAACAAGACTAGACTAGATTACACTTTGATAGAGTTGGATTTTTATTTTTACTGAGGATCAAATGACACGTACTGCCGATGCAAGGCATTTCAAAATTGAGATCAGGAAGTTCACAAAATAAGCTCGCTTGGATATAAGGGATATAGACTTTAAATATTATTTTCGTAACACAGACGCTCACAAACATTACATACTACACGCAAATTATTCTTAAAAAATTGGTTTTGATACTCATTATCAGTGGCGCTGAATTTTAAATAATCGTGATACTGAAAATTAATATAAAACATGGTCCACTTATATCTTCAAGATTTTTTTTAGTTCAACGTCGCTAAGGCATGGATGTATTTCTCCAGGGCTTTAATTAAAAATATGCAAAAATTATTTGACGTTCTTGACGTTTTTGACAGTAAACTCGTTAGTAAAATTATTATCTTTAATAAGTTGTCTATGAAGTCGATAAATGTTATACATTAAAAATTAATTAATATAGTACCTGAACATCAAATTTATATGATGCTACTTTGTCAAGAGTTTGACTTCAGTAGTTTAAAGTAGTCGTTTGACATTTATTTTAAAGGGAACAAGAAAGAATCTAAATTATATAATGGCAACAGACAGCTGATACACGACAAAAAAATAATTACTCACTTTAATTTAAAAATGTATTTTATTTGTTATCTTTTATTTCGGACTTAACGGACGTAATTAATAGTTTTCTAATAAATAAAGATCCACTATTATGGTATACCTTTTACTACCATCCCAATGAGAAAGTTCATAAAAAGTAGCGGATTTTTATTGTAAAGCAAGTCTCGCTCATTTAACATTCAATTATTTGAAAAGGATTTCCTTGAACAGTACTTTTAAAACTTAAGGAAATCTTGTCTCAGATATTTTATTGGTAATAGTATATATTATCATTTTTATTTAAAAAATAAAAATTCCGCCAAAGAGTAATTATTTATTACAAATAATTTAGAGTCATTTAATACTTCTGCTAAATTCTGATTTAAGTCTTTACGCTGTAAATAATAATAACAATAAATAAAGTCGTCAAAGGCCAGTTGTCAGACAAAATTCTCACAAAGAATATCTCAGTATTTACAAGTCTTGGTGAATACTATTTTTGGAAATATCCCTTGAGACGAAACCTTTGAAAACAGAAAAGGATTATTAGGTATAATATCCATATTTTCGGAAGTATTTTCTGAAATTGTATTGTAACTGTTGACGAAATATTTAGATTTATTTTATGAAATATTGGGCATTACAAAGATTTTGGCTCATTAAATATGACACTTAATATTAAAAAGAGAGAATAAGAAAAACATTAGCAGAACCACTTCTCTTTCGTAAGTTTGAATAACCAATAGATATGTAATCAATTAAAGTAATTTATATAATCAACAAAGTTATCAATATTCTAAAAGGTTTTTTTAAACTTTTTTTAACTAAATGTTCATTTTTCCTTGTGTACATACAAATAATATTTACTATTTTGTTAAATAGCTAAAATAAATATTTTCTAAACATCAATAAATCATAAATAAAATGCCTACCATTATTATTTTTTTGTACTTCGATTTGCTTATTTTCAATTTTAAAGAAATCTTTTTGTTAACATAAATCTTAAATATGTTATCTAGCTTAGCAAATTTTAACATAAATATGACGTTTACGAGGAGTACCTACACGTAATATTTATCTTAAAGTAATAGGTAAAAATTAAGAGTTTAATAAAAAATTGGTTTTTCGAATTGGGTAATAAGTTATATAAAAAGCTCACCTAATTAACTTATTATTAGAGGTGTAAAAGTCACGAAAAAAGCGCACCCTATGTATTCGTTACTTTAACAATTAGTACTCGTTACTATCGTATCGTTACGTTACTCGTTGCTTCTGATACCTTATAACATGCTATGTATATTGAAGTAACAAATCGCGTCGTACGACTCGATTCGTCGCATTTGTACGGTTTGACATTTGTACGTGACTTGTGAGCCAGACTTATGTATAAGTTATTCTAAAATTAGTTTGATCTAATAGGTAAAGTAGTAGTAAACTTGTAGTTTAAGCAAGTGATTACGAAATCAACTAAATTCGCAATAATTCGATTTAAGTACTATTATGCTCTTTTTGGTAAAATTAAATTGAGCATAAAAATAAAATAAAACGTATTTTAAACGAACTAAATACTAAAATTTATCAAATAACTTCGGATTGAATAATTTACACATAATTAAAAATAAAAAAAAACTTGGGTGACAAATTATCAGTTATTAGTTAATTGATAATTTGTCGCCCAAGTTTTTTTAGCTATAATAATTTGTTATTATATGTTATTATACGACGAAATTCGTAACGACGGTATTCGTAAAACATACGATCAGCCATCGTTTGATTACACGCATCAATCAATACAGCTCTACTTATCATGTACCTATATATTTTTTAAAGTCAAAATTCATGTCTGATAAGGCGTCTTAGTCCAAATCTAAGTAAATAAATGTTTTTTGGTTAACAATTAACGCACTAAAACGGTACACGGTTAAATTTCAAATTATATTATTACAACAATTTGAGTACAAATCGATTTGTGACAAGCTTAAATGATAATTTATTTTATTTGTCTAAAGTGCTAAGTATCACTGAGTACACCTGAAGATTTGCCAGAAAGTTGAAGAAGAAACACTTATAATCGATTTTTGACTATGTATTTACTGTATCTATGACCTAATCTAATCTAATATGACTAATCTATGACTTATATATTTCCTATTTTATACAGAATAACATTATAACAATAATATCACAGGACAATTTATACACACTGATTTAACCCTTGAGTAAGCAAATTATTTGATTGTGTTAGGGGTCTTAGACAACGATACAGATACATAGAAATGCACATTATAAATACTGAGGATATATATAATAAACCACCAAATCCATCGATCGAAATCTGTGCTCATCACATACATCCCTGTCCCTGTCGGAAATCGAACCCGAGCCCCATTAAACCACTATATGTTAGACGTCTGTGCTAACCACTCGACCAACGAGGCGGTGGACATTTTAGTGGCATAAACTAAACAAAATTGCAATCCTAATTAATTTATGACGTCACGATCAATTTACAAAAACACTTAGATATACTATATAAAACTACCATCGTATGTTGACTAAAAAAATGCTTATTATGTATAGAATTATTTAAAAAAAAATATTAAATTACAAGCAAACGAATAACGATATGTGGTATATTCAACAAAGAACATTTACATTGTGAGCGAAAAAGTAATTGTACCAAAAGGTCTCTTGGTCAGACGTCCAACGGATTTAAGGAGGTTTTCATAATCTAATTTGTGAAACTAAGTGCACTCGTGGGTTTAAGCGCGTGCTTTGTTCGGTCAGAATTTGGCAGAAGTACATATGTTTTTGGGTTACATTATTTTTAATTATCATATATTTTATATCAGTTTTTATTGTGAGTACTTAGTTAATACTTTTTAGGGATGCAGCTTGAAGGTTAGGCTTTTTAGAATCAAGACGTTTTTATTTAATCGATCGCTTTCAATCCCAGGCTGTCTGGATGTATATTTTAAAAAATATTATCATTCAGAGAAATACTGATTATTGTCTAAAACTGTTATATATGTTATACTATCGCAAAACAAGAATAGCTAAATGCATGCAAATTAATCAAAACATTGTATCGTTAATATTCTATTATGTAAGTATAGTTAACGTAGAAACAATAATTTAAAAAGATCTAAAAAGTTATGATAAAGTAAAAATAATGCATGTTGTAAACAATATTAAAAACAACCCTTTTCCTATCTTTATTCATAAGATTTTAATTATGTTTTTCCTTGTGAAACAATAAAATATGTATTCTAATATTCTTTGTAGAAAGTAACTTATATTTGCATTTGAATGTTATTTCGTTTTAAATATTTTAAAGTAGTTTTTTTGGGAGTTTTTAGCAACTTTATAATAAAAATATATTTTGTAAATGTTTGTGTAATATTTATTATAGTTAATAAAACACTATCCAAATAATAATAGTACCCAGCGACATCCGGTATTTCTAATATTTCATATTCATCATATATATAGGATTATTGGTTTCCTTTTCTCATTTTAAGCATCTATAAGAAAGCTCGTGTATCGTAAAACTAAAGTTACTGGGGGGCGATAACAGTAAGGTCTGACTGCTATAGTTTTATGGCCTTTTTGTTATTTTCACTAACTTAGACATTTTGTATTTAACATCAATAGCAAAATAAAACCGTATTTTTAGAAGTAGAAATCATGACTTTATTTAAAAAAATATATAAGATTAAATAAAACTCTCTCAAACCACCATATAATATTAAGGTAAACGTTTTATAAGCTTAAAAACAAAATAAAGCACCGCTAAGCCAATTGTATGTCAAATAAATTACTTGAGCTCAAGATATGAGGGCAGTGTTAGAAATGAAGATTTACCTTGTAATAGGAAGTGTAGTGTTGTCGCGATTTATGATCTGGATTATGAGGAAAAACTTGTCTTAGAGTTGTAATATCTTTATTTCAAAGTAAAAGATTTTTTTAGTATTTAAAAAAGAATTATCTTATTTTCTTTCAGGAAGCAAAAAGGTAGCATCGTTGATGAGAAGTAGGTACAAGTTTGCAAGAAATATTTAAAAACTCATCGACTCGGGCAGACCCTTCGGCAACTATCTGTGAGATTTCCCAGTAGTCACAACTCGCAGATCCTTGTCCGAAATTGAAAATTACCTATTTTAAATTTATTCTTAAAATAAATATATATTTGTTACATTAACCTTATTCCTCTATTTTAAGTATACTTAATGTTGTAACAAAAAAATCAACATTGTAACTTATAAAGGAAAACAATTAATTAAACTTAAACCAACCACGCAAACCTTAAACTTCGGGGTTAAAGTCAAGTCGCAAGAATTGCTTAAACAGGGTCATATCTAAATTAAACTTCATTTGCTTCGTTAATTAAATTACTAACTTACAACTATTCTCGTCGCATGAACTTCTCAAATATGTTGCTTAAATTTATTTTAAAAGGAACATTTTCCATTTATTACATGTTATCTTTAGATAAATACTCCCGAAAGTTACATGAGAACTTATTTAACTTGCAACTTGAACCAACCCGACTAGTTATAAAGTTGAGTCATCAGTGGCTTATGTTGTCCTCCAAACATTTAACTGACATTTTTAAACCGTTGTTGTTGTTAACATGTTAAGATAAACACGTACAATAACAGTAACGGTTGGGTTTTGTTTAAAAAGAATAGATATATACTGAGCGTTCTTTCTCTGGGGACCTTTCTAAATCTGCAGTAAAAATTGCATGAACTTACAGTAACTAAACGTATGCAGTTACTCAAATAATATCACAAAATATTTTACTGTTACCACAGTTTAATATACATTCTAGTTATGTTATATTTCAAAAGTATTAGAATTCAACTGAATGCAAAATCATGAAATAAAGTGAAAAGTGATTAATGCACCAGGTTTTCAAGTTATTAAAGAATTTATAGACGGCGTAAAATACAACGTTTGAAATACATATTTCATCTTAAGATTGTGTAGCAAATAGTGCTAATTTATAGTCGCAAGAAATTCAACAGCAATAAAACTAAGTTAGGCGGTTGATGCTGAACCACTGCAGCGAATCTGTCCTGCTAAATTGGAGCGTTATAAACGCTTACAGCGATTTTAAAAATTGTGATTTGTCCGTTAAAATAATAAAAGAAATTAACATTTATTGTTGTCCAATAAATAATGAAGAAGACTGATATATATTAGGTATTTCACTGAGTAAATGAATTGAGAGAAGGCAATTGTTCTAAGACTATGGGAATAGGCTGCTGCAATATGTATATTGGTTATTATGATTAAATCGTAGAAATTGCTATTGTGAAAAAAAAATCCATGAAACCTTGGATTCGCATTTTATAATTGGTAGAGCTATGGTTACATAATGAACAACATCATCAACGAAAAAAATCGTAACTCACGAATTTTTTGTTGTTCTTCATGTTAAGCATATTTTCTCTCCGAAGTATTTTTATTAAAATGACTGAGAAACGCGTGATAATAAGTAATCGCTGGTCTTTTATGTCAAACGCCTCCTAACTGTGCTATTAAGATTATCACTAAATTTGCTCTATCCACGTGTGACTTGCCTAATTCTAGAAATAAATACAATTTTCCTTAATTTTACGATGACGGAATAATATATTAAGTTTGTTTAGGAAATGTGAAATAATTCAAGTAGGTGTGTAGTACATATTTGATAAGTGCAATCTATGTCTACTCTAATTTTAAAATGTCGACTATGATCTTAATTCTTTATAGCTTTACCTAAACGCAGTTGAAATATTATTTTGTTACTCTATATTTTAAATTATATTTAAATCCTTTTGAAAAGTTATTTCCAGGCGTTATTTTAAAGAATTAATTTCAGAAAGTTTCTTCAGGAAATTGTGTAGTTTTTAATTATTGCTTACTTGTTGAATATAATTGTTTTGTTTTAAAATAAGTAAAGTAAGTATTTAAAATTTTTTGCTTGTGTTAAAATTCTAATAACAAAAAAAATATTACAAATTTATTTTAATTTAGTATTAACAGCCAGTCATGAAATGGGATCTCAAGTGACTAAATTCTTAAATGCCCTTAGAGTTGGCAAGCTTCCATTTTAATATAGTCGCGTGTGTTCAGCGATATTTCACTTTGAGGTTGAGGACATTAAAAAATCTTTAATATAACTTTGCTATACTATTTAGAGGCCTGAAAAAAGAGGTGCAAGGTCTGTCCGTGTTTATTGTACCGTACGTGGATAACATATTTATAGATAAATTAAATCGTAAATTTCGGTGTTAGCATCTTTTTTATGTTTTTCTGTACTGAAAGTCTGTAACAATTTTTAAAACAAGTTGAGAAATTCATCAAGGCAGGTAACAATTATAGCTCAGGTAGTGGAACAACTCGCACGGTAACCCAGAGTGGATGGCTAAGTCGTGAATACATTTTTCATTTTATACTATTTATTATACTTTTTCGTTTTATTGAATATCAAATACTGTATGTAATTAAGAAGTAATGATATATTATCAGATATGTATAGCATTTAATATGTAAGTATCCGGAGTATAAGGGTAAACACCACATGGGATTAATATATTGAATTGAATAATATAGTAAGGGTCTCTTTCGGACGTATAAATTTTGAGTCCTCTATTTCCTAAGGGATCTTTCTATCTGCAGTGGAAATTGCACAAACTTTCGGAAGCTAAATGAACGCAGTTACTCATATTAATTACCAAAATATTCGACCATAACAGTGCTAACAATAATGAAAGTTACTAGCTACTATATAGCAACACGGAACGGTCAATAGTACTAAGTATGGTTCCGTACACACTATATTTGAAGTTTAGGTCAAATGAAATATATTCTTACCTGCCTTAAAGTTATAAAGTTTGATTACATATTTAATGCAAGGTAGATTATTAGCTGTCTTACATTTTGTTATAAATATTGTCAATTTATAGTCGCAAGTAAGATAACAGTAACAAAACTAAGTTACACATTTACTGTCGAACCACTGCACGGAATCAAACCACTGGTAAACTGGCGCATTCTACAAGCGTATAGCTACATTATAATACTACATTAAACAAAAGCTGTTATAAGAATAAATTATATTACGTAGCTTTCCTTGGAAATACAAAAAAATAAGATTTGTGAATAAAAAATATTTTCGGTTTAATTTAATAATAAATATCTTAACATACGAATGTATATAATAAATAAGATCAATGTATAATAATTAAAATTATCGGCGGTACCCTTTTATAGTTCTAATCGCTGTTCCCCTGTACCTAAGCAGGATATATTTTAAGTGAACTAAATGCCTCGCAACTGTGCTACTGAGATTAGCACTAAGTTTCCTCTTCCCATGTGTGACTTGCTTAAATCTAGTAATTCAATTTTCCAAAATTCTACGTTGACAGAATAATATACCAGGTTTATCTAGGAAATATTAAAAACCTTTAATATATTTATTAAACCTAATTTTTTTATATAAATATATATACTATACTTAATATACAATCTTAAGTATTTACTTAATATACGAACACATATTTACATATATATAGGTATATGTAAATATGTGTTCGTATATTTAAGTAATTATAACATTATTTCGTCCCAATACAATTTTATTTATTAGACTATGCCGACATCTTTAGTCAAATTTTATTTGACTAAATTGACTATAGTATTTCAATAATTATAAGAAGTTTAAATTAATATTATATTTTTTAAAAAAGATATTTGTTAGTTTAATTGAAAAAGCTAAAAACTTATAATATTTGTCAGTACTTAGTCCCCTAAGTACTTTAAAATAGCTAGAACGGTGTTAGAAAACGAAAATAACAACTTATTACATTTAAAAGAAAATTTTCATAGAAAGAACTATCACACCACACTACCACAAAAAATACGTGCAAAACTATTTATGTATGAATATTGAATATAATATTTTATTCATACATAAATAGTTTTGCACGTCTATAATAATAACAACGGAATAGATTCATACCATAATACCAACAACTGGCTAACATACTATAGCAAGACACAGAAAACAGTTTTCTTAAACCTTTTATATAAAATAAATCCCAGCTTCGTCAAAGGGTTCGACGGTTTGAGGCCTTTTAACCACTTCAAGCTGTGATAAGGACGCTCTGATCCGACCTACAAGGTATAATTAATTTTATTTTACGACGGCAAACAGCCTTATTCCGGTCAGAGGTCAAAATCAATGATGAATGTAAATATGAATTTCCTTTGTTTGAGACTAGTTTAACAGACGCAATTTAATACTATCCCTATTAAATACAATATTACAGTGAGATTTTTAAACACTTTTTTTAGTATTCTTTGACTTGTGATCTTAATTAGTTGAAATAACTACTAGACCCGAGTGATTAAAAAAAAAAACTAAAAGTCATCGCTTAACTGCACAGATTCGGATGTTTTCGTTGTAACTAATAGTTTTAAATCGTTTTTTTTTAAATAGTTTGATATATCATTATGATTAATGAGCCTCTTATAATAAAAGAGAAAAGAGGAAATAAATACTTGAAACCCAATAGTTCAAAGGATATTTATTTCCTTATCTATACATATAATAAAATTGTCACTGATCACTGTCATTAAAAAAAACATCATAGGGAGGTTTTATAAGAGCGAGAGAACCCAAAAAAATGATTTTTCAGTTTGTCTGTTTGTCTGTATGTCTGTATGTTTGTGCACGCTAATCATAGAAACGCCTTAACCAATTTGAATGCGGTTTTCAGAAATATATTATTACAGTCTTTACTTAACATTTAGTGTTTATTTAATCTAAATCGGTTAAGAAATAAAAACGTAATGCCAATTTATGTCAATCAAGTAATAGGTACCATCCAAATCTTATTCTATACATGTAGAGTAGAGAAGTAGTAGTAGAGAACTGTAGAGGAGTAGTCTTTGTACATTGAAAATATAAAAAAAATACCAAGATGTGAACTGATAACTAACAGAATCCATTTTCAGCATTTTGAAATCTTTGTCTGTTTGTCTTTTAGTTGTGCACACAACACGAAAAAAAATATATTTTTAAAAGTTCATATAGGGGGACCTTTATATAAGCAAGAGAACCCAAAAACAATATTTTTTCATATTGTCTGTTCGTCTGTATGTCTGTATGTTTGTGCACGCTAATCTCGGAAACGGATTAATCGATTTGGATGCAGTTTGCCCTATGTGATATCGTTTTGGTTCAGTTTATATTGTCTTGAATGATAATTTAAATTGTTGAATTTTTGTGTTTAAATTCCTATATATACCTACCTAAGGTAGGTAAATTAAATTGAACGTTACCGACTTATTATCCTAATCAAATATTCAGCAAGATATGATAAATGGTTTATCTATTTTTATGTCCATTGGTGCAATCCGCTTTATTTTTCATTGTTGTATTGAATAAAGTAAACTTCAATTTCTAGTATAACTTTCACATAAATCATTTAATGGATTCTAAAAGAGAAATAAAAATGAGATTCAGATACGAAGATATAAATCGGAGAAGCGATTACATCGATTGAGAATATAAAAGTTACTTTTATTGTTTTGTATTGTATAAACTTAAAAAGGATACTAAATTATTCAGTCAAAATAATTTATTGTGTATACAATTTTACTGATTCACCGATTTTGGCACTGTTGGAAGCATCAACAGCGGAGTTACTTCGTAAATAATATTAATGACTGCAATCAAGGTCATAACTTATTTTAACTTGAAATTTGGCAAAAATCCAATAGTTTGTTCTGGAATATCCAAAATTATTTTATATTTATAAAAGAATTGTATTCAATTGCATGCTTCATCTATGAACTTTGACTTATAAATATATTTAAACAACAGAAACTAAACTCTTAATCTTTTTATTTGTTTTCAGAATACATTTGCTGAAATAGAAGTCATTCGCTTATTGCGGGCCCGTACTAGGAGCGGGCCCGCTGTGACAACTGGATTGTGTAAGTTTTGAATACCCATATTATTTACTTGGTTTAAACCAAGTCGTAGTAGTGAAATTAATGGTTTGGAATTGACTTTGAATCCTTGATAAGTTGAAGTTCAAGCAACCGAGTCAATTGCTCTTAATGTTACAGCGTTCAATTTGTATTTGTATTTGATCCATTTTCGTTTTTTTTACATATTTTCACTTAAAATTGACTGAACAAATCTCTACAACCTCAAATTTATTATAAGCATTCTGTTACCGGTCCTTATTGAATCGACGGAAGTTCTTTCTTAAGTAAAACTTTATCAGCTACTTCATTATACCCAAGTTTCTTACATCTAACTTTTAGTCACAAACAATTTCACATTTAATATTTAACTGTAGTAAAGTTTTTAAAAATCCTATTGTTAACATTTTAAATATGCCATGAAGGTATAATAAACTGAACTTGACTTATTGGAAGAAAAAAAACTTTTAAAACTATTTAATCTAATTCTCAGATCGTTTATACCTAAGATATAATAAATATAAAAAAGAAAATAACCCGAATCTATGATAACAATAAAAATAATAATGTATTAATTAAATTAGATAAGTGGCATGCGTATATCGCATGCTACTTATCTTAAGTATAATATAATACTTATCAAGTATTAATTAGCGCACGAAAGAAATAAAATATAAAATAACGCCCGATTGATCAGTTCTGTTTAATCTAGGTAAAGTCATGATTAAATTGTTCAATTGAAGGTTTCAATTTACAAAGGTTTTACCTTTTTTTATTACAACCAGGCTAGATCATTGGAGCCCAGATTAGGTTAATTATATTACTGGGAAATAACTTAAATTAAATCAATCCAGTAAAGGTTTTGTCATAGGTTTAAGAGCCAATATAGATTTCAGCTTATGAATAAAGTGTGTTTCGATTATTTAAGTTTTTACTTTTGAGATTAAAATATTTTCTTTGATAAATTAACTTTTACAGATGCATTATACATGGTAGTACATGCTCATAGTCATGATGGGAACAATAGATAGCTGGCAACAGAAATAATTTTATTTTGACTATAATGAACCTTCTAAAAAGTATAAGTGTAGTTCCTATTTTTTACATTTCACTCATAATCTGTACATTTAAAAAAGTTGTAGAAACCACATCTCTATGGGTACTATTACCGAATGTTACCAATAATGGGTTTGGGCGGTTAGAATTTTTTTTAAATGTCTAGTTTGCAAGTACCTATATGCTAATTTCCAAACAACAAGACGGATATGAGATTCGTACAAGGAAATTTATTTATCTCAAGCGATAGCTAGACTTTCTCTTGTTAAAATGTCAAAATATAGTTTTAGGCATTTAAGGATAATTTATGATTTGTTCGCCTGTAAAGGATTGCACAGTACTAGAAGAATCGAAGTGAAAACTGACTTAAAGTATAAAATAAAATTTTAAGTCAAAGTAAAATTAATCTAGCTGTGAGGTTATAAAAATGTTTAAATTAGTTAATAGTAGTTTAGCAACAGGGTTCAAGGTTCCTCATCTGACTGTTTTCCCAAGGCCAGCTATGCGTTCCCTGCTGAAACGTCACGAGGACGTCACGTATTCTGAGAGAGTTCTTAATAGTAAATATTCAATTCCATAACATAATATTAATAAAAAATAAAATAATAATTAAATTCCATAACATAATATTAATTTTTTTTTTTCATAAAACTATAATCAATAGAAACTTCGTTTATAGTAATGACAAAACTAGCAATGCTTATTTAATTATGTTTTACGTTGTGTTTTAATTACATTTATTTATAACGTGCTTAACCGCCTCGTTGGTCGAGTGATTAGCGTAGATGCCTAACGTGTCACGGCGCAATGGGGCTCGGGTTCGATTCCCGGCGGAGACAGGCATGTATGTGAAGAGCATAGATGTCTGTGTTTCTGGGTTTGGTCGTTTATTAAATATATTCTCAGTATTTATATGTGTATTTCTATGTATTTGTATCGTTGTCTAACACCCTTAACACAAGCAAATAATTTGCTTACTTAGGGGTTAGATGAATGTATGTGTCATTTGTCCTGATATTATATATTTTTATATTATATATTATAATCAATCGTACTTATACAAGGAGACATCACGAGCATTATCTACACATAAATAAATCGATAAATTGTTATATAATTGCTAAGGTCATAATGCAATTCAAAGTTGTCTTTTATTAAAAAAAAAACATATGATTATTTAGAAAGATAAACAGTTTACACTTAAAGGTTTTATAAATAGATAGATAGGAAGAGAGATAAGCCGTAATTGCACTCATAAATTAAAAGACATATACAAGCCGAGTTCAGACAATAAAATATGCAAAGTCGGTCTTATTGTTAGAATCAATCTCTGACAGACAACCTTCAGGTTAAAGAAAGTAAATAAGGAGTAAGAAATTGCGTGACTGAGAAGAAATATAAAGTAACATATAACCAAATAATAGTAACATTTATAGTTACAGTTATAATTATGTATATACTTAACAAACATACTTCCATAACCATATTATTATAGTATTAAATATAATGACTACAATATTAAAAGCGACAATATTAAACGTAATGTACTTTATAAAAGGATGATAATTAGATAAATAAATCTTAAATGTTTGCAAGAATTTAAAGCAACGGACCCTTAAAGAAAGTATTTTCCATAGTAGTAATATTTTTAAAAGTAAAATATCATGGAATAACAAAAGCTTAATGTAAATAGTTTTTACAGTCAGTAAAAAATTATATATGAGATATTAAATATCATCTTTTTATCTATATATATAAAATAAATAATTAAATGTAAAAATATATTCTTTTAAAAGCTCCAACATAAGGCGTTACAAGTTAGCAGCTGTCAGGTGCCACACGGTTTGCGACTGAATGCGTCTTCGCTTGACTATTTTCTGTTGTCGAGAGGCACGTTCAAAGGATATTCCTTTTATAATAAAATTCTATTACTTGATATTCAATATGGTATGTATAAATGTGATGCTTCAGCATTCCGCTACGCAGAGAATAAGATAGTAAAATCTGTTTTTGTTTCAGAATACCAATACTTTCATTGTAGCCTATTAATATGTTATATTATATTGTTGTATGATATTGTTGTATAAGTTAGGGCTTTTTTATTTAAATGTATGATATAAACGTTATTTAGTAAAAGTATTAAACACATTATATAGTAACTAGCATAATGTTACTATAGAAAGTGATAATTTTATGAAAATCGCATATGAATAGATTTTTTAATTTGTAGCCACGTTTTGTAAGTGAAATAAAATTTCTTCCAACCTATTAAGTTCTGTCGAGTGAAATAATAAAAAATAATATATGGTCACCATAAAATAAATGAGTCGGGAACTCGTGCGTATAAACCCAGATTTATAATTTTATTACGGTTTTTTCCAATTACTGTATGTGAAATTATTGTAAATTATTTAAATTTTAGTTTCCTTACAGATATTTTATAAATTTATAAACGGTTCCATAGAAAAATAATATGATATTTTTATGTTATGCTATACCACCAATCATAATTACATACCGTTTTATTTTAAAATAAATGGTATACGCGAAGCAAATCAAGTGATATTTTTATATTTAAAAATAATATTTGAATACGTATTTATATTTGAAAAGAAAATCACTAACACATAACGTTTACTACATAACACGTAACACTAATACATAACGTTTTTATCGTACATTATAATAAAAAATCCCTAACTTATACAACAATATCATATAACATATTAATAGGCTACAATGAAAGTATTGGTATTCTGAAACAAAAACAGATTTTACTATCTTATTCTCTGCGTAGCGGAATGCTGAAGCATCACATTTATACATACCATATTGAATATCAAGTAATAGAATTTTATTATAAAAGGAATATCCTTTGAACGTGCCTCTCGACAACAGAAAATAGTCAAGCGAAGACGCATTCAGTCGCAAACCGTGTGGCACCTGACAGCTGCTAACTTGTAACGCCTTATGTTGAAGCTTTTAAAAGAATATATTTTTAAATTTAATTATTTCATATATATTTTTTTACTGACTAGTTTTTACATTAAGCTTTTGTTATTCTATGATATTTTACTTTTAAAAGTATATTTTATTTACAATTACGTTTCGCAGTTAATATTTTTTTACAATCTTTGCTCTGTTATCTATATTATTTTATTTCAAAAGACGTTTTAACATGTGCACAATAAAAACCATTTAGTAAGTAGCCGGGTAATGGCTGGCGCACATTATAACTCCCTTAAAACTACCCATAACTGGAAATGGTCTCATTACATTACTTGAACTATATTAACTTCATGCAGAGAATAAACTAAAATAAAGCTAGAAAAGGAGTTTGTTTGTTGGGATTTGTTAATTTATTAACAAATATTATTATGTTAAATTAAGCCGTATAAAATAAAGTCACTAAAGCAATTTAGCTTCAAATTTAGCTGTCAGTTGTTGACGAAAACCAATAACTGGCTGAGTTAGCAGTGATGAGATCACATAATGAAGCTTTTAACGTCTGAGGCAGGCGTTGGTCGGGATGCTGTCACTTACATCTGATGCTAATGATATCTTTAAAGTTAATTTAGTTTTATAAATTGATTAAAAAATATCACTTTCATTTTAATTAAGATAAGCCACGATTTTTTATTGAAATTAGTAATTAAAATATTAAAATTTACTGAATTTGATAGTTTGATTATAGATTTTTCTCTTTGAATGCTCTATTAATATAAAATCGTGAAAAAGAAGTCTAGCAAAATAATTTAAAATGTTAAAAACACTAATAAATAAAATGAATGCTATAATAACTGTTATACAATTGTATGTTATAAAAAAACGACATAAATCGGACAAGATTTATAAGTATAATGTGAATATTAAATATAATTTGAAAACATTTGTTTACCAACTCAATTACAATATATTGTGATGAGTGAATGACGTAGAGCTATAGCGACATTCATAAAGGTAATGGCCAAAACATGTAAGACGAAGTATAATAAGCAAGAGCTCGAACAACACAAAACTTACATTTCTTTGTATATCTTCTATTTCCAAGAAAACATGTCGTAATTTACTTATATGGCCTTTATATATAAGAATATTTATATCCTTCACAGACTATACTTTTCAAGGTATTAGTTTTAGGTAAGTAATGTTTTAAAATATTTATAAACATGTATAGCCATGTTAAGTTTTAGTTCAATGTGTAGTACCTACTCGTGAAAACCTTAGAAAACACCATGTTAAGCATATTTAATTTTATATAAATATAGAATGAAAAATAAACCGCTACGGGCGCGGATTCGAACCCGCGACCTCTGGGAACCGTTCCGTCTGGTCATTCTACCAATTGAGCTACCGTATTATTATTACATCTATTATTGTTTCTAACATTGCAATCCTGCTCGTACCGGTTTATTTTTAATTATATATTCATATAAATTTAAATAATATTAACATATCTATATATAGCTATACATACACGCAATATATACACAAAATAATTTAAATAACCATACAAGATTGCAGTGAAACTTTTTAAAACAATATTTTATTGTAGTAAGTAGCTAATGGTATGCAGAACTAATTATATTTAAAACCAGGTGTATCGTGTTCTGGTTACCGTTTCTGATTCACTAACCCTATCCTATGATAGGGTTAGTGAATCAGAAATACATAGGTCTATAATACAAAAACAACAACTATATTGTAAAAATTAATGATTTTATTTGTTAATGGGTCTTCTAAACTCTATAAAAATTTTAGAGCTGTATTATCAGAACTATTTTTTAAAACTAACTTAAATTTTTGACCGACTTTTAACGTACAAAATAACAAAATAAAAATAGACAAGCAATCTGAAGACACTATTAACTTGTTAAGGGCTCCAACGCTGGCCCACATCCAATAACTACAAACGCATCTATTCAGCGATACTTGTTTGTTAGAATGAGGTCATGTGAAAGAGTTTTGAATTATGAAGAAGTTAAGAATATTATGGTAAAATACATTTTGACATTTATTTGACATTTATATATTTTGTATACTGATAAACGTCAACTATAACTGCGTTTAAATGCAAGGTAGACAAAAATATTTGTCAGACGCGATGGAGTTAAATACCTAAATGAAGCTATTTGATACATGAATTAAATCATGTTAAATCCAAAAATACTTGAACAAGCATCACGATGAGACATTTCATATCAACGAAAAAAAAACACTTATACAAAATACTACTAGATATTAATAAACTATATCACGATAATAATATTAAAAGACATAGTTTCTAAGAAATCCATTTTTTTAATTTTTATTAACTAATCGTATCATATGTAAATGTATGACAGTAGATAAAAATCTTAACTTGTTATAAAGAATATCAACATATATTTTTTATAAAGATCTAAAATTTATAGTTAGTGAATATCTATTTTATCTAATAAATGCAAAATATAACACATTAAAATACATCACGTATCCACTTAAGTAACATTTTTTACTTTAGTTAGTGAAGTTAGTGTACAATAAAATTAGTTTTGCTCTTTTTTTCCTTAAAGCGGAAAACAACGTCTAATAAAAACTAATCGGTCAATATCACTTAAAAGCTACTGAAGATTAGGTAATGGGGTTAGAAAGAAACAATAGTTTTTTTAGACCCCTTCGGATTAAATAAATTATCCCTGCGGCTGAGGGTTCGACAGTTTGAGACCCTTTGTTCAGGGTGGAAAAAAGACGTTCTATTTATGATTTGTAAAAAAATGTAACAGCAAGTACAGTAAACTATTCTATAAAGAAAGATCAAAAATATTTAGATAAATAAAACAATTTAAATAGCAATTCGTTTTTAACTCGACAGCCCATTCATCTCAAATATATCTTGTTGTAAAAAATGAGTTCTAAAAATATTAAAGTTTTTTATTTAATTAACACATTTTGTGAAGCTTTTGTTAAAATTAAGGTAATATATTTCTTTTCGAAAGCGTGTTAATAAGTTTTAATTCTTAAGTTAGTGCAAATTTAAATGTAACTTCCCATTATTGTATCTATACACCATTATACAACATAGAACCTCAGTCTCATAAAACTGTGTTTACATACTGGTGTTTGTTTTTACAATAAGTTACTCAAATCTATTAACGTCCTATTGGATAAACATTTTAAGCTTATATTGAACGCGGTTTTGTTTGTGTTAAAGTTTCATATAAAATTAAGGGATGTATTGACGATCGGCAAGCTAAGCAATAATAAACTTACTAACAATTTAACACATGTTGCTTTAAATCAAGATATTTTATATATATCATAAACCGCTATGATACATATAAAATAAAATATATGTATATATACAGGGTTATTTGTAATCAGTTGACCACCTCTTGCAGGCAGCTTCTTTACATCAATCCCAACAACATTTGTTCTACGACTTTTAAAAATTAATAGTTTTAAAATTCAAATTTTTATTTCTTACAAAATACAGAGTAATAAGTAAAAGAAGGAGCCATTATATATTTTCATAATTTAGAAAAGTATCCATGCGGTTTCTGAATCTACCTTTTCGAATTGTGAAACTAGAGTCAGACTAGTGATGTTTATGCGATTTCGAAACTTTGACTTAAGACTTAAGCATTTTGAATGATTTTGAATAAATAATTTTGATGATTTTGAATAAATCACAAAGATTTAAGTATTTTGAATGAAGAGTTGATAAATATTTTCTGAGGGATGTCTAATAAGGGTTTTTCTAATCCAATTCAACATCTGCTTGTATCAAGCATTATAACTGTCAAATATATGTATAATAATAAATAGTATGATTCAATAACCAATCCTACTTACTATGATGAGTAAGGACCAGTACTATTAAGTTTTTTTCATCTTGTTTAAAAATTTTATTTAACCTGAAATTATAGTATCTTTTACGTAAAACATTTAATGGATTCTAAAAGAGGAATAAAACAGCAACAATTTATAAAGAAATAGCTGAGGCTATAAATCGTGAGCGATTACTTCGATTTGAGAATATCAATATACCATCAAAGTTACTGAATTAGGTACTTACAAAACTCATTTTGGCTTTAAAAGAAAACAAATAAGAAAACGAGTTTATAGCAGCTATTAAATAATATTGGACTGGCAGTGATTGGTATGTATTTATAGTAACAAAAGTATAAAGTAAAATAAATACATATTTATTAATATTTTGTTACTATATTTAATAGTAATAATATTTCTTGAGAAAAACAAAATGATTCTCATTTTTTTAGGGATTTTAAAATGACTTAACTTATTGATATATTTTTTACCTATTTATATTTACCAACCAGACTGTAAAAAAAGTACTCAGTTATAGGTACATAAATATGTAATAATATGTACATAAGTATCTAATAATATAAATATGTAATAATACGTATACATACATAAAGTTATGATATGCCATGACTTGGCGTGTGTCGATGGATCAAAATATTTCGGATTTAAATATTTTGGTGATACTAAAATCTATATATAACATTCATATGTTCGTTAATTGGCCTTAAAATAGTGCTTCATAACCTATCTCCAATAAAAAAAAACAAAAAAAAGTAAAAAATGCATTTTAATATAAATTCTACTTAGCAGAAAATAAATACATAAACTTTAAGTTTTAATGAAACGTGTTGTTTACCGGTCTTCGTTAAATGGAAGGAAGTTGTTCTGGAGCCAAACTTAGTCAGCTACTTTATTAAACCAGTTTCTTAGTACTAAAGCAGAGAACAATTTGACTTTAAATATTTAATCGTGGTGAAGTTTAATCTCAAGATTAAAAAATTCTTATTGTTAAAAATTGTAACAGTCCTAATAAAGAGCTACCAACAAATAAATTTAAAAGTGCATAGTGCCATAATTAATTCTATTTGCTGAAATAACAAAATGGGGGAGCAATTTGGATTAAAGATAATAAAACAATAATAGCTGCAAACTGAGACAAAGTTTTATTCACTTTCATTTAAAAATAAAATAAACATATTTTTTACAATTATGCATATTAAAAAGGGTCATATATATCAGAGAATAGTAAAGAATATTGCGTTATATTAAAAGATTATTTAAGCAATTGTAAAGCTGTTGTTATCACATATTATGTCACTCAAAATAACTTATATTACTTTCATTTCGGTTTCTGTCACAGCCATATGTGATTTTTTGTTAAATGGTGGGCTTTTATTATCCACTTGAACTGTTACTTTGGAAAATGATATCTACAGTATTTACGAAGAAATAACATTGTTTTTTTCACACTCACTTAATACCATTGCGACAATTGATGGGATAAGAAATGAGACGCGTTATTGCGGAATAAGAGTTATGGAGAGGATACTGAAGATGACAGCTAAAATAATTTATTTTATTAATGTTTCACCATGTTACACTGCTTATAGAAATTTTATATGTTCCTTTGTGTTTAGTGTTTGAACTTGAAAATATCATGTTCAATTATTATGTATTAAAATCCTAGTAACTCGTAAAACGTTACAAAAAATTAAAGTCTACACAGTTTTTTAAACTGTGGAGATAAGGCTTTTATCTGACTTAGCTACATGATCCTTTAGATCAACTATAGATCAACTATGTGTGTAGTGCACCTTATTCTGAGTTAAAGAGGTCGTGATAGGTTACCTAACAAAAATAAAAACATTTTATTCTGTAGCGAAAAATAATACAGCGTATGTTAAAGATTGTTAGATTGAACCTATGTGCTTTCCAATCGGAAAAAGTTGGAGTATTATTATTTTTTTGTCTATAGTATTCGATAAACTTTTTGCAGATTATTCATACATATTCTGTTGTTCTTTCCTGAAAAACTCTTGAAGAATAATATTTTAAAGATAAAACAAAACTATAAAGATTTTTCTGTACATATATTTTTATCAATCAACTCTTAGAAGGCTGGACCAAACTCGATAGTATTCTGCCTGGCATTTAGACTGGATTCTTGCTGGTGACAATCAAGCACATTTTTTTTTAATTTTAAGGCAGAGAAACTTTTTTTGGGCCTGGTTATACACATAAATGCATGTAAAGATAATAAAACACTTTTTTGGGAGTAATATTTTGCTTATAATAAAACAATATTTTGTTAGAAAGGTATTTAAACTAAATATTTTTATGATTTTATATTTTAAAAAGAGTTTTATTTATTTCTTTACCAGTTATATAAATAAACAAGTAAATGTTACTTAAAAAAAAAACTTGCCGAAACCCGGGATCGAACCAGGGACCTTTAGATCTTCAGTCTAACGCTCTCCCAACTGAGCTATTTCGGCTACAGGAGTTGAAGCGCATATTATGTGACATAGTGTAATGACATTTACAAGACCATTATTTTCATCGCAAAAGAACTTTTTAGTGAAAATTAAAAAAATATACTAAACTTGTCCTGAACTGTAAATATGACAACCAAAAAATGTTAATACAATACTTTAAAGATTTACTTTTTCTGAAAAAAATGTAATTGCTTCCATTACAAAAAGTTTCAGACTTAACAATGTAATAAAAGTTTTCAGAAGCAAATATAACAAGAGTTAATTGACCAAATGATCAATTCTTTAACAATCTAATTAATAATCGCAAAAAACGATCTTATCTAGTTATCTTATCTATTCCAATGTTATCCATGTATCTGGATTTTCATTTAGTGTGTGTTTAGAAGAAAGAAGATCTAGCCGAATTTGATATAATTATTTTTATAGTTTTAATTTTTTCATAAATGAAGAATGAAAAATAAACCGATACGGGCAGGGATTCGAACCTGCGACCTTTGAGCAAGAGCCCCATTGTTCTACCGTTGCCGTTAATATACAAAATATGAGTAAGCTAGTCTCCTTAATTTTCCTTCATTGCTAGGGATGGTCTACTAAGATTAGCATGTCATGTGCGGTCAAATGATAGTACCACTTTTAGAAAAGTAAACCTGTTACCTGTTGTAAACAGTTTCCTCTTTTTTAATACCTGAACTTAAAAAATGGTTATTTATTAATGTAGAGATATTCAAACAATGTGTTTTCTACAAATACTACTCACAAGGGAGTATATTTAATGAGTTTTAGTTATAATGGAACATGTTATTTACGTCTACGTAAGAAAATGAAAGTTATGTAGTCAAACTTAGTCAGTTATTTCATTAAAACATTTTCTCTTAAGTTACTAAAGTAGTATTATTCGTAAGATTAATTATTTCTTTTCTTATTTTTTTTCTTTGTATTTATTTTTATTTCAATTAAATGGTTGTAATGTTATAATAATAATTCATTTGTTTTTATGTACAAAGCTTCTTAATGATAACAACTTAATTAATATCTAAGCACTTGCCTACAGAAAAGGTATCAATTGATTGTATTTTCAACCCCTGATTAAAAAAGGAGTGTTATAAGTTTGACCTGTGCATCTGTGTATCTGTGTATCTGACTGTGGCATCGTAGCAGCCAAACGGGGGACGGATTTAATTGCATTTTTTTTAATTGAAAACCTGATCCGTTGAGATGGTTCTTAGCTTTGTTTGGCTGAAATAAAAGTAGGCGTCATCAAGACATAGAGCTTTTATTGGTGCTGGTCAAAGGTTCTTATGCAATGTTGATATTTAATAATTAAACAAATAAAAAGGCAAATAATAATATAGGCAAAGGCAATATCAAATCGTATAGTCTAAGTCGTAATTAATTAGTTCCTAAAACTTAGTAAAAAAGACACTACGTGCAACGGTTCTCCGACGCAACAACTTCAATAAGTAGGTACATAATATTATTATTTTTATCCTTCTAAGAGGTATTTTAGTGTCGTGGGTTTTAAATTTTTTTTTGTATGAAGTACAAAATCGATGGACACTTTAATTAGATTCTTTGTTGTTTTTAAACTAGTATATTAGACAATATCTCATTATTATATCCGTCATACAAATGTCTCTATATTTATTTATTTATTTTAATATATTTGTTAAATACAAGAACTTAAGTTTTCTACTATTTTTCATAAAAGTAATATTTTTTAAACTAAGGATTGGATTCACATTTGTTAAATACTATTCTGATAATTGAGAAGATAAGAGATGATAAACTTTATTGCGAAATAAGACTTATAGAAATGATATCAGCAATATGAAGCTGACAGCTGAATTGCTTTTATTTATACAATCATTCATCCCCGTCTTCGCCGACATCTGTTTAGTTTTGATAGTGATAAAATAATCAGACAGAGCATTTTCCCAACTTAATTTGAAAAAGGTTAAAGGATAAAAAAAGGAAAGGATAAAGGTGAAAGGTTAAAAAAATCTAACATATTGATTAAATAAATTTAGTGTACCGTGAAGCTAAATTCCTTATTACACTCAGCCACATAACCTTTTGAGTAAGTCCACTGTACCCTAAAAGGAAAAGAGGGCATGCTTTACTACAAAGAATACAAATAATATCAGCTTATTATGTGTTCAAAAGCAAAACAGTGTAATCTTATTTCACAGGTACGGATATACTTTCATACAATTTAGAAAATATTTATTATTTTCATAAAACAATTTTAGACTTCAAATAAAGTATTTTTAATATTATTCTTATATTATAAAGAATATAGCAGGATATTACACATACATGTAATTATTTATGTTAATATGTCTGTTTTGGGTAACTTTATAAGCTTACGAAACAATTAAAATATAACGTTTGTAAAACCCTGAATTTAAATAAGGATTTTTAAATCTACGGTCTAAATCTCTCCTGAGCTATTTCATTTTCCAAAAAAAAATCTATTCATATAACCATAGCATAGGTATAGATTATTACTTTTTTTGACCTATTCGTGTAGTGGTTTGTGACCCCGACTTTGTTGGTTTAACACCAAAGGTTTGGGATTCGATTCCTTAAACCTGACACTTGTTTACCTTAAATATCTTATTCATACTTCGCCATAAAAAGTATGATATGTCTTTTCCCAAGTTCAGCTCCATCTTTATACTGAATTTCATAAAAATCGGTGAAGTGGTTTAGGCGTGAAAGCGTCACATATAGACAGACAGACAGAGTTACTTTACGCAGTTATAATTATATTAGTAGGGATTATGATTTAAAAAATCAAAGGAATATAGTAATATCAATAAAGTTCATGGGCAAAAATCGTTATTAGTTAACCTTGGAAAGAGAAAAAACTTTTCTATTTTACTTTCATTGCTATTGCTAGGTAAATACGTCTTAAATGAGTTATCTGTATTAAATTGTGTTCGGGGTTCTTTGTTTGGTTTCTTGCGTTGATTTATTTATTCTCCTTTATCTTTTTTCGCAATATTGAAAATAAAAAGTCCCCATGAGACATTTCTGGTTTATCAATCAATTATAGTATCTACTTATTATAAAAATACTTAAAAGCTATTTGCATAAAAACATAAACAAATAACATTGAAATTGGTTTGTATGCAACTATATAAAAAAGAGATAATTCATAAAAAATGAATAAAACTTGTAAATATTGTACAAAATGAAACCAAAAATTAGGATACTTTTGATTTTACTCTTACAATTTCCAACTGAAAACTGAAATTGAAATGCGAAACAAAGAAAAATGTTAATCTCCAACAATAACAAACTTCAAAACTCATCCAAACTTTCGAAATGGACAAAGCAATGACGGTAGATAGAATACACTAGAAGTTAATTCAATTCTAAGGTAACCAGTAATAAGGAAAATTGACATGTCACATTCAAATTCACCGCTCTCATAACCATTCGCCTTCATTGTTATCTCTCGTTTTAGACCTTTCACATCAACCTTATTAGATTGTTATAATCTTGTGCCTACAGGATTTTCTTTTAAGGAAATTCCTTTTACGATGTTATTTCCATTGTAATCAGGTATGAAGATAGCTGCACTGTCTGTTCAAGCTTCTGTTTGAAGTTATCTCTTCTCGTCAGGTAATTTTATAACCTTAAAAATATTATCATAAAATTTGCTTTTGGATGTTGAACACCTTTTGTTATTTAAGTATTAACAATATAAATTAAAACATTTTTATTTCCGATATAGTCAAGTTCCCTACGCAGCGAATGGCTTTTTAAAAAAGATTTTATTTTAATTAAGATGGTATTTAATTAACAAGTTACCACTTAGACTACCTTTAACAGACTAAACTTAATATTAATTTTATAAGCTAATACGGGTGGGAGCAGACCACCCAGTAGAGTTATGCGCATTGTCCAGTTACTTAGAATATTGGCTTCCCATGGGTGGTAGACGCTAACTCAGCGGAGCCACCTGGCTGGCGACTAATGGAATGTGTCAGCTCAGCGGTTTGGGGCGACGTAACTCCTCCCTCCTTAAGATCGAAGTTATCCGGTAAAGCAGGAGAACTTCGGAGACACACTCTTAATATAAATTTACGTTTTTTGAAAATTAGAATACACATAATCACTGAAACTATAATATACAGTCCAATTGTCCATACACTGATATTTTTCACTATTCGGTTATTTTCAGCACTTTCACTTATTTCAGGTTTCTTCAAGGTGTAGGCCAGAAGTTTCAGGTCCGTAAGGTCAATACCTTTTATATTTATTGCTTTCAAACTTGAAGTTTCAGGAACGTATATTGAAGGCAAATTAACTATTGGTAGCATAGAATAAGTTTCGTTTTCTAAAATGGTCTGATGCTTTTTCAGGGTTATAGATCCAATCTTTACCTGGCAGGGGTCATCTAGGGTGACTATGTAAGTTCCTTTAATCTTCTGTCGGTAAATTTCATCAAAACATATTCTAGTAAGTATTTCTTCTTTTCTTGCAAATAGGGTCCATGTATTAGATTGCAGCGGTTGCAGCACGATGTCCTCCGTGATTACAGGAACAGGGTTGCAAATTGATGTATTTTCAGCATAGCTCATTAATTCAGTAATACAGGGATCAGTATTGAATTGAATAACTTCACTCTCGTAGCACAGGAAACTCGCCTTTTCAATCTCCTTGCAGGGTTTATCTAAAGACCTAGTTTTCAACCCTTTTGCTATTAGGTAAGGATATTTAGGAACAATAATGAAAGTGGAGTCATGGGACAACACAGGTAAAGGAAGTAATTTATAATAGATATAAGTGTCATTTTCAATTATAGGTATTTCTAAAAGGTAGTTAATGTAGTTTCCTTTGAGGTATGCTTTTATTGAAATAGTTTGTTCAATTTTCATTAAATTATTCAATACAGGACTATATGCTAGCTTTTCTAACTTACTTATATTTTCTAATGTATTTAAAAGCATGTTAGAGTTAATAATTGATTGGTGTAATACTCCTAATCTACTTAATGCAAAACTGGTTTCTATTTCATTTAATTTTATATAAATAGTTTGAAAATTATGTATTAACAAATTGTATGTACTAATAATTTGGGTTTCTATATGATTAAGGGCATCTTTCTTAATTATTTCTGATAAATTATGTCTTAATTCTTGAATTTCTAAATTAATTGATATAATATTGTCATTTAACTGGAATGTAGAATTCGTAATTGTCTGTATCATTTCAGTGATCAACGTCATTTTATTTTTATATTTACTTTGTTCTAATTTAATTTCATTAATTAGTTTTTCATATTTAATAGCGTCATTATTATCTAGATTTCCTGTAATTATTTTAATAATAGATCCTAAGGGGTTAATAAGTCCACGTTTAACTCTAACAGTTGGATAAATCTGTTCTAATTTCATCATGGTTAAATTTTTAACATAGGTAGCTTGTATCTTAACATCTATAAAATTTTCAATAAAATCATTTTCAAAATTATTCACTAACTTATCTAACTGGGTACATTTATAAAAATTGTCTTTTAAATCATCTATAATAGGTTTTAAATCTAACGTTTTGACAATAGTCCATTTATCGTTACTTACTATAGCTAGACCATTTCTTAATGGCAGCACTCCAGGGTTTTTATTTAACTCCTGAAGTTGAAGGGCCTGGGACCACGTCACCAGCATCATGACCAGCAGGTGGTACCTGTGGAGGTCGTTTAACATTCCTTATTGGAATTTTGGTACAGTGATCGTTATTTCTTAAAACAGGGACTGTGCTCCTATATATTTCATTAGTTACTTGAGCTTTTACATAGCGAGGTTTATCTTTACTTTTTCTTTTATTAGTGCTTTTTACAAATATTGTATCTCCTGGTTTTATTCTAAATTCCGTTTCACCACCTCTCTTTTCAATATATTTTTCTTTAGATTTAATAGTTTTATCAATTATATATTTATACAAGAATTTAGTTCGTTTAACATTTTCTTTAACGAGTTGTTGAAAATACTGTTTTTCAAAATCTATATCAAATGTATTTCTAGATTCCGTCTGTCCAAATAAGACTTCAAAGGGGGTAAAACCAGTAGTTGAATGAATTGAATGATTATAGGCCATTATAGCGTACGTCATTACGGAAGCGGCATCAGTATATTTATGTTCATATTTAGCTATCCTATATAATAATAATAATAATAATAATATCAGGACAAATTACACACATTGATCTAACCCCCAAGTAAGCAAATTATTTGCTTGTGTTAAGGGTGTTAGACAACGATAGAAATACATAGAAATACACATATAAATACTGAAAATATATTTAATAAACGACCAAACCCAGAAACAGACATTTATGCTCATCACATAAATGCCTGTCTCCGCCGGGAATCGAACCCGAGCCCCATTGCGCCGTGACACGTTAGGCGTCTGCGCTAGCTAACCACTCGACCAACGGGGCGGCGGTATATATTTCTAAAATGGTTGAATGGAACCTTTCTATGAGTCCCATGGAATTAGGATTATTAGCCGTTCCTATGTGAATTTCAATTTTATACATTGCTAAAAGCTCTTTAAATAAAGCGTTATTAAATTCAGTACCTGGATCAGCACTAATTTTGAGAGGTACACCGTAAAAAGAGAAATATTTTATTAAGGCTCTTACTATTTCGGGTGTTGTTCTATTTGGGATCTCAAATGCTTGTCCAATTTTACTAAATGAGTCAATAATTGTTAGATAATACTTAGCTTCAATAGAAAATACGTCTATAAAGAGTTCTTGTAATGGTTTAGTTTGAGTTTGGGTTAATTGTAATTTGGGTTTAATTGGGTTTCTATCGTACTTCATTTTTTTACATATTTCACAAGAGTTAATAACACTTGATACAGTTTCTTCCATATTATGCCAAAAATAATTTCTTTTAATATGTCCTAATGTTTCTCTAATGCCTCGGTGGCAAGTTTTTCCTTCGTGATATTTTTGAACTATTTCTAGTTGATCAGCTTCGTCTTCCATCAAACTTACGCGTTTTGTACATTCCCTAAATTGAACACATTCTTTTTTAAATAAAGATATTACTATTTCTGTAAATTGCTTGCGATGTATATCATCCTCAAAGTATATAAAATATTTAGATTTATTCTTAATATATTCCTTTAAAAATTGCTTAACTAAATCTGGTCTATTTTTAGGTAAATGAACTTCTAAAATACGCTGTTTTGGTTTAGATATATCCTTTACTGTAAGTCTACCTATGAACCATGTATATACTAAAATTTGATTGGGTTTCGTATCTATCGCTTCCTGTAATATAGGAATACCTTCTGATTCTGTGTCACGTGCAGAATGAATCGTGTCACTTTCAGAAGCCGTTAAAGTAGAACTGGAAGGACATGGTATAGAATAAGGTGAACCATTCCTAGATCTAACTGAAAGGGTTGTTTCTGAATCTGTATCTTGGATATTTATGGATTTTTCCTTTTCAGTTTCAAATATATTAGATGGTCGGGATTCGGGAAAAGTAGCTTTTTTTGACTTTTCTAAATCTTTCAATTGTTCAGTAACTATTCTAATTTCTTCAAGGGGATCTACATTTACCATGGTTGAAACATTATCGTCCTCATCTATAGCGTTCAAACGGATTCGTGATAGTGCATCAGCGTTACAATTGCTCTTACCACTTTTGTGTATGATTTCGAAATCATATTCAGAAAGTCTCAAACGCCAACGTGTTAATCGACTATTAGTATCTTTTAAAGAGTTTAACCATGCAAGGGGCTTATGATCGGTAATAATTTTAAATTTTCTACCATATAGATAGGGGCGGAAATATTTTACAGCCCATACTATGGCTAGAAGTTCCTTTTCAGTGGTACTGTAACGTGTTTCAGCATTGATTAATGTGCGACTCGCATAAGCAATAGGCTTATCGCTTCCAACCGGTCCTTGTGATAATATAGCGCCAACAGCAAAGTCTGAGGCGTCTGTAGTAAGAATATATGGTTTACTAGGGTCGGGGTATTGAAGGATTGGAGCATTAATAAGGAGTTCTTTACATTTTTGAAAGGATTCTATATATTTTTTATCAGTAACGGGCATAGTTTGTTTTTTCCTAAGTCGTGCTGTCATCGGTTGCGTTATTTTGGCGAAGTCTTTTATGAAACGTCGGTAGTAACCTATAAGTCCTAGAAAGCTTTTAATTTCTGTCGTTGTCTGGGGTAAGGGGTAGTTTAAGATGGCTTTAATTTTGTCATTATTTGGTTTAAGTCCGTCACTTGTTATTGTATGTCCTAGGTAAAGCACTTCTTTACGTAGAAACTCTGATTTGTCTAGTTGTACCTTTAAGTTTGTCTGTCTTAGTCTGTCAAATACAGTTCTTAATTTCTCTACGTGTTCTTGTAAGCTAACTGAATAGACGATTATGTCATCTAGATAAACTAAGCAGTGGATGCCTTGTAAACCTCTAAGTACGTTATCCATTGCTCTTTGAAAAGTTGCAGGTGCAGTTTTAAGTCCAAAAGGCATACGTGTAAATTCAAAATGTCCTGCATTGGTACTAAATGCTGTCTTCTGTCTATCTTCTGTTTTAACTTCAATTTGGTGATATCCACTTGCTAAATCAAGGGTAGTAAAATAAGAGCTTCTCCCTAATTTATCAAATAAGTCAGTTATGTTAGGTAATGGGTATTTGTCGTCAACAGTTATTTCATTTAATTTTCTATAGTCAATTACTAAACGGTATTTTTTTTCATTACTAGCGTCAAGTTTTTTTGGAACTAGGTGGACAGGGGCACTCCAAGGAGAGTGGGAAGGAAAAACTATATTATTTTCTATCATTTTCTCTACTTGTTTATTAATTTCGTTATTAATAACATGGGGTTGTCTGTAAGGTCGTATATAAATGGGATCTTCGTTGTGAGTTCTGATTTGATGTTTAACTTCGTTAGTAAAGGTTAAGGGTAGTTTATCGCAATGAAAAATATCTTTATATTCTATACAGAGTTGTCGTATAGATTTCTTTTCTTCTGAGTTCATGTGTTCTAACCTTAGTTTTGTCAAGTTTTCAGTGAGTATTTGGTCTATTTCTAAGTCATTAGTGTCATCTAATTTATTAATATGGCATTTACTTGGGTTATATTTTGTCACTATAAAGGGACTAGTGATAGTCAAAGTCAGTTCTGTCTCAAGGGTATTTTGAATAATTGTAGTAGCATATCCATTTATACAGTTTACTAAAGCAGTAGGCATTCTAACACCATCACAAAATTGTTTGAAATTTAAAATAGCATTGCCATTTCTTAAGCTTGTTGGTAACTTTACTCTCTGTTCACAACGTCGGTCTAAATGAATAACATTAGTGGGGTTGTAAATGATAGGTATTGATGTGGTATTAGTAAAAAGGATTTCATTTTTCATGTCTATTGTAGCATCTAATTGTTTTAAAAGGTCACTTCCTATTAATCCGTCGTATCGTCCGTCTACGTCATATATATAAAATTTATGAGTTTCAGGATTGTGAAAGGTATGAAATAAGGGGATGATGATAACTTCATCATGTCTACTAGAAGCATGGGTGCTAATTACTTCAAATGGTTCTTGGTATTTAAATTCATTAAAATATTCTTTTACTTTATTTGGACTGATAAATGATCTTGAACTTCCTGTATCTATCATGAAGTTAGCATTAATTTCAGGGATGTAAATATAGGGCAATTTTAAAGAGTTACAGTTTAAATGTATTATCTCGGGACATGGTAAGGGGTATCTATGTGAAAATTTTCAAGTTGTTCTACGGTCTCGTCATGATTTGTCATCTTATGCGTATTTTCAATAGTCGGGTCACTATGGTCGTCGTAATAGTCGCTACTGTTATAACTTTCAATTTCAGGTTCGATTTGCTGAACTAAGTGTTCGTTCAGGCGGAAACCTTGTGGTTTCATAGGTGGAGCTGTTCTCATGCTCACATCCGTATTATGTGTTGGTCGTTGGTTACCAAAAGGGTGTTGACCTTGATTTTGATTAAATGTAGGTCTATATCCATTTTGATTAAATTGGGGTTTATATCCAATTTGATTTTGAGTAAATTGAGGCCTATATCCATTTTGATTTTGAGTAAAATGGTTTTGTAAGGGTAGCTTAATTTGGTTACTAGGGGTGATACCAAATTTAAATTTAGATGATTGCTGTGGTATAGTTCTTTGGAATGGAAGAGGTTTAAATGGGGGTTGTTGCTGATTTTTAAAATGTGAAGGATAATTATTTGATTTCATAGTATTGAAAAATGGTTTCATCATATTCCTTTCTAGATAAGGGTTAGATGATATTGCAGAATTAGATTGGGGGTGCTTCATCATTTTATTTCTTGAGTTATATTGGTGCATAAAATTAACTTCCTCTAATACTATACTTAACGCTTTTTCTAGTGAGTTGCATGATTTTAAGCGTACTATCCTTAATAAATCTTCCGGTAAATTATATAAAAATACATTCATAGCTAAATTATCGTATATCGTGATTTTACTTTCTCGTAAGCTTATATTTGTTAATAAATTTACTTTAGCAATTAATGTGCTTTTGGTATGCTGAATTCTATTACAAAAATCTAGATAAGATTCGCTATTTTTAATTTTTAAAGTTTCTAATTCTATAGCTATACATTCTTCTGAACGCGGATCACCGAAATGTTGTTCTAATGCTGATTTAAGACTGTTCCACGTAATTAAATCTTGTCGTTCGCTAATTAAACTAGCCGCTCGACCTATTAATTTAGAAGTTATTATGTGAAAAAGATATAAATCTTGTGCTGGATTATTTTCTACTACACAAGTTTGAATTACGTATTCACATTTACGAATAAAAAGGGATAATAATTTTTCATCTCCATCAAACTTAGGGATAATGTTGCTGATTTCTACGGGAATTTTCACTATATTTTCCATTGTCACTAATTATAGTACACACAATTTAATATAATAAAATATTTTAATATAATTAATATATTTTTGCAAATTATATTTATTCGAATTAATTTTTTTTTTTATATATTCAATTATAATTATTAATTAAATTATAATATTGATTCAAATATGAATTATAACTTTATTTCACTTCGATATTATTTCATTACTTTATAAAAACACTTAAAACAAACGTCAAAGAAATATCTAAGAACCTTTTTAATTTTTAAAAGGAATCTACAATTAAATTGACACATATATCTAGGGTTGATTAGGAAATGAATAGATAGGAATAGCTTTAGGGTCTACTCACCAAATCATTTCCCTCGTGAGCCTGAAGGTAGCAGTGTCTTCAACAGCCAGACGCTCGTTCACGTAATATGACAAATTTATTTATCTGGTTCGGATTCCGAGAATTACGCTTGAAAACGTACGTCGCGGTAATTTTCTTTTATTTTCCGGACGCGGAATCCTACCGGCTGCGCCAGTCAAGTTCCCTACGCAGCGAATGGCTTTTTAAAAAAGATTTTATTTTAATTAAGATGGTATTTAATTAACAAGTTACCACTTAGACTACCTTTAACAGACTAAACTTAATATTAATTTTATAAGCTAATACGGGTGGGAGCAGACCACCCAGTAGAGTTATGCGCATTGTCCAGTTACTTAGAATATTGGCTTCCCATGGGTGGTAGACGCTAACTCAGCGGAGCCACCTGGCTGGCGACTAATGGAATGTGTCAGCTCAGCGGTTTGGGGCGACGTAACTATATTATTTATCAAAACCGTCAGAACTCGCTATCAAATTGCTTTGTGTAAAGTAAATATTTGGCCAACAATAAAGTAAACTTAACCAAGTGAAAAAATCTTTATCATTGATTAAATTTATATTTTCTTTATCGCAGAGGAAATGATATGTGTGCTCGGTCTCACGCCCCCTCCTTTATACGCGCTTCCGCAAATCATATTTTATGGGCCTTTAACGAGCACTATATCTATTATATATTTAATTTTCTGATATTCACAAAGAAAATGCTAAAGATTTTTTTTGGTTTATCATAGTCACGATTACTTCTAATACATTTATTGTTTTAGTTTAGACTTAGACTTAGACTAAGATAAGATAGATAGTAGTAAAAGATAGTAATTAATTGTGTTAAAAAAATATTTTTATGTTACTTACATATAGTTTATTTATTAAAAATACAATTTAATTTTAACTTACTGTATTATAAAAGGTTTTTCAGAATACAATCAAAACAAGGGCCCGTGACTGATGATTCTATTAAAACAGCCGTATACTTGGAAGCGTTAATGTTTAAGGTACAAGAAAAATAATTGGAAAAAAGACTGCTTCCTGTTAGCCTAAGCGTCACTTGAATTTCATTAAAGATAATCGCTGAAAACTAATTACGAATTAATGTTGATATTTCGTAAGGGCCTTAAGAATTAGCAATTAATTAAAATGTTTACGAGCTATAAAGTTGGTCCGTCTTTTGCAGATTGTATAAATTAAATTTTATGATTTGTTAAACATTTATATAACTAATTATATAAAACGATTTTATAGCATTTTTTTTTCTTACTAAGTCAAATAAAATATATTTAACTTAAAAATCGAACCTAAAGATAATCTTTGTAACAGCGGCCAATTGTAAAATAGCGGCGTGGTTGGTAAAGTTTCCACCCTTTATAAATATCTACTTAGTGATGGAACTTTTATAAGTTTAATCTAACTTATTTTTTTTTAAACTCTATCACAATTTAAAATTATTAGGTATAATAAGAAACTTTTAAATTAAATCCGCCATCTGTGAAGTTAGAAGACCATTACCGAAAGAACAAGAAACTCTAATTTTGGATCCCAAATTTTTTCGCAACCTTTAAAAGAATTTATCCAAGAACTCAAACTTCAAACATTGCCGTAAAGTTATGATTTGCATAATTACCATATTTGAATCCGATTCTTCATCTCAATTATAACTTACCATCAACTCTCTAAGCACAAACTCAAGATCAAAGATTTAAATACTAAGTAATACGAAGAATCTTGGAATCTATTACCGTAGCAAGTTTTGAGTACAAATAGGTCACGCATATTTAATATTGTTTCAGTGAAACAATTAACAGCTCGTCTTTTTTGTAGATGGCAAGTTTATGCAAACAAGATACGAATTGTAAAATATCCTATTTCTCATACCTCTACTGGTAAAAATTATTTCACTTTTGCATATAATACAAAAATGTGCATTTAATGTATTTTAGGTAGATATATTTAAAATTAATACATTGTTAATGAAACATTCTAAATTACATTTGAAATCGCTTATAAAGGTAAAGACGCAAAGCCGATGTAGCTACTATATATATATTCTCTACGATAAAGAAAAAATACTTCGAAATAAGTTTTATTTCATTCAGGAATTAAAACTTAAATGAACAAAACTTCGATTAGACTTATGACTTATCTTATGACATCCCTCGCCTAAAAATGTAAAAAAATATATATACAAAGTAACGACAAATAAATATTATAAATCAATATGTATATTAAATATATAGAGAATAAATACACACAGTGCTGTATGACTATAAAATAGAACCTAACATTTATTATGACAACATTTCAGGAAATGGGCTAAAAGCTTTTTCATGAAGCTTTTATGACTAAGCTGGAGGAAACTTTAACTGTATGTATAATATTAATACATATTCCTTTTATATATTTTTAGATAACACTCAATTATCGCCCCGTTGTTCGAGTGGTTAGCGCAGACACCTAACGTATAGCGACGCAATGGCTCGAGTTCGATTCCCGACAGGGACAGGCATATATTATGTGATGAACATAGATGTCTGTATTTTTGGGTTTGGTCGTTTATTAAATATATTCGCAGTATTTATAATGTGTGTTTCTATGTATTCTATGTATCGTTGTCTAACATCCTTAACATCCTTAACAATATTAAATAATTTTCTTACTTAGGGGTTAGATCAATGTGTGTTATTTTTCCTGTGATATTATTATATTATAAGAGTAGTAGTAGTAGTTATTATAAGTAAAGTCATAAACTACAGTAAATTATATAATTTTTACAACAAACGAATGTAAACTTAAATTTAAAAAAGTTACATAAGTTCAAAATTAAAAGCCGACAAAAATGGTTGGCTGTTGTATTGTTTATTTAGTTGATTCTAGACCTGAATCTAATTTTAATTATTAATAATATTCTTATTATAAATTGGAATACATTAATTTATAATTTACATATATTTAATTTAATGAAGCTAACTGAGATGATATAAAGCGCTTAGTTTTATTACCTATAAAACCTTTTAGAACCTACCTTGATTGCATTCGAGTGACTTTTTTGATAAACGACACGAATACGATAAAGAAGAAAGACTGATGACAACAAGAATTATACTATTAGAAATTTTATTCTTAACTCAGCTGTGTTAGCTTCTAGTATATCCTAATTATTAATATATTTGAATAAATTTGTGTTATCAAATTACCCCCTTGTATATAATTACACTGTGATATTCCGATGTGACTTCGTAAGATTATAGTACCATGGAATTATTAAATAACTGTCGCATCGTAACCATTACATGTAAACGTCTATGATGCTAAAGTGGCAGTTTAAAGCGAAACATTAAACCATAAACCGATAAAGACCTATAAACAAAACTCAAAATTGCAGCCCTTGGCGGAATTACCAAATTTATTGTGATGATAAAATTAATAAGGTTAAATTCATATCTTTAAGGGATTATTATCAACCTATTAATTTAATCCCTTTATTTTGTACTAAGTTTCCGTCAGAGATTCAACGTTTATATAAAATATTTTTTTTGAGTATCTTTTGGTAGTTTAGATTTTTTGTAACGTGATGACGTATTATGTAATGAAATGTCTGAATCAGATAAGTATGTATAATATGTAAAAAGATAAGTATATAAACGATAGGAGTAACTTTAATTTACATAACGTCCAAAATTAAGGAACTGTCAACTTTCATCCCCTATTAAACCCTTTTAAACGAGTACCGTCCTCACATGCACCATTAAACAGCAACATCATTTTTGCCCTTGTAGATTGAAGCTTCGCTATTATAATTATATAACTTTATATACATATATAGTATCATTTTAATAAAAGATGATTTCATAATTTCGTCATTATAACTATTATCATAAAAAAATAGCTTTTATCCCATACCTCGTTTTTTATATACTTTCAAACACAATATAGACCTTTAAGATCAAAACCGGTTAAAATCAAAATCTTTTACTTAAATGTTGTAATTAATTCGTATCACTAAAGTCCATTTTATAAAAAAATAACAACCCTCATAATTCGATTTGGAAAATATGCCACATATTTGTCAGTTTCATTTTATCCTTTCAATCCCTACCTAAATTTGGTTAAACTGAATTAGATCAAACCCTTTCATCTATGTATATATGTAAGATAAATGTGTGTATGTGTTTGTGTGAGTTAATGTTATATATTAAGCTAACATAGATTTGTATGTTGAAATATTCAGAGCCTTCACGTTATTTGAATAATAAAAACATTTGTCGCTCTTATTTTGTGAGGCATATGACAGAAACTAATGAAGTTCGCTTCAAAAAAGTTTTCCTATTTTATAAGCTTTGTTGAATGTGATATCATTGTGTGCCGTTGGAGAGGACATTCCATAATATAATATAATAAATGTAATGAACTCTCGTATGAAATTATTTTTTACATAAATATAATGTCAAATGTAATATACCTGTTTTATTTTTTTTATTTCAACAGCAATATGTTGTTCAATGACTTTTGGAATGAAATATCAAAAAACTATATTCGAAATATTGAAAATATAAATCTAATCCCTTATTATGATATATAAAACTGAAATATTGTAATGTTACAGTGAAAATTTTATAATTAGTGTACCTTATTGCTAATGGATTGATAGAATAAAATATCAAAATACAAAAAAAAAATCTATACAAAGATACATAAAAAAATTATAATATTTGGATAACTACTTATAACAAATATAATATATTATTAATATAAGTTAAAACTTACTTTTACCGATTTTCATGTTTATTTCTATTACATACCTTTGAATTTTTCCATTTTCATAACGTCCCTTATTTGAAAATTAATTAATTAAGCGATAATTAAATATATATATGATTATATTATAGCATCCTTACACATTAAGCGTTATATAAGACCACTCAACCGAAGCCGTGCAAAAAATATCGATACAAGGTCCTGAAATTTATTGCAGTCTGAATAGGTTCATATAAAACGTTCTGTATGGCTCATTACACTTGAACTTTGGGAGTACAGCCAAAATATCGAAAGTTTTATATTACACACAATGTTTTAAAAAGCTTTATAACTTTTACTTTAAAAGCTTTATAACTTTTACTTTAAAAGGTAATTCTTTCAAGCAATTTGAAAAAAAATATTATTGAAGGAATATGGAATATGCATAAAATTTAAAATGGTCTCAAATACTATCAAATAATATAATCTTATTATAATAAAAACATTTTTTTTATTTACTAATTATTTAAGGCCATAAAATAATTTGTGAAAGTGTAAATTAAGGGAGCGAAATTCAAACTTCCAAAACGCGCCACCATTGGTCGAAAGGAAATGTGACGTCATTTGACACGCCATTTAAATTATCGGCGTCGAAGTTCATACTGTGGTATCAGTGTTACTGAGAAAAACAAATAATTAAAACCTATATTTTCGTGCTTAAAGGTTTTATGAAATGATACGATTGTTTAGGTAATCATTTTCCACTTCACTTGACTCAGATAAATAACTTTGTTGATAATCAGCAGATATAGAAGATATGAGATGCTATAGAAGTATTATCAGCTGTGTTTTCAGTAAACAATTTTCTTTTTAAAACATAGTTTTACTGGTAAAGTAAAAGTATTGTGTGTTGAATGAGGAAATGGTAACAATGCTACATTTTGTTTTTCAGCAGTTATATTTACATTAACACCTTTACTTCTGTACTTCGGTTTAATATTAACTTGCACAGCTTAGTCACTTGGTAAGTTATCTTTAATATGCGAAAAGCAAGGCTCTGCCTTGTGATCACATTCAATATTGTCTTGGCTGATTAATGTCACAGACATTTGTATAGGCAGTACAAGGACTTACTTACTATATCACTTCTTTGTAAAGGTCACCAATTTTTTAAACACTACTTTTGATAGCTAACTCTGAAAAGGCTTCATTAACCGATGTCAATCTTTGCCTTTTGACTACGCACATTCTCATTCTATCAGCTGGTGTTTTTGCCACAAAAATATATGAGGAACAACTCCCTTCTTCAAACTTAGATAAAAATTTTCTCCTTGTTGTTTCGTTATACATATTATATTCAATGTCATTAACTGTATCTTCCTTAACCTGAAATAAATCGACAACCATAAAAATTTCGTAAAACCAAAAAAAGAATATGGTTTTTATCGAAATTTATACTGAACTTTTGTAAACTAAGTTAGGTTAATTTTAAACTAAAATTTTCTAATATTCAATAGCTAATAATAATATTTGTATACTATTTTGTATGATATTTTGCCGATAATTTATAATAAATGTAAATAAAATGAATAACTAAATTAAAAGGTGTTAATCAATAAACCCATGATTTACTGTCCCGGCACCTAGCGGTTTCACTTTGTACAGATATGTTTATATAACAGATTTAGTTATGTTTCCCTAAGGTATAAATAGATGGCGTTGTTACAAAACATTACGAGTAAATTTGAACACAAATTTGTATTATTATTTTCATTTAAAATGTCTTATTTGCAAATTGATTCTAAAAGAACAAACTCCAATATCAAATAAATAATAAAGAACTACTAAGCAATTTAATATAATACAAAAAATAATAATGATAGAAATGAAAATATCTCGCTTGATTTCTATAAGAGAGATAGAGACAGAGATAGCAAAACATGTCGTGCCAACTTTAGGTAAGAATTTTTACCGTCTAGCCCCCTTTCACAACGCGCGATAAGGAAATACGTTCCAAAAAGTAGCAAATCATTACGGAATTTGTGTAAAAAATGTAACATGAAATATTATTGAAGGAATACAAATCATAATTATGATATATACAGATAATCTGAATTAGATATTATAACACATTAATGACTAAACAACTGTATGACTCGAGTCCAAATGTAGTAGACTTTTTTGTTTTATACGCATTAACCGTTTTTTTTGCCTTATTTCATACTTCACATTTTAAAACACCCGTGAAGTGTGCTACTATCTTAACTTTTGCTGACCCAAGCATATTTTGCACTATATCTATATATATACGCTCGACCCGTCGACAGATCTGTCAGGAGAATTCCTTGTACTAAGCAAATCTATAAATAAAAAAAATACAAAGAATACAAAGAAATAAATATTTAAAACAACTGTAAATACTACTACATATAACTACTATATTAAAACCCTGCTATGTAGTAGTGTTTTTCTATACTGTTGTTCTGTATCTTAGACCCATCTCTTAATATTATATAAACCGGTGGACATATTTAGCGGAACGCAAAAAACAGACTGCAAGATCATATGAAAACACATTTTTGTTGTACAATACATTTGATTATTATTCTGAATTAATTAAATTAACATTTTTGAACATAAAAAATCACAAAATTAAAGCGAAAGAAACGAAATTAAAGACAATAAGGTCAGTGACTTAATTCTGAAGAGTTTTGACCTAACACAATGAAAACTAAAGAAAAGTTAATATTGTCCAAATGACTGGTTTTTTCGCGATGGGTGATACAATCAGTATTTAGTGTTGCCACCTCTTGCTGTTAAAACTGCCTGCATGCTCCGGGCATGCTCTCTATTAAATTGTCAATAAAACTTTGCGGCATTGAGTTACATTCTTCAACCAATGCGGTTTTGAGGTCTCTTACGTTGACAGGTGAAGGATTTCTTTCTTTAATTTGTCTTCCTAGTTTGTCCCAAACGTGTTCTATTGGATTTAGGTCTGGCGAGCGCGCCGGCCACCCCAAAACCTGGATTCCGACCTCATTAAGATATTCCGAAACTAATGCCGCAATGTGAGGTCGAGCGTTGTCATGCATTAGAAGAAAATTGTCTCCAATGAAAGGGGCAAAAGGCATCACAATCTGCTCTAAAATGTCGGTTACGTATCTTGCCGCAGTCAGGGAGTCGTTTTTGACGATGTGTAGCTCCGTGCGTGCTCCTAAGCAAATACCGCCCCATACCATTACTGACCCTCCACCATACGGCTCTCTCCCAATAATGTTACACTGAGCGTATCTTTCTCCGGGTCGTCGCCATACTTTGGTCCTTCCATCATCTGGTTTGAGACAAAATCTGGACTCATCACTAAAAAGAACTTTTCCCCAAGCGTCATTATTCCAATTTAGGTGGAAACGAGCAAAGCTGGCCCGAGCCACTCGATGACCTGCGGTGAGCTGTGGACCTCTGGCAGGCAAGTACGCCCCTATACCAGCTGCCTTCAGTCTTCTTCTGACGGTTTTGATACTAATTATCACTTGTCGAACTTCCTGCAGCTGGTTTCGTACCTCAGAAGAAGTCAAGGTACGGTTTCTGAGAACACTGCTGACAATAAATCTATCGTCTCTTTCTCCTGTTACTCTTTTGCGACCTTGTCCTTTACGTCTGGTATACTCTCCAGTCTGCCGGTATCGTTTAACATTGCGGAAAATTACAGACTTGGAAACATGTAATGTTGGAGCCACTTCATTGTAAGTGTAACCATTTTCAATTAAAGTTACAGCTTTAGAAACCAGAGCAACGCTGAGATCCGGCATTATCGCCTAAATTTATCGAATTAAGTTGACTTCACTCAATAATGACAATTTTTCGTCAAAAAAACAACAGAAATAAAGTTTTTGTTAAAAACAACAAAAGCCGACGAAAATTCCATACACTACGTGTCTCAGAAATTAGCAGATAAACAAAAAAAAAACAAATGAAATTTAAAATAAAATTATTTTTTAAAGTCATCTTTTTTTTAATACCTAATATTAGTATAGTGGCCAGTACGAAAATATGAAAATATTTTCCGTTATTCGACCTTTTTTTTGCGTTCCCCTAAATAATATGTCCATGAGTGTATATATACACGTATTACACGTATTATAGTATATTAAGATGTGGGTAGATTGTAAAACAAAAGTTAAGTGATTTCAGTCTGTTAACGACGAGTAAACGTATAAGAATCCATTAAAAGTTTTCTTTAAACACTACATTATTATAACTAAAAATATACTTGAATACATAGGTTTATTATTTTAATGACCCATAATTATTAATTATTTTATAATCAGAAGCCAAAATGAGGTAACTTAAATAATCATAAACGTGCTTCAATAATTACAGCGATAAACATTCTAAATAATTATTTATTTACAGACAAGTATACTATATTTCAAATATTATTAGAATTGATATTTGCATGAGATCTATTCAGTCATGTTAATAATATTTTAACGTGTTAATTATAAAATTTATAAGCTACCTCTATTGAAAGAGAACATGGGCGGGATTTTCATAATTCACTTAAATAGCACTCTACGTAATGTGCGTATTAATATTAGATACTAATGATATTGGAACAATTTATGTTCATAAAATAATCAGATATTAAAATATAAAGTGACAGGTTAATTATTTTCATAATATATCTAGCTTAACCTGTAGATCATTATGTGTTTTTAAAATACACATTTTAAACAAGCATAAAAGACTACGGCACCTAATCATTAGATCCATATTGAGATTATTTGCTCCTAAGTAGTAATGCTAGTTATGATATATAAATCATTAGATAAGCAGAAGGAAGGACGCGTCCTACCATCATTTCTGGAACGGTAATATAAATCAAACCTCCCAACAAACTTGTACACAAAAAGCAAAAAATATAGCTCGTTATGCCGTAAATCAAAAAACTACAAGCCGTGGAGCATTAAGGACAGCGAGAAGCAAATATCACGTCTCATAGAAGCACTAACGGACCGTGTGAACCTTACATTAAACATAACTTATCTTGCTGTACGATTATGTATGGTCTGAACATGGGTAATACATACATACCATGTTTCTTTAAGAGGGCTAAAAAAGGATCAAACTACTACATCACATTTAATTTTGTTTTATTAACAAAGCAGTAAATATTTATGTAGTTTACATATATATTAGAGTTATGAAAATATTAGTAACGAGTATATTATGGAGGGTTTCAAAGTTGTTACCATTATAAAAACAATGAGAAGTGCGAGGTAAGTGTGGTAAAATGAAAAGGGATGTGATTAAGCGAGTAGAAATTGGATGGATATGCGGTTAGAGGGAGGCCATAAAAAGGACGAATAGATTGTGTGAATGATGAAATGAGGATGAAGGGAGTTAGGGCAGCGCTGACGTATGACAGAGTGCGTCGAAGAAAAAAACATATTGTGCCGACCCGGCCTAAAGTGGGATAAGGGTAGTCACATGATAATGACAAATATTATAATAGTATAAGGACCATGCAATTGAATATTTGCGTATATTATTTAGAGAAGAAAAAATAAAAGGACAACTATATTAGTAATAGTTTTAATTCAATGCGTAGTACTCGAGAAAACCTAAGAAAACACAACTATTAGGTTTAATATATTAAACACTATAAATACAAATCTTTAGAACTCAAAAATAAATAAGTTAGCAAATAAAATAAAATGTTAACAAAAGAACAGAATTCGATCCTAGTTTCAGAATAAGTGACGCGTGTAACTAGCTCGGAATGTATCGGAATTAACTACTGGATAAAATGGCTGACGCAGACATAAATGTTAATAAAAAATATATTTTAGGAACAAGATTTGGGATCAAGTGACCTGAACCTTTATTGTAAGAAATTCTGAGATATGTAACACGTATGTAGTAACTCGATTATGTAATTGTCGTTTTCCTTCCTTTACTACTACTTTCCTTCGTTTACGTATGAGAATTCTAAGCCATTCGTTTGCTTTTTTGTTATCGCAGTGAAATATGATGTCAGAAAGTAAGTTATGTATTAGAAAAATGTTGAAAGTAACTTTAGAGTAATTTAAAATTACAGCAATTATTATTAATATTATTTCTCAAATACTGCAATGATAATAAAATATATATTAATCCCTTAATTATCTTAAAGTAAAAAGACCCTACATCTCTATAGTGTTTTAGTGTTTCAAAAACAATTTCAATGAAATGAGAACCATATTTTGTTAGTGTGCAGTAAAACAGCTTTTAAGGACACAACTACATATAACAAACGTAACAGCAATAAAAGTTGCAAGAATCATAAAATGCACTCTCTGCGGTTTATGTTTAAAATAAAATCATAATTTGAATTTCAATGTAAGAATTGAAAGTTTTATTTACAACTAGTTTTGATCCACAGTTTTGTTTCAATCATTAAATGTTAAGAAAACTATTTGAGATGAAAATGACTTTACTAATAAGGCAGTAGACTAAGACGCTTTGCAATACATGTAAGCCTTTAACCACAGTTTTGCTCTCGTGGCGAAATGAAAGTTTTCCAGATGAAGTGTCCTAATAGATTATACTATACTCCAATTGTGTTTGAAAACATATAAAGTGGAATCCTGGTTTCTTAAGGTAGAAAAAAGACAAACAAACGGAATTCACCATTTTAAATATTAGATTTTCGGTCCTGGTATACACGAGCACTTTGTGTTGCTTATATTATTTATTAAGGGCGTGTTTTATCTTTCAGTAAACTAAGAATATATTTAAGTAATATAGTTGTCAGACAAATTGATATCTTCATGAATTTTGTCTTATTTATTCATGGGTTCATTCATTTTATTATTCAAACCTAGGGCGCTGCCTCTAGACAGTCTGTCATCTATGACATGACATCATAATCTGTGTTTAACTTTTTGCGTAGTACTTAAACCTTTCTGTTTTCACAATCATACATTTTTATTTACCTATAACAAATTCATCATGTGACAATGAAATGTCCCAAATATTTATATTTTTTATAATTATTGTCGAATTGATGTAATTTATTATTTTAAAAGTAAAAATACCTACTTTTTAAATTATATTATTAATATTTTTGCCATTATTGTATATATAAGGAGGTATTATATATATACCAGAATCCTCTGGATGGCATTGCATTAAAACTGTTTAGAAAGCGCTGTGATAGGTTGGCGAAAGATTGCTATCAGAAGTATATTACTGAGATTGAAGAACAACTTTTAATAAATCCCAACTCTTTTTGGACCTATGTCAAGGTAAGACGCAATGGTTCAAGTAATTACCCACTTGCGATGACTAATGGATCCGTGACTGCTTCCGACGGTGTTCAAATTTGTGAATTGTTTGCTAATTACTTTTCATCGGTATATTCTGTGGAAAGTGATAAGTCTTCTAAATATGAATCCAAATATTTGAAATCCATTGAAAAAAGTAGCCATTCTCTTGCGGTTCTGGAAATAGGTTACAATGATTTGTTGAATAAATTAAAAACTCTTGACTCTAGAAAGGGTGCTGGATCTGACTTAATACCACCTGTTTTCATTAAGATGTGTGCATCTGAACTGGTCCATCCATTGAAGCTTATTTATGATCGTTCTTTAATTTCTGGTCGATTTCCTTCATTGTGGAAGATTGCTAAGATGGTACCTATTCACAAGTCTTTGAATAAAGAGCACGTTTCTAACTATAGGCCGGTGTCAGTTTTGCCGACTTTTGCAAAAATTTTTGAATCCTTGATTTGTCCTCACTTTTACAGACACCTAATGCTTTTTCTCAGTGATCACCAGCACGGATTTGTCAAATCACGATCGACAAGTTCTAACTTATTACCTTTTACTGAGTTATTATTTAGAGCAGTTGACTCAGGTTTAGAGGCTGATGTCCTATACACAGACTTAAGTAAGGCTTTTGATAAAGTTTCTCACGAAATGCTTATTTATAAATTAAATGTTTATGGTATTTCAGGATCGTTCTTGGAATGGTTAAAGACATATTTGATAGACAGATATTTTTATGTAGCGGTGAATGGTTATCAATCTACTGTTCGTGGAATTTCCTCCGGTGTCCCTCAGGGATCTCATTTGGGTCCATTGCTGTTTAATCTTTTTATTAACGATATTGCCGATTGTTTTGTTTATTCCACTTTCTTTATGTATGCAGACGATGTGAAGTTTGTAAGGGTAATTAAATCAGATGATGACCAAACATTGCTACAGAGGGATCTAGATGCTCTGGTTAAATGGTGCGATAATAATAAAATGTATCTTAATTCTAAGAAGTGTCGGTTTGTCAAGTTCAGTCGAAAATGTAACAAAAGTATGTCTAAGTACTATATTAAGGGAGAAGTTATTAAAGAAGAGGCCAGCATTCGTGATCTAGGCGTACTGTACGATCATAAACTAACTTTTTGTGGCCATATAGATGATATAACTCAGAGGGCATCCAGAATGCTGGGATTCGTCTTGAGGATCTGTAAATCGTTTCGTAATGCTAAAACAAAAATATTACTCTTTAACACCTTAATAAGAAGTATCTTGGAATATTGTAGTGTGGTTTGGCGTCCTCACTATGCCACGCATATACTTCGCTTGGAACGAATACAGAAGCGTTTTCTCTGGCATTTGTCCTATTCCGGAGGTGTAAATAAAAAATTGACGTGTTATAAAAGTCGCCTGGATTATTTTAATATGGTTTCCTTGGGTGATCGTAGATGTTTAATTGACGCTATGTTTGTTTTTAGGATTGGCAAGAACAAAATTGATTCTCCATGTATGCTAGGTTTATTTGACTTTCGGATCCCTAGTAGAATTCCACGTCGCCCTATTACCCCACTTTGTCCACCACGAAGCAGAACCGTTCTAGGGTCTAATTCTCCTTTTGCAAGATTGTGTAAGGTGATTAATAGTTGTAGTGATAACATTGACTTGAACCATGATACTGCTTCTACATTTTACAAGTCCATTGTTGATTGTTTAGTAAAATAAATATGTTTAATTCTTTTTAAGTTCTTCTTTTGGTGTGGTTAGGATTAGTGTTAAACTTAAATTATTGCATTGTGACTATTTTGTGTTTGCATTTGGTGTTTACCTTTAAGTAGTTGTTACACTGTTGCTATGGTTATGTGAATGTATATTGTATATTTTTGTATGTGTAAACAATTGTTGGTGAACCTTGAAAATAAAAATAAAAAAAAAATTAAAAATTATTTACAAACATTTTTAGTTTTGAGAATGTTACATTTTCCAGATTAAAGTAGCTAAGGGTATTGGACTTCGCAGCGGCAGTTAATATCATGATTGGGAAACATTTATATGAAAAATTTCAACATACCTTCATGATATTTTGATCAACCAGTTGCTTTCCACTGATTTTCTAGCGCATAAAAGTTATGAGAAGCTGAAAACTTAAACCAAAAATCATTTTTTACTTTTTCCATGGTGAAGGAAGAAGATATAAAAACGTTTCATAATTATATTATAAATAGGATAATAGAAATGAATTATTTGAAATAAGATACAATTTGCGATATAAATATTTACGAAACCTTTTAAGCTTTCTTTGTTAACTTAATATTTTCGTCAAAATATTCGTTCTTTGTTGGCGACGTATGAAGCTTGAGATATAAGGAAATAATACCGACACAATAATATGTCGCGTAGGAATGCGTGAAAATTTCCGACTCAGATATTCGTCCAAAATATATTTCGAATATTTTTGAACTTATATGATATATAATATAAGCTTGCTTTGCTTTCAAAATAAGAGTATTGAGTTTCAGGTTTATCGAATTTTACGTTTCGTAAATAAAGTAGAATTAGAAGATAGTAATAGAATATAATAAACGATATGAAAAAAATAGTAATAGTGTGTTTTTTGTTAAATATGCTATCATAAAAAATGATTTAATACTAAATAAGATTAAAAAGTGCATTCTTAAATACACTTGTAATGTATGAACGTCACATAAACGTTTTAAATGCTTTAGCTGTCCAGATTTTGTCTGTGAATATATCGGTCAAGGATAAATATAAATGTTTACGCTACAGATGAAGTAGAAATGCTAAAATAATAAAATAAAGAGTTTTTTAAAGCTGATAACTCAAACTCCTGTCCAATTTGATTGTTTTTTTGTTATAGGTAAGTATTTACAATAATTTTTTTTTATTCTTTCATCAAAATATGTTATTTGGCACATAAAAAACAATATTTACGTCGATATATTTTAAACAAAGCACAAAGTTTTTCAAAACATGATATGTTTTCTTTATTCTTACTTCTTTGTCAGTGAAACTAAAATACTTGGTTCTCGGCAATTCGCCAAATTGCGTCGTGTGCGCATCCAATTGTCAACGAAAGCAATTCCATATCTGTTAATCATGTCAACTCCGTCTGGACAGAGATTTACCGAGAAATGATTATAATTAAAACGTAAAACATTATTATATGAATTATAATAAATAAATTTATATTTTTTTGTTTTTGCACAACCGTCATAATCAAAAAGTAGTCGACAAACGAGGAAATGTTCCACTTTATGGAAAGTGACTGCGTTAATCTTGGATATGTATAAAGTCGTGGCGTAGGCATCGTGCCCCTTGAGAAACAAAAAGAATAGAAAAGTAACAAACAGAGCAATAAACTTTATGCCCATCTTTAATGAGAGTGTAGTATTCGATATGAACTGTTGTTTTCGGGTATGGACAGTTTCTACTTGGTATAATCAATCAAAAATCCAAAAAGCCATTATTTCCTTTCGTATCAACTTTTGAAGTGGAACGAACATTAATTTTCTTCGTTATTAATTTATAGAATAAATCGCTTATAACGAGACTTATTTGAAAGTATAATTCTATAATTCACTTGGGCAGTTTTTAAATATTTGAATATAAAGCAAGCATTTGAATTAAGCTCACAATAGAATTTATTGTACATAACATAATTATTTACAATACTCAATTCACAGAACGAAGTTCGTAGTAACTAATTATATTTTATGTTTAAATAAATTATTTAACTTTTACGCACAAAATTCATATTTCGTTATGGTCTATTTTGCAATTATCATACATTTCAAAGGGCTGAAGTAAAGTGAATTTTCGTAAGTTTAGAGTTTAAATCCGTTAATAAATTTTGTACGCGTGAAACATTTGAATTGATTAATTTTCATGAAACATTGGATTCGTAAGGGGGAATATTTAATTATCTTTTGACGTATTGAATTCTTAGATTACTTAACTTCTAAAATAATATCAAGTGTTCATAAGTAACGTATGCAATATTTATTATGATTCATAATTCATTAATATAATGTCCTAATATAAACACTATTATAATATTTCCTGAAAGTATTTTATTTAAATAATAAAATTAAGATAAAGGTAATATTCCGTTTTATAAAATAATATCTTAATGTAAAGATTGGACGTAAATGGAAAACATTTAAAATCTATGAAAGGCAAAATAAACTGTAATCTTTGTTTTTAATCAACCGTCGCGCTGTTTGTTCCTTTCAGGGATCTTAAAAGGTGCCAAGGCCGGGACGCATTAAATATTTCAGAAACACTCCTCACAAGTCTGTTTTTGTTCCCAGTTTTATTTGTTCCAAGACAGACCTTTAAAATTACATTTGCGTTTTGTATTCCTTTTGTAGTAAGTAAATTAAGTTCACGATATATACCATATAATTTACATCACATTATTTGTGCAATAGTAACAGGAAAGTAAAAACAAAAAGAGCATATTTATAAGAATAACTCTGAGTTTCAAATTACCTTTCTAACTAAATAACGTTTTGACAACGCGTTACTGGAGGTAAATACAATATAATTTACATACGAAATACGTAGGAGTAATGTAATAATTATGACATCCGCGGCTTAGTGTGGTAATTTATGTCTCGTTTTGAATTGTTTCCGAAATTGCTTGAAAGTGATATTGGGGTTAAATATTATCCTGGTTTTATGAGCGAGGAAAATGGGCTGAATATAAAACTAAACAATTTACTTTGTAGTAATTTGTTCATTCACATTTCAAATGGATCAGACTTATATATAATTATTATTCATATAGAATACAATGAAACTGATATACTGGAAAAAATCATATAATTAAAATTGTATGCTATACAAGTTAAATACAAATTGTGACCTGGTTAATTTTTTAAGAATATTTTACTTTGACAAAACAAATTAAACCACTTTACATATTTGTTATTTATATTATGCATAGTAGTTCCTGTAAATTTAGCCATAACTCCTAAAGTACGTATAAAAATATAATTTAAATCTAGAAACATCAGAAATGTTTTGATCATACATCTGAGAAATCGACGCCGTTTATTAAGGTACAAACGTCAGCGTACCTGCAAAATGTAACTACGATTCTATAACACGTGTTCGCATTACCACGCGCCTTGCGCATACCATTACTTATTTCCATCAGTGTATTTATATTCAAGTCATTGGCATTTATGAGAAAGGACAGTAGGTTATGTATTTATAGTCAGTTAGTTCCTATTGCCCTACTGTTTCTAATTTATAAAATGGTAGACGTGTATATAAAATGCCTAAAAACCTGTACATTTTATCTTCTGTTTCGTCTTTTTATATTTAACACATTTTTAAGTCTTGCTGTTCTATATAGTATTATTATTACTTTTAATATTTATTTATATATTATAATATTCTCACCAATATTGTGTTATGTACGGGGAATACTTTATTACACAACTTGCATCGATACTGCAAAAGCACTATGACCTATTTATTAAATATCGACATTGAAATAACCCAGAAACAATGCACATTATCGAAAACAAATTGTGTCCAATGACCTTTTAATGTTCAAAAGTAAACGTGACGGATCCAGCTGCGCGAGCGCACTCCAAAAATATCATCCCGAGCTCTGGTATCGAGTTGCTTTCAGTATAGCGAAGATTGTGAGCACCGACGCCTGTGATAAACCTAGTCTAACCAAGTGACGGATCAACAATGACAAGTACGAGTAAATAATAGTGCTTTACCTGCTTGCGGTTGTTCTGGATTTTTTGAGTGTATTTTTAATGTTGCAATAAACATTGTAAGTATCGAAGTTTTCGGAATATGATAATCATAGTGATTACTAATAATGGTCATATCTATGGATATCGTATTCAATTCATTTTATTTTATTTGGTATGTAAGCGAGGAGCATGCCCTTTTTTGTTTGATATGGTTTTACGTTCCCTAGTGATCCCTATGAATTATTTGATTAATTGTTCAAAGGAATTCTCTTATTAATTTATTCGGTGGGCCAGTTTTCTAACCTAATTGTTTTTATTCATTGAAACCACGCACGTTTCACCATTATTCCTGTATGTAACTCGAATACTCTCTGACGTAGAGACCTTCGCGTTGCGTAGCTATTCAGTGGAAATCTTCTTTTGTTTCTCTTAATCATAATGAATGTTATATTCGACAAATAATATATTTTTTGTTAAATTATTATGGAACAGTTTAAAAAGTGATTACTGGTTTATTAAACATGTTTCTGAAACGAAGAACTTCACGCATAATGCCAATTGGTATATGTTGGTATTCAAGTTCAGCCAATTTTCTTTAAGATTTATTAAACTAGAATGGCAGTAACTTTCGTGCCAGACACACAATAACAATAAGGAAAACCTCGTAAATAATCTTGGCTAATCGCGACAATCCAATAAAATATGAATAAAAAGAAAGTTATGTAAATATAAATGAAGACACATGTTATTGCAAAAAAGATTTTTCCACTGAAAATACTGGATAGGCAGTCGGAAATTCGTATTTATCATATATATTCTTATAAAGCTTGACGCTGACGCAGTTGCTGGTATTTTTTGTTTATAAGCATCATTCATATATTTAACGCAACGTCATTCGTGTTTTTTTTTTTTGTTGATGCTGAAAACTTAAATGAGGCGTTGACGCTTTCGGTGAATCTAAATATTTCATCAAACTATTTGTCATGCTGTGTTTTTATTTACTTATTTGAAGATGTATTATTTGTGATTTCTCATTTTCGTTTTTTTATACCTACAGTTTACTTTTAAACTTCAGTCACTACCGACATTAGTCAGAGTCACTTATGTCATAGGTGTCGATGGAAATCTGAGTAATGAGCTTACAAAAATAATTATGTGTCAATATTTCTAGAACTTGTCTCTTTTTTCTGTATTCTTTCGCTAGTGCATTTATTTGGTTGGTAGATTATGTTAGTGATAGGGTAAAAAAATATAACATTACTGTAATCTTGAACATATCCTTAATTTTTTGGCTAAACAATTAACACTACTAATTATTTATAACCTTTTTCTATTCAATCTATTCCAAAACTGCTAATAAAACTGAAAAATGAATACTTTTAGTCCAGATTAAAAGTATAATTATTTTTACAATAACCTCGGTTTAGAAAGACTATGCAATTCTTTTCAATAGTTATCAAAATAAATTATTGTAAAAAACTTAATAGGGTTAGTGGAAGTACAAATTATAATCAAATATACGTCAAGTGTTTATTTATTAGTTCATAATTTTGTAAAAGTTAATTATTTGAACAAAAATCTTACTCAAACAGGAAAAAGCGATAGTTAACAAAATTTATTTGAAATATTTTGTATTTTGCGTGTTAGATAAAGTAACATTCGTATAAATTTACACTTGGCCGGATAAGAAGAAAGCTATTAAAAATACTGAGTCAACCTTGTTGAAAATAACCCTGACGTTCACAAAAGTCTTGTCTTGATAAACAAGAGATACGCCATCAATTCAAATTAATACTGATTCGAGAGGTTTCGAGAATTCAACCTTAGTTAATAGTAATATATTACCTTAAAATATTGTAACGGTATATATCAGTTTGAATTATTTTGGTTCTTTTTCTAAAGAAAAATGATATCTAACTTAGGTCGTTACGGAATATAACATCTACGTTAAGATACGCTGAATTATTCAATTACCATATTTCCAAATTATTGAGTATCATACATAAAACTTTCAACGAAATCTTTATAATTTTTAGTGAAATATCTATTTTTAATTATTACTAAATAGACAAATTAGAAATAAACATGAAGAGAGAAAGTAAATTATAAATGCAGTAAATTTATATTTATACACTATTCAAAACATTCACCGACGGAATACCTAAAAATAATTCTGACGTATTCTATCTTAATAAATGGATGAACAGCTGGCTCTTGTAATATACATTTATCTTATAAAGGAAACGCACACAATTACAAATATAGGAAAAACGATTATCAGTGTCGTCATAGCTTCTTTATACGTCATTGAATATCGTCAGATCAATAAGAAATTATTTCAAAATCTGGAAATATAAAATTATCTCGATGGTTTATGGAGTCTCGCAATAAAAAGCGTTTTCACGTGCCTTTAGTCCAATCTATTTCTGACGCAACCGGACGAAGCTTGCTTTAGACGTCAGATACGTGGTATTTTGGTATTACTAAACATAGTTCAAAATAAATGAAAAATTCCCACATTACTATTAATTATACTAAAATATGAATGTAATAAATATTCTCAAAAAAAAAAGCTTTAGCTACCTACGTCAATTATTATCCTGTATTGTTTTGTATAAATGTGTGAACATTTTTTCTATCTATATTTTCACTTTTTATAACAAACTAGCTGTTGCCCGCGGCTCCGCCCGCGTATAGGTCGCTTTTGGTGTAATCTGTGGAACTTTTAAAGAGGAACAATTTCATAGAACATCATTTTTGCGTAACTTTCACCGTTTTCGCAGCGCACGCAGATTTTTTTGTTTATTTTTTTTTACACCTTGCGTTTGAATATTCAAGTTTTAGTAATCATCCCTAATTTTTTGAAAATGAAACATAGCCTATGTCACTCGGGAATAGCGTAGCTTGCCAACGGTGAAAGAATTTTTGAAATCGGTCCAGTAGTTTAGGAGCCTATTCATTTCAAACAAACAAAAAAATAATCAAACCTTTCCTCTTTATAATATTAGTATAGATATCATTTCTTATATTGCATACTGTACATTCACGTGTTAATGTTTATCAATGGCAACAGATCCATAACATATTTAAGATACAAAGATTTTTGTAACTGTAGAAACAAATAGTTAGACTCACAGTTAACTGAAGATAAATAAAAAAATAAATTGGTTTGATTTATACCAAGTTTAATTTACAAAACACAATATTTTTCAGCTCTTTCTCGAATATTGTATGATTTACAATATTCGTTTATATATTTAGACCAGATTGGTCTAAATATATAAACACTTAAAATTCTTCTTTCTTATAAATTTGTTAACTTTTCTCATTTGAATAAAGTCAAGAAACTAGCGCTGAGGAAAGTTTCGAAAATCCCAAGATATTATGCTACAAGAAGTATACAAATACAGTTTTTCTGTTCAGTTGAAAATTTATGATTATACATAAATAATGTAAAAAAACATATATTTCTCCATTTATTCACAATTTTTGTAGACCTTTTAAAAATTTAGTCATTGACTCTATTGAATGAATTGAAATCGAATATACAATGTAGACTATTAATTCAATTTTATAGTGCTTAGTTTAATAATAGGGTTTTAAAATACAAATACATTTTATATGAGTATTTTTTTTAGATCTGTGAGAGACTAGGTATATTTATTGTAGAAGTGATATACACTTCCCAAAAATTATTTTACTTGAGTAAGGGAGTGAAAGTGAATTTATATACCTTATATATAAATAATGAAAATCGTTTCCAATAATTTGATTTGTCACTCTTTTTTTAACCTTACATTACATTTTTTAAAATGTAAATGGATCTTTAAATATATTTACGACTTTATAAGCATTTAAGAGGGAATCACGAAAACCCATGTTGTATATAAAAATGCTCAGTTTTATAAAATAAAATCAGGTCAACAATCGTCCTACAACAAATTTAGTAATATACCCCTGAATATAAATATAGTCAACTAGTATATTAAGCGATAATTATGAAAATGTACCGATATAAATATAAAATTTCAAAACTTTAAAAAACACATAAACCAAATAGTTTCTCGTTTTTTTAATGTTTTCTTTTGTTTGAAATAGCATTAAATCCGTTTTTTTACATTAAATCAAACATCGAATACGTAAAATAAATATAATAATTTCACTTTGATAACTCCCACGAAAACATTACACCACGTGTAGGTATGGAAAAATGCAGAACTCAACCATCTTTATCATTCTTATGTCACAGTATGATCTAACCTATAACTCTTTATATCAAAAAGATACTTTTGTACAAGAGTTACAATAAGATATTTTTTTTTAATACAGAAATTCAATCTTATGACGATAATTAAGTTATCATATTTTTTTACATTTCAGATTCCTAAAAGCTAAACAATATGGAGCAGTTCGAATCACTGCTAACATGCTGCGTTTGTTTGGACCGGTATAGGAATCCAAAGCTGCTACCATGCCAGCACAGCTTCTGTATGGAGCCGTGCATGGACGGGCTTGTCGATTATGTCCGGCGACAGGTTATAAGATAATTATAATATATACATTATATATAAAATGGATATACACTTCAACTAACTGGATTAAATAAATCATGCAAGTATATTTGGTCATAACAACTCTTTCAATTTGTTTATTTCAGGTTAAATGTCCTGAATGTCGTGCTGAACATCGTATCCCTTATCAAGGAGTTCAAGGATTCCCAACCAATGTTACCTTGCAAAGATTTTTGGAGTTACATGCTCAAATTGCAGGGGAACTGCCTGATCCTACAGCCGGGCAAGTTATGGAACGATGCAATGTTTGCTCAGAAAAGGCATACTGTGCTCCTTGCGCTCATTGCGATAAAAAAGTTTGTGAAGATTGTAAGTCCGCTCATATGGAGGTGCTTCGTAGAGAAATAGCCCGAATTAACAATCAAATACGTCGTGGGGTTAATAGGCTACAAGATATTTTAGCTATAGTTGAACGAAACACAGCAAATCTTCAAACAAACTGTGGTGCAGTAGCTGGAGAGGTTGATGAAATACATAAGAGACTGGCAAAAGCTCTAAAAGACCGAACGGATTTCTTACGGACTGAAGTTGACCGATATCTTGCCACTGAACTTAGAAACTTAACTCATCTCAAGGATAATTTAGAATTAGAGTTAAGCAATATTCAAAGCAATTGTGATCTTGCTGATAAATATATGAACGATGATGTAGAATGGGAAGATACAGAATTAGTGGATACTAAAGAAATATTTCTTAAAACGGTTGAATTTCTACGAAATTTTGATTATGAAGCTGGCGATTATAACCGCAGAGTTAGATTTATAATGACTCATGACCCAAACCAATTGGTAATGCATGTCGCTAGCTATGGCGAGCTGAATATAACAAATCCAAGCGCATATTCAGCTGGCTTACAGCAATCTCCAGGCCTTACAAGATCTAAGAGTGACCATCGATTAGCAACACAGTTCCGCCAACAAGAAGAAGCAAAGGGTTATATGGAAAATGAAGAACCCATATTAGGAGGTCGGAAATTTGGAGAACGTCGTCCTCCTCCACCGGAAAAGCACACTCGAGACTATGGAGCTACGGATGACTATAGTGGTTATGAATCAGAACATCGGCCGTCCCGTCGCTTTCGATCTCGTTTTGTAAGAAGTCATCAACAAGACAATGATTCAGATACTGAACAAAGTACCCGGACTGTAAAATCTGAAAATAAAGAGAAAGAAAAAGAAAAAGTTGCCGATACAGAAGATGCAACACGCGGTCCGCTTAGCGGAATATTTAGACTTAGTGACTGTCCCCGAGTCATGCAAAGAATACTTGATGTAGACAGTGGTAAAAAAAAGGAAAAAAAAGAACCTCCTCTGCCACCCAAGCCAGTTCAACCAACTCCGCAACCTCAACGTCGGCCACCACCAGTGAGACAACAGAGTGAAGATGACGAAATTACTCGACTGAAGAGGCAAAATAAAGGCGCAGCTTCATCGCAAGAACCAGATCGCTTGCCTCCGCGACCTGTAGAAGAAGATAGAAATCCTATCAATCGCAAACCACCTACTCCAGCTCGTGAGGTGAGTTGGGAAGAAGAGACAGATTGATACGATAAAGGCAGAACGTAGAAAAATATTCATCGATACTAACAAGGAAAACGCAACAACTAACTAGAGCATTCCACTAATACACTCCACGTTAATTCATACTTACATACACAACACAACAATATAATTGTATCAGATTCCGTTTTTTGGTGGCCAATACCAAATTTGAATATATTTCTCAGGCATCCAGTGAAGGTGAATCCGATGATGAATCTGTTGGATCCCTTCAAAGAACTCAGCGTAAGGGCACAGCACCAATACCAAAACCAACGGTTACGAGAAGGCCTTCTGCTTCTGAAACATCTTCTGTTCACCGACCAGCGGCCCGTGCCGCTAGTACAGAATCTAGTGCTTCAACAGAAAGTTCCGGCTCTGCGGTGAAACACACAGGTGCTATACTATCAATCGCAGAGTTGAAAGCTAAATACAGCACTGATGGGCTTTCTCCAAAACCGATCTCTCATACTTTGTCCGCAGGCAATGAGAGATCTGCTCCAGTTACAACGAATGGAACAGCGGGCGGCGCGCAACGGGTACAAAGTCGTTTTGTTGGATCGCAACGACCGACACCCGCCCCGGTGCCTGCCGAGCCGGTCCACGAAGACTCCGACACGAGTTCTGAAGAAGAAACTGACTCATCAGAAGAGAGTGAGGAGGAGCCTGCACCGCAAAGGAAGCCCGAGAGCCAGGCGATAGCTCGTAGTGACATTGGCCCACTTTTAGCTAGAAGTACCAATGCTCGGAATGATGCTCATGATAATAAAGGTAAAGATACACCGACGCAAACGCGATACCGAACCCGCCAGACTTCACAAACTGAAGAGGAACCTGCACCACGATATGGCGCTAGTAGTTCATCCTATAGTAGTCGATATGGAAATAAACCAAAAGATGAAGAATTAACATCTTCTTTAGATGACGAAACAAAATATCCCACCGCTCGTTCTAGGTACCTCGCCTTGAAAGAACGACGCAATCGCCTTGCAAGAAGCAAAAGTAGCCACACTGGCTTCGGAGCGGCTGACGATGATGACCAAGATGAACCTGTTTCTCCTACTACTGCTTCACCATCAGCTTATCTTGCAGCTCGATACGGCTCCGGCACTGGAGGTTCGGAGTTGTCTCGTAGCCGATCTTCTCACGCGCTTAAATCGAGAGAAAGCTCCCCTGAACGTCCAGCAACTGGCGAGAAGGACGGAGCTGCTTTAAGTTCGTGGGCGAGATACTTAAAAAGTAAATATGGTTCACGAGGTAAAGACCGCGATACAAGTGGTACATCGTCGAGTTCATCTCGTCGCCTGTCTCTCGGGTTACCATTGCGCTCAGCTAACGAGCTTGCCAGTTCCGATGATGATTCAAAAAACGCGGCAGGCTCCCCCATCTCCCCTACGGCGGCTACAGCAGCGGTAGCAGGTTAGAATAACGAGTGGCGTGTATATAGGTTTGAGGCTTCTGGAAATTGGGTTTCCAAATAACCGTGAGTTTATATGTAATGTTATTTATTTTTCATAGGTTTCGCAGCAGCAGGTTCCTCCCCTAGGAGCCAGTATCTGCAGAAACGCCGTTTACAATTCAGTGTAGGGAGTCGGGGGAGCGAACCCGGTTACTTTACTTGGCCTCGTGGCATCGCTGTAGGCCCCGACAATATAATGGTCGTGGCTGATTCATCCAATCATCGTGTTCAAGTAAGGACTTTTCAAAGTTTTAATCTTGTAAGTTATTAAGTGTCAAACTAAATATAATAATTATTATAATTCCAATTGGAAGGCAGACAATATAATAATTTATTAATATATTAGCTATGATTTTTCAAAATTGTTAAAAAGTAAATTACTACTAAGTTAGCCAATTCGGATACATAAAATGAAACATAAATGTCAGAGAGATTAATATTCACATAAAAGTGAGAATATAGTCCAATATCATGAAACGTGTTGGCAACGCAGTGAAAATTTTAAAGATATATTATACACAAGTAATGAACACTTATGCAAGTTTCTTCGTGCTAATATAATCTGGCCGTAATAACTTAACGAAATGCTTATGTTACGCAAAAAAAATATATATTTCATTTTTTTTGATGTATTAAGTATATTGGAGCACAAAACATAAAATAAAAGTATCAAGAATAGCTTACGTTTCAAATGTCTTTTATTGGCCAAAGTTTAAATCAGTGAAGCATATATTCAGGGAACTTGTTATATTATCTTGCCAGTGATCACAACAAAATTCAATACTGGGTGTGGATTTTCGATAATATTGAATATACTTTAACCCATCTTTTGACTACAATATTTTTCAATACATATATTGAATAAGAATACAATTTCTGCATTTATGTTAATGTTGAATACATTTTAAATATATTTTTGACTATTTTATATTTCACATTAAAAACAGGTTTTTGATTCCAATGGCATATTCGTCAAAGAGTTTGGTCAGTACGGTAGTGGAGAAGGTGAATTTGACTGTCTCGCTGGCGTTGCCGTCAATCGCATCGGACAATACATCATAGCAGATCGATACAATCACCGCATACAGGTATGTTTATTAAAAAAAAAAATTTTTATAAGTTTCCATGCCATAACAATTTTTAATACATTTCAAGAAGTTTGAACATTCTGACACTCTAATTTTAAATATTAATGTACAATTTGTGTTTGATTCATAAAACTGATTATTAAAAATAAAAAGATTAATATTGTGGTGAAAATCGGAATTCTACATCACGGAACACCGGGTGGTGTTTCGTGATGTGGAATTCCAACTTTCAAGAGCTTGTCAAACTGTCGTTTGCAGGGTCAAACTTTGTCTCCAAACTTAAACAGTATTATTTATTTAAAAACTAATTTGTATATTTAGTTTATACTTAGCATTATATTTAGAATGAATCAAAAAGTAAAAAAATATATAATTATATATATTTTTTTAGACATTCACGACAGAAATTTTAACAAATTAATTACAATTCGTTCTGTGCACCGGTGACTGAGCGAGCAGGGTCGGTCGCATATAATTGATACATGACTTTTAGTCAAAAAAATTTTTTTTTGTATATATTTTAAGTTCTTCAGTTGCATATTTTTAAATTTTTAATCTACTATGACGTCCGTGGGCCCTATATTGCTCCTAGTGTCACTATCGCACTGACTATTGACAAGAACACAAAGTTTCATAATGATTGGTTAATAAGTGTTAGTTCTACGACAGGAAATACCATCTCGTATATAAAACAAATATATAAAACCTAAAATAAAAAATAATCATCATATATTTAAAACAAAAGCTTTTTGATCTATTTTCTATAACAAAGTTGCCTTCGCTCGCCTGAGTGAATTTGCTATTTTATCTGAAAACCGATACAATAGTCCTTAATAATCATCTCTAAGGTAATGGAATTAATTGAAGATACTTATAATTAATTGTAATTGAAACTTCTGCTGAGTGGTTAATAAAAGTAATAACCTTTTATTCTAACTCAAATATTTTTTCTATTTTCAAGAGTATTCTTTAATATTTCAACGGAAATAATTTTACTAAGTTATATCTTCTGTTTTGCAGTATATTTTTTAACCCTTATCTTAATTTGTTTCTTTGAGTTAAAAAGGTCAAAACAATTCGTATTTTAATATTTCGCATAGCTGAGAATTATTAGTAAGTAATTATACTTAATGGGATACTTAGAACAATTTCTTTTAAAATAATTAAGAACATAAATTCTTTTAACATCTGTGTTATTTTGTGTTACTTCATATATTTTATGACCATCGAAAATAACTATATATTTTTCACAACTATTTACTTACCTAAATTATTATAATATTTTAAACAATTACAGTTCGAATACCAATCAAATTTTAATACAAACAATTATTGATATCACGTCTATGTATAAAAAAAAAGTTTAATAACCAATTAAATTAAACCAGACTGAATTGTTTATTTTTGGTTGTTTGTAGGTATCTTTAATTAATTGACAATTCCCTTTGATAACTATTGTTTACAAGCTAACTAATTAACCTGGATGGCACTAACGAAGTTTTGTACGTGACACTATTTGAAGGGGCTCGGGATGTGATGTCAATGTATAAAATGTAATTTACTAAGGGTATACCCATAAAAACACTTGATAATTTATTGTAATTCTTTATCATGCGTAGAATGTCTTATAAACTATATTTTTTTTATACAATGAAAAGAGAATTTAGTATTTTTTCTGAGAAATAGACCAAATCTTTGATTCTTCAGATTCAATAAGCTAAATAGTAAACTGCAAAGCTTTGAGAACGTCTTATAAATACCCTTAGAGAATTTTTAATAGAGTAAAAATCAATAACCTATTCTACATAAAAGTTATTTTGTAATGACACCTATGATAACGCTAATCAGTAATCTTAATTATTATCTTGTACAAATATTCGAAAAGTCATGATTATGGAGCCATTATAAGCAGTAACAGTAAAACCTAATTAGACAATTCAAATGCATAATGGCGCCGCTCATGTCAGCTTGCATTAATAGCTAATTCGACCTTGTTGGAAATACAGATCGGATATTTGAATATTAATAGTGAAATACAGTGAACTTAAATCGAAAATATTGATTAAAAATAATAATAATAATTGTAATAAAAATACTTCACAGATTTAAGATAATTCAACATAGTGTTAAAAAGCAAGCAATACATAGATGACATCAGTTTTCATACATAAATTAGGCCATCTTCTTTAGATATGTTTCATATTATTATTGGAATATTTCACAGGTTTTTGACCCAGCTGGTCGGTTTCTAAGATCTTTTGGAAGTCAAGGAACGGGTGATGGCAAGTTTAATTACCCTTGGGGTATTACCACAGATGCACTCGGATTTATATACGTCTGTGACAAGGAAAACCATAGAGTGCAGGTCAATATAGTCAATCCTTAATAAGATATTATTAAAATGTCATATTTTGGTTTATCGGGTAATCAATGGACTAGAAATATAATGGCAATACGAAATATTTTAATCCATACTTTTGAAAATATATCAAGTATGCGTAATGGCAATTTGATTTTAGGTTTTCCAATCCGACGGCACATTTGTGGGTAAATTTGGCAGTTTTGGCTCCAAGTTAGGTCAGCTTGAACATCCTCATTATATTGCTGTATCCAGCACAAACCGTGTCCTGGTCTCCGATTCCAATAACCACAGGATCCAAGTCTTCGATGTTAATGGACGTGTCTTGTCCTCATTTGGAGAAGAAGGCTCAGAAGATGGACAATTTAAATTCCCAAGGTTGGTACAGATTAATATGATCTACTTTAAAAAAAATATGATGTTTTTTTCTTTTTTTTATTATTAATATTAAATATAAAAATAATATAAGGCCTATCGGAGATGGATTTTTTTTGAATATTGTACCCATTTTCAAACACTACTGAAGGAGGTTAATTCCACGTTTTGGTGGTCTGTGGTACCAAGTTCCTTGAGAACCGCCTTGTTGAGGAATGCTCTCGTTGGTAAATTGTATTGCAGGTAGTGACTTATAGTCTTCTAGTAGACATAGGCATTAGTAATCAGATCATATAGCTATTAAATATATTATATATGTACCCGGCTATATTCAGGTTATTTAACCGGAAATTTGCCCAACTAGTTTTAAACTCTTTCGAGGTTCCTATTCATGATCTCAAATGTTAAGGATATCTTAGTAGATATCCTTAACATTACAGTATATCTTTGATACGGAGCAGGAAGAGTGGTAAGGATATATATATATATATATACATACATATATAAACATCCAACCCTTGGGTATAATAGCGTTCAAGGGCTTGGAATTCAAGAAAAAAGCTTAAAGACGACATTTATGCTCCGTCTAGTAAGAACATATGAGATCCACTTACAAGAATTCTCAGAAAGCTCATAGAAATCTAATTTTGAAAGAAATGGATGGTGCGAAATGAGATCAAAAACATTTAAAATATCTAGATTAACAGCCAGGTACTCTTCCTTTCTCTCAATGGCATTACATTTGTATGTTAGATATATTATAAGATCGCTAACTATATATCGATAACCTAACCTAAACAAGTTACTTAATCTAACCAAACAAAGAGCTAGCGGTATATTATACTACTATTCATAATTTTCGAGAAAAGAGAGGTTGGATTTATCAAATAAGATAGACAAAAGATAGTCTTCTATGAGTTCGGAATTATGCCTTTTAAATACGAGGGTCAAAATAGATACTTTAGTACAGGAATTAATTAAAGGAGACAAGTTCGGACCACAATTGAGGAATCGACATCCAGTCTATTTTTGCGTTCAAATAAACAGACTTCTTTGTTAAAGTATAAGCTCTGACTCGGAATGATGAATGGCAGCAAGATTTTTTCTAGCTTTTATAGTACCAGTGCCCTTCTAGGTTAGATTCTCTTGAAAGAACGACACCATATTCAGGGGACGAAAATTGAGCGCCGGTGCTCGACCCTCACCCATGAAGAACCCAGTGGCACTGAGCCACTGCTTCGCGCAAGTCTTTTGTGTTTGTGACTTACGATGCCGAGAGTATCACCCTATTAGTGCTGTAGTCATGAGACAACATTGTTGTTTTACTAGATTTTGAACCCATAGTAGTCTTTTACGATACCTACGGATACAAGGGGTGGCCATATTCTATCCTCAAAACCATAAAGTTACGTGTTCTCTTTAAACTGTCAATTTATTGGAACTCAAGGATACTGATCATAAACAATGAATTAGTTACTACAGATTATTTATATTATTATTAGTATTATTATGAACCATATATTATGGCAAGAAATAATGACGAGTATTTATATTCGCGTAACGAATATATAAATAGTAATGAAGTGTACTGTATAAATAATCACATACTACCAACTCAGAACTCATTAAACTTACATTAGAGAGTTCTTAACTAGGATAACAGGGGACGGTAATAGGATTACACTTTGGAAGGTCCAGCCGATTGTTAACTCACCTTGTGATCGGTACTTCCTTAATCAATAGCAATTTCCTGCCAGATATTTAGATCACTTTGAGTTATCCTTATTCTTTTTTCAAATACGTGAAATGCATCAACTTGTGCTATTTTCCTAAGAAAAAAAGTTACATTGAAAAATTCAAGAAATCTTCAAACTTTGTTTTAATTTTACGATTATACCTTGACTGAATTACTGCGTGAAAATAGTATGAGAGCTGACCTCGTTACGTGATCCGTTTACGGAATATCTTTAATAGTGCGACTTTAGTTTTATGACCAAGCGATATTGTAGTCTTTACTACTTTATTCGGAAAGATTTATTTTACAGTGAAACTTTACTCGACGTTTTCTTTCCTCTTTTTTGTGTATGAATAGATATATATAATGTGTTATTCCAATATTATCTCTACTCTCTCTACACAAAATAATAAGTAGTTATTGATATGTATATAAATAATATAACATTTTTTAAAATTTTGTTTTTAGGGGTGTAGCCGTAGACGATCAAGGTTATATTGTAGTAGCTGATTCTGGCAACAACAGGATACAGATTTTCCACCCCGATGGGACCTTCCTTAGAGCGTTTGGAGCATGGGGATCTGGAGATGGCGAGTTCAAAGGGTTGGAGGGTATCGCTGTTATGTCTGGTGGAAACATCATCGTATGCGATCGGGAGAACCATAGAGTACAAGTCTTTTAATGGTAGGTGTAGCAAGCAAAAAAAAACATTATACAGATATTCAAATAAGACGGTCAAATTTAGCTAACTTTTAAGACAACGTATGAAGCTTAAAGTTTTTAGCGAGAATGGAACTGGAATTCAATTTTTATATAAAGTTTATATGAAAAGTTTGTTGATAAAAGCTGATACAAAAAAGTATATATTTTATGCAAAGTATTCTACTTTTTCAACATATCAACTTTTTGAGTGCTCTTTCGCTCAAAATTCATATTAGATACCAGGATTTTTTTAAAGGTTTTATGCGCACGCCTGACTTTGAAAATAGAATTTTGTAGTTATTAAATAATAAAAAAAAAATAATTAAAAAAATATATAAAATTAAAGAGTTTTTCTTAGTAATTATTAGAAAACAAAACTACCTGATTCAGTCCATATCTCGATTTTTACTAGTCAATTTCTTATGTCTATATTTTTTTAATATAATAATTTCAATGTTATCTGTTTTTTTTCAGAGTTACTTATTTGATGCTGTGAAGTAGGATCCTGATAAGAACAAATTTATCATTGTTATCTACATTATAATGATTTTTGCGATGTTTTTTTTATACAAATCTTGCTATTTTATAAATGTCTGATAGTTACTATAATATTACCAGAGCATCTATATTTTTCGGAATATATTCAAAACAAATTCTTGTTTTCAAAACGACACTATAATTTGGCTGTATGGGGCACACTTGTTTCATCCTCTTATTAGCTACGCCAGTTAACTGTTACTTCAGTTTCATAGTTCCCTGTTCACATGTTTACAATATTTAATATCGTAAACCTCAATGTACATCGTACCCAATATATATTTAATTCCTTTGCTCATCGTTTCATATTAAAATTATTTTAAAAAGATTTTTTGTTCTTTTTCATTTGGATTTAGTTGAAAGGTGCTTTGTTTCTTATCCAGGAACTTTATTGATATAATTAATATATTATCCTCTTTACTGGCCTGATTACTATTTTTTTATTACTCTTCATTAACAGTGACACTATGGTTACCAAAAAAACATCTACATTTGTAACTTACTATTAACGCTCGATTTTTTAACATTTTTGTAAGATTCTCATCCTTATTTAAATATCTGTCTTGTATGTTTTTGATTATCTGAACCGGAAGCAATAAGTAACATGTACTTCAATACAAACAGCATTTACATATAATATATAAATTCATGTCAATTTTCATCATTTTATAACAATTCTACTCTTATTTTTACGTTTGATGTTTCGCCAAAAAAGTATTTGTTCTTAATAATATAATATAACAGTAGAATATTTTTTCTAGTCACTATGATTAATAAGCCAAATATTACCCAAATATAAGAACGCATTATTTAATAATCATAATCAACATATTTTTTTTTATATGTGACGCTTTTTGTATCTCTGCCAAACAATAAATTACACTATTTAAGGTTTTCAAGTCTAAATAAAATGATTTGTTATTGAAGTATTGTATTATTTAATACCAATATCCATTTCCTGTCAATTTAAATTTATAGCATTAAGTATAAATAATAAAAAGTAATAAACATAAAATTGATTTTATAACAAAATTTATGATTCAAAGTCATTGGCCACATAAAAGAAAGTCACTGGAATGGCACTGAGCTAATAAATTTGTTAAAAACTCAATTTTTGACAACGGACGGTGTTATGAAAGATCCCGCGAAGTAATGGCTGCTCTTAGGATGATAAATTGATGGGTGACCTTTATTTTATTATTAGCTCAGGTCGTATTCAGACTTTTCATACTTAACAATGTGTCTTGAAAGATATTCGAAGCTAATATTAAATATTTGTGTAATATTTCACATATATGATTTTTCGAAACCATCCATCACTGATAAAATATTTATGTTTCATGTGTATGTTGTATGGGTATATGTAAATGTTTTATATGTTTTACTTAATTTTTTTTCTTTCTGCTGTTTAAAATTATTTAGATCCATATGTAAATAAATATAAAAAGAGCTTAAATACTTTAAGTCGATGATAAACGCTAAAATCATAGTCACATTCTTATATATTTCTATCGATATCATAATTTAACCCAGAATTTTTTTTTTTTTTGGCTAGAGTATTTGCACTTAACTACCGCTCTAATAGTTTCGTTTATAATATTTTCTTCCAAGACTTATGAGTGAAACAAAAAAAGACTTTTCGTTATAAACATTTCATATAACGTTAATTGTGGTGGCTTTTATTATAGTGACTGCTTATTTCTTCCAATCTTTTAAAGTACCTACGCTACAGCTTAGTAATTGAAGTTCTCTGTTAATTTGACAAAAGAAAGACTTAAAATAAATAATTACACTATTTATCTAAGTTCATTGTGACAACCATTTGTTTTAAAGGAATTTACAAAATAATGAAATTATTCGGTGGTAATATAGTTGGAACTATGTTGAATACCAAGCCGTAAATTATGCGACAAGGTCTCGTGAACTTAATATATACCCATTTGCCTTAATAAACTAACAAATTGCACCTTCGCTTGTTTAAGGGGAAGTTATAAATTCTTCAAATAAAAAAATTGATTTATTTTTTAAATAAACCAAAAGCTATTGATAGGATTTATGGTTTTTTCATGGTAAATGATAGATTTAATAATAGGAATACAAATGAAAATATGGCACTAAATTACTGATTTCCTTTTCTTGTGAATTATTGGAAATATAACTCCAAGCTGACAAATATTAAGTGTCTCGTTTCGTTGCCACTGAAAATAATTAGAACATGAAATAACTATGGTATTTATTAATATTAAAAAGAAAGAGCATTTACATAAAAAAAATAATGGTAGATACAGATAGGGTTTTGAAAAGGTTTTTTATACATTAAGTAAGTATAGGAAATATACAATATATTTTTACTGTTTTGAATGAATGTATTAGAAATATTGAAGCACATGTGCTTCAACGATATTCATGATATTCAACGATATTATTTTTGTATTGTTGTTGATTCTATTCTGCAATCACAGTAAAGGATGCTTCAAAATTATTTTGATATATGTGGTATAAAATGATCTAATCAATATATTAATAATTATCTAACAACATTTACTACTTTAGTTTGATGAGGTTTGTTGCTGGCTTTGATTTCCCGGAACACCATTGTCAACATTATAAATGTTATGGAGTCCTTCTTTAGAAGATTTACAAAATATCAATAAAATTAGATAGGAGGACATAATTTTTTATCTTTTATTTCTAAATTAGCTGTAGCTCGTCTTCTTGTGCTTGTGTGGAATTGGACAAACATTACTACTCTTAAAATACATATAGTTAAAGCAGAATCATGTCTATCGTATTTGAACGTCGAATATAAATTTTAATCAAATCTAAATGTTATGTAAACTCCATTTTATGAAAACGATTTAAAATATTTTTAAAACATTAAACGAATACTGCGCACAAAAGTAATTTATGTACGTTCAACAAATCCTCTTGAAAACCTTATGAAACATAAGCAAAGATTTAAAAGTAACAAGGAATAGATATATTTAATAGTTAAAGTATATTTTACAGAAGAAACCAAAAACACGGTGATTACAACTGAACTTTTGTTTAATAGCCATTACATTCCATGGGGATAATAATTCACTACTAAACTGTTTAACGGCCCATTACATTATGTATTGTTACTTAGGTTGAAAATTGATCGTTATAATCTTTTTATTAAATACAAAATATTCGGTATGGTTTTATAAAAAAAAGGCATTGTGACATATTGGCCACAGATATTATTAGATATATAATGGCATAATATAAGTTACACAATCAGTATAACTTTTTATACCGTCTTAAAACCAAAGTAGATCTTCTTGGTGATCTATGAAAGAGATCCCTTTGATCCCAGAAATTTAAATTATTTTTTTATTAAAATTTAAATTATTATTTACAGATATTAAAGTATTATAAGTATAAATTTGCGAGGGTAGCTTTATAAAGTTTACCTCAAAGTTAAATTATAATGATATCATTAATTAATTTGGGATCGCACCTAACTTTTATTACACTTTACGGACCAAAATGAGTTTTTTTAACATCTAATCTGATTTGGCCTATATTCTACAGAATATAAAAAATAAGTTTATTTTAATTAGGACTGGCTGTAGTAATTAGGCGCAGTTTGTACTCTGGCTGTTTGCACACTAAATTTCTATAAGAAGTAATATTATTATATTAGTGGGTTAATTCAAAAAGTGTTAAACAACTTGTCAACTTTGATTATAAGTAAAACAGTAATTATTTAAATTAAAAGAAATTAAAGTTATATTAGCAAAACAAAGTTTTCATATAACCTAATGTTTAGATTTTCTGACGCAATATTTTCTAGTGACTTAGCTACATGACTTACGCAATACAAGGGTATGAAGCAAAGATAATTTTAAAACATTTGATCACATTAAATGTCTTATTTCATTTCCATAGCAACAGTGACCTTATTACAATAAACGTGTTCCTTTTTAACATTCTTATATTTTTTATATTACTTTCACGCTTATATTTTTTGTTTGCTTGTAATCCACTAATTTGATTGCGATTTTATAATATTTCCCACGGACTGATTTTGTTCAAACTTTGTAGACATATCAAGGGCCAATAGTAAATTAATAATTCGATGGGATTATTTCACTATTCTGATTTCCTACTTATTAATCCTAATGATCCTTCTCCAGGATTAATAAGTATCTTTTGTCTCATTTCCCATGGATGGATTTTGTTCAGATTTTCTACTCATATCAAGGACTGATAGAAAATTATAATTCGATGAGATTATCTCATTATCCTAATTAGGATCTCCAGGTTTAATAATTATTCTTTTTTGAGTGACAGTAAGAGAGACAAAATAAGTTCGCGCCCAGCGCCATGCGTTAAGTTTCGAAACCGACTCTCCGATTCTTAGCACATAAGAATCACCATGATATAAAATGTAGTTAAAACTCTTTTCGCTCTAGTCGACCTTCTCGACGCTTATTAGCATTCTATGAATTCACCGTGAGGGTGCCGGGACCATCGCTTTGCAAGGACAGAAGTGCAAACAATGCCTGGGACTTGCAAATGCCGCCTTTGAAATACGTTCTAGAAATAAATCGGTGCTAGTTCTAGAAAAGCCAAGGTCTTTCAGTAGGCTATAGAGAGATTTTGCTGTTATACCTCTTGCTACCACTTCTACCGCGTACAAGCTAACAATATTTTTTTTCCTGGACAGTTCGTTGGTCAGTTCGTAATTCTTATTAAGCTTAAATGTGTGATCCCTGGGGATGTTTGTTGGCCAGGGCATAGTGAGCTCCACAAGTATCACGCGCCTTAGATTTTTAGAATACAAGAATAAGGCTGGATGACGAAACACCAACGTCCCCAGGGATTTTGTAATGTTTTCCATACGTGTCCATCATGAGAGTCCAATCAGTAGCCGCATCTCCGCGGCTTCGGTTATGACTTTTTGGAGCAGCCTTCTTTTACAAACTTCACACATCGTTTGGTGGTTGTTATACCCTTTCGCGCTCTTGCTATTGAAAGACTAACCACTTTTCGTACGGTTTTTAATACCTTATCGTGGCGACGCAAGTATTGACCGCTATTAAGAAGTTCCCTACACCCTACTTATAAGGGTTTCGCGGTTCCTACTGCCTCCCCACAGATGTTTTTCTAATAACTTTCCTCATTCTTTACTATTGTAAATTTATTTATGAAAAAATCGATATTTTTGTTAATTAAGTCTTGTACAATTATATTACATAGACGTTTCAAATATTTTTTGGTTTGTTGTAATTAATTGCATAGTTAAAGCTGTTCCATCTAGTCTTATCATTTATTGATACTTAATAACGATTGTAGTAGATTTGTTTTCTTGCAACTTTAAAATAGTAGCCTTAAGTTCGTTGTACTTAAAAGTAATAGTTTAATTATTTTTATTTAGCATTGGGTTTTATTGCAAAGACAGCTATATTAATCTTTGGATTATTAAATAGCTAGTGACTTAAATTCACTTTCATGTCACACTTAAACGAGTAAAATAAAAGAAAAACCAATTTCAATGTTATTTATTAGTTCAATTCTCGCTTAGTCCTATACTTTATCTTTACAATTGTAAATGCTGAATTCCTTTGCATGCGGAGGAAAACCGCTGCCTTGCGTTTGAATTATATAACAAGACCCACCCCATCCGATTAAGGGGAAGTTACCAATGAATCTTTAAAATTTCTTAGGGATAAAATATAAAGCTTATCTATAAATTTAAAAAATATTTATATTTTAATTTTTTTCTCAATATCTTGGAATAGAATAAAATTTGAATAAATTAAAAATCTATTTATGTTTTTTAGGAAATTACATTATGTAAGAAATTTTATGGACGAATGACTATTAACGAGCACTCTACTTTCGATACATCTATTGTATGTATTTATATTACTTTCGTAACAAGATAAGATAAAAAGTAAAACTTTTTGTATCTGTGTAATATTTGAATCTGTAAAATATTTTTTTAAAAATCAAATTTATTTTGGTATTGTCTTTTGCTATTTCACTGATTAGTCATTAGACAAACAATTATAAATATTTCAAATACTTGAATATGTTTATAGAAAAATAACATATATTTTTTTTATTAACATATATTTGTTTATTAATTCAAAAAAGGTTCTCCTTAAGAACTCTAATTGAGGGATGATTTGTCAAGCGTCACTCGACAATGAAGCGTTAAATCAATGACGTAAGTTCCCAATTTCCGCGATTAAAACAAATAGGTTTCGTTTCTTTCTTGAAACTTTATAAATCTTCCAACGAATATTCAACAAACTTGTAAGAACTTTAGATGAGTTTGTGTCCAAACCACTAATCGTTTGTTTTGAAAAGCAGTAGATAAAAAACGATTATTATATTAATGTTCTTCAAAACAAAGACAATTTAAGAGAAAGAAAATCTATCAGTACTTAAGTTTTTGTACTTTGTATTCAAGGACAGAAAATTAATTATTCTACTCGAAACTTACTAAATTTTTTTTATTTTGTTTAGCTCTTTCTTTTAAGAAGTAGGTTATAAATAAGTAGATGGGAAACCTTTAGTAATAGACCTTCTTATATTGATCTTTAATAGAAATTTGTACTAAGATATGTTGACTAAAAAGGAAAATAAATATACAAATGATATCCTACTTATCATCGTTACAGTAACAACTTTTTACCTATGCTGCTGTAGGATCGAATATAGTGTTTTTTTAAACATCCTGTATATTGCAAAAGCAAAAAAAGAAGAATGTACAAGACCACATTCCAGTTGTAAAAGTATGAATATTATTTTGGAAATTCATAAAATTAATTAGGTAAATAGAGAATGAACGTTACATAGTAAATATATATATATATATATATATATATATATATATATATATATATATATATATATATATATATATATATATATATATATATATTATATATACTCTTGGACATATTTAGGGGAACGCAAAAAAAAGGTCGAATAACGGAAAATATTTTCATATTTTCGTACTGGCCACTATACCAATGTTATGTATTCAAAAAAAAAGATGATTTAAAAAATAATTTTATTTTAAATTTAATTTGTTTTTTTTTTGTTTATCTGCTAATTTCTGAGACACGTAGTGTATGGAATTTTCGTCGGCTTTTGTTGTTTTTAACAAAAACTTTATTTCTGTTGTTTTTTTGACGAAAAATTGTCATTATTGAGTGAAGTGAACTTAATTCGATAAATTTAGGCGATAATGCCGGATCTCAGCGTTGCTCTGGTTTCTAAAGCTGTAACTTTAATTGAAAATGGTTACACTTACAATAAAGTGGCTCAAACATTACATGTTTCCAAGTCTGTGATTTTCCGCAATGTTAAACGATACCGGCAGACTGGAGAGTATACCAGGCGTAAAGGACAAGGTCGCAAAAGAGTAACAGGAGAGAGAGACGATAGATTTATTGTCAGCAGTGTTCTCAGAAACCGTACCTTGACTTCTTCTGAGGTACGAAACCAGCTGCAGGAAGTTCGACAAGTGATAATTAGTACCAAAACCGTCAGAAGAAGACTGAAGGCAGCTGGTATAGGGGCGTACTTGCCTGCCAGAGGTCCACAGCTCACCGCAGGTCATCGAGTGGCTCGGGCCAGCTTTGCTCTTTTCCACCTAAATTGGAATAATGACGCTTGGGGAAAAGTTCTTTTTAGTGATGAGTCCAGATTTTGTCTCAAACCAGATGATGGAAGGACCAAAGTATGGTGACGACCCGGAGAAAGATACGCTCAGTGTAACATTATTGGGAGAGAGCCGTATGGTGGAGGGTCAGTAATGGTATGGGGCGGTATTTGCTTAGGAGCACGCACGGAGCTACACATCGTAGAAAACGGCTCCCTGACTGCGGCAAGATATGTAACCGACATTTTAGAACAGATTGTGATGCCTTTTGCCCCTTTCATTGGAGACAATTTTCTTCTAATGCATGACAACGCTCGACCTCACATTGCGGCATTAATTTCGGAATATCTTAATGAGGTCGGAATCCAGGCTTTGGGGTGGCCGGCACGCTCGCCAGACCTAAATCCAATAGAACACGTTTGGGACAAACTGGGAAGACAAATTAAACAAAGAAATCCATCACCTGTCAAGGTAAGAGACCTCAAAACCGCATTGGTTGAAGAATGGAACTCAATGCCGCAAAGTGTTATTGACAATTTAATAGAGAGCATGCCCAGACGCATGCAGGCAGTTTTAACAGCAAGAGGTGGCAACACTAAATACTGATTGTATCACCCATCGCGAAAAAACCAGTCATTTGGACAATATTAACTTTTCTTTAGTTTTCATTGTGTTAGGTCAAAACTCTTCAGAATTAAGCCACTAACCTTATTGTCTTTAATTTCGTTTCTTTCGCTTTAATTTTGACGTGACAACGTCTTAAATTAGGTTAAGCTGGGAGTCACTTATGAAAAAGTGTAACGCCCGGTAACGTAACGATGAGTCACACACACATAGAATGCCTTGCGTCTCTCTCCCACTCAAACATGATCGGTCCGCCGAGCAATGTTTTGATTTTCAAATTGATTCTTTAAAATTACAAATATTAAGAAAAAGTGGCAGATATAAGAAAACTTGATTTAAAATGTGTTAAACAAGAATTTTAACATCTAATTTAAGTAAATGTTTTAATTTTCAACTTCATTATTTACAATTACAAATTTTAATTAATTTCAAATTTATTTAGCAAAAATTTGAACCTTCGATCTGAATAAGTGTCTTGATTTTCAAATTAATTCTTTAAAATTAAAAATATTAAAATATATAAAATCAGAAGTGACGTCAAATAACATTATCTGTACTTATTATTATTTAATATGTAGGCCAGTACATGTGACCATACTTGGTAGACACAATTGGAAATAGTATTTTTTTATAACTGAAAAAAAAATATATATAAAATACTGGTAGCAAACAATAACTTCAATGATCGATATCTCCGCAACTAATTGATGTATCGAAAAAGTCTGTAAATAAATTTTGTAAAAAATAATAACATCAATAATATAATATATAAAATGATTTTACGTGACAACGTCTTCATCGTCCTTTCCTCAACAAAATCACTCAAATTATTAAAATATTGTGCAATTTAATAATATTCATATCAATAAATATTCTACCGAGAAAAAGACGTGGTCACGTAAATCTTCGCCCGTAAAACCGACTTTACAGGCAACCATATTTTTTATAATTTTTTATGTTCAAAAATGTTAATTTAATTAATTCAGAATAATAATCAAATGTATTGTACAACAAAAATGTGTTTTCATATGATCTTGCAGTCTGTTTTTTGCGTTCCGCTAAATATGTCCACCGGTTTATATATATTTATATATGTGAATTACAAGTTTAAAAGTGTTTTGTTGAGTTTAACTTTAATATTGCTGTTTCTACTGCACAATTATATTGGTTAGTATCCAGTGGTTAGCACAGACGCCTAACGTATAGCAACTCAATGGGGCTCGGGGTCGATTCCCGATAGAAACAGGCATGTATGTATGTTGGTTGTTTATTTAATATATCATCAGTATATACAATGTGTATTTCTAACACTCTAACACCCTTAACACCAGCTAATAATTTGTTTACTTAGGGGTTAGATCAATGTATGTAATTTGTCCTGTATTATTATTATTATTAAATTTAAATAAGTGGAAAGCAGGTTTAACTGTTCTAATTAGTTTATCAATCCTATCATAAATTAACATGTACATTCACCGTAGTGCCACGGAATAGACAAAACTAAAATTATAGAGTGGACACAGATAACTACTAGAATGACTGGAATCACATTAGAAGGCGTGAATTTTAAATTAACATCTTAATAATTATTATTATTAAGCCTTTATTAGGATAACCGAAGATCACTCTTAGCTAAAAAAAATTTTATCAACTATTGGTATTTAGCCAACAGTTTATGAATAGCTGTTGTTATAATTTATTATTTCATTTAGTGTCATTTACTGTTGAATTATGTTGATGTCTCAACTCTACAGACATTGTCACTCTTAATAATAAACTTCATATATATACGTAAACAAAAAGTACATTATGTGACCAAAAATCTAATCGGACTTATAGTTACTAATAGTACCTAATAATATTATAAATAATAATAATATTGTATTATTATTACTATTATAAATAATAGAAATAATGATGGAATGTAAAAATCTCGTTTCATTAAATTCAATAAATATAGAAATAATTTGGATGGTAATATTATATATATAATAGAAGGTTTCAACCAAAACTCCTGGTATTTGGTATAAAAACAATATTTGCAGGCTATATTTTAAGTAAATTTTTGCCTATGTAGATATTCTAATACAATATTTCAAATAAATTGTAACAACTCCATCTTAAAAATGTATATCTTATTCCACGAAAAATTGAATTTTTCCTATGAAATATGATATAAAAGATTCTAAAGAGACTCTTTAACTGAAAAATGCTATTTGTAAAAGAGCAAGAACTACTTCACCTTTAGTTTTATAAGCTTCTCGTAGAATGAAAGACAATAAAAATTTCATAATATAAAAAAAACAATAGTTATATAGCATATAAACTTATTTTTATAAATAAGGTACGTGTAAAAGTAATTACAATTTAATAATAAAGAATAATGTTGCACGTGTTATATTATTGTAGTATTGCTACATATAAGATTGTTATTATATAGTAATTTGGTTTGTAGGTAATATAAATATGTAATTATTTATTTAACTACATAATAACGTTGACAATAAATATTGTTGTTAAAACTAGATGTACGAAATTAGAATCATTTAGAACTATATATCATTGTTATTACTGCTATGTTATAAAAGTAGTAAAAGATATTGATTTGACGAGCTATCGGAAGTAGCCTTAAGATATTAAATATATTGTATTTACATATCTTATTAGGTAAGCCATAAATGTGTGAAAGATATAAGATTGTTATAAATATGCTTAGGCATTTAAAATGGTTATGTACTATGTATTATATTGTTATTATGATATATTTAATGATGTTTAAAGTTGTGAATATGACTTATCTCCAGAAGCTGCCGATGGCGCTTCTGTCGATGTTGTTATGTTATAAATATGGCTGTAAGCCTCTGTTAAAGACAATCTGTGTTGGACAACTGGCAAGATAAGTGATTCTTATACTTTAATTGTTTATAATATGTCTAATAACTATGGTGGGTATTTCACAGTATTGAGTTATTGGTAATTGTGTCTAAATAATTACACAGTAATAACTATATTACTGTATTTATTATATTCATGTACCGGGAGTCATTTTGTTATATTAAATGATATATTTGTTTACCTCTTTCTTTTCTTTAAACTTATCCAAATAATGCATTGAAATATATTATCATATTAATAGTATGAAGTAGCTCGATTAAATAATTTATAGTATATTAATTCAGTGTTTTTTAATTATAGAATCTTATAATATCTAACACACGAGAGTTACTTTAAGGGAAAAAAATAATAAAATATTCTTGTTAATAATTAAGTATTAACAAAAAAAAATCAATTTTGGTTTTAACTATACTTCATTGTGTATGTTTTAGGAATGAATAATTGTTTTCTTTTACTATCCCATCGATTGATCTGATTACATCTGCTGTTCACACATTGAAATTAAACTACAACTGTCTAGGTATTCCTAATTTTTACTCGTTTTTTTGGTTATTTTAACCTATCTATTATATCCTCTTAAATGTTCTATAGGTAGACACTCACTCACTTACTATTCATCTAATCAACTAACTCAACTCAACACACCTCTGCAATAGCACATTACTTAATACGTATAAGTATAGGTAACTATTAGATGTTGTAGTAATTATTTTCAGACGCAAAATGACATTAATAACTATACAAAAATTTAAATACTTTTTATAAAAAAAGGTAAACACATATAAATTATATGTTACATACTATAGACGTGTAATATGTTAAGGCTTTAACGTTTTTGTAGAATCACACATAGGTGCTCTAATACGACATAAAGCGTGGTAATCAGGATTGTTAAACAGCTATAACCAAGAATTACTACATTTTATGTATATAAGTAGATAATATGAAATGAACTTTAATATGTATTAAGTATACTATTCAAGATAATCTGTTTTAGTTTTGAATCATAAGTCACATGTAATTGTTAAGGCCATTTGCTAATGATGGTTTCAAGAAACTTATAACCTATATTTTCCCATTTTCTTATAAATTACTTTCACAATAATTTTTAACTATAATATATGATGTATTAAAAGCTTCAATTGTGTATGAGGATGGTGGCTATGTTTAAACTTATGTGTTGAAAGTGTTTCTTTTAGTGCCATTAACATACACTACACGGTGACAAAAGAACGTTAATTGTATATGAACCTCAATCCATTTAGTTCCATTAAGTACTTCTTCGGTGAAATTTTATCACCACTTATGTTCCTTTTATTTAGGACATCGATATATTAAGAACAATGTAATATCAACACATTGAAAGCTACTGACGTAAGTAATGAAACAACGACACTTTTTGTTCAAATACCAGTTTATTAAGATTCAATGAAATTAATAAAAAATATTAATTAATAAGTTAATGTATTGAAAACTTGATCAAAAAATAATGTATTGAAAAGTATTGAAAAAAAAACTTTGTACTGTCCAGTATATTACACAATATGAGTAGATTATAATAATTACCTAACTATGTAATAATATTGTAATATTGTAGATATTATAGTTTGTATTAATAATAAATTTAAGCTGTGACGATCAAACATAAAAAAAAAACAGGTTTCCTTAAATATTTCAATTAAATTTTTTAATGCGTCAAACCACTCAAAATTAATATCCGGACTGGCTGATGAAATTTAAAAAGAATTCATTCTAACTTCAATTCCGCCATAGTTCCGTTAAGCTCGACGTTATATAATTAAGAAACTCTAGTTATCGAAGCTTTGTTACTGGAATAAGAGAGTATTAAGTAAAACATTGGTCATTGTAAATTTTTGATTGTAAATATGAAAAAATAAATTCTACTAAATTATTGAAAAACAAAACTAAAATATGTGCACTACGTGTACTATGTACGTATTTTATTGTCATATACTAATAATATGATATGTTTGTATCGGAATTTGCCAGATTGTTTTTGAACCCATTCAAGGTTCCTATTCTTGATTCGCTCAAATTCTGATGTACCTAATACAGACGGGTAATCTATATACAATACTAAAAAATATATATGTAGGTAGTGGAAAACCAAACAAGAGAAGATATGATAATAAGACAAAAGAAAAGAGAATGAAAGATAGCTTATAATTACTCCCTTTTCATCACTCTCTGGACAAGTTATACTGTCGGTTCTCTTAATCACTACAACATGCAGGTTTTGTTAAAAATGCTTTATAAGGATATAACAATTTCGTGAATTAACATAAATTGTCTGACAATTTTCACTATTTTAACGCAACAATTTCCTCATTATCAAAATACACACTAGTGGCATTTAATAAAGGACGATGAGTTATTTTGCTATTAAAATTGCTAAGGTTTAAACCGAAATTATTATATAAATTAAGTTGATATTAGCAAATAGGAATTCAAAATGGAATTCCAGTGCAGTGGAATCTAGAAACAATCTACATTCGTGGAACCTGCTTTAATAAATTTGGTTGCAATAAATTCATCAGAAAGTGCACTGGATTACATTAGGATGCAAATTGCTCTTGCGGTTGAGAATTATATAAATGTATCAAAATACATGTATTACAAAATATGTATAAAAAACACATAAATGTTAATTAATAGATGTTGATATTGTTGTTGTAATATCTAATTTATATTTCTTAAGGACTTCAGAAAAGAAAGATATAAAATGCAAGTCCATCGAATTTATTTAACCCATTTTACCTTTAAGAATAATCTTAAATCTTTTGCAATAATATTTTTTTTACAGTCAAACAATTTAGATATATGTGCTATATACACAAAGATTTTTAGAAGTGGCATTAATATTTAATGTTTTCAATGGTTGCTATAAACCCGCATTCCTAATGTGGATTTTTATTACACTACATGAAGTATCCGTGTATGTTTACTTACAATATTAATTTATTTTAAAAAAATGTTACACTATTTTTTTTTCAACCCTGATAAAGAAGTTTAACTTCAATTATTAAAACATAGTTAACTATTAATATGCAATACGTCAAAGTAATGCTGCAGTGTTAAATATGTTTGTTTTCAGAAGAGTAACATTCGTTCAAAATATATTTTGTAATACATAACTTTATAATTAAAACTTATTTTGATCCAACCCTCGATAATAAATATATATTCATATGCAACACAAAAAACAAAGGTTGCGGATACAAACGACTTCTTTCATAAAAGGTGTGAGATCAAATATAAGAAAAAGACAAGGGAGAAGAGAATTAGGTTTGACTTCCGGTTTTCTTCTAATATTTTCTGAAATATGTTAAAAAAATATTAATTAACATTAAATATATAAGCAAAACATTTTCTTATTATTATAAAAGATTACTAAAAGTTACATTGTTTATGGATTTAAAAGCATCCACAAATCTCAGCTACCCACAGTTTCGTAATTAGCCCTGAACTTTATCATAGCTTTTACGTGCCTGGGACGTGGCGATTCATCTAAATTGTTCAATAGACCGTTACGCTATCTCGTACAATTTAGTTAGGAAACTGATACCAAATAACCTGCTTGTTCGAATCTGGCCTTAGAATTTATAAAAATTAAAGTAGTTTTTCAGATAATTGTAAAGAATTCCGTAAAGGTTTTTTTACCTTTATTAAAGATACTTATTATCTATACTAATATTATAAAGAGGAAAGGTTTGATTATTTTTTTGTATATTTGAAATGAATAGTCTCCGAAACTACTGGACCGATTTCAAAAATTCTTTCACCGTTGGCAAGCTACACTATTCCCGAGTGACATAGGCTATGTTCCATTTTCAAAAAATTAGCGATGATTACTAAAACTTGACTAACATAATATTTCGAATCCATATGCTTTAATACGTATATCTGAATAATGTCCTGGTCGTATGTGTATGATGTGGATGTATGTTATTATTTTCAGTTTGATATCGTAGCAATGTAATGCCTATATATATAAAATTTCCACGGGAATAGGATACTATAGAATGAACTATAAGTCTATTATAGGTCTGGATAATTGTAGTTTCCACAGATTACGCCAAAAGTGACTTACACGCTGGCTGAGCCGCGGGCAACAGCTAGTTACATAATAATTAGGTACGACAAACTGATTAGTTTTTTGTTTTATATTTAGTTAAATCCGACACTAAGTCTTACACTGTTACTAATTATAAGAGGAGAAAATCCTTTAAATGTCTAGGCTTACATTTGATTTACATAGGGCCACCGTGTAACCTTTTAACTTTAGGTGAAGTTTTAAAACCATCATAGTGATCGAAAGATCCCTTTTCGAAAAAGGATCGCCTTATTTTGTTGACCGTTTTTAATTTCGGACGAAAAATAGAAATTCTATAAAACACCAACATTAAATGAATGAAAAAACAAATACATAATTTTCTCATTAAATATAGTTTTATAAAATATATTCTTGAAAACAGACATTACAAAATCATGTAATTAGCAAAAAACCTTAAATATTTTTATAAAAGTGAACAGTTAGTCATATATATTGAAAAGTATATAAAACCAGTTTGTTTTAAGGAGTTCCTTAAGGACCCCATCGAAGTGGTGATTTGTCAGACTGTCACCTGACAATGAACCATTAAATCAATGACCTACGTTCCCAATCGTCGCTTGAAACAAATGGATTTCGTTTCTTTTTCGAAACTTTTAAAGATCTGTCATGAACACTTTCCGATTGATTATTTATCCTTGCTAACCTTACTATTAAAAATTTACTATTTGTTTTTGAATGTATATAACTTTCCCCGCATTATTCGTAGAAATTTTACTTTACTGGATCAATAAAGTTAAAATAATATCTTAGTAATAATCTTATTAATACAAAATTACTCTTCAACATTTTGATTTTATACATCTCTACATTTTAGAATATCCTAAATTAAATTACTGTTTATAAGTGTTAATTATTATTCATTGCCACGTCACTATTTTACTATAATGCACCACTAAGATAATTTAGTTTAAGTACTTTCACATGTTAGTATCTAGGTTTTCGCTTTTCGTAACATGACACTACCTATTAAATAAATGTTAATTTGACACTATACCTTCAATAACTATTGGTAACTTTCTAGAATATTATGTCTGTAAAAAAAATAGCCAATATTACAATATTCACTATAAACAAAAGTTGAGTTAATCATATCCTAGGTTACCCAAATCAGCTAATGCTAGCCTCTTCCAATACGTCGTCACAATAAAACTGCTATCGTGAGTACAATAAACCAATATAATTTGATTTCTTTAATTTATGATTTAGAGTAATAATAATATATAATAATAAATAATCTGCTTTAATAAGTTTTGTTCTCTAATTTGGTTAAATTATTATTACCATATTATATTAATCATATAACAATATTTCATAAAAGAATACCATTTTGTATTCAACGACGATGCTTTTCATCCTACTCCCTCATAAAAAAATGTATGTATGACATTCGAACAACGTGACTAGACTTGAGTATTTAGGTTACAGTAAAGTGTTATGTTCTATAAAATGTTATTTATATTTATTAGCTTTTTGGTGGTTAATAGTTATATACACATTTGATTTTTTAAAACTTGAATATATTTTTTAAAGAATTATATAAAAATCTTACTTTTAACTAACATTAAAATTGTATTTTTTTTTTATTAATTTGTCATTACATTTAATGGTATGGCCCAATAGACTAGAAGGTTGATTTTAACAATTTATCTATATACTCTTAAGTTCATTACATTTTGTTAATAATTTATTATAAAATAGGTGACCTTAATTCTTACTGATATTCTCAACCAACCAACCCCTATAGATGATTAGTATCTGCGGTCCATAAATATATAAAAGGTAATAATAATAAATAAATTTGAATAAATATAGATACATATAAAAATATATTTATTAAAACCTTATATTTATGTTACCTACTATAATCATGTTCACAAGATAAAATAACCACAGAGCTCCAGTCACGACTTCAATTCCATAAATAATTTATGACAGGTACTCAAATAAAAAGACTAGGAATATGATCAAATAAGAAAGTACAGATACCTATATGACAAAATTATTTATTCAGCAAGATGAAAACATAAATTTTCAAGTTTGCCATGAACCTTGAAACTTGAAATGCAAACGAAGTAGATGGCCATAGGAGAATTTTGTTTTATGCTATTCTTAAAATGACACACCCTATTCCATTTCAACCGCTATTAATAAAATGCAAAATAACTCTTCAAGATCAAAGTAATTTGGTAAGATGGCTTTTCACCAGCGAAAAGTGTTACGACGTCTGTGGAAAGGTAATAAAAACGCATGTTAGTAAGATGTAGCGTACTTCTAAATAGAGGTTAATACCTATTTTTATTTCTACACGAGTCCATCATGAGAGTCCTATTATAGATACTATTATTTAGATATTATTAAATAAAATAAATTGAAATATTAACATATGCTTAAGAACAAATTAATTTGCTAGTGCCAAGTTTATATTAAATTAGAGAATTTTCAATCATTATTTTAACAGTTTATTTAACGTAGCATTTGTTTTGCTACATATGTTATGTTCTAATTGTTACCTGTGGTTTATATTCTTGTAGTAAGTAATTATAATTATACATAGATTTTAACCGATCCAGACTTTACAAACAAATATAAACACAAATCTATAATACCAATATTCACATATAGAATACTTAATTCACCAAGAAGGACAGCGAAATGGTAGCTCAATTGGTTTTTGTTTGTATGTTTTATGGGTTCTTAAGAATGTAAATCATTATATTTTTAATTGGGTCATAACAGTTTGGTTGTAAATCCATTACTTTTTATGTTGATGTTTTGGTTTTTGTGGTGTGTGTATTGTTAAACCTATTTTAATGGAGCTTTTTGAAAGACGAACATCGTCTAAGCCCTGACTAACTTACCTGTTTTACCTCCTGTTTTGTGTAGCTTATGTTTATTTGAGGTGAAATTTAGTTGCGATAAGACCTCTTAAAAAAATCATGTTTTTAGTACTAATGTCAGAGATTCGCAAACTTTAGAGCTACAATTTTTTCATAAGAAGTTGTCATGCGGCTTGCGTGCTCTGCCTTCGATACAAATTTTTAAAGGAAATATCATGTGCAACTTGATATGGGGTCGTTTCTTTCATCATCTTTATATAATTTATAATGCTTTTTGACTTAAAAATTGTCTATCTTGTTATTTGTCAATTTTAATATTTGATCAAGTACCGGCTTTTTAGTCTAACTTTGTAAAGTTACTTTATCCAGAAAATGCCTAAAGTCATTAGTTCCGCCAACTGAAAGTTTTCTTTTATAATAAAGAAATAATAAATAAATAAATGAATAGCAATAAGTAATCTTGGAAGCTTATTAACAAAAATACAGAACATTCTGATAATTAGTTATTTTTTTATTAAAAATGAGTTTTATAATTTTTTTATCTTAGATTTAAGTCCCCGTATAAATAATAAAAACAGTAATAATTTTATACCATACCCATTAGGATCCACTTAAGATTTCAATAATAAAAAAGACCGTCTATAGCACATATAATTTAGCGAGCTCTTAAAATGTTTGCATTTCTTTCATAAACATAATTATCAAGATGTACGAAAAGTTCAATAGCAGTTTTAATTCAAGACTAAATTTAATAAGAAAACTATAGGTAATTATTTACTTTATAAGTTTTTTCTTTTTTGCATCTTGCAATATCTACAAAAACCTTTACAGATAACAATGAAGAAAAATAATTATTATTTTAATTTTTATTTAGGAATATTGTGACTTTTATAATTGCTATTTCAATTTCATAATTAAAATAATCCAAAGCTGAAAGCTTATGTTTAAAGTATCAACAAGTTTTCCAATTAAAATTGTACAGGATTATCAATTGTAGATGCAACATATTCCTATCAGTTTATTATGCAAAACGGAATTTCAAGATGGCCCACGAAACAACAATATGTGGAGCTAATTTCATTGAAACTGCAAAAAATTCATCAGATATTTAACTGACTCCATTAGTATGCAAATTATATGGTTCAGTGCCATATAGATTTTATGATACAGTGACAGATAAATTATTCAAAATATATTTTTAAGTTTTCGTTTATATGATTATGGGTTTTAATGTTAATTTTATTATTTTCTTCGTACTTACAATAAGTTAGATCACTTACTATAAAAGTAAAAAGTCAGTGAAAACCTAATAATAAACGAAATTTAATGTTTATTTATAAAAAGTTATTAGAAAAAAAAATATGGACACAAGCCTTTGATAGGTAAGGTATTTTTTTTAATATATTTTATGTTTTGTCCATAGGCATATTTGTTTAAGTTTAATTTCAATTATTTTTGTTTAAGTTTAATCAAAATTATTGTTTTATTAGTTTCACGTGTATATTAGCTTGTAACCGCCTTTTTCGAATGCGATTTTGTAGCATTGCCCACGGACCGATTTTTTTCAAACTTTGTACATATGTCAAGGACCGATAGTAAATTAGTAATTTGATGAGATTATCTCATTATCCTAATTCGGATCTCCAGGATTCATAGCTATCTTTTGTCGCATTTCCTACAGACCAATTTGTGTTCCAAATTTGTACACATTTCAAGGACCAATAGTCAATTAATAATTCGATGAGATTATCTCATTACCCTTATTAGAATCTCGAGGATTGATAATTACTTACTTACTTACCATTCGTTAAGTTAAGAACCAATCCTCCGATTCTTAGCACTCTTATGGTATTATATATAGTATGTAGTTAAAACTCTTCTCGCTCGAATCGACCCTTCCATTATTGTTGGTATACTGCATAACTTTGTATGTATAGTTGAAAAGGTAGCAACATTTTGTTTTAGTTATTAAACTTGTCTAATTATATTTCTTATTTTTTTATCGTATTTGTTTATTTTTCATTCTATATTCATATAAATTTAAATAAGCTTAAAAATAACCCTGTTTATTTGTAGAATATAGGAGATATAGAGAGAAGTAGATACGAATATAGAGAGAAGTAGATACGAAAGTTAAAAAAAAAAAAAGATATTTTATGTTTATAAGAACAGGGATATGCAACTAAATTTTCCAAAAAAATATGTATAATAAATATTATGATTTAAAAAAAAAGTAAAACACGTTTTAAAAATTTAAAAAAAACAAATGGTTTTATACTATACGAGTAGTATTAGTTACTAATTTAAAATTATGGTTTTTTGTTCAGAATCATAATTTTAAAACTTCTTATAATTTGCTTTGTAGATACGTACTTGCAAACTTAGCATTCGGGGGAGCTAAAATTACATGATATACCTACGTTACAGATTATTTTAAATATGAGGTAAAAATAAAAGGAAGTTAATGCCTGTAATGTCTAATAAAATGTATACTTAAATGTTAATTGCATTATCTGCTAATCTTCAGATATACAACATTAAGAAAAAGTCATCTTCACTTCTCGAGTTGGGAATGAACAAATACTTTAACGTGTTCCTTTCGACGGGAAAAGCACCATCTGTCAATATATTTAATCAAGAGTTTGAAATGCGAATTTCTTGTAGCGAGTTCGTGGAATTGGTTGGTGGTGAATATTTATTGAATACTTGGAGAAGGGTCTTATTTGTATTACTTAATATATAACGAAATTGGTATCAATACATATATTGTGTTTATTCCGGAAAGTAAGACTAACTTTAAAAGTTATTTAATTTTTTAATATTATTCATAAATATTTGCTGTTCTATAGTTGAAGAGAAAGAATTTTCTTAAGCATTGTTTTTTATTGAGTTGTCTATTTATTATACAGTGTGGGTGAGGCGTTGATTGATTGGTCTAAGGAAACATTCAAATGGAAACTGACTGAACTAAGCTCCTGGAGCTCTTGATATTAAGTCCTGCTCTAGTAGGAGGAGATCCACTTTCGGCAATGCATAGACACACATTATTTAACATTTGTACAGACTGAGTGTAAAGATGTGAAAATATATCATTAACAAAATTAATGCGGAAACAGTGCCTCACTTGATTGCATTGTCTCAAACTAATAAAATATTCATTATCGCATTATCAGCCTTTGAAAACTATATAAAAGTTGGGATATAACTAGTTACAAATTGTAATTAAATATTCGGAGGACTATATTTCTGTCTCATAATACCCATTTAGACAAACGGTCTAGTAAAACTTACATATTACCAACATCAGGACAAGTATACATGTATAAATGTATATAAAACCTTAAATTATATATAGATTAAAACTAAATAAAACATTTTAACCTCCATACAAGATATTAGAATTATTTCTAATATCATAAAATATTTAATTACTTTACTGTAAATAAAAGGAGCCCTTTCACCTTGGCTCCTACTTTCCAGAATGTATCCTTGAAATTCCATTCACCTGTCTGAACGAAGTGCTTTGCTTCGTCTTCTTTACTTCGAACAGCAAAGGATTGGAACAGCTTGCCTGCGACGGTATTTATGGCCGAATACAATGTGGGTGTCTTCAAGAGAAGAGTGAATACATTCCACTTACCATTTAATGGAATGTAGTCAAGCATTGCCCTAGATTGTATAAAAAAATATATAAAAAGCTGTTAATTTTTTTTTATAGTTTTGCGTCATCAATAGATGCTGCCATATTAGACATTCAGATAAATTACGCGATATATTTATTAGCAGAGATTTATTCCCAAAGCTTGACAGATGAATAAACAGACCAGTATAACTATCTGGTGTATTGTTAGTCTGATTTATTTGAACACTATCAAAGGTTGAAATGTTGTGTATGTTGGACATATAAATTATATTTATTTTCGTATACATAAGAGTAATACATCATGCGAAATGTCATTCTGATTTTTGAAAGCTTTTAGTGGAATATGTAATATTAAAGAAAGATTCGTAACAGTTGACGATATAATCTATATTTTTGATGAATCATATTTAATTTTCACTCACATTGTGTAAACAACTAAAAAAATTTTTTGAGCCTCATTGAAAAAATTTCAAAACTGTTGAATTTTCGCTAACACTAAGCTGATTGTTCGGGATCACTAGAAATTATTTTGACAATAGTGTTTTTGTTACTTGTGTCAATTCCTAAAGGTTAAATTTACTACTACCAGGAGTAAATAAAATCCAGAATAGCTTTATTCCAGGCTTAAATTGATGTATCGGAACCGAGGAAATGTAAACTTATAATATAATCAGTTAATTATAATTCATGGTTATGCTAGGAAGGCGTTGTTCAGAATAATTGTAAATAAATTATTTATTGGATTTGGCATTATTTTATAAATAATTTGTGTATTTTTCCATCCTTTGAAATAATAATAGTAATAACACAGCACAAATTACACACATTGATCCTAACCTTTGAACTTTATTTTTTTTAACGTCAGTAATCCTCATGGATACACACCTCCATCCAGGGGATGATGGAGGTGGTTATGTAAAACTACTTCTCACTAAACCTGACGGTTGCCACCGCCGTCATAATGGGACACCACGGGATGGCTTTCGCACTCACCGCGATGCCCCGACGCGACGTGAACCACGGAGAGGGCAGCTCGCAACGATGAGCACCCATCCCTTTTTCGCAGACTTTAAAGATTGTGGAGGGCCTGCTGCCTCTGAAAGGGCCCGAGACCCCCTTTTGGCCGGACTCGGTTTCAGGGAATCAGATGGTAACTGACTTTGCTATAAGCGTCAATTGTTTTTAAATTAGCTAATTATTAACGCCACTATCATTAAGTCCAATACAAGGAGATAAGGAGTATGTTTTCGTTGGTCGTTTTTTATAAAAAAAATGGTGTTGGATTTTTATAATTAAAGTTATAAAGTCAAACGTGTTAATGATAAATGAATCATATTTTAGTAGTTGATTCATATTAAGAATAATAAAGTATTATTAATTATGTTTATTTTACTAAAATGCACTAAATTACGTTAATGCAAATTGTAAATTTACCCCGTTTTGTGGTCTGAGTATTATACCTAAAAATTAGGTTACTTTAAACATTAAATGTCATTGTTATTTCTTTGGTATTTTTTGTAAATAAGTTTAATTATAAGCATATATTTTAGCATGAATATTATAAATATTCGCTTTAACGCTATTTGAGGTTTCACTTGTTTTCACATTGCCTTTACCACATTCAACATAAATAATTTATTTTCAAATCCTCCCTTTTGATTGGTCGATAGCCAATCACTCTTATAGAGCTGTAAAACCATCTTTTTTCTGATTAAATAATAATCCAGACACCATAATTTTCAAACTATAATATTTAATTCTAATTAAAAATAACATTTTTCCAATAGTACATTTATTTCTATGTTATATGACATTTTATTAAAACCCTGAACGGGTTATTGTTTATTGCTGCTTATTTTTTTATTTTGGTAACTGTAAAAAAATAAATAAAAACTTCAAGCAATAAAAGAAACACATTTAATCAATTAACTGTGTTGAATTAATCGTGTTAGATGTGTTATAGGTAAAATGTTTTTAGATATTACTGTAGTTTACAAAATCCAAGACCGATAAATGTTCTTGATATATAATCATAAGGTCATTGGAAAAAAAAATGTTTCGACAAACCACTACATTAGGTATGTTGATCACACAACGGGCAAATTTCTGTTTATAATTTTTTTAAATGTACTTATATATAATTTATTTAAACTATGAATACACTTGAAACAATGTTTGAAAATATGTTTATATATGTATAGACAAGTGAAGCTTATTTAAATTTAGATAAATAAAGAATAAAAAATAAACCGATACGAGCAGAAGTTCGAACCCGCGACCTCTTTAAAACCGTCCCGTCCCTCTACCAATTTGGATACCATATCTATGGTACCGTACCGTATCGTATCTGTATAGTAATATATATAGACGGACAATATTACACTATAGTTAAGAGAAGCGCCACACGGCACACCCTATTTACTTACACGATGAAGAAACAAAGTATGTATATAGTTTAGTGATCGCATGAGAGAGTATCGTGTCGCTGTCGTCCCGTCAAATGAATCGATTTCTAACCCGAAAACTAATAATAATATGTGGTCAATAAGGTCAGTTGCTATCGCAATAACATGAAAGTTTAAATAAAAATCTAGTCACAATTTGAAACCAGACTATCTTCACTCTTTTCTCTCTCGAGGAGAGGGCAACTTGTGTTATTATCAAATAATTATTGGGGCTGAACGACATAATGTTGCAATAAATTTCTGGAGGTAAAGCATTTACACGCCTGTCCTTCTGTCTTTATAGGAGTTTTTCGCGAAAACTAATGGATGGTAACTAAATACTAACATCGAACTTTTTTACTTACACTATTTGAATTAATATTTGTTTGCAAATATGTTTGACAATGTTTGAAATTATTTATAAACATGTATAGCTATGATAAGCATGTATAGCCATATTTTTAAAATAAATATAGATGAAAAAGTAATCGATTGAAATATATAAGTATAAACATATATAATATACTACACCAGTTATATTTATTTCCGAATGTATATTGACAATTCTACATTCTAAACAGTGTTTTGATTTTTGAAAGCTTTTAGTAAATTCTATTATTATTGTAAAAAAAAGATTAGAATTAATTACAGAAAAAATATCTTAAACCATTACTATTACTTAATTTAAACATTACTTTCTAGTTTTTGTAGTCATTTTTTCTAGCCTGTTCTGATTTTTAGGTCCACCCTCGTAAATAAAAATAATTTGTTTGTTTTGTAAAATAATATCTGAGTGTATAAAATTTACTTTACTTTGTTTGATGAATTTAAGCCCAATATTTTATTTAAATCATTTTTAAACTTAGCAGTATTTATTTTCACCTGCTAAATTATATTCTCCCAAAGCATTGACAGTGTGTAAGCGATGTAGCGAGCTGCCTACCGATATGTAATTTATCACAGAGCAATACATCCGATTCTACAACGGTAAAGGTTTTACGAAGAAATATTGGTGGATTATTTCGGTGCTACACTTAGATGGGCCATATAATATAAGATATTTAATAAAATGAGACAATTATGTTTCGTGTTTGATTGTCTGTACGTTTTTATTTAAATCTATAATAGCTCTATTTATGTTCCTCTCATATAGAATAAGTAGTTAATATGTAAATCTTTATGTAAATTATGAGAAAGTATAATTGGCAGGGAGTGGTTCACAATGATTAGTTTCCATTTTATTAATACGTCAAACTAAAGTTAGAACTTACCGAACAATGGTCCGACGAAAAAATTAAAAATATAATAAACATCTTGAAAATTAAGTCATCATGTGCTATATATGCTGAAAGCATAAATAACTGACGTCAAGCTACTCAGTGAATTAGGTGATCTGCAGAAGGGGTGGCTGTTAAGCTTGAGTTTACAATTCAGGCTCACTTGGATTAAGGCAGCTTTCTTGGTCGCACTAGTATATGTGACACACCTGAATCTTAGTATATAATAGATTAGTATTAATATATAACATAATATTATGTAGGAAAAAACATACATTACATAACGTTTTATAATAAATGATTTAATAAAATGTAATCAGCGATTCAGTAATTCGTAATGAAAACAAATTGGTTTTCGATGATTTGATATACGAGACGACATCTGATACAATTTGCAAAATAAATTTGACGTAGATTATGATGGAAAATGTACATTATAAACCTCCAAAATAAATATATAATACGTGAGCAGAAATGTATTATCGCTCTACACATTTTGATAGCTTTATAATGCGGGTTGCAGACCGAAAGCTAAGCTAAGTTAGTTTACTTAGCTCGCATAGCTGACGTAGTTTTTCATATTGTGTGTATAGTTTGCAATGTGTACACAAGTATGAAAAACTGCGACAGCTATAAGAGCTAAAATAACTTAGCCTAACTTTGGGTATGTAACCCGCATAAAAATGTCTACAGTTATCAATACTCCTCGTCACGACTTCAATAATAAAACTGTTTGCTTTTAAAAATCTAGGCCTGGTATAACAAAGATTCAATAAAGAAGAGTAATAAAGTTTTTACATTTCCACATTCCTTTTATGACCAACCCCACTGTTTTGGAACTGAAGGATGAAAGTGAATGAATAATTTATAACTAAAGATTTATGCATTTTATCAGTTAGTAAAGAACTTTTATTATGAACGTTGAAAAGTCTTAATTTGTATATGTCCATTATTGTAACATACATTAACTTTTTAATTTAATTTCAAAACAAAACGTAAAATAAAAATACCATTCAGAAGCTCTGGTAAAGAATATTAATAAAGAAAGAAAGCTAACATGTTATTAACACATACTTCACCGTAAAGTCAAGTACAATGAAAAAGTAAAATAAGAGAAAGAGTGAGCGTCATGCAAATATAATCACTAATGCTTCAAACATAAGAAGAAGTAAATTTTGGTTAATATTTTCTGAGCCATACCGAATAGCATTAAATTATTCGTATTATCTGAACGATGCTACGTTTGCATTGTTCATTCACTTAACTGTCCTTATTAGCGTTACATATAACTAGTTAATATTTTTTTTAAGTGTGACTATCAAAAGTAGCGCCATGTTCCCAACTTCTCGAATATATTTAGATGTTGCCTACAAAAATAGACTATATGGCTTCTTTAGACCAAATACACATCTAACAGTTAGCATTCAGACTGAAGATAATTATGTTTTTAATCCAGAATAAACACATAAACATTCGGTACCTATAAGATATCTAGCGTTAATTACCATTAACGCGCATTTAAAATTCATCACAAGTTTTAAAAAGTATCTATATAGTAGACAGTTATTTTTAACATATATATTGAATTAAGATAATTACATACCAACAAGATAGTACTCGAACGTGCATTCGCAACCAATTTAAAGCAACGTTAATATCACGTTGGCGTGCGTTTTGGTCATATCATATGATGTAGAATAATGGAGACTCGTTTGGGAAAATTTCGCAGCTTGACATTTTTTGCTATAGCGTATTACAATATTTAATCCACACAATTTTTAATCAAGGGAATTCTAAAATAATTTTCAAAAATATTATAAATATAGTAATCCTTAAATTATTTATATAACCCTTGTTAGAAGTTAAAATTCAATTCGGAATTAAAAGTTATGGTTTCCTTTTTTAATAGCTCTCTAGAAGTTATTTGTTATAAAACTTAATATATTAGGGCTTAATATATATAGAAAATATAATAAAAATAATATAAATACTACATTTATTCCTACCGACATTTTTGAAATATATATACCTAATAAGAAAAAGTATTATCTAACGCAATTTATAGTTCATGCTATTATTATTCTTCCAAAAAGCAAATGCAGAAATATGCGGAAAATATATTTTTGGTTAACCAAGTACATCAATTAGTATTAAGAGAAAACCTGCAAATTAATAAAATTGTATGTGATGTAAAAAATCTAATAAAATAACAGTATTTTTGGGAAGTAAATGTAAGAAAAAAAAATTTAATCATCTGTTACTATCAATTAGTTCTGACATCATTGGAGTTGCATCTTGCACATTTCGGAAAAAAAATGAAAATAGAAAAGGTTTTAAAAGGCGTGTGCATCTTTTACAGAAAATTCACATGTGAAAAAATGTTTTATTTTGGTAATATAGTCAAATACATTATTAAAAGATACAGAAACGTTTTATACCATATCTACTGTAACTATCTGTTTACTACACATTAGTTGCTAATCCTAAACAAAACCTGAGATTTGTCTGAGCTACATAATAGATTTTATTCTCACAAATAAAATTAATCTATACAAAAATGTTTTATCAATATGTAAACATGATCTGCGGTTAGAACGTTTCTGAATGACCAAAATTCATTGATGTTTTACGGTTCTTATTAAGATTTGAAAGAAAGAAACAAACTTTTATTCCAGCGTTGTAAACATGAAAAAAAAATACAAAATAAACTATAAAATAAACAAACCAAATATATCCAAAAACATTTTATACTATCTAAAAAAACATCACATTAAATAAAAAAAAATATATATAACAAAATATCCCTTCTAATATTTGAATACAAACTGTTTACATATTACAAAATTAGACATCAAACTTATACCGCTACAGCGTATTTGGTTAACTTTGCGTAAGACTTACGGTTTTCTGCCCTGGGAATCCGGTAAGATTTAAAATATAAATTTTCTTAACAAAAGAGATAAGTTTGAATTATATTATATAATAGACGTAAAGACAAGAGTAGACGTCTTTACGTCTATTTTCAAAAGATAAAAAGTACTTACGCTATCATTATATTATATTCCAAGTACTAACAAATATTGCAAATATTTAATTTAAAGAGCCACTCAGGTAAAATATACACTAAATAAGTAAATAATAATAGTTCCTAAATTGGGACTCACTCAATAAAAAAAAAATCTAGTGCAGTGGAATTCATTTTTACAATAAATTGCCCAAATCTATCACCGACCTATCAGATAACAACTTGAAGCTCACATTATACGCTTTCTTTTATATAAAGCTTATTGTTAAACTATGAACTTTGAAAATAGGAAACCCTGGCAATATTAAACTTGCTTACAATTCTGCACATGTAGCTTCATTGTAACATATTCTAAGGTAGAATTTCTATTAATTTGAGCTTAAAGTTAGAATCTTTGAAAATGTGAAAGAATAATAGAAATAGTAGCTACGTGGCTATTATTATTCTCGTCTCGTTTTGTTATTATGCTTTAATTAAGTTCTATTTTTTCTCACTTTTTAATTATGACTGGGACTCAATAGTAAAACTAGCAAATAGCAAATATTATAAGCAAGAAAATATGAAATTTATTACTCGTTCTTCTCCTTTGACATATACTACTTTTTTTACAGGAAAATCTTTTACAAAAGGAAATAAACAAGTGCACTAATTTTTACATTATTCTTTATTGGATATGATTTACTATGTATAATAAATATATCCCATATATGTATATTAATTATTTACTTTCAACTAAAATAAATCAGATGCGTATCCATAATTATATATAAACGCAAATCAATCTAACAATGATTCTAACAAAAATAAAAATATAGTGAAAACATTTGGGAGAACATTAAAGGACGGAGAGAACTCGTCCATTGTCCATAATAGCAGAAACGACTGCGACTTCCGGACCCAGATGGTAAAACGTTCTCTTGAATAAGAAGGAAAATAAATAAGTGTTTTTTTATCTCTAAGTATCAGTCTGGAGCTAGTTGATAGCCGTTCTATGACTATTGTGTTATCGCGAACTGTATTATCTAGAAACGTAATTGGAACTTCATTACGTTTGAGACGTACTATAAAGTTCTTAAGGATCTTCTGTTGGATACGGTTAACATTGTTTTGTTACTAAGAACTAAAAGAATTCTAAATGTAATTTAAAAGGTAAAGAATTCAACGGATGTTAGATAGTTCTAGAATTCGTACAATAATTCGTAGACCACACTATCAGAACTAATTATCAATAGGTAAATAGAAAACTTCATTGCTGAACAAAAGTGTATTAAGCATGGCCACAGCTATATATGACAAGATACCTAAAAAAGTGAAAGAATTACCACTAACTAAATTTAAAAAACAACTAGCATCATTTCTAATTGATTAATGCTTTAATTCTCTAACCGGTTTCCTAATAGATAAGTTCTAATTTTAAATTTTATGTTGCAAGAAATTATAAAATTTTATGTTGATGGTATGTTTTAAAAATAAGAAGAATTATAAATATCCAAATTTTATTTGCACACCTAATGGTAGAAAGTATATGAATAATAAAATGTGAATAATACCTATTTTCTACACTTACATTCAGACCAAATAAATGAATATTATTATTAATAGAATAAAGAAAGAATTGTTATTCTCTTAAAATTTCATATACAATTAAAATGGGACTCTAACAGATTGATTGTTTCTTAGACTAAGTACTTAAACTTAGCTTGGTTTATTAGACACCTCCCTTTGTTCATAATATTTTATGTATTTAAGAAGTTTACTTGACTCGTTGACAGTTTAAACCTCCTTTATTTAGCTACTTATTCTGTAAGGAAGTACTTTAAGTGAAATTTGTTACATGCTATTTAGTACATTTCTAAGAAATGACGAAAAAAGAAGAAATGATAAAGAAAAAAAAAACTTATTTTTTATTTGGCTATGTATATGAGAAAGTGAATGCTAAGTTAGTTTAGTTTAATTTTTGATACAATAATCTTACCTAAACTATTGTTGCTATCACACAATTTCTTAATAATAAGTGTGTATTTTTTAATATAAGCACGTTAAGAAAGAGAGATAATAAAATATATAATATCCCTACTTTAAATTAATATATAATATCTCTTATTCATTGTATTATGTAGGAGCATTGTCTTTTGTACTCCAGTTTATTTTAAATTTTCAAACAAAAGACGTAAAACTCGTTGAAAGAATTGTTTGTTTTCATATGTTATAAATATTTTAATGTTTTTATAACAATCACGTCAGGCCGACAGGCAGAACTTAAAAAAACCGAAGTTACGAAAGCAGATATTTATTAATTAATTACAATTATTAATTACAACTAAATAGGTGACAATTGTTCGATTTTAGAATCAAAAGTGATAAAATTTATAGAATAAAAGCGGCACGTAGCTCTTTCTTACGCGTCACTACTTGCGGAGTCAGCATTGCTTCATTGTTACCGGGCTTATGCAATCCTCGTTGTTAAATATAATGTACTTTACTTAATCTGCACATTCTATGTATAGTGCGTACTTAACATCTCCCTCCTGAAGATCAGCGACTATTGGTGAACTTTAGTTTGAAATAGCGCTGAATGTTTAAAGGATCAGAATGGCTTTTCTTTGTAGTTTTAGCATAGGTGTTTCTTTGCGGTGCTTCTTCAGTTGTGATGTTTTGTTGAATTGTAACAACTTGACGTCGGTTATTAATAATTTTCAGCAGTACAATACCTATACCAGGTATACATGTACCGTAGTAGTACATATATAGGTATAACTGTATATATCGGTGTAATGTTCACTTTATTTATAGTTAGAGGTGTTTCCATAGCTATCTCACTGTTACTTTGATGCAAACTATGTAGGTTTATGAAATTCAATCTGATCTTTTTCTCAGCAGCAGCAGGGTTTTTATTATTTTCTTTTGACAGGTCCATGATTTTAAGGGCTTGACCTCTTACTCATCACTATTGGTTACTATTAACAATTTTGTTTGTATGAAACATCTCTTTGGGATAGTAACAAGGTAGCTACCTTGCATGCGGTGCTATTCTGCACGAAGACCCAATAGGGTCCCAATAGGTCGTGCAGGACAGGTGAATATTAGTCATAATGCCGGTCATCAAGTTGATCCACTGCTTCAAAGTTCAGCTCGACTGTAGTAAACTGGCAAGTCTCGCCGATGGTTTGAGTGCTTACTAATCGCTGTATGCAGTCCACATGGTTGTTTGAATAAAGATTAGAGTTGCCTTCACAAATGTAACCGAAGCTTGCCTTCGGGCATTTTGCTTCAATGTACATAAAATCATTATCATGTGTTGCTAGGAAAGGATGTGTAGGGAGAAGAACATTTTTGGTTTGGTTAGGGACAACGGAGAGATTGTATAAGTTGTAAGTTGCGGGAAAAATAACAGGAAACCTGAAAACTACCACTAACTCTCTATTGGTAGAATAATAACCTAATTTAATTACTTCAAAATACTCTCTAACACTAATATCCAAAATTTTATCTCTGCTATAGAGAATGCTTAACCTATTTTTCATTTCCTTAAGGGTATCTAGCTTAAATATAAGATGATGCGTGCTCTTTGCACGAACAAATGCTAATAATTTTTTTAATTAAGAGAGCTCATTTTCTAGAACTTCTATATTGTCTGATAATATAATAAGAAACTTTGTTAGATGCGCATATTTAATCATGTCTGTTTCACGTTGTTAATCGCTGTGTAATATATTATTAATAGTAGTCTCCATTTCTTTTTGATTTTGAACTAAATTCGATAGTATCTTTGAACTTTTAAATATCCAGCTTTTATTAATGCTGACACGATTATTAATTTGCGCAACTATTTCATTATCGTTTTCCTGTAATGTTTTAATAGCATTGTTGTATCTAATTGCATGTATAATCTTAGTTGCCTGAAACGCTCTTATTTATCGAACCTAAGCCCAACCAGACCTTTCTTAAATCGAGTCAGTTCGGAAGTATCAAAGTCAAAGGGTCCGTCATCTAGGCTGTCAAGTGTTATCTCTTGCCGGTCAGCATTTCTTTCTAGTATATTTATTTATAGGTAAATCGGCTAATACTACATCTCCCGTATAACGAGGGGCTAATTTTTGTCGTGACGCTAATGGATTTCGTACAAAAAACCTGTTGATCTGGAGAATAGCCTAACAATTTCCAAAAATATTTGATTCGTGAAATCGGGTCCACGGTCAGTAACTACTGTCATAGATCCTCCGTGGTGTGTAGCGAATATGAGTAGAACTTGAACTAGGCTAACTGCTATTGAGTCTTGTAAAAGATACGCTTGTGCGTATTTAGAGAAAGAATCAATTATGGTTAGATATTTTTAAATTTCTATGCTTAGTAAATCTAAATGAACTATATCAAAGGGTTTAGTCGGTGGTGGCACTATGTGGAACTTTTGTTTTATAGGGTTTCTATCATATTTGGCTCTACCAAATAAATTGCATTCGTTAATGTATTTAGTTATATGGTCTTTCATCTTAGGCCAAAAAAACTTACGTTATAAAGACAAATAGCACTCGTTTATTACACGATGATTTGTTTTGGCCTCATGATATTTTTTAATGATTTTCTGTTGCTTTATAAAGTCCTTTACATTGTCTGATTCTCTTTTCGTTAATACTAAATCCATAGCTGAACATTTAAATGCATCTTGAATGATTTTTGCCTTTTTTTACTTTTGGGTTAACAAATTCTTTTATAGCATCCACTACATCCTGTCTCGAATTGATAGATCTTAGATGTCTTTAGATATCTGAATATGGGTCCTAGTATGCAACTCAAAAGGCTTAGGAACTGATGGTCTACTTTTAATATCATCCACTATGTAGAATATAATTTGTCTATTAAATTTATTACGGGGATAGTCAGAAATGGGTATTTCTAATATAGGAATTTCTGCATCGGTATGTATTGTCGCATTTGTTATTTGAGTTCTCACTTATATGAGGAGGGTTTTCGGATGGATTAGCTATTAAAGAATTAGTTTCTTCATTCTACGAGAATGATTGATTAATGGTTAATAAATAAAATGGTTTGATTCATTAACCTCACTGTTATTCTCGTAACTATTTTCACCTTGTTCTTGAATAATTTGAGGATCTACAAAATCGGTACAGTAAAATTCGGGGTATTCTATATTATCGTAATAATCGTTATAATAATAGTCATATGCATTGTCGTAATTATAACAGTCATTAAAATTCATCTCTCTCGATTTAAAATAGTTATTGGGGGGAGGATTACCGAATTTTGACCAATCATGACTCCTAATAGTCGGGAGTAAATTTCTAGAAATAAAATTACTAACACCTCTCATTGGGCGAACCTGTTGAGAACCAGACTGCGGGGTAATATATGTGTTATTTCGCTGTGGCATTCGGAAAGCGTTATTAGTATTATAATTAGATGGCACAGCCCTGAACATTTGTTGTTTACGGGATGGACCGGGTTCATTATAGATATTATTATTTGGTCTCCACTGAGGTTCCTGATGTTGCAACATAAGCCTGGAAGGGTTGGCTATAGGCATATTAAATGAAAATTTCGGCGGAACCATGTTAAAGCTTTGAGGAGGCTGAGTTAATGAATTATGTTGAGTAAAAGGTTGCGACTTCTTATCTGAGCTATAATTATCATTTTTAGATTGCAAGTACAAGGTATTTTGCTCCTCGTGTACATATTCTAACGCCTTTTCTATTGATAAAGGGCGCATACACCGAATACGGGCGCCTAAAGAGTCCCTTAAGCCTCTTAAATATCCCTGTAATGTTAACTTTTTGTAAAGATCTCGCTTAGCATCAATGGTAGTCTGAATACTTTCGTGTAAAGAAACATATGTCATTATGGTACTAAACAGTGTCTGGCATCTCTCATAAAACTCCTGGGGTGTACCCGACCCCTGTGTTAGCAATGCAAGATCGTTATATAGCGCTGTTTCGTCGCGCTGGTCGCCGAAGTTATTTATCAAAGCGCTACGGATACCTGCCCAATCTGATGGTATACCGTTCGCGTTTATTAATCGGGAGGCGGGCCCCGTAACCCTATTCAATATACCATTAATTAGAGCAAGTTCAGATAACTTATTTGACGTATCTCTAACTATAATTTCTTCTACTAACTGGTCGCACAAATGAATAAATCGTGTAAGCACATTAACATTGCCATCAAATTCTGGCACTAATCTAAGAGCTTTAAAAATTTGGTCCAAATCAGCCATATTAGATAAACTCAAACATGTATCTGAATCAAAATTATAATTTAATATTAATTACCTATTTGAATCGCGATACCTATTCCTACTTTTACTAAATTCAACTAACCTAGGGTTTCTAAATTTCCTCGTATAGGAAATGGTGACAAAAATATATAAAATATGTATCACTTAAAAGGCTAGGATGGGAGAGCAACACTTTAAAACGATTTTAATGTACTCACAATATCTGGATTCTGGTCTTCTTGCTGTATCGATGGCTGGATACTCCTGCTGCCGTTCTTCAATGGTGGAAGATGCCTTGCAGTGCAGTTCTCGAGAATCCTACCGACTGCGCCAATTACGTCAGGCCGACAGGCAGGACTCAAAAGAAACCGATGTTACGAAAGCAGAAATTTATTAGTTAATTACAATTATTCATTACAACTAAATAGGTGACACTTGTTCGATGTTAGAATCAAAAGTGATACAATTTATAGAATAGCAGCAACATCATAAAAGAAAATAATTGATTATTTAATTTTTATCCTTGTTTATTTGGCAAATGATATATCAAACTAAATTTATTAATTAACACAATTTTCCTCTTATTGTTCACATAGTGGCTCAAATTTATCTTTTTAAATATATTATATAGCATATTAAATAAATACAAAATACATTTTTAATTCATTAAAAAAGTATATTGTTGATTAGCATCAGAACAATTAGGATTACTTGATATAACAGCAGCAACTTTAACAGCATAATAACAAACAGGAAATACATATAATTATTAGATATATCATTTGCCATTTCTGAGTATTTTTCTCTTAAATTATATTTGTGATACAACTTAATCATATTTGTAGAAGACATAAACAAAGACTGAACAAATGTTTTTTGTGGATTGTTCGTCGTCAGTATATTTTGTTAATTTCACGTTCATTTTGTAAAGTCACTCTATTTACAGCATCTGCAACGACTGGTCTTATTAAAACCTTGCTATTTTTAACGAAAAAAGTTCCTTGTTCTATTTAAAAAACTTTTTTTTAACCAGCCAAATATAACCTATTTCTCAATACTAATGATAGTTGTTTGACTATTGCTATTTTGTAATGTGATTATTTTGTAAATTGCTAATAATAATTATATTTATATTTTTCTTTTATAGTATATAGTATAGTTAAAGTATATACTTTACTTTACTTAGTAGTATATACTATTATAAAAAAAAAAACAAAAAAAAATACTAACTAAACACTTATCTAATTTCTTTTTAGTTCAGTTTAGTTCAGTTACGTCATATCAAATGCATTTTTTTGTTTTTTCGATTTCAGCTGTTTGTTAATATGACAGACATTGTTATAAATATTAATTTTCCTTTACATAAAACGATAACAATTTATTATGTCCAACCGCAGCGTTACAAAAAATATATAAAAAAAATGTTAGTTATCATTAATTATATATTTGTTCAACTAATTACACCTAATAATGGTGGACCCAATAATAATAGTGTTTTTCCTATATTTTCGAAGTATTTATTGTAAAAATGAAGATTTATCTCAGAACATAGTGCTCGATGAAAGCGTAAGCAATATTACGAAACTTTGCAAATAAATAAAATGTATTCCAAATCGTTGTGACATAAATGAGATCATGTTCAGGGGTGACTTGTCATGTATTTTGATAACTGATAAAACTCATCAACATTTTTGAAATAGGAATTTGGAAAATATTCCACTTTTCGAAAACTATTACCATGATAAGAAAGTAAATAAAAAGTTACGTGACTTGTTCTCTCTGGTTCCGAAGTAATTTAATGATACAATAATTTATGAGAATAAGAGACAAAATTTACAGATGCTGGCTTTGTAGGGTCAATTCATGGTTTCAAGGAATACTTAAATGAGGTCACATTTTTTATTCGTTTTAAATTTTGTTACACGAATTATGATATATAGTTAAAGGTATTTTATATATTTAAATTGTTTTTGTAATTAAATAGGAATTGTTTTATTTTATAACATCGTATCATTTATAAGTGTTATGTGTAGAAAAAAGCAATACTATAATATAACAAACATTTTATATTCATTAAATAAAAGACTAAGTAAAACACAAATATATATTTTTAGATATGACATATATAGAATTTTGTAGTATTATGTTGTGAAAAAAAAATTGGTTAACTTTTAAAAAACATTAACATAAAAATAGCTTAAGGAAAACGAGGAACTTTGTGTTCTTGTTAAATTAGTCACGTTAGTTTGAGTGACATATTAAACAAAATTTATTGGACCTTTGTTCACAATTCGTCTAATCTCTGTATGGAATGTAGCAGATGTAATATAGTACGGGCCTTCTATTGTGAGAACCATAAGAGTAAATTTTTTTGCTTCTGAATGGATTTTCTCTGTAAATTGTAATTGTCAGGCGTACTACGACAACATATTTTACTATAGTTTTGTATTAAACAAATTTGCAAATTGAATATCTAATTTTATTATTCTTTGAAAGCAAATGCTTTTGCCTAGTATGAAAAATAAAAACACATTTAATTGAAAAGATGCATGCTTGACACACAGATAGTTTTATTATTATTATGTGTGTGTCACATCACCATCCTCGTTTAAAAATTAAGTATTAACAATCAAAGCCAGGTTTTATTAACACTTTAACTATGATTCTTGACCTATTGTTTTTTTATGTCTATAAAATTGTTTTGCGCGAAAGAGCGCCTGCTTCTATTGATAACTGGCCTCAACGTTTAAAGGACTGTATTGCAGCCAATGGACGCTACTTCGAATAAGCTTTTTATATTTTAATTACTTTATATTTTTATATTAAACTATCACACTGTAAAAGTAATAAACGTTATTTGCAATTATTTTTTTTGTTACAATATTTATGGCAACACTAGGTATATAATAGCGCTACTGTAACTTAATTCCAGTCTGTTTCATCTTTTTTCTTTTTTATTTCTATATTTATTCAAAAACTATTTGGTACTGCAAAAAGCATTCATAGTTAAATTTAACAGGTTAATACGCAATTTGTCTTACTTTTCAGCGGATATGCTAAAGTTCGCGAGATAAATCGACGAGAAGACGCTTTTACATTTTTAAAATGTATTCGATTTACTTATGGGGATTTACCCTTACTTATGGGGACTTACCCTTGATAATGATATTGGGATTTATAATAATTAATAACATGGATTTATCCTATATATTATGGTTCATAAAACCGTAGATTCCTGATTTAGGTTGCTTTCTTGTAGGTAAGGAATAGATTAATGTTACCCCTAATTTTTTTTTAAATTATGAACTAAAATTAATAATAGTAATAATGTATTGTATATTGTTTTAATTTACATAATTACTTTGGAATTACAAAATGTGAATACATAGACTTTCGTTTCCAATTTGAAATTGTAAATCCAAATTCAAGATTTTAACAAAACAATATTAAATATTTAGATTTACGTATCACTTCAAATCACAAGAATATTTTTGACTTTAAACAAGTTACATTAAATAACAAATAACATTTCATACAAAAAAAAAACACTTAATGGGTCGTTATTGCATTGTACTATAATGAATGAAATATTTCGATTTAAATAAGTGAATCATGGTATACAAATATTGATTTCTTTTCCTGTCCAGTTATGAAATAATATATTAATTAATACATATTTGTAGATGGGCAGCAATTTGTTTATTTGTACATTCCTGTCCTGATCTTGATAATTTGCAACTGGTTCTTTTACTTAATGGCCGCTTTAAACATTTGGCGATTGGTTCGTGGGACTAATATCTTAATTTTGGCTCACCGTTCACAAAAAATAAGTAGATTTTATTAATATCACACAAAAGGGAGTATTTGTTTGATTATCCACTATAGTTCTTTAACTTCAATAATCCCAAAGCATATATACAGCTGGTAATATAAACTGTATAAATAACGAATATTATCGAGGTTATATATTAATTAAATACTTAACAAAATTGTTTACACAGAATATTGAAAGCACGTTAAAATTCTGTTATTTTTAACATTATAGGTGTTTTTGATATAAACTGTGACAAAACTAAATAAGCCTAAAGATATTTAAAAAAAATAAAAAATTATAACATTTCAGATTTGTTTCCAGTGTCTATGCAAAAAAAAGAAAAGAAATCTGACTCAGCAATCATAATAACCGCTTTCTACAAAATCTGACGGACTGCATTTAATTTTATCAAAATTCGTTATAATGATTTTTTGGTAATATGAATAAACATACAAAAATATACTAAGTTTGTAAAATAATGTTTGGGATAGGGATAAATATATTTAAAAATAAATTTATCCCTATCGTAACGATTTATTTTTCATTGTGTTATGTAGCAATTATTTTATAAAATAACGGTGTACAGAATATTATTATTTTTTATGTTAATCAATGTGATACATATTATAGTCCGATAAATATTTTTATTACTAACATTGGTCTTTTTATTTCATTTTGAAGAATTAACTTTATTAAATTAAAAATGCATTAAACTTAATATATCCAACATTGTGTACACATTACCTAACGCTTGAGCCTTTTAAATCAATTGGTGTAATCCGAAACGATCAGAATTAACGGTTCCAAACTCTTTAATATTCGTTTTTACGATGGATTACTTATTATGTTTATACGATTTACTGCGTTTATTTTTGCTAATGACGAAGCGGAATCCGTTAATTCTTTTATCTCAACGTAAGACATGAAGTGTTTCTTTCCGAATTTTTTTGAATATTACCATAAGCACATAACCAAATAATGTGTTACGGTTACAAAGTCCAGGTGCTTATAAAATGTTTTCCGCCGGGGCGTCACGGTGAGTACGAAAGCGTTCCCGTGGCGTCCCGTTAAGGCGAGCAGAGGTCAACCGTTGGTTTTTTAGTGGGTAACCTTAAAAATGGTAGCGGTTTCTATGCTGCCGGGAGTCCCACACACCCCAACGGCCATCACCTTCCTAGCCGCTCGGATGATGCGTAAAGCATTTTCCAACGCAAATAAAAAGGTGCTTATAAAATAAACTTCAGTAATGCTTATAAAATAAAGTGCAGTAGTTCTTACATAGACTAAATAAATCGTTGTATTATTTAAAAGGGTCAAAGATCATGTGGCTGTAAAGAACCACCAGACGTGCAAATAAGAATTGAAGAACATGCATAAGAGAGCACCACTCATTATTATTATTGTAAAGCGATTGCAATCCAGAAACACAAAACTTTCAATCAGGAAAATGGATTTAAGTTATATGCATCGTTGAACCAGCCTGACCAGTTGAACACTTAGCCTTTTGTGCGATCGGTTACATTACTAAATAGCTTCGGTTAATATTGTTTGATGTCTTTGGGTATATTAGTAAACTAGAGTATACCTCAGTGGTCACTTCTTGGTTCTTATTTGTTCTAAGCTTATAATAATATTTATGTACTAAATAGGATGGCATATAAATGTAATTTAATGTTACTTGTCCGTTATACTTCGCAGAAGAAAAATAGAAAAGACAGACATTTTCTGGTTTATTTTTAGTATCCAACACCTTGCTTTTCCGGTGTCTTTCGTGTAAAGTATTAAGGAATGAGCTGAAAAATCTGCTGATCACATATTCCTCGCATAAGTTACCGAGTTTGAATAAAATTAAATTTCCGGAGAGGAGAGACCTTCTAAACGGCAATCTCATTCAAAGAAATGCTTTCCAGGCGCTCAAATAGTCCATTTCTCGCATAAGTTCTCGCATAACACCAATTATTTTATTCAAAATAATTTTTATGGTAAATTAACATTAACAAAAATAATTTTTATGGTAAATTGTTGAAAATATTATGTACAATATTTTTTCTCAAGCTATAACGAATATCTTTTAAAAGCAGTCTTTATCTAATCAAACTCACTTGCACAACAAATTAATTTATTGAAAAAAAAAAAACTTTTAAAAGATTTTAATAAATTAATCTTAGACTTTTAATGATTTGATCTTTCAAATAAGCTTAATCTTATCGTTACAGTAGTAAAACAATTTCCGTTTCGAAATGGAATAAATAATACACAACAAACATTAAATTAACGATCTATTAATACATATTAATTTTAAATTTGTAGTAATTTAAAAAACCTAAAATAACACCCTTTTAAAAGAAAATCTTATTAAAAAAATAAAAATGGATAAAAGTTTGAGAAATTTAAAAAGACTCTTATAAAAAACAAACTTAAAAAAATGGGGTTTTTTTTCATAATTATTTGCATTAAGGTAAAGAATTAAAAAAAAATATATATATATTTTATTGCCAAAAAAATTTGAGTGCATAATCCAATAATATACCTAAATCAATAGTTATAAATATTTTATTGACATATAAGTAGAAGAGTTATCACTTTGATAGTATCTTAAAAAACATCGCAGCAGGAAGAGTAGTATGGGATCGCTGAAACCCTAGAACTAAATTAAATATTTTTTGTAAAAAAACATTATAAATATATAAATAAATCGTTTTTTTATCAAAATACTCTATTTATGCGAGTATTATTTATAGTTGGTAAGTAATGTTTTTTGGCTCTTTCAACTCAAAAGTTCCGAGTTTAGCCCGATGTGTTAGGTACAATGATATATTTACTCCGGACATGGAGGAAAAGCATCTGGATCTCTTAGGTGGATGGAACTGGGTGCGCCAAGTTTTGCCAGTTTTGATAAAATTTTACCGTCATAATTGATGAAGTGCCCTGTCTGACCTAATGGTACAAGATCTCTAATCGCTGTATAAAAGATAACTGTAAACGTGTCTTAACTAGCTAGATTAGCTACCAAGTTTTTTTTGCGTGTTACATTATTATGACGCCATCTTTGTTAATGGACATTTTATTTGACTTGATAAGTGTTTAAATCATAATATTTTTTACTTACAACGTAAATCGGATTTATTATGAAGGATAAAAGCTGATTAATAATGAATTTTGTTTATTTTAACCACGTCGTTGGTCGAGCGATTAGCGCAGACGCCTAGTAGACGTTCGATTCCCGACAGGGACAGGCACGTTTATGATGAGCATAAATGTCTGTATTTCTGGTTTGGTCGTTTATTAAATATATTCTTAGTATTTAAAATCTGTACTTTTATGTATTTGTATCGTTGTCGAACACCCTTAACACAAGCAAATAATTTGCTTACATAGGGGTTAGATCAATGTGTGTCAATTGTCCTATATTATTATTATTTTTTTATAAATAAAGAATAAAAAATAAACCGACACGGTCAGGGATTCGACCCCGCGACCTCTGGGAAACCGTCCCGTCGCACAACCAATTGAGCTTCCGTATCGCTGTCCGTATCAGTGAATTAAGCATTCTATATGTGATCGTCTTAATCGGGACATTGAAAAGATGAACATTGAAAAGATGTCACTACCGAAATCCATGTTTGAAAATATCTATAAACATCTCTAGCCACATTAAGCTTTTTTAAATTTATATAAATATAAAATGAAAATGATACGGAAGAGGTCGCGGTTAGAATTTGCAGTACAAAACAAATTTCAATACCATAAAACTGATACAGATTTCGGAAAACTTGCAAAAATTTGAATATAAAGCAAATACGTGCTCCGCGAATATGAACAAACGTCGAACATTTTTATTTTAAGATAATGCTGTGCTGGGAATGTTCAAGCATATAATGAAATATGAATTTGCAAAAGTATATTTAATTTGTAATTTTAGGTATATCACTGGAAAACAGATTCACTTATTTATATATTCCACGATCAATTTAATCATTATGGTATATTTTTTAACACTTAACAGTATAAAGAATGTGAATGCTACATATATAGAATAACCATTATACTCATCGTAGATTTTATAGTCAACTTAGTGATATCCAGTATACTATTCGAAACTATTAGATACTAATACTTTGATTGGTTTAAATTTAACAAATCTGTGAATTCCCACTATTTTTCTATTATTAGGAACATAATAACTTGTAACTGATTTCACTTTAAAACCCTATATGAAGTCTAGGTAAAAAAATAAATAAAAATGTATTAATTTTTTTGCATTTTTTACTCACTTAGCAAGCAAAATAATCAGATAAACATAAACTTACTTATAGCTAAGCAAATTAATGACTCGACTGAAATGATATAATTTGGTTTTGATGTAAAAATATATTTAGAATAAGCAGAAAGTTATTCGAGAGAAATATATTATTTATATATTTTTTTAATTTAATTTGATTTCTTTGATGTAGTTATAACAATTGAGAAAAAAAGTGAAAAAAAAGTAAGCTTAATGTCTCATAGAGTGATTTCAATTGTTTCGTTTCATTAAAAAAAACTGTGCTTTTATAAAATGCCAATGGAAACTTAATTGGTTTAAAGAGCGAAGAGCGAATGTTTGATTTATAAAGAGATTGTTGGAAGAGCCAACCAAGATAAGATTTTTCATAATTTCGTAAAGAATTTCTAGTCTCCAAGTTAAGTTGATCCTTCGACTTTATCGCTTGCTTGTTTCAACCTCGGATCACTAAAACTGCTTCGTGACTTCTCCTTAATTGGAGAGGGTGGTTCTCATAATAACTTAAATGTAACCGTCGGCATGTCAAGAAATTTGTAGTTTATTTTATTTTATTTATTTTCCAATAGATAATAAATTTAATAGTTTAAAATGGAATTCAGCAAATAAATAGAGGGTTTTTCCAGTCAATTTTATGTAGTCTAGATTAGTTTGTTTTTAACTATGGAAAAACGAAGAAAACTTTTATGTACTTTATACGTGTAGTACTGGACTCGGTACTGGACTCAATGCCATTGCAATTACTCACATAGGTTTTAAATAAATTTCAAATAAGATGTAAAACAAACTGCAGTTATTATTTTAATATATTTGACATGAATGAATTATTTGACATCCAGGCGTGGCATAACATTTATCTATTAAATTAAATAAATTTGAAATATTCTTTCTGTTCGTTTGTAATTTTCGTTCAAATTTCAACAAGAAATTTATACTTTCATTTGCCGATAACTTAAATTATAAGTGGCGTTAGTAAATGCATTGTTTTTTTTATACATTTATATTACTATACAAGTATTTTAGCCTATACAAGTATTTTAGCCTACTTTTCTGAATTTGAATCTGAAACTCCCACGGGAAACACCAATTTTGAATATTCTATGAAGACGAAGCCGCGGTTATCAAATAATTATTCTATAAAGATTTAATGTAACGCCAACACTGTTTTTTAAAATAAAATTTGTTGCTTTCATTATTAATATTACAATTCGAGATTAAAATCAATCTTAACAGATTTTAAGTAATCTCAATAATTACCCATTAGTGGTTCCGATATCTCAATAAATAAATAATAGGTATGTTTTATCTTTGGTAGAAAATACAATATTAGGAAAGATTATTAATTTGCACCGTTAATGAACAGGTAAGCAATATTGAATATAATGATAAACATAATTCATAATAGAAAGCAAACAATGAAGTCAATAGAATCTCTGTCGATCTCATTAATAACAAACAACATTAGGTATCAAGGCCAGAAATATTACAACGATTTTGCTTTGATGGAATGCATTACTAAAATCATTGTTTATATATTTGTTTCTTTTTTTTTTTTTTTTTTTATATTATCTAGGGCAATGCTTGACTACATTCCACCTGATGGTAAGTGGAATGTAGTCTTAGGTGGTAAGGCGCATTACCCTAGCAACCTATTCACTCTTCGCATGAAGACACCCACATTGTATTCGGTCGGAAATACCGACGCAGGCAAGCTGTTCCAATCCTTTGCTGTACGCAGTAAAAATGAGGAAGCAAAGCGCTTCGTTCGGACAGGTGGAATGTCCATAACAAAAGGATGGATACCTGCCGTGCGTCGGGACGTCCGGTGATGGAAGGGAGACGGGGGAATTAAATTGTGTAATTCCTGCGCACACTCACCAAAATGTATCCTATAGAATACTGAGAGGCTAGCAATTCTACGCCTGTGCTCAAGGCTTTGGAGGTCAGCTCCGACCAATTCGGGATCGCCTATAAGCCTCTTTGCTCGCCTCTCAATTGAGTCCAGAACCGCAAGATGAGACTTTGCGGCACCAGCAAAATATGTGACCACAGTACTCTACACACGACCGGATCTGTGCTTTGTATAAAACAAGAAGCTGTCCCGGTATAAAGTACTGCCGAACCTTCGCCAGAACGGCAAGCTTTGCTGCTGCTGCTCTTGCTCTGGACTCAATGAACCGACCAAAGTTGAGGTTCGAGGAAATCTCTAAGCCTAACAACTGAAGCCGGTCACTGTATTCCAAGGATACATTCTGGAAAGTAGGAGCCAAGGTTAAAGGGCTCCTTTTGGCGGTGAATAGACACGTCTGCGTTTTGGTGGCGTTGAACTTGACAAGATTGGCATTGCTCCATGCGGAGACTGCCTGAAGTTTGTCATTCAAACGTTGCACCATGGCTTCTCTTTCAGACTGTACTTGATCTCGACTAGCCCGAGTACTCGGCAGATATCTTTCTACAACTGTGCTGTCGTCTGCATACCCATAGATACCGGGCTTCAACAGATCATTAATGTGCAGCAGATACAGAGTTGCAGAAAGAACGGACCCCTGAGGCACTCCGGCATTTATTGTCAAGGGTTCCGAGGAACACCCGTCGACAACTACTCGGAGAGATCTGTGGCTCAGAAAGTCCGTTACCCAGCCAATCAGACCAGGAGATATACCGTACGCTGAAAGCTTGCTTATAAGGCTCGCATGCCAGACCCTGTCAAATGCCCTCGAGACGTCCAGAGAGACGGCGACCGCTTCTCCATTCTTCTCGATGGCCTCGCCTAAAATGTGAGTAGCATACACTAGGAGGTCCCCAGTAGACCTATTACGGCGAAACCCGTACTGTCGGTCACTGAGGAGATCGTTACCTTCTAGGTATGCTAGTAGGCGCGAGTTCAATACACGCTCCATAATCTTGCAGAGTATGGAGGTGATTGAAATCGGTCTGTAATTGACAGGGTCGGCACGGCTGCCTTTTTTGGGCACGGGTTGCACATTAGCAAGCTTCCAGGATTTCGGCACTATTCCAGTCATGAAAGAGAGACGATACAGACGTGTCAGTACAGGAGACAACTCAGCTGCGCATGTCTTGAGCAGAATGGCTGGTATACCATCAGGACCACTGGCTTTATTCACATCTAAACGACAAAATGTTCTCCATACCTCTTTGTTAGTGATGCGGATTTCAGGCATCGAAACACCGCAGTGAGGAAGATGTGCTGGAGAAGCATTGCCAGTGTCTAGATGCGAATTATCAGCAAACAGAGAAGCAAGTACATTCGCTTTCTCTGTTGCTGTGTGGACCAGGGATCCATCCGGCTTCAGCAGAGCAGGCAGTGAGGGTTGGCAGAAATTCGACTCGATCGCTTTCGCAAGAGACCAGAAATCTCGACTGCCAGTTGGTCTGACAGAGAGCTTTTCGCCATTCTTAGCGATTCGATCGAGACGAGCCTTCCGCAATGCCTTTTTGTAGGACTTGGCAGCTTGGTTAAAGGCTCTCTTCTTCGAACTTACATCCGGAGTTTTGCGGCTTCGAGCATCAGCCCAAATGAGATATGCTGAATGTTTTCGGTCTTGAGCATGACCACATTCGGCATTAAACCATGGGCGAGCTTTGCCACCGATGGGTACGTCAGCAAAAGGAATAAAATACTCCATTGCCTGATGCACCACATCGGATATAGCATCCGCGCAACTCGACGGATCCAAAGAAGAGAAGCAGACCTGCCGCCAAGGATAAGACGCAAAAAAGTGTCGCATCTCATCCCAATCTGCTGACTTGTATTTCCATAATCGCCTAACACCATGAGGTTCGAAAGCTGGTGGGGAATATGTAAACACAGATTTCACCAGACAGTGATCGGAGGTTCCCAAGGGAGAGGTAACCTCTACACGATACCTGTCCGGATCAGTTGTCAGCAGAAGGTCCAGGCAAATTGGCTGTATGGCCTACCACATCTGGTACCCTTGTCGCTTGCTTCACCAGCTGAAAGAGGTCCAAGGACAACGCAAAGTTCCGCGCTTCTCTTCCAGCATGGTCGGTCTTCTGGTACGGGAACAGCCAGTCCTGATGACAGGCATTAAAATCCCCCAGAAAGACAAGCTGCGCTGAAGGGAACTGATGCAGAGCCATATCAGCAGCCTCACCGAGATACTCGAATAATCTAGTTGTCTCTTGGTCACCGCTGTGCGAACGGTAAACACAGGAATACAGGATTTTTTCGTTTCCTGTGTCTACTAAAACCCATAAAGAAGAAAAAGTGGGGTCTTCAAGGTGACGGAGACGCTGGATACAGAGGTCGTTCCGCGCATACACGCAGACTCCGGCACGTGAGCGAAAGTTGTGCTCTAACGTGTATCCGGGATAATCCAGGTGCGCAGTGCTTAAGGGACATTGTATCTGCGTCTCCGTCAAAAAGAAGAGGTGCGGTTGTTCTGTCTCCAAGTGGTGATGGACAGGTAAGATATTAGAGTGCAAACCCCTAATATTAATGAGGTGCACTTTAAATGAGGAGGAGTGCAACCGCTGTACAAACTTTTTCCTTTTTTGGTTTTTCTTCATGATAAAAAAAAAAATAAAGTGAATAGGGATGGGAAATGGCAGTTGAACGAGGCGGTACGTATCGAACCCAACATCGAAGTTGGTTAACCCCTCTACGGATCGCCATCGGGCCTCCTCGCCTGGTCGCCAACCAGCACGATGGAGCCACCCTGGGATTTTTCGCAGCTGGCGGGGCAGCCTTTCGTGGGTGGCTAACCCACTAATTGGGCCTCCAACTATCTGCGGGCGGCCAACGGAAAGCCGTCGCTTCGGATCCCGGTGCCCTCCTCGACTAGACACCCGACAAAACAAACACCAACTCGACGTCAACCGGTTCGCCAACGTACCGCAGCTGTTCAAACCCATTTCCCATAAACGGCTTCATCGAGCAACGTGCCGGAACACGACTATATCGCTTTGCGGCACGACTTTGCCCGATGGGTGGTAACTTTGCCGGCGACCCGATGTTATGGTCTACCACCAATAATTATAAGTAGCTTTTGTTTTATTTAACAGAGTTACTCGAATAACATTGTAATCGTTTTGTAGTCACCAATATTGTGTTTTATAAACAAGTAATCTAATAACATCTCAACGTTTTCTTTTTAGCATTCTTTGAAATTATTTAACTAAAAGCATCAAGTTTAATAAGACAATGTTCCTATAAATTATTATATTTATATTTCCCTCTTTAACAGCTTTTCAGTTTGTTTGCGTAATAAAAAATGTTTTTTTTTACAAAATTCTATTATATGTTAAATTGGTTTCTTAGTTAGATATTGTATAAAATATACTACTCTTTTGTATAGAAAATCGTTTTATTTGTCATTTCAACTTTGATTTTTGAATATTTTCGTTGCGCGCCATATTTATTTGTATGCATGTCTATGATAATAAAACAACGTTAATTTAATACCAAATGATTTTTTTTGCTTCAACTTTATTTGATTTAGCTTTATTTAACCAATTTCTGTAAAGTTGTATATTGTGGATCATTTTTCGAAAAATGATGTTATAAAGAAGTTTCACTTTTTACGTGTGTACACTAATACTCACACACACATTTTTTTATTTTTTTTATTTAATACCTGTTCCACTTTGAATCTATACCAAAGATCACCTGTGTAGTTCAAAGGTCAGTGTTAGGAGGACATGTTAGGGCACCATTCTTATCGAAATAAGCCCTTCTGTAAAGACACTTCCCAGCTTAAAAAAGCTTAAAACAAGGGTTCCAAGTGAGCCTTGGTCTAAGAAGAAATCATGGAAAAGTCAGCCGGATATTTTTAATGTGATTACAGTTTTACAAACGTCAATTGAAATTAACAAACAACTATCTATAAGTAAGTGAAAAAAATATATAATAACTCAACTAATTGACACAACGATCGTTTACGTCTTGAAAATAAAATTGTGTAGAGCTACATAGTAACATAATTTTTATATATGTTCAAAAAATTTTCTTGCCCAATATTCCTTTTCAAGTTATTAAAAATTTATGAACTCGCGACACGAAACTCGCATTTGAAATTCGTGATTATATGTATCGTCAGTTGGTGGTTTTCCCATCGGAAAGAACAAAATAGAAGTATTTGTACATTTTAAGGTTAAGATATTTACCACTAAAGACCATTTTTCAATGTTACGAATTTTAGCTAAGTTATCTCGTAAAATACACCAAAATACTTTATTACACCAAGCCTTGAAACGAGAATAATATTTTTCTCATAAAGCTTGTATTCAAATTCATTCAGTTATCAATACTCTTTGTAGAGGATTCCATAAAAGCGATTGTTTGCTTAAACCTAAAGATGAGAATTGATTAAATATTATTGGTCGAAAAATCAAGAATCTAAGATTTAATTTTTACCTTTATTTCTTTTATATATTTTTATGCCACTCGGATCCATTCAAAAAATTCTTCATACTATCCTAGGTACAAAAAATTATTTGAGCATACAGTCTAATTCTTACTAATAATACTAACTAAAAAAAATCTTTTTTTCTATATCATCCCCACCAATCAAAACTGAAATCTGCTCTGTCGTTATCAATGTTACACAACATTTACTTACTTTTTATGTTTTGGTAAAAGAAAATTAACATAAACTGACGTATCATACAAAGTAAAAAGGCATAGGCCTATATATTTTTAATGTGATAATATAATATTCAATACTATCATTTTATGTAAACATAATGGTCTGGTTTTCAACGATTCCGCTAGCACATTTTATTAATATTTTATTAAAAATTACAAAGAACATGTTACATAAAAAATGACTTTCAAATTTCGATGATTAAGAATGGATGGGAATATAATATCCTTAAAGCAGTAAGAAATTAAATACTTTACATTGTTACTTTAAAGAAACAATTTGTATTGTTTTTCTTTAAAAACTGCACTAAAAACATATCACCAACCAAAACCAAAACTTAATTACAGGGCGTTTCTATAATTCTTCGCATGCCTACTTCTAAAATAACAAATAGACATGCATAAATCTTAGGTGTTTATGCCCATATTGTTTATGTTTATAATAAATTCGCTTGCATTTAGCTAATATGTATCTTAAAACATTATAATAAAAAGACATTGACATGGCACGTAATATGTCAGAAAGAAATCATTTTGAGGTTTTTCTGAATCCATGGTTTAAATTTTAACTTACAAACAATTTTCGTCCCTAGCCTCAAAGAGCTATCATCAAAAAAATAACTTTTTTTTTAACTTCAGATATCGCTTCCATATTTGTAACAGTGAACAGTACAATTGCTAGTAACGTTAATTATTTTTATTGTAAAAAATAAGTAATATCTATCAGCTGTCTCACTAATTGGAACTCAAATATTTCTGCGCAACACGTTTAAAGGAAGTTTTAACTATATGTCGTTTAATTAAATGAAATGGAATTTTCCTTTCTGTTTTATTCTGCTGCTTCATGGTTTCCTCAATTTGCTGATGTGTAATAACGTGTAGTAAAATTATTTCCAATTATGTATGTACGAGTATGTATGCCGTCACGTAAAGATGTTTTAATAAAATTTTATGAAATTAAATTAAATTAAAAAAAAAAAGTAATAAGCAGAAAATTACATTATTAAACCAAAACCATGTGATTCTATTCTGAACCGATTCATTTTTTTTGTTTTACTTAATGCCACCCTTAAACAACATTATGAATATTTACAATACAAGTTAAAAATAACAGGATCTTTATAAAAAAAATTACTCTACATTTATATATACACCCAATATACAAAAAAAAGCTGATAGTTCTATTTTCATAAATTTTCACCAGTTTCATCTAAAAATATTAATAATAATATTTTTAACATATTTTACTTAAGTATATTTTTTGTCTGGTTTGAGTCTGGATATACAATTGTTGATTGTTCACATAAATACATAACAGATCGGGGAAAAAATCTATTCGCATATAATATTATTAAACTTGTAATAAGAAAATCTTTTGCTGTACTGTTTGTATTTGGTTGATTTTAATGACATTAAAACGGTTACATTTAAAAAAACTAAACAATTAAATAAAATGTTGTTTTCGGGCATTTTTCGTTTTTTTTCGGTCAAAATGAGTGAATCTAATAAATATTAATATAATAAATTTGATACATTTTAAGATATAATTACAAAAAAGGAAAAAATGCAACGCAAGCAACGAAAAATAAATTGTTAGGCTTATGAACCTCATGCAGTGTCAGTAAGATTAGCACAAAATTAACTTCAGCGTTTCCAACCCGGAGATTTTGATGTCAAAGATGCACCTCTTCTAGTTGCCCTGTTACAAATAAAATGAACGCAATTTTTGTAACGACGTAGCTGAAGAACTGGCGATTGACCACAAAGCAGTTTTGTCCGTTTTGTAATTAACCTAATGAACCATGTTCTTATTTGCGATTCTTTACTAAGACGAAGTGAAACCGACCCGTTTTTGTCTAGTGACGAAATTGATAGCTGGTGATGAAAAGTGGATCACTTTATAACAACATGCGAAGAAAGTGGTGGTGAAAGATCGGTGAGACATCACAGGCTGTGGCAAACCCCGGATTAACTGGCAGTAAGATAATACTGTGTGTATGATGGGACTGGAAGAGAATTGTTCACTATGAGCTTTTACCGCAACGCTAAACCATTATCGAGTAGTATCTTTATTACCAACAAGCTGATGAGATTAAAGAAATAACTTTAAAGAAAGTGGTCGGAACTGATCAATAAAAAATGTAAGGTCTTACTTTACGATAATGCTAGACCACACAAATCTTTTGCCACTCGGCAAAAATGAAGAGTTTAGCTGGGAGGTATTAATGCATCCAAAGTAGGGAAATGAACTTGAACCATCAGATTGCTACCTGTATTGGTCTCTACAAAATTCTTTAGGCTTAGTCAGGTTAACATCAAAAAAATACTGCCAAAACTACTTGTCTCGTTTTTTGGATCAGAAGTTACAAAATTTCTAAAGCAACGGGATTATCTCACTACCTTCAATATGGCAAAAAGTTATTGAACAAAATGGTACACATATACTATTAATAAATGTAAATAAAATTTTAAAAAATGTCTTGTTTTTCATATAAAATGCGAATAAACTTTTCCTCCACCCTTTAATTTAGAAAACCCCAAGATACAAGGACTGCTTGTCGCCTAATGCGAGATTTCTTTTTTATTATTATTTGTTTGAAAAGTACTATTATAGAATACTAATGGATAATATATAACATATTATAGACTGCTGCAAGATATTAAAAAACAAAGAATATTAATGATTTGAAAGTTGTCGATATGGTTTAAAAGTTGAAGCGTTCTAAAAAGTCTGTGGCATCTTCGTTGAGTTCTAAGGCCAACCCCTTCCCAAAAGCTGTTCTTTTATGGTATAAAGGGTAACAGTTTCGGTTTTGTAACATTGAGGGTAACAGTTTCGATTAGTATACACTAACGTTATCTCTAATAAGCCCTTCCCACATATCTTTCACAGCAATCCAATCTTTCTTGTGGATAAGAAATTCCTAACGTTGTAACAACACTAAAGTTATATAAGGGGAGATTGTGCTCATGTTTCATAACGTCTTATTTTTTACTTCACTCTTAAAACTCAAAAAATCTATTTGGTTCTTAATATCCTTAGGCTCGACAAAAGATAAAAATGTTTCGAAATAACATTTATTATTGAGTCATTATGTTTTTTATTTAAGTATTTTATAACAAAATACTTTTTTATACTTTTATACTTTATTAGCCATGGTAACAAACTATACCTAATAGTTCAACTCTGGAACTAAACTACTAAAAAGTTTAGAAAACTACGAATGTTTATTTAAATATAAGGCTTTAGTACAGCGGAAGTATAACTGGAGTTATTCTGAATTCTTTTTCATTAGCACGTACTGAAATTAACTCTCACGAGACCTACATAAATGTGACCTATATAATATTAAAACGTCATTTAAATGAATGTACTTTATGTTTAGATGTTTTAAATTTTATTTTATTGAATATCAGCAGGATTAAAACTTTAGCCTCCTGCAAAGCCTTTTGTGGAGCTTCTTAATGTTTATTATAATACACATATATATATATATATATACACATATATATATATATATATATATATATATATATATATATATATATATATATATATATATATATATATATATATATATATTAGATCGGACTCCCAAACGGGACCGGTAGTTCACGCGACTCTGATAATTGTATACCTTCTAAGCAATTTGTGATAATTGATTGTCATATTGTCTGTGTAGTTTAATTGCCTGAGACTTACGCCTGTACCTGCCCGCCTCAGATTCGGTACCAGAAGACTCCATCAAGAACGAGCAATTTTTTTGATAGAGAGATCTGATTACGATGTTAGACTTATTTGAATTAAAGAAAAGTTGTTGACAACTCTATTATAACGGCTAAATAAGTGAAATCGATTAAAGTCGGCTACTATGTACAATTACAAACGTAAACGTATATGAGAAAGGGATCGTATAAGTGCGAGAAGGGAATGTTATTTATTCCTTTTTTTAATATTAACAGGGAGAAGTCACTGTTAATGTCTCTTTATTTTTGTATTTAGCAGCAAGAAGAGATTGCTAACGACTCTTTTACTTTTATGCTTGCTTAGCAAGAAGTGACTGTTAATGACCCGTTTACTACTGCGCTTAGCAGCAAGAAGTGACTGCTAACGATTTTATACTTTTGTGCTAAGCAGCAAGAAGTGACTGTTAAATTCTCTTTACTTTTGTGTTTAGCAGCATGAAGTGACTGCTAACGACTCGTTTACTTTTGTGCTTAACAACAAGAAGTGACTGCTAATGATTCTTTTACTTTTATGCTTAGCATCAAGAAGTGACTGTTGTTAATGACTGGTTTACTTTTGTGCTTAGCAGCAAAAAGTAACTGCTAATGACTCTTTTATTATTTTCCTTAGGAGCAAGAATTGACTGCTACTGACTCTTTTACTTACGTGCTTAGCAGCAAGAAGTGACTGCTAATGGCTTTTTTTTATTTTATGCTAACTGCTCAATAGTTTTTTGTACATCTATATTTAAATACAAAATAATTGAATTATGTATATTTATGAAGTTAAGTCTGTACAAATGAAACTTAAAATATTCCCGACTTGTATAAAAACCACACAAGTACTGTACCAAATTATAGCTGTTAGCTTTTATACATGTGGTAGTTTGGTTTTGACTAAAGACAAAGATATAAGTTGTTGATTTGACTAAAACAATTGAATCTCTGTATAGAAGTTTAATTGATAAAATAAATGTAATATTGAATACTGATTTGACTAAGAATAAGAAGTATATAAATCGCAGCCCGGTTAAGAGAAGGCGTTGTGAAATTGGGAGTACAAGTTGGGGGGTGGTACTATTGTGATAAGTGTAACAGTTATAATAGACTGCTGAGTGTGAGATCGAGGAACTAAGTTGTGTAACAGTGATAGTTAAGAGTTTAAATGGTAAACAGTTTAGTGTATTTGTAAACAAGAACAACAATAGAACAATAGAACAACTGTCGTTGGCGATTCTTTGCGGTAAGAGAGCTCTAATATAACAATTATTTGAATTGTGCTCTAATATAACAAATATTATTTCATTTTGAAATAATATTTGTTTTTCCGATATACCTCGATATTGTTTCCGACTTTAATATTTATTTCATCACTATACAAATTAAATGAAAAAAAAATCTTTTAAATAATTTGATAACTGAACGTTTTGTAAAAAAGTTTTATTTGCAAAGGATTCATAATCGATCAGCTTGCGACCATGACTGTACATTTTCAACTTACATCAGCTTTCAATGTAAAAACAATAGTGTCCTAAATATATCGAAAATAAAAGGGATTTTATCCTGAGTGGTGATTAAATTTCACTGAAGAGGTCCCTAATGGAGCTAAATGGATCGGGATTCATATAAAATTAAAGGACATTAGAACATCTGCGTGTACAGAACACTTTAAGGGGAAACTCGAGTCACGCTTAAAATTATTTTTTAGTTGAAATGTTTTCCAGTGTCGTTTTTAGATTAATTAAAATATGTAATTGATCGGTAGGATCAGCTGCAGCTCAAAGTGTGTTTTCGGGTGAATGGGTAAAGTATGCTTTTTTATAATTACATATTTTGTTTGATATTTTTTTTGCAGAATAATATTATTTCTTATAGGGTTATATATGCTAGAACATGGTAGAGCAAAGTTAAAGATGTGAATAGCTGTTACTGCAACATTAACCAAAAATTATTATATCTAGCAGATACATTGTTTCGTTATATCTCAAATAACTCTACTCGACGACTAACACACATATGACGGGTATTACTATAAATATTGTTGTTAAGTCAAATATATTCAACATATAAACGTTTAAGCTTAATTAATATTCTAAATACCTATTAAGATTTACACTACACCACAGTTAAGTAGTTAATATTGGGCTGGTTTATATTTAAATATAGACGAAAAAATTTCATGAATTCATTCATGAATTGTTAAGAAAATATTGAAACTCAGCAACAAAGTTTTTATTTAGGAGATATTAATTATTATTGAATATCAGTTTTATAGCATGACCTTTCCTATTTACAGAAATACGAGCTTAAAAAATATACGAGAACCGTTTAATTTTGTCCATCAAAAAGCTATCCAATATTCATGTACCTATGAAATTTCACCTTTTCACACTTTTATAATAAAATTAAAAACTAGGAATTTTTAATTTATTGTTAATAATACTCTTGCAAACAATCTGAAAAATAATACTCTTTGTTAAAAATAAAGACGATAGTTAAGAGTCCTGTCACTGTCTTTTTTATAACATCCAATTGCAGAAGTAATTTAATATGTTTATAATGTGTTATAATTAGTTAACACAAAGACCAATATTTTTTTGACAACCAAGAATCAATATAACATTGAAAAAATATTAGAATATTTAAATAGAATTATGAATATATTTTATTATTTTATTGATTACTATATAGAAATGATAATTATTGTATTTAGACTATCCTTACTGTAGTATAATGACTTAAAAATTGTACCTTTGACCCACGTAAAATGTCTGAATATAACGTTCGAGGTATATAAGTGTGTTGTGTTACCATTCGAATGTGTAGCTCACGGACACAAACTTAAGACATATTTTGTGACTCTGGACACTTTCTTGACCTGTTATTTTATCAATTAAAAACTTCGAGTAAGTAAAGGCATTTTATTAGCATGCATACGTAGGGAATTCCATATTTATAAAAATTCATATGTTACTTAAGTGCTTTATTTGTGGGCAGGGTCAAGAAAGGTATTAGCAGTCACAGAAATCGTTATCGCCAAGGAACTTCCGAGGGCATAGCCTCCGGCAGTTTCCTCGTAGTTTATAATTGTATGGACAACTACGTACCTATCTATATATATATATATATATAGATATATTCTACTAGTTGTTGCAACTGACTTCGTCTTGACAAGACTTAGTAATATGAAATTTAATATTATTTCAAATGTGTATAATTTTTTTGTAAGTATATATGTTCTTAAGTATTATCCATGTCAGTTTTAGTGTTTTTCTATTTTTATCAGTTCTAACCGCAGAAAGTTTATCTTAAGGATATTATAACTGCGCCAAAAAACCGATGATATTTTGCATCTGCACTCGCACAAGCCTTGCCAAAGACAGCTAGTCATTCTACGCAACGAACTATACCAGTACGATATTCCAAACAGTGATTTTGTATTTTTAAATAATTATAAGTAGGTTACCTTAATTATGTTAGTGAATCATCAAGACATTATTTTTATTCTATAATCCTTATATACGCCAATCAGTTTACTAAAACAAATAACATTACATTCAAATAAATCCCTACCAAGGGAAATGTTAAGCCTTAAACGCAACAGTTTGTATTCATTTGATTTTGGCCCGACTCTATGGTATTAGATTGTTTTCTTATCTTCTTTATTAGCTCTCTTAATAGGACACTTATAATACCCAAGGGCTTGTTAAGGAAATAAATTTGTTTTATATCCAAATGCTATCTTGTTGCATTTAATTTGTATTGAAATAAACATAGGAAAGCTTTTCTCTCTCTCAATCTTACTAAAGTATAAAAAAAAGAAGATTCGTTTAGTCTATCTGTCTACTGCGATTAATTATTTTATTATTTTGTTCATCAAAACATTCGATTTCCATTAAGACGAATATACAAAAATATTATTTAAAATAAAAATGTAATAAAATTTATATATACTTATAGGATTAGATTAAAAAACTATTAAACTGTTTGTTATCAAATTAGGCTTACTAATAGTAAAAAAAGATTGAGGCTTATAATATAACTTTTAGTTATTTCATTACATAATGTACTAATATTCCTAAACTTAACCTTGGCTAAATTTAATTAACTTTATGCAAAACATAGGTACTAACAACATAATTAATAAACGTATAAAACTGAATTTTTGAAATATAATATATTTATTTTTTTAGCAAAAACTAAACTAAACTTGATAATTACGATTATCAATGAAATTTAAGAATTAGATCAATTTATAGATTTTTTTTTTATTAAAATTAAAGCTGTGTGGAATTTTAATTATTTTTAAGTTAAGAATTTAAATTATGTATTGAATTGAGTTAATACCCTTTCAGTTCGATTCTTTGCCGAACAAAAATATTTCTCGAAATTTTATTGATGTAATAGAAAACACATAACCTTTTATAACAGCTGCTAATGGCTTTAAATAGTAAAATCCTAATATTATATTATATTAATAATTTTTACAAAAAGAGCAATTTTTTTATGTGCATTATTTTACGAATGACACAAAATACAATTTGTGATACAAAGTAATAATAAAACTACAACGATTGCGATAAGAACCATCTCTTTTCTTTAACTTACAAAAAGGCTGACAGACATTGATTAAAAAGGTAAGTCCAAAGAGGCTTACAGAGAAATAAGAATTTCAAATCGAGTTAAGTGAATGTATTTTGGGACTTTTAAAGTTAATTGGATTACAATCAGAGGATAAACGCCAGTTGTTGGAAGGTTTCTTTTAAGACAGCTTATAGAGGAGACCGAGAGGAGCTTAAGCAACCGCAAGTTGTAACAACATAATTTTCTTCACACCCAAAACAAAAGCTTCATCATAATATACCTTAAAGCCCCGTTGGTCGAGTGGTTAGCGCAGACGCCTAACGTATAGTGACGTAATGGGGCTCGAGTTCGATCCCCGACAGGGACAGGCATGTATGTGATGAGCATAGATGTCTGTATTTCTGGTTTATTAAATATATTATAAATATTTATAATGTTTATTTCTATGAATTTGTATCGTTGTCTAACACCCTTAACACAAGCAAATAATTTGCTTACTTAGGGGTTAGATCAATGTGTGTAATTTGTCCTGAAATTATTATTATTATTATTATGTAGTTGTATCGTTGTCTAACACCCCTAACACAAGCAAATAATTTGCTTATTTAGGGGTTAGATCAATGTGTGTAGCTTGTCCTGTATTATTATTATTATTTTATTATTAATATAGTACGGGAGAAAAAAACGAACAAAATTAAATTTACCTTTCCTATATTTATTTTCTATCTAGCTTTTGTTATAAATTGTTTACCTAGTCTATTGTAAATTGTCCGCTCGGCAGCTAGACTAGTTTGAGCTCATGAGTAAGAACCCTAAATGGGTTAGTAACAAGGTACAAGGTTCAGTAAACGTGTTTACAGTGTGGTATTTATAATTAATAGTCAAAATCGATTATTTTAAGGAGGAAACAATATATATAATGTTATTGGAATGCTATGTCATCTTATAAATTGTTTCTAATGAAAATACATGCCTACTTGTGATACTGTTTCGTAGGTCTAAATAAAAATACAATACATATATATTTATATATTTTTTTTCTAGAACTGTATTATGATTTTTTGAAAAGCATATTTGTGGCTAAAGATAAATTTAATAAAATCTACTTTAAAATAATATTTCTTCACTGCCTAATAGTCGACTACGACTGTAATATATTTATTTTAATACAATCTATTATTAGACTCATATTAAGTGAACGTAATTTACAGAAATAATATCCATAAAATTCGTAATAACCGTCATAATACTCACTAATCCAGTTTTTACTTTATATACTACAAAGTTTCTTTAAAAACCACGAACAAAATAGTAAAGGTAACGGTAGCAAACGAAACTTTAATGTTTTTACTAAATCTAAAAAAATACTTTTTACATTATTTCCGCATAAAATTATATTTCAGACGCAAGAATTAGATGGCATTTTATTGGGTATTATGTTTGATGGTCATGTCCTGAAATTTATTTATAAAACATAAAATATTGTACAACAACTTAAAAAATGTTTTCTTATAGCTTTGTATAATATATTGAAGCGTACGGGCTGACTTACCTTGTTATCGTATACAAATTATTATTAACAGCCTATTAAACAGTAGCTTTCTAGGTGCTATTGTGATCTTTATTATTCGTAAAAATTGTCTTTGGTATTCTATGTTATACTACTTCTGCTTCTACTTCTACTTAGTAATACATTGGTTTTATATATTTTTTAGCTATACCTGCAAAAAAGCGATCAAATCCGAATCTGAAAAAGAGCGAAAGCATTTGCTTTATACGAGCAAAAGTTCGTGAAATGAAAGGGATCTAAATAAAATAACACAACAGAACTATTTTTCCTTTTTAACCGTTAAGCTCAATACATTTATTAGACTCATGAATTAATATTTCCAATTTTTTAACCACTATAAAAATATGTTTTATCTTTTTGAAATTGCCTCCTCATTGTCGTCGGAAAATTTCCTTCCCCTTAAGTCTTTTTTTAAATTGGGAAATAAAAAAAGTCATTTAGGGCCAGGACTAGACTATAGGGTGGGTGAGCTAGAGATTCGAAGCCATTGCAATTCTGCTCTTGTGAACCGGCGCGTTGTCTTGCAAGAGCAACACAACCTTTGTCAATTTTCCACGCTTCTTTTCCTTGATGGTATGCTTTTATTTATTCTTACATAGTTCAAGATAATTTAATTTTTAATCATAAATTTTGTTTTTTGGAAGCTTATAAATTTTTATAATACATATATGCCAAATATTATAATATATAGTGTTTTTAATGTCGATTTAATTATTTATATCCTGAAAGAAGATTATGATATTCCTTATTTTACACAAAGATATAAAAACTGAAAGAAAAATATATAGAAAAACCAAAGACCTTATTGCTAAAGATCAATCTTTTCCAAGCAACCTTATTAAGTATGAGGTATGAGCGCTGATAAGGTACTTAACCAGAGTTAGAGAATACACATACATAGACAATTTAATACAAAATAATAACAGTTATACACTAAAATATAAAATACAATATACATTATCCATACATAAGTAAATAATATATATTTTTTTATTAATACATTATATAATCTATAAAACAATACCAAACCTTAATAAAAATATGCTGGCAGAAATTCCGTCATGAATCCAATGATATGTATCTATTAAAAACGATTTGAAATATACTATTCGATGAAAGAAGTAGAAGGAAACCAAAAAAGTTATGATCAATAATGCAAACAAAGTTGTTATAAACACAATAATAATTGATTATAATCAATATATTCACAGGAGATTGACAGATTTGGAGCGAAGTAAGATGGCTTGTCCTCGTTAAGAATTTTGTAATATTTTCAATATTAAAGGAAGATGTCTTTGGTAAGTAAAATTATTTATTATGGTTAAAAAACCTGGAGAATATAAGAACACCTGGAGAATATAAGAAGTTTTGGTAAAATATATATTTAAATGTCACTGATAATAATGTTCCATAAAACTTAATCGTCTATACTCTAAAGTATTAACACTTTGGAATTTTTATCCTTCTACCTCTATTAAAGAAATAAATCCTGACATAGTAACTTATAGACAACCAGACCCTTGTGCCTAGAAAGCTGAATATTTGAATAGAGATTTATTTCTATTATGATGTGAACAAGGAAAAATGCTCTAAAAATCTACAAAGAACTGAAGATTTAGGGATTCATAAGATTATATTCATATATTAAAAATAGTAGAAGAAAAGATGTCTAGTTCTATATATATAAAAAAAAAAAAGTACAAAGTTAAAAGTTGAATGAGTTACCACTGGAATTTTAATTATGTACTTTTAATATTATCTCTAAAAATGAGCTACTAATACACTAAACTTCAACAAGATTCGTCGTAGTCTTTTTTAACTCGCTTTTATTATTTTCACGTGAATGTTTGCTTGAAACCCACTTTTTCGAATGCGATTTTGTCTCATTTCCACGGACCGATTTTGTTCAAACTATTTACCCATACCAAGGACTGATAGTAAATTAATAATTCGATGAGATTATCTTATTATCCTGATTAGGATCTCCAGGATTAATAATTATCTAGTAAATATTATCAATAATATCAAAATGTATAACATATTAACGAAATGGGAGTTATAAAATACATTGAGCTCTTATGTTCCGTACATTGTGCACATATTACCTAATGTTTGACCCTTATAAATCCATCCTTAAATCAATTCGTGGAATTGGAAACGTACAGAATTAATGGCCTCAAATCGTTTAATATTCGTTAATTTGTTTGGTATGTACCTACTTTATACTACATAGGCTTGTTTTTGGTAGTAACGGATGAGATCAATTAAGATAAATTAAAATAGATGGTCTGTTTTCATATTATTTGAATGTCTCTTCGTTATAACTTTTATATGATGTTAATAAATTTTCAATGATTCGCGTCGAATATAAAGGCAATAAACACTGCACCTTAAAAAAATGTTTCAAAAATGGTAGAGTTAAGGTTACAGTAAAGGTAGTGAGCAAACTTTAATAATGCACCTTAGAGATATCCGTATTTTTTTAAGAAACAAAGCTTACTTTACTTTAGTAAACTAGCCAAATAGTTCAACTTCTTCGATCTACTTTTAAGCTGTCAAGCACCATGTGCTTTACTGTAAGTTTTAAGTTACATTAGCAATACCTAACTTAAGAAATATTTTACAAAATTTGAAGCAACCGAAACAAATAGCTACAATATAAATATATAAATATGTTTCATTAAATTTATCATTCATTTAATTGATTATGTTATTACGCTGTTAATCAATAACGACGAAAGTCATATTCATAATAATATTGTTCATTTATGGGCTAGTTGTTTATATCTTTTAGTTTCAAGATTCGAAATTTAAATTTTGTATATAAAATGTTTTTTTTTTAATTTTGTATATAGAGTATTCTATACTTTATAAACAAAATAAAAAAATGGAAATCAGAAAATGTTGGAGAAACATATACTGAATTAAATATCAAAGAAAGCTAAAACTGCTGACGGTCTTAAAATTGCTTTATTTAGGACTTCTATAATATATTCAAACCTATAATAACTTTTAAACTATCGCATTTCATTATATTATATCATTATTTAAAAATCGGGAATTAACGCGTGAGTCAGCCTGTGACTACGGCCGGTGCAACCTGGTCGAAACGTCAGGCAAATAAAAGGTATGTGATACCTATTCCGGACGCGTTAATTCCCGATTTTTTAAATAAAAATATTCAAACCTAATCTTGATCTTAAGGTTGCATTACTGAGAAACTTTTAGATAGTCAGTCGTTATTGTTAGTTTTTTTTTTGTTGGGGAATCATTTATGGATATCACTCGGCCTAGCAGACCAGCCCGGCCCGGTAGGGATAGTTACGTGGGACTCGCTGAACAACTTCCAGGATACTAATTGCCATAATGGAGCCTCAGGGGATCGCTTACGCAGGCTACCGGGACGCCCCGACTAAATTACCATCCTCATGGGTTAACGAAAGGAATCCACATGACTGTAGGCCTATTTTCAGTGGCAGGTGCGTCGGCTCTATACTGATATATAGCCGTTGTCAAGGACACTGTGTTGTCTCCTCTTATGCCTCTTACCGTTATAACCGTCTGAGGTTTTCTATAAACGGTCTTATTAGAGGTGGTAAGAGCTTCCACCCAAATAGGTGCACCATACAGGGCCATGCTTCTCAGGAAGCCTGAGTATAGGGGTCTTCAGGCCGGCGCTCTTCAATATTGGGCAGAAGTTTGTCAATAGCGGCAGCGGTGTTGATGAGATTGGGGTTGAGTAGTGAGAAATGTGCCCTGAAGATCCATCTTCCATCCAGAGTAAGAGGACAAGTATCTGGACTTGACTTGGTCCTTGATCTTCACTTCCGTTCTCTGAAGGAAGATGCTAGCCCCCCTGAGGGGGTCCTCGTCGTATTCCGTGAGAGAAAGCCTCTGTTTTTGATACAGAGACCCTCGACTTACATCTTGATCATCGGACATCTCGATATTTTACTATCAAGGAAGTTCCTCGGGCTGTGACAAGAGTGTCATCTGCGTAGCAGATAAGTCCCATCCCAGAAAGGAGAGGACGCTTGAGGAGCCAGTCATATGAACCCTGTGGAACCCAGCATAAAACGCGGCTTTGGTAAAGTTTACCATCGCCACTTCCCACAAGGCTAGCCTGTTTTGCAGGTATGACTCCAACAGCTACCTGAAGTAGGACACTCTATGATAGTGCAGTGATGTCTCAAAAGGCTTTAAAGGAAGCATAGTGATATTACTAAATAGTCTTATATAGTCTGCCCTATTTATAGATAAACTTTTAACCTATAGTTTTAACATTAAAACTATAGTTGTTTTTATAAACTAGTACTAATGATTCTTATGTTTTCGACCAAATAGCTTGTAATCTAAGTGTCAGTGAGATTGGTACCTTTACCAATGTTAATGTTTTTACATGTTTTTATATTTTAGTTATTGTATTAATATTTATAAACTAAAAAAGTATTTAATATTTTTATTTTAGTACATAAATATCACAACGATATTTAAGTATTAGAAAGTACGATTTTTTTTAAGCTGATAAAGAATACATTTCTCTTTATGAATTAATTATAAAGATCACACCGAGACTTTTTAAATTATATCTTTTTACATTTCAAGAAATGAATTCTGGAGGAGAGATAACGAAATAAATCTAATTTAAGCATATTATATCTGTCAGCTACCCTTGAAGTTTCTCGAGTCTCTTGCTCACTTTTCCTTGTTATTTTTAAAGGTTTAACGCCATCGTCATTTACGATATTATAAAAGGCATAAAGATTTTAAAATTTGTTTTTTTTTGCAGTCAAAAATATAATTAACAAAATATTATTATTATTATATTAATTTATGATTAATAAGAGTAAATAACGTAAAATTGTTTCTGGGATTTCAGTGACCTAATAAAATAATTATTTTATTATTGTATCGTTGATGACTTTAAGAAATAGTACAATGTTTTAGATAGTATTTTTTTTCAAAAGCTTCCTAAATACATTAATTGTAGTAAAGCTAATGAATGTTACAAATTAGTTATACTCAGTTTTAATACATTTGTTGTTTTAATCCGCTGCAGATAAAATAATTCCTAATTGATTATGTAATATAAGAAATTTTAAGTTTCAAAATTTCTAGAAACTAATTTGAAATTGTCATACAACATATGGTTGAATATCGCTGTAAGTTTCATGATAGAAATATCTTTGAGATGAAGCATTTCCAATTAAATATATTTTTGAAGCAAGTGTTAATTGGATTTTATTTTTTATTCACAAAGTTTATTGGATTTTATGTCACTGCCGTATTAATAAAAGCTAACATGATATTGATAATTACTATTTATTTTATAACTGCTGTCTTGATTGGATGTTCCTACATTTTATACCAACTGTTGACCACGACTATGTTCACGTGGACTGAAATAAAAAATATTTTTATGGCTTTTATACCTACAGGTGAGCAGTCTTTTAAAGTGTTTTGGAAGTTTAATTTTGAAGTGTATGAGTGAAAACTGCGGATTGATCAAAATGTAAGGGCCGCGTACTATAAAATGTGGCAAAATTATGTGGTGGCGTAGAGGTGAAGAAAAATAAATGGAAAAACGTTATGGCGCCATATAGTATGCATATTATTGAAAACATTAAAACTTTCGCACAAATAATATTAGTATAAATAATCATCTAAAGAAAGTTACTAAAAACTTATTATGGAAATCATTTTCTTTAATATTCCGCTTAAAAATTGACGCACCTTTTGCAAAACAATAATATTATATAATGAAATATTTCAGTTTGGAAACAAAATGTTAAGAAGCTTTACCCTACCTTGTCTTCTGGTTTCCATTTGTACAAAACTTTTAAGATTGTTTGAACTTGTTAAGAGCTGTAGAAATAACAACCTAATATAAAACATATATACCATTATTTCTAAATAATAACATTTTGTTCATCCCTTGCGATATTAAAAGACTAAATTTTAACTGAATATAGAATTTTGAAATGTTATCAAAATGGATTCTTTTTACTTAGCATCACCAATAAATTGATAATCAATGGTAAAAAGGGAAAACCTAAAAAGTAATATTATATGTACGTAATTAGATATATTGTTCCAAAAACAATACACGGCATATTAGTATGTGGAAATACTCTTTAAACTGGTGAATTAAATAGATTTATATTTCTCCCGAAGATTTTCCGATAATTATTATGATAAGTAGAATAGAAAAATATATAATTGATAAAATCAATATAATAGCTCCAAATCATTAACATTTTCGTTGTTAAAAATGTATCCAAACTCCCAAATCCAGTTTATATCATAATTCCGAAAAATTACTTCTCGCCGAAAGCAAACGCAATAAATCTAATTTAAGCATATTACAAGTGAATGCCGCCTTAGAAATTTCGAGCCTGTTGTTTATTTCTTCCGAGATATTTATAATGCCCTAATGTTTTTTTTCTTAATTTATGATATAAAATATTTACAAAATTCAAATTATACACCAGAATTTTTAGTCTGTTTTATTTGGTTCAAGAGACAGAAAATATAAGCCTCTAAGATCACTAAATACAAGCTTATTTGAATGAAAATAAATATGTTAATACCACGGTTTTCATGCTATTGCTTTTTACTATTAATTAATAACAAAAATTACGTTTGTATGTGTATTTTATTGAGGTAACAATTTATATCTCAATATACATTTATCTTTGAGGAAGTATCGAAAAGAATTATAAATATTATTAAGAAAAGATATTATTTTTCTATTTTAAAATTAATAACAATTAAACATTGAGACAAATTATCATATATAAACACTTATTGACATCGTTTGCTATTTTCACTGAAGAATATAATATAGGTATATATACTTATATTATATTATGTTTATACTTATATAATATTCTGTGTCCATACTTTAATTATTCTAAATGAATTTATTTACTAAATGTACATCTTACCTATCTAACATTATGTCAAGAACCTCGAATCATATAAATATCAGTGAATATTCTCATATTACGATATTCAACATCAGCTAATAGCTGTTACATATTTTGTTTTATAATTACGTAACATTATAGAATATATCTGAGATAAAAGCAACAAATTAGGGCATGTGTGTTGTTGATGGGATCTAAAAATAAAATATCATGAACTAAAAATTTTTAAGCAACGAGTTTTGTAAATATAGCATGAAAAATATAAATTTCAACTTTGTTACATTTCACCAAATCTTTAGTAAAAAGTTCTTATAGTCAAAACCGTAAGCACTTGAAAACGCTAAAAATAGTATACTGCTTACTCTTACGATCAAATAGACCAATGTCACCAATCAATAAATATATTATAATAAGAAATATTATTTCACCAAACCAATTATTTAACCAGTAAATATTACTTCATCTGGTTTGTATATACCAAAATGACGCTTGAATATTGTTTTAAATTAAACTCAAGTGCCCATAAAGAAAATGTACCGTAAAAAGGGATTTTCTACGGCTCAAACAAGAGGATCCCACGAGGATATAATCCGAAGTGTAATGAAAAGAATGAGCTTATAATATAAATTAAACGATAAAGTGATGGGACGGCTCGTATTTGTTGTCAATGTCAATAGTAGGGTGATTGATCTTAATATGAGAGTTTGATTTAGTATCAAAGCTAATAAATAACAATTTTATTATATCCCTTGAATCAAAACAAACAAAACAAATTAATTAAAAAAAAGAAAGTTTAAATATTATTATTTTCATGTGAAGCCACGCCATGAGCCATATTGCGAATAACTATATTCGAAATACAATTCATTCCCAGGCCATAACGTCGTTGATGTAATCTTGTACACTATACTAGAATTTTTTATCAAATTAATTTTAATATATAATTTAAATTTCTTTAGTGATAAACTTAAGGCTTCATTTGGGAGCTTAGTACAAAAAGTATACAGCCTCAAATTATTTACCTATTTTATGGAGTCTAGTGTTGGGCACAGCGAGTTTACTTTTATTTCTTGTGTTAATTTTATGTAAATCACAATTTTTCTTGAACTACTTACTTTCTTTTGTTCGACATTATACTATGAATGTAACTAAAGTAAACTAATCGAGGAGTTTCCATATTTGCTAATCGACGTATTTTTTTAAACGCATACATAGCAGAACTAGGCACGCTTGAGAAATATATGAGTACACAGTACATATATAAGTATGAGTACAGACATTGAAATTTTTTATCTAAGGTAATGCCCAACAATTTAGTAGATTTGACCAGGTTCAATATCTCATGATTTAATTGTTCATTGGTTCTAACATTTTTAACATTTGTAAAAAAAAATGACATAGTTTTTCTTCTTTTCTATATTTTCTTTACAGAGCAACAAAATTTTGGCGTCAAAGCAGTTTGCCGTCTATTAACTTTAAAAGTAAGAGAATTATCATCAGCAAACAAAACTATCCTATATTTTCCATGAGATAAGTCATGAGGCAAGTCATTTATGTAAATGAGGAACAAAAAAGGCCCTAGAACCTAGAGCCCTGTTGCACACCTATTTTTACTCAAAAACCGGGGGAATCTTTTCCATTTACATCTTCTTTTTGAATTCTATTATTAAGATATGAAGTAATCATATCTAGAAACTTTTTCTTAACTCTATAATATTGTAACTTTTTAATAAGGATTTCATGTTGAACACAGTCAAAAGCCTTAGATATATCACAGAAAATGCCAAGTTCATCCTGTGATCCTTCCCAGGCTTCAAATATGTTTAGTAGTAGCTCAACACCAGCATCTGTTGTAGAGCGACCGGGACTGAAACCAAACTGGTTTTTGTGTAAAAAATTGTTTTTACTCAAATATGCAACAAGTTGATTAAGAATTATTTTTTCAAAGATCTTACTAAATGTGAGTAAGACTGAAATTGGTCTATAGTTACTAGGATCTAATGAACAAAATAAGGAAATATACCACGTTCTAAACTATTATTAAATATTAATGCTAAGTCTTGCGCAACAATGTCAATTATGGACTTAAGTATGTCAACAGATATTCTCCAAAATATCACTAGTCTTTCTAAGGCTAATAAATTTAAATACTTTGATTACTTCTTGAGTATTTTATTTTTTTAAATTAAACTGGTAACACATCGATCTACATTATCTCTTAATAAACCAATAGCGGTAGAAGAATTTAAAGATAACGTTGTGTCACTAGAATGTTAGTATAAAAGGTTTCAAAAGCAGTAGCAACCTCGAGGTCAGACGTAAAATATTTATTTACAAAATTTAATTTAAAGTCGATCCTCTAGGATATAGCCCTTCCAGTTTCCTCGTTAATTATTTTCCAAGGTTTTTTAATTTTTATATTGCTTTTTTATATTATATTTGATATTCTGATTTGAATTTAGTTATTTTAAATTATTTTTTAAAATATTTGGAAAATAGATATATTGACTTTTGTTTTAAGTATAGCGTTTATATTAAAACCACAGCCTTGAATTATTTGAGACTTTAACTAGAAAAGAAAACAAGCGATTAAAATTAATGACATATTTTAAGATTTTTTTTTATAAGAGCTATATTGTAGATGTTATATTATATTTTATTACTTATAAATAAAATATGTAATTTTACAAATTCGATAAGCACTTATTTAAAAATATCAGTATTACGAATATTATTGTTAATAATCCCCTTAAAAAAACGTTTTTTTATTCTTTTTAATTCTCATTCACTTTACTCAAATATTAATATGTCAGTGCATATTTAAAAGTGTTGACATCACTGATTAAAATTGGTGTTTGTGATTACATTATAATGTTAGTTTTAGTCAGATAGTTTTTGATTTGATTACAAATGCATAATGAATAACTGAGTTAGCAAAATTAAAACTACCAATATATTTTAATTTTACAATGCTATATTTACAGTAACATTAAACAAATTCTATGTGTTTTTGGCGATCGTCTTCGGAACTACGAAATATTAATTTATATATTGGATCAGCTTTCCCTACGTCATTAATTTTTTACATATATGTTATCAGTTATGTGATAATTAACTGTTAAGAATTTTGTATTTATCATATTTTTAAAATTTTGATGTAAGAATGTTTTAACTTTTTTTGACAAAATTAAATCACATCTTTTATTTACCTATTTTAAAAAATAAGCATGTGACAAGTTCATATAAAATGTAAAATATCGTTGTTGATAATAAGATATTAAATATATATTTTTATTAATTTTGTTTGTTTGTCCATCCAGCAAAAGGATAACAAAATTTAATTAATTTAGGAAAAAGTAGGTCTTTTTTTTATAAATGTAGCTTTGTTCGAGCCTTCACCCGCATTGTAAGGATAAAAAAAATGTCTACCGATTAAAAGAAGAAAGGAAACAGAAAGAGCAGAAGCACGAATTGAATACTCTCTTGTAATAATATCTTTTGGTGTCTTTTTTCGTTACGGAATTTCTAGATTCGGTCTCCACGCTCAAGGCCCGCGATAGAAGCTATGCAATAGCTTAAAAAACATCTACAGCTTTTGTACTATACATGATTTATTTGTCATATTAGTTGCCATAATTTTACTATAATTTATACCGTACAATTTTCAAAGTATGTAATTATATGAGAAAACTCACGAACATGTACTTATAAAGCTAGTTTATTAAATTATGTTAAAACAATTACTATCAAGGCTACATTTGGAATATTAGAGTGCTCTCAGAATAACACAATATAAATACACATATAAATAAATGAGAATACCATATACAGTTCGTTGAAAACACAGACATCTGCAAAATTTACATAAACTAAGTACACAATTTGAGGGCAATCATTTCAACTTTGCAGTTTAGTTTAAATGTAATAAACATTGTTATTTATATTCATTATTTATATGTTCTTTGTGATTTATACTCTATAATAAATTAAATATCGTTATTATAATTTTTAATATATTACTACTGAAATGTTGTTTACTACGATCTATAAAAAAATTAATCATAATCCAGTATGTTTCAATTGAGGTTTGGGTATAAAATAAGAAATCCATAAAACAATTTATTGCATCATATATGATTAAATTAATAACGTTATAGAAATTATGTAAAACTAAAATAAATTTTAATCAAGAATAAAAACAAAGTCTACTTATACCGATACAAAATATGGGTATTTTTTTGCTTTAAATAATTTATTCTTTAATAATATGTAAGTTATCGACTTCTTGTTAAAATTCAAATTCAGGTTTTCTTTAAAGTTTATTTATAATTTATTTATTTCATTTATAAATATTTGATTTATTTACAGAATGGTCTTAGGTACAAATTGTGTTTTAATGAAAGTAAAATTAAATCGTAAATTGTGTAAAAAATTAAAATAAATAATTCACAAAAATACTTCAAAGGTGGAAATGGTTTTTGTATTTATTAGCTTTCAAGTGAGGTTAAGGAGTTATTGCATATAAGCAACATTATATATTTTTGAATTGCTTATTTGGGTAATTTATATCTTAAGCCTATTTTTTATAATATAAATGTTGTTAATTCTTTTTTTTGACTGAAATTTAACCAAAACTATATTTTGAAGATTTAAGATTTTGAATAATAATATTTTGGATAAACGTGTACAAAATGTATGAAAGTATATTATTATATTATATTAATATTTTACTAGTTCTTGTACTCGTGCACCAATGCACAATCAAATGCAATATTGCATACACATTGTAAGTGGTATAGAAAACGACATAAAGTATACTGATCCTGAGATAATTTTTTTACTTTTTTATTTATTTTTTTTTTCCTTTCCTGCATCGCGGCAATCTGTTGCATTTAACAATAAGCCACTATAAACCTGAGAGAAATAAACACTTTTCCGTCATCAGAAATAACAAGTTTTACCTCATCAGAAATAACAAGATGTGGTCAATAATGATAAAAGCGTTACTAAAGATTATTAGGTTAGGGTCATGAAGTGTTATGTTTTAAAACAGTTTGTAAACTTTCCATACAAATGGGTTAACTTATGCAAAAAATATTTTTTCTAATTCATCTTATGGTTTCACAATTGTGCAGTTTAAATAAAACCTGATCAATTATAATAATACAAAATATCTAATCAGTGTTTTTATAATAGATATATAAAAAACATATGTTAAAAAAGATAAATTCCTTAAAAATAATTGCTTAAAATATTGTTTTAAATTAAATAAATCAACAATGTAGAAAATAAATACAAATTTCTCGCAAAAGAGATTTACTCATACAATCCCATGAGGATATTATCTGACGCGTAACTGAAAATATGAGCTTATAATACAAATTAAACGATAAAATAGATGGAACGGTTCATATTTGCTGTCAATGTAAATAGTTGGGTGATTAATCTTCACACTATATGAGATAGAGTGCTATCATATGAAACTTCTCTTTCCATGCGGTGAATAAATATAGATAGAGAAAATTTGTATTAAGTAGTAAATATATGATTTAAAAAATACTTTTAATATAGTAGAAACATATAGATAATACGTAATTTCAGATTAAGATCATATTCATTATGTAATAAATAAATATCAAAATTAATAGTAGGTTCGTTAAGCACAGATGCGAGCTTATACAAAAGAAAATGTTATTATACAAATGCAAATAAATTTTTGTTTTTTTTTTTAGTTTCTGTCTGTAAGATATGAATTTATAATTTGTTTTATTCAGGTTAACTAGGATTATTCGTCATAAATGTACACTACATTTAGTTGTATCCGTTGAAATATTTTAAAAGTTGTTTTGAGGTTTCAGAGTTATTTTGAGGTTTTGTTAGTGCGGGTGAAAGATTCTTATGCAATATTGATAGTAATACTTAAACAAGTGAAAATCTGTTTTTTTCCTTATATCCATATTTTGTTTTATTACAATAAAATAAAAAATCTTACTTAATAGAATAAAATGTTGTTGTTTGTAAAACCAAAAAACAAAAATGTAGATATAGACGCTTTATAAATTATTATAATGCAGAAAAGTTTTTTTAGTACCGTGGTATTTGAAATTGCCAGTCAGATCAGAATCATTTATCAGTCAGTCAATCATTTGGTATTTGATAGTCATTTTATTTTGAAAGGCTAAAGCATGACACTACATTCTTTGTGAATAATTTGTAAGAAGTCTAAGGTGTAATAGACTAAGCCCGAGTTCGATCAACAGTTTCGACTGTGGTTTTTTTCGAAGTCTAAGTGTAAATCGGCAACAGCTAGCACCTTATTGTTTTGGCGTAAATATAAATTTTGGCGTAATAGTAAATACTTCTAAAATTCTTAGTCTTTCAACATACATATATAAGATAATAATTTTATACCGATGGTCTAGTTTCTTTAGTAAGTAGTATAATTTAAAGTTATTGCTTCAGGCCCAAATATCATCAAATAAAGCCCTCAACAAATAAAAGAGAAGTAGGGGCGATACATAAACTTACTTGATTGAACTTACATACCTTCCGCTTCACCCGCATACAAATATATCCAATACAAATATTTAACATTAATGGAAATCAAACTGCTAAGTAAATTTGTGTTTGGGATTTGAACACATTTGAAAACGAATTATATAATTCACCATGAGGTGAATTACCTATGAAGGTATATACAACAATCTACAGATATAAATAATAAACAAAAATATAATCATATATTCTCTATTCTTAAATATTCAGGTAAATGTCCTTCAATTTACCTGAATATTTAAAAATGTCTTAGATTGTCTAATAAATTGTTTGATATTGAAATAATAAAATAGTGAAAATATCCCCACTTTTATTAGCGATAAAACAAAAAAAGCACACACATGTATTTACAATAAATTTGTATAAACAGGTTGAAAATGATCCCTCTCTACATCGTCTTAAGTTCAAAAATGTATTGTTACAGTCTTTTATCCGTCTACTAGCACTATCAGTTTTACGTTTAGTTTTCCGTTGAAAGGTAAAAAGTGTTTACTCACAGTTGGCATTATTTCATGTTTATTCAGTGGAGAACTCGCAACAGATGAATTATTCACGGCCTTAAGGCCGGCATGCAATAAAATCTGCCCTTGACTGATGCCGTAAGTCAAAGGATATAACTATTTCTATTATTAGTTTCATTTATTTTCAATTCTTTTACAAATTCTTGTCGCAAGTTGGAATCTAATCTCTATTTTTGGAATTGGGTACAATTAATTGGTAAAATGATAGTGAAATTGATGTTTAAAATATAAAAAAACCCGAAGAATATGATTCATTTAAATTATGCTAAAAGTATTCAGATATATCCTTTTGCAATAGAAACAGTTTTATGACTTAAACCGCTAACTATCTAAAATGAAATTCACAAGGCCTCGCTGTGAACATTCATTTAGCTAACATATTTTACAAGTTAACCTTTGTATTTGCGTTAATTTGTCGTATAATGTTTTAGTTACGTAATCAAAGTAATCCAATTAAAAATATATTATTCATTGAACTGTAGTTTCATCCTGCTTGCTATATCCACTTACCTTTATTATTATATAATAAGACTACAATCACAACAAGGCAACCATTTATATGTGTGGATGTATATTTGTATATCTATATGTATATCATTCAATACTATACTTTATTGTAATAATAGGTTATACTTATAAATGAGAGTTACAAACTACTAAGTAGTTGTGTGGAGTTATTATTAATAAATTATTATTTATATATATATATAAAACTACGCCAGAGCGTCTTAGATAAAAACCGTTTTTTAATTAAGTTACACGGGTTTTTGATAAACAAGTTGATACCTTAATCTATAAAACCTCATAGAACTATTTTCATGAATTTCTATATTGATTCAATAAAGGTGAGTGTAAATTAGCTTTTAGTTTAATCTTCAAGAACGTTTATTATTAGTTATATTTACTAGAGAGGCGTGTGTTCAGTGATGTTGAGGGATCGTAGCACCACTTCAAACAATGTTATTGGTATTTGGTATGCTTGGGAACTACCGCCAGAACTCAATAATCAGAAACAAGTTCTCCTTACAAACAAATTTTGAATCCTATCTCAAGTTTACGAATCAAAATATAATCAACTTATACTTTTTATTCTAAGTTTCCCTATTTATATCCTATTATTATAATATGTATTATTGTTTTTTAATTAGACTAAATGTTTCTCGCAACTTTGTCTATGCGGATTATCGAAGAGTATCTCATCGTAAAGTGATACACATTTAGAACATTTACATAAGTTCAGAAGTACTAAACCAACCGTGAACGAAATATCAGTCCATGTTATTTGTTTTTTTACGTCTATACTATACCTACTATTGGGAAGGATTTCAGTATGATATTTTCAAGTGGGATACCTATACAATATCATACCATACTGCCCATTCCAATTCCATCGTGGTATGTTTTAAAGTAGCCTTTGAAAGGGCGATAAAATCCTTCAACTAAGTGTAACGGTTTCAAATGTTAGGGTTTGCATAAAGCTGCTTTTACAAAATTATTAATATATTATGTAAAGAATCCTTATAATGTATTAAAACAAATTCTCAAAAATAATATAAACAAATAGACATATATTTTAATAAAATGTAATGGGGTAGAACTATTTACATTAACAGAAAACTTCAAATAGTTGGGACGAACGAAAGTTTCGGAACTATTCGCTCATACAGTATTGTAATTTAGATGTAACATATGTGTTCAAGTAGTTTATATCATTTGTTTGTATTATCTGTTGTAGGGTTGGTGTAATTGCATTGTCCCTTTTCATGTTTATAAAAGTATCACCACAAATGAAGCGTTTTAAATACGATTATCTAACCTTTTTTTTTTAACGTTGGGAAATCCTTTATGGATACTACCCAGCCCAGAGAAGGACTGGAACGGTTAAGTGGGAGTCCTGCACTGCAGTTTCCCTACTAAAACCCAACGGTTACCATGATAACGGAAAACCGCGCCGCGAGATCGGTTTCGCACTCACCGTGACACGATTTCCTTTTTTCCGTTTGGTAAATGCCTTGCATTCCCGTCGGCCAGGAATGTGATGGCCGAGGGGGTATGTTCAATTACCCGGCAGCATAGAAGACGCTGCCATTTTTAAGGCTATCCACTAAAAAACCAAAAGTTGATCTCATCGCCTTATTTACCGAACATTTTTTTTATTGTTAGAAAAATGCGTTTCCGCATCGTCTGTGGTATTTGCGGCACCCGGCAACTCTCGTTTTTAAGGCACCCCACTAAAAAACCAACGGTTGCCCTCATCGCTTCAATGAGACGCCACGGGATCGCGTAAGCATTCACCGCGACGCCTCGGCGGAACCCCCCTGATGAGGATACCCTGGGCAACCAAAGTACCCCTACTTCATAGTCCTGTGCAATGGCAAGAGAGGTCACCCCCTCCCCCCTCTCACCTAGACCTACGGCTGGGAAGGCACGGGTAGAACCCTTCTTCTTCCCAACCTCCCTCTCTGACCTGGACCGGGCATGAACCCCCATGACCGACCTCTCCAGTCCGGACAATCGCAGCCCGCCGACATCTACCTTGACAACGGCATCTATCGGCGGGCTCCCGGACAAACCCACACGTGCGCCCACGCACTCTTCCCCGCCCGACAGCCACGGAATACCTCCCGGCGATGCTGGATACCTGAGGAGGTATTCATCACTGTTCCCGAACCCCCCGCAACCAAGTGCGTCCCAGCACCGCACCCGGCAACCGATTATTTACCCAACCTAACCTTTTTTTTTTTTTTATTTTTTATTTATTTATTTTTTTTTTCCGTTGGAAAAATGCGTTTCCGCATCGTCACCCAGACCAGGAAGGCGATGGCCGGGCGGTATGTGCGGCACCCGGCGACTGCCATTTTTAAGGCACCCCACTAAAAAACCAACGGCTGCCCACGACGCTACAATGGGACGCCACGGGATCGCTTTCGCACTCACCGTGGCGCCCCGGCGGAACTCCTCCATATAGGGGTACCCCGGGCAACCAGTGTACCCCTACCTCATAGACCTAGTGCAATGGCGAGAGAGGTCGCCCCCCCCCTCTCACCTAGGCCTACGGCTGGGAAGGAATGGGGGCTGAACCCTTCTCCTTCCCAACCTCCAGCGCTGTAAATACAGCAACGGAACCACTCCACAGTCAACTCTGCTATCAGAGAAGTACCAGGAGCGATCCCGCGACCTCCTCCCACGACAGCCACGGAATTCCTCCCGGCGATGCTGGATACCTGAGGAGGAATCCATCACTGTTTCCGAACCCCCCGCAACCAAGTGCGCCCCAGCACCGCACCTGGAGCAAGAAGTTCGGCCCACTCTACCCCACACGCCCATCTTCAGACAGCCACGGGATACCTCCCGGCGATGCTGGATACCTGAGGAGGCACCCGCGACTGCCCCCGAAACCTCCGCCACCGAATGCGCCCCAGCACCGCAAACGGCAACGGAAATCCCAGGCACCGCAAAATGCCCAGACCATCTCCAGGTCCAAGCCTCCCTCTCGCAGACAGACCACCCCGAAAGGCAACCTGCCCGCCGGCCAGCCATGAACCGGGCACAAACCCCCATGGCCGACCCACCTCGCGCCGAGTATTAGCCAACGGCTAATGCAAACCCGAAGGATCACATTAACCGTTTTTGCCCAGGGAGCACCGGCCCGTACCGCTTCCGATGCCACCGAACGAATCCGAGCAACAAGGGAAACAGACGGGCACACGAGGAGGTTCTCGGCGAAGACGCCCCCCAGGGAGCGAACCCGAGTAATCCAACCTAACCTAGAATATTTTCTTTTAACTGTTTATTTGGGTATTATAATATATTACCTCTATACAAGTGGTCAGGAAGAGTGATTTTTATAGTAAATTTTATAAAGATTGGAATTTATCGTGATAAACATGGTTAAACAGATTTTGTATACGATTACCTGATTACAATAAAATATTATTTATTATATATTACAATACTTCTTATAAGAATGGTTTCGCTTAATTGAATTAAAACGCATATCTCATAAATATTGTAAGTCACATATATTTTAATCATAATATCGAATCTAATTTCAATATCCATATCTAATTATATTTTTAGTTACATCATAATATAAGACAAAAGACAACAGAAAATAATTTCATAAAGAAAATGATGAAGGTTACTGTTTAGTAAGTCGGTGCAAGTTTTTTAAATAAATCTAGACCAAAACACAAACTTCCTAAGCAGTTCCATCCTTAACATATTTTATTCTTTTTTGAAGACCGTTGTACTTTTTGGTTATTTTTTTTTCTATTTAGTGGTTTCTCAGACGTGATGTTATATTATGCAATGATACAAATAATGCACACACAAGCAATTGCACGAATAATGAAATATCTGCTGTAATTTTTTGAAGAGTCAACCAGATAACACCATTGTCTATCACAGAAAATAATGTTTAGATCGTCACCAAATTAAAATGGTAACACGGAATACACAACATCAAAAATTGGTTCATCCAGTTCATGGTTCTGAGGTAACAATAAGTTCCTCCTCTTTTTTAACAGACTTTAGCTTGTTTGAAACTAAAGTTTATGATAATAGAACTTCTGTATGAAGACACCTTTATTTATATCACTTCATTATCACAATTGTACTTCTCACGGATCCTTATGTGATCTAAGCTTTAAATGTAACCAGACAATATACATTTTCATACAAAACTCGACCAATGATTGATGAAATTTTTTGTATGTTTTATGAAGATGTATGTTTTGTATAACAGTATAATAATGTTTGAAAATAACAAGAACTTTCTTTCAGTTAAACATATATCTGTGTTAAAAGTGTTATATTAAAACATGTACTCCGACATTCGTTTAAAAATGATACTTCATTATTTCACAACAAAAATAATGAAAAAATAAAAGTAAAAAAAGCATATTGGACTCTAAATGAATCAACGTCTCATTTTTTCCTTATAAGGTTGTTAGTTCTCGACTTTTATTACTTGTTTGTGCCAATCTTGGGATATATACGAAACAGGAATACAAGGAAAATTGTGTTTCATCGCTTCTATATTTTTTGCTCTATTAATATACGAGGGTACACCGAAAATGTTTAGAATTTGCCAGTTTTACGTTAAAATTTATATACTTTATTAAAAAATAAATTTTTGGAGAGATGAAAGCAATCTACATTTTATTAGGATGAATGCCTACATAGCAAGTCCATTTAGTTTATTTGCCTTTTGACATCTCTTGATCTGTTTTCTTATGATTTATTACTATAAGGATCATCATTTTCACTAACTTAGAGGATATGGGTGGTGGAGGAAGAAAAGTTAATTACATTTTTTTTGGACCATTCATTCCCACAGAACGATAGGTTAGGATACCGATAGTTTCGTTACTTCTACTGAGCACAACATTTATAGGAGTAATATTATAGGAGCTGACATAACTTCTATAGTAAAGAAGTTATGTCAGCTTTTATTACTTTGTAGGTCTTGGATTATTCTTTCTAAAGAGGTATAAAAGTAATAGGAAATTTACGTTCTAGACATTTTCTTCCGCGTATCCGCGTACCCTCGTATTAATGAATACATAACCACCAATATTTTTTATATTTATAAAATATCTATAACATATAAAAAGAAGACCAAATTTATTATATATTAATTAAAATAGAGTTATGATAATAAAAAAGGGTAATATTTGGACTATCTTATAATTAATGGGGTATTTAGATAGAACTCCAAGTATCTCTGTTATCTGCGGACGTTATTCATAGTTGTCGTCGTTACTAAGACATTATGGTCACGCTAATATATCACCCGATAGGTATAGGGTCTATCTTGTTCTCAGGGGATAAATTTCGATCGGCATGGGCTTAAAGGTATTAAAGATAGATTACGAGTCAGATAACATAGTGTCTTTTTTTATTTGATTGAAATATGTTCTAAGGATAATTTAAAAAATGCATTTAATTTAAAATACAACATATCTTTAAATCAGATAATATTTTGTTATTAAGTTTAAAAAACTTTTAGTTTTTAACCCAGGTTAGCTAGTGTCATTAACAACTATAAATTCTTTTATAAAATTACACTGAGTTACCTACAATTGAATTATTTCATTTTTAAGTTTATTTTCAGGTTAAATCACAACGAGAACATTGAATAAAGCAATTTGGGATGAAATAAGACAGATTTGTTTAATTTATTTATTTTTCGTGGTTCAATAAATTTATGAATTTATATTGTAAGTAGCATCAACCGCAGATGTGATTGTATATTGGTAATATTGAGATTGGAAAATGTAATCAATTTTCAAATATTACCGAGAGTCTACAGCATTTCAAGTTGGAAAGTGTGCTATGAGTAAGTACATTTTACTTACTACTTTATTCAACATCAAGTATTAGGTCCTTACAAATGAAATTAGCGTTTTTTATGGGAGGAACAACAACTCGAATATTTTTTTATATAATGTATTTAATGAATCAAAGTATAAACCATTGTTTCCTACGCACTTTTGCCATCTTATACGTAGTTCATTTATCCCTTTACTAAAAAAAAACAGTCGGACGGGTAATCGATACAATCTTTGAAGGCGATTTGGAATGCCCCATCGGAGTTGAATTTTTTCAAATATTCAAAGTATTCAAATTTGGAAAAAAAATTGTAATCTGTAATGGTAAACTGTTATGAACCATACCACTAGTCTATCAAATGATCACGGGTAATGATTGGATTTAAAATCCCTTAATTATTGAGCCAGTTCAGTAAAGCAATGTAAAGCAGAAGTCGAACCGCGTTTGCCGGTTTGCTTCAGTCAATTCATGAGGTACCCACATTTCAAGCTTTTTAATCGTCCCAATTAGCTTCAAGTGGATTAAAACAATTTTATCACCAACACCGCATTGTGTTGTTAACTCGGACGTGACGGACACAATAGCTTTCAATTCTTCATTATCAACTTGGGTCTCCGGCCATCCACGGAGCTTGTTCTGCAGGTCGAAATTTCCAGAACGAAAACGTTGGAACCTAAAACGGATTATATTTTCTTTTGCAACACGACCGCCATACACATCATTAACTATTCGAGACGTTTCCGAACAACTGGAGCCACGGTGGAACTCGTACTCGTAAATATGCGATATTTAAAGTTTTCCATTTTCTAAACTGAGTAACACGAACAGAAAAACAGAAGGAAAAAAATTATGACGATCAACAAGACAAAAATTAATGTCTAAATAGCTGTAAAAAAATTAATTTGGAATTTACCAAAGAGGAGAAATTTGTGATGAAGTGGCCAGTACGAAAAAGTCAATTTCGTATGTAAGGACATAATATATTTTTTACTGTCCAAAATGTATTGTATTTGATAATAAAATTAATCTTGTTACTTAACATAATTTTTGGTACAGCGAATAGGGAACCGCAGTAGTCTAAAAATCTATGTCTATACTAGCAAAGACGAGAACAAAACATGTTTATATAATAATTTTATTATTTACGAATAAACGAACGATACCACAAAACACATAATATACAAATATTACTTGCTGTTTAATGACAGAATTTATTTTTATCCAACGGAGCCAAAACTAGGAACATTGATTTATTGACGTTAATTTGGCTACATTCTAACGAGCCAATAATAACAGTAGTTAACACATATATTTTAAATATTAGTTTTTGTATGTGTTTGTTTTTTTAACCGGTGTTTTTTCTAGTAATAATATACTTTTATATTCTTGTACACAACCTCTACTTTCTATTATCGTATATTACAGACATACAAAAATATGATATATTTAGGAGTAATAAGGATAAAGATATTATTTTATTCATGTTGTATTTATTATTAACCATTCTTAGTCCGTATTTTAATACGTGAAAGAACAAATATAGGCTTCAGCAAAGCTTAAATTGTTTATAAAGTATTGTGTACAACATAACACGTTATCCGGTTTAGGAGAGTAGCAAAATACTGGATCTTACAATATAATCTAGCGTAATATAAAAAATGCGCCAACTTTTTCTGTCCGTCTTTTTAGATTCAAAAGTACAGTTATTGCATCGAATAATAATAATCCTACTTCTACCTACTATGTTTACATAACAATAGTAGTTGTAATTATACACATGTATAACTCTTTGTTTTCTATTAGTTCACATAACTCTTAATATTTCTTATCATCTAAGATCAATTACCCCTATAATATATTATAATTATTGACATTAACAGCAACCAGTCGTCTTATCTTTTCATTGTATCATTTATATTACAAGCTCCTTTAGCTTTAGCTCAAGCCTGGTCATTCATTAATTATTTTATCTAAGTACTACTTACAGGGTCATTGATATTGTTGATTGATGTTTTAAAAAAACTTTCCTAACCTTTTAAGTCCACAGTACAATATAATACCAAATAAGCAATGTATTCTTTATGTATCTTGTTTTTATTTTAATAGTTTTGTTTTATAGGCTCTTGACTTGACAAAAGTATTTATCATTATTTATGATTTTTTTAATGTTTGTCAAGATTTATTTATATTTATAATAACAAACGCGTCTACCTTATCGGCACGGGGGATAGTAAAATCTGCATTGTTGTGGTTTAGATATTTAAAAGCAAGTGATTCATCGGGAAAGATGTATTTCTTCGTAAATTTCCTCCGAACCAGAAGGCAAAAGATATATTGGTTACAGCTACAGTAATAAATGATGATTCGCAGTTTTACTAACGTTTTAAAAAGATAAATTTAAACCAAGCCCCTGCCCAAAACCAACAAGTAAATCCATAAAAAAGAATTTCAAAGAAGAAAATGTTATAAAATGATAGAATGAATGAATTATTGGTATAAAATGGCCGCAATATATGAGGAACTGTAAAGGATATTTTTCAGGAGACGGGAGGAAAAAAGTGATTCAAAACTGGTGTCTGGTGGAATTAAGATGTACAAAAGCTCTGAATGAAAATGGGGATGGATTTAGATATTTGATGAACGTAGATGTTAGTGGCTCCAAATGAAGGGAGTTATCCCCTTTGTGTAAAAGTATTATTTCCCTAACTATTTATTAAGAAAAAGAAGTTAGTCAAGAAAGCTAGCTGTTGGCAGCTGTGGCTATTTCTGTTGGCAAGACATAGAAATGATTATACAAATCTTTAGAAAAAAAACAAATCTGTATCGAGAAAATAAGCAAAAAAAAAGCAAGATTACTTAAGTAAAATGTGTGAAAATTAACAAAAGAAAGATTTTGTTGAATAATAAGGACAAAAGAACGTTAAAAAGAAAATAAAAAAATAATTTAGTAATATTATTGTAAGTAAATATTTAAAAAAAATTGGTAAGTAAATATTATAAAATAATAAAACTAGTACAGCTTAAGTACAGTATAGAAGTAAATGTGGCCGAAAATAGCAATGGGTGGACTGTGGTGAATGAAGTAAATACAGAATTGACAGAAGAAAAAAGTTCATGAAATAGGAAAACACGTTGAGCAGTCCCCATCTAGAGTGGGAAAAGCGCAGACATAAAAATGATGATGATCTCTGTATTATGAAGCAGATAGTGATGTACAAAATCGTCAATTGGCAGAGCCACGCGACGGTACAGTTTCCCCGAAGTCGCGGGTTCGAATTATATCGTACAGTAGACTCATAATTATTAAACGAATACTTGATTACTATTTCTATTGGATAATCCAGTAATTGCGTCGTAATAATTATTAATACTAGTAATATTTTTTTAAATATATTTTATTATTAATAGCATCCGTCTTAAATGGCAAAATTGTTTTTTACTTATAAAAATAAAACAATTTTACGAAGATGTTTAAAACACAATCACCAGTAAGATCTTTGTCAATTTATGTAAGCCTTAGTAAATTATTTTAAATGAACTATTCATTAACTTTCAACTACATTCCGTTGACAGCAATTTTTTTTTGTAAAATGCTACAAAAAACATTATTATTTTCAAACATTATTAATAATGTCTAAAGTAGTATCTGATAAGTATTTTACCGAATTTAATAATAATAACTTTCTAAATAATATTATATCTTAAAATTATGAAACGAAAATAAAGGTCCATTCAATTGCAAATAATAGAAGCGACAGTAACCACTTAAGTTCCATGAGGTAGCAAATTTTCCTTCTACAGCTTAAATATAATTATATATAATTACAAATATATCCTTTATAAGCTATAGGCTGTGACTTTGTCTGGTATAAGCGATAAGTATATGAAATATCATCGAAATCCGTCCAGTTGTTCTTCAGGATGTCTGCAGATACACCCAACATTATTTTTTTAATATATATTATGCACATAAGGTACTTATATATTTCGGAGATAGAAGTATATTAGTAACTTGCTCGTTCTTAAATCCGCTCCGCACCATCACCGTCATCCGCTCCGCGCCATCAACGCCAACTGCGCCACGCCATCACTGCCAACTTCGCCGCGCCATCGCCGCCATCAGCGCCGCGTCATCACCGCCAACAGCGCCGCGCCATCACCTCCATAATTTCTCATTTTTTTCTTTGTTCATCAGAAGGGATTTCTTCTCTCATAAAATTTTTCTAACGGTTTGTCAAATAATCTAACAAACGGCTTCCATAACCGTGTAGGTTTTTTATATGTGGGTAGATTTCAATTATGAAGTTTTAGGATAACGTAAATATTACTCTTTATTTGCTCGATTTGATCTCACCTTGTTACAATAATTGATTAATTGATTGTAAACGATTGATTATGAACGGTTGATTGATTGTATTGATTCCGGCATTTCATTGTTATTATCTTGTAGTTTGCATTTCAAATAATAAAATGACTTCATTTCTTGGATGCTTCCGGTTGACGTGATTTGGTAGCTTCGTTAAACTTCAAGTTTCTGTTGTTGGAGTTTAAACATTATCCGTAATCGACTCCCGAGGATAGTTGGTGATTGTGATGTCCGAATGAATCCTATTTCTGATTTCGGAGATAGAGGCATATTAGTGGCTTGCTCTTTCTTGATGGAGTCTTTTGGTACATGATCCGAGGCTACGCCTCAGGCAATTAGACCACACAGACACAATATGACAATTCTTGTATTAAATGTAGATAATCACAAATTACTTAGCAGGTATACAATTATCAAAGTTGCGTGAACCACCTGCCCCGTTTGGGGGGTCCAAACTGTTAGGCTCTCACTCATCAATTACCCTTCGACTCGATGCTCTCCAATATTTTAAATGTCTCCGGTGCCCCTCCAAATGCTTCTGATCACGTGACTCGTTACGTCACGTTGTTCACACCCCACTGTTCCAATGATATCAATCGAGTTACTAATTATCGTTAAATAATCGTGATCTGCGACATATATTATGGCATACATGTAATGTTCATACATACATATATGTATGTATGTATGAACATTACATATGTAAAAAAATATATTACACAATATAAGCATCGCTTTGTGAAAATGATGAATGATGGTTATAATCCTTAATAAAATACCAAAAACTTTAGACAGAAGTAATCCATAATGCAACAAATAAAAGGAAAAAACAATAAAAAAGGTAGAAATAGCTTTGGCCACGTTTAATTGAACTGTATTATAGTAATAAAAAATAATGCAATTTTTGTATAATATTTAACAATTATTAGAATAAGTAAATAAATATTATTATGTTATAAAATGAGTCGAATGTTTAATTAGTTCCAGATTTAAATAGTTTTTTAATGTCAGATTTGAAATAGTTAAAAAAAAACATGAAACAATTCACAGTCATAATACAATGACTCTTACCTAAAACAATTAAATTTGTATCTACTATTGGAACCAGCTTACAAATAAACTTACAAAAAGGTTTGTCACAGCGAAATTACATTTTCGCTTGTCACCGCGAATGTGACGCGAGAGCGGCCATTATCGCTACACAGAATTGGCGTCTGTATTTTATGATCCTACAAAATCCTGTAGAGTTTTTACCAATTAAATTGGTTTTAAACTTTATGTACTACGATTATAGTTACAATTAATCTTTGTATCTCATGTATTTGTATTTCTGTAATTAGTTTTATCACATATCCAAATCCCATTTTTGCCTAAAGTTTGTATAAATCATCCAATTTTAATCATCTGTATACATTTCTGAGTAAATTAGTTTTCATACATTATATGTTTTCAAGTATAAAACGTTTAAATGAATAGTTAAATATATTAATTATATATATGACATATATTTCATTACAGACACATTATATGTACATAAATATTTAGTCTCTGCAAAACCATTGATTAGTCTATGATCGTTTCTAAAATCATTTATAGAGGAAAAAGTAAACCCGCGGGTAAAAACTGTTCAGCCCCTTGAAATTGGCTGCAAATGTGAACCATCCACTTCGTTTCATCATTTAATTTATATTATAAGCGTTCATTTCATTACGCTTCAGATTATATCCTCTTTGGGTCCTGTGTTTCAGCCATTCTAAATCCCTTTTCACGGTACATTTTCCTTATGGGAATTCACGTCAGTATTTAATTTAGAAACAACTTTCTAGACTTATGTTAGTAGACTTATTTTATTTATAAACCATTGCTATGAAACTTTTTTATTTTTGTATTAATAACATATTTGCATATTTATGTTCTTAATATGTTTTAAATAATTATGATAATTCGTACATTTCAATAGATTAATAAATGATAAATCACAATGATGAGTTGTCGGTGGAATTCGTATACGAATGTTGTATTATCTATCAATTGAAATTAAAATAAAAAAAAGTTATAATTTTACTTAAGTATTTCTAAATTACCTATACAAAAGTGTTAAATGTTTATTGATATATTTACAATAATTCACATGTGTGTCTGTCTAAAATATAGAAAAATAAATTTATATAAATATAGGAAGAAATATAAACCGATACGGGCAGAAAAAACATTGAAAAGATGCCACTACCTACTACTATTGTCTAAGATAAAGATGATCACATTGACTTGACAAAGGATAGAGTGCAATTATATCTTACTTAATACTTTTTAGCTTTAGATGATTTAAAGATTTTTATCGCGATAATATATAGCATACGTCAATTACAGGTCCTCTAATTGTATTTTTTTTGCTTTGTTAAAGATAAACCAAAATCAAACTAACTTTATATTTATAGGTTACCGTGATAACACTGCTATAGTTCTATACAATCCTTGTACTTAAAAATATTCAATTTCTACTCGGCACTTATACAGTATTGCTGCAAAAATATGTAATTTTTTACTCTGCTGTAAATAAAAAAAATAAAAAAAACATACTTCACTAACCACATTAATAATATTAATTTATTTTATCTGATCTTTTCGCTTTTTATGACCATTTGCAGGAAGATATTGTTCCAAGATGAAAAGTTGGTTCTATCTTTTCACGACCGCAACTGTCTTGTGAAGCGAAAGAAGGACATACGAGCACAATTTGATATTTGTAACATTATTCGCAATTTTCTTTTATAAATGCTATTTATTATTAGCATTTAAGATTACAATACCATAGTAAAAGTAATATATACAATAAGTGTCATGTTATATTGACTACAAAGTGAAGTATATATTATTTTAATAAACTACACTCGGTGGTATATTAAGAAAAGGTTTCCCTTTATCTTAATCAACTTTCTTTGCAAATTAAGTCTCTACCAACCATGATATAACCAAAGATAGTATACCTAACCTAACGGTTCATTTTATAAAAAAAAAAAAATATGAAGACTTACAAGCTCACATAGGTTGCCTCTGAAATTTTAGTAAAGATAAATATACAAACAACTTACAATGAAATATGTTTCATTTTATAATTTTGGGTTTAAATCCCTAGACAAATTAAATGTTACATCACATTGTAACATAAAATGTACTCTTATTCGTGAAGCGCATCAAGTCCCAAAAATTCCATAAAGATTAATGAATTAATTCCCTACGTCCCCATACCATTTGGAAATAAGAAAATAAACATTAGAAGCAAAATAGAAATGTCTTGCGTCGCAGTTCCTATCCATTAGATTATTTTTTTATCCCATTTTAAGGTATTGAAGATGCTTAGTGAATTAAATTTTCCATCGAAAATAAAATAAGAGGCAAGAAAGGTATTAAAGACATAAAATTCCGTGAAAGTAATAGTCTTAAATTCTACATGCTATATGTTATACATGCGCATAATACATTTTATTCGTTTTACTATATTAGAACTATTACATTAAATAAATTGGAGTCAAATATTTAGTTATCGTTATTAGTATCTTGATGTTAGAATTTGACCTGACGGAATTGTATTACTTGTACTTAACACTACAATTTTTTTTGTAGGTTACTATTGCAGAATACAAAATACATCAAACAAATGGACAATAATTAAAATACAAGACAATATTTTCATGTGACAACGAAAACAAATAAAATATTCAAAAGCAAACAGCCCTTAAGGACTGACAAAAACTTTACACGTCTAATGTTACCGTGGCGTGTTTAAACCAATTTCCCGCACGCAAGAATATCCTATATGTCCCATTAGGGCGGCAAACATAACGGAGGGCACATTATCAACGAAAGCACGAACTAAAAAGAACAATGTACAAAGAAGGGAACCCAATTTTTTGCACTGTACGGAGTCTGCGAATACGAAATCAACGTGTTTGCGCGCGCCACAACCCACCCTTCAGTATAACCTCATCACCGGAAGAGGACGTACGTCTCATCGCATCCTCCACACGTAACAACGAAACACCCATTCGAAATTTGAATTGTAAAAACTAAATTTAAATTATTGCACTAAGTTAATACCGTTTAACTTCGTGTGAAGTTTTTGACTGATTTTCAAGTGCTAGTGCTGTGTTCGGACAATTTTATACAATGTGGTATATTAAAGACGCAGGGTAGTTACGAACATAACTATGATAGAATGGTGATGACAAAATGATAACAAAATACACGAAACGGCTGTAAGCGTGTAGCAGCCAGGTAACGTACTCTTATTACTTTCGAAACTTTCGAATACTTCTAATAAAGTTTACGAATTATGAAATACATATTTTACAGAAACATTGATATAAACATTTAAATGCAAATTATTTAAAAAAAAAGTATTATATTCTGTTAAATGATATATATGGTAATATTTATTGCCCGATCATAAAAACAATATAAATCGACAAAATACATATAGTTAAAAAAAAAACTTGTTTCTAAGATTAGCAAACTAAAAAAATATTAGATCATCTCGTGTATTTAACAGCATATTTATAATAATTGCATTTTAAAAACTTTGTGAGTGCATAAATATTAAACTAAACGGATTTTTTAAAAATAGATTAAACATAGATCTTTTACAATGTTTCTGTATGTATATTAATATAATATAGCTAAAGAACATGGTTTATTTCAACGTTATAATCATTACAGTTCCCCGTCGGATTTATTTTATATTTGATGAAAGTTGGTGAAAGTTGCAGAAAGGAACAATTTAAAGAAAATTACCACCCTGAATAAACATATTTTCAGTGGATTTACTAAACCTTTTTTTATCATACCATCCTTGTCTTGATAATTACAAACACAATAAAATAAAAATATTACTAATAGATTCAGATAGATAATTATAAAATGCATAGTATTATAATTAACTTATGAGATTATAAAATATATACTCGTACAAAAAGAAAGTTCGTATTAAAATTTGCGTTTAAATTACGTTAATTCTAGTGTTCATGGAAAATTTCACCAAATTATATATATATATATTTTTTTTTTCTAGTATTGAACGCTTTATAAATGGATCATAATATTTTTATTCAGTCATTTATCAAATTATTATGAAAAAAAAACAACAAAAATACTACCTAAATTAAAAAAAAAACGCTTAATTTATTTATTCCAAGTCAATACCCAGTTTTAACATTTCTTTTTCATTTTTAACGACTAACAAACATACGATACTGGTTTGGATAAAATCAATTAAAAATCGATACCAAATATCGTTCTCTATGTTTTTTTATTATACAGGAAATATGATTTATAACTGGTTTTCTTTATATTTTTGTGAAATACAAGAGTATATCAATATCATAGTTTTCTTTTACAGGAGGAATATTATTTTTATATGATGTATTGTTATTATTATTCAAGATATTTATTTATTTTCTGGTCTTTATGAACACCAACATTTCGCCTAAAAATAGTAAACTGATTTATTTAGTATTTATTTCAAATAGTATAATGAAGGAAAAAAGTATTCAGAAAACTAATACATTTTAAATATATACCTTTAATATATCACTTGAATTACAGTAATTGTCTGAAGCTAAATAATAATAAACATTAGAGACCGACCGAAGGTTCGGTTTCGGTTTCGGTTTCGGCCAGTTTCGGCCAAAAAATTTAGTTTCGGCCAGAGTTTCGGTTTCGGCCAAAAACGGCCGAACCTTTTGCCGAAACCGAAACTCGATGTTCGTGCGTCGCTCGGCTAACTTCGGAAGGACTCGGGAATATGCGCGCGGAGCTCGCTCGCACAATCTCCCGGCAAAACAGTAAACACGCGCATACTAAACTTGTTGTCGTGTTGTGACAAGTAAGGTGATTTTCTTGTGAATAAAAAATAAATAATGTGAGTATTTTGGCTTCTTCATTACAAACTATTTATTAACAGAATGTTTTATTTACTAGGTAGGTTTACGTTTGATCAGTACAATGTTTTTGTGTTTTCTTCTTTCAGGAAAAATGTCACACAAGAATCCGATATGGCAGTTTTTCGAAAAATGTTCGACGGATCAATCCAAAGCAGTTTGCAAAATTTGCAACAAATTATATCGCTGGGAAGTAATGAACCGAAAAAACAAACATTGCATGGGCTGAAACAACACTTATCCAAATTTCATGAGCCTGAAAATAAACAAATGCTCAAACGCCTGGCAGATATAAATGACATCAAAAGTGAGGCCAAATCGAGGAGAATATCTTCGTGTTCTACCATCTCAATAGCGTCGAGTTCGAGCACTGCAGGCTCAATTCAGACAACTATTCCGAAGATGGCTGCTAAAAACCTTCAATGGCCTGATGACCATGATATCACAAAGAGAATTGACAAAGGAATCATGGACCTATTGATTGTAGATATGTTGCCTTATTCCTTGGTAGCGGGTGAAGCGTTTCAGCGACTGAACTTCAGTGATCCTCAAGGTGTTCGCAAATACCGCTTGAAGTCTGAAAAATTTTTCAGAACATCGCTAATGCCACAAGGCACAAACGTATGAAAAAGTCAAATCGAAAGTAAAGACTCTAATGGCAAAAAGCGAGTGGGTGAGCGCTCAATTTAAAGCAGACCTTTAAAGTGCAAAATATATTTTTTAGCTATATTTGTGAGACTGATTCTCTTTAATGACTTAGATGTTTAATTATTTGTTTTGATTATGTAGTATGTACCTATGTCTCATAGTAATACTGATACCTACAAGATCTCAAATAATGAATAAGTGATACTAGTAGAGGTATGTTGATTTGTTGTAACTTGAATAAATGCCAAACAATTTATATTTCATAATTTCATCGTTTTTATTTTATTCATTTCTCATTCTCTTGAACCCTAACCTAACAATTTCTAAAACTTAGTCGACTGTATATACTTATGTGTACCTAAGCAAACATACATTTTTTAACGTAAAAAACTAAAAACAAATATTTTACAAGACCACGTGAGTTTCGGTTTCGGTTTCGGCCGAAACTGATACCAGGACCGAAGGTTCGTTTTCGGTTTCGGTTTCGGCTGTGAATCATGTTTCGGTCGGTCTCTAATAAACATTTACTAGCATTTACAAATAACACCTGCTGAATGAGAGTTTTGAATAAATATGGACTCCAAGAAGTCGTGGGTTCAAGGTCTTGATGGTGTTAATAAATTACCTTGTATATTTTATAACATGGCTATATATCTAAAAAACAAAACAGTAGCATACTAAGAAGAGCAAACCTTAAGATTTTTATACTCATGGAATCCTATTTAATTCTAAAACCTTCGTATTTCCGAGGGGTACAAACACTAAACTCCATTAAGAAACACCAACTAAAAATCTTATCAATTTCAATATCTCATAAAACGCTTACAAGTGTAAAATATGTTGTATTAATGACCTTTAATTAATCTGTAAAATAAATATGGTTAATCTCAATGCAGTAATAGTCTTAGTTATAAACAGTTTACAATAGTACAAAATGTTATTTACGTTGTGCAAATATGAACTGGTTTACCCCTACCACAGAACTATAGAAAGGTTTTGTGAATTACAATGAGGTTAAACATTTACTTTGGGAATATCAACGACAAGTAGTAATATGTTTCTAGCCTTATGTCTCTTTTGATTTATATAAGTAAACATTTTATTTTGCAAGTATGAAAGATCTCTTAAGGACAGCTCGAAAGTTTAGTCAATTACGTTATTTGCCGTTATATACTGACATAAGAAAAAGGACTGCACGAAAAAATACATAATTTTTTTTTTGAATGCCTATCAACATTTAATAGCAGAAGTAAAGAAAAAGATCACAACTAAAAAATAACTTGATCTTAAGGGCATTTTTGTTAGTAATTTTTGTTGCCGATTGAATGACTGAGTTTCGTAACAAAATTGTAAGACAAATTTTTGATTGGACTCAGTAGCTCGCGCTTCTATAAGGTTCTAGGTTTTTTAATTCGTTCAGATAACAAAGTCAGCCGAATCTGCTGGGTGGTTACACATAATAAAATAAAAATCACTTAGTCCTATTTAGTTTATGCGAAACGCATTAAATAAATTGTGTTTTTAACAATTAACTAAATAAAAAGTATGTAATTGAGAGGAATATACAACGTCCAAAATAACGATCTAAAATAACGGTCCCACAAGAGCTGGCTTTGTTTAAAAAATATAGCAACGAATGTCGCAATAAATCTAGATTCACATCGAAGGACATTAATTACCTATTGTAATTAAAAGTAAATTACATACGAGATTGGATTCTATAATATAAGTATCCTTTGTTTGTCATATGCGTATATAAAGCACAAAATATAACATTGTTTTTTTTCCTACTAGTCAGACTACTTTTTATTAACAAAAAGATCCAATGAGCTCTTAAGTTACAAGTTATCTTCATTCTTATAACGTCCCTCAATCATTTATAATTATGGTTATCTTAAGTATATTTTCTCGGCTTTCTAATTAATCTGCTGTGATTATTAAGCCCAGGTCAAGATTGCGAGACCTTTTAAGTGAAAATTGTTCTTTATTATTATTTATTCTGTCTTGAAAATTGATTCTTGAAAATGTTACAGTAATTTTATTAATCTTTCCAATTCATGTTAATGTGTTACGCTACAAATATCTTGGAATTTATCATGTATTTAAAGACAACCTGCGCTTTTTTTTAAATTGTCAGCACTTAACTTCGATTCTTGAACATATACACTTCATCACTAATCGTTTCAGGTAATAATTGTTACAACCTCAATAAAAAAACAGCGTACTAAGTTAGGCTATACATTCTTTCCATTATTGGAATAGACCTCAGTGCTCAGCAGATGGATATGTCAGGTTGGAATTTAATATCTATTCACTATTTTTTTATATTATATTTCGGAGATGAGCTATTTGAATCGAGTTTAAAATTTGTGATTATTAATAAAATAAATATCATACAAATCTATAAGATTATATTTAAAACAAATATTACAATGGTTTTTTTTACCTTTATAGTGTGTATGCAAGTTTGAAATTTCTTACGTATTTAAAGAAGGCCAAGGTCATCGTCCGATAATTATTTTTGTAATCAGTCTACAACATTCACACGTTTTCACTCTGTAATTTGTCCACATTCAGATATAAATACATCGCACTGAAATTTGTCGGTTGTGCGACCTTAGCGTGTGTGTTTTCAATTAAAATAAAATTATTGATTTGGATTGGATGTCGGATATTATTCAATTCCCAATGTTTATTATTTAACGTTCAATATTTATTTTTATACAATGTGAACACACACTTCACCTAAAAGTTGTATGATTTTAAAGAAAGATTTAACAATTCTAAATTTTACAAATTATACAAAACCTCTGTTCTATTCCCTATCATAACTTTACTATAACAATCACAAATAATATCAACATTACATGTACTGAACAACAGCAGCCAATGTATACTATTTACCTTAATTACCGGCCCTCGTTGTTTCTGAATAACAAAATTCAGAGTTCACACTCCATTACGTGTGGGAGAATTTTGCTGCTAAATTGTATGGTCACCCAAGTATGTGGAACACTGAAAATCGTAAAATTACTGAGTGGTTTTTTAAAATTCTGCTTTTATTCCTCACTTGAGCAAGATGTGTTTTGAATTTCCAATTATACAATTAAAATGCGTTCCTAAACTATATAAAAAAAATTCCAATCTTATTTATTAATTATAAATTATTTTAAATATAATATATTTTATTTTAATAATTGTGTTGTAGTGCAGTGTAAACTGCTAAAAAATACAAGTATAATTCAGGATATATACAATATATTGTTTTTATCTCTCCAGTATACAATTCAAAGGAATATTATTAAATTCTTTTCTTTTTCAATCAAGTTTGATTGGTTATTTTAACACATTTTAACACGTTTCAAAAATATATTTTATTTCATTTCAAGTTTTTATTACTTGTGTAATGTTTTTTGTTACACTAAAGTAACTAATAAAACACTCTTCAGGACGTTTTACGTCCGAATAGCCTTTTTCAATTTTCTTCAATATATAAACGTGAGACACATTTCTAGCGCTAGAGCATTCGCGTGTTGCATTTTAAATTTCTTTGACAACGGGTTAGAAATAAATAAATTTGCAAATTAGTGCTTGACATTTTTAATATTCTAATATTCTGATACGATTATTTACAATTGGCATAGTTGAATGAGTTCATATTATATAATAAATAAATATGTTTCAATAATACAAAAACATTGATAATTTTTGTATCTAAAAACTATTTATTTTTCTTTAATGTACATTTATAGTAATTAATAAATATTTCTCCTTAACTTATGATCTATTTTAATACATATTTTGTACTTACAGGGTTCACTGCAAAATATTTAATTCTAAAGGAATTATGAATTTCAATGGTTTAGCAAAAAATAGTTTTGCAAATGATTGGTCTTTTGTTGAAGGAAATGATTCGTTAAATTATCTGTGATTATTGTGATATTTTAATTTGTACTTTGTGAAATAAATCGTAATCTTTATATTGTATAATGATTACGATTCTTCTAATTGATTTTAGAGTGCAAATAAATCCAATCAGAGAAGTAGTTAATTCATAAAAGAAGATATTCTCATCATCAACAGATATGCAGTGGCCTGCAGTTTATATCCCACTAACGTCAATTTACCATTAATCATTTTAAACTAAGAGTTATTGCTTTGTGAAATAAATTGAATTTAAATGGATAGCACTCCAAATTGTAACTAATGTATCAAATAGAATATTTTTCATGGTACTCAAATTAAATGCATTAAATTAATTTTGGTAATATCATAAAATGCCCTTTGTTGTATTGATTTATATATTAAAATTATAAATTATATAATTATAGAGCTGATTATATACAATTTTACCTTGTTTTGTTTGAATAATTTTGATTTGAATGTCTTGATTAATAATTATACAGGGGTACCCTAAGGTAAAGCGAAAAAATAATTTTCTTTTTATATTATTTCTTAAATTATGATAAAATCTTGTTTTTACTTTATTTTAAAATAGTGTATTCTACTAAAATGAAGCAAGATTTTTTTTTTAAGTTCTAAACTGTAGATATACTCTCAACGAATGATCTTTTTAAGTTATTGTTGTAGTTTGGTTAACAAATGTTTATTTTTTTAATACAATTTTTAAAATATAAATAATTTTAAATCACTTTTAATCATTGTACAATCAATTTAGTTTATTCTTTATTCCTAATTTATCCTTTTTATGATTAATCCTTGAAATATAAAAAAAATATATATTTTCTAAAATTTTAATATCATGTTATAAAATATTATTTACTACAAACCCCGGCGGATGAAGCATGTTACACGCCGCCAATAAGCGGGTAAATACAAACAATAACTGTCAGCGAGAAAACTAACAAAGGAAATCAGGTTAAAATTTATTTCATTTGTTAATTTTATAAGCTCGACACTTATACTGAATGGAATTAATATATAATGTTGTCTTCATTTTGCGTAAATTAAATAACGTTAAGGTATCAAATTGAGACAGCGGCGACAGACACTGACAATTTTATTAATCTCTTTCCACTCGTACTATCTGTCATCTAAATCACGCATTTAGGTCCCAATTTAATTTAAGTATCTTCTTAGGCTGGGACAAACTGGAAATGAAAATAAAATGTATACATTTTCACTTAAGCTGATCTTTTTAACCAATTAAAAAATGGTTATAAGTATATCTATATATATAATAAAATTTTATATCTGTATATTAAAAAAATATATCTATTATCAAATAACTATTCCATGCGAAGTGAACGAATTTTCAGATAGCATACTTTTATAGTTTTATAACTATATATGTAATAATACCTGCAATATAAAGTATACGTAGATAAAAACCATTTAAATACCAAATTTAATATTAAGAAAATCAAGTTATCTTTATTGTACGATAGTAATAAGCTCCCTAAATACCAACGCTTTATCTGACTAATCTTCACAAATTTCTTTTGTGGATTCATCTATTTGCTATCAATCAGACATAAACGGCTTTAAGTTGACAATAGAAGGGATTACAAAGCGCATTGTAAAGCTGTTAGCTCAATAGACTAATTGAGTCTTCCGCAATTTCTATCATGACTTATAAAAGTTTATTGATTTTATGATACACCTTGGTCATCTATAATCACAACTCTGATCACAATAAGTCTATTATAAATAAAAGAAATCTTCAAATGTCTATCTATTTACCCTTTATCCTACCAATTATAGATAATAGTATATATTACATAGTAGATATTTGAATAAGTGAGCGAAAGCAATTGCTTCGAAAGTAGACGCAAATAATTTTGTAATTTGTATAACGGTATATACATATACTCACGTGGATATCACGTTAACCAAATTTTATAAAACCTCGGATTCGTTATTGTATAAATATAAGTCGCATGTACTGGTGGATGACATATTTGTGTTCATTGAATAGGAAAGTATAACTCTGAAATTAATATATATGTGCCGTAACATCAATTAGCAGATGTAATAGCATTTTAATTCGTAATATTGCTTTTTTTAATTAAAAATTTGACAGTGACATTATGGCTTACCTACCGTTAACATATAAGGATACATTTTGAGTTATTGTAAAGAAATCGAGTAGTATACGCATAGAGTAGAATACCATAGAGTCTGAATACCAGAGCCATGATTCTGTCTGTATAAATGTATATATATTCTCTATGATATAAAATACCAAAGGTTTTTAATGAAGCTTGTTTCAGTTTAACCGCGCGCTTTTCTCAAGTATTCAGCGGTTAATTCAAAGAATTCTTGTGTTTTGAACTCTTTTGAGTTTGGTTACCCTTTTATTATTCACATTCTTAAGACAAGGAATATATAAAATAAATATTTGAACATAACAAATTTAAACCCAATTCCTAACTTTAAATAATATTAATATTTATAAGGAATTATTAATATGTTAAAAATATTCACTTTGTTATTATATCACAAATATAATATTTTTCTTTGATGACGAGAATTTGAGATTTTTCTGATAAAAGATAAACTCGAAGAAACTTTACAATATCCGTTTAGCATAATGTTGGAGTGGTTCTTTTATATATTTATGAAAAATTCTCTTTTATTTTTTTCGATAGCTTCTAGATCATTAGAACTTATACACTCGTTTTTTATTAATATCAATGTACCGAAAAAAAGTTTGTTCACAATATAATAAAATACCCCAAACCCTTAGAGATTTTAGAATCAAAACCAGATTTAATAAATCGGCGGGGATAAATTAGTATGTATGTAGTATCTAGTAAACTAAAATACAAATACTTTACATGGCAAATATTTTTGCTTATTTTTACTTTCGCAACTACAAAATTACATAATTGCACAAGTACCTATATAAAATATACTTTAACTTTATCCATTGTGCTTTTGATTACGTGAATGTCTGGAATGAATGTTCGTTAGTGTGTGTTACTGGTGCGAAATGGAATAGCAGCAAATTGCACTTACCCATTATACTACTATTATATCTAAGCCATTTAATAATATAATGTTGCTTAAACTCAATATATACATTAGACTTAAAACATAAGTAGAAAGTAGTTATCAATTCACAATCTCGATTGATATTTATTCAACCTTAAGTGACTTTTTTAAAATAAATCCACAGACATCTCATTTTCAACGACTATCGGATACTTGAGATCAAGGTATAATAGTTATTTCAATTTTAATATTTTGATTGTAATTTTAGTAAAAAAAAATGTATCAGGACAGATTATTAATTTCGGACTGATTGAGTTTCCTTTTACTTGTGAGGATGATGATGACTTATGTCATATGACATATGACATTGGTTAGGTATTTCATTTTCTTTAAAACATTCTGAAGGTCGTTTGTCATTAAAAGAAAGATCTTATCTTATTTTCCCATAGTTAATGGTAGATCCTCAATAATTTTACAACGTTTTAGTAGTATTGACGTAATACGCAAATATACAGAAATCCAGATTTTTCTATTAATTGATAAGTTGGTAATATACATGTTTTTCTAAATTAAAAAAAGAGCAACTTTTATTAATTCTTACATTTTAAATTTAAAGATTTTTATTTAAAGAGCAATATTTTCTAAATTTAAATTACGCTTATAAAAGATGGATAAAAGAAGCCTTTTTATCGAAAATAACTAAGATTTTATCCATTCATAAAACAATAATTATGTTAAGAAAACTAGGTAAACAAAAGCTACGTATTGATTAATATTGACCGTATCTAAGTTTAATTATAAATACCTAGGCCTTGAGCTTACTGCCCATGGACTAAGGCGCTCAACTGAACTGATTGAAGCTAGCTGACCTTAGTAAGTGTATTTATGGTTCAACTGATTCGAAAAAGAATATAGAAAATATCCATAAATACAAAAAGTTTATAAAATGAGTATTTGAGCAAACAATTTGTTTTTAGTATATATTAATTGTAAATGACACTATAAACTTATATCTTTTGTTATTTAAATTGCGTTTATTGTGATAAAGGCTTCCAGAATTCTATTAGAAACTTTAATTTAGCGTCCTCAAGCTCAGTTACTTAATACTTCAAGTCGAAACACATTGAATCTACAAGATAAAGTTTATAACTTAATGCTTATTAAGCTTGTTATATTTATTTTTGTTTTCATTACCATATTTCAAAAATTATCATTCTGAAGATTTGATACATTGGATTCGTGGCAAGAATAAAAATCTTTATGTGATGTCTTTTTCTTGGACACTTCCCTGGCCTTCTTCTGTCCAAAATGATAATCATGCTGCTTATAGCATTTGAACCTCAAAAATGTTAATAAAGGTTCACCCGCTATTTTTGTGGCAAGGCACAAGGCACCATTATAAGGCAGGTCTGACCTTCGAAGACAACGACAGTATAAGACTAATAAATTGGCATTCATAGACAAGTCCAATCGCGACCAACCATCCAATCGTCCAATGTTAAGAACATCAGAGAAACTAACTACCAGTTTACTTTTAGTTTCGCCTTACTCTGACACCACGGGATCGCTTTTGCACTCTGAGTGCGAGCGTGACGCCCCGGCGAAACCGCCCATGCGAGGGTGCCCCAATCAACTTAGGGCTACTTCACGGCTAAGGCCGATGGTAGGCGAGAGAAGTCACCCCCTCTTCCGCCATAGATTTTGAACACCTACCGAAGGTTTACTTTAATTCATTTTTCTAATAATAATTAATAAAACTTTTATAATATTATGAAAATATTAATTTAGTATTTTGTGCTACTCTACATTTAAGTAGGCACAAGTGTGAGCTCACCTTTATAATATTAGGTTTTAAAGATGGAAATCTTTATTAAAACTTTTTTATTCATTTCTTCCATAATATGATAAAAAGTTACCATGATCAAGATTTTCCTTATCCAAATTCATTTTTATGAAGAAATCCAAAATGCATAACGAGGTCGTATAATCATCATTTATCAAAACTTTTAAATATGTCTATAGAACAAAGAACGGCCTTCGAAGTTCCCAGGCGATCTCGGCATAATCGTTCAAAAGTGGAAGCCTATTAATGTTCCTTTTCTCGTAGAATAAAACACTTGAAGGTAATTATGTTTCATTTACGTTTTCCAAACATTATTTATGGAGTGTGATAAAAAGAAATTTCTGAATTTGTCTGAATGTGGTGCGTATTGTGAGGATGTGTATTTAAAATATTTATTATTTTGTTAAAAAAAATCTAACGTAAATTATTTAATTATGATTTGTTAGAGTAATACTAATTTATTTAATATTATGCCCAAAATTTGCCTTAACTTAAACAATAAAAGCTTTTTATTATTAAAAATACTAGAAAGAAACGACCGAGAAACCTCTAACGATAAGGATGACAAATACAATTCCCCTCAAAGTAAAAGCCGTAGTGTCGAGCTTTCAAGATATTTGTTTTAGATGTTTTAAAACTGAAAACCAGAATATTGCTCGAATATAAGGAAAATAAAATGTCTTTGTACAATCAATTTTCTATGTGTAACGACTTTTGGCAGCGGTTAATACCACCAAAATTCCAGTATCAAAATGACTGTTTAGATAATTATAAAAAGGTTTATATAAACTATTATATTCAAATTTAAGATTTTATTTTTGATAAATGTCATTATTAGTGATTATTTACTATATTATTAAATTGGTACAATGGCGTAACATTGCGGTTTTGATAGTGGACGTTGCACTGATTATTGGTTAAAACGAACCGTAAAATAAATCGGTTTTCGTAAAATAATTATCTGAATATAATTAAATACTTTTAATAATATAGTTGTATAATTAGACATTTTTACAAGGATTAATTAATTCTTTATTTAAAAAAAATATAAAATAATAAATAGTCTGATCTCACTGTCAAAAGATGAGATTAGATCTTTATTATATCATCAAGTATCAGTGATACTGTCATTAAATTTCATAAGAAAGTGAATATCTTGTTAAAGTTTTACACTTCAAAATAGAAGAGGGTTTCTTCATCAATTGATTCTTTTATACTTTTATAAATAACACTTGGTTTATATAACTATCACTTATCAATACATATGGATCTGAACACTAATTTGCTTGAACGCCCAATGAAGACTGATGTCCTTTTATACAAATCTTAGAACTTCATTAAATTTTATTTACAAGTCTTCTATTGACTAACAATATGACAATTTGACACTTTAATCGGAAGTCAAAAGTGAACTACTAAATAAACTAAAACATTTTCTAATAATTCAACATAACTAACATATTATAAATACATTAAAAATAATAATTGATATAAACTTTATAAAATTTCACAAAATAACCGTTTCGTTTAATCAAATTTACTACTTATTTTTATAAGAATAATTACAATTATCTATAAAATACTCAATATTAATTACAGATCAAGATACTATTTTTTTCACAAGCTAACAATTCGTCCATCCTGATAAATATCGCGTCCCCGCGAATGGCAACAGTTAAATACATTATTCATTCCAATCAGCTCTAAAAATTCAATCACAATGTTACACATAATTTTTTTACAAGTATATTTTAACTATAATACATTTACATAAAGTTACAAAATTACATTGCAGTTATTGTGCACTTTCATATTCAAATTACGAATACAGAACAGTTTATCACAGTTTAGAAGTTCATACTTATTGTACACATTGCACTTTAGCTATTTATTTACACTCACGCTCATAGCAGTGTAAAATAACCCTATAATTATTTGTAAATTTCACTCGTAACGGATACGTGCACATTGCACTATAGCTATTTACACTCACGCTCATAGCAGTGTAAAATAGCCCTTTCATTATTTGTAAATTTCGCTCATAGCAGATACGTGCACTTTGCACTATAGCTAGACCTACACCCACGCTCATAGCAGTGTAGATCAGCCCTTGCGTTATTTCAAGTTTCGCTCATAGCAGATAGGTGCACATTGCAGTTTAGCTATTTACACTCTCCGCTCATAGCAGTGTAAAATAGCCCTTTCATTGTAAACTTCGCTCATAGCAGATACGTGCACTTTGCACTATAGCTAGACCTACACCCACGCTCATAGCAGTGTAGATCAGCCCTTGAGTTATTTCAAGTTTCGCTCATAGCAGATAGGTGCACATTGCACTTTAGCTATTTACACTCTCCGCTCATAGCAGTGTAAAATAGCCCTTTCATTGTAAACTTCGCTCATAGCAGATACGTGCACTTTGCACTATAGCTAGACCTACACTCACGCTCATAGCAGTGTAGATCAGCCCTTGAGTTATTTCAAGTTTCGCTCATAGCAGATAGGTGCACATTGCACTTTAGCTATTTACACTCTCCGCTCATAGCAGTGTAAAATAGCCCTTTCATTGTAAACTTCCCTCATAGCAGATACGTGCAGTGACCGCAGTATGCACAATGGACAGTGACCGCAGTATGTCCCAAACGCAGTAACCAGCCAGTGGCAGTTGCGCTAGCAGCACACTCTAACAGCAGGCTCCAACAGCAGGCTACGACAGCAGGCTCCGACAGCAGGCTCCGACAGCAGGCTCCGACAGCAGGCTCCGACAGCAGGCTCCGACAGCAGGCTCCGACAGCAGGCTCCGACAGCAGGCTCCGACAGCAGGCTCCGACAGCAGGCTCCGACAGCAGGCCCCGACAGCAGGCCCCGACAGCAGGCCCCGACAGCAGGCCCGACAGCAGGCTCCGACAGCAGGCTCCGACAGCAGGCTCCGACAGCAGGCTCCGACAGCAGGCTCCGACAGCAGGCTCCGACAGCAGGCTCCGACAGCAGGCTCCGACAGCAGGCTCCGACAGCAGGCACCGACAGCAGGCTCCGACAGCAGGCTCCGACAGCAGGCTCCGACAGCAGGCTCCGACAGCAGGCTCCGACAGCAGGCTCCGACAGCAGGCACAGACAGCAGGCTCAGACAGCAGGCTCAGACAGCAGGCTCAGACAGCAGGCTCAGACAGCAGGCTCAGACAGCAGGCTCAGACAGCAAGCTCAGACAGCAGGCTCAGACAGCAGGCTCAGACAGCAGGCTCCGACAGCAGCGCCAGCTCCGACCAGCAGCAACTTCAACAGCCAGCAGCAACCACTTCAAACGATGCACTTAGCAAGCAGCTCCGTAAGCCAGCAGCGGCTTCAGCCAGCAGCGCCGTCAGCCAGCAGCACCGTCAGCCAGCAGCACCGTCAGCCAGCAGCACCGTCAGCCAGCAGCACCGTCAGCCAGCCGCACCGTCAGCAAGCAGCACCGTCAGCCAGCAGCACCGTCAGCCAGCAGCACCGTCAGCCAGCAGCACCGTCAGCCAGCAGCACCGCACCGTCAGCGCAAGCCGCGCCGCGCCGTCACCGCCAGCCGCGCAATGCCGTCATCGCCAGCAGCGCAGTGCCGTCACCGCCAGCCGCGCCGCGTCGTCACCGCCAGCCGCGCCGCGCCGTCACCGCCAGCCGCGCCGCGCCGTCACCGCCATCGCCCCGCACCATCACCGCCATCCGCGCCGCGCCATTACCGCCATCCGCGCCGCGCCATTACCGCCATTCGCGCCGCGTAGTCACCGCCATAATTTCTCATTTCTTTTCTTTCTTCATTAGCAACGATTCCTTCTTTCGTAGAATACTTCGAACGCTTTGTCATTTAATCTAATAAACGACTTGCATAAGCGATTAAATAGGTAATTTCACTCGATTTTCTTGATATGTGGGTAGATCTCAATTTTTAAGTTTCGAGATAACATAAATTTATTTTGATTGATTGATTGATTTACAACCATTGATTATCAACTATTGATTGATTGTATTGATTCTGGATCTTCTTTGTTATTATCTTGTAGTTTCAAATAATAAAATCACTTCATTTCCTGCTTGACGTGATTTGTAGCTTCAATAAACTTATCTTGCGGGTAGTTGATGGTTTTGATGCCCGAGTGAATCCCACTTCTGAATTGTTAAAGTTTTACACTTCAAAATAGAAGAGGGTTTCTTCATCAATTGATTCTTTTATACTTTTATAAATAACACTTGGTTTATATAACTATCACTTATCAATACATATGGATCTGAACACTAATTTGCTTGAACGCCCAATGAAGACTGATGTCCTTTTATACAAATCTTAGAACTTCATTAAATTTTATTTACAAGTCTTCTATTGACTAACAATATGACAATTTGACACTTTAATCGGAAGTCAAAAGTGAACTACTAAATAAACTAAAACATTTTCTAATAATTCAACATAACTAACATATTATAAATACATTAAAAATAATAATTGATATAAACTTTATAAAATTTCACAAAATAACCGTTTCGTTTAATCAAATTTAATACTTATTTTTATAAGAATAATTACAATTATCTATAAAATACTCAATATTAATTACAGATCAAGATACTATTTTTTTCACAAGCTAACAATCTTTATGCATTTAAAGTAATAAATGCATTTTATAAACTACTGACAGTAATTAGTATATACGGGTACAGACAGGTACAGGTAAGACATATTAAACTTATTTAAATTTTAAAAATATTTAGACATACACTGTCAAGCATTTTTAAAGTAACAAATTTATACTAGTTTTTTCATTTGCAGGAGATAAAAAGCTCCACAGTACTCGTCAGACCAGATACAGAATTGACTCTTTAAGCTTTAACACAGCAGGAAATTCAGTCCCGTTTAAGCCCTGCCAACCTGCATATAACGAAGTAATGTTGGTTGACAGCAATCCAATAAGAATTATAAGAAGTGTATATAATATATATATTATAAGAAGTAGGTATATATATAAATACAGTTAGGTGTTGACTTAAATGCTTGATTACTTTTAATTATTATAACTCCATCGATTGTAGTGGGACAGTTTTCAGTACCTACAAAATATTATAAATTATTTAATTTTCAGTCATCCAGAGCAGGCTTAAACTTATTACAATTAAATTTTTTTGATTAAGCCTGGATATAATGATGCTTAGCACGCTTTTTTTTCTAAAATATATATAATATAAATAAATTTAATAAATTTATATAACGTCTCCATAATATTGTCATAAAATAATACCATTTTTTATAGAAATACTGGTTTGAAGATCATCATTCCACTGACAGTGACAAACGACGTACGATATGCATACATAAATTTGAAAAGAAAAAATCAGTTACAACGAAAAATAGCAGTAGTTACGTGGGGTTACCTTTTTAAATTGAGCATTTTTTTTATCTTATGCAATAAATAATATGTTTGTAAAAATAAGTTCAATTCGAATGTTTTATAACTAGGATTGTTTAAACAGTATTTATTAAATTTACTATTGTTTCGGTATTATAAAAGCTTAAGCTACGTTGCAACGGCAATTTTTTTTAACGTCACAGCATTGTTTATGGTTTAAGAGTTTATTCAAAGTAAACAGAAACTGATTCTTGATAGGATAGGGATAATTGATTTGAGGCGCAGGTTAAGTAAGGTTAAAAAGGTCAACAGCAAAATATCAACTAACCCTCTCTAATTCTCTCCGTATTTCAAGTAAATTGTTTTCCATTCATAATTCGGATATTTCACACAAATACTTTTTGAAACAAGTGGAAAATTGTCAAACAATTTGTCACTATATACAAAAAATCGACTATGGCACGTTTCAAATTTTATTATTTATTATATATATTTATAATATTATTGCAATAATGTGGCCAACATACAATAAAAACTTAATACTCAATCTATACTAATAAATTTGCAAGAAAGTTCATAATTCTATCAAGAACTTGTAGTGTAACTAAATGCTATAGAGAATTATATTCAGGACTGAATTGAGTCGACAAATTATCTTATCAAGGACACTTGTAAGTACAAAGTACAAATGTACATTTTAAGTTTTATAAGACTAACCCTTTTAACATTAATAATATGAATAAGGTAATAATATAAATACATATATTTTTGAAGAATAATTTATTAAACAATCCACCATATCTGCATAAGTATAATGAATTATGAATAAAAATTATTGAATGTCAGTACTTTGATGTGAAGTTAATTTAAAATTTATTAACAAAATTGAATTAAATTTTAAAATATTAATTTATTGAACCTATTGCAATTTGAGGTGAGCTGTGATTGACATCGAAATAATGACTACTAATTTCAAAGTTGAGGCTATTATTAAAAAAAAAATAAAACATTGTTATTCTCTCTTTGTATACTCACATACTCACATTAATTGTAAACTACTGGAAAACCTCATCTAACTTGACCGCCAGTATATTCGATTCAATGTATTTACAAGCGAAGAATTGAAACGCTTACTGGATTACAGAACAGCTGCCGGAAATCAAAACACCACTCTCACCTCGTGCGATTAGCGTAGATGAACTGGTGAATTCCTGTTGTTCCATCACGGAATAACATCTTGCAACTAGTATAACGGAATCTGTTCAAATACCTAACATACAACTCTGCATTGACACTAAAAGCAAACCGTAGCCGTTTATTATCCAAAGTAAGGAAAAGAAAATTGGTTTCTGATTTTCATTCCACATCTTGAATGTTTTAACACTATGAATAATGTACACTTATTAGTCGTGTATTGATTGTTTGAGTAACATAGATTAAATATTCTTTAAAAGAAATAAATTAAAATTTTATAACTACTTATAAATCATAGTTCACAGATAAATTAAAAATGTATACTGTATCATTTTATAATAACTATGATATTGATATAAGTGTTATGTTAATTAATAATAATAATGTTTTATCATTCTCAATTATAAAATAGAGTGGTGTACTCTATTTTACATGTTAAAATTTTAATAAATGTGAAACTCATGAGAATAGAATCACTTAAAAATTCCAATTTGGCGCTACAATTGAGGAGAATTCATAATAATACCTTGGGAGATGGTAGCGGGTAAAATCTTAATAAGACTTTGAAATTAAAATTTTCTCTGCTAATATTGGGACCATGTTATGTCACTTTACTTTAATAACCAAAATATGCTGAAGGTATTGTAAGAATTTTTCTGTATAGTAAGTAAGTAAGTATCTAGTTCAAGTTTTATCCGATATTTATTATTATTATTACTTGCTTTTGTTGTTTTGTTTTTATTATTTCCTTTATTAGATTTAAGATTTTGCATTCTTATAACCCTGCACGTTTGTCTTATAAGTATCTGAACTATGTTTATTTTGTCTATCAAATTTATCAAATACTTTGTGATATTATCAAAACTATGGAAAATGTAACCACTTTCTGTTTGTGCATAGATATTTATAAATTCGTTTCCAAATCGAGATTTTCTTTAAAATAATTGTATGTTATTAAAACAAAAACATAATTTACCATATTATTTATATATTTCCAATAAACTATTTTGTTATTATTTTATGCCGAGATTCCAAATTAAGAAAACTATGGGCTTATGAAAATCTTGGCCCAATAACTCTTATTTAGATAAATGTGCCTCTTGACCTTTCGCCTGATATGATAAGACTCGGCCGCATGATGAACCATTGTGCTTTACTCGGAATTTTAGTGAAATGCTATTTCTATTTACTCTTATCAGAGAAAGGTATATATGGGTTTTCACCTTACGGGTTGAGTCAATATTGGTCTGGGTAAACTATTCTTGGAATTGGTTTTATTTAATATAAATATTTATTAATGATTAAATAGATATATTCATTTCTCAGGTATTAAAATTAAAGAAAATAAAAAGGAGTATTTCGTTATAAAAAATATTTATTTCATTATAAGTATACTATAGGAAAAAGTAGGAAAAATTAAGTATGGCTGCAACACAGAACTTATACTAATAAACTTAAGAGTAACACATTTTAAATAATTATAGAAAAAAAAATCAATTCGGGCACCCTTCGAACACCTGGATCTATTGTAGAGTAATATTTAAAATGTAAATAAGTTATTTTCAAACAATACGTTTAGTTTTCATTTGACAAAACATTTATTATTCAAATAATTATAGTAAGAAGCACTATTTATAAAGGTTAAAGAATGTGTAATTATTATTGATAACTAAATAATAACAGTTAACAGTTTTTTGGACAATCTACTAATCTAATCTACCTATAATGAAAAATATTGTAGAAAATGAAGTTACAGTAATGGAGCTAAATATTTCTCATTGTTAGTTTTCAAATGACACTCAAATATACCGTGTTTCAGCTTAAATTATGATATTTAAGTAAGATTTATTTTATTGGCGATGCTTGTATATCGGTATTTAGTGTTACGAAATAAGAGGATAACTATCAGTCTGATTTAGAAAACGAAACAGACCAATACCCTATTAATATGATATTAAATATTGAACAAGTTGCACAATAGTTCAAATAAAAATGTTAATAAACTTATTTAAACTCTATAAAAAAATCGAAAATTATCACGCGAAATATTTTGTTCAGAATAGCTCAGTCGCCAGAGCGACGAGGTTCAATCAAAGATAGAAGATTCTAGTCTTGGTCTTGAATTAAACAAAATTGTTAAATATTCCAATGCAAGCCTAACTAATACACTGAAACCGAGACGGAATATCTTAACCGCGTTGTGTAATTAAGTTGGCCGATTGAGCTCGACGCTGGATTAATTCGAAGTGGAACACTTAGGACTTTCTACATAGCAAACTTTAAACTTAACTGACTTCGTCTCATATTTTTAATTAATGGATTTATTGAACTGGATATTTACTGCATTTCCGTTATATTGAAAAGTAGAGAAACTTTAATGATAAGTGAGGGATATTTGAAAATATTTTTTATGTTATCATTCATGCACTCAGTTTTAAGCTCTAAGTAAAGGTTAATAGTGCGATGGAATTCAGTGAACAATTAATATTTAGAAAGAAGAAGAAGAAGTAGAACAATTTATATTTATATTGAGAAAACAAATGCTTTGAAAACTGGGAGGCAATACTAATTAACTCATCGAATATATACTCATATTAAACGTAACATGTCATCCAACTGATACATTAAAGGTTTTGATTATTATTGACTAAGTAATTAAATATTTATTTGCTTACTTGTAGCATATAAATAAATAGGCTGTTCATTTTGTGCCGACTCATGGGAAGCGTTGATATAATATTATCTCTCGTTCTGCTCTAGATTCTTGAGAGTGAGATAAATAGAGATCGATTACAAATTACAACAGTGTTTAGTCTGAACCAATAGCTTACGTCTAGTTATAAATTGCCTCAGCATCCTAGCACACATTGATTGATATCAAACGGAGAGCAATTGGCTTGTGGCACCTCAAGTTAATGATGCACCTGGTGTTATTTTATGCATATATATATTATAAAACTAATACAGCAGTATAAAGACAAACCATGTATACTTTGTTTAAACAAGGTATATTTTTTAAATTATTTATGTACTCATATCATATCATAATTTTTAATATTTAAACATAAAACATTAACGTTTAAGTTAGGTTTAACACGAGTTGTCAATCTGTGAAATAAGTTAACCGAGTCACAGAAAACTTTTGGCTTTATTGGTATTTGTTGAAATTGGCTATATATCAACGGACGTACGTTGTGGCAAACAATTTTAACGACAATTTTTTTTATAAAGTTCAAAAAAACATTGTGTTTTCCCATGACTTACTGTAAATAGTAGGATCCAAACCTAAACATAATAAATAATTAAAGTGCGTTAATCTTTTAATGTATGCAACTTTCACTATAATTCTGATACTAAACGTTAATTTATATCTTAATGAAGCTTTACTTACCGTAAGTTACTGCGTACCCTCGAAGGGTTTGGGTAAATCACCCCATGTAAAATCCAGTTACCAATCCGGTAAGATTGATAACCTGCAGTACCAGGATAATGATAATATGAATATTTAGGAAACCAAGAACCTTAATAAAAACACATGACTAATTTTAATTGGATCATAAAACAGTGTACTAAGTTGAGATGTGTTCAGATGAGTGACGTTTAGTGACGTGACAAAGACAGTGACAAGTCACGTATATTTATTTATATTCATTTAATGTTATATCTGAGATTATTGTCAAATATTTGTTATTAAATACTTGATCATTAATAGAAACCCAATCATTTGTTATTGTTATTCCTAAAATAAAATATCAGCAAGGGGAACATAAAGCTTTTTTTACCAATTAAGAATAATGCTACTATTTTCAGAAATGACACTAAATTAAAAAAAAATAAATAATTTTGTCATTTCTTATGTGTTTACTTTTTCTCTATTGTAGTGTAAGTGTACAGTGTAGTGTACTGTACTGAGTGTAAGTAAGTATTGTAGTGTTGTTAGGTACACACTTAATTATATGAATAGTAGGCACCTATGTTGTTTTTGATGGGCAAATTACTCATCTCAATATAAACTTCTGTTTATTCATTAGAATAAACAACAAGCTAAATCATTTCAGCGTCAGAGCACACCTAATTACTAATTGGAGCGAAAGATATTGAAACAAGAAGACAGTCAAGCGTGAGAGGGCAAACAACACATATCTTTGTCGTTAAAAGTTTCCAACTACAACTTTTTGTTTTGTGACTATTCTTGCGACTTATTCTAACGATACATAAGGTTTATTTTGATAAAAAATGCTTATATTTCAGATAAGAACAATGAATTACAATAGCTTTCCGTTAATCAGCTATGTTACTCAATTCAAGCGAATTCAGAAATTTACGTTTAAAGTGTTCTTTATTTATTAACCCATTTAAAGTTATTGATGACCTCTGGAAAACCTCTACCCAGAGTTTACAGATTCGAGAACTTTCCACGTTGATGAATGCATTTCATATATTTATAGAAAAGTCCTATATTACTTTATTTTAAATAAAACTTAGAAGATTCCTAATTATGCAAAGTGAGGTATTAAGGAGAATAATACAGTTTTTAATGAGCGCAATAAATGGCGTAACGGTGAGACTGAGCAAAATGCAAAAAATGCATCTCAGTTTCTGGGTCGCCTCCATAATAAAAGAGAAGACTTAACTCCTCTTTAAATGAATTAAGCCCTTCCTATTGCTTTATTTGAATGCCAGCTTGATTGGTTTCTTTAAATAGTTATGTTAATTGTTCTTTTAATTTTTATAGTAAATGAATTGAACGAGATTATTTACGTTTTTATAAACTCTTTCAATTTTTTACAAAGGAAATTTTGCTTCAATGCTGTGATACAGCGTTGATTAAATTTTTCTATAAGTTATGTATTAGACTGTTTGAAAAGCTTAAGAATAAAGTTTAAGAATTATAATAATAACATACTTATATTTAGGCGGTTTACTATATACCTAAAAAATTAACAATTCGAAATCATTAGACAGGTTGCCTAAATGGTGTCGTTAATTTAGTTTATTTTAAAATTAAATGAAGTTTTAAATTCGATTTTCTGCTTTAAGGTAAGGTAATTTTTTAATACTTAAATATAATACAACAGTAAAACTTTTGTTTTTTGTTTTTATTTTCTAGCGTCATGCTAAAATTATTCGATAGTCTTATATTTATAATGTAATTTCGAGAGTTTACTGTTTGAGATGTTTAAATAATAATTTACAATTGATAATTTAAATTTACTATTCTTGAATAAATTAATAATATTGTTTGTTGAAATTCCGTAGATATGTTTCCCCTTCTGTATACATTCGAAGTTTAGAATGGGATTTGTGAACTAGAATATCATTAGTTAACTGAATACAACATCATAACTAAAGAAATTTAACATCTACTTTATTGTTTTGTTATATAATATAAATTTAAAACGTTATTATCATAAATGTAGGTAGGTTATTTAGGATTTAAGTAAATCAAATCTCTTCAAGGTTTATGGTTATTAATTTTTCTTGCGGATGGATGCCTTGATAATGAAAAAACATATTGTGTATAACTAATAAGGATTTTGATTTTACAAAAATATGCTTTATGATAGTTTGGTCTAATAACTGCCTCTCTTATTTTTTAAATCAAATATATTATACAAACAGACTTGCACAAATGATTTAGTTACATGGGTGTGGTTATCCGCACAGGTTTTTGATAGTAACCTGTGAGTCAAAGGTTGGAGTAAACGAATAATTTTCGTTTTTACTATTAAGATTTCCTAATAATGAACAATGACATACATATGTAGATAACTTCATATATTAACTATTTGGGTTGAACTACTTAATAATCTATATATAGTCAAGTCAAATAAAGATTTTAGGCGCTCACTATTTACACTTTTTAAAGAAAATTAATTTAGTTAACTAAATGATAATCCGTGTTAATTTACTCTCACTCTTAAGTAGTAAAGTTCTTACTACTTATTTGGTCATGAGTTGTACAACTCATACTTTTATATAATAATTGGAAATTATATGTTACATTCCATATTATGATCCTTTATCAAAACTTTATCGTTATTAGTTCTAATTACACAGGATTAAAGTTCTAATCCCTGTCGTAATTAACTACACAACCATATTAAATAATAGAGGTCACACAATAAGGCTGCGTTTCCGAATGGCCTTGCTTGAATTCAATCCTAAATAGTACCCAAAAATAATTTACCCCAAGTCCTTCATAGTTCGCAAGATATCATAATACTCCTGATGTTTAATAAGTCCTTAACGTCGCACTCAGTACACTTACCGATTTTCTTGCGTAATAACCGAATAGCTAGCATTTGAAACTATTGATATTCATTTGTAAAAAGCTTTATATCCGCATTTGGCCTGGAACAGTACAGTTCCGTTATCATAGATTTTAAGTGTTAGAGATGTGTTGGAACCAAAAAATGTTTAAAGGGAAAGCGATGTCAGTGCACTTAAAATTATTATAACAAGAAATTGATGGTAAGTTTCTTTGTTTCTCTGCATACTTTCTTTCTTTTAACCCAATAGTAATTTCCCAATATTCTTTCCATAACTTTCGCGGTAAACTTGATGTAATAGTATTAGTTAGTCACTTCTAACTTATTATCCTCATCATCGTGACGAATATCCAAGTCCTATTACCTCATTACCATATACCACTGTACGGTGGTACCCATACCCATAAAAAGTGTTACATGTAAAATTTAATTTTGTTTAAAACTTAAATTACTACTACATAGAGCAGACAAAACACTATTGGAATTATAGTTTAAAAGTTCGCAGAACAATTTTAAGTGAACAGCTGAAAACGACACAAAAATATTTTATATATCATAAGGGGCTTTACAAAGTTTCCCAATCACGTATATGGCCTTGTTTCGTATCTCATGAGATTCCTCTATTTTGTTGATTTTGCCAATTTGTGGACAATTATTTTGAGTGCTCTCGCACGATCCGAAACTGTGGTTAAATGAATAAACTCCGTATCTCCGGTCTCAGGGGTGCCTTTCAAAATCTTCCTTATTTTATTGAGAGTCTTACGAATTTGTTTCAAATTTCGTCCAAATCTTTAAAGAAAATTTTTACCGCCGATGTTTTTTTTCAATAATAAATAACAGATTCCATAAATAAATTAAAATATATTTATGATTTATATTCAAAATACTTTATAACCATTAGCAACCCTGATAAGACATTTAATAAGAAATTATAGAAAAGATTAGGTATTCCAAGACCTTATATTTACTCTACGGAGCCCATGTCTGCCTAATATTGCATCACATTCTCATACATTAATACGCCCGCATACTGTACAGAGAGTAGCGGTTAGATTACTAACGTATCAAATCTGTTTGTGTCAGTAGAATTTAGCTTAATTGTTCCGCACATCTGTTAAAATAGCATACTTTGTGTATTAATATTGCAGGAAAAACAATCTTATGAACAGTAATCAAAATGCATGTTAACTAATAACTTATGCACACCAACTTCATAATATTATACTTTTAATTTAATTTTGTTGTACTAACCTACTTTTAGTATTTAAGTATTTAAAATAATTGAAAAAGGATAAAGGTAAACACTATTGACAATGACTTCGTAGTTAAGTGGTAAGAGGAGTGATGACGCTGAGGACGTTACTGAAATAATTTTTGTGCATTCCCCAATTTTGGTTTCCGATTCACAGTGATGATTTGTGTCCGTTATAAATGTGTGTAAAACACCATTGACTCAGAGATTAGTCCTTTAGGCCGAAATATTTTTAGTCAATTACTAATGTCATTGTGGAACCTAACCTAAAACTGCTTATAAAATTACTGTTCGTCATAAGTTAAGCTAATTTTCAACATTTAACCCTTATAATGACAAACGCTTTCATACTCGCTTTTCAGAACATCTTAGTCATTCTCCGAAAATCTCGTCGCATATTGAAAACAGGGTTAAATATTTCTCATGTTTCGTAAGCTCCATTAAATGATCGCTTCCAAGCTTGTGATATTCGATTATAAAACTTAGTACAAAGTTTTTAATATTATTAGTTTTCAGCACGGACGATGTAAAAATACTGTAAAGTTTATGCTCTCACTTTTGATAGCTTTCATAATTATTAGTGCATTTATAATTTAAGCTTTGTTAGTTAATCAACTTAACAATATACTAAAAGATAATAAAAACTGGAATTTTAGCATCAATTGTATGTGAACCATATGTTATAATTACAAATAGATTCATTTGTAATTGCCATATTATGCTTAAATAAATTTTAATCATAATCACATTAACTTAAAAAAACAAGTAATTGCGAAACTAGGAGCTGATTTTTTTATATCAAGTATTATTGAGAACGATAATTGTCAGTAGGATTCCAAGTTTTTGACAGGATTTCTTCGCGGTTTCGAAACCAAATTTATATTATTGATCTGCGAAATTGGTTCAATTAGAGGATAAACCGTTTACTCTGGATTTGGTCTTTTGTTCGGCAATCACGTTAAACTCCGGAATACGAATGGCGCTAATCCTATTATGCACAAAAGTGACCTCTAAATCAACATGAAAGTTAGTAGAATTAATTTTTTTATGTCAAAGTAGATTTTGCTACAGAACCCTCAAAAATGTTATCATGTGTTATCTATCAGTAAAACTCCATTTCGATCTCTTATTTGGAGTCATTTTAAAAGCTTGGAAAATAACATTTCCGTAATTATTAAACGGAGTTCGCAATGTCACTAATAAATCTGAGAGTTATGATCAGTCATCAACCTAAAAACCACCACATTCAGTTGCAATAAGTATCAGTTTTGAATACATTAGAAAACGATAAGGCATGTTCCACTGAACGAGGATTAATGAGAGCATTAATTCTATGTGACGCTCTTGTCATTAACTACACATGAAACAGTGCTATTTATATTGATGATACCATGGTTGGAGATCTTTTCTATTTACTATGTAGCTTTTGAAATGGAGATTTTGTAAACCTATTTATGAGACTAGTCTCAAAGTATTATTTCATAATAGTTTCATAGAATATATTAATAATAATAATAATATCGGGACAAATTACACACATTGATCTAACCCCTAAGTAAGCAAATTATTTGCTTGTGTTAAGGGTGTTAGACAACGATACTAATACATAGAAATACACATATAAATACTGAGAATATATTTAATAAACGACCAAACCCAGAAACACAGACATCTATGCTCATCACATAAAGGCCTGTGCTCTGCCGGGAATCGAACCCGAGCCCCGTTGCGCCGTGACACGTTAGGCGTCTGCGCTAACCACTCGACCAACGGGGCGGATAAATTTTATATTAATTTTATTGTTAATGAAAATTTTGTAATATCGATATGAATAAGAATAAAAACGATGATACTTTATCTACTAGCAACTTTCTCATATCAAGTGCGCCTGGTGGGAGAATTGCGTTTCCTGGAGCGGTTTCTTTAGTACAGTACTTCGCTTCTTAATTTCAAAATCCGACGCAATCTTTTACAAAGTTAAAAAAAAAGAAAACTAAAAAATTTAATATGGAAGGGAAAAATCGCATACACGTGAACAATATTATAATATGAAATATAAGTATGATAAGTGTTGGACAACAGGAGATTGTTATTACACAATAAGTATCAGTTATTTATTAGTAATAGTTTTACTTATATTACATATTTATTATATAAATATATGTAGCTAAATAAAACTGTTAAACAAAGTTAAGGTTTTGAAGTTCACGATGTTGTTGTTTTTTTTTTATTTGCTTTGGGAGATCAATTAGACTGGGCTGATGAAGACTGAGTTTTCTTATTGGAGCTACTTCTTTAAAGCTTATTTCAATGTAAAACTATCACGGATACTTTGAACAATGACTGCCCGAGTTAGATTTAACGGTGCAAAATATTCTCGGAGTTTGAATGATGAATTTTCAAATATTACTGCTGGATGAAAATTAGGTACTAAACATAATGTTTGTGTTTGATTATTTTTGAGCACATCAATTGAGAAACTTTGAGAATTTGTTTATAATTTTTACAGCATCTTTCCGTTGATATTCCAATTACATTGTAATTCAAAAGATGTCTTCGATGACAGTTGTATTATGTTCTATATTCAATGGTAGTAGTTTATTCATATACATTCAATGTTTTCAATTAGTTCAATATTGACATGAATTTATAAGCTTGGGTGAATTTTTAATATTTGTAACAATTTTAATACTTTCCAAGTTTCAAGCTAAATCCATCTCTTTTTACCACGAATACTAGTTAAAGCTGAAAATATAGTAAATACATAAAAAATGGCTATAAAAGTAATTTTATGAACATAAATAATGTCGTTAATATTAATATTTACATTATATTCATATAAGGAATATTTATTTATTCATTGCTTTCCCTTCATAAAGACTTATGCATAGATTTTCTCACATTCTATCCTTGAATACATATTGGTGAATGTTTTCATCATACCACGAACGACTATTTATAAACATAATGTTTGTAGGATTCATTTATCATATAATTTCTGTCTTTCTTAAGATATTCTAATGGGTAGTCAATTTTATTTTCTTAGAAATAATATGACCTAAATTAGAAACCAATAAAAAGACAAATGACTTACCAATAAAAGTAAGAGATTCCATTTCGATTCCCATCGAATCGTAATTAATATTTTAATTACTTTTTCGAGTATCTTTCTTTTCTAAGGTCTTAGTCGGATAAGAAGCTTATCCGGATAAAATGCACTACATGTTAACAAAATTATATAATAAATTTACGTTCGTAATTAACAATGAGTCCATAATCCAAGATTGAGTTAAGTCTTAGATGACCTAAAAACTCAATCCACAGGTCGATTATTCGAATTGATAAAAAATAGATAAGAATCGATTTTTAATATTGGTTGTAAATATCGTTTTAAGGCTGGTCATATTCTTGCTTATATATTTTATGGACAATTGAATTATAAAATAATTACTGAATGATATGTTTTATTATATAAATACTAAACTCAGTAAGTCAGTGAGTAGTAAGTTTTGTTCAATTAAATATTAAAAGTCCCTTAACTTAAAAGATTGTACTAACGTGCAAAATATATCTAAGTAGATATTACCCGTATAGATTATTAATAATCTTTAATAAAATATGAGGTCTTATTTTATGTTTCATACCTGAACACTAATTTAAAGTTTCTCTGATTCCTTACTTACTTATTATTCTCCTAATACTCCCTTTTATGGTTATAGTAATATGCCTTAGTAGTAACGCATACTTAAACTAACTTATCATTTTTAGCACAATTACTAGACCACCACATATTTTGTGTAACAAAATATTTCCCTTAGCAAAAAAAAACTGCAGAGCTATATATTTGATTCAATATAAAGAGTAATATTTTTTTGTTATATTATTCCTCTGTTTTATTTTTAAATTGTTCTGTATACATTCTGCTCTTAAAGAGCCCTTGAAATCTCACTGGAAGTTTAATGGTAATGGCAAGTGTACTTGAAACTGGATATTGAATGTCCACTTGTTTGTTTAATATTTTTATATAAATTTCACAGATTGCATTGACAAATATTTGATTTAAAGATTAATTACAATTTTACCATATTTATTAATAAATTCCAAGGATAAAATATTTTATATTAAAATGTTAAACTCGACAAAATCGTTTCTGTTTAACAATATCTTTCTTATCTATATTTTCTATTCACATAAATCTAAAATAAATTAAAACTCCTTCGACCACATTGAACATTTATTTCTATGGCATTCGGTATTTAAACTAATGTTCCAAATACGATATTACTAATTGTTACAGGAGGACGAGCGACAGGTGCGAACATGAACGCGTCGCGAACACTTGGGTTCAATGACTCCAGGGGTAAGTCTTTTAAAACGATTTTTTTTTAAAATACAGCATAAATCTAATATTGTAAATGAATTATTATTCCTTTTATTTTTTCTAATAAAAACATGTAGCTATAACATTATTCAGCTTCAATTATTTAAAATTATAAAAGAGCCTGGCGATACAAATTAAATAAAAAAAAGAATAAAAGCGGTCGTAGTAATTTCGAACCGTATCACACATTCTTTTACGTGCTACGTATAAAATTTACACAAAAAAGATCAGATTCCACAGGTTCGTGACCTCTAACATATTAACGTTAGGAGTATATTTTATTGAATACGAAATATACAGACGAAAATACGTACGTACGAAATATAGTAAATTAAAAGATGAAAGACAATATTATGATGAATACCTAAATACTATAACATTATTTTTATGTTATTTAAAATAGCATAGCGACAATATATTAAAATTCATATAATCCATTCGATTATCTTTTTTTAGAAATATAGGGCAAAATATAATCAGTCTTAAAGCATCAGATAAAAATCAAAATTGTATTTAGATGAAGGAAGTAATCAGAAAAAACCTTGATAACTAAAGGAACATTAAAATTCAAGGACTTTCTTGATCGAAGACTTTATAATGAGAGAGCCAAATGAAGGCAATTAGCCGTGAAGTGTAAAATTACAGAGGCGTTGTTTCAAGATTTCAGATCACGTTGAATTAACTTGGACCCCGGTCTAGTAATTTATGGGCCTCTGAAAGAAGATAAGTTCTTGTATTAGATGTTTAAAGACAATCAGCCCACATAAAAAATCTTATGATAAAAATATTTAATATCTAATATTTATTTCAAAATTAAATGCTTTACATGTCTAATAAACAATTTCTGTTTATTTTTTAATTCATTTTTAATGTTAACCAATACTGTAAAGAAAACAATATTGGTAAAGAAGAATATTTTTAGCTAATCTTTAACGATAATATATAAAAGACGACAATATATGAAATGTTAAATTACATAAAAAAAGAATCCCAAAAGTAACATTTATTATACATATTTAAAGTATACCTAAGACATTTTATTATTATGTTAATTATATTTTAAGGGACTATTAATCAACTCCCAAGATAAAATATTATATTTACCTATGTAAGGCGAAAGAGGATAGTTATATCTATACATTTTTTGCTGTCTTTCAATCTCTTTGAGCAATTGTTTTCTCGCGTTCCTATTGTTTCCCAAAGTACCTTATCCTTCCCACAGATTCTCTACTATCACGAATTTTATATATCTATTTTAACCCAAGCCTTAATTTAGAAATATATTTTAATAATAAAATAAATTTCGAGGTAATCTTTTTAAAAATGAATCCAATTAAACCAATTTTAATTGTATATCCATAAAAATGCATATCGATAAATAATTACAAAATGTTTTTTATATAAATCCATAAATATAGTAAATAACAAAAACAATATTTCATATTTGCCTAGTTGTTTCCAGTTATTTGAGTTATTTTAGTTATATTTTTTCTTAAATTGTGATCAACTATAAAATTACTCAATTATTAAGTTAAAATCCATTTCTTTGCATGTTATGCTATAAATTTGTTAAAATAATTTTATTTCGAAAAATGAAACATTTTTCTTACTGTTCATTTTTTTTTATGAATAATGTAAATGATATATAGAAGAATTATATTCAATCATAAACCAAGCTAAAGAGAAAATAAAATTGCTATAATAAGCATATATATGAACCGCATATGATGAGAAACAATAAAGCCATGCGCTCAGCTTAACTGCCTCTTTTAAAGGCGATAAAAGACTTCTAGCCTTCCCCAGTGCGCTCTTAATTGGTCTAGGGGTTGAACATCAAGATTTGTGGAACATTTAATTTTCATAAACAAATCTCGGATTTTCATTTTACGGAGCGGAATTATTCTCAGAAGTATTATAAGCGGTTGGGAGTAATTAAATTGAAATGATATGAATTTAACAGATTAGAATATTTCAACCAGAATTCTCGTCTTATTTCCTTTATTTTTTAAAAAATATTTGTTTTTATACCTAATATTCATAGTATATTTTAGATAAAACGTCAACTTATAGTTTAAGAGTAAGTGACTCTTCGACGTAAATATGGCATTGCAAGTTTGTGTGATGTTTTAATTGATTTTATGTTAAGATTATAATATAAAACAATTATAACAAAATATATCTAAAAACTTAAGGAGTCACATTATATTTGATTACAAAAATAAAAAAACTACATATGAAATAAATTTCTCGACCTCGAATCAAAATAAATTTGATAGTGCTATTTGCTTTAAAATTATTTACATTATTGATTTTTGGAATATCATTTATTCATTTCAACTGTTAGAAAAAAAAAATTGTCATTACTATATTTTAATATTTACCTACTACGGCTATTTCTTCTAATTCTTCCAGATGAAGTTACATACCCACCTGCAGAGTGGTTCGACCGCAACTGCTCCTGGGTGGATGCGGTGTCTTGGGGCTGCAATGATACCAACACTACGGGTGGTAACGGGACCACTTCCGATGTCACGTCGCTCGTCCTCATGGCAGTCACGTCCGTTGTCCTCGCTCTTATCATCTTGGCTACTATTGTTGGTAAGCATTGGAAAGTCAAAGTATTTTTTCTAATTGACATACATTGTACTTATGAATCGTCAGACTCTTGTTTCAAATGCTAGTTCCAATTTAAAAAAGTAAAGAATATTCTAGTAAATATTATTATTATTAATTACTTGTTAACAAAATTTTGCTTAATAGTATCCGGTTCACAATTGTGTAAGAGATACTTATTATGTCATAATATTAAGATCAAAATAAGTTATCAGGTCAATGGAGATGTGTTTTTTTTAATAAAAGATATAGCATTCACTATAATTGTTTCTGTAAGGCAATTTTTTCCTAATCTTATGTATATCAATAGTGAATTTGGCAGTAGTTTATTGGCTTTCATCCAAATTGTTAACGAGTATATGAATTCGACGAAAATAACTAACGTAAGATAATAATATCAGTATGCACTATACCGTGATATTAAAGAAAATATGATGCTGATATTATAAAATAAAATGTATTAAATTATAAATATTTATATTTTTTTGTTGATATAAAAAATGTGTGAAGTTTGTGTTATATTAGCGGAAGTAGTTTCAAATAAAATAGAGCTATTTATAGTTTAATAAGAGTGGGTATTCATTCAAACTTCATCAGATCCACCAATTTAAATCCACAATCCGCTCTACATGAAACGTGATACGTTAAAGGTTCACCCACTTTTCAAAAGCAGATTCGATTATCTCAATGCCACTGAGCTGTATTCCTTTATATCTCCCAGTATCTATGTATTATTATCTCACTCGTTTTATAATCCTAGTATCATCATAATAGTTATCTGATTTAACCCAAATAACAAGATACAATTTATTTATTACATAAAAATCTATTTTCTGTTTAAGTGTTCTGTAGAGTCACAAATTAATCCTTCGTCAACCTTAATAATTTATTAATTAATCCGAGATAATGTATTAGGGCCCCACCAAGGAGGTTAAAATCAAATAAATTGCTATTTGATCCTCGAAACACCTTTGATCCAATGCAAACTAATTCCTAAGCGCAATTAATTGTTTCAATCTCAATTTGTGTATTGTTTAGCAAGCTTCCCTCCGTGTTTTATTGGGTTTCTCTAACAATATTTACAAATGTGAACTAAGTTACTATTTTACTGTTTTACATATTCTTATAAAATAAAATATTTTCAGTAATACTATTTAAAAATATTCTTAAAAGTTTATGGCTTTATATTTTAATCTAAAGCTCTGTTATGTTAAATTGTTAAGGTTTTTTCATAATTATTTTTATGTAAAAAGAGACTGGGGTGTTAAAAAAAATTACTCAAGGGAACCATTTTTGTCTTAATGACAAAAGTTAATTAACACAGAGTGAATAATTAACCAATGTAGATAATTAAATTCTTTTACCAAAAACCGATAAAAACAATGACGGTAATAGAGTATTTTTCAGACGCTTTTGTTTTAGCGTCTTATTCAAATTAAATTAACTTTCAAAATTGTTTTCTGGGCTTTTTATATCTTAACGGGCTGTAACATCATCTAATCTAATTACGATGGGTGAAATTTAGTACAGTAGGTGAATCCCTGGTATTTTAAAAATGAACTTATAGTAATAGATTAATAGGTCCAATATTGCTTGCGTGTTCTAAGAAACAATAATGAAAATCTGGAACGTTTGTACCCGTTAATTTTTTATGATATCTCTGAAGTCAACGTCAACACTATATGAAAACACTAAAAATGAACTACCGAAAACAGAACTATACTGTTCAATGTTCTAAAATATTATGTACCTTACCTGTAAGAAACTTATCAATGATGGTAACACATTATATACAAGGAGAGGATGAGATGATGAAGAGGATATTCTATGATGTAAATGAAACCTTCATAGCATTTTTATTTTGATTGTAGCTTTAAATATACGGTAACTAATACTAGTATAACCTACCATAATCTCTCCGCCGCCTACAAACTAGAAATAATTGTAATTTAGCACTTAAAAAATTGTCTTAAACTATAAAAAACAATTATAAACTAACAAAACTAAAATACTAGGTGTGATATTGCAATTATCGTCGTGTGTTATTGTAATGGCTAGATTTATATTACATATTATATATATAATTTACTTTCATATTTTTAATCCTTTATATTGAGGTATCTAGTAACTATTTTTATTTAAATATTGGATTCCTATATAAATCTTATCATATTTTGCGTAATACATTAGTGTAGTGGCTGACGTTTATAAATGTAGGTTATAGAGGTAGGTCATGTGCAAATAAAAACAGAAAATTTTCTTAGTTACATTTATATATTATATATAAATGTATCCAACAAAATTATATATATATATATGTTGTAATATACTTCCTGAAAAACAGTCAGTGGAGAAACATTAGGCATCCGGTATATTACGTTGAGTTTTAACAGAAAATTAGCGGTGCGCATGTTTCTTCCAGACACATGCTGACCAAACGTCTATTCAGCATTCAGTACAAACTAAATACTTTATCTTTCTCATTGTCCGCTATATCTTACTATTTAATCATGTTAAAGTTTTGCGAATTATTATAGCGTACTGGCATAAGACGAAGATGACGAATAAGGCTAAGTATAAGATACTGAGTTATCAGCACTGCTCCAAGTGTTCAGCTTCTGTTACTAATCTACTTACGCGAACCACGTTTTATAGACCTATGTCTACGTACATACTACGTACTCCCTTATCTTTATCCCGTGCTAAATATATTTGTTTTAATTTTGTTTCTTTATTTCATAATGTCAGTAACCCTTGATTATGGTGATCCAAACCTTGCAACCAACTGAATATAAATAATACAACACTGATATTGTTTTTTTGTACAACTTAATTTTTGTTTTTGCATACGTTTTGATGTGTCATGTACAGGTACTTATGGAGTGTGGAGCAATACTTAGAGTTAGAATACAATCAAACTACAAAATCGATAGACCACAACGTTTGTGGAGAACAGTAAAATGAGGTCAAGTCTATAAATATACATATATATTTGTTAACTTAAAGTTTAATACAATACCGAGATAACTAACTAATCATGATGAGTTTTGGCTGAAGCAGTTGGACATTGTAAAGTAGCCAATCAGTGTTCTCTGAATTCGAAATCCTAGACATTTTATACTGTAACCAGATAAAAGGCAATCAAATATTTTCAAATATTAAATTCCAATATAATGTGTTTTTATTATACAGGGTGGACCAAAAAGAATATACGTATTTTAAACTGATGTATTTAATAAACTGTAATACATACAACTATAGAACTTGGGACACATATTTTTGATACTCTCTAGTTTAGATTACAAGTGTTCAATATGTCCTCCACCAGCGACACGAAGAATATCATACGGATACTCAAATTCCTGCCATACATGTTATTGACAACGATAACAATTTCTCAGAACGGATCATGTTCAGTGATGAGGCATGTTTTCACCTTAGTGGGAAAGTGAACAAACAGAATGTTAGAATTTGGAGTCTACAGAACCCACATGCGCAAATCGAACATTTTCGAGATTCACCTAAAGTGAATGTGTTTTGTGCTATATCTTGCTCATCTGCTTACGGCCCTTTTTTCTTTGATGGAAACACGGTTAATGGTCCCCAGTATCTTAATATGTTACAAATCTGGTTGTTTCCGAGGCTGAACAAGGAAAATCTCATTTTTCAACAAGACGGGACAGTGAAGGCTTACTGGAATCGTCAAGTTCGTCAATTTCTGAATAAAACTCTTCAAAACCGTTGGATTGGACGTCAAGGAGTTGACGATTTAGCAATTTTCAGCTGGCCTCCACGGTCACCAGATTTGATGCCATGTGATTTCTTCCTGTGGGGTTTCATTAAGGATACCGTTTAAGTATCCGTACTGCTATTACATCAGACACCGGACATGCTTAGTCGAGTGTGGCAGGAATTTGAGTATCGGTGTGATATTGTTCGTGTCGCTGGTGGAGGACATATTGAACACTTGTAATCTAAACTAGAAAGTTTCATAAATATGTGTCCTAAGTTTTATAGTTGTGTGTCTTGAAGTTTATTAAATACATCAGTTTGAAATACGTATTTTATTTTTGGCCCACCCTGTATTTATAAATGCTAGCTATAAATGAATTTGTAAGGTTTGCAATGAATAAGGCACCATCTGATAACTAGCATTAGCTTATTTAAGAAGCTTAACTTATGTTGACTAACATTGAGTAAAATCCAAATTCATACATTTGATGGAGTAAAATGTTAGGAATAAGAAAAAATATATATTTTTTAGATAATAGTCTTATAAAATTTTTTGAGAGTGAAAAAAGTTTTTATGAAATAACTTCTGTATTTTTATTATATTTATAAAAAGGACGATTGGCAAACAAACAAATTATACAGAACAAAACAATGTAATACACAAAAAAAACAATGTATTTTTGAGTGGTAAAGTCTTAACTATATAATGCAATTTAAGAGGATGTTTCGACCAGAGTAGTAACGCCCTCTTACAATAGATTGAAGTCGGTAGCCTAATCCCTCTACTACCATCAAAATCCGTGGATGACAGTAACCACTCATAAGGTGGATAAATCATAAAAAAACTAAAATGAATATACTAATAAATGTTAACACTTAAAACATAAGAACATTTTTCTTGTAACAATCATCGCACACTAACAGTGTTATAGTTTTTGTAAATAAATATAAACAAAAATTATAATGATTTAATTTTACAAGTAACATATATGAAACCTTTATTCTACTATTATATAAGAAATGCAAAGTGAATACTGATAACTATTTATAATAATTCACAGGCAACGTGTTCGTGATAGCAGCCATCATAATAGAGAGGAACTTGCAGAACGTTGCCAACTATCTGGTGGCGTCACTGGCGGTGGCTGACCTAATGGTAGCCTGCCTTGTTATGCCTTTGGGAGCTGTTTATGAGGTAATTTATGTGTACACATTTTTAAGTCTTTAAAATCAACTTTATAAAAATAGTTTATTAAAAAAATGTATATAATAATCATTTAAATATACTTATTTTACTTGTAGTGCAATGTACATTGCATTTCTTAATTAGTACATTCGTTCAAAGGGATAGTTTGCACGACATTTTCGTAGACTCCAGTTTGCAGTCTAGTATTAAAACTTCTAAGATATGTTAATATAAATATTTCCGAGACTCAACTATTTACTAGTACCTATATATAATATATATTAATATGACAACCTGTGCTTGTTTAAACAGGTCAGTCAGGGCTGGATCCTGGGTCCTGAACTCTGTGACATGTGGACCTCCAGCGACGTCCTCTGCAGCTCCGCCTCTATTCTTCACCTTGTTGCTATAGCTACTGATAGGTACCACAACTAAGAAAAAAATCAATATATTCTTATTTATAAACTGCGTAGAATGAAATATAAGTTGCTTGTTTTTTCTCTTTAACTTGCAATCTACAACAACTTAAAAAGATTATTTTATTAAATTAATTTACTTTTTTTCAAAAATACTATTGCAAACTGTACACATTTGATTATTATATTTGCCATACAATTAAAATTTATTTTATTTTAGATATTGGGCTGTGACAGATGTCGACTACATACATATAAGAAATGAAAGGCGAATTTTTACAATGATCTTTCTCGTCTGGGGTGCTGCGTTAGTCGTCTCTCTTGCTCCACAATTGGGTTGGAAGGATCCAGACTACCTTGCAAGAATTACGCAGCAACAGAAATGCCTCGTCAGCCAAGATCTCGCGTATCAGATTTTTGCAACATGTTCAACTTTCTACGTTCCGCTTGCCGTAATATTGATCCTCTATTGGAAAATATTCCAAACCGCACGACGACGAATACGAAGAAGGAGAGAACCACCACCACCACGGCCAACATCAGCTGATGGAGCTCCGCCTTCCGGTAGACCGGTTCAGTCAGCGAGAGATAGAAGATTTGTTAAGAAGCGATTCCTTAATTTAAAGAAATGTAATCAACGAACTAGAGCAGAAACGCTAGCCGCCGCCTTATTGTTAACCGAAGGTCAAAGTACGTCTACAGTTGATACATTAGACGAAGAACCACGCACTACGGCATTCACTATAAATGAGAAGATTGCTCCACCTCCACCACAGGTATCACCAGAAAAGTCTTCCTCAACCGTTACCAATGGTTCTAAGGAACGGGCTATAGTTCCTGCACTATCTCATAGAGAGAAAAAAGAATCCCTAGAAGCTAAACGGGAAAGAAAAGCAGCAAAAACTCTTGCAATTATCACAGGAGCTTTTGTTTTTTGTTGGCTACCATTCTTTATAATGGCGCTAGTTATGCCAATTTGTCAATCATGTGTGATAAGCGACTACCTCGCAAGTTTTTTCCTCTGGCTCGGCTATTTCAACTCGACTCTTAACCCAGTTATTTATACGATATTTAGTCCCGACTTTCGCCAAGCATTTGCCCGTATCCTTTTCGGTACTCACAGGAGGGGCCGTAATAAAAAATTCTAACAAGAGTCATTATTATATTATATATGGGTGAGCCACTCGGCTCCAAAGTGGACTATATTTATCCTCTACTTGTACAACATTTCATCTTTCTGTATGTTATACATACTTTAAAGTTTGTAGTTAGTGTAAATAAAAGCTAGTCAAATTGTAAATATTAATAAAATTGTATAAGATAGCAATGTTAAATTGTTTTTTATAGTTTATATAGCCGCGACGGTGTCGCTCGCGAGTCCAAAGCGACACCGCCGCTCGCTCTTGTGTTATTTCCAGTGACATTACGAAATAAATATTCAAATTATATCACATAAAGGACTATTATTATATTGCCTGTTACTTATTTTTTAGATTTTTTGTAATACATAGTTTTGTATATAGCTTGGCCAAAAGTGAATGAATAAAAGATAAGATGAATGTACAAATGTACAACATTTTGATAAATAATTATTTAAACCAATACGTATAATAAACATTTTAATAATAGTGCTTCTATAACTCCGCTTAAATGAACATTATAATAACACTAGTAAGTAATTAAATGCTATTTTAATATTTAATATTAATGTTTTATACTACCATCATTCCAGCGCCTCTTACTAATGAAATTGCAATTGACTTCATTACTAGGTTCTACGTAACGCGTAAAGTTTCGAATAGCAATTCATGTTTCTGAGGTATTAGTTTTATTACATTCTAAGGTTACTTTGCAACACAATAATTGTAACATATAGTTATTATATTTTTTTCACATGGCAACAAAATTCAAATTGCAATATTTTTATTTATTTTATATTTATATGACAACAAAATATTTTTGTTACTGAACTTTAAATAAATATGAAGACTGAAAATTCTAAATTTGAATTACAAATATGGAATATTATCGTTTTTTAGTAAAGAATTGTTTTAGTTTATGTTGTCTTATTGTTCAAATCTAGCAAACGCATTTAAAATCTCAATGTTTAGCGCTTTTAAAAAAAGACCTTGATTAACTAACATTGGACTTCGTTCTGGGACATGAACCGACTTCTGACATTGTTGACGATTTTATCTCTATTAAAAAACATTATTATAAGATTTGGTATTGTAAGTTTTTTGTGCGTTATAAACCACAAGCTTAATTTAAACAGCAAGCGTAAAAATATTAATGTATCTTAAATATTTTTAAGTATATTTATATATTTTTTTCCTCTGAGAACATTTTATATTTCGTGTTTATAGACTAGGTTCAATGCAATTTTCTTAAAAGTGACAAAATTGGCCTTATGTTGAAATATTTTTTATGATATATATTGTTTTTGCTTTAATAGTGTAAAATTTAAAAAATAAGACGTGATCTTTAATGATATTAAAAAAAACAAAACTCTGAGTTATATTCATCACAGTAACAAAGGCAACAAAAAATTATAAAGTATAATATGATAGCCTACTAACATAATAACAAAAGAAGTCATAAAATATTCAAAACCGGTTAGCGTAGTGGCCAAAATATGCAGGTGATAGTCAAGGTCTTGAGTTTGAATCCAAACTTTTCGTGCTTTTATTTTTTTTTCTAAATATTTACATACTTGAACTAAATAATATGAGAATAAGCAAACCATATATCAAAAAAGAGGGAACATTATTCTTAAAAAGTGAGTTCGTGCACATATATTTACGTATAAGTACGTAAGTAAATATTTTGAACTATTACTCAAAACGTAGAATGGTCTTAAGAAGTGTTTATTATTGATAAGTTCAAGGTCTTTTATTAGTAGTTTCATTCTAATTAAAATTTACAAAATCAGATTTCTTCAAACATCCCTATGTAGGTATATGACGTTTTAGGTAATATTATCAGAATAAATTATAGTCAGTTATTTGTTAAATAAGCTGTTACGGCTAAACTCATTATATGGGCATACAAAGTAAACGTCACAGTTAGTATATGAAGTATAGTACATAAGAGAATACCTATATAATCTATTTATTGGACGTAGTTCTTTACGAAACGTATTTTCATTAAGTCCATTTGCAACCCAGGTTAAGTTATTATTATATGTACATAGTATCAGTATAAGTCTCACTTTGTCGGTAAATAAGATTTAAAAAAAGTAGTTACAAAGCTACAGTGGAAAATTAAAACAGAGCACAAACTGACACTAAAAAAACTCAGCAGAACAATTTGGTCTCCACATATTGCGGGAAGACTAATTTGAATAAATTGTATTTGTTAAATACGGATAAATATTTAAATATATATATTTTTATTTATTTTTATTAATTATAGTTTTAGACTAATTACGTTGTTTTTTATTGCAACATTAAATTAAATAAACAATATAAATCTTTAATGTAATTCCAAACTTATTGTGATATATTTTTTTTTGAATTAATAAAATATATTGATGTTATAGCAGTAATATTATTATTAAAATTTTTTATGAAATAATAGTGAAATAGATGTGCAGAATAAAATAAATTATTTATATATTTCAAACCTAAAACAATGTATTAAATGTCGTATTCAATGTCAAAATCGGTTAGCCTCTCTATCGTAGGAAGGAAATAATAATATTTTATCGTTATTATAACATCGATATCATATGATCCGGGTTAAAGGTGATGAAAAGGTGAATTATTATATCATATAAGTACATAACTTCTATCGCATGCTTATTTACGACTTATGAAAGCGTACTTGTTCCAACAAAATAGTTTTTTTGTATCTTATCGATCTTCATCGAATATATATGTATATGTATATACATATATATATATATATATATATATATATATATATATATATATATATATTGTTATATATATGTATGTTAAAGATTATATGGAGAAGAAGTGCAGATAATTAATATTTTATATATTATATAAAATTTAATTTTCTGCACTCCTTCTTATATATATGAGAAGGAGTGCAGAAAATTAATATTTTTATTAAAAATGGATTAGATACATTAGATACAATTAATAAAAAAACATTTAGGTATGAAATAGTCCATATTACTTTATTGTTTAAATTGAAATCAATCATATTTAGTCGTATATGAAATCATGGCAAAGACTTGATTGTCGCTAGACGTATTTGAATAAGCATAAACAATAACATAAAATGTTATATACACCGAGGTGTTGGTTTAAACTGTCATAAGAATTACTACTTAAAATAAAGGTCCTATTTCGGCCTCTGGGCGACTAAAAGTAAAAAAACTATTTTTTTTTTCTGTAAACGTAACATGCCATCAAATCAATTTAATGTTTTTTTTGTTTTGCTACAATAAAAAGTGTGATATTTTTTTCTATTCATGTGCGTACTTCTTTATTTAATCTTTTTGTTTTAATTTCGTATCTTATCAAGTGAATTGGCCGCGCTATGGTATCCATAGTTTGCGAGATATTCAACTTTAATTTATATTTAAAGTTTGTTTTGTTTATTTTGGTGCAATTTTACATATGTGTAATAAACATTAATATAATATATATGTATATTCCATATGTATATATGTGTAATATTTAAAAAAAACGTACGTAGTGATTATTGTGCGTGAGACTTATAAAATTCATTTTATATAACAATTATGTTAATTTCTATTAGAATCTCAATGCTTTAACATTATATAATAGCTAAAATTAAAATATCTTTGACTTTGTTGTTCAAACACGACTGCATCATTTGAATTAGTTATAAACCAGTATAATTAAAAACCTGTCCTGATTTTTTATTATATCAGAGATAACACAGTGATAAAATTTTTATATAAATAACAACAGTTTGTGAAATATCATCATAGAGTATCAAACATGTTATCTCCCTTTACAATTTTCCTGTCTGTATGCTGCGCTACTTCATGTTTAATATATTATTATTTAACAAGAAAACATGATTATTGGAAGAAGAGAAAAGTGTTGCATGTGAAACCTACATCAGTTTTTGGAAACTATCTCAAGTATGTGTTTCTTCAAAGAGGTGCTCCTGAAATTGCTGATGAGATGTGTCATAAATTTCCTAATGAACCCTACTTTGGAAGTTACTATGGAAGTGATCCAGCTCTCATTGTAAAGGACCCGGAACTGCTAAAAGTAATATTAGTAAAGGATTTTTACTACTTTAATATGAGAGAGATCGATGATCACACCGATAGAGAATTTACAACCAAGAATATGTTTTTTAGCGGCGGAGACCGGTGGAAAGTAATAAGACAAAATGTGACTCCTCTCTTTTCAACAACCAAATTAAAAAATATGTTTTACATAGTAGATAATTGTGCTAAAGCAATGGAAAAAGCTATTTATGACGAAACAAGAGCTTCCAATGTGGTTGAGATCAGGAGTCTCCTAGCGAGATACACCATGGACTGCATAGGATCTTGTGCCTTTGGTGTAAATACAGGAACCCTAGAAAGGAATTACGAAAAGAACCCATTTACCATAATTGGTAAGAAAATATTAGAAACCTCCAACTTCGGTGGACTTAAATTGATTGTTCGTGCTATGTGGCCATCTGTATTTTATGGATTAGGATTGAAACTGTTTCCAAAACAGGTAACCGATTTTTTCGTTGAACTATTAGGTGGTGTTTTTGAAACTAGACAATACAAAGAATCGGGTAAACATGATTTTGTTGATCTTTTATTAACCTGGAAACAGAAAGACTTTTTAATTGGGGATAGTATAAGTCGCAGTGATCAAGAAAAAAAAGTTGTGAAATTGGACGTGAATGATGAATTAATCATTGCACAATGCGTTTTGTTTTTTGCTGCTGGATATGAAACAACCTCCATAACGTTGAGCTATTTACTCTATGAAGTAGCTAAGCATAAAGAGGTTCAAGCACAGGTAATTAAGGAAGTTGACAGTTACTTTGAGAGACATAATGGTGTGATAGAGTTCGAAGCTATAAACGAAATGCCATACCTACTAGCTTGTATAGATGAAACTCTACGTTTTTATCCAGTTTTTGGGATTCTCACCAGAGAAGTAGCTGAAAACTATACATTGCCAACAAATCTCCAATTAGAAAAAGGTACTCGTATTCATATACCAGTTCATCATATTCACCGCAATCCAGAGTACTTTCCGAATCCAGAAGTATTTAGACCTGAACGTTTCATGGGCGATGAAAAGAGGAATATAAAGCCGTTTACCTATTTTCCTTTTGGTGAAGGGCCAAGATCATGCATAGGTATTTATCTTACTTTTCTCTAATTATCTTTTCTACAATTAACTAAAATTAATATATCGAATATTAAGTAGATATATGTACACCACATAATTGGCACAAATTGGAGTAAATTAATTATGCTCTTAACAATAATTAAAAATAATTTAAACATATTAGTTAACTTGACCTTTATGTTTATACAAGGCTAACAAAAAGTGAGCAGACAAAAGAATATTTTTCAAATCAGGTATATGTGTAAAATTATGAAAAATTGAGTAAGATTTATAATATTAATCATTTTCAGGATTGCGTTTTGCGAAGATCGTGATGTTAACAGGACTTCTTACAATATTTAGAAAATATCGAATTGAGACATGCTCAAGAACAAAGAGTTCATATAAAGTTCAACCGAGATCCTTAACTACTCAGCCGATCGGTGGGATGGAGTTTGAATTTGTATCTCGTAATGAATAAAAAATAATAATAATAAATTATTGAAAAACTATTATAATTTTCATTCATCAGTATTTTTACCATAAGGCCTAAAGATGACTAATATTAGGTAACGTTACATTAAGATGAGTGAAACTTGAAAGGAATTCAGTGTTGGTATTTTAATTAAGCAATATTTGTTTTATAGTTAATTTGTTTTATAGCAAATCAGATTTTATAGTTAATTGTATTTACTTTTTAACTGTTGGTTAACTTCTACCAATATGTTATTGTACCGGAACTAAAGATTCAGTGTAACTTAATTGAGCGAATAAGTTATTTTTCAAATTAGAATAAAAAAATATTTTTTCATGATATTGTGACTGATTTAATTCTAGATCAGACTATATTACTAAAGACCTTGTAATTAGCTTCTTGTATCAAAGTCCTAATAAAAAATAACCAGTTCTTTACAAGTGATTAATACAAAACAGCAAAAGTAAAGGAATTGAAAACCAGTCAGACCAGTCGTGCCAATAAAATCATGGAACTATTTAGCAAGAATGTTGGATAAATTATCGGAAAAACACGCAGCTAGATAAAGGATAGGAGGACAGGGAGGGACCATTTTATTTACCATGTTCACGGTATTTTGATACAAATTGTCGGTATAGTTATCATATGATGTAAAATTTGAATGCTTCAATCAATTAATTAAAAATATAAATTTTCAATAACTTTTCCATGTAACACATACGTAAGTATAAATATAATGCAATGGTTTTAAGAATGTTTCGAAAGCCTCAGTTGTAGAGTTGTAGCAAATAAAATTAATATTTTGTACTTAATACGTAATAAATTGAGTAGTGATAGACTGAATATCTAGTTTGTATTGTATCCCATATTTAAACTTATATTTATTATTCATTGTTTTAGTTGGGTTAAAATATTATAAGATTCTTCCAATTCTTTATAAGCTTTTAATAAAAGAAAAAGAGCATATTTTTCTAATTTGGAACTAAAATGCAACTTATTATCTACAAACTTTAAAGACGATTACAAAATAAAATATATATTATGTATAATATTTTCTATTTCTGAATTACTAGAATCTGACGCCATAGAGTTATGTTTAATAATTCTATGGTAATGGAAACCTATTTGAACGAAAGTCTTTGACATTGGGTAGCTACAAAACTCCCAATTTTACATACTTAAATGAAATATGAGAATTGATACTTTTTTATACCTATATATATATATATATATATATATATATATATATATATATATTTTATATATTTTAAAAGTAAATAGATAGGCGTAAAATATAACAATAATATGAAATACTGACTGTGACTTTCGAGTCACAGTCAGTATTTGGTATGATTAAAATTCAATCAAATATATAGATTTTATGAATTAAAATTCAATTAAAGCGTATTACCAAAAGAAAACTACTCAAAATCACCAAACCATTAAAGGTATTGGTGTAAAAGTAATCTTGTAAAAAACAGATTTATAAAAACAGGTTTTAGAGTATTTGTTTAAAGCAAGTTTATAAACAGGTTTTAAATCATTTTTAATCATTAAACATAACTAAGTTGACAGCCATTCGGACTGATTTTCAAGCGAGTATGGTCAGAAATGAAATAATCTAATTTCAAGCTGACACAATAAAAAATTTAAAAGAGTTTCACTCCCAAATCGAGCCTTCTGCTAGACTCATGTAACCGAAAAGCAGCTTAACTCAATACAAATCATTAAAAAATTTTTTGATTGGTTATTCCTTAAGGACCGATGACCCAACATCGATTTATTTTCTTATGAAAACTTACCGAATCGATTAAAATCAATTTGAATCAAATTGATTCAGTAAATACAGAGGAGTCTAATGTATTTATGTCATGGAAGCATTTGACCCAACAACACAGAGCTCCTTACTCTCCGAATTATATTAATTAAATAATGCCTAATTTTTGGACTAAAATTATTAAAAGATAATCCTTTAAATTTGTTTTCAGGTTTGCAACATGTTAAAAAACACCGATAGAACCAGTTTAAGAGAAAAATTTTGTTTAGAAAATTGTATTTAACCGCCCCGTTGGTCGAGTGGTTAGCGCAGACGCTTAACGTGACACGGCGCAATGGGGCTCGGGTTCGATTCCCGGCGGAGACAGGCATTTATGTGATGAGCATAGATGTCTGTGTTTCTGGGTTTGGTCGTTTATTAAATATATTTTCAGTATTTGTAAGTGTATTTCTATGTAATTGTATTGTTGTCTAACACCCTTAACACAAGCAAATAATTTGCTTACTTAGGGGTTAGATTAATGTGTGTAATTTGTCCTTATATTATTATTATTACTTAATATAAATTATGATTTTTTTTTCAAATGCATAAAATCAGTCTGTCAAATGTTTCTTGTGCAACATAATACGATTAGGAGATATTTTACATCTAAATCAACACAAAGTTAATTATACACGTGTTATAATGCAATGTGTTAGCCACAATGAGAATACCTAATCCACCAAATATGTACAACTGCTACCGATGCATACGATCAACAAATGGCATTCAAGATAATCAACGATGACGATGAAATGTACTAAGTTTAGATTTCATCACAATAACTTACTGCATCTTTCTTACTTACTTTAATTACAATTTTCCATTTTATACATTCGTGTTACGAAATGAACAAAAAGGCCAAAATAAAAAGTTATCCAAAATTCACTACAAAAATACTCAATGGGGAGAAAATTACAAGTCCCGAAGTACAAATTTATAATTAGTTTGTAGTGTCCCGATGTTGCATCACTATTTTGAAATGCACACACGTTTGAAGCATTTTTTGGAACACGGTTATCAAAAAAAAAATAGGAAGTAATTAAAATGTCATTATTTAGTATTGTCTAGCTCAATAGATCAATTAAATGTTTGTAACATTATGTATATATTTGTTTTAATGCACTTAAAAGGTAGTAATTTTTGGCTTTTCCATTAATATTTATATTTTTCATATACACGGTTCAAATTATGGTCAATATTGCATCTATGGTTATTCTAAAGATATTGCTTATCTTTTAAATTATATCTATATGAAGGCGCGTTGATTGTTTTTTTTTAATTATAAGTGACGCAATTATAATATTTGATTCTGTAATGGATTATTATGAAAAAAATATGAAAATGAGCGGGTAATCCCGAATAGGGTAGTAAGTGTTGTCACTAGTGATAGCGGTTGTCATTAAGTTGACAGCTGTTTCAAGTGATGCATATATGCTAACCTATTGGCTCTAAATCCAGTTTAATCTTATTGGTTGTGTGTGATAATTTGTTGAACTGTTGAACAATTGAATTATAACGTTTTGGACAATACAAGTGTACTTCTATTTTTCAATACCTATCATTACAATGCCCACTATGAATAAAAATATCAAAGACTGCTATGAGGTCTCTTATGAGGCTCTTATACATGTATATGGACAACATGACACATATATATATCGTGAAAAAACAACAACAACTAAACGTAGAATTGAATACTTTATATTCAACAATTTAATACATCTTTATAAATTCCTAAAACTTAACACATTCTAGTACTACCTAAAATATTTTTTTGCAATCAAGAGTTGTCGCGAACGATACTGAAATTTAATATTTTGTAATCTTATATCGAAATCTCAAAATTTTCTGTTAAGTTAAAATAAACTGATTAATTATTTTAACATCGACTTTTCTACAAACTTTATCAATTTACCAATTTTCTTTGTCTTCACCAGAGCAATTTATTTAATTAATTAAGGAACTATTGATTATATCTATATTAAAACCCATACAAACATGATGAAAAGAGGTATAAAATACTTGGGATGTTATAAAAGTAACAGTAATAATAGTTTTCCTATTTTGGCTACTTTTCAAATGAATTACATTGGTAGTTAAAATTAAGCTCTATGTTTTTCATATATTATAGGAAACGTTTTTTAGCTGATCTAGAAGAAGAATTGGATAAAATAATGACTGGTAACATAATTTAATTGAATATTAAAATTTTCATTTAAAATTAAATAAATCACCACGTCCCAGACATACGGGGAAGATAGATTGTGGTTCAAAATTTCGATCTTTTGTAATAAAAGTGGCAATTGATTCACTATTCCTTCTATGTTAGTTTGTATGGAATTCGTGTACGGTATATTTATTTTCAATCATTAATGTCTGTTGTGGCATCTTTGCACCATTAATCACTGCTACAATAGAAACTTTGATTAGGATTTTCAAAACAGATTATTAGATGTCATCCCCAGTATAACGACGATAATTAATAGAATGTTTTATTCATCGAACCGACAATAAATGTGCTAACTAAATTGTTAAACCAACGGGATGCTTTTTCCAAAGCCACTGATTCGAATCCCTGCCGTGTGGTCTCGGGCAATAACAATATGGCTACACCTGCAACCCGTAAAGGGTGAATTAGGGTCCAACATGTGGTAGAATCAACATTCGTTCTTTTTATTTGACCAGCATCGATTCACACTCGCACAAGAAACCGGCGTAAGGCATTGGCCTAGTACCTCTATGATTATCATAGGTAAGCATTATTCACTGGCGACCTTTTTTTTTTATCGTTGGAAAAATGCGTTACGCATCATCCCTGCGGCCAGGAAGGTGATGACCGAGGGGGTATCTGGGACTACCAGGCAGCATATAAGACGCTACCATTTTTAAGGCTACCCACTAAAAAACCAACGGTTGACCTCATCGCCTTAGTGGGACGTCACGGGATCGCTTTCGCACTCACCGTGACGCCCCGGCGGAACCCCCTGCAAGGGGACCCGATCAACTTAGGGACACTCTCACCTCGTAGGCTTATAATGGGCAGGAGAGGTCACCCCTCTCTCTTAAGCTGGTCATTTCCTCCTCTTGTTGCTTACAAGATCTAATGAATCCCCGACAATTGTGGGGCCTCAGACCGACGTTGCCAAATGACCACCGCAAATCCAACACTAAAACAGGTATCCCGACAGGATTACATAGTGATGATCGCCAGTTAATCAACGTCCGACAATATGACTTTCGTTAACGGTCAGCAGTCGATTTTCTGGTGTACCAAACCCACTGATCGGCGAAGACCATTAAAAATAAGTAACTGTCTGGCAGCTAGTTTGTGTTTTTCAAAAGGCTTGATAGTATTAAAAATAATAATAATAAGCTTAACTTACCTATAAAAGCTAAAAAAATAGTGCATATTGTACAATTAGACTGATTTTAAAACCCTTATTCTTTTAAGATAAATTCTTTTTGATATTTTAATAACAATAATAAAGCTTTTATAAAATGTATTTCTAAAACATTAAATTGATATTTATCTCTTTAATTACCATCTTTATATGTTTGTGCACGTGCATATAAATTCTTAACCATTCATTATACGTAATATAAACGCTTATTATATTGTAACCTTTTATAAAATATTATTATATCTATTTGATAATGAATGCTGGAATGATTTAATTCCAGATGATTTTATATCTAGTTCTAAGGAACAAAGCATTTGTTACCTGTCCGTCTGTGTGTCATGATTGTAGAACATTTTATGATGATGCATGTAAGTCACAAAATCTTCAAAGCGCTACACTATTTATTTAAACTTTATAGTACAAAATTATACAATTGGCGGGCTTAATGCTAAATCATTATCAACCAGCCAACCGAACCACTATACAGAGAAATAAAAATTAGTAGGGTACAATACAAAAAAAAAAAACAATTAAAATTGAAAAACTAAGAATAAAGTTCTAAAATATATAAAACATATTCAAACATAAATATCATAAGTAAACTTAAACATACACCTTACATACAATATACTAAGTATACTATGAACTATAATAAATACATAAACTACCAAGTATACAACATAATATCAGATAAATAATAAATTATTACGCTATATAACAAGGAAAATTTTAACTCGTCTTCTCGAGAACACTAATTAGACTTTCAACTATCAAGTATCGCTTACATACCAAAATTAGCTTACAAAATGTTAATACTCTATAGCAATATTTTGAGTTTTACTGCACATTACAAATAGATAAATTAAACCAATTATACAATTCGTTTAATTCATATATATTTGGTACTTATACAAGTACAATAAATTTAAGTAACAAGTAAATTACAAGTATTCAACAAACTTATAATTTTATTAAACAAGCTACTTGCTTTTTAAGAATAGTACCATTTTTATAACCGTTTATTTAACTTTAAGCAAAGAATATAAGTCACAATGCCATGTTACTAGACTATTAAATACGTAAATTGTCACCTAATAACATAAAACAAAAACGACACCGCGATGTTTCAGGAACGATATTACAAACAAAATTGATTTAATAGAAACGATTACTTTGTTTAGGTTTCTTCTTAACTAGATTTTGCCTTCCATTTTGTTTGCCTAGAAGTGAATAAGAAGCAATTAGATTAGCATTTTAATAGCAAATAATTGAAACAGCGTCATCGTGGCTTCCGGTAATTAATGGAGATTTTTATGCTAGAGTATTCTGACCATTCTTATATTTTGCTTAAATTTAGTTGCATATCTATTTATATGTAAAGTATACAAACCCTTCAAGTACATTTTCTTTATTGACAGACAAACATCAAAACGTGCAAACTTTGATATGTACAATATATTAGAAGAACATAAATAATTACAAATTTCCTCTGAACTGATCTTAGGACAAATTAACGTCTTAGACATTTGCATCACACGAATTTTTTCGGACAAATAGCTGAAAATAATTATTTGAAGTTAGTTTAGTTGAGAGCATGTTTTACGTCGTACGTCTTTAAAAAAAAATGTTTTTGTACATATTTTTAAATTACATAAATGGGCTAATAATCTTATCAGTCTATAAGTATTTATAAACATGTATATCATAATCATTTTCCTCATAATTAATAAGCAATGGTGATAAGGGCTTCAGTAAATAAATATTTTATATTAATTTAATATTTTTTATTTTTTTTTATCCATTTCAATTTTATTATATTTTATTATTCAAATTCAAATTAAACTTAATAAAAAATCACTTATAAGTAGGGTGTAGGGTACTTCTAAATAGAGTTCAATACTCGCGTCGCCACGATAAGGTATTGGAAATCATACGGGAAGCGGTTAGTCCGGAAGAGCGCGGTTAGTCCGAATGGTATAGCAACAGCCTAACAATCTGTAGAATTCGTAAAAGAAGGTTCCTCCAAAAAATTAAAACTGAAGCCTTGTTCAATTTTAGGCATGGCTCCTGATTGGACTCTCATGATGGACACTTATGAAAAGCATTGCAAAATCCCTGGGGATGTTGGTGTTTCGTCACCCAGACCGGATTTTTTCCTGTATTCTAAACATTTAAAGCGCATGATACTTGTGAAGCTTACTGTTCCCTGGGAAACAAACACCCCCAGGGATCACACATATAAGCTTAATAAGTATTACGAACTGACCAACGAACTGTCCAGGAATATGTTTATAGTTAGTTTGTACGCGGTAGAAGTGGGAGCGAGAAATATAACAGCAAAATCTTTCTATAACCTATTTCAAGACCTAGGCCTTTCTAGAACAAGCACCGGTTCATTTCTAGAACGTATTTCGAAGGCGGCATTAGTTGGTTCTTCTTTGGTTAGGTAAGGAGAGAAGTGTAGATAGTTGAGGCGAGCGTGTTTTTTGCATCATAAAGGGGCCCCTTTAACCTACTCAAAAGTCCCAGGCACTGTTTGCACGACTGCGTGCCGGCACCCGCACGGTGAATCCATGGAATGCTAAGAAGTTTCGTCTTATCTCTTTATCTATTTTATTTCCAATTCTTATTGTTTTTTAAATGTTATTTTATTTTCTTATTTGGTTTGGAAGATTAAATTTCGGGTTATCAATAAAGAAAAATTTCGGATATAAATACTCGAGATATGAAATCAGAGATTTTCAGCATTTTCCTTGATAATATATTCGTTTATCAAAATTGTGATAGGAGATATTGATCTTAATGTAAGCATATTATTTTCGTGCAAAAGAAGTAAGTACAAGGAAAAACGAAACTAATACTATAGCTAACGAAATCTAGTCATACATAATGATAATGTACATAATTAAATTGCAGCGACGTTTTCATATGTTAGAACAATACCATCCAGTTAATGAAGGTCTTATTAGATCGGCTACTGATCGGCTACTAGATTCCTTTAGTTAGTTTTTCTTCATTAGTTTGACACATCTGTAATTGCAACCTATTACTGTTACTTAATACTTAAATGAAAAATGGATAAGAAATGGGGACACTGTACCCGGAATAAAATATTAATTGCGAAAAAAGTATGAGTTCTAATCAGTCAATGTTTTTTTTTTTTTTTTTTGACGTGACAACGTCTTAAATTAGGTTAAGCTGGGAGTCACTTATGAAAAAGTGTAACGCCCGGTAACGTAACGATGAGTCACACACACATAGAATGCCTTGCGTCTCTCTCCCACTCAAACATGATCGGTCCGCCGAGCAATGTTTTGATTTTCAAATTGATTCTTTAAATTTACAAATATTAAGAAAAAGTGGCAGATATAAGAAAACTTGATTTAATTTATGTGTTGAGCAAGAATTTTAACATCTAATTTAAGTAAATGTTTTAATTTTCAACTTCATTATTTACAATTACAAATTTTAATTAATTTCAAATTTATTTAGTAAAAATTTGAACCTTCGATCTGAATAAGTGTTTTGATTTTCAAATTAATTCTTTAAAATTAAAAATATTAAAATATATAAAATCAGAAGTGACGTCACATAACATTATCTGTACTTATTATTATTTAATATGTAGGCCAGTACATGTGACCATACTTGGTAGACACAATTGGAAATAGTATTTTTTTATAACTGAAAAAAATATATATATAAAATACTGGTAGCAAACAATAACTTCAATGATCGATATCTCCGCAACTAATTGATGTATCGAAAAAGTCTGTAAATAAATTTTGTAAAAAATAATAACATCAATAATATAATATAAAATAAATAATATATAAAATAATTTTACGTGACAACGTCTTCATCGTCCTATCCTCAACAAAATCACTCAAATTATTAAAATATTGTGCAATTTAATAATATTCATATCAATAAATATTCTACCGAGAAAAAGACGTGGTCACGTAAATCTTCGCCCGTAAAACCGACTTTACAGGCAACCATATTTTTTTTTTTTTGTTTGTTTATACTGTTAGCCGTGTTGGCTATTACAGCGTCACCGGGGGAGCGGGTGGGTCTGGAGACCCACCCTTAACAAGGGGGGGCCAGATGGGCCCCCATGGGGAACGACGTCCCGAGGGCGTCTCAGATTGAGACACGGACCTCGGCTCGGGGCGTCGTTAGTCAGTAGGGAAGCTAGGAAATTTGGACACTAGCGTCCTCCGACGGCAGAACGCCGGAGCAACGGAGCACTTACTCAGTTGGGACCTCGTCTATACCGGTACAGACGGTGTGTGTCTGTGTGTTCTGTGGTGTCTCTTATGCCTACGCGTACACGTTATTACCTACTGTGAACGCGTCGTCGGGGTCAACGAGTACCGACTTGGGTCTTCTTTTTCTGACTAGTCTTACGTGGTCTATACTCTGCGGCGTCAGCCACCAGTGGGTTCGGGTGTCGCTCAGCACGTTCAAAGTACTTTTGGGAAAGCCCCTTGAAGTACTGAGCGATGGTCGGAAGGTTCAAGTCTCTATGGAGATCGATGTTGCGTACGAACCACGGCGCCCCGGTTGCAATCCGTGTAAACCTGTTCTGAATCACCTGAAGGGGTTTCAGATTAGCGTGCGCAAAAGCGGGACTCGCATAGGACATGACGGAACGTATGCAAGCTTTGTAAAGTGTCACCTTATTGCGAAGGGACATTTTACTCCGCTTGCCTAACAGCGGATATAAACGACCTAATATGTAGGCCGCTCTGCTACGAACGGTCCTAATATGCGCAGTGAAAACTAACTTTCTATCTAACGTTACTCCTAGGTATTTTGCCTCGTCTTTCCAAGGTATCGGTTTATCAAAGAGTTTGATTCGCGGGAGGATCCTTGGGGGGCCCCGTTCGAAGAGCACCGAAACGCCCTTCTCAGGGTTTACCTCGATCCGCCATTTCCGCAGCCAACTCTCTAGGGAGTCGACTGCGGATTGGAGACGTTGGTATATCTCCCAATGATCCTTAGAGGACGTGTAAAGCGCGGTATCGTCCGCGTACATGGCAAGGTGCACTTTAGATCGCGGTCTAGGAATATCGCTAGCGTAGATGGAGTAGAGGATGGGCGAGAGAACTGAACCCTGGGGAACACCCGCCCTGATGGGGCGGGGGGTTGACAAAACGCCTTCCACTCTGTAGCGAAAGGAGTGATTCGTCAGGTAGTCCCGTATGATGAGTACGAGTCTGTCCGATACCTTGAACTGGTATAACTTGTACACCAGTCCATTGTGCCAGACCCTGTCGAACACCTTAGCTACATCGAGGAAGAGCGCTCCTGTCCTATGCTTCTTGGCCCTCACAGTGGCCCCTATCAGTATGTGCTCCGTGAGGCGTTGCACCTGATGGGAACATGAATGGTTGGCTCTAAAGCCGAACTGCTCATTTGGAATGACTTTGAGTCTCTCGACTTCCGATCTAAGTCTACAGAGGATGATTCTCTCATATACTTTCCCTAAGGAACTAAGAAGACCAATGGGACGGTAACTACTAGGCAGATTCCGGGGTTTGCCCGGCTTATGGAACCCTATCACTATGGCCTCTTTCCACTGGGCCGGAAACGAGCAACCGGCCAGTAGAGCGTTAAAAATGGTAACCAATAGGTAAATTAAAGGAGGCGGAAGAAGCTTTATCACTTTGTTAGTGATCCTATCGGGACCTGGCGATTTCTTGGCGTAAAGCGCCCTAACTATGGACGTCACCTCGTCTAGGTTCGTTTCCTTGATTGGCGGACCGACCGGTGGCTGAGAACACATTATATTGACCGATTTGTCGACTATTTCGACATGATCGCGATCAACCGATTGAGCAGACAGACGGCACTGGCTCTCTAGACTGTCGGCTAAGCACTCAGCTTTGTCAGGGTCGTCAAACGCGATGGCGGAGTTAGGTCCAACCAAGGGAGGCATATCTGAGACAGTGTCCGCCTTCGACGCTCTCTGCACCCGCCAGAATGCCTGGTGTGTTGGAGAGAGCGTCGCAAGCGTCCTATCCCAGCCGCTATCTCTGAAGTCGTCGAGAGCTTGTCTCGACTCCCTCTGGAGACGGCGCAGCCTCCGTCGGTTGTCATCTGTCGGGTATCGGTCATGGGCTCTAATCGCGGCGTTTTTCCGGGTGATGAGAAGTCTAATGTCCGGAGGGAGTGCTCGGTAATCCTCGAAGTTCACTCGGACCTCCCTCGAGGACTTTCCTTTGCTGTCTACCAAATGTTCTGTGAAGTTAGTCGCGGCTGAGACAGCGTCCTCGACCGATGTAAGCTGGTCAGGAATTTTGTCGAGGTGCGCTGATACGGGGGAATCGAGTTGCTCTCGAAGCTTCGTCCAGTTAATAATTGTTTTTGTCGCGGGTTCCCTAAGGGGAGGAAGTCCTAGCTGAAATAGGACCGGTCGATGGTCAGAGTCTAGCTCGGATAGCGTCTCGATAGAACGTAACTGGAGTGTCACGCCCTTCAAGAGTACTATGTCGAGCACGTCGGGTCTGTCATGTCGGAAGTCTGTGTCGCAGTATCGCGTGGGACTCAAAGGCGCGGTGATCTCGAAGTCGAGACCAGCCTTGTAACTTAGCCTATCAAGGAGATTTCCTCTACTGTTTGCGACAGTAGAGTTCCAGCGGGGATGTTTGCAATATAGGTCGCCGGCCAGAATGGTTGCGTTACCTAATTGGAGTAAGGACTTAAGGTCCCTCTCAACTAAGGCTTTATTGGGAGAAAGATAGACGGATGCTAGTACGATCGACTGATGGCCGGTCATACCCACCTGACATAATGACGCTTCTACGTTGACTAGTTGGGGCGGATCGAGCGGACTGCAATGAAGAGACCGTCTGTAGTAGATGATGGTTCCCCCCTTCGCGGTTGCCCTATCGTTCCTAACGAGACGGTAATTCGCGATGCGCGGATCACGATTACACGGCTTCAGAAAGGTCTCTTGTACTAACAGGACGTCTATCTGGTGCGTGACCACGAAGTCGCGCACTGCACTAGATCTATCTGCTTAAGTAGCCCGTTCGCGCTGAATGTAGCGACAGTCAGAGAGCGAGGTTTTACCCTTCCACGCGATGTCATCATGTTGACATCGTGTGTTCGTATATCGATTTGATTAGGACGGCGTGCTTGAGGAGCACTTCCATCCTCGCGGGAGGGTTCCGCGCGGAATCCCTCATTTCATTTGAAAAGACTAGGAGCTCTTCGATGTCTATTACACCGAAGAGGCTCGTGACGCACGCGAGCGAACTCGCAACTCCGTCGGTGGAGTTACGAACCGGCGGCGGCGGCAACGACTGGGGGACGGGCTGTGGGATAATCCTCGGAGGCTTCACCCAAGCGTTCGCGATCGCGTTCGCGGGTGCCTGAGGGGCCTGGGATGCCTGAGGGGCCGCGGGCCTCCCAGGGGCTAGAGGAGCCCATGGAGGCTGTGCGAACCGAGGAGGATGCCTTGCCGGCTGTGTCCTGCGAGGCGCTATGGGGCACCCGCGATAATTCGCAGGATGGCCCTTCTGTCCGCACAGGACGCAGCTGGGAGGATCCTCAGGGACCGGTCCCTTCCGCGAGCAGTCGGCTGTCGCGTGGTCGTCCAGGCACTTGACGCACCTTGGACGCGCGTGACAAAAACGTTGGGAATGCCCATAGAGCTGGCAGCGATGACACTGACCAGGAAAACCGCGACCACGTGGAGGTTCGACCCTAAGGCCGGAGAGTTGGCAGACTGCCTTAACGTTAAAAATTTGCTTTCCTTCCGGGGAAAGCTCGAGATGGACGAGAACAAGATCGAACGGGACCCTAGTGGTCGCTCGGTACATGCGGTGCACCGAGATGACGGGGAAGGATTGGGACTTAAGGTCCTCGAAAATCCGCTCAGTAGTGAGCTCCACGGGGAGCCCTCGGATGACCACCGTTAAGCGGCGTTCATCCTCTAGCGCGTAGGTGTGGTATCCGTAACCACGTTCGCGGAGTAGACGAGTCAGACCACGGTGGTCCGACGAAGACGCGGTTTGAACGCGGATACCGTCGGCGGTATTTCGGGCGGACGTGAAATGTAGCTTGTGCTCCGTCATAAGTGCAGACAGAGTGTCCCACTTAGACTTGTCCCTTATGTAAAGCGGCGGTGGCGCGGGGGACTTCCGTGGCGCTGAAGGCGCGGACGCGGGCGCTTCGGGCGCGATCGGCGCGCGTTCGCGAGTCGGGACCGGGCCCGAAGAACAGTCGGGCGACGCGGGTTCGCTACTAGCGGGTTTTGAGGCCCGTTTTCGCGGGACGTTCGAGGAGAGCGCTTTCGTCGCCTTCGTCTTGGCGAGATTTAAAACCAGAATAATATTAGTTGATTTTGACTATAATATTAGTCTTTTTACCCATTTTTAATCGAACCTAAAAAATGAGTTTCTTAATGAACGGCAACGCCTTCCCAGCAATTTAATCCGCTACATCTTTGGTCTGCGTAAGTATCTATCATCAAGACTTACAATACCGCTTTTGACTTAAATGATTAACCTACACACCTTAACGAAACACTTTAATACCTCCTAAATACCTAAAATATGATACATATATACATTTTATTTATTACAATCAACAAGTTAATGAAAATATAATGTCTCTACAAATCATCGGCATCTTAATTTAAACAAAGAAGATGAGAGCAGAATTTCAGATTTAAGTACCTATTTTTTCATAAACTAAATTTATAAACTAAGACGCTCTACCGTATTTTACGTTATACGGAACTCGGGTAATTTGTTTCAAAGTAGTAAACGTTAAGATTTACGTTTACAGCAAAATTTAAATTACTTAAATAAAACTTTAAATATTTAATAAAATATAAATGTTAGTACAAATAGTAATCACTTTATATGATAATAATTTGATTGTGATTATCTACAATAAATACTAAATATAAATGTTTGAAATGTCCCATAAACATGTATATAATGAATTATAAAAATTTGAAATAAATAGAGAATAAAAAGTATCGATTTGGGCAGGATTCAGAGGAGCATTTCTTAAAAAGTATCCTAATATTCTGACTACTAAGGTATCGTACTGCCTCTATGAATCTAGACTTTTATTAAACATTTATCAGGTTTTTTTTTTCATAATTGTCATATGTTGCACACAAGTACTGTTTGTTACTCATTTTTGTACTCTCCTTTGAATTTCTGGATGAAATTCATTTTGAAATAAGCAGTGCCCTTGTACGAACTTATGTTTTAATAATTATATTTGATATATGTCGCCGTGAGAACAACCGGATGTCAAAATGTTAAAGTTATAGCATAAAGTTTGGATGATTTATTATAAAATTGAAGAAGTCTAATAATTAAGTTTCAATTATTAATGTTTTTACGAATAATAATTAATTTAATTTGAAGTAGTTTTTTTAATAAGTTATGTGATTGAATGTTTTTGTTAAAGTACTTACAACTGTGTAGTAGATCCCCATCATATTCAAAGAGTATAAAAGTTAATGTTCAAACCGAGGACCGGAGTTCTATACTTGTAGCTCGAAGGAGTAACATGTTATAGAATTACTGCTACACAGTTGTAAGCTGTTGAAGCAATAAATAAAGTGTAACTTTGACTGAAGACTATTTTTCATTCAAATGGACGACCGCCCTTCATCACCTATCATCAGTGCTGATACTCGAAAGCCACATCAGAGACCAGGCTCGGAAGCTCGGCACTCGGAAGAGCACCTCGCTCTCACATCAGAAGCAGGGACGTCTCACGTTCTACTTTCGGCTGCCGGACCATCTTCAACAAACCCTACAAAACAACCTACAAAGCAGTATGATTCTGTGGATCATGGCGGTGTTCCACCAGGATTTTTACTGGAAATGATGAAGATGATGCAGCAGATGACGGAACGATTAGCTGCGCCTCAAGAAAGAAAAGCGAAGATTACTGATATCTTTCTTCCGACTTATGACCCTGACGGAAGTGTTGGTATAAGAGAATGGTGTGACCACGTCAGCACAGCAAAAGACCATTACAATCTTAAAGATTATGAAGTCCGAATGAAAGCTACTTCCTTGTTGAAAGGCCGCGCAAAACTTTGGGCCGACCAGTGGCTTGTTACAACAACATCTTGGAGTGAACTTCAGGAGAACCTTATCACCACTTTCGAGCCTGAAAATCGGTACTCCCGAGACATTCTCAAGTTTAAGGAGCACACATATGATTCCAATTCAGACATATCTGAATTTCTTTCTACCGCATGGATTCTGTGGCGAAGAGTTACAAAGGACAAATTGGGTCAAGAAGATGCTATAGAAGCTGTTATTGGGAGCGTGTCTGATGAAAAACTAAGAATCGAGTTAATGAACGCGAGGGCTCGTTCTGTTCCAGAGCTGATTTCTGTAGCTGCCTCTATAAGATCAAAAAAAAGAAGCCAAGGTAATTATCAAAATCAACCTTTACAAAAACGCTCCCGATTCACATCAAACCACGATGTTAGATCTATTTCTTACTGTCCCAAATGTAAAAAGCAAGGTCATTCTTTAGCAGACTGTTATTTCAATACCCATTCTGGATCTAGTTCTTCTCATTATTCTCGCTCTAGGTCCAATAATGAATCTGTGAAACCCATTTGCTCCTATTGTTCTACAACGGGACATACCGTTGACAAATGCTTCAAACGGAATAAAGCTCTTTCCTCTAAGCAAGTAAACAATATAGGTAGACCCAAGTTAACTACTATGGTTATTAAGATTAACAATTTGACTCTAGATGCTTTGTTCGATAGTGGGGCCGATTGTTCCGTTATAAGGGAATCCGTTGCCTCTAAAATTCCGGGTCGCCGAAAACATGTTGTGACCTACTTGAAAGGTGTTGGGACAGTTTCTGTGATGTCCCTTCAAACCGTGCAAAGTACTTGTCTCATAGATAACATTTATGTTGAAATTCAATTTTGTATTTTGCCTGACCAAGAGCTTTCATTTGACGTATTGTTAGGAACCAATTTATTAGAACAAACTGGGCTCTCTGTGATAGTTACCCACGGTGGTGCTAAATTGATTCGGTTACCAAATGTTATGCACTTAAAAACATCGCTCCCATTATTTGAAATAATGGACTGTGACCTTACAGACCAAACTCAGATCAAACGACTACTTGCCCTTCTCGATAAGTTTTCACATATGTTTACACAAGGCTTTGGCAAGACTCGTGTTAAAACAGGTGAACTAGAAATTCGATTGAAAAATCCTGAAAAATTCGTTGAACGACGACCCTACCGTTTGAATACAGTTGAGAGGGTTAAAGTTAAAAACATTTTAAAAGAGTTACTAGATCATAAAATAATTCAAGAAAGCAAATCCCCTTTTTCAAGTCCTGTAATCTTAGTAAAGAAGAAAAATGGTACAGACCGAATGTGTGTAGATTACCGCGAACTTAATACCAACACTATACGTGATCACTATCCGTTACCCTTGATTGCAGATCAAATCGATCAATTGTCTACGAGTCGTTTTTTCACAACCCTTGATATGGCCTCAGGTTTTCACCAGATACCCGTGTCACAGGATTCAATTGAAAAAACTGCATTTATTACACCTGATGGCTTATATGAATTTTTAACAATGCCGTTTGGCTTATGTAATGCCCCTGCTGTATATCAACGATGTATCAATCGAGCTTTGGATGGCCTTATCGGGGATGCCGCGCAGGTTTATATTGATGATGTATTGTGTAAAAGCACTAATTTTGAGGAAGGTTTAATTAACTTGGAAAAAATTTTAGTCGCGCTACATAAAAATAGATTTTCAATTAACGTAAATAAATGCTCTTTTTTCAAAAAATCTGTTGAATATCTGGGAAATGTCATTTCTGAAGGACAAGTCCGTCCTAGTCCTCGAAAAGTAGAAGCATTAATAAAATCTCCAATTCCCACCACAATAAGGCAAGTCAGGCAATTCAACGGTCTTGCAGGGTATTTTCGGAAATTTATTCCCAATTTTTCTCGCATAATGATACCTCTCTATGCTTTAACCAAAAATGTGCTAAGTGGAATTGGACTCGGGAACATGAGAGTGCCCGTAACACCATAATTGACTTCTTAACAGCTGAGCCTGTTCTAACCATATTTAGGGAAGATGCTCCTATAGAGCTCTATACTGATGCAAGCTCTCTTGGGTACGGGGCAGTATTCGTTCAAGTTATAAATAATCGGCAACATGCAGTTGCTTACATGAGTATGCGCACCACCGATGCTGAAAGCAGATATCACTCATACGAGCTCGAAACCCTTGCAGTAGTTCGTGCTATTAAACATTTTCGTCATTTCCTGTATGGTAGGAAATTCAAATTAATAACTGATTGCAATTCCCTTAAAGCGTCTAAACATAAACAAGATCTTCTTCCACGCATTCACCGTTGGTGGGCTTTTCTTCAACATTTTGACTTTGAAGTTGAATATAGAAAAGGTAATAGAATACAACACGCGGACTTCTTTAGTCGGAATCCTATTCCTACTAAGAGCAATATTAACTTGATGACTAGAGATTTAGACTGGTTAAAAGTGGAACAGAGGCGAGACCCTGGTTTAAAACCCATTTTTAACCAACTTAATGAGGGTAAATCCATCCCTGATTTTTTTTTAGAAAAAGAAGTTCTCAAAAAATGCATCATAGATCCTATTGTAGGTCGTCAAAATTTAACAGTTGTACCAACTGCATTCCAGTACAGCCTCATAAATGCTTATCACATCTCTCTTAAACATGTTGGGTGGGAGAAAACTTTACAGAAAGTTAAAGAATCCTATTGGTTCCAAAATATGAATGGCATCATTCGCACATTTGTTGACAATTGTATTATTTGCAAAACGTCAAAAAGCTTTTCGGGACCCATTCAAGTTCGTTTGCACCCTATACCAAAACCCACAACGGCTTTTGAAGTTATTCACATGGACATAACGGGGAAACTTGGTACATCTACTGAGCAACAATACGTAATTGTAACTATTGATGCATTTTCCAAATACGTTCTGCTATATCATGCTAATAATAAAAGCCCTCACAGTACATTGGCAGCTCTGAAGCAAGTGGTTCATTTATTTGGTGCTCCAAAACAGATTATAGTTGACGGTGGTCGTGAATTCTTGGGTGAGTACAAATCATATTGTGACAGTTTTGGAATAAACATTCATTCTATATCGCCAGGTATTAGCCGAGCCAACGGACAGGTTGAGCGTGTCATGTCCATTCTTAAAAACGGATTGGTCATGATCAAAAATTATGACACTCCTGAATGGCATACTGCGTTAGGAGGATTACAACTTGCATTTAATTGTACAGTTCACAAGACAACTGGTATTTCGCCACTAACTTTACTTACCCGGCGTCAACACTGTGTTCCGTCGGAGTTGATAAACTTGGTAAACATCGATGGAAATAGCATAAATTTTGAAAAGCTTGAGCAACATGTTCTAAAACGAACAACTGAATTGGCTAGTAAAGCTAAACAACGATTTGACCAAGGTAAGGCTAAAGTTAAACATTTCAACCGGGGCGACTACGTAATGATTAAAAACAATCCGAGGAACCAAACCTCGTTGGATTTAAAATTTAGCGAACCTTACGAGATTTACAAAATCTTAGATAAGGACCGCTATCTTGTTAAGCGTGTTTCAGGAAAAGGAAGACCTCGAAAGGTTGCCCACGATCAACTGCGAAGAGCACCTAGTCCAGGCGAACAGATGGCAGTGTCGCCGATGAATGGCTGCGAAGATAACATGGTAACAAACAATGATTCAGTTGTTTTGCCTGTTTCAGATGACCAGTTATAAGCTTGTTCTTCATACGATAAGAGTGTAATTGCAACGGGTATCTACAAACCTCTACAAACTTTCTCCAAACATCTACAAACCCATAACATTGCACATGGAGTGCATTTTATTGCGACGAGTTATCTTCAAAGCTCTACAAACCAGTGACATGACACGTGGAGTGTATGCACTTCACACTTGAGACGACTTTCGAATTTCTACAAACCTGTGACATAACACGTGGAGTGTATGCACATTTCAATGAGACAATCTAAAACCTGTGACACTAAAAATGTCATATGCAATTAAATTTTTAGATAAAACGAATATTTAACAGTATTTTGCAGATCGACTTTCTACAACAAAAATAATCTTAAGACTACAACAACTTTCAAATGTTGGCGCAGAGCACGCCCCAACCATCAGTATGGCCGTGTCGCCGTGAGAACAACCGGATGTCAAAATGTTAAAGTTATAGCATAAAGTTTGGATGATTTATTATAAAATTGAAGAAGTCTAATAATTAAGTTTCAATTATTAATGTTTTTACGAATAATAATTAATTTAATTTGAAGTAGTTTTTTTAATAAGTTATGTGATTGAATGTTTTTGTTAAAGTACCTACAACTGTGTAGTAGATCCCCACCATATTCAAAGAGTATAAAAGTTAATGTTCAAACCGAGGACCGGAGTTCTATACATGTAGCTCGAAGGAGTAACATGTTATAGAATTACTGCTACACAGTTGTAAGCTGTTGAAGCAATAAATAAAGTGTAACTTTGACTGAAGACTATTTTTCATTCAAATGGACGACCGCCCTTCATCACCTATCATCAGTGCTGATACTCGAAAGCCACATCAGAGACCAGGCTCGGAAGCTCGGCACTCGGAAGAGCACCTCGCTCTCACATATATATTCTGTGTGTACATAAATATTAAATAGATAATAAATCAAAAAAATCAAAAAATCTTTCTATAGCCTACTTAAAGACCTTGGCCTTTCTAGAACAAGCATCGGTTAATTTCTAGAACGTAGATCGAAGGCGGCATTGGTAGGTTCTTTCCAAATTTGGTTAGGTAGGGAGAGGAGTGTGGAGGGTGAAGGTGTGCGTTTTTGCGCATAATAAAGGGGCCCCTTAATCATACTCCTGGGTCGCAAGTCCCAGGCACTGCTTGCACTCCTCTCCTTGCAACGCGATGGGCCCGGCACCCGCACGGTGAATCCATGGAATGCTAAGAAACTTCGTCTTATAAAATAGGTCAATTTAAACTAAAATCTTCAACATTAAAAAGTATATTTTAAAAATATACTCTTAATATACGTATTAAAATTAGTAACTGCAGCTGCTTGATGGATGAAGTTTCGCAGCGTCGAGGTTATTAGAAGAGATACATTTTCATAATTTCAGTTCTACAAAATTGTGATGTCCTGTTATCATCTAACTGCTTTTCAGTCTGTCTGCTATATAACAATTTTAATATAAATTTGCAGTTAAGTAGTCTGTAAGCATAATATAATTTTATCAAATGTTGAAATTTCGTTGCTAAACTGATACTTCAGCTGACTGCATAACGACATGACAGTGAATTGTTCATTTTTATATACATATACAGATAGATATATATGTAGATATACATTTATAATAATTCGGTTATAATTCGATCGGTCTAATAGTTTTCGAGATATGCTACGACTAACAAACATAAACACATATCTATAGATTTTGTACTTCTATTTAAAAGTTGTAGTAGATATAAAATAGAATAATCATATAAAATCCAAATGCCTCATAAATATGCCATTCCATGTAGTTTTTAACTTAATTATTTATGAATTAGATTATAGAAAACGTTAATGAACTACATATACTCGTGTATAGGAAAAAAGGTTAATTAGCTTCATATATGTAGGAATTAAAATTGTATGTTCAGGCGATAAATATTCTTGAGAAACTAATTTAAAAAATGAAAAGCAAATCAAAGTAAAACGCAATGGAAAAAACTAGAAAATAACCGTTGTTAATATGTTTAACTGAAATCATTTTCGATATTTTTTTAACTAATATCGAATACACGCCTTTTAATTACCTTACCAATTATATTTTTTTAGTCAATAAACTTTATCTAAGTTTGTGATCAATTTTAGTACATTATTCTTATCTATGATAATGATCAGTTTCAGTTCGTAATCATAATCTTAGATAATTATTAATTTTCGGTATATAATCTTAATCGAATATACCTAATGATGTAATGAGACATAAGCCGCATGGTAACAATTCGTTTTAAATAAAACATGAACTATAACATTATTTTAAAGTATCATTAGATCCATATAACGATATGTTTAACCAAATAATATCATTAATTATGAAATTACGCCTAAGCTTTAAAGAGAAATAAACGGCGTTACAATAGTTTCATAAGACTCGTGGTTGCAAACTTGCAAAAAATAATACTTGCGAAAAAATAATAGTATTAAATGTTCCTCCATTCATAAACATTGCAAATCTATAGAGTAGCAAATAAGGTGTTGACCTTAATTAAAGAAAAAAACAAAAGGGGCTAAAATAGAAATAGAACTGAAAGGGATTGATGAATCTTATCACTAATGATACCAACATTTGATAGATACCTATTCTACCATAGCGGGTCAAATGACCCGAAACTTTTGTTACTTTTTTAAATGTATAAAATATGGATGTTAGAAGGTAAATAAAAAATTAATTAAAAAAATAAATTATTTTTTATTCATCACATTTTTTACAGTATCCTATTTGACACCTCTTGCGTTGATTAGCGTCTGTAGTAGACTTGGGCATCGATCGTTTCGTATTTGTTTCTTCTTTTGACTGTTTACGGGCTTCTCTATAATCGGTGGCAAGTTCTAACGCTAGCTTGAGTAAAAAATCTTGTCTCGAGATGTTATCTCCTGTCGTTTCCTTGTACAAAATCCATGCATTTATGCCAGCTAAATCAAGGATATTGAAAAAGACTTGGAGAGGCCATCGGCAAGCCTTAGACTTTGTAGTAAATTTCCTCGCCATTTGATCAGTCATGTCTACACCAAATTTGGTTTTATTGTAATATGAAACAGTTTCAGGTAAACGCTTATCATTGTTTTCTACTGTTACAAATTTATGTTTAGAACTGAGTAAAAGTACTTTTTTCTTTGGCTTGCTTTTATAGATTGTAAGAGTACAATTATCCGTAACAAAAATCTTTGATGAAAATCTTGCCATATTATCTTTTTTTTGCTTTGCAATTAGTGGTAATTCCCTTTTATTTGACCGAATGGTCCCAACTAGCGTAGTTTTTTTTGCTAGGAGCTTTGTTGCCAAGGATTTGCTCGTGAAGAAGTTGTCTGTGGTCACACTCCTTCCGCAGCCCGTAAATGGCTCGATAAGTTTGAGTACAACATATTCAGAGAGTTGTACTGAAGAGGCCCTATTTTCATCTTTTCCTAGATATGGAAGTGCATTTATGACATATTTGCTGTCGACGTCCGATGCTAACCAAAATTTGATTCCAAATTTATCCGGCTTTTTAGGCATGTATTGCGTAAATCTACATCTTGCTTTAGTCGGAAATAGCTGTTCGTCTATAGTAATATTACCACCCGGTTTGTAACAGTTTTGGCTGTTCTCAATGAAAATATTCCAAATCGTGGATACCATAGCAAATTTATCTGTTTTCAAACGTTGGCTCCGCTGACTTTTTTTATCAAAACGAATAAATCTAAGAATTTCGGTAAAATTATTCCTGCTCATAGTTTCAGAAAAAAAATTACTACCCCATATGTTATTCCACAAAAAAGAAATTTTCAAATTATTTGCACCATATGCACCTCGTGCATATAAAATTGCAATAAATGCATCTATTTTTTCTTGAGATAAAGTCCAATCGTATCCTAACACTCTTTTTGCTTCTTCTACTGTGCAAGTTCTTATATGGTTCATAATACGGTGGTCAATTACCAATGAAAATGCAGTACTAGCTTTACCTTTCATTATATGACGTTTTGCATATCCTGTTGGGCCTACTTCTTGCTTGAAAGTGTTGTGAAGTGGTGGCCTTCCAGGTGTGCCACTTACTTGTATTTCTTCCCAAATAGTTCCATCATTCGCAACATGTTGTTCATTCATTGCTACTTCACTTTCTTCGGAACTTGAGAGTAATTTTATTCTTTTCCATTCACAACCACTATTCATAATATTTTCCTCTTCATCGTCAGTATCTGTACATTCGAACTCTTTTTTAATTGTAACCAATATATCTTCGTTTTCAGAAAAATCATCTTCACTGATTTCCGAAAACTCTTCCCCAATATTATTTATATCTTCTAAGAACTTGGACTTTTTCGTTCGCTTCGACATTTTTATGGGTAAAGAAAGACCTGTATCACTAATAAAGCTATCAAAATAAAATATAAACTATTTACCAAAACTTTATATTTGTGGTGCCTTTTCTTACACTGAAATTTACTTTCAATCTAAAATTTCGATATATTTTTTTAAATTATTCTCAGCTATTTGGATTGAATTGCTTTACGCAACAGTCTTTGAATAAATGTGTAACTTACAGACGATGATAAGCACGATAAGCAATATGCATCGATAAGCTCGAAAAACAAAAAATGTTCTCAGGGTGAAATGACCCGACGTGGTAGATAACGATATACGACCGATAAAACCCACATAAACAAAACAAAAAATAACAATAGTTTAAGAGCTGTAGATAATTAGTAAGAAAAAGTCATTAAGTCAAAATTGCAGAAGTAATAAGATGATACGTTCTTTTTCAATGCAAAAGTTCAAATTGGGTCATTTGACCCGTTATGGTATGATTGGTGATAAAATAATAATAATAATCTAATGTAATATTATCATCTTTTTAGAAAACAAAAAATAAGTCCTTCTTTCTTGTTTTCTAAACAGATGTTATTTTCTAAACAAAATAACAATATTATTTGTTCCCGGTAGTACATATGGTAAAATGAAGTAAGGTATAGAAGGAAGAGATCAAATATAAGATAATCCAGAACTTACACGGATTTTCAATTAATTAAAAATCAATCATATTTTAATCTACCTTTAATTTACCTTTGTCAGATTTTCTGTAAAGATTATAAAAAATGGATATTTGTTGATAGGATTTGTTGTTTACTATTTAACGGAACTAACATTAGTATCAGACCTTGGCTTTTCAGGATGATTAGGATCTTTATAACATATGGTCTAATCCCTATACTCAATGATTAAAGACGTTAAGAATTCTAAAAACAACATATTATGTAATAATATTTAAGTAAGAAATAATAAATTTATAAAATCCTAATTAAATTGGTGATAGATGATCTTAGATAGTTTTTTAAAACACAAGTAAGCTGGACATGGCCAACATTTTTAGTATTAAGTTTTAATTAAAAATATTTTATTGCTTACTCGTTTTTATTCAATATTTTGGGAAAACGCAATCAATAAATGAAAACGTTTAGACGACCATTTTAAGGCAATCCGATCTAATAAGCAGCTTGATGTTTTTTAGAAAAATACACTATACTTAAAAATAAAATTAGTAACTATGAAGTGATTTTTTTTAATATTCCATATGGCTCGACAGTAACACAAAGGCAACAAGATAGTTCTTACAAAAATGATGACGTTGTAATTCTTGCTTTTACTGAAAATACTCTTTATACTATTACTTTTTATAAATTAATTATTTATTAGCTAACTATTTATTATAGCTAATTATTTATTTCTTAGTTTCTTATTATAAGATGTTATGTTACTATAATATCCCACCAATTAAATAAAAGTGCCAATAACAACTGAATGCCAAATATAACTTTAATAATAAGGTATAACTATGAATACCTAATAATAAGTTCTTGTTTTTATTAAATTCTATTGAATAGAATCGCAGGTCAGTATTGGAGATTCAATTTACATTTTAAGAGAAAGGATGATGGGTCCAGCTTACGCAGCTATCGATGTTACTGATGAGATGCTAAATTCTATCGGGCTTTATCTTTAATACCATCTTACGTTAGTTTTGGTTTCTTGTTTATCGTCAAAGAATATATAAGCACTATTAGAGTAATGTATTCTAAAAGAAATAATTGTCCATCTCTCTTAAATGCGCAATTCTTCTTATTCACACCTTCATATAAGAGAAAAAAATAATATTCCCAGTTGTTCAAGACATTGCATGAACATCACAAAAAGTTATGATATAAATGCCTATTCATAATTAAACTTTTTATAAGCGTTCCTTCACAATTTATGACAGCAAGCTATGGAATACGCTTCCTTTTTATAAACGATGGTCAAAATCTTTGAAAGTATTTAAAAATCCCATGAAGAATACTATTTATCAGAAGATAACTAGTTCCTTTTTAATATCACTATTTCCTATCTATATTTTTTTTCATGTGTTTTTGCGTTTATTTATCATTTACTCCGACTTCGTCCGCATTAGATAGTTTCTAAGGTCAGCATTTATATATGTCAAATAAGTATTTGACATATATAAATGCAAGTGCATAGTAAGTGTAATTGTGTTTTTCTTCTATGTGAAGTGTGAACTATATGTTTGAAGCGTTTTTCATGGTGGAGTTAGAAGAGCTATTTCTGTTGGTAATTAAATTGATACGATTACATTTATACTATTTTAACCCCGTTTTTTGCGATAAAAGATGTCTATGTCTGTTTTGTGGGTTAAACATAGCTCGAGAAGGAGATATTTTCCAGCGGTAAAAAGTAACATATATTCCTTTTTTGTTCCATTGTCTTATATATATTTTTGCCAAACATCAAAATCCAATGTTTAAAGCCTATGTTTGACCCTGCGTCATCAACTAAGTTCCAACTTTTTTTTCAACGATTTTGCATACAATCATTCATCCCCTATTTCAACAAAAAAGAAGGTTATGTTTGACCCTAGGCTTATAAATATTATTATTCCGAATTTCATCCAAATTGGGCCGGAGGTTAAGCCGTGAAAGCTTAACAGGAAGACAGACAGACAGACAGATTTTCACCTAACCAAATCTAACAAAATAACCTACTTCACCAATTATCATAAGTTCTCAATTTAAACAATGTTTTTATTCATATATTTACATAGTCATCCACTATCATATAAATAATTAAAAAAAAAATTCTCCTCATTCAACTTACACTAATATACGTAATACTAATATGTAATACATATTTTTGTGAAAAACGATATTTTAAATAATAAACAAACATAATAAAATTCTCTATTGGTTATAAACAATTTTCTATCGATAATAATGTAATTTTCTATTCTCTTAAGCCGGGATTACTCAGTTCTCATCAAGAAGAGTTTGTAATTTAAATGGAGACTCATAATCTTGATATTTTGAGAACATGCTTAAGGATCAAGAGGACGGTCGGGCTCCGATAGTCTCAGAATATATTTATCCGGCTCTAATAATGTAATTTTTAATCGGAATTTGCCGGAATATTTTCGAACCCATTCGGGGTTTCTATTTATGAGCTCAAAGCATGGCGGACTCGCGGCGTGAATGATTATAAGCTATTATAAAGCGGAACAAGTTCTAGTATGTCAGACAACAATAAACTCTTACAACTAAATGTCTACGTAAATATTTGATATTTACTGTTTCAAAATTAAGAATAAAGTAGTTGTTGTAATGCGATTTGCATTGTAGTGTTTTGTTATTCATTGGTTTTAAACATTTCGTATGAATTATTACTATTATATTTCTAAAACATTATCTTTTTTTAAATGTTAGCTCTCTTCAGTTTTTCCTCATATATACTTTTGCTTTTCTAAATTTCATTCCTATCTACACTAATGTTACGTAAAATGGGTTAGGTTTCGTAAGCGAGAGGTGAAACAGCAAAATCTGTCAATGACCTATTTCAAGACCTTGGCCTTCCTAGAACAAGCATCGGTTTATTTCTAGAACGTATTTCGAAGGCGTCATTCGTAGGTTCTTTCCAAATTTGGTTAGGTAGGGAGAGGTGGGTGAATAGTGGAGCCGAGCGTGTATGCGCAAAATAAAGGGCCCCCTTAAACCTACTCCTGGGTCGCAAGTCCCAGGCACTGTTTGCTCTCCTCTCCATGCAACGCGATGGGCCCAGCACCCGCACGGTGAATCCATGGAATGCTAAGAAGCTTCGTCTATCAAAGTTTGAGCTGAAGATACTAATATAATGACAGCGAATTTCAAAATTAAATATTAAGCCAAAATGTTCATAAGCTTGAAGAAAGCTCTTATGTACACCATAAGTTCAAAAAAATATATATTTTATCATAATGAGATTTTAAGAAAGAGTAGCTATGGCATTAAATCATTTCTAATTATTATTTTATTTCTATGAAGTATGGGAGTAAAACAATTTCATATAAAATAAAATAATAAGAAGGGCTTATAAACTGACATCTTAAGTAAAGAATTATTTCCAGTATTTCTTTTTCTCTTCGTTATTCTTAGAGATGTAGAGGCTGGTTAATATTAAAATCGAATTAATTTTGAAATTAAATAGCTGTATTTACAACTTTTAAGGCATGTATTCGAACAAATCATTATTTATTATAACATATTTAGTAAAAAAGAAAATATATATAAATATGACATCACCAAAGAAATTTTTACTTCTTATATCCACCAGGTAATTTATTTCATTAATTATTCTCCGATAATCAGCGTCAGAATTAGGCAGGCCTTTTACTTAACGGTTGAATAATAAATATGGTATCTACATTAATAGGTTTTTATAATTACAAGCAATTAATATTAATGGTAAGTTGATAACAAATACACATAGGTGTATTAAAAGTTTTATGAAAGTAAAACGGAAATTTAAATATCAGTTTTAACGAATCACCGAGATCATCAGTTTCAATACAATTGCAAATACAAATAGGTATCGTTTATTAATTTTCAACCAACGACCCAAAAAGAGGGGTGTTATAAGTTTGACCTGTGTGTCTGTGGCAACGTAGCAGCCGAACGGCTGGATGGAATTGAATGCGTTTTTTTTTTCTATCGAGAGCCTGGTTCGTCGAAATAGTTCTTAGCATGTTTGGTAAATTACCAAGATAAATAACGAAATAACAATATCAAATCGTATATTCTAAGTCCATGTAATAGCTCCGAAAAAGTTATTATAATACACACCATCGCCTACGTACTTACAATGCTTGCTTTGTGTTCCACATCACTACGAACAAATGCTAATTAAAAAACAAACTTCATTGAGTACTTTACAAACTGATAAAACATATTCTTATTGGAATTGCTAAAATATTTATGGAGAGATATAGTTTTACACTGTGGTTTACTAATAGTACCTGTTGCTGTTTTAAATACTTTACATATTAATACTACATGCAAATTCCATACGTATGCCAGCGTACGAATGAGATAGATCAGACCCACCCACACATTTTTTCTGTAACTAACTTGGGACGGATGGAGGATACAGATTCTAACTTACTTTTAGAAGAGATACAGAGTTGAAATTTTGAATGTCCATGTCCAATGCCCAAATCAACTGAAAAAGTAAAAAAAAATAACTAATGTATAATCATTCTGTGTTAAAGTCTATCTGAACCGGTACATCATATACCCAGGTATACTACACACGGTCACTACTCCCTGTTCTGATCACTACATCTTAAATAATGTGGACCATTAGCCCTGAATTTTGTCCTTCATCTTAAAATGATACTTAGTCAGTCAAAGTATCTTTAACCTATAAAGTAAATGCATTGACATTGCTAAATTTTGTTGTAGATTTTTTTTGTACCTTCGTTTTGTTTCATTTTCATGGACCAAGTTTGGAACCTACCTACCATGCAATGGGTGATGATGGATGGTGACATTACCAACTTATGGTAGATTATATATTACCATTGGCTGATAAACATTGCAAAAATGATTCGTAAGAGTCAAAAAAAGTAGTTTAAGAATGCTACAAGGACTTTGGATTATACCAACATCTTAATTTTTACTGGGATGGTAGATCTTTCTCCTATTTTGTATAGGATTTTTCACTTCATTACTTTATCAACAACTTGGCACCTGATTACCTCGGCTGCTGACTGATCAGCAAATTGTCAAATTTCACACGATATCTTAAAATTTTGGACATGGCAAAGTAATACCAATTTTGAAGCAATTTCATTGTTTTTGAAACCTTGTTTAGTTAGGTATATTATTTTGCAATGAATTTTAACATAAGTCTAGATCACCTTTTTTCAGTCAGGCATCCTCATGGATACACACCTCCATCAAGGGGATGATGGAGGTGGTTATGTGAGACTCCTACTCACTAAACCTGACGGTTGCCGCCGCCGTCATAATGGGACACCACGAGATCGCTTTCGCACTCTCCGCGATGCCCCGACGTGATCCACGGAGAGGGCACCCCGCAACGAGGAGCACCCATCCCTTTTTTGCAGGCATGAAAGAATGTGGAGGGATCCCCTTCCCCCCACCCAAGCCTGCTGCCTCTGAAGGGGGCCGAGACCCCCTTCTCGCCGGACTCTCGGCTCTGGTCTCGCGGCTCTGGTCAGACCGCGAGCCACGCGCCGGGCCGCACTAAAGCCCACTCAAGGCAGAGGACCCAACGTCGAACCCCACAAGTTGGGAACTCACCACGCCCAGACTAACCATCGCCAAGCGCAACCGGGGCATCGCTCTCGGCAACGATTGATGGGTTATAAGGAAATAACACAGGATTGAAATTGTATAATAAAATTTATTGTGAGCAGTTACAATCAACGTAGCAAAAAGGACGACCAAGTAAAGACAATTCGACATAGACAAAAGGTCACACTGACAAGTATAAAGTGGTGCCAACAAGCAGCACAATAGTGAACTAAATGTTTGGTTTATAATCTATAATTACAACACCTGCCCTTAAACTAAACAATCTGTAAACCTAGATGAGATATACATTTAAGATGTTTGTCTTTACTCAAACATTTTGTCAGAACATCAGCTGGCATATTTTCAGTACTTAAATACTCTAATCTAATGATTTTATCTTTTACAATTTGCCTTACATAATGATGCCTGATATCTATATGTTTACTACGGCTATGATTAATTTGACTATTACAAATTTTCTGTGCTGACTGACTATCATTAAACAATGTCACTAAAAAGTTTTTACCTAAACATTCATATAGAAAACTTTTAATGAATTTAGCCTCCTTTGCTCCTTCACACAAAGCCATGTATTCAGCCTCTGTACTCGATAATGCAACAGTTCGTTGCTTACGACTTTCCCATGACACAGCTGAGTTACCAATTTTAAATACATAACCAGTGTAAGAGCGCCGGTCTAGCTGATTCGATGCCCAATCAGCATCCACATATCCAGAGATGGATATAAGAGATTTATCATATACAATTTTATAGTCTATAGTTCCTTTTAAATACCGTAAGATTCGCTTGGCTGCTTTCCAATGGGTTTCAGTATGACAGTTATTGAACTGGCTTAACAAACTGGCTGCATGTGCAATATCAGGTCTAGTACATATCGCTATGTACATAATACATCCGATAAGGCTTCTATAGTTAGATTCAGGATCAGTTTGTTCTCCTTTTTCAAATTTCATTCCACATTCTAAAGGTGTGTTCACTGGCTTACAGTTAACCATATCAAATTGTTCCAGTACCTTTTGTATGTAAGTATTTTGATCGAGAGTAATTTTATTCTCTTCTTGATTTAGCCTCATTCCCAATATATATTTAGCTCGGCCAAGGTCTTTCATTTCAAATTTTTTCATTAGTTCCTCCTTTAATAGTTTCTTTTTATCTGTATCCTTACTAAAAATCAAAATGTCATCAACATACAGGGCTAAAATAGTAAGATTACCATTTGAGTCTGATTTTATATAAACACAAGGTTCACTAAATGTAAATTTATATAAATATAGAATGTAAAAAACCGATACGGGCAGGGATTCAAACCCGCGACTACTGGGAAACCGTCCCGTCGCTCTACCAACTGAGCTACCGTATCGCTGTCCGTCTCGGTGAATTAAGCAGTCTATATGTGATCGTCTTTATCGGGACGGTGGTGACATCTATTAGGTTTCTTTCGAAAATCCTAACCAATGTTTCTAACTTTGCAGTATAGATAAACATTGAAAAGATGCCACTACCGAAATCAATTTTTGAAAATATCTTTAAACATGTATAGCCATGTTAAGCTTATTTAAATTTATATAAATATAGAATGTAAAAAACCGATACGGGCAGGGATTCGAACCCGCGACTACTGGGAAACCGTCCCGTCGCTCTACCAACTGAGCTACCGTATCGCTGTCCGTCTCGGTGAATTAAGCAGTCTATATGTGATCGTCTTTATCGGGACGGTGGTGACATCTATTAGGTTTCTTTCGAAAATCCTAACCAATGTTTCTAACTTTGCAGTATAGATAAACATTGAAAAGATGCCACTACCGAAATCAATTTTTGAAAATATCTTTAAACATGTATAGCCATGTTAAGCTTATTTAAATTTATATAAATATAGAATGTAAAAAACCGATACGGGCAGGGATTCGAACCCGCGACTACTGGGAAACCGTCCCGTCGCTCTACCAACTGAGCTACCGTATCGCTGTCCGTCTCGGTGAATTAAGCAGTCTATATGTGATCGTCTTTATCGGGACGGTGGTGACATCTATTAGGTTTCTTTCGAAAATCCTAACCAATGTTTCTAACTTTGCAGTATAGATAAACATTGAAAAGATGCCACTACCGAAATCAATTTTTGAAAATATCTTTAAACATGTATAGCCATGTTAAGCTTATTTAAATTTATATAAATATAGAATGTAAAAAACCGATACGGGCAGGGATTCGAACCCGCGACTACTGGGAAACCGTCCCGTCGCTCTACCAACTGAGCTACCGTATCGCTGTCCGTCTCGGTGAATTAAGCAGTCTATATGTGATCGTCTTTATCGGGACGGTGGTGACATCTATTAGGTTTCTTTCGAAAATCCTAACCAATGTTTCTAACTTTGCAGTATAGATAAACATTGAAAAGATGCCACTACCGAAATCATTTTTTTTTTTTTTTTTTTTTTTTTTTTTTTTTTTTTACATTCTATATTTATATAAATTTAAATAAGCTTAACATGGCTATACATGTTTAAAGATATTTTCAAAAATTGATTTCGGTAGTGGCATCTTTTCAATGTTTATCTATACTGCAAAGTTAGAAACATTGGTTAGGATTTTCGAAAGAAACCTAATAGATGTCACCACCGTCCCGATAAAGACGATCACATATAGACTGCTTAATTCACCGAGACGGACAGCGATACGGTAGCTCAGTTGGTAGAGCGACGGGACGGTTTCCCAGTAGTCGCGGGTTCGAATCCCTGCCCGTATCGGTTTTTTACATTCTATATTTATATAAATTTAAATAAGCTTAACATGGCTATACATGTTTAAAGATATTTTCAAAAATTGATTTCGGTAGTGGCATCTTTTCAATGTTTATCTATACTGCAAAGTTAGAAACATTGGTTAGGATTTTCGAAAGAAACCTAATAGATGTCACCACCGTCCTGATAAAGACGATCACATATAGACTGCTTAATTCACCGAGACGGACAGCGATACGGTAGCTCAGTTGGTAGAGCGACGGGACGGTTTCCCAGTAGTCGCGGGTTCGAATCCCTGCCCGTATCGGTTTTTTACATTCTATATTTATATAAATTTAAATAAGCTTAACATGGCTATACATGTTTAAAGATATTTTCAAAAATTGATTTCGGTAGTGGCATCTTTTCAATGTTTATCTATACTGCAAAGTTAGAAACATTGGTTAGGATTTTCGAAAGAAACCTAATAGATGTCACCACCGTCCCGATAAAGACGATCACATATAGACTGCTTAATTCACCGAGACGGACAGCGATACGGTAGCTCAGTTGGTAGAGCGACGGGACGGTTTCCCAGTAGTCGCGGGTTCGAATCCCTGCCCGTATCGGTTTTTTACATTCTATATTTATATAAATTTAAATAAGCTTAACATGGCTATACATGTTTAAAGATATTTTCAAAAATTGATTTCGGTAGTGGCATCTTTTCAATGTTTATCTATACTGCAAAGTTAGAAACATTGGTTAGGATTTTCGAAAGAAACCTAATAGATGTCACCACCGTCCCGATAAAGACGATCACATATAGACTGCTTAATTCACCGAGACGGACAGCGATACGGTAGCTCAGTTGGTAGAGCGACGGGACGGTTTCCCAGTAGTCGCGGGTTCGAATCCCTGCCCGTATCGGTTTTTTACATTCTATATTTATATAAATTTAAATAAGCTTAACATGGCTATACATGTTTAAAGATATTTTCAAAAATTGATTTCGGTAGTGGCATCTTTTCAATGTTTATCTATACTGCAAAGTTAGAAACATTGGTTAGGATTTTCGAAAGAAACCTAATAGATGTCACCACCGTCCCGATAAAGACGATCACATATAGACTGCTTAATTCACCGAGACGGACAGCGATACGGTAGCTCAGTTGGTAGAGCGACGGGACGGTTTCCCAGTAGTCGCGGGTTCGAATCCCTGCCCGTATCGGTTTTTTACATTCTATATTTATATAAATTTAAATAAGCTTAACATGGCTATACATGTTTAAAGATATTTTCAAAAATTCACTAAATGTTTTCTTAAATTGAAGATCTGACAGAACTTTATCAATTTTATCATACCAGGCCTTTGAAGCTTGTTTCAAGCCATATATTGCCTTGTTCAGTTTAAATACATATTTTTCTTTGCCCTTTATTTTATAACCTTGTGGTTGTTCCATGTAAACAGTCTCCTGTAGTTCTCCATTTAGGAAGGCTGTTTTAACATCCATGTGATCAATATGCAGGTCCAAATTTGCTGCTAGAGCAATAAGTGTACGAATAGTAGAGTAACGTACCACAGGTGAGTAAGTTTCCTTATAGTCAATCCCATATTCTTGAGTAAAACCTTTGGCAACAAGGCGTACTTTATAACGAAGTAACTCACCTTCAGATCCAAATTTCCTTTTAAATACCCATTTGCATTTGACCGCCTTTTTATTTGCAGGTAACTGTGTCAAGGTCCAAGCTTTGTTTTGTTCAAATGACTTATACTCATCTTCAATAGCATTCCTCCAATGTTCCTTATCAGGTCCCAACAGCGCCTCATCTATTGTCTGCGGTTCTACACACGGACTTTCTGCAGCTGTCATGGCAACCACCATGCTTGTAGTTTCTTCATATTCTGAATCACTTTCCAGACATTCAGTCATGTCCGGATTCCATGTCACATCATTGGTATCATCGACATAGCTAGAATTAGAAGCAGAATCAGAAGAATTCGGAACAGTAGGTGAACTGGTGCTATTATTTTCAGTTGTTTTTATATCATTCACAACATCATTAGTAGGATTCATCTGACAGTCAGTAATAATGAAATTTTCCTGATTTGTTTTCAAAGTTTTGTACATTTTATTTTCTAAAAATTGCACATCTCTAGATTTGATACATTTAGAGGGATTTTTTGGATCAATTAACCTATATCCCTTTGATTCATTACAATAACCCACAAATACAAACTGTTTACTTTTTGCATCTAGTTTCTTGCGTTTTTCATTGGGTATCAAAGCATAAGCGACACAGCCAAATAGTTTTAAATTAGATAAATTGACTTTGTTACCTGACCATTTTTCTTCTGGTGTCATGTCTCGAACTGCTTTACTTGGTGACTTATTTTTTAATATATATTGCTGTATTCAATGCCTCTGCCCAGAATCTTTGGTCCATTCCAGCTTCTTGAAGCATGCATCGCCCTGCTTCCATAATAGTGCGATTGGCCCGTTCTGCCACACCATTCTGCTGTGGAGAGTACGGAATAGTCATCTGATGCTTGATGCCATGCTCTTGAAGAAAATTCTGGAATTGTTTGTTAACATATTCACGACCATTGTCGGTTCTTAGCATCTTTATTTTCAAATTAGTTTTATTTTCTACAAGTTTTTTGAAAATCTTAAATACTGACAATACTTCATCTTTACTTTTAATGAAATAACCAAAAGTCATCCTAGTAAGGTCATCAATGAATGTCAATAGATATTTAGCACCAGTAAATGAGGAAACTGACATTGGCCCATATAGGTCAGAATGTATAAGCCCTAGTTTCACAGCAGCTCTATTATAAGATTGTTTAGGAAATGGTAATCTACTCTGCTTACCCTCAATGCAAGCCACACAAGGAGTATAACTACTAGGAGTATAATCAATACCAATAGCCATACCTCTTTGAAGTAGATCCATACTTCGCCTGTTTAGATGGCCAAGCCTACGGTGCCATAACTGCTGTGATGACTTCACCTCACACAAATTCCCAATCTCCAGACGTTCTCCATCTGATTGCTGGATGTTTGGTCTGCTCTCATTCACAGAGTAATTTGAAGCTAACTCGCATTCACTTGTCACCTTCTGACATTTTATGTCCAGCTGATAGACACCATTGACCATTGCAGCACTGGCAACTGCAATCTTATCATGATAGATGTTGCATTTCTGAGCACCTTCAAGTCCTTTAGAAGCCATTTTTCCAACAGAAATAAGATTTGTTGACAATCCTGGAACGTAAATAACCTCACAAAGTTTTATATTTTGGGTCTGTCCTTTTAACAACAAATGCACTTCACCGTGTCCCTCACTATACATTTTATCTTTATTGGCAACAGAGACCAACCGCGGTGTGTCCACGACATAGTTTCTTAGTAAATGTTTATTGTTTGTCATATGACATGTCGCACCTGAGTCCACATACCACGCATTTGAATTTATTTCTGCTGATAATGCAGTCAATAATGTTCCATTCCACGCTTTTTTACATTTTTTACTTTTATTGGTTTTATTTGGACAGTTTTTAGCATAGTGATTCGGTTTTTACAAATATAACACTTGTTTTTGTTAGAAGTTCTAATTACCCGTTTTGCATTCCGGTTTGTAAACATTGCACTTTCTTCATTCTTGTCAAAATCTCTACGTAATTTTTCTTGTAATAATTTACTCTTCACTGTTTCACTACACAATTTAATGTTCGAATTTTCCAATGCCATTATAAGCGGGTCGTAGTCTGGTGGCAAACCGCTTAATATCAAAACCGACAGGAAATCATCATCCAATGGAGCGTTTATATCTCGTAGTTGTTGATCTAGGTCCGTGATCCTTAGAAGATACGCTTCCATATCATTAAATTGTTCCAATTTCAATCCAAACATTGTACGTAAAAGTCCTAATCGTCTACACAGCCCTCTATCTTCATAGACCGTTTTGAGGTTATTCCATGCCTCAAAACCACTGGATGCATTTCGTACATGAGAAAAAGACGACGGCTGCACCATTAGACATATTTTTGCAAGTGCACGCTGTTGTTTGCGCGCATCATTGTCCTTAGGAACACCCACCTCGTCATCGACGCAATTCCACAGGTCTTCATGTATCAAATACATTCTCATCAAGAATTTCCAATTCCCATAATTAGATATGCCGCTGAGTTTTTCAAAATTTACCGACATTCCAGAACTTATAGCTGTAGACGTTGAAGCCGGCATCGCCGGTGGAGGCAAAACCACATGGCGTATTATTCTTTTAATTTGTTTCAAAAACTAATAACGTACTGTTAATTATTTTGTATCCTGGGCCCATAACCTGATGGGTTATAAGGAAATAACACAGGATTGAAATTGTATAATAAGATTTATTGTGAGCAGTTACAATCAACGTAGCAAAAAGGACGACCAAGTAAAGACAATTCGACATAGACAAAAGGTCACACTGACAAGTATAAAGTGGCGCCAACAAGCGGCACAATAGTGAACTAATTGTTTGTTTTATAATCTATAATTACAACAACGATCAACTCAGGCAACGTCTTGGACCGTCTCCCCACCAAGCAATTTTCTGTCAATGCTTGGTAGAAAGAGGTCCAGACCCCTAAACGACGCAGACGGCCTTTTCCTCAGCAAGAAAGAGACCGCCGAACACCCCTCCCTATATAGCCGCGGGACCACTCCACAGTCCACTCTGCTAATCAGAAACTTTTCTGATTACCAGGTACTTACCAGGAGCGATCCCGCGGCTAGCCCCGGCAAAGAGGGCCTGCGCCCTCTCACCCTCGACGCTCAGGCCAACTTTCCACCAACGAAGGTCGATGGAAAGAGGCCCGAGCCCTGCGCCCCGCGGGCATGCCACCCCGAAAGGTTACCCGCCCTGGCCAGCCATAGACCGGACACAATCCCCCATGACTGACCCCCACCGCGCCGGGTATTAGTCAACGGGAGAAGCCGAAGGCTCTCAGTAACCGTTGTTGCCCAGGGAGCACCACGAGGAGGTTCCCGGCGTTCGCCCCCCCAGTCTAGATCACCTTTTTTTTTTTTTTTTTTTTTTTTTTAACGTCTGGAATCCTCATGGATACACACCTCCATCCAGGGGAAGATGGAAGCGGTTATGTGAGACTCTTACTCACTAAACCAGACGGTCAACACCTCTCCGTCATAATGGAGCGCCACGGGAACGCTTGCGCACACATCCGCGTTGCTCCGAAGGAAGGCCGCGTGAGCGACCACCACCTCCATGGAGTGACGCGCCCGGTTGACTTGAGCGCGTCCCACTCCGGTGGCCGGCTTGTTGAATCGCGAAGGGCTCCCCTGCCTTCCACCCAAGCCGGCCGAGCCAAATCAGGACTCCCTCAACGAAGAAAGTGTCCCGATCCGACTCAACCTCCCGGGGCCGGACCACGTCCGAAAACGGTCGTGGTCCGAACCCGAAGCCGCCACCAGCGGCTGGTGTGCGTCGCGGGTGACCCTCCGAAGAAGACCACCCCGACACACGGGGCCGGAAGAGGTACACACATCTGCGCCGCAATTTAAACTGCCACCTACAGACGACGCAGAATATGCGACCTCGACCGTCCCGCCACCCCGCTAACGGAGCCCTCCCTAGGAAGAGCTCCGTAGCCACCTCACCCGGACTAATCATCGTCAGGCGCTATTGTACCTGATGATGACTATTCCGGGCCACCACCCTATCAGCGCAACGGCCTCTACCTCAGCAAGGAAGAGACCGCCATGTACCCCCCACACAACCACGGGACCGCCCCACAGTCCACTCTGCGCACAGAGAAGTACCAGGGGCGACCCCGCTGCTGTCCCCGGTAGAGAGTGCCTGCGCCCTCCCACCCTCAGTGCCCAGGCCAAAAGGCCCGAGCCCACCCCGCAGACAGACCACCCCGAAAGGCAGCCTGTCCACCGGCCAGCCATGAACCGGGCACAAACCCCCATGACCGACCTCCACCGCGCCAGGTATCAGCCAGCGGGAGAACCCGAAGGTTCTCAGTAACCGCTGTTGCCCAGGGTGCACCACGAGGAGGTTCCCGGCATCGCACCCCAAGTCTAGATCACCTGTTACAACATGTATAGGTCAGAAAAGCATAATTAACCTTCTCACAGACTGTTTGATGGCCGTCCCAGTGATACTAGTTACCACGATGCCAATGCCACGATCCTCCAACCAATATTATTTTAGGAAATACTTTTCTAATTTTGGTGAAAAAACAATTTAGTACATCTAAATACTCTAAGTATTCCGGCATATTTCCAATAAAAGCTTGCGTGGTCTGACTAAAAAATATTGGAGCTATTTTTTTTTTCTGATTCCTGGCTTAAACGTATCTTACCCATGTTTTCTTATTAATTTCCAGGATATTTTATTCCCAATAACCGCATATTTGCGGAGCAGTTGCAATTAGAGTTATCTTTGCACTTCTAAAGGGGTATGTAAAATTATTCTACTCAGCTACCTCCAGCTGATGCAGCTATTATTTATTAAAATCACCTTAACTTATCATAAATTTCTTCTCGGTATAATCTTTATCCCTTTTCTCCACGTATCGATGATTACTTCTCCTTCTTGAATGTTTGTTAGTAGATATTATATGGTCACTCTAATATAATGGGTGATTTAAAACGTTAGGTAAAGATTACAGCGTGATAACCGAGTTAATAAGCTTCTATTAATTTACTGAGTTACCTACAGTTTACTGACCTTGTCCTTTACGCCTGGTATACTCTCCAGTCTGCCGGTATCGTTTAACATTGCGGAAAATCACAGACTTGGAAACATGTAATGTTTGAGCCACTTCATTGTAAGTGTAACCATTTTCAATTGAAGTTACAGCTTTAGAAACCAGAGCAACGCTGAGATCCGGCATTATCGCCTAAATTTATCGAATTTAGTTCACTTCACTCAATAATGACAATTTTTCGTCAAAAAAACAACAGAAATAAAGTTTTTGTTAAAAACGACAAAAGCCAACGAAAATTCCTTACACTACGTGTCTCAGAAATGAGCAGATAAACAAAAAAAAACAAATGAAATTTAAAATAAAATTATTTTTAAAATCATCTTTTTTTTTATACATAATATTGGTATAGTGGCCAGTACGAAAATATGAAAATATTTTCCGTTATCCGACCTTTTTTTTGCGTTCCCCTAAATATGTCCATGAGTGTATATGTAGGAATTAAAATTGTATGTTCAGGCGATAAATATTCATATTTATAACAATAACACATAGCTATATCATTAAGAGATATTAGGTATATCAAATGGATTCTTTAGAAACTAATTTAAAAAATGAAAAGCAAATCAAAGTAAAACGCAATGGAAAAAACTAGAAAATAACCGTTGTTAACATGTTTAACTGAAATCATTTTTGATATTTTTTTTAACTAATATCGAATATACGCCTTTTAATTACCTTATCAATTATATTTTTTAGTTTATAAACCTTATCTAAGTTTGTAATCAATTTTAGTATATTATACTTATCTAAGATAATGATCAGTTTCAGTTCGTAATCATAATCTTAGATAATTATAAATTTCGGTATATAATCTAAATCGAATATAATAATGTAATGAGACATACAAGCCGCATAACAATTAGTTTTAAATAAAACATGAACTATTACATTCTTTTAAAGTATCATTAGATCCATAAAACGATATGTTTAACAAAATAATATCAATAATTTTGAATTTACGCCTAAGCTTTAATGACAAATAAACGGTGTTACAATCGTTTTTTAAGACTCGTGGTTGCAAACTTGCAAAAAATAATAGTTGCGAAAAAGTAATACTAAAAGAAAATAATACTTCTTAGTTAAATGTTCCTTCATTCATAAACATTGCAAATCTATAGAGTTACAAATACGGTGTTGACCTTAATAAAAGAAAAAGAACCAAAGAGGCTAAAATAGAAATAGAACTGAAAGGGATTGATGAATCTTATAATAATAATAATATTCTAATGTTATATAATGTATACAAAATTACAATATTATTTGATCCCGGTAGTACATATGGTAAAATAAAGTAAGGTATAGAAGGAAGAGATCAAATATAAGATAATCCAGAACTTACACGGATTTTCAATTAATTAAAAATCAATCATATTTTAATCTACCTTTAAGTTACCTTTGTCAGATTTTCTGTAAAGATTATAATTAAAGACGTTAATAATTCTAAAAACAACATATTATGTAATAATATTTAAGTAAGAAATAATAAATTTATAAAATCCTAATTAAATTGGTGATAGATGATCTTAGATAGTTTTTTAAAACACAAGTAAGCTGGACATGGCCAACATTTTTAGTATTAAGTTTTAATTAAAAATATTTTATTGCTTACTCGTTTTTATTCAATATTTTGGGAAAACGCAATCAATAAATGAAAACGTTTAGACGACCATTTTAAGGCAATCCGATCTAATAAGCAGCTTGATGTTTTTTAGAAAAATACACTATACTTAAAAATAAAATTAGTAACTATGAAGTGATTTTTTTTAATATTCCATATGGCTCGACAGTAACACAAAGGCAACAAGATAGTTCTTACAAAAATGATGACGTTGTAATTCTTGCTTTCACTGAAAATACTCTTTATACTATTACTTTTTATTAATTAATTATTTATTAGCTAACTATTTATTATAGCTACTTATTTATTTCTTAGTTTCTTATTATAAGATGTTATGTCACTATAATATCCCACCAATTAAATGAAAGTGCCAATAACAACTGAATGCCAAATATAACTTTAATAATAAGGTATAACTATGAATACCTAATAATAAGTTCTTGTTTTTAATAAATTCTATTGAATAGAATCGCAGGTCAGTATTGGAGATTCAATTTACATTTTAAGAGAAAGGATGATGGGTCCAGCTTACGCAGCTATCGATGTTACTGATGAGATGCTAAATTCTATCGGACTTTATCTTTAATACGATCTTACGTTAGTTTTGGTTTCTTGTTTATCGTCAAAGAATATATAATCACTATTAGAGTAATGTATTCTAAAAGAAATAATTGTCCATCTCTCTTAAATGCGCAATTCTTCTTATTCACACCTTCATATAAGAGAAAAAAATAATATTCCCAGTTGTTCAAGACATTGCATGAACATCACAAAAAAGTTATGATATAAATGCCTGTTCATAATTAAACTTTTTATAAGCGTTCCTTCACAATTTATGACAGCAAGCTATGGAATACGCTTCCTTTTTATAAACGATGGTCAAAATCTTTGAAAGTATTTAAAAATCCCATGAAGCATACTATTTATCAGAAGATAACTAGTATCTTTTTAAAATCACTATTTTCTATCTATATTTTTATCTATGTGTTTTTGTATTTATTTATCTTTTACCCCGACTTCGTCCGCATTAGATAGTTTTTAAGGTCTGCAGTTATATATGTCAAATACTTGCATAGTAAGTGTAATTGTGTTTTTCCTTTATGTGAAGTGTGAACTATATGTTTGAAGCGTTTTTCATGGTGGAGGGAGAAGAGCTATTTCTGTTGGTAGCATCAATGGAAAATTTGGTATTTAAATTGATACGATTACATTTAAACTATTTTAACCGTTTTATAAGATAAAAGATGTCTGTGTCTGTTTTGTGGGTTAAACTTAGCTCGAGAACGAGATATTTTCCGGCGGTAAAAAGTAACCTATGTTCCTTTTTTGTTCCAACGTCTTATATTTGTTTTTGACAAATTTCATTAAAATCCAATGTTTAAAGCCTATGTTTGACCCTGCGTCATCAAATAACTTTCAACGGAAATTCATGGAAATTGGTCAAATTGGTCATGATTTAGATTTTGCTGATGTTTGACCCTAGATTTATAAATATTATTATTCCGAATTCCATCCAAATTTGGCCGGAGGTTAAGCCGTGAAAGCGAAACCGGAAGACAGACCGACAGATTTTCACATTCATAATATTAGTAAGTATAAATAACCTACTTCTCCAATTATCGTAAGTCCTCAATTTGAACAATGTTTTTATACATATATTTACATACTCATCCACTATCAGAAAATAATTTTAAAAAAATTTTAGCTCCTCATTTCAACTTACACTAATATATACGTAATACTAATATGTAATACATATTTTTCTAAAAAACGATATTTTAAATAATAACATAACGTAATAAAATTATCTATTGGTAATAATAACATTTTCTATCGATAATAATGTAATTTTCTATTCTCTTAAACCGGGATTACTCAGTTCTCATCAAGAAGAGTTTGTAATTTCCATGGAGACTCGTAATCTTGATATTTTGAGAACTGGCTTAAGGATTAAGAGGACGGTCGGGCTCCGATAGTCTTAGAATATATTTATTTGACTATAATAATGCAATTTTTAATCGGAATTTGCCCGAATATTTTCGAACCCATTCGGGGTTTCTATTTATAAGCTCAAAGCATGGCGGACTCGCGGCGTGATTGATTATAAGCTATTGTAAAGCAGAACAAGTTCTAGTATGTCAGATAACAATAAACTTTAACAACTAAATGTCGACGTAAATATTTGATATTTACTGTTTCAATGTAAACAATGAAGTAGTTGTTGTAATGAAGTCGCATTGTAGAGTGTTTTTTTCGTATGAATTATTACTATTATATTTCTATTTCAATTTTTTTTAATATTAGCTTTCCTCAGTTTTTCCTCATATAAACTTTTACTTTTCCAAAGTTCATTCCTACCTACACGAATATTTCGTAAAAAGGGTAAGGTTTCGTAAGCAAGAGATAAAAGAGCAAAATCTTTCTTTCTAGAACAAGCACCGGTTTTGAAGGCGGCATTCGTAGGTTCTTTCCAAATTTGGTTAGGTAGGGAGAGGGGTGTGAATAGTGTGTATGCGCAAAATAATGGGGCCCCTGAAACCTACTCCTGGGTGCAAGTGCCATGCACTGTTTGCACTCCTCTCCATGCAACGCGATGGGCCCGGCGCCCGCACGGTGAATCCATGGAATGGTAAGAAGCTTCGTCTATAAAAGTTTTAGCTGAAGATATTAATATAATGACAGCGTATATTATATTATTATATTATTTCTATGAAGTATGGGAGAAAAACAATTTCATATAAAATAAAATAATAAGAAAGGCTAATAAACTGACATCTTAAGTAAAGAATTATTTCCAGTATTTCTTTTTCTCTTCGTTATTCTTAGTGACGTAGAAGCTGGTTAATATTAAAATTGAATTAATTTTGTAATCTTACAGCTGTATTTACAACTTTTTAAGGTATGTATTCGAACAAATCATTATTTATTATCACATATTTAGTAGAGAAGAAAATATATATAAATATGACATCACCAAAGAAATTTTTACTTCTCATATCCAATCCAGCATATAAAGTATTATTATTTTATTGTATTTAAATTTTTATTTTTTGGATACAGAGAGTATGAGATTTTTTTTTAATCCAGGGTAAGTGATAGACTATTTTTCTAGTATTGTATCTGATAATGAGAGATACATTTATTATTAAGCTTGTAACTAAATTAAAATTTTATATTTATTAGCCTTGCAAACGTTTACAAAATAAAAATAAACTGTGTTTTGTGCCAAGATACACAAAAAAAAGGGAAAAACAGGTAATTTATTTGATTACTTATTCTCCAATAATCAGTGTCAGAATTAGGCAGGCCTTTTATTTAACGGTTGAATAATAAATACGGTATCTACATTAATAGGTTGTTATTATTACAAGCAATTAATATTAATGGTAAGTTACATAGGTGTATTAAAAGTTCTATGAAAGTAAAACATAAATTTCAATATCAGTTTTAACGAATTACCGAGATCCATCAGTTTCCATGCAATGTAAATACAAATAGGTATCGTTTATAAGTTTTTAACCAACGACCCAAAAGAAGGGTTGTTATAAGTTTGACTTGTATATCTGTGTATATGTGTGTCCGTCTGTGGCAACGTAGCAGCCAATCGCGTGGATGGAATTGAATGCGTTTTTTTTTTATCGAAAGCCTGGTCCGTCGACATAGTTCTTAGCTATGTTTGGTATGGAGTTTTTATTGGTCAGTACCAAAAACTGAAAACCAGTGTTTTCACCAGCTAAATAAAGGAAAAATTCAAAATGCAAGTAAGTTAACAAGATAAATAACGAAATAACAAGTATTAGTCTTAAAATACACACCATCGTCAACGTACTTACAATGCTTACTTTGATGATTTGTGTTTGACATCACTACAAACAAATTCTAAATAAAAAACAAACATCCATCAATCTATAATTTGGTTATAAAAGTAGGTTACTAAGTATTTAATTGTATTGAGTGTTGTAACTATTGAGTAGTTTCTAAACAAGTTTAACAAATTGGATTGGTCTTTAAGTTTATGTGTGAGCAAAGAACTCTACATCACACATACAAAATCTACATATTTAATTAAAATAAACTTTAGTTTTACCACCATAACTCTTATCAATATTATTACTTCACAAACTCTTACCATGACATCCTTGACTTTTGATAACATTTCGATAAAAAGTTTCGATAACCTAAGAAATAAACATGTTTTTATTTCACTCGGGACGGTCTCCCAGAGGTCACGGGTTCGAATCCCTACCCGTAACGGTTTATTTTTCTTTCTATATTTATATAAATTTAAACAAACTTAACATGGCTATACATGTTTATAAATATTATCAAAAATTTTTTACTTAATATCCTTGATTTTCATAATATTTCGATAAAAAGTTTCGATAACGTAAGAAATAAACATGTTTTTATTTCACTTGGGACGGTCTCCCAGAGGTCGTGGGTTCGAATCCCTACCCGTATAGGTTTATTTTTCATTCTATATTTATATAAATTTAAAAAAGCTTACTTGGCTTGGCTATACATGTTAATAGATATTTTCAAACATTTTTTTCACTTATTATCATAAATTAAAAATGGAAAAAAACTCGCGAGACAAAAATACCTCTAACAAAAATTTTAATAATATTATTCTGTACTTATTGAAGTTGTTGCGTCGGGGGACCGTTGTACGTACGTTAACGATGGTGTCTATTACTAAGTTAATCATTGAGGACTTAGACTATACGATTAGATATCGTAATTTCTTTATTTACCTTGATAACTTCCTTGCATTTTAATTTCTTCCTTTACTTAGCGGTCCCCCGACGCATCAACAGGTCAAACTTATAACAGCCCTCCCTTTTTTTATTGGAGGTTATTAACAATGTTGTTATATATTTTTCAATAGTTCCATTTTTAATAATAATATCAGGACAAATTACACACATTGATCTAATCCCTAAGTAAGCGAATAATTTACTTGTGTTAAGGGTGTTAAAAACGAACCCGAGCCTCATTGAGTTGGTATACGTTAGGCATCTGCGCTAACTACTTGACCAACGAGGCGGTGAAATAACAAAACTTACTAACATTGAAACAAAACAGAGAGGATTATTATAAGTTTGACCTGAAGCAAAAAAAAAATACCAAATTTAAGAACCAAATACAAAAACACCTCTAAAAAGAATATAATATTACTAATATAATAATACAAGACCCCCCGATAAAGAACAATTCTAGAAAGGATAATAATAATATTATTATGTACTTATTGAAGTCGTTGCGTCGGTGGACCGCTAAATCAAGGAAGAAATCTAATGAAGTAAGTTATCAAGGCAAAATTCGAAGTAAAAATAAAAATTCGTTCTCATTCATTCATTAGCTAGCTAGGAGATTTTGTAGATATTTCTTATTATTTTTTTTTTGTAGAAAAATATAATTACAAATGTAAAATATAAGAAAATTGGTTATTAATTTGTTTATTTATGCAACACGATACTAAAAAAAAATTAAGGTAATTCTTGTGTACAATAATCCTTAGTAAATAAAAATAAACCACTTATATAATTCTAACATTACGGAAACGAAATCTACAGTATGAGAGATGGAATCTCCTATATCCTTGACTAAATTGATAGTACTTAAGTTACGATTTATAATTTGCACGTTATAATGCGCTCTACATCAGCTACCAATTTAACATTTGACTATTAAGTACCGCTTACATTTAAAAATTATCGTACACAAACTTAATACTCAAGCAATATTTGGTGTTTATGTTATACAAAACAAACAAACACAATAAAAACAAGAAACGCAAAAGTACAATCGATGATAATGGTTGAAAATACTTATAAACATGGAAAACTACTTATTTCTTTAAATAAAAATAAAATAACCTATAAAGCCAAGATTCTTGTAAAGGTTTTTTCAATATATGTGGAGTATTAAATTAACCCATACAGTTTGAAAATTAAAATGACAATGCAAATTTAAAGATTTTTTTTCCAAATATATACATGAAAATATTTATACTCATGACGCAGTTTCTAACGAAATCACGCTACTTATTATATAATTTTTTGCTGGTTTTGGGTTTTTTATTTTGCTTTATCAAAAAACAATCATATCAGATATAAATAATGGAGATACGAAATCAGAGATTTTCAGCATTTTTGATGATAATATATTTCCTTATCTTTATTTTAAATCGGGATTTTTATTAACATAAGTATAATGTCTTCTTGTCGCGCCGGCGCTTGCGGCTGAGTGGTGGATTTCTTAAGAGCTTCTTTGATAATATTGATAACTAGATGTGCCTGCGACTTTGTACGCATAGATTCCGATTTCGATAAAAAATTCCTGTTCAAAGTTTAATCAAACTCCGGCGAGTAGTTTTTGTGTGTAGGAGTATTTCTAGTTTTTTTTTTTTTTTTTAATTTTTAATCGCAAATATTTCTTTAATGAATAGGTAGACTAATTGTGTTTTTTTTTTATTGGACAGTTTATTATTATTTCCTGACGGGAGGACTATCAATATGTAATATCAATATATACCATTAATATGTATCATCAATATATACCATCAATATTTAGTATCAGTAGGTAATATCAATTTATACAATCAATATACAGGGTTATTTGTAGTTAGTTGACCACCTCTTGCAGGCCCAACAACAACATTTGTTCTACGATTTTTTAAAAATGTTGATAAACAACACAATAAACACGAAACAAAAAATGTCTGCTCCCTTTTTTACGTATTACTCTGTATTTTGTGAGGAGTGCTTAAAAGGTCAACGCTCGGGGGCCATACATACGCTCAGAGTTAATGTCAGTTCAGAGGCCATAAATAAATGTTGTATGAGGCAACTCAAATTTTAAAAACTATTAATTTTAAAAAGTTAGGTAAAGAACAAATGTTGTTAGGATTGATGTAGGGAGTCTCCTGCAAGAGGTGGTCAACTAATTAAAAATAACCCTTTATACTATCAATATGTACTATCAATATATATTATCAATATGTACTATCATTATATACTATCAATATGTACTATCAAAATGTTTTATCAATATAAGAATTATACTATCAATATATACTATCAATATTTACCACCAATATGTATTTTCAATCCATATATACTATATAAATTAATATTTGTTAATTGCATATTCATTTTTTTTGTATTTTTATAGTTTTTATGTTGAGTTTTTATATTATTTTTTTCTTTTGTTTATTTTATTATCTTTAAACTTGATTTTATTGGTAATTTCTTGGTATTATTATTATTATGATTTTAGTTTTAATTATGGTTTTAGTTTTAGTTATTAATATTTTGTTTTTTTCTCTTTACAATTTTGTTTTTATAATTTAGGTACAATTTAATTTCATTTTGTCTGTAACAGTGTGCTGTGTACTAAATAAATATATTTTATATTAGAGTTATTCATTTTATTCTAAATATTCTTTTTCGTACAATAAAAACCACTGCAATTCGAGTCGGAACGCGGGAGCTGGTCAAACAAAGTTTCTGATAAAAAAACCTCTATTATTTTGCTATTTTATTATATCATAGATGCAATTTATTTTTATAAAATCATTATTGTATATAACCATTTATTTCGTTCCAAATATTTCGTTAATACAATTCAGAACATTTATTGTTATTTAAAAGATTGGTTATACTTTACTATGCTGATTCATAAAGTAATGCGTTTTAGCTTATTTTGTATTAAAGAATTAAGTAAACGCAAATCTTAAAAGCAAACCTTAATCTTTAATAAAGCATCTTTATATTGGATATGTTAGGTGCCTTACTAAGAGACCAACAGACTAGACATTGATTTATTTATTTTTATTTCACTTCAAGTTGTTATTAAAAAAACATGAAATTAATAAAGCGATAAATAACTAACTGACCCCTCAAAACCTCTTTCTAACATCCCACTTTTACATTTTTTTCCATTTATTATACATGAAATGGGAATTGAAATAAATTAAATTTAATATTTGTTATGTTCGTAGCAGTTATTGGAAAAGAAAACTTTTTATCTATTAATGCCTTTATTACATTCAATATAGCAAATAAAAGATAAATAAGTGCAAGTTTTTTTTCGACTTGACACTTGTAGATCTAATGTTTCACACAGTGAGTGAAAAAGGTTTATGAGCAAAATTCCTTCCGCTACTAGTTCTCTCATCAATTTCTAACTTTCAAGTTATTTATAAATTATAAATATTGAAACCAATTAAATTATTTTTATTTAAAAAATCACATACATAGTAGTACCTACATGTATAGTCATACATCATACCTGCATGCAGTTTACTTGTACACGCTAACACTTGATGCTTTATTCATATTCTTCTGGAATATTTAAATCAAAGAAAATTTGTCCATGAATATTCAGAAAAGGAGTGAGCACTGAAAAACAAATGATAGATGTGGAAGAGACGTAGGTACTTGATTTACCGATCCACGTACTGGAATTTCTTTCCCATTCAGTTAGGAAGAAAATGATGATACCATTTTATGTTTTTTTTTATTGACATATTATTATTTTATTATTATTTTTAATTTTCATTATATACCACTTGCTGTTTTCAACATTTTTGTCTGTACTTTTGTCTCCAAATAGAGTCCTCCTGTCATAAATATCAAATTTTATAAAAAAAAGTCTTATTTTATTTTATGGTGTATGTTTTCGAAATATTTATTTTAAATATTTATTTAAAATAAAAGAGTTTTCTGAACTCCATACATTTATTTTTGTAATTTTATCATCTTGTAATAATAGTCCAAACAGATTTGTGTTTTGAAGTCACCTTAGTATCATATATATTAAAGTTTCTGATATCTACTTAAAATATATAATAGTTTTAGGGTGAATGATTATACATATATGTATATTGTATAAATTATAAAGTACACAGGTTACGCAATTACGCGTTGCACTTTAAGTTACGTTATTAATTACTACTTATAATAATAATCGGTAACTGGTTTTGAATCATATTACGTCTTAATACATAGTAATTTTATGGTTGACTTTATAAACACTTTGAAATTAACAACGAACGTATGTGATAATATATTTTGTGATGTTTACATAACTAGCGGATGCGGTCACCGTGATAAACGCCTATCTAAATCTAAATTTCAATTTCGACGAGAATAGACTAAAACGATACAATTTTAGGCAATTAATAAGAAATATGTGGTCGTTGAAATAAGGTTTATCGATATGGTTATTGAAAACGTAAATACCATATTATTTTCCATATACCATATTACTTAAGAACTAGATATATCTAATTTATGAGAGGAAAAAAAAACTTCCTAAATTTTGATTTAGTAAAACAAAATAAAAAGCACGGTTTTTTTACCATTAAATAGAAAAAAGATTACAGACCTATTTGGTAAAAAAATTAAGCTTATTGCTAAGAATTAACGATATAAGGTAAAAAAAAAAGCTTTTTGACAATTCTGAAAACGTTGCTTTACTGTAACCAATGCAATGTCAAGATATCTATTGGCGTGGTTAATTCGACGATATAAATACTATTATTTTGAATGTTTGAAGTAACAAGCCTTTTAAATGAGAGACTACTGGTGTGTGGTATTTCTAAGATGTAGCGATGTGGTTATTTTTTCCATTATTCCTTTCTTTACCAAGCTTTGTTTGAATTCTAATTTATTCTTACATATCAATTATGACTGTGACTCCTATTATCAATACTATAAAAAATAATAATTTTATTAATAACTAAGTATCCAAGTTGTTTCGTACTAGATTTTTTCCAGTTGGAACCATGTAAATAGAGTCTGAAGTTTCATAAGTGCAATGTATTTGAATTAAAATAATAAGTTTAAGTAGAGGAGTTTGTATTATAGTTGCGCCCACTTCCTGTTTACTTGTAGCATCATTCGCTGGAAAAGTCAAAAGGTCTAACTAACTACCAGTCCAAATCTCCATAATGGTACACCGTAGTGGCGCATTGCCATAAATAGGACAATTTATTTCTCATTGTGTGCGTAATCCTTTGAGTCTCCGACTGTTGTAGGGACCCAGGTGAAAAGCCAACTCCAAAACCAGTGCCCTGCCATTTTACACGATCGCGCATACATCGCCGATGAAGGGTTTCAATGCTTACCTGTAGTTCAGTTATAACTAACTAAAGCTAGAAATTTCAGTAGAGAGGACTGTGGTCGGCCAAGAACCCTCTCCTCTTTTTCATTATAACTATTATGGATCTCAACTCTTTAACCGTTCGGTATTAATGTTTAGCCAGCAGAAATCTGTTGCTTCGGATCTCGTTACCTTCATCGAGCCGATACTACTAAGTAAAGAGCAATTTGCAGGCAATCCGGTTCGCCAATACAATACAACTTCATTGTACTAAGTGCCAGAAGAGTAACTCAATAATACCTCATGCTTATTACATGATTTTGCATTATAATTACTGCTTATAGCTAATAGTAAAAACAACACGTTTTATTCATTGACTCTGACACTGATGTTATAAATTGACCGTTTACATTATATGTAGAAAAAACAAGATTAGTCTGACTTACTCTGTTAGTACTCTGTTAGATGAGACGTTGAATTCTATGAGACTTTTTCTTTAATAAGATCTTACGTTTACATTGTTCCTTTTTTTATTGTCAAATAATATATTTACGAACTTTTAAAATAACTTTTTTTCTTGTATTTTAATCAAATTCAACATAAATCTCCGTTATAAATATGCGCCACGTTTTGTTTGAAATAAAGCTGTTTAAAGATTTTACATTTATATTTCATTGCTAATTTCATTTAAATACAGAATAAATTATACATTACTTCAATTTACTTTGAAACCGGCATAAGCTTCTTACAATTTCATGTTATTATTTTATGTAAATATTTGAAACTATTTGCCATCAATACACCAGAAGTAAGATCCAATCGAAAGTTATTTTAAAGGGTATATTTTGTTAGATCAATGAATGATGGTAAGAAAATACTGAAGCTATAATCTTATTTGACAAATGCCTTTTTTCGTTACAGTATCAATAATTTATTGGATAATTTTCAACTTCTCAATTTAAACTTTTTGGTATAAACATTCTTTGTAAAACTTCAACTATAAAGAAGGAAGTATCAAATCATACAAACACAATAAAATCCTACCAACTTTCAATATTCTTCTTTTTGATTGAGCTGCTTATAATATTAAGATATAATTGCTTTTTATTATATTCATTTACGTGTCTTAATCATTAAAGTAGACATTTCATTATCTTAATTTTTTTAATTGTCTTAATTCATTGAAGTGGTTACATATAATTATTTGTTTAAGTCTTGACACTGACTTCAACCCTATTAGTAAATAAGACTTATAAATAATAGGTACCTAGTATATAATAAATATTAAATCTTCATTATTTTTTACTTTTTAGTTTTATAATCGGGTTTTTAACGTAGTTATTTTTGCCCCTTCAATAAATTTCATCAATCTTCTTAAAAATACCATGTTTGTATAAATCTCGATATTTATTGGCATATATATTTTAGAATTAAATAGTCATATAATCATTTAAAAAAACGGGAATTAAGAGTACGAAATTGGTATAAAATATATTTTAATTGTCTCATTTTTCGACCAGGTTGCTCTGGCCGTGATCACAAGCTGACTTAAATAGTCGTGTTAATAAGCGAAATTCGAAATAAATAAATAATTTACAAAACGAAATAGAAAACAACCTTAAAAGTTTTGTACAAACTCATTCCACAAGTTAATTAGTACTAATAAGGCATACAAATTACAAACGTCGTTTGCACAAAAGGGATCAGAACAATTTAAGCTATTATAAGTGCGTTTTAATTAAATTTTACATTCACTGTTAAAGTGATAGTATTAAATAAAAATTCATGAATAGACTTTTATATAGTTATATGTAATTGGATCGAGCAGTAAAGAAGCGCCATTAAATGAGCTCTCCTTATCACAATAACTATCTTCCGCGATTGGTCTCTAGAGACGGCGAAGTAATGAATTACGAAACAGATATATACTTCGTCTAATAGATGTAAATTTTAAATACAGAGTACAATTTGTAATAAGTTTCGTAGTTACGTAAGTTATTAGGAGAATATAGGTTTAAGATATATTTTACCAATATATTTTCGTCTACTTTACTGAAAATTATTATATAACAATACTCATTACAAAGAAGAGTTTTATTTATCGAGGGTTAGTCTTACATTTAATATACATTTTTGTCTATCTTGTACATATTATAATATAATATATACATTACAATAACAAATTAAAATTTAAAAGGGTACAATAAGCTTTTTTGACGTGACAACGTCTTAAATTAGGTTAAGCTGGGAGTCACTTATGAAAAAGTGTAACACCGGGTAACGTTACGATGAGTCACCGAACGAGAGAGAGGCCCGCCGAATGCCTTGCGTCTCTCTCCCACTCAAACATGATCGGTCCGCCGAGCAATGTTTTGATTTTCAAATTGATTCTTTAAAATTACAAATATTAAGAAAAAGTGGCAGATATAAGAAAACTTGATTTAAAATGTGTTGAGCAAGAATTTTAACATCTAATTTAAGTAAATGTTTTAATTTTCAAGTTCATTATTTACAATTACAAATTTTAATTAATTTCAAATTTATTTAGCAAAAATTTGAACCTTCGATCTGAATAAGTGTTTTGATTTTCAAATTAATTCTTTAAAATTAAAAATATAAAAATATAAAAAATCAGAAGTGACGTCACATAACATTATCTGTACTTATTATTATTTAATATGTAGGCCAGTACATGTGACCATACTTGGTAGACACAATTGGAAATAGTATTTTTTTATAACTGAAAAAAATAAATGTATAAAATACTGGTAGCAAACAATAACTTCAATGATCGATATCTCCGCAACTAATTGATGTATCGAAAAAGTCTGTAAATAAATATTGTAAAAAATAATAACATCAATAATATAATATAAAATAAATAATATATAAAATGATTTTACGTGACAACGTCTTCATCGTCCTATCCTCAACAAAATCACTCAAATTATTAAAATATTGTGCAATTTAATAATATTCATATCAATAAATATTCTACCGAGAAAAAGACGTGGTCACGTAAATCTTCGCCCGTAAAACCGACTTTTTTGCATAATTGTTTTTAGCCCCCCACCCAAAAATACAGAAGGCCCCCGATACAAAAAACGTCTTAAAAGGATAAAAATTGAAATATTTTGTACTTATTGTGATCGCTGCGTCAGGGAACTGCTAAATAAAGGAAGAATTCAAAAAGCAAGTAAGTTACCAAGATAAATAAAGAAATAACACTATCAAATCGTATAATCTAAGCATTCATTAGACCCGAAAATGTTATAAAATAAACACAATCCTCAACGTACCTACCTACAATGGTCTTCCAACATCAATAATTTAATTAAACGTTATTTACATATTTTATATAGCTTTTATCACCATTTACAATTATTGCTATGAGCCAAATTTTAACAAATTAATATACATTTTGGAGCAAGATGAATCATAAGGAAGATACTATGAAGAGAATTATTTTATGCAGATCAGATTCATATCACAAAATAAACATCGACCGAACCGGTAACAGTGTTCACGAACATTAGTTACAACGCAAAACTGGCTTATACCCTATTTGCAATTCATATTTCTATACGGCATTGTCTAAGCCATTCATTTACTTACATAATATATTGTTACCATAATTTGATTAAAATAATTTGTATGTTAACTTAAACTATCAATATTTTATATTAATAATTACTTCACTAAGATTTCAAATAGAAATAATTACCACAATTCAAATATACAAAACTTTTAAAAATGTATATAAATTAATCAAGCAAGCGATAAGTTACACACAAAATTCTAGCTCTTTAGTTTACAATATACGTTACACATCTGTTCTATTATAATACAAATATATGCAACCTTGGTAAATATATATATATTTGGATAGGATGTGGTATGTGTGGATAGGATAACCTCCGTAACTTATTCACTTTTTTGAAAACTCTTATCACAAAGTACTTTATGACGAGTAAATTTAGGTTTACTAGTGAAAAGAAGAGGGCTTATATATTTTTACTTAAAAGAATGGCAAACGAGTTCGTGGGTCGCTTAATGGTAAACGATCACGGCCACTCTAGTAGTTTGAAATTTCATAAGATGGAATTACACAACAGCGTTGCAGCCTTCGGGGAGGAAGATAGCACAGCCTGGTGCTATCATCCAGATAATAAAATATAATGCATGTTGGAATTTGTTGCAGCGCCTGATACCTTTGAGAGCAATAGCCGCTCTGAAAGTCGATGCTGTTAACATTACTTATATTTTATTATATCTATAAACTATTTTATATATTTTTTACTCTGTGGAGCTTAATTGCCACTTAGTGATAACAGAAGCTATAGCTCCCTATCTTATTTAGGTTTTGTCTTACTGAGAATGTAACATTAGTTCACTATAAGTTTATTATTAGCTGGATGCCTCACGTTCTAGTTTTTAAACAAAGGAAATTAGAGAACTACAAAAAAATAAAAAATATTTATTTGTGTTTTGTTCTACGTAGGAAATGGAGTGTGTGCAGAACTGAATTAAAAAGGTCTTAAGTTTTATGATTATATTCTTATTTGTATTCAGGTAATATTTCAAGCCAACAATTAATGTCGGTTGTTTTTGCGTGCAACGTCTAGTGTTATTTATTATTTATAATATATATATTTTATTATGTGTGCGGGTTACACGCACTATAAAATTGTTAAATATAAATAAAATAAATAATTGTTTTGTTGCTGTCACGCACATATACCTAGTCTTGCCATAAGTATTGTAACAAAGAAAAATAACATTTATTAAAAACTTTTAAATACTCAAAAAACATTTTCAAAGATCAAAAAGGTAAGCTTCTCTTGACCAACGAGCAAATTTTCGACCATTATAAAAGCACATACGAAGTGCCAGAAAACCAAAGACTATATGGGGATCCAAACGAACACAAACCTGAGACTCCTACTGAAGATTTTCAAGCCAACCCACCAACTTTGGAGGAAATCAATAAAATAATTAAAATGAAACCATCTAAGTCAGCACCAGGTCCGGATGGTATCCCTTATATAGTATACAAAAAATGTCCGTCGCTCCATAAACATCTTTTAAATATATTCGGTAAAATCTGGTCAAGAAAGCAAATACCGGTATCGTTCGGAAAAGCCCTTTTTGTCCTCATTCCGAAAAACGACAATGTCAATAATCCCAAGGATAGACCGATAGCCCTAACAAATACAATTTCCAAAATATTTTTCTCTTTTTTACAAACTAAAATGACGCAATTCATGATTAACAATAAATATTTCAGGCCTAATCACCAGAAAGGGTTTTTGCCCGGAATTTCTGAATGCCTGGAACATAATACGTTAATATCGGAAAGCCTTAAAGATGCTAGAACTAGCGAGAGACAAATTACGGTTTGTTGGATAGACTTAGAAAACGCCTTTGGGTCGGTACGACATGAACTAATGATGTTCGCGTTTAAATGGTATAACTTTCCTATGGTAGTTCGCGACATTATTGCATCATATTATTCAAAATTAAAATTCTCAATAATTTTTAATGAAAACCATTCAAAACCACTTAATTATAACGTTGGTTTATTTCAGGGCTGTTGTATTTCTCCTATTATATTTAATATAGTTATTAATATTTTAATAGACAAATTAATTAGAAATGAAAAAAAGTGGGGCTATCGGCTTAAGTTCAACAACAAATACACAGAATCCATACTAGCTTTTGCAGATGATCTCGCGATACTGACACGTAATACGAAACAATGTCAGGTACTTTTAAATGTAGTTGAGGATTTCTGTACGTGGACGGGCGGATTGAGGACAAAACCAAGTAAATGTTTTAGTCTGTGTCTGGGTAGACGGAATACCAAATATACCTCTTACGATCCGGGTCTTATAATAGGCGGTCAGTGCGTTAGTACGGTTACGGAAACAGCTCCGTTTAAATTTTTAGGTAAAAAAATCGATTACCAAGGCCATACTCCATCGTTGGATGTAATAGTCGATAGCTTTTTAAACGATCTCAAAAAGGTAGACAACCAACCATTAAGTAACGTCAAAAAAGCTTGGATTTACGATAATTATTTAACATCACGTCTAAATTGGCCTTTCCTCGTGTATGATATAAATAAAACCCTTTTGTCAAAGTTAGATGCAAGCGTCATGAAGACATTGAAGTTATGGCTCGGGTTAGCGCACTCAGCGGACTCTTCAACCTTATTTAGAGACCGTAACAACTTTGGATTAAAATTAAAGAAACCATCGGAGCTCTACAAACATCTAAGAGTTACCAAAAGACATATCATCGGAAAATCTAAAGATGATACTGTAACTTCTCTCCCAAAAGACAAAGTTGCCTCAGAGCTCGAGTCACGACTTCAATTCCATAAAAAGTTTATGATAGGTGCTCAAACAAATAAAGTAGGGCTAGGATCAAGTAGGAAAGTTCAAGACATAGACATAACAAAATCTTTTATTCGACAAGACGAAAACGATAATTACCGACTCCACGCGATGAGCCTAGAAATTCAAAACGAATGGGTGACCATAGGAGATTTTTGTATTCCACTAGCTTTGAAGTGGCGCACCTTAATTTATGATTGGTCCCCAGCATTATTAAAATTCTATCTTAATGCATTCCAAATGACTCTCCCAGATCAAAGTAATTTAGTAAGATGGGGCAAAGCCACCGAAAAGTCTTGCAACATCTGTGGGGAGGCAATAGGAACCGCGAAACACCTATTAGTAGGGTGTAGGGTACTTCTAGATAAAGGTCAATACTCGCGTCGCCACGACAAGGTATTAGAAATTATACGGGAAACGGTTAGTCTTTCAGTAGCAAGAGCGCGGAAGGGTATAACAACCACCGAACGATCTATAGAATTCGTAAAAGAAGGCTCCTCCAAAAAATCAAAAGCGAAGCCTTATTCAATATTAGGTGCGGCTCCTGATTGGATTCTCATGATGGACACGTATGAAAAGCATTACAAAATCCCTGGGGATGTTGGTGTTTCGTCATCCAGACCGGACTTATTCCTGTATTCGAAAAATCTGAGGCGCGTGATACTTGTGGAGCTTACTGTTCCTTGGGAAACAAACATCCCAAGGGATCACACATTCAAGCTCAATAAGTATTACGAACTAACCAACGAACTGATCAGGAATAAATTTATAGTTAGTTTGTACGCGGTAGAAGTGGGAGCGAGAGGTATAACAGCAAAATCTCTCTATAGCCTACTTAAAGATCTTGGCCTTTCTAGAACAAGCATCGATTCATTTCTAGAACGTACTTCAAAGGCGGCATTAGTAGGTTCTTTCCAAATTTGGTTAGGTAGGGAGAGGAGTGTGGAGGGTGAAGGTGAGCGTTTTTGCGCATAATAAAGGGGCCCCTTAAACCTACTCCTGGGTCGCAAGTCCCAGGCACTGCTTGTACTCCTCTCGTTGCAACGCGATGAGCCCGGCACCCGCACGGTGAATCCATGGATTGCTAAGAAGCTTCGTCTTACAGTGTGTTAGTTCAATACACAAATGTAACACAAATAAATATTTAAAAATCTTATTCGAAGTGGCATCCATTGGCTGCAATACAGTCCTTTAAACGTTGAAGCCAGTTATCAATAGAAGCACGCGCCCTTTCCATGGAGAAATTCTTCATTGCCAATCGTATGAATTGTTTTAGGGACTCCAAATTATCATGGCGTTAAGAACAAGCTGTATTGTCTAAAACTGACCATAAATAATAACCAGCAGATTAAGTTCGGGACTAGACGACGGCCAGTCTTCAGCTCTGATGAAGTCCGAGTCGTTCGCATTCAATCAAGATTGCGGTTTATGATCCGGCGCCGAGTATTTATGGAAGGACCATGGTGGAAGGACTTTGTTATTGAACATGGTGTTATTAAAGAGCTTAACTACCGTCTCAAGAATGATATCTTGATATACTTGTGCCGATTTTGATACCTTTTCATATACCTAATTAAAACCTAATTAAAACCATTAATTAAAATATCAACTAAGCGTTAAATAGTTTTTAAATTAAAAAGATTATAAAATACTTAGGAGTATTTAAAAGAGGAAAAATTTAGATTTTCTTAGAAGAATATATATTTTCATTACTATTTGAAGTTTTTGTTTTACATAACTTAAAAATTTACATGCTCGTTACCAATTCCTATTAATTTATTCCTATATATTAAAGGGTCTTGGAATAGCTAATACTGTAGCGTTGTTGATAATAGACCTTGCATTGGCCTTTGTTAAATAAGAGTTCCTGAGTTCCTGTATTTTTAATCTTTCTGCTGAATATGATAATGTTTCTGGCAGTTGGGATTACCGATTAAAATAAATCATTTTAATTTTCTTGTAGTAATATCCTGTATGTAGAACTATAGATGTTTATTATTTTTTATTCGTTTTAATAGATTAACAATATTATTCATTCCAAAAAATTTAAGAGCAACATTTGCTTCGGTTTACTTCTTATTTAGAGACTTAGAACCGAGCTAAGGCAGTCATAGATTCAGGCTTAACTAGGCATTATGGACAATAAGCTACATAGATCTTTGTTTCTATCATCTTAGTAGAAGAACGGACTTAATGCGAAGAAAATGTTTTCTTGATTGCTGTAAATTAAAATACATAATGTGAATTTATTTGGATTGTAGAAATTATAGAAAGTTTTTGGTACTTAAATATTGTCATATTTAATCAATTTTAAGCAATAAAATGAGTATGTAGAAGTAATTACAATTATAAAACATCCAACTCTAGTTGCATGCTTCAATGTGAGTAGGTCCATAGATAAAAAATTCCGACTCAAATAACACTTGTTACAAAATGGTACCAAAAAATACTAGCAATCAGTACAAGTTTTATGATACTTTCACATTTACGAGAAGTCAACCTGTGTTATGTTTGATAATTAAAAGACAACAGAGCATAACTGTTAATAATTAATTTTATAATTGTCTTTCATACTCACCATTCCATAGGAATAAAGATCTCTTCATACTCTTTCAAGGAAAAAAAAATTATAATATTGTAATAAATTCAGATCTATCTGTGGCGGCTATTTTTGAGACTTTTTGAGTCACGCGTAATTTAAATTCTTCACCATGTGATGCAACTACGGAATTGACGAATAATGTTTTGTTTTTAAACCTGTTACATCATATGAAATTGTTAAAAGTTTTTAGAAATCTAAATATGAAAAAACCGGTGATCTTTGGGGTATGTTAGTAAAATTACTAATAACTATTATAAATAATATTGCTCCACAATTATCCCTAATTTTTAGCAAATGTATTGAAACCGGTACATTCCCAGATTTTATGAAAATCAGTAAAGTAGTTCCCTTGTTCAAAAGTGGCGATAGACTTGAAACCGTAAATTATAGGCCAATATCTATTTGCCTACCTAAAAATAGAATCTTCGAAAAAAATATTCTCAACCAAATGACAAAATTCGTTAACAGCAATAAAATCATACATAGTAAACAATTAAGTTTCACCAAAAGCAAATGAACAACGGATGGGGGTGCCACGCTTCTTAAGCACATTTACGACGCTTAGAAGAAGTCACAGAATGCAATCGGGGTGTTTTGTGATTTATCTAAAGCCTTTGATTGCGTAGCCCTTCAAACATTACTATGCAAACTTAACCACTATGGTGTGCGTAGTGCTGCGCTTGATCTTATTGCCTCTTACCTAAATCAAAGAGTTCAGACGGTTGATGTAAATAATTGTACATCGACTGGTTCTCACCTAACGATGGGTGTTCCACAAGGATCTATTCTTGGCTCCTTTTTATTTTTACTCTATATTAATGATTTGCCCTTTTACGTAAAAAACTATGTGACATTGTACTTTTTGCTGATGATACCTCGCTTATTTTTAAAGTTGATCGTAATAAAGCTTATTTTGACAAAGTTAACTGTGCTCTATCACGTATTATTCATTGGTTCGAAATTGATAATTTGGTATTAAATACTAAGAAAACTAAATGCATGGAATTTACACTTCCGAATGTGAAAAGTCAAAATTGTAGTTTATTAACAATGAAGTGTTAGAACTGACTGACTCAACAACTTTCTTAGGTATAACTTTAGATAGAAAGCTCCAGTGGAAGCCCCATCTCTCGACATTCGCAAGCAATCTTAGCTCAGCCGTCTTTGCAATTAAAAAGTAAGACAATTAACAGACGGTTAATACGGCTCGACTCGTTGATTTTAGTATTTTTTACAGTATATTAAATTACGGTATTTTATTATGTGGCAGCGCTGCCGAAATTAATTCTATATTTATTTTACAAAAACGAGCTATACGGGCTATTTGGACCTTAAAAGCTAGAGACTCCCTAAGATATGTTTTTAAAGAAATCGGTATTCTTACGGTCGTTTCTCAATACAATTTTAATAACTTACTGTATATACGCCAAAGTTTAAATGACTATAATAAAAACAGCGACAGACATACGATCAATACAAGAAATAAAAACAGGCTCGTAACGCCTAAATTTCGACTTCAAAAAGTTAAGAAATCTTGAAAGAAGCTTGAGTATACGCATATATAATAAAGTTCCACAAGGTATCTCAGATCTTCTTTTCTTGGTTTTAAATCTAAAATTAAAGGTATATTATTAAATAAATCTTACTATAACATTCAAGAGTTTTTCGTTGATCGAAATGTGTGGATCTAGGGTCATTGACTCATTTGCAGGGTTGATGTTATAATAAATAAGTTAAACATGGTTAAATTATATTTGAAAAGAAAAACTGGCCAGCTCTTATCAGCAGAACAGCATTCCGAGCTTGAATAAAGAAATTTCGAATTTGAATTTGAATACATAAACCAAAAACAACGCAAATAAAAAAAATATTTTACACGTATAAATGTGTTCTATTGATATCAGTTATCAAAATTTATTGATGTATCCAAGCAAAAGCAAGGGTCTAATTTGAATACATATTTTACTTTAACTATTGTGGGGTTATAGTTTGTGTTAAAACTTTGGGTTTGAATTTCGGGTATTGCAAATAAAAGTGGAAACTATGACCGTTAGTGAGGCAGGTGTCAGTGACCGAGAGTCTCGAAAATGTTATTTATTAATTACAAATAAAGGCTTCGTATTTTATATAGGTGTAATACCTAACAGGGAATAACTAACAAATCAAATAGTTACACGAAATAAAGCCCAATATTTATGTGACAATAATAAATCTTTTATTATCCATGTTTAAATTACAATCGTAACTGTATTTCACACACGAAGAACTAATTCAGTAGGATTTTTTTTCCACACTTTTTCATTTCGTTATATTTATCAGTCTACGTTGTATATTATTGTCAAGTTTTAATTATTTAATACATATGTTTTTTTTAGTATATTCATTAAGAGAATGTTAGGTAGGTAAAGGCCTATGAGAAGTGTGTGTGTAAGGCTCGTCGACACTTGTAGCACTTTATTCAGAACAACGGCCGCTGCAAAATATTTGCATTTAAATTACGTGTAAATTAAATTGTGGGATTTATACTCAATGGAGTAAATTGAGAGAAGTTACTTTTCATACTTATTTTAAAATCGGAATTTTGGAATTAACTTGTTTATTACGATATTTTTAAGGCAGAGAGCTAAAATGGTCATTATTAGTTTTAGGTCCTTGTGCCGTCGCTTACATTAACTAATCATTAAAAGGGATGATTTGAAGCCGTCAGTAAATATCTAATACAATACAATGTTTGCTCTGATTAAAGATGCTTATTTTAATTACAACTATTGTAATTTAAGAATACGTTTATAATCCTCAATTCGTATATCAATGGATATCATGATTTAGTAAACCTCACCGGAAACCTAATCATGTATCTGTTGATCATCGAAGTCATTCAATTCCTCTAATTGGATGGAAAGCGGTCAAGGCTGGCGCTCCCAGGATAACAAAGTCCCTTGGGACTTGCATTACTTCCTTTAAATTATATAAATATTTAATTAGTTACTTATCTACATATATTTAGAACACTATGCACATATAACATATTTAATTATTTGATATATTTGATTATAACATATTTAATTATTAATTAGTTAGAACACGTATAACAATATTTAAACCCATTTTTGTTAGGATAATAATTACACCTATTACAATATTTAAAGCCATTTTTATTAGGATACTAATTCTACGGAGCAGACAGTCTTTATCTAGGATATAATTTCATTGAAAGAAGTTATTATTTTCATAACCAAAATGAATATCATGGTATACTCGTATATCATTTTCTATATTAATTTACAAACACATGTTACTGTTCACAATGACATGACAATTAGTAAGTTGAAAATTTAATTATTTTTGATAAATATTGGTAAAAATAGATCTCTTTATATAATTTGATCCCCCGATGTAAAGTGACCCCTCGTTGTATATATCCATACATATATACAAATTACAAAAGATTTTACGTCTAGTTTAGAAACAATTACCTGCGCTCGCTTAATCAATAAAATATTCAACAATCGTCTGTGTTACTTTGAATTATGTTTCTCTAAGTAATATGCTTACGTATTTATTCATACGATTATTTTTTCATTGCTTTCAAATAAAATAATTAATGTGGTTGAAAGTATGAAGAGGACTATTTGATTATTGGGTTTATGATTAAGTTACTGCAAACCAATAATCAACGACATAATTAATATGTTTAGTCAAAAATATGAAGAAGCATATGGTTTGCTTTATTTTTTCTGAAACTAATTAATACCCCGTTCTAAATTACAAATTTATTCTAAAATGGAAATAAAGTAATGGATTTTCATAGATCCACACCTTAATTACCATAAAAGATCATATATTTTTTTATTCGATACATTTTTTCTTATTATAAATTTCTCAAAACAAAACACCGCTTTTTATATTTAGTCTTTAAAAAAAACTCCTAAGTATTATGAAATCTTTACCGACTGTTTAGTGAATTGTGAATTATAAAACCCAGTAACCATTGCTCTGTGAAGGCACTAATCACTGTCGGTTCCAATTAAATTCGAACTTAGATTTTTTTATCATCAAATTATTTTAAACAATTTTATTATTTTGTTTATTTGCCCGTTTGTTTGGCCGTTGCAAGTATAGGTAGTTACTAATTCTAAATTCATTTATTTTTCCAATTTTCTTTCTGGGTCGTTTCTCTTTGGCAAAATGTGTTAAAATAAGTATTTTTATGTGACATGAGCAAAAGTTCATTTAAATAATATCTTAGAATCATATTGTTACGACCAAAGTCCTTTTTCTCAAACCAATAATTTTATTTGTCACTCATATTAATACCAAATCTTTGTAGGAATTATTAGTTCTTTAAATCTCATTATCTCGGAGATATATTTAAAAGTTTAATCATTCATTCCAAATTTTAAAATTAATTATTCAATTCTTTCTTTCATCAATTTCTCTGAAACAAGGTGAATATACAATTCAAATTTAATTTGTAGGCTGTTACGCCAATCATCCGAAATTTCCTGTAACGAATTGCCGAATTTAAATGAATTCAAATATTGAAAGTAACTGATATTATTGGAAAAATGTATAAACCTCTAACTAATTTTGTAATTCTTTACTTTGTTTGTCTTTTTCTTATATCATTATTAAAAATCCAAAATTTCTGTGTACACAATCTATATTAATTCTATATTATTAAATTATTTGTATTTTCTCTTAATACGTGCATAGTTTTGGATGACGTCAACTATTAAACAACGTAATTAATTAGAATATATAGGAGATAATTTTTTTTTGTATGTGTGTAATAAAAATATATTAAAATGTAAGACTAGTCTCACTTACATATATATAGTTATTGAAATGTATATAGTTATTGAACTATGTGATATTTATTGAAACATCACTAAGTTTGTTCTTATATATAAAGGGCTATATGCTATTTGCAACATTGTTCTTAGTAAAAATTATTTTCTAAGTGTTAAAACATTTTATCTTACATTTATCATAATTAATCTACTTCATTCTTGTCCATTATTATAAATCATTAATAATGCATTTTTCTTACTGGCCACTTTAATCACAAATTTCTTTTCTTTGGTAAGATTCCAAATTCAAATTTTTACAGCTATTTACACATGTATGTTTCGTTGACCGTCATTAATTTGCATTACTCAGTTTAAAAAATGGAAAACTTAAAATATTGGATTATTTACGAGTACGAGCTTCACCGTGTCTCCATTGCTGCGGAAACTACTCAAAGGGTTAATGATGTATATGGCGGTGATGTTGCAAAAGAAAACGCATTCCTTTGTTGGTTCCAACGTTTTCATTCTGGAAATTTCGACCTGCAGAACAAGCTTTATGGACGGCCGGAAACCCAAGCTGATAATGAAGAATTGAAGGCTATTGTGAGAGCGGATTCGCAAACCACCTCCGAGTTAGCTACAGGTTGCAGTGTTAGTGATAAAACTGTTTAATCAACTTGAAGAAAATTGGGAACATTAAATAGCTTGAAAGATGGGTATCTCATAAATTGACTGAAGCTAACCGACAAACGCGCGTCGACTGCTGGGTTACTTTTGAACCGACAACATAATGAAGGTATTTTAAATCGAATCATTATGTTTGAAAAATAGAATGTTGTTGTTATGAAAAATAGATTCTTTACGATAATCGGAAGTGCTCATCACAATGGTTGGATCCTGGTCAGCCAGCCATATCCTGCCCCAAGTGAAAATTTACCCAAAAAAAATTACTTGTAAGCATTTGGTGGACAAGTGCCGATAGTGTTTTTTACAGTTTTTTTCAAATCTGGCCAGACTATTACGGCAGAAGCCTGTTGTCAGCAATAGCAAACCAGGATGGAAAAACTAGCTGCTAAACAAAGTAGTCTGCTTCACGAATACGCTAGACCACACACTGCACAACAGACGGCTACCATTTAGACAGACCTTGCTCCAACAGATTACCATTAAATTAGATCGCCTTCAAAGATTTTATTGATTCCCGTCTGACCGGTTTTTTTAGTAAAGGGATTTATGAACTGACAATAAGACAAAAATGCATAGAAAACAATTATTAATTAATTAAATACATCATACTAAGAATATTCGATTTTTGTTCCTCCCATACAAAACGCCAATTTTATTTGTAAATATCGTTATAATAAAATCTTAGACTTAAATCACTGTTGCCATCTGCCACTACATGTTATCATCAGCTCGACTGTTACACTGGCAAAACATTATACTTATTATACTTACAACTCTCCAGAGACATTCTCTACACTGTAGTACAAATCATGGATTCTTAACAGTTGGTAATAAACGAATATATTATTCGACCGTTTACACTACACTTTGTTGTTAGTGAAGAGTTATACATTAGTTTAAAATTTAAAATTTTTGAAAATAGAATCATGCTTTTTATCAGCACTAAATTAGTTTTATACTTGTATTAAAACAGATAAATTTTATAAAATTTTACATAGTAATAATATTATGCTCTAACTCTAACCAATAAATTATCAAATATAGTATGAGTAAAAAATAAATAAAATATAATTGAATACTTGCTGGCTACATAAAGTAAATAAACTAATTTAGAAAATGTTCTTAGTCGTCAAAGTAAGTAAGCTCCACTATTTACAAACTACACGGTTCGTAAATAGAGCCTGAATGGCACAACCACAAAGCAACAAAATTGCAACATCGTCTTTATATTCAAATATTAATAGCAAATCAGTTTTGTTTTTATATATTATAGTAAAAAATATTTAATAGTTTAAATCTTACATTTACCTAAAAATGTAATAATTGAATAATTGGATGAATATACTATTAAAAAAGAATATCAAACAGACGTACGTAAGATGGTAGAATAGATGACTACATAGACTTAAAAAATATACAATGATATTTTAAATTTAAGTTCTGCAGTTTCAAAACTATGTTTATGTATTTACATAACAAACAGTTTTAAGTTAAAACAAACGAAAGAAGTGTTAGTAAATGCACTAGAAATTCTTCAGCCAAGAAACATTTTTCGTTTTATAAAAACGCAAATTGCACGCTTCGTCTTACAAATGTACGATTGTACTCTGTAGCGTCACGGTTTTTTTTTTTATTATTTTATACATTCGGTTTTTTTTATTTTTTATTTTTTTTATACATTAATTGAGTTGCCGCTTTTAGAATAGTTGGTGTAGTAATATTAGAATCTGTATAGAAATTTATAGAAAATAGATATGTCCCTTACTTAAACTTCAATATTGTTACCAATAATATTTTATAAATATTTGATGCTTTGAAAATTATAAAAAGTATGTTATTTATATATTATTAATTTTACACTAATAAATGTTAATTTAAGTATTATAAATTCATATTTTTGATAGTAAAAAATATAGATCGGTATTAATATTCAAAGATGAAAAAAAAATATGAAGATTTTAAGTTTGTTCATCTATAAGGAGAACTAATAATTACTCCTTTAATATTATAACAGTCCTTCTATCCTGAAAAAGACTTCAATAACAAAACAAAGGTCTGTGTTGCCTCAGTGGTAAAAAAAAACAATGTACTAGAAATTTTCTCGCAATATGCCATTTCTAAGTACCATCGCTTCTCTCGGTGTCTCGCTACTCTCATACAAGTATTATATATCTCTTTGTGTGGACTTTCTTTTTATGAAACATGAGGAACAATTATAATCACACGCTATTATAATCACATCATATTATAATCACATATATTAATCGTACTTATATCTTAGGTTTACTAAAATACTGAGGAATATGCTGAGTATCGGGCAGCTTGGAAATTACCAATATGCTGACAATCTTGCACATGTTGCTTAGTCTATTGGCGTTCTTGGTACGAAGATAAGGCATAATAAATGTCAAAGCCTCAAACAATTAGTAGTGGCGTGGTTGAATCTAAAATAGCCAGAACGTTTCTTGCGGGTTACTTGTCTTTAACTTTTTGGAACCATGTAATTAGAGTTTGACGTTTAATAAATGCGATGTATGGCTATTTGAAATTTAAAAAATACTTTGACTTTGAACATTACACATCTATATTTATTGTATATCGTGAATTATATTATGTGTTATGATTATCGTGATTTATATTATATCAGTTTTACAATCAATAATATTTTGTTTGTTTCATATTATTTTAATAATAGGAAGTAAATATTTAATCATTTCCATGTCTACCTGGAACCTAATTGTTTTCGAGGAATTGTAAATATATTAACATTCATAAAAATTACTTTATGAAACATGTATTTACTTATCTGTAAATATTATTTTGTTAGTCCCAGCTTTCAGAAAGAAAATCAATAAAGAGTAAATATTTATAAAAGCATAAAATATTAAATTTTAATGTATTTTATTTTATGATTTAAAATGTATGGACACATTACAAACGTTTTAAATGTAGTATTCATGTAACTGCGATTAGATAAGGTAAACACCAATCTCGCAGAAAAGATAGGCAGAAATCATTATTATTCCTGGGTTTCGTGCGGTAAGAGAGAAATTCGGATACCCAAAAGTTTTCCCCATTAGTTATGTGTGATAAGATATAAACATTTTTTTTTTTTGCAAATGATCATGAGCGAAAACAGCACTTAAAATAAAATGTACACAACAGAACTTAAATCATCTACTTAACACAAAACAATTTGTTAAAATCAAATTGTATAATTTTGCATATTATTTTAAAGGTACTGAAAATTAACATATTAAATATATAAAAAAGAGAAAACAACTCTCGCTATCTATACTGACGTGATATCCGCCTGTGTAATACCTATAAAGTGTCCGGGTGTAAAATTACTTGCAAACAGTGCAGCTTTATGCAATATCTGGCATCCTTTGACTTCGTGGAGTCCAATTTCTTTCTTATGAAAAGATTTGTTACAAAATGTTAAAAAAGAAAATCATTCAAACCGTCAAATAAAATATTTTTAAAATAAAGCAAGTCTTCTCTTCGTACTATATCATCGCTAATAAAAAAATGAAACAATACAATAAACTTTGCATCTCTACGTCCTTTCTTTTTTTTCTTCAATACTACTTTTCTTAATTAGTTAAATTAATTAATAATAAAATAGATATTTTTAACGAGCCTTATAATTCCTTAACCTTATCTTTAAAAAACATTTTAAACTTTAAAAATTTTTGCTGACATCATTTTAGCACTACTATCGAATGACTCCACGAATAACAGTAGTACGTAGTCATTGTTATATTTGAAAGTATACATATTAAAATCATGAAATTAATGCATTACTTATTTACAAACCATTATTTTTATTATTTTAACTGTTAATCTCATAAGTAAATAACTTATTACAGAATCCTATGTAATGTATAAAGTATTTATATTCGTAACAGCTCTGTATTCAATATTCGTTACAGTTCTGTGGACAGGAAAAAATGCGCTCGTAAAAAATATAAACCGCTAGAAATAAAAGCTCTTTCTTTCAGTCCTCTTTACAATTCACGTTATCTTTTGGCGAGCAAATATTCATAAAAAAAATTATCAGTAGTTTCTTTTGTCACAGACAGTGGAGTCCGTTCGATTCTTTATTGTATGGTTCCATAAAGGAATATTTTTTACTACTTACTATTGTGTCTAAGTTATTGATGTTTTTGGTTTTATTTTCATTGTCAGTTAATATTGGTTTTCTTCGTCCACAGAAGTATTTGTCAATTCAGATTTTTATTACTTATAATATTGTATTTTACCTATAGTTTTAAATACTTTTTATAAACTTAATAGAAACGTTTTAATTCGGTATAAAAATGTCTAAATTACATCTTTTTAAACTTACATTAAACGTATATCTAAACGTTTAAAGTTCAATTTAATGTAATTTATGTTTGGTATGCATGGTATGTATGATGTAGATACATTTTTAATTATTGAGACAGATCATAGTTCAGGAAACAAAATATAATAATACATGTATCATTTTATTATGACTAATTCTGATTAATTTGAAATCCACTGTTTATTGACCATAGAAAAATAAAGCAAAATGTCTGAAACTACATGTTGGAAAAAATATATAAATATGATTAGAAAAAAAACTTCAATCTTTATACTTACTTAAAAGCAATACTAGGTATTATGTTTGATACATATTAGAATTTTAAAATAAACATAACTTTATTATTTAACATTACCCGTGGCGTTGTCCGCTTGGTTACGGGAACTAAATATTAATAAATAATATTAGTATATTTAGTTACTTAATATTTAGTTCCCGTAACCAAGCGGGCAACAACTTTTGCCAAAAGGGTTTCCGGCATACCTAAACTTGTAGTTTTCCTTCTGGAAAAACAAAAGGAGAAACTAAAAGTACACAATCTCATTCAGCTTTGATGTTTTGTTTCAAACACTATAAGTACACAATGTTCATAGATGTATAAACTAATTTCTAGTTATTATAATTATAATAGTTTTAATATAAGGGATCCTTTTTTCCAGTTTAATTTGTTAATGTTGTACAAAATAAAATTGTTTTCATTAAATATAAAAGCCATGCTATCATATTTTAAATACTAAATATAGTTAAACTGAAAAGTAATCTAGAAATCATCAAGTTCACACTTGAAAACTCATTGCAGTAAGGTTATAGTTTTTATTTATTTATCACGTTTAAGTTAAGAATTTATTGATAAATTTATTGTCATTTAATAATTAATATATTTTAGATTAAAATAATCTTGGAATAAGACTTAATAAAAAGTTTTGTGTTCAAATAAAACAATTTTACGGATATTGATCCGTGGGGTAAAGCAATTGAAAATTATAATCAATAATCCAATGATTAATCTTGTTCATTTTTTTGATGAGAGACTATTCACAATCGTACTGAGTAAGCATTTTTAGATGTAGCACCTAAAATTTAAATTTTATTTAAATAATTTTTATCTAATAAAACATAACATGTACAGCATTATCATTTAGATAATATTTTTTTAGTGCACCTACTTAATTAGTGCACCTACGATAAATTAAGTGTTGGAAAATATCTATAGCACAAATACCTGATAAGCTTATTTAAAATTTTATTTACATTTTTTTGAAGTAAAACTTCTTTATCGGGGTTGGAATAAAATTTAGTGTAACATTTTTTCGTTACGCGTGACATTTTTCCGTTACGCGCCAGCTTTTTTCGTATAGCTTTCGTATCTCTTTTGCACCATGTTGCTATGGAAATACTAAATAATCAAAATGACAAGTATGTGGATTACAAAACACAATTTACATTAACCAAAAATAAAATTATCGGATTAGAGTTTTATAATTAATTAATTAATTGTAATTACATACTGGACAAAACGATTTTATGGACCTGCTATTGAAACTAATAAATAAATTCAAGATTAAAAAATGAAGAAGAAATTATGAAATATAATTTATAATATTTTTAAAATACATTGATTGTCTGAAATAGAAGAAGTAAGAATGAAAAGAAATACTAGTTTTGGCTGAGAAATGGACCACACGACACCATACACGACACGACACACGATACGACACACGACACGACACCACGACACACGACACACGACACACGACACACGACACACGACACACGACACACGACACACGACACACGACACACGACACACGACACACGACACACGACACACGACACACGACACACGATACGACACACGACACGACACACGACACGACCCACGACACGACACGACACACCACACCTAAAGTTTTTTTTCAATTAGGTATACATCTCACTCGAAACGTCGGACTCTATAGTCTGTTTTAAAAGGCACGGTTAACGAACGATAACCGATAAAAACGACCCCATCACATCACATCACATCACAGTACAACGCATGTGTTGTAGAACTTTATGCCGTGTTTTTTTTTTTTTTTTTTTTTTTTTATAAGATCTAGGGCAATGCTTGACTACATTCCACCTGATGGTAAGTGGAATGTAGTCTTAGATGGTAAGTCGCATTGCCCTAGCAACCTATTCACTCTTCTCTTGAAGACACCCACATTATATTTGGCCGGAAATACCGACGCAGGCAAATTGTTCCAGTCCTTCGCTGTACGCACTAAAAATGAGGAAGCAAAGCGCTTCGTTCGGACAGGTGGAATGTCCACAACAAAAGGATGGATACCTGCCGTGCGTCGGAACGTCCGGTGATGGAAGGGGGACGGGGGAATTAACTCGTGTAATTCCTGCGCACACTCACCAAAATGTATCCTATAGAATACTGAGAGGCTAGCAATTTTACGCCTGTGTTCAAGGCTTTGGAGGTCCGCTTCGACCAATTCGGAATCGCCTATAAGCCTCTTTGCTCGCCTCTCAATTGAGTCCAGAACCGCAAGATGAGACTTTGCGGCACCAGCAAATATGTGTCCACAGTACTCTACACACGACCGGATCTGTGCTTTGTATAAAACAAGAAGCTGTCCCGGTGTAAAGTACTGCCGAACCTTCGCAAGAACGGCAAGCTTTGCTGCTGCTGCTCTTGCTCTGGACTCAATGAACCGACCAAAGTTGAGGTTCGAGGAAATCTCTAAGCCTAACAACTGAAGCCGGTCACTGTATTCCAAGGATACATTCTGGAAAGTAGGAGCCAAGGTGAAAGGGCTCCTTTTGGCGGTGAATAGACACGTCTGCGTTTTGGTGGCGTTGAACTTGACAAGATTGGCATTGCTCCATGCGGAGACTGCCTGAAGTTTGTCATTCAAACGTTGCACCATGGCTTCTCTTTCAGACTGTACTTGATCTCGACTAGCCCGAGTACTCGGCAGATATCTTTCTACAACTGTGCTGTCGTCTGCATACCCATAGATACCGGGCTTCAACAGATCATTAATGTGCAGCAGAAACAGAGTTGCAGAAAGAACGGACCCCTGAGGCACTCCGGCATTTATTGTCAAGGGTTCCGAGGAACACCCGTCGACAACTACTCGGAGAGATCTGTGGCTCAGAAAGTCCGTTACCCAGCCGATCAGACCAGGAGATATACCGTACGCTGAAAGCTTGCATATAAGGCTCGCATGCCAGACCCTGTCAAATGCCCTCGAGACGTCCAGAGAGACGGCGACCGCTTCTCCGTTCTTCTCGATGGCCTCGCCTAAAATGTGAGTAGCATACACTAGGAGGTCCCCAGTAGACCTATTACGGCGAAACCCGTACTGTCGGTCACTGAGGAGATCGTTACCTTCTAGGTATGCTAGTAGGCGCGAGTTCAATACACGCTCCATAATCTTGCAGAGTATGGAGGTGATTGAAATCGGTCTGTAATTGACAGGGTCGGCACGGCTGCCTTTTTTGGGCACGGGTTGCACATTAGCAAGCTTCCAGGATTTCGGCACTATTCCAGTCATGAAAGAGAGGCGATACAGACGTGTCAGTACAGGAGACAATTCAGCTGCGCATGTCTTGAGCAGAATGGCTGGTATACCATCAGGACCACTGGCTTTATTCACATCTAAACGACACAATGTTCTCCATACCTCTTTGTTAGTGATGCGGATTTCAGGCATCGAAATACCGCAGTGAGGAAGATGTGCTGGAAAAGCATTGCCAGTGTCTAGATGCGAATTATCAGCAAAGAGAGAAGCAAGTACATTCGCTTTCTCTGTTGCTGTGTGGGCCAGGGATCCATCCGGCTTCAGCAGAGCAGGCAGTGAGGGTTGGCAGAAATTCGACTCGATCGCTTTCGCAAGAGACCAGAAAGCTCGACTGCCAGTTGGTCTGACAGAGAGCTTTTCGCCATTCTTAACGATTCGATCGAGACGAGCCTTCCGCAATGCCTTTTTGTAGGACTTGGCAGCTTGGTTAAAGGCTCTCTTCTTAGAACTTACATCCGGAGTTTTGCGGCTTCGAGCATCAGCCCAAATGAGATATGCCGAATGTTTTCGGTCTTGAGCATGACCACATTCGGCATTAAACCATGGGCGAGCTTTGCCACCGATGGGTACGTCAGCAAAAGGAATAAAATACTCCATTGCCTGATGCACCACATCGGTTATAGCATCCGCGCAACTCGACGGATCTAAAGAAGAGAAGCAGACCTGCCGCCAAGGATAAGACGCAAAAAAGTGCCGCATCTCATCCCAATCTGCTGACTTGTATTTCCATACTCGCCTAACACCACGAGGTTCGAAAGCTGGTGGGGAATATGTAAACACAGATTTCACCAGACAGTGATCGGAGGTTCCCAAGGGAGAGGTAACCTCTACACGATACCTGTCCGGATCAGTTGTCAGCAGAAGGTCCAGGCAATTGGCTGTATGACCTACCACATCTGGTACCCTTGTCGCTTGCTTCACCAGCTGAAAGAGGTCCAAGGACAACGCAAATTTCCGCGCTTCTCTTCCAGCATGGTCGGTCTTCTGGTACGGGAACAGCCAGTCCTGATGACAGGCATTAAAGTCCCCCAGAAAGACGAGCTGCGCCGAAGGGTACTGATACAGGGCCATATCTGCAGCCTCACTGAGATACTCAAATAAACGAGTTGTCTCCTGGTCACCGCTGTGCGAACGGTAGACACAGGAATACAGGATTTTTTCGTTTCCTGTGTCCACTAAAACCCATAGGGAAGAAAAAGTGGGGTCTTCAAGGTGACGAAGACGCTGAATACAGAGGTCGTTCCGCGCGTACATACTGACTCCGGCCCGTGAGCGAAAGTTGTGCTCCAACGAGTAACCGGGATAATCCAAGTATGTAGCGCTCAAAGGACATTGTATCTGCGTCTCCGTCAAAAAGAGCAAGTGCGGCTGCTCTGTCTCCAGGTGGTGGTGGACAGCTAAAAGATTTGAGTGCAAACCCCTTATATTAGTGAGGTGCACTTTGTATGAGGAGGAGTGCAACCGCTGTGTCAACTTGTTCCTTTTTTTAACCTTTTTCATAATAAAAAATAAATAAAAGTGAATAGGGATGGGAAATGGCAGTTGAACGAGGCGGTACGTATCAAACCCGACTTCGAAATTGGTGATGTCTTGTCGCTGGGAGGCTAGCCTGGAGACTGCGGGGACGCCCGAACCCCCCCAGGGATCGCCATCGGGCCTCCTCGCCTGGTCGCCAACCAGCACGATGGAGCCACCCTGGGATTTTTCGCAGCTGGCGGGGCAGCCTTTCGTGGGTGGCTAACCCACTAATTGGGCCCCCAACTATCTGCGGGCGGCCAGCGGAAAGCCGTCGCTTCGGATCCCGCTACCCTCCTCGACTAGACACCCGACAAAACAAACACCAACTCGACGTCAACCGGTTCGCCAACGTACCGCAGCTGTTCAAACCCATTTCCCATAACGGCTTCATCGAGCAACGTGCCGGAACACGACTATGTCGCTTTGCGGCACGACTTTGCCCGATGGGTGGTAACTTTGCCGGCGACCCGATGTTATGGTCTACCACCACGAAAAGGAGTTTAAGACTTATTTTATGCAATTTCTCCTTTCATTTTTTATCATCTGTTTAATTCTATGAAGTATAAATATTATGTAACTTGAGTTAGCTGAAGTTCCTTCAACATCTTGTATTTATAACTAATATATCATTTTGGTATTAGGTACATGTATTTACTTTAATTATAAGTAATATTTCTACCATTTCTTTGTTTCAGTTATATCCAAGAGTAACCCCGCAGCAGTTATTTAAGGTTCCACGAGCAAGCACTAAATTTGGGCAAAAATTTTTGGTTTTCCAAGGCCCGAAATTATACAATCATGCAAATAAACTGTTTTCTATTAATTCTGACACGACGCGGCAAGTAAAAAGATCCATATCGAAATGGCTTGGAACTTGCTGGAGGCGACATACCACACGACCCGACATACCACACCACACGACACCATACACGACACGACACACGACACACGACACACGACACGACACACGACACGACACACGACACGACAAACGACACGACACACGACACACGACACGACACACGACACGACACACGACACCCGACACGACACACGACACCCGACACGACACCCGACACGACACCCGACACGACACCCGACACGACACCCGACACGACACCCGACACGACACCCGACACGACACCCGACACGACACCCGACACGACACCCGACACGACACCCGACACGACACACGACACGACACAGCACACGAATCACCACACGACACACCACACGACACGACACACCACACCTAAAGTTTTTTTCAATTAGCTATACATCTCACTCGAAACGTCGGACTCTATAGTCTGTTTTAAAAGGCGCATTTAACGGACGATAACCGATAAAAAACGACCCCATCACATCACATCACAGTACATCGCATGTGTTGTAGAACTTTATGCCATGTGGAGTTTAAGACGTATTTTATGCAATTTCTCCTTTCATCTGTTATCATCTGTGTTAAAATTGAATAAAAAAGTTATTTTATTGTATATTTAAGCGACAACAAAGTTGTAACATAATGTTCTGTTGTGTTGTTTTCTAAAAACGAATGTTATTAAATATACTTTTGAATGCATAAATGTAGAAGATAAAAACATTATTATTATTAAAAAGAACTTGTTTTGCGCAAACTTCTTTTAATTTTTCTGTTGAATAGTCTTTTTTCACAAAACGAATATAATTTATAGTAGTATAATTTAATTTTCATATTTTATTTAATCTAAAAATCAAAATGTGTCATTACAGCATTGCAAATTGAGAGTTCACAATTGATTTCTTTTAGAACTTTTTGGACTTCTAAATATATATATATATTTAACAGACATATACATTGCTATTTGATCAGACAGTAAAGAAACGTCATAAAGTGGACCCTCGTTACGACGATCACGATCCACCGCGTTTGATCTCCAGATGACGGATCAAAGAATTACGAAACCGGAATTTGCTTTAACTCTGACGGATTTTTTTCAATACATATTTTCTGTCTTTTTCTTTTCATGTCATTTAATAATAACAAACTTATAAAAAAAATTGATCACGTTTACTTCTTAAGTAAGGAAAATAAAAACTATTTCCATTATTTTATTTTTATTGTTCAGATCATAACATGTGATCATAGTATGGTGACAAACCTTCTGGGAACGAGTGTTGAATACCAATTAAAGCTATCTATAATAGAATACAATATTAGTTTTGGGTAAATAATACCAACAGTATATTGGAATATTGTGATAACGATTAGGGATTGAATTAGTTCATGCTGGTTAGATACACCAACATGTACTAAATATCCAGTCGCAGTAGACTACTACTAGAGTAGTGCTAGTACTAGACCATTGGTAACTTGCGCATTACACCTACAATCAATCCTTAGAGCAAATTTCTTACCGCATAATTTTAAGTTGTAATATAATTTAAATTTATAATTCGTAGGTTCTTTCTTTGCTATAATGTAGACTATTGGATTCAAAAACACCCTCATTTCTGAAGGAGAGATTTAAGTTTATTGTGCTTTAGGCCGAAGTGCGATCATCCTAATTTTGACTATACGAATCTCATCACCACTTAACACTCACCATTGTTTAAACATTTCTTTGAAATCATTGCAACAAAATTATTGTACGCTCTGTATCTTTGTGTAAGAAAATTTAAATTTTTATTAATATTTTGAAAATCCGTTAAAGTATATTATTTAACAGAAGATAACTGAAATGACTTATTTGGAATGTTATCATCATGTTTATTACTTATTTGTTTAACTCATACTCTATTGTGTAATATGACTGTGTTTATTTTAATCTGCATTGTTTAGTTTATTAGTCAATATTTATTGTGTATGTATGTGTGTATTATTCTTATGTAATAAAGTGTAATTATGTTTATGTATGCTTACAATATTTATTTAATTTTTAAATCCTAACAGTATGGTTTGCCTGGAAGATATCGCCTTTTAAATTTTTAAATCCCTTTTTGTTTTTTGTTATTGTCAAACAATAAAAAATATTATTGGTTATGCTAGTTTTTTATATGTTTCCCATTGTTAATATTTATCAATTTATTCCTAATATTGTCACAACATTAAGAAAATATACGAGTATTAAGATTAATCTACTAAGATTTAAATTTATCGCTTAAAACTAAATTTATATTTAACTAAAGCATAAATTAAATAATTCATAACATTTAGATATAATTTTGTATTATCATTTAATTTTTGTCTTCTAATTAACAAAATAAACGAAGGAACAGTAACATGCAAAAGTACAAAATCGAATCCCGTTTCAAAGTTTGTGATCAAAAGTAAACAAATGAATGGAAATGCCATGTGATTGGAAATGCAATAAGTTTTAGTAACCTTTCAATTGCAATTAGTGCTAAGTGCTGATACAGACCGATTTTGTCGATGTTCATTTTTAGATATGCATCTTCATTTGCATGAGCCACCAATCCGTTAACTCTACCTCTGTACTCGCTGTTAACTTATAAATTATAATGCTGTTAAATATGGTGGTAAAACTAATACATATAGGTACATATTCTAACAATTGTTGTTGCTATACTTTCATTTCTTTGGTATTTATTATAGTAAATTCTCATTGAACTCATATCTCATTGTAAGTTACATAACATACATTTTAGAATATAAGAAAACTGGATTTGTAATTTATAGATTTATTCACCAAACGTGACAAGTGCAATCAATAATATGATATTTACTAAGCTGTAATTATCTCCCACTGAAAATAATTAATTCCTACTTCCGACAAAAATATGTAAGATTAATGAAACAAGAGATTACAGATACAAATCTGCAAGACTCAAACCCCCGTGATAAACGAACCTCGCCTCATTAGCAAGGATATCGTAATTATTAATATTCCCTTTATCACGTTTCTATCACATTTCCTTCATCCCACACATTATCAATATTAACTTGTGCATTAATTTGCACAATTCATTCAATATTTATATGTCACAGATCACGATAATTTAACGATAGTTAGTAACTCAATTGATATCATTGTAACAGTGGGGTGTGAACAACGTGACGTAACGAGTCACGTGATCGGAATCGTTTGGAGGGGCACCTGAAACATTTTAAATATTCGAGAGCATCGAGTTGAAGAAGAATTGATTAGTGAGAGCCTTACAACTCTGATAATTGTATACCTACTAAGTAACTTGTGATAACTGATTACCTAAATTTAATACAAGAATTGTCAAATTGTGTCTGTGTGGTTAAATTGCTTGAGACCTACACCTCGGATCCTGTACAAGAAGACTCCATCAAAAACGAGCAAGCCACTAATATGCATCTATCTCCGAAATGTATTTATATATATACATTGGTTAATTGGATAAATATATATGATACTAGTAATAGTTTTAATCAGCTACAATTCGACTCAGGAAATCCGATATAAACTTTTAAAGAAGTTATGAAAAGTGTTTTATTGAAAAAAGAGAGAACACGTTACTCCATATTATAATACCGTAATGAGTTGAACTATTTATTTCTTAGATATTATATACATTTTTCTTACTGTCGTAATTTTTTTACATTTAAAATAACTCTGTTTTGACCTCAAAGTCAGCTTTACACAAAAATACGCAAACAATAATTTAATTTAAGCTATTGCTCCTAGTAAAATAACAAACAATATTATGTCGGGTTGCGGTGATCCGCGTGGAATTATTTACATTTTTAAGCTACTAATTTCCAAATTTAATCCAATCCAAATATTTAAAGCTTAGTGAAATAAAAAATTATATTAATGTACAGTACAGATATAATATAATGTTATAGTGACTCTAAAATAGAAACAAGTGAAATTATTTTTATAGTTTATAATATTTGTTTGTGTATACATATATACGTCTATGGTGGCATCATCCTTATGAAAATTGTTAAAAGAAAATTTCAGATACGTAAAAAATACTTTTTTTCCTACAAAAAACCTTTTTTCAATTCAAAATCCAAATAGTTGAAAGATGCCAATTATCTTTACAATTACTCTATTTATTTGACGAAAAATTTTTGTTGCTTATCAAGATTTGTAAAAAGTCGTAGAACGAATGTTTTTGGGATTGATGTAGAAAGGCTGCCTGCCAAAGGTGGATAATTAATTACAAATAACCCTGTATATGTACAATTAATATAAACACAAAACATGTAATATAAACACAAAACATTACAACATTAATTCAACGTCATATATTTCGTTTATTTTAGTTTTTCGGTAACATTTTCAATTTGCATACATAGAAACATGTTAAAATATTGCAGGTCCATTAAAAAAACCTGTGAATCTTTTAGATTCCAAATTATTTATTTAATATATGTTACAGTCATTTTACGTATAAAATTATTATATGAAATCTTTATAACATTTTCCTAATAAATTGTAACAATACTTTAAAAATATAATAACAAGTATGTATACAACTATATATACAACAAAACTTTTTGTTTGCTAATATATGTTTTATAAATCGTCACGTCACATCTCGACACTTTTGGTTTCTAAATTTGCATTTTTCTGAAAAAGAAAAAAATTGAATAATCCACAGTCATTTATGTAAGTACAATGTTAATATAACAAACTTAGTCTAGCTAAATAGCTATTGAATGAATCCCTCGCGGTTGTTTGTGGCTTTTCAATGAATATCAGTTATAAGATTTGAATTGATTTAAGCTCAAATATTTGTTATTTAAATTTAGGGATCATGGATCTATAGGACGCCACATTTAGTTTGTATAGGATAATTCGTTTGGAATATCAAAATAGTTTATATAATAGATAATTAAGGGATTGTTATCATGAAACCAAAATAGTTCATCTAATTCGTGTTCAAGTTCCAATAATAACAGTTTAAGTAATAAAGAAAGTCTATGACATCCTTAACTATGTAGCATAGATAAGCAATAGAATATAGAAGGTTTTTATTCGTGCCTACGCTTTACCCTAAAGCATAATATAGAATACAGGAACAAAACTTGTTTATTTCAAGATTTAATAAATTTATTAGTACTCTCCTACTAGACAATTTGGATTCAGTTTTCTCTTTTTTTTCGAGTTGATTTCTTTTTGTTCCACAAAGAACCAGTAATTTTCTTTTGTTCAAAAATATAAATTGATATATATATGTCGTAGATCACGATAATTTAGCGATAATTAGTAACTCAATTGATATCATTGTGACAGTGGGGTGTGAACATCGTGACGTAACGAGTCACGTGACCGGAATCGTTTGGAGGGGCACCGGAGACATTTTAAATATTGGGGAGCTTTGAGTCGAGGAGGAATTGATTAGTGAGAGCCTTACAGTTCGGACCCCCAAACGGGATCGGTAGTTCACGCAACTCTGATAATTGTATACCTACTAAGTAATTTGTGAGAATTAATTACCTACATTTAATACAAGAATTGTCATATTGTGTGTGTGGTTTAATTGCCTGAGACCTACGCCTCGGATCCTGTACCAGAATACTCCATTAAGAACGAGCAAGTCACTAATATGCATCTATCTCCGACATATATATTTTCTTAACATGAGTATTAAGAGAATATGTACCAACATATTTTTATTTCGTTTTCTAGTATATTTAAACGTGGAATATCTTTATAGACCCAATTCAAATTGAGTATATATGTAAGTTTCATACGCAAATCCTAAAAAAAAACACTAAAAGTTTAACAGCATTTACATAAAAGAAAATACGACACACACTAAACTATGTAATTTAAAGTTTCGGAAATATTCACTAAACAAAACTAATATAAACATAAAATAAATACAAATAAAAAAATATTTAAATCTTCGTGCCGATTTTTTTTAAATGTTAATAATATAATGCAATTTGGAAAGTCTCTGAATATTTACAATCTCCCAGGGGGAGAATCATTTTAAATGTAGGTAATAACAATAAACACATTCTGGAATAACTAAATTATATCGTAATTCTCGTAATCGTTAAAGACGTTAAAGACCTTTGTTCGTCATAAAGTTGGAGAATAAGGTATAACAGGTGTTTAGGAGTAGGGTACCTTTTTTAACCTTCTCCCTACTCCTGTGTTTAGGAGTAGGGAGATGGGTGCAAAAGTGTGTCTCACAGCACTGGCAGACTTACAGATTCGAATGCCCTGGAGAAGTCGATGAAGCACATGTTGATCGCTTTATTGAACTTTTGTGCTTTTTCAATTATTCAATTCAATTATTTATATATAATTCAATTATTTATATATATAATTCTCATAACATAACTTCGCAGAACCTCCTAGTCCAATTTGCAATATTTTTCTTTACCATATCTTATTGCAAAACACTATTACTACTACTTACTACTATTATCTTTTGCTTAAAATGTTTTTCTTATACGAAATCTTTTTTAGATTTATACAAACGGTTTCATACTATATATGATTCTAACTTCTCTATGTAACAACAACAAGGTTTGAATTCTGCCAAAAGGTTTTTAATTCGATGTTATATATTAGACATCTATAAAACAATCATTGTTTTGTCAAATGAGTTTATAAATGTTTCTATAAAGGAGCGCCATAATGTAGACCCTTTTTACTAAAATTACGAACCTCCACGATTTATATTGAGAGATGGAGGATTAAAGAATTACAAAACCGAAATTTTCCTGCCCTTGGACTTTTTTCGGGAGAGTGATTTTTTTTATGGGTGAGTTTGATTAGTTGTTCAGCCAGCAATAAAAGGTTGTTAAGAGATGAAAAGGAAAATTTAGTAAAAATATGTGAAGTAGAAAATTAATTATTTTTAACATTGAATAGTCTATTCATCAATGTAAATGTATTCATTAACAATGTTGAAAATTATTTTTTAAATATAAATTAAGTCTAGTTTTTGACATTAATTACGTCAATATAAATTATCTAAGGATAGACAGTGTTAAGGGTAAAATAAAGCCTTATTTTTTTAATTTATTATGTTACATGATTAATAATGTAAGACACTTAAATTCTAAAGAAATCACTGTAGTGAGTTTTACTATTTTAAAAAAAAGAGCTCAGTTTTTCTTGATCTATAAACATTTATTTTATATGTTCCAAAAAAGGTAAATTTATTTAATACAAAAAAAATATTTTTCAAAATAAAAACAGTACAACTTAAATATTTGATATAACATATATATCAATTCTATTTACAACAATTAATTATTTTGCCTTTTCAACACCTTGTTTTTTAAGATGATGAACCTGATGGTACGTGGTAACGTCACATAGGAGGTCAAGTACCCTAAGTAATAACCTATTCTCTCTGAAATGTATATAAATATACAATGAAAAAATAAACCGATACGGGCAGGGATTCAAACCCGCGACCTCTGGGAAACCGTCCCGACGCTCTACCAATTGAGCTACCGTATCGCCGTCCGTCTCGGTGAATTAAGCATTCTATATGTGATCGTCTTTATCGGGACGGTGGAACATCTATTTTTGATATATATTAGAAATATTAAACAAATACCAAATAAAATGATTTTTTATTAAATAATAAATTTAAAATCTATACTTAAAAAATCTTACGATTATTTACCAAGTATTTTTTTATTGATATTTGCCTCAGAAATAAATATTCAAAACACAATAGGACATATTTTTCATAGTTTAAATTCCATGGTATTATTATCTTTTATAAACCACAACTGAAACATATTGATGATTAATTCTTATAAATTATTAAATAATAAACAAAATTTTGCATATCATAAAGGTAATAAATAATAAACAAAAGTGAAACAAAAAGGTGAAATATAGTCAGCTATTGTGTAGAGGTCTATTGAACGGACTATTGAAATGTTCGCGCTGAGGTAGAGCATTTTATTGTTAGTGTATACCGCGAAGTATATTACGATTCTATTGTAGAACATGTTTTATTTAAACTGTATTGTAAGCTATTAATGTTGTAAAATGCAACTTTGAATTTTAAAAGATATTTTTTTATCATTGTAAGATTTATCATTAAAAGCCTGTAAATATTTGTCTGGTTTTAAATCAAAATCAGAAAGTAAAATAAAATAAGTTTCAATTTTGAATGTAGTTTAAAAAAAATGTTTTTGACAAATAAAACATGCAAAAAACGTTTTAACAGGATACATATCATAATTAAATACACTGATATTATGAAAGCGACTGAATTCAGAACTTTATTTATTTTGGCTGTCGTAAAGTAAGTGAAAAAATGTATACCGTTATAACTCTTAAATTCTCCCCTTAATAGTTCATGAATAATTGTTGCTCTTACAGACGAAATAAAAATAAAAGTTTTTTCCATTTCAATTGTGAACTCTATGAATATAATTGTTGGCGAATATTTTTTTGCTACAGGTATACACTGTATTCTAATTAATTTTACATATAGTTTGACTAATATATGTTATACATTAATAGTTATAAAAAAAGAGATTTTTTTTATTCATACCTATATGTTTCAATTAGCCGTATTAAGTTTAGTTTCTATTATAGGGCAAATAAATTAAGAAATGACTAAACCTAGCTTAGGTCACACGGCTTCGGTTCCTAAACTCCATCTAGTAAGTTCCAGGGATAGTTCAGAAAAACAAACAGTCACTGAAGCCAACACTCGTAGAAAGGGACAACTCATGCCTCAGACATCATATCCCTTTCCTATGTTTGAGGAAGGGGGCAACCCGGCCCCCACTGCTACCGCAAGCAAGGACTTAAGCGACGTTAAAATAAATGGCACAGGCTACTAGTTAGTATTTAAAAAACCATTCATTCCAAGGCCACACAAACCTTAATGCATTCTTTTGCATTATAAATATTTTAAATAATTAAGAAAAACTGTATTTTATTATAATATAATCATATTATGATGTACTACGTTCGTGAGTTTGTATGTCTGACCAAAGACTATAAATTACTTTCCGCCTGGATGTTAGGAAAATTATTATAGTTTAAAATAAATAAGTGGTTATTTATTAAAGAGAATACTTTTAGTATTTCCTCATAATATCAATGATCACAAAATTTTACAAGAGCTTTAAATTCTATAATTTAAAATACATAATATAATGGCTTAGCGTCTAAATTAAACTTGTATAGAATATTATATGTCTTAAGAGAATAACTATAGTTTGAATTTGAATTAAAATATGTCATTCCAGTGATCAACGAATCTCAGCATTAATAGAATGGACAAGAGATCAGGTCAAAAAGTTCGGGAATGAGAGGGAAGGACGTTGAAATTAAACACTAAACTATTTTTCTTTTCAATATATTTTCCCTTAACCCTAATACATTTTTCAAATCTTTCAAATAACTTGTTTATACCATCGAAAAATTCTTTTTGTTGTCCAAATAGGCAGAACTTCTTCATCGTCGTCAATTTTTTTCCACGCAGCTCTTTCTTAATTTTTGGAAATAGATAATAGTCACTGGACTGTAGGGTGGGTGGTTAAATTGTCGCACCATGGCATGTGTGAACGGGTGCGTTCTCGTACAGAAGGAGCACACCTGTTGACAACTTTCCTCTTATTTTTTTCTTGATGGCTTCTTTCAATCTTTCCATTAAAGAACCACAGTACTGTCCCGTTATAGTTACATTGTTGTCACTTTAAACTTTTTTGATGCCACTGCATCGACACTTGTTTCAACTCAAGTTCATAATGATAAACCCAGGTTTCATCACCGATAACGATTCTGGCTATAACTTCTTCCTTTCTCTCTCCATAAATTTCCAAAAATTGACGAGAACACTCGACACGCTCACGTTTTTGAAGTGGCGTGAGCAATCTCGGTACCCATCTTGCACTGACTTTAGTCATGTCAAGATGATAATGTAGAATATTCAAAATACTTGTTTCGGATACTCTTAATCATTTCTGCAAGCTGCTTGTTCTTCAACCGGCCATCTTCTAATACAAGTTTATCTACTTTTCGACGATTTCCGAAATTGTGCTTTCAATTGGCCGTCCAGAGCGGGGGTCGTCTTTAATCGACTCTCTTCCTTGTTTGAATAGACCATGCCATTTAAACCATGGTTTTACTAGGGGCGAAGTCCACCTACACGGCTAACAGCTCATGAAAAATAATCTGAACGGATGTTCCTTGCTTGGTAAGGAGCTTAACAACGGCACGGTGTTCAATTTTCTCCATACTGGCTGACTTCTTCCCGATTCAGTTATTTACAGGTCGATAACTCAAAAGTTAATGACCCGATTAGATTCAAACTTGGTATATATACAATTAATATACTAATGAAACAGCTTAAAAATAGCTTAAAATCGGTTCACTTTTTGAATAGGTATTTATTAAATTGATTAAATAACAATAAAACATTTAAAAATAAAATTTAACCTATTTGTAACCCAAGCACTTTTTTTTAAATTTGCTAAGAAGTATGTAAGGTACGTAAACTGTAACGTACGATATAATGACTACAACATGATCGAAACACTGTATTCGTTTGAGCCAAATTATAATAAGTTCATGCAGATTAGATGAATATCTGAATAGCGACAAAACCGGTCCATAACATCATCACTTAATATTAATTGGAATGGAAAAGTGGTTTACACCCAATTAACAATTCATATTGGCAAGCGAGCTCGTCTATGACGTTTTTATTCCTTTACGTAGCCCGACGAATTCCATTTACTCATTTGTAAATATGAAATAAGCTCCACAAGTTACTGGCATATGAAACTGAAATAAATTAAAATCGATTTCTGGTTTAAATGGGAAATAAAAAATCCAATAAAATAATATATTTGATTTTGTTCAAACACAAAATAACAGATGTGACATTTTTTATTAATAACTTAGAGAGTGTAATCTGTTATGTTTCAATCACAATATAAATGGTTTAACATATAACGAATGAATTTGCTTAACTTTATTACCCCATTTCCACAAGATAATAAAAATAAAAACACTGCTTATATTTGACATAACATACAAGTGCTTAATATAAAGTGGTGTATCGCATTATTTTTCTATTATTAACAGCATAATAGCATGCTAACTATTCATTTTTTATCTCCGAAAAAAAACATATATTTATTATGGTTTTATTTTAATTATATTTTGCATTTAAAAATCCCCTCTGTAGAGACTATCACCCGCAAAAAGGGTATGAAAAAGCAGTAATCAGGGATGAAATTTAAAGTTTATTATCATAATTAGAAAAACTATATTTTTTTTCTAAACTAACAATTGTCAAGGGTAGGCATAAATTACTTGAAAATAAATTAAAACTCTTAAAAACATTTAAATAAATGATCAAAGAAAAATCTGTAATAGTAATTTTAATTATATTTTCGTAACAAAATATTAACAACAACAATTTATTTTGGTTGGCCTTAAAATAAATATGGACAAGACAAAGGTCATTTCGACTGTCCATGTTGTGCCCACCCCTGTAACCGTTGGGAACTCTGTTCTCGAAGTTGTCGACCATTATATTTATCTAGGCAAAATGGTTCAACTTGGACTGACGGGACAGAAACGTGGTCTCTTATTATGGGCCTAATAAGAAAGCTCCAGGTCACTCAACGAGCTATGGAGAGGGCTATGCTACGTGTTTCTCTACTTGATCGAATCAGTAATGAGGAAATCCGTAGAAGAACGAAAGTCACTGACATAGCCCAGCGGATTAGCATGTTGAAATAGCAACATATAGCTCGATGAAAGGATGGCCGTTGGGGCCATAAGGTTCTCAAATGGAGACTACGAACGGGAAGGCGCAGCATGGGTCGACCCCCCACTCGATGGACAGACGACCTAGTAAGGGTCGCAGGGCGTCGGTTGACGCGAAACAAGTGAAAACCGTCCGTATTGGAGGCGCATTAGGGAGGCTTATGTCCAGTAGTGAGCGTCGGTTGTCTAATAATGATGTCATTATTTGGTCAATCGACATCTAATATCTGTAACACGTCACACTTACATGATCTATTATTATTTCATTACTGTGTTTACGATATCTGGTGTACATTGAGACGAATTATGTGCTGTGAATAATTAGAACACATATTTGGCATTTCTTGTCTGGCTAAAGCAAAATAGTAAACTGTTTGTTAGAAACAAATATCATCTTATAATGGCTTTAAAATAATTCTTTACAAAACCCAATTACTGTTACTACCAACACTAAGTAGAGTTTCATTTATGATTTACATATGGATATAATATATTATGAAGGTAAGTTTATCAGATTTGTCTGTAGGTAAACACAACAGTACTGTCCAAAAATAATAACAAAATCAAAATATTGAATTATCTTCCTAAAAGAACAATATCAATCAGCTACCCATGTAATGCGTTCCATAATGTTATGTTTTGTTTTATAAGACTGTGTAATAAAAAATGTTGCATGAGTGATCAATTTTTAACCAAAAAAAACTCACTCTACTAGCAATATATTCGTCACAGAATTAATGATTATAAAAACATGTGTATGTCAATTTTACATGTATTTATCATAGCTTTTACAATTTTTCTTTATTATGTAAAGTAAAATTAAAAGATAATATAATTATGAAGTTATCTATAGCAGATTTATAACTTCAGAATAAAGTACTATAATGTCCGCAATGTAATTAAATCTAATCCGACATCGCCGCCAACGTCTTTGCAAATACCTGCAAAAAATTATGAATTTTAATTGAGTTTACAATTTTTACAATCTTCTTATGAATTATGAGTTGAGAATTATTTTTTTATGTAACAGTGATAGAGTATATATTATATTGCATATAGTCTCTGAGATTTTGTATGTAAAAATAAAATATCCAGTTATTTTTTTGACACAATGGTTTTAAAATTAATAAAACATGTATCATATAGAAATTTGAACTTGGTAAATATTTTGATGTACTTTATTTTCTTATCATCTTAAGTTTTACGGTTTTAAACAAATAGTACAATTTTGTAATTCTCACAAATTATATTTTCTTTCAAGAAAGTTTCTTTGAATATATAACAAGAAACTCGTACAATATTTGTTACTTTCTTGATTATGTATTCAAGAATATTTATAAAAGCATTAATTTAGTAAGGAGTATCTTTGTTATTTCTTTGTTGTTTTAAACTGAATTTATAACTAAAGAATAAATTAGACCTGATATAAATTAAAAATGTTTATTTTATCTCATAATATTTAAAGGACTGTTCTGTATGAAATGATTGGCTTACGAATAATCATTTGCATAACGAATTAATCTTTTGAAATTAACATGTAACCTAAATCTGTTATTAGTAATTATTAGTATAAGATGCTGTTATGTCTAATCTGTAATAAGTTATTAATTTTAAGTACTGCTGTCTGTAATCGGTTATCTATAATTACTGATAAGTGCTCTCCGGTTTTGTCTCTATTAAGCTTAACAGTGTTACTACACATCTGCATGAAATAATTATTCAAAATCACTGCAAGTGACGTAATCATTCAGTCTTGATGAGTATTGTTATATATATATTCGTATATATAGTATTGTTATATGAGCTGCAAGAGTCATACAAACTGCACTGTCTGTTTATTAAAAAAATCATGTAAAACTTTTTTTTTAATTTACTTTTAAAATATTTTTATAAATTATTTATGGTATATAGTCTGGGTTTTCTTAAATATTTTTAATTGATGTTCTGGCATTAACAATTATTTCTATTTATTACTCCATTAAAATTGCCATTTAAAATATGAATTAAAAAATTTTGAGGTATTTTTTTATAAGATAGATTTTATAAAAAAAAAAAAAATTCCAATTTTTATTTCTAAAATAAAAAAAATATTTTGTACTAACTGGTAAAACATGAAAGCTTATGCACAAAGAATAATTGCACAAAGATTGTATATACAAAAAGTAGTTCATTGTGTAGAATGCTAAAATACTAAAATGGTGATTGACCGGAAATTCTATTCAATTCTATCAAAATAAGATGGGGCAGAAGGGTCATGTTATGAAATGTACATGAACGAAAAGCGAACAACAGACTCTTCTCGTGTACACTACGAGAATAAACTACCAATACACAAGTAACTATCCTTTTAAATGTGCCAAATATAATAAGTTTATTTGAAATATTCAATTACAATTAATCATATTTATTACTAAAATTTATTTTACATATTTACATATTATAACCATTCATTCTTACTTACATATAACCATTCATTCTTTGCTTAACCGTAAGAGAGCTAACTCGTTCATTCGATTTATTATATTGCCCATTTATCTAAAATATATATATATTTAAAAAAAAATATGACTCTATAAAATGTTTAAAATATTCAAATCATAAATTCTGATGATTAAATTTGATTGCTGGTTTGCCTTGCCTGATTTTGCAATAAAATCAAACAAATATTTAAAAAAAATTGAAATATAACTGATATTTTTACAATTTATATAGTAACATGTAAGCAACATCTCAAGTGATAGCCCTACTACATTGAAACTGTTAGTATTTTTGCCTTATATATTGGAAAAAAGGCAATAAAAAAATTATAATTGCGAAATATATGGATAGGTAGGTACTCGATCAGCTGTGCGGGAATAAAACAACGTAACTATAGTACAGCGTATATTGACGACGGTAGCGTTGAGAAGCTCACATAATAATATACATACATGACAATAATGAATCTTTTATCCCAATCATTTGAGATTAAAGTAATATTCTAATTTCTTTCTCGCTCTTGTATCATACATAAGTCATCTTTGTAGATACTTGTTTATCATATCATTTTTCACGCGATCTATCCACGTCTTCTTCGGTCATACTTAAGACTCTTATCGTTTTATCCTTTTCATCCCTCCGTATTACTTTTCCATACCAAGCGATTACTTTTCTCTTCTCTATTATTAAATGCACTATAATGCAATATAAATTTAATGATAAAGTGTTTTTGTGCGAGTTCATTACTGATCGGAGTTAGAAGTTAGGATATTGTGTTGACTAATTTGTCGTTATCACTGATTGTGTTGACAGTTTGCATTTATTAAACTGTACTTCAGATTAATCTGGTTATTATTGATTTATAATACATATTATTTTTAATTAGCAATTGAATGAAAGCCTTATAACATTGAAATATAATTTCAAACTTAGGCATCTATCACTTTATTTTTAAGTTTATTTGATATATAACCATGCCACGAAGTGCAGTCGTTATGTTCATATAATAATTTTTTAAATAAAATAAATAATATGTTTTCGTTTACTTTTATACAGATTTGTTACCATTATTTATTAAAAGCAATAGTGGTTTCTGTTTGAAAATATCTCTAAACATGTATAGCCATCTTAAGCTTATTTATATTTATATACGAGTAAATATAGAATGAAAAATAAACCGATACGGACAGGGATTCGAACCCGCGACTACTGGGAAACCGTCCCGCCGCTCTACCAACTGAGCTACCGTATCGCTGTCCGTCTCGGTGAATTAATTAATTAATTAGTTCGTCTGGGTTCAAATCCCTGCCCGTATCGGTTTATTTTTCATACTATATTTATATAAATTTAAATAGTGGTTTCATTGTGACAACTCTTTATAGTAACATTTAGAAAAGTACCCATCCCAAGTATTTAAATATTGTTGACACATCGCGCCGCAATTACATCACCATAATTGATGATAATAGCGATAGTAAACATAATTAATCAAATCAAGAAGTAATAAATATCAAATGTTAAATGTATCTACCTTTAATTCTCTCTAAATTAACACTACTTTTATATGCAGCACATTAGTTTTTAAATGTATCGTAAAACAATGCACAGACTGAATTTAAAATGAAGTCTGTCATCTCATTATTTTCTGAAAAGTGCTTTAAAATTCCCAAACTAAAAAGCTCTTGCAAGCGTAGCACTTTATATACTGCACTTCCGCGTTAAATGTGTGCGTCATTAGATATGCTACTTGTTATTTAGTAAATAATATAAAATAGTGTTTGCAATGTTTTTAAGAGCCAAGTAAATTAAATTAATCTTAATTATTGATGCTTCCTAAACAATATAATTCCTTTCGGTAAAATATCAAACAACATTTTAAAATGCACGATAGTCCCGGTAGGAACTTTTAAGCATAGTTAGAAAAATTCATAAGAATCTTTGCTTTTATTAAATATTCAGAAAACATTTGTTATTAGAATTTATATGATTGAAAGGAAAGTTTTTTATGATGGATGATCTTCTTTATCGGGGCGGTGGTGATATATATTAGTTTTCTTTCGAAAATCCTAACCTATGTTTCTAATTTTACAGTATAGCTGCAAAGCAGCAGTTGCAAAGCAGAAGTAGTTAGAGTAACGGGACGATTTCCCAGTGGTCACGGGTTCAAATCCCTGCCCATATCAGTTTATTTTTTATTCTATATTTATATAAATTTAAATAAGCTTAACATGGTTATACATGTTTATAGTTACAAAACAATATATATAAAACTAAAAATAAAAGCGTGTTAAAAATATAATTTTCCTTGTGATCCACTACGACTCCACTCACATTTTTTAATTTATTTTTAACGAGTTTGAATTTTTTGTCTTTTTGTCAAAAGTAGGTCTAATACATTTTATGATATGAAAATTTATTACACAAATTAACTACAATACACTAAAACAATATTAAGTTAAATATATTATTTTTGTTATGACGTCTAATAAAAAAACAAAAAATTAAAACTGTATATTTTGTGTAAATTGTATAAAGTATAAACTAACAGGCAAATAAGAGACAAAATTTGTAATATCAGCTGAGTAGTTGTTATAATAGTATTTAAATAATTGAATTCACATTTTATTGGTTGTGTTAAACTTCATTGCCTGCATTAAACTTTATTGGCTGTATTAGGAAGGATTTAAAGCTAATAATTTTATTACTCTGTACAGCTGCAATTTAATTTAAAGCGCCGTTTTGCTGAAAGATGAGATACAATTGTGCTCGATGAGTTTATTTTAAAGCGGAAGATTCAACGAAATCTAAATACGTACATATAATTTATTAACGTTCAATATTATTACATTTTTATGATACATATTGATATTTTGATTTAGTACAATGATACTACAACCAATGACTTGTGGATTTAGATACTAGTTGCTGTTATGTTGATTATTTTTTACTGTAAGTATAATAATAATAATAATAATAAGCCAATATTTATAAGCTCAGACAATGTCAGGGCTTATAAATATAATAACTTTTGGCTCAAATGGCTGCGGTCTTCACACGAACGTTTGGCTGGGCAATTCCAGGAAGCCATCGTGTCCGGATCCCTACCATCTTTTATGACAACAGGAATCACCTTTCTGCTCCACAAGTCTGGTAGTATCACGGATCCAAAGAACTTTCGACCTATCACGTGCTTACCAACAATTTATAAGCTTCTTACATCCATTTTGACTTCAAAATTAAACACACATTTGTATGCAAATAGCATTTTAGATCCCGCTCAAAATGGATGTAAGATTGGGTCTCGTGGTACTAAGGAGCTCCTCCTTATTGACATGGCCATTAATGAAAAGGTTCGCCGAGGTAAGAAGGGTCTCTCCGCCGCCTGGATTGATTATAAAAAGGCCTATGATTCGGTTCCTCATACATGGTTAAGACGAGTACTAGAAGTGTATAAGATTGACACAGATCTATGCGCTTTTCTTAATTCATATATGAGGCAATGGACAACGGTCCTTTGTCTTCCAGGGGGCGGAGGAAGTCTCCTTCTTCCGAACCTGTAAGGATTGAGCGAGGTATTTTCCAGGGTGATAGCTTGAGTCCTTTGTGGTTTTGCCTGGCTTTGAACCCCTTAAGCACGTTGCTTAGGGATTCAAAACTGGGATTTCGCTTTCGCAGAGAGGGTGAGATCATTTCACATCTTTTGTACATGGACGATCTCAAATTATTTGCACCAAATAAAGCAGATCTGGTATCATTACTAAGCGTTACGCAAACGTTTAGTAAAGATATTAGGATGGAGTTTGGTGTAGATAAATGTGCGGTTGCACATGTGCAGAATGGCCGAGTTGTAAATAGCGAATATTTACAACTCTCGGAGACAATGTCCCTCAGATCTCTCTCTGAAACCGAATCCTACAAATACCTTGGTATGTCGGAATGCTTAGGCATACTAAGTGGGGACATTAAACAGCTAGTGAAGGAACGCTTCTTTAACCGCTTGACAAAAGTCCTAAAAAGTCTTTTGTCAGAAGGTAACAAAGTGCGTGCATTCAACAGTTGGGTAATGCCCCTGCTGATGTATACTTTCGGCATATTAAGGTGGACTCAGACCGAATTAGATGCCCTGGACCGAAAGGCCCGAAAACTATTGACAATGTATCGCATGCATCATCCGCGCTCATCAGTGATGAGATTGTATATTCCACGGAAGTGTGGGGGTCGCGGCTTCCTTAACTTACACAACCGTGAGGTATGCAATCTTAGGGAATATTTCCTTCATGCTGAGTGTGGTATGCATCGGGACATTGTTGCAGTAGATAATGGTCTTACACCGCTCTCCTTAGCCAAAGATAACTGGCATAAACCGGTAGTACTTAGCACTGACGACCGTATAAGTGTATGGAAGAGTAAGGAGCTTCATGGACGGTTCCACCAGGCACTCTATGGGCCTGATGTAGACCTTCTGGCGTCCGTGGCTTGGCTACGCTTTGGTGATCTCTTTGGTGAAACCGAAGGTTTTGCTTGTGCAATTGCTGACGAAGTTGTCAAGACGAACAACTATCGGAAATACATAATAAAGGATGGCACTGTTGACATATGTCGTGCGTGCCACCAACCAGGAGAATCCATCAGACATGTTATTTCCGGTTGTTGTCGTCTTGCCAATGGAGAGTATTTGCACAGGCACAACCAAGTAGCCAAGATTATCCACCAAGAACTTGCTCTTCGATACGGTCTTGTACCTTTTGAAGTGCCATTTTATAAGTACTCACCGGAGCCAGTTTTGGAAAATGGTCATGCTAAGCTCTATTGGGACCGATCTATCATAACGGACAGGACTATTGTAGCCAATAAGCCTGATATCGTGCTGGTAGATCGGTTAGAGCGCCGGGCATTTCTAGTTGATATCAGTGTCCCGTGTGACGCTAATCTTGTGAAAGCTGAGAAGGACAAACTGTCAAAATACTTGGACTTAGCTCACGAGATTACCGACATGTGGGATGTTGACTCAACAATAATTGTCCCGATGGTAGTTTCCGTCAATGGTCTTATAGCGAAGAGTCTCGATCATCATCTCAAGAGGCTCTCACTAAAAAACTGGATCAAGGGTCGGATGCAAAGAGCAGCAGTTTTGGGTACGGCACGCATTGTGAGGAGGTTTCTTTCGCTGTCGCCCTAACCACCGACGGATTGGTCGTAAGGCCCACGTCGGCGGGATACTGTTTTTTATATTTATATATATAATGTTGTTTTTTTTTTAATGTTATTTGTATACATGTAAATAATAAGATTAAAATGAAATAAATGAAAATAATAATAAGCCACTTTATTGCCACGACATATTCAGAAACAGTTGCTTATTTACTTACTTAGCTATTTGTTATAAAGGAAAAAAATAAAATAAAATAAATATTTAAATGTAACAAAACTAAACTAAGTATAAAAATAAATAAAAAAATCCTAATATGTTACTGCCCCTTTCGGGTATAGGCCTCCTCCAGCTGTCTCCATATTTGTCTATCCTTTGCACTTTTCGTCTAGACTCTTCCTATGTATTTATTCAGATCATCGTCCCAGCGAGCTCTTGGTCTACCCTTTTGTCTTGTCCCTCCAGGACCTTGCCAGTTGGTGACGCCATTTGGCCATCTGTCCTCACTGTAACGGGCCATATGTCCAGCCCATCTCCACTTCAGGCGTTGTGTGTGTTGCAATGCGTCTAGTACTTGGGTTTTCTGACGAATCTTATTGCTGTTAATTTTATCCGAGAGTTTTACACTAAGGATGCTCCTTTCCATAGCGTGCTGATATGAACGGATTTTAGACATGTTTTTATTATTAAAAATCCATGTTTGAGCTCCGTAGGCTAGGCAGGGTAGTAGGCTGGAATCCATTACTATTTTCTTTAGTGATAGAGAAAGCTTTGACTTCAGAATTTCTTTCAAACTCCAGTATTTCTGTAAGTATATTAATGTTAGTATAACACGGCTTATTTCCATGGGTAATTAAGAATATAATGATTTTAAATTTTAAATTTAAAGCTGGACCGAGAAATTACATTCACTTTATTAAACTAATATTTTTTTAAATGTTTAACCTCGTTTGTAAAAATGAGCGGACCTATAAATTTTAAGTGTGTATATGTATTTGTCGGTACTTCATCAGCATCATAGCTCCTAAACGGATAAGCCCTTTTAAATGCAGTTTTTATAGCCTTGTCTATCAAGATAACTTTAGCTACATTTGGTGGAAATAAAAGTAGTGACAGAATAATAAAAATAGAAACAGGATTGAAGGCAACTTAGAAACCAATAATTTTGAAATATGTTTTTTTTTTCAGCTTATTATAATATTTGGGCGAGTAATTTAGTAGACTTGGGCGAGCAATTTAGTATTTTGTTTTGTTTATGTAACCCTGGAGATAAAAGTCAACCGTATCGTATTACTCGCATTTAATCATAAGACATTTATGTATATACCTAGGTATTGCCATAAATATTGGGACAGAAAAAAAATATTTTTTTAATTGCAAATAACATTTATTACTTTTACTATGTGTTAGTTTAATACTTGTGTATTAAACTAACACATAGTAAAAGTATATTTGTATATAAAACATATATTTGTATATAAAACAATTAAAAATATAAAAAAGCTTATTCGAAGTGGTGTCGATTGGCTGTAATGCATTCCTTTAAACGTTGAGACCAGTTATCAATAGAAGCACGCACACTTTCCATGGGGAAATTCTTCACTGCCAATCGTATGGATTGTTTTAGGGACTCCAAATTATCATGGCGTTTAGAGCAAGCTGTACTCTCTAAAACTGACCATAAATCATAATCCAGTGGATTAAGATCGGAACTGGATTAAGACCGCAACTTGCAACAAGCACTTGCTTCATTAATAAAATACACGTGAAAATAAGATCTTTTAAAATTATTTATTTTGAGAAAAGCAGGATTAAATAATTTTAAAATTATTTTAGATACATCGCTCCTTAAATACAAAGGCACAAGTCGAAATAGTAAGTAAGTATTTAAAAAATATATATAATTATTTTATTATATTATTGCCTAAAAACTTTTAAACTATAAAAACGAAGATGCATAAAACTCTTGCATAAAATTAACAAAACAAATATCAAAATTATTGTAAAAAATAAGAACACTAGCTAAATCAAATCAAACTTTTTAAATAGAAACGAAACTAGATTATTTTCTACAATACAGGACTTAACCCCATGTTTTGTTATGTGCCAGGTAGACACGCCCTACATAAACACGATAAACATTGAGCGTCTGCACTGAAAAGTTGTATTAGCTTACTTATCAGACAGAGGTGTGTGGAATTCAATAACGAAAAAATCCTAATATTAAACTGTCTTAATACTTCTAAATGGTTTATCAATTATACGAAATTAGATATATAAAAATAATGACTCGTATCGAACTAGTGTCTCACAGATTATCATGATCTGCTACTTATTTAAGTAAAATATTAAAGCTAAGTTAATCATCTCGGTCCAACAGGTTTGAGAAACATAGGTACTTTTTGTATTAGCAGTTATACTCTTATAAGATAAGGCAGTTAAGGAGTTCGAAACCGTCAAAATTAGTGATTAATTAACGATTAAACTATAATTTTAAATTAAAGTGCACTTTTTGGAACTAGTTCCCGCTTTCTAAATTATAAACACAAAATAGGTCACTTGACTAGTTAGAAGTAATCATTGAACGGTACTGTAAATTTAATAATTTATTTTGTCATTTGGGCACCTTCGATTTCTATATGTTTAATTTTTAAAAGATTTAATTTAAATTTTTAGTGGAATACTCTAATTAATATGAAAATATTATACTTTGTAATTGTATAAAAACCAACAATTTCAATAGATGTAAATAAAAGTTTTATATAATAATTTATATAAATATATACATCATATATTTATATATAATGATAAAAAGTGTTTGTGTGCATGACAATGACTGACTGGAGTTAATTAATAAGAATATTGTGTTGGCTTATTTGTTGTTATCACTGATTGTATTGACAGTTTGCGCTCCATTAAGCAGTAGCTGGTTGGATTAATCTATGTATTGTTGATTTATAATAGATGTTACATTAGATTAGCAACTAAAATAGAATTTGGGAGTCTTAAAGTATGATTTCTACTCTAGCATTTATCACCTTGTAGTAGAAACTTTATTAAACTCCATAATAAAAAATGTAGATAATGGAAATTATGAATAAAAATAATTATTGTTCATACATATTTTCTTTAAATATATATTCATAATCTATGAACATTTATTCAGAAGAAAATTGTAAAGTGAGTTACCCGTAGTAAAGGGCGCTTATTAGCTTTAGGCTCTTACTACAAGCTCATTTATCTGTATACCCTCTTTCAGACGTATTAAAATAAATGTAAAAAGAATAAACCATTTTAAATATTTGCAAAAATACTTTAAATTTTAAATATATGTTGAAATAAATAATTTATGTTTCAAGATTCGGTGTGTTTTTGTAATTAGTGTTCATAATAGAAGCGTCGGTTTTTTATTGCAATAGTATTTATTGAGTTGCAAAGTCGATTACGTAATACTGAGTAATCATAATTCCTGTTGCTGACTCTTGCCGGAGAGTATGATTTTGTTTAAAAAAAAAAAAGCGTAAGTAAGCGTAAGGTACTTTGCATACAACGTAATGATTTCAACCATTTTCAAACATCAACTGTAAATTAATTGTTTGCATACCTAACAATTTAAAAATCTAACAAGCTCTTACGATTTTAACGAGGTAGTTACATTTCATTGTATGTACTAATGTTATTGTGTAAGTAAATATTTAAATATACTCACATCTCATATTTGCAAAGAGGCAATTAGGTTTTATTTAATATTTGACAATTTTAAATACAATATTTAAAGCAGGTAAGTACATAATGTTGTCGCGCAAGATCGGGTTAGACTAAGCATTTGTTATACAGATACTCGTAGGTATAAGGATGGATCTTTAATGATACGCTACGTTTATACTGACGAGAAAGTGAAATCGTTGATATTGATTAACTTAATCTACAGGTACAACAGAAAAAGATTAATTGATGCAAACAATACCAACGATGCCTCAACCTACTAAATTCATCATAGTTATGTGTTGGTCAAAAATAATTCCCACGACCTAAGCTCACTAGATCTCAATTGAGCGAGCCGTAGGAAACCTAATTTTATAATTAAAAGAACCCTCTAGAAACCTACGAGAACTGTCATGTATGAATTACGGGCATAAATATCTGGAGTGGTAACTCTTTGATTTTCGTTACTCTTCATCCTAGATAAATCCTTAACAGGCATATGAGAAACCATTGAACCCTTATGTACCGTGAGTATTCACCACTGATTATTGATAATAAATAAGTTATGTTTTACCTCTGAATTAACCATGTGTGGCCCAGGAGCTAACCACAGGTTTTTGGAATATAATTAAGAGAACCATGAGATACCGTTGGGACAATAACGAATACTTCAATCATTTTAACCATAATGTCCCGGGCAACATTCAACTATCTATAGTCTATTGAGTAACGACCAAATGACTGATCTACCCTGTCCATCAACATTCATCACATTCATACAGCCACGCTGTTCATGTACACATTGAAAGTATGAATAACACATACTATTTAAATTTAAATTTTATCCTTAGTTTGGTAATTCTTTAATTAAATTTAAAAAACAGTCTATTTCCCACGTTTCCCATTTTGATCATGGTAAACTTTTTGTAAGCCAACAAGTTTGGCTAGTTATAATAGAACTTTACTATAACCATTTTTTTGCAAATACATTCCTTCCAATAAAATACAAAAAAATGGTATAAGAATAGTCACGAAATATTTATGAATTATATACAAATCAGGATCCATTGTGGCCTGTTATATCTTTGTTGATATTTTACTGAGAAGTATAAACTTTGGAAAAACAAGCAAAACATTTAATAAATTAATGTAACTGATACTGCGACAGCCAAAGGAGTTTAAATTTAAATTTAACAAGAAGATTATGATATAGTTGCTTATATATAAAGCATCATAACTCACAATTAGCATTTAATTATTTTAATAGCGCTGTTGATATTTACTGTTATTATTATTTATTACTGCTAATTGAGGCAGAAATCACAATTGCACATAGAATCAACTTTTAATACTGACTAAGAAGTTGCGGAAATAGTGCACAAATTAACATTGTAACTTAATCCGTTACACGCGAAAGTAACGAAAGACGGATATTTATTTCATAGTTTTGTGACTACAGACAGACAGACAGACATGTGATACCTTTTTAAAAAGTACCCTAGCCTAATAAATACACATAATAAAAGAAACGAAATTTATTAATAATTGCAAAAGCCTTGCCAATATAGGGTGGTGAATTTTTTCCGGCATTAATTCTGTATCTCTTGATTTATTAATTTTGCATATATTGCACATAACTTTCTCTCAAAAATACGTTTTGGAAGATCGGTAATTTAATGACACAAGGCTTCAAAACTCGGTATAGTAAAAAAGAGAAAGATGGGACACGAAATACGACGCGAAGATTCATGTCTATTCACGCTAAAAATATAAATCTTCGGTAGCTACGAAAACTCTCCTATATGTATATATATATAACCAAACCTTTTATTATGACTATATAAAAGAAATTATAATAAAAGGTTTGGTAGGATGTTAATTAGGCAGGAGTTACTGAACCATATTTTTTTGAAAAAGGTATCAAAACATTGGCACAAGTGTATCAAAATACCATTCTTGAGAAGGTAGTCAAGCCCCTTAATAACACCATTTTCAATAACCAAGTATGGTCCTTCCAGAAAGACTCGGCGCCGGGTCATAAAGCTCGGTCCACGCAGTCTTGATTGGAAACGAACATCTTGGATTTCATCAGACCTGAAGGCTGGCCGTCATCTAGTCCCAATCTTAATCCGCTGGATTATGGTTTATGATCAGTTTTAGAGTGTACATCTTGCTCTAAACGCCATGATAATTTGGAGTCGCTAAATCAATCCATACGACGTGCAGTGAAGAATTTCCAAGATAACTAGCCTCAACGTTTAAAGGACTGTATTGCAGATAATCGACACTACTTTGAATAAGCTTTTTATATGATTAATTGTTTTATATTTGTGTATTAAATTAAAACACTGTATAAGTAATAAATGTTATTTGTAAAAAAAATAATTAAAAAAAAATTTTCTTTGTTACAATGTTTATGGCAAGACCAGATGTACCTGCATACAGTCTTATTGTGTCGCGGAAAGATGACGCTAAATGTTAGTCAAGGCAAATAACACTGGCTTAAATACTGTTTAACAGGACCAGGCTTAACAGGTTGCAGAAAAGTCAAATTAAATGGCATTACTGATATCGGATAAAGGACATCCGTTAATGGTTTTTTTAAGTGTAAAGTCAGCATTGTTGCCATCACTGTTGTAATCCTCTTGATGAGAATTAAAATATTTGAAAAAGAAGATGAATTATAAATTTAAAAACCAAATCACCAAAAATAAATAATATTAATTAGTTATTCCAATTTTGAAATTGAAATGAAAATACATTTATCAATTTGTAGATTTATCAGTCCTACATGCAAGATCCAAAAACATAGAATCAAAATTCTACTAACAATTTATATACTGACAAAAACCAGAAGATCTACTTATGATCAGTAATTACTTATAAGTAGATTTTCTGGTTTTCGCACATTTTTGTCGCAAAGGTTAATTAAATTAACACCTTCGACAAAAATATGCAAAATTAATGAATGAAGAGTTTACAGAATTAAATCTGCACGACTTAACGCCCGGGGAAATGAACCGCCTTTCATTAGCAAGGCTGTTGAAATTATTAATAAATTACGTTTCCTTTATTATTTCCTGAGGTACTTTATAAAAACGTGTCAGATGTCTGTCTATCTGTGGTCACGAAACTTTTAATTAATGTTTCGTCTTTCTCTACTTAATGATATCGTGTAACTCTGTGTGTAATTAAGTTACCGATGTAAATTTGTGTATTATTTGCGCAACTTGTTAGTCATTAATAAACATTTTGTCTGTATTCAATTTCGGTTTCAATTACTTTTACTATATTTATAAATATTAATAAAATTTTGTCTATTCAATACATTAGATTCTGACCACTATGGCCAATTTATTAAATTCAGTGGTAGCGAGAGAGGAAAGCGGCTGTTTTAGCGGCTGTAAAGCAAGCAATTCCTCAGTAACAGTGAACTCTTTATCAACACCTCGACTAAATATAGCGAGTTGAGCTGTGTCCGACAAATCGGTGCTCTCGTCTAATGCTATGGAAAATGATTCAAAACCAGCCATACGGTCAGTCAATGTTGTTTTGATTTCATTAGCCATCATTTCTATACGTCGGACAACAGTTCGTCTTGACAAACTAATTTTTGCAAATTCATTTTTCTTTTCAGGACACAAAACACTGCAAACTTCTAACATACACTCCTTGATAAATTCTCCTTCGGCAAATGACTTTGCCAATTTTGAACTAACTATAAAACTAGCTTTCACAACATTATCAAGTTGTGTTCTTTGTTTATCAAACATTTGCTGCTGTTTTCCCAAATTTGCAGTAAGCTTCTGTATTTTGTCTTTTCTTATTTGTCCAGTCAGTGAGTGCAGCGTAGGATGCTTAGTTGAGTAATGCCTCTTTATATTGAATTCTTTCATCACTTAAATGGATTCATTACACAGCAAACAAATAGGCCTACCATTGTGCAAGATAAAAAAGAGTTCTTCAGTGCATTTTTCTTGAAATTGGCGACCCTCTGCATCTACTTTTCGTTTCTTTCCACCAGACATTATTTTCTTATACAAAATATAATTAGTAGGCACTCAAGATGCATACAAAGTCACAAAGCAAATCAACGGCACTAGCAGTTCACTAGGATACCGCTTGTCGAAGTTATCACCTCGGTAGCTCAAATAGAACTGAACTTAAGTTCGGGCCATCCACCCGCTTATATAGGCAAAATGAAGGAATGATCTAGAACAATCGTCTAATGTAGAACAGTTGAGAAGAAATAATCTTTTGTTGCGCCGCCAGTGAGGCGGCAAACATAAAAGGCTTTTATGTTTGCCGCCTCACTCTTTGATGATCGCCGCCACTCGGCTTGCTCGCTCACTTGATTCTGTGAGTATGAGTAAGTAGTGTAATATTTTTTTTTTTTTTAATTAAGTTTTACAAAATGTCTTGCGGGCCGGATCAAATCATACAGCGGGCCGGATCCAGCCCGCGGGCCGGTTGTTACCCACATAATATGTAGTAGAGTTAAATAGTAAAAAAAACAATGTTTTTAATATTACACTTGTTTGATTTACATTTAAAAAAAAATTATAAGTATAACCATCTTACGCAAAATCGAAAGAGTGCATTGGATACTGTTATACAATCGATCCTATTCCGTTTAAATTACTCTTTCTTATGAAATTTTGTTAAAAATGTACTTAATTAAAGGTACTTAATTATCATAGTTGAAATTTATACAACGCGATAATTGTATTAAAATTAAATATATTACAACACCAAGAAACTATATAAATCCTATGAGATTCTGAATCACGCTATCAAAGTTTCTACGCTCCCTGAGTATATATAGAGCTTGTGAGATGGAGCATACAGCCCCCGGTGACGCTGTAATAGCCACTTGGCTAACAGCTTAGTCAATACAAAAAAAAAAAAAATTATAAATAAATGGAGCATACAGGAGGACCGTCCCTACGTAGTAAACCGGTCTGTTTCCGTGCCGGTTTAATACGGTCGCACCATTCAGATGACTGTTAATCAGTGAATCAATGCGAGAGAAGCCATATAAATGATGAAACAAGTTAAAAAAGAGATACAAATCGGTTGAAGGTCTTCAATTGTCCGATAGCCAACCCCCACTATCGTAGAGAATTTGTCCCCTTTTTCGTTCTGTATATATTTTTTTATTACTAGCTGTGCCTGCGACTTTATACGCATTATTTGTTTTGGTAACCGATTGTTAAAAAAAAAACAAAATGTAAAGTGAATCCCATGACAATGTATTCCCGAAAACTGACGAAAAATATTTTACATGTACAGACAGCGACCAGTTAGAGTTTTTTTATATGTATAAACGTATATGTACAAAAAAAAATAATATTACAATTTATTGTCTTTAAATAAGGTTTACATAGATCAAAAACTAAGAAACGTGTGATTAGACTGTTTTTTATATTTAATTAAAGAATAATTAAACTAAGAATAGAATTTACATTTAAATAGTATGTTTTATTCCTACTCTCAACGTGTACCTACTTAAATATGATGATGGATAGGATAGATCAGTTATTTGGTCGTTACTGAATAGACTCTAGGTAGATGAATATTGTCGGCGATATTGTGACTAAAATTATCGAAATATTTATTACAAAATAACGTAAAATTATAAGCTATGTCCATACTAGTTTATAAATATTTAACTCTTTGAGTATATTATGCAAGTAATAAATGAAATATATTCGATAAGTAGCTTTATTTTGAACTTTTGTTTTAAGAGGCTATTGTCTTAAGAGTTCTGTTCTTTTTTAAACAGCTTTAATAATATTCAAGTTTGTTATATTAACTAAAATCTACCACAAACATTATGTATATTAAAAAACAATTATTTTATAGTAAGAATATTGTCTTGTGTACAGATTGAAACTATTAATTTGCATACATAAGTAATCTATCAAGTGTAGTAGTTAATTGTCAGACGAGCGACTGAGGCTAACCGCAGCACCGCTGTACTGTCGCCATTGTACCAGGGATCAAGCGGGAGAATATTCAAAATACATTAGAATACATTATGAAATTCTGTATTAACTTATATATGTATGTATTTTAACGTGAGCACAACCGATTATATATATTTTATATAGTGCATCTTTAAATGTTAATGTTATTCATACTTCGGTTTATTGTTAATATTACCCATACTTTAAATCTATATATATAGCTGACTATATTTAACTGTCTGTCTGTCTGAAGAGACAGACAGTTAAATCTATATATATATAGATTTGAAGTAAATCTAAATTGTAAAATGTCGAATTTCAGGTATCAGCTATTTCTGGTAAGCATGTAAAAAATTATGAATAATATATAATATTATGTATTTTTATAATTAAAAATACTTTGGGGGTTCCAATTGATGATTAATATAAAACTCCAACCAGTAAAACTGCAAAATAGTGGTAATACTTTGGTTAACAAGAGATTACGTAATCTCTAATTTGGTTTTTTAATCGTTACTTACATCACTATCCGTTCATTTTCGGATCAATTCACATCAGATTGAATCAAATTTAAAAAAGGAATGGGAGCTTTTTTTTTTATTAACTGTATAAAGCCAAGTAGTTGAAAAATGGCACCCAGAGGTGCCGTTAAATATTTTAGTATCTGAAAATGTGAAGGTATTTGAATTTATAATACCAGTAAGACTTGTAATAAAATCGGAAAGAAAAATATTTATATTCACTACTTAATCATTTTAATAATAGGTTCGAGTAACAAATTTCAAGTATATTACGATGGCAACTAAGTAATTAAATGGTTTGTTTTCATATTATATTTTTTAGAGAATAAATGTAAAATTAATTAAGTTTAATTTCAGACATCTTGGATAAAAAAAAGATTATTGTTTTAAGGCAAAGGTCAATATGCAAGTAATATTACTAAATCCGCTAAAAGTTTCGAGCATATGCTACATTACACTAATTGTGGAATAAATTGTTTAAAAAAAACCCCTTTACTTTTAATTTGATGATTATTTAATTTAATAGATCTCTTATCTACTGTGTCCCACCGGATAGATGGTGGATAAAAACTTTAGATTGTGCCAATTGTTAAAACAGGACATAATCATCATTAAAGGAATTATTGTCTCATTTATTTATCGTGCTATCTATCTACACTGCTTGAAACCTTAGTGAGTTCGACAATTATCAGTACATAACATTTACAGGTCATGTGATTTTTTTGTTATCCGTGCTTTATCATGTCTTTTTTTCTTGTCCGATCTTTATCATGTGATTTTTTCTTGTCCGGTCTTCGTCCCTGAATTTTAAGTGGTAGGTCTGTACAAACAAATCTAATATCATTTTGCCTTTTAAGTGTAATTGATACAGGCCAGAACAATATACAACTTCAACCATTATCTCCAATTTGTATACCGAAGCTTGTTAAATCTAAATGTAGACCTATTCCTAAAATGATTCGCACGGCTATTGAAATTTCAAAAAAATCGTAATTTATAATTCATAAATTTACTTATAAATAAATAATTCTTAATTATTTAAAATGAAGATGGTTGGAATCTATCAATCCTATGATCCTTTCATGAACAAAATAAAAACCCAAGTCAATGACCGCACTGTGAAACATTAATAAACTATTAGATCATATTCTGAATTCAATTTCCGGTACTAAATTACTAACAGACACCTACATCCCATGAACACAATGTCTGCAAAGCAACTGAAATGTCGGACTTAAATTTAAGTTTAAAGGGAAATCCACTTATATGCGAGATCAACTTTCTATGTTAATAGAATATTTAAATGTACTACTTACTGTGACCCTTCGGTCTCGTGTTGTACGAATAAATATTTTTATTTTCATTCGAACTATGGCACAAGTCAGCTAATTGAAAGCTAGTGAAAGCTATGGAAAGGATGTTTATTATTTAGTGTTACTGGTCAAATAACAAAACTGCGATATTTAGTAAATAATGCACATTTTAGGAATGGAAAGTGAAAAATGTGTGAACAATTAAACTTGTATTGTAAACGATAACAAAAATCTCAAGACAGACCGATCATTATGTTACAAACTTATTAATTATTTTAATCGTCTTTGCCATTCTATCTAACTTTTCTTATTTGTTACTTTCTAATTTCTTCGAAATAAATTGTAAAAACATTAAAACATTTATTATGTTTCATTCGCGAGATGAAAAACAAAAAAAACTAACATTTAATCCATGACATTAATATGATATTATTAGTTCGTAAAATAAGTTATAATTCTAATTTAAATCCTCCTGTAACGATGAACTATAGTAATTCAGACTTTCGTTTCTCGACATTCCTGGGTCACTAGAAAAGGTATTGTGATTTAATCAAAGCTCTCTGATTTTTGTTTTGATTTTTCTTTATTTTCATTGTTAGTACTCTAATTCCGAAGTTTTATTAAATATATTTAAATTGACTTTAAAGTTTTTTTGTTACAGTAAATCAATCCTATAATATAAAGATTTTGTTTAAGAACTAAGTAAATAAACTATAAGGTAATAGTCAATTTTACCAACGTTTCATTCGTTTACTACTAATAATGTTATGAATACCATATAAAGTATCTCTGTCTCTCAACTTGAGTATATTTGTTATAAGTTTAATGGTAAAAGTAATTAAATCCTAGATTATTAAAAACTGAAAAGAGAATTCATTCTGTTGATGGTTCGTGCTTCAAATTAATTAATTAGAATCAATTCAAAAAGATTTGACAAACATTCAATCGTATTATAAAGTACTCTATCAATATCAACTATAATTTATTGCACGTGAAATTTATGTTTGTCAAATTAGTGTATGTGCAGTGTGTAATAATTCTTTAACTCAACAACAACGACACCAACTCAGAAAATTTTACAGTACAGATACAATATTGTAGAGCTATTTATATTAGAGCTCTCTTACCGCAAAGAATCGCCAACGACAGTCGTTTTATTCTTTAAAGCACGTTACTATTCTTTAAAGCACTTTATGACACTGTTCACAAATACACTAAACTGTTTACCATTTAAACTCTTAACCATCACTGTTACACAACTTAGTCTCTCGATCACATACTCAGCGGTTTATTATAACAGTTACACTTTTATCACAATAGCACCACCACACAACTTGTACTCCCAATTTCACAATGCCTTCTCTTAACCGAGCTGCGATTTATATACTTCTTATTCTTAGTCAAATCAGTATCCAATATTACATTTATTTTATCAATTAAACTTCTATACAGAGATTCAATTGTTTTAGTAAAATCAACAACTTATATCTTTATTTTTAGTCAAAACCAAACTAGTACATGTATAAAAGCTAACATTTATAACACACATTTTGAAATTCTGTATAAATTAACAAACAATGTATTACACGTTGTTCCATCTTACTAAATTAATTACAATTTTGCAAGGTTACGTTTTCCTCCGATAGTCAAAGTGGATTTTAACATAAAGGATAGAATTCAAGCATATACGACACCCAGATGCAGTTAAATTTTAGGTAGGTAGAATTTTAGTTACGTAGGAATATTAAATTATATGCCTTTTTAAGTATCTCACTGTATTTTTATGTGAAGTATCGTCATGAAAGCTATGGAAGGAGCTACGGAAAACTATTACCATAATAATTTTTAAGATTATATAGGAAAAACGTTAGAAACTTACTGACTTAGTTTGTTGCGGACTCTGCACAGTTTAGATCGCATTGGAACCGAGTACTCATTTATCATCTGATATATAAAACAATTAGCAAAAGATTTGCACAACTTAGAAATAGAAATAAAAGCTCTTATTTGTACATTATGAACTATACTTATAAATTAACTTAGAATTTAGAATTAAAAATTGTAATTTCATGCTTAGATTAAAAATATCGTAAATAATCAGGTTGTCAAATGTATTGATACTCCGAGCAACAATTATATAAATGTTTATATGTTTTATTTAATTTTAATTATTACTTGATAAACTACGGCCCAAATGCATGTGCATTACATTAAAAAAATCTTTTACATAGGTAATGTTTGTATATGTGGGTGGATGAAACATAATATATGATTACTAATATTTATCTTGTATGTTAGTATTTTAGTAGATGTCACTATTCGTTACAACAGAATGGCTACATCGAGGGTAAAGACATATTTACGTCAATAATATTTTATAATTAAAACGCTGTGTCTTTATTTCGATGACAAATAGGAATTTAAGTGTTCATTTTCATTCATTTTATTTTGTTTCTTTTTAACTTTCTATAATTAATTCAGATATTAACCTCTGGGAAGCGATATCATGCTGGGATAATGTGGACTAATTTTTATTTTAAAATATGTAGCACAAATCGAATGTTTAATTGAATACGAAATCTTTGTCTTTGTGGGTATTTTAAAATGGTCTTAAATATTTAAATTCGGCAGGCAATTGAATTTCAATGAGTTTAATTGTCATACTTATGTATTGTTTCATTCCGGATACAAAGAGGATGGAACGCGAAGTCCTGAGAAACTTTAATAGAAGGGTATTCATAATAATATTATCAAATTTCAGGGTTTTATTCAAATAAAGAATTAACTTATTTACTTCTTATTATTTACTTCCTGTTCTCAGCGGCTTCGATCGCGCTATATAGGAAAAAACGCCTTGTAATGTAGGCAAAAAAGGTTTTTACACCTCTTTAGGTAAAGTACTTGAATAGGGATAGCTGTTGCCCGTGACTGCGGCCATGTAGACTGTAAAAAATATATTTATATGGCTTACGATCATAGCCATAAACAGTCACGGGCAACACTATAAATCCTTTTATCATAGTGTTATTTAATGTTATTAGCGATTGATAATCATTTTAACTCTTAATGTTTATATTTATTAATATTCGTATATATGTTAGAACTCTCTTACTACAAAGAATCACCAATGACAGTCGTTCTATTCTTTAAAACACTTTATGACACTGCTCGCAAACACACTAAACTGTTTACTATTAAAACTCTTCACTATGACTGTTACCCTTTATTATACTAGTTCTGTTATATAACTTAGTCTCTCGATCACAAACTGAATTCGCACAGCTGGGAGACGATTTATATATTCCCTACTCTTAATCAAATAAGTATCCAATATTACAATTATTATTTTGTAAATACAACGTTTTTACAAAAATTACATTAGTTTTAGTCAAACCACCAACTGATATTTCTGTTTTTTTTTTATTAAAACCTACCCTCCAATTATTTAAAAGCCAACAGCTTGGCCATCAATATTTAGTCAATTAAACTTCTACACAAACATAATATTATATTAAGGCAAACCACCAACTGGTAAAATTATTATTTTATCAAAATCTACACTCCAATTATATAAAAGCTAAGACAAAGTTGAAACATGTTACTTAATTCATTTATAATTTATTTAATTGCCGAAATTTTCACGTGGATCCTTATTTTCTCTCGTATAAAATATAGCCTATGTTCATCAGAATTCAAAGGGATAACGTAGGTAAAAGATTTTTTTGAATTGGTCAAGTTGTTGGGAGCCTATTCAATTCAAACAAACAATCAAATCTTTCCTCTTTATAATATTAGTGATGATGAAGATGATGACTATTATTAAATATAGCTTATGTTTATCAGGTATATTGTAGGATTCTAATGGTAAAAGACTTTTTATAATTGGTCCAGTAGTTTCGGAGCCTTTTCAATTCAAACAAACAAAGAAACCTTTCCTCTTTATAATATGAGTATAGATTCAATGATTACATGTTTCAGGTTAAAACTTTTTTGCATGTAAAGTTTTTCAATAATTGCATTCAAAATACAACCTTTTATTTTAGTTTTAGATAAAAACAAAAGGTCAGATATTTTTGAGGATCTCAATGTTACAGTGATAAAATCAATATCTTATATAATTGAAAGTCGCTATGTATGTATGTACAATAAAAATTGTATATGATACAAATACGATAAAATATTTTCTAAAACTGATACAAAAGAATTGTAATATACTTCGCGGTCTATACACTAACAATGAAACGCTCTACTTCTGCGCTAGCAATTTAATAGTCCGTTCAATAGCTCTGTACACAATAGTTGACTATATTTTACCTTTTTGTTTCTCTTTTGTTAATTATACTTTTAAGAGTACAAAACAATGTATGCAATTTTAAATTTTATACATTATTTAATTATTTATAAGAATTAATAATTAATCAATATTAATACAATTGTGCTAACTTTGTGAATACATTCTTACAAAAGATAGGTATAATTTTTTAGTCGGTAATTAATCGTGAAACTCATCGCCATGAGTGCTTAATATTTTTTTTTATACAGTAGTTGTAGTATTTGTTGTTCCATTGATTGAAAAAAAATATTATGACCTTTAACAGTATAATTAGTATATGCTTCGCAAATTTTTATAAAGTTTTTGTATATTATATTATATTTTATTTTTACAATTGTTTAGGCAAACTTTTTTTGGTTCTAATGTTTATATGTAGTGCTTTAAGACAAACGCGCGTTGATAGAAATTAAATGAAGTAAATAATATTTATTTTACACAAGCAGATTATTTCGAATTGCTATAAACAAGTAAGCATAATTAACAGGTTATACCTACTTAAGTTCCATATCAGTACATAATAAAACAATTCGTTATCACGAGTATGACGCAAGTCCTTCTCATAATAAAAGCTGCAAGCGCTTTTGTTCTATTTAAAATAATTATTGGTTATAATAAATGTTAAATTATAAATAATGTTTATTTTTTTTTACAATTTTTATTTCACAATAATAACCCTCGAGGTACCTATCTCAATAGTATCCTCTTTAATTAAGGAGTTTTAAAAATAAAACCACTTTTATTTTAATAAGTTACTAATCAAATTATTTGTACAAGATTAAATTCAACTGGAAGACCTCAAATACATCTCAACAAAATATTTTGGTTTCCTTTTGGACTTTTTTTCCAAACAGCATTTTTTTCCAATCGAAATAAAATTGTATATCTTTTCCCTCCGCTGCAAATAAAAAGTTGTTTATTGCGAGTATGTATGTATGCTATTTGCTATTTATTTTCTTGTTCAGTCTTATTCTCCAGACATTTAGACTTTGCTTTTCAATTCGATATTTGACAATTCCTTTCGTTTGATACTAATATAAAGCTTCCAATATAAAAAAAATGTTTTAACAATAACTCATTAAATATTATCTTTTTCAACGTAACGAAAATTTTATTTTAAATTATCAAAAAGATACAAAGCCGAAATCATTTAAATAAAAAAAAAACAAATAGTATTTTTATTTTATAATAAGTTTATATACATTTACTTTCTATTTTAATATTTTTCTTTTAAAAATCGCATGTTGATATTTTTTTCTTTTCTATACCCGACATCCTAATCCATCAAGAGGGTCTATTGAGTAATATCTCGCTAACCGCCTTATAAAAAACAGATTGGTTAAGAAATATTGATTAAATATTTCTTTTTTTTTTTAAATAAAACGCCTTTAAAACAGTTTATATTCAGTACACGTATAACTTATTTAACAACCATTAAATTACCTTATCCCAAAATACTATATAAAATTGGAATTTATTTGTGGCAATAAAGGCATGTAGAAAGATCTTATTAAGCTTAAGGTTGTAAATTAATAGAACTATCATGCTAAAAAACCTTATTTGTAATCATATTTTTTCGAAACACTGATGAGAAATATATTAAATTTATATAATCTATAACCTTAAAACAAAAAAAACTGTTCTAAAAAATATTGGAAAGACAAGGAATTTTCCGAGTTCGTAATTCTTTAATCCGCCATGTCTGGGCATCAAGGGCGGCGAATCGTGATTGTAGTAACGAGGGTCAACTTTATGGCGCTTCTTTACTGCCTGATCAAATTACATATATATATTTAGGTATATGTATTTATAAAAAGTGTGATACATATTTTATTATCATATATATACCTGTGTATCTGTCTGTAGCATCATAGCTCCCCATATAATAAAATAATATAAGTGATCATCTAACTTGTACTTTTTTTGTAGCTAGTGCGGCTGTTAAGTGCAAAAAACACCTTTCGTCTCTGAAATTAGAATTGCGATGATCTAACGCACCATTGCGATATAAAAAAAAAGAAAATGCGTTTAATTTTATTTATTTTAAAACAAGTCTAAATATTTGGTAAAATACCATTCATTGATTGGATTTATAAATACATAATTATTAATAGAGCGCTAACTATCAATGCAATCAGTGATAACATTATTATCCAAAACCATATTTTTACTAATTAACGCCTGTCAGTTATTTGAAACACAAACACTTCAATAAAGTTTTAATTCATTGAATTATTTGTAAAAACATTTAATACTTTAATTTAATTTGATTGGTGATTGTTTTATATGCAATTATTGTTTAATATTGGTTTGAATTCAAACTAAATATTATTTCTATAACAATGGCAGCGTAGCGCAGAACTGAAAGCACGATTGTTAGCATTGTTAGCTCAGTAGTGGGACGGCTTTTACGGTTGGAAATTATTTTGAATGAGTGTTCATTGAACCGCAACTGAAGCTTTTGCATTTTTTATATTTTTATAGTAAAATAATTAAAGATCATAATAATTATACATATATAATGTAAATATATTTACACTCGAATTTCCTCATGCTTCCAGTTAATGAATTAGAACCAGATGGGTTCTAAACCAAATGGATTATAAATTAATTAATAGAGCTAAGACGTTCGTAGGATTACATATATCAGTTCACGACTTGAGTCCGCCATGATTATATGAAGACCGATTTTTTTTTTAATTGAGTACCGATGTTAATATTAATATAAGTTCTCTAACAAACCCATTGCAAGTGACGGTACTATGTTTATTACCTAAGTATGACTTTTACATTATTGGAATGGAAAAGTTACTTGAACATCAAAAATGTAAAATTTGAAACGATACAAAAACTTTTATATATTTTTTATAATTTATAATGAGCTGACTAAAATTTTAAACACACATTATATTTTAATATGCTTTAAGAACAAATGTTTATTAATTGATATAGACAATTCAATATACCTACTTAGAACACTCTTTTAATCTCTGAATCCTGGGCAGGGTTCAGCTTAATTTCGATAGCTCAGCTTTAATGTCTAGTCACAATCATAATTACAAACAATAATAATGTACATAACAGTTGGTGTATGGCTAACAAAAACCAAGACGGAAAAAGTAAAAAAAAACTAACAATTTAATAAAAATCAGTTGTAAAATTTTAAAATTAATTTTATTTATCACATTTGCTATAGAAAGTTTTGGATCATTGGTGTAACAGTTTACAAATGAAAATTAACTATTATATTCGAATTATTTGGGGAATTGATAATAACATGAATTGAATAAACTAGTTTGTGTTGTTTTGATTTAAATATGTGTTAGGATATAAAAGAGCTAAATAAATATGATTTATAGAATAAGTTATAAATGTGGCTTTTTATAAAAAATATACATTTGAAAGTCCAAGTCAGTCTAAATAAGTCAAAGAAGTTGTCAATTGAATTATAACTGACAATTACTTTTGGGTAAATTGAGCATAAAATAAAAGTTATAGGTGCACCAATATTGTAAGAATATTTGACCTAATTATATCTTACAACAGTTTAATAAGTTAAAAGCAAACACGGATTGATGAGCAAGCAAAGCGAGCGATTGATGTCTCTTGAATGATTGAGAATGATGCATATTTGATAGAGAATAGCGACAAAACTAATCCGTATCGACAACACTTAGCACTAATTGGAAAGGTAAAGTGACTTCAACCTAATTTGCAATTTATATAGTGTTAGTCATATTTATTTATAATGATTTAAATGGTAAATACATTGGAATTTACATGTTTTAGTTCATAAGTTTCAACAGTAGCGCCACCTACATAATTAATTATGGAATATTATTTAGTATTTACTGTTAAATGTTTTAAGAATTAGAAGCATAGAATATTTTAACATAATGTTTAATCTTTTATTAATTATTAGAACTTATTATAAGGTATAAATAATATCATTTGTAAGTTGGTTATGAAATTGTAAATTACCCTCACCTAAATATTATTGTGTCAAAATATTATAAAACGAGTTGTAAGGGCTGCTCTCGCCCATTCTATTACAAATGGTTGGATATTAAACATTGAAGTGCAAGTACTGTGTATTACTGAAACAAGTCTTAACAAGTCAGAAGTGTTCGACCGCTGTAATATTACGCGCCACGTGTCGATATACACCGTTCGCAAGATATCCTGTCCAAGAATGCGGATGAAGACGGAGTGCTGCCACTGCCGTTGAAAAGCCACAAAAATAAGAGACGACGTTAAAGTTACGTCTAAGAATGCTGATGAAGATGGAGTGCTGCCACTGCCGTTGAAAAGCCACGAAAATAAGAGACGACGTTAAAGTTACTATTTGGGCCTTCTCCGAGTGCTGCTGTAGTATCCTCGAGCGATAAGGAGTTTTAGATTTAAAATAATATTGCAAGTGCGTAAATTTTTTATTATTTTTTTTTTTTTCTTCTTAATACCCACGTTTTGCCATCTGCTTAACATACTGATTATTTAGCTGGTTATACGGCAGCATGCTCAATATAGAATATTAATAACTTTGTAGCTTGAAGTTAATAGTACTACTATTAAATTCTATTTATCATATATATCATATCCACTATTAATCATATTCTGTTAAAGTTCAATCATAAGCGAAATACAATAGGAGCCTGAATATTTATCAATAATTTACAGTGTTACTAATACAATATCTCTCCATACATGTTTACATCGCTTGGAGCCTTTGGTGAAGACATACGTCGGAGATTGCAAACTATAAACTACTACTTGACTGCTAATCTGGAAGGGAATTCGTTGCTGTATTATGAACATCAACTACATATCAACATCACCTACAGCTACTGGAAGAAGAGGTCGACCAAGTACTTTCTTCCTGATCGTAAGTCCTGAGTGCAAGCAAGCAGCACTATACAACGATGGACCTGAATACAACGACAAGGTGACAGACAAAACTTTATTATAAGAAACTAGCCCTAGAAAAGTTTTGCATAATTAAGTGACCATGTGATTTATAATATTATTTTTACTACGTATACCAACTTTCAAAGCTTTTAAGACCCAGTTGTAGGTTAGAGACACGATTTTTTTTTTTCTTTGCTTTTATTAAGTTACTAGCTGTAGGCCGCGGCTCCGCCCGCGTGTAGGTCGCTTTTCGCGTAATCTGTGGAAACTACAATTATCCAGACCTATAATAGACTTATAGTTAATTCTATAGTATCCTATTCAAGTGGAAATCTTATCTATATAGGCATTACATTGCTACGATATCAAACTGAAAATAATAACATACATCTACATCACACACACACGACCAGGAGATTATTCAGATATACGTATTAAAGCATATGGATTCGAAATATTATGTTTTTGACAATATAAGTATAGATATAACTGACGCGGTAGTTGAGACTTTGAGACTTGCAATATAAAAGTAATGTTAGTATTTTAGATTACGATTTAGGCTTTAATGTCTTTATATATGACATAGAAGTGAACACTCTCAATGAACGGGTAATATTCGGTTTACAAAATGTATGTAGGTTATTTAAAGAACGATTTCTTAAAAAAAAGAGTATATTCAGTTGTAAATGATTAAAATATAAAACCCAATATTAAACAAAAAGAAAAGGAATAACGTTAGATATTTATATATATATATTTTTTAAAGTAGCACTTAACATCATAAAACTATTTTCAAATCGTAATGATCCTTTTGTTTAAGATAGTAAATAGTAAGTAGTTCTTTATAGTATATGGATATATATTTACACAATATGAATAGATGAAGTACAAATTTTAATTTATACAGATTAAAATGTAGACTTGTCTCCTTTCAGAGAAATTAAAATTCTAGAATATCTTATAGATAGACTTAAATAAATATGACTCGGTAAATATTACACTCCATAAATTTTGTAGGGTCAGATCTAAATGGCCTTGAGGACCGTATAGAAATATTTTGCCAATGCTTTGACGATATAAGGGGTAGATTTAGATATGTTTACATTTATTAAATAGGTAAAGATTTGAATTCACGATATTATTTTATTACTTCTGCAACTATATTTTATTTTGTTTTGCTAAAACTACTCCATAGATCTTAAAATATTTATATTTAATTTTGAATTTGTAAGTTTAGCATCAGGTTTCGATAGACGTTCGTTTTTAAAACCAAGTTGGATACTTGGTTATCCACGAGGATAGGGTTATGCCATATCAAGTGGAGAAATTAAATTTTATGGAACCCAATAATATCTGTTTTGAGAAGTTTTATTGGGTACTTTCATAAATCAAATTTGCTTTAAAAACCATTTTTTTTTAGGTGGGTAAAAATAAAGTTTAAAAACGTTTAAAATCTGAACCGGTACTGTCTAAATATAATCCCGAACTAAACAGACTAATTCAATAATAACGCGTATGAATATGAAGCAATAATACTGGTATTTATTACTAAAACATATTTCTATTATCTTTTATTTGACCGTTCAAATTATTTACTGAGTGTTAAGTTCTCAGTAGTAGGTATCTGTACGAATTTATGATCTTAAATTTTGAATCGATTATTGAAAAGGTAAAACGCAATAGGTATTCCGAAATAAATTCGTTAGAATCGATAAATTATTTCAGAATGATGATAATATAAGTTTAAAATTTAGATCGATTTTAAACTACACCAATAAACGCGTACATTTCGTATTAAATTGTAAAAAAAATAAAGCAAGCAATTAGGTCTTCTAAATCCCTGTTAAAAAAAAAAACTTTAAACGATATGCGTGGCACTCGATTATTTAATTTCCGATAGTATGTTAAAGAAGAAAAGAAATAACTACGATGAATTATTTTACACGCGTTTTTGAACTGTCAAATCGAGGAATTATATAAATCCACAGTAAAAGTTTTGCTTAACAAGAAATAATTGCATACCTAAACAATATACCATAATTGACAGTTCAGACAGTTCAAATTAGGTATTTCAAATTGATGAACTTTAAAAAAAATATATAATTTTCTAGGTTATGACTGTTTATTACTTAAAAATAGAATTATTACAAAACATGCCTCCTAAATATTCTTATTAGCAATATGAAACATAAACACGTTAGACTTAAAGACTCTGGTAACTTGAACTCTAGACAAGACAAACATAAGAAAATTAGCAAGGAATATATATTGTCGTACCTTAGGGTATAAGAAGTAATATTATATATGCCTCGACCTCCTAAACCCCAAGCCCCAACCCCCTAAATTTCCAAGAATCGTATTATTTTCAGTATAACGTTTGTAAAATTTAATGCAGTTGAATTCTATTAAATAATTTATACTGTAGATAATAATAAAACAAAAAATAAAATACGTTTTGAATAATTGTATCATTCATTGTTTCGACTATATAGTAAACTAGATGTAGGTATACAATGTACAAAATTACGATTTCAAACTCTGAATAAAATTAATAACACTTTTATAACAAGTGATTAAAAATTTAATTGACTTACGTTTTAATGCTTCATAAATAAAATAGTTAATCATTAGTTATTGATTTAGTGCAAATTAGAACAATTGGAAATAATAATATAAATAGTGAACTTCTAAGGAAATATGCTTGGTTTTATAATGTTCTCCAATTGTATGAAAAGTATCGTTACATCTTCAAAATAAAAAAGAGGACTATAAAAATGTTTTATTCCCACTAATGATATTTTTTTTTTTTTTTTTTTTTTAGTTAAGAATATTTTCAATATTGATACGGACAGAGTAAATAAAGAAAGTAAAAATGTAAAAAAAAAATATTTATTTTTATTTCTTTATAAAATCTTTATTATACAAAGAAATTTATACAATTGGCGGACTTAATGCTAAAGCACTTGATGCCTACTAATTATCTAGAAGTACCCTCGACCCCTAACAATATATTACAATTTCTTAAATAAAAAGAAATATTTATTTTATTTATTTTATTCTAAAAACTTATTGCACATACAATTATTACAAGAAATTACAGTAGTAGGATGTTGATACAGTAAGAAATTTTTGTTCAAAGGCGGTCTTATCGCTTAAAAGCGATCTCTTACAGACAACCCTTGATGAGTAAGGAATATTTGCAAAATCATAGGATAGTGCAAGCATACTACAACGAGAATAAGAATTTATACACAAGGACACAATAAAAATAAAAACTATCGTTTTTAATTATATAAGTTATTAAATAATAATGATTATATATAAATATACACATACGCACATACATATACATACATATATCCGTATATATAAATAAATGGAATAAAATAGATAACCTATATAATATATGGTATACATACTTATGATAAAAATATATATTGCTTCAAACGATTTTTGAAAATTTAGAAGTTTGAATTTCCAACGGTAGGTCATTCCAGAGTAATATAGAGAAATATATATAAATATTACAATTGTCGTGAATTTTGAATCGTGTTATGGTTAATAAATAAATGTAGCTTCTTCATTAACTACCGTTAAAGTATTTAAATTCTCTAAATTCGTGTGAATGGACATTTTCTTAAGATGTAAAATTTAAAACTGTTTCGATAAGATACCACATCATTTAAAATTCATATTTATTTAAAAAACTATAAAGAAACTAAACAAATATAACAATACAAACGTAATACAAAATAAAACAACCTACTACTTCCAACAAAACCCATGCATAGTATGAATTTCAAAGTCATATATCTCTGTAGTCTGATCATTAATATAGCCGAACAAAATGAGCTTGGTTTTTGCTATTATTAGTTAAAGATTTATTTGCTTAGAAGGAGTTTTAAAAAGTTAAAATTAAATATATGTTCATAACAATGATATTAATAAGTAAATTATTGAAAAATTTGGTGTGTACCTAGTTGGTGTGTTACGTGGTAAAAATAAATGTAAAGTACCATGTTGGTGTAAAAATGATAACGTAATAACATGTTTGTCCCGTAGTAAAAATAAGACATTGATGCCATGTTGGTGTATCCAATGGTAAAGGTAAGTATGAAATACCATGTAGGTGTGTCCCGTGGTAAGTAAGTGGTAAGTAAAAGTATAAGAAGTACCATCAATGGGCATGTCCCGGGGTATAAAAATAATAAGAATAAACTACCATACTGGTGTGTTCCGGTGGTAGTAGTGAAAGTATAAGAATTACCATCAATGGGCATGTCCCGTGGTATAAAAATAATAAGAATAAACTACCATACTGGTGTGTTCCGGTGGTAGTAGTGAAAGTATAAGAATTACCATCAATGGGCATGTCCCGTGGTATAAAAATAATAAGAATAAACTACCATACTGGTGTGTTCCGGTGGTAGTAGTGAAAGTATAAGAATTACCATCAATGGGCATGTCCCGTGGTATAAAAATAATAAGAATAAACTACCATACTGGTGTGTTCCGGTGGTAGTAGTGAAAGTATAAGAAATACCATCAATGGGCATGTCCCGTGGTATGGTAATAGTAAAAATGAGATTTATCCCATGTTGATGATGTGTGTCCATGGGCACCAGATCATATCGGCATGTCCGTTGATCTGGCTTTTTATAAGCAGCCTGGTTTGTCCGGTGCAAAGAGAACAAGTATTTATGATAAAAACTATTATTATTATATATTATTATGATTATTATATATTATTATTATTATTATATATTATTATTATGATCATAACGGCATGTCCGTTGATATGGCTTTTTGTAAGCAGCCTGGTTTGTCCGGTGCAAAGAGAACAAGTATTTATGATAAAAACGATTATTATTATATGTTATTAATATATATTATTATTTTTATATATTATTATTATATTAACGAGTATTTATGATAAAAAATATAATTATATTACGAGGACGTAATAAGATGTCAAAACGGCCGATAGTAAAGTTATATGTTGTATAAATGTTATGTAATTTCGCACATTAAAAGTATAATTGGATGTTTTTTTCTTGATGCATTGTATTTTTTTTTAATAATTTGTTTTTCTCTATAACATTGTAAGATCCTGAATTCAGATGACCATTTGGTCTACTGGTTTCCAGAATGTTTATTAAATTAGAAATTAGTAATTTAATATATGATGGTTGGTAATTAAAGAAATTAATGATACAATTACGAGGTCGTAAGATTACAAATCAGGAAAGGCCGAGTGTTAGTCATATTTATTTATAATGATTTAAATGGTAAATACATTGGAATTTACATGTTTTAGTTCATAAGTTTCAACAGTAGCGCCACCTACATAATTAATTATGGAATATTATTTAGTATTTACTGTTAAATGTTTTAAGAATTAGAAGCATAGAATATTTTAACATAATGTTTAATCTTTTATTAATTATTAGAACTTATTATAAGGTATAAATAATATCATTTGTAAGTTGGTTATGAAATTGTAAATTACCCTCACCTAAATATTATTGTGTCAAAATATTATAAAACGAGTTGTAAGGGCTGCTCTCGCCCATTCTATTACAAATGGTTGGATATTAAACATTGAAGTGCAAGTACTGTGTATTACTGAAACAAGTCTTAACAATAGCCAAGTAAATTCAATTTGTTTACTTTTCCTTTTACTGTTAGTTAATAGATATTATTAATTTAAAAAGATTACACTTATAAATAAATGATTATTCGTAAGACCATAATTTAATTCAAGATTAAGCACTTTTCTTTGAAGATATTGTGAGAAGATGTACATGGTATATTTTATGCTTTTTGCAGCAAAATTATTCGATAACTTAAATGCACCCACGTAACTAAACAAATTACACCACATATTTACATTGTCGTTATAGATACAATAATTAAACTTTATTTGCTTGTATGTACTTTAATTGCTTGTGCAGTTACGTTTTCTTATATCTTTATCTAAGTATTTAAAAACAATTTCTTAACAGAACAGTAGTGGTCTTAGAATTTGTAAACTTATTAATTAATTGATAATAAAACAAAATAAATGGTGAGTGGTTTTTTGTTATTTATTTTAAATAACAAATACATAATCAGTATCTACAGACAGAAGTTTTGAAACGCTTAGTTTTATGATTTATATGTTATATTCAAAAGTAATAATAATAGTAAATACACCTTTAATTAAGCTTTATTTGTTTTTCAAACACAAAAAAAAGGATTGCATCGAAAACATAGAACAACATGTGATTTTTAGTTTTTGAGTAAAAATATTTCGTTACAATGTGCGCTCTTATTGAAACATATTAATTTAAATTAAAAGCACTAAAATAATAATTGTTTATAAAGAAAAGACGCACGTTTTATATGGAGAAATATTATTTACAATATCGTTTAAATATAGACGTTCTTTTGCTACTGGTTGTTCTGGTTCTCCCTGTCTTCAATCAACATGCAAATAAAACATTAGTACCACTTTAAGTATTACACATATTCAGCCACATTGTAGCTTAAGCGGACCACATCTTTACTTATTTTTGATAATTTCAATACAATAAATGTCTCCTAGACTAGTATCTTCTACATTTATATAAATATGTAGACTATACGTTTGAAGCTACCTAAATAGTATGACACTTTTTTTTTGCTACAACAGCATTATCTAATGTTTTTCGTAAATTCTGCTCAAAAAAAATCCAACGTGTGTGTTTTAGAAATTGTATGACAAACAAACAAAATAATGTATAATATTTATTATGTATATATTTATACATTTTAAGTAGGATTTTTTTTGTGAAACTTGGTTTTATATGTTGTAAACTAATAACTTTCCCATAAATTTAGTATACCTACATCTACAATCTCAGAAACAATGAAAATATTTTTTTGTTGAGAACAAACACATGACTACTGAATAATTTCTTTAACAATGATTATGAAGTAAATTCAATGTAAACATTCAGATGTAGACAAAATAAAAAAAATATACATACATCCTGCAGACTTATAGCATATTTCGGTTTCGGGATTCCTTAATCCGCCAGCTCTCGACGTCAATTGCGAAGGATCGTGACCATAGCAACGAGGGCTACTTTATGGCACTCCTTTACTTAATGATCAAAGTACATAAACAGCTCTGTAATGTTTTATTAAAAAAAAACAGTTTGGATTACCAATATTATTACAAAAAATCAGTTTTGACTATAACATGGATTAAAATAATATCTTTTAATTTTTTAACCGAATTTGAATATAATTAGAGATTTAATTTACGTACATTCATGTTGGAATATAACTAATCAATAAGGAACTTTTTTGTGTATTTAAGAAATTTTCCATTCCATTCGATTTTCCATTCAAAGTATTTTTTTTTTAAATGCCATGCCAAATTTTTAATTAAATAAAGAATAAAAAATAAACCGACAAGGTCAAGAATCTGAACCCACGTTCTCTTAGAAACCTTCCCGTCGCTATAGCAATTGAGCTACCGTGTATCGCTACCTCGGCAAGTTAAGCATTCTATATATTGTCTTTTTCGGGACTTTCGTAAATACAAAGTAGTTAAGCTATTTTAAAATCCTATAGATGGAACACCAAAACAAACTATCATCATTTCACGAATAGTTTTAATTTCTTATTTAGGCTTATTTCAAAACAATATTATAAGTTGTATTATAAGCAAAATGTATATAAATATCAAAAAATATCACAAAAACTATTTGCAAGCAATTCAATGTATTTCCGAAATTTACATACTATTATACATATATTATTTGTTACTACAACAATAACTTAATGTTTAAATGTTTCTAAGCCTACTACTACTAATGTTTCTAAGCCTACTACTACTAGTAGGTACTAGCATTGTCAACACATTTTTTTTATTTAAATTCACACTTTTATTCTTCTGACACAAAGCGCACTTTTAATATAAATAAAAAGGTTGCCGCTTTTAAGATTTGATAAAAGAAATTCTGTCTGTAAAAAATTGTAATTAAAGATATAATTAGAAAACCTTAAAAATTTTACATTAATTCAATAACTACTAACATACATTGAACTATTGTGCTTCTATTATCTCAATTAAAAAAAATTACACAAACGTTTATAGTTTCGTATTATTCTCGTAAATTATTCTAATGCGTACGTATATGGGGATTAAACTAACTACGTAATTGATGTGCAATTATCTGACACAGAAGTTTAACCGCCAATTAGTGTTATGGTCTAGTAGATAATAATTAATTCCATTTTGTTAGTTTATCATAAAATCTACATATAGTTGAGAACAAACAGAATTCTATTGTAATATAAATCTATATACTTAACACAGATCAATGCCTCATGTGGGATTTGTATCAGAACCATAAATGTAGATTCATATATTTAATAAATTTAAGTGTCTTGATTCTCTCTGTTTTATATTCAACAAATTATAGGGTTGTTGTAATGGAAAATGATTAAAATATTAAAATTTAAAATGATTATAAGAGTTTTATTTCTTCATCAATTTTTGTTGTTTTATAATTTAAAAGTTTGTTCAAACATAGTTCAAAAGTTAAAGTAAAGTGATTGAACAATAAATGTTTATTGGCTATTTTAATTACAATAAAACGCGGAATATTTTAAAATATTATTCTAACAATATCGTTAACTTTTTTTTAATACGACTTAAATATAGCGATCCTGAGTTTTTGTTTTGACATTTTGTTTCATATAAAGTAATATGTTATTTTTGTTTGTATGACCTATTTATATAACGACCAATAACATAATTATTAACATAATTTGATTCATTTTTGCGACTCCGTCCACGTATGCAGACGTCTATGACACGTTCGAAATATTAATTTAAAACGAAATTCAAACCTGCTTTGAAGGTAATGTAATAATTTTATTACATTATCTCCAAAGTAATCTAAACAAAACATTGTTTTTTACATATTTATTATAAAATGAATAATTATTTTATAATAAATATGTAAAATGAAAAAATAAAACTTATGCATAATACACAATGTACATTTTTAAAAGCATTTTTTATTTTCTATGATATTCCCCTCAACTTCGTAGATACTATACGAACGAAGTTTCAGGCAACAGCTATATATACATCAACCACATGTCTGTTCCAGTACTAGTAGTATTGTTGACGCAATATGTCAAATCCTTCTATTTTTTCTATTGCCATATAACTTAAAACGGGGAGTGTTTTATTATTATTTTGGTTTGGTTTTTATTATTATTATATTATTTTGTTTTTTTTTCGATAACTCTCTTCTCATACCAACCAGCCGGTGTATTTAAAAAATTGGTATCGGCTTTGAAACATATTTTTTCACAGTAGTCAACCTATATATCAATTAATAGGTATATATTTGTAATGTTATTAATGTTACATTTTGTTATAAAATTTTTCAGTATCGCAAAATTATGCGTAATTTTTAAAGTAATTATTTTTTTGCAAAGTCAATGGTAATGTTAAGTATGTTAGTACATTAGTACTATTATAATCTTCTTAATATATATAAATTACGTGTCACGTTGTTTGTCCGCGATGGACTCCTAAACTACTTAACCGATTTTAATCAAATTTGCACACCGTGTGTAGTTTGATCCAACTTGAAACATAGGATAACTTACATCTTAATTTTAAGTCACAATATTATTTTATATCAAAATATTGTTATTTCGTTATTGGTATAAATTTACTTGAATTTTAAATTTTTTCCTTTACTTAGCGGTCGGGGTTTTTTTAATTTTTATTTATTTTTTTCTAAGACCGTGACTTCTTAAATAGTTTACTACAATGTAATAGGTATATCGAAAACCTTAGCAACCACAGCAACGCGTGGCCGAGTCTGCTAGTATTGATATATAACGTGGCTGTATGACTGACGTATTACATATGTTTTAATGATTTCTGTTCATCACTTGTTTAGTCAAAACAAGTTTACCTTGAATACAATGTTTTAGTCAAACTACAGACAGGTGGAGTGTACTTATAACTTGAAGTGTGCGTGTGCCTCGCGGGCATCGCTAATAAAGGAGGAACTGAAGCTTATTTAATTATGATGTATGTATTTTAGACACACTGTGTACATAATGTTCATAGAAATATTAACAATTGTTTAGTTTAAAGTTTTACATTAGAAAATATAATATGAAATCATTGAAATATGAAATTGTTATATTTTTTTTACTTTTTATTACTGTATAAGAAATGGAACAAAATCTCAATGTTATATTTATTTTTAAGTCTTATTGTTAAGTGTTAAGTACAGTTGCAAAGTTCTTTTTTTTGCCTGCTTGTTTGTTCGCACATCAATAAATAAATAAATATTTGTAGGGGAAAACACAAATATACAATAATAAAAACAGAAACATACAATACAATAAAACTACTGCAACTTTTATAAACTGTATAAATTGGTGTAGTATTTGATTATTGGTGTAGTACTTTATAAATTGGTGTAGTATTTGATTATTATCCAATAATTAAAACGAAAGCTCAAAAATGATTTGCGTTATGATAAAATAAAACAGAAAATATATATAATTGTATAAATTGATGAAAGATGGGTAATAAATTGAATCAGAAGAGAATGGAGTCCAATGAAGTTTCGGGACCAGTTGGTTACAAATGGAACCAAAACCATACAGCAAAGGTATAAATGTGAAGAAAATATCCTAAATCCAAACTTTACTTTTCTTTGTGATATAAGTGTACTTTATTCTAGTGATTGTATATTGAATAATTTATTAAATTAGGATCATGTGTATCTTATTTATAAAAATATAGGACAACGACATAATAAAATACAGTCTATCGAATAATCCTTGTAATCTTGGTACATCGCCAGAATTATATGTGTTACAGAATGCTGGAACATATTCCATGCTTGTGATAATTTATTAAATGAACGTTGTTGGTGTACAAACATCTTGGTACAATAAATAAATAAAAACTTATATAATATTTTATGTTTAAAAGTGATGTAAGTGTACTTTATATATTTTATATATACTTTTTTATTTATAGAATTTTATATATTGTTTACCTAGGATTTAAGCGCATTAGTTAAATACAGTTGTTAAGACCCTAATGAACGTACAAATTATGACGTAATAGATAGTTATTACCTATATATTTACCCAACTATAATCATGTAGTTTAATCGGAATTTGCCTGACTAGTTTCGAACCCATTCAGGGTTCGGGGTACATATATTTTTAATAATCATCATGGTTCACGAAAGTTTAAATACAAAAATAGTTATTATTAGTTACTATGATCAATAGATCACTGATTAATGTTGTGTCATAAATATATATATTTATATATATTAATAATTAATATTATTATGTATTCATTTTGAATCGATACGATAAACATCAGTTAAATGTGACGGTGGCTGACACATACAGCCAAAAGAAAACATATGAAAGATCTAAATCTATGAACAGTGTTATGTAATAAAACTATAACAATACAAAATTTACAACGAAAAACCTCAGATGTCCGAAAAAAATAACGGAGACCGCAAAAAAAAAATATTTTGTAACCACAATGTGTCAGCGTTGTGGTTACAAAATATTTACATTAAATTATCACGTACCTTTTACAAATACAGGTGTCCTCAACCACACGCACAACTTGTATGAGATATTTGCGTACGTAGATATATGCAAATAGAAGAAAAACGATTTTTTTGATAATATTATATTTATCAAAAGAAAGTAAGGGGTACAAAGATATGCTGTAAGAATTTTTTCTACATTTATTGAATATATTTAAAACTTTAAATTTCGTTGCGTCGCAGTTTCTATCAAAATTTATATAACTAATAAAAAATCTGTACAAATACTGATCTACCTTATAAAGCAAAAGCCAAATTGTTTAGTACGTATTTCACGAATCTATTTCTTTTTTTCATCATCTAGTTCTTGTCTCTCCTTTTTAACCCCCGACTAAAAAGTCTTTTTTTTAGTCGGGCGTTAAAAAGGAGAGACAAGGGGAGAGGTTCTTATGCAATAATTAGCTGATTGCGGCCAAACGAGTGGACAGATTTGAACGCGGTTTTTTTTAATCGAAAGCTATGTTTATACCGTTTAATAAAGGAAGAAATTAAAATGCAAGTAAGTTAACAAGGTAAATAAAGGAATTACGATATTGAATCGTATAGTCTTAATCCTCAATGATTAACTTCGTAATATGTCCCTCGACGCAACGACTTCAATAAGTACATAATAATATTATTTGTATTCTTTTTAGAGGTCTTTTTGTATCAGGGTTTTTTTTTAATTTTTAATTTAATTTTTAGAACGTAGTTCAATTTAAAAAATAAAAAAAATCAAAATAAACTAAAATACGAATAATATAAATAAAGATATAATTTCAATATTATTTTATAAGTTTTACCTCGATACATATAATATATATAAATACAAGATTGTAATAGATTTTTATTCAAAATAACTTTCCTCGCTAGCATATTAACAACAATTCAATATTTTCCTTAATCCCTTAAATTATTTATTCTGCAAACTGTTTTAATATACCAAACTAATTTTCCTATACAAACTAAATGTGCGAATATACAAACCATATTTCCGAAATTGAAACAACAAATTTCTTAAATTAAATCAATTCCAATCTTGTAACCGATATTCATTGTAAATTCTCTCATTCAATAGTAATTTAGTTGGACTAAGTTCGTTAATCTTGGGAAGAAGTATTTTATGTGCATAAGTATTTTGGGACATTCAATAATGATGTCTTTTAGATATTTTAATTCATTAATGAATAATTTAAAAGTTTAGAGAAGATATCACGACATAAGAGTAAATAATGTATATTTTTTTAAAACAGAATAAAACCAACCATGCCTTGATAATTATATTTTTGTGATAACATTCTCTTGTTAAATTTTCGCAGATGTAGATAAGAACCACTATTTTTGTTGGTTTTAACAAATAATAGTTTCCTTATTTTTTTCGTATTCTTCTTACTGCACATATAATGTAATTCATAAATGATATTAATATATTGGTAAGGTGTTCTTTATGCAATTTCTTAAAATATATATATATTCATTGAACTTTGAATTAATGTCCGTTTCCAATAATCAGACCATTAAGCTAATTAGTTAGAATTGGTTTCCAAACAATTCCTCCAGGTTTGAAACTAAAACACACAGATTATAAATATTTATTTTAAATTGATCGGTTTGGAAAACACCGGGACCGAATTGAAGCAAAGCATTAGAAAATTGCCTATTGTTTTCACTGGACAATGAAATTCTGATATTTGTTATGTTACACTTAGCCAAGGATAAGATCTTCTAAGAAATTAATTGACTTCGTCTCTTCTGGTTCCTCCTAGTATAACGGAAAAAAAATTGTCCAAAAGTCTCCAGAGAGAAAAAAAGTGTTGCCATTTATCGGGCTATTTTTGTTGAGTAAATTATACATTATTCTATCTAATGGCTCAACAGAGGCTTTATGTTACATGCGCTACAAATTTTTAGTAGAAGTATAAAAGTGAGTGGACAGTTTGGCCGCTGACCAAAAGTGTGGCTGCAATGCCCGACAACGGCTGTAGCTCCTGGCAGGCGAGATTTTTAATCTTCTACAGTAATCGTTATATTTCGATTAATTTAAATAAAACGGTTGTATTATTGTTTTAAACTTTTCTCAAGAAGTGCACTACCATTAGTGAAAACCGCAGAACAGTCGGTTCAGTATACTGTTCTGCGGTATATATATATATATATATATATATATATATATATATATATATATATATATATATATATATATATATATATATATATATATATAATGTTATATATTTTGTTTCAATTAACGATTATAACAAATAATGTGAAAATATATAGAAATTTAGAAATAAAATTTTATTCCTCATAAATATATATTTTTTGGTCTGTGGATAATTGATATATATTATATTAATAAGTGTTTAAGTTACAATTTCGAAGAAAAAAGTGGCCTTTAATAGGTAGAGCACGAAATTATTTTTTTCCAGCGAACATTTGTAATAATTACACGTGATTTTAGTCGCATTGTTCCTAACTACAATTGTCTAACATAATTTAAAATGATATTTCTGAGTGTTATTCTACGATAGCGTATGCATAATACTGATTATTTTAGTAAAAGTACTAAAAGAGTATAAATGAAATTTTTAATAAATTTATATTTTCGGGATTCGAACCCACGAGTGAAATGTCTGAACTGGGATTGTCTTAGTAGTCGCTGGTTCGAATCCCGAATTGGTTTATTTTTCATTCTATATTTATATAAATTAAAATAAGCTGAACATGGCTATAGAAAGAAAGAAAGAAAACATATTTATTCGTAGTCTCTACACAACATTTACATACAGAAAAGCTATAAAAAGTTAAAACAGAATAATAAAATTATCTAAGTGTTATGTACCCAAATGTTATGTTGAGCCGAAAAGGACTCAGCTCAGCTTACGCTACGATATATAAAATATATAATATAATAAAAATATCGCAACACTGATTTTCAGTTGAGCCTTTATACTTTATAATCTATAATTGAGCACGCGACAGTGTCAGCAGTCACACATTTTATACAAACATAACCTATCAAAGATTGCACTAAATTTTAACATTATAATCAACAGACAAAAAAAAAAAAAAAAATAATAATAATAATAATAATATACATGTTTATAGATATTTTCAAACAGTATTAATAAAGTATTAAAAAAAAAGTACTTATGAAATATTATATTTAACACATATAATATATGTATAGTATTTAATGAATAGGAATGAGCCCAACGTTATATTTTTTAACAAACAGATTAATAAGTTATAGTGAGTCTATGTTGAACGGTCATTTGGACTATAAATTTCATGTAAGAAATTAATCATTTGTGTTACATTCGGATATTGTTCAAATGAATATCTCAAGAAATTCATTTAGGTATGATTAAATACATTTTCAAAAACATAAATTAAAATATAAAATCTGCATCCGTGAAAATGCTCGTGTGAACGAAAACGGCGCTCTGGAAATTGAATAAAAGGGAAAAAGGAAAAAGGAGAAAATGTTTTCATGAAAAATCGTTATTACCATTAGATTCTTGATAAAATCATAGCCATCGTAAAAATATAATTTGAATTTGAAGCTACAGTATACAAACTCGGGTCGAAATATAAGTTTTCAATATTGCTAAACAGAAATTACGAGTTTTATCTACGTTAATACAAAGAAGTAGATATAAAAAATAAAAAACATTTTGTAATTTTGTCTACATGAACACCGAAAAAAAATGTACAATATTTTAACCACAAAGGATCGGATTTAATTTGTTGAAGCCTCGTTTCACCCAAAGTGTCTAACGGTAGCTCTGATTTTTTTTTATTTTTAACTACAATACCCAATTTATAACATAGTAAATTAATAATATGTTCCGAATTCATTGGTCTTTTAAAAAAAATATTGATTGTTTAAAATACAAGTTATAAAGATTGAGGAAATACAATTATCAAATAACATTTTTTTTTGTTTGACAACGTATTTATAATATTTTGAGGTTGTTGAAGTTTAACACGTTGAAGTTTAACATTTATCAAAACCTTGCTTTTTTTTATTTCTTGTATATACTAAATGACTTAATATACATTACGCATTCTTGAATATAATGCATTTTCTTGCTTCTGACATTTTAAAAAGTAATGAGAGTTGATTTAAATATACATTTCATATAAGATTAAAAATATACAGCTTAATTACATGTCAATAGATATGGAATGAATATAATATATAATACTAATAAATATAGAATACTCTCTGAGTGTAATCACTGGTATGTGACAACGCGACAGTGGTACAGAGGTCAGCCGCAACCGCTCTACTGACAATTAACTACTACACTTGATGGATGACAGATGACTAGATACACTAATCTATGGTATATGAAACAAATTAATAATTTAAAGCCGAAATAATAATGTATTTAACCAACAAAATGGTCGTAAATATCTTATTATTATATATTTTGTTTAATTAGATATTTACACAAATATATAACATAAGCCCTATTTTTTTAAAGTTTTTTTTAAAGAACCCCTTACCTTACGTAAAAACCAAAAAAAGTACACTAGGACGACGACTACGAAACAAACTACGACGAGCAGATATAAAACTACTGTTATTAGTTCTTCTTTCTCTGTCTCTCAAAGAACGTAAAGACGGTGTGCTAAAGCTAAGTTATCGGTTATCTATACAATAAAATGTGTAAGTAATCAGTCGAGCTTTGAGCTATTGTTCTTTGAAGCTGTTATTAAAATAAATAGAGTAATTTTGAATATAAGGAACAACTATATTCCATATAAGTTTTGATTTTTTTTAAGTTAAGATATAAATTTTTCAATAAAAAGTATTCTGCAAACCGCTGTAAGAAAAGAGAATTTAATTAAAATCAGTCTTGTAGTTTTCAGATAATGGCTCCATAGACAATCAGAAAAATGCAATTTCACAAACAATATCATTTTCTTAGTACTTTTATTATTCTAATTACCCCTGTAACATTTTTTTTGTCGTTAATGTACATTAATACCATATTTACATTTTAGATTTATGTTTTATTAATAAGTAATATGAACATACTTATTAGAACAGTTACTTTACTCTTTGTCATGCTATGCTCCGCCTAATAAGAAAACTGATGATCCACTTGCATAAACTCTAGGGAAGCTCATAGTAAGGAAGCTTCGAAAGGAGCACCATGCAAGCCATGGAGCCATATAAGATCGAAATGTGCAAAATAACTGCCCTCTTCCTCACTTTCAATGGTGTTTACTAAAGGTGTGTTAGGTACACCACAAGATCGCCCGCTCATCGACCATTGCGAAAGCCATATTGCTGGTCATTAATTAACTGGCAATCCTTAAGGTTAACCATCTGCCTTTTTTGTTGGATTTTCTGCTGACTAGACATCCCGAGAACTTACTTACTTGCAGTAACTGTCGACGCTCCCCTGGGTTCATTTGACCAGTGCGTAGTAAGGAGTGTAGTGCCCATTGAACGCCCATGTAATACAATATGTTTTTTTTTTATAATAAAAGTATTAATGTTTATTTCAGTAACTTCTAGCTTTAATTCAAACATGAAGGTAGTATTAATTAATACACACTCATAGAATAAATACTAACTCTAGTGTAATTAGCACGACCGTGTAGTGAGGTGAGCCGCAACACCTCGCCTAACAACTACAACATTGTAGTTAATACATAGCTGTCAGTTATATACAATAATAGTTTCAAATAGACTTTTGCAGAAAATGTTGAAATATTTAATTATAATTGATAAATTATAAGTTACTAAAGATTTTGCCCTGGATTTTGCATTTTGTTATACCTTTATCCACAAAAGCTATTCAAGTTATATTGTAATTATAAGTTTGGTTGTATTTAAAATCCGTGACAAGACTGTTATTCTACTCGTACTTTATCAAAATCTGGGTGATCTTTAACTGAAAATCTCCATAATTTGTGTATTCCAAAACGGATCAAAACTTTTATTACAGCTCTTATTACTGGATAACGACTGCTTTCAAACTAAAAGTTATGATTATGAAGTTATAAAATAAACTTTTCTTTGTAGAGATAATTTTTTGCAACGAAAATAAATACAAACGTTTAAAGTATTATATTACCATATAGATACATTTCTGAACATTTAGTATTCGAAATTATTATAAATTTATATAACATATGTAACAAGATTAGTATAAAGATTTCTAAAAATGCATCGGAATGATTTATTCATTATTTTAAGAAATCTTACAAAACCATAATAACCAACTTCAGGTCCATTATTTTAAAATATTTTACAAGACAGACAAGTTTTTTTTATTCTCTTTAAAGAGAAAAATAAATATTCAAAAGCATTTTCTTTTGACGATCATTAGGCATTTATTCTGTAATTGAATTTACACGTTATTTAAGTTACCATGCCATATTTAACGAAGAAAGTTCTTTACTGTAATTTTATTTTAAGAATAAATATTACTCCATAACTTCTTGACCCTTGAGCGGAAAAAACAAAGTATTTATTGTCGTATAAAAATATACATTTATCACGAAACAAGTAAGTTGGATTATTATTTGAAGATGATGAAAGCGAAAATTACATTTTCAACTTTTATATCTCTAATAATAAGAAATAATTACTTTCTTTATATTATAAAAATATCTGGACAACGATTTCTATTAAAAACAAATGTCTGTGTTTTAGTTGCCGGAAAATGAAATGTGGGAGCAATTTTCTCGCAATATGCCGTTCCTAAGTACCATCGCTTTTCTTGACGCCTTGCAAACAAATATTATATTTCTCTTTGTAAGTGGTCTTTTTTCTCATGAAACCTGTAATTGGTAGTTTTATATATTTTTTGGGATTTAAGAACATTTTTATTATCACACTTCATAATAATAAGATTAAATTATTAGTGTTCTGAATTAATAATAATTTAATTTTCAAGAACATAACCAGAGTGATACTGGTGAATTCATGCCAGTAAAATAATTAATCCAATCTAGTATCTTAAACCATTGTTGACAAAAAATATATTTATAGCTCTATTTAGAGTTATAAGGACAGTTGTATGCAAGAAGATCATTATTGGGCAGATAAATTATCGCCCTTTAACCAATAAAGAAGTGTTTTATTTAAATAATAAGTGTTAAGTCCAAATAATTGTTTTAATTCCATCTGACATTATGGAAAATCATAATTACTTTGTGATGGACGATTTGTAGTTGTAAATGATACAAACAATTGAGATTTTGCTGCCTAACCGTAATCGTCACAGTTTGTTATGCCTTAATCTATCTAAAATGAAATATTCATTTTTTTTAATATATAAAAGACATAAAGTAACATTACAAAGAAAGTAGTATTTGTATTTGCTGGATGGTGTTCCATTTTTATCCTTGACAAGTTTTGTATCCATTTGTATTTTAACTATATATTCCCAGCGGCTTCAACGGCTCTTTATAGGAAAAAAGCCTTGTTATGTAGGCGAAAAAGGTTTTTACACTTACTAACTCAGGTAAAGTACTTTATTAAGGATAGCTGTTGCCCGTGACTGCTTCCACGTAGACTCTAAGAATTATATTTATATGGCTTATTATCATAACCATAGAGAATGTCACGCGCAACAGCTAGTGATAACATAAATCCCTTTATCTTAGTGTTATAAGTGATTATAAATCATTTTGCTCTAAATGTTTATATTTATTAATATTTGCATAGGTATATATTATGACAATGTCTTGAATCATGTTACTTTAAATATTTATAATTTATTACATTGTCGAAATTTTCACGCGGACCCTTATTTATTCTCGTATGAAATATAGCCTATGTTCATCAGAAGAATAATGTAGGATTCTAATTGTAAAATATTTTTTAAAATCAGTCCAGTAGTTTCGGAGCCCATTCAATTCAAACAAACAAACAATCAAATCTTTCCTCTTTATAATATTAGTATAGATAAAATAATTAAAATATATGCAATAAACCTTATTTTATCTTTATTTACAGTCTTAAAATGGAATAAACTTAATATTGTTGTTAACATAAAGCTAAATAAATATTAAGGTCAAACCGCAGCACACTATACATTACCACAAATTGTGATGCAATACACTTGTGCACTTATACCATTGAAAAAAGCTTATGCAAAACTAATAAATAACAGAAAATTACGACGGTCCCAACCGGAGGATCCAAAATAATACAGCATAAATAGTCCAGAATTTGGACTTAATAGGTAAAAAGTAAACTGATTTACAAAGCTACGAGTTACTTGCTCAAAATTGGAGACAAGACTGAATTAAATAAATGAAATTATAATTACAAGAATTACAATAAAATAAGTTGAACAAACAAAGGTTTCAGATATCTCAGCTTTCCGCTCATGGATTCGTATGAAAATGCTTGACATATTACACCATCTTCTAATCAGGTATTTCATGATGTATGGGATTATGGTAAATGTGTATGTAGCTATCCCAAGATCTATGGGAATATAACAAGAATAAGATAAACAACCGGAAAATTTTCTTAAACAGACACAGGAAAAAATATGCCTTATTAATTACGTAACTGTGTACTTTTATTTCAAAACTTATTTTGAGAATAATAATTTTATAATTAAATTTTAACCACATGTGAAGGATCTTTATATTTATTTTATCTAGAACTTAACAATTTCGAGGAATTGTAAATACATTAACATTATTAATTAAGATAACTTTGTGGAACATGTTTTACTTATCCGTAAATATTAATTTTCTTTGTTTTAGAAGTATCAATAAATTGAAATTTAAGGAAACATTACAAATATTCTTACTAGCAAATACCTTGCTGTAACCTTGTTCGCAGCTAGTATATGGGCTGGCCTGATTAGGGTACTACCGGATAGAAAAGTTCATTATTAAATAAATATTATAACAAAGTTTCGCACATGAAAGCCAGCTAGGAAGATAAGTTAGTTTTTATCGTGGATTGCCTTTTTGTTTCCGTGTCTGGATATGAGACTTTTTAAGAGATCATTCGTTATGAATGGCCGTGAATGATTTCTGATAACTCATATAATAATATTTACATAATATTATTTCATGACATTCTATTTAGAGAAATATAAAAATTAAAAAAATATATTTAAAATAAATATGTTAAGGATTTAAGGTTTAGATAAGTAAGGATATTAAATGAAAAGTAATTTCATCAAACGATAAACGGACGCAATAAAGTAGACCCTCGTTTCGACTTTACTAGCTTTGACGATCCTCCTTCGAGATTAAAAATGAGAATTCGACGCATTAGGAATTGAGAAATAGTATACTAAAGGAACATAAAAAACAACTTAATGTAGTTATAATAAAAATATATACTTACATACTTTAAATTAAATATAGTGATACTTAATTTGGCTTAAGGAAGGGATACCATCCAGAATACTCTGGAAAAAAGACGAATCTAAGAATATTGAATGAATATAAGAATATTGAAAAAAGACACTTCGAGGGAATTCAAATGCACAAGCTAAAGTTGCGGTTTTTCCTCTTATGTGGTAAATGCGCTCTTACAAGTAAAAGGAGAGTTATTTTAATTATTATAATGAAGTGATAGAATGTGTACATTGCGGGAAAGGCGAAAAAATAAATGCATCTGCTTAGAGTTCTGTACCTCGAGGGGTAAAAACGAAACCCTTGTAAGATCACTTTGTTGTCCGTCCATTCATCCGTGTGTCAAATCCTTTGCTCAAAAACGCGTAAAGGTAAAATTTATATTAAATATTCAGGTCTACTGTCTACTACTACTGTCTTTTGGAGCTGTAAAAAAATCAACCCTCTAAGCCAGCGCATTCAAAAGATTACCGTTTATGCCACAAATTACCGCCATTTTTCGAAACTTATAAAGAAATCAAAACCCACAGGGTACTTCTCGTAAACTAAGAATCTTGAAATTAGTTACCGCTCAAATAAAAGAAAATTTGGGAAAGCCGTAATTTTTGTTATATTATATAATAAAAATATTTTTCAAAGTCGGAACTACTCGCAAGGGAATTAAAACCTGAAGGGTACTTCCAGTGGACCTAGAATCTTGAAATTTGGTATGAAGCAATTTTTTATAGCACATATAAAGGAAAAACTCCGAAAACCTTAAATTTTTGGTTATTAATTTACTTGTAACAACCTCTGCAGCGTTAAATTAAAATTGATGAAAAGAATTTGTTGATGTTTAGTATCTGAATGTTTCTAATCCGGATACAATAATGTAACGCTGAGGGTCTATACTACGTTTTTATTCCGTGATATTTTCGACATATAATCCAAAAGAATACAATATTATATTTGTATTTCTTTAAAGGTTTATTTGGTTATTCTATTTTTTTTTCAAATACTCACCCATTTACCGCCCCGTTGCATGGTCGAGTGGTTAGCGCAGACGCCTAACGTATAGCGACGCAACGGGGCTCGGGTTCGATCCCCGACAGGGACAGGCATAAATGTGATGAGCATAGATGTCCGTATTTCTGGGTTTGGTCGTTTATTAAATATATTCTCATTATTTATATGTTTATTTCTATGTATTTGTATCGTTGTCTAACACTCTTACCACAAGCAAATAATTTGCTTACTAAGGGGTTAGATAATGTGTGTAACTTGTCCTGTATTATTATTACTATAAAAGTTTAGTATACATTTGTAGAACCTACAAAACAAAATGATTATGCTGAAATAGTTTTGCTTTCCTAATATAGATCGGCCACGAAAAAGGGTCACCGTTTACAAAGGTTATTATTTTTTTATAAAAATATCGAAGAAAAAATTTTTCGATATGATTAGGATTTGACCCTCGAAGACCTCAGGAAAATAGCGCCATCGTGTTTATTTCATATTAACAAATCATGAAAACATATTTTATTGATATGACATTCTTAATAAGATTATAGTTATAACTAGCTTTCCGCTCGCGGCTTCGCCAGCGTGAAATTCAGTTATATCGCGCGACATGGTTAGTCTTACATGATTTTATATGATTTTATGTTTGACAATAAGGAACTTCCATACAAACTTTCATCCTCTATTTTAACCTCTTTTCCCATTTTTTTGCAATGAAAAGTATCCTATGTCCTTTCCTAAATTCAGTTCTATCTTCACACCAAATTTCATCAAAATCGGTTCAGTGATTTAGGCGTGAAAGCGTAACAGACAGACAGACAGACAGACAGACAGAGTTACTTTCGCATTTATAATATTAGTATGGATTTATATGAAGATAAAATTAAAAACAAAACAATATAAATATATATACATTTAAAAAAATAGAGCCAAAGCACATTTCGGTTTCGTAATTCTTTAATCCGCCATCTCTCGAGACCAATCGCGAAAGATCGTGTTTGTTGTAACGAGGGTCCAGTTTATGGCGTTCCTTTACAGCTTGAACAAATTATATAAAAATATATATCTGAAGAGTTTGCTTATTTATTTTATACATAAATAAAGTTCATCTAAAATAATTTAGCTTTTAATGAACTTATTTTTTATGACATTATGATCATATCTTTATTTGTTGAATTATAATTTACAAAAAAATTTTGGAAAATTGGAATAACAATATCGAAAAAATAAATAAAAAAGGACTAAAAGGTGAACGAAAACCTTTAACTGCCTCTATTACTTGTTGGTAGGAAGTACCCATTGAAAATAGGGTTCTTTCATGTTCTTTTTAGGTTCTTTTTAGTGGGTAATTAATAATAATTCGTATATGAAAACTAGCCAAGTCCGAACTTACGTTTCAATATATTATGTTATAACAAAATATATTGAAACGTAAACAAACGTATCGTAAACAAACTATTTAAATTACTATTGAATAGCATCCATTTGCATCTCACTTCTTATGTCGTTGAAGTCAATAATTAATTTACTTAAATTGATAGTTAGGTGCAAAAACCTGATGATTTAAATTTAATAGTTTTTATTATAGCTGGTATATTATATCTGCATGATGTTATTTTTAACATTTTAAAGGAGACAACGTTGGTTTTTAACTGTATATTTAAAATATCCAAATTCAAAGCAAATAAAAAAGCGACTGGCTTGGACCGCGAACTAAGCAAGAGTATTGAAATAAATCTAATTTTAGCCATGAATAGATTATTATTTCACAACTTTCCTGGTTTAAACTTGAAAAAAAGTTAACTGATTTGATTCAAAGTTTTTTAAATTCATAGTTTTTATTTTTATTTAATAATTTTTCAATACTCAAAAATGTAAAAGATTTTTAGATTGTTTTTGACAGTTAAGGTTTTTGATATATACATTTTCATAACAAAACGTAAGAGCGATAGTATTAAGAATGAAGGTAGCAAAACTTACCAGAATGGTGGTTAGCTACTAATAAACTTTTATAAAGACACATACATTTTATTGGATGCAACTATTCAAGTTCAGTATCGCTCACGCATGCGCAGCCATAAACATAAAGTATTTAATCATAAACAAACTTACAAACGTAAAAACTGTACCATAGAATTATTTTTATATCTCTAAAAAGGGAGTGAAAGTAAAACTAATAAAAAAACTTTGAGTTATAGCCTAGTACATATGTATGCATGTATGCATGTAAAATCCCATTAATATCTACACACACATACCGACACATTTGTGTAAATATCTGTGACAGATACAGAGCTGGCCTTAAAACGTTTTGCGAGTTATCACGAGAAAATTAATTTCAACTAAATTGAATTCTAAATTGATTCGGGTATATGTTTGCAAATATTGAATATTATATATATGGATAATAACTGGTTGTTTTTTACATAAAAAATATACAAAAAATCTCATATTCTATCGCATTTGCATATTCGTATACTGGAAACCTCAGTATCAAGTATGCGAATTAAAAGATATTTGTATAAACATTTAAGTGTTAAAGATAAAAGATTTTTACAGGTGAAAGATTTACAGGTAAAAAGTTTTATTCAATTTTGTGTAAATAATCCTTTTTTCTGTGCTTACTATATAGTATTATGTTTTCTATTTTATAAACAATATATGTACGCATTTATTTCTAAGTATCTATAAGTATATATTTAATATATATTTCATGTTTGAAATACATAGTCAAAATCGTATTAGAAACGTAACTACAGCATGTCACCAAGAAAAAATTTAAGATCTTGAAGGAGATAAGAAAGAGATCCAGATCGCAAACACTGACGGGCAGCATTCGTAAATGCGACCTCTTTCGACATATTCTTACTTCACTCTGACAATTAAATCACCGTAAAACTACTCACTTCGGAGAGTTTTAGCATTCCATATACTCCACTACTACTCCATATACTTCCATATAATCTGGTGATTTTTATAGGGATTATTCTTTGTAGGGGTTAAAGAGATGTAGGAGTATTTTTAACATTTCTGACTCAGACGTCCGCACTTCGCTGAGTATAAATTCTAAAATATTAAACCATAAATCTAACACTTTATAATATTAACGGTATTCAAATTTTTTTCGAATTGAAACTAATAAATTTTATTAGTATTATTATTAAAAAAAGTGATTTTTTTGCAACCTGCAAAGAAGAAGACTACAACTAGAATATTTTTTAATTGAGCAAAAAATTTAAAATGCCGGTAGAATAAATATTAAAAAACCCCTGAACGTAGTACTACCACGTGGACTACCATATATAAAGATTTTATTAATTTCAAATTATCTTGTGAATTTTATAATGTGCAGTATAATACTGTAATGGCGTAATTAAATGCAACAACATTCTAACCACAACGCGATGAATATTGTTTTTGCTGTCTTCTTTTTTATTTTCAGGTCCTGAAGGGCCAACATATATGGGTAATTTTTTAATTGCGAGTCCCATTTTATTTTGCTGTAAATTAAAAATATGTTTAGGTTTAATTAGCATTTAAACCCTAACCTTTCTATTATTGAAAATAAAAATTAGAATTAAGTTTTTTTCAGAGTATTTAGGAGATATAAACAACAAAAAACATACTGTATTGATCACAGATCAATAGACATAAATAAAAATATATTTTTTTTACTAAGTTTAATTATTATTTTGGCTGGACTTGAAAGAGTTCATCCAAAACGATGTTATTATAATTAATTCTAAATACATTTTTTAGTTGATTGTAACCACGTTGAATATGGGATATTATTTATGATTTATGGATACCTTATTTGATATATACGAAGACAAGTGTGAATTATTATACACTCATAGTTTAAACACTTAATTATGCGTCATTTCAGGATCGTCTAGTAAGGTTAGCCGCAACACCTTGTCTTACAATTACTACACTATACATACATAGCTCTCAGTTATGTACCATCCAATTATAGTAAAAAACAGTCTTTAGTTATAAATACTTAGAAATAAATTTATACATAAACAATATGTGTATGTATATATTTAATTCTAAGATATCTATAAGTATAAATATCACTTTCATTATATTTTAAAGTGATTACGTATAGATTATGCGCCAGTGACGATGGCAAGACCATTACTGATCACGATATAAATATTATAATATATATATTTATATTTGTTACTATAATAAAAATGTTATATGAGTTGAAATTTTAATACATTTGTATGCATCACTCACACTCTCTATCTTTGTCCCCACCAGTACAAGGTTGTGTGGAAGAGATCGCTACTTAAGATTGTTACTGACGCGAAAAGACCGTCTTATTGTTTTACCAAAATTATTAAGAATGTATTTGATCGTTCTTATACGAGTATATGGTGTGTAATAAAGAATTTTATTACTAATAATATATCTGGGCTGATTACTATTGCGGAAGCTATCTATCTAAAGCTTATATGAATTCCTTAGAGCAGAAACGTTATTTTACAAGAATCTTAAAGTGCTATATAATATCATCTAGCACATGCAATTGTCGAGGAACCCTGATAGGATACTCCATTTTAATAAAATTCTTAAAATTCAATGGGAGGAGTTAACACATTAACATACCAAGGAATAAAGCAGCAGATTATGTCCCTGGAGAATACTTTCCAGGAAAACTATCTACTGCTAGAAAGGTAGCCCACCTTATAATTGTTTGTTTTTATTAAAAATTAAGCCTGTTAACTGGTTCTTTCTTTAGTGGAAAAGATATTGTAATATCACTACGTCTACGCTCTGAACACATTTCTTTAAATTGTTTCGGTTTACTAGTCGGTAAAAGTAATTAACGGATTATACAGAGTGTGGTTTTCTGGAAAATGTGTACCACGTATTAGTGGAATAAGTTTGGAACAAAGTCGAGACGATCAATTTATATAATGAGAAGGGTATTGATGAAACAAACACACAAACTCTTCAAAAACGCCATTACATGTAGATAAAGTAGTGAGTGTACCAATAAGGATGGCATCATCATATTTGATAAATTATAGGTCAGTATTTTTGTACGCATTTCCCTGAGAATCCAGGTTCGAATCCTGAAACTTGTTGATGAATTTTTCCATTCTCTATTTATTCAAACATTTTTCAAGCTTAATTAGTAAATATGTTTACAATAATTGCAAATAAACAATTTTATTTCTTGCCATATTTTTGTTTTTCCGATTAAAACTTTGGGACTGTTGTAATTTTTTATAATAATATACGTTAAATAATCAACACATAAAATAAAAGCTACTTCTTATCGTTTTTAATAATAATCAATATCTAATTTTACTGAGTATTATAAGTGATGGTATATTGCGAAATGAAATTATTAATAATATCGAAAATGTGCAGTTGGATAAAGAAAATTCAACCTTATGGTTACAGTGTCGGAGAGCATATATCGCTAAAACAGTCAACTTGTGACGATGGCCGGTGTAACCTACTCGAAACGTCAGGTAATTAAAAGGAATATGATATCTACTTAATAGAACGTTAATTACTGCTTATTAACTAATAATATATTATGAAACACGACAGTTTGAAGGTTAGTAAATAATAAAATAGAAGGTTTTTCTTACCAAAACTAGTTACAGGTATTATACAGTGTATTTTTCACTGGTTATAACTAACTTCTTATTTTTTTTGTCTAATATTGCATAGCTATACATAATATTTACATATATATCGATGTTTATTCCAATCGACCATATTAAGTAAAAATGTTATCACATTAAATTGAAAACTTCAAAAGTTTACTGCTATTTTAATTTCCCTTTTTTTTTTCCTACCCTAAATATAAACTAACTGACTAACTCCACAGTTTATTTCATTAATTCCCTATTTTGATCTTTTTAAACGTTTTGTAGCAAAGCCATAATATTAATCATAACCATTTCTAACAAAAACTTACATTTCACTTATAAAAATACAAATACGAAAAGAAATATTATTAAAAAATGTAACAAAAAAAAAATGTATATAGAATTTTAGCACCCTGCTTAAAAATGTCTTACGATTTTTTTACTTGTAAAAACTTTTTGTTTAAGTAGAATACTACTGAGAGATAAAAACATAGGTGGAACAAGCAAACAATGTAACGACTAATGCGTGGACCGAAAAGTTTAATTTCAAACAAAGCAGTAGATGTAACAGCAATGGATGTTTATAAGTAATTATTTATGTTAATTGCATTTATGAATGAATAAATCATAGAGAAAGCCAAAAAAGTGCGGTTCACTGAATAGTAAGTGAATACTGTTGTGTGGTGTGTTAGTTTGTAAGAAAATTTGGTGATTGGTTTTGCATCTATCTAGGAGTAGGTATGAATGCATATGTATATAATTTTTTTATTCATATTTATATAATTTTTTCAGACAGTCGGAACGAACAGAACCCTCGTTACAACAATCACGATCCTTCGCGATTGATCTCAAGAGATAGCGGATTAAATAATTACGAAACCGGAATATATTTTGGCTCACAAATATTTTTTACATATCGTAATGTTTTTTTTTTTATTTTATTTATCTTATAGCAATGATTTATTCATTCGATTGTTGTTGGATGAAAAATATTATCTATTCATAATATATTATGATACTAATAAAATTTATTACCAGGGTTTGAAAAGCTTTATAAAAATCGACTGGACAGTTTTTCAAAGGTGTAACAATAAAATCTTCAGAGTTGTTTTTGATGTAGGGTTCCGTACGCAAAGGGCAAAACCCTGTTGCGAAAACTTCGCTGTCCGTCTGTATGTTACCATGTTGTATTCCATAAAAAGTGACAGTTAGGCAATTGATTTTTTTACAGATGATATATTTCTGTTCCACACACATTTTTATAAATCGAGATAGCTATATATACATAATTTTATATTATACGATTAGACATTATTTACCTGCAACTGTATATATATTATTTTGACCTTTTATGTTATGTCTGCATTTGTATGTCTGTAAAAAAATTCTTAGATAAAGTATTTTTTTATATCTATGTTAAGTAGTTTTTAATACATTTGTAATTTACTTTCTTTTCTTTTTATATTTTGTGTTTCTTAATTTAAGGGTACATAAGGGTACGAAATAAATACATATTTATTTATTTATTATTATTTTTTTTTACGGGACAAATTACACACATTGATCTAACTGTTAAGTAAGCAAATTATTTGCTTGTGTTAAGGGTGTTAGAAAAATGATACAAATACATAGAAATATCCATTATAAATACTGAAAAATATTTAATAAACGACCAAATCCAGAAATACAGACATATATGCTCATCACATGCCTGTCCCTGTCGGGAATCAAACCCGAGCCCCATTGCGTCGCTATACGTTAGGCGTCTGCGCTAACCACTCAATCAACGTGGCGGCAAAAAAAAAGTGTATTGACTATTTATTGTTTGTTCTAATCTGGATTTATAACTATAACATAAATCGATATTCAATGATTGCCCCGCAAATAATAATTTTGTTATGAAGTCAATCTATTCCAACCAACAATATGTATTAAGTAACAGTAATCTGTAATCAATAATTAGTTTAAAGTTATATTGTCAGTAATATGTAATGTATAAAATCAGTTATAGTTTTGTATTAAGAAATATATGGACTGATTTTGTTTCTGTTCAGATACGCATCTAATCTGCATGAGCCATCGTTATCGGTACTTGCTGTTAACTTCTTATGCTGTATAATTTGGAAAAGCGAATACCCTCTAGTGTAATTTTGTAGTCCATTATGTAGTTTACTTTGCAATTTACTGTTGTAATTCCCCAGTTAGCCCAAAATCGTCGATTTTTTTTTTAACGTAGGTTTATATTTTTATTATTCGTATTGATATTAGTTCTGACATAATATTCGTCAAAGTACTCTGATAACATGAAAGTTTACTTCAAATAACTATTGTATTATAATATGTAATTGTTCTGAAAATTATGTATTTTTAAATGCCTTAAAAAAAGTACCTATTGTCATTTTTAATTTCAAAGTAAAAACATTCCGATTACTAATGGAATATAACTTTCTTCTTATGTCTGCCATAGCTGACCAGGCAGTGTCTCATACGCTCGGTCCGATTTTTGAGTACATTTTCGATTATATGCAGCTGTATTTCGGCAATGGCTTCACGAATGTTGTTCTTCAAATTTTGAATTGTCTTTGGTTTGACATTTATCTTTGACGGCTCTCTATAAATAATAGTCCAACGGTGTCAAAACGCAGCTTCTAGGCGGCGAAGATTTTTGAGAATTTCGGTTAATAATTCAATTTTGCAATAATAAAAATAATTTAAATTTGAAGGGTTCCGTACCATTAATTATAAAAAAACGGCAAAAAATATGCTTACTGTAAGGCAGCCCCCCCAAATTATTGTTTCATTTTAATTTAAGAAACAATTATGTAATGAATATACAAATAAATATTTTATTACTATTTCAAGCATCTACTTGTTGCCGTTATTGAAATCGAGTAAAAAAAACATAGACGGAGATGGTTTGCTTTGTAGGAAAAATATATGAATAATAATGTGAATAACAAACCTATAGAAAAAAGTTATACATTTACGTAATGATTTTCTAGTATCCTTTGCCTTCTTTAAGTTATTAAGATAAAACAATGTTATTTTATATATGTTGTGTGTTGCACACACATTTATTATAATTATAAACTACTAGACATCAAATTTATAAATCTTTAAGGTAGGTGTCAGATGCTCACATAATTCAATAATACTTAACTCTATTGAACACTCGTAGCACTTTAAGCTACAACAAATGCCGCTATAAAATATTTGCGTGATCACTTAAATGAGGTGTAAATTAAATTGTAAAATTAACAAAGAACGCAGTCGTCCAACGTAAATTCTCTTTGATACTTAATTAAAGAGAAAACGAAATTAACTTGTTTGTCTTGAAATTATAATTAAAAGATACAGTTAACCTAATGTAGTAATATCACTTTGAACTAAGTATTACTTACTCGTTAGTTATGTTTAACTATGTGTAACATAAAAAAAAATAACGTTTTTATTCAATAACTAAACCCTTATCAGAATCTATACATATAAAACATCTGTAGAGAGTAGTCTCTGTACATTGTAAATATTAAAAACTATATGTTGCCAGGAAATATATGTCCTTCACATGAAGGAATAACTAACAGAATCTATTTCGAACATTTTTGAAATTTTTATCTGTTTATCTGTTTCTCTTTTAGTTCACATAACACGAAAAAATATATGTATGTAAATAACTTTTATACATAGAAATTGAGCGTCACTCTGAGTAACATTTAGTTTTTAAATTTAATTGCACACCCTTCACTCTATCAAACGATGTACCTTTATACATAATAAACTATATTTGGTCGCTGTCTGTACATGAAAAATAGTTTAAAAATTCATAATAATAATAATAATATCAGGACAAATTACACACATAGATCTAACCCCTAAGTAAGCAAATTATTTGCTTGTGTTAAGGGTGTTAGACAACGATACAAATACATAGAAATACACATATAAATACTGAGAATATATATAATAAACGACCAAACCCAGAAACACAGACATCTATGCTCATCACATAAATGCCTGTCTCCGCCGGGAATCGAACCCGAGCCCCATTGTGCCGTGACACGTTAGGTGTCTGCGCTAACCACTCGACCAACGGGGCGGTTATAAATAGGGGACCTTTATATATGTAAGAGAAACCATAAGAATAAAATATTTTAACAACAACATTTTTTATTCATCTATGACTATAAGATATTTTATCTTTTCAAGTTAAAAAAAAAAGTGCTCGTAAAAATAATTCAAATCACAATACGCAACGTTCCGTAAAATATTACGGAATACGGAATTTACAATAGTAAACTAGTAGTAGTAGTAACAGTACCCGCAGAGAACCCGAAAACGTAAAAAATATTTGCTGGAAACCTTTTTCTTAACAATCAACTCAGTAATCAACAAATTTTAGATGACATGAGGTACTTTATAACAGTTAGTTTACAATACTGGTATTTTGTAATTTATTCCAGGTAAGAACAGGTTTCATACTAAGTTGTTTTATACTTCATGATGTTTGTTTATATAGTTTAGTTTAGTTTTATACTCAGTAGTTTGGCGGAGTTATTATATTTTAACATGTTTATATTATTTTGATTAAATAAAATAAAGAATATCTCCAACTTATGGTTTAAAAGGTTTTATAAGATAAACCTTTTTTAAATCTTTGGATATATTTGATAGATTGTCTTACTATTCTTTTATTACACGTTGTAATATATTATGCTTGAAGCATGTATTAGATGTTTTTGTCAGCATCTGCTATTTTATTATAATGGATCTCACAACGATACCATAAAGTAGTTTGTTTCAACTTAGTTCCAGAGTTGAAACAAAATACTACTACAAAAAATGATATATGAGCATTACCTTGTGAAAGAAAAGAGTATCGACTCCTATTCCTTGATATTATACCGATTGTCAGCTTGATGATTAGTTATAAGTTATAACAATGGAAAAGAAAAAGTAATACAAACAAAAAGTATAACAAACTTAAGAGTACCATACTAGAAGTCTTTAAGTCTTTTATTTTTTTTCCTTAAATATGAATATGGTTTAAAAAAACATAAAAAAAACTTTATATTGTTGACAGAATATATATAAATATATATATATATATATATTAAAGTTTTATATATATATATATCTATAAAAAACTTATTATGTAAATTATATAATAAAAATATAATTTTCAATTTTACCAATAACGAAATTATATATTGTTTTTATAATAGAGTTTGTTTTCCACTCGAACTACTATACGAGAACGGAAAAAAAGTTATCTCATAAGGTGAGTAAATGCTCACTCCACATCAACTTAAATAGAGTGACATATATACAAAATACTAAAATGTGCCAAAATTCTGCATATCTAATATTTTTATATATTTTTTAAATAGTTAGTGCCTCTAATAAAGTAGGACTCGTTAGCAACTAAGCGAACGCAGTCGTGGGAAAGAGCAAGACATCATCCATCAGCGAGATATATCAAACCATACCAGCCTTCGCAATCATAAGCCATCTTCAGTGCGAAATAAAGATATTTATATAATAACATAACGCCATTAATAATAAATATGCTAAATTATATTATATTATTATTATGATATTGATGTGAAAAACTGTCAAAAACTCTTCTTAAGATATTATTGATTACTATTATATATACATTTCTAACTCTGTAAGCCACAAATGGGTAAAATAAGATTGTAAGAACTATATTTAGAAATACATAATTGTTCTGTACTATTATATTGTTATTATAAGCTATTTGGTGATGTATAAATACGGCCTAGCCCATAATTCTAGCCAGTGTTTAATAAAGTCTATACTGGAGAGCTGACAAGATAAATAGTTTTTATACTTACATTGTTTCTGATATAGGTTATTTAATGCTATATCTTTTATGAGTATTTTATGGTATTGAGTTATTAGTAATTTTGTCTACACAAGTACGCAGTAATATCTATATTAATGTTTTTATTATATTCGTTTACCGGAAGTCAATTTGTTATAATAAATATGTATATATTTTTGTTCTTTCCTTTATTAAAACTGAACAAGGTATTGAAAAGTAGTATATATATAATATCAATTAGACTTAACTGTACAATCACAGTAATTACCCTATCCTATCCAATTTACGAAACAAATTTTCGATATTAAATCTATTGCTTCATAAATATTTGAGTGTTCATTTATTACAGTAATGTTTGTCAGTTGAGCATCGAGAAATTATTATATTTTATTAATCTTTATATCGAGATTTATGTGAAGTTGACTGCTCGGTTCAATATATTGTAGCAAAATAGAGCAATATAAATACTATTGCAATATTAAGTAGACCTAATGTCGCAGTCTCACTCTCAAAGGTTGCATGAAAATACTAGTTTTGAAGCGATAAAACCATTTTTTGGTATCCTTCATTATTAATCATTTTTATATATCTTTATGTTTATATACAAATATTTAAACAGAGTGCAATATGCAACATAAATCTTTATAGTCTATCCAGATAATTATGGCAATGGAACTGTTCATCACTCGTTTAGTCAAAACATTGGATACAAAGTTTGAGTCAAACTTTAGAGAGGCTGGGCACTTATAGTTTATTTTCCTTGCATGACAAGTATCGCAAATAAAGGAGGAACTAATGGTCATTTGACTTTGATGTTGGGTTTTACATACAGTAAGTACATAATATTCACAGAAATAACAACAAACAACAAAAAATATTAAATATTACCTTAACATTTACAAATTGTCAGAATTATTATGAAATCGATTTTAGTCATTAGTCATTAGTCATTAGTAACCTAATTCATCTTAACTTACAATAATAGTAAAGAGAAAAAAAACATATTACTACGTAGTTAACGCAGTTATTACACACAAATCAAAATAATATTTTATGTTTTGTCTGTTCGTTTGCTATTAGAGGGATATTAATGGAATTCTGTATTAGTGACTTAGTATATAAGTCAACATATAGGTATGCTATTAGATGGATTTTTATGGATTAATGTATTAGTGACTTAGAATTTAAATCAACATATAGGTAAATTTACTTTTAGGACATTGTTTTCTATTGCAAATTTTCTCATTTTTCACGGGATGATATAAAAATGGTTTGGACTATAATTACAATACAATAAAACTACTAAACGGTTACTAGGGTTAAGGTAAACAAGTTCATCATTAGTTGATAGACCATGGTATAAGCCTTATTGATCATAGGCTAATCATATTGTTCCAGTGACACTCTGGGTCTCCCTTAGTAGAGTAATATAAACCAAGCTCTTGAGCTCGATAGTACATATTGATAGTGTATATTGATAGTTTATATTGATAGTACATACTGATAGTACATACTGATAGTATATATTGATAGTTTATATTGATATTACATATTGATAGTACATATTGATAGTAAATATTGATAGTGTATATTGATAGTACATATTGATAGTAAATATTGATAGTGTATATTGATAGTACATATTGATAGTGCATATTGATTGATTGATAGTAAATATTGATAGTATACATTGATAGTACATATTGATAGTAAATATTGATAGTACATATTGATAGTACATACTGATAGTAAATATTGATAGTGTATATTGATAGTACATATTGATAGTACATACTGATAGTAAATATTGATAGTACATACTGATAGTACATACTGATAGTACATATTGATAGTACATATAATTCGCCCTGTTAGTCAAGTGGTTAGCGCAGACGCCTAACGTGTCACGGCGCAAAGGGGCTCGGATTCCCGGCAGGGACAGGCATGTATGTGATAAGCATAGATATCTGTGTTTCTGGGTTTGGTCGTTTATTAAATATATTAGTCAGTATTTATATGTGTATTTCTATGTATTTGTATCGTTGTCTAACACCCTTAACACAAGCAAAAATAATTTGCTTACTTAGGGGTTATATCAATGTGTGTAATTTCTCCTGATATTATTATTATTATTATTATTATTAATATAATACCGATAATAAATAACTTCCATTTCCGACCAAAATATGCAAGATTAATGAAACAAAAGATTACAGATATAAGTCTGCAAGACTTAACGCCTTTGATAAATGAACCACGCCTCATTAGCCGGATGGTGTAATTATAAATCTTTCATATATCATGATTCCTTCATCCCATCAATGTCAATGTATTTATTATTATTTCCTTTGATAATCAGTTTCCTATATATTTCCGACGTATCCGGTTTAGATGCACTTCCATAAATCTTTCTTCAGGCTGTTGTATATTTTTATTATTTGAACAATGTAAACAGTTCCTCCATCGTCTACGATCTAGTTACATCTAGTTATTTATTGATTGTCTGTTTTATAACTTCTTACTTTTTTCTTAGTAACATATTGAACGAAGATATGACAGGTTGCATTAGATCGGCAAGGATTCAGTAAATTTTTTAAACAAACATTTTCCATATATTTCCGCTGTATTCAAACATTTAGAGAGTATTACCTATTTTCTGAAGATGAACAACTTTTCTACTTTATTATGTTTGAAAGAAAAAGTATTTAATAAGTATGTGTTTGTTGTTAATGAAACATTAAATAAATATGTAAAGATGGTATAATTGTACATACAAAAAAAATATACAAATTGAATGTAGAATTTAAGATATAGAAAGTATTTTTACAATTTATTACATTTTTTGGTTTTTCTGTAGATTTACGGACTAGAAATATAATAATACAATAGTATTGTTTGGTTGACATGAATATAAATTTTGGTTTGTTTACAGCGCATTGGTCCACTATATAGGATACATTCGGTTATGAAAAATTAACTCCTTTTTATTTACTTATTTTATATGTATAGTTTAAAGTTTACAAGTAATTGTTGATAAATTAGAAGCAATCAAGGGCATGTGCATGGGAACAGCATTACTGGCATTCAATGCACTACACGATAAATAATAGTTACTCCTCGTCCTTACAATGACATCATTTATTTAAATGACAAAACCAACAGGTCAGGTTAGGATAATACATTGTATAATGTATGGAGTTGAACATCTGTTAAATCTTGATACATCGCCAGATTAACTCATCTGTTTCTGAACGCTGTAGCTTATTCAATGCTCTTGATTGTTTATCGCGTGGCTGCCTACTCCTCTATTATATATTGTCAGCAGTGATTACTACAGAGTTCTTCATTTATACGGTAATTACAATGTTTTACCTTCTGCATATATTATAGTTTTTAAGTTATATATCAGCTTATTGAAATTAGAAAGGAATACTTATTAGAATATTATGTTGACAATGATTTGTGGTATATAACGTTATTTTTCTGAGTATTTTTAAAAATTATGTCAATTAATTTATATTAATGTAGTTAATCAAAATTTAGTTACAGTCCATAAATATAGATCTGAATGAAAAACAAAGTTTATTAGTATAAATGCCAATTAACTATAAAGATTTCAGAGCTTTTTGTTTTTGATTTATAAAAACTTAACTTATCTTAAATTAATACCAATATTAAAGTTTTATTAACATAGTTTTAACCCGACGCTTATATTTCCAATGAACATAATTTCATATCTATCATATATCATAGATAATGTGAACAGATTTAAATTATTAATTTGCATTATACACGAGTTATCTACCAAGTGTATTAGTTAATTGTCATGGAGTGGTTGGGGTTGACCGATGTACCACTGTACTGTCTACATTGCAGCAGTGATTAACATGACAGAGTATGCAATATATATTAGAAAATATTTACATTACATGCATTTACATTCTGTATCAATAAGATAAGTCATAGTTTTAGTCTATATTTAAGTCACCTATAATTTTTAATTTTAAAATATCATTTCATTTCATTTACGTTTCAGCTGTTTCGTAGGTTTGTTAAAGGATATAGTACGAAGAACTTAATATTAGATATAATTAAGTTCTTCGTACTATATCCTTTAACAAACCTACGAAACAGCTGTTTATAATTTAATACCCTTGGTTATGTGAATCAAATCGTGATGAAGTAAAACTCTAATAAAACCCCTTAATATACCTATTGTTTATAATTTGGCAACCATAAATTTAGATATAGGTTTTGCGATATACTTAATTCATATCTTTATCCATAATGAAAGGTTATCTTTCAGTAATCGAAACACTTAAAACTCCATTAAATCTGATAAAGAATTTATAAATAATAATTATTTTTTCTTTTTCCTAGAAAAAGGGTTTCGCGGTCTTAAAAAAATATAACAAGAACAGCCATTAAATACTTTAGAAACAGATTTTATTTTATTCAGAAAACATATATTCCGTCGCGTTGTGGCTGAAAATTGTTTATACAGTTTATACTTTTTTGCACTGTAAGATTTATAAAAAACTTTAGTGTTATAAAAAAATATGGGTAATGGGTAAAAAATATAATAATAATATACTATGTACAGGAAAAATCGTCCTTTTGTTTTAATATTTATCGTACTGGTATTTTAAATAGTTCCCTGAGTTAACAAATAGCCTAATTGATCCCATAGGACTTTCTTTTGCAGGCAGAAATTAAATTTAAAAAATAATTTAATGCTTAATGTTTCAAGGTCAAATCTTAGACATTTATTACGATCAAATGTTAAACACCGACAAAAATTAAAAAGTATTTTATTATCTAACAAAATTAGTTAAATTAAAACTTTTTAGACCTAACTCATTCTTTATTACACGGACAAAACCTAAGCAAAACAAACATTCTAACATAACACATAATTACTTTTGTTTTGTCTTCAAATAAGGATGTAAAATAAATTTTCTCCACTGGGACTATTTTGCTCTGAGTAACTTTGAAATCGAGTTTAATATAGAGCACATGCAGACAATTCGTAGCGGCATTAACTGTAGCTTACAATGCTACGAGTGTTCCTAATTGAGTTAGTGAACGCCTGACTCCTACTGTGTGGGTCTACTACTTATATTTTTTATTATTATATTAATTTATTAACACACTGACAAATGTAATATTTTTTTAATAATTTATATATTATTTACGTGTACTTGCTAACTATTAGATGTGGACTATATTTATGCACATAGGTAATACATTAAAGTAATGATTATAAATTGGAAACACAAATAATAAGAAACATAATATAAAATGACTTTACGGACTTAACTGTTTGTTAAATTCAGAAATTTTTCTTCAAATAGTTATTTATAAGTACCTCTTAAATCGTCAATCATTACTCTAAAAAGTTACAGTTACATTCAGTCCTTGAGTAAGCTACCACCAGCTCGGAATGCTGCTTCGCTGACAGTTCATCAGAAACTCGACAGTTGTTTTTTTAATGTATTGAACAATGTTTATATCACACATTGTAACAACAACTGAGCCAATGACCCAAGTTGACTATATTTTGATAAACCAAAAACACTTGAATGTTTTAATACGACTTATTTAATAATAGACTTTAAATTTAAACTACCGAAGGTAAATCTATAGTATCTCGTGGAACTTTATTATATATGCGTAGACTCATACCCATGAAGGATCTGTTAAATTTTCGAAGACGAAATTTCTCAATTCGGCCGGTATATATATATTTATATATATATATATATATATATATATATATATATATATATATATATATATATATATATATATATTTGGGGTATATATGTTATTAAATAAGTATTGAGAAGCGACAATGTTTTTTAAAATATCTCTTATAAAATGCCCGCTTTTAAGTTATAAATATAGATAGCATAGTACCGTAGTACCGTAAAACAAAATACTACTCTTATTAAAATAATTAGAATAAACGAGTGGAGCCATACTAACTTCTGTTAATCACCTTACTTTTTTAATCTCAATGACGGCTGAGCTAAGTTTGCCTTCAAGTATTGAGAGATTCATATATAATAGAGAGAGAGAGAGAGAGAAAGTTTCATATATGTATAATAGATAATTGTATTGTAGTAGAACCAAAATATATATTATTTGTTTCGTATCAATATCCGGAATCCATCTTGAGTCAAGCGCCCACCTTTCTACCGGAAGTCAGCTTTAATTACCTCTCTATAAGTGGCGCCCTCTATTCTATTATGAAACTTAACTTTAAATATTCAGCAGGTGAGAGTTCTTCATTATAGCGTCATTTTTCACGCCATGTACAAGTCAGCATTGTAAAATCTAGTGAAAAATATTTAAAGTTATATATAAAAAGTGTTTTATACCTCCCTGTAAAAATGGAGAATCAAGATGTAATCGAAGATTCAAGCTCTCGAAAACGCGGTCGTTCTCCATCACCGAATTCAGGCAGCGAAGATAGCGTTTCGTCGGATAGCCGAGATTCAAGCCCGTGCAGACGTAAGGCAAGGAAAGATACGCAAACCGTGAGTTACGCACATTTTGAATTTTTATCTCAACAAGTTGCCTTTTTAACAAACCTTATTACAAACAGTAATACAAATACGGTTTCAAATTGTAACAGTGATAAAATAATACCAAACGATCTTAATTTACGGCGCCCGGATAGTGAAACAAAAAATCAGCTTAATATTTTATCAGATGTGAGTACTACTGTTAAAGACCCTATTTTTTCAAAAGCTAATGATAAATACCTTCAAAAACTATCGGAATTACAACGTTTTAATTGCGATGATTGGTATGCTATTAGATTTTCGGATGCACAAAAGAAATATTTATCTACCCCCGGTTTCGTGGAACTTTCTGTTAATGACGAATTTAAGCGGTTTGAGGCAGCAATGTTAAAGGACGACCCTCGTTCTTATTTGTTAGAACGTTCTTTCGCAGGGTTAACGAATGCTTTGCTTAACCAAAAGGATGAACTGCAAAAAACATTACAATTACTAGTTAACTGGGCAAACGATTTAAAAGAATCTTTGACTCCGAATGCTTTATTTGACAAAATTTAATCATTATTTTCGAAAGATTCCGGCTATAGTAAAGTCACTGATGATTTATTACAAATAGTGTGCGGTAGACGTGCGGATTTTATAAATGTGCGGCGAGAGGCCTTACTTAGACAGATACCAGAGGAATATCATCGCGATGTTTTTTACAAGATACCCCCTAGTTCGGAATTTCTTTTTGATGTGGATTCTATACAAAACTATCTACAAAAGATTGGAGGGATTAATAAATTAACAGAATCATTAAAATTTCATCCTCAAGTAAAGTCTAAAGATATACATGGCATAAATATAAAGCCTTCATCTAGTAAAGGAGATAATAATTTTTTTCGTCAAAACAACTTTTCAAAAAGAGGAAAACATGTCCCGAGCTCTTCAAACCAAGCCAGATCAAAATCGTACAATAATCGCGAGAAACCAAAATCAAAAAAATCTCAGTCGTTTAAAAATAAACGTCGCGAATGACTCGAGGACATTTCGAGGCGGCTGTCTAAAGCAATTTCAATGTGTCTGGAGCAATTTTGGTGCACCAGAAAAGATTTGCAAATTACTGAATGGAGTACGAATCCCATTTTTTCTAAAGCCGCCTCTAATTTATCCAAATCAAATGATTATGCAACTTTACAGAACCAATACTACATCGGAGATGACTTCACAGATCCAGAACATGATAAATTCAGGAGTCCTCGAACATGCAGAATCAAATCCCAGTTACCTATCGAAGTTCTTCTTAGTACCCAAACCAGACGGAACCTTTCGTCCAATTTTCAACCTCAAGCGACTGAACAGGCTTGTAAGGACAAAAGGCTTTCATCTCTTCAGCCATTTTCGGGTGCCTACTTTTTTACAAAACGAGGACTGGATGGCCAAATTGGACCTAAGCCAAGCTTATTTTCACCTTCCGGTAGCGCAACCACATCGAAAGTTTTTAAGACTAAATTATCATCACGATCCAAGCAAACAACAATTGCTTCAAATGACATGTTTGCCTTTTGGCCTTGCATCAGCACCGAGAACCTTTGCCTCAGTCACCAATTGGGTAGCGGAACTGTTACGAAGTCATGGCATTCGATGCGTGGTGTATTTGGACGATTTTCTCTTGGCCAACCAATCAAAATCGCAACTAGAAGACGATTTAGCGATCTCGATAAAAATAATTCAAGTGCTAGGTTGGATGATAAATTATACCAAGTCTGTTTTAGCCCCGACTCAATGCCTCGAGTTTCTCGGCATAACCTGGGACACAAAACGCAACGCAAAGTCCTTGTCGGATCAGAAATGCTTAACGCTACGCAAAGCTCTTCTGTTTCAGCTCAAGCGAGCAAAGTGGTCCCTCAAACAATACCAAACGATAATGGGGAGACTCAATTTTGCGACATTTGTAACTCGGAGAGGTCGACTTCACTGTCGCACGCTGCAGTACTACAGCAGACAGTTGCCGAAATCTCTTCCCCACAAGCTAGTAACTATTCCGCAGCCAGTTCGATCGGAAATGGAGTGGTGGGTAGAACAAATAGGCGGTTCAATGCCGATACACGTAGAAGAAGTTACCCACCTTTTGACAACAGATGCATCGGATATTGGCTGGGGTGCACAGATCGGCGACATAAACATACGGGGCTCCTGGACAAAACAGCAGCTCCCATGGCACGCCAACAAAAAAGAAATGTTCGCCGTGTTTGCAGCTATTCAGCAGAAACGGAATCTATTGCAAAATGCTCGGATACTTTTACAAACCGACAACCGAACGGTAGTATCGTATATAAACAAAGAAGGGGGGACAAGGTCGATGAAGCTGCTAAAACTAACTCGACAGCTGCTAAAATTGTTGGACGAACTGAACGTTCACTTGATAGCTCAGTACTTTCCGGGCAGATACAACATCGAAGTCGATGCACTATCACGTCGAAGGACTTGTCCCGAATGGCACTTGAAAACGGAAGCTACGTCAAAAATATTCGAAATGTGGGGAGTACCAGAAATAGACCTTTTTGCATCGAAAACCGCTCATGTAGTACCGAATTATGTAACGATAGACAGGCAGGATCAAGAAGCTCATCAGTACAACGCATTTTGTCACCAGTGGACTTACAATCTAGGTTGGTTGTTTCCGCCACCAAATCTGATTCCCAGGATACTCTGTCACTTAAACCAAGCCAGCGGGTATTACATAATAATTGCACCGAAATGGAACAAGGTATTTTGGCAAACAGATCTTCAACAACGAGCCCTACAACCTCCTTACCTGATTCCAGATCTAGAACACAATCTCTTGGATACGAGAACAGGGATACATCCGCCAGGAGTTCAGTTCCTCCATCTGGAGGCATGGCTGATTTCGGGTGGCAAGACATGTTGACAGAGTGAACGGAGCAAGAACAAAAATTGTTAATGACTAGCTGGAGAGATTCTACAATAAAAACGTATAAACCTGCGTGGATTAGATGGAAAAAGTGGTGTGAGAAAATTTCAATTAATTATAAATATCCTAACGCGGATCAAGTAGCTCGATACCTTGCTCATTTACACTGCGATATAAGTCTTGCTTACAGAACTATTTTAGTCCACAAATCTGTTATTTCAACGTTTACTCACTTAAATAATAATAACATCGATTTAACATCTAATTTCTTTATAAAACATATTCTAAAAGCGATATCTCTTTCACGCGTGAAACCATTAAAACCACCTATTTGGAATCCAAAAACGCTCCTAGAATATATGAGTGCTCACAGCCCTGACGAAAATAGCCTCTACCAAGTCTCAAGATATGCCGCCACACTTTTATTACTTGCTTCAGGTCGTAGAGTTCACGATCTCACTTTTTTACGAATAGATAATCAAAGCTTAATAGATGAAGGGAATGCGGTGATATTGTGGCCAGCTTTCGGTTCTAAAACTGACAACACCAATCACAGACAATCTGGATGGCGACTTAAACATCATCCAGATAAAAATTTGAATTCAATTTTTTGGATAAAAAGGTTATTAGTTCTGAATTTAAAACGAAGACAAAATATTAATCATCTGTTTATTACAGCCAGGGGAGCGGTGAAACCAGCATCTAGAACTATGATTGGCGGATGGATTAAAAGTCTTTTAAATGAATCTGGAATAAATGCCACTCCAGGTTCGGTACGATCAGCAGTATCTTCACTTAATTTTGTAGAAAATTTTTCCATAGATCAAATCCTTGCAACTAGTAATTGGAAAATGATTCACACCTTCCAAAATTACTATCAAAGGGAATTAATGGATTATAACCCGCAAGATCAAAATACTTCTGTGTCGTTATCTCATTACTTAGAAGCTATTTAATAGTGTACAATTCAAAATTAATAAAACAAATTCAAATATCTAAATGATTGTTACTTTAATTAAAATATAATTATAAAATAATCTTACTTTTATTAATTAATCAGAGACCTAAAAGTTTTCTTTACTTCTTACTATTCTAACACATTATAGCGTCAGAAACTTCTACAACACCAGGTGATAACAAACACATCACTCAAGATGGATTCCGGATATTGATACGAAACAAATAATAGAGAGTTTTACCTTAAAATAAAACTTACCTATTATTTTTTCATCAATATCCGGAATCCAGGTAAGGGCTACCTGGTGCATCATGAGCTACAATAATGAAGAACTCTCACCTGCTGAATATTTAAAGTTAAGTTTCATAATAGAATAGAGGGCGCCACTTATAGAGAGGTAATTAAAGCTGACTTCCGGTAGAAAGGTGGGCGCTTGACTCAAGATGGATTCCGGATATTGATGAAAAAATAATAGGTAAGTTTTATTTTAAGGTAAAACTCTCTATTATGCCATGTTATTTCAAAATGTGTTTTTCTGAAATGAAATGAAATTCTAATTCTAAAAGAATTTTTCAAATCGGTCCCGTAGTTTCGGAGCCTATTCAATTCAAACAAACAAACAAATCTTTCCTCTTAATAATATTAGGATAGATTAATAGAAATACTTAAACAACTGAAAATTTGTGTATCTGTAGGTTCATTTAGTACAATTAAGAAACCAGTAACATAACTTTAAAAAACAGAAAAAAAAGTTAAAAATTTTCTAACCCTCGATACAAAAAGGCCTCTAAAAAGAATAAAAACAATTTTATTATATACTCATTGAAGTCATTTTGTCGGAGGACCGTTTATTAAAGGAAGAAATTTAAATGCAAATAAATTACCAAGGCACATAAAGACATTAGGATATCGAATTGTATAGTCTAAGTCCTCAATGATTAACTTCGTAAAACAGACACCATCGTCAAAGTACGTACAATTACATACTTCTTTAAATGGAGAACGAAACTCAATTCTTTGTCTTTATAATTTAAATACCTAAAATTCTCTTTCTAATTTGAATTAAGTGTCGCTTACTTATTGCTTATATAAAAATATTTTTAACATTAAAAAAGATGATTTAAATACATTTTTCATTTTACGACTCTTTAATTTTTGATAAATATTAAAAGGGTATTATAATAAATTATTAGAGAGCACCATGAAGTCCGTCTTATTACAATAGTCTGTGTAATATTAATCATTAACAATGAATGCTTTGATTTTTTTAGTGTCAAGCGAGGTTCACTCTAATTTGTTTTTTTTTGTTTCATTTAATTAGAATTTAATACACAGGGTTATTTGTAATTATTTGGTCAACCCTTGCAGGCAGCCTCTCCACATCAATCCCAACAACATTTGTTCAACGACTTTTTATGAAAATTAATAGTTTTTAAAATTTAAGTCGGATGTTGACCTTTTAAGTACTTCTAACAAAATACAGTAATACGTAAAAGAAGGAAGCAATTTTTTTGTTTCGTTTTGTTTGTGTTGTTTATCAAGAATTTGTATAAAATAAGGCAATTTGTATAAAGTAAGGCAAGACGTACCTTTGTTTCAAAATTAATACTTTAATGTCAGGTAAATTCAGAAAAAAAGATAAAGCTAACTTATTTAAAAAATTACGTTGTTTATGCCCGAAATCCCTTGACTCGAACCTTCCATTTGTCCACATAAATATCAAAGAGGCAACGACATTTTTGTAATAAAAAATTATTATCACTGTGGTTTATTAAATTACCCTTCTTCTAATAAAGTTTTAAATACTACTTAGGTATTCTGATACAAGGTGGAATAATCAATATAAAGTTAAGAGGCTGTCTGATTTTCTTCTGATCTTATTAATAAAATTTTCGAATTGAATCCGAGAAATGATAAAGTCATGAATATTATTTTAAACTGTTCTATGTATTTAATAACTTGATCTGTATTTACTACGTTATTTAATCCCATTTAAAAAAAGGTATAGCTAATGTCCATGTCGCTAACATATCGAAAAAATTAATTTGACCCTAGTGTTTCTTACTTTCAAATCTTTATAGAACAATAAATGAATTACCTTTACCATCTTAATACAAAGATACCGGTTTCCAAATGCTGGAGTATATTCTATAATCTTAATAGATTATCAGTTACATAAATAACTAAATAAATAAATATACGGGCCTTTCCAGACAACATGGGTACTAGTAGGTACCTAAACTGTTGAATATGCATAAACATTTTTTGGGTCCTAAATACATACATATTATACATACAAATATAATATGTATAATTAGTATGTATTTATACCAGTTGACTTTTTATAATATATATTTTCCTAATGTGAGGATGGAACCCACGACCACCGAGACGTTGGAATAATTAACGACCACTATGCTAATCGGTCGTCATAATTCAATCCTTATCGGTTCTTACGCTACATTATATATCTAAATATAAGTATCCTGTTATTTAGATAATGTAATATGTATAGTCCAACAAATTTAGTTAAGTTTTGCATACGAGGAAATATTTTACTACATATATGTGGCGGATAATGATAATGGTTTAGGTTACAGAATGTAATTTACATTCAAAATATAGTTTTAGATAATAAGCTTTTAAATAGTAAAATATAAAAAAACCCTTATAAATTACGATGAATTTCAATTATAAATGTCAGATGCCTACATATACTGCCACGGAAGGAAAACATAACTTCTTAGCCTTTATTTGAATAATGTTAACAAAAAAAAACTCAAAAAGAGCGTTAGAAGCTTTTATGTAATCGCATACAGCGCCATCTCACTAGATTCGTATTTGTTTCCTTAGGATTAGTTTGTACATTTATGTGTTAGCATAACGAGGAAAGTAGGGTCCATGAACCAACTCCAAAATACAATTAAAAGGAAAAAAACGTAACTCGAGAACGGTAAATTCTATAAAAAAAGGAATAACATTTTTTGTTGTTCTTAATTATAAGCATCTTTTTTTCATAATTTATGATAAGTAGGATTTTGAGAGTTACTTGCAAAATAACTGCATCCTCTCTACTCACTTAGTCTCCAATGGCCAACAAGCCTCGTTTCTTTTTACGTTTAGAAAGTTTATTGCAAGTAGAACATGCAAGTGGACAGTTATTATTTTGAAGTGCTTTGAATTATTCATATTCAACAAAAAAAGTTAGATTCCAATATAATTAAATTAATTAAAATATTGTTTTTATTGAATGAAGTGTCACAAAGATAAGATATTTAATATCTATCATTTATACTTAGTAATTATTTCCAAAACCTTAAAATACATGATCTTTGTGGTTGATTTGTTAATGATGCTATACTTTTAGTCGGAATTTTGTGGGATATCCTCAATTAAAATTTACATTAAAACTTTTGGATTCAAAAGGTTCAGAAATGTTTCACTATACATCTAAATTATGACATTTGAAAAAATAAAATCTAAATTATAAAATTTAAAATAAAGCGACATATGTATTTCTATATATATGTCGCTTACTTTATAATCATAACTGTGAACTTGTAAATAGTCGGTTTTCAATAATAGTAACTTTAACACAAGTTAAGAGCAGCAGATCACCCCGATTTTGAGGAACTTAAGCGTAGAATAACAGTCTTGTCACGGGCTTTAAATATACTGTAACTTATAACTACATTAGAGTTTAAGTAACTCTTAAAGTTACTTAAATGACTTCTGTAAATAAAATTATATTAAAATGCTAAACCCAGGGAAAAGTCTTTAATCACTTGATCAATTACTATTGTGAAATATATTTTCTTAAAAAGTCTCAACCGTTAAACTGTTATTTTATAGTATACAACTGAGAGCTATCTATGAACAGTGTTGTAATTGTGAGACGAGACGTTGCGGTTAACCTCACTAGACGTAAGTGAAATTACCTAAGCATGATTAAGTGTTTAAACTATGAGTGTGTAATAACTCACATTTGTGTCTCTATATATCAAGTTAGGTATCCCTATATCATGACTAGTAATTAAAATTAAATATGGTTGCGTTAAACTATACATTGTACTTGGAATAAATTATAAGAATATATTATTTTCACTAGAATTACATAATTCTGTACATACAGAAACGGGATTATTGCCACGGTCAGTTATATTATTATTATTACCTCGATATTTCGAAGTGACCATGGAGCGTGTAACCGCTTCGAAATATCGAGGTAATAATAATAATATAACTGACCGTGGCAATAATCCCGTTTCTGTACATAATTCTAGTGAAAATAACCACGTTAATCTCAAAACTTATATATTATTTTGTTTGATTTTAAAGTACGATACAGTACATTCAATTATTTGTACTTTCTAAATGCTCTGTTCAAAAACTTAATTATGAATAAATCATATTTATTCATCATTTTTATCTTAATACGCAGTAAAACAATATTATTTGCATTAATACGGTATTATGAACCGAGATTTAGTGAAGTCAATTGTGTTGGCTAATTTATCGTTATCACATTGCATGGATTTTATGCTTTGTCTTTGTCTGATTAATATATTCATTTTTGAATAGTTTTTGCCTATGGTTTCATTTTCAAATGAATTGTTACAATCTTCTTGTACAAAGTTACCGTTAAGGCTAGTACTGAATAATTAATAATATAATACATAAAAAATATATAATACAAATAACTGATATGATCACTCCAACCAATTTCGGCCATAGCGACCACTTCGACTCCTAATTAAGTCGGCGCTGATGCGCACGTATGTGATTATTGTAGCCAATTTTGGCAGTAAACTATCGCGCACAGTGTGGGCACGTCACCACTGACAATTATAATTCATGCCTTCAACTCATTGTGTTTAGCGTCTGATGTATGGAACTGTCTGGAAGATGGAAAGATGTAGTAGTAGGAATGAAGGAAGGAAGCCGGGATCGCGTACCCGTATACCACATCACAACTTTCGGTCCAGAAAGTGAAATGGGTAATCTTGACAGAAACGTTTAACTATTAATTTAAAAAAAAGTAAACTCTTAACTATTCATTCTTAACAAGTAAATTCATTGGATTTATACTTTTCACCGTCTCTCTAGAAGATGTAGAATATTCAATTAAAGTTTAAACTATAGAGGTATTATTAAATAATTTAGTAACCAGTGTTGTGTGATGGTATTTAACAAATTTCTAGTTTATATTACAATAAAACTTAAAATATAAGCCCGGCATCTTTTTGTAATTTTAAATTTGATAATTTTACAAAAAATATATAATATTTTAAAAATAATTATATTTTTGTCTTTTTTGTAAGAATATTTCATACAGAAAATTATATTCAAATAAGATAAAAACTTTCTTTTAGGTACAAACTTTATTTTAATTAAAATACTTCTTCAAATAATTTTTCACTCCAGATGAAAATTATTGGCTGTGTAAGAATTTTATCGTAATTAAAATGAAAATTAAAACTGACGCAAGCAAAGTTAAACATTTATGTCATGATTTATTTGTATCCGTTGACTTATTTTTATGTTATTGAAATAAAAACAATATCATGATAATATAGTTCAATGTTGAACTTACATTATATATATATATATATATATATATATATATATATATATATATATATATATATATATATATATATATAAATAAGTATTATTTAAAACTACCGTAGTAATATTATTGACAAACCCTTAATTTAGTGATCAGACGTTCAGAAAATTCGATTATTTTAACACCCGTAGCACTTAAAGCTACAACAAATACCGCTACAAAATATTAGCGTGATCATTTAAATTAGGTGTAAATAAAATTGTCGAATGAACACAAAACGGAGTCATGGAAATTGCTCTTTAATGTTTAATTAGAAATAAAATGAAATTAACTTGTTTAGGTTAACTTGTTTGTGTTAGGTCCTTACTCGTTGTTTGCATTGAACTACGTTTAACGTTTAAAGAAAAGATTTGAAACTTTATTCAATAGCTGAAAACTTATCCCAATGTTCGAAATATGAGTTTTACATACATACTCAATTTTGCAGTTCTACATAGGTATTTAGTGGATAAATAACAATCATATGGGCAAGAATACGGAGAAAAGTGGTTAATTTTTTCATAATTATTTTAATATTTCACGGTAATAATATACTGGCTCTGATTATTACATTACATCTAACACTTAAAGGTTAATTAAATTCTGAGAAGATGAGCGAGATTTGTGAACAAAATATAAAAATTGTGATTGTAAATTGATTAATCAATTAAAACGTACTTATAATAAGAATTGACCAAACACTATTATTTAATAATTATAAGAATATTAAAAAGATACACAAACTACCTTTAGTTGTTTATTTCTCAATTCCAAATGCGCCGAATTCTCAATTTCAATCTCGAAGGAGGATCGTCAAAGCTAGTAAAGTCGAAACGAGGGTCTACTTTATTGCGTCCGTTTATCGTTTGATGAAATTACTTTTTATTTAATATCCTTACTTATCTAATCCTTTTAGAAATTCTGGAACATATTCTTTTTAAATACAACTATTATCTTTATAATTTACGAAACATATTTTTTTATATTATGTCATGTACTTTATAAATATTTGAAAGTTTATGATTATTAAAATAGTTAAGTAACGTTTGTCAGTTGAGTATCGAGAAATTAGTGAGGTTTATTAATAAATTTATCCAGATTTATGTGAAGTCGACTGGTTTAGTATGTTTTAGCAAAATAAAGCAATATAAATACTACTTTGATATTAAGTAGTGATGTCTCAATGTAATGTCACAGTCTAGACTCTCAAAGGTTCTTTGAGAGATATATTTTTGAAGTTATGTCACATATTTGTACCTTACTTGTTTGTGTATTTTTAGTTATTTCTGTTTTCTTTCTGTTTAACTACGAGTATTTAGATGATGTAAAATATAAAACATAATAAGTTATAACATTCCTAGTCGTATAATTGTTGGAAAGGCTTTTGCTCCTCACTAGTTTAGTCAAAACAAAGGAACTTAATTGGATACAAAGTTTGAATCAAACTTTAGAGAGGCTGGGCATACCTATTAACTTGTAGTTTATTTTCTGTGCCTGACGGGTATCACAAATAAAGCTCATTTGACTTTGATGTTGAGTTTTACACACAGTAAGTACATAATATTCACAGAAATAACAAAAACAAATAACAACTTTTAAATATTACCTTATGTTAACAAAGTGTTAAAATAATGAAATAGATTTTTGTTAATTTCGGATATCTTAATATATAACATAATAGAAATGAGAAAATAAAAACAAAACGTATTCTGTAAATAGTCACTTCAGACAAATCAAATAAATATTTCTTTGTTTTGTCTGTTTGTTTGTTCCTGCGTAACAGAAAAATTTATTGACGGATTTGACGAATTTTTGTGTAGCGTTGACTTATTGTATAAACTATTAGTCAACTTTTACTATTAGGATACTTTTCTCTCCCGTCATTAAACCAAGCCATTATTTATGGGAATCGAAAGTAATTTACTAGGTTAATATCGATATAAAAAGTATCATATAAGAATTTAAGTTAAACGGTAGTTCAATGCGCGAGTACAATTTTTCTATACATTGTAACGAAACCGTTCATTTAATTCAACCCCAAAGCCATCTACGGCGATTTTTTTGAACATTTTGAACAAAGAGATAAAAAGGAATATCTACTATCCGTGTACCAAATTTCTTCACAAATCCGTTTATCTGATTACAAAAAAAGGTACAAAAATATAAACATAATTCGTAAACATTGCTTCCAGATTTCTCCACAATCTCATGTTACTCCATTATTAATATTCTATATATATTTCTGTCTATAGTTTTAAAAATGTCTCCATATGACAAAATAAATCAGGTTGGTGAAGAAAGATCGATTCACGGGACTAGGCCAGCTTCATATAGACTCATTAAGCATTTCATTTACGCAATAGTTTCAAATATATATCTTAAATAAACATAACATGAAAAATAAACCAATACTGGCCGATTTGTACTATAATTATTTTAAATTTTAATAAGCATAACATGACTATACACGTTTATATTATATAATATATATTATATTATATAAACATGTATTTTTAAACTTCAAATATTCGGTTTCCAGTTCTAAATTCTAAATTCAAGATATACATTTTCTTTGCTAGAATTAACAGTAAAAGAATAGAAGAATTATTATTTAAGTTATTACCCTACCTAGATCATTCATATTTCTAAACCTGTGCTGATTTATAACTTATTATTATCTAATATTTCGTTAAAAATGTAATTGTAACTTATTTTTAAGAACATCAAACTTCAATTCACAATATTATTTGAACAAAATTATATAACGGTTTAGTGACGTCACAAGTCACACTGTCATCTTATTGCATTAATTATTTGCTGTGTCATGGCACTGATTACTTTGTTTAGTGTTGAATATATTTTAACAGCGGCTTCGATAAAGCAATATTTTGGCCAGAAATTATTCTTGAAACAGTAGTAGTAATAAAAGTTCGATTTGTCCTAATCGGCTTAGATTTACGACAATCTTCATTTTTAATTGTATAATATATTTTTTAAGAACATATTTTCGTTCATCACATATAAAGTTATAGCATACGAGTCAAAAATGTATAATTATACCGTTAAGAATATAGAGACAAAAAAGGTTTATTTGATTGGCTTTTATTTAATTTGTTTTGTAATGCGAAGCTTTTTAATATTGTTCGAGTTTTGTTCGGCGAAATTATTATAAAAAATATTTGTCTTTTACTCTTTATTCACCTATTAATTGTAATGTTTCATTTGAATACATACCTATAACTATTTAATTGAAACATTTAAAGATATATTGTTTTTTTTTTAATTTAAATTAACACGTAAGTGAACACATTTGCCTCCTTTAAGTTATTTAAAATGAAAAAGTATACATTAAATGCAATACGAAGACAACATTTTCTTGCATTATTTAAAAATATCGTAGCCCAGATAGCTACAGATTCAGATATTAAAGAGTGTAGGCATTGAGTAATTATTAAAGAAATTCCTTATAAATTTTATGAAGTTTAAGAAAAAAATGTTAGTACAACCTTTATTCACAAAGAAAACTCTTTTGAAATTTTACTTAATAACAACCAACTTTTTATTTGAGTCCCACTCTTACTTGACTGTATAAAAATCAAATATTTTCACTTCATAATAACAGTTACCTATACAGATGCTAACATTACATATTTAATCAAGATGAACACTCAATATACAGACATTGAGAGATAAGTTAGATAGAAAAAATTGTCACAAAGTAGTCACTAAACATAGCTGGCAGGTTATTAAAATGTCTACGAACAGCGACTATTTACAGTCTATAAATCTCGGTATTTAATTACTCTTCGTAGCAACTGCAAAGCGACATAGAGTTTATAAATAATAGAATTTAGAATGCTTGTGTGTAATTAGGATCTATTGATTGTGGTTTTTATCATAGGGTTTTAATTATTATTATTTGATTATTAAGTAATTTAACATCAAATTAAAGGATTTATTATTAACGCGTTGCATTAAATTGAAATATAAAAGTAGTTCATTAAGATACAGAACAACACACACATGCACATACAGAAACATCCATACTGTGTATACTATAAAGGAATATTATTTTATATATTTCACAACTCTTCTTATTTAACGTCATTCTCGCTATTAAAAAAACAACCGAACATGGAACAAACTTATATATGTGTGTACGTGTAAGTACTTTTCAGTTCCTCTTTTGTGTTCATTGTTCTACACTTTCACACTTTTATTACGATAGTAAATAAATTATTAAAGTAAAAGGTTAGTTCCCTTTTTTTGCATTCTCTCCGCAAAAGCCAATAAAACGTTCGAATCTTTCCTTACAAGCTTTCATACAGGTATGATTTAAACCATAAAATGCGTTTAAACGCTACTTCACAGTAAATGATACAACATTAAATGATACAGTTCTATTTGCGTGTTTAATTCGGTTGGATCATAAAATAATATTTTTCTCATTGAAATAACACTATTTTTACGGATTTAACTCGTGTATATTTATTTAAATTTACATTTTGAACCCGACGATTTAAATGTTTTGCAGTAATCGTGTTCACGCAAAATTAATTATACACGAGTTCAATCCTCAAAAAAAGTTTTATTTCAATGTGTAGTTAGTAATCGTGAAAGGGTTAGAAAATACTATGTTAACCAGTACAGAGTGAAAACAGCAAATTAAATCCGCCGGTTGGAGTACCTGAAAACTAAACATGTAAGATTTTTAACATGTTACAAACAGTGGACAGATTTATCTACTTCACTTTTTAAGTACTCTTAATAATAATTAATATTCCCGCAAAACCATAACAATCTCCTATCGATAATAAATAATTCCCACCTCCGACTAAAATATGCAAGATTAATGAAACAAGAGATTATATATAAAAGTCTGTAAGACTCAACGCCGGTGATAAATGAACCACGCCTCATTAGCAGGATGCTGTAATTATAAATCTTTTTTTAGACACTTTCATCAAGATTTTGAGTCCTTCGTATTTTATACGATTTAAATTACACAGTTTTCCCCTCATAGAGCGCGTTACTTCAAGGTATTTATTGTTTGCCTTTTTTATAACTTCTTACTTTTCTCTTAGTAAAATATTGAACAAAGTTACGTGAGGCTGCGGTGGATCCGGAAGGAATCTGTTAAATTTAAACAACCATTATCCATACCTTGACCCTTTATTCAAATATTTAACTTTGAAAAGTATGTGTTTGTAATTAATGATACATTAAATAAACATCTTAAGATGGTATTCAAGTAAATTAAAAAAATCAAAAACGCCAAGTCATTTAAGAATTTGAGAATAAAAAATGTATTTTTAAAATCTATTACATTTTTTGTCCATTTTTCTGTTGGTCTGTGGGCAAGGAGTACTGTATATTTTGGCTGATTTGGTTTTGTGTTTGTTTTCAGCCTATTGTTCAAGTCGGTATATAGAATACGTATTTTGATATTAATGATTAAATATAATGATTAAGATATCTATGTCTTAATAAGAACATATTATTAACTTTTGTAATAGTTTTTAGGTTCGGTTGAAAAGTTCCGAAACAAAATTAGACGTAACTGTCATTCAATATGTTCAACACAGTAATAGTTGCCTCTCATCCTTAAAATAATACTATTAACACAAGCAAATAATTTGCTTACTTATTATTATTCGAATAAAAAATACAGGTCGTTATGTAGTTAGTAAGTAATATTGTATGATATGTGGAGTTCAATATCTGTTAAATCTTGATACATCGCAGATTAACTCATCTGTTTCTGAACGCTCTAGCTTATTCCAATGCTCTTGATTGTTTATTAGTCATATTACTCTGTATATATATGTATACCTCTGTTTTAAATGTTACTAACGACTACTACAATGTTCTACATGGAGGATAATTACAATGTGTTGCTGACTACATAATTTATTATGATTAATACATGCATTGGCCTATTAAATTTTATATGAAATAGTTATTACATTACTATATTAAAAATGATTATTGTGTTATGTAACGTTATTTTTTATAATTTTTAGTTTATTATGTGAACGCAATTAACGTAGTCAATTAACATATTGTTACTATCAAAATATGGATTTCGATTTTACAAACAGATCATTTTTATTAATGCCAGATAACTCTGGAATGCCAATTGAGTGCAGAAGTATCCGTTTTATGTTCTTTTGATTTATAAAGACGTAATTTATCTTTAAATACTGAAGTTTTAATAAAACTTAGTTTTACTAAGAAGATCATATATTTTAATAAACATAATATTGTAGGTTCAATCACATAACATTAATGAGTACATACATAATCATTTTGTATCATACATTAGTTATCTATCAAGTCTAGTAGTTAATTGTCAGGGAGCGACTGTGGCTGACCGCTTTGCTACTGCAGCGTTTGTTATATTATTGTGGTATTGCTACATATAAGATTGTTATTATATAGTAAGTTAAATGAATAATTATATATTTATATTACCTTCATACCAAATTACTATATAATAACAATCTTATATGTAGCAATACTGTAATAATAAAACACGTTCATATCGTTCACACCATTGCATTGGTATCATCACACCAATGACTGATTATTAAATATAAATATATGAATATATCTACAAGATGTTTTATTAATATCTTATGTAGTGCTTATTTTAAGTTCAGTTTTAATTAGATTTAGTTTATATTTAAATCAACCATCATTTTGTACGGTAAAATATCAGAAGACATTCTATTTAGGTATCAACTGTTTTATAGGATTGTAAAAACATGTTATAATTATAAATGTTATAATTATGTTTATAATTAAAAATAATTCGTTGTGTAAATCAAGTAGTGATAAACGTAAAACTTTAATTTGAGACCTTAACATATTGTTAATAATTTGTCAAGCTTTAAATTACCTACATGTTAATGTTATTTACTTAAATTTTAGCCACCTACCCCTGGAGAGTTGCCTTTAAGTAATATGAGCATTTAAAAAATCAATGAAACCTGAAAAATATATTTTTTTCTTTTATTATAAAATAGTTCTGACAGTTGAATTGTATTCCCAAGACTGTCGTCGACAACTTTAGTACCTGAAAATAAAAAATAAAACCTGTAAAAATGTAATCCGTTGTAGCTAAAATGTTATTAAAAATGATTAAACCGTTCTTATATTTTTTACACTATAAAATTTATGTATGAATCATGGAAAAAAATCTTTTGTTTGTTTTAATCTGTGTCTTACTGGCATGCTAAGGCTTCCCTCAGTTACAAAATATGCTAATTGATCTCATATAGGACTTTCATTGGCTCACATAAATTAATTTAACAAAATAATTTAATGGTTATTAGTTTCAAGATAAAATCTCGAACATTTATTATGAGAAAGTTTTGAACATCAAACAATAACAAAATATTTCATTCTCTAAGTTTAATTAAAACTTTTTAGACCTAATGCATTCTTTATTACACAGACAAAATTTAAACAAATCAAATTCTAACAGCAATGTTTAATATTTAATAAAAACTATGTACAAAATTACTTTTTTGTTGTTTTCAAGTAAGCATTAATTATTTTTTTCCATTGAGACTGTTTTGCTCTGCGTAGCTAGGCAATAGAGTTTATTATAGAGTACTTGCAAGCAACTCGTAGCGGCATGACCTGTAGCTGATAGTGCTACGAATGTTACTAATTGTATTTGTAATACTCCTTTTCCTATAATATATTATAATAAACCATAATATATTAAACTGTTGAAGTATATCAGAGCTAAGATTTAATGAATGTTTTATGAAATGGTTTAATAATTTAAGTAACAGCCTATAGATAGGATTAGGACTAGGCATTGAAGCCGGTATTTATCTAAGTACTGCTACGGTAGTAATTACTTAAATAACTACCTATATTATAACTCTTATACTTATATAATAAAGCTGAAGAGATAGTTTTGTATGATTGCGATCAAGAACCCTCTAACTAAAATAAAACTTTATGCCTTTGATAGATCTCTTATTGAGGAAGTTTATGACCTTACTACTTCACACTACGATCTTTACAACGTAAAGTCGAAGTGTATTTACAATGGATTAAGTCCGACTGTCTTTTAAACTATTAGATTTAAATTAATTAATTTTCTTATGAACAAATCACATCTAATTTGTAGATTTTGATAATCATTTGAGTTATAGCTTTAAGAATTACTCATGTAACATTAGGAACATAAGGAATGTTGTATTTTATTTCCAAGGATATTTTAGGATCAAAATAAACTTTTAGAAAATTAGTAGTGAAAAATAAATTAAAACAAAATAAGATAAAAGATTTATAATAAATGTAATTTTCAAATATTTATTATCGACCTTTATCAAGTATATCGATGATGTATAATGTTTTTTTTACGAACTTTATAAGTTTACAAGCAAGTCAAGCAATATTTGGTTCCTTTGCATTATATATTATTTAATGCTATAGATTGTTATCGTAAATATAATCTTTTAAGTTTATGCAATAAGGCTTCCCTCAAATAGCGAGAGCAATCTCTTGTGGAATTTAATATAAATGAATTAATTAAAACATACATGACACCGAGATGTTGCTTGAATTTCTTTAGGCTTAGTTTTGATTTTGTTACTTTGTTTTTATGTATTGCTTTATAATAGAAAATGAACCCAAAATGGAAGAACTGACTGTTATAAATCAAATATACATAGCGTGGATAACGATATTACATTAAGTAAATATTGTCAATTGAATACTTAGTAGTAGGACAAGTGCAGAGACATTTGATTCGTAATGGTGGTATAAAGATAGTCGTTTTTAGAACCTATGGATTGTCCAACAGTCACATGTCTTGGAGGCGAGGATTTGAGCAAAAATCTTAAAACACTTTCATTTGATGCGTCAACTTTGTTTAAGACGATTTTACCTTTGAATCTCATTGAAGTACAATAAGTTATACAATGTTTTAATGGCGTTGATGCTATTACTTTTAAAATAGTCTTTTGAATTGACTTTTTTATTTTCATTTTTAAATTCTAAATCAAAGAAGAGTATTCGTATTCATTTATCAAATAATAATAAGTAAGATAAGTGATGTGTTTAATATTATTACATTAAAGGATTGTCATGAGCGACGGAGAAGATTTGGTTAAAGAAGAAGCAAATTTTGTCTTTTATACATACACCAAGTTATACAAAATATATAACCATTACCATTAATAACATCGAAATAATATATCAGAATTCATTCAAGTAAATATGAAGCTCTCAGAACAGTAATACAATTTCACCTGGCAACCTTCAACATCGTTATGTAAAACATTTAACTTCATATCACATTTTAATTGTGTGAAACCAGTATAAAGTTTACGGACTGTTGAATAATTATTATTTATAGAGAAATTGATTTGTACTTATATTATTAAAACTTTTTTGGGCATTTTTGGGCTACTTTCCAAATGAGACTTCATAGTAGACGATCGTTATAATGTGAATATAATTATAATATGTAACGATGTAATTGAAATAGAATCTTTAAAAACATGTTTTCTTGTGAAATACTGAATTTCATTGTATATTTATTATTTTATACACTTTTATCAGCGAAAAAAATATTGGCAAGTCTAAGCACATCCTGGTTTGGTAATACCATAATCCGCCATCTCTCGAGATCAATCGAGTAGGATCGTGATTGAAGTAACGAGGGTCCATTTTATTGAGCTCTTTTACTGCATGACCAAATTACATATAAATATATGTGAATTTTATTTATTTACAATATTAAAAAAAAAACAATTCGGTTATGGACTTATTCATGTCATGCTATTATGACATACATATTTGACATTTGATTGTAGATGACATGGTTTGAAGAATAAGTAATACCTAAAAAAAAAAATATTTTTTATAAAGAAAATAATGTTGCAAAGAAAACCAAACACCAAAATGAAAGAGAATAAGACTTGTACTATTCTTCTTGTATATTCAGGAGGATGGAATCATCGCGGTATTGAATTAGAATTAATTTCATTTTGAGACGTACTTTCCCGTTAACAGAATTGCTTTACTAATGGTAATAATGCAATACCTTCACATTAGACTCATTATGAGCCGTACTTTCCCGTGAACAAAATTATTTTGCTAAGGGTAATAATGCAATACAACACTTCATATTAAACTCTGGTATACAACACGTCTTGTATACGTGGGTACAATACAACATGTTATTGAAAAACAATTCTAAATTTATAACAAATGTATTTATATTTACTCAGGACCCCTCAAATACATTGTCATCCTTCATTCTCCCGCTTTAAGTTAATTGTCTAGAATATTTTTTTGAATAAAAACGAATGCCATTTCAATTTCTATACAAAAGTAGATTGTAAAATTTTAATAATATTATTTGATTGAAAGTACTAAAAGCATCCGACATATAATATATAAAACCTTAATGTAGGTTTCAGATTTTCATAAATGTAATTATATCCACACTTGTAGTACTTTAAGTTTCAACAAATGCTTGCGAAACGAAATGTTTGCGTGTCACTTAAATTACGTACAAATTAAAATGTTGTATTACTAAACGGACTTGTCCAAATAAATTGCTTTGTAATACTTTTAAAAAGGGAGGATGAAATATGTACTGACAATTCTAATATCTCAATTTCTTTAATTCACAATTCTAATATCTAATCAGAAATTAGAATTAAATTAAATTATTTAACAACATTTTTAAAAAGGATATAATATATCCAACTAAGTTTTCTATTTTTCAATTCATTTTATGCGTTCTGTCATCAATATTAAACCGCAAGGAAGATCGTCAACAAAACTGTTAATCGTCAGTACTTTGTAGAGCATATTTCCGTTATGAGTTTAAGTTTGTGTGAAAAAGTCAAAGTCAGTTGTATTTGGGAAGCTATGTAAATGCATGAAAGTGTTACAGACGACGCGCCTGAGAATATGAATTGCAAATTGGGAGCTGCGTTTCTGTTCCAATTAGTGTTAAGTGATATTGATACGGCCTGGTTTTGTAGCTGTTCATGTTCAGATATGCATGGAATCAGCATGAATCATCGCAATCTGTATTGTTTACTTATTAAGAGGGTTGGTATATTTCTGTTTAAGCGAACACCGTTTTCGAACCATATTGAAGGTATTATTTTTTACCTACCTTACATTTTACTACAATTAGTATTTGTTTAATTTTAATAATGTTTTTTTTTTGGTTTAATTATTAATTTGTTATCACCAAATTAATAGATTCTTACTGAACAAGTTATCTGATAATCAAGGGACACTAATACTAAATTATTAGAGGTCTAAAATTCTATATGTTGTAATATTCATATTAATAATAAATGCTTTAATTTTGTTAGTGTGAAGCGAGTTTCCCCTAATGTTTTTTGTTTAATTTAATTGGAATAAAGTATTTATAGAATATTAGAACATATTTTTTCTTTGGCATAACTGTTACAAGGTAAGACAAGATATACATTTGTTTCAAAAAGAATACTTATATGGTTGGAAGATAAAGAAATAAAGATAAAGCTAGCTTATTTAATTAAAAAATCACGTTGTTTACGCCTAAAGTTCCTTGACCAGAAACAAACCTTTCATTTGTTACAAAAATGTCCACATAAATACTAAAGAAGCAGCATTATTTTTGTTACTAAAAAGCGATATTTTTGTTACTAAAAGTTTCAACTTTGTGAAATAACAAAATTATTTATATTATTTGAAACTGCATTTAATAACTTAATCTGAGAGATTGTGTTAATGTAATCCCATTAGAAATTTATGTCACTAATATGTCGTTAATCTTAAATTTAACTCATGTGTTTCTTATTATCAATTTATAGAATAATGATATGGTAAATCACGGTTCAACTATCTTTGCCATCTTGGTATATCACCACCATGAGATCTGTATCTAAATGCTGAAGTATACTCCTTAGTACCGACAGCTCACCAGTTAACTAAATAAATAAATATTCTGAAATTTCTACATAATATTGGTACCAGTACCTAAATATATATCTTATGTTTAAGAGTTATATTGTCAATTTTTCGTTCCTAAATTCGTACATATTATATATATTTATAAAAAATAATATGTATGTATTTACACCCAGACCCTAGAAAAAACAAGTTGTAATTACTAAAAAATCTATTGTAGATAAAAATCAGTCGTCATAAGTTAATCCCTGTTGGTTCTTGTCATAACAGTCTAGGCAAATCTATTATTTTATTCTCTTTTTTTTATTAGGCTTAAAAAATGTCTAATTACTTATATTATCGGCAGTAAGTATACATCTAAATCTTTTAAACTTTGAATAATATTATGTAATAAAATGGTAACAAAACAGTATTTATATGCAAACAAAATAAACCCAGAGAGAGCGTTAAATACTTAGACATGCGAAAAATAAAAGGCGGCCGCAAAAAAAATGAGGGCACAGCGGAGTTACGAAATATTTACATAAAATTATCACGTAGAGGATAACAAATACAGGTGTCATCAACCACACCTGTTACTAAGTTACAAAATAAATAAGGTTTCTTTTAAAAAGAAAAGAGTTATATTATTATATGCGTAGTAAAGATTTTTTATTTTTTTGACTATAGTATTTCTTTTCTATAAGTTAAATTGTATTTGCAAAGTCATGGTAAACATCCCTAAGCAATAAGTTTACAATATTTTTTTTTTACTTGCATGTGCGCTTGGGAACCACACTATAGGTTCATTCATGTTTTAGTTTCAACTTTCATTCAACTTTTTAGTCTTGTTAAATATATGTATCTATTGCCCTTAATTTAGTTTATTGTAATCCATTACCATTTAAAAAGAACACTGAAATTATCCTTTAAAAACTACATACAAATACTATAAGGTATTTATCTCTAGAGGTAGATTTAGATTATCTAACTTATGTAATGATAATAAATGCAAATAATAATAAACTTCAATTAACACTGGGACATTGTGAGGATTATAGTAAATCCCGTTGGAATAGAAATACTGAAATATATCTGTAGAGCTGTGTATCTAGTGTTTAACTAGAACATGTGCTTAATTCAGATAAGCTTTTATAATTGTTATTTGATTAATGGATTGTTCTTGAGTAGAATATTCGATATTCTAGTATTTGCTTAATTGCTTTAGATCTAGACGAAAAAGTTCTTATATTTGGTAAATAGTCGTTTTTGTTGTTCTTTTTTATAAGCATCTTTTTTGTCTAAATTTATGATTAAAATGAAATTGAGGGTTGCATGCGAATTAACTGCACCCCCTCTACTGACTTAGTCTTCAATGAACAGTACCTTCAACGAACTTTTTTATTACGTATTATGTTTACTACAAGTAAAACCTTGATGATTACTGAAGATCATTTAAAGATGTTTTGATCTATCTGTATAAAAGGTGATGACCCCTCGGGTATGTGGAACTACCCGGCAGCATAGAAGATGCCGCCATTTTTAAGGCTACCCACTAAAAAATCAACGAGTGACCTCATCGCTATAGTGGGACGCCACGGGATCGCTTTCGCACTCACCGCGACGATTATTATTATAGTCCGGTAATAACTTCTTTAAAAACATGAAGAAGTCATTCAACGTGACTTTTAAAAGTCTATATTAATATACAAATGTCCTAATATCGTACAATAATAATGTAGTAATTATTTTGACTTCAACATATATATTTTTTTCTTTTTGAAGCTACAGAGTTTCAACCTATTTCTATATATATGAAACTAACTTTATAATCATAACTTTGAACTTGTAAGTACTCGGTTTCAAATAATAGTAACTTTAATATAAGTTCTTGGAATACACAAATTATGGTGATTTTCAGTTAAATAATCATCTCGACTTTGAGTAACTCACAAGTAGAATAACAATCCTGTCATGGGTTTCAAATATAACATAACTTAATAGTTTAGTTTTACCACACTATAGTTAACATTAACTAAGATACTTGAATTGCTACTGTAAATAAAGTTATAACAACATGCAAAAACTAGGACAGAGTCTTTAATCACTTGATAAATTACTATTGTAAAATATATATTCTTAAAAAGTCTGTACTGTTAACCTATTATTATAGGTTAACAGTATATTTTATTATTTTTATATTTTACCGTTTTATTTATATCATACATTTAGTATGATATAAATAAAACCCTTTTGTCAAAGTTAGATGCAAGCGTCATAAAGACATTGAAGTTATGGCTCGGGTTAGCGCACTCAGCGGACTCTTCAACCTTATTTAGAGACCGAAACAACTTTGGATTAAAATTAAAGAAACCATCGGAGCTCTACAAACATCTAAGAGTTACCAAAAGACATATCATCGGAAAATCTAAAGATGATACTGTAACTTCTCCCAAAAGACAAAGTTGCCTCAGAGCTCGAGTCACGACTTCAATTCCATAAAAAATTTATGATAGGTGCTCAAACAAATAAACTATAACTAAAGGCTAGGATCAATTAGGAAAGTTCAAGACATAGACATAACAAAATCTTTTATTCGACAAGACGAAAACGATAATTACCGACTCCACGCGATGAGCCTAGAAATTCAAAACGAATGGGTGACCATAGGAGATTTTTGTATTCCACTAGCTTTGAAGTGGCGCACCTTAATTTATGATTGGTCCCCAGCATTATTAAAATTCTATCTTAATGCATTCCAAATGACTCTCCCAGATCAAAGTAATTTAGTAAGATGGGGCAAAGCCACCGAAAAGTCTTGCAACATCTGTGGGGAGGCAATAGGAACCGCGAAACACCTATTAGTAGGGTGTAGGGTACTTCTAGATAAAGGTCAATACTCGCGTCGCCACGACAAGGTATTAGAAATCATACGGGAAGCGGTTAGTCTTTCAGTAGCAAGAGCGCGGAAGGGTATAACAACCACCGAACGATCTATAGAATTCGTAAAAGAAGGCTCCTCCAAAAAATCAAAAGCGAAGCCTTATTCAATATTAGGCGCGGCTCCTGATTGGATTCTCATGATGGACACGTATGAAAAGCATTACAAAATCCCTGGGGATGTTGGTGTTTCGTCATCCAGACCGGACTTATTCCTGTATTCGAAACATCTGAGGCGCGTGATACTTGTGGAGCTTACTGTTCCTTGGGAAACAAACATCCCAAGGGATCACACATTCAAGCTCAATAAGTATTACGAACTAACCAACGAACTGATCAGGAATAAATTTATAGTTAGTTTGTACGCGGTAGAAGTGGGAGCGAGAGGTATAACAGCAAAATCTCTCTATAGCCTACTTAAAGATCTTGGCCTTTCTAGAACAAGCATCGGTTCATTTCTAGAACGTACTTCAAAGGCGGCATTAGTAGGTTCTTTCCAAATTTGGTTAGGTAGGGAGAGGAGTGTGGAGGGTGAAGGTGAGCGTTTTTGCGCATAATAAAGGGGCCCCTTAAACCTACTCCTGGGTCGCAAGTCCCAGGCACTGCTTGCACTCCTCTCCTTGCAACGCGATGGGCCCGGCACCCGCACGGTGAATCCATGGATTGCTAAGAAGCTTCGTCTAGTATACAACTGACAGCTATCTATGAACAGTGTTATAATTGTGAGACGAGATGTTGCGGTTAACCTCACTTCACTAGACGTAAGTGAAATTATATATGATTAAGTGTTTAAACTAAATATGATAATAATAATTCACATTTGTGAATACTATATTATATCAAGTTAAGTATTCATAAATCATTATTAATATCTAAAATTAAATGTGGTTACTTTAAACTAGAAAGATTTAGCCATGTAAATATATATTTAATAATCATCATGGTTCATGAAAGTTTAAGTAAAAAAGATATATAATATCTACATGATAATATCTTAATCATTTTAAAAACACAACGTTAGTTTTATCTGTATTTTTAAATAGCCATGTCAAAGCAAAAAAAAAAACGACTTGACTGAGCCATGAAATCAGTTCTGAAATAAATGGGACTCTAGCGCTGAACGAACCTAATACAGATTTTCGTTTGACAACTTTTCTGGTTTATTCTCGAAAAAAGTTTTCCGACTTAATTCAAAGGTCTTTGAATTCACAGTTTTTTTCCTTTAATTATATCAAAACACGCAAAATTCCCAGGTCTAAAAAATATTTTTCAACTGATATTACAACTAAATGCAGGAATTAAATTTTAATAACTAAATGTCAACAAACTTGTTAATAATAAAGCTGTCAGAACATAATAAAATGTTGGTTTACTACTCGTTAAACTAACTTAATCACATTATTTTGACTCAATGGAATATTCATGTTCAGTGTCGCTCATCCTGGCGTAGCTTTACATAAGTATAAAGCTACACCAGGGTGAGGACGATTACATATGGTGTTCGTAAGCAGCCTCATATGTAATCGTAAATAAAACTACATAATTTATTAAACAGCAAACAAACAATTTATTAAAATGTCTGTAAATGTATTTTTTAATTACTCTTCGTAGCGTTAGAATGCTTGTGTGTAAATCCGGATCTATTGACTGTCATTTTTTAACTAAGGTTTTAATTATTATTATATATGTGTTACTCAAATAAAATGATTATATTTTTTATCACATTAACCGATTTAAATATAACGTATAGGATTCAATTGAAATTTACTACTAGTAGTACTTACTAGTACTTAGTAGTAAGTCTATCTTACTTGATTTATTTTGCGGGACTTCTTAAACTACGACATTGTCCCTATTCAATTAAAATATCTAAGCACTTTTTAGTGGCATGTTTGTGTTTGATGCTCTTTGCTATCAAATTATTATAATAGCAAATAAATTATTAAAAGTAAAACGTGATTTGCCTTTTTTGTCATCATAGTCTTACAAAAGTCCAAGGAAACCATTCAATATATCTGGTAAAAACGTTTAAACCTAGACATAATCATTTAAATTCTTTAAATAAAATCATGCTATAGTAAATATACTAGGATTCTACTAATTTCAACATGCTCTGGGTTCTTGCATATTATAATTAAAAGATAAAAACAACATTAAGATTCAGGACCTAACATAATAAAAGTTAGCTTACAAACAGCGGATACATTTATCGGCCGTACTTTTTAAGTACACTTAATAATAGGTAAAATACTAAACCATAACTCTTCTCCACCCACCGATAGTAAATAATTCCTACTTCCGACTAAAATATGCAAGATTAATGAAACAAGAGATTATATATAAAAGTCTGTAAGACTCAACGCCGGTGATAAATGAACCACGCCTCATTAGCAGGATGCTGTAATTATAAATCTTTCATATATATACCATGATTCCTTCATCCCATCAGTGTCAGTGTGTGTATTATTATATCCTTTTATAGACATTTTGTTTTTATATTTCGAACGTGTTACGCACGATTTTTTCGCTTTGATGTATTGTTTTATTACTATTTAAAATATACTTTTTTGCCCTCGTAGACCGCGGTACATCAAGTTATTTATTGTTTTCCTGTTTTATAACTTCTTACTTTTCTCTAAGTAAAATATTAAACAAAGTTATGATAGGCTGTGGTAGATCCAGAAGAAATCCGAAAAAAATTTCAACAACCATTAACCATATTTTACCCTTTTAATTCAAAGTTCAGAGAAAATTGCCTATTTTTTTAAAAAACTCAACTTTTCTACTTTATTATGTTTAAAAGATAAAGATATCCAACAAATATGTGTTTGTTATTAAAGGTAAATTTAATAAACATGTTAAGATGGTATTCATGTACATTCAAGAAGACTTTACTTTATCTTTATACAAATAGAACGGAGAATTTAGAATTAATTTGGTTTTTAAATTTTCGTGAACCATGATGATTATTAAATACTAGCAGCAATCGACACCGTTATAATATAAGTATTGAAGATTTTTAAGATTACAAGATCAGTATTGATCTAAGGGTGTTCGCCTGCTTTAAAGAGTTTGTTTAATTGGATTAGTAATGATGCCAACAATCCTAATCCATTTTTGCTTAACTATAACATTACAATTCATTTTTTCTAATAAATAGATACTAAATAGTGAAGTGTTGAAGCTCAGATTTGAGTAGTGTAGTGAATGTTTTGGCGCAATACCACTATCACTACGTGGACAGCTACATCACTGATTCCCACCACTATATTGACCATCGAAATGGGGTGAGAAATCCGGAAACGAACTCTTAAAAATTTATGGATCAAAAGTGCTATATGTTGTCTCGGAATTAACGATATTTTTATTGTATGATTTGCTTCAATGATAAGGGATATATGTATAATATTTCTATAATAAGGGAACATGTGGTTTTAATTTTATTCTATGTAATATAATGCTAACACATGGAAAGGTATTCAAATATCGCAAATAATCAGTATCACGAGATAATCTTATAATATACTAGCTGTTCCCAGCGGCTTCGCCCGCGCTATATAAGGAAAAAGCCTTGTTATGTAGGCCAAAAAGTTTTACACTTACTCAGGTAAAGTACTTTATTAGGGATAGCTGTTGCCCGTGACTGCGTCCACGTATACCAGTAGTTTCGGAACCTATTCAATTCAAACAAACAAACAATCAAATTCTTCTTTATAATATTAGTGATGATAATGATAAAATATAGCCTATGTTCATCAGGGATAACGTAGGATTCTAATGGTAAAAGATTTTTTTAAATCGGTCCAGTAGTTTCGGAGCCTATTCAATTCAAACAAACAAACAAATCTTTCCTCTTTATAATATTAGTATAGATATATTTACCAGGCTATAATCATGTAATTTTAATTACGTTATTATTTTCGGGTAAATATAAATTTATAATTATGTTTATAATTCAAAGTCTAATATTAGTATTTTTATTAAATTCTAATATGTGACCTCAATATATTTTTAATTATATGGTTGGAGGAATAGACTTACAGGAGACGCAGTGTGGGTGTAGTTTACACAGTGACAAAAGATAAAAACATAAAAAAAGCATTGCATACAATACATACAACTACATACATACACAAATTTAAGTATGTACGAAATAATTAATGATATTTACATGATCTTTACCTACTACCGCTCTAAAAAGTATTTTATTTTAAATCGAATCAGGTTTACAAAATCTATAAAACCTGAAATATATATTTTTTTCTTTATTATAAAATGGGTCTCACAGTTGTATTCCCAGGGCTGTCGTTAAATACTTTAGCATCTGAAAATAATAAATGCGACCTAAAAAAAATATTCGTCGCGTTGTGGTTAAAATAATATTCAAAATTATTACAGCGTTTATATTTTTTCACATTAATAGATTTATAAGGTACTCTAATAAATTATCAAAAATATGGTTATTTCGTTCGTTTAATATGGTTCGTTTTAAATTGTTTGATAATGGAATCTTTTTCCCCAGTTAACAATTTATTTCCTCAATTAACAAATATCCTAATTGGTCCAATACGAATCACCGACAAAAATACAACATTTTTAATTCTCTGAAAAAATTGTGCTTAATTTATACTTTTTAGATCTATCTCATTCTTATTGTTCATTTCATTCATTACACGGACATTTCAATTTTCATTTCATTCATTACACGGATAAAACTAATACCAACTATTTTTTAACAACAATGCTTTATATTTAATTAAATATATATCTTATTTTGTCTTTAAATATGCATTAAAAATATTTTTTTTAACAACAATGCTTAATATTTAATTAAATCTATATCTTATTTTGTCTTTAAATATGCATTAAAAATAAATTGTTTTCACTGAAACTATTTGTTCTGAGTAAGTTTGCAAAAGAGATTAAAATAGAGCAAATGCAAGCGATTCGTAGCCGCATTAACTCTAGTGAGTACAATGCTAGAATCATAATATAATATGCCATATTAAATCAAAATGTATTTTGCCTAACATCTTTCGAAAAGAAAACATTTTATCTCTGAAAACGAATATAGCACTTATATATTGCGTATTTTAAGCAATGACTGAAAACTCGCAACTTAGCAAATTTTCGCAAGAGAGATGAATTATTGCCGTGATCATTATTTAACTCTTTATTTTACTATTGGTCAATGTTTTAACAAGCAGTATGATCAAATTTATAAAATTTGAAAAAACTTCGTTTTTCAATTCTTATTTGAAGATTGTAGGTGGTTCTACTTTGCATTCGTGTAGTTAAATCTTGTCGCAGAGATTATGTAATTTCATATATATTTATATAGGTTCGTAATTTTTTTCGGCTGCTATCCCTTTTGGACTGGTGTTAAACTTTAACGTTTCAACGGTAACTTAAGGCAGGGGAAACTGTAGTCTTAGTGTAGCATAGAAGTCATTAAACTTTCTTAAAACTTTTTTAATAATCATTACTTTTTCATCTAATGTTAAGAATAAAATTGACAAAACTCAATAAAACGGTAGCAAAAATAAATTTCTCATAAACTTAGCCTAGTCCGATAATTTCTATAAAATATTCACATTCAGCATCGCCTGCTCTGGCGTGGCTATAAAGTTGCAGCATCGTATTAAATCTAATAAACTACATACAAACTTTAGTACTTCAACTTCAAATCAGTTTTATATCTACTTATAAGTGAGTAGATATAAAAGTGATCCACAATAAGTGAGCAAAAATATCTACTTTTGCTCACTTATTGTGGAGATATAACTGATTTAAAGTTAAAATAAATGGATATAAGTTATACAGAAGTAAAATTTTCATGCATGTGCGGTGTGCACACTCATATCTATTTATCTATATAATCATATCTACATACACAGATATCTAAGATGTTGATGAGGGATATAGGATGGGGGATGAATCGAGGATGGGATGATATGAGGGATAAATTTCTATTCATTTAATATTTTTAAACTGGAAAACTATATAATAAAAACACGTATGAAAACAAACGCAATCTGTACAACTACTACTACCGGACTTTCTCGATCATTTTAAAATATCATTATCTTTATAGATATAACAAAATAGTTCCTTTACCCAACTTAACCTTTACTTATATAATAAACTTAAAGAGATGTCTTTTTGTCTGATCGTGATCTAGAACCCTCTTACTAAAATAAAACTTTGTGCCTTTGATAGATCTCTTATTGAGGAAGTTTATGTACTTATTACCTACGTCACTCTACGATCTTTACAACCTGTATTAACTACTAGTGCCTTTTAAACTATTAGTTAATAAGTTTCAAACTACGTTTCCTTCTCGGCTTCCAGTGAATAGTTCGGAACTAATATTCCTACGTACAACTGTACAATCACATCTAGTTTGTAGATCTAGATTATAATTTGCATCATCACTTTAAGAATAACTTATGTACCATTAGGAACATAATGAATGTAAGGAAAGTTTGAGGACCAAGATATACTTTTAGAAAATGGGTAATGAAAAATGAATCAATATAAAATAACATAAATGATAACCAGGTAAATATAGTTTTATAAGTAAAAGTTGTAGTTTGTTATCGTAAACATAATCTTTTAAGTTTTTGAAATAATGCTTTCCTAGGATAGCGAGAGCCGTCTCTTGTGAAATTTAACATAAAGGAATTAATTAAAACATACACGACACCGAGACTGCTTGAATTTCTTCAGACAGGATTTTAATATAACTTTGGCATAGATTAATTGCTTTATAAAAGAAAATGAACCCAAACTGGCAGAAACGACTATCATAAAATGAATGTAAATGTCGTAGATAACGATTAAAGAGTTGTAAACACATTAAAATTTATTATTTATAATAATTTATTAATTAATATCAAGTGATAAGTGATGTGTTTGTTTTCATTGATTGTAGTCTAATTTCATTATTATAAACAATTGTCATGATCGATCGAGTATGTTTTATTAAAGAAGAAAGCACCCTTCCTACATACACATACACATACACCGAGTCATACAACATATAAAAACCCTTAATGTAAATCAAACCAAAATATATCAAAACTCTTTCAAGTAAACAGGAAGCTCTCAGGACTGTAACACAATTTCACTTGGCAATATTCAACATTGATATGTAAAACATTTAAATTTATATCACATTTTAATTGTATGAGACCACTGTAATGTTAACTCAATCTTAAATAATTAATATATTATTTAATTAATATACTATTATTAATATATTCTATTAACTATTCATTAAATATGTCATAAGAATGATATAGTTTTTAGATCTCACATATTTTGTGTTTTAATACTTAGATTTTACTATTATAATTTACTAAAATTTTAAAGAGGTAATGTTTGTAAGTTTGTATGTTTGTAAAGGATTGAACACAGGAAATAATTTTCAGGAAAATCTTTTAGCGTTGGAATGGTACATTATTTTTGAGAACCTTAGGTTATATTTTATGACAATGCACTGGGCCGATTTACATCCATCACATACATCCGAAGCATTCCATACCAGTCTGCTGATAGTGCTGCTGGTAGCGCAACACACAGATTGTAGGATTGGTATAAGACTTAGATGTTTTATGTGCACTACGACTTTTAAATATTGGCAATATTTAATTTTATGTATTTGAATCATTATCGTAACTCTCGAAAAAGAAAAAAGGTTTTAGCAGATTTTTTTTATATAGTAAGTCATTTTAATAAACAGTTTTAATGAAAAAGGTTTAACGTTTTGAAAGATTTTAACTTCAATTTGTATTTAATGTATGATATGTTTTCATAATTCTCACTTATGTGTTGGGGTAGCTAAGTGCATAAACGGTGTAAAACTGTGTTATATCGTAAAAACAATATGTTTTAATTGTTCTTTTCAGCTTTTAATAAATATTTTATTACATTTAATATTTAATTGCATTTTGTATTGTATCACGATTTGTTGATAACGCTTATATTTGTTATACTCTACAAAATAATTGAATGTAAATATTTTGTGCAACGTAAGGGCTTATCAGTTTTACTGCTCCCGTTTTTATTTTCGGATGCCTGAGTTTTTAACACACTCACTAGGTTATCTTTTTTACGAGTGTTGTGTTTTTACATTTTAATTAGTGTACCCTTAAATATGTTTACAATGTATCTATATTTATTCAAAAGCAAATTTTCCTTAAAATATTAAAAGAAAAACTTTTTCTTAACTTTTTCTTAACTTGTCATTTAACGCTCTTCGTATAATAATTATTATTGTTATAAAAACTAAGAACTTTATATTTGGCATTTGTTTGTGTTGTTGTTGACATTGTTCGTAAACATGTTTATTATTTTAAGATTATTTTAATAGGAAATTAATTATACTTTATTGAAAATTGTTTACTCACCCTGTATAAAACAGAACATCAAAGCTAAACGAGCTTGAGTTCCTCCTTTGCGATACATAACAGACACGGAAGACAAATTATATGTTATAGGTACGCTCTCTCTGAAATGAAACTAAAACATTCTAGCGAAACAAGTTACTTTGTTTTAAATTTGGAAATTTACAATTGATAAACAGTAGCCATTAAAACAATTACATATATGGTTATATTAAAACTTAATATTAGTTATATTTGTTTTCAACTACTATCTCGCAGTCCCCTTCAGTGTCTTTAATCAGGTTATAATTATTTTAATGAACAGACGAACTTTATATAAAAATAGATTATGATTATATAAAAATAGATAATACTTTAGAAACGTAATGAAACGAAATTTGATACATAGATTTGATACAAAGACATAGAAATGTGTCATAGTGTATAAGTTGCTGATGCTGTGGTTTTTTTATATTTGTATAGATCTGAGATTCAGGAAAACTCTACCAGAAAAATTCTAAGAGGATCAAATCGAACAGTCTGGGTGGCTAGTTCAGATCACTTTCATGTGAGATGATTATGCCCTAAAATGCCCTCGATCACGCGGTCGTGCAGAATATTTCATGTTGCATAAATTGAGTGGCTCGTAGCTTCGTTGTATGGAAACCCCATGGTATTGGTAATCATATTATCTTATTCCAAATAAGGCCAAAGTAATTGTATTATCATTAACTCTTTAAAACTGACAGTTGACTGTGTTGGTTCGGCCGACACCTACCTTACGGTTTTCATATATGTACGTAAAAAAGCGAGAAATCTCTAGTTAGTTAATTAGTAGTAAAACACTGTTACTTTCGTTTCATTATGAAATGGTGTTTGTTTTTTTTAGTTTCTTATAAATGGTGTATTACTTAATTGTTATAAAAATTATGCGAAACAAATATATATTTTAGATATTGACGTAACATACAATATTTACAATTATTTACAATTACATCAGATTAATGAATTGTATAAACTCAATAATAACCCAATGAATGCTCTTATTCAAACACATTAATTTAATATGAAACCAGTGAATATATAAAATAAGTGCTTATAAAATTGTGATATATGTTTTACTCAAGGAAATATAAAATAAATTAAAATATATTACTACAGTTTAAACATAATTATTTCGTCAAAGATGCCTTAGTTTTCAGTTGAAATCAGGATGAAAATACTGTTTGTAGAAAATACTAAAATATAAAAAAAAAAATAATAATAATATGAGTTAAATTTTAAAATGTTCGTGTTTGTTAGAAAAATGATTGAAACAAACAACAGTACTCGTAGCCAGTTTATAATGGCGTAGTGAAGTTAATGTTATTGTATACTTAGTTCATGTTAAGAAATATATTTAATCAACTAATGCAACACGAAGTACTATTGTATTATGCTTTTAGTGTATTTTCCTCAAAACGAATGCCATATTTTATTCCATTGTAAGGTTTCTTTGAAAGGTGGTTTTATTGAATATCCCGTACACAGCTCACCCATAAGTTTAATAAATATGTAGAAAATAATGATAAACTACAAGAATATTCTGAAATAAATAATTTAGTTTAATTTTTGCTTTCAGCATTTAAAAAGTAAATGTGCTTTGCCATGCAGTCCCAAGAGAGCTAGCGAAGAAAAAAAGAAAACATAAATTTAACATCGAAAAAAATATTGCCAAGTCTAAGCACATCCTGGTTTGGTAATTCCGTAATCCGCCATCTCTCGAGATCAAGCGGGGAGGATCGTGATTGAAGTAACGAGGGTCCATTTTATTGAGCTCTTTTACTGCATGATCAAATTACATACAGATATATGTGAATTTTATTTATTTACAATATTAAAAAAAACAATTTGGTTATGAACTTATTATTTGTAATGCTATCCTACTAATATTATAAATGCGAATGTCAGTTTGATTGTTACGCGCGTTTGTTCACGCAGGAATTACTCAACCGATCGTTATGAAACTTTGTACACATACTTTTGGAGGTATTAGAAGTAACATAAGATACTATTAAATAAATTTTATTTTTTTTAGCGAAAGTTACAAAAAAAAATTAAAAACATTGTTTGTCAATAAACACGTAGACAGAGTCGCGGGCACAGCTAGCTATAGCATAAGTTTAGCTTGTAGATGATGATTGTATGACAAATAAATAACACCTAAGAACTTCTATTATAAAAAAAAATGATATTGCAAAGAAAACAAAAAATCACGATGAAGGAGATATAGATCTTCTTGTATATAGGTTGATAGAATCACCGAGGTAGTTTGTCTCACTTGAATTTATCTTAAGCCGAACTTTCCTGTGAACAAAATTGATTGTTAATGGTAATAATACATTGTATTATTACCATTAACAGAATCAATTTTATATATATGTGGTATATTGTATACCATGTCCCATTTTGTAAGTTGATATTAACATTGTCATTTTTTTATTCGCTCGCTTTAAGGTAGATTTTTTTCTGAAGAGAACTAATTCCAATTCTGTATGAATGTAGAGTGTACAAATTTTATTAAAATATTTAAATTGTTGAAAGTATCAGACATATAACATTTAAAACCCTATTGTAGGTTTCAGATGTTAATAAATGTTATTATATCAACACTCGTAGCACTTAAATTACAACAAAAGCCGCTACGAAATGTTTTGCGTGTTCACTTAAATTAAGTGCAAATTAAAATGTTTTATTAACAATAAACGAACTTGTCCAAATAAATTGCTTTTTAATACTTCTTTATAGGCTAAATGTGATTAAATTCTTTGTCTTGATAATTGTAATACCTCAAATTCTTAGATCACTTTGAATTAAATGTCACTTACTCAATAATTACATAGAATTATGTTTCACATTAAAATAAATTATTTGAAGAATATCTTCAAATTATTCACTAACAGAAAACTGTGAAATCGAAAATCACATTTTTTTATATAGACGAGAAATTAATTTTACAGTGTGTATAACGTTCCATACTTTGTGGCTAGGGGACAAAATTTGGCAACAAACCAACGAATGTTGCTTTTTTTAAGAATGCTTATTTAAATTTCGAAGAGAAATACTTGGATTACCAATTACATTGTATCTTGCACTACCTGATAGATTTGTTAAGATACTTTGCCATATTAATAACTAAAATAAAAACACGCGGTTCTACATGAATCATATCACTTACTCGTAGCTACTTAAAATCAGGAATTAAGAGTAATACATATTAAATTATTTAAGCCTCATTATTTTTTTTATTTTTCAATTCGTTATAAGCATCAAATGTGTGCCCTGTTAAATTTTAAACCCCAAGAAAGATCGACAAAAAACTCATAACGTCAATAATTTGTTGAGGATGTTTCCATTATACGTTTAAGTTTGTATTAAAAATCGAAAGTCAACTGTATCTTTATATGTATAAATGGAAGTTACGTAAATGAATGTACATGAGCGTTACCAACGACGCGCCTGAGAATATGAATTGCAAATTGGGAGCTGCCTTTCTGTTCCAATTAGTGTTAAGTGATATTGATACGGCCTGGTTTTGTCTCTGTTCATGTTCAGATATGCATCGAATCTGCATGAATCATCGCTATCTATATTGTTTAATTATTATGAGGTTGGTATATTTCAGTTAAAGCGAAATAACTTTGCAGTATAGATAAACATTAAATAAATAAATTTAAAAAAGCTTAACATGGCTCTACATGTTTATAGATATTTTCAAACAAGATTTTGTTTGTAATGGTTTTAGGTTCATAATATGGCCATGTTACAAAACATTTATAAAGATCAAAGTGAATGAAAATAAACTGTAGAGTTTAATATAAGCAATACTTACAAAGTATGCTGTGTAGTCTTAACAGCATTTTCATTCAAATAATGTATTTTATCCCTACTCTCCGTTAGTATACAACACAAATGTGTATGTAGGTATTATAACGTCTGTACATGCATGAATACATACTTGTATAGTAGCCTATAACTTAAATACTCGAATAATTATTAATTACGACGCTGTATTTTTATGACTGCGCCAGCGTGAGTGATACTGAACGTAAATAATCGCATCTAATAAAGTTAATGTGAGTATTAACAGTTTATTAGTAGTTAACCACCATTGTATTAAGTTCTGTCACCTTTAATCCTCATAACTAACTGTTTGTTCTTACATTTACATTAAGATTAAATAAATCAAAAGTCTAAATCGTCAGAACCAATCTAAAAATCTTTTACAGATGTTTTAAATTTCGCGTGTTTTAATATAATAAAAGAAAAATAAAAACTGTAAATTCAAAGACCATTGAATCAAGTCAATAAACTTTTTCCGAGCTTAAACCAGGAAAGTCTTCAAACGAAAATTTGTATTACGTTCGTTCGTTCATCGCTAGATCTAGATTTATTTCAATACTCTCGCTTATTTCACGGTCCAGGCAAGTCGATTTTCTTATTTGCTTTAACATAGCCTATTTAAAATATACAGATAAAAACTAACATTGTATCCTTTAATATGTTAAAAATAATATCATGTAGATATAATTAATACAATCTATTAAATTTAAGTCATAAGATTATTGTAAAGATTATTGTACTAAATTATCAATTTAAGTAACTTAACCATAAGACTCAGCATTCTGTTAAACTTACATGATGATGGATACTCGTGTCATTCCAAATCCCGTTTCTATTAGATACGTTTATATTTATTAATATTCGTATATATAAAACCTACCTATCTACCTACCCTTATGAAAAAGTCTTGAATCATGTTATTTAATACATTTATAATGTATTACATTGTCGAAACTTTCACGCGGATCCTTATTTTATTAAATATAATATATATATTTCTCATGTAAAATATAACCTTTGTACATCAGAGGGATAATGTAGGATTCTAAAGGTAAAAAAAAATATTAAATCAGTCCAGTTGTTTCGGAGCCCATTCAATTCAAACAAACAATCAAATCTTTCCTCTTTATAATATTAGTGATGATGATGATGATGATGATGATGATTATAAAATATAGCCAATGTTCATCAGTGATAATGTAGGATTGTAATGCTAAAATATTTTTTTAATCAGTCCTGTAGTTTCGGAGCCTATTCAATTCAAACAAACAAACAAATCTATTTTCTTCCTAATGTTAGGATAGATTAATAGAAATACTTAAACAATTGAAAATTTTGTGTGTCTGTAGGTTCATTTAGTACGATTCAGAAACCAATAACATAACTTTAAAAAGCAGAAAAAAAAAATTATTAAAAATTTGAAAAACCCCCGATACAAAAAGACCTCTAAAAAGAAAAAAAATAATATTATTATGTACTTATTGAATTGGTTGCTTCGGGGGACCGTTTAATAAAGGAAGAAAATAAAATGCAAATAAGTTAACAAGGCAAATAAAGAAATTACGATATCGAATCGTATAGTCTAAGTTCTCAATGATTACTTCGTAAAATAGACATCATCGTCAACGTAGATACTGGCGAAAGGTGCTGGATCGCTATGGCCTCCTTCTGCGAGCAAGTCATTGCCGCGAAGGAGCCCGCGGAGCGAGACAGAGAGGCAGCAGCCTCCTCTGAACCGCTCCGCTGGGGTAGGCAGGGTCGAAGGAGACAGGATTACGCCCGCAGCTTGCTTTTCCAGCTGTAGTCCTTGGGCGAAAGAGGGGGTGACCTTTCTCCCCATCATAGGCCTACGCGGTGAGGGTGTCCCTAAGTTGATCGGTGCCCCTCGCAGCGGGTTCCGCCGGGACGTCACCGTGAGTGCGAAATCGATGCCGTGGTGTCCCACTAAGGCGATGAGGTCAACCGTTGGTTTTTTAAGCCTTAAAAATTGCAGCAATTTCTATGCTGCCGGGTAGTCCCAAATACCTCCTCGCCCATCACCTTCCTGGCCGCTGGAATGATGCGTACCGCATTTTTTCAACAATAAAAAAAAAGACCGAAGATGTAGCGGATACAGTTATTAAGGAGGCGCTCTAACGTATTAAGTTGGTCGTTACTTAAATCGGGGTAGCAAACATTTGCATATTCAATGAGGGGTAAAATAAGACTGTTAACCAAAATTACTTTCATCTTAAGTGGAAGAAAATGTCTAGTCCGATATAAGGTCTGTAATGTGGCAGTGACTTTACAGCATAATTGTTTTATCATATGATTTTTTAAAGGAATGGCAATAAGGAATGGCTTTAGTGGTTTGGAAGAGTGGGTTGAAAAATTGTTGGTAAATGTACAAAAACTTTTTTGTCCAAGTATTGGGAAAAATAATTAATCACGAGATTTTAATGAGAAATTTATAATATGAGTGATTAAAGGTAAGAGAGAATCTAATAGATTAAATATCATAGAGCTGCTTATATGGTCACAGGCAACAGCTTTAGACCAAATACAATAAATAGTTTTTTTTTATTTCATCCTCTTGTACAGGTATGAAATTAAAAGATAGTATATCAGGACTTGGCATTAATGAAATATAAGTTAGTGTTTGAGTACGGAATGTGAGTCTCAATTGAGAGACAGAGACAAAGTGACTATTTAGCTGATCTAATGATAAAGGAGAAGAATGACCTAATATAGATGGTGTGCATACGCCAATAGAATAAAGAATCTTCCATATTTTAGGAGAAGAAAAATTAGTAATATTATTATGAACATCGCTATATTATAAACGCCGCTGCGTTTAGCCATTCGTATCACTTGATTACACCGATTCTTCGCAATCTTGTAAGGTTCATTTCGGGTTTTTTTCAAAAGCTCTAATTTTACAACTTGTGTTGGTGCGTGAGCGTCATACAGTGTGAGAACAGTAGAGTTGAAAAAATATACTTTGTCGTCGATAATAGATGCTGCATTCACCAGTGATAAATCAAGTTTCTTACTCATCACTCCTCAAATGATCAAAGTTTATTCGTGCAAAGTTTTGATTTTTTAAAATAGTTGGTTTAGGTTTAGGTAGTCTCAATTTGTACGAGAAAAAAAATAAGATCATGTCATGTAAATCCAGGAGCTCATAGCTGTCTCTAGTGCTTAGCCAAGTCAGGGGCTCCAGTGATCATAAGATTTATTAGAGTCTTCATAGTCAACATTGTGATCAGTTGCATTTAAAGAGAGAATCGAAAGATTGGCCCAAGTCCCAAAATTTACGTCAACGGGATTATGTCACAACCTACAAAAGGACAAAAATTTATGGAACAAAATGGTACATAATATATACTTTAAGTAAATGTTAATAAACTTTGAATGAAATTTTCTTTACTTTACACATAAAATGCAAAAAATAATCCATAACCTAATATATAACGGTTGATAAGATGTCGGAGTATCTCCAATATTACTGGCTCAGAACTTCAGAACTGCGGTGAGTTTGAAATCTAAAATATAAAAGTATAGTCTAGCTTCAGCCGTCAAAGAGATAACATCTGTTCCGTATTGAATTATTCATAACGAAGGTTTAAATCGGACCACGCGTGTGAAAAGTACTCCAAAGTGTAGCTAAAGTGCTGTTACAAGAAGAGTTATCCCTATCATCTCAGACTTCAGAGCAACAAGGGGTCCAGTCCATGGCAAGAAAACAAATAAATCCACAAAACATCCCAAACGTACGTGACTATTTAAAATATTGAAAAAATACCATCACGATCTGACCTAGAAATTTCGGTCGATGGTCACGTCATACATTCCACTCATACGTGACTGAAAGAAGATTTACAAAAATACCGTCACGACATAATTTTATAACACCGGGCTTGAAAATAAAAGCAAAAACTAAAAATAAAAAACATCTATACAAGTTTTTGCAAACGGATTTGCTTGAGAAATCTGGTACCTACTTCGCAGAGAAGAAACATCTATCAACTGATAACACTACAGGCGAGGGCTCGCTGAATTAAGAAGAAATATTCCATCTTTCGGCTCCAATAACTTCTTACCAGTCGCAGCGACGGCAACACGAGATACTCAATTCACATCACACTTCGCGTCAACGTGCTCAAAGGAGAAGAACATCAGCAGGACATACATCAAAACCGCAGAACATCAGCGCAGGTGGGTCCTTTGCGCAGTTGCAAGATATATATATATATATATATACATATTTATATTAACGATAAAATAATAGTAATATTAATAACAATACATTACAAGTAGATAGTAATTAAAAATATAATAAACAAATAATTTTCAACAACTGTAAAATGTCTTCCTACGAAAATAGTAATAATAAGACCGTGGCGGAGACTGTTAAGATTGCAGAACACACAGTAAGGCAGACGCGATCGCTAAGGGAGAAAGTCCTAACCAAGCAGGCCAAAACTAAATCGGAGAAAGTCTCGCCTTCATCAAGTGCCAAGGGAACGCAAGTCGTCGAACGATCCAAGTCGGAGAAATGCAACAAGCTCCAAAAAGCTCGCAAGACTCCACCCTATGGCGACGCAAGCGAGGTCTCATCGCAAGCCGCAATTACCATCCAGGAGGCAGCTCAGTTGGCAACTAACATCATGGCCGAGTGGAGAACATCCCCTCCTCGGCCAATTCTATCGGATGATGAAATTTCCGTAGCCTCGGTAACGTCCTTCGAGGCATTCACTCAAGATTCCTCGCAGGGAAGACCAAGTTTGCTGGTCAACTCTAGAAAGAGGTTAGGAGTCGAGATGGACATGGCTACGAAACACGCCAACGAGATGTTTCTGCGGGGAAAGGAAGCTATAGAAACTGCAGGCAAAATCAAAACAGAGTGCAAAGCCATTGCACTTGAAAGCCTGCAGTCTCTGTACGAAACAGTACTCGCTCTCTCTGACTCCAGGTCTCGTCACAAGTACAACCTGGAAAAAGAGAGAAAAAGAAATGCCCAGGAGCTTCTAGCGATAGAGCGAGCACAAAACCATAGGATAGCGGAGTTAAACAAGGACTTGCTGGTAGAATTAAAAGAAGCAAGAAGTAGAATAGATGAAAACACCAAACAAACGAAGGCAGTAAGAGACTGGCTAGGTCACGAGACCCAGGAACCTTACCGGAGAGTGGCAGATATAGAAAAAGGCACTCAACATATAATTTCAATGATGTCATCGCTGGAGTCAAGCGTCAGCCAATTGGGAGTTTCTGGAGTGGCTACAAACATTGAGCCCCTCACTAAAAACCATAACACCCTAAGAGATAGTGTCAACTCCATATCCAACCAATTAGACGAGTTACGACGCGATCTTAAGAGAAACACCAGCGACATACTCCAAAAGACCGACGAGACATTGTTGAAAGTGAGTACGCCAAACCAGGTAAGGTCCCCTGATAACAAGAACTATATCATTAAGGAGATAAAGGAGGCCATTAAAAATATAATACCAAAACCTGATACGTCACATCATAGCGATACCAGACAAACCACCGCAAACATGGAAGAACATCTACTCCCAATTAAAGAAAGCTTGGAGGCGGTGTCCTCTGAGCTAAGGACGATGCGTCAGGAACAAACACACCAACAAATAAATAATCAATTGAGCCTAGCAGAAGAACTAGGTTACACAAAAAAAAAGGAGCAAACCGAACCGGCTCCGAAACGAACATATGCAAAAGTGGCATCAATTCCGCCCAAAATTGTACCCAACCACACTTTAATCGTATCCTCTACAGACCCAGAATATACAGGGGAAAACCTTGTAGAGAAGATTAGGGATGCCCTAGATACAAAGAACACCGGAGCTAAAGTGGACAGGGTAAGGAAGGCAAGAAACCAAAAGGTAGTGCTAAGTTGCGGTACAAAAGAGGACCTCAAGTTAGTACAAAACCAAATAAAAAAAAAACAAAATCCTAAAGGCAGTGATAGCAAAACCGGGCAACCCTCTGATATAATAAAGGACGTGCTCTCCTATCATAAGGATGCAGAACTCGTAGAAAATCTACTAGCGCAGAACAAACACCTTCTGCAAGGCATCGACATGAAGGAAAACACAATAAAAATACGTTACCGCAAGAGAGCCCGGAACCCCCACGAATGTCACCCGGTACTAGAGGTATCTCCCCCAGTGTACAAAAGTTTTATAGAGGCCGGAAAGATATACATAGGCCTCCAGAGGAGACCGGTACAAGATCATTCTCCTCTAGTACAATGCGTGAGATGTCTCGGCTTCGGTCATACAAGGGCGATCTGCCAGGAAGCGGAAAATCTCTGTAGTCATTGCGGAGGATCACATTCCTGGGAGAAATGCGCCAAAAGACTCGCAGGGGAACTACCGGTTTGTATAAACTGCAAGTCAGATAAGGGTGATAGTACGAATCTGGCTCACAACGCTTTCAGCAAAGAGTGTAGCGTACGTCAAAAATGGGATGCAATAGCAAGATCTAAGATCTCATATTGCTAAAGGCTCCCAAAAGAATCAAAAATATGGTCCAACAGAGATGGCTGACACGGGTTTGCGTTTCATCTAAGCAAACCTTCAACGCTCCAAAGTCGCAACACTGGAGCTACTCCAAGTCGCAAAGGATACCGGAGTGTCGATTGCCCTAGTACAAGAACCATACGTGGGAGGAAAAGGCATCCTAAAGGAATACTCCGGTACTAGAGTCATACAATGCACCCTCAATAAACAAAAACCCACAAAAGCAGCGGTCATAGTCTTCGACGACCGGCTGGAGATCATACACGATCCACAGCTGGTAACGGAAACCGAGGCCGCAGTACTGTTGGTAGGAGGGAGCACGAGAATAGGAGTAGTGTCAGTCTACCTGGAAGGGGACCAAGATATAGAGCCTTACTTATGTCGTTTAAAAAAAGTGTGTGGGAAATTAAACACCAAAAACCTCATAGTGGCAGGAGATGTAAATGCTTGGAGCCACTGGTGGGGTAGCAAAATAGAGAACAAACGTGGTGCAGCATATCATGCATTCCTCAACGAATTAGACCTTCAAATCGTAAATGTTGGTGATGCTCCAACCTTCGAGACATACAGGAACAGCAGAATTTGCACAAGCATCGTGGACGTCACAGCATGCAGCCTGCAGCTCCTAAATGCCATCGAAAAATGGAGGGTGAATGAAAATCTAGTAACATCAGACCATAACGCAATAACCTTCGAACTATGCGTAGGGAAACGTTTAGAGCCCCTAAAACCAACCACAACGCGCATTTACAATACAAGAAATGCAAAGTGGTCGGATTTTCAAACACTCCTCAAAATCGCCCTGACGAAGGAGGGCATCACCGAACACAAAATCAACAATATAAAAACTCCAGAGGAACTCGACTCCGTAGTAGGAAAATACACGGACGCGATCCACAAGGCCTGTGAAAACACCATTCCAAAGGCAGGACAACGGAAAGGGAAAACAACACCACCCTGGTGGACCGCGGAGCTCGAGGAACTTAAAAAAGAGGTCAAAAGAAAAAAACGCAGAATAAGGAATGCAGCGGCATCTAGAAGACAACTCGTTATTGATTGCTATATCGATGCTGTACTGGAGTATAAGAAAAAAGCAGATAAAGCTAGTACGGATAGTTGGAAGGAATTTTGTACGACACAAGAAAAAGAAAGTATGTGGGACAAGATCTATAGAGTATTTAGGAACACAACCAAAAGACAAGAGGACCAACTCTTAAGAGATAATACAGGTTCTACTCTAACCCCAGAAATGTCGGCAGAGCTTCTAGCCAAGACCTTCTATCCCGATGACACGATCAATACAGACCAACTGTGTCACACAGAAATCCGGGAACTGACGAACTAGAAAATACCATCGGATCTGAAGGAAGTAGTAGTAGTAGTAATAAAATTCTTTATTACACTCAACAATATAAAACAAATAAAAACCAAAAAAGAAAATACAGTAAAAAGAACAAAAAATTATACAAAGAAAATATCGATAAACATTATTATATATTGGGTGTAAAGGCGGCCTTATCAACAAAAGTTGATCTCTTCCAGGCAACCCATATCTTATAAAAGGAGAAGTTTCGTAATAGTGGTTGAATAATACTTAAACACATATTTTTAATTATATTATTATAGACATATATACTAAATATATAAATGATCATAGAAAATGTATACATAGATAGGATATATACGATAAATTACATAGACTATAAATATATATAAATAGATACATACAATGTATATCAATACAAAACATAGTATTAAATACAGAAGGAAAAATTTTATTGATACTATACTCCTAAGCTTATAGTGTCAGATAGTATTTTTTAAGGCGTTTTTTAAAAATGTGTATTGACTCTGACTGTCGGATATCTTGGGATAAGGAATTCCATAAGATAGCAGCCTTGACAGTAAAAGAGTCTCCATAACTTTGAGAGTGGCTAACAGGTAACGCTAACATGTTATCGTTTTTGGAACGGAGATTGAGACGATGGCTAGTTCCTAGGAAACTGAATCTTTCTCTTAAATAGGGAGGAGTATAAGGATTAAAAAGGATGGTGTAGAGAAGAGTGAGGATATGGAGATTACGTCTTTGCTTTATGGTAAGCCATTTCAGTTGGACCCGATATTGTGAAATATGATCAAATTTTCTCAGTCCAAATATAAATCTTATAATCATATTTTGCAGACGTTCAAGTTTATTAATATGAATTTGTGATATATCGGAATAGCATGTATCTGCATAATCTATTAAAGGTAGTAGAAGAGCTTGAGCCAGGGATATTTTAGTTTGGATGGGTAAAAAATTCTTCCATCTCCTCAACCTACCAATCACAGCATATATCTTACGACTGATTTCAGATATTTGGGGTGCCCAGGAGAAAGAATTGTCCATAACAAGACCCAGATTTTTGACTGAATTTTGATATTCTAAAAATGTGCCTTCGAATTCTACAGCTGGAAGAGATAGTAGGTTAATTTTTGACAATTGATGACGGGAACCAAATAAAGAAACTTGTGACTTGCTTGGATTTACGAACAACCCAAATGATTTACTCCAGGAGCTAACAGAATTGATGTTAGAGTTTAATTTTGCTATGGCACCGTGCAAGTCATCAACAGACGATGATGTGTAAATTTGCAGATCGTCAGCATATAAATGAAACGACAGAGAAAGAATATCTGTTATAGAGTTGATGAAGATAGAGAATAGAAGGGGAGACAAAACGCTTCCCTGCGGGACTCCAGCTTTAAGTTGGCAATTTGACGAATGTTTATCATCCAATCGAATGCTCTGTTTGCGATCACTAAGATAGGAACGAAACCAGTTAATTGTTTGGGTCGATATATTTATTGATTGAAGAGTTGCCAAAAGGAGATCAAAATCTACGGTATTGAATGCGTTCGAGAAGTCTAGCAGTGCAGAAATACTCACTTGTTTTTTATCAATCCCATACCTTATATCGTCACAAATTTTTATTAACGCCGTTACAGTGCTGTGACCGGCGCGGAAACCAGATTGGTAGGGATTAAGAATGTTATATCTAGAGATATATAGCGAAAGTTGACCGTGTACAAGACGTTCAAGTACTTTTGATAGAAAAGGAAGTATTGAAATTGGTCTATAATGGGATAAATTTGAAGGATTTGTGATTTTTGGGATAGGTATGATATGAGCAAAGCACCAGATATTAGGAAAAGTATTCGAAGAGAGAGAATGGTTAAAGATATGAGCAATAATTCGTAGTACATTATCAAGAGCTAATAGGATCATTTTACGGCTCACTCCATCACTTCCGGTGGCATCAGATTTAATAGCTAAAATATTTTTTTTAATTTCCGAAACAGTACAGGGAGAAAAACTGAAAGATAAGGAATTAGGCTTTGGACGTGAATTTAAAGAATCGGTAGTATTTAATTTAATACGGTTATCCAATAACGGAACTGATGTGAAATATTTATTTAGCGATTCAATATCAATGCTGGAGGAAATAAGAGAGGGTTTACGATTTCGACTGATACCCATGGTTTCTAAAAATCTCCACACTTTTATAGAGTCAAGATTTTCTATGGAAGAGTGTATATAGTCGCGCTGAGCAATTCGGCATCGCTTATTGCACTTGTTACGCAAAGCTTTAAATTTGTCTTGATTTTCAGGAGTGGGGTTAAGTTTAAATTTTGATTTGGCTTTATTTCGCTTGACCATCAGAATTCTAATATCTTTTGTCAACCAGGGAGCTGGCAAATGCTTAAGTTTGACAGGTCTCATGGGGGCATGCACATCAAAAAGCTCAATAAGAAGGGAATTGAAAATCCTAACTTTTCCATCCGTGGTCTCGGCACTCAAAACCGAATCCCAGTCGATCGTACTAAGATCTTATGTAAACTTTTCACTGTCAAAATGCCTAAAGCTGCGTCGCATTACAATTGTAGGTTTTATTTTAGGAGGGCGTATTTTATAGGACAAAAATAAAAGGTCATGGTACGAAAAAGATTCTGCTGCTAGCTGACCGTAATTATTAACACGATCAAGTGATGAAACGATCATGAGATCCAGTAACGAGGGATTGCAATGAGGAAAAAAGTGTGTTGCACTTTTGGTGTTGAGAACATTCAAGTCAGCACTGTTTACTATATTAATTAGGCGATTGGAACGAGAGTCATTTTTTAATAAGCAAGTGTTGAAGTCGCCCATGATGACTGTATGATCAGCATTAGGAACATATTTTTCAAGCAATGACTCAAATTCATCAAAGTAATCAACGCGGAGAGAGGGGCTATAGAGAACTCCCAACAAAAGTTTCAGGTTGCCAAAAATAATTTCGATCAAAACATGTTCTGATGACTCATTGTACTGGGATAGCGATTTATCCAGGATGGAAAATGGGATCTGACTACGAAGATAAATAGCCACTCCTCCACCACCTTTCCCGGATCTATCGTTCCTAATTAGGTGAAATCCTGGTAATGAAAACGAGGCTGACGGAAGACAGGGCTTAAGAAATGTTTCAGACACTAGTATTGCATGAATATTTTTAACGTCGAAGGAGCACAGAAAATCCGGATAGTGAGCAGGAATGCTCTGTGCATTAATGTGGATAACATTGAAGCTCTTGGAGTATTGGGAAAAGGTAGACTCTAAAAATGAGTTTATAGGAATGGAGGAACTGTGGAAACTATCATCCTTTGAAGTAGAAGAACATTGAGAATAATCAATATCATCATCTGAACATTTACTATTATCGTTATACGCCATGTTATAAATGAGTAATATAATATGATAACAAAATATATATGTTTGTGTTAAAATTAAAAGAATAAACAAAGTTAAATATAAATGTAAAATATAAAAGATAATAATATTAATAAAATAAAAATAATAATAATAATAATAGAAGTAAAAAAAAAAAAACAATTTGAATGTCTATAAAAGACTATAAAATGTACAAAATATTTTACCCACCAGCTGTAGGCTGAAACTTAAAACAAGCAGACACATTTCAGATCATAGTTGGCTTAAATAGTTGACGAAAACAAACTATTAGTAATCATAAAATAGTTTAAAAACAAAATAATAAAAAAAAAAAGTAATCAAATCAATACAAGTTACAATAATTATTCTTTAGTTTATAATTATGTTGGCAACACAAAAAAGTGACAAACTGTCAACTTCAGCGACTGTGCCAACTGCTAAGTGACAAGTGACATTTAAGTATTTGTATTTGTCATAAAATAACATAATAATATTTGTAATTATGCCATCTCAGATTTTATTGTTTACCCACCATAATACTAAATACTGTATCTAATTTTATCATGAATACCCACAATGCACAACACACGAAGAGGACTGAGGACATTCATTAACTTAGCACCGTAACATCAGTTACATTCGAAGAAAACTATGCCGTATTGCAATAATAGAAGAACTAAAACAGGAGCTTAACAAGATACAAGAATAGTCGATAATCGATATCGATCACTTCCGAACGTTCCGTTTTGTTCTCTGATTGTTGATGTTGGGTTGGACTGAAGATGTTCCTGCTCGCGGCTGCTCCTGACGGGATTCCAGTGCACAGTCGATCGTGTTTAAGACCGCCATGGATGTAACCTTATGCTGACTTCCATTTTCGCCAATTACAATAATGCTACCATCTCTAGTCCAGCATTTTTTTATACCAAAACGCTGCCTAGCAGCTGTAAAGATGTTATGGCGCTCTTTAGTGAGAAATTCAGACAAAATAATCCCTGTACCCTTGAGGTTGGTTTTGGCAAACCAGATCTTATTTCTAATAGCCGGATCCTTGAATTTAATAAGAATAGCACGGGATATCTCAGTTTGTGGTTTGCCCAAATGCTGACACCGGCTTATATTGTCCGTATTAAGATCGGCCAGCTTCAGATGTCTTGACAGCATATCAACTACAGTGGAGGCTATTTTGTCATCTTTGCATTCAGGAACACCATGAACAAGCAGCATTTTCCTACGACTTCTCATTTCCATGTTATCATTTTGTTTTATAAGAAATTCCATTTGAAAATGAAGTCCCTCTAAAGCATTTAACACAAAGTTCCGGAAGGATTCAAATTGACTGGCCAGAATAGACGCTGGAGCAGTAGGAGGTATGGAAGCTTGGAGGCTCTTCTGGAATTCTGCCATAGTGGATTTGAAGTGGCTGCTTAGCTCAGAAACAGTGCGTTCAATAGATTCCATTGCAATAATATAGTGATTGTTTTAGTGAGATATGATGTTTATTCAAAGTGGATGAATTTAATTTAGGAGATTACAGCTGGTTGTGGTAAGGAAACTTTAGCACATTTATGTAGTTTAAATACAGTTTTTCTATAATTAAAAACAAAATAAAGACTTACAACTCAAAAACATGTGTTCACTTTTTCACAACCACCCACAGAAAGAAGATGATCCACCATTTACATCTGCAGAACTAGAACTTGTTCTGCAAGCCCTAAATCCAAAGAAAGCTCCCGGACCTGACGGGCTTACTGCGGATATCTGTATTGCAGCCATCCAAATGGAAAAGGATGTTTTCATGACAATCGCAAATAAATGTTTGTCACTGAAACACTTCCCCTCCCAATGGAAACAGGCACACGTGATCATCTTAAGAAAACCAGGCAAAGAGGACTATACTCATCCAAAGTCCTACAGACCGATCGGTCTCCTCTCAGTTCTTGGAAAAATCATCGAAAAACTCTTTATCAGCAGACTCCAATGGCACATTTTTCCCACACTTAACAAAAATCAATATGGTTTCATGCCTCAACGTGGCACAGAGGACGCTCTCTATAATCTGGTGACACATATCCGACGAGAAATAACCAACAAAAAGCTGGTACTCGTCATCTCACTAGACATAGAGGGCGCATTCGATAATGCGTGGTGGCCAATTCTTAAACTCCAACTACAAAAAAAGAGATGTCCCAAAAATCTGTACGAACTGGTAGGGTCGTATCTTACCGACAGGAAGATCACGGTGAATTACGCCCGGTCAACATACGAAAAACAAACAAACAACGTTGTGTCCAAGGATCTATAGGTGGACCAACTTTTTGGAATATAATCTTGGACTCGTTGCTGCACAAGCTAGAAGCAGATAACGTATACTGCCAGGCGTTTGCAGACGATGTGACACTCATAATTTCGGAGAGCTCAACAACAATTCTAGAGGAGAAGTCAAACACAGTCTTGAAAACGGTGGTGGAATGGGGAAATCGTAATAAGCTCAACTTCGCGCCTCACAAGACCGGGGCCATGCTCTTAACGAAGAAACTGAAGTACGATGAACCAAACATTTACATGACTGGAACCGCAATACAACTTGTAAAAGAAATAAAACTCCTTGGACTCGTGATAGATAGGAAGCTCACCTTCACCTCTCATGTGTCCGCATCGTGTAAAAAAGCTGCGGAAATATATAAACAACTAGCGCGCGCCGCGAAGGTCACCTGGGGATTGAACGGTGAAATCACGAGAACCATCTACGTTGCCGTAGTGGAACCTATTATGATGTATGCCTCAAGTGTGTGGTCGCAAACAACTGAGCTGCAAAGGATACAAAAACAGCTAAATGCCCTCCAAAGAGGTTTCGCACAAAAGATCTGCAAGGCATACAGAACTGTCTCACTGACGTCAGCGTTAACACTCTCAGGTCTCCTACCTCTCGACCTGAGAAACCAGGAGTCAGCCCACCTTTTCTGGACTAAAAAGGGAATATAAAAAGATTACCTTCCTCCGAACAGAGAGCTGGAAATGGCCATCAATCACTTAGACAAGCCACACCCATCCACAATATTAAATATAGAATACACCAAATTGGATCAACCACAGCCCGACGTCATCCAAACCATACAAAATACAGGCCCCTTAATATTCACAGATGGAAGCAAAATATCAGGCAGAGTAGGAGCAGCCCTGACGTGGTGGGAGGATGGTAAAGAGAAGGAATACGGTACATTCAGCCTGGACAGTTCATGTACGGTCTTCCAATCAGAACTATATGCGCTATATAAGGCAACACTTTTGGCTAAATCCAGCAGAAAAGTAGTTGTTAACATCCTCAGCGACTCAAAATCTACGCTGGATCTGCTAAGAAAATTTCAAACAACCCACCCCTTAGCAAATGCCATAAAACAAAACATTGGAAGTACCAAAGCAGACGGTAGAGAAATCAGACTCTTTTGGATAAGGGCTCACGTGGGCACTGTTGGCAATGAGAGAGCAGACGAACTAGCGAAGAAGGGAGCTCTAACTAACAGTGATCCAGAATACGATAAAATACCTCTGTGTACGGTCAAAGAAACCATCAGGAAAGAAACGGTCCGTAAATGGCAGGACCGTTACCAAACTTCCACCACAGGAGCCATTACTAAAATATTCTGGCCAGACATAAAAGAGTCATACCACATTCTCAGAAAAATAAAAACAAACCCCACTCTCACCCAAGTCTTCACGGGACACGGTGGAATAGCGGAATACTTATACAGATTCCATATCAAAGATAGTCCCGGCTGCGAATGCGACCCAAACATAAGCGAGACAATTTGGCACGTCCTTCTGGAATGTCCCCGCTATGCCGCGGCTAGACATGACCTGGAGACCCAAATGTACAGAAATCTGGTCAAGTCTGAACTGCCTAAAATATTGGCAGATTCGGAGATCAGGCCTGCATTCCTTACTTTTGCCGAAAAAGTCTTCCGCAACGCAGCTAGAAGGAATAGTACTTTCGCTAATCCATCTATTCATCAACCCATACAAACACGCGAAGTGATTGCCCGAAGACATCCTGTGTTACCCATAAACTCCGAGCCAAACGCGATAACAATTCACCAACTTTTATCTTGTGGTGAAAAAAGTAATCCGTCCATAAGAATTCGAGGGGTGGCCCTATTCATGAATTCTAATCAGGAAAAGCTAGGTATAAGTTTTTGCGTTCCTAGTAGTCGCAGTGGAGTGGCGATTTCCCCGGGACTAGCGGCATTAATAAATGGGAGCACGTCGAGACAGAACATGAAGCGCAAAGTTTACGAAGCATTGCCCGTAACAAAGGTGGCAGGCATCGAATGCCGGTTATTACGAAAAGTAAATAAAACTATCGTATTAATCGAGCGGAAAGACATGGAGCCACCTTACGCTCAGGCTAGTTGTCTGCTGTCGAAATTCGGAGAGCCGTTAGGAGGGGAAAACATCACTCCCCGAACAATCAGTGTTGATGCTATGGTACTGGTGTATGAGAAGGCTGAAGTATCACAAAGGATTGGTATTTTAAAGGCCTCCATACACCACGAGATAGTTGTCTATGAAGACCGAGGAGAAAACCTTGAATACCTCAGGCCACATCATGTTTTGGGACCAACCAAGCCCCCGGGCAACGGAGGATATACAGAACCAGCATCAAAGAGTGGTTCGGAACGACTACAGGAGAAGGCAAAAGCACAACAACAAGCAGAAGCCTCCACGTCAAAACCTAGCCTGACATCAAAATCTTTCATGAAGGCAATCACAACCGCCGTAGGGTCCATGGTAAAAGCATCAAGAACCTCACCAGGTAAGAAAGTGGTGTACGATGACCAGGAGGAAAATCTCCAACACACTAGTTCACGTCGTACACTAAAGCCCACCAGCTCCATGGCAACGGCGGTAATTAACCTCATAAAGATGAAAAATAAAACCAGCTCTGAATCCGTAAAACCTCAAAAAAAAACAAAGGCAAAGATGGGAATAGTCAGTTCGCCTTGTCTTCGTCTGGCAGAGGGACCACTTGATCACTTCATAAATGCTTTCCTTGAGTTTCAAGCTTTAACAAAAGCGACTAAACAGGCTAAATCAATACCTCTTGAAGAAATTCTTCAGGCCTTTAAAATCGGTAATCGGAAGTTCTTGGAGCTGAAACTCAAGGAGGCAGATGCAGCCATATACAACAACCAAACTGCAAAGATAATTCACGGCACAATGGCAGGAGAGCATATGGCAGCATACAATGCGACCAGTGGTTTCGTTATGTTGGATAGGGAAGAGACGAAGCGAACAGGCAAAGCCAAATACACGACGCCATCTAACGACCCAATTGTTGTCACGGCCCAATGCACCAAGATTATGCTAGAGGATATGATCCTAGACAAAGCTAGCACATTAACGAACTTTGAAGCTTGGACCGTACCAACACTAAACTGGGTCAACGGGGTTCCAGGATGTGGCAAAACCACGTGGATAATATCGCACTTCGACGCGGAGAAGGACGTCATCGTTACAACCACAACTGAGGCGGCTAAAGATCTAAGAGAGAAGATCTCTCAGCGTATAGGTGACGAATCAAAGAATCGAGTGCGTACGATGGCCTCTGTATTAGTAAATGGATTCAAAGAGTCAGAAATCTATCAACGTTTGGTGGTAGACGAGGCTCTTATGAACCATTTCGGATCCATAGCGATGGCTACGCGGTTGTCCGGCGCTGCCGAAATTCTCCTCGTCGGTGACGTGAACCAGTTACCTTACATCGATAGAGATAATCTATTCGAGATGAGGTACTGTCGTCCCACCCTGATAACGTCCATCAGCCAAGAATTACTGTGCACACATCGGAATCCCTTAGATGTCGCGTATGCCTTAGAAGAGGTCTACTCCGGCATCTACTCCAGCAGGAAACTAGTGCAGTCCTTAACAATGCTCAATTACACAGGATCGAAAATACCCAGATCCCAACCTAATACCCTGTACTTAGTACACACCCAGGAAGAAAAGATAGCATTGTCTAACGAGGGTTATGGATCAGGCGAAGGGTCGCGTATCTTAACCATACACGAAGCACAAGGACTCACTTTCAGTTCCGTTTTTATAATCAACACCAGGAGTAAGATGCAACTGCACGACAGCGTTCCCCACGCGGTTGTAGCAGTGTCGCGTCATACCGAGAGCTGTGTGTATTTTACCGACAGCGAGGACGACGCGACGGGCAGATTCATCAGGAGAGCGATGAAGGCGACAAAATATAACATCATAGAATATAATACCAAGATGGCTATAAAAGACAGAAACTTCGCTATCGTGGAAACCTTGCTCGTGATGAGTGAAAAAAATAAAAATAACAGTAGGTCACCACAATAGTGTTTTCGTAGGAAGGCATTAATGAGAAAATGTAAGAAATTTAACTTTAATAATATTTTTCTTTTTTATACATCAAATACTTATACTATACTTTACATTATAACATTGTACAATTAAAAATAAATAAATAAATAAATAAAAATTAAAAAAAATATATGTATATATATATATATATATAATATTTATATTTATATAAGTATGTGTAATTGCTGTGCAAAGGACTTACCTTACTAATATAGTTTTTAAGGTACCTGTAGTAATAGACTCCTTTTTGAGTATGTTATCTCAAAATTTCAAAAATTAATATGCTAAATACAAACCAAATGCGAAAAATGCACGGGCGACGTGTCCGTGGATAAAAGTAGAAATTAATAAAAAAAAAAAAAAAAAAAAAATATAAAAGTAAAAATCTAACACTTTATAATTTTATCGGTATTCCAAATCTTCTCAACATTGGGACTTAATAACTAAAAACTATGAACGTAGTTTTATTAACTTAATTTTGGTCACCAAAGAAGAAGAGAGCTACGAGAACATTTATTACTGATTAATAACTTTTTAACATGGTCATAATAGCAATTTTGTTTTTATTAATTTCAAACTCTCTTGTAAAATTTATAATGAAAAATATTATGAATGGCGTAATTAAATGCAACAACGTTCTAACCACAACACGAGGGTTATTTTTTTGCGGTCTTTTTTATATTTTCAGGCGCCGAAGTATTTAACGGCAGCTATGGGTAATTTTTTTCAATTGCGAGACCCATTTGAAATGCCTGTAAACAAAAACCTTTTTAGAGTTTAATTTGCATATTAAAAACTTTTCTATTACTGAAAAACGTAGAAGGTATATGAAGAGGTAATCAAGAGTAAATCGAATACAACATTTTTTGCTTAACAAAGTATAAACAATTGTTCGTAATATCTATTTATAATAATTTAAATGGTAAATACATTGGAATTTACATGTTTTCTATACTAATATTATAAAGCTGAAGAGTTTGTTTGTTTGAACGCACTAATCTCTGGAACTACTGGCCCGAATTAAAAAATCTTTTTGTGTTGAATAGTCCGTTTATTGAGGAAGGCTATAGGGTATATGTCATCTCGCTGTGACTTATAGAAGTCAAGCAGTAATGAAAAATGCTGCAAAAACGGGAAAAGATTTCTTTTTTGAGAGCTTTCCTCGCGTGCGCTGAGGAAACACTAAAAACCGCGCGGACGGAGTCGCGGGCGACCCCTAGTAGTTTATAAGTTTCAACACTAGCGCCAACTACGCAATTAATTATGGAATCTTATTTAGTATTTACTGTTAAATGTTTTAAGAATTAGAAGTATAGGATATTTTTACATAATGTTTAATCTTTTATTAATTATTAGAACTTATAAGGTATAAATAATAGCATCTGAAAGTTGGTTATAAAATTGTAAATTACCCTAACCTAAATATTAGTGTAAAAATATTATAAATCGAGTTGTAAGGACTGCTCTCGCCCATTCTATTACAAATGGTTGTATATTAAACATTGAAGTGCAAGTACTGTGTATTACTGAAACAAGTCTTAACACAATATTTAATATCACACAGGTTGGCGTTCTATATTCGTCATCACTTGGAAACCCCAAAGTATTCCGTTTAGTATATTATAACATTATAAACATACAATATTAACTAAACGGCAACTCTAGTTAAGATGATCGTAATTCGTAGTTGTTATATTTGAAATGAAACTATTACGTTATGTTATATTTGAAATCAATGACAGGATTGTTATTATTACTAGTGAGTTTCTCAAAGTCGAGATGATTGTTTAACTGAAAATCACCATAATTTGTGTATTCCAAGAACTTGTATAAAAGTTACTATTATTTGAAACCGAGTACTTACAAGTTCAAAGTTATGATTATAAAGTTAGTTTAATATCTATAGAAATATGTTGAAACTCTGTAGCTCCAAAAAGAAAAAATCTTAAATATTTTGAAGTCAAAATTATTACTACATTATATTATATAATATTAGGACATTAGTATAAATATAGACTTTTAAAAGTCACGGTGAGTGACTTCTTCAAGTTTTTAAGAAGTTATTACAGGACTATAATAACTAATTTGTATAATACATTGTAAATGTGAATCAGAAGCGATTTATACAATTTATAAATTAAAGAAACTATTGTCCTTACCTTTATAAAGTCAGTTGTATTTGTCTACATGTGTACGTTTTTGATATTAGGGATTTAAAAATAGTTTCTATAATGACTTTTAAACAAAAAACAATTTTAAATAATTATTAGATTACGGAATATTTTATGTTTTGTTGTTTTAAGCCTACTAAAGAGGCCGACTAATAGTACCTACATATATTATTATTATATTTTTGGGTTTATGTTAATTTTTTTTTATATATATATTCTCTTAACTTAACAAGCTGAAATGGCGGATGAATGCGTTTTTGGACCTAATTAAAAAATCTAGTTTAAATGTAAGGTTAACAATGGACATCACTTAAATAACTTAACTACGCATTTCATTAATTATGTGTTTCAAATTTTCGGACATAATTACTAAATACAAATTATATAAATTAAATAGTTTATGTTACATTTCTTTATTTAAATACAATATTTTTAAAAACTTTCATAATTTTTAAATATATCTTTTTTGTTTTATAAAGATAACTACAAGCATCTTAAAATAATAACTCACTGCAAGGTTCTACTTGTAGTGAACATAATACGTAATAAGAAACTGTTTATTGAACGTGCTGTTCATTGAAGATTAAATGAGTAGAGGGGGTGCAGTTAATTCTCATGCAACCCTCAAAATCCTTCTAATCATAAATTTAATCAAAAAAGATACTTATAATTAAGAACAAAAAAATAACTATTTACGAATTAAAAAAACTTTTTTGCCTACATTCAAGGCAATTAAGCATGAATGTACCTTATTAGCTATAGTGTGGTTCCCAAGCGCACATGCAATTAAAATAACTTATTGTAAACTTATTGTTTAGGGATGTTTATAATGAACTTAAGACTTTGCAAATACAATTTAACTTATAGAAAAGAAATACTATAGTCAAAAAAAGAAAAAATCTTTACTACGCATATAATAATATAACTCTTTTCTTTTTAAAAGAAACCTTATTTATTTTGTAACTTAGTAACAGGTGTGGTTGATGACACCTGTATTTGTTATCCTCTACGTGATAATTTTATGTAAATATTTCGTAACTCCGCTGTGCCCTATTTTTTTTTTGCGGCCGCCTTTTATTTTTCGCATGTCTGAGTATTTAACGCTCTCTCTGGGTTTATTTTGTTTGCATATAAATACTGTTTTGTTACAATTTTATTACATAACATTATTAAAAGTTTAAAAGGTGTATATGTATCCTTACTGCCGATCATATTAGTACTTAGACATTTTTTAAGCCTGAGAATAAAATAATAGATTTTCCCGGAATGTTATGAGAAGAACCAACAGGGATTAACTTATGACGACTGATTTTTCGCTACTCTACACTTTTTTGTAATTACAATTTGTTTTTTTCTATGGTCTGGGTGTAAACAACTACATATTATATATATTATATGAATGCATTTTCGAACATAAAATTGTTAATGAATGTTTAACAGTTATATTTAAGTACCAATGTTATGTATTAATGTCAGAATATTTATTTATTTAACTGATAAGCCGTCGATACTAAGGAATATACTCCAGCATTTAGAATTTAGATACAGATCTCATGGCGGTGATATACCAAGATGGTAAAAATAATTAGTTCTATAAATTGAAAATAAGGAACACACGAGTTAAATTTAAGTGAAATAGTGACTTTAAAACAACTCTTTTAATGTTGAACATAGTTTTATGTAAGCAATGAGTAAGTGCCTCTTAAAAGTGATCTAAATATTTGATATTTAAATAATCAAGTCAAAGAATTTAATTTTAGTCTCAATCAAGGCTAAGAATTTAATTTCATTCACTCTTTAAATCAGCATTAAAAAGCAATTTATTTGGACGACTCTGTTTAATGTTACTTTTACATTTTAATTCACATGTTATTTTAGTGAATACGCAAACATTTTGTAGCGGCATTTGTGGTAGCTTGAAGTGCTACCAGTGTTGATATAATTACATTTATGAACATCTGCAACCTAAATTAAGGTCTTAAAAATGTTGGTTCTAACATTTTTAAATAATAATGTATTGTAATATATGAAATGTGGCAGCAACACATTTTTTAATTTATTATGAGATCCCTAGCTTAAAGAGAGCAGCTAACAGCGTACAAAGACTTAATTTAGATATTTAAACCTCAAATGAAATTCTAGTACTCTGGATTGATATAGGAATAATTATGGCAGTATTTTTTTTTAATCAATAGAGTGGTTTAAATAAGGGATGAAAATCTATTTCTGGGGTTATATGTGAATAGGAATATATTGTGTGTGTTTCAAATTACAATTGTCATGTTCACAGGAAGAAGCAGAGTTTAAGATTAAATATTTTATATCGCTCAAGCTTTTTCTCGGCTCAAAATCATTTTTACGTTTAGATAGATTAACGCGTTCACTGCATCCACCTCATTATAAGAGAATAATAACCCAATAATTACTTTCCACAATAATGATTCTAGGATTTCTGTGCAACATTATTTTATTTATAAGAATAATAAAAGTTTACTTAGATATTATTTATTCGTCATATAAAATAATTAATTGATATAATTAAGTCATGATTGCATGTTAAGCAATAAGTTAATAATCGTATTGTTTTTTATAACTGTCGGTTATAAATAAAATTCACATATGTTTATGTTTAATTTTATCATATAGTAAAGACGCTCAATAAAATGGACCCTCGTTACTTCAATCATGATTCTCCTCGATTGATCTCAAGAGACGGCGGATTACAGAATTACCAAACCAGAAAATGCACGTCTATACAATGTTTTTACTTCCAAATTCATTTTTTGCAAGTAAACTAATCCATTTCTGATATACTATTAGGGATAAAAATTAAATGCATTTTCAAGTATTTTATTAAATGCATTTTAAACTATTTCTCTTATCTTATTTTTATAGTTTATCATTACTTTCTACATACTTACTACACTTATAAGTGACATGTAAACATATAAGCCGGATATCCAACAGACTAACTACTAACTAACTTTTTAAAAATAATATATTAATATTATTAACTTTATTAATATAAAACCATCTACTTGTATGTATACCTCATCGATACTTTAGACATCTGTGTGTGAGTAGATATGGTTATTTAGATACATAGATACGAGTGTGCACACCGCACATGCATAAAAAATATGTATAACTTAAATAATCTATTTATATGATCTACTTTTGTCCGCTTTATTGTGGAGATATAAAACTGATTTCAAGTTGAAGTACTAAAGTTTGAGTGTAGTTTATTAGATTCAATACGCTGCTGCAACTTTATAGCCACGCTACAGTAGATGCTGTATGTGAATACTTTATATAAAGTTGTCTGACTAAGTTAAGTTTATGAGTAGTTAAAATTGACTACCGTTATTGAGTTTTGTCAATTTTATACTTAACATTAGATAAAAAATGGCTTTGAAAAAATGTTATTACTAAATATTTGAATTCTATGCTACACTAAGACTTAACCGAGTGAAATACTTTCTTCTGACTTAGTTTACCTTAGACACCATGATACGTGTGTTATGATTTGTCAAAGTTAAACACCGGTGCAGAAAAAATGGCAGTAGGGTAAATTTATGAACCTATATGTATCCAATAGCATAATATCTGTAACAGGGTGTATAAGAATGCAAAGCGTAGCCACATTCAGTTGCCATAAAAACTGTTATAAATAACAAAATGATTATACATTAATATAATAACATTACACATACATGAAACTCATTCCAAAAGATCGCCATAGGATTTAATATACGATTTTAAACCTTGAGACCATTTATGAATCAAAACACGAACTGTCTGCATTTAATATTTTTTCATAGCCAATCTTTTCAGCAAAATTCACATATATGCTCAGTTCTTGGTAAGTGTTCGGCTCTGGTTAAGTCCTTAACGTCTGTTTTTGACCACAATTGGGTGAATCGAGCTTTATGACGCAGTAGACTCTTGATGAAAAGACCTTTCTAAGATCGGATTTTATACACTTGTACCTATGTTGTGGGCATGTGTTGCTCACTCCTTGATAGCTAACACACAATATAAATGTTATATATACTTTCCCGAGATAAAATCTTTTTCATTCCAGAAGTTTGTAATCAAAATACATTTTGATTTAACATGGCATATTATATTATGATTCTACTACAATTCCATTATCTATAACAAATATAGAACTCAATCCGTAAAGTATTTCTATCTTACGTTCATCGTTCATATTTAATTTGTATTTCTAGTATATTATAACGAAACAAAGAACAGTTGAGTAATTAGTTAATAAGACAACGTATAACTTCTTAAAATCACTTCGTATATTAACAATTCTTCAGTGTAATTAACAACAATAATCCACATTAAACTAAGCACACTCGTTATATATAGCCTCTTCTCTCCACTTCTCTCCCCTCTCTCTCTTCACACCACATCACACCTCGCTGCCATCTTATTCTTTCCTTAGTCAATACAGCTCCTCTATTTTGTTACAATATATTGTGTGTATTTGTTTTTCTAATTTATAACTGTAACTTGACATATGTATATAAAAGTCACTAATATCTATAATTATCAAGCACATCCATCTATGTATAAGATATTATGAAATGTGTTAGGCTGTTGTGTTAATAAATAAATAAAAATAGTAATAAAAAAATTTAATAACTCATAGTGTAGGAGTCAGACGTTCACTAATACAATTAGCAACACTCGTAGCACTATAATTGCTACAGTTAGTGCCGCTACGAATTGCTTGCATGTGCTGTATTGAAAGGTCCATTGCAAAGGTAGTCAGAGTTGAATAACATGTGTAAACTGAATAAAATGTGTCTGATATTGTACAATGTAAAATGATAGTTAAAAACACTATATTAGTTATTAATACAGCATATCGTAAATAATTCTAATATATATTGAATACTCTGTCAGTGCCATCTTTGGTGCAATGATATGAACGATATGAACGCTATGAACGATATGAACGCTATGAACGATATGAACGCTACAGTGGTACAGCGTTCAGCCACAGCCGCTCCCTGACAATTAACTACTACGCTTGTTAGATAACTAATGTATGATTCAAATTAAGTATTGATATCTTACATATTCGCAATATAATTGAAACTATGTTATAGTTCATGATATTATAATCTTCGTGTTAGAACTATGTTAATAACTCTTCAATGTTTGTAACTACTTGAAGATAAATTAAATCAAGAGAATATCTTACTTTTATATTTCGGAAGTAAATTTCCGAGGCATTTCTGAGTTATCTGCCATTCATAACAATCATCAATTTTACAGATCGAAAACCATATTTTTGATAGTAACAAGATTTTATTGACTACTTTAATATTTAGTTCATACAATGCACAACACATATTTCAATAATAACAATAATCCCTTTTAACATAATATTTTAACAACTATTCCTTATCAATTTCAATAAGCTGTTATATGTATCGATAATAATAATTTATGAGGCCATCAATACATTGAAATTATCGTTTCGACTCTATAGTAGTCGTTAGTGACATTATATAATAGAGGTATACATAGTTAGTAGTAAATACAAATAGTACACGCGATAAACAATCAAGAGCATTGAATAAGCTGAAGCTTTCACAAACAGACGGCTTAATCTGGCGATGTATCAAGATTCAACAGATATTCAACTCCACATATACAACCTATCTATAATAACTGACCTGTTAGTTTTTCATTTAAATAAATTGTGCTATAGTAAATAAATAAATAAATCAAGTCCGGTTAATGTGTTGTATTATAAGTTATGATAATATAGCAAAGCAGATTTTTGTTTATCATTGGTTAAATGTGTATTTTTTATAATAAAACGTATCCTACCTGCTAACATTTACAATATACCTAACAGAACCAAATTTATTAAATCTTTACTTTTCTTATACACAAACAAAAAGATAAACAGACAAAAAAATAATAAAAATATGAAATTAATATAAATGTTCTTGAATGTACCTGAATCTTAACAAGTTTATTTAATATATCTTTCATACTAAACACATGCTTCTTGGGTACTTTTATCTTTCAAACATAATAAAGTTAAAAAGTTGTGTTTCTTTAGAAGATAGGCAATTTTCTCTGAATATTGAAATAAAAGGGTAAAATATGGATAATGGTTGTTGAAAAATTTAACAGATTCCTTCCGAATCTACCGCAGCCTGTCATAACTTTGTTCAATATTTTACTTAGAGAAAAATAAGAAGTTTAAAAACAGGCAAATAATAAATAACTTGATGTAACGCGGTGTACGAGATTAAAACAGTGTATTTTAAATAATAAAAATATACAACAAACTGAAAAAATCTTCATGCATAACACTTCCGAAATATATAAAAATGTTTATCAAAGAAAATAATCATGCAAACTTTGACATTGATACGATGAGAAATCATGGTAGGTATATACAAGATTTATAGTTACAGCATCCTGCTAATGAGGCGTGGTTCATTTATCACAGGCGTTGAGTCTTGCAGATTTATATATGTAATCTCTTGTTTCATTAATGTTGCATTTAATAATTGCATTAATTTTGGTCGAAAGTGGGAATTATTTATTATCGGTAGCAGATTGTTATCATGTTGTAGGAATATTACTTATCATTAAGTGGACTTAAAACGTAAGGCAGATAAATTTATCCACGATTTGTAAGCTAACTTTATGTCCTAAATCTTAATATTGTTGTCATCTTTTAATTATAACATGCCAGAACCCAGAGTACATTTAAAAAGAATAGGTTCATAGTAAAGCATGAATTTATTTTAATGGAATGCAATACGTTATAAATAAATCATTAAATTTTATAATATATTTATTTTTTACAGATAACAGATATATAATAATAAATAAAACCTTATTATAAAACTTCAATCAGTAGATCCTGATAACACAAATCCAAGTAATATAACCATCGTCTGTTGTATATAAACGAGGTCACTTTAGTGCAGCTACGAAGAGTAATTAAATAACTAGATTTATAGACTCTAAATAGTTGCTGTCCACAGACGAGGACATTTTAATAAGCTGTCCGCTTTGTTTAATGACCACTTTCTTACAAGTTTTTCTTCTTAACTTAAATGTATCCGTATAACCGGTGTTAATATACAAAATACGTATATATTTTTAACATCTATACAGTTAAAAACATCTAGATAGCTGTTGTTATAAAAGTAGAAATATTTTACTTTTATACAGTCAAGATAGACTGTACATAAGTCAAAAGAAAACTCTTTAATAACTACCCTACGGTTTTAACAAAATCGTAGGAACAAGATCTAATCGCGTATTGTAAGATCTGAATCCGTAGCTGTCGTAGCCTCGATCCGGGCTACGATATTTTTAGATAATACAAGAAAATGTTGTCTCCATATTGTATTTAATGTATATCTTTACAGTTTTAATAATTTACAGAAAACAAACAGAAAACATAATTGATTAAACGTTTCAATTTAAAAGTTGTATCTATTTAAATAAAATTGTACAGGTAACAGGTGAATAAAGAGATGGGTCGCGGTAACAGTTTTTTTAATTAATTTCCCGGCAGCCGAGCACGAACAATACTATAAAGTTTCATTTTACAAAACATATTAAATAAAAGCCATCGAGTAACCCTTTTTTTCATCTATATATTTTTAAAAGCTAAATATTATTAACCGAATTATATGTAAAAACGAAAATATATGCTTATAAATTAAAATTATGATTATTAAAAACCTTAATCTACCTAGGTAGGTTTATAAAAAGACCTAATTAATAATTCCTATTCTTCTAATGGTTAAGTATAGTAAAAATAAATTGTATACTATATAAAGTTTACTAAATTTTAAAATGTATAATAAATATGTATAAAGAAAAGCTTTATAAGTCTAAGTATATGAAAATGTTCTGTTCTAGGAATCGATGTTTCGTTTCCATTTTATTTTGTGATATACTCGTAGATATAGAGACGTTTTACAGTTTACTATGAAGAATTAAAATATTGCGGTAAAGAGAAAATATCTACGGTAGTCTATTTGAAGCATTAGAAAGATATTTATTAATGGTGTAATATGAGAGCTTGGAGGAATCTGGAAGCAATATCTATGGATAAGGCAGTCCTAGAAAATGTTCTCTTAGCAATGCGACGACAGTGAATATTTTGGATTTGGTTACATGTATCTGGTACATAAATAAACACGGAATAGCACCTAGGATACCTTTTAATCCGATAATTTGGTTATAATGGTAATTCCTTTTTATTTCTTTAAATATTCACAAATATTTCCTAGATGGCGTTTGCGCTTAATTAAAATAATATATAAAAAAAACATTTTTTTTACATATTTTGTTACAATATATAAAAAAAACTGCACTCGCATATTAAACCACCCAGCATTTACTAAAATTTCTATATGATACTTTTTCCACCGAAATTAACCCAGTAAATTACACTCTGTTCCGATAAATAGCTTGGTTTAATGACTGTTCTATCAGGCAATAAAGCTAGACCGATCATTCGTCTCAGTAATCTTAGTGAATCGAACTTTTCCTGGTCACTTCAATTACTAGATTCAGTATTGGGTTGACTTTTTTAACCTTGACAACTCTCGTAATAGTAAAGAAAGTTATTGTAATTATTCACTAATTTTGCAACATTCTCATATCAACAATTTGGGCTAACAATTTATTATTAGGGTTATACATACATTACATCAACTACCTGTATTCGCTAGCCGAAGAAGTTATTAGCTATTATAAGAAATCCACCCAAAAATTCTTGAGTCCAGCGCGATTTGACATACGTATAAAAATATAAAGTTATTGTTTATATTGGAATGTGTTTCATATACAAAATACCTAGTATTTACTACTTGTGAACAGGAAATGTCGTAAACTTGACAAACTAAAGAGCCGCCTTAGGGTCGCTGGTCACCTAGCTGGGCCTCACCCTACGGTGTCTCACCGGGCTGGATAGACCGCCCCTTCGGCATCCAAGACTCATTCTTCTATCCTTCATTCCCCAACTTAAAGCAAGGGCCTACGCCAGAAACTACGACATCTGAGCGTCGCTCCGTAAGACGGTAACAGTCATTTGGGCGTTGCTAAAGAGAGAAGACAGTGACAGTCGACAAACTAAAAACCTATTTTCATTGCCTCCCTTATAATCAAAATATTGTAGAGTATTATGTACCAATCTTTTAGGACATCCAGAGGGTGTGACCGATGTGATCGGCCTATAATCAATATGACTTTTGCCATGGTCTACAAACTGGTGATCTGCTTGAGGGTTAGTGTAACCCTTGTAATCGTTAAGTAGTTTTAATATGTGGTATTTACAGACCAAACCATGTTTTTATCTTCCCGTTAAAATGAGAAAAAAATATGGAAAGTATTCTAAAAATAATACTATAGAGTACTATAGATTTTATACAGAAAGTCAACATACAAAACAAAAAATATTCATTAGATTTTTCTATAATGACTATTTACTGACTATGTAGCAATTATTATTTTTTATTTTCTCACCACTATTATGTTATATATTAAGGTATCCGAAACTAATGAAAATCAATTTTGTCATTCTAAACATAAAGTTAATATTAAATAATTGTTATTTCTACAAATATTATGTACTGTGTATAAAACCCAACATCAAAGTGAAACGAGCTTTAGTTCCTCCTTAATTTGTGATACCCGTCAGGCTTAGAAAATAAACTACAAGTTAGATGTGCTCGGTCTCTCTAAAGTTTGACTAAAACTTTGTAACCAATTAAGTTCCTTTGTTTTGACTAAACAAGTGATGAACAGAAGCCATTGGAACAATTATCCGACTATCTTATCACTTACTATATTCAATATTAAGTGTTCCCAGCTGTTTCGCCCGCGCTGTAAAGTGAAAAAAACAGGCGTTATATCTGCTGGAAGGTTTTTATTCTATTTTTTGGGTACAGTTCTTCTTTAGGGATTAATTATTCTTTATATTGTTTTCTGGCAACCTGTGTGGGAAGTTTTATGTGGACCGGTTGTGTAATTAAGATGTAAAAGCGTGGCAAACAAACTAAATCACATTATCCTTTTTGTGGATGCGAGTGGAAATAATACGGAATAGAAGTTTGGTAGAAGAGCATGGAAGAATTTGACATGCTATTGGCAAGTACTTGGAAAGAAGGCGTAACGTAAATGTTTATAAATTCAATTATTTTAATTATAGCAATAAAACTAAAAATATTTATTGCTAGTTTAGTTTTAGTATAATAATGTTGTACCAGACGTCCTTTTATTTCAGAGAATATGAGAAAATATGATAAAAAAATCAGATAATAGCAAAATATTTATTTAAGGCAGTTAAAAACTTACACATTTTATGCTCAGTTCAATTTAATTAAAAATATATAAGGAAATGAATTATTTTTTTATTTTAATTAGATTAATAAGTAAAGAACAATAAACGAAATCATATAAATAGAACATTTTCAAAAAGAACAAGAAAATATTAAAATCTTATAGTATCACAGTGCATTTGTAAAAAGGACAAACTGACCAACAAATATAAATCTTAATATATTATCTCGACAAACAATAAATATATGACATTTGACATTTCCTATCTTTAAAACATAATTAAGGAAGTTGTTCATAAAAGTTGTGAATAGTTCAATATTTTTACACAATCATATTAATAAATAAGGTGTTTATTAAACAAGTTTTTATAATTAATTTCGTATTCTACAGTTTTTTTTTTAATTTTTTTTTTCCAGATATTTATCGTTTCATTTCTTTATTAATCTTAAGGCAACATAATTTAATTTTATTATAATTTTAAATTAATATAGAATAAAAAACAAAGTATGAAAGCAGGCTGGGATTTTCTGGGAACCGGGAGTTCAAATCCCTGCCCGTATTGATTTATTTTTCATTCTATATTCACATGTTTATAGATTTTTCAAACTACATGGTGTGTTTTATTTATTTATTTATACTCTTTATTGCACACCACAATACATGAGAAAAAAGAGTAAAAGAATAATACAAGAAAAAAAATGTATAAAGAAAATACATTGTAAGGTACAAAAGGCGGACTTAACGCCTAACGGCGATTTCTTCCAGATGACTTTAGGGTTAGAAAAATTAAAAAAAAAAACAATATGAAATACTGATAGGTGGTGTGGTTTACTATTAACTACACACAAATACTTACTAGGAATACATACATATCATAATATAAAATATATAACAAAAATACACTAATAAATACAAGAATTCATAAAAAAACAACTACAATAGCAAAGGTGACTTAAAAAAACAAAACTATAGTTAATTTCAGATAAGTAGTATTCCTTCCTTATATTTTTAATTAACTATCTTCTTAATATTTCTATAATTCTTTATTGAAAAAATAACAGGAAAAGTCAAATCTACATATTAAATTTGTCAAGATCTTTTTTGATTATTTTCCGTCACTGTCACTCATACAAATATACGACTAAGCGAGAAAGCGACACCATTACATTATGGTAGTTTAAAATTAATATTTGTGTCAATAAAATATCTTAATTACACTATCATAATATATTATTTATTCACTTTTATTACAACGCTCAAACAAGGCAACTACTTATTAAACTTAAATTAAAAAAAAAAAACATAATATATTAAAAATGATTAAACTTTATAATAAAAATAACCCTGCCAGTGCCTGTGAGGTCTAAAGGATTCTAAAGGATATCATTCACTCATTGGTTTTTCTCTCTGCCGTGATGTTACAACTGGAGCGTAGTTCGAGGAAGAAGGGTCCTTCCTGTCCCGGGAGGAAGGTAGTGGGTGTCAGAATGTACCTCCCAGCCGGTAGGTTGTGTAGTTCTAGGTATACGAAACCAGATCTGGAAATAATAATTTAATAATATTATAAATAAACCTAATTGTATGTTTAAAATAAACATAATTAACATTTTCTATATGTTGTCTATCATTAAAATGTTTCTTCTCATTACCTGTATACATATATATTTCGTTATATTAGTTAAAAAAAATAAAAAATCACATTACAACGTTTTCTAATAACAAATTGTCTTAAATTCCTATCGATAATTATTAAAATGTCTAATACACAACATCATCTAGTGTAATGGTAAATTAACTTTTGAAATCTGAACATAGAATTTTTTATAACATTCTAAATATATATCGAAAATATAAAAAGAAAAATATTTTTACATTTTATCCACTCTTAAGATATAATTTATTGAAATAAATACAAACCTGTAAGCCCCGGAAGATTTTCTCAAGAACGGCGCAGTGAGGTTAGGGTTCTCCAAGCTTTCAACCCTGGCGTCAACACCTATTTGGTACTCCTTGGGACCCTTCAGCTCCACTGTCACATGGCAGGGTGATTTACTATCTGGCACTGTTATAACATATTTGGGGTTATTGGGGTATGTTTGTCTGTGGTTCTCACAACCCCCCGCAGTTCTGCCGGACCATTCGCCTCTTATCTGAAAAATAATTGTGAACATTGTATCTGTTGTTTATGAAATATCAAAATAATTGTTTATTTTTAAGTTTTTTGTTTAGTCCAAGAATTGTACAGATTATCCCCAGACATCTTTATAATACAATAATATTATACACATTTTGTATACAGTTATACTGATACAAGTAGTATTGATAAAAATGATTATCTTGGTATGAAATACTTACGGTTTTGGTGTACGGGTAGGGTTCAAGTTTCCCCATAGTGAAGGGACACGTGGCGTATCCTCGCAGCGTGTAGAATATGGTTCGCGATTTCTCGTACTGTGACACCACTAGCGTGTACTTGTCGCTGCTGTTCTCACCTACTTTAATTTTGACTAGGTAGTGAGGGCTGTTAATACGTATACCGTCTATGTATGGAGGGGGATCGTCTGTGAAAATAAATATATTATTAGAGATATTATTAAATTCATTTATAATAATTTTTCTAAGAAAGACGGCAAGAATACCACTTTATATATATTATGAATCCATTTGTTACTTAGTATTAAAAATATATTAATCTATATGAGGCGTTTAAATAGTGTCATACAAGGATAATAGACCCGTCGTCCGTTCTTATAGACCAGCAGCGTGATGTACTCGTGGTTGTCCCTGAAGTCGTCGATGCGTGTGATGTGTCTGGTGAGCAGCAACCACACGGTGCCGGCGCCGCTCACCGACAGCACGTACTGCGGGTTGGCGGATATCGTGTACGCGTCCTTCACGGGACCGTTGCCCGCGTCCCACTTCCTAAAAAAAATTTTAAGTAGCTTAAAAGGCAGGAGGGGTGGATTATGGGTTTTAAGCACTTAATAACAACGACAACATACGTTAACATACAGTTATTTATTATAATTTATTTATTTTAAAACGAATAAGCGTAAGATTATGTATGAATAAAACAATACTACTTACGCAGACGGCAGCACAATGACCGCGGGCGGCAGGGGAACCGACCCCAGCATCCCGCCCGGGAGCCAATCTATCCTAATCTACTGACAACAGTCAAAGAAAAAACAATCTAAAACTCACTGGTGTATACAATATGTGAAATCGAACATCTCCGGGTTCCAGTTGAGGTAGAAGACGTCGAAGAACTCCAGTATGCTCTTGTAGTCGATCCAGAAGACACCGTCGTCGTACTGCGCGGCTCCGTCCGGGTCGTACTGCAGCAGCGACCGCAGGCGCGCCGTCCAGCGAGACCCGTCCAGCTCGCTGTAGTTGCCGCGCCAGCGCACGTGAGACCACGGGTTCTTCAGCTTCAGCAGCTTTGCGCCCTGAATTCACACATCGATATATTGACACCTTAGATTTATTTTTATTCTGAAGTATATCTGTATTGAACTGAGAGCGTTATCGATTCAAACATTCGAGAATTAGTTTTTTCACAAATTGAATAAGCTAACTAACATATAAGCATCAGATCGGACAGAGATCATCGCTACTGACATCGACGAGTCGCACGTCCAATACGGCGTATGCGTGCGTGGCCACGAGCCCGGTCCGCTCTGCGTCCGCGTCGCTGAGTGCGCCCGTGGCCACGCTAGCCAGCGCGTGGCCCGCCTGCAGCTGGGCCCGCACGGTCTCGTACAGCGCGTCCGCGTTAAAGTCCGCGTCGGAGCGGATCGCGCACCGCTCAGGAATCCAACCCGTCAGCGCGTGCAGGTCGATGTTCTGGAATAAGAACATCTTTTACAATATCATTTACGCACAGACGACACTGATGGGTCCGAAATTTGCCCCAAATAAATTATAGATAATATAACCTAAGTACAGTTGTATGACGAAAAAAACCGCCAATTTTTAAGAAAAGAAAAAAAAACACCCACTTAAAAATCAACAATTAGTTTAATACTTACGCTATTAGATCCTGGAAAGTCATATCCCCCCATCACTTTCATATACGCCTTCTCCAGGAGAGAAACCCAGAACTCATTCTTGTTACTGGAATAGGAACACAACAGACGGCCGTGTTTGCTGTACGGAAGACGATCGTCGATTATAACCTGGAGATGATGTTACAATCTTTTTTCGTTCAAAACTTCTTTTGATTAGAAAATCAGTAAAAACTACTTCCAAGGGAAAAAAAAGGGTTTTGACTTTTACTACTACTACTACTACAATTTAATCTGTAGCATATCCCCATAAATAAACTGACTCACTGAGAACTTTAAAAGAGTTATCCTAAATAAAATACCTTAACAATGAGTAGGATTTTTTCGTGAAAAGGTAACTAAAAATATACAGGGACATATAGTTAGTAAGATAATTATGTTAAATATTTTGATGAATAATTTACTGATATCACATCAGGCGTAGTAGGTTATGTTTTTTGATTACAATTGAATAATAAAAATTCTATATTAAGGATGCAAATAATAATAAATAAAATAACAAACCTTTCTTCTGACTCCATTTAAATGCAGCTTAACCATGTACTTGCCAAAGGGGTTATATACAGGTTCTTTATTCTTGTTCTTGGGATATATAATTGAAGTTATTATTTTCTTTTTGAACCTTCTTTCGTACAAGGCACTTACAGCTAGCGATGCCACAAATGAACAATCGGACACTATCTAAAAAAAAAACTATTTTAATTATCATATTTCAATAACTTTTTGTGGAGGACATGTTTAGGATTTTAATATATGTACCTATATATATAATATAAGAAAACATACTCACAGTTTGTTTTATACTAAAAAAATCAACTTGATCTCCGGCTATCATCTTTGGATCACTTGATACTTCATGCGGTCGAACCCAGCACTCAAACTCCCTTGCCTGCTTAGAGGATAATTTCAACTCACTAGCCCGGTCTTCGAATGGTAGAGCATATTGAAACTTTTCAGACAGATCTACTTCCATGAATGGTAAGAAGCAATTATTGTTAATATTAGATGTCGTTCGAAGAACTTCTTTCTCTTCTTCGGAGTACACTTGCTTGCCATTGACTTTAAGGTGAACACTTTGCTCTCGTTGTAAATGTGATCGGTTTGGAGATATAGCTGAAACAATATTTTATAAAGAATAGATTAATAACAACAGATTAATAATAATACATGTTATAAAAGTAACAAAATGTGATTAGGAAAAAATATATTATTACGTCATTATTTGATATGTCAATTTAATAGAAATTAACAAATGAAAAAGTACATCTGTGGAGTTGGGTCATGTCATATCAGTTGATTTTCCAAAAGTATATGTAATAACCTTGAAAACTCAAACTAATTTGTTCTCTTCCCCTGAGAGGACAAAACCACTATTACGAATCAATCAATTAAAGCATTATAGCAGTTTCTGATCTCTCTTCTATACGAATCCCTATAGGGTAAATTAACATAAAATAAAATAAATGAATATATAAAATGTATTCATACCAAAAATTGAGATATAAATTGAGTTATAAAACTAACAAATAAAAGACTCTTTTCAGTAGACTAAATCTATACATATAATAAAATTGTCACTGATCTTTTTCTAAGCATGGAAAATATAAAAAAAAAAATATGGTTGCCTGTAAAGTCGGTTTTACGGGCGAAGATTTACGTGACCACGTCTTTTTCTCGGTAGAATATTTATTGATATGAATATTATTAAATTGCACAATATTTTAATAATTTGAGTGATTTTATTGAGGATAGGACGATGAAGACGTTGTCACGTAAAATCATTTTATATATTATTTATTTTATATTATATTATTGATGTTATTATTTTTTACAAAATTTATTTACAGACTTTTTCGATACATCAATTAGTTGCGGAAATATCGATCATTGAAGTTATTGTTTGCTACCAGTATTTTATATATTTATTTTTTTCAGTTATAAAAAAATACTATTTCCAATTGTGTCTACCAAGTATGGTCACATGTACTGGCCTACATATTAAATAATAATAAGTACAGATAATGTTATGTGACGTCACTTCTGATTTTATATATTTTAATATTTTTAATTTTAAAGAATTAATTTGAAAATCAAAACACTTATTCAGATCGAAGGTTCAAATTTTTGCTAAATAAATTTGAAATTCATTAAAATTTGTAATTGTAAATAATGAAGTTGAAAATTAAAACATTTACTTAAATTAGATGTTAAAATTCTTGCTCATCACATTTTAAATCAAGTTTTCTTATATCTGCCACTTTTTCTTAATATTTGTAATTTTAAAGAATCAATTTGAAAATCAAAACATTGCTCGGCGGACCGATCATGTTTGAGTGGGAGAGAGACGCAAGGCATTCTATGTGTGTGTGACTCACCGTTACGTTACCGGGCGTTACACTTTTTCATAAGTGACTCCCAGTATAACCTAATTTAAGACGTTGTCACGTCAAAAAAACATCATAGGGGCCTTTATAACAGCAAGAGAAATCAAAAAAATATTTTTCAGTTTGTCTGTATGTTCGTGCACGCCAATCTCAGAAAAGGCTTTACCAATTTGAATGCGGTTTTCAGGAATATATTATAACAGTCCTCACTTAACATTTAGTGTTTATTTTATCTAAATCGGTTAAGAAATACAAAAGTTATGTCAATTTACGTTAATCACGTTATAAATACCATGCACATCTTATTCTATACATGTAATAAATCTGTAGAGGAGTAGTTACTGTACATTGAAAATATTAAAAAATATATACCAGTATGTGTAGTGATAACTAACAGAATACATTTTTAGAATTTTTAAGATCTTTGCCTGTTTATCTGTTCGTCTTTTAGTTGTGCACATACAAAAAAAAAAATATTTTCAAAAATTCATATTGGAGGACCTTTATAAGAGAACCGAAATTTATTTTTTTTATTTTGTCTGTTTGTCTATATGTATGTATGTTTGTGTATGCTAAACTTAAACTGATTTATCAACTTGGATGCAGTTTTTGGGAATATATTGTCATGGGATTCACTTTATATATCATTTTTTTTAACAATTGGTTAACAAATAAAGAAGTTTATAATCTTACTATTGTACCAATGCTGCTTACCAGTTTGAGGGTTTATAGTTTTTACATAAATTGGTAAGTATAAAGGGTACCTTTTATCAAAATCAAAATCTATGCGAATTAATTTTATATAGCTAATAGATTTTTATTTATAGATTTTAGTGTTTAAATTATTATGTATTTAATATCATTGACAAAAAAACATAACATTTGTAATGAATATCTTTAGTGTTTTGGTATTATTATGTTAAATTTACCAGGTGCTTTGGGTGCAGTAATAGACAATGCCCTCATCTTTTTAATGCCTTTTATTTCCTCTGCTCTATCTAAAGCTTGTGCTGCAAGACCTTTGATCTTAGTCATTATCTCTGGATCATTTGCCTTCTGAGAAATATACATAAATAATATTAAGATTATTTTTATTGTTTATTTCATTACAAATTATAATCACTGTATAAAATAGATTTTATTATTTAATTATCAAACATATTCTTATATTACATTTTTATATAGGAAATCAAGACTACTACTTACAACACTAACTGCTAATTCTACAGCTTGGGTATACAATTGCAGAGCAAGATCTTTCAAGCTAGCCTCATCAGCATCTAATGCTTGCTGCATTAGGAAGTAACATTTCTGTAAGCTGCGAACACTCTCCTCCTGCTGTGCTCGGTCTAAAATTATAAAAAAAACATGTCGGTAACATTTTGATTAAGAATTTATGAGTGATATAATTTTATTTGTATACAATCTTTTTATTCTGCCTATGCTAGGTGAGATATTCATTGTATTAACTTGATATGATAAAGGCAGTTTATAATAATTGTATAGAATAAAATACAATAGAATAAACAGATTAATATATTTTAGTAGTAGTTTACATATAAGGTATCCGTTTTTTACTTTATTATAATGTTAACACAATGGAGACAATATGGACTATGAGTCATCAACAAAAATGTTCTCAAGTTGTGCCTTTAAAAAAAAGAATTTTGAAGAAATTATGAACTAATCATTGAACCAAAGAAAAAAGTGAGTTAACCCACCTTTTTGCTCTTTTAAGCCAGTTGCCCGCTCTAAATATTCTTTTACTTTTTGTCGTAATTCTATTTGCCTATCTGGAGGTGCATGACTACATACACGATCTAGCATTCTTGCAGCCGTACGGTAACATTCCACAGCATTATCGGTCTGTCCAGATTGATCGAACTGTACCGCAAGGGATGCAGCTTCCATAGCATTAGCTAAGTCACTCATTTTTTTCTTCTACTAAATTATGTGTAAAACTTAATATTAGTTAGATAAACAACTCATCTCATGTTGTTTAGTGAAATTTACTGATGTGACAACTGACACTGACTTTAAGACTTATGGCAATTTCAAGTGTCAGTTAATCACCCCAAGTTATAGAGAATAAATTTATTTAGGCAACTACTATTGTTGACTGTTCTCTACAATTTATCCCAAAATACTTATACACATAAACGGAGAAGTGAAAAAGTGGTAATTATAAATAAAAGTAAAAAAAACAGAATGGCAGCCTCCTTCCCGTTTTTAATTTAATTTAATTTAATATATAAAGTCAGTTAAAGACACAGAAAAACTAGGATTAACTAATAAGTACTTGAATTGTTGTTTTTCACCCGGAAACCAATCTGAAAAAACTAATTAATTTAAAAATAACATTTTAAGAAACATAGTTACAACGTAAAATATTGTTTCTAATATGACAAATACATTTATAAGTACTCCTTCTGTAGAAATACATATTTCTTATTTATATATTAATAAAGAAGTAACGCAATCAAAGTCAATCAATCCTTCCGTTTGAATAATAAAAGTAGCTTGGAATAATAAAGTATAGACTGAACGACCTAAGGAGTTATGACATTTTTAATATGTCAGTATCCCTAGCTAGTCAATATTTCAATGTCACCTTATTTAGTGAATCTTTTCCTACCTTTTTCTAATAATTTAATACTTTCGTAAAAAAGTTAATAGAGGAGATAATTAAGTTGTGATTTGTTATATTCTATTATTTGAAATTATATTTTACGCGCTGTGCATTCTATTATCACTTGAATTTACCAAACCCTTAGAGGAATAATATTAGAAGAAATGGCTTCGGAGATCTTAGGACCCTCTACGACTGAAATCCGCGAGAACTTGGTGATTGTCTTTTAGTATTGTAAAGTTTAGTATTACTTAGAATTTAATATTTAGAAAAAAATATATTGATATCCTTGTTTGTTTTCATATATGGATGAAGGGTGACCAAAAATAGTAGAATGACCTTCGTACTCTATATTACAATTTAAAAACTATTATATAAATCATATATTATGAATAGATAATTGCAAAAGTATTGTTTCACATGATCACCCAAACTTTCATATTAATATATATAATATACTAATAAATATTGGTATATTATAGTTTGTGATTAATAAAATTAATTTGGTTCATGGTTATAACACAAATTATAGTTAATTTAAAAGACATATAATTTTGTTTTTTATTTTTATATAAAAAAATACATACATATTGTTTTTTACTATATACTAAATGCAAGTCTAGATCACATAACAAAAATTTGTTGCTATAGATAGATATTTAATATCCTGTATAAATAAAACTATACACATAATTAAATACAGCTACAAAATATTAATAAAAAAACTAAAACACTAAATCGACTTTTACATACATATATATTTATCAAGTCATCAATACAAATAAACACCACCCTGGCCATTTTTTTTTGGCCAAACCATAATATGGTTAATCCTATGGATTTATATGGCATAATTAGGTATGCCTAATTAACATATTTATTCCGAATGGTGAAACCTTGGAAGAAAACCACAATATACTTTATCTAATGAGCCATATCAAAGAAGTAGCTATGTAAATTAATCCTTTTCCCCTCATTTACCTATTTCTTATGTCTCTTTTTTTTATATAAACCAAACATACACTGAAGTGAAGTAAACACAGTTAATTTTTCCTATTCTGTTATTAGTAGAGTTATGAATAATTTTTTTACAGATCATGTCTAGATATTATATTTCAGTGTGGACAAAAATATTGTAGTACAGAAGCTTAGGCTTTTTTCATAAAAACAAGTTATAAGAAATAGATAAAGCTATTCCTAGTTTCAGGTCACCACAGCAATCAAATTTCTTTCCAATCCAAATGTTCAACGCTGTACAATGGAGAGTAAAGAACGTTTTCTCCGTGCTAAAGGCTTGACGGATGCTGAGATACATAAAGCTATAGAAAAATGTGGAGAGTTCTTTGATGTACCTTCATTGACATCAGAAATGATGATGTTTAATTATTCAAGGAGATCCTGGTTTAGAGAAAGAATTTTACCTCTGCTTATGTATGGAGGTGTTGCTTATGGCTGCTACTGGTTTTATCAGGTATTTATATTTGCTTTAAATATCAAAATATCTAGTTGGCAAGAAAATTTGTTATTTAAACTAGTCTTAAATTCCTAATAATATTTTCTACCAGTACCAAACCAATTAAATCTTGCTTTATTAATTATAGTACAACTATATTCTTACCATAAATTAAATCAGGTAATAACTATATATAGAACACAAATTTTATAGGCATAAATTTAAAAAAAATGATTATTTTATTTATGCTTTTAAAATTTTGTTCTTAGAAAAAATTATTTGTGAAAATAATATATTATTTTTTTTTCAAAAAAATTGCTGAAATTAATTTTATAAGTTAAACAGTTATTTCATTATCTATTTTACTGAGCGCTAGGTCAAGTCTAATATTGCATTATGAAATTTCTGTTAGTGAACTAGTGCTCCCATTTGATTGGTAGGAACTTTTATTCACAATTTTTGGGGTCAAATATTATGCTGTAGATTTTAGCCGGTTAAAAAATGCTTTAAAAAAACATCACGCGATTTATGGACGGCCCATTAGTATTGCAGTATACAAAATCGATTCTTAAATATAATTTTTATCTCAGGCATAATAAAACCAGGAAGCAACACAATATTTGTCAGATCATTTTTTACAATGGATTCTTCACAATTGTAGGTAATGTTTATTTTTTTTATTGAAAACTTTTTAAAAAAAATATACATAGGTACAATGATTTTTTATCACCAAATTATTCATTTTTACAATTCAAACTATTGTTAGCAACGTTGCCAAGTTACGAATTGTGACATGTGATTCGGATGAGGTCGTTGACCGATAATGGCTCTGAACACTTTTATTTACTACACTATACCTGTTCCAATAAAAAATACTCAGTGTGAACTGAACTTAAAAATAATTTCTACACTTCCTCAAACATTAGCATTTGTAAATACACCAATGTGGCAAAAGTCCGCGGATATGATGGTAACTTATCAACGAAGCACGTTCTATTAAAATGCAAGTAAGTTAAAAAGCAAAATAAAGAAATTACGATATCGAATCGTATAGTCTAAGTCCTCAATGATTAACTTCGTAAAATAGACACCATCGTCAACGTACGTACAACGGTCCCCCGACACAACGACTTCAATAAGTACATAATAATATTATTTTTATTCTTTTTAGAGGTCTTTTTGCATCGGGAGTTTTTTAATTTTTTTTTGTTTGTTCTCCATACTACTGTACGTACGGTTAATTAATTTAACAGCTGATTTTTCATGTGTTATATTTTGTGACAGGAAAATCTACTGCTAAAACGTAAAATATTTTTTGTCATTACTTATAAAATAGTTATATAAAAAAATATAATTGTATAAAGGTTGAATTTTTTAACGCTACCTGTCGCATTTGATAATAATTTTCTGGAGGAGGTTTATAGGGACACGGGTTAAGACCCTTACAACCAGTACTACAATGACATCGGGTGATTCTATGAATTTTCTGTGTCCCATCTTCGCAGTTCTAAATTAATATGTCAAACATTAAATCTTCTGTGTCTAAGTGTGGGGTTCTAGGTTTACTTTCTATGAAGCTAGATATTGTTTTAAATTTTTATAGATTTGTCAATTTTCAGAATTGCATCAGGCACCTAATATTCGTAGAGCAACCGAAGCGTAAAACGACAGCTGATTGTATAGACGAACTACGTAAGTCCTTAGATGTAATGAATACCAGCATATGTTCACTGCGAGGAGAGATACAGTCCTCGGTCAAACAGAGCGCGTTGAGAGCACAGATGGATAACCTAAAAGCTGATATTGCATCTGTTAAAGGAATTTTATTGAATAGGTGAGATTTATTTAAACTATGACAATATTTTGTCAGTATAATGACAAATCGTACCAAAAATAATCTACCCTATTCCAGAAACCAGTTTCCTTCCCTCAAACGTACGGAACCGTCAATCCCAGCGTGGCAGAGACAATCCGAAGAGGCGTCATCCACGGAAGTACCAGAGACAAAGCACAGGAGCCGTAGCCAACGCTCTGAGTCGGGAGGTTCTAACTCCAGTGAAGGAGAACAGGCCACCAAGAACAGTGACAGCAGCTTGGAAATCATGTGAGTTAGAAAGAGATAGTTGATTCACATCACATCGTCTATATGACACTCGATAAAATATCAAATAAATGGCATTTGTTGTACATTAAAATAATTTTATACAATGTTAAATGAACCTTCATTTACTAAACGTAATATAATTTTAGTGTTTAATATTATCATAGTGTTGTAACAAATTACCATCAAACAATTTTTCAAACGTTCATATTTTTTATTGCCTATAAAATTTTTATATTGTTTATGTCTCATAATATTAATCAAGTTGCTTAGAACTGATTTGTAATACATATACCATGTACTCACAAGGTTGAAGTGTTTATAGGTAATTATCTACACTTGGAAGTAGTTAGGAACGTACGCATTTGATAAAGATGATATTAAAGTTTTGATTAAATCATTGATAAACAAAATATTTACTATATAAAATATTTACTTATGTACAATGTAATAATAGGAATAGTATCATTTATTGTATATCAAAAAGTACTGCAATACCATATATGTATAAACAAATATATATAAAAAAACAATAAAAATTAAATGTACAAGAGGCGACCTTTTCGCTAACAAGCGATCTTTTCCAGGTAATCCTAAATAACCCTATAAGCCATATAAAAGCCAATAAATAACAAGGGAAAAGATGTACAGCTTATATTCATATATTGTACAATGTAGAAATAAGTTATAGGTACCTTTAACGATTCGATATCTGTTTTTTTGTAAATCTTGTTGTGATAAAGAAAACTGTCCTAACTTTTTCTGAAAATTTACAAATGAACTTTGTGTTCAGAAATATATAATCATAATATGGAAATACAACTTCTCCCGCCATAACGAAGGTCAAATTGAAGTAAAAAATGGCAGGGCGAAAAAATTTGTGGCAGTGAATTTTTATTTTTTCATAAAAATATACGCTTGTATATTTCATACTGTAAACATAGAATACAAATACTATAATGACAGTTAAAAATAATACATTTCCATTTTTCTTCTATGCCTAAGGCTAAACTTGTTTCGCTGTGTATACCTTTCTCTCTTAATAAAACTTTAATTTTGAAAGTTGACTTATACAACAATCAATACATTCAAAATCCTTTAAACAACGCATAAAAAATCCCATCGCAAACAGGCTTAAGTACTTTATAATATGTAAATTATTACTATTTTGTATTTAATTAAACTGATATATTCTTTTTCTTTTCAGAACATGAAAATCATCTAAATTTAAAGAAATTTTTGACGATTAGTTTACGGACATTAAATATAATTTAATCATGTGTTATACTTGTCGTGACTGTGTTCCTGTACCGGGTTCTTGCTTTACGGTTTTTGTAAAATAAGTCGGGAATAACGCATTTTGATGTGAATGTTATTTTTTTTATAGTTTAGATATTATTAAGAAATGGTGTCTGAAGGAGTTTTAATTTACAGTTTAACCAAATATAAATATACGCAATAAAATATTATAACTTTTAACCTCAGTCCTATATAATACACTTCAGGTAACTGAAAGAATCAACACTTATTATAGGTATTTAGAAACAATAACCTCTGGGTCAAGATATATATTATCATTGATAATTTTAAATTCATTGTTCTATAAACATGCGTGACTACTAAAAACAATAATAATTTCTAGGCGACACTTATCAGTGTTTCTACTTAAAGCGTACAAAATAGATAAGTATCTTGATTATGATTTAAAATTTTAAAATGTTAAAAGTTACATAACAACCAATTTGATGAATTTTAGGTAATTATTTCGTGTACATAATACATTATTTATATTTTTTTAATTAGTATGTACATTCCGTAAGTAAATTATCTATAAGGTACATAAATGTTCAATTATTTTAATCTGTGGGTGATAAATAAACCAATGACAAACTAAATAATTACCTATTTTTTTTTTACCATTGTCTTAAACTAACTAAATTTATGTCATTTTTAGAGATGATTCCCTCTACCTTTAACCTTCACATTATAGATTTTTTTTTAAATAGAAATTGAGAACATAGAAATTCTCAATTGAGAGGCGAGCAAAGAGGCTTATTGGCGACCCTGAATTGGTTGACGCTAACCTCCACAGCTTTTAACAAAGACGTAAAATTGCTAGCCTCTCAGTATTCTGTAGGATACATTTTAGTGAGTGTGCACAGGAATTAAAAGATTTAATTCCCCCGTCCCCCTTCCATCATCGGACGTCCGGATGCACGGCAGGTATCCATCCTTAAGTTGTGGACACCCCACCTGTCCAAACCAAGCGCTATGCTTCGTCTTTTTTAGTGCATACAGCGAAGGACTGGAACCATTTGCCTGCGTCGATATTTCCAGCCAAATATAATGTGGGTGTCTTCAAGAGAAGAGTGAATAGATTGCTAGGTTAATGCGCCTTGCCACCTATGACTACATCTACTCTCCATCAGGTGGAATGTAGTCAATCACTAACCTAGTTTTTGTATAAATAAATAAATAAATAAATCTTTTATATCATACCACCAACCAAAAATACTATTGCTTGTAATTAATAGTGAAATTAAATAACAAAAATCAGGATGCCATCGAAACAAGTTCTAAGACCCTCTTATTAAACAAGACGTATCTCTTGTAGCCTTTTTTTTTTTTTTATATATGATCTAGGGCAATGTAGTCTTAGGTGGTAAGGCGCATTGCCCTAGCAACCTATTCACTTTCTTTTCTTCTTCTAGCCTAGCTCTGTTTATATGAAAATGGAGTCCACATAAGATTCATCCATCAAAACTCATTTTCACAAGAATCAAGACTACTGCCCTATCTAAACTTATAAATCAAATAAAACTTGTTATATTTATAATTTTATTTACAAAAATACATCACAAAGTATATTGAGCTTAAAAGTCCTGTATAATAGAACACATCCACTCCCAACAGCTTGGAATTCAGATCAACAATATATATATAGGTACGAAGTAACAGACATACCACCTCATTTGTATTTACATACATTTAAGATAACATTATGCCGGCATAAGGTTAAAGAATAATAATTTTGTATTCTGTACTAACAGCTTTATAACAAGTTTATTAGTGTATGTATGTAAATTAAATTTATTAAGATAACATCAACTATCTTCATAATTCACAAATGAAGTGGCGTTGTAACATTTATAAATATATACAAACATGGCACTAATTTGCTACAATGATTTATAAGAAATTAGTCTACACATTAATAAAACACTTATTTTATTAAATGATTGTGTCAAGATAACACCAGAATTGAAGTAGGTACCAGTATTGTCTAAAATGTCTTAAGATTGTTATTCAAAAGAAATCAAGAAAAAACCTTCAATTCAGTTGTTTTCGTAACCTTAATGAAAATTTTCTCCCATATACTGTTTAGATTTTCTGCTTCAGTTTTGTTTCTTGCAAGTAACAAGTTTAAATGTTTAGTTAATTTGTGAATAATACAAAAAAATATAAAAAGCTTGAGGTAAAATGGCATTATACAAAAGAAATGAATCCTTATTAAACATTTTATATTGCATAGCATTAGAAATTTGATTGAAAATGGACCAAATTCAGGACCTGTTTTAAGCATATCAATATTTTTTAGTAATTTGTTCAAAATATTTTTTAGAAACATTAAATATACTATTCTATACAAGTAATAATTATACAGTACACCACGCCATCCGAAAAATACATGTAATTTACAAGAACTCACACATAATCTTATAAAATATCTATTGAGTATTAAAATCTACAAGTGTGCACAATTATATGAATGTTCATTGCAACTATTCTTATATATATGGCGTGGCATATAACAGTTACGTAGGAAACATTTAACGATTATATATTACCATAAAAATATATTTTTTAAATAGATATGCTCTCAGATATCAGAAGATTTTTTCTTTAAACCAATCAATCATCTATACGGATGTAGATATTTTAGTTTATTCTGCTATAGAAAGTTTCAAAGTCAATAGCAATATGGTTTCTAGTTAATACAACCAATCTCAGTATTAATTTTCAGGTATGTACTAGTAATATTAAAAATTCAGTCAACTTGTCTCATTCCAATTGTAATCTCATGTTACAACTGAATTGATTGCCATAACATAAGACTTAGTTGAACATCACACTTAATTTTGAGAGTATGCATATCTCGAATGCAACTGAATAATATTATTATAGAACATTCATACATTGGAAAATGTAAAGTTATAAGTAATTAATCATAGCAATAGTTAAAATACAAAATTCATAATATCTGTTGAAAATCGTTCCTCCCACATTCTGCAAACATCTTAATATTATAAACAGTAAACGAAGCTTATCCATATGTATATCTTCACGTCAATAACATCGTGAATAGAATGAAGTCAGTCAGTTCAGAAGTTGTATAAGTTGAAGATATTAACAAGAATATAGATAATGATGTAATCTTTACCAGTTCCCACCTTGGACTTCCTTTACACAGCCCAACAGCCACATATGGAATATGACTTACAAAAGCACTTTCTTCTCGGTGATGTTCTTGTCACAGCGGATGATGACGTCATCGTGCCTAGCATTGGACAATTCACTAGCTCGAGACAAGTTCTCCAAAAAGATTTTGCCTTCCTTTGAACGCATTATCTGCTTCTTCGGTAGTAAATTCTTGGACAGATATGCGATCAACTTCTGCCAATCCCTCAACAAGATAAACTTTTTATCATGCCTCGTTTCAATTGGGACGGTTCCGTTGGAATGATCAAAGAACACATTCATAATCGGCTTCGGACTTCGCGAGGTTCTGTTCGTCCTCAGCAGAGAGAGAAGCAATATATCCACATCCTTGTACACAATAATCGGTTTGTCATAAATGTTGTTGTATAGATTAGTATTCTCAGTTGGACCAACCACATATATTATATGAGAGGCTTGTTTGAAGGCATCTTCTGCCCATACAAAGGGATCCCCGTGTGAAGTGTTAGATATGTCTCCGTCGAACAATACATCGAAGCCGCAATCAGACCGGAGATAAGAGACGAAAGAGCCAACACAAGCAGCATGGAGTCGGTTTGTGGGTGAGTATATCACTAGTACCTTTGTTGGAGACGGTATTGCTGAAAAGATTAGAAAAGTTTTGTGAAATATTACTTAAATATTATTAATATATGAATAGATTGTATTCAGTCAAACATACCTTTATTATATTCCTTACAACAATACCTTCGAATGCACCACATTATCAATAAGTATACAAACAGAGTGCCAAATGCCAGAGATGCGATACTTGCTATGCACACTCTCAGTGTGTTACGAACTTCACTATCTGTGGGTAAAACATACATTATTTTATAGACTATTTTTAAAGACACTTATTTTAATGGCATTGAACATTTGAAAAGGTATAAATCTTTGTGAAGTTACTATAACATATATATAGATCTGGTAGGACAAAACTAAGACAAGTGGTTATAAAGTAAAAATATAAACATTTTGTATTTAATTTTTAAGAGATATCTGAGAATGTTTAATATGCACAAACCTCCAAGAAAAAGATAATAATTGTAAATAAAGATAAAAACGATATATGTATAGAATGCTAGATTCATTGAGCCGGAAAGCAACTCTGTAATTATACAGGCCAAGCTATGTGAAGGTTTCCCAGAAATAACAGATTTCAGTCAATGAATTTTTCATTTGATATGTATAAGTTTTAACATATATAATTAGTTCTAAATCAAATGTCTTTTTTATGCATTCAAATCACAAGTATCTTAATCAAGAATTATGAATTAAAAAAAAATACCTATATAAATTAGTGGACTTTCAACAGGTTGGCATTCCATTTCTCCATTCATACACTTTTCATGTTTTGGTGTGACTACAAAATAATATGACCCTGTCTTGACTAGTAAACTATATTCATATGTAACCTCTTGTGAGTTATTTTTTGATTTTATTAATTTGTTCTCAAGTATTTCATCACATTGCTCTCCTGTGTCACATTTTCTCATTACTTCTATATGGTATGCAGTGATCTTCAGTGTTAGGGGTGGTGGCATTATGTGCAGTTTCATAGAATCAGTCAATACTTCTACATAAACAAATGGTTGCCATTTTTCTTCACTCCTTGGCTCTGAAAATTTAATAGTTACATGAGTTAAAAAAATATAACTCAGTAAATATTTATTATTACATTTGTTATTGTTTTCTCTAGTTGTCACTGATCAATAATCTATAATATAATAGAATAGTGTAAATAATAATAGAATATGAGTATAAAATAAATATGATTTTCTTACGTAACATTTCTGCAGTTGGTATGTTGAAGTAAATCCTCTCTCTGTTAACAACACAGTCGTCTGTAGCCTCAAAGTCAAACACATGGCTTTGTCCTTTATAATTTTTATTAGCTAGCAACCAATAGCAGTCATAATACAAGACCGATTGATCATTAACACTTACATCATTTGAAATAACAATGTTCCGACAATGACCATCTTCGTTATTTGCAGAAAGTTTTTGAAAACGGAACTTCATAGCTAAAAAATGTTTAATAAAATTGGATAAGTATTTATCAGTGAAAGTGGTAGTGTCAATTCTTAACAACAAAGAATCCTATATAAAATACCAAACTATTAAAATATTAGTTAATTTTAATTATTACTGTTACATAAGCAAACTGGCATTGAAGCCTATCTATCACTATCAATTAGTTTACAAAATACTTATTTAAAATATTATATTTATTTATGCTACATACACATTATCATATGTTAAGAATATATTTAAGATGAATGTTTCAATATAACAGTAAAGTATTTAAAGCAGCATTGAAATATTAACTTACTTTTCCATTTAATATTGGTGAAGGAAATGTTCAAAACAGTAAAATTGATAGAGAAGACGGCGCTGTCATGGCGATTATACTGCAGAATGTAGGGCTTCAAGCTGACTTGACCAATCTGATAATTTGATGAAATTGGGCCAAAGCTGTCTGTGCATTTTGAACTATTTGATGGAATATAATTGACTTTGCATGAATCATCATCAATATATTCTTTCCCTAGTATCTGATACAAAATGAGTTACAATTAGTGACTTATTACAGGCAATAGGTTATATCAGATTGATTTATTAAGACCTAATTATTGTTTAAGGTTTATGAGAGTATATTATAATCATTGATTGATTAATTAGGACTAAATTATTGTCAAAGATTTATGAATGTATATAGTAATTTGTAATCAATGATTTGTAATTTTTAACAAAATATATTCAATTATTTTAAAATTCAGACCCTTCAAATATGAGACCATTTGCCTGTCTGGTAATAACCCAAATTCAAGGTTGTAATTTGTCAATAAATCAATACCATCTACACTTTCAGTATATCCATGTTCCTATAAAAATTTGTTAATTTACCTGTGTAGTACAACTGCGTGTTTGCCGAGTGTTGTTCTCACAAAGCTGGTATTGTCCAGAAACAAATTGATATAGAAAAAATGATAAAAAGACTAGTATCATAAACCTTCCCCTCATCTTGTCCCGTTATATATCTATTGTAATAAAGAAAAATAGAACACATCCATAACACATGAGTAAAACCTTAAAATATAGGTTTTTTTTGGCTACGAAATAATGTATAATATAATGTAAATATACAACGCAATTAATTTGTTTACAGTAGAGCGACCATTTCACTTTATAGTACAAACTACAAAAACAATATGGCAGAGGCCAGAATCAAATAATGTCTATGATTGCCGATTTACGATTAGAACATAGAAGAAAAAATATATTAGGGAATGCAACTTTACTATAAAGTATAAAGTCGGTAGTGTACCTAGAAATTACACCTCTGATTTAGATGAATAGAAAACAAAAATAGTTATTTGAAAAAAAATATTGAGAAATCTGAAACATTATACAAAATGTCATTAGAATAAATAAAAATAAATGAAATTGGTCTCTTACAAGAGCTTCAATATAGATATATGTATCTTTTTGAAATAAAATTTTAACTCATACTAATAACTAGACTAGTCAGAAGTGTTCCCAAAGCTCGTTCACTGTTGTAAGGTTCTTAACACTTAAAAGCTAAAACCTATGCATCAGTAAGCCTTAGAAACAAAATTATATAAATATAGAATGAAAAATATACCGATACGTGCAGGGATTCGAACCCGCGACTACTGAGAAACCGTCCCGTCGCTTTAGCATCTGAGCTACCGTATCGCTGTCCAAATCGGTGAATCAAGCATTTTATATGTGATCGACTTTATCGGGACGGTGGTAACATCTATTAGGTTTCTTTCGAAAATCCCAACCAATTATTCTAACTTTGCAGTATAGATAAACATTAAAAAGATGCCACTACCGAAATTAATATTTGAAAATATATATAAACATGTATAGCCATGTTAAGCTTACTGAAATGTATATTTATATTTAAGAATCAATTTATTATTAAAAAAACAACAGAAACAATTTATTATTAATAGATTATTTATATTTTAGAAACAAATTACGTTTTATCACCTCATGCAGGAAGCCTGTCTATAGCACTCCTAACAACATTTGTTCTACGACTTTTTAAAATTAATAGTTTTAAAAAAATTTAGTTTCCCCATACAAAAATTATTTGTTGCCTCTGAACTGACATTAACTCTGAGCGTAGATATGGCGCCAGGGCGGTGACCTTTTAAGCACTTCTTAGAAAATACAGAGTAATTAATAAAAGAGAGACGATGATTACCTCTATTAGGTTTCTTTAGATCGTTTTCCGATAAAGACGATCACGTATAGAATGCTTAATTCACCGAGGCGGATAGCTTTACGGTAGCTCAGTTGATAGAGCGACGGGACGGTTTTCCAGTAGTCGCGGGTTCGAAGCCCGTATTGGCTTATTTTTCATTCTACATTCATATAAATTTAGATAAACTTAACATGGCTATTCATAGATATTTTCAAAACATGAAGAAAATTAGTAAGGGCTCGTCTATTTTCACATTAAGGTTCACTTCGTCGTTTCTAGTAAAACCATGGCTTCTGACGTTGACAGTTGTTGATATTTGATTTTGACATTTTCATAAAAATATTGACGTTTAATACTTTGTTCTTGACAGTAGACATATTTTGAATTTTTATTTATTAATTAAATTACTTCATTTAAATGATGCATTTATTTAAATAAATATGTAGTCGAACACTCTTATCATAATGATTAATCAAATGTCGATACACTCATAGTTATTAATTACAAACACCCAAATCTAGGATGACTGTAAGTATTACTTGTATTGATAATTGTTATTAAAAGTATGTAATGCGTATTGTATATCTATGTACTTCAATTTGATAAGATATTTTTTATCCGGACATTATTGTATTTATATATTTTTATCACAACGTTGTGATTCTATGTTATTAATAGGTTGTATTGTGTGCATTTAATCAGTTGCCTTAAATTTAGTAACTAAAATCGATATTTTATTAACCCACAATTACTACTAATAGTTTTTTGTGTAAAACAAAACTGATTTCAATATCTCTGTGGTGCCTCACTGCTATAATTCTTGCTTCATGAAACTAAACTATTTACAATTTAAAAGTAATTTGTTAACTATAAAATATAACACTAATTGATGAATACTAAAACTTATTTTATTACCAATTAAATTTCAGTATTCTGGTGTTATTACTCCATAGTTGATTTTTTCAATAAGAAAAACTTTCAACATGTTGTATTTTAGTAGAGTAAATATTTTTATGATCATGTTCTCTTGTAAAAAAATACTGTACATAACAAAATTCATTAAGTAAACACTGACACATCACACAAGTAACATTGTTTGTTAACACAGAGCACCTGAAAACAACAAACAAACAAACAAACAAATAGCTTCTTTGACTAAACTATGTTGTAGCCTAACATTTTCAGTGGTGGTGGTTAGCAGATTGAACTGATTGATGTGTGTGTTCTCGAAAATAGTGCAATTTCTATGTTTCAATAATAATGTAATAAAACAAACTAAAAATAATTTATAAACTGATAAGTTCTGTTTTGCAGATCTGTTATATTTTTGGTTAGATTTTTCATGCTAGAAAAATCCTGTGCCTAATATTTACCATACTTTATGCAAAATATACTTTTATATATTATTTTATTATTATTGTCAAGACCTGTTAAATTTATTCTTGTTATTTAATAACAACAATATTGCAATGCTTTTGTAAAATGTCAAATATGTATAAATATTTAGAGATATTTTTTTCAATTTCGGATGAGTTGTGGTCTCTCGTCATCCATGTGTATTAAAATTATTGTAAAATTATCAAAATTTAGGGGAGTGTTTCATTAACAAATAAATGTATGTGAAATATACATTAAACATTTTAAATAACAATAAAATCTTAAAAAAAAAAATTCAAATCTTTGTATAAATCTCAAATAAATAAATTATTATCATTTTGCATTATATATTCTATAATTATGGACTTATTGTTTTTTATAAAATATATTAATAATAATCTGAAGTACTTAACCACAATGCAATCACATTGTGTTTATTATATTTAAAACCTACATATTATTTAAAGTGTTGTATCTAGTTCAATTCTTATCAACAATTTTGTTATTGTTATATAATGTCACGTCGTGTTTAAAACATTCTCAACAATTCAAACCCTAGTAACGTTTTTAGAGTAGTTAAAAGCGGGAAATGCTTGTTTATGACAAGGACATTTATACATAGATATTGTAAAATAAATTGTTATTATAGTTAAATATTTTAATAAAAACAAAAGCAAAAAAGTTTCGTTTTGGAAAGTTACAAGCAAAAGTTTAGCAAGAGTTTTATCTATGATGAGTTAATGTAACAAAAGAACAGAAAATTATTATTTGAATACGTAAAATTATAAATATGGATCTAAAACGTGAATGTGTGGACATAAAACGTAAAATTAGTATTTTTTTTTTATTCATCGAGACCCAAAGATATATGAGAAACCGACAACAATCTGTTGTCATTACACAACAGATTTTCGTATGTCATTGTTAAAAATACTGTTTTTAAAAAGAGAAGACCATAAAAGCTCGTTTAAAAATATTGCGTTAAAAGTATATAACTTATACATATATATTTTTATGAGATCTGTTTAGTTTTTTCAAAACTATTTAGGAACCAAAATTACACTTTGCAATTATCGCCAATACAATTCCTTAGATAATAAAAAGCATATACATGTCCTAAGATAATGAAAAAGGGACAGTATTTAACATGGGTAGGTACATTGCTGATAAGTTTATCAAATAAAAACTCTTTAGGTAGGTAATTTAGTTTATCAAATAAATCAAATCAACTATCAAAAAATATTTTATGTTTAAATTTCACTCAACCCGGAACACGAAGTTTTCTACGGACCTATGTTTACTATTCTTAAAAAATATTTTATGTAGACATCCATAATTAAATCCAAGTAACAAAATTAAGAAGGAAAATATTTCAGGATAGCTTATCCATGTATATAACAGAATATTACAATTTTATAGGCATTTATTTATCTGAATATATAGTATATAGTTATTGGTTCTTAATTAAAACAAAATATTTATTTTTTACATAATTTAGTAATACTTAGAATTTCGATAATAAAATGATATCTATGAGATACAATCATTTCGTAATGTTTGATACCTTATTATTTTATTCACTTAATAATTGTCCTAAAACAGCTGTGTACATTTACATTTTACAATACGTTGATGTTTGTTGAGTTAGAAGTAGCTTTGCTTGTTGAATTTCTATAAACGAGACCTAATTTTCGATCGTTAACGAAAGTGAATTGGTATTTTCGCTTAAATAAATATACGTGCGAGTAGTGTCTTAATTCCTAGGCTTTAAATAAACTATTAATATCATTTAGATACAAATAATGTTATACAAGGCGAATGTATTCCAAATAATTAATGGACAAAAGATAAAACTCTCATAACTTCTTGTACTACATCCGTATGATAGCTACGATTGCAAAGCAATAATGATAAAAACTATATAATTACAATACCAGTTGTATGCAAATACGGTTCAGACGTTTGGCATTACTTTGCGAGAACACACAGCGCGGGTAAAATATATTTAAAAAAATTGTGAATTAAAATAATTGTCTGTGGTCGATTCGCAATGTACCCTGTGCAGGACGGGAGGGTGATGGGACGTCGCTTTGTGCTAACGCTGGTGATCGGAATATCAGCCGGTTTTAGTTTCGCGTACATTCTGTTAACCTCAGCCGGATTCTCGCGGGATGTAGCCTGGTCTACCTACAGGTAACATGGGCCTTCTCTTGTATTATTCGTGTTTTTTTTAATAATTTTATATATGACCGTCGATGCTTCTTTCCTGAACTGCCTGTGTTGCTTGCATGTTATTGGTTTCATTTATGTTTATTAATATTTATTAAAAAAATATATATACATTTATATGATGTGTTTGTTTTTTTCACCGCTTGTATCTTATGTACGCTTGTTGTTACTTATTTTTAATCTCAAATATCATTACACTTCATCTACTGGTACTTATCGTTATGTTACTTTTATAAATCACAAGTAGGTACAATTCCGTTCTAGAGATTGTCTTATTTTGTCATTTGGAAATACAGACTTTGTTGCAAACCGTACTCTGCACAGAGTCATTAATTCTTTCAAAGAAACAGTGTTTATTTGTCACGATATCGTAAAAAATAGTTAGTGTGTACAATTTGACTATCTCCGGCTTAACCTACTTTTAACTTACTTTAAGAAAAAATATATTATTTAACACATGGTATCCTTGCTCCGAAATACAGAAGCCGTTCGGTACAATTTGAGTCCGGCACAAGTTGAGCCTGGAACTTAAAGTCTAAATATCTGTTAACCTTTGCAAAAAGCCTGAAAAAAAACGCTATGCAATAACCGCTTTTAAATTTAATAGCGGTTATTGCATAAAGCTCGACATAGGATATGGACATCTAAATATTTTGCCAAAGCATTAAAAGTAAAAAACAGTCCTGTTATAACATGGCAACTCATAAACCCTCAACGACTATTAAAAAAATAAAAGCTTATAGTTGAGGAATAGAACACTTAGAAGATTAAGATTTTACCTAAATTAGAAAGCCATGAAAAATATATAATAACCTGTTTGGTAAACTAGAGCTTAATTTTTTTAATATAAAAATTATATTTAAAAAGAAAAAAAAATCTTGTTAATATAATGCTATAGTTTTTTTTTTATATACTGTTAAGAAACTTGAAACTAAATGGTTTTATACTATGTTTTTTACGATAAGGACCTACTGTCGCCTATATCGAACAATTAGTACCTAGTTACACGTAGTTAAACCAATAATTTTGTATACTTTTTAATCGTTTTAGTTTATAAATTATTTTTTTATGGGATAGAGCCATGAAACAAAATTCGTAGTTTCAATTTCTGCTTTTCTTTGAAGATTTTTTTAATCTGTATTATTTAATATACAAGATGCTCATATATCACTACCACAAAAATCTTATCTAAATTTCAAGTAATTAACTCGTAATTTTAATATATATCTGTAAATATAAAATATTTTTTTGTACAACATGATAAGTTATCTATTTTTATAGTGACATCCTATGCATTGTCACTAGAAAATTAAGGCCGACCATTTACGATAAATAAAACTACATTATAATAACTTAATAGTTTTAATATACTTAATATTAAAACTATTATGGGAAATTATTATGGAAATGTAAATGGGTCACGCGTGCAAATGGTCAAGTGAGCAGAAAGATAATTAATAAAATATATTATTGATCAAACGTAGTACTTAAAAAAATCTTAATAAAATAGTTGTATATTACTATAATGTGCATGAGTAGTATTTTTTATATATATTTAGCGTTGTTAGTGCCTTCGCTGTTTGAAAGTGTGAAATAGCATTTATGAAATATTTTAAATACAGAGTTGCATAATCTATGAATCGAAAAATAACTTTATAAAAAATATGAAATAAACAAAATAGTAACGTAAAATTGCTCGATTACTTTTTCGATTAACTCCGTCTATTGATAACGCGTAATAACACACACAGTTAATTGTGTTCCGTTGTTTCTAATTACAATTTACAAAATTATCATTGTATATCGTTTTTTTTTTAAGAATATATACCTATACACTTTCATCAGTCATCCATAAAATGGTTATAGTTTCCTTTTATAACTGCAAATCAGCTGTTTTTACATTTAAATCATTTTAAAATATTATATCATCAGAACAAGTCAACAATGGGCCAACGCTCACGCTTAATCCATACGCATCTCGGGCTGCAATTGGTCAATCAAAGTTTGTATCAATCAATAAAATTTCAGAGAATCAGCAAGAGATCTCGAGAAACATCCAATCCCGAGCGTTATAGATCACGGTTCTGATGAACCGGCTCATAAGGATGAGGATAGATCAGTGGCGGATGAACTTTCTAAGCGTGTCAGAGTGCTTTGCTGGGTCATGACACAGCCTTCCAACCACAAAAGAAAGGCAATGCATGTTAAAGCGACGTGGGGAAAGAGATGCAACAAACTTCTGTTTATGAGCACTGTCGAAGGTAAGCCCGGAGCTTTGACACGATAACTTAGTTACCAGAGCTATCAGATGTACTAGATGTCATAGGTTCGAGTCTGCTCATATTTACTTTTATTCTATATCAACTGAAATTTGATGTTTTCTATTCTTTTAGAATTCAAACTTGTATCAAGTTAAGTTTTACTCGAATTATAAAAGTGTTATCTTTTCCTTAAGTTTCCGGTAAATTTGATACTAAAACAATGGAAAAATATAAATTGATACGACACAATATCTAATTAATATATTCTGTACATATTCATTAGAACATTATCAATGTGATACATAATGATTTCCTGTTCGTCATTGTTTCTACTAATCTTAAACACGAATTTCTGAAAAAACATTAAAATAAATTACATGGAAAATTCATTAATAATGTATTGAATACGAGATAATAATCAACTTGTAGATATAATTGGTTTTATAGACAATGAAATTTCTTTACCAAAATTATAAATAAAATATGTTGACTGTTGTCTAGAGATTGCGAGTTCGAATTCCAGTTTAAACATGTCGAACAAAACTCAGTCAAAAATAAAACAAACTGAAAATTTCCAATATGTTCTGAAACTTTTTAGACAAATCTCTGCCTACAATCAAACTTCCGGTATCAGAGGGCAGAGATTATCTTTGGGCGAAGACAAAAGCGGCGTTCAGATACGTGTACGAACATCACCGACGAGATGCTGATTGGTTTTTAAAGGCCGATGATGACACGTAGGTTTATTTGATATGTTTTATATATTAATGGGTTATTTTTCATTTCCTTAAGTTTTACCAAACATATATTTACCCGGAAATATTCAGTAAATTATCGGAATTTTGCCTTTTTAGCTTCTATTTTAATAATCATAAATAATAATTTTCTTTTTTTCATTAATATTTGTTTTTAAGGTATGTTGTTGTGGAAAACCTAAGATACATGCTGTCGGAGTATGACACCAAGGACCCGTTATACTTTGGTTGCCGATTTAAACCTTTTACTTCTCAGGTTAGTCTAGCACTAATAACAACACAATAAAAAAAATAATTTATAAAAATATATCTAAATACTCGTTTTTAATATCGGTACTAACCACCTCACTCTTAAAACAAAACCTTTCAAAGCAGCCTAAAGGGTTCGTCAACGCTAAAATTGGCCACGGCTTTCAAATCCAATATCCATATCTCAATAAGAACATCTGGTCAAATAATTAATATTCGAGTTAATTGAATACTCTGTTAATACTAAAAAATACTTTTTAGAATAGACGTTCAGAAATACATATATATTATTTTAGTGAAATCAAATCGTGATACTGCCTAAGTGGCGATTAGCTCACATTCCAAAATCCTAGGACACTCCTAGACACGACACACGACAATTAAACCTTTTACACAATACGTGTTTCGGTGAGTAGTGTATTCTGCTGTGTGTAGGGCTACATGTCTGGTGGTGCGGGCTACGTGTTGTCTGGTGGTGCGCTGGAGCGGTTCGTGCGCGCCGGTCTGCCCGCGCCCGCGCTCTGCAAGGCGGGAGACCACGGGGCGGAGGACGCGGAGATGGGTACGTACGAAGAGAGGGGAGGGGGAGGGGTCGCTAGATTTTGACTTTGTAAAATTTTCGATTCTGGGAGGGTTGGATCTATATTCCGAGGAAATTATCTATTTCTTGTCGCCTTAGATCATTTGTTCACAAAAATCACAATTGTATCCTAGAGATATGTGCTGCGATATTAATTTCAGGTATAATTACTCATCGATTATAAATGCTACATTCATCGCAGGAATATGTCTTGAGAACTTGGGAGTGAAGGCCATGGACTCGCGGGACTCCCTCCACCGCGGACGGTTCTTCCCCTTCGTGCCCAAGGACCATCTGTTCCCGAACAAGGACCGCGGGTTCTGGTACTGGCAGTACATCTACTACCCATCTGATGAGGTAGGTTTTAACAATATGTACACCGCATAATAATACTTTTTGGTTTAAAACCAACACCATGGATTTATTCTTATATAAAATATAATCTTTGAATTTATTGATTTTGTGATATATGCTATGGACAATGGCTTTCAGTGTTCGGGTTTTTCAATTGTTTTTTTTATAAAACATCTAATTATTTTTTATTGAGAAATTAAAATTCATCTATATGCATTTTGTACATTAGTGAGTCGTATCTTACCAACCGCAGTCAAACTGTAAAGATAAAAGGATTCACGTCATTTTTCATTCCAGTTTCACCGGGGTATCTCAAGGTTCCCATCTTGGTCCTTTAATGCTGAACGCATGTCTTAATGCCATTACTTTTAATTTTTTTCTTTGTTTTAGCTGATGATAATAATATCTTAGTAAATATTCAGATTGATTTAGATGTAATCAGTAATATATTAAATGTAAATAAATAAATAAAATCAATATTGTCATCATCCCTGGGTGTTTGTGCAAAAGATTTTACTTATTTTTATTTTAGCAGACATCATAACAAACCTGATCTACCTATCTACCTACCTATCTACCAAAAAATCTATTTTCAGGGTCTGGACTGCTGTTCTGACCACGCAGTGTCCTTCCACTACGTAGACCCTCAACTAATGTATGTGCTGGACTACCTCATATACCACCTACGACCATACGGCATCAGCTACGGAGGAGGCACGCTACCCAAAAACGATACAGACCCCAATAAATATGTAAGCAAAATATCACAAATCTAATGTAGTTCAAAAATATATTCAGCGCTCAGGTTAATTGAAAACACAAAACAAATCTTCGCTTCATAAAATTGGTTCAATAAAACTATAGCAATATGTATGTAAAATTAAGTGCCGTTATAATATTACCTAAATGTTTCTTCATACATATATATTTTCTCTGTATAAAAAATATATGATAAATAATTGTAACCAAAATTATCTGTAACCGTTTATTCTTAGTATTTAATTATCCAAATAAAAGTCACTCGAAACTATATAGTCCCTAATATAATAAAATAGGTTAGTCTGTACATACTTCTCTTATATATACGTAGTGCTTTATAGTTTAATATAAGCCTGTGAGCATAATATGTGCTTTATTTAATATAAGAAGTAGAGATCTGTCTCAAAATACGGATATAATTAATAAAATTATTTGCTTTTTAATGTAGCAGGGTATATCTACATTTTATATTAGTTTATTAAATATATTATGACTATTCCGGAGTTATTTTTAGTAGATGGTAAGAACTCTATTGTTATATTAATGAGCAATTCATTATATCATTTGATCTAGAAAAAATATACTAGTCTATTACTAGATGACATTCCAAAGAAAAGGACGGGAATCTTGAAGTTATGGATTATACAATCAACACTAGGTTTCTTACTTTCATGTCAAATGCAGGACGGTCTTTATATTAAAAAAAAAACAAAACATCTTGCCTCTTCACTAGCATCTCCAATCAGAGACTTAGTACCTTCAAGCTATTCCATGTGAAAATAAAGTAAATAGATTATACATGTTTCCATTAAAATCATGTATAAAATACTCAATTAAGATCTAACTAGTTTTAATTTTGTTATATGCAGGAGATTGAACTCTATAGGCTAAAAAATAAGCCTTGTTAAACTATATATGTATATACATATTAAATATTTACGGATATTAAGATAATCATAAGAGTCCAATATTGTTTTGCATTTTATCGTCACTAGTCGCTAGAAATCACCCAAAGATTCCTTTAGTTTGTAAGCACTGTATATATTTTTATTACGTGTGAAATATATTTGCTATAAACGAAGTAACAAGACTTTGTTTAACTAAGTCCTAATTTAAGCAGATTTAATATTCATTTTCAAATATATGTAAATATAATTTTAGTTAATTGGGGTGTGAATCTTTGTTTTATTTAAAGAAATTATGTATTTATTTAAGAAGAGAGTAAATTGCATCCTTCATTTTATTTGACATCTGGTTGTCACTGCCTATTATAGTGCCCGGCAATAAATATTGCACATCGACCTTTGGAAAGAGACAATCGGCTAATTTCGGCTTCGTAGAGCATTATCTCTGTCGCACGAAATTTAAACAGTATGGTAACTATAAGGAGCTGTTAAAACAAGTATAATTTGCTTCTATTGATAATTATTTTTATTCTTTGTATAAAAGCCACAAATTTTTCTATAAGTGGTGGCTTTAATCTTATGCAACTATAGTTATTTATTTATTTATGTAGTTGTTTTTTTTCTTTGGTGTTAATTCAAGTTGTGTAACTTGCGTGTGCATGGTGATCTATAAAAAAACATTTTTTTTTCTTTTAGTGAATAAATTACTCATTTATAGGGTTTTCCTACGCTATATAGGATAAAATTTTAAATAAGAATGGTATAATTTCTCAATTTAAATTCCTATTTTAGTCGTATTTAAATGAGAAATTATCAGTGCTATGTAATATCATAAAAAGGTTAATAATATTAACAGCTAAAACGTTTTTAACCTTAAATCTCAGGAATAAAGTTCAATTACGATTGTTAAATTCTTGTACTCAGGGTCTTTTGTAACACCATAACAGAAAGTCATTGAAATGAAAATCCTTGTTGAAAAAAATACATTTAAACAAGTAAAACATTTATTTTAAACTAAATCTTAAGCTGTAGACAATAAAGTTCATAACACATATTATCAACTTGGCGCTTACGCTATTGTTAAATGATAGGTTATTTTCGTTACGGAATTTCTGGATTCGGTCTCCACGTTCAAGGCCCGCGATAGAAGCCATGCGATAGCATAACATGCTTACATTATGTTCACGTAATTTATTACTTAGGAAAATTATAACTGTAAATAATAAAGACCATTATAGCTATTCTTGAAATGAGACATTGTAATAATAATAATTCTAATTCTCAGCTACTTCCATTACACCATCTGTGCTCTCAAAGAGGTCAATATCACTGTCACTATCAGCTGTATTTATCACTAGTCCATCAGTGTAATTGTCTAAACTGTGTTGAATGCTTCTATATTCATTTTCACATTTGATTGTATGATCGCAAACCTTTTTCCACTCTTCAGCGCCGATGTTTGATGTCGGCTGTCAGTGGTTTATTCTTGTTTAGTTTCATTTACGAATTCATATAGTTATTTATATATTTTCTCCGTTTTGTTGAAAGAAAATATGACCTAATAGCAAGAGCAATGTCCTACATTATAAGGGGCTGTAAATCCCATTCTTTCCAGAATGGAAATTAAGTTCAAAACGTAACCTTCCATCGGTAAGTGATCCAACATGGTATTTTTTTTACGTTGTACTTCATTACAATATTACATTTATTGCCGGCTACTGTATTACAACGTCTCATTTTAAGAATGGGTATAATGGTTTTTATTATGTGCAGTTATAATTTTCCTAAATAATATTTTTTTAAATAATAAAAAGCATGTTTCTTAAATTATATTACTCCCCAATTAAAATAACCACTTATAGAAAAAAAATGTTTTTATACATAAAATAAATATAATTAGAAAAGAAGAAAATTATACTTGTTTTAACAGCTCCTAATAGATACAGGAATGATTGTATTTCTTGCGGCAGTGATAACGCTCTATGAAGCCGAAATTAGCCGATTGTCTCTTTCCAGAGGTCGATGTGCAATATTTATTGCCGGGTACTATACATTTCTTACCAATTGTATGAAAAAATGTAGGCATTAGTTTAAATTACAAAAAACGAAGTTATTTCCATCATATATCCACTATTTATTAAACTAGTTAAGGTCAAGAAACTTTGTGTAAATAAATAAAGAAAGATAATGTGTAAGTAGAAATTTGTAACCTTTTTGATATAAAACAGTGTTCCTTTATATTATTTAATTTAATATATTTCTATTCAAAATAAAAACCTATTTGTTTTTAGGTTTGTATTTTTATTTGCTCAATTGGTTTTTTTTGTTTGTTTATTGTAATTTGACAATTTGTTTTTAATAAAGCATATTTCCATTCACACATTTCGTTTTATTATAACTTTCATAACAATTAGGATATGTGAATTAAATAAAATATTACCTTCCCTAGTTTTAAATATCCAGTTAACTGTGCAAACGAGGCATATAAATAAAATTTTATTTCATTACTCTTATTGCAGAATGCAAATAATTGGAAATCAAATATTATTTTTTTATTGGTATGGTTAAAATTTGAAATAAATTGAAAGTCAGGAAGACTTTTTATAATTTTATTTAAGTATACAGTAAGTAACGTAAAGAATACAGTGTCAGTTTTAAACCAAACAAAACCTAGGTTAATGCAAAAAAAAATACGAAACACATGAACCACACTCTCTCTAGTCAATAAGAGTTTGTATATTACATGAAATTCAAAACAACTTACATTAATTATGTTCAAAACTAAACAAGAGAGAAAATACATGTTTACAAAATTATATTCAGATATTCTTTACAATAAATATATTAACCTACGAGATATATTAATATATACGAAACAAAGCAATTTGTTCACAAAAAAGCATTTTAAATTTATAAAATAATACAAAAAACGTAATAGTAAACAAAACTAATGAACTATAAAGTTAACTGAACTTTGAATGTGTATTATTATATAGCAAGAAAAATGTTTAACATTATCAAAGAAATATTCACAAAAGAACCTCAGCACATTAAAATTCTTATAGTAAATGCCTAAACGTTTTCAAGTTTTGAAAGAAAAGTACATACGGGTTGAATTTTTAATTTTGTCAAATGTGAGGTACAAATAAAATATTACTTCTAAATTGACCATCTTAGGCGGTGGCGTGACGTCACGATAACGGAAATATAACAATAAACATGATTACACTAAATAATTAACTCTAAATATCGTAGCGGAGTTGAAGTTAAGGTTTTTGTACAAAAAATCCTTTTACCATATTTCACTCTTTACTAATAGTAAAAAAAAAATTCGCCACGACAATTTAATATTAGGATGATGTTTTTGAAGCAATATGTACAAATTATGTACATATAACAATACTATTTGTTATTTAAAAACAATAGGTAGACTATTCAAGATTCCCAGTGGGATATATATTATTGTCATTTCTAGGGCAACATATTCGGTAATATAAACTAATTAATTAATCTAAGTTAAGTACGATTTGCTTTATTGTTATTTCGATTTATAAATGTCTTTTTCTGAAAGAATTATTCAACCTTGATGAGATTCAAGGCAATATTTTAACAATTACTTTACAAACATATCTACCATCTGTCAGTTGCCTTAATATTATAATCACTGGAAACGTATTTTATAAACTACTTTATTAAGAAACTAAAACTAAGAAATATTTGTTTAAACTTTAATTAAAGGCACTAGATTATATATTTATTGGTTAACATAATTGTTTTCTTATGAACAAACAAACACTATGCAAAAATTTATTATTATATCTTGTCATGTATTACTGAAAGTAGTTTCGCTTCTTTCTGGATATACTGTAAAGAATAGAAAGAATTAGTTTCGTTATCAGTTATATTAAAATAAATGATATACTTAACCTTTTTTCTAATTATTTTGGTTGACATTATTAAGCTGCATATGCATAAATATATTTACCCCGTGTCAGCTGGAGAGAAGAAGAATCCCCTCGGTCTGTGGGTTGCTATTGGCGAGCCTTCAGTAGGACACGCCCACTGAGACCAGTAGTCGCCGGGGAGGTTCAGTAACACTTGCATTACCTACAATGAACATTTATTTGAAGACTATTAATGTATACTTACTATAATATAATGATTTAAAGACTGTACTTTTGACCCAAAGAAAATGACTAAACATAACATTTGAGGTATATAAGTCAGTTACCATTCGAATATGTAGCTCACGGACACAAACAAACAAGACATATTTTGTGACCCTGTGTTCTTGACATTTTAATTAATTAATTAAAAACTCCGAATAAAGTCTTTGCATTAATAGCATGCATACATGCATATTTTACTTAAGTGTTTATTTGTGTGCAGGATCAAGAAAGGTGTTAGCGGTCACAAAGAATGTTATTGGTCACGGTCGCTGAAAGCCGCCGAGAAAATTCCGGGGGCTACGCCCCCCGTAGTTTCCAGGTCCTAATATAATAAAGCTAAAGAATTTTTATCCTTATTCATTAATATATGGAGCTAACAGTGGACTTTAATATTTTTGTTGCATTTGTTAAACCATTTATTAAGATGAGTTATGGGCTATGTAACATTTGTTGACTACATTCGTTCAGTACTTTCGAACGTGTAGCGTTCTTCTGCAATCCCTAAGAAGAGAGAAAACCGTCAGGTAAGCTCATAATGGAAAACAATTGTTCATGATTTTTCTATGTACGTAACACACTCACAGTAAATATTTGTTCAGTAACGGTGTACATCTGAGAGGCCGTAGTCAGACCGTAGCCGACCACACTGGGAGCGAACATGCGCGCCAGATTATCAACTCCCATCTCACACTCGGGACTCTCTGCTACTCTGTAAATTAATAATAGTAATTAATAAGACATCATTATAGAAAATGGAAATTCAATCAGCCTAGAGTGTATAAATTTATAAAGCTTAGATTTTAATGGAACGTAGGCATTTAGTACATTAGTGAGCATTATTGTACTACACATATAGAGGGTGAGCGTACTTCTGCAGGTGCAGTACAAGGAAGGCCAGCGTGTCCCTGTTGGGTGGCGGCAGTTGCGACACGGCGTGCACGGCGTGTGCCGCCGCGTCACCCGGCTCAGAGCGCGCCGCCGCGTGCAAGAAGTCTGCCCACAGCGCGTTGGACACCAGCGGCTCCCGCAGCGAACGCAAGAAGTCCTTGACGCAGCCGCACACCGCGTGCACGTCCTCCGAAGACAGCGACGGGGAGCCGCAACCGCGCAAGAAACGCTCCTGGGACAAACGTTATTTTGAGATGTAATCGACGTGAACAGAAATCGACACATCAAATAACTATTATATAAATAAAATATAAAGTAACCATTTTAATATGAGCATTTAACAAACTTTTTGTTAGGTATTATTTAAAGCGTAGATACCTTAAGTCTCTTAACGTCTTTGTCGACGCCACAGATGCGGTATATCCCTCGCTCGGTCAGCCCTCTCTTCTCTATTTCATTGATGCAGTGCACCAGCAGAGCTGGCACCATGGGCGGAGTGGAAGGGGCGAAGTCCGCTATGCTGCCCTCCTAATGGCGGAATTCAAACAATTTGTAGTTTACATCAAAATATTTTGTGTTTACTAAATTATATATTATGCTTATGATAAATTAGTGTTAAGATTGTTAAAAACGTGTGTGTACGTTTGTGTATTAATGTTCGTGTATGTGCTTGTGTTCGTGTACATATGTATTAAGTAGTAAGTACCTGGTGTGCGAGCGCGCGGCCGGGCGGCACGCAGGGCAGCGGCAGCAGCGCGCGGCACTCAGGGTGCGCCTGCGCACGACACTGCTCGCACTTCACTCCCATCTTCGCGAATTTTATGCTAGGGTTGTATGATTCATTCATTATATAATTTGTTAGGTTGCATATTATAAATTATTGGTTCCTCGTAGCACTTACGTCTTGCCGCATGGTCCGCACGTCTCCCGTTTATAAAAGTTTTTTCCGACGAAATTGTGTTGCCGCGGTCGAATTCTAGGCGAGCCTCCGTACGCAGCTGATACCACCGATGGAGTCCTCAGAGGACGCGCTCTCGGTGTGTCGGAAGCACTTTCTGATTCTTAATGGATCATAGGTTGTTTTAGAATAGATAAAATAGGTCTCAACAACTTGATTTAATAGTGTCTCATAATAATGTATTCTAATATGATATTTTATAAGCACTTCACTCAAAAAATATCTGGTATGGAGTATTTAAGAACATATATATTTTTCTATAAAATTTGTTAAAATCTATTTAAAAATCGTTGATGTCACCAATATCCTACATCAGACTTATTTTTAGTGCTATTATGTATATATTTTAAAGAATAACAGGATAAGTATAGTAGCTAGTGGTTAGTGGTACCGTACCGGGCGGTGCCGAGGGTGGTTCCTGCTTGGGAGTGCGCGTCTTGGGCGGTGCCGGCGCGGCCTCGTCGCTGCTCTCCGATATTGGTTGCTGAAGAAAGAGTTTTGTACATACATTTTGACGGTACATCTCGATTTCAGGTGTTGGTTTTTAATATTTTATATCTAATATTTAGAACATAAAAGGTGACACAAGATAATGGTACATAGAATAAAACTTTTAATATATTATAATTATTTATTAGATTTTTCTAGATTCAGTTGGAGCTGGTTTCCTTAGAACAACTTTTTTATAAATAGCTATAAAAATCAATTATTGAACAAATACAACAAAAATATAGTAATTTAAATAAAATAGTAATTTAAAGAATTAATCTTAAACTGTTAACCATAGAAAAATAAATGTAATGTGTACCTTCCTGCTTCTTTTATAGGCCATTAATAAAATAAAATATTTAAAGAAACTGATTATAATTAGATCAGGATCAAATGACAACATCAGTAAATCATTAACATAATTTAATATAAGGCCATACATCCTAATTCTAAACAAGTAAATACTCACAAAGTTCTGTGGTGGTTTAAGATCGTGTGTAGTGGGAGCCCGCTCCAATGTCAGAGTAGTGGTGGCTGTGGCCAGCACCTTACCACCATGCAGCTCCACTGTCTGATATGAAGAAATTAAGCATAACTTTGAAATAAAGGAGACTATATTACAAGGCTTATTTAATATACCACATAAAATATACTTATACAGTACTGTGATGTAAATTTGATTTTTAATGAAGTTTCCAATAAAAAAACAACACTTTAACTCCAAATCTTGTTACTAACTAGACTTAATGACCATCAAAATATAGTTATCTTAATAGCTTCCCTTTAAAACTAACTATAAACTATAAACATCTACACAGGCAGAATTACATATATCTCTCAAAAGTGTTAATGTATATTAGCAATGACAATATTTATTTCTAACTACTTCTGATATAATGTAGGATCTCACTTCCAATCCTCTATCTAGCGGAGCAGTGGCACTGCTACGCTGACACTATTAAAAGAAAAACTATATTTATTTTATTTATCATATAGTATTACCAAATTAGTTTCAACCAAAAACTTTTAAATGTGGCTAGATTTTTGGTCTTATACTTCAATGTGTCTATTTATTATGTGTGATTTACTTGGAAGTCGGCCATTCCAGGAATGGGTTATTATTTAATCTATACTTATTTCCGATTACAATCTATGAATGTCCCATTCATATTAAAACGTTAGGGTTATGGGCCATGTTAGGAACCCACTCACCACTATTTTATGAAATTTTAATCACTTTTAAGCATTATTGTATCCCACCTTGGTAGCAGAGGAAGTAGAGGAGCGTCGTTTCTTGGGCGGAGCGTCGCGAGCCGCCCAGCCGCCGCGCTGCACCCACGAACGACGCGTTGACGCCAGGGACAACTCCAGGTCATCCTCCGAGCGGGAGTACGACATCTCGGATAGCAGTGTACCTGATGGTGATCACCTTTTTTATTTTTGTGGTTATTTCTAGGAATTACCTGTGGCTGAGATAAAATATTAAAAATATTGTTTCAAAATAATTTATCACTTTGGTATATTATTATATTCAAATATTTCTTTTGTTCATAATTAATTAAGAAATTCAATTATTCTATAAATGGAATTATTGTTCGAAGTGCCAAATTCTCAGGATCCTGAAGAGTACCTGTATTTCTTACCAGGTGGAATAAACATTAATCCATTTTCCATTAAGATATATACCTAGGAATTGAGCTAAGAATTCTGTTTGTTATAAAATAAGCAAACTTTTGATAGGCTATGTTTCCATTTAGTGTACTTGACTCCGCCACCAACACAGCCACAGGAAATAATGTATTTGCATCTAGCCCATACTAATAAATGAGTAATTTTAGTGTTATGATATGTAAAACATAGGCTTAGTTTTTAAAAACTTATTAAATTTTAGTTGAAAATTCTCAGGAACCAGGTCTCTATGAATATCTATGAGACTATGACTATAATAACAGACAGAGATAGAGACTTGTATTCTGTTCACACCAATTTTAAAATTTTCAGCTTGGGCTGGAACATATCTTCCTATTCATATTTGCGATTTTAATGCAGACCTTCACATTAATGACAAAACAGTTTGGATTGTAAGGATAACCTAATAAACATAAAAATAACAATAGCTATGATTGCATATGGATTTTTCAATTATCTTCAGTACAAAATACAAATAAAGTCTTGATATTTGAGGATTTCATACATAGCTTCTACTTCAGAAAATTTGTGTTTTTTTTTGAGTGAATTTAAAAGATTGTATTACTTTGTATTGTCTGATTGAAATAACTATGTTCATAGTTTTTAGGCACACTTGAAGCCAGTAGAAAGTTGTGCCACTGACAGACAAAATGAAGAGCAAAAGGCTTGCATGGTATGGGATGTTATGAGATGGGAAGAATGCCATGTAAAAAGAAGAATGCAAGATTAGGATGTGGAAGGACATGTGGGTTGAGGTAGACCAAAGAAAAGATGGATGGATTGTGTGAGAGATGACATGAGTAAAAGAGGAGTGACTGTTGAGATGACGGCTGATAGGCAAGAATGGAAGAGGAGAACATGTTGTGCCGACCCCACATAATGTGGAAAAAAGGTCAGGGAGACGATGAAGCCAGTAGATAATGGCAAGTTCACTAAGTGTGTCCAAAGCAATGTCTTCATGCCACTAAAGCTACAGAATAATGTCATCAGCTGTTTTTTATGTTGAGAATATGGACAGATCAACATATCTTATAAATTAATTGATAAATCTATAATAAATATTATTATGAAACCAACCTGTAGAGTTGAGTTCTGGTACACCAGTTAGTTTAGCATTGTGGTCCTGTTGTGCAGTGCCATTTAAGAAGGCCAGCTTCTGAAGTGTTTCATTGTTGAGCTTTGCACGATTATCATTGAAGAGTAGATCCCTCGCCATATCTAAGAGCTTGCTCTGTAAAGATTTGTTTGGATGATCACATTTTTGAATTTTACACTTAAGTATCATTTTAAAATTAAATGCCTAATGATGTCCTAAAATAAAACTAGAACATATTGCATTAAAATTATTGCAATATGGAAAATCTCCATTTAAAATATGACTATAGGTGTAATAGAAATACATACCAACTCATTGTATTTTTTCATAACTATATTCCTTTCTCTCTTCTCACCATCTAATAGTTTCCGCACATGAGCAAATTTGGCTTCCCACTTGGCCAAAGTTCTTAAGGCTTCATCTAGCTCTGTCTGTAAACGATTAGCCTCTGCTTCAGCAGAAGCCCACTGGGTTCTTACCCATTCTGTTTGCTTAACAAAGGCGAGGAAACCTGAAAATGTTTAAAGGTGTTTGTTATCTTGATGACTTTTAATATATTTCATCAACAGATTTTTTTAATAACCAATCCAATGTTAAGTTTAGAAATGGCAAAAACATGTAAAGGCCTTATTGAAAAAAATAATGTAACATTTTAAAAATATAATCGTTTTGTTGATTATTTCGCACGTAAAACATTTGACAGTGAATAAGATTCGCGTAATTTAAAATGCCTACCTCCATGTGATATATATGCATAGAGGTAAACAAAAAAATGCATAATCTATTTGATATAAAACTTACATTCATCTGATGCTCCGTCATTTAAAACACTGTTTAGACGATTGATATCGTCAAATTGTGCAACTAGAGATAGGGCTATGCCTTCACCGGAGTCAGAATTCTCTGAGCTCATATTTAATTCTTATGGATCAAAATTTGAAAAAAAATATAAACAAGGGTTAAATTTAGCACTTGTCACATTTAACTTCTATTTTACAAGCTTAATCTTTTCGTTTACCCATGAAATATTATAACGACTCAAAGATGTGAAAAATTTAAATAACGACTGCTTGCATCTGTCGGTTAGAGAAAAAGTTGGCAAGTGTCAAAGCCAGTATTATCTCTATGGTTAAAGCTGAAATTTAATGGTTTCTGTCAATACCATAGATTTAATTAAAAAGATATTATACAACATAATTCCTAAAATGATTCTAAAAACAAAATAGGATATTATTTACATTTAATTCGAGAAAATCGGTTGTAATAAAATATTTTTTATTAATTATTTATTTTTTGTACTCCCAAACTCTTTCTAAAACTATATGATGTTTCCCTCTTTAAAAAAACTGTTGAATGTTTTTTGATGTTTGTGTTTAGTTCTTATGTACAATTATTATGTAAATATATTAAGTATAACCAAATAAATTTTAAATATTCTAATAATTATAGTAAAAAGTAATATTTTAATGTAATATTTGTTACACACATTTCGCTTCCTTTTTTGTCCGAAATTAAGTGTTATTAGGACATAGAAGTACTTACGTTACAAAATCTCAAAACTAGATGAAACCAGGTTAACCACTGAGATAAATAATGACGAAAAGGCGACAGTGCCGTAGCAAATTATGTCGAGCATAAAAAAACACTCCAAAACCTGACATTTAAATCTAGAACATTCATAAAGCATCGAGTATTTTATATATGATCTTATGATATGGAGATTTAGGAATGTGTACTAAACACAAAAATAAACTCTACGAGTTAGAGACATATTTTTTTTTTAACACAATTGTTTTAGACTTAGTATTAATAAACAATTTTTTTTATTGCTCTTTTAATTGACTAGAGACAAGGAATATAATCTTATAAGCATACTAAAATTGGAGATCTAATCTCGTTACCAAATATTCCTACTCTGTACCAACACCAACTAATTGAATTTGACACCTGACATTAATAATGACATCTTTTAAAGGTTTGTGACTTGTCAGATGTCCATACTCCATATTTCTGTCAAAGCGCGATGACGTTCGGTTGAGGACGGTCTGCTATTGCGGGTCGTTCGCGGATTATTGTGAGATAATTATTTCCGACTACACCGGCCGCTAATCGCAGGCTCACTATGGCGGACGAGGATAATAATTGTGATGAGGGTGGTGGTGAGATTAAAGGGGGCATGCGCCTACGGGGCCGCAAAGGTGCCCTGAAGAAGAAGAATGTTTACCTGGTGAAGGACCACAAGTTCATGCCGAGGTTCTTCAAGCAGCCTACCTTTTGTTCCCACTGCAAGGACTTTATATGGTAAGTGAATTGATTGTCCTCTATCACATGTCAGTTCTTATTGGATTTAATGGGGATTAAAAATAGTCAATGTTTACAATGCAAAGGCGCGTCGGATCAACTCGGTTTCCTCTTGATAACGGAGTATTGTGGTTTAATAGCCGGTAAATTATTTTTGGTTCGCCATAAATTCTTTTGAGATAATTGAGTTTGTTTGACAATAATAATTTAATTTATTCTCTGATGTTAGCTTTCCATCAATATATTTTTTGATGCTTATTGGCTATTGTTGTATTATTATACGTAGTACATATATTGTTATATATATATTACATATTATTTATTGTAAAGTGCAAAAAATCAAAATTTAATTACTAATCCATTATAAATAATATATGTTTGTATAATTATATGTAAAAAATAAAGATATGTGTAATATGTTTCTTTACAATAATTGCAAAATTAATTAATACTATCAACATAATAGCAATAACTCTTATAAAATAATAGATTTGTTTATAATTAAAATTTAATTATAATATACACATAAAGCAATATGTACTATTCATTGATATATTAATAATAATTATATTTGATAAGATTTTTTTTTGTAACAGAAGCTTTTAAATTGACATTAAACAGAATATTTGAAGAACACTCAAGTATAAACTATATGTTCTTAATCTAAGAATATTAACTAGTAGAAATTGAACAAGAATAAATAAATATATATATTAAATGTTTTTCTTAGCAGGTTTGATAAATTATCCATTGCTTTTAATTTAATTTGTAAGATTTTCCTGTAACATTTCTCTTTAGAAACTGGCTAAAATTTCAAAAATATTTTTTCTATATTGTACGAAAATTAAAAAAAAGTTTTTTAAAGTATCCAATGTGCTGATATGACTATAGCTTTCGTAAATAAAAATTAAAAAAAACTAAAAACAAAAACAAAAAAATCATCTCTGACTATAAATACCAACCTACTTCTATTGATTCCAAATGAGAGCTAATCTAATAAAAGGACCCTGGCCCAGTGTAGACATCTGGTTCAATACTCTGGATTACCTACTAGTGAGATCTCACAAATTGATTTTTAACGAGCGTCAATAATGAGGATACAAGTATATTGTAATATGTTTTTTAATAAATAATCAAACGGACAATATAAAGAATTTAATGTATATATATGTATATACGTAGGACGGAACAGGTCTCATCTTAATTACTGCTGCGGAAATCTTTTCGTTGCTAAAGAAATCTTATTTAATCTAGATTTATTAATGACCAATATTATGCGAATGTTTTACTCGCAGAAATAACTTATCTATCAATTGTTTTCTATTAAATTAAACTGTGTTTTAAATTAAATTAAATACGACACATTCAATAGAGCGTCTATTTTTCAAATGCCGGCAGCGGTCTTCCAATTTTTGTTCGGGAGCGTGGGCGAAGTGATTATTTACCATCAGGTGAGTGCCGTAAAAACAACTTTGTCATAACAAAAAACATGTATCTCTAATAATGATATCATTATTTATGATCACCTCAAACATGAAAATAAATTCATATCTTTTTATTTTTATTAAGACATTAAAGTAATAGGTTCTTGATGTTATTTTCGAATACGTGTATTACGAGTATTGCACGAGTTGTTATAATAATACAGCTATCTTTATTTTTATATTATAATTCATTAATTTGAAATAAGATTAGTGTTTTAAATATTTTAAAAAAAATCAACAATTTTGACCTAATATTCCTTTTATAAAAAAAATGTTGAGGCTTAAAATTTTAGAGTCCTGTACTAAGAACGGTTTGGTTAAAAATTTAAACTTATGCTATAATATATATAGATTAAAAAATATCCTTTTCAATGACCAGGCGTTCCTTGTACAAAGAAACCCGGCACGGAATTACCGCAGAAATGATTCATCTAGTTACCGTTTAAACTATATAAAAAAACTATCAATTGCGTTCTTGAGTAAGTAGAGTAGGAATGCATGTAAATAATCTTGCCAGTATATTTAACTTTATATAGAGTTCCTTATTAGTTCGGTTAACATTTCAAGAATGATTGTCTTTATAGATACTTACTACAATAGTAGTAGTATCCTGAAGTATCACTACTTAACTTTTTTGGTTAGCTATTATTATAAGGTGTCAACTCTTGTAGTTTCTTTGCTTGCAAGACGGACGGATGTGATCACTCTATACCAGATTAGTATGTTTATTCATTTTTATATTATACATTAAATAAACAACAATACATTGATAGTAATGTACATACACGCATGCACACCACATACACACACACACACACGAATGCACACCACATTCACACATATACTATTTTTCTTTATAAAACTCCGTTTTTAAAACTAGAACTACATTTATATACTTGTAATTCTTAGTACATACTTGGATAACGCAATTATATTCTTGTGAATCTACTTGTTAAAGAGTGGAGCCTCCTGTTACAGGTATCTATATTTTTTTTAACCTATATATTATAGATGTGTTATATTTATACGTAATAAAAAAAGTTTGATTAAAAAAATATATAATAAATAAATTAATTCATTATACATTCAAGGTTAAATTTGGATAGGTTCTAAGAATGGTTGGTATCAAAGGAATGACTGGTCATTTATTTAGAGTAAAATATTATGCAATGTACGATATTACATGGCATATTTATAAATGTTGCTAACGTATATGGGTAATTCTCACAAAATGCCGAAATTGTTGTCCTTTGAGTTTATATAAAAATCCAACAAAGAAATGAATGTTACTAATATTTCTATATAATCCACATGACTATATCTAAAAGTTTTACATAAGATTTTAGAGCTATATAAATAAATAAATAAAAATGCATACTCATAATGTTCCTAATGTCATTCCCTCACTGTGTCCCAAGTACCAATTTTATTTACTTTTATTTGTCAAAAACGTACAAAAATTATTCGAATCCTATTCAAGTAAGTTGGATTATTTAAAAATATTATAAATTTATGGGAAAAACCTTAAATTAGCGTTATAAAGTAAGAAACACGTTAAAAAATTTAATATTGATATGTGTCTCACAAAAAAAAATCATTCCCTCACACTATTACTGGCAGTCAAATTATGAACGCATTTTAAATAAAATACGAACGCTACCACTTGTTTTTGAAAGTTGGCACTAATGTTAATTTGTCAAACTGGCTTATTTTCTATCATTATGTTCGGGTGTGCGCTGCGATAAGGGTTTTATTAAATATATGGTTAAATAAACTTTTTTATCGTCATTTCCTCACATTCTAAAATAACAAAAGGTAAGTACTTTATTTGATTATTAGTTGCATAGATAAGATGGCTTTTGGGAGTAATTTCCTTAAGAAAAAAAATTGTTTTAATAGTAAGGTTATGTCACGAGTCCTTTACGGTTATTCTTTATTTCGTCATTCCCTCACCATCATTCCCTCATTAAAATGTATGGTGAGGGAGTGACGATATATGAGGGAATGATATTTGGATGGGCTAACTGGATTTTCTTAACACGCTTTTTTATTCTTTGCTTTATTAACTCTTGAATTTATTGTTGCATTATTATTGTAGTTTGAAAAATGTCAAGAAAAAAAAAGATAAGCAAAGAAGAAGCTAAATTAAAAAAGCAAGAATATGACCGAAAGCGCAGGGAAAAAATGAAAACGGATCCTGTAATACTTGAAATACTTCGCGGGAAAGAAAGAATTAAATACCAAAAAAAAAAAGAAAAAGGTCAAGTAAAACCTATATCCGCAATGAGTTCTAGAGAAAGAAGGCAAAAAAGGAAGAACTGGAAGAAAAATAGCCAAACATATAGAGACAAAACAGTAAAAGTGCGAAAAAATTTAGCAACACTGCTAGATGAGACACCACCTCCTAGCCCAGGACCTATGCAAAATAATGTTGAATTGAGAATTCCGGCAGTTAATCGTAGAAGGCAGCAACTCAGAAGGCGTAGAGGAATACTTTATACAAAAATATCCAGATTACAGGAAAGACTGAAACAAGAAATAAGAAGAAAAGAGAGATATCGTAAGAGATGTCAAAGACAAAACAATAATAATCAGACTTCACCGGAATCCAAAGTATCAGGTCTCTTAAAAAATGTCCGAGTTCCTAAAATTGTAAAGAAGAAGCTTCTTCTATCAGAAGTTATTACTAAACAGCTAAACGACAGGTACAGTAATTTAAAGAAACATATTGAAAAGAAAAAGTATTATGAAATAGTAAAACCTGATCTTCTGAAGAAGTATAAACTACTCAGCTTATCAAAACAGTTTTTCAAACATGATTGTTACAAAAAGAGCGTTTCTAGGAAAGTCAGTGCTAAATTGATGAAGGTCAAAAAGGATGTTCAAGATTTTTTGGAAAAGGACGAAAGTTCTCGGATGTGCCCAGGTAAGAAAGATTTTGTAAAGTCAAAAGGACAGGTTAAACAAAAACGTTTATTGTGCGATACCATGAAAAATTTGCACAATATATTCCTGACTACAGTGGAGTATAAAATAAGCTTGACTACTTTCTGCAGATTTCGGCCTTTTTGGGTGACTTGGGCAAACATAAAAGACCGTAACACATGCAAATGTGTAATCCACGCAAATGTTCAACGGATGATCATGAAGTTACATAAAAATAAAGTACTGCCTTGCTGTACTGTAACAAAATTTTTGTCCATAAAAACATGCAATGTTTATTCAACTAAATGTCTTTTACGAGAATGTGAAGGTTGTGTAAATAAAATGGTGGAGTATTACCTTCCACAGCCAAACAGAATAGTAACTTATGAACAATGGATGTATGAAACTGTATCCTACGAAACAAATAGAAAGATGAAGAAAGTAAGAAAACCTATTTTAAAAGAGATCAAGATTTCACTGAGATCATTGGTACTTCAGTTAGAAAATTCTTTGCCTTTATTTTTTAAACATGTTGCCACAATAGCACACCAGTATCAGATCATATCAGAACTTAAAAAGACTTTATCTGACAATGAAGTCCTTATTCACATAGACTTCAGTGAAAACTATTGTTGCAAATATAACGAAGAGATCCAGGCCGTACATTTTGGAGGTGCAAGACAGCAAGTTACTCTACATACAGGAGTATCATATTTGCGTGAAAATGACACTGTAAAACCCTACACGTTTTGTTCTCTTTCTGAAAATAACAGACACGACGCAATAGCAGTATGGGCACATTTATTATCAGTTTATGAGTGGCTTAAAAATCATAACCCAAACATTCACAAAATACACATGTTAATTGATAGTCCTGTCAATCAGTACAAGAACAAGTTCATGTTTCATTTAGTATATCATCATATAATGGATTCGTTTCCGGGTGCGACATTTTTTGCGTGGAATTATTCAGAACCAGGCCATGGCAAAGGTCCTCCTGATGGCGTAGGTGGCACATTAAAAAGAACAGCTGATAAAGCGGTGGCTGAAGGCAAGGATATCGTAAATTTGAAATCTTTAAAAGAAATGTTGTTGACAAGATGTTCTTCAATAAAGCTATTTGAAGTTACTTCTGCTAATATCGCGAAGATAGAAGACTTAGTCAAACAGTCAACCATCATTGCTGCATTTCGTGGAACCCAGAAAATTCGTCAATTTGTCTTCAGTAATGATGTCTTGGAATTTAAAAGTCTTTCATGTTATCAATGCGTAGAAAAGTGTAAACATTTTCACATGGGATATTACAAATCTTCCAAACTTTGCATTGAAAAACCAAAATCCTTTGAATTAAAAATACATAACAATTCTTATGATGGTGGACATTCGTCAAATGATATTATTTGTACTAACAGTAATATCACTTATGATATTGGTGATTATGTACTTATCAAATGGGACGAAGATGTTTACCCAGGAAAAATAATATCAGTTTCTGAGGAAGGCGCTCTAGTAAAGTGTATGAAAAGTGGAACTAAATCTTGGAAATGGCCTAAAATCAGAGACGAACAGTTATATGCTTGGCATGACGTTTTGAGGAAGATTGAGCCTCCAAAATTAATTAGTAAGGGTTGTTATTTTATAAAAGACTTAAACTAATTTAAAATATCTGATTAAGATTTTAATTGTAACTTTGAGACTGAATCGTTTAAGATTATAAATTAGAAAAGTAGGTAGTTTTACTATTTTGTAGGTACTAAATAAGAAGTATTTTTTGTTTGGAAAAAAGCCAGTCAAGTGAAAGATTTTGTTTTGTTGATTTTGATATTAAACATTTATTTTATCTATGAGACTAAAGTCTCAAATAAGAAGTTTTTCTATTGTTAAAAATTTTGTTGGATGAATCTTTCTGTAAGCAAGGATCTCACTTATTGTTTAAGAAACATAATTTCATTTAATAAAAAGATTTCTTTATAAGAATACTAATTTCATTTAAAAAGCTTCATGACTTGTCTGCAATAATCATTCCCTCACCTTAGTTGTCATTCCTTCACTTTGTTTTTTTTTTATATCGTCATTACTTTCATAAAACGCGATAAAATTAGGGACCACTACATAATTTAATTTTACTAACATTAGTACTATCAAATTAACATAAAACAAATATCAAATAATTTCAATATTTTTTGTCATTTTAAGTTAGCCGAATTTCGGTATTTCGTGAAAATTACCCATATATATATAGCAGTAAGTATATATATCAATAATAATATAGCAGTGCGTCAGCTATATGTAACCTAACACTAAATAATAATATAAAAAAATATCAATACTTTTAAATCATCTCATCGCTGTATTTTATTTTGCGTGAAAAACACAATGACAATTTGTGTTATTTTCATTAAAACATATTAATCAGCCCGTCCAAATTCTGCGAAAGTCTAAAACTATTTAAAAATAATCACTTTAAAGAAATGTAACAAAAATTATGTATGTAGAAACCGCGTCGTTATCAATTTTTTCGTCTCATATTTTAAATTTCCGTTGACAGCGTTTTCGCTTCGCCATTGTATAATTTATCTTAACCAAAATAAAAATAAAACACAATGGATACAATCAGACGTGAGTCATTGTTGGTGAATACTGCCAATGTCAACACGGAATATTTTGGATTATAGATCAAGGAATCAGATTACTAGAAATACAAGAATCTAGAACTAAAATTAGGGAACTACTAGAGAAGTTTTTTTAATTTTCCAAGTATTAGTAGACTTAGCTGTCTTCTTTTTTTTAAATACATTAAAATATACAGCATAAATACTTGTACTATGTACTTTTTAACATCTGTAGCCCTAATACGAGTTTAGACGTTAGGAAAACTATGATAGTTTACGAAATCGTCATTCAAAACCTAGAATTAATGTATCTTTAGTCGATCATTCTATAAACCATCCTAAATATATTATTTAGGATGGTTTATTTTTAATATATTTTTTAAAAATATTATAAAAGATTTTGAATCATAGAGTGTTTCATAATTATATGTTTTGATTGTACGATTTTGTAAACTGTCAAAGTATTAGTACCGTCAAAACTCGAAAGGAATACAGATGTTAAAAAGTAGTAATAAGTACTAATGCTGTCTGTTACACGTCATCAACAACAATCTCATTAATTACAAAAAAAGTTTAAACTGTCACTAATAAAACTTGATAGTGAATGAAGTTAGGTCCACAGATAATATTAGGTATTATCGTAGTTTGCATTTCAAATAATCTGATAGTAGACGGTGGCTTGACTCTAATAACCATAATTGAGGAGACAGAAAAAATAATTTTGACTTTTCTGCTTTCAATTGAAAATAAGTACAACCTCTTTTAAAAAGTGATGAATAGTTTCTGATATCATAATTTGATTCACATTGGAAGATGATTGAAAAGTCATTGTGAAGTTTTGATCCTTAAATGTATGTTTATTTATGTATTTTTTTTCACTGAATTGAAAATGGAAATATATTTATTACAACAGCTTAAAATATTTTAAGATAAACATTTCTCATGACCGTCCTGACATAATCCTCTTTACAGGACTTAAATCCTGTAAACAGTAGATACTAGTGATATTTCAGCAAAGGAAAGGTCAAATGGTCTTACGAAAGTATGCCATGAACATTACTGAAAGAACTGTATAAATCATGTAAGATTTAATATAATGTAGTCTTGGTTAAATTAGTCCGTTACACACGATATTATTAAGTAGCGAAAAAAGGAACATTAATTAAAAGAGTGACCGTCAGACGGACAGACAGACGAACAGACAGACGGTCATCATTCGACACATTTTTATAAAGTAGCTCTGGCTACACTTTTTGCTTATTATTATAGGTATCGTAAGTTATCTACAAATATATAATCTATGTAAGAATTTATTTAAATCATAGTGTATTTACTACTTCTGTATAATATATTCAAGAATTTAGTTATCCTCATTTTACTTCTAAGTGGTAATTCAGTAATCATTTCTGTTTCTATTTGTTTATTATATTGACCAAGCTGTATGTATTATTATTTTTAATCCTTGTTTTGTTGTTCTTTTTGTTCCCTGTTTCTGAAGGGTAAATAATCTACAATTCTCTTGATGTTCTAAAAGTTCATTGTTAACGGTGACCCACGTGAAACTTTTGATATCTTTTTCACTTGAAAAGATATCAAAAGAATTAAATATAATCTAAAAAAAATATATTATATTTCTTTCTTAGTAATAGATAGTCGTGTAACAATATTATCTTGTATATACAAACATCACATCTACGTCATGTTGTGACGTCATTAGTACATACAAACATACGGCACCTAATGCACTATTTCGTGTCAACAGTCCGTTCTCAGCACAAACTATTTACTATAAGGATAAACCACATTACTAAGGATATACAGGTTATATTTTGTAATTTCGAAACTTTAAATTAAATTGATCTTTTGTTTTGAAATTTTGATTTCTCAGTATCCAAGTTTGAAATCGAACCAGCTATAAGTATTAAATGTTCTCAGAGTACAGAATATATACAACAAAGAACCTACAACAAACAATGTTGAAGCAAACAAGAAAGTTGTAGTACACATTGTAATGTTTGAATTTGAACTTGTGTGACGATTTACTTACAATTAACACTCGTGACTGAGGAATGTTAATGTCCTGTTGATTAAATTATAGTTGCTAGCGGAATATTCTTAATACGTACGTGTAGGAAATCAGTCTTAGAAATATATAGTACAAAAGTTTTATATCGAATTGGTTTCTTTATTCAAGGATACAGACATCATTTTATCCGCACAGATTCCGTTTTCATAAATTGTTCTTTTTGTTCAGGAGTCCATTCTTAAAACGTAAGCGTAGGAAATGGGTAATACTATTCTTATGATTTTATATATAGATAAACGAAATAGAATTTGGTTCTTTATTTTGCTTAAAAGGTACGAAACAAAATCTAAACTCGAGGATACCTATAAAACTGTCTGGTTAAAATCCATCCATCTTCTTATGTCCTTCTACTTGTTTAAGTTTCGCAAGTCAAAGTTTTGATGCAAGTGAGCATATTAAATACGGGAATGTCTGGTTGATTTGCATTACACGTTCTCCATTCTTCATTCACTAACTTTCATTCAATAATTTTCCATTAAAACAGTATATATGGTAACTAAGTATTAGTGATGAGTGTATAGGGTAGGTAAGTAAGGTAGGTTACAGTAAGAGTTGTCAGAAACTGGATGATAGACACGGAAACACCAACAGCTTCGATAATACATATTTTAATTAATATTGTTTTTGCTACTATAACGACATAACCTTGATAAGCTTGTTTTCCTCATGAACAATGGTTAGTTCTCAGCATTTTTTGCTGCAACATAATTACCATTTTAAGATGATATCTTGAATTGAGACCGCTATTAAAAACATGTGATTAGAATACGCTATAGTTAACGTTAAAGGTTTATATAATTGTTTTGATAGACCGTTTGTTAACTGCTAGTTAGCTTAAAGTTTATATAATTATTTTGATGATTGTTAACTTGTTAACTGCTTGTTAATTTTTATTGTTTTGTTAATAATATGTTTATCTCATTGCTTCTCTTGTAGCAAGACTTTAAACGAACCTTATATTAATTATTAAAATTGATCTTTATTTAGATACAGAGGTATGACATTCCAATTGACCCATAGTACAGACAGACAGACAATCGATGCATCCATTAATCCATCATAGTTAGGTTGTTATCAGATTTAACGTTATTGTTACTCGTTTGTTTTTATTAAACCTGGTTTGTAATTAGTATATAGGAACAATTACTGTATCAGCTTTAGCTTAATTAATTTATAATTAAGCTAAAACTAATAAATAATTTAAAATATTTTTAACAAATAAAAATACACATGGAGAGCCAATAAATACGATCCTATATACAATGCTTAATACATCGAAGGAGGTAGCAACATGGTAGCTCAATTGGTTGAGCGACGGAACAGATTCCAAGACGTCGCGGGTTCGAATCTTTGCCCGTGTCGGTTTGATTTTCATTTTATATTTATTTGTTTTTGTTATTATGTTTTTTTTTGTTAACTCCATATTTAGTTTTATTAACTCAATACTTAGTTTTAGAATCTAGTAAGCTAGTTAGGTTTTATAGATTTCGTAGTATTCACACAAACACATGTTGAATCATAATCAATGTTTTGACAGGTGCCTGTTATTCTATTACTAAATGTATATATAACAAGTTGGCATCCGCAATTTCCATTATCTTACGTACATGCACTCCATAGAGACTTACAAGAGTATCAGGTGGTAGGTACGTCTGTTTGTTCCCTACCAACTATAAAATAAATATTCGGATCTTATGTTATTATTTTTTATAAAATGTAAGTATGTTATTCGATAATCACAATATAATTGGAAAATATGTGAAAATGTTTTTATAAAATGTCAAAACTATTAGTTCTAAAGAGTTTAGTATGAAATATCAGAAAATTAACATTTATTTTATAGTTTAATAATAAATAGGCTTTCACGCTCTATTTCGGGGCTTAAATTATGTTTTTCAATAGAGGTTTCAAGTTCCATTTGTGGGAGTAAAATATTCCAATGAAAATAGGTAATCATAAAGGATTGAGAGCAATATGTAAATATGGGTCCAGGGTCCTCTCTGTTTGCGTTCATGGAAAAATCAATGGGTTTGATCGTTCACCCAATCCAAGCAATCCGACCATATTAAAGACCGTTAAAAAAAGAGACGGAAGGTCTATCTTACTCAAATAATAGTACACGGTTGTCCATACTGCTATAATTATATACTGTTGAATCAACCTTTTACAGGGCACCTATATAAATACCTAAATATGAATGAAAAATAATTCGAACCCAGAAATCGCGGGTTCGAATCCCTGCCTGTATTGTTTGTTTTTATTCTATATTTATTTTAAATTTAAAGCTTTACATGTTCTGTACATGTACATAGATATTTTCAAACATTACTATATACCTACTTATATACAATAATGGAAATTATATGTATAAATAAATAAATTTAATTAAATACACGACATGACTAATTAAATTTTCATAATCTTTTTCAAAACGTGATTATGGAGTAAAAGTAATATATTTTAGACGATTATACGATAATTGATATTAAGGTGAAGAATATATGACTGAACGGTTTATCTTTACCCGAAATAATGTTGTTATGAACCTTAACTTGCGGTTTTCAGCCGAGCCCAGTTTCTTTAGAAATATATTTTATATATTTTTTTGGTAAATAACATGTATTTAATATTTACATGTCATAATATAAATTTTAAGAAAAGTCGTTAACAAATAATTTTTCCTTAACTTGTACATTGTTATACTGCATTCTAAATTTAAAATAAAGGTTTATATATATTCCAAATTTAAAATAATATTCTAAATTTAAAATAAATTTAAAATAAAGGAAAAAAATCTGATTCGTTTGAATTCGTACCGCAAGTAGCGGCTGTATATACAAGATAAAGTTCTTACACGTAGGAACGCTTGTGATAATCCTCCGACACAAAAGGGTCTGGAGATAGCCCTTCTTTAATATTTGTATTATAGGTTTGAGCTTAGACACTTCAAACTTGTCTGGGGTTAATTATACATAGCTTGTTATCAAAGTTCAGAACTAATGTTCTAGCTAATATCGAGCTCACGATAGGATTTCTGTAACATATTAGAATGGGTATTTGTCTAGAAAGTTTTTAATTGTTATTGGAATTTGGATGAAAATTATCTGATTTAATTTAAATTTAAAATATTAAAGTTTAGATATTTATTATAGTATATGAAGTGCTACTAACATTACACATTGCATGTAATTTAAAATATCAAAAACTTAATTAAACATGTATGCTATTAAAAAAAATCATGTGAAATTGGCATTGATACTAAAAATTGTGATTCTCGAAATCCATATTTAATGAGAACCCGCTGACTGTTCAAAGTCACTGCTAATGGGATTTTGATTGGTCCTCAAATACCCGGGTAACATTGACACATCTCCACCATGGTTCAGTACGATGATTATCAGTGACATGATGCTCTTGACTTTCAGCTCATATTTATTGTGAAAAACTTGCTTAACGTAATATACGTTACGGACGTAATATACGTAAACGTATTATACGTTATTATAACATTTTGATATAAATGAGCTTGACCTTATGTATATATTAATATCTGATACTTGTCTAATAATGGATTCCTGTAGGCGATAAAATACTATACCACGCTTGGTAGCGTTATAAAATAATTTGAGCAAAATACCTTATCCTAACCCTTTTCGCATTATTGTCGGGTTTGGTAACTTTATGCAAAACGATCGCCACTTCACGATCGCGACACGAATAAGGCGTTACGGTTATATACAAATGGACTAATGTTGGAAATAAAATCCCTATATATGTATATACATTATATTAATTATATATAAGAACCTACAGTAGTGTGGAGTTCAAATGAAATTGCTTTTATATATAACCTATTAAAACTTCAAGGATAATTATATTCCTTTCCTAATCGCCCCTTCGTCTTTTTATATCACGGATTTTTTTCTCATTCCTACAAATAGTTTTGTATAAAGCATCTAACCAGGGTAATAAAACATATTTAGTACTGTTACGCGAAACATATGTCAGATCATTTTCAATTGTCTATCCCAGAATTTAAAAAAAACAATTTAAATGTTGACTATGTACTTAAATTCTTCATCACCTGGATGTCTTGTAAAATATCTGAGGTCACTCTTATCTCCAGTTCGTAATATCTCTCAATCTCTTTGTTCTCACAGTTCGAGGCCTCTCATGATAAACTAGTATTGTATACAGTAGATCGATCTATTTCTTTTAGGTATGACACCACCATAGCATTTATTTATAGACCTCAGTTTCTTAAGCTTCTTGAATACTAATACCACAATTAAGGCTTCCATTTCCAACTAATTGTAGGGTTCCTCCAAGTAAAGTCAGCAAGTAAATTGTCTTGGACAAATCCAAATAAAGATCGATTATAAATAGAATAAAGAGTTAGTTTTGCACAAATTATACTTTCAGTATTTATTTGTATACGGTACATTGCTACTCATATACATATGTACTTGAATCTCATATTTAATATTCCAACAGGAACGCCATTTTGTACACTAACCTTCATTTAGGCTAGATTCAGATTCACAACGACCAATTTGGAGTCGTATCTTAAGGAAGTAGAGTTTAAATTCATCTAATACATCTCTTTCAATGGGTGCATTTGCCGCACCTGCTCGCGGTATTACGGGTATCTCTGAAATACGTAAATGTTATTAGCCTCTTAGTTCCACGTGATGGTTTTATTTGAAGTTAGATCCTTTGGTTACGTTAATGTACTTAATTATAATACTAACAATTTTCCAGACTATTCCATAAAACTAGGTATGGTGAATAGCTTCAGAATGCCAAATTTACTAAATAAATTTTACGATAAGTGGCTCATACATCTTGGGTTTTTATTGAACAAACTCGTTCCAAATATATGAAGTATTAACTCAACTGAGTGTGCAAATTGGGATGAATATCAAACATCTCTTTTGTTTTGGGACCTTTTTAAAAACTATTCAATTCGAAGGCAAGCTACAGACAGCTAAAACAGTTTGAATTATATATATTTTTTGACTCCCAATAATGAATACAGTACCAATAAAATATATTGCTAAGAATATTTACTTCTAATATGTAATCAAGACCTTATTTCACAAACACTACTAATACCCAGTAAAAGCTAAACGATTTCAATTATTCAGTTAATTAGATATTTGATCGACCCGCCAAACTTCCAATACGCTTTCAGCTGTCAAAAACAACTGAAACGCGAACACTCTACTATCCACTATAAACAAACCAATCACGAAATATCATTATGCCATTATAAGCTATCTTCCAAAGAATTAAAAACTAAACTTGCGTGAATAAAATTATTGCGCGGTCTATTGTATTGACAGGTCGCCGAGCCAAAACCAATAATTACACAGAGAGGCCACGTGGACGTCCCATAAAAAGTGTTGATACTGTCTGCACTGTAATAAAATGTTTCAAGGCTAATAAAGGCTTCAAGTACAGTGACGCAAGTTGTTTATTGGTCTACCATCTTAGTGGAAATGACAGTCGCGCAGACAATACATTCATCACATGTTTGTTTATAGATCTAATTGTATGTTATTAATATTAATACTGACATAATCAGCTGTTAGATACCTTATAATAAAATTGTCAATTAATTGATTTATGGTTTTTAGATTTGACGATACTTTAGTCTGCTGATAGACCTATTTGTTGTTTTCTTTTACTATTCTTGAGCGTAGTATTTTAGATAGTAAAGTTGGTACTGAGAAATATAAAAAAGATATTACTATGAATCTATAATATGACATACTTAGATGTTTAGAGTTAATTTGAGCGTTATTAATATACTGTAAGACGCTACACGAGAGTATTTACATTTGAATGTGGAGAAGTCCTTATTGTTAATACGTAATTTGACTGACTGTAGCTACTTTATTAACATCGTTATCCTGTTTTTGACTTAATGTGGCCCCTTTTGTACATTTAATATATGGTTTGTGAATTGTGAACTATAACATATGTATTATTTAATATACAGACAGATATATATATATTTCATTACCTAGTATGAAGTATTAACCTATTATGAAGCCTTACCATAAAATGGTAAAGACCGATGACGTTATTTGAAGTTGTTAAATATTACCATCTTCATTATATTCTATAACAAGATTTAATCTAAAATAGATGAAAACCAAAAAGACGCAAATATTGATTAATAAATTTATATTTATACAAATAATAATTTTGCAAACACAAATAAAGTTTAATGGTTTGTAAATATTAAGTTAGTATTCTAAATAAGCTTTTAATTTTCCTTTGATGATCTAGCAAATAAATTTGAATGAGTTATTTGCTCAGATCTTATTGATATAAATCGTAACTAATTTAATTTCTTGTTAAGCGATTATCGTCATAACTTGAGTTTTGCTTTAAACGTTATTATTATAAACGTATCCTAAAATATAATAATAATAATAATACCAGAACAAATTACACAAATTGATATAACCAAGTAAGCTAATTATTTGCTCGTGTTAAGGGTGTCAGATGATACAAGTATATAAAAATACACATTAGAAACACTTGGAATATATTCAGACATATTATATCATATTACAGACTTCATGCTCATCACATACATGCCTCTTCCTGTCGGGGATCGAACCCGGGTCTTTTTGCACTGCTATACTTTAGGCGTCTGCGTTAAACCACTCGACCTACGTATAAAATGATACTACTGTGTTAATTAATTAATTGCATCAGTTAACGCTTTTCTTTAAACTAGTTAGTTTCATCGGTATAGTTATCGGTGACAAACCTCATTACCAGTCATTTTCTAGTCTCCGTCACTGCCGTCGACGGAAACTAATTCAATTAACAAACAAATTTACCTATTTAAGGTTTATGTATTTGTAGTTTGTATTTTATGTCTTTTACACATTTTATAGGTTGTAATTGTAATAGATTTTTGTTTAATTAAGAATAACAACGACGTAATATATTTTTATAAATATTAATTTGTAGTAGACCTCAGGCTTGTAATTATATTGATTTCTTATTAAAAAATTATGTTTATGTTGTAATCCTTATAATTTATTAAATTAATTTGTTTGTGTGCTTGCCTCTGAACTCCTTCTGAAACAGCTTTTTATGCCAAAGGCACACAGCCACATGAAAAACATTATCTATTTATAATAAGACAAACTAGGTAGGCAGCAATTACGGTCTAACTTTTAATTATTTATTTTTACAATTCCTATCAAAGTGAATTTTATTATTAATAAAATAATATTTTTTTATATAATAAATATTGATTGATTTTTGTCATGTGTTATTTTATTTCCGATATATTATAAAAAGATATAAGTATTGCAATTTAGAGTTAGTATTGATCTTTCAAGAGCGGTGATAAAAGACGCGATATATAAACATTATTTGTTGATACAATGTCTGCCACAGTTAAGGAAAATGATGGGAAAATAAACAAAATTCCATTTGTAGCAACTTGACTTTTCCTAATAATCGTCTTTATGAATTCTCCAGGTGCGTGGGTTTTTCTATTATCTTTTAATAAACGGGAAATCATAAAGCTTATATATAAATTGTTTCCTGTGTAATTAGAATTATTATAATTACTTTTTATATTATTCAGTTTTGTACTGACAAGATGAGGTTATATACATTATATGCGTTACTCTACTGCACTCATACTAATCTAGGCTTTTAGTGTATGTACTAGATCAAGAAACTGTCTGCAACGCAATCTAATCTCAGCCTAGGAAGAACGTTAGTTGATTAGTTCTTAGAAAGGATTCAGATATAAAAAGTATATCTTCTTAGAGTAACGTAGAAATAGATTATGGCGATTATAAATGTTTATTATTTTATTTCAGCAGCCATAAAAATGTGGCTAAATATTAAAATTAATATTATTTATTGTTATGTAATATTTTCATGTATTGTTTCTTGACATTAAGAAATGAGGTCGATTTTTTTTTATAATAATTTATTTTCTTTCCGTCTGAAAAATAATAAGAGGTATTTTAAAATATAAATTACTATGAATAATTGCTTCGGTGAAATATTTTTAAAGAGAAATAAAATATTAACCTCTTGATATTTTTGTCTGTTTCTAGTTCATTGTTCCATTGTTAAAAAGACATTGTATTCAAGTATAGTGTATAAATAATGAACACTTCAGCGATGCTGCGTTATATCATGATTGTTTTATTTGATATTTAAATATAAAATGTGTTTATTTAAATATGGAAAGTGGAAAATTATTCGACGGATTGTTTTGTAGCTGATTCGAAAAAACAATTCCTAAAAACGTACGTAAAAAAACGTACCTATGTGTTTTGGTCAAGATTTTTTTTTACAAAATTAACAAAATGCCACCCTTAAGTGTGTGAAATAAGAAGCGAAAGCTTGTACAGACTTTGGATGATTGAATGAATCAGGCTGTTATTGGTGATAATACTTTATATTCGGACAGAGACGCTCACGGATGCATAGTTTTTTATAATGACTCAAATCGAGATAGCGAGAGAGAGAAAGTGAGTGAGTGAGAGAGTTATTTTTGAATTATTTGATTATTAAAGCAACATCGTACGTGGGCAGCTCTCGGTATAAAGAGAAAGGCCAACGAAGCGTCATTTCAAAGTGCCCTCCAAAGCTCATCATTTCAAGGGCACGCTTTGCCCCGCAGCGGCCCTGTAATTGGCTACTTCTTATTTTTCTTATAATTTAAGCAACAGTTTGTTTTGTACGCTAAAGGCCTTCTGAAGTATAATTTCACTTTAACATTACTTTTTGTTGAATAAATTAGGACATATTATTTTTTTTCATTATCTTCACAAGTTATGAAGTCTTTTTTAAGAGCAACAATCATTTATTAGGTATTTCTACTACTGAATATTTGTACTACATTCAGTTTCAATTTACATTATCACCTTTAGTTAAAATTTTGAGTAATCAGAAAAATAAGAAATTCACAGCTGATCTCGAAGCTAGAACCTCTGGGATCTCTTCCTGAAGCTGCGAAAATTGAGCTACCATGCTGTAGCATAGCTACTCGCCTTTATGAATCAAGTATTTTATTTACAATTGTCTTTATCGAAACAGAGGCGACATTTATTAGGCTTCTTTCAAAAGTTCTATTATTTTTTTTAACTTTGAAAATATGATAACATTGAAAAGCTGAAAGAATCGAAATTATTATTTGAAATTATCTTTAAATTTGTTTAGCCACGTGTATATTCCTCTGCTAAGTCGGTTAATTGGCGAACAAAACAGATCTCAATAAGTCCGACTTCGCTAAGAGTTTGTAAGGACTGTACGTACTTCTCAGAACTTTCTTCAGCTCGTTTAGAACTTCACAAGTATAAGACACAACTTTGTCAACTCAACTTATAATAACTTTAATTAATTAATGATATAATATTGTAAACTATTAAAAAAAATAAAGAAAACACGCTTATAATAATTAATTACACTTTGTTTATTTGCCTAAAATTATAGAAATCATTTTAATAATAAGCACGTCTATACATAGTTTTAATTTGGCAAACATTTTTTTTTTGTATTTAATGTTATCTTCTTGTTATAATAAAAAATAAAGTTATATAACACAAGCCGTAACAGGAATCTCAGAACATGACAATATATTATTAATAGATTGTTAACCTTATTTTGCCTATTATTTAGAAAAAGTTTTACTTATGTTTATCGATTGCTTCAAAAAACATATAACAGAGCTGTCTCATGCTCGCTACAGAACCGCTAATAGGAAATAACTCGAGTGTTTTTAAAACAAATTATCATAACGATATAATTAACCAAATTTACTCTAATAATTGTATCTTGACAATAAATTGTTTGATCCTATATAAATAATAAAAGGTGAGGTTTTATTACAATTCTTTTTACAAAAAAGTCTGTATAGTTAACAGTATTTACTAAAATTACATAAAAAAGTACATATTTACGTAATTGGCGCAAATTGATAATGTCAATGTTGATATATTTTAATAGCGTTGGCTATTAGCACGTACGTCGTTTAGATAAATGGTTGAATATCAGACCGGTCCAGGGAGGCTGCTATAATAGATAGAACCTTAATTTTGGGTTAAAGTTACGTTTATATAGGTTGATCCTACATAACAATATTATATAATGATGGTAGGTTTTTTTTAGGCTCTTAATAAATAAGATTTTCCTGACTGAGATGGTATCGGGTTGCTATTAGGTAAAAAAAAGATCGAATGTTGAGGTTAATAATTTGAAGTGTAATTAACTTAAATGTATTTTCATGAAAATATTATATTTATAAAAGCTCTCATATTAAACGCATATAACACACATGCATTATAAAGCGTGCACTACACTAAACTAGTTTTAATAGTTAATCTACGTTGATGCGTTTGTTTAACGCTTAACCAATATTCATGAAACTCACTGAAGCTAGAGAGATAAACTAAGTATGTATTATTTCTAGTCACGGCGTTCTCTATAAAGCACGTACATATTATAATCCGACTCTATATATTCGTGAAGGATTTTGACTCTATATACGTAACTATGAGGAAAACACTTGAAACGAGGAACAGTAATAGTAGGAACAAAAGGGTCTTATAACTACTTATATCATTATCTTGTTGCCAATGTGTAAAGCGACTTTAACATAATCAAAAGCTCAATTGTAACATGTGCTGGCTGTTATTTCTAATAACATTTATGTTAAATGATGAAGCTATTGCAAATCAACATTGCAAAATTGTGACAATAGTTGCAAAAACATTTACGAATTGCTGATCACTAATTGTTAAGTTTCCTGTAATTGATTAAAAAAAGTCATCGCTTTTATTATGCATTTAGGTTAATTATAAAGTTACAAAATGTATTATAAGTCATAAGTTTAATTATTGTAACAAGAAAGGATTAAAAACAAATGGCCCTTCTAAATAAAACTTCCTTTGCACTTTGTAAACATGGTATCTAATTATAATTTATTAATGTCAAACTGTTATAATATGAGAATATCGCTCTAAGAGAAAAGGCTTTCTTTATATAATTAATAAGAGTTTTGTAACATTATTTTCTTCTAAATCATTTTACGGTCAGTAGGCGTAGACGGAGTTTTCGACTTGGCTGGTAGAAAGTTTTAAGGACAAGCATCTTACTAAGTTTTCATGAGAACCAAATTTCAATATCCCCGAAAATATACTTAAAAAGTATTTCGTATTTTTACGTATAATTTTATATTATTTTAATGAAGTTTTAAACTTCAACACTCGTTTTATAAAAGTCGATTCGTTCATTGTTATTTTAATAAATAAAGAAATAAAATAATATGAAAAGTTATACGTTCACTAGCAAAAAGCAAATATATTTATTATGAAGTGAAATTCAATCACTAATAATATGTTTATTTCGTAGTGTTATCGTGTATTTTTGTTAAAATGAATACGATACCATAAAACAAATTACTGACCGTTTTATTTTTTTCCAAGGGTCATATTCTTATCTAAATGTTTTCAGGATCATAAAAAATGAAGTAAAAGGGTCTGTAAATGTTATCATAAGTGTCAAGCCCTTTGTTTATTTATCCATATATCTGTGACGTCTGTTGGTTTGACTGTTTATAGCATATGATCGAATTGACGGCTATCAAGATTTTGTAATAATTAGTCCATTAATCAATAATAATTACGTTTTTATAACGATTGATCTTATATATTTAGGAAAGGTTGAATAAGAATAGGTATTATGTAATGGACATGAAAAAGCTACTTCTTATTTTCACTTCCTTGTACCATTTATGTTAAGAATAAAATCTTGTCCATCAAATCAATAAAATAAACACAAATGATTGAATTATAAAATAAAAATAATAATCAAGATGCTTATTTAAATTTTTAACTAAAAATAAATGATAAAATATTTATTGAGAATATATTCTACGTTTTATAACCAATTTATTTCTGCTTAATATAAGTTAAATCACCGGTTGAACCACGAGACAGTTTGATGAAGGTGACGCGCAAAAGTTGCAGACGTGGAAGATAAAGCTCAAAGTTGTATTGAAAAAGTTCCAGCCCGTTTTATTTGAAGTAAATAATAGTAAGAACTGACAAGTTCTATATTGTGTACTAAAGAAAAAAGACGAATGGAATTTACCGATGAATATTTATTTGTAATTTTTCCAAGATCATGGAATGGTTATTTAACAAAAAAATATATTCCTCCAGACTTTTTGATAATTTTATGATAAAATGGAATCATAACGTTTTCCATGGTTCCATTCTTATCTAAATAAGTTAGAATTTATGACAGTAGTAACTAAAATACAAAAGTAACATGTTATCATAGTTGTAGTATAACATATAAAAACCTTAATTATTTCATAATAATGTAACTAAATACAGATAAACTACCAAGGCCTTAATACTTAAAAAGTATGAACTGATAGGTAATATAAAACTATTTCTTTTAAGTCCAGTGTTTACAGTGTTGAATATTTGTTGTTTGAACATTTTTTACATAACTACTCCAATTATCTTCACGGAGTACGACTTGTTATGTCAATAACAATTATAAAAGACCTTACACAAGAAATTATTGTAATATCCAATGACATGTAGTAAAAACAAGATCTAATTTTCCTTACTACCTACGGTCAAAGAGAGTCTACGAGAAACAGCTTAATAGTAATAATAACAAAGAGATGTAAGCTAGAGACATTGTAATTACAGAGAGTAAGCTATTCCATTACAATATGTATTCACTTTTGTAGCAGCGTCAGCGCTACGTCAGCGCTACGAAACTATGTAGCACTCGTAGAGAATTGAATAATCTTGTTTTTAGAATCAAACTTAGTTTGTATTTTCTTTGAAAGCATTTCATTGTAACTTTAATATAGTTGAAAACTATATACGTTCTTTGTATGTTAGATGCTTTTATGAAAGTTAGTGATAATATTAATATTAGTAACATATGTTTTAAATTATCATGTAATCACAATGTAGTTCAAGGGCCATACGGGTCGACTATTATAATTCTATCAGTATCAGAATTCTAAATAAACGTAGCATAATCTAGAAATGTGCGGGTAGTTTCAATAATACATTCATATGTATATAATATCTAGGATATAATTAAAGCATTGTTTTGACTTTCTCTGAACTGTAATGAAATTGAAGGAATTAATATTTTGTCCTACAAATTGAAAGACAGAACGGGGGAAAAGATTCTTTCGATAAATATTGTGATAAAAGAGAACTTCTTTATATCTTTAAAGAATATTATGTCAATTGCATTGAATCGTGCTCCGGCCATGACAAGGCATTACAAAGGCTTCACTAGCGTTCTTATAATATAAAGTTCCAGGCATGCTTGTTATAAATTGCCTCCATTATCGCCAGCACACGTCTGCTACATATTTGAAAGAGCTCGCATATTTATCTCTGCAATATCATTAATAATAGAGTTTTAAAACCATCCATTAAATTTGACATTTGAATAAATATTTAGACAGTTTTGTGATTGCAAAAACTCACTTCTTCACACAAAAGCTATTTATCTCTATGTAAATGGCTCTATGTACTCGTTTGATTAGGAATGAAAATGTGTTTGATTCGGTTAATATGATTGGAAATATATACCTAAGGATATAAGCAAAATACATCAATTAGTATTATGTATTACTTAGCAAATCTATATAATTAGATTCTTTACTTTAAATATAATTACTTCAATAGACATGGAATCGAAACATATGCGAATATTTTTATAAGAATTTCATATGTTCATTAAACTACACTGTTTTGAGAAATGATGTATATTACTGAAAATTCAGAAGAATAAAGTAATAAAAAGTATCAAGTCCATTTAAATTAAACTTAATTAAATATAATAACATATTAACCTTTTCAGGGTTCAGGAATCTACTTGAAATATAGCACCTGGTAATTCAAACAGTTGCTCGAACGTGTTTGATACTAATACGACCTCAAAGTATCAACCTTACGCAAGAGGGAAGATAAGATTGTTATATGTATTGTATAGTCGAGAGGTATATTTCTAGTGTTGCCTATAATAATAAGGTTGACATCCAAAATGGTTAAAAAGCCACTTTAATACAAAAAAGGGTTTACATGTGAATCCTTTATGTTGTTTTGGGCACAAAAAGTATTGTGATTCAAAATAACATTTGAGATATTATCAACTAAAATAATGATAATGTTTTTTAAGGATTTTCGTTTTTAATATTATAGTAAGACTAGCTGTTGCCAGTGTCTACGATCACGTAGACTGTAAAAATAATGTTTAGGTATTTGTCTAATGTACTCTGCCATATAAATATTATAGTTAGTAGTCTACGTAGACGGAGTCACGGTCAACAGCTAGTAAATAATAAATTATGGAATAAAAGTAGCCTAAGTTACTCCTTATTACATCAGCGATCTGCAAGTCGAAGTCCCGTCAAAATCGGTTCAACTGTTTCAGAGATTAGCGTGTACAAACAGACAGACACACCGACAAAAATTTAAAAATATGTTATTTTGGTATATGTACCGTGTATACATCCATATGCAGTAACTAAAAAGTGGTTATTTCAATTTAACAAACAGACACTCCAATTTTATTTATATGTATAGATTTATTGTGAACTCGTGTGAATATACCTATAAATTTAACGATGTTAATTCTCTTTCGCAATTCAACAGATTTGAGTTGGCAATATCAAATAAAAATAAATCAACTTAACGAGTACCAATTTATTTTCTATATTGTTGATTTTAACTGCATAAAATATTCAGCACTTCTCATATAAAAAAAACATACTGTCCTAAAACGATCAACTTAAATTGATTAGAAAATTCGTTTACTTATCCCTCTCAAATTTGGTCATCCAAGCGATATTGCCGGTAGTGCGGTCGAAGTGACCGTTTTGTCGCCTCACTATTATCGATATTTTATTTAAGGTTCATTAAACCGATAAAAATATAAATAAATTTTAGAACATCATCAACTAATGACATTTAAATTGATAATTTTATAATATACCGATCATACCTGGTTTTTTACGACCGGAGACCAAGTCCAGAGAATTCGTAAAATTAATCTATGACGCTAGATTGTAGCATATTAATTAAAATTAAAAATGTGTTTTTTTATCATTGTATCATCGTGAAGATAATCTAGAACATATTATTATTATGTTAGAAATATAAATATTACTTTATTTTTGTGTAGTACATAAACTTATTTATTATCATAACTATATCGTAACTGTATATGGTAACATGCCAAATTAAATAATTATATTCTCCCACTTATCTATTTGTCCCTCTTCTAATTCTAATTATATATAGTAAAACTAAACTTATATAGATATCCGTACTTGCTGTCAGTTATAAATTTTGCTCGGTTGTACCTGAATTTTCAAAATAACAATACATATTGGTGATCATTAGTTTACAACAAATTATTCTGAATATGCATAATTTTAAATGAAAATTATTAAAGATTTCTTTATGCTTTTATGAAAATAAAACGGCGATTTGCTTAATTGTTTTTTCTACAGATAAATATGTATTACATTTTCGAAGCATTGTTTTATTAAAATGAATTATTAATTCTATAAATTCTGTCTCGTCATGTCCTCTATACTTTCCACATGGAGAGCTACAGTACATACTCATGGAATCTATTTGTCTGTCATCCATTAGAGTGAATTAAATTATCTAAGGTGTTAGTTTTAATTACTTACTCGAATTACTTTTGCAAAGCTCTTAGCTTATACGCTTGTGTAGTCAGTGCTTAAAACTAGGGTAAAATTAACCAAATTAAGTCAGTCATTTGCACATATTAAACAAATTTTGGATTGTGTCCGGAAAAAAACACTTTCTCCGTTAACTTATAGTTAAATGAGAATAATATTGGAATAATAAAGTACACAATAGAATTAACATTGGGGGTTTTTGTCGCTTTATGTTTCATAATATTTTAACTGACATAAATATTGAGAAACAATTTTTGATGATAACGATGTTTTTTAGTAATGATGTTAAAATTAATATTTCGACCTGAAATGTTAGGAACGTTTTCTTTGCAAAAGATAAATTTAGAATAACTTATAATAAACAAAATAAAAGCAAACAAACTTTTTGTTGATTCCTATTTGGAAAAGTGCGATAACAAAACTACTTACCATATTTTTACATATTTTTCCTCCTTATAATATTCGTTAATGTACACGGAGCATAGAATATACAAACAGACACATAAGGCTATTTTGCATTATATAGCATTAACTATTATATAGTATTTAATTGTGAATGGAATTCTAACAATGATAACTGGAATATCTATAAATTGAAATTGCAGCTGCTCTTGAATCTAGTTGTTCTCGTTTCGTAATAAGGATGCAGTGATTGGAACACCGACGCCTCTGGAATTGAATCGAGTTCTCTTGGAGGTTGAATGGCATTGCTATTTGCAAATATTGCTATTAATACCTCTTGCAATGATCCAATTTTGGTATTTAGTTAAGTGAAACTTATTTAAGAAGAGTTTTTGTTACTTGCATAGATAATATGAAAGTGTACATATACTACTTGTGTTGTTTTTATTTCCATAGTTCTGATATTGACGCTCATATATACGTCGAAGGGAGTAGACACGCTAGCTCAATTGGTAAAGCGACGGGACGGTTTCCCAGAGGTCGCGGACTCGAACTCTGATTTATTTTTCATTGCATATAAAATATATAATTCTATACAATTTCCAACTTAATTTTTTATATTATTAACACTACTATATAAAAGTCATGAATGAAATGTACTTTTATATTGATGAATATTCAGTCCCTTTCAGGGCAAAAGTGACATATTTGTATTGTTAAATATTTACTATCTGGGTGTTGCTCTAATATCCGGTACGGTAGGAACCCATTAGCAATCTAAAGGTTGAATCAATTTACGACAAATATTTTTTCATAGCACGATATCGGACACTACTTTTTTGGATATTATTACTAGATACGAATATAATAGCTACTTGCTACTTTTAATCAGCGACAAATCTACTCTTACATTTTACTCTTTTACTAAACTACCCTCTTACTGATTGCCAGATAGTTTCTTTTTTTTCCTATATATTGAACATACAGTATCTACATACATATATATATATCATTATGTGTGTCTATATACAAGGTTTTCTTTAAACTGTTGTACATTGAGTTGGATAAACGTTCTTTTACCCTCTATGAGTTTTATGTTTTCAGATATCCTCTTCGTATCCATTGTATGAGACAGGTCAATATACATTTATATAATAGGTAGCTATAAGCCAAAATGGACTATATTATATAGAATTAAGTGTCAAAATACGGTAGCACTGTAATAATCGTTTTGTTTAATGACCGACGATTCTCATTATTACAACGGCGTTAGGGATTCTATAACTTAAATTCACATTTGTGGGAGGCTTTTTAAAATTAGTGCATTAGAGCTTTTTCTGCTGAATTTTATTTAAATAATGAATGAAATCGCTTTCTTTTATTACTTCAATAATGTTAGCGAAATTGTAAAAAAAGGTTATAATAAAGAAATGCGTTCAATTTGAATAAATTGTGATAAGTTTAAAAGAGCTCATCATTACTCAGCGATGTTAAAGTTCTTCGCCCAATTTGGCACGAATAGTCCATAAAAAGTCTAGCTGAAACGATGTTTTTATTTATATTTATTTTACACGCTTAAGTCACGAGGGATCGTAGGATTTGCTAGCCTTAATTTTTTTCGGGTCTCGCCTCCAATACATAAACATCTAGAGGCATACATACATTATCCTGCTAAAATCTGGGATAATACTCAAAGGAATGGAGACAATAAGAATGGAAAGCAAAGAATAATAATACTGTGCATGTAAAAGAACAAGAAACGAATCATTATATGTATATTTTAAATATATATACAATACCGCGTGTTTTAGAAATGATTTGAATCAGATGAAAGCAGTCGATTTTTTTTTTTTTAGTAAGTAAACTTGTCTGAGCTCCGGGTATTAAGCCTACATCTGACTTATTAAATATTGTAGAGGTTTAGATATACGTTTTGATGAACCCGTAATAACAGTTTTGTTTAGTATTAACATACGTTTAATGGGGAATTAGGAGACGTTAAACAAACAGACCGATTTAATCGTTAACAACTTTTTTACACTTTTGTCCATTTTTATATCTATAGCATTAGAAAAATAAAATATAAAACATACCGCAATACTTCGCTGGTATATTATACATGCATTTTTTATTATTTTTATAAAAATGCATTTTTTTACAAAATCTCCAATATAACATTTCAAAATGAACTTACATAAAGTAAAGTTAAATTAAAAATTACAAGTTAACAAGTAACAACAAGCACAAGGACTAGTACAGCGATACGATTCATATTTGAACATTGAAATCCTACATCGCACCTGTTATTCCCACGGGCTGAAACAATTGAAAACCCTGAAACAATAAAACGTCGAGCATAAATAAAATATCTGGAATACATTTCATATGTATTATATGATAAATAAATGAAACGTAAGAGACAAGCAAAACTGTAACAAAACAATATTCCAGACTGATTTGGCTTTGGTTTTACTTGTAAATAAACAATGTTTTCGATTTGATTTTGTTTTCAGGTAAAGTTTTAGAATTTAGATTTTCTGAAACTAAACTAAATATCTGACACTAAAAGACATGAAATTATTTAAGATCAAAATAAGTTATTGATATGATTTAATTTTTTTTCTATATTTTCAAAATATCTAAAAATACATATTTTTTTGTATTTTACTGGTTTTTAAATAAGGTTCTATTTTGATTTCCGACGTATTTAAAATTTAATTTTATGCTTTTATTTATGTAGAGAATTCCTATATTTTTATTTTTACAAGGATTCTGTTGGAGGGGATTATTTCTATATGCAATACCTTTAAATCTATGTAAGTTTGGTTTTCAGAATAAAGAGATCAAAAACATTGTTTTGTTCTATTACAATAAGACTAATGAATTATGCATTTCGCATTAGAAAACTTGACTTGTATTATATCAAGCAATAAGTGTATAAATACCAACATATTTTGATTATTTAACAACAATTTTAATAGATAACTAGAATGGTATATTGGTTCGTTGTTTTTATTTTGTACCCTTAGTTCGAGTTTTGGCGTTACGAAAACTATTACAGTGACAGTTTACCAAATAGTAAAATCATAGCAAAATTATTATACACTCTATCAATCAAAATATATTGACATAATAAACATATATTATTAAGTATGATTTATAGATTGATCCTAAATATCTAAAGACAAATATGATTTACAACAGATTATTTTAAAAATGTAATTTGATTTTGATTCATATGTACAATATCTCTGTTTTAATTTTGAAAACTGTCGTAGTTTTCGTAACGCCAAAATTTGTACTAGGGGTACTGAAACTGGTTCTAGGAGTGCTGTACACTATGTTCGTAGACTTGTAGAGACCATTTCATAATAAATTCTGTTGTATAATCACAACAAAGTTTTATTTAACAAATAAATTACACTTAACAGACACTTCACGGTGTACAAGAAAGCCTATTTAGAGCCATAGTTCTAATAATAGTTGACTTGAATGAATAGCAGTTTGCGTTCTTGGAAAATAAATTATTTATAGCCTCGTTTGAAGTTCAATGGAAGCAGTGTTCAGTGAAGTTCAGATTCACATATATTCTACTTTTGCTACGTCATGCTTATATCAAATGGTTATTACTTACAACTATCTCCATCGCTAAAGTTCTTTTTGTTTTTTATATTATCATCCCCTGCATTATTAGTTTTCATATAGTGGAGTATATTTCATATGTTTTGAAGACGACTCGATTTTCTAAAACTTTTCCAAATTTTATCTGATAGTATTAAATAATTACCTGTATAAAATCTAAGTTCTTATTTTTAAACGTCCATTACGTTCATGCAAAGTTAGATCCTAGTTGCTTTGCATCATAGAAGAGTGAATTATAGAGTAATAAAATAAAACATATATTAACCATGCCTCCGATTTGCGTAATACCGCCACGTAATAGCCATGACGTAACGCAAATCTCATTTTATCGTATTACTAAAAAAGTATGATAACAGACTACATCATACTTTAATACTTAAATTTACAAAAAATGGTACAAATAGATAGAAAGTAGCTTAATTTTTAAGTTACGCAGATATGTTTAGACCCTTAAATGCTTCTGTTTTTGGTTTGAAAGCATTTTGATGCGAAACTCTTTTACTGTTATGAAAAGGTTATTAAACTATTATCTAATAAAACAATGTTCAATAAAATACTGCATCTATTCGAGGGCAGCCAGTCCTCGGTCGATCGAAGTGGCATTCCGGGTCGCTGGGCGCTCGCTGGTACCGAAATTGGGTTAAGCTTATTAAATAACCAGCTTTCGTTTTTACTGAGATAGGTCAGTTTACCTTTCTTCATGCCTCTTGATTTGTATTTTTTCTCTAGATCTCTTGTTTATTGCAATTATATTTTCTGTCTGTAAGCACTAAAGAGTTTGTTTTATGTGTTTTATGTTTAATGTCTATTAAATATAACTATTGCGTCTGCTGGCTACACTGGAATTCTTAATGTTTATGGAATAAAATATACAATATATGTAGCCTTGTAAACGATTCCAGTGAAAGTTCTATTAAAATCGGTTTAGCCATTTCAAGGATTACCCTAACTAAACAAAAAAGAAACAAATGAAATAAGAAACTGTTGTTTATTTCTTAGTATCATGAAATGAACTACAAACGTTAAAGATAATATGGTTTTAAAATAACAGAAAATACTTAAACTCATTTTTTATATGTAGATATTTAAAATATTACTTCATCTTATATTTAGTAAGTTCTGTTATTTAGATAACATAATAAATCATCCAATGATTCCCAAAACTCTTTAAGTCTCTCAAGTTCTGATCCGTTAAGTTACTGTAATTAATATAACAGATCGATTTTCATCGTGATTCAGCTGGATTGAGTAATTGTTTTGAGGATAATTGTGTAATGAAGCCAGTGAATTGAGAATGTATTTAATCGTTCAACTTTACAGACTCACGTGTACTCGTATGGTTTTAGAAGTTCATGCAGGCTTTAATTTTCAACTAGATCATTCTCCAGTATTATCTCTGCTTATAAATGTACATAGATGTATATTTTTGCTAACTAGTATTCTATTAATTTAGTAAAGTAAATTCTACTCTTCATGTTCGAAATACTTTAAGTACGAATCGATATAAACTGAAGAAATTTGTATTATTAAATTCATACATAGTAGAATAATTGTAAGAATACATTTTGTAAGAATATGTTTTGTATTCTTACATTCATACATTGCCGTCATAGGCGGTTACACTTCTGATAATCCACTTTAATTATTATTTTAATTATTTTCCTTATATCAGAATTATTTATTCTGATACGTGCGAGAATATTATTATATAGTATTTTAAAGGAACCTTATCCAAACCATAAATAAAATGATAAGCGATCTCCAAACATAACAATACTGAAGGAACCCGCTATCAAAATATCATTCCTGATGAATTTAATGTTGAAACAACAATTTAATTTAAGATCCCTTCTTCCATTTTATGGTGGGCTCTGGGAATATCATAATATATATTCAAGATTTGTGTTGATAATTTTGAATATTGTACATCAGCTGTGAAAGCCATTATGGCTTTAATTAATGTAACAATAACGGTTTTACCCTACATTCATGTAAATATTCAGATGTTCTGTTGGTGTAGTGGTTAGAGAATCTGACTGCTGAACTAAAGATTACGGGTTCGTTTCCCCCACGGACCAATTTTTTGTTCCACGGGTTATTTTTCCTAGTCTGGGTGTTCTTTGTGTCCGTTATCTATGTTTGTGAACGACACACGACACAGTGATAATATAATGCGGAGATTATCTTTACAGGAAAAAAAAAATGTTCGCAATCATATTATTGTTTGAAAAGAGTTGCGTCTATATGGTCATAGAAAGAGAATAAATTTAGACTATATTTACTCCTGTGTTGCTATTGAGTGTCAGTTCTCGGTTTTCAATCATCGGTCATGTGTAACAATTGAGTTGTTTCATGTTTTCAGATGTCAATCAATCACTGCAGTCTGGTTCAGATGATGTGCCGTTCATCTATATGTTATTAAATTGTAAAAATGTTGAACACAGAAATATACTAGTTACTAGAATTAAGTTTACTATTGAAGTCAACATAGTACTTATAAAATATTCATCAATTTATTGGATGAAAAGTATTTCCAATCTTCTATATCTTTCAAACAAAGCCTTTTGTGTATGCAGGGTTCTTGAAACATCTAAAGAAATCCCTGAAATATTCAAGAGTAAAACTTTGCCAGTCTGAACAGTTTTAGCCCAACATATAACAGAGTATTTTTATCCTCTTTACATAATGTAATAATTATTTATGTAATATCAAACCTATTATCCTAACTCAATTAAACTGTAATCGGATTGAATATTATGGCTGCCTGATGGCACGATATGTTAAGTGAATCTGAAAATTAAAAAAACTATAATCGAAAATTAACATGCATCCCAAAAAAGCAATAACAGTAGGTAATATTCATCAGAAATGCAATTTATATGGTGATGGGATTATTATTCTCGAGCCTCTATAGGCATGCGCGCTTGAATACACAATGCTTGTAATTCTTCATGAAGGCCTACCGTGTATGATGTGTGAAAGCTTAAAGCTCAAGATAGCAATTTAGTCATGACTTGTATTACTCTTGCTTATATGTTCATATGCTCATATATGCTAATATGCTTATATGCTCGTATGTGTGTGTTCATATTACTGTTACACTAAGGCCTTGAGGCTGTGGGCTTACCCGCTTGAACTTAATATTTACACAATCAATATTATATGAGCTTTGGAAACTTGTCCTCATACATCACGAAAGATAAACTATGTCTCCGCTTCCAGTTTTCTGCAACCAGAGTAAATTTAATATTGCTTTTGAAATAACAAAAGGGTTTGAAATGTAATACTAAGAATAAAAGTTTTTCCAAGAGAAAAATATAATAAAGGGAACACAATAATATTTTATTTTTCTTTTCTTAACATAAAACTAAACCGTATACAAGTTGCCTTTAATAAATAATCTGAACCGAAATATTTATACAAAAAGTCAGAAAATGGACGTTTTTATTTCGAAGCTAAGTATTTCAGGTATCGTGACCTTACTATCAAATGTCACGGTCAGTAATTCTTTTTCATTGCATCGTTTGTAATGCAACAAGTAGCTCTTACGTCACATACGCGAATAACTCTGCTATATATGAGGGCTTTGATGCGGTCTACTGGTCCGGAATATACCCTATTAGCTGCAAAAAACGATGTATGCGCCATTTTGACAATGGTACCGAGTATTTTGTCATTTGTGTTTCTTATTGAAACATGTGGAGCAATTTGAAATACGTGTAAGGGTTTGACATTCAGTAATTAATTTATAATAACAAATACAGATTTTCATAAAAATAAATAAATTATTATTTATTAATATTAGGAGTTTCATAATTCCTGTAAGGTATATGCTCTAGATATCTTGAATTAATTATTATATTATATTACATTTATTATCTGTGTTTATTGTAAAATAAATTTATCCGACTATCTTGTAAAAGGCATCTATCATGCAGACAAAAAATACGTTAATGATATTAGAAGAAAAGTAGAATACTGATTTCCTTTGTTCATTCTAACTCTATATCAAGTAAAGTTTTTCTCTTAAACTGGATCTCATTTATTGCAAAACCGATACAAAACCGTAGTAAAAAATATAGCAGTATATTTACCGCTATCATTTATCGTCAAAGAAGTTTCTTTGCCCGCTTTTATTACTTGTTTATCGCATAACATTTCCGTGGAAGTGCGACAAATTGTGATCAATGGTTTTTTACGCTTCCCTGAACCGATTTGAGATCGGTTTACACTTTTAAAGCTCTTTGTAGATAAGCGACATAGTTAATCTAACTTAACCCAGCTTAGACAAGCATTAGACATGAAATTGAATTTGAATCCTGGCTTTTCAGAGCAGTTTCTTATGTTTTTATTTAAAATCTAAATCTTTATTGAAAGTCAATTTTATATTAAGCATCGTGGATGTCGCAGCTACCACCAGATCATAAAATACGTGCCACAGACCTGAACAGAGCTGAAGATAGAAACTCAGAATGTTTTTTTTTTTAAATCCCACTTAAATTCCAAAGTTCATAAATACATTATAATACATAAAAAAACATCTGTCTATAATTAAAACTAGAGAAACATACTTTTATTAAATTTTTAAACTCACGGTTCATCATCATCATTACACTCTATATATTCGGAATCACCCTCATCAACTAAATATCCGGAAATATTAATGTATATGTTAAAGCCAACATTACATTGCTCAAGAAAATTTCAAAGGTATTATACACTGGACAAATTGATACGGTATTAAGAGCATACCTGACAGGGCTTCAGAAGCCTCTTACATTCATTTAAGTATACTTAGCCTTGCAGCGTACCTTTTTATGGCTTGTTACTAAGCTCCGAAATGTTCAGAAATGTTGAGATTTTGTCCGTTATAATATGTTACCAGTAGTATTATAACATTGAGTAGAGAGAGATAGAGATGAGAGATGAGAGAGAGGTGAGAGAGATAGGTAGATAGAGATGATTTTTAATATAACATAATTTATTTTATCTCTGAGCTGTTGTGTGAGGCACATTGAAGACACTTTTGACACTAAAATATATATTATTTGTGTCATGGGACAAATTGTAAGAAATAGTGCCAGTTGTCCCAACAGGGATAACGTCATGATACTATGGAAATAAACGATTTATTTTCCTTTAACCTAAACGGTAATTTTATATGTAATTATATTTAAAAATCCTGTCATACTCAAACTTATTATAGGTACTGTATATTTTGTGTACATCAAATAGAACCCATAAGAATACCATTTTATTGAACAATTATTAAGTATTTTAAGATCTGGGTTTTAGACCTGATGATTTTTTTATTTAAATTATTTATTTTAGGTACATACTTGGAAACAATTTGATTGGTGATTGTTAATTATACATGAATATATATATAAGGACTGTGTACATGCATTTATAATTAAATAACTTAGGTATGTTACAATTAATTTTTCTAAAATATATGTATAATGTTATAACAATTGCCGCAAGGATCTTGCCTAATTAGTGATAGGATCGCCCACTAGAGCTGAGCAAATTAATGGTCCGAGAGTGGGTGAAACAATGTACACAGTCTAATTGATTTTAGACTACCGTTATCTTTAGGCTACATCTCTTTTATTATGAAGATTTAATGAGACAAAGGTTTAACTTAACTTTTTACGAGATGTTATGTTCGAAACAAGAAACTTTTGAGAACAATAGGTGGTTATATTATCCGTGGTATAAATATTTTCAATTAATTATCTCTTTACTAAGTTATGTAAATAGTATTTAAATTTTATGAACAAAGGAGGATAATTTTGTCGAAGGTTTTGATTTTAAATAAAGTTACTTAAACGTCATGGAAATGGTTTAAAAGAAAAAAAAGTATTGTCAATTGAAAACAATTTTGTTTATGATTTTGAATATTTTTTCCATCCGGGTAAAAACGATACACATATGGAATCCTCAATTCATCAAATCGGGTAGCGACTAGCGATACTGTAACTCAATTAGTAGATAGAACGTTTGCCGAGAAGTTGCGGGTTCGAATCCCTGCAAATATCGATTATCATCATTCTTTATTTATAAAATATATATGTATATACATTAATATGATATCATTTGTTTATGTATATGAATTAAATTACATGATAATATCATTTTGAAATTACGCCAGATCAGTTAAGAATTCGGTATTAGGAAAACGTGTTGATAATTCAATTTTAGTGTTCTTTTAAAAACCTTTTGAAAATGTACGTAAATTTGAAGGAATGCTAATGAAGTGTATTTATTATTCACGCGGTGGCTCGGCGCGATGGTAATTTTTTACTTGCGTTATTTATACAAGTCTCTCTACCTTTAAATGTTTCAAGGGTCCCGAAGTGCCTTATACGCTATTCATTCGTTTACGTATAGAAAATGTTAAATAGTTCTTTCTCAAATGGACTGAAATTAATGTAATTACCTGATCTATGTTTAAGATTTATTTGATGAATTTGATGATTTGTGGGAAGTTCATTCGCTATGGCGTTTTGGGTTACTTTTAGGAATTATCCAGTTTTGTTTTAGTTAAGAAGTTTTGCTGTTTCTGGACTTAAGTTAGTGTAAAATGTTTTCTAATATATTGAAGTTTATGTAAAACAATTTAGCAAACAATATTATACAGCTAAAGTTAAATATTTGTCATAAAAATATTTCAAGGAACATCTGAACTAAGTAATTTACGGAAAATAAACTTGTATCAAAAATATAAATACATACAAATAAAATGTTAAAAAAATAATAATATATTTAAGTAAAATTTAAAAATAAGTTTTATTTAAAAAAATCTAAAATAAATTTAACAAAAAAGAAATAGTAATCCCTATATCAAAAACTTTTAGACGTAGTATTCAGTAAGCGAATAGTTCTGTTCTGATTAAACTCGGAAGCCAGTCAGAGATTGAACAATAGTGCATCCAGAAATAGGCTTCGAAGATAATAGAACTACTATTAATACCGATATCAATCAACCGAAGATATCTAAGGAATGTATTGACCAAATATTACGACATCTTTCACTTATAGGTATATATATAGCGTTTGATTACAATTATTTAGTTTTACTAAAATTACGTGCCAAATAATTCCATTGTGGTCTTTGTTACGAATTGCTCATTACATATTTACCTTATTTACCTTAAAACAACCATTTGTATTTATTGTTAAGTCGTTGGTTAAGAAGTTGGTATGATAATGTATGTACCAATTATGTATCAAAATAGATATTTATGTAACAAAAATATAATAAAAAGAAACTCGTTAACGTTATATTAAATAATGTTCCGTAGTTTAATAAGCTTCAATATTTTAATATTCCCGTGAGAGCATCTCCACCAGTCTCTGAATATAACATCATTGTTTGTCCAATTATAATAAAATGTTTGTCCTTTTGAAAACATTAACATGAAATACGTAACAATTGATTGATACGTAAAGTTTGGATGGAAATTTTATTTTATTAAATCAAACCATTTTTTCTACATCGGTAAATATATTGTGATCCGAAAATAAAAAGTTGTACTGAAGACCTACGTCTTCATATATCTACGTCTACATCTACATGTATTCTACGGATAATATACGATATTGAGACGTTTGACTCAGACGTAACTGTTTTGGATGAGATTGCAAATAGTATGAATTATTCTTAAATAACGATTCTGAATTTAATAAATATAAACATAATACATGTAAGAATTTTAATTTAATGTACATTAAAATAAAAAGGAACAACACAAGATGGCTAAATCTACTTCATATATCATGAAACTATCAGTAGCGTGATGGCTCAGTTGTTAGAGCGACGACACGGCACGGATTGAATAAGTCTAAATAAAAAAAAATGATCATTAAAAGTATAATTAATGAAATTTAAAAAATAATTTCCTGTATTTAAAAAATATATTAGAATTGCGTTTATGGCTTACAGTTAGAACAAAATATTTAAAAATATAATCAATAATTATGAATGAAAACTTATTTCACGATAGTTAAAACTATATATAAATGTACTGAAAATTCACAATCTATAATATATAAATGGTTTTAATCAGTTTTAGTTAAAGCTTTTATTAAGGTTATTGTATTGATATTTTAAAACAACTGTAAAATTTCTGTGACTGCTCTTTTTATTTTTAAATTCAACAGGTCTGGTGACATCTTATAAAAGTATCTCGTGTCTCAGAACAAAGGGCTATTGTTCTAAATGATACGTCTTAATGGTTTCCCTGTCTTAAGATTTTTCTTAACACTAATGATTTAAGTAACAATACTAATTGTCTATACTTTAGTTACTAAGAGTATTTTTTTGTCTTTTTATAAAGACCTTCACCTGAGCCTATTATATATAGGAATTAGTTTGTATACAGACAAATTGCTATATATAGTTGGCGAGATGATTACGGTGATGATGAATATGGTGGTGATGTTTATGGTGATGATGATGTCATGTGTGATGAAGTTATATATTTACTTCGATATCCCTTAAATAACTAAACCTTCATGAAGAGCCGACAAAGGCGATGATAATGTTATTTCATACTTTCAAAATAATCTGATTTCCAGAGAAACCAAAAAAAAATGCGTTAATTAACTCACTTGGCAGAGCGACAGGAATAGAATCCTGGAGGTCGCAGGTTCAAGTCTATTTGTGTTGTTTTTACTTATTTACTTATTTTTAATATTTTTCATCTATAAATCTAAAGTCTGCATAGCCAATCATTTTGGTAATCACACGAACAAGAAGAAATCATACAACCAAAAACAAAGACAAATTCCTGAACTGGTGCTAAAAATGTATCGAAACATCATTCATAATAAACCGCTGTTTATATTTACTAAAATGCCATAACGATCAAAAGACAGTATTAAATTATCTATTATATATTTTTTTTAATAAATTTAACCGGTTTGTTTATAACTTATATATTAAACATATTGTGTATCGTTGAGTATGTGAATTCACTCGAGGTAGTTTTGAAGCTCAAATAATATTTTCAAAAATAACTATAACAAGAAAATAGATATGTATCTAAATCTTCTTTTTAGCTATTTCTTCCTTTTCTTTATGGCTACCGACATTAACATTTCGGAGATGTCAGGATCTGATGTTAATGACCGAGAAGTCAAGTTAGCAAGATTAATAATGTACTAAACTTTTATATTGATCTTAAAATACGTTATGTTCATTTCGCGAGTCCTCTATGTTTCGATCTTATGTATTACTCGAATGAGTTCGAAACTAGTCGGGCAAAAATCCGATTAATTTACGTGAACATATCCACATACATATATATTTAATAATCATCATGGTTCACGAAAGTTTAATTATTTATATCATTAATTTAAAATTGTTTCCACTGATAAAGTCAGAATTTAATAAAATATTATACAAGAAAATGTTCTTAAAACCAAAATTTCACAAACGTAAATTAGTACAAGAAATCTTATTTTCAAAAAGCAAATTCTTATTCTATTTTATATAATGAAATACACATGAAACGTGGAAACAGCCTTTTCTGGTAAGGAAAAATGTAATTGAAAAACTCAAGGGCTTACCGAACAGGAAAATTGTTATTAGTGTTACATTTGAATATAACCTGTGCTTGAGAGATTAATTTAAGAATCATTTTATATTATAATTAGTTTTAAATTATACATTTTGGCTTTATAATTAGATATACATCTTTTGTTTTTGATGTGAGAATTTGTCTGAAATATAAAATAGTGATTGTTCCACGCAAGTCTGTCCCCTTGGACTACAAAAGCGTTAAACTTTTAAATAATAATTTATTACTTCCAAAGTAACTTGGAAAAGAAACAGTTTTAATATCATTATAACAGTTAAAGGCACTGCTCTTTAAACGCTATATATTTGAGAGAGATCGTAGTAATGTTATAAAGACTATTCATTTTATCCAAAATTAAAACTCGTTAAATGACAAATGTTTAATTAAGATGATACCTAACTTATTTATCTTGTAGACTACACTTATGTTATGTTTTGTCATAATATATTAGTGTACGATTATTATTTTATAGACTAGTTTATATTTGCTGTTTATTAAGTCTTCAGTATTTTTATTTTCGATTCTGTATCGAAACAGGTTAACTCAAGTTCATTATTACTGTTTATAATTGAATGCTATGCGTTATTATTATATAGGTTTTAACTTAACATGTCATTATAAATAAATCATTATATAAATAATATATAAATATATCAACCAACAAAGCATACACTAAATATATATATATATGGTTTAAATTTGGTTTAAATTTGTTTTGGCACAAACTTTTCTCATCTCTCTTTTCTTCGTATTAATCTCATTTCTGTTCTAGTATTACTTCGACTATACCAAAAACCGATAAATTAATAATTAATAAAATTTTCTTTGAGAAATGATATTAATATTCAGAGCTTTCTCAGTGAATAGTAAATTTTGTAGTTGGTCTCAAGAGAGTAAATCGATAACGGTGTTACTTAAATTATGTAATACTACTAGTATTATGAAAAACCAGAATATATATTATTCTATACTAAATAATGTGATTTAATGTATTAACCTAAACATGATAGTTTATTATAGTCTAAATATTTATTTTCGAATCTCTCATGTGTTTTTTATGCTTTCAAGTTTATATCAATTCCGCGATGTTTTCTTTGTATGTCTAAAATGTATTTTTATTGTTTGATACAAAACAATAAATAGTAAAAATAAAAATATAGTATAAAGAACTTATTGAAAATTTGATACAAAGTTTAATAACTAGTTTGTTTGTATTTTGTCTGCGATTTAATAAATCAAGTGTTTACGTGTTCGTAGCCATGTGACGAATGGTTCCATTAGAGAACCTTCATCTTTTATGTACTGTGATATACGGCTAGTGTTGGGACATATATTTATCATTCCGAGTTAATTTGGGATTGGTTTTATAGATTAAATAGAAGACGGTTCCTTTTTAATAGTTATAATACATAGCTTATACTTATAATGCTTTTGTATTTATCAAGGTGTGGTGATAACCGCAAGTAGTTATCTTTACGTAAATATTGTTTATACACTTCTGTATATAAATAAAAATAAATTATGAATTCCAACTGCAACGTCGCGGGCTGTGGTCTCGTTTGAGACACTTTGTTGTATTTAATCTGACCTATAACGGGCGTCAATTATATTTATATATAGAATATGTAAAGCTACCAAATTCAAATACGCTCGTAAAAAAAATACTTTACGAATAATAAAAGTTTGATTGATGCACCTCGGAAGCTAATGTAATAAAAATAGAAAACTATAATAACTAAGCCTACCAGAGCGTTCAGTGTCACGATCGGTGATAGAGTCGCGTTCATAATGCGCTCGAGGCAGTCTATCACGCTGGGAACATCGCTCGATTCATCAATCGAATCACCCTCGTTTGAATCGATTACATTCACTATCTTTATTGGTTACGTGACTTTTTTTGTGATGTTGAATTGTTAAGTTAGCACGCTTGATGGTGGTTCCATATTGACGTATTGGGTTGTTTTTTTTTTTAAGTTAATTGAAGCATTGAAGCATCTAGTTTTATTTTTAATTATTCATAAAAAAATTTATTTTATATTTTTATTTCATAAAAATAAATATTATAAATAACAGTCTTTGTGTTTATTAAAAAATGTATTTTTGATTGTATTATAATTATTTAATCTTATCGTATAATAAATATTAAATAAACAAAAAATATTTTACCTACATAATAAATGATATTTTCATTTTAGTTTAGTTGTTTGAAATATACGGATAATTTGCTACACATTTAGTTAGGAAGTTCTACTTCTGAATAGGACAGGCTGGGGCTTGCGACTGAAATGAATAGAACAGAATTAGCAACTTATCAAGTTAGATGACTGTCACAGACAAACATAATTCTATAACAATAGAAATGAAACTACCCAACCAACTATATAAATAAATTTCATAAGTAAACAAAAAACATTACTTGTAAGTATTATCAGAGAAAACGTGATCATTAAGTCAGCGTCAAAAAAGACTTTATCAAAGTAAGATTACATTTCGTTCGTTTTATACTCAACGAGCATATTTCCGCTATTTCGTTTTAGCATTCACATGTAAATTGGAACGCCTCCGCTTCTATTGGCTTCGTTCGTATTCATTCCCATTCAACATTGGACCTACGTTCTTAGTCTGACAAATGGCCGACTTACGGAATGAATTTCGAAAGGTTTTACACTTTTTATATGTGTATTTCTTGCTGGATTTGCTTACAAGACAATTTACTTTTCTCTCTTACTTGTCTCTTTTATTGCATGTGCAAATTTGTTGTTAGATTAATATAGGAAAATGTTTTATGCTAATAACATTATGTTATATGATTTTTTTTTTAATTTATATTTTAGAGTAAGTTTCACGAAAGTTTCATCATAATCGGATTAACGATGTAATACTATTCAAAATAAACAAACATTATTTTTATTAAAAATAAGAATCATAAGAGATCAGATGAAAAATGAATACAATGAAATTAGTACTATGACTTCAACCTACTACTACTACTACTAAAAATTGGTATCGCTTTGTGCATAACTTTTACATTATAAAATTCAAATAATCCCTTCTATAAAAAAATTGAGCGTCATATTACTAATATTTATAAAAAAGCAATATATTTTTATAACTTCTTTTCTCTTACAATATATATAAACTAAAATTCTTAGAAACACAACGTTTATAGAAATAAATGAAATAGTTCAATAGAAATTTATCGTCTATTTAAGAGTCACATTATACACCAAAATTCTTAAGTGTACAGTACATTTATAGAAATAAATGAAATTCTTTAATAGAAGTGTATCGTCCATTTAAGAATTGCATTATACACTTAAATTCTTAAGTGTACAGCTCGTTTATAGAAATAAATGAAATTGTTCAATAGAAATTTATTGTCTATTTAAGAATCGTGATACTATTTTGAAATTCTGTCGCTAGTTATCTCTGCGAATCAATGAGGAATTTAATCTCGACGTATAAGGGTTAATTGGATTCAGTGAGCCTGTTCATACACTGCTATTATTGGTTAATTTTTTCTTATAAACTGTATATGAATTAATAGATTCTTGAATAAAAATATGCTTACATCTATCTTTACCTCATTGTCTTACTTTTATTTATTTTTGTTGAGAAATAGAGGTTAAAAAAATAGCATGCGAATATTTACTTTTGTATTTTTCCCTTCATATATTTTTGTATTTTTTTTTATTTATTTATTGCTTCTGCCGTATATTATTGAATTGTCTTTGATACAATATCTAAACTATAAAATATGTTAATACTAAAAATTTAGTTTTTTTTACTATACCACGAACATTTTATTAAATAATAATTAATATCTTAATTAATACAATCTTCTTTAATACATATATTAAATATATAATACTTAATAATCCGGGCAAAAAGGCTTTTTACAATTACAAAATTAGCATTACGTCATATAAAGTACATAGTAAGTTTGTACTTGTGTGAGTTAAGTATAGGATTGTGATATGACAAATCAGGAGTGGGGTAAGACAAATCTAATTTGATCCTTTCGCTACCTGGAATGAAAAAACTGCTTTCATTGACAGCTACAATGTAGGTACAGTCAGTAAATCTGTTTGGATCATATTTATAATTCACTAATATTTTTTTTTAAGTACTAAGGTATATTGCATTAATGTTCATTGATTACTATTTATTTGTATACCCTCCGTTGCAAGCCTCATCAATACGTTGTAGTGTATATTATTTATGATACTATACTAATATATATATATTCATTATGATATTTCTGTTCCGTTGTCAGAGACATCACTAAGATCATGGCGGCCATTGAGAATTTTAATTTATATTTTTTTATACAGCCTCAACGTACTTAATATTCAGTACAGTAGTTACATTAAAAGCCTTTAGCTGTAAGCCGTTTGTATTAGCAATATCCAAGTAAGTTAAACTCTAACAAACATTTGCTGTATGCTAATATTGCTCCCGAGAGAACTGCTGAACTCGCACCGCCTATAATACCCATTTTGCTGTTCAACAACGCAAATTGTGTATTTATATAAATATACACAATATTAATACCAATTAATATCACCGTAAAATAATAATTATAATAATGTATATAGATTTAAAAATGTATTTACAAATTTAATATATGTAGTTATATTTTTATGTATATTAAAGGTCAATATATCACATTTTTTCTCTTCACCGTACTCCAGATACCGTAGTTCCGTAACAGAATCGTTTCCGAGAAGTGATATTAAATCATCGAGAACACTTTCCATTTAATATAAAGCTTGCAAAGTCTTTAAGAACTTTGTTTTCTAAGATCTTTTGAAAATTTTCATTCATTCATTCATTTATTCATTCTTTCATATATTCATTATTGTACACAAATATACAAAATATACAAAATATAAAAATTAAAACTTATACAAGGAGCACATAGGAAATACAACAGGCGGCCTTATCATTTAACGGCGATTTCTTCCAGGCAAGCCTGGTGTTTAGGGTTGATGTAACATACATTAATATGGGTAGGTGGCATAGGTACAAAAATAAACATACATATAAATAACTAGACTAATACGTAGATTTGTAAATAGTTATAAATACTAACTACAATAAATACGCTATAATAATAGCGTAGCGTAGCGTAGTAGTAGTAGACTAAACCATATATTATATAATAAATACAAGGAGATTAGAAAACAATAATAGTAATAAGTAAATAAATAAATAGGTATGTAAGTGTGATTATATATATAAACATGAATTTATTTAATAGTAATTTATTATAAACTCATGGAATTCATTGTTACATATGTATGTAATTCTTAATTAAAATGTAACTTTTACAACAAAAGGATATGCAAATAACTCGGCACACGTGCTTCTCTTCAAGCACAAATTCACACATGAAGAGTTTAGAATGGCCGCTTTAATGAACGGTTGAATGAATAAAGTTTCAAACTATTCACATATAAATGTTCTCAATTCATTAACTTGTACTTTGTGTCTTGTGGCCCTAACAAAGGGTTGGTGTAACTGATAACTATTACTCAAATCACACTAATTATTTAATTAAATTGAACGACGTGTCCATCTTGTGACATAAGTTTAAATCTGAATAGCTCTGGTTATTACTAGTTTGGTTTTTGATCTGATCTGGAGATTATATGTCATCTTTAAATGTTTATAAATATAGAAAGAAAAATAAACCGATATGGGCAGGGAGTCGAACCCGCGACTACTGGGAAACTGTCCTGTCGCTCTACCAACTGAGCTACCGTGTCGCTGTCCGTCTCGGTGAATTAAGTTTTATATGTGATCGTCTTTATCGGGACGGTGGTGACATCTATTAGGTTTCTTTCGTATCGGTTTATGTCGGTTTATTTCGTATCGTACTATGTTCGTGTGAAATAAGATTTAAATTTTAATGTAATATGTATACATATTAGTTATTTATTTCTTTTCCTTTAGTTTTATATTTTGTATCTTTTTTTTGTTGCATTTTGTTAAATGATGTGATGTCCAAATAAAGTATACTTCATTTTATTTAATTTCATTATTTCATATAAATAAGTTAAAGTTATTTATTAAACATTGTATTCAACAGATGTGTCCTCCATCAGTCTGTGACCTGTCGTCTGCACTGGTTATATGACAAGGATAGGACAGCTTCCACTAATTTGAACAGCCGACATGTTTAATACTTTACCGTGATTTAAATTAAAACTCGAATACTGTTATATATTTTACTATAATAAAAGATGTTATAAATATTTAAGTTTTATGTAAACTTTAATTAAACAGTTGTTTACATACAATTTTAATAAAAGAACTGTGAGGCACAAAAAATACTTCGTCTGTTATAATATTTTTCTTACTAAGTTCATATTTTTTTAAAAGAGCTTAATTTTTTCTTAGATATTTAGAGAGTTCTTCAATATAGATCATATACCTACATAATATCAGATCATACAGTTCCTTAATATATAAAATACTGATGTTTGGTAGAAAGGGACTAGCTAACAATGACCTACATTTTGTTTTTTTTTATATATTAATATATATATTTAGTTTTATATGATTTCATTATTAAAAAAAACTTTATTAATTATTTATTTATTATATGATTTCATAATTATAAACACTGAAACACTTTTAACTATCTTGTGTCTTTAAAGTTGAAAATATATTTATTTCTCTTTTATTAACTTGCCAAGATATCCCAAGTTATTAGATGTGTTACGTATTAGTTCGGCAGAAATGGATCGTATCTAGTTTATATAAATTCTACTAAAATCTAACATTTATATTAAATATATAATAAAAGCTTTATGCTCCAAATCTTTATTTAACTTATCAATAGCAATATATTTTTAATTTTTGATTTTGTATCTAATGGACAATTATATATTAGTAATAATTTAGTCAAATATGTATTAATGCTGAAGAGTATGTAATATTTTTTTACCTCCATTTTTTTATTGTTTCTATGATAGTTTATTGTGACTTCCTTTGTATACATTTTTTTGTGATATTTACTGTAAATTGATTTTGCTTATTTTCCCTTTAAAAAAAACATAAATCGGAAAAAAGAAAATTTGCTGAAAGTGTAATTAAATTTACTGTAAGTGAAAACATGCTTTCAATGCCTTTTGAATTTTTTGCATAATGATTAACGTTATTTTGCTCTTTTCAGGTAAGCCTCGTCAGTCCCTGAAGTCAGCAGTTTTGTAAGCGGGAGTCTAATCAGTTTTTTTTGGTTTAAGTGAAGAGAAACCGCGATTTAAATATTTTTGTAGAATTTATATAAAAGGTTCTTTAGTTATTTTTAAAGATCCGCTGTAAAAATAATAACAAATTTTGGGGTTGGTTGTTTTTTAATTACTTGGACTGATTCAGATTAATTTAAAATAGTTTAATTTAACTAAAGTACACATTTTATGATCATTTTATATTATGAGATTTATCATACAAATTGACCAACCTTTACACATTTTAAAATATTTTTGTGCTAAACTTAAAATTTTAAGCTTTTATTTGTATTTTTTTTTTGTTAAAATTACTTTCGTTATTAAATAAACTGCAAATACAGCTCAATTTCTTAGAAGTTTATTAAATTTATACATTCTTAACTTATACATAATTTAATGAAGCATATTGTAAATTGTTGCCTCTATATAGGAGCGTCTGTTTCAAACATAAATAATTAATTCAAACTTTGTCCGCCTTGAGACGGGCTTATTATAAAATTAACACAAAAGTCAAGCAATGGGTAGACCTCAGATTATCAAGTAAGCAATACAAATAGACCATTGAAGACTTAAAATATGTTAATGACCTCAAGGGTTTGATGAATTAATAATGATATCTTTGACTTCTTTAGAGGGGTTTATTTAAAAGCTAATGTGTAAAATATCACGTATGTAATAATATCATTGGACAAATTACACCATTAATCTAACCACAAAGGAAATTATGCTATATTGCTTGTGTTAAGGGTGTTAGACAACGATACAAATACTTACAAATACACATTAATATATATTTAATAAACGACTAGACCAAGAAATACAGACATCTATGCTCACCACATACATGCCTGTCGGGAATCGAACCCGAGGCCCTTAGCGCCACGATTCGTTAGGCGGCTGCTCTAACCACTCGACTAACGGGGCGTAGGCTTATATAAATGTAAATGTATACGTTCAATTTCATAAATGTAAACATAACGATACCTCTGGGAGTACAATGGATGGCACAGCTTTTAACATAATTAATTTTGTTGTTTGACCGAAGGTCGCTGCTACGTTTTAGTAATACACTATTACCGATTGCTATTTTAATATTATATATTTGGAATCGAAATTGTCTCATCACGAAAAATTTTCCAATATTATGTTCGAGTATATCGAGTTGTTAAAAACTGTGACGTCAGCGATGTTGCCGTCACTCTTCACAACTATTAGTAAATTGAACAGGCCAGGTTACTAGTTTTCAGAGAGCTACTACTAGAGCAATAAGGTTTTCAGCTCTCAGTATTATAATACTCTCTAGATCGTCTTCTCTTATGATTATATAAATGAGACAACTTTCATGTTACTAAGTAATTACTTAGTAACATGAAGTTGTCTCATTATTACAATTGTAGGACTCATTAATATATAGTTTCTTAGATTTTAATCATTAATTTATTATTGATTAATAATCATTTACATATTTTCACTTATAAATTAGTATTCACAAATTGATTATCTATTGATTGGTGTTGGTTTTTACCGCGATATGTATGTATTGAATTGAAATCTGAATTCTTTTATAGACTTACTTCAATGATCTTTATTAGACGTCTTTTATCCAGTCTTCCCCAAAAGTAACTAAACTTAAACATTTTTCTACATCGTAACATACAAAAGACACTTCAAATATCGAGTGCTATAATTTAGTTTACTAAATTTAGGTGTGATGGAAAAAATATGTAAAAAATACGTTTTTGAAAAATCTTTTTTATTTGATCTTTATTCTTTTATTTGATCTATCTGTATGTTCGCGCTTCACTTAAAAACAGATAACTTGATTGAAATGTAAATTGAACAGTTGGAAATACATATTGAAATAGAATAAAAAAGAAACCTAGAATATGGTATACGTTACATCTAAATCAAACAACTAAAATAAAATAAAAATACTTGACCTTTTATTTGGCGAAATAACCTTTTTTTTATTTCGCCAAGAAGAATCGCTTATTATTATCGAGTTTTTATTCGTTTTGTCGAACTTTTCACTGTTGGGTCAGTTCCTTTGTAAATATATTTTATGTTTAAGTTTAATTTTGGTAGGTTGTTGACCTTGTTGAATTCAGCTGTCGAATCCGCGTAAAAGCTGCACAAAGTGTACATTTTGTAATTATTACGTTCTTATACCTAACTTTAACTACATTATATATATTTTTTTTATAAATATAGAATGAAAAAAAAACCGATACGGGCAGGGATTCGAACCCGCGACCTCTGAGAAATATAAAAAATAAGCTTAACATGGCTATACATGTTTATAGATATTTTCAAACATTATATTTTAATAATTTATTACTTTAACTTGTATATTATGTGAACCGGTTCTCGACATCTCCATCTCATCAATGACTTTGTATTAAAAGAATTCCTAACTCGCCTCGCCGCCTATACTTCGTGAAGTTAGCAGCCTGAGTCGGCAGGGCATGGTGAAAGCATAAATCGGTATCATCTTTAGATCCTACAAAGACGCCCTGGTTCATAAACCGATATATCTAGGCAGTAGATAGAATTTTCCTTTCAGTTCAGATGACCTCAGGGTCTCGATAGCTACCTATAATATGAGAAACTCTTAAAAATATCCGCAAGTTGCAAGAACGTATTTGATGATTCCTAATTTAAACGTGGAATACGTTAGAATAATAAGTTCTTTAGGAATACGTTTGCTCAGTTGCGCCTTTAATATACCCATTAATTAATGGAAAAACAATAGACTTTTACAACCATTAAAGCAGATAACAAATCAAAAATTATTATGTTATTTCTCCAAACCTAAAAGAATATAGGTAATCAGTATTAATCTTACTTAGGAAAGACTTGAAAAACTTAAATAAAATCCGGTATTCGAACTAAGGCTCCTGGAGCTACATGAATATAGAAAAGAGGTAAATGCCATAAGATGTAATTAGTATTTTTTGGTGTATTTATAATAACAATAGTGTTGTAAATTCCATGAACTGAAAAGTTATTATTTTTAAATATTACTTAACTTATTTAACGGCTGTACTTACGTTAATTATATCGGTATTTTGCCCGACTACTTTCAAACCCATTTGGGTTTCTTAGTCAAGAGTTCGAAGTATGACCGACTCACCGCGTGACTCTAAACGGCCAAAATTCCGCTAAATTTCACTTGAGTTTTTGATAGTGACTCTATAAGTATTATACAATTGATATTTCATTACTATTTGACTTGAAATTTGACTACATAAATATAACAATAATATCTACGATCTTCCTTGTAAATATGTATATTAAATATTAATGTAAATATTAATAATAAGAGGAAAAAGCGAAAGTTCTCCTTTTAGAAAATAACTCCCCTTCACTAAAGAAACGCTTTTTTACCAATATATTTGTTTAATCGTCATAAAAATGCATTACGTGTTCGCATAATGTAAAGTACGTTTAAACGAAGTGTAAAGTATGATGTGTTGACATTTGACACAGATACGGTTTTATTTTATTATTGTTTTACTTTATTTCAAGTATTGAGAACAAATGTTTTGGAAAATATTTATAATCACATATCAGGTGCTGTTCTGGATAAAAAACAAACAAATATATTAAACATATGTAACAAAGTGATTATGGATTTCGTATGTACTTAATTTTAAAATTAAAATTGAAACAATAAAAGAAAATCATTGAATTAACGTCACAAATGTGGTAGGTAGATATAATGATATTTTTAGATCAATCAGCGTTTATGTAATTTTGTCATTTTGCGATGTTCATCAATTCTGTACTAGACATATTAATGTTAAGTGACCTTGTCTGTTCATAGAGTTATTATACATAGAGTAGGAGAACTACAGACAGGCCTGTGAGTGCGAATTTCTAACAATTAATAAAAGAAGGAAGATAAGAGACCCATAGTTATCTTTGTCCAATCACATGAAAAAAGAGAGACAGATAGCCTCATTTGCTTTCTCTTTTTTTATGCAGAAAGGCTGTCCTGCATAGAGTGGGCTAAGACCCTTATTCTATGTAGCATCATATCAGTTTTGATAATGGATATGATTACTTTTGTGACTGACTGTACGTTGCATTGCTTAATTATACGGTAATTCAGAGAACCGTACAACCAATCCGCGACAATACATACAAGGAACATTTATTGGCAATAATTAGCTATCGATTCTCACGGCGTTAAACATTTACGATCAGTTTTATGGCGTGTTTAAGTTTACAAATATGGCTTTCAATAAAATATAGCCTTGTATTTTTTACTGTGACTGTATTGAAGTGTACGTTTTAATTTAGATTGATTTATTCGAAGTGCCATTTCATTTGACTTGTTAAATGTATCATTCTAACGGCTGAAGTGGGATTTAAACTACTTGATTTATTAACTTATTTTAAAAGAGTTTTCTTTTCCATTGTACAAAGTCATTTAAAAAGATATTTAAATTATTATCAAAATAAAGTCAGTCAAGTCAAAGCTTTTTTTTTTTAAAAGCCTATAAGAAAAGGTGGTTTGTGGTATAAAAGGATTAGTCCATTGTAGAACCTCTATATATCCGTACACTGTGTTTTTTTTTTGGATGAATATTAAATAATTGTATAATTGTGTTTATAATACGTAACACCATATCTCAGTGGATCCCTCGTAATAAAGGACAATGTTAGATATCCATTTAATATGAAGCTCATAATTAATGAGGGTATGAACGTAGCGCGCTGTTTTGACCCAGTGAATACATAATGGGGTCATCTGAACGCCCAGCCTCGATCTGAATAATAGACAGCTAATACATTATGTAAACAATTTTTAACCAAAACGTTGGATTTCGAGAAAAGGGTTATTATTTTAAAAATGTAATAATATTATTCTTCGATAATATCGTTGTGTTTATTGTTTTATCGAAATTGGAATATTTTTTGTAATTTCGATATAAATATATGTTATATCTTGAAGCTATTCAGAAATAAGTCCTAACACTATTACATTTTGCCGCATTACTGATCAAATCTGTATATAGATGTGTTATAATGAGCAATCCTATTATATTTTACACTTAGATTTAATGACATTGTAGTAATAACATGTAATCCTAAAGAGCACTTTAATAAAGCGATTTGATGTCAGCTAGAGTTGAATTTGCAATTCATTAATAGTTAATATCTCTGAGTGGTGTTTATAGATCCTCTGTCAGTCTGTAAGGTGTAAGGTCGTTTTTTGCTGTTAAATATCATGAGAGCAATAACTGTCAACCTTCTCTAGGTATTTAGGTTGATAAGTGACAACGTGAATTCTAATGCTCGAGAGGAAAAATGTCGTTTTTGTGAGATCAATATTTATTTGGTCTGATTACTTGTTTCTTAAGGTTGTTTTTATCGTTTTTAGAATATCAATTTCAAATTTATAAATTGATGAAAATATTATTATTATATTTTATAAATAAGAAGATAAAATTACAATGGAAATATAATATAGAATAAAGAATTTTCTATTTAAAATTTCCTGTCTTGTTTCGGTTTAATTAAACATTTTAACAGAAAAAGTTGAACTCACCAAATATTCAGTTATTGTGGGCTCCGAGCTTTGTTGCGGACATTTCATTTTATATTACCTTTAGAAATATATTTTGTAACTGATATGTTTATGATTTGTAACTTCAATTTCATTTTTTACACACTTTTTGTTGTTTTGTTGTTTTTAAACATTTTTCATAACGACATTTTGTCGTCTCCCTGTATTTGCTGGAATAGACTAAAAATAATTTTATGCTACGCTTTTATACTGAAGTTTATTCATGGTATGCAAAAATATCCCGTGCTTAGTGCATTAGACTAATATGACCTGATCTTCGTGAGACGATTGACGTCATATTAATAAATTAAACAAAATCATCTCGGTTTAATCAAATTAAATATACTTGGAATATTATTTGTTATAAAGGCAGTTGTTTTTTTTGTAGTTGATTTTCGTGAACATTTTGAAAATATTTACAATACATACAGACTTATACCATATGACTGTACGATTTATCATATATTTTATAAAATATTTTTCTATAAAATGGCCTAATGAAGTTAAGCTTTATGTTTCTTATATTTTTTATATACTAGGATCCGCCACAATGCGCTGCGGGAGTTGTGCTGAGCGCCCTTCCCCTTTTTTAAGCTACTAAAGTCGTTCCATACCGCGCCCAAGGACTTCCAATGAAGTTGCTGGCACCGGAAAGGTTAAGAGTAACGATTGGGGCGCGCGCGCAGGTTAAGTTAAGCTTAAGTCTATGGGAGATTCAGTTTTTTGACCATATCTTTAAAACGAAACAAAATTTTTTTATTCTGTTTTTTGGAGTACATGCCCAGTCACGTCCTTGACATGCGTGCTAATTTTGGTTAAAATTGGTCAAGTGGTTTTCCTGTGATGTTGCTTCAAATAATTGATTCCCAAACGGTTAAAAGCTTCGCTTACACTCAGGTCAATTAAGACTCTAGTAATGCAAACGTTATTGTAAAAATAGTCTATGGTTATTGTAAGAACAGTTGAATATTTTTACGTCCACTGAAATATTCTGACATATCACGAGACAATGGGAAAAATATTCTATGTGTTTTAATTTTTAGAACTGATACTAGCAGTGCTATACATTCATCATTTCAAAAACTACCCAAAATTTTATTTAAATTGTCTCACTGTCTCTAAATGTGTAGTTTTGCTGTATCATGATATAAAAGGGATGCTTTACCAGATATTTTTTGTACACATTATAATAACCAAGTTATAAAAAAAGTAAAACGATTACCTATTCAAATTAATAAGATACTGTAATATTAACATTTAAATTAAAAAAATGAAGTTTTTGTATGGAGATGTTTGCAATAAAATCTCTGCAAATGCAATCTCTGTAGCTAACCACATTACCACCTCGAATTTACCACCAAAACCGGTAAACTGGCGGTTTACACACGCAAGCGCATGCATCCATCGCCGCCGGAGGGGTTAGGAACCGGGGTCCCGCGGATTCCTGATCTTGGAAGCTGGCCCGTTGTTCAGCGGTAAACTATCTACCGTGTGGTATCTCAGTAAACAGACAGATACCATTACTAAAAATAATAAGAATAACTGCTATTGGATCTCTTTTATGTTACAGTTTTCGGTATGACTTTATTTATCAACTAGATTTTACCATCGGTTTCGGCCTTTATATTTTTATATAAATTAAACTATTTTGGATGGAAGTTTAAAATTTAATTTATATTTGAATAACGCAAATAGTATTTAACAATAATAATCGCTTGTCGCCGTAAGTTCTTACAATATTTTGGAAAATACTGAGACGGTAAATCGTTTCGAAATTGGCAATTCCAAAGCCTTTGAAAGAAGTCGAAGCGTGGCGCCCAAACGGTTATTGAAGGAAATAAAGATGGTTATTTGTAAAGAAAAAACAACATGTTCGGAGGATATAGTAAAAAACTTTAAGAATTTAAAATCAGTGGCATAATAAAATAGGGTAGTTCTTTTAAAAATAGGATGGAAATTACTTTTATTTTATATAAATATTCTATAATAAAAGTTATTATTATGAATATGTATCTTACATAGTACATAATTGTAAGGATTAAAAATTTTAACTAATAATTTCTTTCAATAAGAAAAATCTTGACCCTCTTTAAATAGATAGATATATGAAAAATAATAAATATTCGAACTCATAACCTCTAGAAAACCATTCCGTCGTTCTACCAATTGAAGCGATGCGGTACTCAGCGGTAGCTCATTCTATATTTCATTAAAATTTATAGAATATTAACATGTTTGTAGATATTCTAAAATATGAATAACTATTGTATTAACGTTTATTTAAGAATTAATAATTTTTTATCTCAAGTAAATTTCTCTAAAAGTGTCTCATCTCTGGTCTACTTGTCTAACTGTTATATAAATGAATAGCATATTATTATTTATTATATATATAATAGTTGTTTTTTTTATTAAGATTTTATATGTATGGTATGGTATATAGGGTTTCTTAGAGTTTCAAGGTATGATGAATTTGTTTATTACATTGTTATGTAAAACTGATTATTTTATTCACATATATGTATGGTAAATGATACAAATATTTTTGAATCATAAGTTTATATTCATATATTCTTATATATTGTAAATACAGTAAATATTTAGCAATTCTTAGTTACAAGTTAATATCCACAATATGATAGTAGTACGTCCATACTGCATGGTTTGTCGCAGCACTCCGACACCACCTGTCGCTTGCTCCGTCCCATGCTGTACGCTCGCTGCGACGCGATCCACGGCCAAGACAAACTATCCTCAGGACTGTATGGAGTCTCCGACCTCTTGATGAAAGTGCTATCACATAAAAGTGCTAAAGCCGATGCCAATCTTCTTCCGCAGTAGACCTGACTTTGGCTGTGAGAAGACGGCAACATGGAAAGTCCTAGAAAGGCAAGAAGAGCAATTATTGCGAGTGATTTCATGTTGTTTGTTAGAAACTGTTTATTGATATAATTTGAAAGCTAGGATATTGGGAGCTTTTATAGGTGGCAAAGTTCATTAATATTCAAATAATTTTGCACTCCATTGGACTGATAGGATTTGTTGTTTAATCTGTGACATCACGCAGGTGATTTTGAATGAGCTACAGACTATGCAAATGTACACCTACGATATTTTACAAGTCATTGTGAGCTTAAGTTTAAACTTTGAGAACTTAAATGTCATGTACGGCACTGATAATTTTTGTCTAAGAAAACAATATTTGCATATAATAATTCAATGTAACCTATGTTTGTTTGATCGATAGCTTTATGCTTCTGAAATAAATTCGTGGTAGTCCGCAGACGCTTGAAGCTACTTGTTAATATTTGTATATACAAGAATATTTGTAATTAATTGGTCATCTCTTGCAGTTAGCCTCTTTACATCAATCCCATCAACATTTGTTCTACGAGTTTTTTTAAATCTTGATAAACAACAAAAGAAAAACGAAACAAAATATTGTTGGTTCCTCTTTTATTTTGTAAGTAGGTACTTTAAAGGTCAACGCCCGGCGCCATAAATTAATATAAAAAAAATAATAAATTTTTGATGGGAAAAGTAAAATTTTAAAAACTATTAATTTTAAAAAGTTGTTGAACAAATGTTGTTGGGATTGATTTAAAGAGGCTGCCTGCAAGAGGTGGCCAATTAATTACAAATAACAAAATAAATAAATAAATAGTAAATATTTACTACAATTATTATTAACATTTTTATCATGTTTACCACATTACATCTATATAAGCCTAAGAAATGTTTATATATTTTAAATTGCACCACAGTCGCTCGATGACGCATTAAGGCAGCCTCTGAAAATCAGGGTCGAAGGCCTTCGATATTAACTGAGAGGTTATCCTTATTTAGACACCAGCTACTATTATTTTTGTTTGCATAGTTTAAAGAAAAGTTAGTGCTTTTCATGTCTATCCTTTGATATGTAGGTATATATTTTTTATTTTATTTTTTATATTTTTGTTCTAATGATATCATTTCTTTTTTTTTATAACTATATGTAAAATTTGTGTTCTCTAAATAAAAATATTTTTCTTTCTTTCTAATAGGCGTCTCGATAATGGGAGAGTTAAGCTCGTCATATAAAAAATATATAATATAAATGTCGCACAAATAAAATGTATTATGACAACTAAATACCATTTTAAAACTTTTATTCTTCATTAAATGTTAACACAAGTTTTGAAGTGAAGCTTTTATGACATCGTTTGATGCTCGACCGAGGAGTAGAGTCAGAGATACTCACATTATTACTTTTTATTTCCATTAATACAACTGCAATACGGTAGGTACCTGAACTTCACAGGTTCAATTCCTATTTATCTATGCATAGAATAAGACAAAATCGAGTGTCTGTACATTAAATATTTTTCAAAAAAACTGATAGGGGGCGATTAAAGACGATTAGCAGATACAAAAAAAACAAGATTGGAATTTTTGTCTGCCTGTCTGTCTGTCTGGTACGTTATAACGTCAAAACTACTGAACGGATTTGAACGCGGTTTTTACAAGTGGATTATATATTATCTGGAGCGTTGTCAAAACTTTGTTTCGTCAAAATCGGTCAAGGGAAAAAAAAGTTACGGTCATTTGAAAATTTACTTTGTATCGCACACAGGTTGATAGGGATAAAAAAAAATATAGGGAATAATACCTAAAAGTTTTGTATCCAAAGGAGAGAAGACAAACTTTCCGTTCAAAATAACAAGGCTGTTTTTTTTACCTATACAAAGCGGGCGAAGCCGCTGGGCAAGGCTAGTATATAATATAAAGACAATTTTCGTATACTATTTTATTTGTTAAGGGATTAAAATAATATAATTTTTTAAGTTAAAGACAAACTTGATTAACACAACGTTATTACATAGACCATGATTTATATATTGTTAGAAATATTATTGTTATGATGACATTAAAATAAATCTTCATACATCTAAAACTGTAAGTATTCTAATGAGTTTAATGTCATGTGGACGTTAAACTATTTGGAGCATTAAACTAACAAACAACTCAAAATCCTTACCCTCTTATATAGAGTAGGTAAATTTATTTAGTTGAGTGCACCATAAATTTGAATACTAATGAATAAAGCCAGCTATAAAAGACGCATACGCTTTGGAAATAAATCACAAATAAAATTATTTACAGACCATGAAGTCTCACGGAGTGTTTATTTTTTTAGTTTTCTTTATTATGCTAAGAAAAGAAGCAGCTCCTGTCGAAGATAAGATTTATTGCGGCAGATCCTTAGCAATAGCCATCGCAACAGTCTGTGAAGCAAAAAGCAAGAATGGGTTCATGAATATGATCAAGAAGTCTCCGTCGCAGTACAACGCTATAACCATAGACAATGACTGGCCGTGGCTCAGACATCTTCGACAGGACAGAAATCGTATTAACAGGTACAAGAGATATTTTGGCGTTGCATCGGAGTGTTGCGACCGGCCTTGTAGTGAGAAAGTGCTCTTATCCTACTGTGGAATATAAAATATTAATAACGCATATAAACTATAACCAAATGTATATCATATATTTTTTTAAAGATAAATAATAGAAAACGACTGATGTAATCAATATCATGTAATACTCGATTGTTATAAAGATGTTAAATTCGAGTACTTGTAAAATATTTAAACAATAAATTTCATCCTTAAATATATATTTTACTTATTTACCTTAATGTTTTAAACAGACTTATCAGAGGTGTAACAGCATCCCGTTCAAATTAGTGCCATTTTACAAACCTAAATCATTTTTTTTGAAATTTAGAATTGACTTATTCACAGAAGTATTGGACTTTGAAATTCTTTGGCATTTATATATTCATATTGGCATATTAATTAGCAGTATATTTAGTTAAAATATACACTTACTATGTGTAATGGATTATGGGGGCACTAAAGGATCTAGATTTATATTTTTAAGGACCGCAACAGAGGATATATCTCGTTTAGACTGATAGAAGAGACATATGCCTGATATATAAACAACTATAAGAACTTAAATTTGAGTTAATAGACAGGCGAAACTGATACTATTTTTAAAACCTCATTAATATTATATTCCATAAAAATATAATGAACATTTTGTCCTTTTATCGATCTTCTTTTAAGAAAAAATGCTTTAAAAGCAACATAATTAAACTCATGAACTCATATTCTATTTTTAATTTTAAGTTAACGACTTGTAAAAACTTATGTTGCCATAATAAAAAAAAATGATTACAAACTGACTAATAACAGGTTTCCTAAAGGTAACAGATTACCGCTATAAGAACTCAGCTGCACAAAATAGTTTCATTTTCTATAGAAATATTAGCTGCAAGAATGTTGAGAGTTACAAACCCATCCATCTTCAAGAAGACACGCTACAACACCAATTAAAAAAGAAACTAATATAAACTGTATAATGTATTATTGTAATAGGTAATTACTTAGGTACTTATTTAATAACATACCTCAGAATATCTCCTTCTCGGAATATTTTCTCATTAAGAAATATCATTAAAATACTCATTAAGAAATATCATTTTGCTAGAAAATTAAGCTTTAAATAGTAATATATTTTTTATTCATGAGGGCTTAAACGATCAGATGAAAACGATTTTTTCTTATTTATTTCCAGGAAAACTATAAAAACAGTAACAGTGTTCCATCATTATTCTTAAATATTATTTTGTATGAAGTATTAAGTAAATGTTAATAAGAAAATATGTTTTCAGGATTTGTATGTTCTTTATTAACATATACGTAGTATTATTATATATGTCACAATAAATTTAAAATAATGTATTAATATCATAATAAATTTAAAATAATTAAATTTGATATATAAAAACAATAACATTCAATGAGGCCAAATCTAGACATTAAGTACATAATACGGACCCTAAATCATGATTTTGGTCTGTGTCCCGGATTTTTTTTAGGCTCTACATAATTTGCATGTGGTTGTATATACAGGTTTACTTAACTGATTATCTAAAATAAATTTTATATCTGCGATAAGCGGGCTTTCCTTATTTTTAATTTGATTTTACTATCAATATTTTTTTCTTTTCCCAATAAAATATGAAATATCCAAAGAAATATACATATTAAAGGTGCGATTTTAACTTTAATATTTTTTTCTAGTCTATCTAGTGATATAGCTATGAAAATACATTATTATAGTATTTCAACAGAAGCAATAAAAAAAAAATTGAATACCTTTAATTTATTTTAGTGTCATCTATAATATAATTAAATGTCAAATACCCAAATATATTTTAAAAAATAATAATAAAACTTTGAATAAAAAGAGTATATTTTATCGGATATTCAAGATACGTATGTACATGACTTATATTTATTTATATATGAGCTATTTAGCCTTCATTGCATTTAATATCCACAATATGACAGTAGTACGTCTATAGAGCACGGTTTGTCGCAGCACTCCGACACAACCTGTCGTTTGCTGCGTGCCACGCTGTGCGCTCGCTGCGCCGCAATCCACGGAAACTCGAAGCCATCCTCAGGACCGTATTGAAGCTCTGATCTCTTGACCAAATTACTATCACATAGTAATGCCAATGTCATAGCCAGTCGTCTTCCACAGTATTTCTGAACCGGGTCTTGAGACGAAACATTTGATATAAAAATTATAGCAAAAATTACTAATAAAGTATTAGATTTCATCTTGTCTTTTGGAAGTCTTGCTCTGTTATGGTTCCAAACTTTGAGAAGCAATTATTTTATAGGTGCTAGAGATCATTAATATTAAAATATACGCTATATACACTTGACTGGATTAATCAAAGCTGAATTATAATTATACGACGTCATAAGGTAAGTGTTACATCATTTTAACTGTTAATATGTCTTGCAAATACAAGTGGGTGTACATTGAATACTCAATTAATGTAATTAATCTGAAAAGGTAGAAATATTTGCGTTAATTAAGATATTTTTTTGTGATAAATATGATTATACTTTAAAGGAGTTCTAACATTTAGCAACAAATTGACGATTCCTATAACATATTAAGATTCTAATATCTTAACACCAAAATATAAAATTCTAACTAAATTTATATGTGGGTAGTTTCAATATGTAAACGTGTAAAAGTTGCGAACACATTTTAATATCATTCATGTAGTACATTATTTTTACAAATGTCAAAAATAAAATACATAACTTAATTTTAACATACTCTAATAATTATGTGTTATTTTAGAAGACCCCCCAACCTTATATTTGAATATTAATGAACACAGCCACCTATAAAAGACGCAAATAGTCTGGGAATATATCACAATTACAATCATCGGCAGACCATGAAGTTCCACGCGGTATTCATTTGCTTAGCGTTCCTTATTTTCTTAGAAACAGTAGCATCTCATAGCCATGGTCAGGTTTATTGCGGCAGACGCTTAGCCGACGTCATTGCAAGACTCTGTGAATTAAAAGCCCAGAACATGATCAAGAAGTCTCCGTCGCAGTACAACGCTATACCCGTAGACAATGAATGGCCGTGGCTCAGACATCTTCGACTGGACAGAGATCGTATTAACAGGTACAAGAGGCTGATTGGCGTTGCATCGGAATGCTGCGAGAATCCCTGTAGTGAAGAAGTTCTCTCATCCTACTGTGGTATATAAGAACGTTTGACGTTGACATACGACTTTGAAGAAACGGCGACGAATATATGTCAAATAACTGTTATTTATTTGACATGTACTGTATTATGTATTTTTAAGTATACTGTAATAAAATATTTCTACATTATTGGTTTGTTGTTGATATTACATTTTTTTTTAATTTTTTTTTTTAATAAGAATATTTTTATTTATAATGACCGGTTCCATTGTTTAAAGGCAATGCAATGGATGCCACAGCTTGGAGTATTCTTTGATTTATCTAAGGCAGTTGACGGTAGTTAGCATTTAGCTTTGGTTAAGAAATTGTACCTCTATGGCATCAAGATCAATTATTCTTAGCTTACATTTATTACTTGCATTAAAGAATTTAGAAGGGTAAAGTTATATGAAAAAAAAACATTGTCTGGGGTTTCGATTGAAATGTGGGTCTCTCAAGGTTACGTCTTTGGTTTTTTTTACCTTGTTTATAAATGATCTGAATACTTTTGCAGACGTAATGAGATACATGATTCTGTTTGTTGATGGAACTTTTCTGACGTTAAATATCAAAGAATTTAATGGCATCAGCTGATTTGGAATCAACTAGAATCTCAATTAGTTAGTGTCTTGGTTTAACGCTAACATCCTGTTGCTTAATAATGAAAGAAAGCACTTGTTAAATGAGCAAACGATACTGTTAAATGAGGAAACGATGTTACCACCACCACCACACTATCCTACCTGACTCAAAAATTGAGGAGGTAACTGTTATAAACAAGCTCCCAGTAAATGTAAAAATAATTTTAATTTCTAAACATATTTAAAAATCTGCCAAGTTAGAGTGGAATTTGCCCACAAAAGGTTCCATACTATTATATATAAAAGCGACCAAAAACCAAGTTTATTAGCCTCTCTTAAATATTTATTTTGCTTTGTTTATTTTAAGTGTCTACTTGTTGCCGTTTTTAATATCGGGCCAGGAAAATCAAATTTGTATGAGAGCCTTCCCTCAATTATTTATTTTATTCTGTTTTTATTATTTCTTGTTATAGCAACAGAAATACATTATCTGTGAAATTTTCTACTGTTTAGCTATCACGGTTTATGAGTTACAATCTGGAGAAAGACAGACGGATAGACGGACAGCGAAGTCTTAGTTTAGGATACCGTTTTTTCCTTTTGAGTAAGAAATTTACTAATGTGTACTTAACACATGCTACAGTATTTCTGATTAGAGGATAATCGACTGTGGATTTAAGGGAAAAGCTGTTTTTTTAAGTTTCCTCTTCAAAATTTATTATAAATATAATTTAGGCTTTAAAAAATAACATAAGACAAACACTCGAAGTTTCTATTGACAGCTCTTCTCAGTACTATGGAAATTAAATAACCGATTTGTTAATATTGTTGACGATGAAATATTTTTATGTATCATACACTTTATTTGTTTTTTTTTTGTTTTTATCTTGACAGATTTCAGGTCTCCCATCTTTAAATAATAAAATTAAATTATGCTCTCTTTAGGTTAAACTAAATATATATTTTAAAAATGCTTGAAAAATCTTTTGGCAAAATATGTAACTAAATTAATAAATATCTAATTTAATTATATATTATATATTTAATATATTTCTTAACCATGTTTTCCTGATATATTTTAAATCTATAATTATAAGTTACATAATTGATGTCGCCGTTTAGAATAAGGCTGTGTTTTTTCTTCTGCACGCGCCCGCAGGCTCTTACGACATACCAATGGTGCCATAGGAGCCGGCTGAAGGACAAACACACAAATGAAGGCTACCCAACACCACTTATATGAAAAGTGTAGGCAACCCCACCTACATGCATTACCAAAGAGAGTTGACGCATACGGCCGGTCGGTCCTTAAAACTTTTGACCTATCCGTTTGCCTTATGTCTAAATTGCTATAATGTGCTGACTCTAAAATAATTTATATAAATTCAGATTGATGATGATTTATTTAAAAAAAGCGGAGATCTTGCCCTGCTCTGAGATAATAATAAATCCTATAACCTGATCGCAGCGTAACCAATCGTAAAGCTCAATTATCTAACTCACTAAAACACACTTTAAGAATTTCATATTATGCGGTCCATTAGAATCTAGCACGTCTTGATAGCAGTCAATGAAATGTGTTGTAGAAAATTTCAAATTCACTAATATATTCTCCATTTTAAAAGATTACGTTTTCGTCCCGATAAAAGACGATTGTACATTGAATGTAAAGTTCATGTAAACGAGGAACGATACGCTTTCTTAGTTGGCTGGTTATGGTATAGCTCATTGGAGATATGGCTAAATGGAGCCCAGCGGTCGCTGTTATAAGTACTGCTCCTATTGATGCATCTTTCATATAAGTATATTATTTAACATAAGCTGCTTATTTCAAATATGCAAGCATAATGACTTATGCTTGCATATTTGAAATAAGCATAATGACTTATGCTTGCATATTTGAAATAAGCAGCTGTTATGACTAACATAGCTAACATGTTTAGATATTTTAAAATAATAATGGAACTGTTTGCATAAAAATATAATGTTGTTTTTCTGAAACTAATGTCTGAAGGTAAAAATGTAAACTTGATTATATGATATCAGAACTCCTGCTTCTAAACAGAGACGCGAATATGCGAATTGTCATTTAAGGAATTTTTATTACCTAAACATGTATTTTTACCTAAAAAAAAGAATACTAACAGTATTTGTAGTGTCCAGAGAAAGTTATATACTCTCTGTTTGTATTGTTTTTACATGTTCATTAATCATTATAAAATTAGAATGCGGAGTATAATTTTCGTATTATTTTCTTTCCGAGTCATATATATATAACTAGCATTCATAATATCCAGATTATACGACATTAAATTATCTTCATTAACATTTTTATGTTACTTAATGAAGGAAAAATATTGAGGCTGCTGTATTTTATTAGATGAAAAACAATTTTGTTTTGTCAGGTAAGATTATGAGAGTAATTTTTTCAGGTCCATCCTCTTTTAATAAAATTATTTAACTGAACATAAGTCTTAGTTTCCAGATCGACTGGCAATTAAGTTACCAATAGTCTGTACGACAGCTCATGTGGGAGCGTGTCTGTATAAAATCTGTATCTCATTCATATTCACCTGGTTCACGTAACTCGTCAAACAACAGTTCCTATTAGTCACTTGAATGGAAAATATATTTGAATATTGATGATTTTTGGCACCTATAAAAGCCACGAGTATTCCCGATTTTAGTACAGAACTACAGTAAACATCCAACAAACAACATGAGGTCATATGTATTCATCCTTTTCACTTTATTTGGGCTTTCGATGATACTATCTTCGCACGGTCAAAATCAAATATACTGTGGACGTCGCTTGGCAATGTCTTTGGCATTACTTTGCGATGGCAATATGATCAAAAGGTCAGAAGCACCGTACAATGAAGAAGCGAGTTTGTCTTGGCCGTGGATCGCGTCGCAGCGAGCGTACAGCTTGGGACGGAGCAAGCGACAGGTGGTGTCGGAGTGCTGCGACAAACCATGCAGTATAGAAGAACTATTATCCTACTGTTAATATTAACTGACTTGTGATTAATTATCATTGATTTATTATTATGTACATAAACACAACATTATAAGAATGAACTAATAAACTTTTGGGTTTTAAAAAAATATTTAACAATTGTTAAGTCTTTTCTTTTTTGTGTTTCAGTGCACGAGTCTGCAAGTGCAATAAAACTAATTATAAAGTCGATTTAGTGTTTACAAAATTACAGAGTTTTATGGGCATAGTGGTCTGCTAACAACCCGAGAGATTTTACTTATACAAACAATTTAAATACGCTAAAACTGTTAAATACTATAAATACCCCGCGGTTTTGCTCACAAAATTTAAATTATATTTTGCTATTTATTCATATGTATGTGAAAGCAAAAATCACTAGCTTTATTTTTACGTTTTTTTATACAACTGTGTTATTAATCTTTAAAGCATAACAGGGAAGCTTTTATAATTAATAATATAATATAGTGCAGACTTTGTTCTACTTTTGTCCATATATTTCTGACAGTAATTCTAAGAAAATTCAATCGCACAGCCATCTTACAGCATAAAAAAAATAAGTAACGAGACAAAATATTCTAATAATTATCCTTAATTTGTCATTTATTTTACCCCAACTTGTTTTAAACACGTAATTTTTTTTTTAATTCTCACAAGTTACGGTACAATTTATTAGTTATATATGTGTTTATATGATAAATTCAAAAGAACTTACCGATTTTAAAAGTACAAAATAATAAAAAAGTATACTAAAACTTAGAAGATACGTTTTATCTCAAGAATCTGATCAGATGTTTCGAACATATGAGATATGTTCGAATAAGCTAATCTTATATAAATATATCTAAAACATTTTTAAAAAGCGTACGTGCACCATACATTCAGATTTGATTATTTCAATTCCAGTTAACTCATCGCTATAATTTGCGGTCTTAATTATATGACAAACTCACCCTGCGGGGTTAAACTAAACACGTAATACCTTCCGCGAGACTCCTGCGTCTGGCAATTATTTGAAAAATTACACTGCTATATGGCCTTGTTACATATAAAGTCACGTACCTCCGAATTTAGAATTATTTTGTTATTATTATGATGTTATGATAGTACGATCAGAATTGATTTAACAAAACGGGCCTAAGATCGTATTTTTGAAGTGAAACTTCTTTAGAATCGTTGTGATTTCAAACCTGATGCAACGGAAAAAACGACAGGTAAGAGACACAAATACAAAAATGTGTAGAATGAAGCCGGTAAAGAATGAGACAGAAATATACACACTATTTTACACTGTATGCGGCTGCGTATTACAGCTTTTTAGTAAGATGTCAGCGTGGTTTGTTATTCTTTAACAGTGTGCTTGTTTTCGTATAGCTTCATCTCTTTTACACCATGTTGCTATGGAAATACTAAATAATCAAAATGACAAGTATGTGGATTATAAAACACAATTTACATTAACCAAAAATAAAATTATCGGATTAGAGTTTTATAACTAAATAATGAATTGTAATTACATACTGGACAATACGATTTTATGGACTTGCTATTAAAACTAATAAATAAATTCAAGATTATAACATGAAGAAGAAATTATGAAATGTAATTTATAATATTTTAAAAATACATTGATTGTCTGAAATAGAAGAAGTAAGAATGCTAAGAAATACGAGTTTTGGCTGAGAAATGGAGCATTGGGGTCCTGATCTTTTACAAGGTCTGTTTTGCTATACCTAGAATGAACAACAACTCGAAACAGCAGAAACCATGATGAAGAATAATTTTATTTGTGATATAGGGGCCTACCATGAACTCTTAAAAACTATCATAGTTTTAAGACGTTTCGTAGCAATATTACAATAATATTACTTTGATTCGTACCATGAACTTTATAAAACAATGTTGTTTTATTCCTGCTTAGTGACGTAGGGGTGACGTAAATGAACGAATGCTTTTCTATTCCTGCAATAGGAGGAAAAGAGACATCACTTTTTTTCGTATAGCTTTATCTCTTTTAGACTATGTTGCTATGGTAATAATAAATAATTAAAATGACAGGAATGTGGATTTCAAAACAAACAAACCAAAAATAAAATTATTGGATTAGAGTCTTATAATTAAATAATGAATTGTGATTATATACTGGACAATACGATTTTATGGACTTGCTATTGAGACTAATAAATAAATTAAGATTATAAAATGAAGAAGAAATTATGAAATGTAATTTATAATATTTTAAAAATACATTGATTGTCTGAAATAGAAGAAGTAAGAATGAAAAGAAATACGAGTTTTGGCTGAGAAATGGAGCATTGGGGTCCTGATCTTTTACAAGGTCTGTTTTGCTATACCTAGAATGAACAACAACTCGAAACAGCAGAAACCATGATGAAGAATAATTTTATTTGTGATATAGGGGCCTACCATGAACTCTTAAAAACTATCATAGTTTTAAGACGTTTCGTAGCAATATTACAATAATATTACTTTGATTCGTACCATGAACTTTATAAAACAATGTTGTTTTATTCCTGCTTAGTGACGTAGAGGTGACGTAAATGAACGAATGCTTTTCTATTCCTGCAATAGGAGGAAAAGAGACATCACTTTTTTTCGTATAGCTTTATCTCTTTTAGACTATGTTGCTATGGTAATAATAAATAATTAAAATGACAGGAATGTGGATTTCAAAACAAACAAACCAAAAATAAAATTATTGGATTAGAGTCTTATAATTAAATAATGAATTGTGATTATATACTGGACAATACGATTTTATGGACTTGCTATTGAGACTAAAAAATAAATTAAGATTATAAAATGAAGAAGAAATTATGAAATATAATTTATAATATTTTTAAAATACATTGATTGTCTGAAATAGAAGAAGTAAGAATGAAAAGAAATAAGAGTTTTGGCTGAGAAATGGAGCATTGGGGTCCTGATCTTTACAAGGTCTGTTTTGCTATACCTAGGACAAACAAAACCTCGAAACAACAGAAACAATTAAGAAGAATAATTTTATTTGTGATATAGTGACGATCCAACATGTTAAGAAGTCTAAAGTTATTATTTTTAAAGTGAATTGTGTACATTTGTCTGTTTTTTATGGTACTTATGTGTTTCTTTTATGAGAATATTATACGTCAGAAACAGTCGATTTACTTCTTACGTTTTAATTAATTAATATTAATGAAAATTATGACGTTTTTCTGTTACGCGCCATCTTTATTTCTAAGTCACATTTTTCTGTTACGCGCCATATTTGAAGTGAAACTTTTTTATCGACGGATGGAAGAAATTTTATAGCAATGTCAAAAAATTGTAACGTTTTTCTGTTACGCGCCATCTTTATTTTTGCTTAAACTTTATCTAATTTAACTAAATTAGCCATTCCTGTAAAGTTGTAATTAGTGAATTATTTTTCAAAAAATTATGTCATAAAGAAGTTTCACTTCTTACATGTGTACACTAATACACATGTATTTTCTTTTTTATTAATACGCTTTTATTAGCTTGGGTTGTATGTATCTATGTATGTAACGGAATCTTCGAGCTTAATTTTCACCAGGTTCCAGCGATCCGATTAAATTGAAACTTTGCACACGTATCAAGGACCGATGACAATGCAATAATTTGATAAAAGTTTCCCAAAAAAAAATAAAAAAAAAAAATAAAAAAAAAAAAAATAAAGAATAGTTTAAAAAACTAAAAAAACACGCTTTTATTGCTAACCGAACTAAAAACTAGAAAATATTTTTTAATGACTAATAAATAATATTAATTTAATAAATAAATATTAATTTTATTGGAAGAGATACAATAAAGTGGCCATAGATGCCTTTAGGCCTAAACATTCGATTTAGGCTTGTAAATTTTATAATATATATATATATATAAATATGGCTTCAATAACTGCACATATATTTCTTAAGATAAATAACAACATTGTTACAAATTCTCAATTTACGCATTACTCTTGTTGGTGAGCATTTGCGCGACCGTAAAGGCATCCTGCAGTTGCTAAGACTAATGTGCCAAACAATACGCGATTTTTTTAGGAAAGCCTGTCAGGGACCCGTCTGCAAAGATACTGAAGGTCAGAAAAAGGTTGCAAGACTGTCCTGCCAAAAAAGACTGAAAAAGTAATTGAACTTGACAGAACTGAAACAAATATATCTGCACTAAGTTTGCAATATTGTACTGTAGAGACTGCGCATATGTAAGCAATGATATGACTGATTCATAAAACTAATTTGTAATTTTATTTGTAGTCTTATTAAATGTGATTTACATGTATCCTAATTATTAATATTTTAGAAAAAAAGTTTATATTTGGTTCAAGTTTTGTGACTTTAAAGCAAAGGTTGTTATTTTTGTTAATATTTTGTTCCACTATCATAAAAAAAATATTAAAAAGGAAGTTTTACTTCAAGTTCTTTTTACTCATACATGACCACTTAAACTATAGTCGTTTTATCCAATTACAGCCATATATTAGTAAATTTCTCGTAATTATTGAAATTATGACGATTTTCTTCACGGGTCTCCTGGACCCAACCCTACTATCGTTGTAACATATTTTAACTGTGCTGACGCCGGGTTAATGAATTAGACTTATTCCTAAGAGACTTCAACAGTAGAAGTACTAAGGGTCTATTGACAACTTAACGACGTCAATCTGGATTTTTCCATTAATTGGGAGGTAAAACTAACCACAATGATGAAAGTAAGTCCCATTGAACCGTGAAGGCGATTGATTTCGGATCAATGCCCGTTGATCGATCATACGGAGACCACTGAGTGATTCTTTCTAAAAAAATCTAAGTAATGAAATGATTTCTCAATTTATGAGTTTGTCACAGACTAAAAAATAAAAAATAAACAATAGTTTAAAAAACTAAAAAAAACACGCTTTTATTGCTAACCGAACTAAAAACTAGAAAATAATTTTTAATGACAAAGAGTATAAAATTACAGTAGTAGAAGATCGAACAATTAATCATAGTGAATCGCCTTAATATAAAATTATAATAAAATTTAAGTTATAAACAGAATAATTCAATTCTGAGTAAAAAGCGTGGGGTGCTCGATATTTAAGGTATTACAATCATTCTATTAGCAACTATCTATGAGAGGATAGTTAAGAATCACAGTAAAATGCACCCCACGGTTTTTACTCAGAATTGAATTATTCTGTTAATAACTTAAATTTTATTATAATTTTATATTAAGGCGATTCACTATGATTAATTGTTCGATCTTCTACTACTGTAATTTTATACTCTTTGTCATTAAAAATTATTTTCTAGTTTTTAGTTCGGTTAGCAATAAAAGCGTGTTTTTTTTAGTTTTTTAAACTATTGTTTATTGAATATTCCATTGTAAAATGTTCCATATTAAAATGTTCAAACTAATTTATGTTAATTTGTCAGTATCTTCAAACTTGATTTTGTAGGGATGAATTTAATGCCAAAATGTATGCCTTGGTGCTATGGCTTAGTGCACTGTCTTACGAACATCATACTGAATTAATAGTCACCAAAGTGGGTAAAAAAAAATAAAGTTAAAAAAAATCATAAAGATAAAATTATTTACATTGACTTGGTCATCCTAGTTTCTAACCTGACGTGCTGCAAAACTTATTTTTATATTATAATGTAGTTTACACTTTTACTGTAGGTACTTATTATTCAGAAGAAAAATTTAACATTTAATAATAAGATAAAAATACTGTATATGATTTCTTTAAAAGCAATCCGTTAACTTCAATGAAATTTCTAGTAAATTTTTCTGATATTATTATTGGAATTTTTTACAGATTAATTTTAATTGAATTCCAGATATACCATCGTAACTGAATTCTAATTACAGGGTTCCATCATTTAGTTCAATTACTAAAGAATTCAGAACATTGTTCGATCTCAATTATAAATTGGTTTTCAATTTTCAAGCAAAATGACTCGCCCCACCTTTGTACTCAATATATATGTATGTCGTATGTATGTGGGTGTGTATATATATTATAGGTGCAACATTTACACAAACGTCATTAGTACTTTCACATTCACGTTCCATGGTTATAATCCGTCGCCACCTGTCGCTTGATCCTTCCCATTCAATGTGTGCCCGTTGCGAAGCTATCCACGGAAGCTCTAAGCTCTCCTGGAAACTATACGGGACTTCTGACTGTGACTCTGGCCGTCTAGTTTCATTTACAAACATTATTTCTAGATTTACATTCCTTCATAATTTCTTTTTACAACATGTTCGACTCTTAGTAAGAAACTGAAATTAATTAACGACTTAGATTTAACTATATTCAGTAGATAATAGTGCATACAAAATTACTTTTACGTCCTCATCTTGATTTGGCAAAGCAGGAAATGTAAGTGAATTACGGCTGAAAATGGAAGTGGTTTTATACTATATGACCAAATCATGAATATACAAAACATACAAAATACTATAATTCACGGATTTTTCTGGCGTGTAATTGGATATATATTATATTTTACATTATAAAATTTAACCCGACTATGAAAACTACTACTTTATTATTATGAAATATAAAATTTTTTTACAAATCATATATATTTTTAATCTTATATAAACAACACAAAAAATATAAACAAAAAAATTGTAGTCCCTCTTTTACTTATTACTTTGTATTTTGTTAGAAGTACTCAAAAGGTGAACGCTCGGGCGCCATACCGACGCTCAGAGTTAATGCCAGTTCAGAAACAACAAATAAATTTGCTATGGGAAAATATAAATTTTAAAAACTATTATTTTAAAAAGTCGTAGAGCAAATGTTGTTGGTATTGATGTAAAGAGGTTATCTGCAAGAGGTGGTCAACTAATTACTAATAACCCTGTATAAGTAAAAAGACTGTGTTCTTCATCAGGTCTGAAGGTAACATTTTACATAACTAACAAAACATGTTTATTAACAATCATTATACAGTTGTGGTAAAATAAAGTACTAAAAATAAGAACAAGACTAATTTTGACAGAAAATTATAATTGTAAGTAAATTTAATCATATTTATCACGACAATATTCCAAGTCGAAGTGAGCATATAATTTAACGATAAAATAAATAAAACCTTATTTGTAACATAATACTGTTTATGCTGTTTATGTTCATTTTTACTGCGTACAGCAAAGGATTGGAACAGTTTGCCTGCGTCGGTATTTCCGACCGAATACAATGTGGGTGTCTTCAAGCGAAGAGTGAATAGGTTGCTAGGGTAATGCGCCTTACCACCTAAGACTACATTCCACTTACCATCAGGTGAAATGTAGTCAAGCATTGCCCTAGATCATATAAAAAAAAAAAAAAAAAAAAAAAAATGTTGCAGATATTGAGAAATGAAGTAATTGTTTAAATTACTGAGATTACAGCTTAACTTTTAGGTTTGGGAAAGCCTCTGCGTTATAAAAGTAAGACAAGCCCATGGATTTAAACAGCGAGCCATGTTAATGATAACTAAAAATTTTAGTGTAGAAGACGAAGCTTCTTAGCATTCCATGAATTCACAGTGCGGGTGCCGGGCCCATCGCGTTGCAAGGAGAGGAGTGCAAGCAGTGCCTGGGATTTGCGACCCCGGAGTAGGTTTAAGGGGGTTTTACTTAAACAAATTGTTTGTAAACATAACATTTCTCGGGATAGAAGTCCATTATAGCGACAACTCCAGATAATTCCAACTCCAGATAAACGACAACTCCAGAGTTGTAAATTTGTAATCACTGATCGATCTTTTACATCTTAGTGCACTTTACGAACAAAATGCATATATATTTCAATGTGACTCGTAAACTACTAAAAAAAGGACTAAACAATTATTAAACATTTTTTAAAGCACACAAGTTTATTTATTAATTCTTATAATGTTGAGTGTATGTACATAATAATAAATCAATGATAATTAATCACAAGTCAGTTAATATTAACAGTAGGATAATAGTTCTTCTATGCTGCATGGTTTGTCGCAGCACTCCGACACCACCTGTCGCTTGCTCCGTCCCAAGCTGTACGCTCGCTGCGACGCGATCCACGGCCAAGACAAACTCGTTTCTTCATTGTACGGTGCTTCTGACCTTTTGATCATATTGCCATCGCAGAGTAATGCCAAAGACATTGCCAATCGACGCCCACAATATATTTGATTTTGACCATGTGAAGATAGTATCATCGAAAGCCCAAATAAAGTGAAAAGGATGAATACATATGACCTCATGTTGTTTGTTGGAAGTTTACTTTAGATCTGTGCTGAAATTCGGAATAGTCGTGGCTTTTATAGGTGGAAAAAATCATGAATATTCAAATATGTCAATATACCTGGAATAATTTTTCGTGTATTAGGTGTGGGACTATAAATACGCCCACGTAGTTAAGTTATAAGTGGGTAGCGGATGAATAAATGTAAGGAATTTGTTATGGAATATTTAATTAGCAGAGCCCAATACGATCGAAATTTTTGCTAGTTGCTGTTAGGCTTATGTTAGGTATATTATTATATATTATTGCGGTTTGTACATAATTTGAATGAAGTACTATATATTTTTTTAGAGGTCTATCACTTTCTTTTTCTAATTATAAAGTAATTTAACTGAACCATTTGCTCTTCCAGTACTTGTGATTATGTTTAATTTCACAATTTAAATCATATAGAATTTTAAATGTATGCGAAGTTGTGAACTTTACTGTTAATATTATAAATGGCCTAACATACTATTTGTTTTTAATGGGAGTTAAGTGGTTGTTATAAAAAGTTGAATGGTTCTACTTCTTTTTTTTTTTAATTAAAAAAAATTACCACTGCAATACATTTGTATAGTGTATGTAAATGTGTGATCCACATGTAAATGTGTGATCGATCCACAGGACTGTTAATTACGGCTGTTTTCTGTATTCTAACAACAGTAAAAGATAGTGACTATCTCGGTAAGAAAAAAAAATATGAATGGAGTTTTCTACAAGACTTGATTAATTGAATATTGAAAACGGTTGTTAGTGGTAAAGTTGATTGAGGTTCTTTCACCCTGTTTCTCTACATCTGCAAACCCTGAGATGTAAAAGGGTGTTTTATCTGATCGTGGCAATTGCTAAGACAACACTTATTGTTTATGTTAATGTTTTAAATATATTAAATTATGTTTTAGTATTTTCGAATTGAATAAACTTCATGTCTCCCTTGGTTATTTTATACTTGTTTAATATTATATATATATTTATTTTACAGTTATTATCTTTCTATAATTTTCTATACCAAATGAAGAATATACAGAGAATTTTGAATTTAATGCGCTTCACAATCATCCTACTTGGTCTAACTTTTTCTATATATGATTTATTAAAGTCTACATTATACTACGAAACTTATTATACAGTCAGTAGAAAAGAATTGTTGCTTTTTTTGTTTCAACACATTTCTCAAAATGTGTTGAAAACACGTTAACTGAATTATTAACAATTAGTAAGTATATTTCTGATCACAGAAAAATATATAATAAAAAAAAAGTTTTTTTTTTAACCTAAATAATAGTAATACGCATTGATTATTAAAAAATTCTGTAGATTTAGTGATGTTAACCATCGTGAAAGAATGGAAATCCTGTGTCACAGATCCCTTTAAAAATATCGTTCACAAAAGTTGCTAAGGGAAAAATCTTAATAATTATATTTAATTATTAATAATGTTGATAATCAATGTCATTCAAAATATATATTATTACAGAAAATGTAAAATATTTTTAAACTTTCAAGGAGCAACATTTTGTCAGTCTATTCAAATTTGATTTTGGAGAGATGCCATTATAACGCCAAAATATATAGCAACACGCTATGACTATGTGCCATTCATAGTAATTGAATAAATAATTCCCAAACTATGCGAAAAAACAAACATTTAAAGAAAATAGTTAAGAAGTTCGATATTTCACATTAGACGGATTTTTTAGTTTTTATAATTTCTTCCACAAATTATCATTAGTCTTATATTAATAGACAGTAAACACTTCGTGTATGTAAAATGTAGAAGTCAAAATCCGAATTGATAACTAGAAAATCAAAAATGAAGTTTGTAATAAAATGTTCCTAGTTTATGAAGGGAATAATTGATAATGATTGATAATATTTTTGATAAGCTAAATTGACTTCCAGAAGTTATCATCGTAACTGAATTTATATTGCAGGGCCCCTCGTGTAGTGCATTTACTAAAAAACTTAGTTAATTTTCGACCTCAATCATAGATAGGCCTTCAACTTTTGAACAAAATGTAAGGATAATCGCAAATTTATACGATAGGCTACCTAATAATTTATAATTTTATAGTTTACGATTGTGGGACCAGTTGAAAAAAAACAGATAAGTATTTTTTGTTTTGTTATATATTATGTTATTATTGATTATAAAACATTTCTTTAATAATTTCCACAATACGACAGTAGCTCGTCTTCACTGCATGGTTTGTCGCAGCACTCCGACACCACCTGTCGTTTGCTCCGTTCCATCCTGTGCGCTCGCTGCGAAGCGATCCACGGGTACTCTAAGCTCTCTACAAAACTATATGAGGCGTCTGATACTTTGTTCAAATAATATTGTGACTCTGACCGTTTAATTAAATTATTATCACACAAAATTGATAGAGCTACTGCTAATCTCCTTCCACAATATACTTGACTCTGAGAAGTAACTAGAACTACCAAACTCAAAAGAGTAAATAATAAGAATAATCTTTGTGTCCTCATCTTGATTCGAAGAAGTTGTCGATGTAAGTGAATCAATACTGAAAAGGGAACTGATTTTATACTATGCGATCAAATCATGAATATTCAAACTTAATATTATGATCTTCCAAGGAATAATTAATAGTGAATTTGCAGTGGGAGTATAAACAAGTATGTCCACGTGTTAAAAGTCGTAAGTGGGTTGCTCATTGATGTAACCAGGAGAACATATAAATAAAAAAATAAAAATGAAAACTATTACTTGCTTAACTTGTTGCAAAAATTAATGCATTCGTATTTTACGAATAAAACTTTACTTTTTATGAAGCCAGTAATTAGTACTTACTTAATTAGAATAATTATTCTGGTTTTTTAATTATACACAAATAACCAAACTATTAATCTGACATAAATTTAAAATTTTTATCATTGGTGAAACATATTACTGTTGTATAAAATCAATATAAATATATTATAGTATATTTAATTTTTCACATAAATCTTACGATATAAATCGTATAAGATAATAATTCGGAAACCGTTATAAAATCATATCACTCATTACGTTGACAACATTTAGTTAAACCAAACAAATTATTTTAATTATAAAAAAAAAATGTTTAAGAGTAGGTACCTATGTACAACGTTTTCAAAAGTGCCTACCAACTTGTTAAATTTTTGTTTTTTTTTTATTATTTTGTTATAATTAATTTATTTGCATAATATTCATAGGTGATGCAAAAACTTTATAGTTTATATAGAATATAACATTTAGCACAGTTAAAGTTTGTATGGGGATGAAGTGCACCAAGTTAATATATGTATATAATAGATTAAACATTAAAAATCTTAATCTAAGTTATTATTTTAATGAAAAATAAACAATATACACTACAATGCTATTCAAACACTTAACAGATTCTTTGTGCAGAGTTAACGTCTAGTAGCCGCAAAACCTGTATTGTCGCTTCACGTAGGTATTACGTATGGTATGTATATGCAAGGGATCTAATTTTGTGCAAAATCGCTTAAATATTAATGTTTCCTATTACGGCCAAGTGGTGATTCTTAATGTGTGCAGATGCTTTACAAATATTCAGAACTATATTATATTATAGGGGTTGCAATATTGTATAAGTAATATTTATATGTATAAGTATTATTTATATTTATATGTATTGATTTCGAGTATATTTTAAGGGGGTAAGAAGATGGTTGAAAGATTGTAACAAAAATGGTAATTTTTTTTAAAGTTATAACATTTTGTTTTCACGTAAAAATAAATAAAACTGTTTCCATATATTTTAAAAATAAAACCCTTAGTGGAACAAATTGTTTGTTAACATTCCTTAATAACAAGTATAGTAACATTATGTGCCTTTTTTTATACTTTTGACATATCGCTACTTCCGATTAAATATATTTTTAATATTTTAAATTTGTTTCCTTGATATGTATTTTAACTTGGTTGAATTTGTTTCTATGTTTGTATTTAATTTATAGATTTTCGCTGTTTTGTTATCATACATTTTATATAAAATGGCAAAAGTTGAAAAAATATATTTTAGATTCCTTGAAAGTAATGGGTAGGAAGTGCTTTAAACAAAAAGGACTAAATTTTCGATATTGAATTTAATTTCTAAACATTTTCTTCGGACCAAATATTAATTATAAAGATAAATTAAACTTTCAGAGAATGCCTTACACTTATCTAACGGTTGAAATTTAAATTAAATTTAGATTGCTTCTTACAGATTCAATGTACAGGTCGATTATTTTCAGTGATAACTCAAGAAATTGAATAATTATATTCATATTCTCGAGTTATCAAAAAATGTATATTTATATAATTTATAATATTTGTAAGGCCAAATTTATATGAAATAAATGTTCTTATATGTATATGAATTTGGTATTTTATAATTATGAAACAATGTCGGATAAATAAGACTATATATTTTTAGCGGTAGTTTATATTTTCATACTCGATATTATCTTCTATTCTACATTGTAGCAAGAAAAGGCATTTAGTATTAACACAACATTAACTAGTTTGAATCCAACATTAATCAATTTGTACAGTTGTTTATTAATACTCTCAGTAGGACGGTAGTTCATTTATAGAGCACGGTTTGTCGCAGCACTCCGACACCACCTGTCGCTTGCTGCGTGCCATGCTGTGCGCTCGCTGCGCCGCGATCCACGGAAACTCGAAGCTATCCTCGGGACTGTTAAATGCCTTTAGTACCTTTATCAGATCGTACTGGGATTTAGATCTTTTGAACATATTGTTATTATAGAGATTGTTGTACACCAGACTTTATTAGTAAACTAAAAATTAAATTCCAAAAAACGTTAATGAAAATAAAAATAATTGTGTCTTCATTTTGTCTTCTACTAGTTAGTGCTACGAAAGCTCCAGTAATTGTGAAGAGCTTTAAGAGCAACGCCTTTATGTACGATAATTGATTATTAATATTCAACAATGTGTATTTAATTGAACTAATGAGATCCGATTTTGTAGATTTTGAGACGTCAGTTGTTACTAAAACTGGGCCAAATAAAGACGAACTAAACAAGAATTACAGTTAATTAGTGTCATTATTTTACGTTAAAAGTATTTTTTTATGCTTAGGATCAACAAAAATAATATTGTTTTTTATAATTAACATATTTATGCCTTAAATCTTTAATTAGCTAATTATTATTATTTTAAATCCGATCCAAATACAAAGTCTGCAAATAATTATTTTTATATGATTATTATTTACCCACAATTAAGAGAATATAAATCAATTATAAAAGTGAAAAATATTATTTACGGAACAATTACTTTTTATATTTACATGAAGTTCCTAATTGAATAGGACATAAAACAATGAAATAGAAAATAAAAAACTCTGCGACGCCTTTATGCGTATCAGTTTTATATATTATTTCTACTTTTTATTGCTGTCATAATGTCCTACACTGTTCCTAATGCAGGTATCTAAGAAAAAAAAAATATGAGTAGTTTAGAAAGTTTGTTTCCATCACTTCTGCTTCTTAAATGTATTACTAATTAGTGGAAACTTAATTGATATATGTCCTATCTTGTTTTTATTATTATTTTGCGTGATGTTGTATTGTTTGTTTCCCATATACAAATATATAAATAAATATTTATTAATTGAATAACACTTCTATACTATCATAGATTGGTACTAATATCCCAAGAAAAGGTGACTAAAGTAAATATCAACGAAACGACAAACTTGAGAAAAAAATACTTGGAGGAAAAATTCAAGATTTTTTTGAGTACAGAATAAATAAATGGAATAAATAAATATGTGCAAGTTCCTTATATTTTCACTTTTAAAGTAATTGAGTCTTCTCTACTGGAAATATAACAAATATTTTAGAGTGTATCACGTACACGAATTATCTTATGAGATTAAAAACACAATTTGTTTTAAAACTTAGTTAGTATTGATTGAAAATCGTTTGACAGGAGACCAGAATAGTGCCATCCTCTTACAAGAGGTCAATGTAAAAGACCTGTTCCTCAAAGATTAAAAAGCACCATTTTCAATATTAGCAGTGAGCAACAATACCATCAGAACAACAAATTGTCTTATTGACTACATTGAATGTAAAAAATATTTAAAAGTTTATAAAGTGGTCTAACATTATACGTAATTATTAGCAAGAACACCTTTATCTTACACGATATTAAACGTTACACAATTTACGACTTCGAAACCGACCATAAGACTGTTTAATGAGACTCAGACGTAAAGTTTACTGCCAAGATCATTGTAATCTCTTAGTGTGCTTATACCTTAATATGTATATACAGACACCGTATACATATGCATATTAAAGTTTATTTCAAAATACATTAAAAGTCCCAAAAAATAATTAAAAAAAAAGATTTAAAAAAAAAAAAAATACATTGATATGATTTAATGAAAACGGTTTAGTTATGTCAATGACAACGGTTGTATATCATAATTATCAACTTCAACTCAATAAAGTCGATTGAGACATGTCACATATTGTATCCAAGTTCAGGCCATAAATAACGTTTGACATAATTTGTGGTAATTTATAGTTTATCTATAATTTACAAATATTTTTGTTTTTATTCATTCTTTAATCTTGAGCTTATTTACGTCTGACTTTAATTACAGTTATTAGTTCATTATATTATTCTTTTTATATTGTGATTATTTTTCTTTCACGACTGTTCATGTATTTACTCTTTATTAAGCAAACGTTTAATTTCAACTTTAATCGTCTTGATAAGAAAGATAAGGTTTGATTATGATTACGACAAGCAAGCTGATTATAAGTATCTTTATTTTTGTAATAGTAGGTTAACATTTTCAAAGTTTAGTTTATTTGCGATAGCTAAATAAATGATAGAAATAATATAGGTAGAAGACATTTTTGAGTAACTAAACTTGAAACATGATGATTACACATTATTTTATTAAAGTGTCTGTTACTTGTGTAAAATTCATATTTATATTTAGGGTAATATTGTATATCACGTTGGTTTCCTATCTTAATAAATTATCAAATAAAATAAATAAATAAATACATTCCTGTTTCTTTCAGAAAATATTTTTTGTTGTATAAGAAAAAAAAATGTTGTTTGTTGTTTTTATTGTTTGTTTCGGCTTAATATTGATTGTTTATGTTGGCTACAATTTAATGTATGACAAAGTAAACTTCTTGGTGGATTGTTTTTCTACTTTTATACTGTGCGTGCACTCCGACACAAACTGTTGCTTGCTCCGTCCCATGCTGTGTGCTCGCTGCGACGCGACCCATAGTCAAGACTGTAGCTATGTTCACGACTGTACCATGCCCCATATAACTTTATCATACCATACTGAGATTCAGATCTTTAGATCCAATTGTTGCCACCCAATAATGCAATGTTATCTATCACCAGACGTCTTCCAGAGTACCCTTGACTTTGACTAAACTAAAATTAAAACATCCAACAACGTTCGTTAATGAGAATAAAAATAATTGTGTCTTCATTATGATTTCTACTAGTGAGGGGACCAAAGCTTCAGTAATTATGAAGATCTTTAAAAGATCTTTAGATACGATAATTGATCATTAATAATATATTTAAGAAGTTTTATTTATTAATTTGTAGTGAAATCGGATTTTATAAATATTAAGACGTTAAATCTTCGGAAATTTAGGTCAACTATAGACGTGGTTAAACATATTGACGAAACCATAATCCATACTTTATTATAATCTATACACTCTACTACTGAAGGATTATCATTAGTATGTTTGATTATCATAAGTATTTTAATTACGATCATTGAAAGAAATAGCACTGCTTTTTATGGGTGAAGTTTTTTTTTGTCAACTAACGGAAAATCAATAAATTTTACTGTTTTTGCTATTATAATGGATTCCGTATTAAAAATAATAATATGTAACGACGAGTCCCTCTGATAAAGGTATTTATATATTTGTTCGGAGGATTTATTTAACCTGTGTATATAATTAAATTTAAAGATAATTAAATACTATTTTACAAAAAATAGATCAACGACAATCGTTATTGTTGTTTAACGATAATTACTAATAATTGTTGCTGATGATGATGATGATGATGATGTCAATAAAGTAATTATTTTTCAATTACTTTTTTGTTTGAATAATTGCTAGTGTAAATAAAATTTTTAAATTATGTGCTACATGCATTTGTTTTTAAAAATGTTTAATATTTAAACAGGAGGAAACAAGTTGAAACCGTTTTAGCGGATAAATAGGTCTTTAGTTTTTAAATTTCATTTTGTAATGACAATGAGACATGACTATGAACGTGTTTTCTCCGTGGAGACTATATTTTTTATGTTATGTTAGTTAATATTGTTGCTGAATTTGTGGCTTTAATTATTATAATTTTGAGTTTTAGTACCAATTCATTTAAAAAATTGGTGACTTTCTAGCTCATACAATTTGATGAAAAACAAAGATTTATCAAAAGCAGGTCAGTAAAGTCTAACAAGTACTTTAAACTACAATTTAATATTGTTTTTTACTTAAGCATATAATTATTATAAAACAAAGAAAAGAGAAAATACTACAAATGAGAATTAAAAAAGGTAAAAGTACAATAAACTAAATCTTGTAAGTAAAGGAAAAATGTAAACAGGAAAAGATTTTTTAATAAGAGTTCCTTATATAAAAAGTTGTTCTATTCGCAAAAGAAGACGTTTCTTAGAAAAAGCCTGTTTCAGACATATTAAAGTAATTGCGCGCTGCAGTTCTCTTCAGAAAATAAATGTAAAATATGTTACATAAATTATATAAAGCTTTTTAAATCGTTCGTTTTATAAAAGTGAAGCTAATTGGAATCCTCAAGTATAAACGAGATAAATGGTCTTACGGATAAATATAATTTAAATATTTGAATCAAATTAGTAACGTCATATATTACATTGTATTCATAGCATACATTACATTGTGTTCATAGCATACGTTACATTGTGTTCATAGCATATACTACATTGTGTTCTAAGATCGTAGACAATTTGACTTAAGAGTCTATAAAGTTTGTTTGACATGTAATTATTAGTAAGAACACCCATCACTTACACGATATTAAGCGTTACGCAATTTACGATTCCGGGATCATGGCACTGTTTTATGTGAGTCGAACGTAAAGTTTACTGCCAACATCATTGCAATCTCTTACAGTGAGCTTTCACTATATCTTATTGAAGTTTTATTTATAAAATACATCGATTCCACCAAGAAGTTTCATTTAAACATTATTTTCTGGAGTGGAGACAATTTAATTTTTTGGTCATCTTCTAGAACGTTCTGATAACTGATGGTTTTGAAAATTTTTCAGGTATCTTACTTTCCAATAAGTTGGAATTGGCAGAGTTTTATTCTTATTATTAGTAGTTAATTGATCTGTGTTACATGTATAAATTATTATCATTGTAAAACTGTATAATATACGTGCAACCTTAATTATCAAAGTTGTAATAAATTAAAGTTTCAAAAGTCCTCGCTAGTAGTACTCTCCTCCGAGAATTACATAACGTATATTCGTATTTGTGTATTCACATGTGTCGCTTTAAATGTATGTGTATAGGGAATATGTATTGCCTTACCTAACCTGTGTTTTATGGTCTCTCTCTTACTTATTTAGTTTAAAAGCTACAAGTCAAGCTACAAGCAGAAGTGTAACCCTAGGAGGATATTGTATAGAAATCTGTAAATATATTTTTTGTATGTTATATATTTTGGATAAAAAAGAAACACGTTTATTAAGTATATATATATATATATATATATATATATTTGATAACTAGCTGTTGCCGGTGACTACGTCTGCGTAGACTATAAAAATAATACTTAGGTATTTGACTTGTACTCAGCCATATGAACATTATTTTTACAGTCTACTTAAACGGAGTCACGGGCAACAGCTAGTAAATAATAAATCATGGAATAAAAGTAGCCTATGTTACTCCTTGTTACATCAGCTATCTGCAAGTCGAAATCCCGTAAAAATCAGTGCAACCGTTTCAGAGATTAGCGTGTACAAACAGACAGACATACCGACTAAAATAAAAAAAAAATTATATATATGTACCAAGTATACAACCATACGCAGTTACTAAAAAGCGGTTATTTCAACATGAGAAACAGACACTCCAATTTTATTTTTATGTATAGATAATGAATACTCATTACTAAACAGCTATTTAAGACGTTATATTTGTCAAAAGAAAAAAAGGTAATCTTTATCTTCAAATACATTTTTTTTACTTTTTCCGGGTCATTTATAAGAAAGTTGACGAAAAATGTCATTACCATGGTCTCATTAGGCCTGAATAAACATAAAATAAATAACAAATATTTGCACAGCTTTCACATTTCGTTAGAATAAATAAGGTTTAATTCTGAATACGGAATTCCTTTCATCAAATAAGTTCATTAACGGCTTATTTTACTAACAGTTCTACATCACCCTTAGTGCAGTCATAAGTATAGTTATTTATATGTATTATTATATAAGCACAAACAGCTTATGAAATGCCAATGCTTGTTATTTCGAATATAAAAACTTCAATTGTTATCTATATAAACTAGGAACTGAATTTCCTGAAAACTTTATTTTTAGGAAAATATGTCTACCAAACAATTTTTTTACGATACGAAATAATTATTAAATCTGGATTTATTTAAAGTTTGATAAAGGATAATCTATTTTCAAAACAAACATGTTATGAAATTATTTAAAAACCTAAATTCTATTTTGTAATACAAATACTTGAATATTTGTTTCTAAAGCCACATAATGTAAAAGGGGGGAGAGGGGGGTAATGTCAGAGGTCTGATATTCTCCACGGAGTCAGGTAAAGGTCTACTCGGTACTAAGGGTGGGCGGATCCCACGCTGTGCCAATGTTATCAAACTCGCTGGAACTCCATAATGATTGTGGAATTGCCTTTATTATTTTAATCTACAATTCAGCTTTTGCTTGTGTCCTCATAACATTTTCTTAATGGTAACATTTAGATATAAAAGTATACTGTAAAATTTTATTGATAGCTTTTACAGCACTTTGTATTTTACAGACATCGAAAAAATATATATATATGTAAAGAGATGTATGTATATATAAATATACTTGACGTATACATAAATATCATGTATTTTTTAATCAACCTCATACCTTCATGTAATTTCTGGTTACTGGGATACTACTATATACAACGTTAACCCAGAGGTCGCAGTTTCGAGTTTTGACCTATATGGTTCTATATTTATTCAAAATATAGAGTAGAATAGAAGAATAGAAAAGAAATGTATATATATAACCCTCTCTTTTTCTCAATTCACGTAACAAAGATCAATCACGTATCCCCACTAATCGTGTTTACAAACATTGGCGTTTGTTGGTCGTTGTTGGTGTTTAATGGTGTTTGTTTGTGTATGCTGGCTATCAAAACGCCAGTGTAAAGTGCAAACTCAATCTGTATGTTCGTTTGTTGGTTTTTTGGTAAAATAAAGGGGTCTAAGAATTGTAAAGCATATTTATATTTTATTATTATAATTTGTTCTAAGTGATTATTTCCTAACATTTGTTTTTTTTTTTTTTAGGTATGTCAGCTGCAGCGGAAAAGTTACTTTACTAGATTGAGGTATTGTTTTATTCGAAAAGTGTATCAAATAAAGTAAAATATAATATGTATTACATATTTATCACGTCAGTATTCAAAGGTATTTTTATTATTTCATGCCGGAATTTGGCACTTGTGACACGTCAGACTATATTTGGTACGGCACGAATATAATGGGTAGATCCATGGAGAAAAGCCGGCAAGAAACTTCATGGTTACTATTGTAACTTCTAAAATTATGTTTCATAGTATTGACTATACAAATCTAGCAAAAATAGCAAAACAAAAATCGCAACGTGTATCACATATACACGATAATCTAGATTCAAGTCACACCTTATATTCTACACGAGTTCCAAGTCTAGGCGATAAAATTCATTCAGCCGTCACAGCAACAGATGTCCTCATTCAGACATCCTTAAAACACAAGCTTATAGCGTATTCTAAGATCTTATTTCTATGGAATGCATACATCAGTCTTAACAAAGAGAATACTTAATTTCCATCACAGTATCGTTTCCTTACAACAACACGCGAGTAACCAAAGATATGTAAGGGAATAACAAAATATATATAAGTAAGGGAATAACAAAAGATATATATTATGAGATACATTATACAATTAATAAAGTGAGGTCGGTCCGGGCTCACCTGTTGCGCGCGCACATCGACCGATGCAGGCTTTGTGGGTCGTACAGGAAAAGTATACCTCGTATTGTTATATAGAACATAAAAAATAAACAAATATCTCTTATATTTGCATTGCAGATTTTTAAGACTCAGTATTTTAAACTACTCTTACACATTTTAAACAATGGAAGAATAAAAATATTTTTTGGTTTTATCATTTATTTTATATACAAATATAACTCCTAAAAACTTTTAGTTTTTATTTCTTATTATTACCAAAATAAAATTACTTAAAATATTACGAATATTCTAAACTTAATCTTTATTATGTACCAATTAACATTATTATTATGTTATAGAAATTCCTGTGAACTCTCTCTCTCTGATCCAAACAAAGCTAGGATACAGTGTTAGTCAATAGGCATATCATTACAGGCTGTCATCGAGTATCAAAGTATTCCATCTCGCTGTTTTTGTTAGCCCGTCATGAATGTAGGTCAGTGTTTCATTCCGCCTACCATTTCTAACTATTCTCTCGTTTTCCCCCTAACATTTTTCTAGCATAAACTGAAAGCTAGGTTAAAACGTATAATATAAAATACTTTTTTTTTTAAGAAATATTAACAGTTTCTACTAAAATATAATAAATTTATTATACCTTGGATATAATTCAATCTATCATTACTGAAACTAATAAAGTTTATTTGAACATGTTATTCAAATATTGTTTGCGAAGATAACACATAAACCATACATTCAACGTAGTTACGTATTTATTATATTACGTAAATACAGACGTAGAGAAAGCTACATTATTTGTAGCTCGTAGGTCTTCGTCTACGGCGTAGACGTTCACATTTGATTTATTTCAAAAAAATATTTTCTTTTAAATTCTTACTTAATTAGATAACATAATTGAATGCTGAAAATATAAACTTTTTTTTTACTTGCTATAATTTACGCAGATGACTAATTAGTTATTTAGGTTTTAATTATACAAGGCCGTAAATTTATTCTTCGTTCAGACATACTGAACAAAATAATTCTTAACATAGTACCTACATTTAAGTCTTGAACTGTATAAGGTCAAGTTTTGCTTGCTCTAAATCGTTCGTTATGTAACTTTGTGATGAAAAGAACAGTTTGTAAGGGCATTTGACCCTGACTCTTGACGTATATTTATATATAGATAAATTATACATGAAAGGTAGATATTTTATTTTCTTTTCTTAGAGAATTCCAGATGTGTTTAACATTAAATACTTTGTTGTATTCTTGTGATATTCTGGATCTATTGTCCATAATATCGTATTATATCTAATACACATTACTAGCCCCATTTTTATGAGCCAAAATTAAATATGCGGAGAATATCAACTTCTTTGCCCTGTCAAACAATGAGAAAAAGGTCCTCCCATTTAACTTAGAGGAACCAATCAAACTTTAAAAGAGCATTTTCAATGGGAAAAACTTACTACAAAGAGATGCTTAATTTAATTTAATAGAAACTTGGCCTCCTGTTGGTTATACCTTTTAGCTTTTGAAAATTTTAATAAAAGATATGTAGAATTAATTTGGTATAAATGAACATTTATATGTGTACATTTACCACATGTCACAACGTCAGTTCAAATTTTAAAAAACAATTAAAACAAAATTGTATTAAATGTCATAATCTGAAATTAATATTAATTTACATTTTGTTTATTCCAGACATCTTTTAAGAACCTTAAAAAGAACTGTATAAAATGTTTCAGGAAATTCATTTTATTTTAAAGAGTTTGTTACGAAAACCATTGGCACTGGAGTATCACGTTCTAGATTTCGGTCACTTTGTTTTCAGTATAGGTTACACTTTGTTACTGGAGACGGTTAACCTTTGCTCCTTTGTTGTTGCTCTGGAATTTATTTGTACTTTGATTTTGAAATGGATTTCCTATTTGTTTATTTTTATAACAACACTGATCGTAAGGCGTAGCGTAGAAGAATTAATAATAATCATTTATTTAATTAACTTCAAATAAATTATAATCTTAACATTTTTAAATGCATATATTTTTATGTAGCTATTCATATATCGTGTTATAACTGCTCGATATCACATAAATGCTTTTGAAGTAAATTAATGTTTTTATTCACTTAAACATGTTCTTGAAAGAAATAACGTAACAATAATTTCGAAAGCATACTCTTAAGTTGAATAATTTATTTTTCAACCTGAAAAAGCTTTTAAAATTATTATATCATGAGGTCAGTACCACAATGAGGACCGAAAATATTATTCTCTTTGTATGTTATAATGACATACAGACTAAGTAGAGAAAAAGAGTCCAAATCAAGTACCAAAGACATTAAAGCACTAACAGGTCCTTTATAAATACTAGTTATATTATAATATTAAAGATGTAATAACACAATCTACAATTTGATAAGGTCTAAATTAATCATCCACCACAATAATTAATACAATATTTTAATTAATATAAAACAAATTAAGGTAACAAATAAAACAAAAGAAAAAATGTATAAAATAAACATATATGTGTAGATAGATTATATAAGAAAGTTAAAGCAATACCAACTATAAGGTTGTCAAGCTGTCTAAGACTAATGCGGGTTGCGGACCGAAAGCTAAGCTATGTTCATTTAGTTTAGCTCGCATAGCTGACGCAGTTTTTCATATAGTGTACAGAAGGTCTGCACACGAGTATGAAAAACAGTGTCAGCTATGAGAGCTAAAGAGACAGAATACAATCTGTATTATTACCTATTAAGTAATAGGAAACATTTAAGAATAGACTACCTACCCGATTTTTATTTGATATATTTATTTTGGTTGTTAGGTATAGTCCATAGAGCTATATTTTAAATCACGCATTTATTGAAAGACAGACAAACGGATTTTGTTTCTTATATACTATTAATGTATTCTATATACAATGCTAATATACGTTATGATTCTATCTATAACCAAAACCAGTAACCATGAAGTTGATCAAACCACACAACCCTCAGCTCTTAACACCACGAATCGATTAAACAACAAACAGACCGACCGCAAATATTTCGTCTCTGCATTTGACCAACACTGTTCAAATAACCTTCAATATCTTAAAGTAATTTGTATTTGAGTTGTAAGTTTTAAATATGAGAGAGATAGAAAGAGGGTGAGAGAGAAAGATAACGAAAAAGAAACGAAAAGTAAGTTAGTTTTTATTATGTGCATGAGATAATTACCTGTTCGGGATCATGTACTAAACTGAGTCCTAATATATTTTATATCTATTATACAAATAAACAAATGTTATATTATTATTAATGCTATTATCTATATCAATTTAACTTATCTACGATTATAAAACTAAAAGCACTTTAAAAGCTATTCAATTGTATTCGATGTTATTTGTATAATGTTAACAGGTAAGTGCCAAGTATGCATTATTTAGAAATAGAGAATGTTCTGTTCAATGCATGGAGTACAATCACGTACACAATTCACACACACAGTCAACTACTGGAGTACAATCATGTAGAAAATTCACAAACACACACAGCTGCTCGTAAATCCACCGGATTCTCTCCTAGAGCTCTAAGTACGTCTAACGAGGGTGAAGCAATAAACTCGCTGTTCTGTAATTGTTATTAAGTGTACTTTACTGAATAAACAGACTCCTTAACACTTTTTCACTCTATTTCACCATACATTGCTTAACTCTTAATACAAAATTGAAAATTATATAGTACAAAACAGTATATGTACATATTTTATGTACGTGAGTAAAATGCTGTGTTCACTAACAGAGAAGTATTGATTCTGAATCACATTCTTTATTCAACAATTTGTGCCGATCTTGCTTCTTTTGCTCAACCATCAAATATAACATTTTTTTTGATAATTTTAATTTCAGACCTTGGCTTAATAATCTATTAAGTTTATTAAGCTTATCTTGGGACTTATTATTAAATATAAACCTTTATTGACTTAAAATGTTTTTCTGTTTTTTTACTGTTTTACATTTTGTTAAATAAAACTCAGGTTTTTATTTATGTACATTCGTTGTCTTGCATTATCTTATTATATAATTTTACGTTCTAGCTTTATTAAAACCAATAAATCCTTAACTACAAATGAAACAAAATACACAAATATTACAGAGTATTCATATTAACAAATGAAACGCATTTGTATTATTAATTTAAAAATAATTAATTATATACATAGTGATACAAAACAAAGATTTGTTATGAGAAAAGAAAAACAAAATTGTTACAAAATTAACACATATGATATTAGTAGTACAAAGATACATTCCCGAGATTTATAGCCGACGCGTTGCCAACGGAACAATGTGGTCACATTAATGATTATTTATGTAAATGATTGAAAAATAGTTAAAAATAACGAAGTTTCTAGCGCAGAGATTGTTCTCTATTACTCAAAAAATACAATGTTTTTTTTTTCCTTTTTATTTGATTCAGTAATAAAAAACAGACCAATGGTAGAGACAATATTCTCTATGTGTCAAAAAATATTTAAAAAAATATAATTTTGCCGTTATAACTTATTTGATTTTTTTCTGGAAGAGTCTAAATTCATGACAATAATATATATCTCTTAACACTTACATCCGTTTATAAATCTATTTTTCTACTATAATATATTATAAATTATAAGTCATTATTCATATAATTGAACTTTATGCTTTTATTCAGTTTTTTATTCCTTGTCGTTCAAAAGAAATATTTAAATTAAATTTACACTAGTTATTTATTATTTTACAATTGTAGTTTTGAATTTTGTAGTTTTTGTTTAGTGTAATTTTATTGTTGAATATAATATAAGATATCATTAAAATATTTAGTTCATTAACAATATCATCGTGTCAGTCGCAAATTATGAAGCACTGTATTGGACATTCGCCAACGCCCACTTCGTCTCATATTAATCCTTCAATTTTCAGTATCATAGTAAATTTGTATGTATTTGAAGTTAAAATTAGTAAATACATTTGGTCGCAAAGAATGCTAGAATGTCATTTAATATAACATTACAATTTAAAGAAAATGTCGACTAAAAATGTGAAACGTAACTACATTCCAGAATAAATTATTTATTTATTTAATTTAAAATTCTTACAAACATCTTAATATCATGACAGATATATCTTTGAAATGAAAGCGTATTCACAGATATTTCTGTGACTAAATGTAGCATCCAATATCATCGTCTCACAGACATAATGTTGTACATTTATTAAACATATCGAGCTTGAAATAACTGATTCCGTCTTTTATTTGAAATGATATATAAAATGACACAACAATATTAAAACAACAAAAAGAGTATGTAACGTTGAAAAGAATAAACTTTTCTCAAGAGATAAAGAAAATTAGCATCAAATATTTCACAAAAGCTTTAAGGATAGGATGGTATGGTATTAGGGTTCCAATGGGAAGGGATAAAACGGTTGCCTGTTTCAAGGAAAATGGAAAAACGAGCGGTTCCAGAGGGAACATAAATTTAAATAAGCATCATATGAAAATACTGTAGAATCTAGATCGGTCCGTTTTAGAATTCTATATTATTTTCATTCTACCCTCGTTACCGTGTTCATTGTACGTATCACCTTATTGTTGTGATAGAAAATTCTTTATAAAAACTTCACTCACTTCATAGTATTATTTATAAAAAGATATGAAGTGAAAGAAAAGTAAAGTCAAGTCAGTTAAAGTAAAACTAGTGAACGCCAGTCATCCAGAGCCGCAAAACATGGCGTGATAAACACAAATGCCCTGAACTACTTATCACAAAGTTATTGCGAGAACAATTTATAACACAAGCTTAAACTAACATTACATTAACTATCAAAAAAGATAATTAATTATAAAAGATGGCTCCATTGTATCACGCAACATAAATGTGATAATATCATGTACAAATTTTGTTAACATTCAATTAAGTATTATGTAAAGAGACGAATTCAGTAAATAATATATAACATGCTTGTGTGTCTCTGTGTTCGTTCGTAGTTTTACTCATCAACATCATAAAACGTTCATTTATCTTATATTATTATTTAAAAACAGCATGCGTGAGCATTATTATTTTATTATCCCTTTTTCGTGGGAGACACCTAAAGTACACCTAGACTAGTAACATTAATCTGTGATCACACAAAGAATTGCTCCGGGAATCGAACCAGCAACTTTTGGTTCAGCAGTCAGGATCACTAACCAATACACCAACAGGACATCTTTATATATTTTTACCGTACATAACCTTACAGTTAAAAATACATGAAACACAATAAATAACTACTGATTTCTTCCAAACCACCTAATTGAGAAAAGAAACGTGAAAAATTTTTCGTGAATTGAAAAAGATGATACGATAATATTATATATAGTATCATAATATACATACATATTAATAAAAAAGTAATACGTATACATATCTTATAAGTAATACATAAAAGAGAATATTTACATAAGATATTAGGGTATGCTGCTCCTAACTGTTTCACCAATTTTAATGTTTTTCTTTGTTCTGAAGAAATTTACTGGATTATTCTTTGCGTTAACTCAACCACAGGGTTGAGCTTACGCAGAAACTTCTGAGACTTCAGAAGTTTCAATGTTGATACTGAAATAATTTTATTAACTTAAAAAGCATGTTTATTATTTTTTTTTTGAAAAAATATTATGAAACATGTTGATAAGCAAATTTTTATTTATTTTTATAGAAAATAAAAATTCATAACTCTCCATCTGAATAATCAAAGTTCAATTTTGAATAATGTGTTTAAGATTTAATATCTAAAAACCTTTCAGTATTTTAATGCGAGCGGAGCTGAAGGGCAAGTTATACTTTATATAATTGTACTCCAAGATTTTAAGTTTCGAAATCGTGTATAGCTGGTATTTCTACTCCGTGTAGTGGATATTTTATAAGAAATAATACTGTCGCAGTCTGGCCGCCTGCCAACCTCCTACCACGATTACACGCTCGGCAACGTTTTATTGTTAATACGTTTTCTTATATTATATATATATTATATGTTCGATGTCAATGCCCAGTAATCGAATTTGAAGAGTTAACATGCCAGGAAATTTATCTGAGTTTTTGGATGTAGGATGTATTTTTGTGGCATACATTTATAAGTTGAGAAGTAAAAGTTTTTAAATTTTATATTTATTAATGTACAACATATAAAAATATATCATAAAAAGTAAATTTTTTGAAGTTGCTTAAGTATATGATTTATGACTATACTAAATAAATCATTTTTACTTTCCATTATTTTTTACTCGAGAGATAAAATTTGATATACTTTATCGAACATTTTTTAAATCGTATATTTATGACAAAATATATTACGAAGTTAATTGCTAAAAAACTCATAGTACGGATACATAAATGATGTTCATGACAATTTCCGCAGTATTTTATTATTTTACGCTTTTCATTTTCCGCGCGACATTTGTCCGCGCCATGATTCTGAAACGAGTGTACGCTGACTGAAGTAACTGAACCTTCCCACTACATACATCATGTAATCACATGACTGACACAAATACAGGCTAAAGAAATAAATAAAAAAATGTTTAAAGTATTCTTTAAACATTTTTTTATTTATTTCTTTCTTTTCTGTAAACTTCTTTGTAATTATAATTACTTTTGTTTCCTCTAAACAAGATAAATACATAAAAAAAATGTTTACATTTTTAAATAAATATAGAAAAAACTATAAACCAATACAGGAATCGATTTCACGACCTCTGGTAAACGGAACGGTTATGTTTATTTAAAAATATAAATAAGATTGAACATGGCTATACATGTTAATAGATATTTTCAAATACAAATTATCCATTTTCGATATAATTTATAGTAGGTACAAATCAACAACATATTAGTCAATAGAAATCACAATAGTATTAAATATAAATTAGCGTAACTGATTCAATTATCTTTAAAGTATTGGTAATATTTGTACAGTGTAACCGACAGACGGACGGATAATGTTATCTGGATTTATCTAAAACGGAAGATAGATAATAAAAAGATTAAACTCCCAGCGCAAAATAAACAGATATTTACTCGCGGAATTTTCTGAAAGGAATAGTGCTATTTACAAAAATTAAATGTTCCAGTAATATTATAATAGGGATAAATTTATTTATTAAATATTAAAAATGTAAAAAGCGTATTTAAAATTTAAAAAATCCTTCTTGTATAGAAAAGCTGATTTCATAAAAGGCTATATTATATATACTCTTTTTAACTGGATTGGATAAATAGTAAACAGATACTCTACTGATAATATTAGTATACGAGTTATGTTTACGGATTTTATTGTAAGACCCTTTCTTGGTTCCGGATCTCTCACAGAAAGAAATATAGATATAGATATAGAAGCTTCTAGACGTCTTTCTTCTGTTAGAGGGTGGTGCTACCCCGGACTATCCAACGAAATGAAATAAGCTTTTCCACTTCTAAAAGCACAATCTGAGTTTTATAATATTTAAGAAAATATAATAAACAAATATTTATTTAAATTATGAATTATTTACAATGGTGCTCTTTACTAAATACTGTTTATATTATTAAACAATTTTTTATTGTATTGTATGACATGTAACGACTTTTGTTACTGAAATGTTAAATGACGTGTGAGTCACTACACACACAACACACACATAAAAGAAACTTCACTATCCCGCCCCAAATAAACTAGGCTTAATATTTTATACGAGAGAATAAATTGTTGTCGCTATAAAAACATTTTTAACTAACTATACATATAAAAGGATTTTTACAGACCTTATATAGTCTGCAAAGCCAACCGTTGAGAGTTAAATTTTGGTAGCATTACTGACAAAAACACACACTGAGATAGGGCTTTTTAATTATGTTACTGAAGCTATTTAAATTCGTACCAAGAAATATACGATTTAACAAATTATACAATTTATTCATTTTAAAAAGACGTGACTAAAAGTTTATTTAAAAATGTGTATTTAAATAGTAATGTAATCCATTATACAGGGTTATTTGTAATTAGTTGACCACCTCTTACAGGCAGCCTCTTTTCATCAATCCCAACAACATTTGTTCTACGATTTTTTTAAATTAATAGTTTTTAAAATTTAAATTTAAATTGTACTTCTTACAAAATACAGGGTAATAAGTAAAAGAGGGAGCAAATTTTTTTTTTATTTCTTTTTTGTGTTGTTTATCAAAATTTGTAAAAAGTTGTAGAATAAATGATGTTGGGATTGATGTAGAGAGGCTGTCTGCAACAGATAGCCAATTAATTAAAAATAACCTTGTATATTATAATATATTTATTTAATTGATGATACTTTATGTATTATTGTCTGTTAGAAAGTAAGTGGTGATATTCTAGACAATATATTAGTCTTTACAATGTGACGCTGAAAAAATAGAGACAAACGTCTCTATTTTTTCACAAATCCAAATTTTCAAAGAGTTTTTTTTAAGTATGGAATATAAATATTACATACGTATAATACTCCATGGAGTTATAACTTATGAAGTAGAGAAATAGTATTTCCTTGCTATAGTGAACCATATAAAAATTAACTACCTTTGTTATAAAATGCTTAATTGTCATTCATAACTCAAGTCTAATATGTAACACACACTCTACATATGACAACCGTACAGATGTAACAACTAATAGATACAGCCAATAGACTTTTCAGCAACACTGAAGTCGTAGCAATCGTAATTGAGGTAACTTGGTTACTGCGAACAGGATTCAATTCTAGAGTTCAATTGAGCTCTATTGTATAGCTCCAGCACGTCTGGATATGACATTTAGAATGTACAGGGATTTATTGGGTTCCATTTGTCACTTCTTGTCATTTAAGTATTAACTATATTTTTTACAAAAAATATATCAAAAAAGCTTTCATTCAACTCTACATTTTACTTGTGTATTTGGTGATTGATGGTAATTAATTTATTGATTTAAAATATAAGGAAACGTAACAAATACGTCTAAGAAAAAAGTATAGAAATTGAAAGTAGAAATTATACAAGTAAACATGCAGCTGAAAGAAGTTTCACAAAGAATAAGAGATGAATAAATAAAAGAAATACACTTAAAAATGGAACGATTTGATTTGTTTTTTTTTTATTTCAGTAGTTAATATTGACATATCCGTAATATCAAGAATAAAAACCTTATCCAAACATATCGTACTGTTGATATATTTCTAAAATAATAAAAAATATAATTTTACCCTATCCAGTTCTGTAAGTTCCTGGCTTTTGATTGGTCATGCACTGATTGTCAAAGAACAACGTTCTAGTTTCATCTGTAGGTAACAGCAGCATTTTCAGTCCTTTCTATTTACGTTTTGGTTTCAGGTGTTATATTACAGTAATTAATCGTACTACAAAAAGTTAATATTTTATTTAACACGACAAATTTAACAAAATTAACTTTTTCTTCTAAAGTTTTACTACCCTTTTATAGGTCATATAAATCATGATGCACGTACATACAAGACAAACTCATAAATAATATACATATACTTATGAAACAAATTATATGCCTTCTAATGTTACTGACATTATTCGTACAACGAAAAAAGATAGTTTTACTTAATACGACAGATTTAACCAAAATTAACTTTTCTTCTAGTTTCACTACTTTTTTATAGTTTATATAAATCACGATGCACGTACAGAGAAGACAAACACTTAAATAATAGATTTTTTAAATTTTTACACTAATAAATTATGCCTTCTAATATTACTCTTCTGCTGTAGAAATATATTCTCAACTCATCAAGTACAACATCAACTCTGGCACAGACAGAGACAGAGATTGTTCAGGAACACTGTCCCATTTACTGTAGCTTACACTATTGTGCAACCTTCCTTATCACTGAGCATTGTATTCTCATTATACAGAAGGTGTGTACTCCGCTTTATAATATATAATAATCACAACCTTTTACTTGTATATTAATGTTCAAAAATGTAAGAGGAAAAATGTATGAAAAAAGAAATATAGCTAAAACATTGTATTGTTTTATGTTTATAATATATTTTTTTTCTATGTTTGTCGTATCTTTATCATATTTATTTATTTATTTATTTAATATTTATGTACACACAGAATACATATCAGATAAACTTATTCAAACAAACAATCGTACAAAGGCACTGCTTATTTCAAAATGAAATTTCTTCCAGCAGACCTGAGACATATTTTAAAATACATTTATTTTTTGTATGTTTATCGTATCTTTTTCATATTTTATAAAACATTTTTTTCTGTTTATAGTGTACTTTTCATATTTTTAAATTCATTTTTTTCTACGTTTGTCCTATTTTTTTTTTCATATTTTAAGAACATTTTTGTATGTTTATCTTATCTTTTTCACATTTAAAGATAATTTTTTTCTATGTTTACCGTATCATTTATATATTTTAATTTTTTTTTTATGTTTATCGTATGTTTTTGATATTCTAAAATATTTTTATCTGTGTTTATCATATCTTTTTATATTTTTAAATACATTTTTTTTATGTTTGTCGTATCGTTTTTATACAATCCCATTAGTTCTTTATTATTTGATATACGATGCCCCACCATACTGTTGATTGGATTAGTCTATTACTTGGTAGGGCCTTTAATAGCTCATAAACTGAGCAACGTAGTATCATTTAATTTGCTTTTTATCAGAATCTGAAAGAAATATCCCAGATGTACTCGAACAGCCTTCTTTAGAATTAGGGTTGGCACTTTAAATATTGTATTTATCTATTATATAATAATTAAAGCTTTTTAAATCAAAGTAATATAAACGGGTTTCATTTGTAACTATATAATAAAGATTATTTTTTTTCCCACACTATTCTCCACAAATCCAAAACATTTATTAAAGAAGATTATAGGTTACGTGCCTTTTGGAATTACAACAAATATGTATATATACGCTATTTATTTATTTATTTTTCCGATTCAATTTGTGATTCTGGCCAGATATTCCGGACGTGTTCGAAAGGCCCTACTCTAGTCGAATATAGTCGCCGCAAACAAAGTTAATAACAAAATGAGAAGTATATAAAGAAAAATATTTTCTCAACACGTTTCTTATAGAACGTCAGCAAATATAAGGTTATCACATAATTTAATTTAAAATATATTTTTTTATGTTTGTGCCAGCCCTACGTTATGATGACCGTCACACACAATATTGGTAATGGGATTTCATGTACACTGCATTTTATATTATAGCGTAATATAATAGGGTTGAAACTGCATTAGCCTTTATTAATGCAATTTCAAAGATTACCCTCGCTTCCATTACCTAATTATTCGCAGACATGAAAAATCTTTAGAAAGTAAATATTTAATTTAATTAACATAATTTACTTTGACCTTTAAATAAATATGTATCTACTTTAAATTAATTAAGATGGTTTTTTTTTCTTTTGTTTTGACAACAGAATTTCTGTACCAACTATTGTTAACAATTTAAATTAAATCAAATTAAACTCATGTCTCTTTAGCACAATATCCTTTTTCAGTAACATAAATTAATTCAAATATGTAGTTAATTTAATTGTTATAAATATAACTATCCATATTTAGTTGATAGGTTTAAAACAATTTAGATAATTATATTAATTTTTATTATTTTGATTTCTAGTGTTTAGTTCGTATTTAGTTTTTTGTAAATACTTAAGATATATCAGATAAATTGATCTCAAGAGTATTTGTTTTACCTCGTATTTACTGACGTAATCAATATCATAAAGTTCGTTTCACATAATTCATTTAATATTTATATAAGGCTGCATTATAGTAATACTTTTTACTTTATTTTACACAAATCAGAAGTACAAAGATCTATCCGAATGGTTTCTCTATTAGTCAAATGAGAAAAGACAATTAGGATTTATTACACAGATTTACGTTACTCTATATAAATTATATGTAAATATATTTTTTTAAATACGTGATATAATGATATATTAATATTGTTATGAAGTATTATTAAATTATTTTTTCTATCTTGTTACAGGGGCTTCGGAAAACAAGGCTTCCAGTGTCAAGGTGAATAGGCGTTTATTTAAAACTATGACATAAAATAAACTAAAAATCTATACCCTTGTATATATACATAATGTATATATACCTAGTTTTAGCCTCTTGTTCTTTGAGACTTATTAGACTACAAGGTTCTTTATAACGTACAAGGTTATTTATCATATGCTTTATAACGTATAAGGTTATTTTGACAGCGGCCAAGCTCTATACGTGAAAAAATGTTATTTACTGAAAATATGTGAATATTTCGCAATCTGTGAGGTACCATTAGAATCTATTTTACTTGTATATACACATATTTAAACAAAATATTTTTACAAAAGTGCAGTTCATCCATGTCATATGAACAATATCAAAAAAACATCATCTTTAATATTATCATATATTTTTGCAGTATGCAGTTTCGTGGTCCACAAGAGATGCCACGAATATGTTACCTTCACTTGTCCTGGAGCGGACAAAGGCGCAGATTCAGACGTTAGTAAAACTTTTTTATTTTACTTAAATGATTTGTTACATAAATTACATTAGGAACTAAAGTTCTTATTATCCGACTTTGAACACAATAACTACTGGAATTGTTTTGTTGGTGATTTGATATTACCCGTTGGTAACAGCCGATTCAAAAATAGAATGATTTGACAGTAATTACCATGACTTGTTTACCGTGATTGGTTTAACATTCAATCAACCAATCAGAATGTTTAACAAAACATTACAACATTATTTAAAATATTGCGAACGAAATAGCATTAATATTACATTTATCTATTCTATTTTTTATTCTAGCTAGAGTTGACGCCATTTATAATTAAAACGGCCACGTGTCCTTTCCTTGGAGGACGTAATAATTAATTATTGTAATTGGCACCGACACTACCGCCGGCACCCGTTGGCTTGTTTTCCAACACAATTGACTCCCAAATGTTTGTTCATATTGCTTATATTATATCTTAATTAAAACTATTCTAGCTTAAGAATCAATTACCATATTTTAATTGACTTTTTATTAGTTTATAGTTACATAAAAATATTTTTGATAATATTTTCATGTTTTTTACTTTTTACGTATTTACGAAATTAGAGCTTAAAAATGGGTTTTCTGGTTCATAACAAATTGTTATATTTTAATCGTTATAAGAGTATATTCATAAAAATATTATTTTGTCAAAATTGTTATTAATAATGAAATAAATTTAAAACATTGATATACAATAAAATTACAATTAAACTGCGTGAGTATTGGCCTGTTCATAAAATATTGTTGACTTCATGCAATAAATAAGTAAATTTTCATAACAAAGGGCAATTAAAGTAGAGTGCGTCCAGAGCATAACACGCCACCCCACACACGCGATGTAATTACTTCATATAACCCGTCACGTCAAGAACACACAATGAACCTGTTCTCTAGTCATGATCTCTTAATCTTGGATATAAATTTTGGGCTATTAATATACTCTAACATATCTCAACTAAAATACCTCATTTAATCAGTTTTTCATTTACATTTATTTAATTTAATGTCTAATCACATTACTTTAAAGTCGTAAAAGTAATTTATAACAATTTTATTAAATGTAATTCGGGTAAATTTATTTATTGTAATTTACATCACCGACTCTCGTTTACGATTCACAAATTCTCCACCAATTTTTATTACCCACTTGCGTAGCATTACAAAAATTTTTATTTTTAATTAATGTTACCTTTAAACAGAATAAAGATTTATCTATCCCAATCATGTAAAACCTAAGAATTTCGCAAACGGACAATCAGAATGTTTTCATTATATATGTAATAATCAATAACACAAAATCTATTAAAAGACTTGCGGGTATCATCTTGTACTGTATCGATATTGATGTAGTTGTTCTATTCGAATAGCCTTGATTTTATTTTAATTGTAAAGCCGGTCGGCATTCACTACTTCCTTTCAAATGAAGTGACGGTCGTGAGCTAGTAATTATAAAAGTTAAAAATAAAACCTGACCTAAATGTTACATAAAGCCTTCTTTGTGTTCCCACTGCGGTACTTACTATTGAATAATTACTATTTTACACGAAAATATTATAATTTATAGATTTTTTTCAACGATAAGCCTTAAAACGTTTTATTATTCTCAAAGTATTATATAAAAGCCTACCTTATAAATTAGAAAGTTTTGATTTTTGTTAATCTTTCATGTCGAAATTTATATTTCGAGCTTAAATCAAATTATATTTATATTGCTTAGAAAGGGTGTTAAATTCAGTATTGAACAAAAGACAATTGTATTTGAACGTCCTACTATAGGGGTATGACTTATTGAACTGCTAAAAAAATCTAAGATTAATTCAATTAACTTTTTAAAAATTTTCGATCGGTACGTACGTTTCTAAATAACTACCGAAAAGTTGTGTATTAAAGTTCAACACCAAGACATTAAAAGTTTTTCATGAAACTTTGTAAATTTGTACCGTGCTGTGGAGGTACCATCCATCTCACCACCTGCCAGCCGTGTGTAATATTAATATTCACCTCACCTCACTATGTACATTGTTGAGTTTGTTAGTACATGTTATTGCTTGCGTCCGCCAATTAATATTTAAACATACAAACCAATTAATATTTGTTGATTTATTTCGTTGACAACTGTATGTTGTAACGCTTTCCTGTGCTGATGTAAATTATTATTTGGTAAATTACATAATATATCAATGTTATTTCGGAGCTTCAAAAGCGATAAAAAGATTCTATGAAGCAAATCTTTTCCACAAATTATCTAGACACTTGAGCAATGTTAAACACTCCGAAAAATCCGATACCCAATAAATTGTAGTCATTCCAATTTAATTTAATGACAAGAACAGGGAAATTCCTTAGAAGATATCCTTTTATTTGACAACGGAGCTTTCAACCGGCAATTTGATTGCGTAAAACTAATAAAATTTGTCATTATGACATTTATAGTCAATGTTATTGAGCTAAAGTGTTTTGAAAATTTTGATAGGCATCTTGCTATTAACAAACAAGAAACCCAATAAGTTTCTACCCTTATTGTTTTTTATAATTCAATGTGTACATAACATTACATAACATGTGACAAATTTTATATCAACCTGTTAATCATAATCGCAAGCAAATGCATTTTAGTTTATATATATGTAAAACGAAATCGTTAAACATGCTTTAGTATCTAATTCTATATTTGACTAACGCTTCTGTGAATATTAATTCTGTAATAATAATATTAGATGAGAATTACACGTGGTAAGGTAAACTTTATAATCTTATTTGGTCTTTATCGGGTATTTCCTTTTATCAACTTCCTTTTTACTCCGATAACAAAAATAAACAAGAAAACAACGTAGGACAAACATTTATACACCGTTGGTTATTTTAATATATGTTCAAAACTTCGGCACAAATTTTTCGGTTATTCGGTATATTATAATTCGGTTCGAATCAGGTTTGGAAACAATAAAGACATTCAAACTGTCCTCTGTTTTTCGGTTATGAATATTTAAATCGTTTCTGATTGATGATAACGTCAACTGAAAACTGTAAGCGTCATTTGACTAAAGGACTGTCCTAAATCAACTATTATTAATGACCGTGATGATGTTTCCGTGTATCTTTACGTAATTATCATTAAATAACATATTACGAGTACATTTTAAAAGTAATTAACCGCTCCTTGTATATTCAAAGTAATTAAGAAATTATACTCTGTATGTTTTTAATTATCTTGATAAGAAGGAATAATATAGATGTTTGAGTATTTACACCAATTTCGGCAACAGGATACGAGAACTCGACACAATTTTCGCAATTGTACGTACTCGTCGCCGACTTTCTGCGACCACTGCGGCTCGCTCCTGTACGGCCTCATCCACCAGGGCCTCAAGTGTCAAGGTACAACGCTACGCTACCTCGAGCAACGCTTCGCTGTTTTCTAACGCTAACGCTTCTCCATTTTTAGTTTTCAGCTTGGTGGTGGATTTTAATGCTCATGTGTGTTTTTCTTACAATTTTTAATATATATTTTCTTCTAGCTTTCTATTTACATTAAAATATCTTTTGCTTCTTTTTTTTGGGTTTTGTGTGTGTTCATTAATACTAAATGTTTCTTGCGAAGGCCGCGTACGCCCCTCACAAATGGAATACGACGACGTTTCTTACTCCAACGTTCTGTGACCATTGTGGTACAATACTCCACGGTATCGCTCACCAGGGATATAAATGCGGAGGTATAACCCACAATGGGTCTCAGAGGAACATAGCTCCTCAAATAACCCCTTAGCGATCGATCGATGTCACGGGTATTGTCGAAATGTTACTGTCGTAGATGTCTGAATTACATATCAGCATTCAGACAACCCTGTTGCACAAGCCAAGTAAATGAAATGAAAGTTATATTTGACTTGGATTGAAAGTAATTTCAAGTCAATTTGGAAGTAAAATTAGAAAGTGTGATCCCACCCGCACGGTTAATGGATATTCAAGCGTATCCTCATCCCATTTCAATATTGAATGGATCATCCCAATGATAACGGGATCGCTTTTACGTGCCATAGTTTTATTTTAATTTCTTGCGGTTTTCAAAATGTAATATCCTTTTTCTTTTTAATTTACCGAGTGGATTCTATGCATGCCTTCATATTTACATAGATCTCATGGTTCGTACTTGTAGTTTTATGTTAGCTTAGCTATTTTAACTCCGACACTAGGTACTGTCAATAAGTCACTGTAAATACTATTCTCTGTGTTGTATTAAGATTTTTTTCAACAGGCTTAATTAAATGTTTTGTCAAATTGAAGAGATGGTACTGTAAAAAAAAAATATGTTAAAGAATTGGTGCATGCATTAATATTCTAATTACTATTATAAATTGCTTGTCTTAATATACTTAAATTTATAATGTATAACTAAGGCTTTACATTTTTAATTAAACCTATCTCTTACTCTTCAATATAATTTAAGTAATGCATGCTAATGCTATATTATATACATACATAAGATAATATTATTTATTTATTTATATAGTATTAATACTGAATATATCAGTGTTTTCGTTCCGCTTGTCTGTCTAATAACATAATTATGTTGTTCATGTTTCGTGTAGATTAATCCTACTTTATGTGGTATTAAGAATATTTCTATTACAGTATTATTCTGCTGTTATAATCAATATCGACTGTTTTATTTGCTCATGGATATTTTGTAACCTATTTACAAAATGTATAAATAAATCTGTCAAATATTTAAATTTGTTCGCTATATCCTAGCTATATGAAATTTATCAATGCTATTAGTTGATCCAAACGATTTTAACAAAATTGTGATTGGTTATAGCATGCGACATGAATGTACACAAACGTTGCGAGGAGTCTGTGCCAAACCTCTGCGGGTGCGATCACACCGAACGCCGCGGACGGATCCAGCTGAAGGTATCCTGTGTAGGGAACAAGCTTACCGTTGAAGGTATGTATTCGTTTATTTTATTTGAAATTATAGTAACTAAGATTTAAATTATCTTGAAAGAACCAAATAATGAAATTAATAAGATGTATACAATCAATAAAATACCTTTTCTAAGTAGACTCTTCTGCCTCTTTCAGTGATACAGGGCCGCAACTTAATCCCAATGGACCCGAACGGCCTTTCTGATCCGTACGTCAAGTTGAAGCTGATTCCGGACTCTGACAATGTGAAGAAAAAAACTAAAACTATCCGGAGCAACCTCAACCCGGAGTGGAATGAAACGCTGTCTTTTGATCTTAAGCCCGAAGATAAAGATAGAAGGCTTCTGATTGAGGTAATACAAACAGTATTTAATATACCAAATAAATTATTTTGGTTGTCATTCTATCATTCTTTAACATAATCGTTTTACCAGATCTGGGATTGGGACAGAACCTCCCGTAATGATTTCATGGGATCACTATCCTTTGGCATTTCCGAGGTTATGAAAGCCCCAGCCGACGGCTGGTTCAAGCTTCTGACTCAAGAGGAAGGTGATTTTTATAATGTGCCAGTACCAGAGGAAGGTGCTGACTTAGCACAATTGAAGAACCAAATGAAAGCCACCAACTTACAAGCGCGCAGACCTCCACCTCCTCCTGATAGAGAGGTTCCGCATAACATGGCGGCTGCTGATGTCATACGAGCATCGGATTTCAACTTTGTGATGGTGCTCGGCAAGGGATCTTTCGGAAAGGTAAAAAAATAGGCTTTACTATAAACTTAAATTTTTAAGTATTAAAAAGTGGTGAAACGACAATATTTCCTCAAGATTTTTTCCTTGATGTTAACAATCCAGTTCCGGAGAAAAAGTGATATTTATTACGCGAATAATTTATATTTATTATGTATGACCTATGGGTGAGATCGGCAATGATTTCAATTCCAAAACGGCTTAATTGAATTCAATTTAACGCAATCCAAACCATTTTTTTTTTTGTATATCAAATATAAAATAATCCTTAAATAGATTCGCGCCCGCCCCATGTATGAAGTAAATTGTGCGATCTATCACCCAGTCCATTTCAATTCGATATTTCAAAAGTAACGCTTTACGTAGAATATTAGAAGCGAAAAATTTTATAAATCGATTTTAATCTTTGCTAAATGGAAACCATTGGACCCAATTTTGCACCGGAGATTAAAATCGTGATTGCATTTCAAAGTACCTATGAGTTTTTAGATTTACCTATTTTAGTATGGATATATTATTTCGTATCGTAGGTGATGTTGGCAGAACGTCGCGGAACCGACGAGTTGTACGCTATAAAGATTCTCAAGAAAGATATTATAATACAAGATGATGATGTGGAATGTACTATGGTGGAAAAACGTGTGCTGGCGCTAAGCACCAAGCCTCCATTCCTCGTTCAGTTGCATTCTTGTTTCCAGACCATGGTAAGAAAATCAGCATTCCTGGAATAACGTCCCACTTATGAATGAGGTGAGGTCAAAAATGTTATAATTGTTTCTAGGATCGTCTGTACTTCGTGATGGAGTACGTCAATGGCGGAGATCTGATGTTCCAAATACAACAGTGCGGCAAGTTCAAGGAACCTGTTGCTGTGTGAGTGAAACTATCGGAGTTATTTGTTTTGGGAATATTGTTCTATAGTGTTTTCTTTTATTATAAATAATTCTGTTTTTTTTTTTTTTTTAGCTTTTACGCTGCTGAAATCGCTATCGGGCTTTTCTTCCTCCATTCACGCGGTATTATCTACCGTGATTTGAAACTCGATAACGTTCTCTTAGACCAGGATGGTCATATTAAGATCGCTGATTTTGGCATGTGTAAAGAGGGAATATCAGGTGACAAAACTACCAAGACCTTCTGCGGCACACCAGATTATATAGCCCCAGAAATCATATTATACCAGCCATATGGCAAATCTGTGGATTGGTGGGCGTATGGGGTTCTTCTGTATGAGATGCTGGTTGGACAACCACCGTTCGATGGAGAGGATGAAGAGGAACTTTTTGCAGCCATTACAGATAACAGCGTTTCGTATCCTAAGACCCTAAGCAAGGTAATCTTATATACTTAAAGAAAACATTTAATTTGGTCTTATAAATAATCTTTCTTATATTGTTATTTACACTGTTAGAGATAGTATATAACCTTTTATTGTTTAAAATTATCTTTGAAAATGTTTTCATGATAAGCTTATTTAAATTTAAAATAAAGTATAGAATGGATATAGTTATTAATTTTTTTTATTTTGTATTAAGTAAAAAAATATATATAAACTATTATATTTAAAACTCATGTGAAAATTAATATGAATAAAGTTTTTTATGACCCATCCACTGACCAAACGTCATTCGCTGATTATAAATGGAAATTAAACGCATAAAAATGTGACATTCTGTAGATGTCTCCCTGAGTTCCGGCCCCTTCTAATTGTAATCCACAACGATCATATACCTACCATATTACCCTTTAGCGTAACCTGTGTACATCTATCGTTGTTATCGATCAGTGCAAACGCCACCTTTTTGGACTCGATGACCCCATCTCTGTTCGAAAAGAGTCTCCGCTTTTATAGATTAACGATATCAAATCAACAAATATCTATAACTCCCACAGGAGGCTAAAGACGCGTGCAAGTCGTTCCTAAGCAAGAACCCTCAGAAGCGCCTAGGGTGCGCGCTGCGGGGCGAGGAGGATGTCCGCACACACGCCTTCTTCCGCCGCATCGACTGGGCGCGCGTTGAGGCGAGAGACGTACAGCCTCCCTTCAAACCAAAGATTGTGAGTCCCTTAAGGATATTTTTATCTTATTTCTTAATGCTTCATCTAGCCCGTGCTTATGTTTTAGGGTCTCTATGAAATTCTAGTAACCAGCCCTTCATAAATAGACTGTAATTTAGTTATTGTATTTCTTTTTAAAGACCTTAAAAAAATGTTTATTAGAATTAGTTTGCAGTTGGTTTATATGGTCTCCTTTTGCATATTGTTTCGTGTTTATATGGTCTGATTTAGAATTACTTTTATTAATAAAAACAAGATTTATAATAAAGTACACTACGACCAGAACGCATATTTGCCACCCCTTTTTAAACTACAACATCTATTTTTCAGAAACATCGCAAGGACGTATCTAACTTTGACAAGCAGTTCACTCAAGAGAAGACCGAGCTGACTCCCACTGACAAGCTGTTCATGATGAACCTTGACCAGACCGAGTTCATGGGTTTCTCTTTCCTAAACCCGGAATATGTGCAGCACGTGTGAGCTGGTGAGCACTAATAACTAGATTTTATAAACTTTCGACTTAAAATGTTTGTTTCAAAAGTTGTGTTTGTTTAGCCAAAATATAGCCTTCCTAAATTCTTGTCTTGGAAAAATACCCTTAAAAACTATATCAGAAAAAATATTGGATCGGATTGGATCGGATTGCGGCGATTAAGACACAATAAGTCACTGTCGACGTTTGACTGTCGTAATAGCGATCACTTGGTAGACGCCGTGACGTCACAAATCACGTGGACGGACTCGCGGTGTGAGAGTTGGCGGAGAGCTGCAGACTCCTACACGGGACCTCGTCCGAACAACATCTCCATCGCGAAACTGTCTGTCTATCCGTAGATATAGATAACAGTTAAATTTGTTGAGATTTAGTGACTAATTAATGCTAAAGTCATTGTGATTTGAAATTACACACACACTAGTGTTGTAAATTAGACATCGCGTTTATATGTCATGGACTCGTTACCAGAATGATGACGGGCCCTTTGCCCCGCCATCTGAGAAAATCGCGATGTTATAATAATCACCAAAACAATTTTAAATAAATACAACTAATTTTCCACCATACTTGTTTGAAAATCCATTAAAAATGTCTTATAAATTAAACTATATAGAAAACTATTCCTTGATATACGTTATTTAATTTTCTAATATAATATTTATACATACATATAGTATATACTTTTGCAAAAATAAAAGCATAATTATAATAAGTTTTTTTATTTTCAGGGTCAAGCATCACCTTTGAAACTGATTTGAACGCTACCACATCGGTGGTCTCTGAATTCATCTGTCGACTATCTTTGTCACTCTCGCGGCGTCGTCGTGTCGCTGTCTCACTCACTCCCTTATTCAACTATTCTGTCGAAGGAGTTTCAAATGCTTTGGGAGATAATTTGCTCATCCTTGTAGTTTTTAATTTGACCTGAGTATTACTCTAGTATTGTTTTATCCATCCATTGTGTGTATTTAACAAACGCAATAAGCAATGGCTATCTCAACGAATTATCCAAAGCAATATTGATGGATGTATATCGTTAGTTACTCTCTCTGTAAATTTAGTTAAGTAGCGACTCTTTTGACAAAATCATAGACAATCAAATAAGCTTCCATTTTCAAACTTTAAATTCCGATTTGTAAGATAAATTTATGAAAAATACTTATTTGTCTATTATTATTTTTACTATACAATATTTCAATATCGTGATCTTGGGGCCACTTCGTAATAGTGAATGTTGTAGTCTGTGTACACAAATGACTACCTAATATTATACATGTGCGAATTTTGATCTTATGCGTAATCACTTTTAGATCCATATTCGCTTGTATAATATTGGGTACAATTTGTGTTAGTTTCTATATAATTTCTCATTCACATATCAGTGTTTGTAATTAGAATAATTGTGTGGATGGCAATATGAACTTTATTTTTAAACTGTTAAGAGTCATCTTCCTACATTGGCTAGAACTTATACACCTCTTAAAATTTAAGTTTAATTTCACCTTTCTTTTTTATTGTTTTTAGGTTATATCAAAATTGTGTAGTTGCTAAAATATTTTTTTATTTTTTTTTTCAAGTATTTGTTATCTGCCATTCATAGTAAACTCGTTTAAAACGGAATCTCTTATATTTTTTTTATACATATTATGTAAAACATTAGTTATTAATTTGATTACGGTCGTAATAATTGAAATTAAGTTTTCGTTATCTATAGTATATTAAGTGTTTTGTTTATGCATTTAAATTAATTTTCGTTGACAATTTACATACATTGTTTTTATTTGGATGTGTGTTTGTGTGCGTGTTTTCGAAGTATTGAGTTATGATTAGTCGATGAAATTAAAATGTCATTAATATCATTACATTACTTTATATTATATAACTTAGTTGAATTATTTTTAAATCGGCTAATCATAACGCAAACCTAAATAAATAATATACTAAATAGCCTTACTAACTTTATTTATAATAAATAAAACGTATAAAATGTAATCTTTATAGATCATAAATGTGAATTAAAATGAAATGAAGCAGTTGATTCTAAATTGAGTAATAAAATAACATTTTAGGTGTTTTTAATTTTAAATAATTATCATTGGGGAGTTATTGGAAAATGAACTTTAATCCAACCAAATAAGATTCATTTGATGTTGGATATTTTCTAATAAATCCCTTCCGTTCACACTTAGTTATTTTTGTGGAACGGTTTCGAATACTAGTTACTTTCTAATAGATTTAATAATTAATATACGTGTTGGCTCATCTTCTAATTTTTAAATTATGCTTGCTATTTAGTATTATGATATAAAACTAATAAATATTTAATTAATATTTTCCATTGCTTATAAAACTATTAAAGAAATAACATTTCATCAGAAAATGAGCCAACATATTAAATACAGCTGGAGAGGGAGTCAAGTAGCATGTCCTGTGTACAACACATACATACATAACTAAGTCTAAATTAGGTCAGAGTATTTCTAACATTTCTAACCTTATTCCATTACTTTAAAGGTCATTTTTGATTGGTTATTATGTTCCAATGTAATAAGTTGTAAATTATTTACATTACTGGTATTGTTATTTAATTTGAAAACTTCACGATTAGCTTTTTGGGTTATATTTTTATTTATTTTATATATATTTTAAATCTTCCAACAGAAGATTTAAAATTAATTAAATTCAGAGTATAATGGGATGTTAGACTAGTTATGTATTATGTGCGTAGGAGCATTGTTCCACATCCTTAGTATTGAAATATTTTTAATAAAAATCTCTACAAGTAAAAAAAATATATTATCTTAATATTATAATTTATTTTTATTTCATTAAAAATTTTAAAGTAGATTTTTTTTATTAAAAATGTTTCATAAATCTCTTTTCAGCAAATTTTGCTTGTAGTTGTAGCTTTGTTAAAAGTAACTCACATTAAATATTAATACACTATTAGTTAAAATACTCTGTATATCTTTATGACAGACAACTCAAAAGCTATACTATGTTAAGCTAAAACAGTGAGCTTAAACAATGAGGAAAAAAATCCTTATATTTTGACCAACCAGGGCAATATATTTTAACATATTATAGTTCATGTGTTGTTTAGGCCTTATAATATAATCAATGTAATTTATATTTGGCAATGGCGCCACTGTATTCCAAACACCAATTCTGATAGTTACCGTGAAGGTATTATAGTGGATATTATAAGTGGTATCACGTAGTGTTGCTAGCTTACGTTAATCACAACGCTCGGACTTGGTCGGTTAATAGAACAGTTTTAAAAACTTGTAGTTCTTAAGATAGATAAGATCTCATATGTATATTGACATCTCAGTTTTCAATATTAAAGAATATTTAATATTACAGCTTAATAGATGCTTGAGCTTCTCTACCTCGGAGGTGTCGGAATCTCTTTGAAGAAAGTTAATATATTGCAGTATTTAAATATCGATTTATTTTGTAATTTTCGAATTACTGATATTGGTTTTTTTTTATATGTTATGTTCAACAATGCCATTAACATTGAAATTATTTGTAAGTTTTAGTCAAATGTGTTGCCAGAAAGATGAAGTAAAATTTTAATAATATTATATAAGAAACAAATAGATTTTAATATATTATTTCTGAATAGATATTAGAGCTAGTTCGCCCTTATTGAGAACAATATTTTTAATTAGTTTTCAAACCTTATCGGTTAGAACTTTTTGGTGTGAGGTTAAGATATTCTCATAGTAGTGCGGTTTCTGACGCATAGGCCTAAAATCCTTTATTAAATAATAAGCCCGTAGGTAATACAGGATTTAGTATACTCTCCAACGTGTTGCATTAACGGTGTCTTTCTCGTATTTTATGCACGTTGCCTGTGCCAAAACATGTATATATAATACCATAATAGAAATACCATTTTTAGCATATTTCCGGTTTACTGTAACATCACTAGTGGTAAAAATATTATATAATATTTGTTATTTAGATCTTCTATAACATATACTGTACTTTATTCAGTTTTGATATTATTTATGCTTTAACTATTTTTACCATTAGTGAGATCATTTTTATCTTATCTTTGTAAAGGTTATTAAACCTTTGCACTATCCTTTTTTTATGCCAAATTCGGATCTTGTCTTCGGGGTGCCGGTTTAGGCTTTAATTATCTTTTTAGATATTTTTGAATTAACTCCTTAGTCTTAAACTTACAGTTAAGATACATTTCAAAATCCTTGTTAGATATATATTTATTGTTTCAATATTCCCAAAGATTTGAGAATTCGGTATCAGATACTAGAACTGTTTACATGCTAGGCGACGTCAACGATACGACATAAAATAAAAAAAAAATTGGGAATTACTTTTAATACACAACATATATATCCAGAAATTAAACCATATTTTAATACAAAAAGAAATATGCTGTTTGTGATTGTGATGTGAACTGTTAATTATTATGACAGGCCAATTCGTTTTATTTATAAATGGTATTTAATTAGGTGTTCTCTATTGTGTTATTTGATTCGAAATAATTTTGTAACTGATGTTAAATTTGGTTAGTCAGTGAAATAAATATCAGATTAATATACTTCTATGTAGTATTGTTGTCGCCACTCAATATAATGTCTTTATTATAAAAATGCCCACGCCATATTAAAATGTGTCAATTTTTGTTCGTTACATATCGTTAAATTATTATGACCATTATTGTGCACAGGAGGTTGAGAATATAAAAACATTCTTGACCTGTACCTAATGCCTTCGAAATGTTCTTATTATTTAATCAATTAATTAATGGTTTACGACGTCGAAGTTCTATTAACTTTTATAATAGCATATATTCAAATAGTACTCCATATTTCTCGCTCGTAATGTAGTCACGTTATAACTATCTCTGTGATAATCATCCTTCACACAAGTAGAACGGTTTCGCGCCAATTTAAATGTTTGAGCCGCCATTTTATATTTGTGACGATTTTAAAACCTGGTGCCAAAAGTAATTTTTAAATATTGTTTTGTAATCTTTATATATATTTTAATATTTTCCTTGTATGCATTCTTGAAAACGCGAAATTTTTCTACTTAGAAAATTTTATTCTGAAAGAGCACTTTTTTTGCGTTATTAATGTACCTTTATCGCCTCTCACTAGTTTTAATATTATCAAATTTTACATTTTAACTATTTTTTAAAAGACTATGTGCGGAGCATTTTATTGACATTTTAAAATATTTCTCACATAACCTTTTTTGATATTTTATTGCATATTAATAATATTATTAGTGTAGTGACAGATTTCGATTTGTAGTTTACATTTGCCATTTTCGAATGTAATATTGTCATTTTCAATAATGTTGAGGTATCGTTGGTCCGGATCGTTCGGTCTGAAGTGTGTTTTCTCGATTGTGATCGTGGATTGTACTCAATAATATAAATTTCTAATCCATTAGATTTGAAATGTGTTTTATTTCAACCAATTCCTAACAAACAAAGACAATTTATATATTTTTTTTATCAATAAACTTCAAGCATTACTTCATTAGGTACTTTATATGAACTATTTGGTATTTATAATTTAATATCTTTCTCTCCTCTCATTACTTGGCTTAACATTTGATTGCAGAGCGCAGCGTAAGGATTCAGCTCGACAACCTGCAATTAATCATTACATTTCAATTACAATTCTAAATTGCAGGTATATAAACCAGACCTCGAAATAACTGCATTTTATTTAATACATATATTCTGAAGATATAGTACTAGTACTATGTTTATAATATATTTACAAAATGGGCTTGTACCTAATTTATGTTATAAAACAATAAGAAGAAGTACTACAAACCTGCTTCTTAGCAAAGCCGCTTCCAAGTTTAGCGGCCTCAGCAAAGGCGACCCTCGCGTCGTCGTCGGCACCGCGCTTGCGCAGCAACACGCCGCGCTGACAGAGAGCGAGGGCGCGTGTACGAGTGTTGTTACCTTGTGTGAGTTGTATGACACGGTCTAGGTCTTTTATCGCATCTGTTAATATTGTAATTATGTTTTTATTATGTTTTCGTTTGTTTTTAATACTAAACTCTCACATTTAAAAAAAGTAAAATTTCGATTTGGTGTATGCTATTGCTTAATTAACATTAATTATTCTATAATATAAAAAATATACGTTGTTATTTACCATCGTCTCTCTTCATGAGCCTATAAAGTTGGGCTCTATCGTTGTAAGTAGAGGCGCGGTCAGGTGCGATGTCAACCGCCTTGTTCAATAATACTAAAGCTTCGCTCAACTTGCCAGCCTCTGCTAACTGTACTCCTTGAAGGCATATTGACTTCGACTCTTTGTCAGCTGACGATGTATCTGATAAATGGTTTTTAAAGGACACATTTTATTGTTAAAGATACAATAACCTAGATGGGTTAAAAATACAGATCTGTTAAAAATAGGTTAATACCTAATACAGATGTAAATATATAAAAATATGACGGTTTGGCACAGCTTGCAGGTTCTTATGCTGTCAAGTAATATTTCGTAGCGATTAATCTTATTTATTTTATTTTTATTGTTGTTGTCTGTTTCTTTGGGATAATCTTTAGAATAATTTTACAGATTTTAGAGACACTAGATATTAATGCTACTTGTTGGGTACAGTTGCTGCAATTTACAATAAATTATAACAGATATATAGGAGTAATATTTACGAAATTAGATAGAAGAGCCCCTTCCGACCATCGCTCAGTACTTCAAGGGGCTTTCTCAAAAGTACTTTGAACGTGCTGAGAGACACCCGAACCCATTGGTGGCTGACGCCGCAGAGTATAGACCACGTAAGACTACTTTAGTCAGAAAAAGAAGACCCAAGTCGGTACTCATTTACCCCGACGACGCGTTTACAGTAGATATTAACGTGTACGCGTAGGCATAAGTGACACCACACAACATACAGACACACACCGTCTATACCGGTATAGACGAGGTCCCAACTGAGTAAGTGCTCCGTTGCTCCGGCGTTCTGCCGTCGGAGGACGCTAGTGTCCAAATTTCCTTAGCTTCTCTCCTGACTAACGACGCCCCGAGCCGAGGTCCGTGTCTCAATCTGAGACGCCCTCGGGACGTCGTTCCCCATGGGGCCCATCTGGCCCCAGTTTTTTAAGGGTGGGCCAGATGGGCCAAACTTTTTAAAAGATATTTTGTGAAAATGAATTTAATAAGTTAGTTTGCCATTCACGCTAAAACTAGTGTATGGAGGTAGATATAGGGTAGGTATTATTATCAAATAAAATGTACATTTTTCGCGTAGGTAAGTACCTAGTCTTTTTTGAAAATTAAAAAATTGAATAATCTTTCCAGGCAACAATTAGTACATAGATACCATTTTTTATCTGATAGATAGATATTGAAACCAAATCAGTTATGATAATTAAAATATTACTTCAATAATAGCCAATGAAATATTTATTCACCATTTAGGCACCTATATGCCTCGTTCTAAAGTGAGTTATTGTTTTTAAGAAATAGCATTAGCTTAACCTTTATCTTCTATAAAATGATCACCACTGTCGACAACATCACCGATGGTAGCCGTAGGATCAAAGATGCTCCTTAGAACAGCGCGATCGCGTTCACTAAGATTATCGAAACCAGACATTTTTATTTACGTTTAATTATTATAAAACTGACTGTAGTTGCACTAAACTACTCGAACGCAACTATTAAGGCAAACTACTTTGATAATGTAGTATTTGACTTGTTTTGAACCAGTATGTAAATATATTAAGTTGATTTTATTAATATTGCGTAAATATTATTAGTTAGTCAAGATCTACATATGTGATATTAAAGATTTCTCAATAATTAATATTTTTTCTTCTGATGGACTAATCATAACGAAATTGTTAAATATGAATTTAGTAGCTTCGTTCGATACAATATTTTTTATGAGGATTTAATTGCGATGTCTTATTTTTACCACCCATTACATATTAAAATTAAGTTAAATAAGTAAAGTAAGTATTCAATTAAATAATGACCAGTCGCTTACAGACTACAACTCTTAAGTCATATTTTAAAGGCTATTGCTAGTCATCCGCTAAACAGATGAATATTATACATTAGTCGCCCGATTTTCAGATGAATTTAATAATTCAATCTGCCGATAAAGTTACCATAGTCTCTAAGATAATTAACAAAACTCTAATTAATAGAATTCATTAATATAACAACTAAAATTGTACATCTTAGATTAATAAAAAGAAAACCCCAATTATATAAAACAAAAAGAGGAAAGACGAAAAAAAACCCTAACCTAACCTAACTTGTTATCTGATCGTACGAAAATTGGACGATTACCTAAGTTAATTTATTTTTGGACAACTAATTTATGTTACTCATCCGTTTAGCGGACGCCATTTTGTATAGTAAAACATTTTTCTAGGTGCAATACCAATTTATTTTACGAAATAGAACTTTTTTTTTATTATAGAAATATTTCTTAAACATTACCAGCGGATAAAGAGTTAAAAAATGGATTGACATACTTTGCATAATTCTATTACTTCATTTCGGTAGTCTTTATCTTTCCATTCCATTTTAATATCACAAATATTTTTAACACCCATTAGAATGAAAGTAAAAACATTCAATAGATTTAAGAATGATAGATTCCAAAATCAAACGTATTATATTTTAAATGTAGGTAATATGTAACATTGTATATACTAGTTTTTATGGTCAAATTGTAAGCGGCCATAAAACACTACTAACATCTCAATTTTACCGTTAATGATAAATAATCCTTGACTAGGTATATTATATAATTTTTACTGTCTACTGAAACTTGGTAATTTCATAAAAAAACTGTCAGTGGAGGGTCAGTACTTATTAACTTATTGACGAAGTATTTATAAGAAGAATATACTTAGATAAGATCGATGCGATGATGGCAAATCTATAATTGACGGATTGTAACTGATTGACGACTGTAATTAATTTAAATGAAAGAGGAAAAGATTAAATTCAACCTACTCCGGAATTTTCTGTAGGAGGGTTTTAATAGAACACACCTTTTAGATTTTCAACAGTACCTACTGGACCTAAAACAAACCTTTTTTCGTTATGAATATCTTAGACAATCGAGAAATATATAGATATCCCAGTTTAAGATGAGATGTTTTCGGAATCACATGAACAAAGGCGGACTTCCTTGAGTTCAGAACCAAGAATTTTATTTTGAAAATTGCCGTTATTAATATCAAGGAAACAAAAACAGGTTTGTTTGGGAGCCTCCTTAAATATTTGAAAATTTAAACACACAAGATACAGCCTAATGACAACGGATACACATAATAAATATCAATAAAAAAATCATGGTTGTTTAGGAGCCCCCTTAAATATTTATTTTATTCTGTTTTGAATATTTGTTGTTAAAACGGCAACAGATACACATCATCTGAGAAAACTTCAATTATCTAGCTATCAGCTTTGACCAAATACCGCCTGCCAGTGATTACTAAGTTTAAAGGCTTTCGTTTATACTCCTTAGTAAGATTTAGTAAGTGGTCTGAGTGAGTTACACAAAAAACAATAAATAAAAAGATGATTCTTTTCCAACATTTTAATAATTAATTTTGGGTTAAAATGTAAATCATAAAGACAAACTAATATACCTATGACTTATAATAATGAAGAGTAAAGATTTGACTTCGTATCACATTGATAGAGCAAATCTGTTGAACATCAAAAACTCACTGAGAAAAAAATTGTGATTTGAAATCTCAATTATGTAATTTCCTGATCGAGCACTTTGTTTGTGAGTGACGACAAATACATCTGTGTCCTTATCTTTATTAGCAATAATTTCTGCTGTACACTTTATATTAAAACGAAAAAGTTTAAAATAATTTTGTTATTTTAACATCAGTCATGGACACAGAGTATGTCTTTTATATATTCTATATAGGAAAAACAAATGCCTTGTGGTCTTCAAATATAAAAATAAATTTAAAGACAAGATAAACTAACACAAACAATAAATATGTTGGCACTAATAGTCCATAATTACAAAAACATTATGTTACAAAACATTATATTTACAAGTTTTATAGAAATTACAGCTATAATATCATAAAACGAGAAGTACCATAGACTACAGAATAAAAATAGAGGTAGGCGTTTTAAAAAATATATACATAAAAGGAGGTTTCTGTTAAATGCTTTTTTAAATTATATAAGGTTCAAGAAATAATTGAATGACAAATCATTATTGTTTAATAAATTACTGTTGTCTATACCAAAGTTTAAAATACATTTCTCTATCCTTAATTCTGTAATCTATCACTTCTATTAAGACTAAATGATTCTGATAAATACAAATGTACTTAAGTTTAATGTCATTACACATGTAAAAAATATATTTGCTAGTCAATTATAAAACATAATATTTACAAAAATATTTAGAGTCATCATTAAGCTCTTTCAAATTTAGTGTCTAGATTTAAATGACATGACCGTGTATAGCAAGTATTATAACTAACACTATAAAAAGGTATTCACAATTTGAGTTTTGTTTCTCAATCAGACTCACTTATTTTGTATACTTCATTACATTATAGGCAAGAATGTAACATGGTATTGAATTATTTTATTTACCTATTTGGTAAATTGTGTACCTTTTGGTACACACACAATACACACAGTACACAATAATAACTTAAATTTTGTTTTGATTTCATTTTATACCCTTGTGAGGCACAAATGAATTAACCCCTGGACCTGTAGTTTTTATGTTATTTAACCATAGATAACTAATTTGTATAGGCTCAATATATGGGTGACCTGTACGCCAAGAATTTGGGGGTTCAGAAGTGTGATAAAGAAAGCTCAACTTAGTGGATATCTATAACAGATGTTCAACTAGAAGTCATTTAAAGCCACTTTAAATAACTAGTGTTTCAAAATGTGATTACTATTTTGTTCTAGTTTTAAATTATGCACCATTTATATATTATTATTTATGACATCCACATGACCTAGTTAGAAAATATTTTTGTTGTCAAGGCTACTTTTGCAACCGCTGAGACCAGAATTAAAAGATTTCTATGTAAACATTTTAGTCTGTAATTGTATGATGTAAATGATGTCACAAAAAACAATATAAAAAATAAAAGACACTTTTATTCTTATCCTAATTTACATATCTTATAATACGTAAATATATAAAAATTACATAATGTCATAGCACAGGATTTGTTGCCATGTCTTAAGGCCTTGTTCAGACCCTACATACCATTCGTAATATATTTATTTGAAAGAGCCGTAACAATCAAATCAATGGTGCGCTATGCACCCAAGCCCATTCGTTCTACCATTAGGGTTCAGTTCTAAGACAATTCGTTATTCCTATCTAACTAGTAATAAATTACAATTAGATATACTTTGTTCCCCGAAATGAGCACACTTTTAATCATATTTACGTCACAATTCCAAAGAACTTATTGTTATTTTTATCTTGAGTATAAAATCTGTATTACTAACTAAGTTATTTAAATAAGTCAGTCAATACAGATTAATGAGTTACATAAAAACTCAATCACAAGAAAAAATCCAACAAATGATTGTTCACAACTTAGCTTTTTATTGTTACCTATAATAACCAAACCTTGTTGTTGCTATTACAAATAGCAATAACTATAATATAATTATTTTAGAAAATATGATGTTATGAAACAAATAGCACAACTTTATCTAATAATATGAATTGGATGGATTATATTAATGAAAGTAACCAGTAAAACATAACGCTACCTTCTTAAAAAGCCTTTGGTACCATCAGGTCCTCTTGGGGTTCTTATAACAAGCACTCCTGGAGGTGGGGGTGAAGGAAACACAACAGCAGTAGTAGAACCTGCTGGCAGCCTTGCTAATACTCTTTTTTCTTTTCCTTTGATATTATTTTCATTGTGGCCATTCTTTGTTTTACAACTATTATCATTTAGGTTGTTTGCTTGTAATTTATCTTGCAATCGAGTGAGACTGAAAAAAAAAATATTATTGTTTACCATGTCTTGTAAAACAAATAAAAATAAACTAGGAAAACCAGTTTTTATATAAATAGAAATTAAGAGATGTGGCATGTATCTTGTATTGTTAGTACTCATGTGTTTTAAGTTATAACAATAAGAACTTTAGATTGTGTATCTGTTTAACTAATAATTAAAATAATGATCAGATGAAACTGAAATAGATGTATCAATAAAGTTAATTATTTCTGAAACAAAAATAAACCTTATGTTACATAGAAATATTCAGCACTTACTTATCATCAATAACGTCTTCTGGACTTCTTGCCTCTCCAAGTATTCGCAAGCGGGCTTCTTCATACTCTTTCTGTCTTTGTTGGAGTGTTTTCACGGGCCGTGACCGGTTTTCCCCGTTTAGTTGCCCGTTCGCTAATGACGACGGGCGCCTTAATATACGAATAGCTGGCTCTGGCATCACGCACTGTGATCCTATACACGCGTTTTCCTCCACTATTACGTTAGTAACCTTGCAACTCTTCAACGCTGTCACTGGCGGCACACTGGACATCAGCTTAATCTTATGGTCCAACTGCAATAAAGATAACTATGCATTGGTTGATCTAAGCATAAAAGGACAGCATGAAAGCGGGGTCCGTTTTCACAGATTTACTTACGCCAATTTCGTCCATATCCTCCCAACTTTCACATACGTCAAATTCATCTTGGGTCGCCATGATACTTTTTGGCTGACTGATTTAAAATGTTGCTATTGTTTATGAAAACCGTTTGGATGTTATGAGATACATCATTTATCGTTTAAAGTGAGTAATATTTAGTCTAAGCAAATCAAATATTATATTTTAGAAACCGTTTAATCCTTATAAGCAACTACTATGGCACTAATTAATGGCTTAAAAAAAAATAATAAAAAAAAACTTTTAAACGACGCAGCGTTTCTTGAAATTCTTAAACGGAGACGCCGATATCTCTTATGAACGACGCAGCATACTTATTAAGTTCCTGGGTATACATACAACTTTTCATACCCCACGCCGTGGTTTTTGTCTTTGTAAGAAGAATATATCTGCATTTTCTGCTCTTTCCCTAAAACTTTTTCTTCTAAATAGCAATGGTTGGTTTGACTTTTCCAAATTCATAGTTTCGAGAGAACATTTTCAGAGTGCCGAAAGCAAATTATGTTTTCCATTGAGACCGCTCTGGAGATTTTTTCTCAATATGATAAACTGAATCATGATCAGTTCAATGATCAGAAGATACAGGTTTGAGTCTTTACCACTTTAAAACACCAATTCGTCGTAACGCCAACAGAGCGTTTCAGTACTTTACGTTTACCTTAAGGCTTCCAACGTTAACGTGAACGACTTAAGTTCACCCACACATGGAGCACCGGATCATTTAGCGACCATTTGTCTCCGAGAATACTTCAAATAGCATTTGGTTCTGTTCCATACCGTCGACTATCATCTGGATGCCGAGCGTTCTGTCATATTACGATTATCATTAGACGTTTTCTAAGTACTGCCAAAATATGAAATCAATTTTCACCAGCAGTATTTCCAGGTAAATATACAATGTGAACTTTCAAAAAATCGTTTACTTCTTCTTCAAAGCCCGTAAACACCATTGCTAACCTTTAGTAATGGATGCGATGGTGGGCTGCGATCTGTATACATAAGTTTACGTGCTCTTTTAAATACCATTTCTAAAAATATATACATAATTGATATTAGTCAAATCCAAATCTAGTCAATCATAAAAAAATACAAAACAATACATAATTGAATTAAATTTGTTATTTAGTTATTATAATACCTCCTTTGCAACTTATCTCATGTTTTAGAATTGCCAATTTTTACTTCGTCCTTCAATTAAGCTTATTTTATTACTTTCTGACATCCTGCAAGTTGCAACATCCATAAAGTCTTCTTCTTTTTTATGAAATGACTTTTGCGCCTTCTATCGATAAAGTTAAGCGAACTGCCAAGTGACGACTGTCAGCTGTCATTTTTAACAAGTCTGAAATCCGAATTCACATGTGGTGTTTGTACATATTGCGTACCAGGGCAAAAATAGTTCTGGTTATATTCAAATAGATTAAGATTATTTTATTATGCATTAAGTAATTCAAGTCGTAGAAGTTAATATTAAGTAAGTAGTCTTTCATTTAATGTTACTTAAAAAAATACTTGAATATTATAAGAAAACAGGTTATGTTTACACCCAAATTATTTGTATTAGAAGAGGAACCCTATGCTTATGTCTCATTAATTTTTTTACAGACCACAATCATGGATTTTGATTCAAGATTTACATCTGCTTTGACCGGGCTGACATCCGTGGATCCTGATTCTGTACAATTTCTGATGTTTTGCGATGACGACATTAAAAAACTTAGTGTTACCAAAATAACAAACACTACCTCTTTTGACGCTATGGGCAATCCTACTAAAGGTGGACTATACGATCCTGCTCTTGGTCCTATAAGAGACAGAAATGATTTTTGTGCAACTTGCTCTAATTCTCTCTTACACTGCCCAGGTCATTTCGGACACATAGAACTGCCACTTATAGTAGTAAATCCAATATACATTAAAACTATTTACTCAATATTTCGTGTCTCTTGTTTAAAATGTTATAAGGTACAAATGGATGACAGAATGAAGTTTATATTAAAGTTACAGTTAGAATTACTGGATGCAGGTCATGTTACTGCAGCTTTAGACCTAGATAATTATATAGGGGATGTTAAAGAATTTAAAAGCGAAACATCACCTGAGAAGCCAAATAAAGTTATTAGAAAGTATCAAAAACTTCTTAAAAACAAAGATCCAGTGTGTGAGACATTTCAAAATAAAAACACTGACAAAATGAGATCAAAAATTATCAGCAATTACTTCAAAGCTATGAATGTTTCAAAACTATGTATGTACTGTAAAAGTAAGTTAATCAAAGTGACAACATCTGATAACAAAATCATGTACAATATTAGTGCTGATGGAGGTGGAAAAGGAGTTAAAATACTAATGCCAGATGATTTGAAGCGCTTTTGCAAGGCCATAGAACAAAATGATGGAGATATATTAACACACTGTGTTCCTATATTAAAGTATGCAAATATTAAACCAATCACCAGCATTTTTTTTATGCAAGTTGTTCCTGTGTTACCACCTAATGTCAGACCTTGCAATGTGTTACATGGGGAATTAATGGAACATCCTCAAACAAATGTATATAAAGGTATTATGCATGCAGCATATAGTGCAAGAGCTGTTTTACAAGTGCTAATGACTCCTGACCAACAGAAAGCAATAGATGGCTTAGAACAGCAGCCAAGACAGGCTTATGAGAGTGTTATTGGGAAATCACCAGCTGAGAAACTACATACAGTCTGGCAGGACCTTCAAAAACAAATAAACCAAGTACTTCATTGTGAAGGTCAAGGTACAAGTCAAGGATTGAAACAGATCCTCGAAAAGAAAACTGGAGTCATAAGAATGCATATGATGGGAAAAAGAGTAAACTTTGCTGCTCGTTCTGTAATTACCCCTGATCCAAATGTTGATATAGATGAAATTGGTATACCTGATGTCTTTGCAACAAAACTTACATACCCTGTCCCTGTCACTGAGTGGAATGTAGATGAACTGAGGAAAATGGTCATAAACGGACCAAATGTACATCCTGGAGCTGAAAAATTAGAAGTTAAAAATGGTCGAATAATCAGAATACCACCAGATTCAATTGAAAAGAGAAAAAGCCTTGCTAAAAAACTATTGACTCCAGATGAGTATAAGTCTTCCGGATTGAAGATAGTTCATAGACATTTAGTTAATGGGGATGTATTAATCCTTAATCGTCAGCCATCTCTTCACAAGCCCAGTATGATGGCTCATCGCGCCAGAATTTTAAAAGGAGAAAAGACACTTAGATTACACTATGCCAACTGTAAATCTTATAATGCTGATTTTGATGGTGATGAAATGAATGCTCATTTTCCTCAAAATGAAATTGCGAGAAGTGAAGCTTACAACATTATGTCAGTAACGAAGCAATACCTTGTACCGAAAGATGGAACTCCTTTAAGTGGTTTGATTCAAGATCATGTTATTTCGGGAGTCAGGATGTCACTACGGGGTACGTTTTTTAATAAAGCAGATTATCAACAGCTGGTCTTTCAAGCTCTTTCAAATCATAAAGGTGAAATTAAATTGCTACCTCCAACCATTTTAAAACCAAATGTACTTTGGTCTGGTAAACAAGTGTTATCTACTATAATAATTAATACCATACCCAAAGGAAAACCACATCTCTCTTTACATGGAAAAGCAAAGATTGGGTCAAAAGCATGGCAAAAAGACGATCCAAGGCCTTGGAATGCTGGTGGTACACCATTTTCTAACCCAAATATGATGTCTGAAGCAGAGGTCATTATAAGGAAAGGTGAACTTCTAAGTGGTGTTTTAGATAAGACACATTATGGAGCCACACCATATGGCTTAATTCATTGTATGTATGAATTATATGGAGGAGACAGCTCAGGTGCTCTCTTAAGTTCTTTCTCAAAAGTTTTTACTTTTTACCTTCAATGGTTAGGTTTTACACTGGGTGTAAAAGATATTCTCGTTGTAGACGAAGCTAATAAAAAACGTGATGAAATAATTTACTTGGTTCGTCAAGCGGGCCGAGTTGCCGCTGTTAAAGCTACGGAAATCCCCGCAGATGTAGATGAAAACAAAATAAAAGAAACAATCGGCGAAATGTTAAGCAAAGACCCAAAATTCCGTGCTAATCTGGATAGGCAATACAAAAATATGTTGGATTCATACACAAATAACATAAATACTGTATGTTTATCAGAAGGTCTTTTAGAGAAGTTTCCATCCAATAATTTACAACTGATGGTACAGTCAGGGGCAAAGGGTTCGACTGTAAATACTATGCAAATTTCATGTTTATTGGGACAAATTGAATTGGAAGGCAAGAGACCACCATTGATGATTTCTGGTAGATCACTCCCAAGTTTTCCACCTTATGATATTTCTCCAAGAGCAGGTGGCTTTATCGACGGACGTTTTATGACTGGAATTCAACCACAGGAGTTCTTTTTTCACTGCATGGCTGGTAGAGAAGGTCTTATAGATACTGCTGTCAAAACAAGTCGATCTGGGTATTTGCAAAGATGTTTAATTAAACATTTAGAAGGTTTAAGTGTTGCCTATGATCACACAGTCAGGGACGCTGACAGTAGCGTTATCCAATTTGCTTATGGTGAAGATGGCCTTGATATTCTGAAATGTCAGTTTTTAAAAAATGAACAATTTCAATTTTTAGATGAAAATTCAAGTGCTGTAATTGGACAATCTATAATTAAGAAACTTAAAGAGGGGACTGATATAAAAACGTTAGCTAAGGCTCAAAAATCTTTGAAAAAGTGGAAAAAGAAGAACGGAAGTCCGTTTCAAAAAGTGCGTACTAGTGGCTTTAGTCAGTTTTCTTCCCTATCCAGAAAAAATGTTGTCTTAGATGATTTACCCACTGATCAAACAAGAGATCCATTTTACTGGGAATTGGAAAAAATGTGGCGTGATTTAAGTGAAGAAGAAAGACAACAATACCGTAAAAAACGGTGTCCGGATCCGATCCCTAGCAAGCTATCACCTGAATACAAATTTGGTACAATCAATGAACAATTAGAAAGTATTATTCAAAGCTATTTGAAAAATCGAAGTGAAGATAACCAATGTTACACGGAAAAGGATAAATTCATCGAAGTTATGAATGCTAAATATTTAGCATCTATGGCAGCACCAGGAGAACCAGTTGGATTGTTAGCAGCACAGTCTATCGGAGAACCGTCTACTCAGATGACATTGAACACCTTCCACTTTGCTGGAAGAGGTGACATGAACGTCACTTTAGGTATACCGCGTTTAAGAGAAATTCTAATGACCGCTTCAGCAAAATTAAAAACTCCAAACATGGATATACCTTTTCTACCAAACATCCCAGATCTTAATAAAAAAGCTGAAAGACTAAGACAAAAAATGAATAAAGTAACTGTGTCAGACGTTTTAGAAAAGATCGATGTTCAATGTGAAATTGTTACAAAGCCTGAACGGCAGTTAAAGACAACTATGCACTTTAAGTTTTTACCATTTTCACAATATAAGACCCAATACGCTGTAAAGCCGCCACAAATAATAAAATACATGCAAAACAAGTTCTTTAACGAAATGTTTTCGGTTATTCGAAGGCATGCTAAAGCTACAACTGGTGTTATGTGGGCAGCAGAGAAAGAGAAGAAACGTCGCGTAGCGGAGGATGGTGATGAAGAGGAATATTCTCCTGAAGGTGATGATCGTCATGCTGAGCAAAATTTGGACAGTTCTGATGATGAGGGGCCTAATGACGATGAAGACAATACAGACGTAAGTATTATATATGATGTAAAAAAAATAAATATTTCTTAAACAGTGTATGTAGAAATATTTTAAAAGCTAATTGTATAACGACTACGTATAAGTTGCCAATGCCTAATAAATATCAATTATTATTTCAGGTAAAAAATCGAAATAAACGTTCTGAAGAACAAGAGTACGAGGATCCAGAGTCAGACGAGGAAGATAAATCTGATGATGAGATGGAAACTGAGAACATTGCTAATGAAAACGATGATGTAGTTGAAGTCACCGAAGAGTTAAATTCAGAGGAAGTTAAAGTAATGGCCGACGTGGTAGGAAACATAAACAATGCAACTAACTACACGTATGATACAAAGACCCATGAATGGTGCGAATTAACAGTACTCTTCCCAATTTCATTTTTACGAGTTGATCTTTCTCAAGCTCTTCGTGACGCAGCTATGAAGTCGGTTATTTACGAAATCAAAAACATTAAACGCGCTATTACAAACAAAGAGAAAGAGGTTTTATATCTTAAAACTGATGGTATTAACATCGTACAAATGTCTAAGTACAGTCACTTGTTGGATTTGAACAAGCTATACTGTAACGATATTCACGCTATTGCCAACACTTATGGCATAGAAGCGGCAAATAAAGTTATCATTAAAGAAATCCAGAACGTCTTCAACGTTTATGGTATCACAGTCGATCCCCGTCATTTGACTTTGGTTTCCGATTATATGACATACAATGGAATATTCGAACCTATGAGCAGAAAGGGAATGGAGGCTTCGACTTCACCGCTGCAGCAAATGTCCTTCGAATCGTCGTTAATATTCTTGAAAGAAGCCGTCCTGAACTCTAAAAAGGACTTTATAAGATCTGCTTCAAGTTGCCTTATGTTGGGTCAACCGTGTCGCAGCGGTACTGGCGCGTTCAGCTTACAACATTACAGCAAAGTTGTCAGTTAAAATGTATATTTAAATCAATAAATATTTCTATTTTTATAGTGTATTTTTTTGTATTTTTAAATAAAACACGTTAAACAATTTAAAAACTTGTATTTCTAACTTGTTTATAAGTAAAGTTTACAAACTCGGCATTAAGACGCCACATAATATGCAGTGTTTGACACATTACATTATTTTTATATATTTTAAACTCTTGCGAGAGTCATAATTATCGGTTAGCAATAGAATATCAACAAAATACCTTAATACGTGATATAAAACTAATATTCAATTAGACACGCCACAAATAAATTATAATTTGATTTAGGTTTTTATTAAGATAGGAGAATTGTATATTTAAATAGTTATAAAAATGGTTTTGTCAATTTCATATATTTATAACTTAATTCTTGTATATTTGTCGCTATTAAAAATGTAAACTCATTTGTGTGCAGTGTCAGTATAAAACTGCTTAAAAATACTTAAAAACAGTATGATCACATTAGCTCCTAACACACGACGTCATCTGGCGCCGCGTGGTCTACGTACAGCTATATATAAATAATTTACATTCTATCTTAACTGTTAACAATCGCAACAACATTCGCTTCGAGCGAACAGGGAGGGGAAATAAAATCACAACTCGTTACCGTTTGGCAATTGACAAAAACTAGGCATAGACAAAGGAATATTTAATTATTTTTTTTTAATTCGAGAATGGCGTTATTTAAAAAAAAAAATTGAGCTGGATTAATAAATACTCGCCATTTAGTGTTTATAATAGTTTTGACATAAACAATTTCCACTAATGGCCCTTTAATAATATTATATATTTTTGCGAGGTTTTCTGATAGTTACTGGCTAGGACGGTAACATTAAAATCTTGGACCCATCGTCAGTTATACCTTTCACGCGTCTCTATTATACTATACTCAAGCTATAAAATTATGAACAATACTTGTATGGTACTTATATAATACGATAATAAATAAATAGCAAGTTTAAAAAACGTTTGTTACGATATAAATTCCATGTTCCGTTTTACACAACTTCTATCACAGCCTTAATGATGTGCTTCTTATGCGTTTATTTCATATACCAACAAAAGACTGCATGCAAAATTATAATAATGTAACGAGGGTAAGTGCTCCATATGCGTGCAAATTTGATTTGCAGGCTATGAAAGCATAATTTTTATACATGTTCCAACAAAAGAAAAACAACCCACGAAAAACGCCTAAAAGTTAAAAAATTTCGTTGCACGAAAAATAACTTAAGAAACATTTTAAAAAGGGAATATCAACAATGTGCACTCACGTCCCACTTAAATTTCATGACATTGGAACTCGTATCGTAACTGCGGCTGATGCAAACACAACTCTATAAAAAATAATATATGTAAATATTATTAATAAATGTAGAGTAAATTCAATTCTGTCCCTTAACAAATTATTTAGGAATCGTGTTTAAAAACCATAGACAATTCAGTATTCCTAGTTGTGTTGCCGGACGTTTCATTAAACCTGCTATTGTGCGGTCTCCGCTGTGTTCTGGTTCTGTTGTTGCTTTTCTAATTTGTTGGCCTTCTTGGCGGCGGCCTTCTTGGCTATGGCTTCGTCCTCGGCGGGGTTGTCCCATTCCTGTCTCCTTCCGGACCCGAACAGATTATAGAAGGTGGCACAGAATATATAAACTCCACCGGCGATGTAGAATACCTTCTTCCATTGGGCTTGTGAGGGCTGTAAACAGGTTTTTTTCGATTATATAAGTTTACACTAGAAAATTATGTCACAAGATTATTATGTTTGCGAATTCGTGTGTTTGTTAGTTTGTGTATGTGCTTACATTTCCGTCGATGATGTACCCGGCGATGATGGGCGCCAGTAGGCCGGTGAGGTTGGCGAGGCAGTTGGTGAACGCCATGAGGATGCCCGCGAACCGCGGCGATATGTCCAAGTGATTCACCTGCGAACGAACGTTTAGTTATTTATTAAATTTATGAAGCCTCATACTTTTATCTTAGTATTAATTGATCAAATAAAATTGTATTAATAGGTGGTAACTATTAATTTAGAGTACCTTTTGGTTACTTCGCAATTCAAAGTTATAATTACCTTAAACCCAGAGTAGATACCGCCGTTGAATCCCACTCCCACGGCCAGTATGGCGACGGTGGCGACGGGGTCACACCCCGTGTTGGCCGCTATGAACAGACCGATGGCGGGCCCGTACTCGCCTGGACAAGTTGCGGAAATATTACTAAATATTTTGGTGCATCTAGAACTCTTTAGACAAGTGTCTGGACAAATGTGCAGATTTGTATAATATATCAAAAGCAATTTAAAATATAAGACAAAACGAAAAGTGCGATAAATATTTGTTAAGATGCAATTGCCTGTAGTAAATGTCACCTATAAAAGATACATTAAGAAAGTATGAAGACATGTTATTAATGAGTATTAACCACAGCGATACATACCGATGCTGTTGATGATCTTCCTGACTTGCGTGTGGTTGAACCGTCCGCTGGACAGCATCCAGTCAGCCACCACCGAGATGAACATCGAGAACAACCACATGCACAGATACGGGAGAGCGGACACGAAACCGTTCTGTAAAGAACAAACATTTAATATTTTAGATTTTATTAATATTTACGTTACAACCAGTTAGTATTATTATAACCTTAGTAAGAGATAAGTATAATAAACCTAATGAATTACATCGTCTAAAATATATACACTAAATGTATACTAGCAGCTATTCTGAATGTTAGTTAAGCGAAGATTCAATGATTTTTATTTTTTATAGCTTAACTAAAAATTATTACCAAATAAAAAACCCTATGACAATCGGTTCAGGAGAAGAAACATCAGGGAGATGGCATTGACGCCAAATACATGAGCTTGGCTTCTCGCTGCTTGAAAGATGTATTTAATTAAAAATTACAACTAGTGCTAATAGAATTATAACATAAGAACCAAAATTCTTTTTAACGCCTAAAGAGAACACAAATTAAAAAAAAAAGTTTTATATTTTATTACATTATATTACCAACACAGATTAATATATAGTTCACTCTAGAGTAAGCAAAGAACTCTAAGTTTTACTTTTTTTAAGATCTTTATTATTTTTTATTACAGTATTATAACTTTGCATAGTTATATGTTAATAAAAAATAAGTTGACCTTGACTTAATTAAGTTTATCACATTGATTTCTACTCGTTATCGACCCAACCCTCGTGAATGGTGATAGGAAAGTTACATCACATTCCAGATAAGATTGATTGTTACAAAAAATATGATTATAATTAAATATAACGGTTGTTTTTAAGGTAACCTTTGACTTTGTTTACTTCTATAATACATTTCATATATTTATATTTCTTTATTGAATAATAAAAAAGGCAAATTATACCTATTGGCATTCTCTACCAGTTGACCATCCGGTCCTCAGTTATATATCAGATAGATTCGCGATTATCCGGACTCCTTATTTTATATCACCACTTTTAAATTTTTAATTTAGGAAATTCTTTTTTAATTTTTCGTATCGGGAAATGTTAGGTATATGTTTGTATATATTTAACCGTTTACCTACATGTGTACCTAACAAAAAAGATGTAAGTTTATAAGATGTCTCTTAGCTTATATATATAATAAATCTTTATTATTGTATTTAGAGATACAATTGAAGGCGCTGTAACCGCCTGCTGTGATTCAAAGGCCAATTGAGTAATTCGCCTCTTGACCCGACGTACGAATGATTAATGAGGACGAAACCGTCGTTTTATATCACTATATATAGCTCATCAAATTAATTGTCTAAGTATGTATCATACGAGTTATATATAAACACATACATACTGTTACCCGCGACATTGTCTGCTTGGTTGGTAAACTACAGAAGGGTGTTCGAAATTTTAGTTCAGAACTGATTGAAACCGGAATGTACACACCATTATCAGTGTTTTTTATATATTTGAAAAAAAACTTCCAAAATCATCCTGTGGTGGTTTTAAAAGGCGTAGTTTAGTGTTAAATAGCCTTTTAACTTGTTTCAATCATTCAGCATTTCAAGTAAGATAGTTCCAAACATTAGCGATTTCTATATAAAAAAAACTCTCTAGTTTTATTAAATTATTTTAAATATGTCAGTTAAATTAATATTTTAAAGGTGAAGTATTTAAATTCAAAATCGTTCATATAAATGAATATCATACAATATCATAAACTAATATAATAAACTCATACTTACATCCTTGATGGAGAAGTGGAGAACTTGTCTCATGAATGTTGGTAGCTCCGTCATGAGTGTCTCGTAGCCGTAGTTCTGTCCCATGTGTGCCAACATGATGGCCCAGAATGGCATGGACAGAAGGATCTTGCTCCAGGGGATTGGAGGAGACTGGAACGAAGAATAGTGGATAGCATTCACTATTTTAAAAATATAATAATAATAAAGCGTAAATAGAAATATATATTCTATATGCCATTGACTGCCGAAAATAATAATTTATCCTCATCTATTTTTCTCTATTTAAATATTTCCATATACAATCAGTTTCTTTAGCAATAAGATCGGTTTCCAATGAGATTTTTTTCAAAAAGACGTTTCATCTTTATATTAAGTTCAATTCATAGACGTCGACTCACACTGGAGCCGGCGGCGCCCCACAGCGAGCTGACGATGTACTTCTTCTCGGCCTCCTTGATGCTGGAGCAGGTCTCAGGGTCCTCCGACACCAGCAGCAGGAAGGCGATGCACCACACCGTGCCCACCACACCGAACACGTAGAAGATGGACGGCCAGCCGCCAGAGAACCCGTACGCCGACAGGAGACCAGACAGAGGCATCGACACCACCGTGCCGAACTGAGCACCTGGAGGGGGGGAGGGAGAGCCATAAAATCAGTTCTCAATAAATCCAAAAATGTAAAAAAAGGGATTTTTAACTAATTAATTGAAAATATTAGTAAAATTAAAAATAATTAGTATTGAAAAGTTAATTATTTTGTTTTTTTATTTGAAAAACCTAAAGGTGACCTGGTAAACCTAACATATCTTATTTTAAACGTGGTAAATGTGATCGTCTTCTAATACGAAGATACAGTCGTACATACATGTACATTACAGAACAGTATAAAGGTCGACCGCAGTTACAATAGCCCATAAAAGATAACGAGATAAATGATAGCCTTACCGGCATACACGGCAGCTCCCATCCTACTTCTTTCGTTGGGAGGAATCCATTTAGCCAACATTGCGTGAGAGCATGGCACAATAGGCCCCTGAAAAGGAAAATTAGTTAAAATAAATGAATAATTTAATATTAAAAAATACTCAAAAATGGTCAAAATTTTCACCTCTCCCAAGCCCTGGATGAACCTGACGAGTATGAGCCAGCCCACGCCCGCCTCCGCCGCCACCGGCACCAGCAGACCGAACACTGAGTTTATCAACATGCCCACGCCCAGGAACAGACGCGCGCCGTATCTGAGGTACGACTTTTGATCATGTCTTTGTATATTTCTAAGAATTCGATTTGGTATTTTCCATGTTACGTCATATGGAGACAGTATTTTTTTAAATATATTTCGAGGTTTGAAATGTGACAAAAGATGTTTTTAGGACTAATTGTTTTGACAGCGTCGACTAATTGTGCGAACATCGAAAACCCGTAGTAAATTGGGACTGAGGTGTAACCAAAATGTACATCTTAAGCCGGCATACAAAACCTAACGTTGCTTATATTATGTGAAGTGCAATAAATCTTACATTGAATTAGTCTAAAAATATCTTAATAAAATAGTAATGTATCTACACCTCTATAAGACCTCCACAAGATGTTTCCTTGTGTTATCTCAAGAATTTAACATGAAACCACAGCCATCAGTAATAAAACATATTTTACGAGACATTTCTCTCTGTTGGTTATCACAAATGCAAATTTTATTAACCTTTAAAATGTTGAACGAATGAGAAGTGTGTGTTGAATAAAGGAGAAACCTCGTTTTAATATACTTTAAGACAGTGTCCAATTATATATTATTTATGTTATTAAAATGAATACTATTTCTAAACACAATTCTACTTATTAATACAATTTATTAAAAAAAATCAAATAACAAACCTTTTTGACAAGATACCGAATGGAATCTGCGTTATTACGTAACCGTAGAAAAATGAAGACAGTATGTAACCTTGAAGGGTAGAACTCCAGACATATGAGCCGTCTTGCGATTGGACCACCTAACAGAAAAATATAGTAATCATTAATATAAAGTTACTAAAATCATTATAACCGTCGAGCATGTCGTAATAAATAGAAAACTATGTATTTAAATTACAAGATATTAAATAATATTTATTAAGTCATATTTAATAGAAAAAGACCTTAATAACTTGTACCTACTCTAGGATAATATACTCACAGTTGTGGTATTTGAATCAACATCTCCGCACTCGTAGTCCAGAGCCTCTTGTTTGACAGGCAGCGCCGTGTGGTTGACCATAGCCACGATCGCCACAGACATGTTGGTTCTCATGATGTACGCGTTCGCCATCCCGAGGAACAGCATGAACGTCACAAAATGACGTCTGCCCAAGCCGCCTAGAAAAAATATTATATGAAATATATTTATCATAATGCCTGTTATATTGTAGATATATTTTGATATTTGATACAATTTAAATAAATTCAGTTTTTAGTGGTAAATACGATTTTACAATTCTAAAAGGAGTTTTTCAATCCTCATGTGATATTCAACCTTGGAATAAATTTAACGAGTCCAAAATTTCCTTTAGAATATCTGTCAAACTGGAACATTATATTCCATAGGAGTTATCTCCGGATTTATAATCCGGTCCTAAAACCAATAAATAAAAACTGTAAGTTCGTTGATTCGCACTTGGCAAGATGTATTTATATGATTTATCATCTGACCAGACGACCAGTACCAAAAAACATCGCTTCCCGCTAATCTGTTATCTTGACGTTTTAAGAATTGTTTTTATAAACATAATATCTAAATTTAATTATTTTAAGTATTTGTAACAACGTAAGTTCTGTCATTAATTGAAATATGTAGGTACTCTTTGACACCTTCAGGTTAGATAGAAAAAAAATTGTGGCTGTTTAAAAAAAATATACAGAAATTGGTTATGAATAAAAATACATCAAATGTACAATTACGTAATGTGTTAAAGAAAATATTAGTTATACTAAAGGTTAAATGAAATTTCGATCCATTTTGACTAAATGTTAATTCATTCGAAATTGTAAATAAGGCGTAAAAAAAGTCCGACATGGAAATGACGTATAATAAATAAGTTGTGATCATTTATCTAAAAAGAATATAAAAGTATTTTGAATATGGAGACAATAGAATCATTATTTTTAATGGCTTGTACTTACTTGCAATGGCCTATTATTATATCATTAAAATACAAATCGTATAAAAACCGTCCATACATTATATATTTTCTAATTAATTACGTCACTTCAGACACATTTGCATAGGTATATTATAATACAAGAATAGATTAAAATTTTGCTTTGCCAGCCAAAATGTCAATTATCTTAAAACTTTAGATATATTAGAAATAATATTTATGTTCCTATATTTTAGGTTCGTTAGTCGAGGCATCTTTGATCTTAAAAATAAAATATACAAAATATGACCTAAATATGACCTAAAAACCTCAGTTACAAAGTCTTTATATTCAATTAGCTGATATCTAAATATTATTTATAAATACGAATAGATACGTGTGTATGTACAGAGAAAAACTTTATTTAATTAGGTTTATCATGAATTATGCATAAAATTGACGTTTTATTCTAAGAAGCTATTTTTCTAATATTTTTTATAGGTGCAGGAAGTTCAATAGAATTATAGAATATTTATATTGCACAACATTGTCAAATATATAGATAAAATAGCTTTTATAACAATGCTTGTTACTTCTTTAAGGAAAACATTATAAAACCATATTATATCAGTGGTGGTCATTTCAAACAGTTGTTAAAATAATTTGGGTCTTTTTAAAATGACTCATTGAAAAATACACTGATAACTGTAATTAACTGCTATGTGATACCGCAATTCTGTGTCGTCTGTGTTGTAGGCAGTATGTACACTATGCACGATAATAATATGAATGAAAAAATATCTTATGCTAAATAAACCTTGAGTAGAAATTAGGGTGTTATCATTTATGTCACAATTTGAAAGAAAAAAAAAAGAAAAATAAATTACCTATGTCTCAGTCCTTTAAAGATAAGATTGGTTTTACATAAAAAAATGCGTACACTGAATGCTTAATTTACAAAAATAAAATACGTTCAATGACGTCAAAAGTCGAAACTCTAGTTTAAATATGGAAACTTGTACAGAATATATTTAATTAATCTTAACAATTACTCTTTTTAAATTACTTGCTGACGTAGAAACAATGTAATTAATTATAATATAAGATTGTTTTATACACGATGCCATAAACATACATATCTTTTCGAGTCGGTAATAAGAATCCCATAAGGTTCAATTAGATTCGGATGAATTTCGACGGCTTCTGCGGAAACATGGTCAGCAATGTTGGTTTGATTTACAGCACAATGCAAATATTGAAATCCTTCTAAAATAAACATAAGCTTATATATTTATCACGGAAAAAAGTATAAGAATACGCAATCTTTCCTTATGTAAGTATTTTGCTACTTAGCGAGCTAATGTCACGTTTGTTTTAGTCTAGATTCTTATTTAGGAAATACATACATGTTTTGTTTACTATAAAATATGTATGCTTATGAGGCATTACATTTTAACCGAACTTTTATCTTTAGTTTTTAATTCTGATTAACTTATTTTGATTTGATATTAAATAAAACCTTATATTTACAACTGATAGTAATTAAACATCTTTCTTTTGTTTAAAACAAAAACACCAATATTTTGTCCAAAAAAAAGGTCTAATAATTAATAGTATCTACTTTACAAAATAAATGGCTCTGGAGGCCTTACAAGTTTATTACTGAATTATATTATACTGAACTCATAGGATTTTCTTTTTTTATTATAGAAAAAAAAAATACAATTGTAGTCGAATAGTAGATAAAAAAAGCAATAGGCTTAAGACAAATGCCTTCAAAAAATGTTGCAAGCGATGATAACAATGAAGTTCATTCATAGTAATTGGCAAATTGATACCTCACATTCCATAAGATAGTGTAACAAGGTCTATAGGTTTCCTTGTAATGTGGCAAAAGGAAAAATAACGAAACACTAAATGCTTGCTTTTTTATTTATACACTACATTACCAATGTCAAATAGAGCCTAAAGTATGTTAAAAAAAAATCTACATTGGTTATTCACGTTTTGTAAACGCAGGTAATTATTTATTAAAAAATATTTTTAAATTCCAAGAGGGCAAAGTCCAAACACGCGCCTGTCATGCCCATAAGTACTGATTTATTTTTAAATCCAACCAGTTTGTTTTTAGAATTTCTTATACACAAACTTTTTAAATTCGACTTTGCATACATATATCATCATCATTTCATGTGTTTTTGTTTATAATTTCATTTTTTATTATTTTATGACTCATTAAAGTTGTAAGTTGAATAAATAGCAGTTATCTTTTAAATGTAGGATTTATAAAATGTATTCCTAATAACAAGACGGCCTCCTTATATCTATTTTTTAATTTCTAGCATGTGACTTATGAAATACAACTACGTCGCTAGAAAGAAATTATGCCGCCTGCTATCAAAAATCTTTTTCCAGCTTTCTTCATTCGTAAATTAGGCAATTATAACAAATATTAAGAATGAACAAATGTTTATAGAGGACGTTATCTTAGTTCGTTTAACATAGCAATCTACATGACAAATGATATGGCATATTTTTTATAATCTGTTAAAGTCGTCTTCATTGTAGTGACGTAGTGATTGTGTAACGTAGCGTCTGGTGCGAGTCTATTAATGTTTGAAGGGATGTTGGATTTTTTGTTATTTTGATTAATTATAGTTGGTGTGTTTTAGTTGATGATTTATTAATTTTAAAACTGATTCAAAATTATACCTCTTTCTAGTGTCAGTTGTCAATATATTAAAAATAATTGACAAAGACATTGGTATTTTTGGTTCTAATGTAAGTAAATTTTGATTTAATCGTGATTTTTTTATATTTTGTACACATTTTTGTTAAGTTTGCAGGTAAACTTAAAATATATTCATTTCATTGTCAACGTGATATGCTCATTATCTCGACATAAATTGCATAATATTTATATTTATTGCTCAAGCATATTTTCAAATTACTAACATTTAGAATACTTATATACATTTAGAATAGCTATGAAATTAAAGAATGGATTGAAGAATTACTACTTCATTTTTTTTCAAATTTTTTTTTTTTAAATTTAGAATGTAGGTACTTATTCAAAATAAGAAGTATTTAATAGAAAATTGTTTTTTTAGATATTTAGTGCAAAAAAATATATATGTAGTAGGTATTTTGTTTATAATGTTTTTGTTTATTATGGCTTGTTTACAATTCGCCTGACAGAAAGTTTTCAGAGTCCGGAAGTAAATAAGTCACACTCTGTGATCAAACACAATAGTGAATTATATAGTGTCCTTCAGTGATTATAAATCAAATTACACCAACACAGATGAATGTATATTTAAGAAAAGACTGTCATTATCGCACAACCAAGGCTTTAAAGACTATACATTCTCATTATTCCTATAACATACCTATATATACGTCTACGTCTTATGAAAACCATTTTCAAAACTAAAAAAAATATATTATTAAACAAATAACTTAATCTGCACTAAAAACAAAAAAGATTTATCAAAATCGGTTGACGTTATATTGAGTTAATCATTTGTCAATTTAAGACTAACATAATATATATATATATATGGTTTCCTAACGGATGCCATTGTCGGATCTGTACCATAAATGAGACCATTCGGAACCACCGGCTCTCGTAAGACAATCATCAAAATCAGTGCACCAAGTCCAAACTTCTGAGGTAACAAATATAAAAAACAGGGTGAAATTGAGAACCTCCTGCTTTTTTTGATGTCGGTTCAAAATGTAGAAATTTTAATACCTAAGGTTAAATAAATTTGGTCTCGTATTAATCATAATTTTGGTATTGTTAAATTCTAATAGAATCATTGTTTAAGCCACCATATCTCATCGTTATCACTAACTGATAGTGGATGTAAACAAACTGATTGCTATCACAATCTCTGACACACGTCTCTTTATAAACGTAATTCTTTCCGATATCCAGAACCATTGTGGTAAATTTTAATCTCGCATAGACAACTTTAAGAACGTAAATTATTATAATACTTTTTAGTATTTATTTAATTCAAATTCTTTTCAGTTTAAAAGCAATGAAGGAGAGAGAGAAATGCGTTTACAGAATAGCAAATTCATCAATCGTAAGTCGTAAGCCACGACTTTGGAAAGTTATTGTTTAAATTGGTCAATTACAAATGGTTAAGTTTGCGAACATATTATATGAACATGGACTTGTCTTCATAGAAACTATCAAATATTTGTTTTCTGTTAATTTAAACAAGCTGAAAACTTATTATATATAATTTGTTAAGTACATTATTTTTAATTATTTATTATATATTGCGATAAATAACGGTAATAATAATACTAAGAACTCGACTTCCGCTTACATATCATACATTTTTCCTCTATATTAATTGAAAATGTATGCACCTACTGTGTTAAGAAAAAAAAAGGGGAAAAATATAATCTTATTTATTTTTTATTCTGTAAACTTAGACTGAATATTAGAATCAGTTATGTAAGTAATAAAATATAATCGTAGTAATATTTATTCTGCCTTGTATTCAATATTTTCTTTTAAATAATTTTTCCGAAAAGTTTGTTAATAAAAATATATTTTATAAGGTAATAAGTCCACGTCTTTTCTGCGGATCATTTCTTCTTCAAATAAGGAAGCCACATTTTTTTTCATGTGAAGAATGTAATTATACTTTTTTTATAGACAAGCGGGCGAATTGTTTTACTTATTCTACGAGAATGAGTAATTATTTATTTAATTAAGAATGTACATATATATCTTTTTCTTGTTGTGTAATTATGCTGTATGTTCTTAGGAATGTGACACTTTCTAATATAACTATTTTTTACTCATGATGCACTTTTAAAACGTCATCAAAATTATGAAAGTGGTGTTGAATTTCAAAGATATTTTGCAAAAAAAAACAAAAATTTCTTATGTAAAGAGCTCAAGATTGGTTTTAGAATTTTGCTTGAGTTATAGAAATACTAGGATTTTTTGAATATCGTTTATTAAAAAGAGTAAATGATGTAAATATGTAGTTAGTTCTCGCGATAAAAATTAGTGGATTTCAATTTTTAAAACGAGGTCAGACAATCTTTCAGCGAGATGAGTCCACGTGAATGAAGTCTTAGTTTAATTTTTAAACATATACTTGCAATTCATGAAACCCTAGTAGGTATCTACTGTTAAAAGAATTACTGTTGAAGCACTAAAGATTACAATAATTTATTTTTACCTGGTTCTTTACTTTTTTTTAAAATAATTAAATATAAAAAATAAAATCAATTTTAAAGGTTTTCATCAGAAGCATTTTGTTAATAAAACCTTTGGTGTTTTAACGATTTCTATAGTATGTACCTCAAAATCACTATCGACGTCATCGTCTATCGCCAAAGTAATTTTTTTCCTACCTAGTCTCTTTTAAAAACCTTTTTCACCCAATGCTAAATATGCCAAGAATATTATAACGAGCATCTCCAAACATTATCCAAAATTACAAGGATATCGAACAGTGAAAATACGGTAATTTAAACCAAACCTAAATAAACTAGGGTGTTTTCCTGTGACGTCATTATGACTCACCACTATAGCTCTTAGGCCTCTGGTCCTCTAAGCCGGGTTGCTCCCAAACCAACACGTGGGTGCCTCGATTTGAAACCATATTGTCAACTTATAAAGGTAGGTTAAATACTGGGGATACTGAAGACTTGAAGACTGATTAGAACACAGAAGAAAACGCAAGAGCTTGACGCGTTTACGTCACGCTGGTGTGTGTACCAACATTGATTTCGGGGTGGTAAGTCATCGCGAGGGTTGCACGTGACACGAGGTACGGACTACGAAGGAATACTGGACGCGGACGTCGCGCCACGCGAGTCGTAAATATACACGGCGGCGCGGGGGAGGGGAACACGCGCCGCCGGCGTGAGTTGACGTCAGCTGGTTAGTTTTTACTAAACACTGGAAAACGATTGTGGGAAATTGTACCGCTAGTTCAGTTCTAGTTTTTTCATCATAATTTATAATTTTTTCAGAGATAAATGCATTAATAACTTCTATAGAGAAGGACATGAATAGTGTCTATACACGTGTCTATACACGTTGTGACTATTAAAATAAGGAAAATGTTATACCCAGTCTGCAACGGATTTTACTTTTATTAGATCTCCATAACATAGAGATTCAAATAGGTAGTTCTCGTTCTATTAGTTCTGAAATTAAATTATCAATACAAAAAATGCCCTTGTCTATCCTGTTACACATGAGATATGCCAATGTCATTACTCATACATGTTACTATCGGTACAGGTACTTAGCCAATTTGTACTGTGACGTCAAAAACTACTTCAATGTCGAGATAATTTTGCGACACGGAATTAGGGAACAAGATGATTTAGATTTGGATGTTTTAATTTGACATACCTACCTAAGATCTAACCTCTTTTTACAGTAATTGCTAGAATTATGATGTACAGTTATACCTGACAGCAATTGTTTGTTTCATGACTGACTCATTTTACAAGCACACCTACGGAACGTCAACTATACACCTACTTGTAAACTAAAACAAAACAAACTTTCGTATTACTTGAAATAAATACCTACTACCTATAATATTCATTTAAGATTGATGTGAAATTATTTTATAATTTTTGATAAAAAATTCTTGTTCAAATAATTTCAAATAGACATTTGAATATCTAATATTTAAAAGCTTAAACTAGGTAGGCTTAACTTATGTAGGCAGTAAACTATTTATCAACTATACGAATTTAATTTAGGAGCCTTGTTCTACTTGCTGATGATGCTGTCAAAAACAAAAGAAATAACGGAATAGTAGGTAGTAACATGTGGAGACATTTTATCATAACAAAAATATACCTACTTCTCTTAAATTCATTAATATAATGTCCACCCTCTTCTTCCTATTATGAATTTTGAAGCACAAAAAGTACCTTTTTTTTTTTTTTTTTTTTTTTTTTTTTTTTTTTTTTTTTTTTTTTTTTTTTTTTTTTTTTTTTTCGTTGGAAAAATGCGTTTCCGCATCGTCACCCAGGCCAGGAAGGCGATGACCGGGCGGTATGTGCGGCACCCGGCGTCTGCCATTTTTAAGGCACCCCACTAAAAAACCAACGGCTGCCCACGACGCTGCCATGGGACGTCACGGGATCGCTTTCGCACTCACCGTGACGCCCCGGCGTAACTCCTCCGTATAGGGGTACCCCGGGCAACCAGTGTACCCCTACCTCATAGACCTAGTGCAATGGCGAGAGAGGTCGCCCCCCCCTCTCACCTAGGCCTACGGCTGGGAAGGAATGGGCTGAACCCTTCTCCTTCGCAGCCTCTCCCGTTGAGGGCAACACCACCGGTCACGGCGCCATCGCCTCGACCCCCGGTTGACTAGGCTCCACGCGTAAGGCAGCTGCCTTCCCCCGGATGCGTGGAGCCTTGCAGTCTTTGCTCCCCAACACGTGGCCTGCGGAGAGGCCTCGATCGGCACAGACTGCGCACCGCAACATTCCGGTGCAGCCTGAACGGGTGTGACCCGCCACGCCACACCGGAAACAGGCGGTGCTGCGATCTACCTCGGAAGGGCAATTGGCACGCATGTGCCCGAGCTCCTGACACTTAAAGCAGCGCAATGGCCGCTCCGCCAGGAGCTCTACCCTCACCGAGCTCCACCCAACGAGGACTCTCCCCGCAACCACCAATGCTTTCGCCGCATCGACTGGGAGTCGGGCAAAGGAAACGCCCAAACCCCCGGAGCCCCGACGAATCTCCCCAACTTGGAGAGACTCGCCAGGACAGTCGGTGATGCGGCGAATCGCATCCTCCACAAGGTCACTCGTAACTGAGTCATCCAGGCCTTTTAGCCTAACGGCTACACGCCGAACAGGCCGGACGACATCAGCCACCCCGTCGAGCACTGGGCGAAGCTTCGCCACCAGTGATTCGGCTTGCTCCGGAGTGCCTTTGGGCAACTCTAGGAGCCTAGCCCCCGCCGCTGACTTGCGGATCCTAAGCCCATCCCTGAGGCCGATGTCGCCAAGATTAACCATCTCGGCGGCACGCCTCAAGACATGGGCGTAGGTTACTCCCGCTTCCGCCACCCCGCTCTGCAGTTTAATCAAAACCGCAGGGGACCGCGGGACTGGCAGCTTCGGGAGTCCGGGACTCGACTTCTTCGACTTCGGCTTCTTGCCACGAGTCGAACGACCACCTTCGTTTCTGGCCACTGTTTTGGGAACCGGCATTTGGGGGTGGCTCTTCTTTTTCCCCTTGCCTAACTTCCTCCTCGAGACTGTCGTCCACGCCTCCTCTCGAACCTGAAGAGCCGTCGGCAGTCCCGACTCCGAGACAGTCGCCGCGACTGCGGCCGACTGCCTCCTCTCCGCCGCGAGTGGCGGCCGGTGGCTCCGCGCCGGGAGGAGACGCTCTTCAAGTCCTTCAAAGCGGGAGTTAATTAAAACTCCCACTGAGGACAATACGGAGCGTCTCAACTCCTCAACCACGTCTGGACCCACCGACGACGACCCGGACGGTAACTCCCCCGACGAGATCGGAGGTCGACCGACAGAGGACTTAAGATCGTCAAAGTCCTTGCGAACCTTGACGATCTCCTCCCTGAGGAAGGACACCTCGCGACAAAGACGAGCGTTATCCGCCCGCAATTGCCGCGATTCCTCAGGTTCCCCCCTGAAGGCCAGAACCTCAACGACCTCGAGGAGACTACTAGAAGCCTCCTTCAGAGCTTTCACCATCGTGCCCTTCAGGTTTCCGCTCTTTTTGCAGACCTCGAGGATCGAGGCTGCACCTCTCATGGCTACAGCGCGAAGCTGTTGCGCATCTAAAGTAGAAGTCGGCTCAATGGTGGGAAGCGCCTCCAAGGACAGATTGTCCTCGGAAACCGGCGCACTCACCACCAGAGCCTTCTTCTTCTTTCCGCGGAGGGCCCGAGCGCTCAGTGCGCGCTCTAACTCGGCCTCCTCCGCCTCCTCCTCCATGGCCCGCAAATCGGCTTTCGCCTGGGCGAGACCACTCCCGCGTCCTTTGGGTGCACCGCGTCCACGCCGAGCGGTGCTGCACTTAGCCACTGCAGCACCAAACTCGGGATCGGACTCCGATGCGACCTCGGGGGAAGGCCGGATCACCCCGTAGCTCCGCTTCCTACGAGCGGACAGCTGTGGTTCTGATAGATCATCAGAATCTGTCAGAACCACAACCGGACTCTCCCGTCCACGCCTCACACTCAGTTTAGTTGAACAGGTCGGTGTGGTGTCGACCTGTGCAGGGACTCCTGCTCCAGAGCGGTTCTTGCCTCCCCCGTAGTACGAGAGGCAGACGGTAGCCGGGGCTACCGTGAGGGATTGCACAGCGTCGTCGCTGACACCCTCCCGGGGACTTATTTTAGGAACTGCTCTTTTCATGTTTTTTTGGGCGCTCTCACCATTACCCGATCCTTTGGCAAACGCCGAACCGCCGGACCGACACAAAACAAGCACAAAAAGTACCTGTCTTAGACCTACTAACAACAATTAGATTAAAATGTAGTTTTAGTAACTAAGTGTTACGTTATCTAAATCTACGTTATTTTAATAATAGGTACATCATCTTTTTTTAAATACAGTTGTATTAGTCTGATCATTGATTGACTAAAGAGTACATTATAATTTATATGTATAATAGTTCTTTATGTTATGATTCATTTAGGCAATTAAAAACACACGAATCCTTGTATGCTAATTAGCAGTTAAGTCATAAACGAATTTGTGATAACCTCGATTTCTATAAAATGTGGACGTAAAAATATTTATTATCCTTATTTTATTTACAATTTCAATTTGAAACAGATATCTTTCATATCCCTATATATTAATAATTCTTGATTAACTAATCTTAAATCTATATTATATTTCTACTATTACTTAAAAAGGCTTTCTCTGTATGCAAAAAACATTTGCAGAAACTTGTTCACGTTCAGAAAACATTTAAAGCACATTGATCATAAATCAGCGCGAGATTCCAATGAATCAAATAAACAAAAAACAGCGGTCACCGGCCTCTGAGATTTTTTTGACATATCTCATTGTATCTGCATTATAACAAAAAGTGCTAGAATATTCCATTTAAAAATGCTTAGTTTAAGTTCGTTAGTTCATGTAACCAATTACTAAACGTAAGGTTTCCTTTACTGAAATTCTAACGGTAATTCGTCTAGTGCCTACAAACATTCCAGAGGCTCGGGAGGGCATTGAAAATCTTACTGATATTTGATCACCTTCATTATTTTATACTTAAGTAAATAATGAATGAGGATATATATAGATTAGTGTGTAATATTAATCACTGACGAGCCTCTTATTTACGTACAAAATTAACGTCACTGGTGATAACACAAGGTCGAGTTTTTTTTAGGCTTAGTAACGACATCTGTGAGAGAGTAGTAAAATTATAAAAAAAATATCTACCGCCATCTTATGGCTGTGTTATGAATTGGTTAGATTTACTTCAACATAAAATTCCGATTTTCATACATAGATGGCGGTTAAACAAAGAAAACAAAATGTTCCGTTTTAGAATGGTTTTAACACAATTTGGAAAAAAAAGTATAATCATGTCTTTGTTTTTTATAATTATTATAGTAATAAACTTGACAATCACACCTCACTGCACCAAATCAAAAGAGTATCAATTATTTTTTCAAAATAATATTTAGTTGCTCATTTGACCTTGTTACTATTGTATAGTACATAATATGTACATGTTATGCATCTAGAGATGATAATAGAGTGTATATAATGTGAAGTAGTAGGTAGGACATTACACATGTAAAGAAATATTTACAATTGAATTGGATCATCATGAAGCGGACGCGAACGTTTATTACTGCCCACTCCTAGTGTTCAGTTATTTCTTTAAACACATCTATTTTCTAATTTATACTATATTTGTATATACAATGTATATGTACTTATATATATATATCTTTCCTTCACCATTGAATATATACCTGTAGCTTTATTTGTTATCATACAAATAGGTTCTTCCATTGTTGTTTTTACAATTTAGTCTTTGACGATTGTAACGATTACCTAATAAATATTATGATCTATGTTTTTGTTGATAGATTTTCATTTTATACCTACAACTTGTTTATTTAGACTTATCTTTAATATCTAGTTAAATTTACCTGTACCTGTACGTTTGTCCTAATTTCTCTTTTAATGTTTAGTATGTAAGTAACAAAACGAAACTCAATCCCCGCTAATAAGACAATAGCTTGCCTGACACACTTCCAGGTACTTAGTGCAGCTACTTAACGCTCGTTAATTCGCCAGATGATTATTATGAGGTAAGACTCGAGTCATGAGTCATGACATATTTTTTTACTTATTAAAAATAGAATTCGTTTAGTTTCTTTCTCTACTTTTTCATGAATCTGAAATATATTTTTTGTAAGTTTTTAAATAGATTTGGGTAAATAGATTTGATTACCGTAAAATGTTATGATTGATTGATGTTTGTCGATAGATTTTTTATTTTATTTCGTAATTAATTTTAAACTTTTTCATTGTACATTATAATTTGATGATTAATGATGTTTATTTATAATTAATGGTGTTTATTTATACATTTATATTTTATAATTTATAAAGAATTGTTATTGCCATTTGCGATTTATATTGTAATCCAACATTACTTACAATTGCGACAAATGGATGAGAGACGATTGGAGGTTTAACAGGAAATTACTTTTTAATGTTAGTAAAACAAACACGTTGTCTAACAACTAACAGTATATTTCATGGCGTGGTCCTTATCATAACAATAAGATACTAAGGCTCACTGCACACGATGCGCAATCGGTACACTCAAAATATCTTTTGAAATATCTTTTGGACCGAATATAGATAAAAAATCCCTGGTTTCTTTATTTCTTTGTCTGTGCCCTACACAAAAATAGTAGAACATATTTTGACGTTAAAATAGATTTTTCGTAACTATTATTGACTATTGAGTATTGACAACAAAATGGTGTCCATATTAAATACAATATAGAATATGTAATATAAATATTAAATTTACTAAAATATTTAATAACCTACTCTAGTCCTGTGTATGAAAATATTATTCTATAAAATAACATAGAAGTAATAAATTATATAAATTAACTTAGAAGTGGCATAAATAGTGTTTTGGTCATGCAATCATAACACGCAACTGTAAAAATTATTCATGATTTACAAAAATCACAATACTTTTGAAAATAAAACGAATGTCCTAATTTTTGGTATTTATTTTAATAAATTTAGAACTATTATGTTAAAATACAGTACCGGTGTTAGAACCAAATATGTCTTTGTTTGTATAAAATATAAAGTCATAGTAATCAATACCGTACAGTATGTCCTCATTCACTATTTTACGTTTGTTACATATTTACACGTAGACCCTACGCTTAATGATTAAATTGTGTTCTTTTTTCAATATAAAAACCTATAAAGAAGAACTGCTACACAAAATGCCTGTCACATGGTTTTATTTTTTTTAAGTTTTGCATAAATTGACAAACAAATCAGGAAATCAATAAAAAATACTGTCAACTTCATAATTATAAATTATGATTTAAATCATAAAGTCTACAGACTTTGGACCTAGTTGTAATATAAGTACAAAAATATGTAAATAATTTGTATAATTAAGAAAAACAATGATATAAATCACTACAAAATTATTATTTCAGTAATAAGGAACAAGCAATTATTATATTTTTTTTGTTTATCTTAAGGTACGTTATAGCTTTGGTATAAAATAAATAAAATAAATGTATCACTACACAAATATTTTACAATATAAACGTATGTAAGAGATCATTTGACATATTTATTTCTACTAAAGTGTAAGAAGGAATACTTTTATTACATAAGTCGCGCTGAAACACTTGTGTAAATTATTTCAATGATTTACGTACTTAACAAAGTTGTGAGTATTTACGAAAAAACAACAGTTGAAATAATGAATTGTTTTGCAGAATTAATGTTAATTTTAATTCCATTAAGAGTAAGTAAGAAAATTTTAACATACAGATACAATCCTTCTTCATATTGTGGAGACACCAAGACATAAATCTAGAAAATGTTCTACTTTCTACACAGTTTCTAAGATCTCTCTGAGATCGGAAAGGGATTGTAGGATTATAATTATCTTACAAGAAATGGAAACAGGAAAATAGTACTTAGTCTAGATGTAAGCGGCTTAAGTAATATATTTAAAGGTATGCACACACTTTATAAGAGAAATGTCCTAAATATTATTGTTATCATTCAATTCCAATAAATACCTTATTGCCGACTTATTGATTTTTGTTATAAGCACTATAAGATAAGTTACTTTGTAATAATCAACTAATTTAAAATAAATTTTTGTTAGTTTTAAAAGTGTTTTGAAAACCGTGCATCTAGAGTCTGACGTTTCATGAGTGCACTGAGGTCTATTAAAAAAAAACGACTTTGACTTTATCATCTGAAATAAAAGTTTTACTTGACTCGATAGATAAAATAATATTTTAAAACATTCAACCTCTTAAAAAACGTGAATGGAATGAATTCCCTCTCCAGGACGTCGATTAGATGATTGAGTCTAAGTGTTCGTTCCAGATCCTGTGTAAGGTGAAGAGGAATATTCCTACCACTCGAAAATCTTTATCTATTAACTAATACTTTTAAGTCCTAGTAACTTAAATTATTGACGTCTATAAATATTGTATGATTTGATTAAATATCATTGCTAATCTTTATCTAAAGATTTATTAAAAGCATAACTAATGCAAATATATACATACTGTAGATAACAATCAGTAGATTTGCAAAGTATCTGTGAATAATGTTAACACATTACCAGGTGATTGGTGAGTGGTAGATAAAAGTCTGAAACTAAACTGTTTACGTATTTTATTTATATTGAGCAACGAACAAAGCAACCTAAACAACCATTACTTTTATTATTTATAAATTATTTTATATTTATGAAATAAAATAATAAAACGTCGAGAGTTATAAGAAATAATGGAACTATTGGAAACAACATACCTAAATATAAATGATTACGATCTTTAGGAATTATTTAAGTACGTATTAGATGGAATTCGATTCAAAGAAGCAGAGAAAGTAGATAAATGATACACATTTCCTAGGAAATGAAATTAATTAATAGTGATTGTGGCGTAACTAATTTTTAACCTTGTTGGTTCCGCCGATACTAAAGAAAAACTAATCATCGAATATGGAACCTTCACCGCTCAGTGATTATAATGCATTTAGTATAAATTATTTGAGGGTCTGTTAATAACATTGAAGCCAGCTCGAAAAAGAAAGAGAAAGCAAATTAAACTACCTATCTCTCTATCTGGCATGTGTGATTAGACTAAGATACGTAACGATCTCTCATCTTGCCTCTTAAATATTATTTTTCAGATACTCATAGGCTTGCCTATGGCTCCCCTATTCTATGTATAATAATTCTATGGAAAATACTCATTCCTTTACAAATCTTACGTCATTTTATGAAAATTAATAATAATGTTGAGAAAATAAACATTTATTTTATAAAAACAATAACCTGTATATAAAAAGATATGATCTTACAACACCGAAGCGTTAGCAGACTTAAATGAAATTCAGTTACAATGGCAAGTAAACAAACAAAGTATAAAAACAAACTATTAGACCAGAACAATGAATTTTAAAATGTTAACTATATTTAAAATATATATAATAGTAGAAGTAATAATAATAATATCACAGGACAAATAACACAAATTGATTCTAACCCCTAAGTAAGCAAATTATTTGCTTGTGTTAAGGATGTTAGACAACAATACAAATATATAAAAAACGACCAAACCCAGAAATACAGACATCAATGAATGAGAGATCTCTTATGCAACTAAATTAGTCCAATGTATAGTTAATATTTATAAACTCTAAAATCACACTTTTATTTCTGGAATACTTGGGTATATGATGATAAAATTTATTGCATTGATAAATATATCCATAAATCATGAACTGTATTTTATTATAATTGATTTTTTTGTAGTTAATTGTTTTGATTTTATTTTATTTTTAGTATTTGCATTATTACAACTACTTGTCTATAGAGATAGAGAGATAGAGATAGAACCAGCCACATAGTAGTGCAATTATATGGTTGGTAGCCATATAGGTGTGGACTATGTGGTCTGTGGAACTCAGGTCCATATAAACCACAGAACCAGCCCGTAACTAATTGAAATGTGGTTTGTTTTATGGAAATTGTAAAACAAATCAATCTATTGTAAATATATTGTTCAAGGTCGAGGTCAGTCAAGTGTGTATATTACCTAACATTAGATTTACGTACTGTGAATATCGCGCAAGAATATTTAAAGATTTATAATAATCTGCTCAAACCAATTATAGAGTCTTGTGTTTATGAAGTGGACTTAATATACGGTATACTGCTCTGTGTATCTTCATTTTTCGTACTAGAGGTGGTTAAGGAGATACCTTAGTATATATACTGATACAAAAAGAATGATCTCGACTAAATTTTCGTCTTATAAATCAAAAATATATTCATAATAATTAATAGATATTTATTATTATAATATGTACAATATTAAAACCTGAAGAAAATATTATAATTTTTCGTTTAAATAGAAGAAACGTTAGTTATCAGAAATGCTATTATCTGGCATAAAACGTGTTTGTAGTCACGTTTGTATTTGAACCTGTTATACTAAGTATTGGGTTCGTTTAATAACTCCTCAGATAATTGGAAATAACATACATTAACATAACAAGCGAAAATAACAAGAGAATAAATTAAAAGAAATATTTGAGTCAATTTCAACAAGGATACACAATCTTTTTTCATATTTTTTCATATTCTTCAATGCATTGTATGCTAGCATTTGTCAAAATTTGGGTATAGATAAATAATGTAAGTATTTTTTCTATCACTCGCTGACAGTACTACATTTCGCGTTAAAAGTATATCCTTTTCTTTATACGTGAAATCGTGCAAAATTTCATGATGATCGGTTGAATAGTTAGGGCGTAAAAGCGTAACAAACAAAGAAACTCACATACCTAATTATAATATTAGTAACGATGCGGCAAACTACTTTTACCTAAATAAAAAAAAATCTCTTAGACAAGAGTCAGTAGGCTTGTCGAAAAAGTGACAAATATCTAAGTTTGTTACCCGTTAAAGTTAAAGTGTGCATACGTAGTTAGCCTGTGGTTGCAAACTGTTTTAAATATTAACTGTTTTAACTATTGCAATTAATTAGAATAGTAACGAAGAATTTTAGTTTTGTGTAGGACAGGTGTGTGTGGTATCCGGGATGGAACCAGTTAAGCGGATGATTTAGGAGTCAACATGTTCACACGAGTGGGGTCGCTAGTATAATTGACTTATTTTATAGAATATTCGAAATTTAAAATACACCACCAAGGATAAGCAATTACTTTATTTTGACCATTCTCTGATTAAATTCCAAACTTGACAAAAATATTAGAATGATGAACACATATTTGTCTGGAACTAATTTAAGTAGCAAAAGGCATTGAGACAACCGGTATGTGTGCTATAGTATTATAACCGGAGCTGCGAGGTAATTTCCCTGATTTTTTTTCCTTAAATTTTGAGCAACAGAGAACAATACGTTCTGACAATATCCAGTTTTATCCTGTACACTTAGTTCGAGTCTTGACCTTACGAAAACTATGGCAGTTAGAAATCGTCGTGTCAATATCTAAAGATGATTAGGATGATTACTATCATCCTAAATAGTGATATGATAATAATCATCGTAAATAACTATTAGAAAGAAAATTATATCTATTTCTTGTTAGAAATAAATATAATTTCAATAGATTTTTTAATATGCATATAGTTATCGTACCGCGGGATACTGCTCCTAAAAGTTTTTACAACTGCAGTGCTTGGCTTGGTAAGTTGTTAGTATCTTTGCAATAATTATCCGTTTTCCTTATACTTTCGTTGCAGGCGACCTCGATCCACGTGTGTCGCAACTCGTAAACCAACATAAACATTAAACATATAGGCGTTTATGTAAACAGTCAATTTTATATGATTAGGTAAGTCGTGAGTACTTGCGGAACAAAATATGTTTTATAATGTTGCGTATGTACCATGGAGTTTGTCAGAGACAACATGGTCCAAACATAAATCAAATTGAGGATAATCATAGCAATTAGGTATGTGATTTAAAAAAAATAAGAATAGTATTCCATCTAAATTAAATAAAAAACTTTCTACTTTTAGATACTGGTTTGTTAAAACTGTGCTGCGGATTGTAATTTAATCTTAGTTTAAATTTAAGTAAACTAAATAATATATTCATTGTAAAAGCAAGTGCATGATATTTATGTATTATGATAATTATTTACCTTATACATGTATAAAAATATAAATTTAATTAACAACACTACTTAAAATTCTATATACCTACTAGTATCAGGGGAAATACAGAAATGTTAATGTATACAGCGTCGTAAACATAAGGATGTTGATTTCATTACTTGTATCATTTCGAAATAGTTCTTGTCTCTTTCTTACTTTTATTTATTTTTAAGTGAACAAAAACATTGGCATGCGTTTAATGGAAGGTAATTACTATACGTACAATATTAATCTCCTTTCCATTCTGGGTTTTTGAATATTTATTTTTATGTTAAGTGTATTATTTCCAATAAAATTACTACGTGCAATGGAGCAAAATTCAGATAAAACGGTTCTTTTTCCCTTTTGTAGTTTTTTTTGTTACTTTTTAAAAATAATTTTGCCACTGTGGCGTCTGGAGCGGTCACTTCTCAGATCGTGTGGTAGGTCATTATTAGTGTTTTTATGATCAGTGGAGTCCAAATTGGGATGCATTCCCACAGAGTTATTAAGATAAAGTAGGGGAGACATATACTGGCCGATGAGTGCGAGTGTCTGACAAATAACAAAAGAGGGAAGATGAGAGACCCATACCTATCCTTGTCTAATCATATAAAAAAAAGAGACGGATAGATAGCTTCATTTGCTTTGTCTTGTTTTTCGATGCATATTTTATAAGCTTTCTCCCTTGCTCTATGTATTATAACTCTAAAGTCTAAGTGCATTCCTAACACATGGAGTCCTGACATTTAGCATAACTTTTTAAGAAATTTCTTTGATAAATAAGTAGGCGAGAAGAGGATACAGGGGAGGGCGGGGCTGGGGGCCAATGTCTCTCCTTGAGCCAAGGAGAACTAGATTCCAAACCACATTTCTTATTATCATAAAAATAACAATATTTGCAGAGTAGTTATTAAGTTTTATTTTACTCTAGATATTTATTTTTTTAATTAAATGTTAATATCCCATTTAAATTTAAGCAAATAAATCTTTATTGGCAACCAAATCCTTTATCCAGTACTAGTTTTTTAACAAAATATTTAATGTTTAATTTTTCTTAGTATTTTATTATATGTATGTAATTAGGTATTTCAATAAAAAAAATTGATATCTAACTGTCCGCCCAGTGTTTAAGAAACTTTTATAGTATGTAACTTTGCAGCCATTTTGAATATAATATTAATATTCTGTCAATTATTAACATTTAATTAAAAAAAATAATAACAATAATTTACATGCAGGTGTATTTACCATCACTCATGTCAACGTCACTTTTGAGGTTAAAATTAGCGAGTTCATTGACCCAAATTTAAAAACGAGTTACAAGAAACGTGTTATATACTTTATTATTCTTAAATGTTTTTAATAATTTGCAAACTACAATTGTCCTCGTGGTTGTTTAATATCTTCTCAATTATGGCGTCATTTGCAAATCTTCCATAACATTAATTCGATTATATCTTTAACTAGTGTTTATCATTGACTCTGCTTGCTTATATATTGTAAAGCTGTAGCTGAAGACATTTTACTACTTTTAATAAATTTGAATCAAATTCTAACAATAAATACTTGGAAAATTAACTGCATTACAAATTTTTATCTATTTTTTTTTTATTTTTTTATCTATTTTAATATACGCATGAGGATTTAGGGGTAAGAAATTCTTCTTCCTTCTTTAGACAGGATGTGTCTAGACGAGTTTAAGCTTGAATGGTATAAGAGAAGAAAGCGACCAAAGAAGATATGGAAGTACGTGAAAATGTCGTAATTGCAAATTTCAACTGATATAACGTAGAAGAAATTGACATTGCACTGTTACCAAAAATAATAATGGGATAAAGACTAATAGATATTCGTTACCACTGGTTGATGTTATTGGAGATTACTGCTATCCTCCAAATAAGATTTTTTTTATATAAATATTAATGTAGTTTTTATAGCAATAATTACAACAAATATATTAAGAAATCTCGTTACATTATTATAAGCATGGATCATCACAGTGATAATTGATAGGTACCGTATTAAGCATCCAATATATATAATTAATGCTTCTTGGACTGGACATAAACTGTACATAAAATTAGTTAAAGTAGCATAATATGTAATCTGTATAATAGTCCGCTTATTAACGTAATAATGGCGGTAAAACAATCTAACTCCTTCGTGATACGAGTATGTCTAATCCCAGCTATAATATATTTAGTTTTTTATCTGTCTGTCCACACAATTCTATAGGTACCTAGTCTGCAACTTGATTTGGTGCTATAGAGGTTTTAAGCATCATAAGTACTTACTTTCTAACTAAGAAAGTAGATGCATATGATTAAAAAAAAATTGTTTAATATTAATTTGTTTGTTAACTTTGTCAAAATAACGATTTTCTGAGATTAACTTTCATCGTCAAATTTCTTCATGGAGTTATTATACCTACATAATTCTATAGATATTGTCTCACGCTGATTATATGTTAAATTCATATATCTGTGGATAAAGTTACATAAGAAATTATAACATTTAAATATAAATATGATGGCATTTTATGGATATCTTCTACGACTTACTAATTATAAAATTAGTACATTTTATTTTTTCGATAATAAAATAGAATGAGGGGCTGCTTGAATAAGTATTTAAGCAATATATTGATCTTATCATAGGTATGTTGCCTTGAATATTTGGTGTTAATGAGAATTACCTATTGTTCTTCAAGTATCTATACCTACATATCAAAAATATTGATCACCAGCACACCAAGAAGTTGTATATTTCACTTATGTGTTTTAATAAAAAGGTTACCAATAAATATGTTATTATAACTGTAATGGTAATAATACACGATTTGTATCGTGTATAAATCAATAAAATAATTAATTACACAAAATACTTGGTGTTTTTGAACGTAAACGACGCCATGTTGCAAAGTTGGAGAGGCGACGCGGGAAGAGCTATCAATGTAATCTTAAAACTTCAATGAATTACCTGCACCTATTCTCAGACAGATTAAATATTTTTTTTACTTAAATTATAATATTTAAACATTAAATCCTAAGTGCATTGTACATAATACAAAATATATATTTTTTTGAAAAACAAATGAATCAACAAATTTTGCTGTCAGTTTTCAGAAAAATAAATAAAATCACGTGATAAGACTTCATAAGGTTGGGTTCCCTCCAAAATTACGTGATGGGTGATGACGAAGTGAGAGAATGAATGCCTAAATATCGTTACTCCATATTTTAATGGATTCGACACTCCTGCCTAATAAACTTAAGTGTTTTTTTTAACTTTGTGATGAATATTCTGTACAAAAATATATAGGTCCCTAGATATTTTCCTCATATGTATCCTCAGATTCGCTAGAGAATAAATTTTATATTTGGACAGTTTTTCAATGCGATATATCACTTTTAATCTTATTCCACAGTAAAAACTTATTCGAGGAATAACAAATGGGCCTTAGTCGAAAGACGTAAGGTGAAAGTATCGAGTTTGTTTGTTAAACAGCAATTATAAATCGTTTTGTGGTCAATGGTTAATGGTTTAAACAGCAATTCAATTATATTTATTATGTTTTATGTAACATTTGTCAATAGATCCATTTATTTTGTTGTAATATGATAGCTGTCATCCGCTCGACTATCATTTGTTTTTAACCTGTTGAAATCCCGCCATCTTGAAATGTTAATTGTCAGCTGCTTCCCTGTCACATGTTTTTAATTCTTAAGTTAATGATTAATAATTATGATTAATGTTACTAGAATATTTTATAATATTTACACAAGTGTTTTATTATGATTAGTAAAGTTTATTTTATTCACGGAAAATTTGAATCGTGTGAAATCGACCCAGCGGCATGTATACTTATACTGAGTAAATATTTTTTTTCTAAGTTCTATGAAATTTGGTTTGATCTCAAAGAGGCCTGTTTTAAAAATGTGTTATAGTAGTTGTAGTAGTTGTGATAATGTGAAAATTTTAGGCTGTTTTATTATATGTTTGAGAGTTCACACACAATTAATATATATATACCTATATAATGAATTTTTTTTTTAATGCACAATTCTAAATGAGTTTTATTTCAAGTAAATAAATCCACTAACCTACTCTACATTGCAGCATTAAGTAAATAATACAGAAAGGAAATACATTGTTTCACAATGGCTTATCGTGTTCTTATCACTGAAATACTACCTATACCTTCACTATCAGGCTACACTTTCCAAACGTCATTTTCACGACAATTGGTTTCATACATGTACTTATGTAAGTACCTATTTAATTTCTTACTATTAACTCTGGCGAAGTTGCCACCTTTTTATAGCAACCCTAACTAATAACCTCAAAGGTAAATAAGGAACAATTTACAGGAAGTCATCAAGCATCCGTAGGTCTGTTTGTCTTCAGGAAATATATTTCAATGACCGTGAAAATTGAGAACAATGCCGTCCCATAATGGAACAAAATAATATTAAAATATTTTAACTTAATTATGTTTATATTTTAATTTTGTTTTATTTACGGAGATAGTGTAAGGAAATAACCGTGACACAGAATTCAAGGCGAGAGATGATTTAGAGCCTTTAGTGTATTGTTTCATTGAATACTATAGTTACTTTTTATTATTTTCCATTATATGTCAGTTCTCTTATCTTTTAAGTGAAGTTGAAATTTATTTGTAGTGTATTGTTTTCTTCACTAATATGTGTTATAAATGCAGAAGTGTGGATGTCTGGATGGATGTATGTTTGTTACTCAATCACGCCAAAACTATTGATCGGATTTTGTTGAAACTTCGCAATATTATACCTAGTTTATGTACCAGAATAAAACATCACAAATATATAACATCATTTCGTCTGTTAATATATCATGACTTATAGTGCCATAACGTAATAGACACGGAAGCTCCTGTTTTTAATCTTTTGATACATATAAATATTATTTTTACAGTCCACATAGACGGAGTCGCGGGCATCAGCTAGTATTTCATATATTGACAATATAATAGGAAAATATAAATCTTAAATGATCAAATGGTAATTATGTTTTTAACACTTCGTTATTATGAAAATGGTTTTAGTTATTTTGAAAATATTGATTACTATATTATTTTGAAGTTTTATTTTAGAGATGTATTCGGCATCTTTTTCGCTATTCGTATTCGGCCGAATTATTCGGTTTTGGTGCCGAATATATTCGGTTCGAGTATTTCTATTTTGTTATTTCACGACATGATAAAGAACTAAAAGACAAAACTAAGATTTATGTCATATTAGAAGTCAAAGAAATCTTATAAATAATGTGTGGAATAAAACCTAATAATAATAAGCAATTTAGCTTCAAATCAAACTTCAAAAAAATACTATTTTTAAACCACAAATCAACATATTATTTATTCATCTAGCCAGCAGCCACACGTAACGTACATGTTTAAACCTGTTTATGACAAACAAATTATGAAATAATAAACGGAATAGTTCGGCCGAATATTCGGTTCGGTAAAGGTTAAACCTAATAGGTATTCGTTTATTCGGTGAAACTACTATTCGGCGCATATCTATTTTATTTCATATGCAACGTAACGTATCTAAATATTAGTGCATAATAAGATTTCAATCTACGCGAATATTATTTTTATATTAAACAAATACAAAAATGTATCGTTTGTAAAAAAAAATGTAGAATGAATCATTTGTTTGCAAATATATTTGTCGGTAGCTAGCTATAATTGCTTTAGAAAATGCGGAAAAAGAGTTTTCCTCACAGATAAGTTTCTTTTTAATTGCTAGTTATTTATTTTTTCATTTTACAACATTAATGAGAATATATCTTTTAAGTATCTTAGGTTATACCCCTATTATATCATTATAGTAAATACGTATTTACTATAATAACGTATTTACTATAATATATAACGTATAAATTAATGAAACAAAATTAGCTCTTGAGACTTGAATAACTACCAACTTTCGATTTTTTAAATTATAGTAGGTATTAAAAACATTCAAGACCTAAATCCTCAAGTCGATAAGTTTCTCTTTAAAAGGATCTGTGTCACAGTAACATTATTATTATGGTCATTTTGTAAATAATACTCAAACTTGGACAGACATATTTCACAATTTAAATTACCAATAAATGTATTGATTAATATCCTTATTGGTTTATTCGGCACGAATTTGAAATATTTTTTATCTAATGATGAAATCTTGTTTTGATATTTAAATAATAAAATTTATAGGTATGATGTAAAATCTGGCATATTGCGCAAGATAGCAAGATAATGCTAAAACAAAAATAATCTTCATCTACTTTCTACCTTAAAGCTTTCCTACTGTCCATCTCACGTTGGGTAAGTTTCTTAAGTTTTGCTGTCAGTACCCATATGTGCAATGTTTTGTACTTAATATAATTAAGTTATATTTTCGCCGCAAAATCAATAGTTCCGCTTTTTAGAATAGAAGTATAATGAAATCCGTATCCATAGTGCATAATGATATAGAATATTCAATAATTTTATAAAAAAATATTTGTTAATTGATTTTAATTTTAAGCGTGATTGTTAGGCTCCTATAATTATTTTAGTAAATAATATAATTAAGATTTTATACCGAAAAGTAATAACAAATCTCTTGAAAAAAAAGTAATTCTTCTGACAAATTTTCTGAATTGCCCTAAAATATTAAATTTTTAAAATGTTTGAAAAAAATTTTTTTTTGTTAAATCTCTATTACAGGGCAACTAAACACTTATAGATTGATTTTTTTTTTGTTTTAACGACAGTTTTTTGCTTTTTATTAAATTAAAAATCCGGTCTACGAATCAATATCGCTATATAAACTAACTACTACGACTAAAAAATATAGGTATATACTTTTTTAACTTTTACTATATTTAAAAAAATATAATTAAGGAATTCAATTAGGTAAGGAATCGAATATAGAACCTCTCGGATGCCGTGGCGTTGCTGTATTGTGACATGGATACAAAAATAAAAATGAAAAATACAATTTTAAAGCATAAAAAAAAGTAGTCAATAAGATGTTGGTATTTTCTTTACATTCTCGAGATGTTTTAAAGAAAATCATCGGAATTTACACATATTATTTAAGAAGGTAAGACAATTAACTTATCTTATTATACTATTCAACATGATTCAAGTCAGCATCCATGTGAATATTTGGGTATGTAATTAACAAAACATTATTACCTATATAATTTTCGATCTATTGCTCCAAGTATTTACAAACGAAATTGTAAATACGAACAGACACGATTATTCAACATGTATAATTATAGACGAAGCTTCTTAGCAATCCATGGATTCACCGTGCGGGTGCCGGGCCCATCGCGTTGCAAGGAGAGGAGTGCAAGCAGTGCCTGGGACTTGCGACCCAGGAGTAGGTTTAAGGGGCCCCTTTATTATGCGCAAAAACGCTCACCTTCACCCTCCACACTCCTCTCCCTACCTAACCAAATTTGGAAAGAACCTACTAATGCCGCCTTTGAAGTACGTTCTAGAAATGAACCGATGCTATATATAAATAAATTATATATGAATAAAATATATAAATAAATTATAAATTAGTAAAATATATAAATTAGTTTATTTATATATAATTTAAAACATGAGTTAAATATACAGTCTATTACAATATGTATTTCATAATAATTAATATATAATACGTTTTTATGCCAAAACAAGATACGAAAGAAATAAGTCATAAGGTACTGTAACAGTTAAATAATAAGACTATAAAAACTAATACATAAAAAAACAATAAAATCATGGACAAAAGACGTAAATTGAAATCAAATATTAAAGGCCCATTACATTATCCAATATACAGTGCACTATTTATCCGTAGTAGTATCTACCATTCCGATCAGAGCAACAGTTTACTAACAGCCTTTTCACAAAGCGTTATTAGTACACTACTTGACCTAGCGTAAGATTGGATAATGAAATGTCTTCTTAACATTTACTACCATATTTTTATTGTTACATTAAAAGAATTTCAAATAATGCCATATTTATACCAATGTTTTTTCAAATAAATTTTATCATATCACGCAAAGACTCTTCTTAAGATGGTTAGATAGTTCACGCAACACGAAACAATCAGTCAGTCAATCTTTATCTGAACTTGTATTATGAACCACTTCAGCTTTCAATATTTAATCTCGATAGGATTTGAACATTTTGTAAAACGATTGTCATCTGATAGTCTATTTTAAGTAATCTTAATTTTGTCCTTGAACCAATATTTACTTCTAAAGATTTATAATCAATCCATTTCTTGAGTTGTCAATGCAAATAACCGACTGATTTAAGATCAATTTATTAATATATTAATAATGCAGTAAATATTGGAAATCTTCACATCTCCGTGCTTTTTATTAGATCTGTATTTGAATAAAATATTATTTTATTACATTTTTATTTAAATTAAATAAATATATAATGATGATCGTTCTATTTCACGCGTGTAAAATATAGTTCACTTTCCAACTATCGTGAAAAGAAGAACTGTAATTTAGTTATTTAGACCAAATAAAAATGATATTGGTAAGGATTAAGACTACTTTCACATAAGAATAATTTTAATTATATACCATTTATTATAGTGGTAATAAATGAAGAATTTTAAATTATAAACAAACTGTAGGTGTGTATAATAAACAAACTGTTGGAAAACGATAACAATTAGTGCTTACACGTGTATAGCGACGAATTTCTAAAATACTAGACAACGCTAAATTTCTGGCGTAGTGTCTAGTATTTTAGTATTGTAGTATCCAGTGTATCATGCTGCTATACCAGTAATTATTCGACGTCAACAACGAAGAATGATTAAAATACTACAACAAATCAACCGCTTTTAATATTCTTCCACGAATCTAGCGAATCTAACGAAATGTAAAAACAAATCTAGTTGGATTTAGGTAAACGGCGAAATATTTCGCACTTCCGTCTCTGCACGTGAGGAGGTTCAATGCGCGGGGAAACATTACACAACTACCAACTTGATATTTATCAACAAAGTGATATGACTCGTTGCGTTGTGTTTCGTCTTGTTGATTGTTTAAATTATTGCCTGTATCTGGTTGAGACACCTAGTTATTCTGAGTATTTATATCTAATAAAGAATATGAACCTTCCAGGAACGAAAATACTTTCGATTCACCATGAAAAAGTAATTAAATAAACGCATGATATTAATAAGGTTAGCACAGTATGTGTAGGTAATGCGTAGTATTTAGAATAGTGCCTATACTTAGCCAAAAAAACAAATTACGTTCGACCTGATTGATGACCCATTGTCACGACACGAGTTGTGTATTCTCTTAATCTATAACCAACCCAAAGTAAATATTTAATCACTGTAGTACTTATGTAATTAAAACAAAAAAGACATTCAAAAACCCAAAAACAACTTCAAATACCTACTAAAAAGGCAAACCTTAATATTTATCATGATTCAATATTAGCTCATTATAATCGTCAACCGCGTTCGAACATAAAAGATGGCGATAAATTTAAACTTTATTTTTTAGTGAACAATGTTGATATATATTTATTCTTCTTGTTGTGTCGATTTATGAATGACCCTTAAAGAAATCGAAAATGAACGGCAAAAATTACATTTAGTTTAAGTAATTTTAGCCGCATAAATACATGTATATTGAAACCTTCTTTTAATAAATAGTACATACCTATTTATTTTAAGTATGAGATCAACCAAAACCTATAACATTTGCTACAATAGAAAACAATCGTCAATAACAGTATTACTCCAAAACGGTTAAAGCGACGCCATACTTGAATACAAGCATGAGTAAGTACCGCTTCCGTTTGTAAATCATTAAATTGTATTTGAACGATTGAAATAAATAGAATTAATTTAAAATCAACATTTATCCATCTGTTTATCTTTAATCTATGTTGTTGCTTATTTTTTGTGGTGACATTGAGACGTAACTTCTAAGTCGTAATATGTTTCTTGTAATCCAGATTTAAAAGTACAAGTGCTTGATAAGTTTGACAGATCGATTTATCACTTATGTATATTGGCTACTTTGAGAATCTCTGATTTCTTAAATATACGAAGAAATACATCAGTATAGATAACATTAATGATCAAGAGGTATGTTTTCAGTTTAGTAAGCATATTTTGTTAAGATTTTAATAAAATTAGTGTATACCTTATACTTGAGGTATATGCCATTAACCATTGAAATGAATAAATATTTGGATTTCATATCATGTAGGTATTATAAAAATAAATATAATTTTACTTAAATAAAATGTTTTAAGAAATACACTGTTTACGTGGTAGGTATGTTTATCATTTTAGTATTTCTCAAATATAGAGGGTGGTTTTACAGATCAGACATGCACCTATACAGGATTTAGTCTGGGGATTAGGGCTCCAGGATTGGTAGGTTATTGGTGTGGGAATTATACATTGTTTTCCACAAAATTCATTGATCAAAATCAAGTGCCTCTTAAGTCAACGGGGTCATAGTACTCAATATAAAAATAATGACTATTGGTTATAGTATATAATTTAATCGTTACATTTTTACATATATTGTATTGTAATAAATTATTTTTTATATTGTTACAACATCATTTTGTTTAAATATGTTTTATTTTTTATCAACCAGACTCGTGTAAAGATATTTGTCAAGTTCAATATGTACCTCGTTGTATTGTGTACTGCGCCCGTATTATTCTTTGACAAAGCCAGGCTGATGACAAACCAACTGACAAATGAATCACTATTTACTCTCAGCGTGCCACATCCTTTATCTTGAGCCGGAAAATAAACCAAAGGTACATAAACCTCTGTTTTGTAATATATTAAAATCGTCCTACCGGTTTTGGTTATTATTAATCGTGTCTTCATAAAAAACATTATATAAAAGCGATTTATATCTTTACAGTCGGGTAAAACCATATCATGTTTAAATTATAACCTAGCTCTGACCATATAAAGTGTTAATTAATTAAACCATGGTTTAACTATATTTTATATTATTTATTTCTTAGTCACACATGTACAATTTGGTCATTTTATTGATTCTCCATGAACTTATTACCATACATTGTCTCAAAATTCGACTCAAGCAGAAAACAGTAACGTTAGGAAACTAAAGATATCCGATGATGAAACTAAAGATGCCTGATGAGCTGATGATAAGATGATCTGATGAGGTGATGATATTTAATTTGATACGTGATACAAACAACCCGACCTTCATATCATTAATATCTAAAGAAATTAATTGAAATCCTTGACACTATTTTCATATATTGAAAATTTTAAGTATTATTTCGTAGTTTGATATTTCGTAATTCTTTATCGATACTATTATACGATAAATTTATTTGTAATGAAGTTTCGTAAGTCGCACGTGGGGAAGCATTTCTATCTGTAGGTACGGTGGGCACAATTGTTATATTTCAAAATGTTATATAATATTATGACCCTTATTTGCACCACCCTACGTGATTATAAAGAAAATTAATCGAATCGTTTGGCATTCTGTCGAAATGTTCGATATGAAAATTATACTTTATACGCAACACGCCAACAGTAATATTACATTACTATTAGTAAATAATAACATTGTTATTTAATAAAAATATGCAATAGTAATTATGTACATATATTATTTATTTCTAAATATAAAATCAAGAACAATGTGTTCTTGATTTTTCTATTATTCTCTCTGTCCGTAAATAATATAGTTTTGTCATTACTTTTAGGGAAATTGAATTACACATAATATTAAAGTTATATGAATAACTTCGACACAATTTATTTGTAGCTTTTATCTTTGTTTAGAAAATAATTATTAAGTTAATTCCTAGTTCCATTATACCTATAGCACTTGAGATTATACTATCATTCATTTTAATAATATTCATACCTACAACAAAATACAATATTGTATATAAAACATTATATATTAAACAAGAAATACCTGTATTTACTGCAGCTACCTGGGAAAATATCTACCTGTCAGATAAAACTAGCCAATTACTTTCACATTTTTGAAAAGTGAACATAAATGTGTAAATAATTATAGTAAGCAAGAAGACATTAAAAAGACCGATATTAGTTTATAACTCGTTAAATTTGTTCCATTAAACTTGTTAAATGTGTCAATTTATTCAAGTTATTTCTGACGGATTTTTTTTTAAATATAGAATTCATTAAAATATTAAGAAATATAAAATAAAAAGTATCATCTTTTCTGCTTAATTCAGGATCATGTATTTAAACAAAAATATGTTAAGGAAAATATTTGTATCAAGGTAAAATTAAAGTCACGTGTGAAAAAACGTATTTTAAATAGTGACGAAATTATATTATAAAAAATATATACCTCCCATTCTAAACATAAAAAAAAAATATTATTCTGTCAAATAAGACATTATTATTATTTTTACTTTTATATAATAAAATTCCAACAGGTCACGGACCTGGTATTTTTGTTTGAACTAAGCCTTATTTATTATTTTTTCTTTTTATTATTTAAATTGAGAGATATAGAAGTTTTAATCCCGAGGCAAAGAAAAGAGTACAAAACCTTTAAGGTCAGAATAATATTTGTAATAAGAACTTCGTAGTAAATAAGTTAGGTATATTCAGTCTGTTATTTACTACATTCTTAAGATAAATAAATGCGGGTACTCAGTGAGAGTTGTGTTATTTTACGTAAAATTTTAAACCAAAATTTGACACAAGCTAATAAAAAATATTAAAAAAACAGCATACCCGGGGAATCCGATATGTCATCCATAATCGCCAGCTTGCTGGGTCTCTTGTCGTCCTCAGGTCTCAACCCCATTTTCACTGTTTAGTTTTAATTTAATTAAAAAAAGAGCACAGCACAAATTATTTCTGGCCAATATTCTTTATTGGTATATAATTTAACATTTAATTTTGTATTTATTCAGGTACGTATTCGCACTCTGTCATGTCACCGGCTCGCACGCCGCTATCGTTGAGAGGGCTGACGACAACTGTCGCGGCGGTCCGTTCCAACCTTGTTTTAAAGGCACGCGACTTGGGGCTTGATAATTATCAGTGAAATTGACACATGAGTGTGAATCTTATCCCTCTGTTGATGTATCACATTTATCAAGTTTCGCGATACAAGATATAGTATTTAAATACACCGTGCACCTTGCACTGTCTAACTCTAGATCATATGAGATTGAGAACTTCGAGGAATCGAAGAGTTTCTTCAAGTGTTTACATTATAGATAAATCATACATTGTATTATACTCGGCGATGCTTCACATTTATTTTATATATTTTTTTATTGTAAACAGTTAATGTAACATTAAAAAGAATTATTGTCATTACAAAGGGATTACCGTAATTATTACTGTTTTACCCTTGCTGTAAAAAATTGTCACCTTCGTGTATTTTATTAACTTGTTTATATTACACATTAAACAAGATTCGTGTCGGTAAAATACTTCAAGTAAAGATCCCGGGTATTTTCCCTAGTTAAGACTATAAAATATAAAGTTATTTATATACATCTAGTACATAGTTTCTTATGTATAAAGTTGTAGTGTCATTACCCTAGAACTAGGTAGGTTCTGTATACATACTCTGAGCCGTGGAATGCAATGAATCATGAAGAGAAACATAATAATGATACTTATCAACCTGTTTGTTATATGTATATGTAAATTTTAGATATTGTTACAGAGACGTCCTGAAGTCAGCGGAAATAAATGTTTATAATGTGTATTAAAAATAAATATGTTTAAAATACCATATCCACATAAATGTTGTAGTTAATGATGATTTCGGCCATATTATCTAAGTTTTGCAACTTCGTATATTTACAAATAACTGTAATATATCTAATTGATATATTAACAAGGGTTGTATTTTTAAATAATTAATAAATATAATAAATTAAAAAAAAATCTTAATATATTAAATTATCGTGAAAAGAAGATTATAAATAGTTCTGTTATAAAACACCGCATAAATACTTGATTTTATAATACTATTTAATTGAATTATCGTAAATGGAAGATTATAAATAACTATGTTATAAATTACCAACTATATACCTAAAGACATGATCTTAAAATTCTATTTAATTTAGTTATCGTCAACGGAGAATCATACGCAACTACACAAATACATCATTTTATAATACTATGTAGGTAATTGAATTATCGTAGACAGAAGATGATAAATAACTATGGTGTAAATAACTACATAAAGACATGATTTTATAATTATATTTAACAGAATTATCAGAACAGAAGATTATAAGCCACTACCTATGCTAAAAATAACTACCTAAATAGGTACATGATTTTATAATAGCATTTAATTGAATTATCATAAGCGGAAGATTATAAATAACTATGCTATAAATAACTAGATAAATAGATGATTTTATAGTTCTATGCTCAGATTTAAGAGGACTTATCGTTTCATATTACAGGCATTTAATGTAATACTATTTATCAAGAGTTAATAAAAATGACTTATCTAATTTGTTTGTTCAGTATGAAGTGATCTTATTTACCCAGATTAATAAATTGCGACTTCTCATAAAGCCGTATGATTTAACTAATCTGTTTGTCAGAAAGTTAAAGAAAGAAAGGCAACTAATCTGTCTAAATCTGTGCAAAAATCGGGGACACATTATAAGATATCAAGTCTGTGCTTGTATCGCAGAACTTGAAAGTTAAGATATTAAATTTTGGATGAAAATTGAATATAATGTAGTAAATAGGAATTATCAAGGTAAAATACCTAAAGTGGGTAGGTAGAAATTCGTAATATGTACCTATGTTTTTGTAAAATATAAGAATTATTTCCTGGGTCGATTGAGCTGATTTAAAAAATATGCTTTATTGATCTCGTTTTCTTTTATACCTACTAAACATATAAATATTATTACTCAAATTAAAATGATCTTAATTAAATAAATATTTTGTTACTTTCAACAAGTTCTTCACGTTTGCTCTAAAGGTGCTCTTAACTTGTTTAGGGCACCCACATTTCGGGAGTCCTGCCGAGGCGTCACGGCGAGTGCAAATGCGATCCCATAAGGCGATGGGGCAGCCGTTTTTTTTTTTTTTTTTTTTTTTTTTTTTTGTTTCCTGTACCCCTCGCGGGGGAAGCGAGGGGCATGTGTGGGACTCCCGAACACGGTGTACCCACTAAAAACCCCGCGGCGCTCCTTCCTCGCCTTATTGGCGGAGTCGTGGGTACGGCTAGCCCTTCATCCACGACTAATGGGGCAGCTGTTAGTTTTATGTATTGTTTTTATTATATTTATTGTTTTTTTTTTAATATACACACATTTAAACATTGCCTACCTAACCAGTTGTTTAATAAAAAAAATATGTACATACCTATTTTGTTTATAAAAGAAACTAACAAAGTAAATTTTGTTTATAAAATTAACAACATATAAATGTAATATTGCAATGAAGTGACGATTGCGTGTCTTATAATTCATCATCTGCACGATATTCTTATTTTATTTAAAACCAGCTGTTGACCGCAACTTTGTCTGTTTACCTTATGTCAATAAAATGTCGTCCATTTAAATATATATATACATATATATATAAATAATAACTTCTGTGTTATAACTTAACAGCCTATGTCAAGAATAGAACTAAGAGAGAGAATGTTATAAAAAAATATATGTTATTTAATTAAATAACTTGAAAAGTAACAGACATGCAGTTTAATTTGTATATATATTTGTTACCTGGAATGGTCATTATTATTTAATTTGGAAGCCGTTTCAAATGCAAAGATACCACAAAAAACGCAATATAAGTGCCAATGATATAATAAGAACTGTAACTATAATATCAAGGTATAGAATACGGTTAAGTTATTTTATTTGAAGGTTTACTGCGCCTTCACAGTTCATAGACATGAAGGTAATCCTATTTGAAATATAAGCCTTACATTAAAGGTGTTTCTATAAGACCTTTAAGATGTATCTGAAGGGCGCATCATCCAAGAACTAAACTACCTCCCAAGAGATTTTATGCGCTGGATTCTGGTTTCATCCGCATTCATTATCCAACGTCCACTTCACTGCTATCTTTCGAAAATAACTTAATCTTCATAATAGAGATATGACATATATAATGTTGTATACATAATACAGTTTTATAAATCTGTCTGTCAGTTATTGTTATGCAACTAATATTTTCTTTACAATATAAATAAGTACTGTTGATTTATCAGCAGTTTGAAAGTCGCCCTGGTAATAGGAAAGATAAGAATCATTCGTATGTGGTATGGTCACATGATGTGAAGGGATGAAAAGGTTCAAACGGAAAAAGTTTTAGCTTCAATGAGATAAGAGGGCAACGGCAGAAAACCTGGATGTTGTGCGCGAAAAGTGAAGAAAGCAAGAATGAAAGAAGCTAATCTCCATGGAGTTGGTGGATGAAGATCGTGAAAGAATAGTAGCAGGATGATGATGAATTATTATTACCAACAAATATACTATCGCATAGATTCAAAGAGCTAGATAGTATGCAATAGTATATTACCAACAAATATAGTATTGCATACTATCTAGCTCTTTGAAGTTCCTCTAATTTTTTTTTCTTTATTTATTTATTTATCATTATTATTATTTACTTATTTTTTTTCTTTATTTTATATAGATCTTGGTATACAGTATATATATTTGTTTATTTATTTTTATGATTATTATTTATTTATTTTTTTTAATCTATTTATTATTAGTTTTGTTAATTTGTTTCATAACATATCCTCAACCTTAAGGTTGCCAGGCAGAAATCGCTTTTCAGCGATAAGGCCGCCTTTTTGTGTCACCATGTTCTATTTTACTTTTTAACTTTTTGTTTTCATTTTTTTTTATTTTCTTATTTTTTTTTTTAATATTTTCTGTGTTTTGGTGTGCAATAAAGAATATTTATTATTATTATTATTACTTTTATAATTATGTCTAAAACCAAATGAATGTAAGTAAAGTCGCGATATAATTATAATTTGAAGCGTTATACAAATCAGATGGTAGCTCTGACGTACAATGCACACTTAAACATGTCGACATATTCTCAGTATAAGAAAAGAACATTGTGATATAGATATTGATAATAATATCAATTTATCTTTACTCCACTTCTGTTGACGTTTTCGTGAGTTTTAAGATTTCCTTACAACATACTGATACGAATCAAATTTACATAAATATCTTTCTTATTTTTATCGATTATATTATATTAATAATAATAATCTATACATATAATAAGACAGTAAAAATCGAGTGTCTGTACATTAATAATTTTTCCAAAAGAAACTGATAGGGGCGATTAAAGGCGAGTAACAAAAACCAAAAAAACAAGTTTTGGAATTTTTGTCCGTCTGTCTGGTACGTTATACCTACAAAAGTACTGAACGAATTTGAACGCGTTTTTCAAAAGTGGATTACATATAATCTCGAGCGTTGTCAAAACTTTGTTGCGTCAAAATCGGTTAAGGGAAAAAAATGTTATGGTCATTTGAAAATTTAAAATATAAAACGCTTATTCGAAGTGGTGTCTATTGGATGGAATACAGTTATTTTAACGTTGAGGCCAGTTATCAATAGAAGCACGCGCTCTTTTCATGGGGAAATTCTTCACTGTCAATCGTATGGATCGTTTTAGGGACTCCAAAATATCATGGCGTTTAGAGCAAGCTGTACTGTCCTAAACTGAAAATAAATTATAATCCAGCGGCTTAAAATCGGAACTAGACGTCAGCCAGTCTTCAGCTCTGATGAAGTCCGAGATGTTCGCTTCCAACCAAGACTGCATGGACCGAACTTTATGACCCGGCGCCGAGTCTTGCTGGAAGGACCATACTTGGTTATTTAATATGGTTTTATTAAGGGGCTTAACTACTTTCTCAAGATTGGTATCTTGATACACTTGTGCCGATGTTTTGATACCTTTTTCACAAAAATATGGCTCAGTTACACCTTCATAGCTAACACCCCACCAAACCATCATTGAAGTCGGGTAATGCCCATTTTGCATTCTTTCGACTAATTTGGAAGCTTCCTTAGAGCTTTGAGCATAAAAATGGTCATTTTGTTTGTTAAAATGTTGCTCAATTGTAAAAATCTTCTCATCCGTAAACCAAATTTTTCTGTGACCTCCATTTGCATACCGCTTCCGTACTTGTTTACATTTTACCACCCTATTCATCTTTAATTTATCAGTTAAGAAATGACCAGTAACCTGACCTCTTATAAGCTGCAAGTCCTAAGTCATCTCTTAAAATACGCGACATGGTTCTAGGTGCTATCTTCATTTCCCGAGATAATATTTTTTTTGCTTTCGGACAGGATTTCTTCGAATTCTTTTCCTTACTGCTTTGACCAGATTTTTCCTACGAACACTACGTGGACTGCCAGATTTTTCTGTCACAAACAGAGGAAGTCTTATTGTACCTATTAAAAGCCATGACATTTGACCAATATCAAGTGTATGGAGCGTTTTAAAAATTGCATATGGCTCCATACTTACTTTGTGTAATGCAATCACAGCGATTCTGTTCTCTTTAACAATGGATTGGCCATTTTAATATCGTAAAATGATCAATTGTATAAAAATGACAGATTCCAAATTCAAATGTAATATTTTTTAATTTTTAATTGTAACAATATTTATGGACAGACTAAGTATTTTATATAAGTCCTATATAACTTTTTGTTTGTTGTAAAATAAGTTTTAATGTTACATCACCATGCATTGTCTCACAACGCATTGTGGTCACTATTTATTATCTGGGATATACCATCAGTATAATCTTAATATATTCGAATGTCTTGGGAAATACCGCACCTCTCATTTTGTATTCACGCGACGTAATTATTGACATGAAGAAATGGGACCAGTTCTGATTCCCGTTTTGGAAGGATGTTGAACAAAACTGACAACAGGTTTTCTATTGTCATCGACATGACAGTATCATGCCAAAAGTTTTGAGGATTTGATTTAAAGGTTTCAGTACAAGTCAGTTTAAAACTTTTAAAAGATAGAAGATAGGTAGTTGAAGAATTTTGAAAAGATAAAGTTTTGTTCAATGTATTACGGTATTATAGAATAGTAATTTTAATTTCCCGATTTGTTTTCAATATTAAACAAATTGGTATCCAATATAGTATTGTCATACAGCAACACCTTATTTCTAAGTACCTATGATAATTAATTAATTAGTATTTAATTTAAACTAATAATTAGAATACGATAAAATCTAATTAGTAATTACACAATAAATGTTTTATCGGATAATGCTTTAACGTAAAGTGTGTTGTTGAGAAATGTTTATTTTTATACCAAAAAGTACCTACAAACATAGTATATATACACAGAATACACACTTACAAAGATATACGGTTATTTGTAATTAGTGGACCGCTTCTTGCAGGCAGCCTCTCTGTATAAATCCCAACAACATTTGTTCTACGACTTTTCAAAAATCTTGATAAACAACACAAAAATACCGAAACCAAAAAAAAATTGCTCCCTCTTTTACTTACTACTCTGTATTTTGTAAGAAGCGCTTAAAAGGTCATCGCCCGAGCGCCATACCTACGCTCAGAGTTAATATCAGTTCAGAGGCAACAAATAAATTTTGTATGGGAAAACTCAAATTTTAAAAACTATTTTCATTTATAATTATTTACAAACAGGTTAATTCAAAGCCAAGAAGTTTCCAAAAATGTTGATTATGTTGTCAGCGTCTTCTATCAAGTCATTAAATACTTTGCACACAAAAAATAACATAATTATTTTTTTCATAAGTTTCATTATGGGTTAGGATAAAAAGAGAATAGTTTTTCTATAACAGTGATGTACCTATATCCAAAATTTGTATTAAAACCTAAGAAATCTTTTTAGTTTAAAATAAAAAATAAAAGTTTTAAACTATATATTTTTTAAATTATTTACATTAAAAGAAAAGTTTTTAACAGGTAGTTTATTAAAGTTATGACATAACATGTTGTCGTAGCCATATGTCAACATGTGCCGTACATATTTATAAGTAAACAGTTCTCACATCAAATATAGGTATATGTATATATATCATCTTTCCCACAAAACCTTTATCTTTTCTTAGATCTTTTTCTTTTGATTCCTTCCTTTTCTACTCATAACTTTCCTCATCACTTGTTCCTCATGTCTTCGACTCACACGTTTGTACCAAACATTTCAATGCCGACCCAATAGCTTTGTCGCTGCCCAATTACATACTGCCCCCTTTACTTCTAATCACCTAGTCTATCCATAATCTTATAATTACTATCTCATATCCCAACTTACATTTCGTTAATCGTTCAGATCCATATATTTGCCTGTTAATGCCGCACAGAAAATAAATTTAATATGAGGCATTAGGTATTCGGATTGGAGATCAGACAGCAACGAATAGACCTATTACATTACCGATTTTAAAGCGTTTTACTTCAGCCTAAAAAAAAAAAGAGCAACGTGGCCATCAATCAGATGGGAGTATTAGCTCACCAAGGGTTTTTTCACAATGCGATGTTAGTACACTAGTTGACCTAGCGATTGGTAGATTGGACAATAAAAGAACTGCTTTAGTCGTTCACTAAAACCTACACACCTGAATATTTTCCTTTGCTCTATTAAGGTTTGTTCAACTAGTGAATAATTATAAATCTTGATTCACCAGTTTTCTGTATTGAGGTCGGTTGACGAAATATTGAGTATATCGTTTAGTTTTTCCTCAAAGGTACAGAGACCGAGTAAGCTATTTTATAGTGCCCTAAACTCAAGTCAACATCCAAATACACGTAATAATATAGTGATGAGGCCAAATACTTAAATTACAAATTTTATTACAATAGTATTTGATACGTCTTAAGTACTTATACATAAGTACCTACCTAATAATACTTTGAAAGCCTACACACTTACACACAATTACTTTTGTGTTTGTATATTTGTTTATTCGTCCATTAATAAAAAATATCGGACGGATTGGATTGGAATATAAACGAATTACACTGCAAATTTTGTTTTGTTTAGGGAAGACAAAAATGAAGTTTAATTAGTTTCAATAACACTAAATGGACGAGTTTTGTTTATTATTTCCCTGCTTTACTTTAGGTGAAATAAAGTGGCTGACAACAGTTAGTTTTAAATAAATTAAAGTAGTATGCCACGAGTAACTCACAATATTTGTTATTTATTTAATGTAGACGGTGAAATAGCCGTCAATTATTATTTATTATATATATTTAATTATTACTGTCCAAAACAACATCACAACTTGAAATTAAATCAAGAATAATAATTATTTTCACATGAATTGTGTCGTGAATTACGAACCTTATCGCTTGCATATTGAAGTAGCACTTCGATTTGCATATTATCTAGATTATATTTGAAATGTACCTATTTAAGGATTAATTTACAAGTGGGAAAGCATGTATATCAAAGCCAAAGCATTTTATTTTAATAATAGCGAAGTCATTTTTCGTCTGTCGTTTAAAACCAAATTATTATACCTAGACCCTAACTTTTGTAAAATCTAAATGCATTCATCTATTTCAGTTTTATTTATTTTTTTATTAGTTAATTTTAATGATTTAGAAATATAAGTGTAAAATGTAACCATGTACGTACATATATAGAATACTAGATGCAATCAATGAATTGGCACGTAGTAAGTAGTAATATAGAAATGCACTTTAATAATAAATATAATAAAATATAATTCCTAACAAGTCTTAGTGTTCGAGATATCGTATTCAAGCAAATTACATAAAAAAATACAATATAAATCCTCATTTATATCCTTATTAATATATTATTAACGCTCACAATTTAGTATTCAAAATATCCTCAATTAAGACAGGCATTAGATATGGTATTTTTAATTGGTTTTAAATGGTATTGTTATTATTAAAGATAAACTAATTGAACAGGGTTATATTTATCTTTATTTCTACTATTGCCTTATACGAAGGTACAAAGTTATGCATACATTTCGGATTTATAATTATCTTTAAGCTCTAAGACGTAATTATCTAAGAACATCTTTAGAGATAATAATCAGGTTCTATTTCCATAGCAAGGATGCGGGTGATGCTGTTTGAAAGCAGATAAAGCCTCTAGCAAAAGCTAGTAAATTATTATTTAAGATTACAATTATTATTTTTAGATTCAAATGATATTTGCTTTTTTTAACATAAAATTGTAAAATGTTTATAAATCTATATACCTATAAATTTTTATAAAATGTTGCTTATGGCTGAGTAAGTACCCCTAGTTTTGAGGGTTCGATAATTATGACAGTTTCCGAACACTGTCATAGTTTTCATAACATTAAAACTCGTTACTACGTTAATCGTCCTACTGGTATAGAGTGTATATTAATTATATACATACTAGACGACATTACTATAAAAACATTGTAAATATTGCTATCTTTATTATATAATAAAAACCGGCCAAGAGCGAGTCGGACTCGCCCACGAAGGGTTCCGTACTATCATCTATAATAGAAAATCACGTTTGTTGTATGGGGACCCACCTTAATATATATTTATATATATTTAATTTTTAGTATTTGTTTTATAGCGGCAACGGAAATACATCATTTGTGAAAATTTCAGCTTTCTAGATATCACGGTTTTTGAGATACAGCCTGGAGACAGACAGACAAACGGACAGACAGCGGAGCAGGAACCCTAAAAATAAACTAAAATTAACAACTATTATCAACAATGAGATTAATAATCTGTATTGACCAAAGCGAAAGTAAATACTGGTTGAAACTTTAGATCAACTTTCAAAGGAGTACAGTTTTACTGATTGATTGATTCATAGTGGATAGTGGTTCTTACATAAACTGTATTTGCCACATTTAAATTATTGTAACGACTTTTCAAGTTTTATATCTGTGACTCCATTTACCTACTTACTCCCTAGATGTGTTCGATACGAAATTAATACAATAAGTACAATTATATACTATTGTTGTGGTTTATTATTAGAATGGTCTCACCACCCTCGATAAAAAAAAATTACATAAATACCATAAACGTAAAAATTATGGTTGCCTGTAAAGTCGGTTTTACGGGCGAAGATTTACGTGACCACGTCTTTTTCTCGATAGAATATTTATTGACATGAGTATTATTAAATTGCACAATATTTTAATAATTTGAGTGATTTTGTTGAGGATAGGACGATGAAGACGTTGTCACGTAAAATCATTTTATATATTATTTATTTTATATTATATTATTGATGTTATTATTTTTTACAAAATTTATTTACAGACTTTTTCGATACATCAATTAGTTGCGGAGATATCGATCATTGAAGTTATTGTTTGCTACCAGTATTTTATATATTTATTTTTTTCAGTTATAAAAAAATACTATTTCCAATTGTGTCTACCAAGTATGGTCACATGTACTGGCCTACATATTAAATAATAATAAGTACAGATAATGTTATGTGACGTCACTTCTGATTTTATATATTTTAATATTTTTAATTTTAAAGAATTAATTTGAAAATCAAAACACTTATTCAGATCGAAGGTTCAAATTTTTTCTAAATAAATTTGAAATTAATTAAAATTTGTAATTGTAAATAATGAAGTTGAAAATTAAAACATTTACTTAAATTAGATGTTAAAATTCTTGCTCAACACATTTTAAATCAAGTTTTCTTATATCTGCCACTTTTTCTTAATATTTGTAATTTTAAAGAATCAATTTGAAAATCAAAACATTGCTCGGCGGACCGATCATGTTTGAGTGGGAGAGAGACGCAAGGCATTCGGCGGGCCTCTCTCTCGTTCGGTGACTCATCGTAACGTTACCGGGCGTTACACTTTTTCATAAGTGACTCCCAGCTTAACCTAATTTAAGACGTTGTCACGTCAAAATAAATATAGTACCAATCATAAAAGGTAGTTTTTAAGTAATAACTGTTTTAATATAAAACTAAAATTTCTACTTAGCTATTTTAAAAGCACCAACTACAATAAAATGTTCATACATAGGCTTCTCTGCGTTATAATATTTTTATCACGAAATACTTTAATGTGTCAGTTTAATTTCTGGGTCCATTAAATATCTAATAGTATATTGGTTGATTGGTGCAGTGCGATCTGGAACACGTGTTTCCTTAAGTCCAACTCTTGTTACACTTAGGTAGATACCAATACGTGGATCGGGTTCAACCCTTGGATAAAATCTGTAGACCAAAACACCACAGTTTAATTTGTCAATTTACCCGTATTTTCTCCAACTGGGAAACCTGGAACCAGATACCCATAGCCTAAGCAATCTTTGTCACACAACTGAATATTTAAACTCTTTGCTTATGTTACACCATATTATATTTTATAGTGTATTTACGATCTATATTTTGTGTACTGTTATTACAACGAAAATTAATTATACAAAATTCAGTACATAATCATATGTTGGTTTTATGTGTATTAAATGAGATTACATTGAGTATACAGAATGCTATAAAGATATCATTGTACGTCTGTTTGTTGATTTATGCTGTATTAGAAAATAAAGAACGTTTTATTAATCTGTTTTTAATATTTCTTCATTAGCAAATGATGTTCAAAATAAAGACTTACAATTATTTGTCCTAGGTTAAGATTATTATAGCCGGGGCGTCACGGTGAGTGCGAAAGCGATCCCGTGGCATCCCATTGCAGCAATGAGGGCAGCCGTTGGTTTTTTAGTGGGGTGCCTTAAAAATGGCAGCGTTTCCTATGCTGCCGGGTGCCGCACTTTCGCACCGCCATCGCCTTCCTGGCCGGTGTGACGATGCGGAAACGCATTTTTCCAACGATATAAAAAAAAGTTAAGATTATACTATACTTAATTTATGATGACACTTAAAAATTGCATGTATGTAAATTTCTAAAGACACTGCCAAAATTCTGTATATCGTCAAAATTCTAGATATCATATTATTTCTACATCAAGAGGGTTTTAATGACATATAATTAACGAATACAAAATACACCCACACAACAACAAGCTGTTAATCACACAAAGAATCGAACTCGAAACTTCTGGTTCAGTAGTCACTAACCACTACGCCACTATACCACCAGGTCGTCGAATTAATTATACAGGATTATTAGTAATTAGTTGACCACCTCTTGCAGGCAACCTCTTTACATCAATCCCAACAACATTTGTTCTACGACTTTTTAAAAATAATAGTTTTTAAAATTTTAATTTTCCCATACAAAATTTATTTGTTGTCTCTGAACTTGCATTAACTCTGAGCGTCGGTATGGCGCCCGAGCGTTGACCTTTTAAGTACTTCTTACAATATATAGAGTAATAAGTAAAAGAGGCAGCAAACATTTTTTGTTTGTTTTTTTGTGTTGTTTATCAAGACTTGTAAAAAGTTGTAGAATAAAAGTTGTTGGGATTTATGTAGATAGGCCGCCTACAGGAGGTGGTCATCTAATTAAAAATGACCCTGTATATGATTAATAAGACATTGAAATTGACTTATAGTTTTTTATAATTTTCAATTAAAAATTAACACATTTCAAAGTAAATAAAATCTCTGTTCATTGACTTCACATTAAATAGGAATGCGATGGTTACTTTTTACTCAACACGGACACTAGTTACGAGACCGGAGAGAGACAAGTCATGACAGGTTTGGAGATATCTCGGAAAGTTGCTATATTTTTGTAAAGGCAAAATTTTTCCTCAATCATAAAATAAATTCTTAACTATAAAATCTACATTTTTAGTATAATAAGTAAGGAAATATAAAATTCAAAAATTCTTTATAGTTTCGGAACTTTTGACCTTTCAAATATTAAAACTTGTAATCAATAAATACCTATTTTAAATATATTAGTGTTTTAGGTACTTATCATAAGCAAGAGATCATTATCTAATATTAATGCAATTTGTAGTCTTTTATTAAAACGATAAAACTTTCATAAAACCTTTAACTTGATGAAGGTAGTAAGGAGTTCATTAGTTTGTAATTTACGATTCAAATATATTATCGGATTTGAAAATCAGCTAAAAACATAAGTACTAGTACTTTATACACGAGTATGAGTATGTGGCCATGAGGCCACAAATTCTAAATACAAATTTGCAGGCACCATTATTAGCCGTGACGTAACTGAGGGATTGAGGACATCCCTTGGTTTTTAGCAGACAGAATTTATAGATGCTCATCATATAAATGGAAGTCTCTCAGCTTTCCTGCAGGGCTTTTACCATAGTCTAAAGAGACTATAGAGTAGGAGAGTCATAGACGGGCGTGTGAGTGCGAGTGCCTAATAAATAATAAAAGATGGAAGATGAGCAACCAGTATTGACGTATAGACGTATTGAAGTATGGACTTATCTTTGTCTAATCATACAAAAAAGAGAGACAGGTAGATAGCCTCATTTGCATTCTGTTTTTTTTCGATGCACACATTTTAGGCTGGCTTCCCTACTGCCTATTCTAGGGCTTTTAAGCAATAACAAAAAAGAAACGTGTATTCTGACAGTTCAATTATGGTATTCATTATCGGAAATGGCGTAACGAAGGGTTATCAAACAGCTAATTTCGTAATTTGTAACCACCTTGATATACTAAGATGACAATCTCAGTTGCCTTTCTAAGTTCGGTTTACAACTAGATATACATTGTCACTAATTTTTTCCATCCAAAAAACAAATAATATTAATGTAAAACATTATTAAATTTAAATCTCAAACCAACTGGATATATCTTCTTACGTCAATACTATCGTCATATGAAGTGGACCAAGCGTGTTTTATGTATCTTTTATTTTTATTTACAGACATTTAAATGTCAGCAATAACTAGTTAAAGGATATAAAAGAATGCCAAAAAAGTTAGTTTTTCCTTAATATATAATAATGAATATTAAAACTGATGTTATGATAAGAATACTACAGTTTGATAATTCAAAAACAAAGTGATCATTTTTTATTTAATAACACGTTACATAAACATTAAATGTTGTGCTTTGAAATATACAAACTACTAAAAAATATTTACAAATACTTCATTTTTGTCATAAACATCCTGGTATATGTATTCCTGTTGTTTTTAAAAATTATATGCATTTTAAATTAAAATTGATACCTATTTTTAGTTGAAACTTTAAAAGATTAAAAATTATTATATAATAAAATACTCGAAACAATCTGTGTGTATCTTTTTATTGACTTGTTATACCCGGCTACATGACAGACCCCTAAGCAGATAGTTCGTCGAACTATCTGCCTAGGGGTCAGTATCAGTCTTGCCAACACCTGAAAATTTTTCCCCCTAAATATAATCTAGAAAACCCCTAAAAACCCCCTAAACTACAAATTTAACATATAAAATATATGGATTCTTTACTATCATTTAAATGTATCATATTAACCTTAACTTATAACATTCTTCTTGAAATTAACATGATGTTTTTGAAAAATTAATTTTTATTTAATGTTACTAGTCAAATGTCAATTAACAAAATACGGGTCAGCAGTTACAACCTTGTTTGAAAATTATACCGATAATACGGTTTTTTTCAAATATTTATCGATATTTAAAACCCCGTAAACAAAACCCCTAAACATTTTGTCCCCCTAAAATACCCCGGAACGCTTAATTTCCCCATAAATTTAGAGGGAAAACCCCTAAGTTGGCTACACTTCGACGGGACAATTTACTGTTTCAAAACAAGGTCATCGTTTCGTATTTACAAAAACAGCAAAATATTTTTATTGTGATATAAAATCGTTCCAAATATGTAAGTAGATTGAATAAGCTTTATAAAAAAGATAAGAAAAACTTTTAAAATATTTTAGTATAAACCTCGTAGGCGTTCATCTGAATTTTTTAATTAGGTAGGTAAAAGTATCCACTCTAGATTTTTATAATTTCAATTTATTTTTTACCAAAACATGGATAATATTTGACAGAATTATCCTTGTATACTCCGTGTACATTCATATACGTATATTGTCTTAAGGGATGACACTTCAATTTAACGCTATTCGAAAGAGCTTAGAGATATGATAAAAGTAATCCAGAAGACTTGACAACTATGATGATATTGACGTAGAACGTTTTAAACCAACCAATCAGGAAGCTGTATTTTAGCACGCCCACGACTCATGAGCATGGATGTCATGCCAGTAGACCATGCGCGGTGCATGGACCGCACAGACTCGTCAAAGTGGCAAATAAATGATACAGTTAAGATAAGTAAATATGTCCCCAAGCCGCGCCTCCCGCTAAAATATAAACCTTATACAAGTATTTGTTTTGTTTAAGCTATTGTTTTATCGTGTGTGCCTTACATTCCTAATAATACCTATAATACTGTATAAAAAAAATATGCATGACTATTGCTTGTTTATTTCTGTAATTAGTTATTTCAAAATTAAGTTTGACTCATACATGAACGTGGTTTTAGGTATTAGGTTACTAAATAGTGCCACCATCTTATAAACCGTGACATTCTGACAATTACAGATGTATCATATATGTTATGTATTATTTATTTTATTTATATGATATTTCATAAGCGAGTCATTCGATTTCCTAATATTCTTAATAAATTATAATATAATTTTTTTTTTAGAAAATCTAATGGATAACCCTGGCCAAGGAAATGATAGCCGAGACGGTTATGTGAGTTTAATCGGTAAAAATAATCGGCAAGGATATAATCTCGATAAACAATAAAACTAATATTAAAAATAATGTTATAATTTAGATATTTAACCACTACAATAACTTTTGATATGAGAAACTTAGAACTGAATAAAGTAATTACAGCTTTTTATTAGCCGTACAAAAGCATCCTTAACGTAACTTAACCAGGGGTAGCTTACAGTTTAGAATTGACAATTTACTTCTAAGTTTAAATAAAATAGACCCAAGAGAGATTAGCGAACTTCTATCCTTTCACGACGAAAAATTCAATATTTGTTTCAAAATGCATCAATAGAAGATGAACATAAACAATAAATATTTTTAAATATCTTTTCAGATCTACGCCGAGACAGATCTTATCATTTCCTGGAAATTAGTGGATCAATATCGATCAATAACAAACTGATACAAATATTTTTACCCATTCATGTTATAACCAAAATTAAGCCTCTTTTGTACTACTAAAATAAAATATTATATAAAATTATTTATAAAACGCAGCGATGATAGAAGCTAACTGATGATTAATATAAATCACCCTCAATAATTAAAGATAACTATATTTTTTAATATACGTTTTTTAAGTTACAATAGATTTGATTCTACGATTTCTTAAACTGTCATAGTTTTCGGAACGTTAAAACTCGTACTGGACTGAAATTGTAAAGAGACCATTGCTGAATTTCATGATAAACTAAATCTGTAGTAGAATGTACGTCCTTCTTAGAATAAATATTTATGATAAATAGTTTTTCGTAGATTGGGCATAAAATAACACGAATTTGATTATGATTTCCATTTTGATTTGACAAATTTCTATACTCAATGTAATATAAGAATCAAATTGCGTTGTAATTCTAATAAAGTTATAATTTGAAAAGCGCACATGTCTAAACACAATAACGCAATAGTCACAATAGTTTGTGAAACTGCTTGTACATTGTTCAAGAAAACGTGTTCAATCTGCTTTGTCAATAGACCGATGAAAGGAAACCCTTATCATTATAAATTGCTTTACTATTTAATGGAGAACTTATTTTTAAATTAAAAGTAGAACTATGCAAGGTAGAGAAAAGGAGTACCAATACCGTGTAACTCAAAGACTTATATACAAAAAGAATTGAAAACATACAGAACAATTAGGCATTCTTAATGACTACTATTTTTGAAAATAGAACTAAGCACCGTCTAACAAAAAATAATTCTAATTCTTAATCTTCGAATAAAGTTATTTATTATTATTTTCCTGGCCTGAACCTTCTTTTAATGTATGTTACTTGGAATTTACGCTTAAATTACTCATTGCCTATTTTATCTTTACAGGAATTTTGATTAACTAAATGTAAGAGTAAAGTTTTGTTATCTTATTGTTTCCTCTTGGCATTTAAAATTTTGTTTTAATATATACTACTATGATATAATACTTTTGTGCAAAGTTAATCAAATCCCTGGACTAAAAAGTATAAACTTTTGTAAACACATTTTTAAGAATCTATAACTACAAATACAAAAAACAAAATCATCACATTATTTGTCATTATTATATTAAAATAAAGGATATTACTGCAATTAATTAATTAATTCATTATTTTTGGATTGTATTGTATTGTATTTTGTTTGGGTTTAGGTAATTGCGGTCTTGATTTTAGCCTGTAACTTATACTATCAACTATATAATATCATTTATATAGATTATATATTATCTTGGTTCTTCATTCGTTGTGCATTTTATTTTTTTATCGTCCGAAAAAGAAATTAGAAATTTCTGAAATTTGCCCCCCTGACCTAAACTTAATTATTTGGAGTCAAAGCATTAGATTTGAAAAAAGTTCTTAGTGTCCTCCAATCTGTAGCCTTCCAGTCTGTAGCCTTCCAGTCTGGTGTCTACTCTATTGGAATGCTTATTGGTTGGTTTTATTTCTTCCACAAGTGGAGGTTGAAAAGTGATATTAGTCATCTACTACATGAATTTGCAGGAATACTTGAGGTAACACTTTTCTATATTATGTAATGTTTATTTTAATTTTTTTCAGTAATAGGAATTAACATGTTAATTCGATAAATAAGTAATAAATAAATAAATGATATCTTCACTAAGTGCGACCCTAGCGCTGTTGTGGTGACTTAATAAATTGTTATTTAGGTCTACAAGATTTCAATTTGTACATTTAATTACCATATAAGTACGTAATCCTTGACGTTATAAGCCTTACAGATATTGAACCAGAATTTTATATATATATATATATATATATATAAATTATACCCTATGCTCTCTAGAAGTCTGCACCCGACGCTGTGGAAACTCATTTCATTATCATGTTTATAGACGATTTGATAAGCGAAATCAGAAGCATAATTATTAATATACCAGATCAAAAGCAAAATTTGATTGGAGTTTATTTTCAAGATTCAAAATACAGGCCAAAGCACTACTTTCGCAAATATTAAAATGGTCTAAAAGTTTTAAGACCTCCAGAGCAATACAATTCATACGAAAATAAAGGCTACTCGCTTTAAGGCTTGCTTTTAAGCTATAAAGTACACTTACCACTTTGAGATCTATTTGTTAAGATACTTTGTCAAAGATTTAAAGATTTGTTTCATCTTATCACGTAGCAACTATGAAGGCAACAGGCATCAAAGCTATAGATAAGCTCGTGATCATGAAAGAAAGTACGTACTGGCAAGAAAATATTTAAGCCTCTATCCCATTTGCTGTCTATATTCACTTTAAACCCTAATTGTGACCGATTTTTTTTTTTCTAAGTATCTATTGTTTAATATTTTATTAAAACTTATATTGTAAAATGTATGTTATTAACTCAAATTCTATAACACATTAATTTGACAGTTTTTAAAACATGTTGAAATAAATCATTTAATTATAACTTGCATAACGTGTGTTTACATTTTTATTTTGTTTTAAGAATGAGTGTTGATAAAGATGAAAATCCATAAACAATCCAGTTGATAAGTTCACTGTTTATCTAAATGGCCCATCGACGTAATTTCCTTTTCTCTTCCTGTGCTCGGCTTTTGTTAGGTATTTTATTTTATAAATACATATATATATATTATTTCTTTTGTCATAATGGCAAACTTTCTATGTGTCATCTCTTAATGACAGCGACAGATATCTATGCAACGTGAATTGTCTTATGTCATGTCTATCGTTTCGATCAGCGCGTTGACTGCTGACTGCTGAGCATTTTATTGTTCGTACTTCGTGTTGTCCGCCATTTTGCATTGCATGAATAATTTTGCGTTGCTGTAATTTACGATAATTGAAATAATATAAAATACTTTTTACTGTGATATCTAGTCTATGTTATTTAAGTGTTGTTTTATTGTTTAGTGATATTTTTATATTTTGAGTAAGTTCATTAGTGTAAATAGCAATGGGTAGAAAGAAGAAGAAGGCATCTAAACCTTGGTGCTGGTATCCTTTTTAACTTTACGTGCTACATCTTAAGAGCAACCTTATGATAGAGCCATTGACCTAAATTTCATTATGTTTGTGTTTTGCGTATCAATTATTTTCTTAGCGCTATTTAGGTATTGCAACAGAGAATTTGACGATGAAAAGATATTAATACAACATCAAAAAGCGAAGCATTTTAAATGTCACATATGTCACAAGAAATTGTACACGGGACCAGGACTGTCAATACACTGCATGCAGGTACGTGCGCCCTATATACTTGGCAGTCGCCCCGCCCGCCCACGCGTTAGCTCTGCAGTATTTTTTTAACTCGTCTTCTTATAGGTTGAGATATTTTGGCACGCCTTACGCGCCATATAGTGTTCCTACAATAGTTGATCGCAAATACCCGTCCTTATAGCGCTCTGCTAAGATTTTCTTATCTAAAACGTAAATGTATTCATTTTCGCCATGGTTTCAGGTTCACAAAGAAGCCATAGACAAAGTTCCAAATTCTTTACCAAATAGGTCAAATATAGAAATAGAAATATATGGAATGGAAGGTATTCCTCCGGAAGATGTTAAGGAACATGAAAAACAGAAGACAGGTATAAAAAAACTTTTATTATTTGCTTTGGCTGTTTTCGGATCATAAAGTATGTACAATCATGTTTTATCTTGAATTTCTTTTGCTTGGGACACTGTAGCCATAGATGTAAATTGATGTGTAGCGTTAGTGTTCCAACAAGGTAGGTTTTGAGTCATTTGTTGTGCAAATTTTACCCAGAGTCAATCCTTTAGGTGGGGGGAAAGGTTCAGACAGTGATGATGATGAACCTGCAGCTAAAAGAAAAGCTACTCCTGCTTTGGTAAGAATAAATCTTTTTTACTCAGTATTATGTTAATTGGATAACAGGATAAAGTAAGTAATAAAATTCAATTTACTTTCATAATTACTGTAAATAAACCTTAACAAGGTTCCTTACAATCTCATGTATGTTAAATTGTTTTTGCACTTAATTAGATTTTATTATTTAATTTATGGATGTTCATATTATAGGGCAAACAAAAGTTACTGCAAGTTAAACATTTTTATTTCTATTAGAATTCTTATTTTTAAATCTAATACCACTATTTGAGGAACAAAGTATTTGGTGATTTGCATAATTGAACCCTGAAACAAATATGATAAATAAAAACTAGTAATGTATTATTATATATAAAAATGTTTATTCCACTTCAGTTGGGACCGGGACCCTCACAAGTGAATCCTGGCATTCTACCAACACCAATGGGACAGATACCTCCTGGAATGTATCCTGGACACATGCAAATGAACCATATGATGCCACACTTCATGCATTCACCTCGGTAAGTTAAACATTCACTGTTTTAATTTTAGTAGAGAATTATTAACTACTTTTATTCAGTTGTTTTTTTAGTTAGTTACTTATAATCCTATATGATTCTTATTTTTTTTATCTAGTAGGTCATTTATAAATCTTATTGAACCAAGTTTTGTGATTGTAGGGCAAAAAAAAATCTTATTTCCTCAATTCAGTTATTCCTCATTCAGTTTTTCTCAGTTCAATATGTAATCTCAATAACATTTATCTTGGTTACTGGAGTTGCACAAATAAGGAAAAATAACTAAATTTAGAAATTAAAATAGGAAAAATTTACTTAATTTTAGAAATTCAAATAAAATTCTTACAAAAGATCTGGCTACAAAACACTTGTGTTTAATGTAATAGTGCTAGATTTACCTGATTGTGTTAGTGTGGTAGGCAAAATTTATATTCATAAAATATGTGATATTTCCAATTTCACTAAATGTGCAGTGTCCTTTATTCCCAGACTCTACCAACTACATGGGTATGCCCAGAAAATTATCTGCTGACTGCTTGATTTTAGAAAAGTATCTCTAGTGTTTTATATTTTATATATGACTAATATCAATTAACTTGCCAATACTATAAGTTTCTTCCTGTATTGGTAATTTCAAAGATATCTAAGCATTACCGAGGCACTGAATACTGTTTCATTATTTTCATATAATTATTATAAATATCTTTCAAATCTATAAAATAATAATAACAATAGTGTTATTAATAATAATAACCAATTAACATAATATCTAATCATTTACCTAACAATTATTATCTTTTCTTGTATTCTCTGAGTGAGTTTTATAATTGCTACTTACATTTATACCTAATGATTTTTAAATAACTCTTGTTATTTCCTGTTTCATTTTCCCATGCAAATAATAACTTAGTAATTTTGTTATTAAATTGTGATGTTACATGAATATGTTCAACTCATAGTATCATATATATATATATATATATATATATATATATATATATATATATATATATATATATATATATATATATACCCCGGTGACGCTGTAATAGCCAACAGGGCTAACAGCATAGACAGACATAAAAAATATATATATATCTTTAAATGATAGTTTATTCCAGTTAAAAAGATTCTGTAATAATTGGTATAGAGCTAAAACAAGTTGTTTGTAGTTTACATTTATGATTAATCACTATATAATTTTGCAAATTCAGTATTCTGTACTTTTATTATGATTATGTTGCATTTTCACATGTGGTTTATACAATCAATTTATAAGTGTTTTCCGTTGTTATAGAATGATGATGCCTGGTATGCGACCATTGTTCCCCGCTGCGAGCGTCCCGACGTCGACGCCAAACAAACCAACCTTTCCTGCATATAGGTGTGGCATATACATTTATCGGCATCTTTATTTAAAAGCAGAAGTTTCGTTTTAGAAGTTATATTGTTGAAATAGTTATTAAATATCTATTTTTTAACAATAATAATATGATTTGAACTTAAATCGATAATAATTTGATATGTATTTTCAGTAATGCAACAATAAGTGCACCTCCGACCACCTCAAATTCGGATCCCAAAGAGAACGGAGATGTCAGACCTCCGGCCGCGAATGCGTGTCCACTCGTGACCGCGACGGGAGCCGGGTCTAAGATAATACATCCTCCCGAGGACGTCTCATTAGAAGAAATAAGAGCAAGAAATGCTAAATACAGACCCAAGCCCAAACCGGATGCACAAGTGCAACAGAGCGCCCCCGCTATGATAACACCTACAAGTCAAGCCGAGGTGTGTAGCTCGTTACGTCTCTCATTTATATATAGGGCAGATGTAGTGTGTTTATCGTAGTCGCCCAGAACTATTAAAGTAGCCGCTCCGTTGTTCACGCACACTCCTATATCTATTTCGATTTGTTTCAAAGAGTCGCACCTCAATAAGAAAATTAATATTCATTAAACGCGCGTTCCGCAACGGAGCGGCGGCTCATCATAATCCGATAATTAATTTAGACTTATCATATATGAAATGCCACTTATACCGCACCTTGTAAACGCTAGTAACGTGTAATTGTTCATAGGCGCATTACACGCACATGTCGCAGGTGGCGGCGCACATGTCCGCGGCGGTGGCGGCGGCGCGGCAGCAGGCCCTGCGGCGGCCGCTCATGCAGCCCGTGGTGCTGCAGCAGCCCATGCGCGTGGGCGTGCCCGTGTCCGTGCCGCCCGTCATGGGCATGTTGCCCGTCATGCCGCAGTTCAACCTCATGCGCCCACTGCAGCCCGGTCAGTATAGCGACTGACCTCACCCACACGCTACCGCTACTTGCGTGTCCGTGTGAGGCCCTTTTGAGTTCATTGATCTACGTTGTCGCGTAGATCAATCCGGATACAATATTTTTGTTACGTTCACTTGGGTGATATTTTATTTAAAAAAAACTTCAAATCTTATTTTTTTAACATATATTTTAATTAAAATTATACTATTGCAACCCTAATTCTACCGTACAATACCGCCGCCCCCTCGCTGATCGCCTGCGGATTGAGACATTAAGTGTGTATCGTTCCTTGGTTACACTGGATATTTTATTTTAACCTTTTACTGTAGGACGACTAGCGAATCTCATATCACACGCCTCAAGTACTCAGTATGGCCTAATGTAACATTTTATTCATAAAATCTTAAAATTTTCAGATAATTCTACAATTTAAATATTATAATAATATTGTTAAGAGTTGAATTCAAGTATTTTAGCACAATTTATATGAAAATCACATTTTATCAAATTGTATTTTTGATGTTAAAATAATCGAAGTTTGTTATGAATTTAGAATCTAATGACAGTTTTAATAGTCATAATAGGATATCATATAATCATGAACGACTGAAACTGCAAATTGGACATTCCAATTATTATAATTATTGTCATCGTATTTAAGTATGTTCCGATAATGAAGACAGTTTTATTGTTATCATAGTTCTATAGTAGGAGTTAATTATTTATAAACGTTATTCAGTGGGTGGTTTATTAAATAAGTTCAATGTATTCGTAGTAAGTCAAACAAAAGATTACCCTCTGTCATAATACTGTACAATTTAGTTTTAATACAATATTACATATCGGCGTGGAAAATGGAGTGATCTGTTGCATTTAGAGCTCAAATAAATTTTTAGACTTCGTGTAATTTTATTTCTATTTTCCACGGCTGTTCCAGAATGGCATAAAAGCATTAAATACCACGATCGATAAAAAACACGACGGAGAGCGACGTCCGGACCGGACCGGGGAGTCCGTCCGTCACGTATCACTAGCCTCTATTATATAACAGCTCCCCCCCTTACACTAACACCCGCTAACGCTCCTCGGCGCGGCGCCACTGCGGTCGGTCGACGGGTGGGTACCCTGTTCTATTACCGTACTGTAGTTTGTGGCTTCGAGTGCACGGCGGGGCGGGCGGGCCCCCCTCCCCCCGCTCACTGGCGCGTGTTGCAGGCGTGCTGCTGCCGGGCGGCGTGATGCCGATGGGCATGTTCCCGGGCGGCATGGGCGGCGTGGTGATGCAGCCGCGCTACCGCTAGCGGCGGCAGGTAAGCGCGGGAGTGGCGGCCGCATCCCCTGCGCGCGGGCAGGCGACGGCTCGCCGTCACAACGAGCGTTGTTGGACGCGACCGCCTCACTCCCGCGACCTCCGAGCCCCACTCGTTGAGTTCCGTTCCGACGTGTGTGTGATGACGACGATACGTTAATTGTATATTGCCTTGAAATTTTTTTTCTTAAGCGTTTCCACGTGAAGTTGTGACGTTTGCCTATTCTTGTAGAATTTTGACCGTTTTACTCAATAAATGCTCTCGACTTGAATGTTCGCTTTTTATTCGTTAGCCATCCGGCTAACTGTGACATGATCTGCACCTTAGTACCTAGCGCTTGTCGGGCCCGCCCTCGCGGACCGGCGCCGGCGACGGCGGGCTCGGTTTTAGAGAATGGTATACTTTTATATACTTTAACTTTTTTATTCCGAACTAGATCTTACCTTTACCGTTTTAAATTAAACTTCACTGTACTCGATAGTGTGGTATATTAATAATAATAATTGTTACAATAAAAGGTCTCGATTGTATACATAACGTCTATTTCGCATCTAACCACTAATGTATCCGAAGAAATATCAAACCCTACCACGACAGGATTAATAAATTCTAAACTAGTATCACCATTAAACCGATGTCAACTAAATATAAGTAAACAAGTATTGCTATTAAAACTAAGTGTTCAACAAATAATTAAATTCTTTATATGATAACTTCCTATAACACTTGAAAATACAATAGCTTCATAAATACAAGTAGATACAAACATGAAATTTAATATATAGCAGCTAAGCGATTTGACTCGTATGCACTATTTGGTCTGAAAATTGTATTGAATAAATAGTTTTCAAACGTCTAATTAATAATGTCCATTATAAAACTACAAAATTTGAGCGCTTCCAAAATCACAATACGACACAAATATTACATTAATAATAATTTTCCCAAACAGTTAACTAGTTCTATATGCCTGTAAATTGTGGCTACTTAACTAATGCTAACCAATCTTTTTCGATATGTAAGTGTTCGTTTGATTAAAATAAATCACAACCCTTCTAATTAAGAACGATTGGCAGTTCATTATATTGTATACAGGGCTGGCAATATATCTTAATGTGTACTAGAGGTATAGTAACCATCTAACCTAGAGATCCTCAATCGAATCTATGGCACCGTAATAGAAGAAATCGAAGGATACGAGATAAAATACGGTAAGTAATAACTTTAACATGGTAAGTATATAAAAATGTCAAACACCATTAGACCAGACTTGCATCTAACTAAATGTTATTTAAAGCTACTTAAATTGAGTGCCACTACACTAACAACCTGTAAATTTGTTGTATGCCACTGTTATATTTTAGTGTAGTTAATATTGTAATTAGAAATTATATTTTATAGTTACATTGAAGCTTATATTTAAGGTAATGTAATGGCAACCAATATCTAGGAACCTAAGCCAATTTTTACTTATATATGTAGTACATTAACAATTGAATCTCAAATTTAAATTGTTTCTTAAATATCTGGCGAATTTGTAACAGTTCTAAAGACTTCGATAGAAGGCGAAGACGACCGTAACAGGTCCGGACAGGGCGTGTTAGTTCGGGTCATGCTCTCAAAATGTTCCCTCATGGCTGCCACGTGGCCGGCCATCACACTGATCCTATCGTCCCGTCTCTTATCTGTATCATCACTTAAACCTAACCTTTCTTGCACGTCCATATCGGACAGTAAAGACACTTCCGACGACGCCGTAAAGTACATCTCGCTCGTCGGTTCATACTGCATCGGCTCCGCAGTCACTAATTCGGCGTCCGATACGACCGTTTCTATTTCTTCTATAGGGTCGGATCTAATCGTCATCGGTTCTTCTGTTGCATGTGATCGGATGTTTCTTGATTCAACTTCCTCAATGAAGTCAACAGATTCAACGTCTTCGATTACTGTAGTCCATTTTTCCGCGACGTAAGTCTCAACCTTTTCGATCACAACCTCAGTGGGCTCGATCAGTTCGTCGATAACTTCTCGAACATCGAAAACATTCTCGACGACAACTTCGCGAACATCGAAAACGTCCTCGCGATCGTCGCACGAAGTCTTCATGGTGTCGCACAACTTGTTGATAGCGTCGACCACGTCGCGGAGGTCGCTGACGTCTTCCGAGGGCATCGACACTCGCTCGATCGGCAGATGCGAGTCGTTGGGATCGTCGAGGGGTAGAGCCGGTCGCGGGTCAGGAACCTTAACGACAGCGGTCTGTTGCGGGGCGGAGGTGTTGGCTGCGTGCGCGGCGGCGGCGATGGTGCTGGCGGGTCCCAGGAGCGCGTGCGCGACGGCGAGCAGTGCGTGCGCCGGGTGCGCGTGGGCGAGGAGTGAGGTGTTCGTGGTGGCGAGGCGGGCGGGCGCGGGCGCGTGGCCGAGCGCCCCCCGCGCGGGCTAGCACGCGCTGGACGTGCCCGACCAGCCCTCCAGCGGCAGACGCAGCGGCGGAGCCGGCGCCGGGGCCTTGCTCACTGACACCACACCGCTCAAATTATGTACATGCTGGGTTAAATTTGTGCGGAGCGGGCGAATTTTTTCCGATATTGTGTGATAGTAAATTAAATATTTTTTTTCTCAATGGATCAGTTAAATACGCCCGGTCCCACGGCGACATGTTTATATACAAAGTAACACACGTGATATATTTACAAGTAATTCAAGACTAAGTAACGAATGTCGAATTATCTAAGTAAATTACTAAAAAAAACTGGCAATAATTGTTTGGGATGGGTGCTTCATGCCTTCATGCTGACGTGCGAATGTGGTGAGTTTAAATGCAAAACGTGCTCTTGAAACGTGAGGACGCATCGATGGATGATGTATAATTGCATTAAAGAACACAAATAATGTATGTTGATTGTATGAAGAAATTATAGCGAGAACAATATTTACACATTACTTTCATATACTTTTTAAATATGAAATCATGCTATGAGAGTAACCATGCTTCATGAATGCCTTAATAGTATTTATTTTACCATTTCCTAATATTAAAATAGACTTACCCATCATCATGCAGGCTTCAAATGTTTTGATTTTATTACTGAGGACGAGTACCTTATGAAGTAGGTACCACTTAATCCCATAAGCAGTTTTTATTGCTGGTTATCCAGTTTCTTTTTATATCATTTGTGATGACATAAATCATTTTAATTAATGCCAACATTTTTCAAAGCAAGGACACTCACAGTGAAGCAACTTCACAACACATTTTAGGTTTAACAATAAAATGTTTGACAATACTTTGATAATTATTACTCTTTTATTGTTCAAATAATATAATAATTAAGCATCATACATCACTGTATCACAATAGCTGAATCTAGATGCAAAAGCATCCACTAAAACCTCATAACTGTGAAAAAATATAAAATTGAACATGGCAGCTCTTCTTCCGACTGTCATAAACGACAATTGGCGGGAAAATGTAACGAACATTAATAAAAAATGTTAACATGGACAACAGTTAAGAGATTTTTGATAGTGGTTAAATTAAACAATAATGGTCAAGCAGGATCGATGTTACAAAACATTTGCGATAATGGCACCTTACTAAATTAACAAAAGAATCACAACAGAAATGTTTAACTAGTAACTACATAGTAATAAGTTTTAGGCATAAAATCCTACATGCAAGGGCTTCGGGCACAAATTATACGTACCAAAGGTAATAAAATTTGAATTGAGCGAAAACAGAAGATAGTTTTTATGTGCAATATAATTCGGGCATAATTAATAAAAATAAACAGATATTTTACATGGCTATACCAATTTGACACGTATAACACCGCCCGAGCCGAATCCAAATTATTCTAATATAAATTTTAACTACAATCATATGATAAATATAATGACTCAACATAAAAACAATCCCCTAAAGCACTAATATTGAATTTAGTAATCAATTTACTTATATGATATATAATAATTTGGTCTAACTTGACTCCAAACATACATAAAACGAATCCCATGATTTCTTTGTCATGAATTATGAAATGAAAATGAAATGTAATTCGATGTGTTCACATTGCCAATAAGAAAAAATATAAATTTGGAATGATAATTTTTGCTGCACTCATAGGAAGGGAAGATTACAAAATATACTAACATTAAGAAAATAAATTTTCTCATATATCATAAGGACTCGTTCTTATTAAAATATTTATATTAAAAATATAAAGAATCCAAATATTACGAAGACATCACACATGCATACAATCATGCATCATAACAGTCAATATAATCTCTTTAAATTATAACAATTCCGAAAGTTTGGTCTCCCAAGCAATTTTCACTTCAGTGAACGTTATTATGACAAATACTAACTTGTACCTATTAATCTTACATATATGTACAATATAATACTATAATATTTGTATACCTTTTATGACTACAAAGAGCAAAAAATATGTGCGTTTCGCTCTAAAGATTTGTATGTATTCAAAGTAAAAATATTACAATATAAAAGGTTTTTGGTGTAACGCCAAAATAGATAAGTACTTCTAGAATATGATATCACAGTTGCACCATTTCAATACAACTGTTCTTTGATTTAAAGTTTCAATTGCAGTAAAATAATTGTCATAAAAAAAATTAAGTCTTTTAAAATGGAATTTTTTTCATACGATATTAAATATATCATGAAAATTTTGTTCGACATCTACAAGTAAGTTTTACATGCACAAGAGACAACTAGAAATTAAAGGCTTTCTGAATCAAATAGAACTTACTCGTACATTCCCGTTTCCTTCATTTAACTATCCGTCTGCTCGAGTACATCTCTACGGTCATGAGCGAGATGACCAAATACTGTCAACGTTCGTATCGCGGAGACGGATATTTAAATACCGGGACACATTCCTCGTGACCCCTCGTGACCCCGCGGGACCTGCCGGACGTGGTCTACAGTCCCGCGTACTTACCGACGGTGGCGCTGCTGTACGCCTTGTCGATGCGCAGGAAGGGCCCCGGGGGAGGGAAGGCCGCGGGGGGGTTGAACATCTCCGCGAAGCGCGCCTCCAGCTCCGCGCGGATGGACGAACCACGCACCGGCGGGGCGGGCGCCTCCTCTCCACCACCGCCCTGGGACAAGGAAGATACACCTCCTTTACGGTTACGTTTTTATATTTGTACGGCATCCAGAGGAGTATAGTCGAATGAGATGTTTTCTTTTTTAAATTGTGTTAAAGACCGCCATTCCGTTTGAACTTGATACTCACGTATACACGATGGTGTGGCGGCGGGGGCGGAGGGTGAGCCAGCGAGCCGGCCCGCGCTGGGGGAGCCGGCGGCGGGGGCGGAGCACCCGGAGGCGGCGGGGGACACACACCCGGGGGGCGCAAGCCGCGGGGCGCGCGTAGGGTGCCTGCGAGTGGTGATAATCTTAGATAAGTCTTATTGATCGCATTAATCTACGTACATCACTTTAAAGGCCCAAAATATAATATCCAAGGGTAGTAATATGCATGTTGCAATAAAAATTATGTCTAATAAGACGTCTTTTCTGAAAGTGTTTTAAATACATACCGAAATGCGAGGCGGGGTTCTTGGTGGCGACGGGCGGGTGCGCCGGCGGAGGGGGGCGCGCGCTCGCCGGTGAGGGGGGGGACACCGGGGGAGACCTGCCGACGTCACGAAGCATAATTAATGAGACATGGAATAGAATAACAAAATATATCAACAATCAGAGATTGAAAAGCAAGCAGTTAACAATATAATGTAAATAAAAACTCACCTTGGCGCTCTCATACTTTGCGCTCTGGCTGCAAGTTTTCCATTAACGATCAACTTTTTGGGCGGGGGCGAAGGCCTATCCGGTGCAGGGGCCAACGTCGGAGGTTTGGGGGCCAGATTGGGCTTGCCGTGGCTGATTCGCGGGCGATCGGACAAATCTGATGTTGATAAAGATGATGAGGGCGATGAAGCAGTTGGTGGTGAAGACAGTGACGTCATGGAACCTCCTAGAATATAAAAGAACATTAAGAACATGCATACCATACATGAATTGAAGAATACCTAAATACATAAATAGAAAGAAAGAAAGAATTTATTTATTTATTAAATATGTAGTTATTGATAGTGGTTTTAATAAAAAACCTACCCAACGACATCTGAGAACCGGAATGCAGAGAACTCCTATTCCTTTGTAATGTTGAGGTGACATTTGGGGGTACTGTCTGGTCAGAGGCCTGCTGCAGACTGCTGATTCGTTCCGATATCGACCCTGTTGTAAGCACGGAATCTGATGAACTCTGTAACAGCAAACAGCATTTGAAAACCCTTGAAATTACGAATGAACAGATTTTGATAAAACGTTGGCTACGTTACTCTATAATTATTATGGAATGAACTGTTTTAAAATTTTCGTATAAAACAAATTAACATCTGACCCATGACAACAGTAATATAAATCTTATAAACTTCCTCCATTTTGCTAGAAAAAATACGTTTATTAAGCAAAAAAAATATTGTTTGCAAAAGTAATTACTATCTACATATCATGATAAGAGACCCCTAATTTATAATGTAGATTAGTTAACAAACTTATTATCTTAGTCACCATATAGAATACTATCTATAACTAAAAATCTAATTTCTACGTAAAACCATTATAAAACTTTAAGACATTTACAGTACCTATACGTAGTACGAGTTTTAAAGTTACGAAAACTATGAGAGTATACTAAATAATAAAATCCTATGTTTTGATTTATTATTATATTATACACTTTGATTTATAGAATGGTCCTAAATAATTAAAAAAAAAACTAAATAAAATTTAAAAAACCCGCGATACCTCTAAAAATAATATGTTTATGTACTTATTGAAGTCCTTGCGTCGGGGGACCATTATACGTACGTTGACGGTAGTGTCTATTTTACGAAGGTACGAGAGCTTAGACTATACGATTCGATATCGTAATTTCTTTATTTGCCTTAGTAATTTACTTGCATTTCAATTTCTTCCTTTATTAAGCGGTCCCCCGACGTAACAGCTCCAATAAGTACATAATAACATTATTTTTATTCTTTTTAGATATGTTTTTATATCGGTTTTTATTTTTTTATCTGATTTTTAAAGTGATGTTATTGGTTTCATCATTGTACTAAATGAACCTACGGACACAGGAATTTTTACTCGCTTACGTATTTCTATCAATATTGCATAAGAAGCTTTCACCCTCAATATCTTGGAGAAGACTGTTTCTATTACGACTAAACATAGCTAAGAATTGTCTAGACGAACGAGGCTTTCGATTAAAAAAAACGGCAATCAAATCCGTCCACGCGTTTGGTTGCTACATTGTCACAGACAGACACACAGATCGACAGGTCAAACTTATAACACCCCTCTTTTTGAGCTGAAGGTTAAAAATATATAATTTTTAATGTTTTTTACGATTTGGATAGCTCTCATACTTTTCGTAACCACAAAACTAGGGATACAGTACAATCATAAATTGAGAATTTAGGTAAATGTTGTGATAGTAGGTACATAACTTATAAAAGGAAAACTACAACTATATTAACAGCTGTAACAATAATATAAAAACCTCATAATACTAATGTCATTCATAAAAACATTTATTGCGGAAGTTTAGTTCATTGTACTCTAAAGGATAAAATGTTGTAATAAAATCGTCAAACAAAAAACTCACACCTTATAAAAGTCTATTAAAGTGTGTCGAGGTGTGGTTTTCCATGAGTAATAGGGACAGACGTAAGTAATATGTAGTTTCTGTTGACTCATTTACAAATGGCAGGTTACAATTTGTAAATTATTTCCTCTAACACGATTAATAATTAAATAATATATTACTTAATTGTATATATAATGGAATATTCCACGTATATTTTAAATATCCGTTTCTTAATTTACAACAAAGCAGACGCTTTATTTCCCTCACTGCGTATTTCCCTTTTGATTTTTGACCTGAAGTCGTATCGGATATGTTTTGCGGTCGTGTGAATCATTTGTTTTGACTCATATTGATGACTCAAATGATCACTTAATAGAGCTTTACAGGAAAAAGTTAAGGACAAATGCTATCCTCTACCTATAGCATTGTAATGTTAAACAATGCTAGTAATGTTAGACCTTGACATTGAGAAACTGTAGTAACATCATCCTAACATCTTCTTAACCCTTGGAATAAAAATGTAAATATACTTATAGTTGTTTTTGAGAACTATCCGCGATGAGTCACTCGAGTATGTCATTCGTATTTATGTATGTTTTAATATTATACAATTATAGAGAATTAACATAACATAACAAATATATTTCTAATAAGCAAACATAGGAACATATAACAGCCTCTTCAAACTCACAAGGCTTGCTGAGGGTTCCGTTCTTGGCACTATAATCTTCCTCAAATTAGTTGGCAAGCGTTTCGAGTCTAACTGTCTCTTCGCATGTAAATGATGTGCAATAGGAATTTTTATTGAAAATAGTTTCTAAAGAAAATATAGGATAAATTGTAATATGTATACAAATAAAACGTAAGAATATTTTTTTTATAATTATTAAAAATATTTAGAGACTTTCGCTATTATATTTAAAAATTTTGTACCTAATAACCACCTTTCCACAATATACATACAATACCATATTCTTTTATGTAAAAATATACTGCGATTGAAACATTGCAAAATACTACCGTTTGTGAAATATAAAATCCCAGCATATTTTAACTACATATTTTAAATGGAAACAAGAATATCTACTAATGGAGGCAACGGTGAAAGACCTACTTGCTGATCCAGACGGTCATTAAATCGTTCCAAATAACTTCCGTATTTTATTCATAACTACCGTTATTATTCTATACAATGTAATATAACCAGCTACAAAATCAATTTAGCGACGAACGTACGGATTATTGACCCAAGGGTAGCAAAGAGTCTAGACATTTGAGGCCGAACTCCTTGCCTCGCTACATGAAGTTTACGGTCTGGCTGTTTGTAAATTTCGGTACTTAAATAAAAGCTTTTTGGTGCTTTTGAACTACCTTTAAACTGTTCTTAGAAATTGGATCCGTTTTCAAAGCTTCAGTAAAAGGTTTCCATTATTTTAAAATGTTAAAATGTACAACGCTTTTTGTAATAGAGGCATTTATTTATAGAAACTATTTTTAAAACGTTTTTTTACTAAATTATAAAAACCTAATTGGAGTGAAAATGTACGACCATGAAAACAGGTACAGTTGAAAGTAATCTTTATAAGGTGACATTAAACCTCAAACCTGCTATAGTGTTTATATAAGTATTGCTTCAACAAGCATGACTCATATACAATTTAGCTAAAGATTACAGTTGATACAATAAATTGTACAATCTAGCATTAACGAATTAGGAATGAAATAGATAAAAAAATAAAAACAGAGCAGTCATCGAACCTGTGACTTTTGCGTCGTGCTATACATTTGACAACTAAGCTATCGCATTACTACTTGAAAACTGATTCTAGCCCAAATCTTTTTTATAATTACTTATATGACCTACAATTATTTAATTTAAAACTCCAGAACGTTTGATTTTGTATTTATTTTTAGTTGTTAAATTCAATGTTAACTGAGACTGTCAATATTTCCAGAGAAAGTTGAATGTCTTCTATATGACAACTTTTATTTGCACGAAATATAGAAGAACCATTACAATATAAGTTTTATTATTTTTTATTTATTAATGAGTATCATAGTAAATATTTGCACTTCAGCACATAGAAAAGAATGATGATGAAAAAAAACTTGTTAGAGAATGTTGTATGATTATCTAATCAAGTTAAAAAGTATTATAAAAAGGTCATAGTAAAAATGTAACAGAAATTAATAATAAATATAATATATTATATATAACTAACCATAATTTAAATTTCTTATCGAAATAGAGATACCGTTGATATGTCTAGGACAAAATTATACTGACTCATATTAAAGACAACGTATGAATTTTCACATTCTATCTATAATATAGTCTGTGGTCATCAAAACAGTACTATAATTACTAAGACATATCACTATACCTACTAAGACATGTCTAATTTACCAGAAGTTAACTCGTATTACATTTGATTGTATTCAATTATTAAAAAAAATCAATTCTATACAATTGATTTTTTTTAATTTCTTAAGATCTTTAAGAATTCTAGTTATCAAATCAACATGTTCAGAAACGTAAATCGCTTATACGTATTAGAAATGTTAACTTTTTTCAGTATATTTTTTTATGCTCTTAACCCTGAATAAAAAAGCATTAAATAAATTTTAAAAAATCAATGCGTACACCAAATAACATGTGCACTAAAAAATCAATAGCTTTCAATACCTATGATAATATCAAAAAATAATTAAAATATCTTTGCACCTTATCACCGATTACTGGAACTGATAAAACAAAATAAGATTACGCAATATCAACTCTCTGCTTTTGGTATTTGAGAGATAAACAACATTTTTATAGTCAAAGCATCCCATATAAAATGATCCATTTTGCATGTAACGAGGTCAAATTGTTGTATCCTTAAAAGTAATTACCTATCTTTTTAAATTAAAAAACTTCAAATACGACGATTGCAGAAGGGTTCTCAGTAATCCTATTATCTATGCTTGTATATCTTCGTAATAGCGATAATATAGATTATTATTATATTATATATTATATTATTATTATATACATTTTTAATATATTTTATACTCAAATATTAATTTACGTTAAATTTTCTTTTTCATATATATAACACTACTTTATCAGATAATACAAAACTCAGATAATGTTGATAGCTTCAAAGATACGATATCATATTGATATTGAGTATAATTTGCGTATGTATTTTTCTTATACGATTTTCTCTAATCCTCTACTTTGATTGTTACCTAACACTATAATAAAAAAAATGATTTTGGAAGTAATAATAATAATAAAAAAAAGAATGAATAAAGGTCTGCTATGAACTAAATATTTTCGAAATTCACTTTAGGCAAGAGCCAACACTGTCCTTTCTTTTTATGTAAAATATAAACTTGTACTTTATAAGGCTGTGAGCAGATGCATACTCGTGTGTAATTATTTAATCAGTGATAACACCATATGTCGGTAAAATATATTTTAACAAGGATTTTTAATACGAAACTATGCTTATTTTCTAAATCTATTGCTTTACTCTAAAAGAACCTAATTACACGTTCTAACATGTCAAGACCACACGGGGTGATTATAAATAAACCTATGAATGTTTTGAACTAACGAACCTGACACATCCTAGTTATAACATTTTTCAACTAAATTTAACCGCTTAGTTCAAACGTTTTAAAAATGGCAACGCCTTAAAATGATATCAAAATCATCGATTGTTCTTTATAATTATTAATTTATATGTCTAACGTCTTCATGCTACGTGCGGACATTGCGAAAAGATTGTAAAATTTGAATATAAATAACTTACAAAATCGACCCCACCTATAAATTTGAATTTATCACACACTGAGGTTATTTTAATTTTAGCCTTTAGAGCGCGTGTGGGCGATTTATTGAGAATAATATTCTATATATACCTATGATTATTTTAGAACATTGTTTGGGTCAGAATAAATAAACTATTGGCCATATGTTTAGTTGTTCATAAAAGATAAATATTATTTCAAACCAAGTACCTAATTTAGGTTTATATTATGAATTGTAACTGTACACGACATTTATAAATTTCATTGTATGGATTTTTTGCCATATTATAACCATTTATTTAAATTATTGGGACTAAGAGTCCCAATAGAATATTCAGTAGAATAAAAAGTTTTTTCTAAATGATGTATTAGTGAAAGAATCCAAAACATATGCTTGCTAAAGAATCTATACTAATATTATAAAGCTGAAGAATTTGTTTGTTTGAAAGCACTTATCTCTGGGACTACTGGCCCGAATTGAAAAATTCTTTTTGTGTTGAATAGTCCGTTTATTGAGGAAGGCTGTAGGGTATATATCATCTCGCTGTGACTAATAGAAGTTAAGCAGCAATGAAAAATGCTGCAAATTTAATATATGTAATCTAATAGGTTCTGACTGACTTAGTTATAGCATACGGTCTAAACCGCAGGTCGTAGAGATAGTAAAATTGGAGGATACGTTTGTTTTTCTACATAGTGGTGTACTAAGAAAAGAATTTTAAATTCCACCCTTAAGGGTATTAAATATCAATTTTGTATGGAACTCGGCGGCAACACTAAAAACCACGCGGACGAAGTCGCGAGCGACCCCTAGTTTAATAAAAAACAGTAACAAATATTTTTTTTTAAATCTTAAAAAAATACAATTCCTTATAGACTCTATGTCTAATAATATCAAACATCATAATACATCTATTATATCATTATTAAAAATAAATATTAAACTCAGTTGATTCCAAAGTATAATACAAACCTTATAATATTTTATATTAATGTGAACATTTGATATCATAACCAATGAAAAACTTACCAAAGGCATAGCTTGTTTCTGTATTGGAGGTTGAGGAGGAGGCCCTCGAGTTTTAACCTCACTTGGCTGCCGTCTAACCATAGGTCTTGTGGGTGGAGCCTCCCTTGAGATGAGGGCCTCAGATATTGCAGCGATGTTAGATCCATGGAACTGCCTAGATGGGTCTGGTCTGGTCTTCTCAGGAGACTTTTGTTGTGGAGGAGGAAATCTTGGAGCATCAGTTTTGATTTGACCATTTGGTGTTGTGCCTACAATACAAAAGATACATATTTGGACGATTTGATGTTAAATATATTAAATAATACTTGACAACTAGAAAAATTAATAATAGTCAACTATTATTATACTTTATATAAATATTAAGATATAACCATGATTTATATTAATTGGAAGAGAACTCAGTTAATTACCTTTTTTTTAGTAACTCATCAGGGTGCATTATTTTTTTATAGTATGCAAATGTTGAATCATGTTAAATGTTAAAATTTTATGAAGTTTCAGTTTAACATGTTAATAGGGTTTGAATTATCAGACAGGTGGTTATAATGTAATGAACTAATTACCTTAGATGATAAAATCTATTGATTATTATGTACATGCTTTGTCTTAATGAAATGTAGGTAATAAATATGTAATAGTAAGATGCAACAAAACTAATTCATAAAACTTTTATATACAATAAGGTAAATGAATGGACAAAACCATAAATACTTTTATAATTAATTTGATTGATAAAACAAGTTTTTGTAGATATGATAATAATATCTATTGTGTAGGGATATTTTTTATCTAAAACAGAATAGGTAAAGAAATTACAAAACTAATTACTCATATGAGATACATATTTGTCTAGAAGGTAAAGTAAACTGGGAGGTCCTTATTACAGAGCCTACCTAGTTTGGTGTCCTGTCCTTACACCAATTATTTATTCAAATTGTTAATAGTTGTATGATTCATTGTATTCTATGTGTGGGAAAATAAATAAAAATATATTTTATAAATCAAATTATATTTGATTCATAAGCTCCTGTTGCCAAATTAATGCTCTTAATAACTTTAGAGAATAAAAACTTTACTCTTGAATTATATGTTATAATGAATATTAAGTCTTACCAGTTAGTTTACCAGTTGGCTTAAGCTTGGGCATGCCACCAGCAAAGAGTCCTCCTAAAACTGGCATTCCTCCTGCATTAACAGTTAGACCTGCACTTCTTACACCATTACCCACAGGCGAACCACTATTGGTGCTTAACGTCTTTCCTGCTATGCAGGGCCCACTTTTGTCGACTGTCACTGTTTTTTTTAGTTTTGTTCCTTGCCTTATTGAACTTAGCAAAGCACCTCTGTTATCGGCCGCACCACCTTTCGATCCCCCGAACATAGGAGGCGGTGGTGGCCCAGGAGGTGGCGGAGGTCCGGGAGGTGGTGGAGGAGGCATATTACAGAAGTAAATAAAACTAAAGACTATATGCCATTAGTTGTTCGCTAGTTACTCCTCTGGCTCGTTGTACTCAATCCAAATGCACGATGATACTAACGTGTGATAATAACATTCAATCATCTATACGTCACTACGCACCAATCCATGCTAATTTACATAAAATACTAAAAGCCTTGCCCCAGAAGATTAATCACTGTAGGAAGTACGTAGACACTACAAATTGTTTTAACTGATTTAAACTCATATTTGAAGACGTTAACTGTAATACCTAAACGTTGAACGTTAAAAATTAAAACGTAAAGTATTTTTAAAATAACTTTTTATCGTTGAGATTTCTTTCCACCTATCACAAACTATATGAATTATGAATGAACAAATTCTTCAAATTCAGAAATTGCAATATGGCCGACTACAGCAGACAGCTGTCACTGAAACGGTGTTACTAGTATGAAATTATACCAATAGTGTAGTAGAACCAGGGAAGTGAGAAGTTTAATGGAAAAATAAAATGTTACTTAATGCTGGAAAGATTTTTATTAGCTTTAATTTAAAGATTTTGCTATTCATATAAAGATTATTTTTATTTTTGTTCATACGATCAATCATATGAATAGACACCTCTATTAGCTGTATTAAATTTATGATATTAACCACACTATCGAAATAATAAATAACGATTTGAACAATATTAAAGAATGGGCAGAGTCTTTTGGCCTCCAAGTGAATCCGAAAAATCACAAGCTATTATAATCGGCAGTAGATTTTTTCTTAATAAATTGCACCTAAGCCAACTTGCCAGTGTTATATACAATAACACTGTCATAACCTTTTCTGATGAGGTTAAAAATCTGGGATTCGATAAGTATTTATGTTGGTCAGCGCAAGTCAATGAAACTAGTAAGCGAATACACATGTCATTCCACTCTCTCAGACGTTTGCAGAATTTCTTGCCTCTGCGGACTAGAATCTTGCTATCACAATCCCTCTTGTTACCCCTTCTCGACTACGGTGACGTTTGCTATCTGGATGCTTCAGAAGAGCTACTCAATAAATTAGACCGTCTTCAAAACTTGTGCATTCGATTTGTCTTCGGTTTGCGCAAATTTGACTACGTTTAATATTTTCGGCGTCAACTGAAGTGGCTCCCCATCCGCCTTCGCCGGAACATGCATATACTGACCACGCTCTACAACGTTTTTAAAAAATCATCACCTCCTTATTTATACGAACATTTCCATCTATCCTTACCTAATAATCGCCCCAAACGCTCCTGCATTAAAGTAAAATAAGTAATAATAATAATAATATGTAATATAATAATAATAATAATAAGTAAAATAAGGTTATGGAATTCACTTCCTAACGACATTACACGTAGCCGATCTGTCCTAACTTTTAAAAGAAAACTAAAGCAACACTATCTATCACTGTAATAATTATTATGTTTATGTATGTTTATGTATTGTAAGCGATCTCTATTCTTTAATTATGTATGTATTATAGTTATTATATTTGTCATTATATATTTTACTGAATATTTATTTATAGGTAGGTGTATGTATTGTATATATTTTTAAAATATATGTGTACCTATTTCTGCCCTCACAAATGTTCTTTTCCAACTCTCAAGGGTAGCTGGAAGTGATCTCATTATAGAGATAAGCCGATCCTATGTGTACTTTTATGTCATTTTTTTTGTTGTTACATGAAATCTCTGGTACATGAAATAATAAATAAAAAAAAATAATAAAAAAATTATTATAATTATGAATACAAGTAAATACATTTTGGTTCATTTTTATTTAAGAATATGTTAACTATTATTAACTAATCTGAATGAAAGCTTCTATAAACGAACGATTTGATACATAAATATTTACTAAATTTAAATTTAATAAATAAATATTAACCAATTATACATATCTTTAATCTTTTAATTAACCTAACCAAAGTATTCTTTATACAGTTTATTTATATTATTTAAACGGTAATCATACAAATAAATAGGTACTTTCATAACATTTTGAAGATTTAGGTTTATATGTGGTGTTATTATTTATGATGATTTTTTACTTTGAAAATTGTCGGACAATGAATTAATAGTTGTTCACACTATTGTCATAAAAAATAAAAATAAAATTATTCGTCCTATTGTCATATAAAAAGACACTTCCTTAATCTAAATAAGGTTAAAATAAAAAGGATCAAAAGTAAAAATAAAATAATGCAAATAAACTAAGTTAAGAAGAAAAACAGATTTAATTATGAGAGCATATTAATTATTAATTGTACTTCCGCCAACAGATACGATATCACCATCATCAGGATGCATAGAATCATATTTAAACAAATTAGAATCATAACTAGCCTCACTTCCACCTTGTGTTAAAAGTGCAGCTTCTTTTGCAGCACGTTCTGCTGCTTCCCTTTCTTCAGCTATACGTATTTCCCTTTCAGCGTCAAGATCTTCCTTTTCACGAGCACGTTTCTCTTTCATCTCCATTTTTTCTCTATACTTAATAAGACAATCTGATAAATATTTAATAGGATCGGCCGGATGGTGTATAATAACATCAGCAATACATTCCCGTAATGCTTTTCCTACGGTTGTTTTCAGATACTTAAAATCTTCTGTTACATGAACGTCATCTGGACATGGTTCAAAAATATCTAAATGACTTCGAATACGAACCAAATTTCCTAGACCATCATTCTCATACTCACTGACTGTATCTTCTTCTCTATAAACATGTATACCTTCACTATTGATGTAGTACCTCCCGCAATTATCGTAATAGTAAATAACTCCGTCACGTTCTTCTTTAACTTTAAGCAAGATACCTGAATTATCCATCATGTACTCGCTAGCCGTTTCATGAGCTTTATAAACTCGTTGTCGAGTTTTCTGGTCAACAAAGTATCGTCCACATTCATCATAAAAATAAATATGTTCGGCATCATCCGTCAAAGGTACTAATTTACATTGCTCATTTTGTTGGTAAAGGGTCTCATCGTCAGATAATTTGTATATTTTACGGCTGTGCTCATCAATGTAAAAAATGCCAAATTCGTCAGTAAACTCTTCTTTCATATCGGCTGCACTTAATATTGAAATAACTGATTTATGACATTGTTCACCAAAAACAGCCATATCCCATAAAAAACATAACTCAGTTACTAAATGTTCTCGTTTTTCGGAGGGTAGGGCGTGGTTAAATATTCTCAATTGAAAAAAATCCTCACATGAGCACAGAGAACCATCTACCCCTTCCAATTTAACATCTGTCTTTTCTTGTAACTTTACAAGCGTAGTTTTTAAGTTTTCGAGGGACATCAGCCGATTTTCTAAATATTCCTTTTTATGTTTGAGTGCCATTATCGCAGCAGAAATAGGTTCTTTCTCCATTCTGGTAATACGATCTTCCAATACGAAAATTTTCTCTTCTACTTTACTGATTTCTAAATAGTGAACGGCAGTACAACGAATCATCGTACTTAATTCCTTTCCCTTTTTTTGTAAACTGTCTATTAATTGTCGAGATTGAGTAGATTTGGAAGATTGAAATTCGTTCACAATTTGCTGTAAAGTCTTACTCAAATCACCACACAAATGAGGTACATTTACGTTTATATATTTAGTAAGTTGCATTGACAACCCATCATTTATTTTATCTACCCAATTAAAAAGATCTTCTATTGCGTCTCTTATTTTGATTTTAAATTCATCGTCACTGTCAAAACATCTAAAACATTTAAGTTTTTCTAATAGCAATCGTGTCACTTCTTTATGCATTTCTTGTATTATTTCTACATCGGCCAATAGATTTGCTTGATCATCATTTGAAAGTGTTGTTATATAGGCCGATATATATCTCTGATAGTATTTTAGGCGATTTGCCATGGCGTCTATAGTGAAGCTAATGGCTTGATATACTTCGTCTCTTGATAGAACATTTAACCTTTTAGCAAACTGTTCTATAGCCTTTACAGCATGTAACCATTGCAAATGATAATCAACAATTATGTCCATCACTTTACTTTTTGATTCACTTTGCAGAGCTGTGCGCATGGAGCACATGGCATTAAATATATTGTCAGCGTAATCTTGCTTTGATAATAAAATTACAGGAGTTTCATAGAAGAATTTTAGTTCTTTTGATATGTCAAAAAGGAATTTATCACTGGTTTCTTTATTCATTATTACTTTTATGGATTCTTTGTTTGCCATTCTTTATTAAATTCAAACTGATATTTTTAGATTCTCGGTCTAGGATGGTTTTTTATTCAAAGTAAAACCAAAAACACAAGTCTTTTGAATTACTTTCCTTTAGTAATAGATGATGACAATAGTGTCATATTTAGATTTTGTATTTGTTACAAATTATTAAAATTCGAATTTGTTCCATAATTTATTAATTTTAAAATAAAATTATGCAACGAAGTAGTCATATTTGACATGGACTTTAAACATTTTGACCAATGCTAAACTTTTTTTTATGTTTAAACAAATATACAAAGAAAAATAAATAGACACTTGCAGAATTCGAACCCGTGACCTTTGGAAAACTGTTTCGTCACACTACCGTATTGCTTCGATTAGCTTACTACCTTATATGTTATGTAAGAATCTTTTATAATGGCGAAGGCGATGGCTATATCAGTCTTTCAAAGATACTTATCCATGTTTCAAACTTTGCAGTATAGATTCAAAGATGCAACCACCTAAATTAACTTGTTTATATGTTTAAAATGTATATAACATATTAAGCAATGTTAGTAAGATGCCCTTGTCGAAAAAGGTATGATTAATTTTTCACTTTTTATATATTTCAAATTACATATCAAACCAAGTTAGATAATTTTATCTGTTTGATATATTAACTAAAAAAATTATATTATACATTGTATCAAAGTTGTGTTGGCACAAATTCAAATTATTTTTAAAATATTTTATTTGAAACATATATTCTTTTCTTTACCTATATCTAATGTATAATATTAAATATTATAGATAAAATTTAATAATATTCCAGAAAATAATAAAAAATAATTGAATTGATTAGTAGAAGAAAGGTGATTTTATGCGTTTCGTAATGGCAACTCTTCACGCGTCTACAATTTGTTTCCAAAAAGGTCGTCGATGACTTTGCGATTATACAAAATTACAAAGATTAGTGTAGCTGTTGTTGTGTCGTTTTTATAGTACGTTTTAAATAGCAAACATACATACAATGGCTGGTGCAATGTTGTTTGAGAGATCTCGCGTTTCGTCTTCAAACAGAGACGAAGACGTACGCATGACCGACAAAATGGTTAGCACAGGCGAAGTCCCCGAAGATGACGAGGAAAATATCAGAGCCAAGGAACAAGGCATACTGAACCTCGGAGAAAAGTACAAGAAAGAAGGTAAAGCCAAGGAGCTGGCAGAATTAATAAAAGCGACCAGACCTTTTTTAAGTCTTATAAGTAAGGCTAAGGCAGCCAAGTTGGTACGTTCTCTCGTTGATTTCTTCCTCGATTTAGAAGCTGGTATTGGTATTGAGGTGCAGTTATGCAAAGAGTGTATAGAATGGGCCAAAGAAGAACGTCGGACCTTTCTAAGACAGTCCCTCGAAGCCAGGCTCGTCGCCCTTTACTTCGATACAGGTATGTACACAGAGGCCTTAGACTTAGCCACTGCCCTTTTGAAAGAACTCAAGAAATTAGATGATAAAAATTTATTAGTTGAAGTTCTTCTTTTGGAGAGCAAAACTTATCATGCTCTTAGTAATTTACCTAAGGCCCGCGCTTCATTGACGTCAGCAAGAACCACAGCAAATGCCATCTATTGCCCTCCTAAAATGCAGGCAGCACTGGATTTGCAGTCAGGTATACTTCACGCTGCTGATGAAAGAGATTTCAAAACTGCTTACTCATATTTCTATGAAGCCTTTGAAGGTTATGATGGTGCCGACAGTCCTAAAGCCCTAACTGCACTTAAATACATGTTGTTGTCCAAAATCATGTTAAGCCAAGCGGAGGAAGTGGCTACTGTTTGCAGTAGTAAAGCAGCCTTAAAGTATGCAGGTAAAGAGTTGGAAGCCATGAGAGCTGTGGCAACTGCATCTCACAAAAGATCACTTGCAGATTTTCAGGCCGCATTAAAGACTTATAAACCAGAACTCGAGGAAGATGCAGTAGTGAGAGCTCACCTGGGTTCACTATATGATACCATGTTAGAACAGAATTTATGTCGCATTGTGGAGCCCTATATGAGAGTTCAAGTTGACCATGTAGCTAAGTGCATTCGTCTGCCAGTCATACAAGTAGAAAAGAAATTGTCACAGATGATACTGGATAAAAAGCTAAATGGCATACTTGATCAGGGAGAAGGTGTCCTAATTGTTTTTGATGAATCCCCCCTGGAGAAGACATACGAAACTGTTTTAGAAACCATCCATCACATGAGCAAGGTTGTTGACACACTCTACCAGAAAGCTAAAAAACTCTCATAGGCCTGGCTGAACTTGTTGTAGCAATAAAACTATAAAATATATCAAATAACCTTACATTTTCAGTTCAAATTAATGTAAATTAATGCTATTTTTTTTAATGATTGCAGAATTTTATGAACTTTTTCTTAAACTAATCAGTGAATTGGTAAAATAGATTTAACAGAGAATATATTGATTTCCTTTTAGTTGATTTGTAACAATAATAACTAATTTCTTTCAACTTTCCTTTTAACTTAAGCTAGTGACAAATTGTAATATCTGTTTTATTGGGAAATAAATTGTTCTCTAAACAGTGTTGTTTTTTTTACTAGCATAATTTTGCCAGTCATTTTATTTTAAGTGTTGGCACTGGTACATACCAAATTCAGTTTATGAGTCAGCAAGTACACTGCACTCTCAACAAGATGTATTAACCCCAATGAAATTTATTATTTTACAAATATCATATATTATGGATGGTAGTAGGGTTTAATATATTTGTACTGAAGATTTATTTTTATAGCATGAGTTTCAACATCATATAATCAAGAACTGTCATTGAAAATAAAAACAAAACAACAGGTAAGAAAAATCATATATTTACAGATAATAAAATGACATTATAATACATATTATTACAATTTTCATACTTTACACAGTAACAGTCTTTAAAACGATATAAAAGGAGTTTAAATAAATATTTTATCACAGATTTAGTTATATATTAATTAAGTTATATGTAGATATTTGAAAGAAGATTATTAAAACCAATTATTGTCAAATAGAAATCTTTTACATAATATCTGAACAGGTATTACCAAATTTATTTTGAGAATCAAACAAATAGCTGATATGAGGATAGTCATTTAGTCATTACTTTTTTTAAAGTATGTTTACAGTTGCTATTTATCAAAAGAATAGTTCTCACAAAATACTTTTAACTGAAGGTAGCATCTCATGCAGTATACACCTATTACATTAACTAATATTTAAAGTATGTGTACATCAAAAGGGATTGTAAGGCAAGTTCAGACGTTATTTCTTCTATTGAACTCCTCAGTGTCATCCGGTACGTCCCAGCGCGGGTTCCAGAAACCGTCGGGAGTCTTGGGGCGCGCGGGGTTGTTCCGTCCGCGGTGTTTTGAACATTCGTCCATTTTCTTTGCTAACATTTCCGGGTCGTACTTATATAGCTCGTCGAAGAACTTAAAATATATATAAATATTTTTTAATTGCACTGGTTTTACTAAAAGTTTATAACATTATTTTTATATAATAAATAATTGTTAGTAGATCATTTATGTGACCTTATCGATTGAACTTATTAAGAAGTTCATAAGATAATAATAAGGTTTGGAATACAGCAAATAAAGAAAATAAATCTGTTAATATTAGATACAATGTCATTTCATTATATATTTTATTGCAGTCAAGTTAAAATTTCTGAAATTTATAGCACACATTGCCTGAAGAAAGAGGAAGGATATGCAGTAGACTGGTAAGCTAGGAAAGAAGGATTTTGGGCATCGACATTCGACTCGTACGAAACGTATCTATCATAACTACCTTACGCTGCTCCCCTTTGAGAGCAGGCCGTATATAAAAGCGATTATTTTTTTTTTTTTATAAAAAAAATACTACTAAAATAAATACAAAATAATAAATACTAAATACTAGCTAAGCTTTACTTTAAAATATATAGATATTACGATTCAATAATTATTTAATAATCAAGTTATATAATATCTTTAAGTAACTTACATCTCTACATTCGTCACAGCTCCAGCCAGGCAAGGCTCTTTTTTCGGCTTTCTTCCTCACCACAGGTTCTTTATATAATGATTCTATTTTAGGTTTACTTCTGTAAAAAGTTTTATATCATTTAGTATATATACATGGTTTTTAAAACCGTATGTAAAGAAAAATATATTTATTAATATTTGAAAAACATTGATAAATAAATAAACGTCAGTTTATTTACATTAAAATTATTTTAAAGTTGTTTTCTATATTTTTAAACATACTTGTGAAGTTGTACGGGATTATATATTTTTTAAATAATAATCTGTTTTTTTTATATATTGATATGTAACATTTATTGATATATATGTGTAAATCAATAAATAAAAATATAATACAAAAGTTTGTAAGTCACGAGACCCAAAAAATCGAATAAAATGAATCAGCTAACAAACTATCATACAGTAAGCTAAAAGATGTAAAAAAAATGTAATTTGGTATAGGTATATAAACGAACATTAAACAAGAAGCACACATTATGTATGAAGTGATCAGCAAACTACTTAAATTGCAACAACATCTACTGGCTGAATTTATTTCATCAAAAAAAATGTGCAAAGGTAGAATTCTTGTAATTGATTATTATTATATATATGCAATAAGGTAAAATATAATTAGTGTTCCAGTAAACATATACTGTTTGAAAATATATATAGGTTTATTTTTCATTTTTTATATCGGTTTATTCGGTATTTTTTATTACGAAAGTTCCGAATTGGGTAATAAATTTTTAAGTCTTTCATTCGATGTTATGATGTCTGAATTTAATCAGAACTATGCTAATAATAGTTAATTTGACGATAAAAAAGTCATTCTTACATAAATACTTGCACGCCCATTACATTATCCAATCTACAGTGCACTATTTGACCTTAAAAATAGCGAGTAAAGATATCCACTAATCAGATGGCAGCTTAGCTAACTAACACCTTTTCATAATGCGATTTTAGTATACTAGTTGACATAGTGTTCTACGAATTGGATAATTCAAATTTCAATGGTTGCTCTAAGAAAAGCGTTCTACAACCTAACCTTTATCAAAGTACTCACAAGCTTGAGACAGTATCACGTGCATTAATAATATTACGATTTTCAAGTAACGGCCGTCGGTTTGGACTGAAATTATTTTGAAGATAAATTTATTAGTTTTATTTATTATACAATGAAGAACTTTTACCATGAGCAGGTTTCGAAACTGCGACTTTTAAAGTATGCTATTACTTTGCGAACTGAACTATTGTATTGATGAAGTACTTAGGTAAAGTTAAATGCAGTATTATAGCAAAACCTCTTAAATAAGGTTATTGATATTAATTTACTATTTTTAAAAATTCAAGATAATTATAATCAAGAAAAATATTACCTAGTGTTTGTATTATTATCTGATTTCTTTTCATTCAACAAGGATAGCAAGATGCTTTGATTTGCATGTGGGTCGTTGAACTTCTCTTGTGTAGGAGATTTTAATCTGTTAATGGAATACTTCATTAATATTGATGTTATATTATCTTATGATGCTATATTTAAAACTAACTCTTTAGTTAACGAAAGCAAATTTTGCAGATAAGTAATTTACTTCCTGGATAATTTTACCTTTTGGTATAATTTTGTAAAAGGTTTATGGAATCATCAATGCCTTTAATATCAGTTGATATTATGTTTTCCATATTCTCTTTTTTGTCAGCTTCAAAATTTAATTTCATTGACATTTGAAGTTTATTTAATCTGCTTGGACTATCTTTAGTCTGTGGTTTATTACTGAAATAAAGTGATACAAGAATTAATAGTATATGATTCTACAAATAACATGTTATTATATTAATATTCAACTTACATGAGAGGAAGATTCACTGGCCCACCACTTGTGGGCGAAGGCGGAATGGTGTCATCATTGTCCATAACATCCTTTTTAATATTACACTATAAATAAAAAAAAAAACAAATATACATCAATGTTACAAAAGAAAAGTTGTGGCAAATGATTGGTCCAATAATGGCAAAGTATTAGAATGTACTAAGGACTCCTATCAAAAATAGCACTAAATTTATAAACTTTGTTAAATGAATAAGGTGTATAAGAAACTGTCACCACCAATCAAACCAATGATATTATTTATATGAATATTAGTTCTTAAATAAATCCTTTTAAAAATAAAATTGAATGCTGATTGAGAAACACAATTTTAAAAAAGGTTCTTATCTTAGAAAGAATTCTTTGATGTCAACACTATCAATTCAATAGTAAAGACATTGTAGTAAAACAGACTAATTATAGTAATAAATAGTTTAAAAAAAATAATAATGCGCTATTTGTATGTAATTGGTTTGTCTCTAATTTTCCAATTTTGAAGGAGTTTATGTTTTATAAGTAGAAGTTTTAGAATTAAGAAATCTTTTCCAGGAACTGTACACAATACCTGTATTTTATGTGATTCATTATAGCTTGTCCCCATATATTCCGGAGAGCAAGTAAGGTCTACAACGTTGGTACTTTTAATTTTAACTAAGCTAAGTCGGGCTTGCTTCAACCGACCACTGGATTTGGTTCGGGTGGGTGTTGGGAATGATAGCTTTATGTTCTTTTTTTCTGGGGTTGGCCTGGATAATAAAAAAATATTCATTTATATATATAATACACTTCTATAGGATGTAATCCAATACGAATATCAAAATTTATTTATAATTTTTGTAGACAGCAAAAGAAATATATAAAATGTTGTTCATAAGTAAACTCTTCTCTATATTAAACTTTTAGTTTCCTATTAAATATATATTAAAATAAACATTTACATTTGCATCTATACAGCTATAATAAAAGAAATAAAGTTCATTAAAAAAAAATCCTTATTATATTAAATTAGTAGAACACAAACTATTGTTTGCCTCCCATAGATTCTATATTATGTCAAATAAATAATACATACCATTCCTCCGGACATTTCTTTTTATCTTTCAAGCTTAACTGAGTTTTTCCTTTCTTACCCTGTATTATGGGGCTTTTAGATCCAGTTGGAGTACCCTCTATCTCACATATTGATTCATTATTTATATTTTCAATATTTTTCTTAGGACTTAAATTTGAATTATCCTGTATATTCTCTTTTGATGTTTTGGTATTTGATTTTAAGAGTTCTTTTATTGCTTCTAAAGCTGATAAATCTTGTGTGTCACATAATTTTCTTATAACTGCAACTGTTATTTATAGATAATTAGACATATAATTTAATTTATCTAGTTGTTAACAATATCATTATTGATATTTAATATTATGTATACTATTTTTGTTTTATTTGGATATATATTTTTTTAATATCTTTTTTTTTCTTAATTATATATTGTACACGATGCCTTCCAATATTGTATCACAACATCATATTTTTTGGGTTGGCTGGAAGAAATCTCTACACCTAGAAATAAGCTCACCTTTTGTGCATTTTTATCTGTTTCTTTTTCTTTTTTTTATGTTTTGTGTGCAATAAAGTATTAATAAATAAATAAAATAAATCATTCACCACTATTGTTATTAGAATAGTTTATTGAAGAAGAACATAAATTAATTAAAACTTATTAAAAACTGCAGGTATTCAAAAAATATATAATAATTAATGACTCACAAAGTGCATCAAAAGTTTCATCCTTTGATACAACTTCCAACTGAAGGGCTTCACAGTTGCAACAAGGTATACTGGAATAAACATAGAAAAATATTTTCAATTGTGTAAAAAGTAAAAATTTTAAAAAAAGATCTTAACATATTTACAGGACAGTAATACTACCTTTCTTTGTTTGCTTTATTTGTTTCTTGTAATGATTTTAAATACTTGTTTTCTACATTTAACTGCTCAATCTCAGTAACCAAGTCTAAAAATAAATTTAAATTAAAGGTATAATATATAAAATTAGTATATATGTAATTATGTTATATACTAATTTACGTAATATACCTCTGAAGTTGGACAACGTTTGCTGTAGAGAAGATTCAACTGCATTTATTTTAAAAATAGAACATGTATAAGGTAAGGGTGAATATAATTCACTTTCACCCATATTATTCTTTATAATTATTTTAGCGCCAGAATTAAAGATGAAGTTTTTGACATTTGTACGAGGTAGTAGAAATTAGAATCATAAATGTAGGAATACATTCGAATCCAGATGAGTAGGAAGTCTTGGTAATATATAAGGAATAATTAGACCTGAAAGATTCGTTTTATGTTATTAGATTTAAAAAACAAGATATTATCATATTGTAATTACTTTATAACTAACTTTATAGTAATTTGTGTTACTTAATATAAAGTTCGAATTTTTGAACTAAAAGGATAGCTGTATTATCAAAAAAACTTGTCAAATAAATGTTGTTGGCTTTTGCGAGGACAAAACATCTGGTTACGAGTTGCTAGTTGCTACTTTCGACTTTTGAGTTTTGACAGTTCATTCACAGTTGTAAGTTGTTACTTGTTGAGAATATTTATGTAAACGTTCAGTTTATCGATAATGAATGAATTTTACCAATTAAGTTATTTACAAGTTAGCATGTATCATATAGTAAATTTTATTATATTATACATATATATAGTTTAAGCTTAAACTATATATTATTTTGCTCCAATATTATTATTTTTTGTTTATAGTTTTACAAAATGTAACATATATAAAACAAGTCAAATAATATTAAGAAAATAAGGTTATTCGTGAATCATAAAATGTAATTGTAATTTTAGAGAATATTCCATTGTAATAAGGTGTAGTCTGTGATTATTAGTATTAAAATTGTAGTTATCTGTGGTAACTTGTCATATTTTGACACATTATCTAAAATTAAATTAAAAATCCTGCCAGGCAAAGGATCTATGGAAAAAGCCTGAATTAACTAATCTCACGGCTGCTGGATCGAATTTTGCCAACCAAACATTAAGCAAGTTATTAAAAAGTTTGTTTATTTTGTATATATGTATATTTTAAACCCTAAATGTTGGTAGAAAAAGTCAAATGTAGAAAAATATTTGTACATTGTTATTTTCAGAATGCTGTTGATTACTTATAAATATTGATAGTTTTTTTTTAAAAGAATTGTTATTTTTAGTTCTTCTATATTATATTATTTATTCAGACGTTATACGTTCTCTATTATCTCTTTTTTTGGATCTGGTATTGTCAATAAAAAGATGAATGTCGATGATCTTTTGCCTAATATTAAAAAATAAGAAATGTAATTGTGTATTTATTTTCAAATTTGTTGCGCCAATTAACTATTTTATTCCACAAAAGTGAAATAGTATTTATCAATAGAAAAACGTTAAAATCTTCTATATAACAACTTTCTTTACGTTTGTAGGTAACAGAAATGGAAGACAATGATATGTTTATCGTAGTTATTGGTAAGGAAAGTGATTCCGCACTTCCCGCGCTGATACCAATCAAAGAGGAAGTTTTAGATGAAGAGGATGAAGTCCAGGATGTTGAGGAGGTTCTTAACAAAGCAAAGGAGTTTGGTGAGCTTCTGAATATAGACTGCCCAAGTATAAAAGAAGAACTTGATACCAGTGATGATAATTTGAATGTTAATGGAGGCTTTGAAAGTGAATTTGAAGAGGAATACATTTTAAAATCTGAGGGAGAGTATGAAGAAGAGATGGCTACAGTTGACGATATAAATGGAGAGAAAAAAATCAAAGGTTCCAAAATAAATAAAAGGAGTCGCTTAAAACCATCCGAAAGATGGTCTTACTTAAAAGAGCTAACAGGTCAGTTCCAAGAGCTTGAGGATGACGAAGAATTGTTGGTGAAATGTTTGGTAGAAATAATGAAAGCAACTAAACCGCCCCCTCCGCCAATGGATTATTATGTTATGAATGGAATAATGTTTGAGTATGTTTTTTCATTTCAGTTATTAAGTTGATTCAAATATTAAAAATTACAAGAATGCAATTATTATTTAATGTCTGATAATAATATTTAATAACTTTGTATACAAAAATTTTCTTGTCAGTAATTTTCTTTTCAATAATCAGCAATATTTTCTATGGGATAAGGAAGAAAAGATGTTAAATGGTAATAAAGTATGTAATTAAATAATATAAAATGTTTGTTTTTTCAGGTGTGTAATATGTAAGGCTCATACTGAATCAATACCAGCAGCGGGACGACATTATCAAGAAAAGCATGGAGAGAGATACCTCTACTGTTATGCTTGTGGAGCTAATTTTAGAAGGTATTTTAATTATATGGATATATATATATATAGTATCTTAAAATGATTTTGAAAAAATTCAATATTTTGCATAAAATTAGTAATATTTTAATGAAATCCAAATATTGTCAACGACAGTCATCCCATATATTTTTTTTCAAATTGAATTTGAAACATAATTCACTGAATTCTTATATAACAGCACAACAAACCTGTACAAGCATGAGAAGCGTTGTGAAGCTGCAAACATCTCAATTGTGCTACAAGCACGTGCAATATTTTTAGGACGAAAGGGTCGTTCTAGACCCTTTATTCCTATATTCAAAGAAGTCGAACCTCGCAGGTAATATAAGTTTACACATATTAAACAGCTGTGATTTTATATATAATACGGTAATTTTGGAACATATATAACAATAGCTCAGATGGTACCTACCAGCTGGGCTTATCATATACTATGTTATATTTGTTATGTGACCAAGAATGTAATATTAAAGATATAAAATGATGGTTGTATACTAAAATTGTTTTTTTTAAATATATGATGTAGCCAGTAATATTATAGCCGATTATAACATGTTAATATTATATTTTTTGTGTAATAACAAAAGAAAATGAATGAAAATCGTACACATGTAATATATTTAATATTTTAATCAATTATAGGTTTAACTGTGATGAGTGTTCGGCAACATTCTCAACCAAGTACTCCTTACAAGCTCATCAGTTGTTACACCGAGGGCTCAGGCCGTACCGCTGTCCGGTCTGTCCGTGCGCCTACACCTCCAGCACAGTACTAAGTGTGGGTTTAATAATTAATTTTAAGCAACTGACATTCAAGATGTACAATTAATAATTATTTAGTATTAAATGTTTTTGAGAAATTTGAACTTACGTACGTATGTACGACAAGTATTAACAAAATGACTGTCCAATTAGTGTCTATGGCTATGCTTTATCGTTTTTATGAACCTATAAATATTGGTTAAGTCATTCAAATATCATTAAGGAAAATATTTTTAGCACCTCATTTCCAATATATCGTAATTATTATTGACACAGCGACATATGAAGAAGCACAGTGACGCCCGGTTCATCTGCGCGCACTGTGACCGCAGCTTCAACATGAAGGCGGCGCTCGTGGCGCACTTGAACACGCACCTACGTGAGTGACGCTTAGTTCATATATGTATATATATCATTTTTAACCTCTAGCTAAAAGTATAGTATAAAGGAAAATTATAAAATATGTGTATTCCAGCTCAGAAGAAGTTCCCGTGTCCAGAGTGTCCTAAGCGCTACGCTCAGAAGGCGGCGCTGTTATTGCACGAGCGTCGCGTCCACCGCCGCCTGCCGCCTCCCGCCGCATGCAGGCTGTGCGAAAACAGGTATACACAGCACACTAACAGCCGCGCATACTAATGCACACTTATGCACACGCACTCGGACATATTAGCAGCTGTACATACTAACGCACACACACATGCACTCTGACTAAGCACACTAGCAGCTGTACGTACTAACGCATACATGCGCACGCACACACTTGTGTTTACCACACCTTTGCGATCAGACAGACATACATTTAAGTGATTAACAACGTTACAACAACAACAAAAGTTAAGCATTGGAAAACTCAAATGACTTATTTCAGATACCCAAGGATGTCGGTCCTCAAGGAACATATGAGAAAAGTACATGGAATGGAACTCATGACCAGAAAGGTGAAAGACACTTGCTAATTATTTCCATGACATAAAGTATGTATTTAAATCAGCACATTTTAAAATGGTTTAATGTTATTATTCATGTTTCTTTTAGATGTTCCTAAAAAAATTACCAACTCTATCCGAGACGCAGTTACAGCAGGCTAAGGTGATTTTAAAAGATGAAGTGCAAGAAAATTATAATTATATTGCTAATAAAATTCAATGATTTTTATAATAAAGTGATTATTAAATTTACAATATTTGTATTTTAGAAATTTGTTTGTATGATGTTGAAATTGATTTTATATTGTTTTGAATGCTGTGATAAATGTATATTATGTCTGTAAGAGGCATTGATTTATTGAGCTATATAAATGATTACATTTAATATTTTTCACACCTGTAGATTATAAGTTAGTCAATAATTGAACCATATTTAGGTGTGAATACGTCTTGATATGAGTCAGGCATTTCCATTAAAAAATACCACTTCAATTTAAAACATTAATAAGGCAGTTTTATTTCAGTCAAAGAAGAACTAAAACAAAGAATTAATTTCGTATTAATTCTCAGTGACAGGATGGTTATAATATTTTAAAATAAACCTAACTTAGTTTCTCTTATAAGGTTCTAGTGCATATATTTTTACCAGCCGGGTAGATATAACACATTTGTTTTTCAAGATGAAACACAAGCACTATTGTTTAATTAGATGTATCTTAGCAAAAGCCTTCTTAGTTTCATTGTATTTTAATTATTGTCATAATAATTTGTCCTTTTTTTACTACCTATATGTATTTTTTTACATTGGTAGTCTGTCTGTCATCATTTAATGTAACAATCTTTCTTTTACCTTCTATATTAATCTTGAACCAAGCAAACTTAAACAATAAAAACAAAGAATTTGGAATAAGATGGCATCTCCATAAGGAATGTGTCCTAAATTTGATTTATTAGTATAGAATTGATGACTTTAAATTTATATAGTAAATTATTTTCGAGTTTTTTTAAATGTTCATGAAATTTAATAGGATTGAATTATTGATTTGTAAAAAAAATAATTATTTGGTTACCATATTTTAGTAGCTTGAACTTTTTTTTTTTAGTCATGATGACTTTAAAATTCATCTAGTAGGTAATCTAGTTAAACCGAACTGTATTTTCAAGGTTTTAATGAAATTAAATATTGTGATTTAATTTTTTTCGCAAAAAAAATAAATATTTAATATAATTTAGTAGCTTAATTTGTCTTACTATATTGTAGATCAGTTCATTGATTTTCCAACGGTTTTCAATCGTGGTAATTATTGTAACTGTTATTGTCATAATAATTATTGTATGTAGGAGTGCTGACTGGATTCCATATCAAATTGAAGTTTTAACATTAATGTTATGTTTGTAATGTTCAAAAGAGTTACTGTAATATAACATTGTAAAAATGTTGACACGTTGTTGAGATATGAAAGGATCAGTTTGATAAGTTGGTTATAAAATAAAAGAATTTTTAATACGAAAAAGTGTTTTATTACGCACTTATTATTTCAACCAAATGTTTACGAAATACTCATCTATATAATGCATACAATCAGAAGACACCACGTAACTTTATATGCTTCGTTACATACTAGGAAAATACAAAAATATTAAGCAGTTCTACTTGGTAAGTTGTGATGCGCCTCAACACCGGCCGCTTAACACTCCAAGACCGGAATAGAAGGTATTTGACAAGGCGAGTACATTCAATACTGACTTAATGAATGAATGATTGATTAAGTGTATGAATTGGCTAGTGGTCGATATTTGAAATGAAAATGAATGAATGTTTTAATGGTACTATTTAATGTTAGAGATGATACAGTAATGGTTCGATTATATGAAATTTTAAATGAATGACGATGACAGAAGGTGTGAATGATGAACGAGTATTGAAGTGAATATCTATTCGCCTTCGAAAATACCGACATTGAACTAGTACTCTAAGGGTATATTATAATTCACAGTAGGTAAGGGCATAAGTAAATCTTATCACATTAATTACCGAAATTGGCCAACATGCACGAAAACTAGCATTTTCATCTTCTACATTACTGATCGCAATCTTAACAATGGTCCAAAAATATCTAATAGCATTCCTAAACGACTTAGTAGAAAAATACTTTATGCATCACACAGATATCTATTTTTTTTTAATTTCTCACTTTTTTAACATCAATGATATTTTTTTGTGTCGAACGGCAAAGATCAAAATACTTTAGGTCTAAGAGTGTTAAATACAAACTACTGTGACAATCTCAATAAGTTCGATTAGTAATTGCATAATGTTCATGAAAATCTACTGAAGGACCCCAAATTGTACTTTGTTATGGCAGTTGAATAATGAAGGAACAAAGTCGATGAATTAATGTATCGATAAATATTTTTATTTTTAAAGGTCTATTGAAATTTTCATGGAACATTGTGCATATGTACTCATTTTATATCCTATGTTAACAGATATACGATTACACAACAGACATGTGAATTTGCAATGCGTTTATCAATTAACCTTACAACTATTTAATAAGACGTATCTGATCTCATTTATCACAAAATACATTTACCATATTGAACACCAATAGTTTTGTAGCGTCTAAAAGCGGAATATAACGAATAACGTTTTATCATTTAACGTTTCAACGAGTGCTTTTCGTGCTGTAAAGAAAAGCACAGGTGATGTCATCGAACGGTTTCAAACGGCATGGGAACATCACAGAACAAGCACGTTTATAATTTAACACTTATTATTAAAGCCAAACTGAGCCGTCGTCATATTAAAGAAATCAGACTTTTAGGCCCAAAAATATTGAAGTATCATAATAAGATTATCATTAACAAAAATGGTGTCACGTCTAGATGTAAAAACACCAAATCACCAAGTAAGTTAAATATTGGTATAATTCTAGTGTTTTTACATAAAGACTTCCGGTATACATATTGTAGTAAACAATCCACATAGAATTAGAAAACTACTGAAGCCATTTAAATTACTTATTGTAAAAATAATTCACCGTCAAAAGAGCGTCACTTAGATTGATTTATTATTATATTATGTATATTAATATGTATAACTCTAGTGGCAGTTTCAACGCTCTCATATAACGATGGCAAATGTTTTATTATATGTTATTAAGATTATTAAATTTACACTACAGTTAGGATGCTGTGTAAATTTAATTAACTTTAACTGGAAGTTTGAACCCGACTACACTTTTTTTCTTTTGGATTTCCTGTTCTTGATTTAAGAATGTTTCATTTTTCATATATATGATTAAATATTTTGACAGTCAGTCTCAAATTTCGATAATAGTGTTGTCATATTATATTTGTAATTTCCTAAGTCATAGTCGGGTCAAACCTTAAATCGTTTCGGACGTCAATGTTCACTTGTTTTCTATTCAAAGGTATCTTGAAATGGCAACACTATAAGTATAGGGTTGACTTGTTGGTGTCGTTGTCGATACGTTGCCATTGCAAGGCACGTGACATAACAGGCAATTCCAGTATCGATATATCCATAGATTATCGAAGCTCATGCATTTTCTTACAGATAACATCATTAAATGTAAATGAATATATGCATATTAGGATAAATATACGGGGTTAAATGTCTCTAATAATTATTACATTTTAATGGAAACAATAAATGAATAATAAAACTCGCTCTAAACCATTCGTGTATATAAAAAGTTAACTCGATTCCATCGATTCCTTTCTCCATTTATCACTTTACAAGATCAAATTAAATTTAATAATAGTAAGTATTTCCTCCATAAAAATATTATAAAACCAAAACAGAGGAATAGTCGAATTTTCTAAACTAAAAATATCGGAAGCAAATAAAACGAACAGGTTCTCTCTATATTACGTTTCGACTAGTTTCCTCGAAAAAAAAAACGAAAAATAAAGCAATCTTGTACAGCTGAAATCATTAGGAACATACTTATGACATCTCTGAGCAATTCTTGAGAAAATCGTTCTAGAAACTTCAAACTCTATTCTAACATACTTATCACAGGTTAAGGGGACAAGAGAAAGTATTAGTGTTCTCTCAATACAGTAATTATATGTAAATATAAAACTAATACAACTTAAGATAATCCGCGAGTCCAAGCGGCGAAACTCAAATAGTTTAACTAAAATTAATATAAATTGTAAGCCCACCGCCCACCGCCGGGCGGCTGAGATCGATTTCTTATACAAGTGACATCTGGTGCTCAAGCGCTGAACCTAAATAACCTCCCACAACTTGAAACCCGCGTGACAAAAACCCGCGAACACTCCTAAACTACATAACGAAGCCTAAATCCCGCGAATCGACAGTCACCTATCCCAATAATAATATTACATTATGATAAAAATAATCTCTTTCGATGATAGTCGATTCGCGGGAACTACAAATTCATTCGGGGCGAGACGTCCTCGCCGGCGACGTCATCACGAAGGTTCGAGTTGGCGCCACGGGTTCATATCGGTAGTTCACATGGCACCGAGTATCGATAACCGGTTAATTGACAGTCCGTGTCACAGCACTTTAGTCCGAGCACTCACTCCCCGCGTTCAGTCCCACCCGTTCTCCTTGACCATGTGAGCTAGCTCGATTATGAACTTGCCCTCTTTGTATTTTTGACTTGATTCGAAAGCGTACTCCTGAAAAGATATATATTTTTTGGTATCTTATATATATACTGTGATTGGAGTGTACCAAATAGAGAAAAAGAGGGTAGATAGAGTAAGATAGAGATGGGAGTGAAAGAGACAGCAATACTAACATATTTCCAACCCAGCATGGTCTTGCAGCACTCGCAGTAGATGTCGGCGACGGCGTGCAGCCCCGTCAACAACACACGCTCCTCCGCCTGGCCGCACCCCACGTTCACACTGACAGATCGAACAAACAAATTATTACAAACTACTTTTTTTTGTTTTGAGGCACAATACCGTTTGGTGACAAATACGTTTAAAATAGCTGTGACAACCCACAGACAAAAACCAAATGAAATAATATAAATGTTTTAGATCAAATCTAGTATAGCCTTAGCTGCTAGACTTCATAAATAATAATACAATATCCCAATTCACGTTAATATCCCAAAGCTCAATCAACTACTACCCAGTGTCTCAGAGGTGTATTAATATTAATTTACTGCCAAATGCCAAATCCCTTGTTAGTTCTGATTAGTTGAAATGACAGATAATAGAAAAAATCGGATTGTCAGATCATTTTACTAAAAAACTTATTAATTTTTAAACTGTGCCAAGACATAGTTTAAATATTCTGTGCACAATTAGCACCGATGAAGACTTTATTAAAAACGTTTTAGACGTGAAGTGAATTTTATTGTCACGTTATGTGTAACTGTTTTACGAACAACTCAATTTCACTTACAATAACGAAATACAGCGCATGTTTGAATAAAATATAAAGACGTTCAAGGATAATATAAAATGCGGGCAAATGAAATATACATGAATGGGACATAATGAAAGTATTTTAAATTCACTGCTACGTACATTGTTGGATAGAAATTGCTTACAACCTTCATGTAGACATGAAATCTCCAGATATTAAAACATCTTTGTTTATATTCCATATGTAATCAAAAGTTGTATCATTCTTTTATATAATATTAAATAAATGTACATGTAGTTAAAAATAGTAAAAACATTTCTAATTAATACTTACACTGAATTGAAAAGATACGCGCGCCCCTGGCTGCCTTGAAACGACTGAAAAATTTTTAAAAATATATAAAATTTCTAAGAATAACAAGCAAAGTTATTTTACGAGTTAATTTAACATCACGAAGTCTTGAGTGTTGGACAAATTATAAAAGTTAAAATATAAAATAAAATCTTAAGTGGTTGTTAATTAATTAGTAATTAATTAAAAGTTTCGAGGGGTTTCAACTGAAAAGTATATTAATAACTAGCGACTAGACGCAGTTTTGATTTAGTGCAATTTACCAATATTTTTTTTTTCTTATAAGTATGTATTTATGTATAGGTGTGAACGGAAGTGTCAAAATTAATTTCATATTCTTTTATTACAGTTTCTTTTTAGAAATATCCAATCCGTCAAAATTTAAGACTTTTATTGGTGGAATTATAAAATCGCAAATATACAGTCGCCTTTGAAAAATTAGAAGAAAATCATTGAAGGTATTTTCAAGTGATCATTTATACCATAGAGTTATAATCTATGATTCATACACGCTTCTTCAATTTTTATTTATACTAACTAGATTTGTCAAAATTATATATTCTGCCATAAATCATTTAATTAAAAATTTAAAACGATAATTATTTCAAGACAAACTTACACTATAGCTGTAATTCATGATTTAAATATAATTAGTCAGAAAATTATTAAATAAGAACCAACTTATGAAATACGTTTGCAAAGTTTCTTAAAGTTTAAAGATAAAATATTTATTCCAAAGAAGGAAAAAGGAACTTCAAGATTACCATTTTGAATGAAATTAGAATAATACTTAATATTAACTATTCAATGGAGTAGTCTAGAACTATTACTTTCTTATTTTACGTATTTTAAATAGTAAATGTGAAACTAAGTTCTTTGTATAATTAAATAACTTTTAAGGAGCCTAAAATTAAATTATAGAATATATAGAAATCATATAATTATTATTGTTGGAATAGTTAAAATTTGCTGGCCGAATAGAATTGCCGCGTGACAGTTTGTTAAGAAAAAGGAAGTAAAAAAGGCGCGTCGGATGACGTTCGCGCGTTGGGTCTAGCATTATAGGACGCTCTATTATTTATTGTGTTTCGGTGTAAAATGCCCGGCTATCTGTGTTATAGATTAATAATAAGTTTATTGAAATTGTGATTGTAGATTTCGTGGTTACGTGTTAGTTTATTTTTTTTAGAAATTCCTAATTCGAGTTGCTAAAATTATATATTATGTATATTTAGTTCAGTATACCTACCTATGTAAAACTGCATCTTCTGACAGTGACAATGGTTACTTAAAAATTTCAATATAAGAACATCCTTATGTCGTCTTGAAATATTTAAAAGTCAAAAACTAATATTAAAGTAAAGGAGACTTCTCCTCAAGATCCTATTTAAGATCAAAGATTACCTTTAGAAGATCTTTATAAGATCAGGAGATAAGAATCCTCTGATCTTCACCTTCTTTATATCTGATAAAATTCATTCCTTTCCATATACAACGACTCATTCCCTCTAATCACATCATAAGTCCATTCTCCTTTTAACCTATCAAACTTTTCACTTTGATCATATTATCATATTTAAAATGCCTCCCGAACTATTTATAAATTTATTTCCTAAAAACTATTTATAAAAATGACATTTTTAATCTAATGACGATTAAAAAATATTATAACGTCATAACAAATTAGAAGCCGGGCGGAGCCAAATTTACCCCCCTTTTTCCTGGTGTGGGTCTATAATTTATATTTTTATATTGATCTGACCACCAACTGGCCCCCCTTTTATCCGTGTGTGCGTCTGTATGTAAATATTTGTCTCACCTTTGATATAAGCTCGTCATGGCTGGCCAGGTGTGCGCGGCAGTGTATACAGCTGTAGGTGCGGTTCGCCGGCAGGTACGCCTGGAACGTCTTGACCGGCGTGCGTGTAGCGCCCTCGCCTGCCACCCCGCCACGGTTAGTCACCCCCTCACGCATGAGTGCCTGCTAGCTACCAACACACACCCCGTCAACATCCCCTGCTCTGCCCTAAGTGCACTATCACCAGACCGCCATTGAGATTGTTTGATTTATAAACGTCTTTGCCAAATTTGATAATTAATTCAATTAATTAAATATGAATATTGTGACGTTCAATACAAATGTAAATATTTGTTCACAATTTCAATCGCGGTTTTCATCATATAGTGCACGTAGGGCAATGGACAGCACTCATGCGATAACACAAAAGAAAATAACTTAAACTATAATAAAGCTAATAAATTAACTAATATAATATAATTTAAACACAATCATCTATTAATTAACTTGTATACAGTATGGAGTGATTTATAGAACTGTTACAGTTCAGAATGTTTTATTATTACATACGTCTATAAATATAACATCTTGTTAAGTGGTCTCATGTCTGTCCGTTCAATTAAAATGCATCAATAAAGCCCTAATAAGTGCAGTTGACTGGTAACCATTGTGTTTCCATCAATTGTGACAATCACTGCACTTGTTCTTGGTATATCATTTGTTAGTTACCATGGAAACTATTACACTAACTTTATTTCAGTTATTATCATCACAAAACTAACCTATAAAAATTTGAAACTAAATAAACTATATAAAAATAATCGTAATTAAAAAACTAAGAAAAGTTACATTATTAAGAAAGGTCCAAATCCTCAATAATTAATTTCTTTCACTAGATAGAGAATGAAAAGACTGAAAAAGAGAAGGGTAGAGATCGATAAGCTTCTAAATAGTGAAAGAGAAGAGTACAGACTGAACGAGGTTCTAAATAGTGAAAGAAAGAGCAGAGTACAGACTGAATAAGGTTCTAAATAATGTAAGAGAGAGTGGAGTACAGACCTGGCTGGCGCGAGCAGCACGCCCCCGCCCACATGAGCCGCGCGGAGCGACGGTCACCTGCCGCGCGCGCCCGGGCCCCGCGCCGCGCGCTCTCTCCTACCACCCGCCACCCTCTGCAGATAGCATATAAAAATTATATAACACACACTCACACACACACAAAAAAAGTAGTAAATGGGACATTCAACTATGGAAAGTCAATTGACTACAGTTTGTATGGGCTGGGTGCACCTTGGTATTACAGCCATATTTATTTCCCCTTCATATAATGACCACGGACTACATCACTCACTGGGTATCCTTAGCCACATATATTTTTTTAAAAACGATACCTGTTTTGAGATATCGTAGTATGTTCAACAGAAGTGTTTTTTATACTAATATACCTTGTCAATTGTTAAAATTTAAATATAATCCAGTAATTTTAAAAATATAATTGTAATAAATTATAATCCAGAAAACCGTATTATATTTCGGTAATTCAATAACATCGTTGAGGAAAATTGAATATCGATGGAACAGAAATTGGCAATGCTGAATGTTTGGAAATGTTATATTATTCGATTTATCTTGTCAAGTCGGTTTAAATTTATATAAAACTGTGAATACTAAGTCATTAGCCTACAAAGGAACAATGGGTGAAGTCACTTGAAGAAGTAATGGAAGGTTCATCGCTCGAAGATTGCGTCTAAATAGCGAAAGCTGAGACAACTCTGATGACTCAGGACATTGACCACAATTCGATTTGTGACACCTTCCTCTATGAAACCAACATTTATGAGCGTGTTGGTTTATACGTGCCTTGAAGTTACTGATTCCGAACAAAATTAAATGGTGGATTTTGGAACCTTTTCATACTCATATTCATTGCGAACTGCCTAGCTAAAGCAGACATTTGATTATCGAATGAACTAACGCTATTTCAACTACTAATATCGTAATTGTGAAAAGGCTGTTAGCGAGCTAGTGCTCATCTGATTGGTGAAAAAATTTATCGCTGTTTTAGGGTCAAATAGTGCACTTGAGATTGAATAATGAAATGGGCGCATAAGAGAGATAAGCTTAATTCCAACTAAGCTATATTATGTCTCTTTCCACCTTATCGGTGATGACAAAGACATTTAAATTTTCAGTGAAAAGTGCTCGCTCTATCAAGAGGTAAGCTAGTTTACTTCATAACTTGTGTATCTTCGCAGTTCTGGTAAAACCAAAGGAATTATGAAATATATTAGGTAGGTTTATTAAGGTGAATTTAATTGAAACGTAAATATAACAGTAAAATAGAACGGATATTAGGTTATTACAGCGAATGGCATCGTTAGGAAAATTACTGATGTCACATGGAACTAGTTAGCGAATGAGCAAACAAACTGTTAGTGTTGACTGTTTTATGAACAACACAAAGTACCTTCTAGTTTGGATTAGTAATTAATTAAATTCATAACATAAATATGTTATTATATTAAAAAAAATAATCTTAAGCTCATTTAAATATTTTCCTTTGTAGTTGAATTTGTAAATAGTTCGAGAGGTCAATGATTTCATGAAAACATGTAAATAAATGTATTTAATTTGAATAAAATATTCATGAATTTCGAACATTGAATATTAAATGAAGTGATAAGAGATGTAAATAAATTAATTGAAATTAAGTCAAAATAAGCAATGGCAGAATTAAAAAACATGTCACGTTATTTACGAATATTTATTTACTAATATTATTAAGTATTTGAATATACATAAAACTTATTAAAAGGTATTAAATTATAAATATTGCGTATAATAAATCGTTACAAGCATGTTAATGGTAACATCGATGTAAACAGGAAACAACAATCAATTAATTTCCAAGAGGAATAAACATTTGTCTATTGTAAATGATAATTTAACTATACGCTATTTCAATTATATTTTATTCTAGAATGAAAGCAGTTCATTACTGCAGTTTATCCTAATGTTACAAATAAAGTAATAATCTTAGTCATTTTAGGATATAAAATAAAATTCAGTGGGAAATTTTGTTATAGAAAGTGCTAAGACATAACAACTAAACCAAACTAAAGAATGAAATTAACCTAGTTCTTATTTTTTCATGAAATAACAAAAGTCTAATTATATTCAATCATACACAAAACGAAAAATCTATGCATATGTTTTCAATTTGAAACCAGCAATTCGAAAACTAATGCTATTTTTAAATAAGACATACTATAACAATTATTATTATATATTTTTGTATCAACCATATACAACCAAATTTGTCAGGTATTTTTATGATATGTTCTACAATGAAAAAATACGAATTGTTTATAGATAAGTGACAACGAAGTGTTATCAAATTATAATTATTATTCGTCTAATTCTGCATCTAAGTCTGCATAATTTTAGTCAAGACAATACATGCACTCATTTACCTAATGGTCTGGCTTTTCGTCCTTCACAATGGATTATTTGGATTAAATCCAGTTAAATCGAGGTGAAGGCTATTGTCAAAATTATTCTCGCGACGCCATTGTTCCAGACGGGTAAGTTTTTTGCATAGAATAGGAGAGTCATAGTTCTAGGAGTGTCAATGTATGACAAATAATAAAAGAGGTAAGATGAGACACCCATACTTATCTTGGTCTAATCAATCGTGCAAAAAAAAGAGACAGATAGGTAGCCTCATTTGCTTTCTCTTTTTTTTTCGATGGCCAAATTTTAGGCTAGCCTCCCTACTGTGTGAATAACTCAATAGTTTTTTGAACTAAAACCTGGGAATACAGTGGATTACGTTAATTTAGTAGAACAATAGCAAATAAATAGGGTTTATTACGGAATAGTATTTTTTGTTACATGAATCAAACAGATAAAATATGTTAGGACCAAAAGAGGTCGTATCAGACACTAAAAGCCGATCACGTACTGCTTCGTCGCTATATTTCCTGTAGAAGTCATAACTATATTAGGAACTTTAAATCTGATGTATATGATGATATTAAATATATATTATAAGGACAGTTTGGAAATATTTTTAAATATGTATATATGAAGCTTATTTTAATAAATATGGAATGAGAAATAAACCGATATGTACAGGAATTCGATCCCGCGACCTCTGGGGAACCATCCCGTCGGTCTACCTATTAAGCATTCTATATTTGATCGTCTCTGTCGGACGGTGGTGACATCTATTAGGGTTCTTTCGAAAATTCTTACTAATGTTAAAGATAAACATCGATGTGACGAACCCGGGACCTACAGATCGAGCGACCGTATCTCTACATGATCCGACGATATATAAGTACTTTTAATAATAATTTAAAGATTTCTAAAATAAGAAGCTTTAGAGGAAATTAAATTGTATATTTATATTACTTGCAGGGGATGCAATTTACTAATGGCGAACATGAGACGTGGGCTCAGCAAAAATTTTAAGTATTTTATTTTATTACATATGTATCTCAAGTCGTATAACTGAACATATAATTTTGACGAGATTTTCAATCCTATACAAGACTGAAGGCCCGTAATTTTTTTTTATATTATTTTCGTACGTCTACTGTACATATAATGTATCGTTATATGAAATTCCCAAGGCATATAAGTTATAAAACAACACATGAATGTGTAAGCATCGTATATAAGCGATTATTATTTTAGGCACAAAGCGCTGAGTCACTTGATCAACCGATGCGATCGGGAATTGTGTTGGGAATTACAATTTTAGCGGTATATTTAAACAATGGAGCACATCACTCAAGATGAAACAGATAAAAATGTGTTGATAGCGTAATAATGATAACTTCAATGAAAGCCTAAAGACAACTAATTAGATTCTAGAAATATAACTTGGTGTGAGAAATGAACATTATAATGGAGATTTGATTTGAGTTAATTTTAAAGCAATTTGTTTCCTCCTTTTAAATAATTGTATAACACAAAGTTAGTGATCTTTATTATGAGGATTTTGTTTTAACGAAGACTAGTATTATTATTAGCTGTTGTAAAATTATAAACGGTATTCGATTTGTGACGCAAATGGGTGTCTGTAACTTCGGATTACTCATTTTCTAGGGGCACAAAAATGGACGAATGAATCCACTTCTATGTATGTATGTGTGTGCGTGGAAATTTACATACATTCACACTCATAAAAACACAAATCCACACACACACACACACACACACACACATTCACGTAAAAACACATAAAGATACTTACAAAAAGCACATGTTGTCGTAAAGGATTTATATTTATTTTAAGTTAAAGTGGAAATAATTTAAATATAAAAAAGAATTTAATTCCGTATCGGCACTAAATACTGAATCGGAATTAAATGCAATAAAAATCCGTATCGGAACTATATATCTAAATGAAATTAATAGTTATTTTAAATTCAGTTAACAGATCTGATCGATCGAAGTCGAGCAGGAATTTAAAAGTTTTTATTGAACTTACAAGTTACTGAGATCAATGTTCGAGTTGAGGAGCTAGAGTACTAATCCTGCTAGTATTCTCAGTAGACCAGTTTGGATGGACAGATACGCGACGAGAATAACAATTGATGGCATAACATCTTTTTATTTACTAAGATAACAGAATGATGAATTATGTCATCTGTTCTGGTTATGTTCTTTTATGGTTATTAACAGTTTAAAATGTTATTAAACTTATCACAGAAAAATAATAGAAGTTTAAGTCAATATTTTATCTTTCCTTATTGATTATAGTTAAAGAATATATGTGTCAAACAATAATAAAATAAATACAAAACGATATCTCTTAGCAAATATTTTTAAACGTTGGAAGTAACAGGATTGTTTTGAAGATTGATTAAATTATAAGAAAATTGTTTCGACTGATCTACATATATATTATGATATGATATAATAGGGATGGGAAATACCATACACTTTGCATTTGTATCGGATTTTTTTAAAAATATTTTTATATGAAATAAAACTTCTTTCTTAAATATAAGTTTATATGAGTTCTGATTAAAAAAACTTTAAGCAATTCTGTCTAAAAACGGTCTCTTGAAGGCCAAACATCTTAGAGCATGTAAGTCAAGTAGTGACGCTAAAAATAGATAGTTATTTTCGATGTCAAGAATGGTTCAAAACTATTCATCTCAGATACACAAAGTTAAGATTTGAGTCTTTATATAGAGCTAGCTAAATGTCAGCATCGAATGGGTTTGTTATTTAAATCCATTCCACTATTTTTAAATAATTTTGATACTTATTGTGCATTTTCAATAACAAAAACCATTTTAGGAATATTTCATGCTAATTAATTTATTATACAAATAATTTTGTTTCATTTTTAGTAATGAATCAACATTTTTCGAATTTGACGATTTTATACAGCGTAATATTTAAGAGAAGTAACGTATTTATTTCGATACAAAGAAACCTCTAGAATAGTGACTTAAAGATAGGCCACTAAGCAACAAAAAAATACTAAGCAAAAATGAATATATTGACAATACATACTATAAAAATATACAACATGGAATAACAAAATTATTGCTATATTAGAACTGAATATAATTTATATAGCGTTACATGTGTACTTGCCAAACTACTCTGGTTAGACTATACTGTTAAATTCCAAAGTGACAGAAATTACGTTGCAGTTGCCAGAGGTTAAGTATATGTTAAAACTACTGTTATAGCTAAAAACTGTTTAGTCCTTTATTTCAAAAACATGAGTCATAAAAAAAGCCAATCCATTTAATGTTATTATTAGGAAAAATATTTTTTTCATTAATGGAAATATAGCAATAAAATACATGAACAATTATTGATATCTCTTATCATGAGAAGTTTCCGTCCGACTTATCTAAGATTATAGAGATCAATGATGAGTACAATCTTTATATAGAAATTGTGATGATTAATTTTAAAAAAGTTAAATATGCATTATTTTTTCATAGCTTTATTTTTAAACGGGGGATTGTTTTTACAAGAGGGCTTATTCCAATAAGTATGGTTTCAAAATAGATTCTCCTAACATTTGAGGTACACAGGTGATCTCTGGTATGGATTCAAAGTGGAAAATTATAAATAAAAAAATATAAAGATACAAATAATATGATTGAAACATGTTACTGAACCATAAACCAAAAGAATACCAACATTTTAGATAGGTGTCATATGTTTATAGAAAAAATCAAAACACTACAATTTATTTTATCAACAAAGAAACAGCATTGGGTAATGCAAGTTACATTAATAAATAAGTTACATGTTACAAGAAATTAAATCTAAATCAGGATTAACTGAATGACATTCTGACTGATTATTTTATTTTTTATTGATTATTACATGGTATTATATAGAGTTTCACTCCCGAATCGAGTCTACTGACTCGACTAATGTAAACACTCACTCGCTGATGATCAACCACCCCATATAAGAGATCTAAGAGGCTTACACAAAGATTTAATTTATAAAATATATTGCAAGCTACGAGGAAGTGCAGCAGAGATCTGATATGAATAGTAACGCCAACGCCTTGTATATTTCGGGATGACTATAATTAGATTAGATGATCTGAACCAACCTTGCATCTAAATTTATTTCAAGATCAATATATACATCCAAATTTTGAATCCTGTTATGAAATCTAGTTTTAACTTAAGGGAAAATCACTAATTGCTCAGAACGCTTATGGATTTTCTTCAACAAATTACTTTTAATGTTATTTTCATAATTTTAAATAAAATACATATACATATATAATTCAAACAGCTGTGTTTTGAATTGTGAATTCTTTTTGTAGATCACAAAACAAATTCTATTTTTGTCATTTAAAGCAGGAAATTACAACAATAATAATACAGTATCGTTTTATCAGCATAAACAAATAAACACATTATATATATGTCTGATAAATATTTAATTTCTAAAATAGGTTGATACTTTGGCTTTGGGTTCAGGGCGGTTACGTCATTAAAACTAACACCTGATAACGAGTTCTTATGCAACGAGATAAGCGTCTACGCATTTAATATCTGTAAGCAATTTTAAACTTTACTATCCACGCAAAAGAGATTAAAATGCTTTGCCCTTAATAAAACGACTGCAGCTGTGTTTACATAACCTGAAGTGATAAATTGCTTTAGAAATTTCAACTGTAACACATTAAAATAAAGATAAAATTCATGTACAATACCATAAAGGTTTATTGACTTTGATATAAGATTCGCAATAATTGCAGCAATGATTTCCGCACAGTTAAGATGGATCAAAAATACAAACGTTATACTTTTTAAGTGCACTTTTTTAGACTGTATGAGAACTCACACTAACTAGATTATCTAGGCATGGATGTGAGAGAAGTAAAAAAGTTATTACAATTAAGTAATAGAAGAACATGAATTACTGAGTTTCTGTCGCCAGCTTTTCCGAGGTCTCTGGCAACAATTTTTTCTGAGCTTTGACAATGAAAAATGTTTTGTATAAACGTTTTCAATAAAGATTTTTGGTAGTACAGCCTAACTATATCCAATTCACAGCATACTGAAGCTCTAACAGTATATGGCTTCACTAAATTGTATTTCATATAGATATATTATTCGGTTTTGCCAAACACATTTCAGCGAACTTTGTACTAAATCAATCTACACCAGTTCGTACTTTCAGCAAATGGACTATAATTTATTCTGTAGCACGTGGATGCACTGGCTGTTACAGAGAACGGGTTTGGTATTTGATATCTGTTTGATAGCTTCATTTCTTGTTATATTAAAAGCTTTTCTTATAGTAATAGTTAATTACGTAATATCTTAATCAGAATTAATTATGTCAATGAATTGTATATGCTGTATTTTTGATTATCTTCTAGATATATGTTTTTCATAATTTAATATAATTTTACATTTCCCGCACTTGGTTTATATTTTATTATACAGTGCTCATTCTTTATTCATTGAATTATTGATGCTACCGGCCGCCTACGTCGTGACCTTTCTGAACTATAGTGCTTTTTGAACTTTGGTATCATCTGCCAAGTTTTATCACTTACCTAATACTAATTTGAAATCACTAAATACTGCGTATTGTTAAAATTAGATTTTTATTTATTAAATGCTTTATTATAGGTAGGTACATAGACTAGGAAAACCAGCCTTATGTGTCCATCGAGAAAAAAGAGAGCAAGTGAGACCAACCATATGTCTCTCTTTCTTGTATGTGTGATTAGATAAAAATAAGTATCGGTCTCTCATCTCGCCTCTTCTATTATTTGTCAGACACTGACACTCACAGGCCTGTCTATGGTTTCCTTATTCTATGTTTATACATAGACAGATTGTCAAATGTCATTGTCAAAACAAGTACTGTACGTAAAAAAATAATCAATTTATGCTACATGTATACTACATATGTATAAATTTAATAGTTGATACACACAATGATTTCATAATTCATAACAAAGATATAAAATAATATGTCACAACGATTTGACGAAATAAGGCCGATGACCAAAACAAGTCCATAAGCTTATCGTGTAATCATTGTCATTAGTCCGCTCCATTTAGATAAAGAAATATAGTCATTCTTATCATTTATTAATTAATTTTAACGGTTTTCGTCGCGACACCAGTCTACAAAATATAACTATCCTTCTCTATTTTCTATTTCTCTCTAATGTTCGTAGATAGTACCTACTAGTACTTTTCTTTAATTATTTGGTGAAGAACATTTTTTGGGGAGGTAGGTCAATGTCTTATTCATCTTGAGAACTATTTAGGTTTTGGGGATTGCTAACGTCTTGTGGTACATAAGCATTGGTTTAAACTTTATATTCCTCTTATATATACGAGTATTGTACATATTTTAAGTTAACATCTCTTTTAATTGTTATTGATAAATTTCTTCTAAAACATAGACATTAATAATTAATTATTCGATTTTTAAAATTCGATTTTTAAAATTTTATGTTTTTTATTTAATAATATATCTCGTTACGTTGAATTTTTTAATAAGACGACAAACTCATTTGTTGTAGAGCTGTTCGAATGTGGAAGATTATTTCTTTTACATTAAGTTTAACATTTTTAAGTATTTTATATTAATTCTAAAAATTAAATTCTGCTATTTATGTTTATTATGTTGTTATTTTCATAAAAACTTATTGAATTTTATTTATTATTTTATATAATTAGGTCTATAATTATAACTAGGTCATTTCTCCTTATTGCAGTTTTTTACACTGTCTTTGTAGTTTCCACCTGAAAAAGCTATCTAAGTGGTCTTGTCCACATTATATTAGCTGTTGTAGATGCTTTATTTAATAATAAATTCATCATTTCAAACAATACGTTAAATATAACTTATAATAGTTAAATAATCGATAAATATTACGCATTTGAACAGACGTAAACTGTAAAATTGAATGAAAAGTGAGTTGAAATGAATGAATGAAATTGAATAAATTATTCGTATTGTCTATTATACGGTTGTTTCCATTAAATTAAAAGTAACATGTAGCTTCATTAATCGGATTAAATATTGAACGAATTGGGTAACTTTATTAGTATAAGAAAATAAGTAAATTAACCAAAATTATTAATTATATTATGTACATTAAATATGGCTTGTAATATTCATATTTTGTAATATCAGCTTTATTATCGTCGTAAAACCGTCAGTCTGTCAGAACAAATTGTGATAATGAAAGTACTGATCCGAACGCTTTATATATTTCACGCTTTTCGCGACTTTACTTGCAAAAAAAAAATAAATAGGAAAAGAAACTTTGAACTCGCGTTTTTATTTGAATAACCAAAAAATCGATTGCATTCAACCTCATTTAATATCATGAACTTATTTCTATTACATTATACCGGTGACAGTATTTTTTTTTTTAAATAGTAAAGAATATATCAAGTAAATTGCAGTTTCTGTATGAACCGACAATACCATAACATCACCTATACGGAGGAAATGAAACCTGAGCGTTCCGTCGCAGGAGTACCGGAAGACTGAGCCCCTTCCTCTGTTCTATTCTCTTTTATTTGTTGACGACGGCCTGAAAACAGCTACGGATTTGCATTTCCCCTTAAGTCATACATTTTAATGGACATGGGTGAAGGTTCAGTGTTCCTTTCAAATATTTGAAGGTAAAAATAATATCACTATGGCAACTGTTTTCAACCAACCTTTTTATATTAACTAACAATAATAAAAATAAACATCTATATACTTTATATGAGTTCAAACGAAAATTAAATGGATTAACTTCACTCAATTTGCCGCCATCCATCCGTGAACAACTCAAGGGGCGGTGACCGGCTTAGTCAAATTTATTGCGAAAACCTAAACTTGAGTCACAAAACGGGAAAGTTTCTTAGTTATTCAAATATTCTGGCAATGGTGCTTCATATTTGGTTTCTTGGTCACAAAGTGCAGTTGAGAGTTGCGGTTATAAAAATATTTTAAATTGTCAATAGCTAAGTTATTTAAGAGCGTTTTTTTATTTTAGAAGTAAATTATGAATTAATAAGAATTTTTGATTTTTCTCTTTATGTAAAATAATATTTTAGGAAGTTATAATTGTATATAAATCCAATTTAATTGAAACTAGTAGGTCCTTCAAATACTTGGGGAAATATTTACCTGCAATAAAAATAAATAATTCACTTAATATTCACATGTTATTATTACTGACTTTAAAACTTGCATATAAAGTGATTTAAAATGTCATGTAGTCTGAGAACCGGTTTTATTAAATAAAATAAAAAGTAATGTAAATACATTACAAAAAGGCCTAATTATATACAGTATCACATATTAACTTGCAAGTATCTTAAATATTACTTAAACTTTATGATTTACTAAATGTACCTGAAATACGTTTTCAACCAAAGTTACAAGACAGCATCCATAAGGATCAAAAGCAGAGTTAGATCTGGAAAATCAAACTGATCTTAACTTATGACTTTGTTACCAACTCCTGGAAATGTCTGACTAACTAACTAAAGTGAATGAATCTTAACTTCATCTAGTCTTGAGGAAACTTCCTCAAATCGAAATATATAAGATTATTATACATAGGTACAATGGCAGCATTGTTTTATAACAAAATAGTTATTTAATTAAAATATATCAGAGGTGACCAACTAGACAATCGTTGGTAGTCGAGTCGATTGCGGTAGACAATTTTTTTTTAAAGTTCTGTTAAGATCTGTTCTTACAATTTCAAGAAGTATATAATTCCTAAAAACAAATAAGAAAGACCCCACAGAGATTCATCGGTAAATAATGGATCTTAGTTTTGATCAAGATGGCCACCAACATATACCGATGTATAATATGTATATACTAATTTGAAAATTGATATTTTGTTACATCGTTATCGAGGCGAAAACACGTATAATATTGTCAGCCCAATCATGATATTAGCCCACACTTAACGGGTGGTCCGGGCATGGGGTCTTTAGTGATGGCGCATCAGCTGTGCCATACACAATGAACGAAAAACAACAATGAGATTTTGCTGATCTTTAGAATTCCACTAAATAATTTCATAGACGCAGATTTTCTAGAACAATCGACAGACTGCCCTTGATTTTACGTTTCTGTTGATAGAACAAGTTATAAGTGTTACGGTAGCTCAATTGGTAGTGCGACGTAATCGTTTCTCAGAGGTCGCGAGTTCGAATCTCTGCTTGTATTGGTTAATTTTTCATTCTATAATTATTTTAAAAATAATTACGCTTAATAAGGCTATGCATGGTGATATATGACAAGTGAAGTAAGTATACAATAACCAGTCAGATTGATTTGTAAATCTCTGAACAGATATTATTTCAGGTCTTAAATATAAACTTTGTATTCATCTATTCTTTAATAATATTCTTCATTCCACGTGGCTTGTTATCTATCTGATGTATGTTCTTAGGTCATCTCAAAACCAAAACACGTAAATATATATAAAAACAAAGATAAGATAAACAGTTTTATCTGTGACGTATGAAATAAAATCCTTACAAAAGCGAGAACCAATGTTTTTTTTTGCTGATGTTTTTAAGAAATAACATTGTAAAAAATATACCTTCTGTTTTATATCATTATTTCAGACGTACACAACTTTATAGTATGTTTTAAGATTTTAACCAACCCTTGAACTCTTAATTCAAGTTTATTACACTCACGGTCAATGAACTTTTATTATATGTTAAAAAGATTGCAGATTCAAAGATAAATAAATCGATGATTGATTAAAATAACAAAATTAATTTATTATTTCTTGATATACATTATAATTTGCAGGTTTGGTTTGTATTAACTGGTTTCAATATATAGATATGTTTGTTTATATAGACTGGTGATTATAAAAAACGTAAATTTTCCATACTAATAACTTACGTAACATAATATAATAATGGTTTACATACCACGGTTTCATTTTTCTCGGATTATTTTTTGCGAGATACCGTTTCTCGCCAAAACATCACAAATAACTACCGTGACGGTAAAAACGTAATTACTTATAACTGTTATATAACTGTACTGCTTTTACGTTTTAATGTGAGAAATAATGTTCACATAAATAATATACATAAAAAGTGGATTTAAACAAATTACCACTTTTTATTCATTGTTATAAGGAAATTTTATTTTAATAGGAATAATTATTTAATTAAGAGTATTTATTTTAATAGATTTGAATGTAATTTTTATTATAATCTTTTTATAAGTGAAATAACTAATTTTATAATAAAATAACCATAATCCTAATAAAAAAAATATATTAAATTTAATTATATATAGATATATGTAATTGTAAACACAAAAATATCCTTCGGTCGCAATTTCCGGATCGCGGCGCGGTGTTAATGAACCCGAACAAATATAGTTCAATATGCGCGCGCGCATTAAAATTTGCCACTCGAGGGTTTAGATTTAAATATAAACCAACCACGCTTACTGTTTGTTTACATGGACTATATACCAGTTAGAGAGAGTTAGTTAACAATATTGTGACCGTTTGTTACACTCTCCACTTTTTAATTACTTAAATCTCTATTTATCTTTTCTTTGTATACAGGTGTATACAAAGAAAAGATAAATAGAGATAAACGTGTGTGGGGAGGTCCCCCCACACACATATACCTACATATACATATGTGTATAAAAGAAATAAACGCACATTGAAAAAACACACTGGCACACACTATCCTATTTATAATAACATTCTGAAGTTTCTTTGTTGAGTTTTTCATATAAGTATAAAATATGCAGAATAACATTTCTCATTATAACGAACGGAGAATGTTCTTTTATTGACCTCAAGTGCAATTGAATTTTAAATTGAAATAGAATATATTAATAAATGAGTTTATATGTATATGAAATTATGTATATGTATATATTATATGTACTGTTATCATTGTTTGCAATGTCTAGGTGATCCAAAGACAATATCAGTATGTCTGTGACGTATTGGTGATATAAAAATTGTTTTGTATATTGTTTTTGTTTTGTTTTTTATATTACGATTTAAAAATAGCTCTGGTATAAATATAAACCTCTAAAGGTTTGTATTAAGACATATATAAAGCAACATAATATACGTATTTATAGACGTTTAATAAAACGTTACGTTTTAATAGTTATTTTAATAATACACGGAAGAAGGTTTTGGAGCTGTTTTTACTTTCGTATGGATTAATTGAAAATATATTTTTTAATAGTTGAGTTTGAATTTTTTTTTTATGAAAAAACACTCTTACGATAATTTTAAAATAAACATAAGTAAAACATGTTACTATTACTTTTTTTTCTATTTTTTTAGAAAACAACTCCATCTTTAGAAATCCCTGACGTAGGAGTGTTACAAATTTACAAATAACTTTCGGTGTAATCCCAAACTCATAACAAACATTTTTGGATAACACAAAGTATTGTCCCGGAATCGAACCCACGACCTTTGGCTCAGCTCTCAGTCTCTAACCACTAGACCAACTAGTCGTCAACAATTAGACCAATAGAACTTCATTTTTGTCAAATAATTTGGTCCAACTGGTCCATAATTTTCCACCAAGTAAAGGTTCTTTCTTATCAAAGAACTAGAAGTCATTCACCCCATAAGATACACGAAGGGTGAACAAACAAGGTGTATTGATTGATGGACGTTGAGGTCGTTGATACCAACTAATTGACTATTTTGTACTTAACTATCGCTTCTCTGCGATTTTATCTGCATAGAACCCAGTAATGAGAAGTCACGACACATGTTGACAAAATCAGTTCAGTTCTATTTCAGTTGTAATTACAAACAATGTATGTATGTGTGCGTTGTAGTTTTTGCGTGAGCCGCGAACAAATAGATAAACATCACACTGATTGTTTTGGGGTTTATACAACGTATTTAGTTTATTTAAAATTATACTTATATTTGGTGGTTTACTTTCACTTAATATCTAATCGTATAATAATATTTATTAAATTGACCAATAAGCTTATCTATATATTTTTTTCAATTTATAATAATAAAAATAATTAAATTTAATCTCTCTTTAAGGAAATATACAAATATATATCGCAAAGCATATTTTCATTTAGATTTATTAATATCTAGTTTTATCATTTGGAGTATTAAATATTTTTAAGTGATTATTTTAATAATATATATTTTATTAGTGACGTCATAGTACGAAATGTAGGTCGAGGGCCCTACTGTTAAACTGACATGTCATCGAGTACCTATCGTCCTATATACGCAATTGAATGTTTAAAATTTTGGTAATCAATTTAATATTCATAAACTAATTGTACATTAATAATTGTTTATATAACTTTAGTTTGTTAATAATTTGACAAAAAAAATTGTTTTATTTTGAAGAATATTCATTTTATAGTTTTACAATATTTAGACCAAAATCCGTGATTCCGTATTAAATTAATAAAATTAATACATATAAGTAGTCTAAAAAACTTCATTCAGTCACATTATCGCATTATATCTTTATATAATTCCTGTATTTGAAGTACTATAGACATTACAGGCAAATATATTATTAGTAGTAATAAACAAAATGTTGATTTATAAAATATTCAAACACAGACACTTTATACAATCGTAAGGCTTCTGCGTAAGAGTTTTAAAAAGGCTATAATATTCCCATTATTATATACGAAATGATAATAACTACTAAGGATGAAAAGTGTAAAGAATATTTAACAATGCTATTTGAATAAATTCAAAAAAGGAAGCCTATTAAAAGCGGCTGTTGACAATTACTGAAGACGCATTGTTAAGCTCGTCACCTCTGACGCCGATACAATGGTCATACATACTATCAAAGCTATTTTTAAAATACCTAGAAACGTCTGGCCTTTTCAATAACAACTTTGAAAACATTCAGTATTGCGCAGGTACAAAATACGTTACATTTTACAAAACAAAAATAACCCAGTAGTTGAAACATAAAAACCAAGAAAGAAGTTAGTTTTGTTGAAAAATTATGTGCTCGCGTGATGTAAAGTTCTTTCGTAAATATGTTTCAACCAGAACTTGTGTTAATATTTTTTACTTAGCGTTAGTCATAATGGTGACATTTACATTTGGGATATTATAAACGATTTTTTAGTCACTGGACGTTGAAAAAAAATAACTGAAGCATGTAAAAACTTAGTACCTACAAGAGTTTTTAGAAAAAAATTAAAAACAAGTTTTTACGTTTTAAAACATGTCCAGCAATTGTAAGAGAATATTTATTTCTAAAGAGCAAGTTTTTTTAAATTTATGTTTTTTTACACCATAGCAATATTTGGAGAATGAATAGAAGATTTTAAACTATACGGACGTATGACCTATAGGTTAATATTGAAGTTACAGTTCTTAAGAAAGTTGGTAAATGCAGACGGGAGACAAGAGAGGGAGGTGTGCGAGTAGTGTAGACTAACGCATGTCTAGACGGAGGTCTATAAAGTTTAGTTAGCGAGGGAATAATTTAAGTTTAGCTGATAAAGAAATAAAATAAAAAGAGCAGACAGAAGAAAATGGGAGAAGGGATGTAGTGCAGACTAACGCATGTCTAGACGAAAGTTCATAAAGTCTGATTTGCGATAGAACAACTTCAATGGATATTGTTCAAGGAAATAAAACTGAAGTGCAATCCGGAGAATGGGGAGAGTGAATGGGGAGACGGGCGAGGTTGTAGACTAACGTTTGTCTAGACCGAGGTCTGTCAAGCGTGGATTGCTAAAGGAATTAGTTGTACAAGCTTTGTAGATAACATGATTTATGAAGATGCAGAACTTTGTTACCACCTGGGAGGAAATCCTGAAGTCTAGACGGTATTAGGTATAGCCAGAAGTAGATATAGGTATAATGTTTAGTTATAATTGTCTAGCGTGCAAGATAGAAGAATAGGTTATGTTTTATATAAGGTATTGTTTAGACTATAATTAGAAGGAAGTATATAAGTCTGAACTAAAAATAAATCTTTTATATATGTTATAAAAGTGTAATTATATGTTCATATTATATATAATATGAGCATCTTTGTTATAAAGGTGACTCAGGAACAGCTATTTTCTATGAGCTTTGAAGAACGTTCCACTCGCTTAGATACCGTTTAGACAATATGAGTCATTTGAAAAATGATCAAAATATTAGTTTTTCCTTTAAAAAATTCACGTAAATAATACCTTGTAATATATTGTATTCCAAAAAACAAAATTCATTTATATTTCTCAAGGGTAATATAAAAGTACCTATTGAGTTTTTTCACACAATAAAATATATTACACACAATTACAAGAAGTTCCACTTTTAAGTACCTACTCAATAATTTCTCTTTGTACTGCATTTCAAGCGGTTCTAATACTAATAGAATATTTAAATTGTAGAGGAGTACGTCATATTTTGCGACGTAGTTAGTCAAGTCACGTAAAAAGGATCTTCAACAAAGGGTTTATATTTCCATCAGGCAAATGGTTCCCTTCCTTTGGAAGTTCTCCAAACAATTTTGACGTATTCCTAAAATATAAACTCATTTATTTATTATTCTTATATTAAAATAATACAAAATGTATGAAAGATACTGAAGATTTGAAACGAATATGTAAAATATTGTAACGATTAAAACACACGCTATAAAATAATTAAAAAATGCTTTTTAAAAACCGGGACCAAAAAAAATCTTTCAATAGCAATTCATGATCAATTAAAGTCAAGAATAAAGTATGTAATTGTAATTTACTTATACGTAACATCTAAACAATGGTACACAATTTTGTTAGAGAAAACAATAGAAAATATTATATTTCTTTTCATGGCTGCATATACAATTGTGTAAAGATATTTCCACTCTTTTAATACTAAGATAACTTTTCCATAGAGATTATTTATACAGATGTCATGGCCACAGTTGGTGATTTTTAACGATAAATAACCGACAATTAGCGGTTTTTCTTATCTATAAATTTCCTCATTATATTTATTAGATATTGTATTAATATAACAATTGTGTAATGCACTGCGCATTACTTTATAATCTAGTTTTATTTACAATTATACTTATTTACCCTTGTTTGTTTTTCTGATTTCATATGTATTAATTTATTCTAATTACTATAATACCATTCCATTAGAATCTAGTACAATTAAATCGTATGAAATGCGAGATTTTTTACTATAAGATAATTAATTATTCTAGTAGTTAGGTATTAACCGAGCGAGTCATGAAGACTAAAAAGACAATACAGAGTTATTTTTATTAATTTATCCCTATACGTTGATAAAAATATCAACTTATAAATAAAAGAAGACAGAAAATGAATCTTTCACATGTCAGTTTTTATACTGCACATTAATAATATTAATAAAAATATTATTTTTAATTAAATTTTTTTTTTTCTTCCGAGCACTTTCTTATGTCTTTGTGACAAGATATTGCGCCTTACCATGCCACTATTGTTTGTTATTTTATCGTTGTCTGACGAAATACTTGCAGATAACTCGTTTATAATCCTTAACTTGGTTTCATTTGTTACCGGTTATAACCGGTTACAACAAATAACGATATAGTGAAAGTTAGAAGGAACCACGCAACGGTGTCAAAATTATTTTGCTATTGACATTAGGACAGTTATAGTTAATGATCCATATGTCGGTCAAAAGGTGAATCATCTTGTGACCAGTAACGATCACGGACAAGTTACAAGTACGCCGTTAGATTAAGCGAGTTACACACTGCGTTTATGAGACGATACAACTTATAAATTAAGAAGACTCATAAATTATAATTCGTGAAAAAAGTTACAGATTAAATATAGGTACATAAGATTCAACTTACTCAGTTTTAAACTTAATAAGATGACATATTAACATAATTGTTCTACATAGTTCTTAAACTCATAATTAAGAAAAAAGAACAATGAATTTCGTGTGTAAGCACACTTAAGCAAACCAGACATGAGGTACCGTAAGACGACCGGCCAAAATAACTGTATCTAAATTGAAAAAAACAGCTTTAATCTCCACTAATAGGTACAACGTGAATCTCATTAACGACAAGTGAAATCCTGTAATAATATTATAGTTTCGCGTTGGACTTAGGTTGACTTAATGTCTAATATTCTACTATGTTATATATTAAAGATAATATAATATTGAAACATAATGCTTGTAATGAGTGTATTATGGCAAAATATATATTTTAAAATAATAATATCGAAATGACAATTAAACTTAGAAATTTATGAGTTGAGAGTCACTAAATAACAAAAACAGCTGACGTAGAAGACAAAAGAAAATAAAATAACTGTTATAAAATTATATTAAAATTAATGTATTATAATATACAATAACCACATGAAAACAACATGTTTATAAAAATCAATCTCACCTTTTGGCACAGTTGTGAAAGATCAATTTTTACAATATTAGTCGCAGATGAAATATTCACAAACAACAGAGCTGGCCACGTTATTCACTATACACAAAAATGTACGCGCATAAGGATAAAGCCTAAATTTACTACACTAAATTTAGCAACAGACGATAAACCAAAGTTCTTTTAAATGTTAGAAACTGGCTAACACACGACTACAGCGTATCGGGTGCACGCGCGAACAAAACATAAAACAACACAACAGAGCGCGCTCGGCTTGTCAACAAACAAAGAGGGCTCGGTCGCGGACCGTCTGCGCAGGCGCAACGACGCCGCTCGCACACTACACTACGCGTGTGAATGAACACGTAAACATTCTAGTAGCTTACTATATCCAACAAACGAAATGCGAATATTTTAAGCAAATAGAATCCACTTACGTATCTCTATATGTTGATACAAACATGTGTTTAATTCAAGGGTTTAAGAAAAATATGAGATAATGGAAACAACGAACACTTCAAACTAACTACCTATATGTACCTATATTGAATTTTATTATGTAGTAGTGTTTTTGTGACATGCAAACTGACATAAGTAAAATGCCCTTCGTGATAGCGTGCGAATAGCAACACGAAAACACTATAAATGCAGTTCTCTAACATGTTAATCAATCCAAGTAAATAGCAACCTAATTCAACGATACTAATTTAAAATAGTAATACCTACAAAGTGAATCCATTGACCTATTTTTTCATATACAACTGCGCACTTAATTATCAGCGTCTCACACAAACACATATATACAAAACGTCAAAACAATAACAATTGTTATCAGGCTGCTATCGTACGCCAGCTGTCTAACCCTAGTCTCAAACGATTAAATATTCATATTGTTATTTCCCATGCTGACTCGTGAAAGGTCAACCTTTCGTGATCTAAATGTTGGCTGGCACGCAGGCGGTAAAGCAGTGTAATTAGCCGTGAACCTGAATGGTTAAAAAAATCCGGTACGAAGCGTAGGCGCGACGATCGATGGTCGAGTGTTGACGATGAACAGCTGTTAAGACTTAACGACGCCATTAAAAAAATAAAAAAATATGAAAACATTTTAAGGATAACAGTTTTCAGAATTATTTTGTGATTCAGAAAATCCCTTACAGTATTTTATAAAATAAGGTAAGACAAATAAAAAAGGTATACACATTTGGAACACGTAAAATAAATTAAAATAATATTCAACATTCTGTTAAAGTGATGATACTAATATTATTGGGACAATTCAACAAATAGCGGGATGTTTTGTTTCAACACGATTCGAGAGAGATGGGGAGAAAGTTATAGAGAGACAGAGAGAGATAGAGAAAGAGATAATAGAAAAGTCACAAAAGTCATTCAACTGTCACATTTGAAAACGGTTATTAAGTTTTAATAGGTACCAAATGAGCATTGCTTGACAATAAAAATATAATAACAATAATAATATTTTTTTGCAAGTTGTCAGCATAATAACAATTTAATTACAGAACCTTCAAGGTTGCTTTCAATATACTTAATAGAATCAACCTACCTCATCAACTCTCAATTTTCAACTTTATTTTCATATTATTTTATAAAAATAAATGATTAATGTTTAATTTCACTCTTTAAAAACTTTTGATACCTAAGCAGTTACACGATTATATTATCATAGTTAGGGTATTTTGACTTGACTTTAACTTTTCAAAGCAGTCATAAAATGTCTCATTAGGTTTTGAAGTCTCGCGTCCAAATTCATGGTCTAACATAATAATGTCAACGTACCTAACTATATAGTCAGTAGCATTTTCCAATTAACTGTAAGCGGATGATCTAATACTTAAATAAGAACATATCATGTATAAATAAACTACCTTTTATAAACAAATGAATTGTAATAGTACCAGAAATGTATTATTTATTTATAGTAAAAAAATATATAAAGACACTTGTGTGCGAAATGCCTTACAAATCAAACCATTCAATCATTCACTTGTATTAGTTACGCCAGTCACTATAATGTCAATGATCAAGTATTTATAAAATAAGCCTTACATTGAATATTAATCCTTTGTCATTACGTTGATGTATTAAAAAGTGTTTAAGAAAACGTGCTAACTATAACAATGACTGTAAACCACGACCTTCCAAACGGACAATACTCCTTGATTGAATTAGCATACACAAACCACATGTATTATAGATAATAATATATTTGCAATAGAGGCTAAGAGTTACTTGCATAAAAATGTTTGCACATATTTCCCCTTTATTTCCTGTACCCCTAACACGAGTTATAACTTACGAACTCGCCGAATCAAAATCTATTGACATATTTAAAAAGTCTATTAAAAATTATATTTATCTGAAGATATTTAGGATGATTTATAGTAATCATTAGGGCAATTTGTAAATTTTGATTCGAATTGTAGTGTTCGTGACCTCAAAATTTGCAGTACCAGGAAAAATAGGCAAATGAAGTATTACACCGGGAAAAATAGGCAAATGTATTAACATCGAATTAGTTGTTCCTAAACTATTTTATTCTCCAATTCATTACAGGATTGAAGGTTATAAGTATATAAAGTTGTTGAGAACCTACGTATTATCGAATTTGTGTCAAAATGCTAGTTTATGTTACTCGTGAAGCGGCCTTGAATTTATTATTGGTTACAATTTACTTGCGCCGCAATTAGGGTTGCCATCTGTCCTGCTTTAGCCGGATATGTTTGTTTTTTTCAGTAGATGTCCGGCTAAAAATTTGTGTGTTCGGCCTGCACGGAAACAATTGCCAAGATGTTGTACACATTGTGTAAATTAAAAATTACATGTAAAGAATTTTATAAAATCATTGCCGAAGAAAATGACATCGTGGATAAAGTAGATGAATAGACAAATTTACAAAAATGTCGATTTAAAAATTACGTACGTGCGTGCGTACAAAATGTCCTTCCTAATAGATACAACGCAGAGTCAGGCTTTTTTATTTTAGACGATGGCAACCCTAGCCGCAATGAAATATATAATATAGCAAAATGCGAGCGTATACAAGAACCTTGGAATTAATAAAAAACCGTGTGTTTATTGGATTACTGGTTACCACTCAAAATACATATGGAGATAGTATTAATATTGTTTTACGAGGGTGACATCAATGTAGTCCATCGAAGTTGGGACAGAATACGAAGTTCTCAGAACTTTATTGGATCACTCTCTAACCAAATCACTAACGTGAGCGGTTTCATGGAATCAATTTTACGTAGAATGCAAACTCCATTTCCCTCGAACCGCTGCAAAACACGGGAACAGGTTTGTTTATAGTGATGGGAAAAATAGGATTGTTTAACGAACTGGATATATATTTAAATCGTTCATTAAAAAACAGCATTTGTTATATTAAATAAAACAAAATTAAAGAAATCATCTTTACTTTGAAGAACGTTTTTGTGCTGCTGGAAAAAAAATACGGGAAATATATGTAGATATGTATGTATGTATGTATATGTATATATAAAATGGTATGTACCATTTTATATAGTACTTACATTAAAAAAATGGAATGACATTACAATCAAAAGCAAAGATACTTAATAGACAATATATAATAAAATCAATATTTTGATTTCAATGGATACCGGCTGGAGGTCGTTTGAGAGCTGGTTATAGGCCATTGTGTTCAATACACGGAAAAAAACTGAAGCGAAAAATTTATACGACCATATCGGGAAACCACAAAAAAGCAATAATCAAACGGTTGGCAACAAGTTACAGAAATGAAACTTATAATATAAAAACTTTATGTTTTCTGATAAATAATACGAGTCTTAAATACTTTTTGATTCTTAGGTTTGATAATATTTTTTGTATTAGTAATTCACAAGGACTTAATTGAATTTTCTAAGTTCAAACAACAGATGAAGAACACAAAGTGAAAACACTTGTTCAAACTAACAATGATTTGGTGTGAAATAGTTCATTTCGAAATATACGTCTGATGTTTTTGAAACTTATGTATAATATAATATTGTAAAGATGGTTACGATCAAATACTTAATAACCAATACCAATAAGTAATTGGTGATCCTTATATATACATGTAATAAATCTGTACAAAAGTCTCTGTACATTAAAAATATTAAAAAATATATATAGCCAGGATGTGAATGGATAATTAACAGGATTAATTTCTAACATTTTAGACATTTCTGTCTGTATATATATGTCTGTATGTTTGTGCACGCTAATCTCACAAACGGATTTTATGTTCTTTTGAAGAATGATAACATCTTTTCCAAAATAAAAAACAACCGAAATTGAACTACCTTCTCTGTGAAAAAATATGTCATTAACAATAAAAAATATATAAAAATGAACTAGAAGTACTCCTACACACAAAAAACTTGGCGGAGTTTGATGAAACAGAACTAATTTAATATAATTGATTAAATTATAATAAAATATTGGGATGATATTAAGGGATTGACTTTAAAAATTTAAGTAACCAAATACATATTGTACACAATATTGTCGTTTTCACTTCGATCAATAAAAGTAATAATTACCACAAAGAATGTCTTAATGCAATAAATGGCAATGACATTTCATTGGCTGTGGCGCCATAATGTACTTTTTATTAGAAAACCAAGTACCTGGAGGTAATGACTTTAATGAAAGTATTATGGAACCATTAACTGAATATTTTGTTACAAAACAAATCTGTGCGACTGTTCCTTATTGTATTTTTCATCCCATCATTACTTTCAAAATGTTGATAGAACACAACTAAATATTCCACAACTGTCAACTCAAACACACAACTGTCATTGCAAATGATGTTCCCAGCAATCAGTATTATATTGATCAGTGACGTCAGAGATTCAACATCGATCTAATGATAGCTATGATTATCAAAACGTTATAATTTTAATTGATGATATTAAGTTAATAAAGATCCTTCGAAAACATTTAAACTTAAAAATATAAAATGTTAGAATTTTAAATTCATGATAATAGAAATTTATTAATTGTTAAACATAACTTTAAAGTTCTACCATTTTTAGGTATAAAACCTATTTAGCCTTAAATACGCTTTTAAATAAATATAAAGCAGAAAGATAAAATCAAAAACATGCTATAAAACTGCGAGGAAATGTATTACAGATAAATTAGATTATAATACCATATTATTATTTGTCCAATGATACAAGTTAATTATAGTAAAAACTATTACCGTAAGTACAAGTATGGGATAACGAGATTTTCTTCTCCGCAAATTCTTGATAGTTAAAATCATCAAGACAACAAAGTTATACTTAACTTTAAAACCTCTAAATGTAACAGTTAAATTAAAGAAAATTTAATATCAAATAATATTCACTGGTTTAATTGAGTTCTCAATAAAAATATACAAAATGTAATAAAGATATGAAAAGAAAATAAAACCATATATCACAAATGAAGTTGTAAGCTAACCTTATTGTATCGTGGCGGTGCAAATCCAGCGCAAAACAAGGAATATTAAAACGAGTTACGGACCCAAACACGAGGCGGTTCGAAAGAGCGCGTGGCGCAGTACCGCGAGCGAGGCGTGTGCCCAACTGAGAACAGGCGACAGTGCAGTCCACGAAGATACACATTGCATCGATTCAACATCGTCTACAACCCAAGGTACCTGAAGTTCTTTCCCCTTGAACATCGAGATTATGTGAGCAGACACATAAAATGGATTCCTTTATTTTTTGTCTCGTTTTCTGCTTTTTCAAAGGTCTATAATATAACAAGCATAATTAATTCAACAATTGCTGCATCCGACAGTCTGTGGGTGTGGGTGGCGAGTGCTCTGAAGACAAAGCGGTGTCAACGGACTGGTGATCGGATATGCACTTATCAATACTGATCAGCGTGAATTAAATAGGTCTTTCGGGTTTACGGGACTTACACTCCGACGTTTTAGAAGCTTGGAACATTATTAAGCTGATAATGCCTTGAGTATTATTTAAAATTTAAACACGTGCATATAGTCCGGCCATAAAACCTTTGGTACATGTACAGGTCAAACTATGACGTGTGATACATTCACATATTGAACAATTTTCTATTTTGTTAATTCTAGCAAAAATATTTAAAAAAGTTTATAGGATATAGCAAATTATTTTCATAGGTATATTTTACTCAAGTATAATTTACATCATATCCATTATTTTAGTGCTCTCTAGACACTCAAAATTAAATTATCGACATGAAAATAACTTTAACAAATATAATGTCAAGTTCACTTCACTACCCAAATGTAATTATGAAGCTACCGCCTCCTTGGTTAAACTAAAATATATTCTAGAGTAAGGCAATCACTATTAATATTAAAAAGGTCTTCGTGACTTCGTTCATTACCGACCGATATTAAACCATGTAACCAATGAAATTAAAACACAAATTGTTAATACCTAGCAATAGTAGTTAAGAATTCGTACCCTGACACGGATATAGAATATCGGAATTGGTATCATAAGGAGTGAATACATTTATGACAAGTGTTGTGTTACTGCTCACTTGTGCATACAATGTTGTGGTTGAAAATTCTGTGAATATTTAATCAAAAATAAATACATTATACATTACGATACTAGATATTAAATAACATATATTATTTATTGATTTTTTAACGTTTAAAATACACTTATATTAAGTATTTGGCGTATTTTTTTAATCATTGTCATGAAAGTGAATGCTAGAATTAAACAACTAGAGAATATCTTCAATAATATAAATATGTGACAGTGACATGGCATGTCACAAATAGTAAATAGTTTGCGTTTTAATATTAAATAGCAACAGAATTTTAATTATATACTATACATAAATATACCATTTCATTGAAAATTAATTCTGAATTTATTTATTTGAATCAAATATATCATTGGCGAACTTTATTATATTTTATGTTTCAAATCTAAAGATGCAATAAACTGATCAAAATATATTTATATACGTAAAAAAAAATATATTTTATAATTTCTTAATATTAATAGCTATTGCTTTTTTTTACTTAGTGAAAATATTATTGACAAGTAAAACAATTAAGTAAAATCAACCATCAGTTAGATAACTTTAGTCACTTTTATATTGATATTATGTTAATTGTTAAACAAGGAATAAAGTATAATTAGGTAGGTACTAGGTATTGGTTTTATGGGTTGTATATATGTATATTAAATATAAGTACATACAGACGTTATTGTAAATTATCTCACAACATAAGCCCGTTACGTATCTAAATAAATGTTTCAATAGAAAACATTTATATAAATATAAAATGAATAATAAACCGATACAGGCAGGGATTCGAACCCGCCACCTCTGGGAAACCGTCCCGTTTTGTTTCGTTCCGTTTCCCGTCTATTTTGTTTTTATATATGTATTTATATAAATTTACATAAGATTAACATGGCTATACAATTATTTCATTATTTCATTAATAATAATAATAGTTTATAATATTTTATATATTAAAATAAGAAATGTACATAATCATATTAAGTAGATATATAAAAATCACTATTTTACTTAAATTAAAATGGTAAATATCTTAATTGCATTCAAAAAACATATTTTAACAATAATCACCCACATAAGTTGTTACAAATCGACTTCAATGATTGTCAGTGATTTGCTATCCCAATGAATTATCTCTAAACATAAACAGAAAAGCTATACTGAATCGAGTTGATGATACGCCTTCTCAAATAAAAATCCAATTTGAACGATTCAACAGATTCTAGCTTTATAAAAAATATTTTTTTTTAATTTTCAGAATAGCTTTTGGATTTAAAGGATAGTACGGTAGTAAGGATACTTTATGTATCCACGCTTATATCTTTTATTCAAATAATTTTCATGTCCTTTCTGAATTAACTGATTTTTTTTTCTGATAATAATATAGGTATACTGTAGAGTACAGTAATATATAATACAGAATTGTAAATTAATCTGATTATGTTAACAAGCTTGTTGTTGTCGTAAAACAATTTCTTACATAAGGTCTGATAGACAGCTATATATCAGTTAAGCTGGTGTTCGGACATGTAATAATAATAATATTGGTCCATTCCGCTGTTAGCAGCTGCATCCATCCCACGCTCATTTCATCTTATCGCGATTAGATGCGATATAAACGTGACAAATGGTTTAAAGGTGATTGACCTCTTATTTCGGCTTAAGTTATAGATATTCTGATTATATTTATGTATGTTAACTTATACTTGGGTTTAAACAAAAATCTAAATGTTTTTTTTACGTTTCTTTGAACTGAATCAGTTAGGGCTATTTAAACTCAATAGATTTTATACGTTTTAACATAAGCCCTAGCCTTAATTTAATTCCACAGTAATGCTGATTTTATCTTCATTATACTGAATTAAATAATCAATAAAAATAAAATGTTATTTCTCCAAGGGTAGGTACCTAATGTAGATATTATCGCGACTTTCTAATTTTACGAATCTCAATACAGGATTTTGTTTCACTAACATTAAACATTCACTTTATATTTACTGTGCTATATAAACTACATGTTATTTATAATTTATTAAATGAAAGATTTTATCAAAAATATCGAACAAAATAGTCAAAAAAACGTATTCAAACAATATTAGTGGTGAACCACATAACAATAAACGAAAGAATGAAATTCTAGAAGATACACAATGCTGAAAACTTTAAACAAAACTCAGTTTCAGGCATGGTTGCACCAGCGCAGATATAATATTGGGTGGTGCGCCAGACAACAAAGGAACTCAACAAGTGCACGCTTTTATCAGGGAAATTGGAGGGAGCCCCCTTCCTGTGGGACCATTTTAAGGGAAGTCTGTCGCGGGCAATTATTTTTAAGTGGATACTGGATACATACCCTTTGTTAGGTAACTTGTTCGTGTAATGCGATAATGCTGTCTACCTGCTTTTATTGTTTGTCCTCAGCATTCATGACTGTTTATACACACACGCATACATTTATAAAAAATACTATGGAAATGTTTGAGGAAAAAGATTCGTAATCAAATGATTGTTAGGTGGAAACAAGAACATTTATTTAAGATGAATCAGTAAATGTAGTAACCTGCGACATGTTTTTTTTTTTTTTTTTTTTTTTAAAGAGAAACAAAGGAGAGAATCTCTCACTGTAAGGATGGGTGAAGTGTAATTAATTATTTCAGGGCACAATCTTGACACACCTTGTCTTTACTTACGAGAGTAAGGAAAACCTTAACTTATCTTAGCTTTTGTAAAACTGTATCCTAAAAAAATATATAAGTAAAGTATATAAATACTTAACAAAGATGTAAAACCAAATTCCTAAATTATTAAAAGATTATATATTACCTACCCAACTAGTAATAACCATTATTCAAGTGGCCTATATTCAAAAGTAATGTATTGTTTATTTTTAACTGAGCTCAATACAAACATGACCTGTTACCGCGCTATCATTGTTTGGGTAGAACATTGTGTAAGACGGAGCTTACGATAAAACATATCGAGTCAATTATAAATAAAATTAGACCAGTATATAATAGGTACACTAATTGTTTGAAAATGTCTTTAAAAATATATATCCAAGTGAAGCTATTTTTTATAAATATAGAATAAAATAAACCGATACGATATTAGACTGACTGCAGGTCGCGGGTTCCAGTCCTTGCCTGTATCGGTTCATTTTTCATTCTGTATATATTTTTAAAAAATCCCCCAATTGTTTTAAATCTTAATCAAGAAAAAAAATCTGATCACTTTGTAGCAAAGTCCAATGAAAGCAAAATGGCTGCGGTATTAAATGAATTTCACAATGTTCAACCGCAACTTTTAATTTCAAAAAGCCGCGGCGACCGCAAACAAAAGCTTAGTCCTCAATCGAACCAACTCCTACTCTGCATTCTGCAGTTTGTTTTAAATTAGGAGCCAACTTCTGTTTGTAAATAGATTAATAGTTTATTTTCACTAAGTAACACTTAAATACCAAAATATATAAATAAAAAAATATATATTGCCACATTAATACAACAAACTTCTTAAGTCTATGACTTATAAATTCACCCTAAAAAACCAGTTTAATTGATATTGTTCACACATTTTTTAATCTATAAATATTTATAATCTTTTGGGAACCTTATTCATTTACCAAGTGTCCTAAATATAATTATGATACCCAAAATAACACAATTCAATAAATCGAATCTACTTAGAAAAATTTCTTAGAATTTATTTTTGTTAATAAAATTCATTAATATTTTCCGAAGCTAAAATTTTAGTAAAACATAAATCTAGTGGAGATGCTTAAAAATGCTTTTGTTTTTGTTTATCATTCTAAGCTTTATTTATATCCGGATGGTGGATATGACCTGTGACCTAGTTCACGCTGGGACATGACACGAGTTGACCTCTCGGCCTAGGTCGCTGGCGCCCGCTTCTAGTGCCTTTCTATCTGCTTTCACCTAAAATCTCAGCGCACCCACATGATCCTAATTTAGTGTTTGTTTACTTTAATGATTACGAAAATCTAATACATAAAAACAAGTCACAAACAAAAATGTTAATAAATTAATCCTGACTTTTTCATCTTTCCTATTCACTAACAGACAAAATAATCTCTATAAGTTATAACATTAGAAAATATAATTCGATTTATAACTTTCAATGTATTATAAACAAAACAAACAATCTTAAATAACATTCAAAATAGTTCGGACAAGTATAATTCAGTTAGCGGTAGCCAGTAACTTGGTAACAGATAATCTGCCCTACATGATACCAGCTATTTCCAGTCGACTGCAACGTTAACTAGTGTAACCTGAGCCGTGATTGGACAATGTAAAGGATCCAGCAATCTTGGTAATTGATAATGGACTATAAATCTAGAGTTATTAAAGCGGAACGAGGCAGTTGAGATCGTCGACCCATGCAGTACTGTACACCTGTGGCCCAGTTACGAAGAACCATAAAATTATACTTTTCTGCAATAATTATATGCAATTTCGTCAGTTTGCGGGTTCATGGGCTCTGGATATTAATAAAGTTGGATCGTGTGACTAATCCTTTATGGACTGAACAAAGAACAAAGTTTAATCAATAAATCACGAGTCAGTCCTACAAGGCCAACATAAATTTATATTTATAAATTGAAATGTTATACAATCGAATCACGTCCGACATCCGGAGGGTTCAGGTTCAAGTCCGGCATTTTTTCTTCCAATAAATTTATATACTGGGTATATAACTTATATTTATAAAAAAATACAGCTTAAACAGAGGAAGACAAGAGTATCAGCGATTTTCAAAACTCTCATAATTCATGACTCCAAAAGAAAAAAATAATAAAACACGTTTACATGAAAAAAATAAGTCATTAAACATAAGATCAAAGAACAAAAGCAATAAAAAGAAAATATCCATCTATTAAAATAAAACATGTATTTGATAGACTATAGTTTATAGTTAATAGTTGCATGTTCAGAGTAAAACGTATCATGCAGTTTGCGTCACAACCCTATAAATAACACGAGTGATGAGAGAAGAGATGGAACGCCAACAAGCCACATAATAAGACAAATTCCTGTAATGATAGCAATAATATCCTGTCTCCGTTAGAAACGATTCAAAGAAGAAAAATAAGCCTTGACAAGCAATTTTTTTGATCAGCTGTTTCTATAATTTTTGTTTGCGTTCAAGGTCTATTTCATGTTCTCTATTCATTATTATTATAAGATTACTCGTTGCTCAAATCGTCTTTTTGTACAAGTAACTGATTATGATATATGAATATAAATATGAAGCACTTGTGTACATTGAAGATATTTTCATAAAGATGTCACCTATTAAAAGACAATTATTTAAGTAAACAATCTTGAGCGACTTCGTCTGTTCGCTTTGCCCCAAGGACGCAAATAATAATGCATTCTTATCAGCATGTTTTTTTTAGAAATCCAAACATTTTAAAACACTACAGAATTTACTATACGTAATAAAAATCCTACCATAATGTTTACTTTATTGTAATAGTGTCATGTTTATACATATAAACATCAAGCAAAAGAATGTATTTTTCACGGTTTTGAAATGTGAAAACTACTCAACGACTTTGTATATTTATTTTGTTGGCTCACTGCCCCCTACAAAATATAGGATACTTTCTGGAAGGATTTTTTTCTAATTTTCACGAGAAATTAGATAAACTATTCTTGGCTATGACTACAATAGAACAAACGCTATAGATGGATTTTTATTATATATAGTAATTTCTCTAATTTTTACTGGAAAACTGTTATTGGATAACTAAAAAAGCTAAACTAAAATGGAAAGCTAAAAAAGCTTTAATCCAATAAAAAAGCTAAAATGGATAGATTTGTTAAAAACATAATGATAAGAATGGATATTATTTGAGTCCTTGAGGCGAAGCAAACAGATGAAGTCGTTCAATATTATTTACTTAAATAATTGTCTAATAAGAGCCATCTTGTAGTTGAATATAAATACATGAAAATATCTTTTAACATGTACAGCCATAGCAGGTTTATATTCCGAATCAAAAAACATTTGTTTAGTTTACGATAAAAGTTAGTAAGTTAAGTAAGATAGAAGAGTTAGTTATTATAGTTAGTTATGTTAGGTAAACATAAGTTCAATGCAAGATAACATGTACAAGTAAACAAGAGACAAATCATAATTATAGATTCATCTAAGTTTCTTCTGTTTCATGTTCGCCAAAAGTACTCTGAGAAGATTAATTACATAAACGTCTTGGAAGATAAAATTTCTGGAGCTTAAAATACTCGTAAATAAACATCCTTGAGACAAATTTGTTTAAAGCACTTACATTAAAATACAATTAAGGTCAGTTCCGCTTCAAAAATACATTTATATAAAAAAACACAAATAAGAAATCACATTGTTTCTTTGTATGTTCATTGTTTCAAGAATTAATTCAAACTTACATGTAGGTCAATACTACATAAATTATTTTCTTAATTTATATCTAAATAGGCAAAAGTCAGGAGTTCAGTACCTTTTTTCTGTTTGCTTCTTTAGCCGTTTTTTGAGATGTTGATGTTTTTTTTTAAGTTATCAAAAAATTTTAACGGAACGGTATTTATAGATCATGTTTGCTTTTAGAGAACTAGAAGTTCAAAGTTCATATTTATGAAATCGTGTAGGTACCGAGGCAATTTTTTGTTTTTATTAAAATTTTCTTTCATTAGAGCGTTAAAATTGTGCTTGTGAAAAATAACAGTACATATATTTGTTATTTAATTATTGTTCATTAAAATATGATGATGACTGTGGCATCATAGTAGCCAAACTAATCAACGGATTTTATTGATTGATAATTTTAAACGAAAGCCTGGTTCGTCTGAGTAAATCGAATAGTCTAAGTACCTACTAACGTCGTATAGATAAAACTGTCAACGTACGTACAACGGTACAACGACTTCAATAAGTACATAATAATATTATTTTATCCCGTTTAAAGGTCTTTTGTATCGGGGGTTTTTTAAACGATTTTTTTTTGTACATACAATTGTATGGTCTCAGATATAAAAGTTGAAAAAATATAGAACAAAAAAGTAGTATATAAATAAAATTAAACATTCTTTAAATGAGACAATTCTATATCCATTACATCGGAAAATACTTTGAAAATGACGTAGTATTCCTCAATTTCATTTCGTGGTAGTAAACAACATTGTTATCTAGTGTTTATAAATAGTGCTTAGTGTTTGTAAACACACACACACACACTCACGTAATATCACACATAGTTAAATAGTCGATAAGATATTATGAAGTGCTAAGAGTGCTGTCATCATAGTTATAAACAAAATACCTAAAATTCTCTAGAATTAATGATCATTAAGTTTATAATGATCATTAATTGTAGAGAGATTAAAACATTAATATTAAATAAAGGATTAAATATAAGTAATCATTTTCACGTATGGCACGCATTTAAAAAAATATCATTACTGTCAGATGAGAGAGAGAGACGTACTTTATTACTTTGTATTTTCGAATGTGTGAAAAAACCGTTGAGATTGTTTCTCGTTAATCTTTCTAAATTCACTTAGATGCAGTTTTGTAAGACATAAATAATAAAAGACTCATATCGGTATTAATAACTTATTTTGACTTCTTGATGTTCGATCTAACAAATAAGGGAATCGAAGTCGTTTCAGGTATGTTTTTTATTAAACAAAAAAATATAGACTATAATTTATGTAAGGACAAACACACTTAACCACAGTTTGCACTTTAAATAAAAGATCTTTGCAATAAGTGTATAAGATGACGCAGTTATCAAATCAATTTAAAAACAAGATATAAAAAAAAAAATTGTTCAAATTAAATAATTAACTAATATTTACAAACCAATTATTAGTATAAATCAATCAATACATATCATTTGATAGGTAAGACACAAGCTCGAATTTTAATGTCATAAACCTCAACTTGCATGATGTTAGAATGACATTGAAGATGTATCCCAGATAATAATAATGTCGACCTAAATCAGGGATCATTACGAAGTAGACTTTCTTTATCACTGCATCTATCCGCATTTATGACGTTGCATTTGCCCCAGTTTCCCTTGGCCCTTGACACACCAAAAACTTCGTACGTGACTGCCACATAAAAACAAAGACATACTTACTAATCTTAAACCAAAACATTTTCATGGCAATTTGAATTATTTAAATCTAGCATTTGGGAAACAAAATAGTTTTTATTTTCTTTTAGCAATATTTACGCTTGCTAATTAGTTTCTGAGAGAAATAATCAGAGATGCTTTCGTTGCTAGAGCTTATGATTACTTCGTTCTGAGAGGATTTTGATTTGCCAATTATATTTGAGCAACCGCTGAAGACAGAATTTTTACCTGGCTCTATTAATAACATGTACTATTACTGAAATACATGAATTTCTTATTATAAATACAAAAAATTGTCTAAAAAAAAAATAATTGAAAATTTGATTTTTTTACATGGTATGGAAACCTTAGGTACATGGTGTTTTTTTTTCTATTGTATATAGTATATACCATGATATTTTGATCTATTACATATATTTTGAAATAAAACTGTTTTTAAGGATTTAACTTGTGTATTTTTTTTTTTTTTTTTTTTTATACCACGATGGTGGCAACAAGCTCACGGCCCGCCTGATGGTCAGCGGTCACCGTGGCCTATGGACGCCTGCAACACCAGGGGCATCACACGCGCGCTGCCGACCCTTTAAAAAACTATTTACTCCCCTTTTGAAGAGCCCCATACTGTAGCCCTCAGGGAAAACCTCGGCAGGGAGTTCATTCCACAGCTGAAGTGTCCGTGGGAGGAAATTCCTCTGGTACCTGACTGTACGGGACCACTTAGACTCCAATGTGTGAGGATGAATTCCCTGTCGATGGCGAGCGGTGCGGTGGTAAAAAGTAGCCGTGGGCATCATGTCAAACAATTCCTCGGAACACAACCCGTTGTACAAACGGTAGAACACGCATAAAGAGGCAAAATCTCTCCTTAGGTTTAAGGGTTCAATACCGTTTGTGAGATTGGGATCGTCGACTATTCTCACAGCTCGTCTTAACTTGTGTATAATTAATTAAATTTTCAATTTACATTTTTAATTGATCCCGACGTTTCGAATGCATTGAAATACTGAAACTTTACTGTAAGTATACTCGTGAAAGTCTTAGAAAATACTACACATACCTTATACATACTACAGCCGCTGCTTGCATATGATCATTTTGGCCTTTACTCATAGTGACATCGCTCTATAATATTGTATATTACCCATAAAATTACTTATCTTCCATAATCTATCTGTTTCTAATAACTAAGTCTAACGCCATTGTCATTATAATTATACTTTTAACAATATTGGCTACGTTTAAGCATTTTAATATGTATAGGTACTTATACTTTGTCTACAGTTAAAACTTAAAATATGCTAAGGATATTTTTTCTAAGATATCTTTGAACTGCTGAATAACTCTCATATTTAGACATTTTGTATAGATATCTCAATAAGCACCTGTATTCCCTAGATAAATGTTATAAAGGATTACAAAATAAACCTTAAGATAATTGAGTAGTAAATATTTGAACTAAATATATAATAGAATATATATATACCATGATAGAACAATGTAGACGTGGGCCTAGACTAAACTAGAAATACGATTTTGTCTTGCTATTCGGGTCTGTGTAACATTTAAGAGCCTCAACACTTTCACAATGCCTTGACCTGTTTACTGAGACCTGCATCGACCGAAGCTGGGCTCAGAGCAAGAACAATATAAATAGACTAAGTTTAATGGATATTAACTCTAACATAATAATTAAAATAGATGTAAACAAAAACATTTGTAAAATTCTGAAAATAACATTTCTCAAATACTATTTCTTATCAAAGCGAAACAAATTTATCCTTCACTTTCATCATATTTTTAAAGAATATTTTCTTCAATAAGTTTGAATAAAAATATATTCGAGTTGAATAACTAAATAAAGATAGATCTCAGGCATTATTCTGGAAATAATGAAACGTGAAATCCCTATTACAGCACATCGTATGCTCTTGTGTCAGGATCAATCATCCAGGCGTTTATTTGACAAGCAAAATATACCAGATGGCTATTCAAGAGAGATCTTTATAATCGCATTTGAATTAACAAGTATGCCAAGTTTGATACATGCGTCATTTCAGTAGTCCTGAAACCTTTGTTGTAAACCGAAAAAAATATATGAAAAACGGATTATTCTTATAGACAATATGGACATTATAGACTATAGACAATATGGACAATAGTCCTAATGGTAAAATAATTGTAATGTTTATGGTGTTGTGTAATTACAAAAGAATACCCATTTCAGTCCCGTCGGTTTAATTAGTATGGCAACACTAATCGGGGTGATTGTGACGTAAATAGTTAGGATAATAACCTAATAAAAAATATAAATAGCAGTACACATTACATTACGTAAAATATATTCCAAAAACAATAGCACATACGGAATTATTTATTACTTATTTTTATAAAATACAAGTATAAAATAACTAATGTAAATGTTCAATAATGCATTTGAATAAATTAATATAATCAACATAAAAAGCTGATATATTATTGCAAAAAAAAATAAAGAATGCTTTAGTCACGTAGTCAACGTTTAATAAGTAACTGCACTGGCTCTGAAAGAAACTATCATACCCGCTCGAAAAGAAATATAAGATTTGTACATAAAACATCGAATAGTAAAAAAAAGTTAATAATTATAAACTCTTTTATTTTTTATTTAAGTCAATCACAACGAGGTTTGTCTATCTGTCCACGAGATATATATCAAATTATTTTACGTACATTAGTTATTCGTCCAAAGAGATGACGCACAAAGCAAAGTTCTACTAAAGAGTGCGGCCAAAAATTCGCCCTTTACCAAAATATTAATAAAATGTTTGAGAAAAAATATCTAAGAGGCCACAATCTTTTTCATTTTAATAAAACAAGAACGACGTTTCACTCTATTATTTAGATATGAATTATAATTATAATATTATTACTAGTAATTTATTAGGTAAATTTATTCATTCACTTGTTATGGAAACATTTTTTTTATGCTTAAAAGTAATATTTACAGTTACAGCAAATACAGTTTTATAAACATGCATTATGAACAAAACACAAACAATTAATGAAAAATATATGAGCAACTTTGAGCAAGTTAAGATGAAATGTAATTCATTTATATGTATTTTCGACGTTCAGACCGAATCGTGGCGATTTCTGGAGCAAATAACGAAATTCATTCGTTGAAATGCAGAGGTTTGGCAGATAAATGGTTTGGTCGAAACCACTGTGAACTACTTTAGGTATTCTAGTACATGTAGTTAGTACATCCTGTTCATTAAAATTACCCACTAGTCACGACCTCAGGAGTTAAATGTGACAATACATTTATAAAACAATGGTTGCGATATAAAAACAGCAGGTGAGTGCATTGAAGGGTTACGTAACCTGTTGTGCAACTTTATTTCCAATATGTCTGTTGAATTGTAGTTCATTCCGACTTAGAGGCTCATAGTATCCTCTGATAACCAAGAAGTATAAATTAATTATATGAAGACATTTTCTTCAGACATGTTGTTAAATTATTAGGATCTGATTAATTTTAATTATCTATAATTTCATATTAACGCGATTTCATATTGATTGAATGCGAATATAAACACATTTTGAATACACTAAAGGACAATAAAAATAATACAAAATAATAATAACTCCGCCGTCAACGGCAGGCCATTTTGGAATCGTTTAAGAAATAATAGACTTCACGATAATGCAATAACAATTTTAACAACCGTCGTTACGTGACTCACCATTGTCTTATGAAAGGTTAAAGATTTTGTTGCATTTCATGAAATCATATTATTATATAAATCTGAAAAATAATATTTGTACTTGACTAAGTTAAATGTTATGAGGACAATGTATCATTTTTTAAACAGCTATATTTGCAAATGTCTTATAAATTGACAGTGACGTATGGGATATGTCACCGATCGCATTAGAGGCGGGAAGTGGAACTGTCATCCGCTACAATCAAAATTATAACAGATTATATTGCGTATCGATTAATATATTTTTTATTCTCAATAAATTAATATAAATGTTATATTAATAAATTATCTATATGTAAAGGTAAATAATTCATCAAATATTGTTTACCTTTACATATAGTTAAATTCTTATATGCTCTACATAAACATACTGAATAGAGAATACTTAATAGCGAACTTCAGTTTACCTATTCAGTTATTTTAGGGTACTTAGGGGTGAGATCTGTGCATTGAAAGTGCATACACAGATCTTGTTTATTCATCATTCATTATCTCTAGAGTACCTAGTACTATGTTTTACCAGACAGTGTATGACACTAGAGAGGTGACTTTGAAATTATAATTATCTAAGTACTTTGTAGGTTTATACATTATATAGATATATATATGTCCATAGATTGGATATATATATGTCTTGTTTTCGTCCGAATTTACCAATCTATGGAACTAAAAGTCCAAAAGCAGCAGTGCAAATGATAAAATAAAATGGGGCATGGACGGGTTGGGTTTCCTACTATAGTCCACGTCCACGCGGACGGAGTCTAATGGAACAGCTAGTTTGTTTTGTCAATTTACGAAACCGTTTCCGATATTATGAACATTAACATACATTTCAGTGAGTACAAACTTCAGTAGCAGTTTACTTTTGACTTTTATTAGCCACCAAAATAACAGATCGTAATGAAACTGTAATGTTGCAAGAGGAAGCTACAGATCAGTGATTAGATGGCCCACTTTCGTACCAGTTATGTTTAGATTAACTGTTTATTTATTGGACAAAATAAATAGACCCCGTCACTGGGCTGTTTCCGAATAATACTTAAACTGCAATGGCCCGGCACACATCGATAAACTTGTATCTTGAATAAACGAAATAATCTAAAATAGAGGCTATTCATGAATAATAATGATGACACACTTGTCTGTAATTTAGGGTGAATGTATTTGATAATTTTATTATAAGATTACGTATAATGCATTGTATTTTATCTGTTAATAGAACTACCATGTTTTGTTGGTATTCAAATTCAATGTAAAATAAGCAAGAGAATTGATAGGTTGTTGTTTTCAAGAATTATAACTGTTATTTATAAGTAAATTCTCAATGGCAGTCGTGTTCTGAAACTGACAAAGCTCCGTTTCAGACGGGCTATTGTAATAGATAGTGTTTCCCTTCAAATAAAAATAAGATATTGAATGAGAAAATTGCAAATGAACACAATGGAGTAGAAAATATATTAAAATAAATACAGTGACTTGAGACACAAGATTTATATATTATACTTTGTATATTACCTATATTGTACATACTTACTTAGGTAATACTTTGTATATTATATTGAAAGCAAATGATAATTGTGGTAAAATTATAGAAATATTGTTAACTTTTGTAAATCTGTATCTAGATTTCATAATCAACGCACACAATACTGTTTTACAGAAAAGCCTTGTATTTTTATAATTAAAAACATAAGATTTCTAATTATAATAATATATGTACCGTTATTGAACGACTACATCTGCATACAGACTACAGAGCCAACTGGCATTCATAATATTTTTATTGTATTTACAATGTCTTATTGTTATATAAACTAAAGATCTTTTGTAAACTAATTAATTCAGTTGTCACACATATGAACATGATTTAAATATGACTAAACCGATGGTAATATATTTAATATAATATTATTGAAACAAGATATAGGTAGTCTAGTCCTCTAGTAAACAAGTTTATCTACGAAATTGATATCAACAAGGGCTTTGTTTATGATGAACAAAGTTCGTTGTGCTTTCTAAGTAAATGAAACACAAGTAAACGTAACCTGAGATGAAACTGAATATATGTAATATGTATTCAGAGGAAACCGCAGATACAGCGATTGCGGACAATTCAATTTAAGGCGGCTTGTGCGGTGTGCCGGCGCATGGTAACCACAAATTAAACTCTTGGTAATTTTAACTCAATATCAGCTGAAGGTGAGGTGAAGAAATAACAGAAAACACTATTGGTATCACAATAATTTATTTAAATTTGGACGTTACCGTTTCTTGAACTAAAAGAGTGTTACTGATAATTTAATTGAATTTACATGAATATTCTATCATGTTTGTAATTTTATTTTGAATTACATACAAATACAAAATGCACTATGCCTTTTGTAGTGCATTAGAGTTAGCATACAATCTTATTTGCCTATATCAAGCTAAAAGAGGCTTAGAACCCGTAGGTGCGCGTGACACTTGCGGCTTCTGAGTGATGTATCTGTTTATTTAAAAATATATAGATATATTTAAAATCGAATGTGAAACATATCTTAGCTGTTGATGATCTGTTGGAAAAAAAAGGAAAATTATATTTTACTTGTACCCTTTCATTACTCCATAAGAATCATCATCATATAAAAAAAAAAAAATAAAAAAATAAGAATAGGTTTATAACAGTATATACCCACCCTACCTTCTTATATTTCCAGATTAATTTACATAAAAATTAAAAGCAAAGGAATGGATGGGATGGTGACAGGGTTGGACTTATGTATAAATAAATATTTTAGAATGTTTTGGTAAACAACTATCCCCTACCTTTAGTCCTAAATAATGAATACCATCTCTGCTACTGGCAATTATTAGGTATTCTTCTTATAATGGAGATGTAGTAAGTAGGTTATTACCTACTGACATAGATTGTATGCAAGTCTATACTCAGTTATAGGAAATGCGGGTGACATAATACATTGGCTTATTTGTTTCGTGACGTCACAACGTTGTATCGCATTATGGGAACCGAAGCCTCCACTGTGCATTGTGCATTGCATATTTAAGACGTTTCCCACATGACGAGATTAGCGGTGTTTGCGTTGCTTGTGATTTATATCAACATACTTATAGCCATACCTACCTTGTAGGTATGTTCTATGTAGTGTTTAGTTTATATGTAAAAATATTTGTCATTTACTTTTTTTACCCACAGTACATAAAGTAAAAAATATAGGTATATTTTAATTAATTTAAGTTTATTTGAAACTGGGCCGTATCTTATCAACCCTCATCTAAAACCAATAACAAACAAGGATCGAATAAAATAGTTGCTGGAAAGACTAGACGCATCAAACAAAGAGAAAAGTGTAAGGCACGCCAATTAATTATGACAATGCATGCACCATGCACTTCGCAATACATAGAGTTGCATAGTGCTAAGTGTATATTTGTTATTTATCTACGTGATGTAATATAATACATAAGAGCGCGAGTATAAACCAGTTGAACCAGTTGCTCCCCTCCCCCGGGCATCCTTAGCTCGAACAGCTGACTGATCTAACAACAAAGAACATAAAGGACAATCCTATATATGTATCATGTAGGTACGTAACCGCACGTAGCGTGTTTACTTACCTCATCAGTTCTTTTGTATCGATTTAACAAACGAAATAAAAATAGCCATGGACTAATTATTTTGTAATACCTTCGATTTCTAGAAAAGAAAATGTAGCCACGTTATTTGACGGTTCTGACGTAAATACATTTAGAAAGTAACAATGGTTTTGTTTGTTATTGTGATATGTTTGATGAATACATAAATCCTGGTGATGACCTATCTAAAGGGCATACTTGCCTTTCTGTTCATCCAATTCACGGAGACCCTTGAGTTATTATACTCCAAAAAACAATTGTCTCTTTCCAAAAAAAAGTCTTGTATATAATCGACAAATCACGAAATCATTTTATTATTATAGAAGTCAATTATCACTTGTGTCGTAGTTTCTCACTGATCTATTTACAGTTGTTTAAACTTTCACGACACGATTTTTAATAATAAAATAGTCATAAGTACGGGATAGTCTTTGTTTACAATGTTAGGAGTTTTATGTATTATTTACATCACTTTTCAGCGGCCTGCTAACGTGATAATCGTTTGCACTGCCTGCGCACTTTGTTTGCGCTGCTGCGTCAAAAACAGTTGTTCGGATGGCGAAACTCGCTCGAAGTCTCAACTCTCTAGTCGAACGGCGACACATCGGACATCGGCAAACCTCGAGCAAACCTTGTGTCGTCACAATTTTCTATCTCAGTCTCTAGCAATGATCTACAACTACATTCATTTCATTCACGCGTTTGACAATCAATGCACTGTGTTACTAGCGTAAAATTTATAAATTATTTTTTATACCTACACTTTTTAAATGTAATATTAAAATTAGACTTTTTAACTAAAAACTATAAACGAAATCGAACAAAAAGAACTTTATGAAGGAGACTTGTAAAAAATATTTAATAAGACTTATATTTAAGAAAAAAACCCGACTCGCTCGTTTTACTAGTTACAAACACAGAGTACTTTTTGTATATAAATAGTTACAATTTTGAAGTACACCTAGGAATAGTGGTTAGTAGGAAAACTAATTCTTTTGTTATATTTAGAGAATTTATTTCAAAGTGACGTTTTGGCACTCGAACTACAACTACTACTTAAGTCACACAAAATTCATTACATAGTTTTGTTTTTCAATTACTTACCTAAATACAATCCCACCCCTCTTTATTTACAATTGTCACTTCAAGATAACATTTAAGAAACTTGATTAAAACAGCATTTTCAATAATTATTTTTATTTAAAATGTTTCCAAGAAAATTTAGCTTCTATTGCTACTGCTTTTTAGCAACAGACCTGGCCTCACGAAGTTTATGACTCTTCCTCTCGCCCTTGTGACTTGATGTGACACTTTGTAGACCCCCTCGCCTTTATCGTGTGAATTATTTTATTGACAGCCCCTGAGGTGGATTAATAACAAAAATAAAGTAGCAAGCAGTACCTAAACATTTATTATATTACAATTCATTAAAAAGACAGTTATGTAATTTTCTGCCAAAACTTTCCACTCCTTGATACATATTTGGGAACCTTACTAGAGTTTTTTTTAGTAGCAGAGTGTGTCTCACTTCCACCACCTGATGCAGATTCTTCATTCTCTGTTTGCGCTTTTAATGTCTTCTTAATAAAACCAATCTGTTAAAATAAAACTATTTAAGTGCAAAATTAATAAAGTATAAACTATTAATGTTTTATACTTGTATAAGTTACTAGTATTTACCAGTATTTTTAATGGATGAAATATGTCCATAAAACAGGATTATCTTAACTGTATTACAATAAAAATATAAAATTTAAAATGTATTAACAAACCGCTTGTTCAATAGTCTGTTGATGTCTAATTGATTGTTGTTTATGATGATTTGCTCTCTGTATGTGTTGGTCCACAGAGTTAAGAACAGCTTCACAGGCATTGCACCAGTCTGCTAAAACATCAGCAATGGCTGTGGCATCCTCTAACCGAGCATCTCGTCCGAGGGCTACATCTACCTCAACACGTTTGCATTCTTGATCTAGTTTTCCATGAATTATGTCTAAAGTTATTTGAGAAAAATGTTAAATAATTATGTCTTAATATATCACTATAAGAAAATTAATAAATTGGCAAGTTTCAATAGGGCAGTTTTATTAAAATTTTCCTTTTCAATGGCAACATGTAACTTAATCTAAATCATGTTACAGAATCTTATGATTACAAAATATCTTTTAATGATTAAAACAGTGTATCAAGATAGTTATTCATCCATTATATATCTACTATGATTCCCTAATTAGCTCACTCTTTATTACTTTTAATGTCTATCCAATAATATGATACAGTACAGCATAAATACATTTAATTAAAAATATTAACCTGCATATATAGCTTCAATAATTAAATCCTCCAAATCTCTAACATTCTTTATATCCAATTCCTTTAGAAGAACACTGTAAGGGATGCATTTCTCTTGTGTGGCTAAAGTTGCAATGGTTAAATGTTGTAACTTCTTACATTGTACCGGAGTGAGTTCTAAATAATCTGATTTATTTTCTAAGTAATCTTTGTAAGTGCCATAAGCAAACAAATTTAATGTTTTGAAGTGTGTAGCATAAGTTCCAGTCTCCAACTGTAACGTAAAGCAAGAATGTTATAAAACAAGTAAAAAAGTAATAAGATAATATGTACAATTATTAACTCACCTCTTTTATGTTTGGCATTTCAAGAAGTTCGCCAAATACATGCACTCCTGGTGCTTCGAGCACTTGCTTAATGAGTTCGGCACATGCCGAGCCCTTAGCACCTTTTGCTAGTAATATAAACTGTTCTAAGGGATGATTTGTTGAAACCGACGACAAAGAAGTAGGTTCATCTCTGTCCATCGACATTGGATTCATTTTGAATATTAGAACTAAGACCTTATGTACAATTTATTGACAAAGTGATGAACTGTATACGTTATGAATTATGAACAATAGTTAAAAGGCATAAGGTATTAAAAGTATTATTTTATGATACAAGTTACAAATGTCAAATTCGCCTACAATGTACGAGATACCTACAAATTTAGTGACACCTGACATTTGTAGTCCTGTTTTGAAGCAGTTTGTTTATTATATTCTGTGAATTCGATTTTATTCGTAGATGGAGGAATTATTCATTCAAGGTTTATCCATTATATATATAAAAACAAGGTAATCTATTGTAAAATAAATGCTTATAATGCAAAATGTTTGTAGCAATTACTATATGATTATTTATATATGATATGTTCATTTGATATTATTAATATCTTTTTTCGCTAAAAACATAAAATAGTATGTATTACTAATAAAGTAATTTGTCTGAGTATATGTACCAAATAAAACATTGAAACACATAAACAAACTTCCGTGAGTATTTCGGTCGATAACATTAATTAAAGCAAATAAAAAAAAATGTAATTTACAAAATCATGGCAATAATATAAAAAAATAGCCATAAACAAAAAGATGGCGTCCGGTTTTTTGTGTGTGCGATAAAATTATTGTTTTCGTATAATCAGTAAGTCTAGTTAATTAATGAGGTTTTCATGTTACTTCTTGGTAGTAAATTATATTATGAAGTGTTATTACATAACAAAAAAGTTGTTGCGTTCGCAGTTATGGTCAGATTACTTGCGTGTCAATGTAGCTTCTAGCGTCCTATGCCGCCTTTTTCATCAACTCGATGAGTTTAGCTTATAACATTTTCGGGGATAAACGTTTGTTATTAGTTTTTTATCTTTTGTAAATAAAATAAACGGATTTTTTGTTAGATTTGTCGAGTCTAGTTGTTTCGCCGCTAGATTGATGAGTGCGTTGTGCGTTAGTGTGAAAGCGTACGTACATGATCGTAATGGCAAATCTGTCATGAGTAGTGTTTACTATCGGACCATTCAATGTGTTATAAATGTTAGTTGGTATAATTGAATGTAGTGGATAACAATAAGTGAAAATGTGTATGCCAACGCCGAGTAATGTCTCGGGCTTCGGTTACTCGTGGGGCTTCACGAGTACCGCGGACCTGACCAAGTGTGAAGTGGAGACTCCAGGCAGTCTAAGTTATACCTTGGGAAACACGGTTGGTTTATAATAAAATAGAAACATATCATTTTAATTATAAAACATTTTATAATAAGAAAGGACTTTCTAATATAATAACAATATTTATTTATGTATCATAAGAAAGCTGTATGTTATTTGAATTACTGATTTATTGGCTAGTTTTGTTTTAAAATTTGAATAACAATAGGGATAAACTTTTTAGTACACCCAAAAAAGATTAATATGCATAATAAACATTGCTGTGAAAACACTTAAATTCATATGCAATGAAATTTTTAGTCTTTATTAATTATTTAGATTTATAATGTGAAGTTAAATATTATAAAATATTTATGATACATTAAAGTTAAATTTGAATAAAATGACTACAGAAAAATGATTATCTCTTTCAGGTCTCCCCTGAAACTACACTAACTGTAATGTCCCACAAAACTCCACAAGTACAAGAGAAAGTGGGTACTATAGCAGTAGCAGTAACAAATGCAGCAACTCAGGTAACTAGGGTTGTCACTGCAGGAACACCAGGAACTGCTAGGAGAGCCATGTTTGTGTTAAATGATTCTGCAACACACACTATGAACAGGGTGTCCCAGCCAAACCAGACTGCGACAATACAGAGTGAGTGTAAGGGTTTACGATTTCTTATTATTATAGACAATACACCAAAAAAGTAAATAAGCGAGTTAACATTTTTTTTATAGGATAGTCTAAAATGAAAATTTACATTAAAAAACCTGAAACCTCAAGTGTGCATAACTCTGAGATAACTATTTTGTATTTTGTATATACATTATATTACAGATATTACTATTTACCTATTTTTTATTCCAGCCACGCACTTAACTGCCAAACCATTTATGACTCCAATTGGACCAATTCAACTGACTGCAGAAGAATGTAATGAGATATTAATGAAACGGGCTCTTCAAGCTCAAGGCATTGCCACACCTGTGATAGATGCATCTCAGTTAAACCATTCTTTACTAAATGGCAGCTTGAAGAGCTTAGCTGAGGCAACTGCCCAACAGTCGCAAGCAGAAACAATACAAACAACAGTACATCAGCATCATTTGCTTCATGCTAAACAGGAGCCAGGCACAGCTAATAATTCTCCAAAAGTAAGTATTGACATAAAGGATTTATAAATTAGAGAACCTAAAAAATCCAATAATTACATATGTGCCAAAATATTGTTATAAAAAAATGTTGAAAAGTATAAGATATTGTATAATTTTAGAGATAAAGTGAATTAACAAAAAAAAAATTTTGGTTGTTGCATCTTTTCAATATTTTTTTTATACTGCTACGCAAAGTTAAAAAGAAATTGATAAGGATTTTTGATAGAAGTCTAATATTTATTGTCTCTGTTCCAATAAAGATTATTATATAGAGAATTCAAAATTTATTAAAGCCGTTAGACTCTCAGCTGGACCACTCAAATTGTAAACTGTTGAAATAGTTTCTCAGGGTTTGCAGTTTTGATTTCTGCCTGTACCAATAGCTTTCTTAAATTTAAAAAAGCTTTGAAAGATAGATCAATTTAAAGTTCCTCTTGATTAAATAAAATTGAATAAGAAATGTTGCATTCAATTATTACGTAACTTTAACATGAAAAAAATGAAACATACAAATACTATAATAACAGAGTTTTAGACGGTATATTCTCAGACCGATATGATGAGCAACACTGTGATGGCGATGCCTCCAGTGAAAGAGCGACCTTACTCGTGTGAGGAATGTGGGAAGTCCTTTCTTCTGAAACATCATCTCACTACACACGCGAGGGTACATACTGGTGAATATTGTTTTTATTTGTTACTATTTAAATAAATTTGCCAATTTTACAAATGAAAATATGGCATTGATATATTTTAAACATGCTAAATATTTTTTTAGGTGAAAGGCCTCATGTATGTGGCCATTGTGGAAAAGCTTTTGCAAGAAAGCATTGTCTCAATACACATTTGCTGTTACATTCTGCGGACCGACCTTATAGATGTCATGAGTGTAAAATGGCCTTCACACTTAAACATCATCTTGTTACACATTCTAGAGTAAGTAAATATCATCATATCATTCTAAGGTAGTTATTTAAATGAAACTAAACAATAATAAAAAAATAATGTGGAACAATAACTTAAACAAACAGATTTTTTTTTCAATCTAATAATAATAGTAAGTGCATTTAAGTAATATATATGTCTGAATGTCAATATGTACTGCTCTTTATTTTCTGGGTTCAGTTAAGTTTCTTCTTCAGGGAAAATCTGTTAAGTTTCTTCTCCCCCTGCTCACGTACAAATAAGTACAATAAACATATGATCCAAAGGTGCACAGCCGCGAGCGTCCGTTCGTATGCGGCGAGTGCGGGCGCGGATTCCCTCTCAAGCGCCACCTCGTCACACACAGCAAGTACCATGCGGGCGAGCGACCCTTCGTCTGCGGAGACTGCGGAGAGAGCTTTGCGCAGAAGGTCTGTCTGTTGCATTGGTTTCACTGTTTTTTGAGGTACCTGGTACCTGTTCATATCATATTGTTAGCTCCCACAATTTCAGTTTTAAATTGACAAATATAATATTAATATTCTCATTAAATTATACCCACTCTAGACCTTTAAAAATATTTACATTTTGATTTACATAACAAAGTAGAATAATATATTAATGATATGTGTATGCACATAGGAATTAGATGTTTTAATAAATGCTATTATTATTAATATGTTTTATGGTTTTTATGTATACAATGTTTATTATTTACAAGTTCACAGAACAAAAAAAAATATTTTTCAGGAACATCTAGTAATGCACAGTCGCTTCCACGGCTCGCTGTCTCCGTTCGTGTGTCCCGACTGCGGAGTTGCCTTCGCGAGAAAGTTCCAGCTCGTGAATCACGGACGAGTGCATGGTCGAGTGCCGCACGCCTGTCCCGTTTGTGGGAAGGAATTTTTACAGAAACGGACGCTCGTGGCTCATTTGAAGTAAGTAATATAGACGGCAATTATTATTCTTTACGAAAGTAGAGTTTTCTAAAATGTGGTATCTTTTTTAGAATTCATACAGGAGAAGGGGCGGTGGCTTGTTTAGAATGCGGAGAAGCATTCAAATGTAAATCTGAACTGCAACAGCATTTGAAAATAACAAGGCATTGTTTAACTGCCTCTCAACAACAGCAACAAACTCAACAGCAGCAACAACAGCAGCAGCAACAGCAACAACAGCAGCAGCAACAACAACAGCAGCAGCAACAACAACAACAAGCACAACAACAAGCGCAACAGCAGGCTCAACAACAGCAGCAACAGCAGCAGCAACAACAGCAACAACAACAGCAACAACAAACAACAGTTATAAAACAAGATGATTTCAAACCACAAATAGTACAAGTAATCGGAGCGGATGGTCAAATTATTACCGAAAAGACTTCACCAGGATATGCATGTCCAGAATGTGGTTCTTGTTTTAATACAAAGGTAAACATTAATCTAAATAAATTCACATTATGTATAATTATTTTTCAACATATTGGAAGAATGTATAATGCTTGTACATTTTTTTTTATAAATACACTAGCACAATAAAACCTAATGATGTGATATATTGTTGGTCACAAATTTTGATCTACCTTTTGTCTATAAAATCTTATATTATAGTATAAAATAAGAAAAGTCGTATATTTAAATGTTATTGAGATACTTCTAAAAATATTTTAAAATTTTATTTAAGAGCATATAAGTATGTCCGCCATGTACGTAGAGTACAATGTGAGTGTACGTGTACAGGAGGCGTTGTCGCTACACGTGCGTCTACATGCTGGAGACCGCACCTGCGTCACCGACCTGTGCGCGCTCACCGCCGCGCTGCAGCCCAGCCTCGTGCACCACAGTGAGCACACACACTTAGACTCACACGTACATTTAAACATACACACACATACACTAATATACATTTAGAGTGTAGCATTTACAAACATAAACTCATACGCACAGACGCATGTACGCATACGCACGAACACGCACACACACCTTCAACCACCAAGCGGTACACAATACACCACCACATACACCAAAATACTGGAAACTTAAACTGTTGTTATGCAAGTTATAAATTTATTTTAGTATATAGATCTCTTATAGTAATGTTCTCAAAATTGAAGACAACTCACAAATATATTTTAGATTTTTTTTATTTTTATTGCGCAGGTTTCATTTATTAAGCTAATCTCAGTGTGTTATTTCCAGACCAACCTATCCAGATAATATCGTCCAACCCTAGTAATGTAGTTCATACTCAGGTCATAGCAACGGTGAGTGAATGTTATATCTGTATAGAATATCGTATCATTTACTGAATAGTTACTAAACAATATTAATACAATATTTATGTTAAATCTAAACATTTTTTAGAATCACCACATGACGACACCGCGACCGAAGCTACACTTCTGTGTTGATTGTGGTAAAGGGTTTGCGGCAAAACATGGTTTATTGGCGCATCATAAAAGGTAACTATCATTTACTTTAGATTGGCTGTAAATAATATTATTTATCAAATACAGAATACGAAAATATTTTTACTTATTTACTTTTATTTGTGTTCCCTACACATTAGTAAATCTAGACATTGCCAGTGATCTCCTAAAATGTTTATTCTATTTAATATACGTACGATATTGGTATCGTTATTCCATTTCATATACACTATATTTTGATTAAGTTTGTTATTTTTTATATATTTAGATTTAGTATATTTCTTTGTTTACTGTATGTATGTTATATGTAATTGATGTTAACGTGTTATATATTAGGCATCCAGACGGCAGTTGCACTCTCCGCACTCATGTGTGCGATCAGTGCGGAAAAGCGTTCTTCCAAAAGAATCACCTTATGTTACATCAACGGCAGCATATGGATTTACCTCCCAGGAGTGTACGTACATGATTTAATTTTAATAAACATAGAACGACACGGTAAACATCTAAAATGTATGTTGGTCAGTTTTAACATTATAAGTATTCAAAAATATTTATGTATTGCAGTCACAAGCCCAACAACAAGCAACGCAACAAGCTCAACAGCAAGCAGCCCAACAAGCAGCACAGCAAGCTGCGCAACAGGTAGCTCAGCAGGTCCAGCAACAGGTGCAGCAACAGCAACAGCAGCAACAACAACAACAGCAGCAGCAACAACAGCACCAAGTGCAGCACCAAAACCTGGAACTAGAACAGCAGGACCATCAACAACCAACGCATATACAAGTGGTAAGTAAGCCCAAACCCAATAGCCTTATAATATAACTATGCTACATACTTCATGTCAGTGTTTGGTTTTTACTAGCATTTACGTTTGCATCTTGCACGAAAAATATCACATATTTTATAAAATTAATAAATATGAGACATAGCATTCAAGAAAACCTACGCTTTTATTCTTTTGTGTATTTTAATATATGGTAAATAAACAAAAAACGTCGAACACCATCATAATTTTTTTGGAGGGTAGGATACAATAAGTGTACAAGTGCTAGTGCTTATATATTATTTTTATTATATTTATTTAAGTGTTTTTATAATTAAATTTTGATCATTTACACTAGTAATAGCCAAATTTATCAGTGTTAATAATAATTTGTAGGAAATGAGTTCATATACTCTATAAATCAGTACTACACATACCTGCCTACCTATTAATTTTCTTTAAGAATACTTGAACATTATCTGGAAATCCTGGTCATTTTTATTCACTCCAGTTTGTGATTATGGCGACCATACAGTCCATTGCCGAAACTCAAAGATCATTAAGTGCAGATCTCATGGCCCGTATGGCAGATTTTGAGAAACAATTAAGTGGTAAAGTGTCACCCAGTGCTGATTCGGTGTCTCGCTTGAGAGAGGAATTCTATTCTTTTAAACAACATGTTAGTGGTATACTATGTCTACTCCAACAACAAGTTGAAGAAATAATGAAAACTCTTGAAATCTCTGAGACACGGCATCGGAGTAAATTTCTTTTACTGATGGGTGTTTCTGAAAGTCCAGATGAGGATGTCTCAAGCAGTGTCACTTCAATTTTTTCTGAAAAACTGAAAATTACCTGTAAAACTTCTGATTATGTGAAATCATGTACTCGCTTAGGCAAATTCACTGATGACAAATGCAGACCGATACTAATTAAATTCAAGGACCGGAATATGAAGGCAACAGTGTGGAATAAAAAGGCTCACCTGAAAGGTTCTCCTTATGTCTTAAGCGAGTACCTCACAAAATACAGACAAACTTTGTTTACATCTGCTCGCAAACAGATTGGAATGAGGAATGTTTGGACACATAATGGTACAATTTTTGTCAAGCTTCCAGCAGGCAATTTGAAGAGGATCCACACCCAAATGGAGTTAGATGCCATCCTGCTAGAATTCCCTGTTACTGATTTGGAACCAGCTAAGTCCCCTTCAAACATTCCCATGCTTGCATCTAAATCTGTGGTTGGACGTACTAAGAGAGTAATAAGTAAAAAGAAATAATTGTTTTCTTAGTGTTCATAGTTATCTTGTGGTGGTTTACTTTTTATGCTTTATTTAGTACGCTTATTTTGCTTCTCTTGTTTTTCTTAGTTTAGATGTAGATGTTAGTGTTCAGTATGATATGTAGTCTTATATATTTGCTTTTGATTTTCTTAGCTAATTCACCTTCATTTAATAGTCAAGAATCATTGAATTTCTTATAAACATATCTCACTGTAATCTGTTGTTGTGTTAGTACAGATGGTGTTACATTACAATAACTATAGTGTCTTGAGAGCTCTAATCACATTTAAATCAACTGTGAATTTTGAGAATTTTAAGTGGCTTTTATTTATAACGTGTATTTATTTTAAGTTAATTATTTTATTATTATTATTATTATTTTTTTTTTTTTTTGACAATTCATATTAGTTATAACTTCTCTCATAAATAGAAGTTGACAATTACTTTTGTTGCATCTGACAAGTGACAACAAGAGATCTGTCAATCGTATTGTGAGCGATATTGCCATATACAATATATTTTAATATTTTTGATAATATTAAAAGTATGTAATGTATATTAACTTAACGTTTAACCATAATAAATTGCCACTTATTTTATTATATTATTGAATTGTTAATTATTAAGTTTGCCGGTTAAAAGATTATTATTATTTTTTTTTTTTTTTATTATTTATTTTTTATTTTTATCTGTTAATTTAGCTAGCAGTGTTCTTTAACACAAATGTTGTCGTTTTTTTACGAGCCATATATTTTATTTTTTTAGCTTGCATTTACATTTAATTCTGCATTTTATTTTTTATTACTTTTTTTTTTTAAACTGCCACAGTCTTAATTGCTTGATTTAATGGCAGGTTGTGTAGTTTATTATTATTTTTAGTTGTTTTTTTTATTTAATCATAAAATGTTTTCTAACATATATTTGTTATATATATTTTAAAATATACAATCATTTATAATACTTTATTTATTGATTTTTTTTTTTATTTATTTAGAAAATATATTATATTATTATTTTAATTACGCCTTACAATGTCTGATAGCGAGTCTTACTACTCTGCTTGCGACTCTGGTTCTTATCTCTCACTAGATTCCACAGATGCTTCCACACTTAGTCTAAGCGATGAACTCTCTTCCAATCTATCATTAAATATAAATTCTTTTAATTGTTGTCACCTTAACGCACAAAGTATTCCTCAACATTATTCTGAATTAATAAATACCTTTCGTGATAGTAAGTTACATGCAATACTGATTTCTGAAAGTTGGCTAAAACCTAACTTATGCTCCACCACTTTCTCGTTACCTGGTTTTGTGCTAATTCGATGTGACCGTATTGGTAGACGAGGAGGCGGAGTGGCAATATACTTACGAAATGAAATTCCCTTTACTATATTAAACATTTCACAGTCTCCTTATTCTGCTTCTGCGGAATTTCTTTTCCTGCAAATTTCCCTGAGAGGAGTTAAGGCTGTTCTTGGTGTCGTGTACTGTCCTCCTTCCACTGACTATTTTTTTGACTTAGAGACTGCTCTTGAAAGCATTAGTTCGGAGTACATACATCAGATAGTTATGGGTGATTTTAACACTAACCTTCTTTTAGATTCTCCTTCTTCTCAAAAATTAAAGTCTATTCTTAGTTCTGTCAGTTTGAACATCTTACCTTTGAATCCAACTCACCTTAACTTTAACGTCCCTGACACCTGGATTGACTTGATTCTTACCGCATCTTCCGAGAAGGTAATAAATCATGGTCAGTTACTTGCTCCAAATTTTTCCAGACACGACCTTTTATTTCTCTCCTATGACCTTAAGCCTCCTAAACTTAAGCCTTCACTGCTGCACTTACGGAGTTTTTCAAAATTAAATATTGATAGCATCTTAAACGACGCTAATAATATAAATTGGAGTGCGATTTGGAACGTGGGAAACATTGACGAAAAAGTTTATCTCTTAAACAATAATATCTTGAGCCTTTTTGATAAACATTCGCCAATAAAAACAGTTAAGATTAAACATCCACCGGCCCCATGGATTACCGACGATGTGCGAGCAGCTATGCGTAGACGGGATCGAGCTTTTCGAAAATTCAAACTAGATCGTAGCGTGGGTAATTGGGAGCATTACAAAACTGTTAGAAATCGTTGTAATCAGATGGTAAGGGATGCCAAACGGCTACATATTCATAATAAACTATTAAATTCGTCTTCGGCAGTTACATGGAAGTTTCTTGAAACTTTAGGTGCTGTGCCATCTAGAAGTGGCACTCATCCAACTACATTTTCTTCTAATGAATTGAACATTCATTTTTCTAAAACTCCTATTCTTAATAATAACATTAAATTAAAAACAATTTCATATATATCTTCCTTGCCAAACCTTGTCAATGTTCCATTTACTTTTACTTTAGTCTCTGAGGAAGAAACTAAAAAAGTGCTGCTCTCCATTAAATCTAATGCTGTTGGTGATGATGACGTTAGCCGGTTCATGATTGTCACATTACTTGATTTTATCTTACCTACTCTAACTCATATTATCAACATGTCCTTATCCAATTACTATTTTCCTAAACTTTGGAGGAACGCTCGTGTTCTTCCTTTACCGAAAGTTCCAAATCCTACCACTTGTAATGAATTCCGTCCTATATCCATATTGCCATACCTTTCTAAAGTCCTTGAAGCAATTGTTCACAAACAATTTTCTAGCTACATATTAAAGAACAATCTTCTAAGTAGTTATCAGTCTGGCTTTCGTCCGGGACACAGCACTGCCACAGCTCTTCTTAAAGTCACCGAAGATGTTCGGGAAGCGATGGAGCATGGTCAATTAACTGTATTAGTTCTTATTGATTTTTCTAACGCTTTTAATACAGTTAATCATGACTTATTGCTTGCGCTTTTAGGACATCTTAATGTTTCTTCCAAGGAGCTAAACTGGTTTTCCTCCTACCTTCGGGGTCGCCAACAGGCTGTCTGCATTGACAAAACTTTGTCTATGTGGTGCAGCTTGGTATCTGGTGTTCCCCAAGGTGGTATTCTCTCCCCTCTTCTTTTTTCTTTGTTTATAAATTTAATTACTATTAACCTTACTTCCCCTTACCATCTGTATGCCGACGACCTACAATTGTATTCTCATGCCTCACCTAATGACATTAATTCTGCTATTGAGAGTATTAATAGTGATCTGATACACATCCAGGAATGGTGCAACGATTTTGGAATTAATGTAAACCCACAAAAGTGTCAAGCCATAATTATCGGCAGCATGCACGGTTTAACTAAAATTAATAATTGTAATGTGGCACCAATCATATACAATGGCGTTAAAATACCTCTTACGTCATCAGTAAAAAATCTGGGTCTTCGTATGGACAGCACACTTAGTTTTAATCCCCATATAACTGAGTTATGCCGCAGAGTTACATACTCATTGCGTTTACTTTATCGGCATAAAAACTTTCTACCCATTCGGACCAAAACTCTGTTAGTGCAGCCTCTTATAGACTATGCTGATGTATGTTACTCTAACATCTCTGAAGGCAATCTAAACAAATTGGATCGCCTCCTCAATAGTTGCATTCGCTTCATTTTTAATTTACGCAAATTCGATCACATTTCAGAATATCGTTCTAAGCTTAAATGGCTTTCTATCCGTAAAAGAAGAATTTTAAGAACTTTGTGTCAGTTATTTTCCATTTTAAACAATCCATGTTCTCCTCATTATCTGAAGTCCAAGTTTCAACTTCTGCGGTCAACTCACGACTTTCATCTCCGTTCTTCAACAAACCTAAGTTTATTCATCCCTTCACACCATACTGGTTTTATGTCTAATTCCTTCACAGTACACGCCATAAAACTATGGAATAGCCTTCCTGACATACTTCGACGTGCTCCGAACAGACAAGTTTTTAAGAAGCGCATCATAAAATATCTACATGAGAGATCATAACATTTGTTTATTTCGTTCATATCCTATCATTACCTATATTTATAATTACCTGTATAATTATTGTTTAAGGTGAATTATTAATTTATATACTTTATTTATTTTATTGTTATGTATATATATATTTAGGTATTTATTATTAATATATATTTAGTTTATATTATTGTTGTATATGTATATATTTATTATATATTTCCTATAGTATAGTTTATTATAGCACCTTTGTTATTCTTAGCTTTAAGTGTTTAAATTTTGTTCATTAATTTTGTACCCTCACCGTTTTATTTTCTGTTAGCTGTGTTGGTTGACTGGTAGAAAATGCTTTAGCATTAAGTCCGCCCATTGTATTTTATGTTGTACAATAAAGTATAAATAAATAAATAAAATAATTTATTATGTATAGTCATTTCTCCAAAGTATGAGAGTCTATTTGACTATAGCAAGAGAGAAAACAATATTTCTATGCATACATTATACAAAGTTAACGTTTCTTATTTATAGATTTTAAAAATCCTAACCTTTATGTGATATGTAAGTTATGACTAAATGTCTAGTGTCGTCTACTTGCAGGTAACGAACCGCTCCGGTCAAGTGATTGGTAACCAGATCGTAGTGGGCACGGTGGGCGGCCGCCGCGCGCTGCTGGGGTCGCCACTGCACATCGTGTCCAGGGATGGAAAGCCACTGCCAGGACATCTGCACAAGAGGCACCACGCGTACGTACACACACACCACGCGTACGTACACACACACCACGCATACTATACCCACCACGCACACTATACCCACCACGTACACTTTCCTGACCACTTACACTATACCGACGACTCACACTATACCGACCACTCGCAATATACTGACCACTCGCACTATACCTACAGCGTTACACAGACATAATACATAAGACACACCACATTCCACACACAAAACATACCATACCCCACACACAGAACTTCACTCCCCACGAACACATCGCACCCCACTCACACACTACTCATACCATACACACATCACACATACCAAATACACACATCACACCTTACACACAACAGACACACCATACACACATCACACGTACCACACATTCATCACACACGCCATACACACATCATACACGTCATACACACATCACACACGCTATACACACATCACACACGCTATACACACATCTCACACGCCATACACACATCTGATACACGCCATACACACATCCGACACACATCAGACTCAACATACACACGTGAGTTATGAAGACCGAAACTCACTATCACAAATCCACACACATAACATATACATACATGCACAGGCGTCCATTTACTTTTTTATTGACATCATTTAATGAATTATTTCATTTACAGCGGTGACGTGAAAGAAGTGGGCGGTCTCGTTCTATCGACGGGTCGCGGCACGGCCGGACTCATCAAGTACGAAATATCAATACCACCGCCCACCTCCGTACTACAAGTGCAGCAGCTGGACTGAGACTGACATGGCGCCGCGCTCAGAATAGCTAATATTAAGCTAAACCGGAACCGGAGCTTGGCTTAAATAAGCTATAATAAACCTCACCGGGCCCCACGGGGACTTGGACTGTCAATTTGTGGAAATATAGATTACAATAGAATGAAGTAACTTTCTAATTCTATTCGGTGTATAGTCACGTCCAGATAGATATGTATTGGTCTTAACGGCGTATTATAAACCGACGGCAATAAACTCGCGAACAGTGTATATAGTGCTCTAAAATTTAGGGTATGTCTGTGAGTATGTAAAAAGACGAAATCGCTGTACATTAGTTAGTTAAGTGTAGATTAGTTTAGTGTATTTTATTGTACATATCATACATTTTGTAATTGCGGAACGTTTTTTGTAATTAAATTGTACAATTTAGATATATGCGGACCGTTTAGCATCCTAATACGCATTTAAGTTTATTATTCATATAAGTTAAGTACATGCTGGTTATGGTTCGTAATGTGCAATCGAAATTCATTATTTTTTTTAAAGATCTGACTTTATTTATGTTATGTGGAAACTGATGTTACTTCCAAAATGGTATACAAGATCCCTGTTTAATAAAATAATTAGCTTTATAAGCATTTGGTGAATTTTTAGTTGAAATGTTTATAGTATTCCGTAATATATACCGAGTTGTATGTACACCAACTGTTTTATTATATTTACCAAATGTTTATAAAGTTATGACATTTGTAAAATTTCTTGATAAATTGTCTAGTCTGTGATAGGGATCCAATTAATTTCAAGTCTGATTTTATTAGCGTTGAATACTAGTACATTGAGCAATATTATAGTGAGAATAAAAAAAAACAAATCACCCAATTATAGATATAGTTCACGAAAATTGCCAAAGAAGGGAAATAAAACTAAAAGTTATAAATATTTTTTTAATTGGTGACTAGTATCAACGAGACGTGCTTCCGACAAATGTTCCCTCGTTTTGCTTTACACAGTATTAAATAGAAATTCACAACTCGCTGTGACGTTGGATCTATTGTTTGCCATTTACTTATGTAAATATATAGTGGATATCTATAATTTTTATATTAAATGAAAATATACATATAGCACTTGAGTGTCTGATTTAATATCCTTATTGTAAGAAACTGCTACTGATCCTCTTAGGACTGGTTTTATTTAAATGTACATTTGAATGCTTCTTTACATGGTATATAACTTTTCTCCTTGTGATGACATCTTGAGCCTTCGTCTAATTGCTTATTATAATCAGCACATCCCTCAATGTGGATCATATTTTGGACCCACCAAAAGATTCCCAAAAGAAAAAATCTGTCTAGTTCCAGATGTCCACGCTTTTCGGAGAACACCCCCCTTTTCGAGATTTGGGTAAAGTTGATATTGGTATAATAGCTACTGAACGAACGACAATTCAAATAGATAATTTTTACTCATATGGCACCAAATATTATGTTGTTTTTGTTGATATACAACAATTTTAAAGCTCTAGAGAATACCTCGTATGGGCGTGGAAGTAAATACTTGTAGCTCATAAAACAAGATCGTTAACTATTAGAATTTAGACCAACGCGAACGGGTAAGCTAATAAATAATTGTGCTATCAACTATTTGAGAAGTTAACAAATCCTTAAAGGAATAGTATCAATTTTAAAAATGCAGACTGAGACGAAGCTTCTTAGCATTCCATGATTCACCGTGTGGGTGCCGGGCCCATCGCGGAGTGCAAGCAGTGCCTGGGACTTGCGACCCAGTAGTAGGTTTAAGGGGCCTCTTTATTATGCGCAAAAACGCTCACCTTCACCCTCCACACACCTCTCCCTACCTAACCAAATTTGGAAAGAACCTACTATTGCCGGTTTTGAAATACGTTCTAGAAATGAACCTATGCTTGTTCTAGAAAGGCCAAGGTCTTTAAGTAGGCTATAGAGAGATTTTGCTGTTATACCTCTCGCTCCCACTTCTACCGCGTACAAACTAGCTATATATTTATTTCTGATCAGTTCGTTGGTCAGTTCGTAATACTTATTGAGCTTGAATGTGTGATCTCTTGGGATGTTTGTTACTCAAGGAACAGTAAGCTCCACAAGTATCACGCGCACCAGTTGTTTAGAATACAGGAATAAATCTGGTCTGGATGTCGAAACACCAACATCCCCAGGTATTTTGTAATGCTTTTCATAAGTGTCCATCATGAGAATCCAATGAGGAGCCGCGCCTAAAATTGAATAAGGCTTCGCTTTTGATTTTGATTTTTTCGCTTTTGATTTGAGGAGCCTTCTTTTGCGAATTCTACAGATCATTTGTTGGATGTTATACCCTTCCGCGCTCTTGCTACGGAAAGACTAATTGCTTCCCGTATAATTTCTAATACCTTATTGTGGCGACGCGAGTATTGACCTTTATCTAGTAGTACCCTACACCGTACTAATAGGTGTTTCGCGGTTCCTATTGCCTTCCCACAAATGTTGCAAGACTTTTTGGTGGCTTTGCCCCATCTTACTAAGTTACTTTGATCTGGGAGAGTCATTTGGAATGCATTAAGATAAAATTTTAATAATGCTGGGGACCAATCATAAATTAAGGTGGGCCACTTCAAAGCTAGTGGAATATAAAAATCTCCTATGGTCACCCATTCGTTTTGATTTTCTAGGCTCATCGCGTGGAGTCGGTAATTATCGTTTTCGTCTTGTCGAATAAAAGATTTTGTTATGTCTATGTCTTGAACTTTCCTACTTGATCCTAGCCCTACTTTATTCGTTTGAGCACCTATCATAATTTTTTTTTGGAATTGAAGTCGTGACTCGAGCTCTGAGGCAACTTTGTCTTTTGGGAGAGAAGTTACAGTATCATCTTTAGATTTTCCGATTATATGTCTTTTGGTAACTCTTAGGTGTGTGTAGAGCTCCGATGGTTTCTTTTATTTTAATCCAAAATTGTTTCGGTCTCTAAATAAGTTTGAAGGGTCCGCTGAGTGCGCTAACCCGAGCCATAACTTTAATGAGCCATAACTTCAATGCCCCATAACTTCAATAATTCTTTTAAGTTATAGTAAATATTATTTCTTTTAATATACATCACTGGGTTAAGAAAATTAGTTGTCATTTAATCTAAAAATCCTGGACGTAAAAGAATCATAATCGCTAGAAAGGTTTCGTGATCATAAGTTCAACCCAAATAATTCTCAGTTAATTAAAGTATTCCACTACTTAGAGTTTACAGAAAAAATCACATAAGAAACAAATGTGAAAGTATTTTCTTTCTTTAATTTTTAAAAAATCCAGAAGCCATTTGTTTTTGAAAACACAATATGTCTTCTTCAATTTATAGTCTTTGCTGACGATAATCTCAGTGTAAATAACCAGTTTTTATTATAAATGTTATAATTCGATTACATTTTACAACTGTGTGTGAAATGACATAAGAACACGACGGGTCTCAAGGGGACGTGAGGGAAATGTGAATATAAAGTATCTACGTGAAAAGATGGCGCCGTATTCGCGCCAAACATATTAAATTGACACTATCCATCACATACTACCCTCGTTATACAATGAAATGAAACATACTTTTGTCTTGACTCTTGACCCATATCAAGACTTGGACACCTATATTTATGTCATTATGAATCATATTACACTGCATAGTGTTATTGTAAAAAAAAGAAATTATAATCACTATATATGTTATGTCCTGGAAATTACTAGATTACAATTTATAATAAAATTTAGGATGTACATGTAAGAATTAATAATTTATTTTTACACAATAAGACATCAATGGTAATCTTTTCATAAACTTTATTTATGTTTTTTTTATTTTAGAACTTACTTGTGTCAAATATTAGGTTTATTCTATAGATAATATTTTATTGTGATATAAGAGTTATTATATGTTAAAACTTTTGATAGATATGTTATAATTCTTGCCAAAGATATTGAGACAATGAAAATCCATTGTTTTTTTAGTACTGTAATAAATGTTTGTTTCTGTAATAAAGTATGTAATAACATTAGTAACATATGAAGCTCAAAATGATCTCCATTGACATTCATATAGTTCTATAAATTTCGGGGCCAAGTATTCGTTGCCAATCTCATGATTGTTTAAGGATTCCAAATTATCATGGCGTTTGGAGCTTGCCATACTTTCTAAAAAAAACAGGTTGATAAATAATCCCGGAAATTTAGTTTACATCACGCTTCGGTCGATCGATCTTTATGTCCCAGTGTTGAGTATTGCTGAAAGGAACATTTTTGTTAACGAAACATGGTGTTATTAACATTTTTAAATATTTTAGAATCGTTTTTTGAGACACTTGTGCCGATATTTTGACTCCTCTTTCACAAAAATATGGCTGACACTCGGGGATAACAAAAACCCCACTAAACCAATATCCATCTCTGAAGTTGTATAGTATTTACGTTGTATGCTGATGACTAACTGGGAAGCTGCTAAAGAGCTTTGAAAATAAACTCAGTTATTTATCTAGTTAAAACCTTTGTAAAAAGTTCTCATCGGTAAATATTTTTTTTCTATTTGAATAATGAATTGAATGTCATAGTATATATCTATTTACTCCAGATGTTATATCATATTTTTGTACATTTATTCAGTGCAATAATTACAACATTAGGTTTCTCTCTGTTTATTATCTATATTTATTATTTCTTGCTAAAAACGTATTTTGTTAATGTTAATTACAATTTTACTTGTTAGAACCTTATTATAGATTACTGTTATTTATAGGTATAGATGACACTAAAAACTAATTACGCGGTGACGGATTAAAAAATAATAATAGAATTGGTTGTTAAATCCTCTATACAGAACCCAACAGCCTTCCATAAACTAATAAGTACTTATTAATAATTTATATTATTATTGCGGTTTAAATAAATGATTTACCATTGTGATAATCTATTTATGTGCTGCTATAGGTACTTTTATTATTAGTATTCATTTTCCAAGCAATCAATAGGCATTACAATATACCTATGTGTGTGTAATCACTTACCCGGAAACTCAATTCGGTTTCCGGGTAATGTGGGTATTGACCCTATTAGCTTTTCAGACTTTGGACATGGCAGTTGGCATTGATGTATTCGTTACGACTTTCTCATTTTATATTAACTATTAAAATAGTAATAATAACATAAGAAACAATCTTATTTATTTCTTAAAATTAATTATTACATGCTAGCTAGCAGATAAAATATCACGTTTGATAGTTATTCTAGCACTGATTATTCAAGCAAGACATTTGATTGCTATATTTTGCAAGTCATTTAGTATAAGTGAATCGGTCGTATTTTAGATTAAGAAAATAATGATAGAGATTAGAATGATAGAGCTGTGCAGCCGCAGCTTAAAAGACTAACCCTGCCTGAGGGTGCTGTAAGATCTGGCTATGGTAACAATAAAAGTAGACATCATACTGATAACATTTAGCGCCGACCCTAGAGAATTTATATAAAATATATCATAAGTAGAATAAATGAATGTCATTATTTACTTACAGCTAATGTATGATGAAAATGTAAAACAAATTTTTAGGTTATAGGTTACGCTTACTTCTATATTGGAGACTGATCTAAGTAGTGCTTAAGATCTACCTACCTAGTGCCTACCTAGTGCTTAAGACGACGTAAACAACAATAATGATTTACGTTACGTACGCAGAAGGTAGGTATGAATTTTCCAGCACGCCTCTTATGTTTTAATATTTCTCACTAGAAACTTAAAAACATTTACCTATATTTTTAGTATGTACGTGTTGATGGCCAATGTAGTAACAGGAATAGCACTTTAATGTTCTGTTCTGTTCTAAAAATTGCAATTTATAAAGGTAGAAATACTGTCCCTATACATGATATGGTTTTAGCCCCGGGGAAATCTAGAAATGTGTCCAACCTAGGCGTTTTAACAAGGTTTTGTTGACGAATTATTCACAACTTTATTTATGTCACATGGTAGTGTTTTTTTAAATTAAATCTTTATATTTAGTGCACCCTCTAGGCTTCCCGTGCGAGTAAATATGCTCCATTTTCTATTCCACTTTCAAAAACATATTTACGACAGAATGCTACCATGGGTAGGCTATTTGGACAATATAACTCACTAACAAAAACTTGAGAAACTGATGTAGACTTTTTTTTAGACAGTCTGCCAAAATTTAAAAGAAAAGTTGTGGCAAGCTTTACATAGCCTCTATATAAACCATATTTTATTAAAATTAAGATGAATCACTATGTTCTTCAATATCGATCACTTTTAGTATTATAATGTGTTGCTGTTGTTACTTTGTTGTTTATATGTTAAAATATTTAAATGTTTATTTTCTTTTTTCTGGTAGCAATATGTCTGGTAATTTGCAAGAGGTTTGTAATTGTTTTTGGTTTGCATTAGTGTATTTTTATTGTTAATAATTATTCTTTTTTTTGTAATAGAAGGATATGTAGCTTTAGGTAATTAGATGAAACTGAACCTTGCCATGCCGTGGCAACTTTTAAATGAAACAACATTCAGAAACCTTATACAATTTATTGTAATACAAACCATGAAAGTTATGAACACATGCTCAGTTCACACTGGGCTTAAAGTTTAATCATAATAAAAACGCTAAGGCGCCGTTTTTATGTAAACTCTGAACGAAACGAGATTGTTGTAAAGATATCAGCAATATAGAATAAAATGGTGATTACTTCATTTTATTAAGTGCTTTATCAACATCTTTGTTATCTTATAAATCCTTTCTTTTTACGCCATAATCTACAAAACCGAAAATCTGTCTATAAAATTACTTTTATTATTCCAAGACAGAATTATTTTAAAAGTAAATTAATATTGAAAAAGCAAATTAATGTTCATTCAATCGTTGAATAGTAATGATTCCATAGTTTTCCAGTATTGCTTTTATTTTCTTAAGTTCCTCTCATTGTCTTTACAGGCATTGAATATAACTGTATGCTTTGTTGTACCACTTAACACATTACAGTACATATATCACAGTAGTTGGAATATATTTTATCATTAATAACTGTCCTTTTTGTCAGCTCTAGTGGTCAGTTAGGGATGGTACGTAATGTGTGACATCAAACATCTTCAGTGACAGATCCATTACCTACGACTGACGTCTCCATAAATTATATCGCGTGGAAGATGGATTGAATTGTTACAACACTATTTAAAGATAATTGAGTTTATACTCTATTTGGATGACCCAATGAATAATTGCTTAATGGCTGTAATTTTACTTTTATATATATTAATAATAAGCCTGATATTTGAAACGATTCGTGGGAATTGATACATTTTTTTGCCTTTATTAGATAAATTTCCGGGAAAGATTAAAGAAGTTTATGATGTTTACATAAGACCAGAAGCGACCCTTACAACAGAAGTAAAAAAAAAATTGTTATAGAAAAATTAACGCAAAGTACCCAAGCAACGAAAGTAAGTAAATTGAAAATTCTCCATAAAAAATGCAATTATAGAACATAATTCTATACTTTTTTTTATTATCCTGAAATAACAATCCGAATATGTAACACATTCTTGTAGTCGGGGCGAATGGAGTCACAGGGAAATGATAGTTATGAATAAAAATTACAGAAGTTGCAAGCCGTTTTATATTCACAAAAGCCGGTTTAAGTATAGTTATAAAGTTGACTACAATGTAATAAAATTGCAAATTGGCGCCACTTAAGTCTATCGAAAACTATTACAAAGTTGATGTACTTAATTGTATATTCTTACAAGCCTTTACATAATTCAACCTTACTTAAATAATGTTCAGTCAAGCATTTAAGCTTGACTAATAATAAATCAATAAAATAAATATTTGGAATGTTCTCGAAAGCTTACTGGTAAGATGTTATAATAATTATTGTTGAATAAGCTTTGATATATTTTAATAAAAGGTATAATATGTAAGGTACAGGATTTATTTTTCCCTACGAGTAATAAGGAAGTGTAAATGATATTTAAGAAAAAGTGGTAATTTAGGGAAAGACTACATAGAAATGTCGTAACGATGCAGATCGTTTCCAGAACATTAACTTTTACGACCCCTTTTCACACTTTACGACGAACTTCCTAGACTGTATCTTATTACTTAAGTTAGGGACATTTAGTTATCTATGAAATGTCTCTTCATTTAAAAAGTAATATGTAAATATTAATGAATGTTCAATATTTTGCTGTCGTATGTCGTAATATACTTTGTACTTTGCTAATAACGAGCCATCAACTTGAATTATTATTATTTTTTATTTATTTTTAATATTTGAGTTAGCGCTGTGTTTGTGTACTAGTGTTCCACCACTCAAATGCCATTGCAATGACGCTTGTAAAACTTCGCCATTTTCTTTCCAAAACTTCTTAAAATAAAATAATTTAACAAATTTATCACTGTTGCCACTGTTGCCATGTATACTGTGTATTACGGATTACCAATATACAATAATACAGATTACCAATTTAAAAAGTAAACATATTTCTCTACCACTACATAGGTTTTCCTTTCATAATCCCACAAATAGACCAATATTCTTCGGTTAGAATTATTATATAAGATAGCGAGTCTTAACAGTTATAACTACAATTGAATCCAGAGAACAATGCATGTTAATTTAATTGACTATTTTGGAATGCAATATAGCTTCTCAATGATATAAGATTGTATTGAAGACTTACCTGAGATAGTTGATCATGTTTAAATTAGAATTCTATCTTAGCAGTACAAATATATAATATTACAGTATAATATTTTAAAGACTGTTTAAATTACTTGTTGTCGTGATTATTTTATAAGAGTGTTTTTAAGAAAGCATTTCTTTTCATTGATGGAACAAAAAAAAATAATTGAGGTGACTTGTAGAAAAGCTGTCAAAATTTTGGGACTACAGTGTATTCTTAAAAAGACCTTATGTATTTTTATAGAGATAGAGAGATTTTGATAGAGATAGAGAGAGTACAACACTAATTTGTTTTTAAAAATAAATTAATAAGAGGTCATCCTGACCGTGAAATAATTTTCTTTTACGTATTTTTGTGCCTAATCTTTGTTATACTTATGTTTGTAAAATACCATATGAACATCAATTTAATAAGTAAAACATTAAAAAAGGTTTTATATCCCTACATATATATTATTATTACACATAAAAAGCTTTTGTAAAACCGGCTTCAAACTAAGTAATTGCTTTTCGTTCTTTGCAGATGATGGATGCGTTTCAGAAAGTCTTCTCAGATTTCTTTACTTTATAATTCAATCATTTTCTTTACATTTCTTTTCAGCTTACTTTCAGACTTATTTGACCTACTTTTATATAAGGTTTAATGAAACAATAGGGTATGATATACTTCTTTTTATTTGTTATTAATTCGTGTTAAATTATAACATTTTCTTATTGAAAATATTCTATTTAAAGCTATATCATTATTCTAATTACCTTAATAACTATTATTTTTAAAATAATGATAATTTTTGTTAAGTTTTGTACTTATGTTTTCAAAGAATTAACATACTGATGTTATTTGTTACCTTGTTATATTGTTAGTGTAACATTTAATAAGAAGTTACGTATAAGTGGACAGTCTTAATACATACTTTTTGTAAAATGAAAGTTAATATCAAAACAACATTTAGAGCTTCAATAAACGAAAATATTAAAATATTATCATTTTTTTCCAATAGCAGTAACTTTATCACAATGCAGTAATTAATACTAATTACGTAAAATGTAACATTTATGTAATTGTTTTTGTGAATTTAAAATCCGTATATTTAATTAAAAACTTATATTATACAATAAAACTTACACTACAATACACAAAAAGCACGTAAACTGGTACATCACAGATTTCCATATTCACTTAAAATAAAGTACTTTTAACGCTAATTGGCGCCAGTAACAATTGCCGACATCGCCAGTTATTGGCAAAATATTACCCGGCATTCTGCAATACGAAGTAATACGGCATTTGGATTTTATTAACGCCAGCTGTTGTTAAACTGGGGGGCGGTCCGTGCCACTCTATTCTATACTTGTCTAAGACTCTTACCGCCAAGCTGGATAGCATTTTGCCGACAATGCCAGAAGCTGGACAGTTTTGTCCGAATGGCATTGAAGCGAATGGATGTGCTCTAGATGCCTTCAATGGCTGCCAACCATCGCTATGCCATCTTTCAGGGATGAATGACTTGGCTCTTCCCCATTCTTTTTCTAATTTGCTCGAGACCCCATGAGCAAGGACTATGTCAACCTAAAATTAAATAAATCTTATGAAAATCTTGCATATAACTATACTCACGGATCAAAATGTTCAAAAAAATTTGAGGTTTGAAACAAAGAGTCGTCACAACAGTAAAATACCTTTTTAATATATAGATGCAATAAAAAGTATTAAATCTGTATATTGGAGTCAAAATATAATATATTTTTTACTGTGAAATGATGTCTGGTCTACTTTAATGATCAACAAAAAATTTGGTTAAAAAAATATTTCCAGAATACTGTAAATACTATAGTACTATTTGAGACGAGAGATGGTTTATTATTACGATGATTTATACATAAAAATAGTATCAAATTATTTTCCCGTAGACCTAGCATGGATGTGCTCTCTGAGTGACTTACCCCTGGTGGGACGAGGTATCCATCCAGACGCAGCTCCCCGTGGCTGCGTCGTACCACGCCTCCGGTGGCGGGTGCCAGGCGAGCAGCCTCGCGCACACAGGCCGCCACGTAGGGTAGTTCACTCACGGGCAGACCCTCAGCTCGCGCCGCGCGCGCCCAGCCTGCTTCGTCGTGCGCGCGCTGCTGCCGCGCCGCATGCAGGGACAGCTCGTACAGAGTGCTCACCGCTGATTGAGCTAGCTTTTAACAGATGCATAGGTATTTTAATTAACGAATGAATAATAGTTCCTAAATATGTTTCAGATTAAGTAAAACCAATAATTGATTAAAAATATGTTTTGTAATATTAAACTTTAAGGCATGGTCTGGATGAAAAGATTATATTAAAGTATAATTAAATGTTAATAAAATTTTAAAGTATACAATTTAATTAAATAGAACATTAAAATTAAAAATCCTTATATTGCTTGAAATAACCAAGCGATATTTTCAACATTAAATACTAGTAAATGCTTTTCAAATTTGATTACTTTTATTTATATTAAATATTAATTATTAGAAAATATAACGACAATAAGTACTAACTGGATCAACGCCAGCTAAGAACACATCTGCAGCGAGGGGCAATATTCTTCTCTCCAGTGGACGAAGTTTCTCTAAAAGCACTTGTTCCGGCTTTAATTCTTCATTATTAAGCTTATCTAGCGCTTGAACTAGGAAATGATCTGTGAGGCTGAAAATAATATAATATAGTAGTACATATGCAATTTAATATGGCCAATGTACAGATAAGTGTTGATTGACATTCACGACTGTTTACACAGTTCATTATTGCATCTAAAATGATAACAGGACGTCATAATATTTATCAAGTAATAAATGATAATATTAAAATGACTTGATGATAATGTTATTGTTTTATCAAAATATTTCGCTACTGTTTGCGAAGCAAGACAAAAATATTACAAAAATAGTACTCACATAAAATGTTTGTCAAAAGTTTTCAAGGCTTCATTAAAGATCGGCGAATCGGTCCTTAAAGTGTGTTCACTTCGAACTAAATAGTTTTCATTCGCAATATCTAAAGAACTTCGAACGAATCGTTCCGCTGGAGTCAGTTCCTGTTCACTTCGCTTTGATAAAGAACAGAGGTCCTTGATATGGTCATCCATAGATGTTTTCTCTGGCCTCCTAAAGAAATAAATGAGTTAGATTCAATTATTATTTATGTCTTTGTTATAAACTTTTTAAAGAAAAAGCCATTTCCAAGCTTGGAACTTAAAACTTTAAATGGGACTAGAAAAATATTTCAATATTTCTCTGTAATTCCCAAAGTTCTAAACTCTGTCAAATCTAGTAATTTATGTTCATAAGTTTTTATACGAACTTTGTGCCGTGTTTTTGATAAATCTCTAAAGCATTGGTTGTTTTAAAGTTTCGGGTATTAATAACAGAACGAGGGTTCCCGTCGAAAAATTCTCGACTAATCGGTTTCGAAGTAGGCCCTCGAGAGTAAAGGGTCGTTGTATTAAAGTATTTAATGATTTACGAATATTATGGAGATCTTTTTGTATTAAACGAGCAAAAGGCAAGTTAACTCTTTCTTCTCTCTAACTCTAACTCCTCATTTGTCCTCATATATGAAGGAGTAGTACCAGGTGTTGAACTAATTATTATAATATCTATTTTTGTTCGATGTGCCGGTAATGCATCGCTAGTCTAGTGAGCAATATATAAAACCTCTACCCTTCTAAGAATAAAAAGGACACTCATAAATTCGTTACAACTAAACCTTATACCTATGGTATATAGTACTTTTAGATGTCTGTTGGGTGTCGAGGTCAATTACCTATTATCCTCATTGGGTACATGCACAGCACCGTCAAGACATCCGAGTCTGATTCCCAGCATCATGACTCCAATGATTTCTATCGCCCAGCGATGAATTTCCGTCTGCAACTCTTCGTTTAGTGCGTTCTCTGCATGGCGGAGTTCTTCAAGTCTAGAAGTTAAATACATGTTAATGTTCTGAAATTCATTTTTGTCAAAATGATGATTCGATGGGTTCATTCATCATTCGTTCATCATCATTCATTCGTTCATCATAAGCTTGTTTTTATTGTTCACAATACTTATTATTTGTTATTCTGTTGTATGTTATGTTTATATTCAATATTTCCGCTAGTACCTTCGTGTAAAGTCAGAAGCTATATCATCAAAGGCTTTATCATAATTTCTGAGAAACGTATCATCTTGCAGCAACGTCCGCATTGCAGACCATATAGCTTTGGTTTCGTTACTGGAACAAATGTTATCACTTACTACGATATTTTATTAAACAAATTTAAAGAGCCAAAGAGTTTTTATTATGTCCAAAATCATAATAAAAAAAACTATAAGTACACTATTATAATAAACATTAAATTTTATAAAAATACAATAATTAACTATACACATACGTGTTATTATGTTTACTTTAAGACGTAAAACCTTTAAATTTAAATAAAATAAATGAACAATGCCGGCAATGAACCCTTAGTCTTTTAATTCAACATTGTGTCTATACGCCTTAAGGTTAAGAATGCGCATAGTAGTAGCTACTTATTTTTCAGAACTTCAATGCGATAAATATTTTATATTATTATTTTGAATGTCTCACCTGTGCATGGGGCACTGTGTGTTTGTTTGTTTCCGTTGTTCAGTCAGAGGTGACCTGCCCCATTCAGGCGGCTCCGTCATGTTGCTCTCGTACACCTGATATTAATATAAATAGATTAATCTTCTTACATTGCACTGAAATTTACAATGAATATCTATTACTGTCTGTGGATTACCTTATTTTTTAACTTATTAATTCAGAAGTTACCGAGAAATGTGGTCAAGGTTCGTTTTCAAATAGTTAAAGACGACTTCTTTGTAAAATTTATTTTAACAGGTAAATATATTTACGTACATTTGAATATTTAATTAAATAAAAAGAGAATGAAATATTCCAGAGGTCCTCTGGGAAAGAAAGGGGTCGCCAGCTGGAATCCTTCTCCGATCGATTTATTTTTCCTTTTATATTTATTTAAAAATATAAATAAGCTTGTAATGGCCATACATGCTTAAAGATATTATCAAAGATATATTTGCCTGACATCATTAAAACTAATATTTTAACGGTGTTCCATGAAAAGATGATATAAAAACGTACATTTCTAACTAGAGCAAGGATATCCTGGTAGGATAAAATTGCTAGTTATGGAGGCCATTTTTTCTGTATCATTAGACTAGTGTAATAGTTTTGGGAGCGGACAATGACCTATTAATCTAATAGATAACAAGGTTATAACGAAACTATATACTCATTTATCAATATAGTTGTATTTTTTAAACAATAAAGCCAGAAAAAGAAAGGAGAAAGAAATTTAAAGAAACACATAATACTTACAGTATTTAAAAAATGCATAATATAAACCGTTTGCACAAGATGCTTAAAACTTTAAAAATTTGAGGTTAATGTTTTTTTATAATTATGAATAGGGAGTACAATGCGAGCATTTGATAATACATATATTAAAGAAATTAAAATCGATTGAATAAATTAATTGATATGAGTCAATAAACTCAAAATATATCTAGAGATGGTGTTTTAGTGCTCATTTCTACGATTTATCTATAACTGCTTTAAATTTATACAATTAAGTTAGATAGTTTGTTTACATTGCGTTAAGAAAATTAAGTTTAAAGTATTAAACAAGGTTATCAAACATTGTGGTGTATTTTTAGATGTAAATATTTTGAGTTGGGCAGAAGTCAAAAGTCAATTGATAATATTTGTTATAATCGATGAAAATTAATTTGTTCCAGTTTCAGTATTATATTGGCTGTATTAATAAGCTGTATTATTTAAAGTAGTAACTATACATAAATATATCCAGCGTTTGCTATTTTTTGTGTATTTACGAGTCAATGAAATCACCATGTTTATTCATTAAATTAACGAATGCATATTTAAAAACCAGTTTATAAAACTGAAAGAATTTAAACCATCAATGGTTCAAATTCTACCTTATAGCGTTGTTTGTTATTACTAAAGATGTTATGTATAATGGATTAGCATAATGAAGATGTACATACATGTTTACAAATAATTTTATTACATAATAAAATCTTGAAAAGTATATAATAATAATAATATTGGTTATATTGAAATCACTAAAAGATTGTCATAATTTTACCAATACATTAAAATAATCCACAGGAATGTTCAAATTTAATTTTTTAAGATTTATTAATAGCAGGGCTTATAACGCTAAAAGTTTGTTGGTATATGTGTATATCTGGGTATATGTGTATGTTAAGTAATAGATAACATATACTGTAGTAGCAAGTAACAAAATCAATTGACTTAAAAAACAAAGAGATAAATCTCTGTTATTGATCAAAAATGTAGCGAAAATGGCCTTATTATATAAATTAAGCACCATCTAATAGTTTTTATTATTTTAAACACGCGTTTCCGAATCCAATGTGTATCAAATCGTATCACTACATGGATAAAGCTTGACTACACAGTACACACACATACGCTTGTGTAGTGCGGAAATAATGTATAAATGAAACAATTTTGATATTTAGAATTAATAGTTTTTTCATATTTAATAGTTTTAAATATTACTGTTATGTTTATATTATTTTGTGTAACTCGCATGCATATAATAGGCGTAAGAAAATAAAATATTATTATCATGTACCTATATGATATAAGTATTATTTATACTATTGCTGCTACAGCCATCCTAGATGAAAAGTTATTAAAACTAACAAAACGAGCCGTACCTCGTCTTACTCCTTTTTATATTAAAAATTACGATATTTAAGAAACTAATGATAAAGAAACATTATATATATTTCAGTTATTGCTTTCAGTAGATGAAGTTCCATTTTGTAGAAATATGTACCGAAAAAAATAACTGAAAACGTTTCCTTGATAGTTATTGGCAAAAGTTTAATCTCTGCGAATAGATTAGAATAGAAGAATAGAAAAGAATAGGATAGAATAGGATGGATTTAAATCTCTATCGAACAATATATTAAACATCCAATGACGATAACGACGCAATAACTTCTAGGAATAATAATCCTTAGTCCGATTGCGATCACACTAGGCATAATAACATTTATTATGTAATTATTCAAAATAACACGCCGCGATAAATCTATACGGCATTTAAGTTTAATTTAAACATTCACGACCTCTCATTACGTCAACAGCAGCAAGCCAGTGTTGATTTTATTGATAACTATACACACACTAAAAATAATTATTTTCATAAGTTCGTTTTAATTCAAATGTTCCATACTATTTTTTTATATGTTTAAACTGTTTTTGTCCAAAGCTGAGGTATCTTTACATTTTCGGTAAAAATATCCTTAATCGCTTAAATAGGCTTCGAGGAAGGAAATTGTCCCGTAACAAAAAGCGGGGTTGTGTGTATGTGCGTGTGCAAAAGATTACCAATTTTTATATAGTATTTAACATTTTTATGTTTAATAGTCCAGGATTGATCCTATGAGGGCTTAATATGATTTTGGGGTTTGTTTTCACATTTAAAATAAAATATAATAAAACCTTTATCGAGCCGGTTAGGATATGAAACAACGACTCTTGAAAACCGTAATCCTTTCCGAAAAAGATGATTATATGAAAAATAGAAATTTATCGAGACAGGTAGCGACACCGTAGCTCAATTACCAGAGTGGCGAAACGATTTCTCAAAGGTTGCAGGTTCGAGTAATGCTTTGTTAATTAATTTTAAAAATCTATGTTTATGAAAACAATTAAAAGATTATACACGATTGCATATAATAATATTTTCCGGGATTAAAAGTAGCCTTTATCATATAATGGTTCTTCAACACATATGAAATCGATATGACATTTCGAGAAATGAGATACAAACAATACCACTTTATATTATTAAACAGAATCCATATTACTTTATTTATAATTAAGGCGATTACAATGTTGTTTTTATGATATTAAATATTATTAAAAATATTTATGTTATTTTCGCACTATACTTATGGAAAGCTACGACTTACGTTAAAAATTTTTTTTCTTAGTGTATTGACATAACTTGATTTACGGGTCTACTAGTTTTCTCTAAACTGTGGCTATAAAAACCTGTTCAGTCGTAGATTCAATCAGATTACTATTTACTATTCCTTATATACCAAGTCATAAGAATGTAGTAAATAAATATAAACATATATTTTATTATTTAATTCGTTATAATAGTTTTGTTATAAAATAAAAATGCTGTGTTATGTATCACCCAAAATTTACAGTTAACCAGCTGTACCTAAACACACTTGTAACTAGGACACATATTTATCTTAGAATGACATGAATTTACTCAAAGGAGCAACTTTCTAAATTAACACATGTTTTTTTATTTGAACACATATCTCATTGGAAGTTTATGTACACACCTATTTTTCATATATACATATGGTCAAAATAAGTAGGTGAATTTAGATTTACCGTTATTTATAGTAAAGAACTATTGATAATCTAGGTCAAAATATTTTTTTTAAGTATTTTTTTTTGTTATTAGGTACTCTGTATAGTTATAGTATTGTTGAAGCACAGAATAAAGTAATGTTATATAATTAGATTCCCATCAGCTTAGGGTTGTAATATAAATATAGTTTGAATTGAAAAATATGTGTCTTGTGAAAAATATATCAAAGTTTGTGTCTGTAAGACTTACCTCTCTCATAAGTTCAGGATCAAATACAAATAGAACGGGTCGGGTTCTGGATGCTTTAGCAAGCCGGACCAGGTCTCCGTAACGCTGCTGCAGCCCTTCCAGCAGTCCCAGACCGACTGTGTGGTGGAAACAACCTGGAGAAGAAGCATTTCTTTGGTTAGATTTCTCAAAAGATAAATAAATATAGTTATTTACGCAGCCTCGTTCGTTCGTAAAACAGTTATTAGTATATATTTTTTGTAATATTAATGGTAATTTATAACTAAATAGCATAATTATCAAATATATTTTAGTTTCAATATATCATTTGTTGAGAAAACTAATACTTTTCTAAGTGTTGAAACTAATGACTTCACTACCGTTAAGGCTTTTCAGACGAGAATAAATCGTCCTCAAGCCATAGTGAATTACGAAATCGCTTAAGGTAGCTGTCATATGTTTTTGACATTTGAATCTCGTTTGCCATATTCGAATTGCCAGTTCAATATGTATAGGAAGTATGTATCTATAGGAATATGTATTGATCTGAATGCATCAAATAATTCCCAATTCCTTGTTAAGGTCTGAAAACATTTTTGAATACGCTAACGCTTTTAATATTTAAAATTTAAATACTAAAAACTTTTATTTTAGACATTGATTTTGATACTTATTACATATTGCGTTATTTGTCCTTTCCGTATTAAAAGAAAACAATTAGTTTAGTTATAATCATCGGGTTCATGTTTTATTTTACAGGCACGTGGCTGTAAGATGAGACCACAATGTCTCAATAAAACATTATTCAAATGTGCCAACTAATAAATAGATAATGACGTGTTTTGAATATTTTATTAGTGATGACAAATCAAGATAGCAGTTTAACGCTTACTATTTATTTACACAAATACAAGTTACAATTTAACAATATATTTTTGATAATATTTCAAGATATTAACGAATAATATAGTTTATAATAACATGTTTGCGCAATCTCTAAAAATAAGCAATAAAGTTCCGTTGGAAAATAATCCGGTAAATTTTATTGCTATATGCACAGACAGTTCATCAAAATAATTTAACGATACACATAGGTCACACGATAATAAAGAAATAAAGCTTATCAAAATAAGACCCTGCGATGTTTGTAAAGAAATATTTATCAAAAGTTTTGTAAAAATATTACGAGTATCAATATTATTCTGGAAGGTTCCATTGGAACTGAGGCGAGATAAATGTAACATATAAATAAGACGTCTTATCCCTTTCGGGATTTCTGTTTGATTCATAAAGACTTAGATGTATGTTAAAGTACCGTCTAGATATTAATATTAACAGTTAAAAATATTACATACTTAAGTAATAATCATCTGTCGAAAATAAATATGAAGTATTTTTATTACGTTAATTATACGAATGCACATTGCACATCAATTAGATGTATCATTAGTACTTGAAATAACATTAAACCACTGAAAACACCCAACCACTTGAAATGAGCTGATAATCTTATATCGGATTAAAAACAATTTCTTGAATTATTCTGTTTAGTAGCCATGATGATACAGACCGACAAAATACATAGAATTAACATTAGTATAAATTGAACCTAGTATAATGGTATTATTTGTTCTTATAACAGGATATAATTATAATTGAAAAGTTTCTCGGGTTTTCTTTCTAAAACTAATACATAGTAAACAAAAGAATATCAATTTCCAATTTTGAATTTTGACGTTTATTTGTTTCTCAAACCTACAGCTGGGTTTTACGGCATTGTACAGGGTAAATTGCTTCATCGGTTAAACGTTTCCATCCGCTTCGAGCGAAGTCCATATTATTGAATAATAGCAAGCACCCACGGTTTTAAAACACTAGGAGTACGAGCGACAATAAACAGAAAAAATACTTACAGAACAAATGAATTCTTTCATTTATAAAGAGTAAAATGACCCAAAATTAGATTTAATGTCCCGAGAGAGTCATTTTGGTTTAACAAAAGGGCTTTTCTTCTTTATAATTACCCGAAATGGTTTTTATCTGAGTTTTAATTAATTGCTGATAAAACTGTTTACATTCAAATACTGCTTTTACGACTTTCTTAAAGTACTATTAAATGCTAAGTATATTAGAAGTAGGACACATTTAATAAAAAAAATAAAAGTTTAACTTACGTTTAAATTGTGCTATAGTTTAATTTAATTTTTAATATCCCCATACAGGGACGGCAACCTAGAGACCGCGGGTTCGAGTCCTTGTATTTTATTATTTATTTGTTTAAAAATGTTTCTCTTATATTAATTGCAAAATAATTGAAACAAAGTTGTACGAAATCGTATAAATAGTGTCATTTAAATCATGAAGTGTCTCTGTGTTCTCAAAACACGGTCATCAAAATGCTACGTAGCCAAATATACCAACTACGTTTGCAATTCAATATCTGATCTTCATCTCGGAGCCTCACTTCGGTATTCAAATTTAGATATTGTATTGTCATTGAATATAAATGTATTCAAGTAAATCACCAGCGTCTTGAAAAGCTTAAATCGTATAGGTATATATGGACGAACTTGTACAAGTAGAAAATCATTTCTATAATAAAAAAATACTAAGTTATCTTTGAAAATGTTAAGTAAAGTATTCTATTCAAATTAAGTAGTAACTAATTAATAATATTTGAAATAATCTAGTTCTATATTTAAAATACTTCTATACTTAGTTCAAAAGGGACATCTAGATCATATAAAAGATAAAAGATTTCTATTTTTAGCTCGTAGGTATATACGCAAGAATACCAGTCTCAATAATGGCGTGGAGTTAAGAGTTGTACCATTGCGTTGTAATTTATAGGACGATATCACTCATAGAGCAGACACGGGAAGCCGTAGGACCAGTTGCGTCGTTAATATTCAAACAACTTTCTCTATTCGTTATTAATATCCTTTCATTATATATATTATATGAAAGTAAAAGCAAAGTACGCATTGATTTTTTGTGGTCGGATGTGTTGTTAATTATTCGGTATATATATTGTTTTTGTTAGAAATAATGGAGTAATTACACAGCAAATTTTTGGTTACTTAGGGGTTAGATCAATTTGTGTAATTTGTTCTGTGATATTATTTTTAACAATCTATAAATTTACAATATGTGATGATCATAAAAAATCGGTAGAAAAATTCTAAACAAATATCATTCTACAATAATATTTTGAAATGTAAATAAAAATTGTAAAATTACTTACCAATTCTGGGCAAAACATGGGCACTGTGTCTCAACATGGGCAAAGCCAAAGGCCCTGGTATGTCTGAGAACTTCTTAAGATTGGTATCGGCTATGAGAGCTGGTGCAGCCACATTACGACGCTGAGGAGAAGTCGAAGTTCTCTGGACTGATGACGTGGAGATGCGTCTGGGACGAGAGAAACTGCAAAAATAGGATTATTATTTATGGAATTTAGTTTTTTTAATAAGGATTAAAATAAATAAATAAAGAAATTTAACATTTTTAAATTTAATTATTTATTTATTTTTAGACATGTTGATAAATCAAAAATATAATTACTTTTTAATATTTACAATAGTAGGTACTAATGATTTAAATCGCTTAGTTGTAGAGAATTATAACTGCAACAATACTTAAATTGATTTAAAGCTAATAATCAATTATACGGTTGGCATATTGTTGCATTATGCATTTAAATTAATATATGCATATTTTTAAAAGTAATATTCATATTTCAATAACAACAAACAAACAACCGTACCATGTAGACGATGATTCATTTAAGCTCTAGAAAACTCGCTTACTAGTATCTCTGCACTCATATAAGTATAGAAAGATACATGTTGAAATGTAATTATACATGTTCCCATAACAATAATTGCTATAATAAAAATGCCACAGTTTCCAACAAGTTGGTCTGTTTTACCATATTTATTTTTAGGTCTTGAGAGAGTGTGTACTGCAATTGGAAAATTAATTTTGCACGGACCGTAATAAAATATTTTATTACTTGCTTAGAATATGTTAGGTAAAAATGTAATACATATAAAATATGTTCATATAGATCTAATCCTACTAATGTTATAAATGCGAATGTAAGTTTGTTTGTTACGCTTTCACGCGAAAACTACTCAACTGATCATTATGAAACTTTGTACACATTTTTTGGAGGTATTAGAAGTAACATAGGATACTATTTTTTTTTTTTTGCTGTAAGTAAAAATTTAAAAAGATAACATTGTTTGTCAATAAACGCGTGGATGGAGTCCCGGCAACAGCTAGTTATATATACATTAATAATAAAGGTCAAAATAAATTGGTTTGTTTGTGAGCTTCAATCTCTGAAACAAGCAAATGTATATAATATCTGAATATAACACTAAGACCCATACAGCCATTAATAAAAAGGGTTTTAAATGTCATTGGTCCTAACAAGTAACGGTCCTTTTTTCTGTAGGTAATCAACGGACGGAATAACAGGGAATAACTAGTACATGATAAAATAATGTGCACCTACCTTAACAGTGTTTTCTCAATCGCAATGCCAGCGAGATGTAATCATCCCTTATAATAAGTACATGTTAGTACATGTCAGTCTGCCAAAGGTAATTTATATGAACCGATGTTCTTTTATTTAGGATGCACTGAGGCGTTTATTCAATTGCGAGTTTGAAAATTAGTCTTAATTGTTGCGAGATAGAGTTTCATTTCCGTTGATAATTAATTAGTCTCAAGGTGAGTGCTACAGAATGCAGCCAGTTATGCTAACTTGGTATGTTACATTTATAAAGCCAAGTTTAAGGACATCCAAGGAATTTACTAACCTTTGAGATCATTATTTAAGTATGTGTGCGTATGGGGTTTGTTGTTTGTGTGTCTCCTTGTCTTGTGTGAATACCAATTGACCTATTAAAGTATTTCTACAGTATGGCAATTGTTTATTTAATTATTTACTGGAAAAAATACCATGAAAGATACATTTAATTGCGTCGTAATTTCTATGAATATTAATGCATTCAGAATTATAAATACTAATTTTAATGGCGCAGTATGTTCTATATTACATATACAGTTTGCCTATTTCTGTTAATGGTTAAGGGTCTCCCCTTTAAGGTTTATATCGTATCAATATTATAAAAGGATTCCGGACCTTTTGTGAATCCTTAAAATTGTTAAAAATTTTAATATTGTAAGTTGTAGAAGTCACACCTTATAAGATTTAAAAATATTTAACATTGTTGAACTTATAGAATATATTGTCAGTTTGTGTATAAATATTTTTAATATACTTGATTGATTTTAAAAATGACGGTAGACGGAAAATAGTTTTACGCAAACGTAAAATTTTCAATTTAAGTTAAATCAATAACATTGTTCTTAATTTACAAAAATAAAAAAACTATTAAAATAAAAATAATAAAGTAATAAATTTATAAAAACTAAAATAAATATATTATACATAAAATATATATGTATAACCACAACTTTCAAACTATTATAACTGATATAATAAATTAATATATTTTTAAAAGGGATGTAAATATTTACATTTATTTATTAAACTCGTTTCTTGCAAATATTTAAATTCGAAATATCTGGTTGCTAATGCGTTGTTGTTTTAATAAAATATACACTTAACTTGATCTTTGTTTACAATTTAAAAACTTAAATAACAACAAAAATATTAATTATCATAGGTTCTTTTTTATAAATAAATAATAAATTAATTATATAAAAAAAATAAAATAAAACCTTACAGGCATTGTCTTGCTAGCACAGTTTTAGACATCTTTACAATATTTATTCACAGCACAGCACAGGGCATTTCGCTTACAATATTTATTCACAAGTGACCGGTATACGCGGTAGTGCGGTGTCTACTGTACGAATAGTGATGCTGATGTATCGATATATTATATTGTTTTTTTGGTCCCTTTGTTTTGATTTGCGTCTGACGTATTAAAGTTATCGATGAACTCAAGGTTATATAGATTGTTTGATTATAAGGCGTCTGTTTCTTTGTTTTGTTTTAAGAAATACTTGTTGGCCCAAGAGTTTTTTCTTTATTTTGTAACAGTTGTTTCTGTTGTTTCAGTATAATGTTTTGCTTTTTTGTTTATTTTTTAAACGAATATAACAATAAATATTTATTAAATATATCGATATGACACATGAGATAATGTCATTCTAACATCACTACACCTGGACTTTGGACCTTGATGGTTATAATTGACCTTCAAGGATATAATTTCTATCAATAACGGGATAAAAGGAGTGGTTCATCTCTTTTATTGAACGGGAAGATATTTTTATATTTATTTTGCAATAACCTGAGAATTCAATTAATTATAGATAATAATTATCATGTATCTAATGATTATTATTATTATAAAAGGTTCGACTTCAAACAGGTCAGACGCTCAGAGTCCAATTCCAGACTAAAATATGAAAAAATAAAGATAAAAAAAGATGATAAGGACTGGAACGATCTATTTTTAAAGATTTGAAGGGACGTCTGAATAACCTGTTTTAAAACAATAACTAATATTACCCTAAGGTGTTATATAATTCAATAAATCTTATATAATGCAATACAAAGATAATATGTAATATTGATTACGTTGGTTAATCTAATTCATAGCCCATTATTTCTAGACAATGGGCTAATAAGCTTAATTTTCCTTGTTTATTACTTTATAATATATTCCAAGTAACAATACGTGGTTTATCTATGGGTGTATGCGCAAGAGTTTATTTCGAGATTGATGATCACACAAATGCATTTTTTAAAACATTGTTTGGTTAATTACATGTAAAATAAAAGGAGTTTTTATTTAGAAATTTACATTATTTACTTTTTTTATAAAAAAAAATCTTAAACAAAACTCTGACCTTAAAAGCGAATCATTATTTATTATTATTATTATTTACTTAACTAAAAAAACTGTATATAAAAATAAACATTTTCCCCTACAGTATAATGGCTTTAAAATGATATGCTCAAAGTTCGTTGACCCCTATTTCAAGTAATAGGTCAGTGGGAACACATGCTTCCACTCACGTGTGCAGTTTTATTCAACATCTTGTTATATGACAAATGTTACGCGATTTAGCCATAAATTTACGAGTTATATACACAATCTAGATATTTTATGTTGTCTAAAAAAGTACCTTTAATATTTTACATATAATTAATATTATTACGTAAAGGCCAAGATTTTATCAACCTTTAAGGGACTTTAGTGAGCAAAAAGGGTTCATGCTCGAAGTCACGTTCACTCCCAAATATGTCAATTTCACTTTCAACCGTGCGTATAGTGCTATGAACTCAACATTGCATTTTCAAAGGGTTGGCAATAGAGGATAATAAGAAACATATATTTTTAAATTTATTCGTTTTTATTATTATAAATAATACAAACAAAAACCACGAATGTTAAATATATTTGTTATTATTAGTATTAATAATAATTTTCAATGATGTACAATACAATATATAATTCACCTATAATTTATATTTATATGTGCTATTTATGTTCTATGATGTAAGTTTATTATTATCGTTTATATTTCGACAACAATGCACAATATATTATCGTACTTATTAAATGTAATACCGTAGTTTATGTTGTTTACAACAATAACAATAGAAAACTAATTTCGTGAATTGCGACAACCCTTCGCGAGGAGGTTGACGTGAGAACCTTCACGTAAGCTTTAGATAGCCGTCATCTAAAATTTAAATGATTGAAAAAAAATATTTCTCGTAAAGTTTTTAAAATAATATGTTTTATTAAAACAAACCTCTTTTCATAAAATATTGGTATCAATAAGATTTAGGACACTCTAGAATCTAGATATCCATGTATTTAACAGTAGTTTCAGTTTTATATCTTTAAAATGTAACTATGTTGTATAAACAGTTGCAAATAATGGATACAAATATTTACATATTGTCACCGTTTCAAAAGAATCGCTATTTACATATGATTTTTTATTGTCACGTGACGTGCGCGTGCGCATAATGCAATCATTGACCTCCAGTTAATAACGTGCGTCACTTTGTATTATTTTTAAAGTAGTAAATCTGTCAATTATGTTAACTATTGTTAAAGTTCAACGGATATACAATATCTATATATAATTTATAATATTATGATATACTTTGTGTATATAATAAAAATAAAATGTCATATTAAAACAACGTATTCGATTCGTAGAAGCAATAGTTTAAAAGTATATTGTATGGTTTGAGGATGGCTTTAGTTTAGTTAATAATTTAAATGTATTACAGGTCAATTAGTTTAGTGTCTTTCCACAACTGGAATATACGCCAAATTTTATCCAATTTGGCGTATGTTCCATTCCAGTACAATAGAGTTTAAATATTTTGAATGTAACTCTGTCTGTCTGTCTGTCTGTGAAAATAATTTAGTTTCTACTACGATTATAAAATCTATAAAATTCAGGATTATTTATTGGTGTGTATATTTATTTTTAATAAAATAATGAATCTTGAAAAGTTTCATGATTTTCACGATGGATATTTTGCTCTACAATTTTGGAAGGCGCTTGGAATATGTATGTGTATGGAAATAATTTTATATTGCACCTTGTATTTGAATTCCGAAAATGTATGTTAATGTGTGTTTTATAAATAGTATACATAGTGTTAATATTAAATTTACTTAATGGTGCTAAGAATACATTTTTAATACATTTTTAAAAAATGCTGATACCGTTCTATTTTATGTAATACTTTTTATTAGGTGCTTTACCTGGTATTTTTTTATTAAAAAACTTATATCTTATTATAAAGGCAGATGGCTAAAAAAGTTAGTCCTCAGAACATTATCAATTCAGCAATTCCCTTATATTTTCAAACTTTGTTCATTTTCTACCAAAAATTGAATACTTAACAAAGGATTTAAGTATATGCCATCTTTAGTTTACAAGTCAAATATTATGCATATTTAGGAATATAAAACATTATTCTTTCTTATTTTTTCTTGTTTAAAAACACAACTCCCGCCTTATAGATCATATTATCTTACTCTGTGGGTACAACAATCTGTGGATAACACATTAGGTTTCAGGTACATATTCATACGAAGCTTATTATTTTGATGGATTCATTTCATTAGAATAATAAGCACTATGTCGATGTGTTATCAAGTTTATTTCGGCTTAAATAATTTGTTGTTTTGTTTCTCATACATTATGAGGAAAGAATACATCAAATCCTTGATCTTCTGTGTTTAACTCTATGTGATCAAATTGGTCGTTAATTATAATTAAATTAAACATAAATAAAAATCTAACCGGCTTTGACTACATACTTTTAAAATTTTAAGTCTGAGTTTTAAACTATATTTTACTGAAAGACCAAAGTTATTTCGCAACTATTAAGTCGAAATGCCTTCTTTAGTCCTTTTTAATTAAACCTGTTTTATTTGAGATTAAAGTCGGTATAAATATCTGCTTAAAAAAAACAACAATATATAATTTTTTATACTATATTTGTATTATAAAAAGTAAATTAAAGTCATTTAAGATCCAAAAGATCAAAATAGAAAGAGACAACAGAAAGCTCCTTCGCTTTAACTGTGAAATTCAAAGTGACAAGACAAAGCTTTCATGATTACACAAGACTCAACAAAGTACAGGGACAGGTTTCAATGTGCGTTTTTCTTAAATACGCTTGACTTGACTTCTTCGTCTTTGACTTTTAACCTTCCTACGAATCATTCGACGGGATTTCTTAAGTCAGTCGATCAGTTTTATATAAAGAAGTCGTATGTTATTTGCGTAGTAATATAACATTCTTTAAAATTATAACAGAAAAATCTTGAAACCTTTAAGAAAATTATGTATTTTGCTGTAATTATATATAAAAATAAATGTAAAATTTGAATAGAATAAAACCTTCAAGAAAAGTATGGTATAAACTATATAATTTTTACAATAACAATTTGTAGGTATTATAATTATTCGCTAATGGCCTCCAGCTGACGCTATTCCTACTGAAGTCGATTTTCTCGCTATTCCTGCAGTTATTAATATCTTTGAAAAATACGATTTTAATAACCTAGATCCAATAAATTTAATATTAATGTTTCATATTTTTTAATATTCTGTTCACAAATAAACTATGAAGTTAATATACTTAGTAAAAAAATGTAGACAATTTTTTTTATTTTAATTTTTTTAGATCTTCCCTATATAATATTAAGAGGCCCCACTTACTGTCATACTGCTGTAATTATTAATTTTAATACCCGTTAATGTAAATAAATCAATGTAAATCAGACTTATATATTTCTTACAAATTAAGTACCTAAGCTTTATCTAAATGAAGAAGTGAAACCTTATATTATTATTTTAAAAATTAAGGTTTATGTCGAACCAAAAATTTATATTTAAAAAACACTCCACACGAAATAGTTTTTTATTTCATCTACGTATCTAAAGCAAAAACAATGTATAATGAATAAACTTATATCGGGTATGGTATTTATAAATTAAGATTTTCTCATTCATTAAAAAACATTGTTCTTGGTTTCATAAAAAATAAAAGCCATTAGAATGAATAAGATTTTTGTATTTTAATGCTAAGCTGCTCACAAACACCATTTATCTTTTGTAGACAATCTTTTTTGGTCGGTTAATACTTTAGTCACTTACGTTTCACTCAAATTACATTCGTGAATACATTTATTCATTGCGACTGTCTCCAATTCGTTTTTATAATGTTACTTTACTTTAATGAAAAAAGCTTTAATAAAAAAAATCTTGTGCTGAAAAATGATATTAATGGTGTTAAAAATATTCTATGAAACGTATTTACAAGTAAATTTTACTATATTTATATTGCTTTTTAGTTGTAAACCTTAAGAAATAATATAAATAAGTATACAAAAATACTATTAACAGAAACAAGGTTTTAAGCCGACAGTTGTTTCTACTCATAAATTCCTATGAAGCCGCAGACGAGGCTCTGTAGTATTCTAAGTACATGTTTAAACGTTCCCTCGAGCAGGGAAAGGGTCATTTGGTATTTTAACAGACAGTCCTTTGTGTTTTTGTATATATAATTAGACAGAATATTTTCAGGACATTGACTATTATCGACAAGCAGCTCTTACTTGCAATGGAAATACTTTTATAGATAATACCTAACTGTAATTAAATAGAAGTTTCAGATATGTATATATATATATAGTCGAGTCTTATTATAATTGTATGACAGAATCTTCAACTCATTTGAGTTTATACTTCAATAACGGTAACACAAGTTTACTTTATATATTATTTTACAGAAAATAAACATATAAAAAGTGTGAGATTTCCCTTACAACATTATGTATTAAACCTTATTTTTAAATCCTGCTTTTTTCAATTATATATCTGAAAATAAAAAACTTTACACATCTTTATAAAACTTAACACTCATTTATTGCAATGTTTATTTAAATTAAGTAGACTTAATAAATTATATACAAAGAATAAAAGATCCCAACTCTCAATTCTTCCTTGAATGCGTTCTTATGCTGGTTTTATTAAGATAACTTACTTAGTATAATATAATATAATATTCTATAGAATCTCCCTAAGCCCACTCTCTTACAAATTGCCTGCTTCTTATCGGATCATCAGTTCACTCAAATTACAATGCTAAGAACATATTCTTATATATGTATTATATTCTTGAAGCTTCTAAGCTTAGATGGTATTTTCATCAAATTAGTCTAAAGTAAAAGTTTTAAACTTAAACGGCTTTTATAGAATATTTTAGTAAATACAACTTTGACACACAGTAATATCTGTTTAATTTTTACAGCACTTCTAAAATTCAATCTGAAAATATTATAACCAGATATTTTTTATAGCCTAGATATAATGTAGATAAAATGGAGCTTTTTTTATATATTTGAGGACTTTATCTAAAGTTTTTAAGAACATAATATGTCACGTGTATACGTGACACAAAAAATATATGTTTAAATGTTTAAATGTCACAAAAAATATATGTTTAAATGTATATTTAAACATATATTTTTTGTGACAAAACTCCAGATGTTGTTCTTACTTCATGTTGGATTCGAAGAATAATTGTGGAGAAGAGAATTTGAGTTAAAGTTTTTTTTAATGCAATGGCTTACTCATATGAATATTTAAGTTTTTAGATTAACGTGGTTATTTTCACTAGAATTATGTATAAAAACGGGATTATTGCCACGGTCAGTTATATTATTATTATTACCTCGATATTTCGAAGCGGTTACACGCTCCATGATCACGAGTAGACTGGTATGGCGGGTGTTGACATCTTCTAAGGACAGACATATCTGTCTACCCTCTTTCGGATGCGTCGACTACTCTCACTACGACTGTTCGAACCACTACTATTGTCACTCATTTGTTTCTCACGGCACACAAAACTTACTGTGTCTGGACGCGAAAATGAAGTCGAACCTATTGTCTTTTTATGACTATTAACCACCGTATTCCACGCACTGGATAGTTTAAAACCGTCTTCTCGATTAAAATTCTGGTACTTCTTTATTTCAAGTGCCTCGCGCACTAATCGCGGTATGTAGTGGCGTTCCGTTGCTAGTACTTTAGGGTTATGTAATTCGATCCAGTGATTGGTTTGGGCCTGGTTTAAATGCTGTGCTATAGCCGACTTGTTCACGTCATTGTTTTTTACAGCCCGGATGTGTTCTTTCATACGGTCGACGATTGCTCGTTTAGTTTGGCCGATGTACGAACTTCCGCAACTGCAATCCACTTTATAGACTCCAGGAGTTTGAAGAGGCAGACGGTCTTTAGGTGAACGTAACAGCTTTCCTATTTTGCTATGGGGCGTAAAAACAGTTTTTATCGAGAACTTCCCTAATAATCTGCCTATTTTATCGGTCACCCCTTTAACATATGGCAAAAATGCCGGTTGTCTTTGTACCTCATCTTTTCTCTTCTTTGGTATGCGCTTTTTACAAGATGTTGTATTGTTGTATCCGTTGCTTCGTAGAACAGTTTTGATATGTACGAGCTCACGCGGTAGATGTTCTTCGTCGCATATGTCATACGCTCTGTTAGTGAGTGACTTTGCAACGGACTGCAGGTGACACGGGTGATGATGTGATTTTGCATGTAAATATTTGTCCGTGTGAGTTGGCTTTCTGTATACAGAGTGACCTAAACTCCCATTTTCGTGAACTGTCACCATCACATCAAGAAAGGCCAGGTTTCGTTGTCTCTCAGTTTCATAGGTGAATCTTAGTTTGGTATGAATGTTGTTCAGATATGCTAAGTATTCCTTTACACTGTCCTCTTTACCCTTTATAATACAAAAAACGTCATCAACATACCTTTTCCATAATGTTACAGTTGATGGATTCGCAAGAATTGTGGTGTTTTCGACATGTTCCATCCAAATGTTTGCTATTATTGGGGCAACTGGACTGCCCATTGCTACACCATCAATCTGTAGGTAGTATTGACCGTTGTATAAAAAGTAACTGGTATTGAGGCAATGATCGAGACACTTAGCTATTACCATTGGGATGTCGTTCTTCTGAAGCTTCACCTTGACAATCTCGATACACTCTCTTACTGGTACGTTTGTGAAGAGTGACTCCACGTCAAAACTCACCATTGTCTCATTGGTACTAACCGTAACCCTTTTCAGGATATCCACAAAATGTTTGGAGTCCTTAACAAAAGAAGAAGTCTTACCTGCTAGAGGTGCCAACACTCGTGAAACATATTTCGCTAGGGCATAGGTTGGTGCGCCTATTTGACACACGATTGGACGTAGCGGTGAACCCTGTTTGTGGATTTTAGGTAATCCGTAAAGTCGTGGTGGTTGTACTATGCATGGACGCAGCAAAAGTTTCAGGTCATCTTCGGGTATGGCATCTTTGCATGAGACAATTAACCACGGGAACATATACACAAATCTGCGCGCATTCTACAACAAGCGAGTGTCAAACTACTTCACCGACTGATCCGTAATAACCGTTACTTATTTGATAAAGTGTCGTGTGAGTTATACCTACTACACCTGGAGTGCAGTGTTCGATTTAATAAAAGTGATTTTGAGTTGTGTGATCGTATTACATTTTTACAAAGCCAACGCGTAGCTAAATGGTGTGCATCAAAACACGACAGAAAGATCGCAACGTTATGTAAAAATCAACAACTTAACGGTGACTACCATAAAAACTCGATCGAAACTCGTACAGTGGTCAATATGTCAAGCAAGACACTGAATGAATCAGCACTAAGTGCCCTGGAAAAGGGGTTAAATTTCGCTCCGTCACCCACACGAATCCCTTATGAAAATATTATTTGTGGTGTTGAAGAAACTATCGTAAGAAATAAAATACCTACACCAGACGCGGAAATATTGAGGCAGGACATCGCTGTAACCTTACGCAAGTCTAAACCACCACAAAATAATATTAGTGCTGAGGAATTATTGGCAATTAAAAATCTTCGAGCCGACACGGACATCCTAGTACTCAAAGCCGATAAGGGAAATGCCACTGTGGTTATTGATGTAGAAGAGTACGACCGTAAAATAAAACTTTTACTCCAAGACAGTTCTACTTACAAACCTGTGAACTACAATCCGACTCCCAGGGTCCAACGTAAAACTAGGTCCCTAATTGTCTCATGCAAAGATGCCATACCCGAAGATGACCTGAAACTTTTGCTGCGTCCATGCATAGTACAACCACCACGACTTTACGGATTACCTAAAATCCACAAACAGGGTTCACCGCTACGTCCAATCGTGTGTCAAATAGGCGCACCAACCTATGCCCTAGCGAAATATGTTTCACGAGTGTTGGCACCTCTAGCAGGTAAGACTTCTTCTTTTGTTAAGGACTCCAAACATTTTGTGGATATCCTGAAAAGGGTTACGGTTAGTACCAATGAGACAATGGTGAGTTTTGACGTGGAGTCACTCTTCACAAACGTACCAGTAAGAGAGTGTATCGAGATTGTCAAGGTGAAGCTTCAGAAGAACGACATCCCAATGGTAATAGCTAAGTGTCTCGATCATTGCCTCAATACCAGTTACTTTTTATACAACGGTCAATACTACCTACAGATTGATGGTGTAGCAATGGGCAGTCCAGTTGCCCCAATAATAGCAAACATTTGGATGGAACATGTCGAAAACACCACAATTCTTGCGAATCCATCAACTGTAACATTATGGAAAAGGTATGTTGATGACGTTTTTTGTATTATAAAGGGTAAAGAGGACAGTGTAAAGGAATACTTAGCATATCTGAACAACATTCATACCAAACTAAGATTCACCTATGAAACTGAGAGACAACGAAACCTGGCCTTTCTTGATGTGATGGTGACAGTTCACGAAAATGGGAGTTTAGGTCACTCTGTATACAGAAAGCCAACTCACACGGACAAATATTTACATGCAAAATCACATCATCACCCGTGTCACCTGCAGTCCGTTGCAAAGTCACTCACTAACAGAGCGTATGACATATGCGACGAAGAACATCTACCGCGTGAGCTCGTACATATCAAAACTGTTCTACGAAGCAACGGATACAACAATACAACATCTTGTAAAAAGCGCATACCAAAGAAGAGAAAAGATGAGGTACAAAGACAACCGGCATTTTTGCCATATGTTAAAGGGGTGACCGATAAAATAGGCAGATTATTAGGGAAGTTCTCGATAAAAACTGTTTTTACGCCCCATAGCAAAATAGGAAAGCTGTTACGTTCACCTAAAGACCGTCTGCCTCTTCAAACTCCTGGAGTCTATAAAGTGGATTGCAGTTGCGGAAGTTCGTACATCGGCCAAACTAAACGAGCAATCGTCGACCGTATGAAAGAACACATCCGGGCTGTAAAAAACAATGACGTGAACAAGTCGGCTATAGCACAGCATTTAAACCAGGCCCAAACCAATCACTGGATCGAATTACATAACCCTAAAGTACTAGCAACGGAACGCCACTACATACCGCGATTAGTGCGCGAGGCACTTGAAATAAAGAAGTACCAGAATTTTAATCGAGAAGACGGTTTTAAACTATCCAGTGCGTGGAATACGGTGGTTAATAGTCATAAAAAGACAATAGGTTCGACTTCATTTTCGCGTCCAGACACAGTAAGTTTTGTGTGCCGTGAGAAACAAATGAGTGACAATAGTAGTGGTTCGAACAGTCGTAGTGAGAGTAGTCGACGCATCCGAAAGAGGGTAGACAGATATGTCTGTCCTTAGAAGATGTCAACACCCGCCATACCAGTCTACTCGTGATCATGGAGCGTGTAACCGCTTCGAAATATCGAGGTAATAATAATAATATAACTGACCGTGGCAATAATCCCGTTTTTATACATAATTCATATGAATATTGTTTCCTATTTTATCTCAGTTATTAACTTATTATTAATAGCATCTTTTAAAAAGAACTAAGTTTTTTAAATATCAAGAATATTGTTGATAGGTTTAACTTATGCACATAATTTGTAATTTAATGAAACGGCTAGAAGAATTTAATAAATATAATAACTTGCACCTTGACTGTAAAAGTTGTCTGCAAAGTTGCCTGCAAAGGGCAATGACGCTTTTTTTATAATCTTCTAGAAGTTATTTGACCATAGTATATTTTTTTTCTGTACTTTTAGCTGTTTTAGTGTTATTGAATATTTATATCGTGCTGCAGCCTGGGACAAGGAGACCTTTAATTGCCTATTTTATTTAATGGTACTTATTGTTATAGGCTATGGCTCGGTATATTTAATATATGCTATTATGAAATTTACATTTTTAAAACAAGACATACAATTTATGACAAAGATTAATTATTATAAAATAACTTTTATTTCTAAGAAGGTGATTAATTTTATATTATTATCCCTATAAAATAAAGATCGATGTAGGATAAAAGTTACATGTGTTTTTCTATGTTCAATGGTATGTATGTATATGGCCTACGGGTATAAAAATAAACATGTAAATTAAACCCTTCCTCCGTTATAATAACATTATTGCGAACAAAATACCCGAATTATTACCTCAATTATATTACAACGATAAATAACAAACTTATGTATTTCAAACTGGGATTATTACAAAAAATACAAATAATATTTATACGTTACCTACAATTATCTTTGGATTGGGAAAATAATACCTTTATATAGAGTTAAGGTATTTCTATTTTTATGCATATTAATAAACTGTATTATTTTAAGCTCTATTTTAATATTCTTTCGTTGTTTCATTCCTTTTCCAGATATTTTAATCGCAAGGGTAGATATTTCAGCCATTATAACTTTATTACCTTTTGCTTAAAAACAGAACACAATAAGTAATATTAAAAATTTTGTAATGTAATAACTAAACAAAAACAGATGGTATGCAATATACGAAGAGGGTTTTTATTTTTTATGTTTCAAGTTATCTACTCTTTACAACTTGAAGATACTGTTATTTTTTATTTTTATTTTGTGTATTGGAATATATGCAGCCGTCTTTTTTTATTTTAATATTATGGCATTTTTCTCTCTCTCTCTGTGTGTATGTGTGTGTGTGTGTGTGTGTGTGTGTGTACACATTACTAAGATCCGTGATAATTATTGATATGTGTTATCAGATTACTTGCTGCCTCCTTTGTCTCCTTTGTCTCTGTCTCTTGTCATTTGTAGTTGAATTTAAATGTGATCATAATTCTACTATTAAACAAGACAATTCTAAACATTAATTGATAAAGCCTGACCATTATATATCTACACTATAACGCAAGCCGATGTGCTGAGAAAGATATTAATTGCAGTATATTTGTCGACGAACAAGGAAGAATTAATAAAGAGGTCCTTCTTAATCAGAGAACACTTCTCAGTTTTGAACTGATCTTAATCTATATTTGTGCATAGTAAACGCCTAAATATAAAGTTATTTTACAGTTGTATTAAAAATGACTGGCAAGGTTTTTTAATAATTAAATTAACCATAAGAAAACCGTGTACGTTTGTGTAGATTGGTTGTTTAATAGTCAGCGCAGGGCGTCAAAGAAACAAAGTTAATTTATGGTGAAAGCTTCAGGCATTATCGTTTCAGTCTCCGCTTAAACACGACAAATGGATATGTAGAAAATATATCATGTAATTGAAACCCGTCCGATATTAAAGTAATATTATTTACGTACTCCATTATGTATGATAATAGACATAGACCTGTCGTTAGCCAAGTGTGAGTCAAAGTTGAACGGAACTTCGTGAGCAAACGGAACGGCAAGGAAATTTCATGACTTGCTACTCTTGTAGCTACTCTTATAGTAGTAGTAGTTTTGTAGTACATACAAATAAATCAATCAGTAACTCATAAATCAGTAACAGAAATAAATCAATATGAAATTAAAGTAAACGGTTAAATAATAAATGGAAAAAAACACATGAGCAGTTTGAAAAAGTTATGTTAAAATAAAACCACTTAAATACTAATTTCACAATTACAATAATATCAATTACCAATAAACACATTAAAACTGAAAAATACTTCAATAGCAAAACAATAGCCTTCCCGAGTTAAAATCAAGTATAGCCTTGTTTTAGCTTATTTAAATTTTAAATATATATAAAATGAAAAATGAAATTATACGGGCAGAGATTACAAACCATGACCTCTGGGCTAACCTTCCCGTCGCTCTACCAATTGAGCTACCGTATAGTTTATCACCAAACCGACAGAGACCTGGTAGAGACCCGCTTAAGACTCGATAGAGACTCGAATGAAACCCTATAGAGATCCGATAGATCAACTTTATTAGAATGCTTAATTCACCGAGACTGATAGCGATATCTATATATCGCTATCTGCTATATAAAGCTATCTTTAAAATATATATTTAACACGTCAATCTATTTTTTTTTCAGCTTTGAATTACCATATGCGTACTAAAAACTTCAAAAGCAATATTTTCAAAATTTAAAATTATTCTTATCAAAGATTATCCAGAACAGACAAACCGCTAAAAGAACTCTAAAAGTCCTGTATGCAGTAGTTATTCTAATATTACACATAAAGACAGACATAGCAATTTAATAGTATGTATAGATAAAAAGGATTCAACTCTAATAATATTTTATGTACTCGTATAGTCATGCCCAATCTGTAAAACCAATCATAGTGGAAAGAAATATGAAAATAAATTCAAAACTTTGCCAATGCCAATGGACACCACTTCGAATAAGTTTTTTATATTTGTAATCGTTTTAAATTTGTAATACAGTAATATGTTACTGTATTACAAATTAAAAAAAAAATAAATAAAAAATTTTTAATTGCAAATAAAATTTACTTTTTACTTTTACAGCATACTGTAAAAGTAATCAATTTTATTTGCAAATTAAAAAAAAAAAATATGTTACAATATTTATAGCAAGACTAGGTACATATAATAATTTAAACTTTGGATGTACATAGTCTAGTTGTTACTAACTATCGTATTCCAGAGTCCTAGGAAATTTTGAAATCTATAAAATTAGACTTTCACTAAGATAATTGTCAAAGATGTTTACTGAATTCGTAAATGCCAGGTTTCCAACATTAGGATAAATATCTTATTTACGATGAAATATTCTATATTTTGGATAAATTAAATTGAACTATAAATGTTGTTTAATTCAAAAACTGTTAAGTTAAATTCCTTTTTAGTGTTTTGAATGCTTTCTTCTGAAGTTAGTGACTCGCTTACTGTCCTAATTATGCAAGTTGTCTGAAGTAGTTTTTTTTATATTTGCTCACGTAAGTGAACTATTCACCTTTTTCCAAAATTCAACTTCATTAAGAATCTATTAATTAGAAAAGAGTGCACTTGTAACTAGACTCATTTTTTCGATTCAAATACCATATTATTAATACATATATATTATTAATAATTAATGATTCGGAACTTTAGATGTAGATTGATATAAAGAATGTAAAAAGACGTGTAAGAAAACTATTTTGTTCGTCATTTTGTTTTGTATGTCGATCTGTTTATTTTATGATTTATAAACACCAGCACGACACATGTTTTTGGAAAATTATCTTTGACGTATAAAGATGTATGTGTGATATTTGTGTTTAAATATACTTAAGTTCTAAAAATCTTCCATTACAATATTTACAGTTCGCACATAAGACTCGAACTTTATGTAAGACACCCTTTTTATTAACGTTTAATAAACAATTTTAATTACCTTTCTGATAAGGTTGTATAAATAATTATATTTTCCCTCTAGGGTGTGTTAGGAGACGTTAGTTCTATATAACAAGAATACATTATAACGGTCTACAAAAAAAACATCTTATAGTCGGGGTAACGTCGTAGTTATTTTTTGTTTAGTGTCTTGACATTTACTAAATGTTTTTAATATTATTGAGCTTTTATTTTGAACAGCTGTTGTCATTTTTATTTGTGACAAGGATTAAGTGGATTCGAGTAAGAGCAGCTGTATTTATATATTAACTAACTGACTCAACTCCCACCATTGAAAAGGTCAACTGTCGACCTTTTCAATGGTGGGATAAAAAGACTTTTCGTCGGACTTACAAAACAGTAATAAGATACATTTTAGACTTTTATTTAAATTGAAGATTAAAATACATTGAATGAATCAAATGAGATGAATATATTTTTGTGAGTTGGAACTCGTTATGGTAAATAAGATTACATTTATTGTTACATAGGCTTGTCTATTTATAAATATACATTACTTATATTTTTTATATAACTGTGTTTATATATTTTTTTACGATCTGAAACTGTCGTAAAATGAACATTTTCTGCTTTTAAAGTAAGAGTAAGAGTTTGTGTGTCTTTATTGATATAATTTTTATAATTATTTTTATCTTTTCTTGGCGACATAACAATGATAAAAGTAGATATTGATCGATCTAAGAAGTAATCTAACATTTGTATATATTGTAAGTAGCATAAAAATGAGATTTATACAGCCCCAAATGATTTTTGTCTACCCTTTAAAACTGATTATATTATTCTGTTTAAATTTATTTGTAGTATAAGAGTTTTTCTTGAAAGATCCTTCAATTAGTGGCTTCTAGTTTCATAAAGAACTTTTAAAATATAAAAACGTTAATCTTAAAAACATTGCTGAGACGTACCCTATTATAATATAAAAGAAAATTCTAAAAAAATATCTAAAAATTATATAAAAAATCTTTAAAAAAATTGGGAAAATAGGATTGTCGAAAGAAGTCTTATAGATGTCACCACCGTCGTGATTAAAACAATACCATATACAATGCTTAATTCACCGAGGCGAACAGCTATACGGTAGCTCAATTGGTAGAGCGACAGGACGGTTTCCCAGACGTCGCGGATTCGAATCCCTGCCCGTATCGGTTTATTTTTTATTGATATTTTCAATCATAGAAAGACATAAAAATCACTTCCCGTTTGTTTAAAGTTGGAGTGAATATAATAATTAAACGTATAATGGATGTGCTCATTAAATATATAACAAAATATTTTTCTGGAAAGAAAATTAAATTTCTGTAAATGAATTCGAAACTGTTTACAAAAACCACTTCTCTTTTGAAGACAATCTCTCTTTAATCCGATAATACTTTATTCATTGAAATTACATTCATCAATTCATTTATACATTTTCAAACTATTGTATCTGTGCTTTAAATTAAACTACTTCAGGAAATTACTTTATGAATAGAATTTTGTTATCCGATTAGCAAAACTTTGCAAAATTACATTAAGAAGAAGATTTAAGTGTTTCAATATGTTATAATAAGCTAAAAATAATTTGTAAAATCCTTGGATTCATCAAAATAATTTAAAACCTGGCGGTAAATTTATATTTCTTTTTTTAAAACTCAACTACCCTTGAGTTACAAACCTTGAGAAATTTATTAACAAATATACTAGTGTTTAAAAATAGCTATAACCATGTTAAGCTTATTAAAATGTTAATAAATATAGAATGAAAAATAAACCGAAACGGCCAGGGGTTCGGTAGCGATACGGTATTCCAATTGGTAGAGCGACGGGACGATCTTCTAGAGGTCGCGGGTTCGAATCCCTGTCCGTATCAGATTATTTTTTATTCTATATATTTATTAAATTATACTAGTAACAGAAATAAACATTAAAGTCAACAGTTGTTTCTACTCATAAATTCCTATGAAGCCGCAGACCGAGGTTCAGTTTTATTCTAATTACATATTTAAACGTCCCCTCCAGCTGTGAAACGCACTAACTAGTATTTCAACAGCTACTCCATTCTTCGTATTTAATACTTCTAATAATATATGATATTTACGAGACATAGGCTTTTAAATGACAAATAGAACAATGGAAATTATGTAAAATATATAATGATGGTTTGTAGTTTTAGTAAATGCCTGTGCTATTTGAACTTTTTTCAAAGAGAAGTTTCATATAAATAGTTTCTCTTTGGAAGGGAAAAAGTACCTTGCAGCTATTTTATATTATATTTTTTACAAACATGACTTCAAACCACACGAAATTACTTAGTACTTTTATAAGCTTAGTTTGAAGATATTTGTTGAGATTTGTTTTGTTCGTTAAGAACATTGTTTTAATTGTTTTAAATAGCTTCAAAGATGAAAATTCGTATGGTTAAAAACATTTAGATATATTAACGAAAGTGCATAAATGTTGAATATCCCAGTAAAATAATGATAATCCAATGTTTCTTTTTATGTTTCTAGATACATTGAAGTAATTTTAATCATTGGTTTTTAATTCCTTTCAATTCCAACGCTTATTATAAAATTTTGCGTTTCAGAAGAGTTCGAATGCTTTAAATAAAGTAGCGATCAAAGATAACCAACTAAAAGTATTGCTTTTATATATGTGTACCCTGGTACCACATACAAACATATTTATAGAAATATCGAGCTTATGAAATGTCAGATAAGTTGATTATTGTTTGACATATTATTTAATAATATAGAGTTTTGGTTGTAATCAGTGTAAGTCTCTGAATTGTGATACATATACAAAGATTATAATTTAATATGTTATGATACGTGTTGATAAATTAATATGTATTGACCATGTTTCATTAAATCATAATAATGAGGAGAATAACTCATTAATTTATTTACATCACTTAATGTAATACATAAACCTATAACCTTCAAGTATTACCTATATATCAAGTGAAAATTATTAATTGTACCAAATAACTTAACAAATATTCTGACTTTTGGCAAGGATTGAATTTGCAAAATTTGTTGATAGTATTGTTATGATATATATCAGGTTTTATTTTATTCTAGGTACGAATTTTATGATAATTAATAGAGTAATTGAGAGGGAATGGACACTTCAACATGTCAGAATAAAATATATTCGATATACTGTATGTTAGTAATAAATATGAAATTATAAATATTCATGATATATTTCTGTTCACAAATAGTCTAGAATCGTTTTCCGATAACGTCCGGCAGCTGGCGCGCGTTCTTTACAAATAACATATACTTAATGTCCCGTCTTTCCCTGTATTATTTTTCACAATCCTAAGGTGGCTTATATAAACAGACAGTTCACCGGAAGTTATATTACCCCTTATACCCTACCGTTACCTGTAATATAAGGATAATCAACCCTGTTATGTCATTTTGTTGAGAAAATCCTTCATCCAAGTTACATTTGTCCTAAGTTTATTGATTTTGAAAGATCTGAATCTAGGTATATTTAAATATAATTGTTATAATAATAATAATAATTAAAAATACTCCTTGGTAAGTGACACGGAATGGTCACGTTTTTAAATGTCAATTTTTGTTTAAAATATTTATTTTCAAAATCCAGTTTTAACCATATTTAAATCATTTCATTCCGTTTACAAAATGCAAAATAAACGAAAAAAAAAAGAATACTATATACACAACTGTGAACAACTTACAAAAAGTACCTGAAAAAAGTGAACTGTTGACAATGTGAAAATAGATACTATAATAATGATCACAAGGAGTAGAAACATAAACGCACGCCCACCACCGCAGCCCGTCGCACCCAACAGCTCCACGTCATCAGAGGAGGAGTACGCAACTCCTCCTGAGGAAATCGTGTCGAGCAGTGACGACGAGCTGCCGCCTCCAGCGCCGCGCCGAGCACCAGCGCCGCGCCGTGGGAGGCCACCGCTGCCGCGCTTGGGGCCTACTGGGGCATCCGCCCCGCGTTCGGCCCCCGCCGTCGGTGGTGCAGTGCGCCGCATGAAATGGACGCAAAATATGAACGAAAATGTCATGCGAGCGTACTATAGGGCGACAGATGGTGGCACTAACCTCACTGCGTGGCGAACCCGTTTGCTGTCTTTGTTTCAGGTCCTTGAACCAGAGTTGACCGTTTCGGCCCAACGACTATCGGATCAGGTGCGGTTTATTCAACGTAATCGTGCGTTGGATGACTCCGCACTTGACCGGCTTCGCTCCGAGGTGACAGTCTCTGCATCCACCACCGAAAGCATCCATTCGCGAGCCCAGTTATCGTCCGCTCCTTCGGTGGCAGGGTTAGTGGTTGGAGATGCTGATGTGGGGGGCGTAGAGATTACAACCGTAAGTACCCAAGATAATGAGCAATTAAGGAGGACTTTGGAGGATGCGATTTTGGAATTTAAAGATATACCAGCCCGCGACAGACCACGGTTACCCCGTTTTCCCACGCATAAACGTAATATGTCGCTTGTAATGGCTCTAGACTGCATGCTAGACTCTTATCTTCGTTCTAGCAATAGTCTCACTGATACCCATTCAATTCTTTATTGTGCAGCTGTTGCAGCGTGCCGCTCCGCCCGTGTCAGATTTCCTGAGCCTGATAGGGTGGTGCGGTCCACTGAGGACACACCCGCATGGCAGATGAGGATTGAACGGCGTATCAGCGCAGCTAGGGTCATTATTGGCAAGTTAATCTGCTTCAGATCGGGAAACATCCGGCCGAGAGTCATGCGTTATGTTACACAGGCCTTTGCCGGTACTGGCATTAGACCTCAGGATTACATGGCCTATGTAACAGAACGTATAGACTACCTGAAGCAGAAAGTTTGTGCGTGGGCAAATCGTATCCGTCGTTATAAACAACGTGTAAATAGGTATAAACAGAATCGCATATTCCAAAGTGACCAAAGAAAGGTTTATAGAAGTTGGGAGGAATTTGCTACGAATGTGATTGATGGGCAGTTACCAAATATGGAAGAAATGTTCACATTTTGGAAAAATATTTGGTCGGTGCCTATTAATCACAACGATGGTGGCTGGATGCGTGTTGTTGAGCGCGCGTGTGAACACCTGCAGCCAATGGAGGCTATATTTATAAGCCCAGACAATGTCAGGGATGCGATCCGTCCGACCCATAACTGGAAAAGTCCTGGGCCGGACGGATTACATAACTTTTGGCTCAAATGGCTGCGGTCTTCACACGAACGTTTGGCTGGGCAATTCCAGGAAGCCATCGTGTCCGGATCCCTACCATCTTTTATGACAACAGGAATAACCTTTCTGCTCCACAAGTCTGGTAGTATCACGGATCCAAAGAACTTTCGACCTATCACGTGCTTACCAACAACTTATAAGCTTCTTACATCCATTTTGACTTCAAAATTAAACACACATTTGTATGCAAATAGCATTTTAGATCCCGCTCAAAATGGATGTAAGATTGGGTCTCGTGGTACTAAGGAGCTCCTCCTTATTGACATGGCCATTAATGAAAAGGTTCGCCGAGGTAAGAAGGGTCTCTCCGCCGCCTGGATTGATTATAAAAAGGCCTATGATTCGGTGCCTCATACATGGTTAAGACGAGTACTAGAAGTGTATAAGATTGACACAGATCTATGCGCTTTTCTTGATTCATGTATGAGGCAATGGACAACGGTCCTTTGTCTTCCAGGGGGCGGAGGAAGTCTTCTTACTTCCGAACCTGTAAGGATTGAGCGAGGTATTTTCCAGGGTGATAGCTTGAGTCCTTTGTGGTTTTGCCTGGCTTTGAACCCCTTAAGCACGTTGCTTAGGGATTCAAAACTGGGATTTCGCTTTTGCAGAGGGGGTGAGATCATTTCACATCTTTTGTACATGGACGATCTCAAATTATTTGCACCAAATAAAGCAGATCTGGTATCATTACTAAGCGTTACGCAAACGTTTAGTAATGACATTAGGATGGAGTTTGGTGTAGATAAATGCGCGGTTGCACATGTGCAGAATGGCCGAGTTGTAAATAGCGAATATTTACAACTCTCGGAGACAATGTCCCTCAGATCCCTCTCTGAAACCGAATCCTACAAATACCTTGGTATGTCGGAATGCTTAGGCATTCTAAGTGGGGACATTAAACAGCTAGTGAAGGAACGCTTCTTTAACCGCTTGACAAAAGTCCTAAAAAGTCTTTTGTCAGGAGGTAACAAAGTGCGTGCATTCAACAGTTGGGTAATGCCCCTGCTGATGTATACTTTCGGCATATTAAGGTGGACTCAGACCGAATTAGATGCCCTGGACCGAAAGGCCCGAAAACTATTGACAATGTATCGCATGCATCATCCGCGCTCATCAGTGATGAGATTGTATATTCCACGGAAGTGTGGGGGTCGCGGCTTCCTTAATGCCAAAAACTTACACAACCGTGAGGTATGCAATCTTAGAGAATATTTCCTTCATGCTGAGTGTGGAATGCATCGGGACATTGTTGCAGTAGATAAAGGCCTCACACCGCTCTCCTTAGCCAAAGACAACTGGCATAAACCGGTAGTACTTAGCACTGACGACCGTATAAATATATGGAAGAGTAAGGAGCTTCATGGACGGTTCCACCAGGCACTCTATGGGCCTGATGTAGACCTTCTGGCGTCCGTGGCTTGGCTACGATTCGGTGATCTCTTTGGAGAAACCGAAGGTTTTGCTTGTGCAATTGCTGACGAAGTTGTCAAGACGAACAACTATCGGAAATACATAATAAAGGATGGCACTGTTGACATATATCGTGCGTGCCACCAACCAGGTGAATCCATCAGACATGTTATTTCCGGTTGTTGTCGTCTTGCCAATGGAGAGTATTTGCACAGGCACAACCAAGTAGCCAAGATTATCCACCAAGAACTTGCTCTTCAATACGGTCTGGTACCTTTTGAAGTGCCATATTATAAGTACTCACCGGAGCCAGTTTTGGAAAATGGTCATGCTAAGCTCTATTGGGACCGATCTATCATAACGGACAGGACTATTGTAGCCAATAAGCCTGATATCGTGCTGGTAGATCGGTTAGAGCGCCGGGCATTTCTTGTTGATATCAGTGTCCCGTGTGACGCTAATCTTGTGAAAGCTGAGAAGGACAAACTGTCAAAATACTTGGACTTAGCTCACGAGATTACCGACATGTGGGATGTTGACTCAACAATAATTGTCCCGATGGTAGTTTCCGTCAATGGTCTTATAGCGAAGAGTCTCGATCATCATCTCAAGAGGCTCTCACTAAAAAACTGGATCAAGGGTCGGATGCAAAGAGCAGCAGTTTTGGGTACGGCACGCATTGTGAGGAAGTTTCTTTCGCTGTCGCCCTAACCACCGACGGACTGGTCGTAAGGCCCACGTCGGCGGGATACTGTTTTTTATATTTATATTTATAATGTTGTTTTTTTTTAATGTTATATGTATAAATGTAAATAATAAGATTAATATGAAATAAATGATAATAATAATTATTATTAATATAATTATTTTATTTATTTATAATTATTATTTATTTAGATATAGCGACTAGTTTATACTCGTTTATAGCTACAGTTTTATACGCTTTATTAGTAGTTATATTATATTTTAACAATATACGATATCGTCAATTGATTTTTAGAGCAGTACTAAATAGGAACTGGCTATACAAAATAATAAATATAAAAATACTTATTGATAGCACAATTTTTTGATCTATTTGTATAGTTCAAAGTAGTTTTTTTTTATATATTATGTTTTCCATGCTTTGTAACTGTCTTCTCGTGAGATTGAGACTAATCTAAGCTTCAGAGAGTTTCTGAGATCAAATCAAAACTTACGAAATAAAATAATAATCTATCTGTATATCTGAGATATGGAAGTTAATATATTAGAACGAGCGTATCTCTCGATCTCCATAAAAAAGGTTAATTGGGAAGAGAAATGAAGTTGTCAGTGTGACGAATTCTTAAACGTGCTTTTACTCGATGTTGAGTTTGAGGAATCATTGAATGAATGAATGAAAAATCTGGTTGAATCCTCTTTGTCTTCTCACTCTCCATACTTAACATATAAAACTCAACAAATATTAAAATATATCAAATTGACCTAAAAAAAAATACAAGCATTAACCTTTAAATTGTACCTATTTTTCTTTAAAATAAACAAAGTTCACTAATTATTTAATAAGTAAACGAAAAAAACCATTATTTATGTTAGCAACCTAATGTAGCTAAGTTAAGACTAATATTTTATAATATAATATTACTTATTTTTAATCAGTCTGTATACATTTACAAATTTCAATTTAAAATTTACACAGTGCATTTTTTTTCGTTTAAATTAGGATAGTATTGTTAAAATTTGAAATAATATTTTATGTGCTAGGTTTATTTATTTGATACTCATCTTTTTAAAGTTAGTTAGGTTGAAAGCTTTGGATGTTTTTCTACGTTCAAAAACGTTATACAGCCTGCGGTCATGAAAAAACATGTAAATGAAACCCTCTCTCCATTATAATATAATACACCCGAATTATATGTTTTAAATAACAAAATTATATTAAAAATTTGGGTAATTACAAAAACACGAATGTTGCTTACAAAAACCTACAAAAACCTACAAATCCATACCTCCAAAAAAATATATTGATATATTATTTAGGTATTCGTTTCTATTTAATATAGGAAATATATTTATATATTCATATATATTAAAACTTTAACTGGACCCAATATATCAAAGATTTTTAATTCATTAATTTAATTTTTATTAAATTATCATTTTGGGACACATAATATTGGCTTAAATAATAAGTGCAAGACAGTTGTCGACAAACAGACAAACAAAAGCGGTGGTTGTTATTAAGAGAACGCTTTATAGTTAGTAGTTCTAAACTGAACTTAACCTTACCTTTGTACTTTATGTAATGTTATTTTGTAGTTGTATTTATTACATGTTATATTGTATATTTTTATAATAATGGTGCAATAATATAAAGTTTATTATCTCCGCGAATTGCAGAAGTTAATAACCTCGGTATTGAGATATTTAACTTTGGAATAAACAAATTAATTAGAAACTTCAAACAAGAAACAACAAAATATTTTAGTTGAGTTTACAGACAACAATAAAAATGAACTGAGTCATTGACTAATGATTTGTTGTTTATTTTGTTGATGTTGGATTCGAAAAGAGTTGCAAAATATCGGTTCCAAACAGTTTAGAAAAATATTTTATAGTTTCTATACACTGAATAATAACTAATAAAGTACAGAGATGAGATAAATAGTCTGTAAAATAAAGTTAGTTTTATAGAAAATAAAACAAGTAAAATAATATTAAATATCATTTTACCTACATTTTAAATAGGAGTTTGTTATTTAATACATATTATCCAAGTGTTCTTGTCGTGATAAAGTCATGTTATTTCAGTGACATGACCTTATATCGTATTTTAACAGAGAATTAAGGGATAACGCCTGTAGCTTTCGTCTAAATAAATTTTCATTCCTCGTCACCCACTGCTGCTTGCTGAATAATAGATTTATATATTTAACTAGTTGTTACCAGTGACATCGTCTGCACCTCAAACTCGTATTTGTACATACAAACTTAAAGATTAGATATAGATATAACTTTATCCAATTTTTATGTTATACCAAGTTATAACATAAAGCCACTGTTATGTTATATTCATGTTATATTATCTAACACAAACAACTAACTTGTGTTATGTTTTTATGTATATATTTAATATAAATAAAAGTAATTAAAATGTTACTTCGCAGTGACTATATCTAAAAGTGTTTTTTTTAATTTGCTTAATTTAAATTAAAATTATTTCTTAAAATGAAATACTTCTTTATTTATTTGGCGAGCTGCTGTTATTTTAAACAGAAATAAATTTGAAATTTGTCCATTTTTAAAGTCATATGTTTTCAAGATGTCATTAACTTCAGGAAAAGTAGAGAAAACGGAAATCTGAACGCTGAAAGGAAATACGCCAGCTGGCAGGCATTAGAGAAACAAAAATATATTGTATGTTGATTAAGAAACATGCTGCAAAAATTTACATTAACCAACATAAACATAAAATGTATTCGTTTGAGTATGTTAAATATTGTATACCAAATATTTGAGAGTAATATAAAAATATACAGCATACTTATATTGTTACATTGGATTTGAACATTTTTTAAAAACATGTAGTAATAATATAAATGTAGAATTGCCCGACAATATGCTTTGTCTCTAACAAAAGCTCCAAATATATAATGTCAAGCGATAGTGAATTCAACTGCATTTCTATAAGGACTATATTTCTATAAATGTAAACTAGGATTCCTGGTTCATGTTTTCCATATTTGTTTAAGTGTAAATCTGTATAACGTTGTATTCCCTTGGGTGCTTTCTGTCATCCTTTAACAGCGCCAAAATATAATCCTAAACTGAATCGGTTTATTGTATTGTTGAAAGAATTTGAAACAGAAAATGAAAAGTATACTGAGTCACACCTGTTAAGTAAATAAAATAGATGCTACGAATAGCGTAGACACAGAATGAGAACTGAGTCTACGACTAACAATCACATACAAAATATACTAAGGGTTTATTCATCCAACATACAATACAATTTATAAGAAATATAACAAATCGACTGCAACCTTTATAAACTTTTATATGAACAAATAGTGTAAGAGCTAGGTATAAATTTAATTTAGTTAAGTGTAAAATATTTTTTTCTTAGGTGTAGAACTTTTGCCAATAAGTAACTTTTGTGATGTCAAATTTTGCTATTTATTATACTTTTTAAAGAGCTTTGGCAGAAATGCTGTTAATACTACATATACTATCATCAACGTTGTTTGTTTCTTTGTGTGATGATCTACTATCACATCGGGTATCAGGATCTACCAGTAGTGGTAGGTGTCTTCATAAGCATTTATGGTTCAGTGCAAATGACCGCTTAATTGTTTATTCATTAATGCAGTTTCTGTACATGGAATTGATCATAAGCAATATAGCAGATTTGTTTAATGTATTAATAATAATACTCTAATACTAAACTCTTAATACTAATATATACCCTTCTTAGTAAACATATTAAATACTAAATCAATAACCATATTGTTACGTAACAACGTGATCTGTTTGTTTTAGAGAAAATAGATACTTACAAAAAATGTTATGTCTTAAAAGCCACAAGGTTGGTTTAAAGACACGTCTAAAGTAAATCTTTTTAACCAGTGCTTATTAATTATTATGCTTAGATAATAATATTATTAAAGCCAAGCTTGCGGGATAACTTTGGTGAATGTTATTTTAATGAAAGGTTAGAGGAACTTCGACTGACTAATCTCCGATAAAAGTAAATTGTTATGGCGAAATAAATAAGGTTTATTTACAATGGTAATATAATTTTCAGTTATCTTTATTTTCCTTTCCCATTAATTTAAGAGCGGCCAGATTTTGGGGAACAATATTTGAATTTCTTTTTATAGATGGTATCAGTAAAACGACAGATATCCATATATTCCTGTTATCATTAATGAAATATACATTGAGTAGTACTACAGTAACTGCAACACATTTAGGCATATGTTTGTGTATATATGTATATAGTAGACATGCAATGTTTTATGTTTGTATGTTTATCGTTTGTATTTATGTATGTTTATCGTAGGGATGCAATGTTATTTCTGTCTACACTATTCGCTCTGTTATTTAAAGTGTGAAGTCTGTTTGGTAAACCTACTCGTAATATGCAAACTCGACAGATCGTTTCATCTTCGAAATATGCGCACATCTTTTGTTCGGTATAAAATATGCGAACCAGGTGAAGCGTAATTTCATAGTCTTGCCGCCCCGTTGGTCGAGTGGTTAGCGCAGACGCCTAATGTGTCACGGCGCAATGGGGCTCGGGTTCGATTCCCGGCGGAGACAGGCATTTGTGTGATGAGCATAGATGTCTGTGTTTCTGGGTTTGGTCGTTTATTAAATATATTTTCAGTATTTATATGTGTATTTCTATGTATTTGTATCGTTGTCTAACACCCTTAACACAAGCAAATAATTTGCTTACTTAGGGGTTAGATCAATTTGTGTAATTTGTCCTGATATTATTATTATTATTATAGTCTAAGATTATAAGGGTTGGTCTATACCAATATTATATATATATATATATATATATATATATATATATATATATATGTCGGAAATAGATGCATATGAGTGACTTGCTCGTTCTTGATGGAATATTCTGGTACAGGATCCGAGGCTTAGGTCTCAGGCAATTAAACCACACACACAATATGACAATTCTTGTATTAAATGTAGGTAATCAATTCTCACAAATTACTTAGTAGGTATACAATTATCAGAGAAGCGTGAACTACCGATCCCGTTTGGGGGTCCGAACTGTAAGGCTCTCACTAATCAATTCCTCCTCGACTCAAAGCTCCCCAATATTTAAAATGTCTCCGGTGCCCCTCCAAACGATTCCGGTCACGCGACTCGTTACGTCACGATGTTCACACCCCACTGTCACAATGATATCAATTGAGTTACTAATTATCGCTAAATTATCGTGATCTACGACACGGCCATACTGACAAGTCACACGTCCTCGTGTGCATGTATCTCTATGGAATGACAATAACTATGTCCCCTCTGAGTGACGATAACCACGCCACCTCCATCGAGCGACGATAACCACGCCACCTCCATCGAGTGACGATAACCACGCCACCTCCATCGAGTGACGATAACAATGCCACCTCCATCGAGTAGCTTTAGGATTCGCGGTTGTCCTGGGATGTAGGGTCTGAAATAAAACAAATAACTCCAAGGATAACTTGCTCGGCTATTCTGACAAAACCAGTGAATGTCACGTCTCAGGTTTTTACTCTATATACATTCTTAACACAAGGTGTGCACTACACCTTATTTACAACAGTTAAAAACTACTCTGATCATTAGATCCATCACTTTACTTTACAAAATCAATCATGATTTTACCAGACTTGCGTACTCAACTCAGCTCAACTCAATACTTTTGCAATATGATACAGTCCATCGATCATATACAAACAACTACCATGAACCAGTCCTTCGGTCATGTAAATCACAAAACAGACCCATCGCCTACACGTGTTACACCACACGTGAGGTGCGGTCAACAAGTATGAGTAGGCAAGCTATTATCTGTAGTGAATTCAATATCACTTTGCTCAACTAAAACATTTAGTTCCTGAGGGATCTTGTGATCGGAATGATTTGAAATAGACTTTCTAATAGAAAATTATTAATCATAACCTCTGATAAGATCTATAACGTACTCTGGACACTATGATCGTTGCCAGTTAGAATTACTGAGTTATTTAAATGTTACACAAAAATTGTTTGCTACACATTCTGTGATCAGAGAACTCTCAGCACAAGAACCATAACAATATGAAAATGACTCACCAAAGTCCTATAGTACCATTAAGGTAGCTTACGTGATCACTTCAACCCTTCTTTCTCTGTGGCTGCCTGCTGCTGGCACTGTATCGAAACTTCTCGTACCCCTGTTGCACCTGTCGCCTTTACAACTTATTGAAAAAGGAAAAATCAGTTAAAATAAAGTTGAACATCATAATTGAAAATAAATGCCCACTCAACTAAAGCCTAAAGCAACTAAGCACCACTTTTCATTACATTTTAAACCAAAAATGTATTCTAAAAACAACATAAAACACAAAGCATGAATCTTATTCGTCACATATGGCTTTTCACTAAGCCCTACCAACAAACCTCCTGTTTGTTTCATGGCATTACTTTCAATTCCGAGTCCCACGGACTCCCAATTGAACTAAGATTCACTACTTTTACTACAAGCTCTATTTCAAGTGGTACTTAACCCTCTGGCATCGCTATATATCAAAAACAAAGGTTTTTTAACTTTTTCTATCATAAGCTCTAAAAATGAAACTTTTGCAACCCTGGTTATTGTACAATTTGTCGCGTGTTGAATTTTATCTATGGCATCTTACCCCGTTCGAATATTTCTAGTCTCTGTTGCGGAAAACATTTACAAGACGTAAATAATAAGTTCTTACTTTTGCTAAATTAACTAACCGCTTTATTTTACAGCATTTACGGGCCTTGATCGGCAATAATACGCATTCACAATATACGATTAATTAATAATTGTAAGTTCGCCCATGATTCCTACACATGTAGGTAGACAAGAAATAAAATATGCCGAAAATCGAATTACATTTTTTTTTTAAAGTCTTGTCTGGTCTCAATCGGTTGAATCTTTAAAGCTATCGCGTTACCATTGTTTTCCGAATTTAAAACAAAGTTATTTAAAACAAAAGTTTAAAACATTGTTTTCCGAGTTTAAAACAAACATTCACGTTTACGAAAATCCGGTATAAAATAATTTCGCGTCTTATCACACGTAACAAAACGACGTAAAGTTAAAGTAAAATAATTATCAGTAAAAATTAAAAAAACAAGATCGTGAGGGTTGATTGCTAATCTCAATACCAATAACAATAATAAAGTGCTTACCACCATATTTGATCGCTAAATTTTCTTTAACTAGCGAGTATTTAACGCAAAAATTGAAAGTAAATCGAAACGAATTCACCTTTATGCTGTGACGTGTCCGATGGTAGATAAATTGCTCAGACCTCAACGCGTTGCTCGCACCGTACTTTACCAGTACCGCTGCCATAGCTGCCTTCGCCACGACCGCCATTACGACCATCAGCAACATCAGCGCTGCGGCGTCACCACCGTCCCCGCAGTGCCGTCACCACCAGCAGCGCCACGCCGTCATCGCCAGCCGCGCAGTGCCGTCACCGCCAGCCGCGCAGTGGCGCGCCATTACCGCCATCCGCGCCGCGCCATTGCCGCCATAATTTCTCATTTCTTTTCTTTGTTCATCAGCATCGATTTCTTCTTTCATAAAAACTTCACTAGATTTTTTTGATATGTGGGTAGATTTCAATGTTGAAGTTTCGAGATAACATAAATTTATTTTGATTGATTGATTGATTTACAACCATTGATTATCAACTATTGATTCATTGTATTAATTCTGGAACTTCATTGTTATTTTGTAGTGTGCGTTTCAAATAATAAAATCACTTCATTTCTTGCTTGACGTGATTTGTAGCTTCAATAAACTTATCTTGCGGGTAGTTGGTGGTTGTAATGCCCGAGTGAATCCCACTTCTGATGTCGGAGATAGATGCATATGAGTGACTTGCTCGTTCTTGATGGAATATTCTGGTACAGGATCCGAGGCTTAGGTCTCAGGCAATTAAACCACACACACAATATGACAATTCTTGTATTAAATGTAGGTAATCAATTCTCACAAATTACTTAGTAGGTATACAATTATCAGAGAAGCGTGAACTACCGATCCCGTTTGGGGGTCCGAACTGTAAGGCTCTCACTAATCAATTCCTCCTCGAATCAAAGCTCCCCAATATTTAAAATGTCTCCGGTGCCCCTCCAAACGATTCCGGTCACGCGACTCGTTACGTCACGATGTTCACACCCCACTGTCACAATGATATCAATTGAGTTACTAATTATCGCTAAATTATCGTGATCTACGACATATATATATATATCTATACGACATATATATATATATATATATATATATATATATATAATATTGGTATTAATCTATATTAGAAAAGAAATATAGCCTTGGTATACTGGATTACATTTTATATAAACCCGAGGTTTTGAATTCAATCAGCTTAAAAAACAATTGGGCTATCAATATATGACATAATGAGGGGTCGGGTAGCAATTCGTTATCAGACATAACATTTTTTAAAATGTCTTTGTTTTATTGCACAAATGTTGGTCTTTTTACACATAGAACAATTATTTTATATCGATAGAGATTCTAAAAATATTTTACATTTTACCGTTTCCATGCTATTCTGTCCCACGATCGGTTTGTTACTACTCTGACATCGACTATATATCACCTATTACAACTATATTTTTTTACACTTAACATTTTTGTAAATAAAATGTTTATTTGTGCTTCCTTACATTTCCTAGTCTTAATATTAATTATATGTATGTATTCCTCATCGAGTGGTATTTTCAAATATGATTTTAACTACTGGAATTTAAGAAAGCTCATAGGCAGGATTTTTTATGTAAATCAGTAATCGTGATGCTGGTGGTCATTACAAAAGCTATAAAATACTATTACTTCAGACACGAAATAGTTATTCTAAACTAAATTCATTTAGCCATTGACTTATTCGTTTGATTTTTATTTATTTTATCTTTTATTTACTCTATACAGGATAAGCTTATTTAAATAGGCTTAAAAAGCAGTCAATTATTTCGGAATACTACTACCTTCTACTATCCTTACTAATTTTTATCCCATTTGGGGTTCTTATTTTGACGAGATCGGTAGTAAATTATAAATGATCTATTTAGATTATATGTAAAAAAATACGAGAATAAAACGTAACGAGAAAACAAAGCACTTATCCTGGACTGAAGAGCTTTTACGATTACCACATTTAAGTAAGAAAATTAATTTGAGTATCTTGAAACAATGTAAGTTTAGGAACTTATAACGTATTACTTATAAATTAAACATATCTTTAAAATAGTAATGTTTTTAGAGAAATTTTCTTTTATTGGAAATGTTCTCATAATCATTTTTGTATTATAATAATAATATATTTAATAGGTGCGCTATTAATTATTCTTATGTATAAATATTTAGCTGCTGCACACAGACTCCGTCCACTTTATACGTTCCCAACATTTTGAAGGTCATCTAGTTCCTTTAATAACTATACACTTTTTTCTAAATCTAATTAAGTTAGACATTTTCAGATCATTGAGATCAATCAATTATTGGTAGTGAGTCTGCGACAAACAGATGGATGGAACGAAACGAAGACGATCAGATTAATTAATCTATTAAAGAGTTCGTGGACGTGCGTCGAGGATCGTGATAAATTTACCGGACAATATTGGAAGTCTAAACTGCATTTGTCTGAGGTGGCGATAAGTCATAAATAACTCTCTTTAAAGATCGTAAGCTTAACTTTAAGTTTTAATGCAGTTTGTTTGTTCGTTCGAAAATATACTAATTATTATTATTTTATACTTCATTTTTGATGAACGTAAGCAATTTAAAGAACACGTAAGAGTGACTCATGTCGTGTCGAGTGATTTTAAATATTAAAGATATATTTTTGAGTGAAAAGAACAAACATATAAAAAAAGGCAAGTTAGTGTCGGTTTTTCCAGCATCAATATTCAGAATTTCATTCTAGTCAAAAGCCTGTATGTATACAAATGTATGAAAAATTGTAAACATGGATTCTGCGTATTTAATGAGCCGTGACAAAAGTTCAAGTACAAAAAAACGTAATGCAAAATGTATAAAGTCTTCTTAGCATGAACACGAATATACTAGCTATATTTTTGTATGTATGTATGTATGTGTATCATGGACAGCAAATAATATCTCTTTTATTCTATTCACAATATAATTTTATTTGAAGTGTAAAGTCTTTGGGGTGTACCTACTCATAATATGTAAACTCAGCGGATCGTTTTATCTTCGAAATATGCGCACATTTTTGTTAGCTATAAATCTGAATCAAGTGAAAAGTTACATCTCAGGACTGCCTATGATTATATGTACATGATTATAAGGTAGTACTGATTTAAAAAAATAACAAAAAAAAAAAAAAAAAAAAAAAAAATATATATATATATATATATATATATATATATATATATATATATATATATATATATATATATATATATATATATATTTTATTTATATATATATATCAAAAATCATAAAGCATTACTTCAAAACATTACAATTCATGTCATGAATATTCGTCATATTTTTGTAGAAAACACTTTTAATAATTAAACAAAATAACAAACACGTCAGCCTAATCTTTTTAATATACATATTTTATCTACTCTGTAGATGAGCGCATACAAGATAAGTTAGGATTTATTTATTTTATTTCTTTTTAGATCAGACGGTGTATTTAAATATTTAATTCATTACTTCAGTTCACTGAAACATCTTAATAATATGTAAGATGAAAGGATGTCTGCAAAGTCAATTCGGTATCTTCATAAAGAAAGGTCTACTAAAACATTTATAAATGTAAAAACAAATATTTTAATTTAATTTTATAAATTTATACCAAATACATATAATTTGTACATCATGTATCATTAATGTTTGAAAATATGTATAAACATGTATAGCATGTATAATACTAGCTTTTGCCCGCGATTCCGTCCACGTGTTTATTGACAAACAATGTTTTATCTGGCTACATTTTTTTAACTTAGCGCTTAAAAAAAATATTTTTTTTATAAAAGTATCCTATGTGTCTAATGCCTCCAAAAGTATGGGTACATAGTTTCATAATGATCGGTTGAGTAGTTTTCGCGTGAAACCGTATCAAACATACTTTCATTCGAATTTATAATAATTAATAGTAGACAAATATAGAATGAAAAATAAACAGATCCGGTTAGGGATTCGAACCCGCGACCTCAGGAAAACCGTATCATTAAGCTTGCGTCAACTTACTACTTTCAAATGTTGGGAAACAGTTTTTTAAAATGTATCTGATAATTGGCTGTTACTAGGACTTTATATAAATGATAGTAGTTAGCTAGGCTATGTTCACGTCCATGGTATAATATAGCATATTTACGCTATTCTATGTTAGTGTTAAATAGTGCATTTACATCTTGCCTCCCTTTTTCACATTCACTTTTATCTTGGAGGCAGAGCGAGTCCACACCAGCAAATAGGCTTTGAAATAGCCGCATCGGCGCAGTTTTCATTACCAAATGATAGCATCCCATTTAAGAAAGAGGTTATTCTTCTAAAGTTGCCAGGTAACAAACTTTTCCAGAGATCTGATAATAGCCATGATGTATGGATAAAACACTTTTTATTCATTTATATGTATTGTATTATTTTAAGCTATAATAATCATTGTTTTAAAAATACTTTGACGGTGGTATAATTTATTAAATAAATTAGATTTGTATATTGCTATATATCTGTTTCAGGAGCTACATCGGTTTCAATACACCCCAGCACTCCCAAAATAAAATTAAATTATAAAAAGTATCGTATATATGTTAACGTGACCATCCAACATATGTAAATGTGACTACGGTAGCCCAAACAACTCATAACTCACTTTTTGTAAAAGTTTAAAAATATTCCACTTACTAAACTGCACAGTAAAATTAAGCCAGTGATTTTTCTTTGTTTTTTAAATAATCTTTCTAGTACACGTCGTAAAGATAAATGATCTTAAAATGTTTTTATATATTAACAAAGTCGCATTTGCATATATATTTTAGAAATGAGGATACGATTTACCTGGCCATCAGTAAAAATTGTAAAAAGTAAATAGCTACTATTATAGTAATTGTAAATAGTTTCTTACATTTAATGCTTGTTAATACAAGACTAAAATTAATTGATCATTAATTATTTAAACATTTTTATTTATAATGTAGTTAGTAAACATGACAATAATTTTAAAGTAACACTAAAACGATTACATTAGCCAATCACAATCGGATAGTAAAAAGTCAATACAAATCCTTATTTTTGTTATTACAACTGAAACGAAATTTAAAGTAACGATCCTCATTTTAAATAAAAAAATTCATAAATTGTGTATCTGTTTTGTGATCTTAGTCTTCACGTCGATATATTTAATAACGGCAAATCATTAGTCATAATGAACGACTCAGTTATTGTTATGTTGTCTAACCTGATATAAAGGATAGCAAATAATGGTACCGATTAATCTCATCTCATCCCATATCTGAAATTCGTAAGAGCGGCTGTTAAAAAAAAACATTTAATTACACATTTAATTATTACTCAATTATGATGTTATTCATTTTTATATTTTGTTAAAATATAATATATCGGATAATTAAATTGAAATAAGGGTAAAAGTAACCCAAATCAGCAATAAAATAAACCAAATAAGAATACTTTTAGTTTTAGACGCAATGAATGACGGTGAGAAAGGGAGAGGAAAGATTTTACACATCAGATGTTGTGGATGTTGGATGAAGTGCAAAAGTGACTTAAACTAAAAAAATTGTAAACATAAACTCATCATAAATTATATTTGATTTTATTTCATCATATATATAATTCTTTTTTTCTTAGAGACCGTTAAGATACCGAGATTTGAATAATTCTATAGAGATATTCCGAAATTATTATTATTTCAAGGGTCTTGAAATGGGCTCTTAAACTCTTATTTGTTTTTAAATTTTAAAAGACGATTTTAAATTAATGGCTCTCAGAACAAGCTCCGTTAAACTCAAGTGCCCTCGAGGAGATTAAACATCATAAGTGAATTCAATCATTCCGTTTTGGTGTCGAAAGACATGAAATGTTCATTCAAATTATTATTGAACAATAATAAAAAAAAGCTCTCCTTTACCGTGTTTTATTAACAATTAATTTACTAATATTAAGTAGATAAACACAGTAAATTATAGCGCAGGATAATAAATGAGTCGGTAAATCTAAAGTGTAATCATTGTTCTTAACTTCAATAAAAGCTAGAAAAAGTTTTTATCTTTGTAGTATCAGCGTATAAGTGATACTTCTTGTTTTACATTGTGTGATTAACTTTTAACTAGACAGCCTTCTTGTTTAATATTAGAAAACACAGGAACTCGCAGAAAATTAAATCTATGATATGGATGAAGGACGGACGAAAACGATAATAGAGTGTGTATAGTGGACGGAGAAATATCATGAATAATAATGTTTATGTATTTATAAGTCATATAAAATATATGCTGTGTTTTTTGATTAGCCGTATTAAAAAAATAATATATATTATATAATATGATATTACGACGATGTTCATGAATTATTCCCCTCTTGACTACGTATGAGTTAATTAAACACAGCCAATGAACCGAGTAAGGTGACTACACATTATGATAACAGAGATTACATTATCTTGGGTTTTAGTTATGTGAGCTTAATCAGCTGACAATTATAGGAGCTATTACTGGAATATGATATGTTCTATTGTTGCATTTTTGTATATTAGCAATAGATGATGGTCGCTTTTATGCATCTATAACATAATAGTAGTGGCAGATGCATTGATTATATTAAATGAAAGCTTTAATATTTTGGTACAGTTATACTATTTTTTTATACTGTCAAAGTTAATGCTTGACTACATTCCACTTGATGGAAAGTGGAAATTTAGTCATAGGTGGTAAGGCACATTGACTTAGTAACCTACTCACTCTTCTCTTGAATACACCTACATTATATTCAGATGGAAATACCGACGCAGGCAAGTTGTACTGTAAGATCCACAGTACACAAACGGATTTGTGCTTTGTATAAAACAAAAAGCTGTCCCAGTGTAAAGTACTGTCGGACTTTCGCAAGAACAGCAAGCTCTCCTGCAGCTGCTCTCGCTCTGTCGTGGATGAAGGGCTAGCCGTACCCACGACTCCGCCAATAAGGCGAGGAAGGAGCGCCGCGGGGTTTTTAGTGGGTACACCGTTTTCGGGAGTCCCACACACGCCCCTCGCTCCCCCCGCGAGGGGTACGGTGCGTAAAGCATTTTCCCCGCGGAAACAAAAAAAAAAAAAAAAAAAAAAAAAAAAAAAGCTGCTCTCGCTCTAGATTCAATGCGCCGACTAAAGTTAAAGTTCGAAGAACTCTCTAAGCCTATCAACTGGAGCCGGTCACTGTATTCCAAGGATACATTTTGAAAAGTACGCGCCAAGATGAAAGGGCTCCTTACCTAGCCGATCAGACCAGGAGATATACCGTACGCCTGAAAGCTTGCTTATAAGGTTGCTGGCTTATAATGCCAGACCTTGTCAAATTCCCTCGAGACGTCTAGAGAGACGGCGACCGCATCTCCGTTCCTTTTGATGGCTTCGCCTAAAATGTGTGTAGCATACACTAGAAGGTAAAAAGGAAGGTAAAAGGTAAAAGAGTATTGAATAATTTTAATAGTCTTATATGTTAATAACATTAATACATTATATTGAAATACAAAAGCCACTAATTAATCAAGCTTATAGAAACTAAATTATTATCCTAATTCCTAATGACTCAAACTGTATATAATTAAACTTAACGTCAAGCAAAAATCGACTGACCTGTAATTACTTAAGAACGATATTTCTTTAAGTATATAAAGATAGTGGACCAAGGATGGTAAATTACTATTTTAATACTAGGACGGTAAAAGGTATTACAAATTTGTTAAGAACAATACATTTTCAGATATTTTTCTGTTATACAATTTTATTCCAATTAAACTGCTAAAAATAAAGTTAATCAACAGAATAACATTAAAAGAATATTTGTTTAAAGAATTGCAATTGGAATACGTTAAAATGCTTACAAACATATGCAAATAAGACTTTTATAAAGTGTCTTAAGTTTATTTAATTTAATAAATGATTTATCCAATATTAATTTGTACTTTTGAAGCTGAATTTGTACTAAATCAATTAAATCTCAATGTTCACTAAGTTCCAGAAACAAATGCCAACTAAAACATCTAACAACTAGTGAACTAAGTTCATCTAACCACGTTGTAATTTCAAGTCGTAAGATACTCTGTTGATTTTTCTAAAAAGATGAGTTAGCTGCTCTATTTCTTGTAAAAAATAAAAATAAGATAATAATACATTTTTAGATAATAATAATTAAATAATAAGATAATAATAATTATGCATTTTAATTATATGCTGGGCTTTCTATCAATGCACTTTCTAAATTTGAAATGACCGGTCTGATAACAATTATTTTTTTCATTTTATTGTAAAAAGCGCAAAAATTCACGCATTAATAAAAAATATTGTTTTTATATTTATACCATACTTTAGATACTATAATTTCAAATACTATATTTATACTTTCAAATACTATAATAAAAAAAAATCTACTTCTGAAAATATTATATTTAAGATATACACAAATACAAGGGAGGGAGCAGCTGCTATAATACCCGTTGACCTTTTCACAGTTCGAGGGGACGTTTTAAACGTGTACTTATGTACTTACAAAGCCTCGGTCTGTGGCATTATAAGAATTTATGAGAAGAAACAACTGTCGGCTTAAATGTTTATTTCCGTTAATAGTATTTTGTATTTAGCTATTACTTCTAAAGCAGTTGATATTAATTACCCTTTTAGTACAGTTGTGAATACTCTTCATAGAATATTTTTAACACTAAGAATTATATTTGGCACGGACATTATCCAAGTAACATTATATAATTCTATATTTAAGAATTAGAAGTACTTAAAGTGAAGCAACAGCAGAAAACCGAGTTGGAGATAGTGGCTTTTCAACGAATAAATGAATCAACAAAAGTTATTTGAGTGAAATATAATAGAGACTAATGTGTTATATGATTAAAAAGAGCTTTTCTGCAAAAGTAGAATGGTAAACATCATTTTGAGAATTTTATCACTATAATAGTAGCTTTTATGTTTTTTTTAAAGAATGTTTAAAGGTTACGAGTATTTTTATTTAAAATTATTTTTGCCTTAGTTTGCCTTAGTATATAGTCTATAACATACTTTTCAAGGTCTTTTCTGTAGACATTTCAAAAAATTGTATATCATTACAACAAATTTTATAATTTCTTTATATGACTGAATGACTTAGAAAAATTCTTTAATTTTTTATTTGAAGGCTCCAACTCTAATAGTAGGAATCCAGGTTTCGTTGATTGAAGAAGAAATTAATAACAACAACTACAACAAAGACACAAATGTTACCAGCTAAAATATGAAATTTAAGTGAATTTTGCCCACAATCCGATTACTATTTAGGTTAGGAAAATTGAGATAATTGAACATTTTATAAAATTTGTCTACACATCCCGTTTACTTTTCCTTTCCTCATATCAATTTACTTTGATAGCATAATACTCAGCCAAAGTATCTCTAACATTCCATTATTATTCGCAAACTTATGAAAACTTGGCTTTAACCATATTATTGCAGCTTTCTAGTAGTTTGTTGATGAAACATTAAGGAAAGACTGAAATACGAGTATGAAATGTAACGAAGAAAAAAGAAAGCACGTAGCCGGGACTAAGAGCTTTTAAAGCACATTAATCTCAGAAGATAAATTTTCAGAGTCATGTATGAAGTCTTAAAATTTGTAGCATATTGTTTATAAATTCTAACGAATGATTTTAATTTTACAATTAGTCAGTTATATATATATTTATATATAAAGTATATAGACAATTATCTTTTTTCCCATAATAGAATTTAAAAAATTCAAGGTAAATATTATCAGTAATTTTAATAAATTTGAATGTAAATTAGTATAGGGCAATGGAAGATATATTTTTCTTATACATGGAATATGCTTTGTATACTAAGAAACTCCTAAAGAACATATTTAAAGGTGCCTTCAAGTTGTGAAATGGTCTGGTATTTTAACAGATGCTGCATTCTTTGTGTTTTTGTAAATCTAATAAAAAATATTTTCAAGTTTTAACTTGACGCTTAAATTACAAATTGAAGGATTTTGTACTATATATGAAACGTTTTACAAATTCGTTTATAAGGTACATTTAATAATGAAGTGTTAAATTACAAATTGAAGGATTTTGTACTATATATGAAACGTTTTACAAATTCGTTTATAAGGTACTAAGGTAATAATGAAGTGTAAGTGATCCTTAAATTTATGTTTGAAAGTGAACAGTACCCTATTTCATATTTTTAAATTAGTTATCTTAAACCTCAAACTTCAGAAAATTACATCGGTTGGATAAGCTTAGTTCAAGTATGTTGATTTGTTTTTGGATCTTCGAGAAAACTGTTTTTTATGTATGTTTGTAGATAAACCAAAAGGATCAAAGAATTACAGTCATTTCAATAATAAGATTTTAATGTCTTTTTAACGCCAATTTTTTAAATTTTGTTAATTTTACTATTAAAATATAGTTTGTAAATTTATCTGTATTTGAAATTTATGTTTTAAAATATTCGTATAAAGTACAAGTATAGAGTATAAACCTACGTATATCTACCGTCTGAAAAAATTATCTTTATTTAGAAAATTAAAAACACAAAATGAGAGCATCTGTGAAAATATAACCTTATAAATATAGACCTTTCCACAGTTCGAGGGGACGTTTAAATGTGTACTTATAAAATAATATGTGGCGCGGCGTCGGTCTGTGGTATCATAAGAATTTATTCGCAGAAATAATTGTCGGCTTAATTGTTTACGTCCGTTAATAGTATTTTCATATTTAGATATGACTTCTGAAGCAGTTGATATAACCCTTTCACGAAAATTATTACAAAGTTGTGAATTTTATTTTGCAGCACAGCCATTATCCAAATTATATTATATAATTCCATCTTTAAGGACTAAAATACTTATAGTGGAGCTTAAGAACATTTTATTATTAGTGCTTTAATTTGAGAAAAATATAAAAATGAGTAAAGTATCACCTCATTAAAAAGAGATTGTCGGCAAAAGCAAAATGGTGTTTTATTTGACTTTTCAGTTTCTATAACTTAATTAACTTAACTAGTCATTATGTTTTTTAAAGAATATGTAAACATACCGTTAACAAGGATATTTATTTTAAAGTGCTTCTTCCTTAGTTCTGACCATAAATCTACGTACACACGTAAATTTGATACGGAGTATTTTTAAATATATTTTACTCTAATAATAATAATAATTTTGTTTATAATTACTAATAAATAATAAATGTGCAGTGAAGAATGTACCTACTAGAAAAGGATCGTGTTTTCGTAATTACCCCCATTTAAAATAGACGTTTGTTATTTATAACGTATAAATCGGGTATTTTGTTTTTGAACATGTTATTATAATGTAGCAAGGGTTTCCGTTTCATGATTATTTTATACCCGTAGATTGTATATCGTGTGTAAACATAGAAAAATACCCGAAGCCTACCTTACCAACCAAAAATATTTTAACTGTTTTAATTAATAATTTTAGTTTGTAAATATATAGAAGCTAATCAGCTTCTATATATTTAGAAAAAAAAAATTAAATGACATTTTACTTATCAACAATCGTTAATAAGTAAAATGTCATTTAAAATTCAAAAGGTCATTTATTTACATTTCTTTTTTTTTATATAGTTTTCCTATTTTTGTGTAAATTTCAGGTTTATTTTAAGAAGACAAAAAGGATTTTTCAATACCTGAATAGTAATAGAAAAATATGCTTTCATAAAATACTTATTATGTTATTGTAAGATTTTAGTAGCGAGTTTGTAGTTAAATAGAAGTTCCGAAAATATCTAAGTAATGCAAATAATAAATAGGGGTGAAGTAATAAAGGGTGAATTTGTGATATATGTGGGGTAGTTTAATAATAAATAATTATAATTAGTGCAGGGTAGCTCTTCGACTCTGTCTTTTTGTCTGCGATTGAACGTTAAACTAAGCAAACGTATATTATTTTTCCAACACTACAATATTTATTAGCATAATATGAGTGTGACTATATGAAGTGAAAATCTAATCTTAAAGTTAATCTTTACTCAGAGTTATTAAAAGTCATATGTTAAAACTTCTAAGTTCTTCCACAAATTATAACTTAGAAATTATCGGTAATATAATAAGTATTAAAAAATATACGTTTCAAGAGACGTATTATGTATCTCTTTTTGAATATGAGAATCGTTATATGAGGGAATTATCCATAATTAACTGCTATTAGCTACTTTATTTGGGTAACCAATCAGATTATCGGTTATTGTTATTGGTTGTAAGAGATATTTTAGAGCTTTTTATATTCATGAAAGAAGTTAATGTATTGGAGGGCTAACGCCCGGGAACGTCATCGTTTGTAATAATAAGTACTTATGGTGTTATAAATACTAAAATACATTGAGGCGTCACATGTTATAATAAGACTTTGTATGAATAAGTAAATAAATAAAAGAATAAGTAGTTAAATAATGATATAATTCTCATTTTATACTATACTTTCTAAGTGTTCAATATAACCCAATAAAGAGCCAAATTTGTTATACAGTATTAATTATTGATGACGTAATATTATTAGTCTATAGTCGAATAAAACACTCTTAAATAGATTGTAAATTTTATCGATATAAAAATATTTAATACCTTTTTGGTATAAAGTATGTAGAGGGTAAAATAATTGAAATTAATAAAATAAATTTATATATTCTCTTCCATCTTACCAAATGAATTTACAACCGCTTTATAGTTTAGTACTTATGACTTGGAATCGAAGTAAAGTTCAAGCAACTTCATAAGCTTAAAGCTCTCCTCACGTACTGTTTTATGAATCTTCTGCAAAACTTTGAATTCATAATGCATATAATACTCAAAGATATTACACATATTAATTGTGAAACTTATTCCATTGAAATTTAAGTTTAAACTTACTCACCTTATAAGTACAGACATAAGTCAAGAGCTTATTCTTCTTAAAAATAAATAAAACTAGTATTTTTTAGCTAATTAGAAAAACGAGTTGGTAGATTTGTAATTTCGTAATTATAGTCTGAGATAATAAAAGATTTACTATTAATAAAGTAGTCTGGTCATTTTTTTACACTTTTACATAATAATGTTTAGTCGATTTTTTTACAAAATTTCTATCAATAACAACTAACATTTTATGATTATGTTTGTTTAATTTATAAGTTATCCTGATGTATGTTAATTTTCCTAATTAATCTCGTTTACAAAACAAATATTAGGTTATGATTGTAGATATTAGAGTTCGAGTTCGAGCATCGAGAGATAAACCAAAGTGAGGTAGCAACTCAGTTCACAGATTATAAACGAATACTCATTCACTTACCGCCCGACTGAAAACTGTGGAAAAAGTAATAAAATACCGACAGTTATATTCATTTGTTTCTCAAACATTTGATATAATCGTGTAAAGTATGTACTGTATACTAATATTTTAGAGCCAGTTAATAATAACAACTTTATCAAGGTAACCTTTTAACCAGTTAATGAAATAATTAAAACCCTTTGTTAAGTCAATTTGTCTGTTTAAATTCTTACTGAAATGGTAAAACCGTTTTAGTAAATTATCATCAATGACCACCTCATATTTCTCTGTATATATATTGCAGAAATAAAACATGAGAATGAAATAAAATGGAAAATTCAATGAAATCATTCAAGAAAGTTTTTAAAAGCCTAAATAATATATCCAAAAGTCGAGCTTAAACGAACTGCTATGACCAAGTCCTACGTACTTCGAATAAAAAACTAAAGATATTAATGTACAAAGTTACTTACATACAATGATCAAATTGAATGCGCCATTGTAAGTAACAAAATTCTATAGATTAGTTAAAAGTTAAATAAACACAGGTTAGCGTACGTGATTACGTTTTTGATAAACGTTTTTGAATCAACTAATAATCATTTTAAATTTAACGCTTCCTAAATGTTATTTCAAAATTATGTGACATATTTTTATTTTTAAATTATACGACACGAAAGATTTGGCGGTCCACGTAATATTCGTACAAAAAAGGCAGTCAAATAAAAAAGAACGTAAAAATCAAATGAAAGAAAGAATACCAGGAAATCCTATCCGCTTTGCGTTAGCAAAAGATTTTATCTCGGGAAATTAATATGGCTTCTAGAAACATGTCGAGTATTTTAAAAGATGATTTAGTGCTTGTAGCCGGTAGAAGTGCTGGACATTATTAAATTGAAAATAAATAATGAAATTGTCAAACATTTAAAATATAAATAATTTTACAAACAACAAAAAAAAAACTATTGTCAGTTTTGTGTCTTTAACACAAGGTTTTCAAATAAAAGCACAAGTAATTAGAATAATATAAAGCTACTGAAAATGTGTCTCGTTCAAAATTAATGGCAATTGATTGGCTGAGAGTAAAATGGCGTTGTGTTTTTATGTAGAGTGTACTTAGTGTGCGATATATAAGGCGGTAAAGTTTCTGACATTCATATTGTAATCTTCTTAATTCCAGTACACACACTTCTTAAAAAATATTTATATCTTTCTTTTTTTTTTTTTACATTATAAGTTTTTTATCGATACTGAAAAGAGAATGCAAATAATTTTAAAATGTATGTCACGTACATATTCATCTTCCATTAATAAAATATTAATATTACATAGCAGTATACAGTGTATAATTCATTTTAATTATCAAAATAATGTGATGTTCGTATTACAATAAAACCATTTTTTTATTACAAGTAAAAATTAAAAATATATATTCTAACTTCCAAGCTATTGAACTGTATTTAAATTTCAGTCTTTTATTTCTAAGACATTTCCATTTTATTTCACTGTGAAATGTTTAATGTACACACATTGAAAAACCAGGAAAATTTAAAAATGATTTTTAAGTCAGAAAATTCGCAGATAAACTAATATGTCTGGAGCCACTTTCGTATTTTAAGAAATAATAAAGTTAATGTAAACATTACGAGGTTATTCAACTGAGTAGATATGATTGTACCTGTTTGAGAATAGTGAGATAAGTGGATTAAATAATTTTAATAAATTTTAATTTCAACAATCTGTAGATTTGAAATGATGAATAGGTTAAATAGAGGAGAACATTGTCAGTTGTAATACTCATGAGCAAGTAACAGTTTTCAGATTACTGGAAGCGTTACAAGTTTCGAAAATTAGTTCCAAAATACTGGTAGTATTCTGAACTTTACAACACAAACATTTACCCTTATATTGTTGTTTATATAGCTAGAAGTTTTTATATAGCTAGAATTTATATAGCTAGAATTTAAATACCATGTACATATTTAATAATAACTAATTTGACAATAAAATACAAAATAATAATTATTAACTACAATCCCAATACATAATCCACTTTTTTATAAAAATTTACTACCTTTTTAATAAATTTGATTTTCAAGATATAACTTATTAATTTGGCGAAAGCTTTTACAAATCTAAGGAAAATATTAATATAAAATAAAATCGCGATTTTGGTATAAGTGAAATAAGTGAAAGGTTTTTTAATATTCTATTTAGTTTAATCACGTGATCGCAATGGTTAGAAGGAGCAACTGTTACATTTTAAATATTGGAAAGCAGTGAGTCGGAGATGGAATTGATGAGAGATGAAGTGCACTGCAGGCAATTGTCTGAAACCAGTGAACCCTGTGCCAGAAGTTCTTAAGAACGCTGTGCTGCTAATGTATCGAAAAAAAACCTGAAAGAGCAATATGTAACAGCAACTAGACAAATAAAACAAAACAGTAATCATAATGTATTTAACATATTTACTCGATTTTTAATAATCAATATTAACTTAACCAGATTCCCTATACCGCAAATGATTTAATTTATTCATTTCTATTTATATAATAAATGCAGCACAGTCTAGACTGATATATTATCTCGTTTCCACTGCAGACCAGTCTACACTTCCGAGCAATTATCTGTCGATTTATTTTTACTTTACTTTAGACTCAAGGGTATTACTGCATTGGATGAGATATCGAGACCATCTATTAAATACAATTTTATGGCGAGATTAAAAGTTGAAGCGTTTTTTTATTTGACAGTAATTTGTTTTTGTGCAGTATTTGGTCAACATTGTAAACAAAATTATTGCGTGAAAAAAAAAAGCGTTCCAAAATAATCTGACAAGTGTGACAAGTTCTGTTTTTTAATGATGACAAAAAATAATCAAGATATATAGATGGTTCTTGTTAGACCAGGCTGCGCTTGGAACCCTCATAGCTCTGATATTAAATTGGAAACGTTTAAAGAAAAACTCATTTCGATAAATAATAGGTTAGGGAAAACGTTTTTTCACATATAGTATGTATGTTGTACTTGTAATAAAAGTTTTGTTGGCTGTACCATTTTTATCTGGCTGGTTTTAATGACATAAAAACGATTACATTTAATAAAAGGAAGCAATTAACTAAAATGTTTCCATCCATTTTATTTATTTTTTTTCTGTCAAAATGATGTAATGAATATATTAGCTACATTTTAAAGCTTTTTTTTTTAAATCAATGCAAGCCGCGAATAAAATTTGTGATGTTTATGGACCTCATGCAGTGTCAATAAGATTAGCACAAAGTTGGTTTAAGCGTTTTTATTCCGGGAATTTCGATGTCAAAGATGATCCTCGTTCACTTTGTTTCAAAAAAAATTAGCGCCAATTTTTGAAAAAGTGTACCAAGTTCGACATGTAAGTAGATACAACATAGCTGAAGAACTGGATATTTACCACAAAGGATTTTTGTCCCATTTGCAAAAACTAGCTAAACAATAAAGCTCTATATTTGGGTGCCACTCGAGCTTTCTGCAACGAACCTAAAACCGTAATGGAAACGGCCCCTTTTTTAAGAGATTTTAATGCATCCACTGTATAGCCCTGTTTTTGCATCTTCACATTTCTTCATGTTTCGGCCAATACTTTAGGCTCTGTCAGGTTAAAATCAAGAAAAGTCTGCCAAAACAACAATAGAAAGAAACTACTATAGAAGTTCCAAAATTTCTACAGCAACGGTGTGAACTACCACAATAAATAAAAAAAAATTGGTAGTAATCTACAATATCGCAAAAAGTCATACAATTATATTGATTGTTTTATTATTGTTTATAATATATAAATAAATGTAAATCAACTTTCAAGAAATGTGTCGACTTTACATATAAAATAGGAAGACATTTTTTTTTACCCCCATTATGTTGTCAAAATAGACCCTCTTGACATTTCGATTTGACGTAAGTGATTCCAGTAAACAAGTGATTTCTGTTTTAGATTCAAAGTGCCAAATATAAATAAATATTTTTTGGAGTTATAGAAATAATTGTACTGTAATATTTGTAGCAAAGTCATTATTTTCAAGCAGTACATAGTGGATTCAAATATTCCGATTCAGATGGCAAACATCTCAGCAGTACGTTGTTGCTTGCAAATATTAACTTACACGTTCTACACCCAAACACAAATCAAACAAAATGAAGTGAACCAAACAATATAGTCCACTGATCTATGTTTTCATTTATCTTTCCTGCGAAATATTTTAGTTTGTTAATTTAGTTATTACTAAGGTTGATTATTTTCTTTCTTTAATTTATATCTAAGGATGAGAAAGGTTATTAGTTACAATATTTTATTTATTTGACACTGCTAGATCATTCTTAAACTGGAAGTAAATCTGAACTCCATTCAATAATATTTACTTATAATCTTATATTACTTAAGGCATATAGTATAACATATTTACTTAATAATAAACTTACTATTTTAAGTATCGTTGTAATGTTCAGATTCGTTACGTACTTGAACGTATAATTCAAACACGTAACACGAATTTGTAATCTTTATTATCTAAAATCAGGGTACCACGATTAAAAACTTAAACGTAGGTTTTTTATCCTTCTTTTATATGAGTAAATGGTATATTATCCCAATAATAATATAATTAATAACCATCTCTACATAAATAAAAAGTTACAAATAAAAATATGTCACATACACGTAATCAATTCGACTACACACTAACTTTATATAAAGCATAAAGGTTACTTAAGTTCAGTTTAGAACTGTGAAGTGCTCTTCGAATACCAATGACCGCTTTATTAGTTCTCCCCTGTCTGTTGACAAATGTATCGCATTTAACTTCTTTCTCAGCGTAATGTCTTCTTACAGCTACGAGTTCTAAATGATTTACTTTAACCGTAATGGTATTATGAAATACTTTGCACTAAAACTATAAAGGAAAAAAAGGATGGAATAAACAATTTAATGAAATGTCCTGATGCCATAAGTACATCTAAAATAATATGATGTTAATACATTCATGGATTTATATCCGATCTCATTAAACTTTTATACTGCGGATCTTGACAACTTTTACTGTTATCTGTTCCATAACTTCAAAAGCCATAACATAATTAATCATTCTAAGAAAAAGCCGCGTTAGACTCGAGCCTCGATCTGATTAAACTTTTTAAAACAATTTAATAATCTACATTTAAAGGAACTTTTGGAACAAACAAAAACAAATAGTATTTAAAATTATTATTTATAAATATATAAATGGTATGTTTATTAATCATATTGTTATTATTTTATTACTCATCTAAAGAAAAAATTGGAATTTGAATTGATATGATTTAATATATATATATATATATATATATATATATATATTTAATATATATATATATATATATATATATATATTTAATATATATATATATATATATATATATATATATATATATATATTTTTTTTTTTTACTATATATACCTTGTTTTTTTTTTGTGATAAAAGATAGTATATATCTGTTTTATAGGTATAGCATAGCTAGGTCTAGGTTTAGACTTATATTATTACTAAAGACCACAGTTTGCGACCAATGTTGAGGTGCGTGGTGCGCGAAGCCCTTGATGATATTCATTTTCCCGTATTTTTTAAATTATGCATCCAAACAACATACTTCAAAAGGCAAAGTTTATTTCCGTACAATGGTCTTGATAGTAAAGTTACTTAGAAAATAGATGAGCGTTAATTTTTTTTACATAAAATGCTTTATTTTGGCTTACTTACCGAAAATAGATATATGGTGTCGAGGCCTTTTAAATCTTTTAGATCTACCTAAGAAAAACCTTATTTTTTCAACATTTTATCAACGTACCATCGCCGAGGTGTCTTTCTTCCGATTTACGTTGTTTCCCTTGGGAATGATATATTTCATCCGCGCGGTAAAAAGTAGTGTATATCCTTTCCCAGCGTCTTATCTATGTTTATGTTTCATTGGTTTAACCGTGAAAGCGTAATAGACCGACAGAGTTGTTTTCAAATTTTTAATATTAGTATGAAAGTATGGATATTGAGGTAAGTCCTAGGTATGTCTTTGTTAGACTATTGAGAGTTCTAGTTTAATTAAGAACGGCCAATTGTTGCACAATAATATTTCATTTCTAATTAATATTATACTAGCTGTTGTCCGCATCTCCGTCCACGTGGACTGTAAAAATAATATTTAAATGATTTATTTACGTATCTGTGATTCTTTTAAAATATTTTTGGGGTTACATTTTGAAGTGTTTGTTTGTGGATAAAAATGTAGTTCATGCCGACTATGAAATGTGGCAAAAGCCGGAAATAATATTATGTGGCGGTATAGAGATGAAGAAAAAGAAGAAAAACATTATGACGTCATATGATATATATATATATATATATATATATATATATATAAATATAACCTTTCAATATATATATATATATATATATATATATATATATATATATATATATATATATATATATATATATATATATATATATATATATATTATTGAAAGGTTTTGGTGAACATATTCCCTATTTCTGCATACAAGCAAAGCATTTTAGTTTGAGGCGAAAGTATTCAACGGTCTTGATTTTTTTAAATTTAGTAAACCAAACAATAAAAAAAAAAAAAAAAAAGAAAAAAAAGTGACCCTCGTGAGAATTACATTATCGTGCTACAACTTATGCTATGTCACAGACAAAACTACGTTAAGATTTCTATAGCCTATGAGTGAATAACTCATGTTTCATAAGATACAGATGATATATGTTTCATTCAGATGTAGGAAAGTTTGAAGCTTTCCAAAGCGAAACATCATGCATGTGTTAGATATTATAAGATTCTACAATTAAAGAACACTAAATTAATATAAGGTATTTAATCAAGCTACAACACACTATAAAATGATAATATATATCAATGCATTATCTGGATAAGTTTTAAAGTTTTACTACTTTAATAATATACCAGTAATAACAATGATATATAAGTTACTACATAATTCTAAATTCGTAAATCTAATTGCTACAACAATATTTCGCATATTTATTGTCAACTTTATTATGTAGTTACATAAATAATAATATCCTATATACCAAATTACTATATAATAACAATATTATATGTAATATTACAATAATATGTCACATGCATGCATAATACACATTACAGAAACAAATCTTATACTAGTTACCTTTAAAGATTAAAAAACATTCCATGATATAAATTAAAATTAAACAAAATTAAATGTATATCTTACATACAACATACTAAATATATAATATTATGTAGAATATAATCTATAATAACAAATAAATATATAAAATTATATAAATAATAAATTATTACATTATACAAAAAGAAAATTTTTGACTTGTTTTCTCGAGGAGGTAAATACCTCCTAATGTAAATATAATATACTTTAAAATATACTTTAATGTAAATACATGTACTTAATACTACCGAATGTAAATACATATATTTGAAGAATATCAGTATGTTATTCATAGTACGTAGACCTGTTGAATCGTTTGAGCTCAACAATAGAATAAATTAATTTAAGGTATTTTAGATGTAATTCTACTCTTATGTTTGATTTCTGCAAATTCTCTCGTTGAATGGAATGTATATTTGATCATATAACTAAAATGACACAAACAGAGTTTTTTTTTTTATTAGTAGGTTAGATTCAACCTTGGTAAAGTTGTTATTCTTATCTGGTTCTAATATAACAATATACATGATAATATAAAATGTTTACTAAGCAAAGAAAAATAACTTTTGGTATCTTGTCTTTATTACTTTTCTCACAGTTTTCACCCGCGTGATAAGTGAGTGAGTATTATTTTATAGTCTGTAAACTAAACTGCCACTTCACTTTTGTTTATTTAATCGTTTATTTAAAAGAAGACTGAGAGAGAATGAATTAAAGAAATGTTAATATTAATGTTGTGTAGATCATGTATTTATTATGCGAACACGTAAAAAATAAGTTATATCTATACTAATGTTATAAAAAGAAAAGATTTTTTTGTTTCTTGAATAGGTTCCGAAACTACTGGACCGATTTAAAACTTTTTTTTTCTTATACTCTACATGCCTACGATCATAAGCCATATAAGTATAATTCTTACAGTCTACTACGTGGATGCAGTCACGGGCGACAGCTATCCCTAATAAAGTACTTTACCTGAGTAAATATATATATACATATATAGCGCGGGTGAAGCCGCTGGGAACAGCTAGTTTGTTATAAATATTGTAAAGCATAACCAATTACACATGAACACTTTAAAGTTGTTACTGAATAAATTTGTTGAAAAGAACACCGCCAGACTACTTTATTAACAAATGAAACATTTATTTCCCAAGTCTATAATTACCCTATACAAATCTACTAAATTATTATTCTAATTACCTTAAAAATACTAGTTTTATTTATTTTAAAGTAGACTAGAGAGTTGACTAAGGTCAACAACTATTTTTTAATTGTAGGTTTTCATAAAATGTTTTTAAAAATTTACGATGCTTAAAAAATATTTATTTTGTTATATTTTGGTTTTGTTGAGAGTCAAATAAACAGCAAGAGAGCAGTATCTTAAACTAAGAAGTCGCTTGAAAACTTTCCTTTAAATGTATGTCTCAAGTACACGACCAAAAAGCACTTGTAAATTCTTGTTGAAAAGGTTAATGGTAATTAATATTTTTGACTTATAATAATATTTAATGCTAAGCTAAGAAAATTTTAAAATTCATTTATCCTAGACGGCAATTAAAATAGTAAATTTCATAGCATAACAATGCTTTATATAATTCGTGACAGCTTAATGTATTAAGCATGATGTAGTAATCTTTATCATAACGCTAGTATAGCTTTGGCAGCAAACCGACAAGTTGTTCACCGCAGTCTCTCTTAGTTTCTATGCCAACCTGGTTTATAAAAGGAAACAAACACATTTAAGTATAACACTATCGTTTTAATAGGAGCTTTCAGTTAGGAAGGATTTAAGGCTTCACACACAGAAACAATAGACTTAATAACTAAGATGTACTTTCAAAAATATTAAGTTGTTAGTTATTTTTAACATTTTAGTTGCTGCATTTTAATATTCTAGTTAAAAGCTTTCAAAAGCCGGAGGAGAGTAAAGTAAAGAGAATACAAACATTTATTTAGTCTCGATTCCATCAGATATTATTTCATTCTCTGATTCAACATAATAGAACAGATTCTAATTCAATTTATTTATCAAAAACAATGTTAAATGTATACTAGGTATAATATATAATGTTTTTAAAAGTGCAAAGCTAAAAAAATTAATTACATATCTTAAGGAAAATGAACTAAGTTTTCTAGTGAACTATAAAAACAAGGATTTTTTTATATAATGTTCTTTCTTGATATTTTTATTATCATACTACATTTCTAGCATTATTAAAAATTAACAAAATACTTTAATTGAACAATATTCAAACTAATTGATACTCATGCATTCTGTATTAATAATTTAATTAAATAATTAGACGTATATCAGGTATTTACTTCAGCAAATACTTATTATTTCAATAATTTTATATATTTTGGGCAATATCGGAAAGGCGGTAGATATACAAGTAATTTTTTATACGCTCTGACGCTTATTATTGGATGCGAATACCCAGATATTTTTTAATACAAGGTCACAGTAATTTATATTCTTTGACTAATCTTATCACATCTTGTATATAAAACCAGGTTTTATTATCTTATATTCCCTATAATCAATATTGTTGCAACTCCTGAGTAATGTTTATTTTTGCTGTCCATTAATTCAAAACTATTTACTTATAGAAACGAATACTCAAATATAAACTTTAATTTAATTCCATTAATTTGTCTAAACTGAGTATTTTGGTGAATCTGAGCTTAGGTTTGCGGCCATTAGTAATATTGGAGTATATTTCAAATACTTAACTATTAATTTATAAGATTTAACGTCTAGTAAAAGATGCCATTTATATTTTAAGTCGAACTACAATTCTAAATAAATAATTTATTGCCGTAAGATGTACGTAATTTATTTAAAGCAAATATGCGAATATTATTTAGACATTTCAACACAAGGATATGCAATAAAACGTTGTATAATTTAATAGTTTCTTAAGCTTACATTGTTTCTTGACCCTCAAACCTTCTTCCTGAACTCTCCATTTTTCGGGATCTTAGAAACTGGTGGAGGTAGATGATTAATTAACTAATTAACTACAGCTATATAGATAATATAAGTTATATATATTAAAAACCAAAAATTTTAATCAAACACAAATTATTGGATTGCCTTAATAATCAATCTAAGATTACTATAAAAATATATGGTTTCTACATATACATTTTTGTCCATATCTTGTAGCTATTTATATATAAATAGAAACGGCTAATTAATATAACTGAAAATTCAATTATATTTGACAAGAAAAACCATTTTCCCTACCTCAAAACAATCTGCTTGGTACGATAATACTCAGTCAAAGTACCTCTTACATTTCACTTATATTTAATTCGCCAAGACATTTTAGAGATAAGTGGTTTGCTGAGTTTTCTGCACTCAGCTTTAATAATATAATTTGACTTTTATTATGTCTAATTCATTAGATTTATTTAACGTAGATTTTTTTTAATAAAATAAATAAACACAATTTATTAGAAGTTAATTGGCTACTGTTATGGTTCAAATCAGTTATTTGGCTACAGGTATGCTTTTTAATTATGATAGAAATATGATAAAAAAAAACTGCTGGATCAGCCAAAAAGTCCAATGATACTTTATTGACTGTTCCGTTCACTGTGATTATTATATCTAATTAATTAACTAATAATAGTAGGAGATTAATTTCAGATCATTCAGAATCAATTGTTTGGCGGCTGCCGGTCTATACGGCAAATTATCAGTATATTAGAACTAACTAGAAAGAAGATCAAATTGATTAAGATGATGTGGACATAGGTTATAACTTTAGGTATTCGATAAAATATTTATACATACATTATGCAACATATCCTTAACACATAGTAGTACTACATAGTGTCATTATTGTAAGATTAAGTATTTTTTCAGGTAAGGTTTCAAACCCGCAATCTCTGGGAAACCGTTCCGTCTCCCTACCAAATGAGCTACCGTAAAATTATTCCGTCTCTTTACTTTACCAATTGAGCTACCATGGCGTTTCCCTTATTGTCTATATGATCATCTTTACCGGCATGGCGAACGACGTTTCTATTAAATCATACTGTATTGTAATAAGATAATAACAATAATATATATTTTTCTAAAAAAAATGACAGAAATTATCCGTCACTCGAGAGATCTTCGCAAGCCTCATATACTGTCTCTGCCATTATTTGCAGCGTTTTATTATATTTGGTGCAACAAAATATTTGTCACAAGTCATAATACGAAGTAGAATCTTTTTACCACAAATATCGGCATGCCGAACGCCATTTTTATTAGAACTTATGGACTTTTTATTAGGACTTGTATTTGTAGGTTTGTCAAGCATTTATATGTTCTGAAAGTGTGAATATAAATGCGTACAAACGTAAATGGGATTTTGCTAATTTTAGACGCAGGTGCTAGATGTAAAGAATCAATGCAAAAGTAGGATTATTAACATAAACAAACTCTTAGTCAAATATCTATATGTATGCTACTATTTGTCGTAGATACAGCATGATATCTCTATCTACGTTACGTAATTCATTACTGTACTTTGTTCGGTTCAAAGAAATTGAAGAGAATCCCTTAAAGAGTTCAAAGTAATTCAGCTTTAGATTTAAGAGAATGTGGAATATTAAAGTATGTATCCCAGTTCACTTTAAAACATTTATAGAAACATAGCTTTTAAGTGAATGCAGTTATGTTGATGTATTTAATATTAAATGAGAAGGGGTGAAGTCTCTGGGGAGTACCTAACACTCTGACCCGGCAAATCGTTTTATCTTCCAAATATGCGCATATTTTTACACTAGAAGATATGTAAACCAGTTGAATATTCTTATGAAATGTTATATCATAGTAATAATAAAATAATAAAATTTTACTCGATTATATTAGATTACATTATAAATATGAACCTGAAGTTGGAACACAAGATGTCGGTGTATGTTACAGACACTCATCTCATTCAATACGAGTATATGAGACTCAATACGTTAAAATTGTTTATATGTACTTTAACGTCAAATGTCTATTTTCATTATTATTGTGCAGGGCATTTACAAATAGTATTTCATAATAATATTCTTAATAAAAAAGGGGACAATTAAGATATTTTTTTTTTTTTGTTATTAGCAATTAATACTGTCTTAAGTATTAATTTTCTATTGTATAAAACTTTTAATATTGTAATCAGTGTCAGTTTTAAAATTAATATAATATAATAAAAATTATTGAAGTTCATAATTACCAGTTAACACACATAAATACAACCATTTAGAACCTATATCTCAATTTTAAGTGGAAAAAAACAGTAGTCAGACCCTGCTCTAAAATAGGTCATTGAACTTTACTTTTGTATTCTATCTAAAACGTTCCAATTTTTACCTTGTCGTCGTTACTATTGATGATATTTGCATATGAATACTTTATTTGAACTAGAAATAAAATTTATTGACTGAAAGTAACACAAGCGAAATTGTATGAAAACTTTGAATGCCAGAAATATTTACGAGTCTATGAAATAAGATATTAAGTTAGGCATAGCTTAAAAAGATATGTTTTTAATTATAAATGTTATTTGCTACAAAGCAGTCAAAATTCATTGTATTATTTCGAATTTAATAGTTTTTCTATACTCGTATTTTGTACGGTTGCTGCAGTCAAATTGTCAGTGTTATACTTAGTATGTAAAGAATGATACTATATAAATAATTAATATATTTAAATATAAAAAAACCAACAACAACAGCAAGACTTCGCATTGTATTTCTATAAATAATATCTGAACTAGGTATATGATAAAATAATAAAAAATAACTAATTTTCTCCGTCAATTTATATAACTGAGTAGCTTTTTTGAATTCAAATTCATCAGCAAGCGATCCGTCGCATGAATAAATTTGATATAAGGGCCGAAATAGCTTGAATAGCTTGACTACCTCTCTATTTGGCGCATATCCTAAATCTATCATATATGTATCATATGTATATAATTGAGAAGCAATTCAGAATTAGGTCAATATTTCTAGGTCAATTATTTTCTTATGATGCTACATATCACACAACAAGTTCCCGGCGTCTGCCAAAATTGTGCCATTATGTGGTGTGATAATCTTCTTATTTCTAAGTATTTAATATTGGATTATGTTCAATTTTGAAACTTTAATATTAAAAAAAGATAAGTGAATTTATTATAAATATTAAAAATAATATTTTCACTATGCTATAGTAATATTTGTATTTTATACGATTCATCCATGTATTAGTTTAGTTTAAAAAAATATAATTATTTTTTAGTCTGGTTTAGGAAAAGATGATTTATTAAAAAAACATTTTTTGTCTTTAAAAATAAAAACCACACAAAATAAATATGAACTAAAAATCTTTGTATCCATCAAATAATTTATAACCTCTACATACATATACGAATTTATTTATTTGGTAAAAAAATTATAGTGTATTTATAAAGTGGATTTTATATTAAGTGTAATACTAACACAGTGTAAACTCCATGTAACTCTCTCAAGTCTAAAGCGTCGAAATCAATTGTCTTGGGTTGGTTTAGTTTGTCTTCTATACAATGATACTCACATAGCATTACCCCCACTCTCATGACAACAATGACAGTTGTTTCTACTCAAAAATTCTTATAAAGTCGCGACCGACTCCCCGTACTTCTAAGTAGACATTTAAACATTCCTTCAAACTGTAAAGTAGGTCTACTGGTATTTTAAACAGCTGCTACCTACTTTGTGTTTTTATATATCTGATTAAACCTAATATTTTTAGGACCTTGTTTGACCATAAAACGACATATAGCTTTTATAGGTAAGTGTTAAATATAAAACAATTCTATCCAAATAGAAGTTTCTTCGTCCCCTTATACTACAGAAAGGTTTTAAAATATCTTCGGATGAGTTAAAAATATGAATAATATATGGGAGTATATTTAATATAGGCTTTAATATAGCCAAATATGAATGTACTATTTATATTAAATTGTAACAAATATAAAAACAAAAAATGTTTCTCCATATCCGCCAACGCCTCTCAGTTGGGGGTATTCTTTGCACAAAACATTATATATCTCTTATTTTCCTGTACATAACGATGTTTTTGAAAATATATTAATACATATTTGATTGTGTTAATATTACTTTGATATGGTTTTACTGATAGCCTTCAGTAGTTTTTCACAAGCGGCGTTTTATACTTAACATAGCAAAACCAACATTTACTTACGTACTTTGGACTTCGGTTATTCCGCCATGTTTTTCTATATTCAAACACAATAGATAGCCCAAGGATATGAAAATATATTATAGAAATAAAATCATTTCTCCATTATACTAACAGAATAGAAGAATAGAAACAGATTGTATACAATGAACGAGAAGCGAGTTTATTATTATTATTTCAAGTTATCATCTACCCTCTATAGCTTGGAAATACTGTTATTAAATATGACATATATAACAATTTGATCTTAATAGTGCCATTGTTATGTGTGAGCATTGTCAGGTTATCAGAGATGATCACTGATATGTTTATCAAATTACTTGCTGAGTCAGCCGTGACAATAAACGATGCATTCATTTAGAAACAGTTGATTTGATAATTATGTTTAATCTGTAGGGCAGGATATTACTAATAGATTATAGGAAAATGTGATCGTAAATTAAACTCTTAAAACATAGTTAATGGTTTGTATTTATTGATTTAAATTTAAAAATGTACAAAAAATACCAAATTTTTAATAAATACAAGAATAATAAAGATCATCCATCAGAACAGTCGACTCATAGCATACTGGAATCAAAACGAATCCACGAAAATGAGATCTCGAGCGTGACGTCATGTTAACGAGAATTTGATTGTTTAACACGGCGCTGCCAACGAAAGAGGCAGAGCGATGATAGTTGATGAGCTACTTGTAGTGCCATTAAAAATAATAATATTTCGTCTCTTATAACATTGAAGAAATTGGGATTCGTATCAAACGTAAAGAACACAACGACGAAGTACGAATAAACATTTCGAAATTCTTCTTTCTTCTTTATTTTATCCCTTGAAATTAACTAAATATACGTCAAAAAGAAGTAAAATAAAGATGTATACAATACCAAATAGTTTTCTACAGAGTAAATATAATTCATTTCAATATTTCAATGACAGGGTCATGAGGGAACTTAGAACCTAAGAATTTAATTACTTTTCATTTAAAAGCATAAGGGGATGTGGAAAAACATTTTCAAAATGTGTTCATATATAGTACAAATAGGCTCATATAATAAGAGAGTATAAGTATAAAGTGAATTAAATGATAAATTATTAATAAATTAATGTTTACAACATATATATTTACTCTTATTCAGCTAATATACTTCTAATACACATACCATTGTAATCAATATTCAAACACATTTTAGATACAAATACTTAATAATATTGATATTTCATTATTTATGTATGTAAACATATATAATCAAAATGTAGATTATTGAGTTGACTTAAATCTTATCAGAGCGAGGGGACGCGAGTCTAACGCAGCTTGTTCTCAAAGTGATTAATTATGTCATGACTTCTGAAGTTTCGAAACAGATAAAAGTAAGAGTTTCCAAAGTCAGTATAAAAGTTAAATTGGATCGGAAAATCCGTAAATGTATTTAAACCATATGATTATTTGTGGTCTCTTAGAAAAAAGAAATGAGATTAATGTACTTACTATTACAACATTTTATTAGATTGTTATTTATTTATCTTTATTATAAATTTTACTGTAAATAAATTTAAATAGTACCTTGGTATTTTAATAAATAATCTAGACTTGTAGCCGTAAAAATATATTGCACTGAGAAAGAAGTTAAGTGCAAAACATTTGTCTACAAATGAGAAGAACAGAAGAGAAGTAATAAAGTTGTCATTGGTATTCATGGATCACTTTTTAGTTCTCAACTACTTTGTACTTTATATAAAGTTAGTTTGTATTTGTATTTATTATATGTAATCTTTATTTACTTATTACAGTAGTGCAAGATACACAGAGCAAAGAGTTATGGGTAAAATTATTAATAGTAGTATCTTCACTTTGATAATAAAGATCGTATATAAAATCGTAATACGTAATAAATTATACTGTTAATAAATAGGCTGTGGATTTTTTCGGAATAAATATTTTGATTGCGCGTGTGAGAGGGGTGGGGGACTCCAATATGTTTAGCTCTATGTATATTTAAGGCTTCGATCTATATAGATCATGTTTTTTTTATTTTATTGTATTTTTATATTGGTTTTTCTTTTTTTTAAATATATTATTAGATTTCAACAAGGAATAAAATACAGAGTTTATATTCATTGAGTAGTATTAGAATCGAGAAATAAACCTCATAAAGTCTTAGAAAGACTGCCGTTGCGAATATCTGTCTTGGCACGAGAAGAGAGTAAATGGTACAATTGTGATTCGTTATAAAAAGTTAGGAAAAGGAACTGAATCTATGTGACTAATGATTTTTCTTTTAGTAACTTAATATGTGATTCGTTGAGGGATGCAAAAGTCAATATTAAATCGTAATTTAATATTGACTTTTGCAGTTAGTATTTATCGGGACGGTGGTGATGGTGGACGATCACAGAATGCTAAATTCACCGAGGAGGACATTGATACGGTAGCTCAGTTGGTAGAGCGACGCGACGGGACGGTTTCCCAGTAGTCGTGGGTTCGAATCCCATCCCTGCCCATATCGGTTTATTTTTTATTCTATATTTATATAGTTTTTTGTAGTTGTAGGTTAAACCAATCATTGTTATTTGTTAAAAAAATTATGAATTGAAAAAGCATTGATCATTAAAATAATAAAACGCACCAAATCTAATGTTATAAAAATCTGTGCAAAGTTTTGTTACGTAGTAATTATTGCCCAAAGCAAAGGCTGTGTTCCGGAGAAATTATATAAATTTCGGGGTACCAAATTCGATAAGATAGCAAAGCCAAATCATAACAAATTTCATTTAAATCGATCCGGTATTTTTGTTGTATTTAATTTATAGACTGAATCAGATTTTATGATTTCCAGTAAAAATAAGATTATTTTCCAGAAAGTGCAGCATTCTTTATGTTGAGTTATATGATGAGTTAACATCACATACAAAAAAAATATTTAAACTTGCAAATTATAATAGTATAATAGGGCAGCATAATGAGTTGTATAATAAGCTAACATCACAAAAAAATTGAGGTCGCAAAGTATAATAGGAAGCTTATTCAAATTAACAAATAAATCTCTTCCATTCTCGACTGTATTTTGCAGCTTTGTAACTAGTAGTAGCTTTAAAGTTTTACAAAAACGGAGTCATGCGAGGCTAACCCAAAGCCTGTAGTCGTATTTACATATGAATGCACGTTGAAGTTTACTGGACTAAATAAAGTACGTAGTAAGGAAGTACTGTGGAATACACGAGGTATTTAACTTAACTTAATTTTTTTAATTTTTTGTCATTTCTATATATGTTTATTTTTTATAATATTTTATAAATGTCACAAATAAAATTATTTATTCCAGAAAATGTAAGGTTCTCGAAATTATACATAATGAAATAGTAACTGAATATTATTTATATTAAGTTATTTGTTTTTAGTTGCGTTTACCAATGTTCTTAATTTTCTATAATACAATTGAATTGATATGGGGTTTTTACATAAATTACATCTAATGTAATTACATGTAATGATAAATGTAAAAAATGAAAAATGTTTGGTATTGTTTTAATCGGATATTAAAGTTGAATTTGACAAAATACTGGAATTGTGTATAAGTGAATAAAAAACTCTTTATCATTAAGTAATTATGAAATACATTAAATCAACGCACCTATTACTTAGAAGAGAAAATGAGTTGAAGTTTCATCGCTTATTGAAATCTTATATTTTCAAAAAACCATTAATTGCAAGATGGGGAGAGAAAACGAAAATCTCTACGCTGAAAGAAAAACCTAAGCTGGCAGCCATTAGCGGATCAGTGATATATGGTTTAATGTTAAAAGAATGCTATATTCTGTATTCTTTATATTCAGTACCATTATCAGCATAATATGCATTTACTTGACTCTCGTGTTTGACAGTAACATATCTATTTATCATGTGCTTATTATAAATATTAAAATTGATTTCACATTGTATGGTTTTTGAAATTATTGTATGATGTTTGAAATTACTAGTAACAAAAATGTCATTGAGATAGTCTAAACATTAAATTGATACTGTTTTATTATTAAATCTTAGTATAATAGTTAACTGCAAACTGTCTGAAACCGTGTCTCGTTCAATATTCATGGTAATTGATTTGCTGCGAGGAAAATAATAATAGCGTTGTGTCATTATAGTTCATAAACATACTAAGAGTGTTTATTTAAAATTCGTTTTATTTTATAGTTAACTCTCTAAGATGGGTTTCTAAGTGTTTTGGGTCCATATTATAAATTCTGTGGTGATTTAATTTATATGCTTATTATTTTTATATTATTTGTTCTTTATTTTAATAAAATATATGTATTATTAATTTAGCTGTATTGTATTGCAAAATTTTACAAGATTACATAGCATATTTTTTTAATATATAAATGTGTAAATTTAACTAAGATAAGTTTATAATATAACTTATCATAAACATGGCTACCTAGTTCGTACATAATAAAATATATTTGCATATTTCGTAGATAACACGATCTGTCAGATTTGCGTTGTAGGAACACACCCCAGTATTCAGCGGTTTATAGCTAAAGCTGTGTACAAAAACAAAAGACAGTTAACATTCTGCAACAAGGCTACATAGATTATAATTTTTTTATATATATGGACGTAAGTTTGAATAACTATGTAGGTCTTTCGGTGATTTCAATCACAATTTAAAAGCGGGAAATATATATTAGTGAAGTGAATGTCATTTCTATTCGCCTTATTGCAGTGCTGCCATTTTCTCATCATAAAGAACAATAGTGCATATTTAGTGACATTTTACGAAACTAAAACAAAAATTACGAATAGCGTTTCTAAACGACGAAAGTCTTTTAATCATTTTGTCTTCGCAAAACAGTTACATATATACCTACTAAGATATACCTAAAAGTATACTCATGTTTATGTTCAGGGACCTATGATGCATTTTTCATTACGTATTTTTACTTGAAATTTTTGCATTGTTCCTAAAATTCACAAAATTTCTATTTACCTTCACATACACGCTGTAATTTACTAGAATGAATGTATGAATATTAATGTTTGACAAACCTTCACATACAAGTTCTAATATACTTATTCTATTTTACGCAAACATATCATACACTTCTGATGTTTAGAATATTTATATGTCACTCTTACTAGAAACCCAAGTTGTTATTATATTGTGTATGTACTGTGAGTGTGTGTACTTAGTATTAAAAAGGTTTTAGTTTTAATGTGTGGGAAGTGGAAGAATGATTTGACGGAACGTAAAAGATTTTCAAGATCTAAAGAGTGGTTTCCAAATGGTTTAAAAATCATTTGATTGCTTGTTAAAAAATTCTTGAGAAGACTGGACATCCTTGGAGAAGGCCCTTACCTGCAGAGGAACACCACCAGAAGAAGGTCGTTTGATGTTCTTTTACAAACAAATACTAGATTGTAATCAGTTTTTATTTTTATATTTTATTTTAAAGTTATTGTTATATTAAGTAATGTAATTTGCCTACTAAAGATATAATACTAAAGATATGATATAGTATAAAAGGCTTGCATTTATTTATTATTAAGGCCCAGTTTGCATAATTTTACGAATCATAATAAAACTTTAGGGGTACTTCGACTGGTTATTATCTTATAAAATTAAATTGTTAAGTGGAAAGGAAGCCGGTTTTTATTGACAGATTTTATTTAATTTTAAGTTATCTTAATTTTTCTTTCAAGTTTATTTAGGTAACAAGATTTTGCAAACTTTATGTAGGTATGTATTTTTGTGTTTACAACCACTATTATAAATACTAATTTAAACTGCAACAATCATGTATGTTGTTTTTAACTTAAATAAAGCAATTATTGTTGTGAGTTACTTATATAAAGTAATAATTGTTGTGAGTTCATTCCACATAACAGATTTCTGGAAAATTCCAAAATGTATCAAGTTGCTGTAGTATTTGCTGAAGAATTCTGTCTGAAGTCTAAGCCGTTGCGCGTGGTGTCTATTTCATTAAGTTTTCCAAACTAATGAATGAGGACTATACGATTTTATATCGTTATTTCGTTATTTGCCTTGTTATTTTACTTTCATTACATTTTGTTCCTTTATAGAGCGGTCGCCCGACGCAAAGACTTTATTAAGTATATAATAACAATATTTTAATTCTTCTAAAGGTCTTTTTTGTATCGGGGAGTTTTTTCTAAGTTTTTTCTAAGTTTTTAAAGTTATTTATTGGTTTCTAAATAGTATTAAATTAACGAAACTACGAACACACAAATTTTCACCCGATTAGGTTTTTATTATTAGTATTCCATAAAAATCTTTTACCAGCACCAATAAAAGATTAATATCTTTGATATGATTGCTTTCATTTCAACCAAACATAGCTAAGAATCTCGACGAACCAGGCTGACGATTAAAAAAACCGCAATCAAATCCGTCCACGCATTGACTGCTACGATGCCATAGATGTCAAAGTTATAACACCCCTCTTTTTGAATCGGGGCTTCAAAATGTGTAGTAATAAATATTTAGTAAATAAAACGTTTTAAAAATGTATTAATTACATTAAGCATTAAGTTCTAATTTTACTATAGTTCTACTACGAATAACATTATGCAGACTGCAGTATTTTTTGCATATATGAAGAGAACATAAACATTGTGAATTATAAACTCTTCTAGCGGGTTGACGCAGGAAATGGTACAATAATATCTGATGGGCGCCGACTGAATAAATGTTAGTATTCGAAACTTCACTGTGCGCTTGCTCCTGAAGGCTTTTAATTAAGTAACGTAAATATAGCAGTTAACAAGTTCGAAATGAAATGTTTTAGCATTTAATAATACTTTTATTATATTTATTATACAAACCTTTAAAGTTTAGTACTAAAAAAAACGAAGTAGTTTTTAGGTAAAACTAACAACAAAAAATATTTTGATGTATACAGTCTAGAATGAAAGACATTTATCGTGATAATTTTATGCTCAAATGTTCTATTATTTATTAATTAATAAAGCGTGTCAGAATCAGAAAGCTAAGAGTTTTTTGTCGAGTGTGCTGCTGTGAACAATGTGTCGGCTAGCTGCCAAAATCAAACCAGCTTTGACTACAAAGTACTTACCAAAGTAGTAGGAAGTTACTAAATTATACCTTTCCCGTCTTTCCCTGTAGGGTCTGGGGTAAGAATTTGTATAAAAACGTTCTTTACATTTTGGAAATAACATTGAAGCCGAAGTATAAAGTTAAAACTTTTATAAAACGTAAAATATAATTATTATATTTAAAATTATTCGGTTTTATACTGTAATTATTTCAAAGCATGCAATAATTCACCGAAATAAATTATCAATGAAAATCAAACATTTTATAAAGCAAGATCCATATGACTGATATTTACTTGTTTTTATTTTAAATTAATATAGAATGACAACTTTGACCACTCGCGGAGGACTAGAACATGCGACTTCTGAAATACTTTCATTTCTCTGCCATTTGAGCTACCTGCCTCTGTTAATCTGTCATTCTAAATATGCTCAGATTCATTAGGAGGAAGACGAAATCTATTAGGCTTCCTTCAAACATAATACTCAACTGTTGATAACTTTGTAGTATAAAATAACATTTGTCCTTGAAATATTGATCAGTGAGTTATATATAGCTTATAAAGAAGATTTACTTTCACTATTAGAATGTTCAATACGTAAGAAGATTCAATTCACGATATTTTATGGAACATAATAGTTTTGCTAGACATGTATTCTGAACGGTTGCTGTAGTTACCACTGCAGTTTCCAAGATATTTTACTTTATAAAAAATATTTTTGATTAGAAATACCTAGAAGAAACCTGTATTAAAAAGTATGTACATGCGAGAGTTGTAGTACTAATATGAATTTAATTATCCAATATACTTAAGATGCATTAAAAAAATCTGAAATTTAATATCAAATATTACGTGTTTTTGTATTGGCTTTAACAAAATCAGGTCAATTGCTCTCAATTATAGGTTTTTTGAATGCTGTATTTTACAACGCATAGTTCTGGAGGACTGCCAAATTTCAGATCAAGCATGATATGAAAATGAAATGAAAAGATATTTCTCCGACTTCAAATAATGGGAATAAGAGCAGGTGGATGATAATCCTTATTTCGTTTACTAAAATTTGAAGTTTGGTATCGACGTGATAACACTTTATTTGCTATAGATTTGAAAATATTACAGGAAAGAAGAATAAAAAAATATATCAATCAAAAACTACATTGTTTGGTTTTATCTGTTTCGTTTATACGTTTTTGGGTATATCACGTGCAAGTTGATATTTGATACGTCCAAGCAAAAACGTACCGCAAAGAAGTGTGTCACCTGCAATCTAAATATTTCAATCTATATTGAAATCACCTCAATAATAATTATGATTTATCCTGAATTTCATTTTCTTCTACTATTTTCTCTAAAAGGTACACGGATAGATCCATGGCGTTATAATTGACCTTAAATTCTTCAATGTATAAATCAATAGCGTTAAAACATTGTATTAAAAAAACTGTCCTAGAAAGTTTGAAAAACACACTCATACATACATACTCTTTTATATGTGTAAATAGTTATAACAACTCCTTAGCCGGTACCCTCAATATAATACTAATTTACAGTACCCTTGAAATTGATTTAATAACTAATCAAAGAAAGCACAGAAAGAATCCCATTAGCTCTAAATGAAACAGTTATTCTACTATAATAGTAAAGATTTTGTTGTGGGTTATTTATCACGCATTCATTATTCTGTATTGTAGACCAAATACCACCCAAAGCCAGACTATTGTTTATTAGAAAAAAAAAAACAACTTTAACTTCAAATTAAATCAAACTTTAACATTAATCGAGAGATAATTGATCAAAAGTGGAGAGAAGTCTGCGACAGAGACTAGAAAATAGATTGGTCTAGACTGTATACAGCAAAAAAATAATTAAATCATTTGAGGTTCTCCCTGAGCCTCAAATTATTAAATTTATGTATTGGTAATATCTTGGTAATATTGATTAATTTCTTTTTACGTATAAAAATGTTAATTAAATGATCATCACAGATGTGTTTCATTTTTGTCGAGTGTTTATAAATTATGTTTTTATAATCATTCACTATGATTATAAAGATCATATTTCTTTGTTATGCTTTTTACAAATAAAAATGAAGAATGCCGAATATATTTTTATCATTATAATATTAATACGTGAAGCAAAAATTTTGGACCCCTTTTTAAGAAAATTGCGGGGACAGAGAAGTATGAAATTTGGCACAATTATAGTCAAGAGAAGTGCAGAAAGCTAATATTTTTGAATAAAAATTGTCTTATTATACATTAAATTAATGATAAGAATATTACACACACTACTATGGGAAACATTACACACACTACGAGTGCGTACTTTGTTGTTAACGTTGACATGTTAATGTCAAGTATATATTTGTCAGATGTTAAATAGTTGCACAGGGTCTATGGTCGCTTGACGTAATAGAATAAATAATATATATATTAGATCTCTATAATTATAATATCTTATAATAAAAAAGTGGCCTTTGTGTTAAGTTTGTAGGTAACTGTAAATAACAGTTAGATACCGTAAACTGTTGTATTGAACGGTCCAAAATACTATCACTAATTTTGAAGCAATTTTCCAAACATGTAACACCTTTAAACAGCTGGGAACGGTTACTTGCTTAAGAGTATTACAGCTTTTAATGTATTTAACATATTTATTTTTTTAAATCTCATACACTTTGCTGATAAAATTTAAATTTATTCTATTAACCTGAATTAAACAATTTCATTCACTTTTCTCTCTATTTCTCAACCCGTTTAATCATACCCACTCAGTTGAATAACCTCGTAAAGCTTACATTACGTTTATTATTTCTGAAGTTCTTGTTTAAAAAAGTGGCTGCAAAAATATTATGTTACAGTCGTATGTTCTAACGATAAGCATTTTTTTGATGTGTTCCTCGCATTTCAAAATATTTATTTTACAGAGAAATAAAATACATAATTAAGTCTGGAAGTTATCTGCAATTTAATAGTTTGGGAATTCAGACCTAGATTTATATGAAGTCTCAACTTTCAAACCATCTAAACAATATTGAAATCAGAATTTCTATAACATTCAATGAAACTGGTTATAAATATCAAAAAGAAACTGCATTAGTATAGTTTTCTTCAAAAGAAATAAAAGTACACTTATAGGAATATTCATTTGAATATGCGTATATTTTTCATTATTTTATTCGAATTGCGAGAAAAATGTTTTGCTGCCTCTTTGAGAAATAAAGAATAAACTTTTAAGCCCATGCAATAACAAATGCGTCCATGTCTGCCTCAAATTTTAACATTTATAAATAAATAAAAACTTAGTTACGAAAACAGATATATCCTTTTTTAAATTATTATTAATTCAAGTCTTAACTTAACTTTGAAGTGTATTGACCTACAGCAAATTTTCATAAATATTCAGATGTTTAAGTTATGAGAATCAGACTTTAGAAAAAAATATATAATTTTTAGATAGTTTGTAGATAAAATAATGGCATATTTCTTCAAGGTAGTATAAGATTAACTATGCTATGTTATAATTTACAGTAATAGTATAAAAAAAACTTTGGTAGGTTATTCGTTTTAAGGTTATAGTTTTTTTAAATTTTATCTTTCTATATCTTATCTTTTATCTAGAACGGTTGCTGTTCTTTATAGTAATGACAAGGGTCAAATAGATTAAAGTAACTGAAGATGTTTTCAATGTTGTGATAAAATGAAATACTTTGTGGGATTTCTTTGACAGTAATAAAGATACATCAAAGACATTTATTTTTATAGAAGTTTAAATTAATCGAATAAAGAATTAAAGTTTAATATATTTGTACATGTAATTTTCATCGAGATTGAGTTTCTTTTTGAACGGGAATATAATTTTACTAATGAACATGAATTATACAAGGTTATTTGTAATAAGTTGACCACGTCTTGCAGGCAGCCTCTTTATATTAATCCCAACAACATTTGTTCGACGACTCGTTTATTTTAGTTATTTTTATAGTATTTTGCCTTACGGTATCTTATTATGGGGCAGTGCTGCCCAAATTAATTCTATATTTGTTTTACAAAAAAAGAGCTATACGGGCTATTTGTAATTAAGTTACAGCGTAGGGACTCCCTAAGAGATGTTTTTAAAGAAATCGGTGTACTTACGGTCGCTTCTCAATACATTTTTAATAACTTACTATATATACGACCAAATTTAATTATTTATACTAAAAACAGAAATAAAAATAAACTCCTAACGCCTATATTTAGACTTCAAAAGGTTAACAAATCGTTCATGGGCTTCAGTGTACGCCTGTATAATAAGGTTCCACAAGATATCTTGGATCTTCTTTTTCTTAGTTTTAAATCTAAAATTAAAAGCATATTATTAAATAGATCTTATTTAATAATATGCTTTTAATTTTTATTTTTTACTTTGTTGTTAACGTTGACATGTTAATGTCAAGTATATATTTGTCAGATGTTAAATAGTTGCACAGGGTCTATGGTCGCTTGACGTAATAGAATAAATAATATATATATTAGATCTCTATAATTATAATATCTTATAATAAAAAAGTGGCCTTTGTGTTAAGTTTGTAGGTAACTGTAAATAACAGTTAGATACCGTAAACTGTTGTATTGAACGGTCCAAAATACTATCACTAATTTTGAAGCAATTTTCCAAACATGTAACACCTTTAAACAGCTGGGAACGGTTACTTGCTTAAGAGTATTACAGCTTTTAATGTATTTAACATATTTATTTTTTTAAATCTCATACACTTTGCTGATAAAATTTAAATTTATTCTATTAACCTGAATTAAACAATTTCATTCACTTTTCTCTCTATTTCTCAACCCGTTTAATCATACCCACTCAGTTGAATAACCTCGTAAAGCTTACATTACGTTTATTATTTCTGAAGTTCTTGTTTAAAAAAGTGGCTGCAAAAATATTATGTTACAGTCGTATGTTCTAACGATAAGCATTTTTTTGATGTGTTCCTCGCATTTCAAAATATTTATTTTACAGAGAAATAAAATACATAATTAAGTCTGGAAGTTATCTGCAATTTAATAGTTTGGGAATTCAGACCTAGATTTATATGAAGTCTCAACTTTCAAACCATCTAAACAATATTGAAATCAGAATTTCTATAACATTCAATGAAACTGGTTATAAATATCAAAAAGAAACTGCATTAGTATAGTTTTCTTCAAAAGAAATAAAAGTACACTTATAGGAATATTCATTTGAATATGCGTATATTTTTCATTATTTTATTCGAATTGCGAGAAAAATGTTTTGCTGCCTCTTTGAGAAATAAAGAATAAACTTTTAAGCCCATGCAATAACAAATGCGTCCATGTCTGCCTCAAATTTTAACATTTATAAATAAATAAAAACTTAGTTACGAAAACAGATATATCCTTTTTTAAATTATTATTAATTCAAGTCTTAACTTAACTTTGAAGTGTATTGACCTACAGCAAATTTTCATAAATATTCAGATGTTTAAGTTATGAGAATCAGACTTTAGAAAAAAATATATAATTTTTAGATAGTTTGTAGATAAAATAATGGCATATTTCTTCAAGGTAGTATAAGATTAACTATGCTATGTTATAATTTACAGTAATAGTATAAAAAAAACTTTGGTAGGTTATTCGTTTTAAGGTTATAGTTTTTTTAAATTTTATCTTTCTATATCTTATCTTTTATCTAGAACGGTTGCTGTTCTTTATAGTAATGACAAGGGTCAAATAGATTAAAGTAACTGAAGATGTTTTCAATGTTGTGATAAAATGAAATACTTTGTGGGATTTCTTTGACAGTAATAAAGATACATCAAAGACATTTATTTTTATAGAAGTTTAAATTAATCGAATAAAGAATTAAAGTTTAATATATTTGTACATGTAATTTTCATCGAGATTGAGTTTCTTTTTGAACGGGAATATAATTTTACTAATGAACATGAATTATACAAGGTTATTTGTAATAAGTTGACCACGTCTTGCAGGCAGCCTCTTTATATTAATCCCAACAACATTTGTTCGACGACTCGTTTATTTTAGTTATTTTTATAGTATTTTGCCTTACGGTATCTTATTATGGGGCAGTGCTGCCCAAATTAATTCTATATTTGTTTTACAAAAAAAGAGCTATACGGGCTATTTGTAATTAAGTTACAGCGTAGGGACTCCCTAAGAGATGTTTTTAAAGAAATCGGTGTACTTACGGTCGCTTCTCAATACATTTTTAATAACTTACTATATATACGACCAAATTTAATTATTTATACTAAAAACAGAAATAAAAATAAACTCCTAACGCCTATATTTAGACTTCAAAAGGTTAACAAATCGTTCATGGGCTTCAGTGTACGCCTGTATAATAAGGTTCCACAAGATATCTTGGATCTTCTTTTTCTTAGTTTTAAATCTAAAATTAAAAGCATATTATTAAATAGATCTTATAATAACATTCAAGAATTTTTGGTTGACTGAAATGTGTGGAACTTGGGTCATTGACTCATTTGCAGGGTTGATGTTATAATGTATAAGTCAAACATTGTTAAATTTCATTTAAAAAGAGCAACTGTTGAGTTTCTGGCCAGCTCTTCTCAGCAGAACAGCATTCCGAGCTGGTGGTAGTTTACTCAAAGACTGACTATACTGACCAATTTAATGTAATTGACGATTCAAAAGTGCGTGTAAATGCCTACTTGAATAAAATATTTTGAATTTGAATTTGCATGTTTTGGGGGATATACATTTTATAATCATTTGCATATTATCTTTCAGGACGTCTTGTCCGATCACGATTATAGTTAGTTAATATTTAAAAATAAAATAATATCAAAAATATATTTAAAGTGACATTAAAATTGTAAAGAATAAAACAAAGTTAATGAATGTCATTAAAAACTCGAAAGAGGATTACAATACAAATGACAATAGAAAGCTCCTCCGTTTCATTCATACAATTCAAAGTGACAAGATAAAGCTTTCATGATTACGAAAGACTCATAACAAAGTACAGGCGCATCAGAGCGACCTCGGTTTTAATGTGTAATTTCTTTAAATCCGCTTGACTTGGGAACCTTGTATTTGCTTGAGTTAAAGCTTTCTAATGTAAATTTGACAGAAATGTAAGACAAGCCAAGAGGTTTTTTTTTTATATTGGAGTAAATAAGATGTAACTTAAATAAAAAATCGAAGTCAGCTTATATACTCTATAGATATAAATGTAAATTAGAAAAAAAACCGTGTTATGAAATAAGCATTCCAAGCTTTTTAATGTTTCACATAACACTATATAGTAATGCTCGGTAACAGAATGCATCACGATAACGGCTATTTAATAAAAAAATTGGATAATGAAAACTGAATTAAATTTATCAATATAAATCATTGGCCTTTCTTTATATATAGTTTTTGATATGAAATTAATAATTAATTAATTACCTAATTAATTGAAATACTTGTTAATGTTTCATAAAAACATCAACAAACTCATTTCAAATTACACTGCGCTAACTATTATATTATAATACCTAATTTTTAAATTAATTTTAGTCAAAGTTTTTCAAACGAGACGGATCCACTTTAAAACACTTTACTGGCACTACCTACAAACACACTAAACTGTTTACTATTTAAACTCTTTACTATCACTGTTACACTTTGTTATACTAGTTCTGTTACTCATCTTAGTCTCTCAATCACACACTACCTTCACTTAGCTGGGAGACGATTTATATATTCACTACTCTTAATCAAATCGGTATCCAATGTTACAATTATTTATTCAGTTAATTGAATTTCCTTACAAGCGTTACATGTTTTAGTCAAACCATCAACTGATACCTTTATTTTTTTATCAAATACTACCTACCTATCTACCTACCTCCTAATTATATAAAAGCTAACACTTTAAATCGCAAAAACTGAAAAATTAAAAGTAGATTTATGATTCAACCTCTTTTATGATCTGTTATAAAGTGGTAGTTCCCTACAATGTAGCATTAAGTAGAGTATTAAACGTTATATAATAAAGACTATAAGCAAATCCGATTTTTTTTCAAATTATCTAAAATTCAATCACATTGTTGAAAAAAATAAGATTGGTTTTTATCAGTTTCTTGAGAGTACTAGGTATTGTTAAGACTTGTTTCAGTAATACACATTACTTGCACTTCAATGTTTATTATACAACCATTTGTAATAGAATGGGCGAGAGCAGCCCTTACAACTCGTTTTATAATATTTTAACACTATAATATTTAGGTGAGGGTAATTTACAATTTCATAACCAACTTACAGATGATATTATTTATACCTTATAATAAGTTCTAATAATTAATAAAAGATTAAACATTATGTTAAAATATTCTATGCTTCTAATTCTTAAAACATTTAACAGTAAATACTAAAATAATATTCCATAATTAATTATGTAGGTGGCGCTACTGTTGAAACTTATGAACTAAAACATGTAAATTCCAATGTATTTACCATTTAAATTATTATAAATAAATATGACTAACACTCGGCCTTTCCTGATTTGTAATCTTACGACCTCGTAATTGTATCATTAATTTCTTTAATTACCAACCATCATATATTAAATTACTAATTTCTAATTTAATAAACATTCTGGAAACCAGTAGACCAAATGGTCATCTGAATTTAGGATCTTACAATGTTATAGAGAAAAACAAATTATTAAAAATACAATGCATCAAGAAAAAAAACATCCAATTATACTTTTAATGTGCGAAATTACATAACATTTATACAACATATAACTTTACTATCGGCCGTTTTGACATCTTATTACGTCCTCGTAATATAATTATAATGTTTATCATAATTACTCGTTAATATAATAATAATATATAAAAATAATAATATATATTAATAACATATAATAATAATCGTTTTTATCATAAATACTTGTTGTCTTTGCACCGGACAAACCAGGCTGCTTACAAAAAGCCAGATCAACGGACATGCCGTTATGATCTGGTGCCCATGGACACACATCATCAACATGGGATAAATCTCATGTTTACTATTACCACCGGAACACACACAGATGGTATTTCTTATACTTTTACTACACATGTGGTAGCTTATTCTTATTTTTATTTATTTATTTTTTTATACCACGGGACATGCCCATTGATGGTATTTCTTATACTTTTACTACTACCACCGGAACACACCAGTATGGTAGTTTATTCTTATTATTTTTATACCACGGGACGCACCCATTGATTGTATTTCTTATACTTTCACTACTACCATCGGAACACACCAGTATGGTAGTTTATTCTTATTTATTTTTTTTTTTACCACGGGACGCACCCATTGATGGTATTTCTTATACTTTCACTTACCACTTACTTACCACGGGACACACCTACATGGTATTTCATACTTACCTTTACCATTGGATACACCAACATGGCATCAATTTCTTATTTTTACTACGGGACAAACATGTTATTACGTTATCATTTTTACACCAACATGGTACTTTACATTTATTTTTACCACGTAACACACCAACTTGGTACACAACAAATTATTCAATAATTTACTTATTAATATCATTGTTATGAACATATATTTAATTTAAACTTTTTAAAACTCCTTCTAAGCAAATAAATCTTTAACTAATAATAGCAAAAACCAAGCTCATTTTGTTCGGCTATATTAATGATCAGACTACAGAGATATATGACTTTGAAATTCATACTATGCATGGATTTTGTTGGAAGTAGCAGGTTGTTTTTACTTTGTATTACGTTTGTATTGTCATATTTGTTTAGTTTCTTTATATATTTTTTAAATAAATATGAATTTTAAATGATGTGGTATCTTATCGAAACAGTTTTAAATTTTACATCTTAAGAAAATGTCCATTCACACGAATTTAGAGAATTTAAATACTTTAGCGGTAGTTAATGAAGAAGCTACATTTAGTTATTAACCATAACACGTATCAAAATTCACGACAATTGTAATATTTATATATATTTCTCTATATTACTCTGGAATGACCTACCGTTAGAAATTCAAACTTCTAAATTTTCAAAAATCGTTTGAAGCAATATATATTTTTATCATAAGTATGTATACCATATATTATATAGGTTATCTATTTTATTCCATTTATTTATATATACGGATATATGTATGTATATGTATGTGCGTATGTGTATATTTATATATAATCATTATTATTTAATAACTTATATAATTAAAAACGATAGTTTTTATTTTTATTGTGTCCTTGTGTATAAATTCTTATTCGCGTTGTAGTATGCTTGCACTATCCTATGATTTTGCAAATATTCCTTACTCATCAAGGGTTGTCTGTAAGAGATCGCTTTTAAGCGATAAGACCGCCTTTGAACAAAAATTTCTTACTGTATCAGCATCCTACTACTGTAATTTCTTGTAATAATTGTATGTGCAATAAGTTTTTAGAATAAAATAAATAAAATAAATATTTCTTTTTATTTAAGAAATTGTAATATATTGTTAGGGGTCGAGGGTACTTCTAGATAATTAGTAGGCATCAAGTGCTTTAGCATTAAGTCCGCCAATGGGGAACATTCACGTATTTTTTTTTTGACGTAAATTAATCATTTACCTCTCAATATCGTAGAAAAAAATATAATTAGGCTTGAAAAGATTCTAGTTTTTTTTTAAAGTGAAAATTAAAACATTGAGTAAATTTGACCCGTTTAAACACTGCCATTTTGCGCGCGTTTTGCGTGACGTCAAATGATACATCCAGTGAATGTTTACTATGAACTTTTTAGTTGTTTCATAGATATTTTAAGTTTTAATTGCTTTACAAGTCATGGAAGAATATAAAAATCATCTTACGAGTATTGTATAGTACCGGAGTGCAAAAATAGTATTAGAAAAACAGCCGACAAAGTGTTTTTTGTATTCCAAGAGATGCGAAAATACAAAAACAATGGTGTATGGTAATTAAAAGGGATATTATATGTCCTAAATCGTATTTATATGGTTGTGAAGATCAATTTAACGTAAGTATACTTTATTTATAATAAGTTTAATCTAATAGTTTAAATTTATAGTAAGTTATCAACATTAGAAAATTTGAGTTTAAAATTAACCTAACCTATCTTACAAATTTCAGTATAACTTTCTATAAAAACCGTAATCATTTTTTGTTTTACGCAATTTTATGGTCTGTCGATTTATTTCAGGTTAAGGAAGATACAGCAAATTGTATTGAATATAATATGTGTAACAAAACAACAAGGAGAAAGATGTAATCTAAATTTGAAGAAAGGAGTTGTTCCTTATATATTTTTGTGGCAAAACCACCAGCTGATAGAATGAGAATGTGCATAGTCAAAAGGCAAAGATTGACATCGGTTAATGAAGCCTTTTAAGAGTTAGCTATCAAAAGGAGTGTTTAAAAAAATTGGTGACCTTTACGAAGAAGTGATATAGGTAGTAAGTCCTAGTACTGCCCATACAAATGTCTGTGATATTAATCAGCCAAGACTCAGTACTTCTCCTATTGAATGTGATAATCATAAGGCAGAGCCTTGCTTTTTGCATATTAAAGATAAATTACCAAGTGACTATTAGTTTTGATTTGATTTGATTTTGATTGTTTTGATAACAAGTGATTATTAGGGCTGTGCAAGTTAATATTAAACCGAAGTATGGAAGTAAGGGTGTCAATGTAAATATACCTGCTGAAAAACAAAATGTAGCATTGTCACCATTTCCTCATTTTACACACAACAGTTTTAAAAGTAAAACTATCTGTTTTAAAAAGAAAATTGTTTACTGAAAACACAGCTGATAATACTTCTATAGCATCTTATATCTTCTATATCTGCTGATTATCAACCAAGTTATTTATCTGAGTCAAGTGAAGTGAAAAATGATTCAGAGGCAGAAACATTTTAAAAATGTATTGTGTAGTAGCATGCTAACTGCTATTCAAAAAGAGTTTGTATGTATTTGTTTTGTTAGAGTTGTTTGAGTATTTAGAAAATGTTTTTAAGTTTACCTAAATAATTGTATCATTTAATAAATCTTTAAGCACGAAAATATAGGTTTAAATTATTTATTTTTCTCAGTCACACTGATACCACAGTATGAACTTAACCGCCGATATATTGAATGGTGTGTCAAATGACGTCACATTTCCTTTCGACCAATGGTGGCGCGTTTTGGAATTTTGAATTTCGCTCCCTAAATTTGCAATTTTCATAAATTATTTTATGGCCTTAAATGATTAGTAAATTAAAAAAAAATGATTTTATTATAATAAGATGATAAAAAGTAATCGAAAAAAAAATATTTGAGACCATTTAAATTTTTTTGCATGTTCCCTATTGTATAAATTTCTTTGTATAATAAAGATTTTATAAAGAAATAAAAATAAATAATTTTTTTACATTTTTACTTTCTTTATTTACTCTGTCCGTATCAATATTGAAAATATTCTTAACTAAAAAAAAAAATTATCATTAGTGGGAATAAAACATTTTATAGTCCTCTTTTTTATTTTGAAGATGTAACGATACTTTTCATACAATTGGAGAACATTATAAAGCCAAGCATATTTCTTTAGAAGTTTACTATTTATATTATTATTTCCAATTGTTCTAATTTGCACTAAATCAATAACTAATGATTAACTATTTTATTTATGAAGCATTAAAACGTAAGTCAATTAAATTTTTAATCACTTGTTATAAAAGTGTTATTAATTTTATTCAGAGTTTGAAATCGTAATTTTGTACATTGTATACCTACATCTAGTTTACTATATAATCGAAACAATGAATGATACAATTATTCAAATCGCATTTTATTTTTTGTTTTATTATTATCTACAGTATAAATTATTTAATAGAATTCAACTGCATTAAACTTTACAAACGTTATACTGAAAATAATAAGATTCTTGGAAACTTAGGGGGTTGGGGCTTGGGGGTTTAGGAGGCCGTGCCATATATAATATTACTTCTTATACCCTAAGATACGACAATATTCCTTGCTAATTTTCTTATGTTTCTCTTGTCTAGAGTTCAAGTTACCAGAGTCTTTAAGTCTAACGTGTTTATGTTTCATTTTGCTAATAAGAATATTTAGGAGGCATGTTTTATAATAATTGTATTTTTAAGTAATAAACAGTCATAATCTAGAAAATTATATATTTTTTTAAAGTTCATAATTTGAAATACCTAATTTGAACTGTCTGAACTGTCAATTATGGTATATTGTTTAGGCATGCAATTATTTCTTGTTTAGTAAAACTTTTACTGTGGATTTATATAATTCCTCGATTTGGCAGTTCAAAAACGTGTGTAAGATAATTCATCGTAGTTATTTCTTTTCTTCTTTAACATACTATCGAAAATTAAATAATCGAGTGCCACGCATATGGTTTAAAGATTTTTTTTTTTTAGAAGACCTAATTGCTTGTTTTATTTTTTTACAATTTAATACGAAATGTACGCGTTTACTGGTTTAGTTTAAAATCGATCTAAATGTTAAACCTATATCATCATCATTATGAAATAATTAATCGATTCTAACGAATTTATTGCGGAATACCTATTGCGTTTTACTTTTTCAATAATCGATTGAAATTTAAGATCATAAATTCGAACAGATACTTACTACTGAGAATTAACACTCAGTTAATAATTAAAACGGTCAAATAAAAGATAATAGAAATATGTTTTAGTAATAAATACCAGTATCATTGCTTCATATTCATACGCGCGATATATTGTTTTATTGAATTAGTCTGTTTAGTTCGGAATTATATTTAGACAGTACCAGTTCAGATTTTAAACGTTTTTAAACTTTATTTTTACCCACTTAAAAATGGCCTTTTCAAAGCAAATTTGATTTATGAAAGTAACCAATGAAACTTCTCAAAACAGATATTATTGGGTTCCATAAAATTTAATTTCTCCACATGATATGGCATAACCCTATCGTCGTGGATAACCAAGTATCCAACTTGGTTTTAAAAACGAACGTCTATCGAAACCTGATGCTAAACTTACAAATTCAAAATTAAATATAAATATTTTAAGATCTATGGAGTAGTTTTAGCAAAACAAAATAAAATATAGTTGCAGAAGTAATAAAATAATATCGTGAATTCAAATCTTTACCTATTTAATAAATGTAAACATATCTAAATCTACCCCCTATAGCGTCAAAGCATTGGCTTATTATTTCCATACGGTCCTCAAGGCCATTTAGATCTGATCCTACCAAATTTATAGAGTTTAATATTTACCGAGTCATATTCATTTAAGTCTATCTATAAGATATTCGAGAATTTTAATTTCTCTGAAAGGAGACAAGTCTACATTTTAATCTGTATAAATTAAAATTATACTTCATCTATTCATATTGTGTATACCTACTATAAGGAACTATTTACTATCTTAAACAAAAGGATCATTACGATTTGAAAATGGTTTTATGATGTTAAGTGCTTTTACTTAAAAAAAAAAAAATAATATATATATAAATATCTAACGTTATTCCTTTTCTTTTTGTTTAATATTGGGTTTTATATTTTAATCATTTACGACTGATATATACTCTTTTTTTAAGAAATCGTTCTTTAAATAACCTACATACATTTTGTAAACCGAATATTACCCCTTCATTGAGAGTGTTCACTTCTATGTCATATATAAAGATATTAAAGTCTAAATCGTAATCTAAAATACTAACATTACTTTTATATTGCAAGTCTCAACTACCGCGTCAGTTATTTAACTTAATAAAAGCAAAGAGAAAAAAAAATCGCGTATCTAACCTACAACTGGGTCTTAAAAGCTTTGAAAGTTGGTATACGTAGTAAAAATAATATTATAAATCACATGGTCACTTAATTATGCAAAACTTTTCTCGGGCTAGTTTCTTATAATAAAGTTTATCTGTCACCTTGTTGTATTCAGGTCCATCGTTGTATAGTGCTGCTTGCTTGCACTGCCATCCCGCGATCAGAAAGAAAGTACTTGGTCGACCTCTTCTTCTGTAGGTGATGTTGATATGTTGTTGATTTTCATAATACAGCAACGAATTCCCTTCCAGATTAGCAGTCAAGTAGTAGTTTAGAGTTTTCCATCTCCGACGTATGTCTTCACCAAAGGCTCCAAGCGATGTAAACATGTATGGAGAGATATTGTATTAGTAACACTGTAAAGTTTTGGTAAATATTCAGGCTCTTATTGTATTTCGCATATGATTGAACTTTAACAGGATATGGTTAATAGTGAATATGATATATAGAATTTAATAGTAGTGCTATTAACTTCAAGCTACAAAGTTATTAATATTCTATATTGAGCATGCTGCCGAATAACCAGCTAGATAATTAGCCTGCTAAGCAGATGGCAAAACGTGGGTATTAAGAAAAAAAAAAAAAATCTTACGCACTTGCAATATCATTTTAAATCTACGACTCGTTGTCGCTTGAGATTACTACAGCAGCATTTAGAGAAGGCCCAAATAGTAACTTTAACGTCGTCTCTTATTTTCGTCGCTTTTCAACGGCAGTGGCAGCACTCCATCTTCATCAGCATTCTTGGACAGGATATCTTGCGAACGGTGTATATCGACACGTGGCGCGTAATACTACAGCGGTCGAACACTTCTGACTTGTTAAGACTTGTTTCAGTAATACACATTACTTGCACTTCAATGTTTATTATACAACCATTTGTAATAGAATGGGCGAGAGCAGCCCTTACAACTCGTTTTATAATATTTTAACACTATAATATTTAGGTGAGGGTAATTTACAATTTCATAACCAACTTACAGATGATATTATTTATACCTTATAATAAGTTCTAATAATTAATAAAAGATTAAACATTATGTTAAAATATTCTATGCTTCTAATTCTTAAAACATTTAACAGTAAATACTAAAATAATATTCCATAATTAATTATGTAGGTGGCGCTACTGTTGAAACTTATGAACTAAAACATGTAAATTCCAATGTATTTACCATTTAAATTATTATAAATAAATATGACTAACAGTATGTATCTCATATGGCAACCTTCCCAGTTCCCACCCGAGATGTTTAATGTTGCTTTGGATCAACAGAATAATTGCTTCTGTATTGAAAATAAACATATTATTTATTATAATCTAAGAACGTGGCTGAAAATTGAAAATTTACCTTATACGAGAAGGAGAAACTTCAGTAATCCAAAGTACAACATTAATTATGACATTTAACAGGATTTTACTCAACGTTGCAATATTTATAATATGTACAATGGGTACTAATAGACCTGGATGTCTGAGTCAAAAGAGCAAATAATAAGCGTCATATCAGACACACCCTGTGGTCCCCCTTGGTCCCCCCTTTTTAGAGGTGGGTCTCCTGACCCACCCGCTCCCCAGCCCCGGTGACGCTGTAATAGCCAACAGGGCTAACAGTATAGACAAAAAATAATAATAATAATAAGCGTCATAGAGGTATGGTGTTATACAATATAAAAATCAGACGATAAGAACAACAAACGGTGAAATTTAATTAAATTAATTCCGGAATCAGTGAACTTCAAGAACAATATAATCTTCAACGGTATTTGCTGTGTTTAATGTGACATTTAATGTGTATGAAGTACTTAAATTAATATGGTATTAATGCTGTTAAACATTATTTTACACATTTTTTTCGCATAAACCAATTACAATGAATTTTGAACCAGACACGCTATCAGGCAGGTTTGCAGTTAATTTACACTATTTATAAACATTACCTGTATAATATTCTGACTAGGTAGTCAGAATACTTTAATCGTATAGGTATATGATTCATCTAGGCATCATGTGGTAAAGCAACAAAAGCATCTAAGGTTTTTATTTTAAAATATTCTAGGCACATTTTATGTAAATTCTACCCGCAATTTAGGTCTTACGTGTTTCTCCAGACAAATGTTTCTTGACAGAAACTTCCAGTATTTTTAGACATTTTACAAGGGTGAAGCTGTTGTAAATAAAAAAAATATTCATCTAGTTATAAAACATACGTCTACATATATACCCTTGCCCAGATTATATATGTTGGCAATTTACATCTAGTTTAATATAATCCGTATAAAGGTTTTAAGTAGGTATTAACTAGCGCATATTATGATTCATGTAATTTTTTAAATTAAAATTTAGTGATGATACTATAAATTTAAATAATTTCTTTATAACATATTTTCTTAACTAGCTTTAATTAAAACATTTCGCTTATATTTACTTTGCGTATATTAGCATTATTTTCAATGGTAATTTTTTACGGTAATTGGTAAGGTAAATAACTTAGAATGACTTAATTAAAATATTTTAGCTTGTTTCAAAATTTTTCACATTTAAGATTTTACTATTTGTATGATATTCTGCTTATCTACCCTATGATGAAACTATTGAAAAAAAAACGATTGTACTATGTTTGTAACTTAACCCTTTTTTTTTACTTACACCATATATGTAATACAAATATTTTTAATATGTTTAAACTACTCCTTTCCTCATGAACGCCTAGAGGTATTTAATTATAGTTCACAACTCAAGTCTATAACACCTTTAAGCTGTAACAAAATAAAATTTAATTTAAACGTAATCTTTTTTGAGCAAGATATTTTAAAGCTTCCAACTACTCCCTATTGAATTAAAACCTAAGGGGTACTCAGTCGACCTAAAATCTTAAAATTTGGGAGGAAGAATCTTTTATAGCATATATGAAGGACATACTCCGCAAACCTGATTTTTTTTTGTTAATTCATTAATATATATAAATAACCAATACATATAAATGTATTGGTAATGAAATAAAAACGAATACATATAAATGTATTGGTAATGAAATAAAAACGAATACATATAAATGTATTGGTACTGAAACCTTCTTGCGCGAGTCAGACTCGCAATTGGCCGGTTTTTTGTTTGAGCGCCGTCAATGGATTCTTTGGTTTACAAGGCATTTCTCAAGGTACAATTAATACTATTTCATTTGTATTATTTAGAAAAGTATTTTTTATTTTTTTACAGTTACTATAAAGTATTTGAAATAGTAGAACAAATGCATTTTATGTTTATGTTGGGGCGTGGAGTAAACATAAAATATTATAGCATTATGCGATATATCATAGTTTCTCTAATGTCCGCCGGCTGGGGTGTTTTCTTTAAACGTATAGACATCCGTTTTCTGTTTTCTGCAGTTAGTAACATCTTTCAAAACAAACGATTTTAAAAGGAGGTAAAATTTATTTATTTATTTTGAACGCAAGTGTTTCTTAAATATTTATTAAGTTCATTTTAATTAATTATTTTTATCAACTCTGCGTCTTCATAAAATATTTTTTTTATGAATGTTGAAGACCATATTATAAAGAAGACCATGTGTGCCATATTTGTACATATTTGTACATACAATGTATTATGTAGTATAATTAATTAGGTAAGTATTGAAACTATTTATCGTTCCATTTTGTTTCAAATATTGATGTTAAATGATTAAAACATATTTTGTTACTATTTTATTATATCTTTTAGGACTTGGAAATCATGTAAAATAAATAAAGTAGTATGAATAAAAATAAAAATATGCCCTCAATTTTCAGCAAAAAAATTACACTTCCAAAAAACTCGTTTATATTCCGCAATACTTTCATTTTAATTTGGCCAATGCCAGTATAGTTCAACGTGAACGTACGTTCATATGTAAATAAGTCTTCGGGAATCCACAGCTACGTGGGACATTTTTTGTGAAAGTTTAAAAAACTATACCAGTTACAAAACGCGACACGAGAGAGATCTGTTTGTTCTTTTGGATACATTTTTCTAAACGTTTGGACCATAAAATATGTTTTATGATATCGAATAATTTCATTTTAAATAAAAGTTATTTGTTGTATGTGTTTATAATAAAAGACTTGGCGATTGCCTGGTCTAATAGCGAGCACATTTTTTTTTAATATTTTACGTTACGTTTACTACTGCAGTCATCGTTTTTATAATACGTTTTCCTTAAGAAAATACATCGGAGGGATACGTAAATCAGATTTATTCTGAATATTTAAATATATTTTTTAAATTTATGAAAGTAAGTATGAATATTAAATTTGAAAAAAATATAAGTTAAACCACAATTCAACAAATATTAATAAGTTAAACCACGAATAATTTTAGTCTAATTTATATATAATATGCAATTCATATTTGTTATGAATTAGTTTTTACGAACACTGACTTTAAAACCTTAATACGACAGACCTGTTTGATAAAAAATATCTCGTTACAAATGAAGGAAGGCTTTTACCGTCATTACTAGTCGAAGGTAAGGTACCTTCGACTAGTAATATACCCTTTTACATATTTATATTTACTTATAAAACAGTAGGTTTTATTACACGGAATAATTCTGGAAGGAATTGTAATGTGCTTATATGTTAGCGTGTGAATAAAATGTAGAATATTAATATTGAAATTGTCTACGTGTGTAGCCGTGATATGCTTATTTAAATAAAAATAATTATATAATAAAATACTTACTAATACGACCAACAGTCAATATGCAGCTTCTGGGCGTCCATTCGTGTACTATATGTTTAATAATAAAGGTTTTCTTAGAAGTTCAAAGTAGGCATGTTTTTTTAAAAAAAAACAATAATTAAAAGGACAATAAAACAAAGTAAACGATTAGAGTAGACGGATATATATTTTTTAAGAATATTACAAATATTTTCAGTCTAATATTGATTTTTAAAGTTATGGCTCGGTCTAGCGCAGAGGACTCTTCAACCTTATTTAGACACCGAAACAATTTTGGGTTAAAATTAAAGAAACCATCGCGCTACTAAAAGATATATCGTCGGAAAATCTAAAGATGATACTGTTTAATCTATCGGCTTCTAGAGGCTGTAGAAATAGAAGAAAACAGTTTTGTTACGTCGATATTCTTCGGTCGATATTGAAGAAAAGTAGTCTATGATCTTTTTTTTCTGAATAATGATTGGTTGAGTAGTTAATTCTTAAAATCGTAATAAGCATTTAAAGCAAAAAACATTTTCAGTTTACCATATTGTGTACATACCTAAATATATTTTTTGAGCCCGGTAACCTTTCTTTCCCCTACGCACCTTTCTTGACCCTACGCACAAATAAAACACTTAAGTAAAATACAATAAATATGCATGCAAAAATGCTTTTAAACATTTTGTAAATACGGAGACGACTCATGCCATAACATAATAGCAAATCATAAGCAACGCTAATGAGTGTAACAACACATCAGGATCTTTAATTGATTAATTCAAGAAGGTCAAGAAAGGTTCTAGGGTCACAAAATATGCCTTAAGATTGTGTCCGTGAGCTACACATTCGAATTGTAACACACTTATATACCTCGGACGTTATGTGCAGGCTTTTTATTTGGGTCAAAGGTACAGACTTTAAGTCAGTCTGTAATTATATAGATAATTTTTTTTCTAGAATCTGTGTTGATCTTATAAGGTAGAACGTAAATAAGAACCGGAAAAAGAATTCAAACTTCGACAATGGGATTTGAGAGCCACATATTGCATGTCTTATCAAATTCAACACATAAAAAAAGGAAAGTCAAGTTTTTGACTAACCAGGGATAGCGACAAATGGTACCAATTACTCTTTTCGTCCCAAGTCAGTCCTTTGCAATGTCGGCCTTTTTAAAGGATTAGATTTATTATAGACCTTTTTTCAAGTTGAAAACAAAACAAACCAACTTATTTTAGCAAAGCAAAGTGCATAGCATATTATAGTGCAGATTTAATAATAATAACAATAATAATAATAGAAGCTTTAGTATGCAATAATCATACATCCTTTAATCAAACTTCGTTTAAGCCACCCTTTTTAAGGGCTATTGTTCTGCTTTGTAATGTCAATCATTTTACAGCAAGCACTCAAATAACCAATAGACAAATAAAGTTGCATAAAAAGCTATAATAAAAACAGTAATAAATAAGATGGAACAAAAATAATTTGTGTTTTTTTAACCCGATAAATTAATTTTCTTAAGAATAAATACGAAGAAAAAAATATTGTTTTAACTATAAATTAATTTTACAAATGAAGCTACTGAGATAGAAAATGTTTTTTAACAAGACAAGATGTAAGAAGCTTTTCTAATGTCGATAGCTAATGCATTCCATAGTTCTATAGCACGTGCGGTAAATGAGTTAAATGGAAAGTCAGTGCGACAAGAATTATTCATTTCGGTTCAAAGTGTTAGGTTTTCGAGATCATCGAGAAAAAGAAAACAGGATTTCAAATAATTAAGATTATATAAATTAAAATAATCTGTTATGCAATTATTTTAATAAAATAATTATCTGACATCTTGTTAACATAATGTTCGTTAATAATCACTGACATTTTCTATAAACAAAGATTCAGGACAATTTTAATATCCTTTTACTTATTTAAAATTTATTAAAAGCTTTTTTTTTAAGATGACGTGATTTTAATATATTAACAGTAATACAATGCAATTGCAATGCTATTTTCTTTTGTTTCCTAAGATCATAGAAAATAATAATATGTTCTAAAAAAACATCAGAATTTCTACGTCGTTCTTATTAATGACATCGAAAAAAGCTGCGTTCAAATAGGCATGTATATTCAAAGGAAGTTAATTTTAAATTTAAATAATATTACTAAATCCCAGTTGAGGTAATTTTATTTTCTGAATGTTATGTTAATGAAACTTTCCGAGGATTTTTTACTGAGTAATATCCAATAAAATAAAATTATTATGAGAGAAGGAAAATGGTTTTTGTTGATAGATATAGCGGAATACGGATACGGAACGGAACGGATAGTATGTATATTTAATCTAGTTGTATTTTCAAACAAGCTTTTAAACCGGAAGGTAAGAAATCTCGTAACCCAGTATTTTTTGTAAATCAGTAATCGCGATGTGGAGGCCATTACAATAGATTTAAAACTCTGTTATTTAAACAACAAAATAGTAGAATATTCATTTAGTCAGGGACTTAATCGTTAGATGTTTAATGTTTTCTTTAATTCGTTCTGTACAGGATAAGCTTATAAAAATAGGATAAATATTATATTAATAGTTTATCATATCGGACTTTTGGCCGACTAGTTTTGAACCCATTCTGAAATACGAAAATGAAATGTAACGAGAAAAGAAAGCACTTATCAGGAACTAAAGCACTAAAGTATTACAGACCAGCACTAAAGAGCTTTTACCAGTACATGACAGTCCGTCCGTTCCGTTAAAATAGTACTCAATAGTCTAACGAAGGCCGTAGACCCAACCTCCAGTTCGCCAACCTACTCAGTTTAGATGAATTAATGTAATTAAAACAAAGTTTTAGGTGTTTGCATTTTTTTTTATAAATAAATCAAGCTTAAGAAAATCACTCCAAAAAAACATTACTCAGTACATAACTTTTAATATCTAATATAATAGGTTTTTGATCGTTGTCCAGCTTTTTTTTTGTCTTGAGTTGTGGCCTTCTTTTCGTCTGCTATTTATTGGTGGAGAAATGCGATCGGTTTTCTCTACCAATTTACTTAAGAAAGTCCACTTTCGTTATGTGTTCTGTAATAGTTGGCACTGCAATGATAAGATAATATACTAAACATAAAAGCCGAACAGGAAACTAGGAAACTTCTAGGAAACATACTAGGAAACTTCCGGGGGTTACAACCCCGGAATTTCCTCGCCGGTTTCGGGGGCTGAACCCCTGGCAGTTCCAAGGTGTCTGTAAACGCTAACACCTTTTTGACCCTGCACATAAATAAAACACTTAAGTAATAATGCTAACATGCCTGTACTTAGTATTTTTAAGACTTTAACGAATACTACACATTGAAATAAAACTATTTATAACACACCTCCATCTCGTCTCACCGTGAACACGATGGCTGCAAAGCATTTGAAACGTTGGGTTAAATTTAAAATTTAATTAATTATACCCGAGTTAAATCCGTAAAATTAGTTTTATTTCAATGCCTTTACTTATTCGGAGTTTTTAATTGATTAATTAAAAGAAAGGGTCCGGAGTCGCAAAATATGTTTTAAGTTTGTGTCATGTCAACAAAATATGTTTGTGTGTGTAATTATATTATATTTTAGTAAAGATTGTTAAAGTTACATTTACAGTAAAACTTAAATGATTGTGGACATGAAGATGCAGACGATGTCGCTTGTAACAACTAGCTTAATATATATTTTTCTTGTTTATCTAATACCCTGCAGGGTTGTTCAACGAGCAGCAGTGGGTGACATCGAGCAAACAACATTTATTTAGGCGAAGGCTCCAGGCGTTATCCTTTAATTCTCTGTTAAAACACAATATAAGGCCATGTCACTGAAATAACATTATCATGACGAGAACATAATATGGAAAATATATATAAAATAACAAATTAATTCAAACAAGAAGAAAATATTAATATTAATTAATTGAATTTTCTATATATATATTATTTTATCTTCTATTCCATGTCATATATATCATCTTTAATACACGTTTATAATTTTTCAATGTGTTTAGAATATAAAATATTTTCTAAACTGACATATGCATATGTTAGTTCTGCAAAATGTCCGTTTAAAATGCTTTTAGAACCGACCTTTTACAGCCCTTTTCGAATCCAACATCAACAAAATAAAGAACAAATCATTAGTCAATGACTCAGTTCATTTTTCTTGTTGCTTTGTCTTTTAATAAGGATCGCAACGAATGGGAGCCATTACTTTCTTCTCGTCTTAAATCAGATATTCGCGATGACGGCCTTGAAAAGATTTGTTTCATTCCTAAAATTTATTTTTTATTTATGTTGTTTGATGTAATAGATGATGTTATTATAATAAAGCAAGCAATATCGTGTCTGACGTAGAAAAATACCCAAAGCTCTCAACCTAACCGATAAATAATATATAGTAGGAACATATAAATATATTTTCTTAAAATTACTAGGTAACAAGCGTATATAACAACTTATATTTTGTAAATATTTCTAATGGGGTTTATGGACGTTTGTATCTATTTTATAATAGTCTTTAAAAGTCATAAAACAAAATAAAAAAAAGAAATATATTGAAAAAGCTAAGACTATATCTCAATCTCATCTTTACACAATTATCCCTCGAACCCAACATTAAGTAAAAATAGGTCACAATGACAACTTCATTTGGCTTCCCACTTAACCTTTTTGTGGAAATCGAGAGATACGATCATTTGAATATATTAACTTAAAACCGAATATATTAACCTAAACTATTAGATATACAGATAGGTTTATGAAAGCATAACGGAGTAACATATGTTCAGCTCAGATTTTTATTAATCTCACGAGAACAAGATTGTTGCATAATTTGAAGATTGCATATGAAACGTAAAATATTAAAAAGGAAAACAACTTTTAACTATACAAATATTTTTTTGTATTTCCAAAGTATTGTACAGCCGTCCGGTAAACACTATTATATATGGAATGCTTACTTCACAGAGATGTGTAGCGATACGGTAGCTCAATAGGTAGAGCGACGGAACGGTTTCCCAGAGATCGCGGTTTCGAATGCCTACCCGTAATGGTTTCCATTCTCAATTTCTTTTGGAAAATTTTCATTCTATATTTACTTAAAAAATTAAATAAGCTTTACATGGCCAAACTTATTTATAGCTTTTTTCAAACACTCTGCAGCCAATTGCTATATTTTAGTACTGCTGTTAGAAACAATAATTGACGTTACCGTGTATTGTTAAAATATAATTTACTATTATAACTGCGAATAAAAACTGTAGCAAAGCACAATAGACTATTAAACTAGTCGCTATTCCTGAGTGAATTAATTTTATGTACATATTACGTACATACCTAAGCTCAGAGCTTTCGAAATCAATAAACTAACAAATGATACGGTTGATATCTCTATTACAGATTACAATAACCCGTTAGTTTCAGGTGGTCTGTCTGCTTATCTTAACCACCGTAGTTTTAATAAAAACTAGTGTACTAGTACCTGTAGGAAACGACGGAGCATTAAATTGGAAAACCAAACCATGCTAGACTATTTGTGAACAGAGATATATCATGAATATCTATATTTTTATATTTGCTACTAACATTTAATGTACATAGTAAAATTTATTATTATTAATTTGCTGAAAGAAATAACAAACATCGTTATATATATATATATATATATATATATATATATATATATATATATACGTAACTAGCTAACGCACTCAATAGACACTTGATTGTTATCATACAGCCTGATAGAGTATGTGGCGATTTGTTTTATCTACGTATCACACCCTAGAGACTTAACGTTTTCCACCCGAAACTGTACATAATTGCCTTTTATGTCAAACAATAATAGACTTTACTGTCATTACTTACGAACGATATTTCTATAAATATTATTGTACTTGGACCATGGTACATATATAACAGTAATGCTGTTAGTTGGTTATCTTGAATCGGTTACTTTATTTAAAATATTGGAACTTCACCTAAAACGGAAAATTTTAAAACTAAGCCTTTTCGTTGAAAAGGAATTCAAAATCAATTATTTATTGTCAATTTTATATTTATAAATGATCAAAAAATTACATTAATTGGATGTCTATGTTTGTAGATAAATTATCTACAAACAAAGATTTAGCATCTAATAACACAGTAACTGACCCGAGGAAAATATATTTGATTTTCAAAATATCAAATTTGTTAATATTTTAGTACAAACCCATAATATTTTACATTATAACCATCAAAAGTTTTCGAATTTCTACTTAGAATATTGCTAACTTATATAAAATACACTTCCGCCTATAATTATAAATTTCCTCAATATATTATTTAGTAACTGCCTAAAACCGTAAAATATATGGCCAGACATTAGACTCCTGTCAGTTAAGCGTCTAATTTTAATTCTAACGTGTATGAATTAAGTTAATAGCGTAGTTAAAAAATAAAACCTTTTTAGAACACATGAATTGAGAGATTTTAACGTGTTTGAAGAATATAAATAATATATATATATATATATATATATATATATATATATATATATATATATATATATATATATATATATATATATACAACTTTAAATATATTAGGTAAAAATTTAGAAAAAAGTAATATAATGAATTCGAGGAAAATAATATAAAGTTTAGGAGAACAGCAAACGAACAGTTAGCTAGTATTTAAAAAGTGTAGTAAATAGCAAACGTAAATTTAGGCCGAGTCGAGAGGTAGCCGAACCGTTGCATTCGATCCTTACAAAAAGATACCTACATTAAAAAATGAACTGATTCATTGTGACGATTGCTTGACATTGGGTTTGAATTCGTACATAATTACACAAATTACTATTATTATTTACAAAGAAATCGATATTTGTTATTATTGTACGTAGATTTAATGATTGTGATAGCGAAGTTAATGTTATTAATTGATATATTGTATCTCTCAGGAGATGTCTATAACATTTGTATACTGATCATTTGTAAGGCACTAACATACTTATTTTATAAACATTGAATAAGACTTTAGAATACCAAATACTATTGCTTCAACATCAGTGACCGTTCTGAGTACGTATCTGGAAAAACTTACATTCGATAAAATATCGGGACTTGGAACTTCCTTGCAGCTGTATGAAATAGTTTTAAATTGAAAATACATTTTCTTTATACGCTTTATATACCTCTGTGTTTGATAATATTTCATAAAAACATAGATCAAGCAGTTCGGATATTTTCTTTTTCATAATGGTTTTTTACGACTATTTGGGTTATTCATATGAAAGTTATTTCAGTATTTAAATGGATACAATTACATTACAATACATTCATTTTTTATCATACCGACGCTCAGAGTTAGGGCCAGTTCAGAGAGAACAAATAAATTTTGTATGGGATAATTTCAATATTTTAAAACATTCATTTAAAAATTCGTAGATCAAATGTTGTTGGGATTTATGTAGAAAGGATGCCTGCAAGAGGTGGTCAACTAATTAAAAATAACTCTGTATAATAAGCTTGAGACTATGAAAGATTTGTTAATTTTTTGAAGTTGAAATGTAGGCGTTACGAATTAATTTTTTATTTCTTGCATTAATAATATATATGTAGCTGTTTTTAATATAAATATTTAAAATTGGGCGTAATATTAAAATGTATGAAGTAGCTACCGTAAAAATACCTTTCAATTTTTTTTTAAAAACATCTCTCAGAGAATCTCTAGCTTTTTAGTTACAAATAGCACATATAGCTATTTTTTGTAAATAAATGTAGAATTAATTTCGACAGCAAGGTCCAGTAGTATTTATTTATTTATTTTATTTTATTAATTATTTACACGTATCTATAGATAAGAGTTATAAGTGTAAAAATAATTTAAAAAGGACATCGCCTGACCACTTCATTAACTGGTGAATAATTTAATACCTAGGTCTACTATTACGGTAGGAACTAAAAATCTTGTATATATTTATTCTTATGATTAGCATGAAAATGCTAGTTTTATTTCTTTTTAAATCGTTAAAAATTTTGATAAATGTCAACAATTTAAAAGTGACTAATTTATAATTTTTGTTTTCGTGATAAGGATTATCACGAAACAAAAACGAAACGAAATTAACTGTTAAGAGAATTGATATTATTTATTATTTTGTTAAATATTGTTTCACAGTTTTTTCTGACTTTTGACTTAATATTAATAAATATTAATTCTTAATTGGTACGGTACGTTTCGTTTATATAATAGAATATATGGTTTTAGTACAATTAATTTATATAAAATATACAGCCCAATTAAGTTACATATCTATAAAAATGCTTATATAATTCCCGAAATTTGGCAAAAAGGAGTAGCTTGGTAAGTATTATATTGCATTATTTTTTATTTGTATATTATAAAAAAAAAATTAAATAAAGTCGTAACTAATTGTTGGTTGTAAACAACAGGAGATTGTACGTTTACGATTGTACAAATTTTTGTGTTGTAAGTAAGTCCAAAATACTATTAGTAGCTTTAAACTAATTTTCCGAACGTGTAAAACCTTCAAAAAACCTTCGCGGTTAGTTGCTTCTGAGTTTTACAACTGATAATGTTTTTCTTTATTTAACAAATTTATATTTTCAAATCTCATACAGTTTTCCGATAAAATTAAAATGTATTATATTAAATTTATTTATCTTACTATTCTCAAACCAGTACAATTATGGCTACTAAGTTGGATAACCCCGTACATTGAAAAATACAATTATTAATTTTGAAATTCTGCGTCAGAACGTACCTACGTTATTTTATTGTCGAATGTTCTCACTAAAAACAACTAAATAAAAACATAGGTCTGTACTCAGTTACACCACTTTTGTCATTATTATTGATCCAAGTTTAAACTTCAGTTTATTAACAACTAACCTTGAAGTATATTAATCCCAGGAAGATCAATCATATTAGAAAGAAATTAAAGTTTTTTTTAATATTCCAGACCAATGTCGTAAAGGTTTCAAAAACTTTTAAGAGTTTTGCATAAATAAGAATTTCGGGGTTTCTATTGCTTCCCCACAGACTTTTCGTCGGACTTTGCCCCATCTTACTAAACTACTTTGATCTGGGAGAGTTATTTGGAATGCATTTAGATAAAATTTTAATAATGCTGGGAACAAATCATAAATTAAGGTGCGCCACCTCAAAGCTAGTGGAATACAAAAATGTCGTATGGTCCCTTTGTCCAATTCGTTTTGAATTTCTAGGCTCATCGCGTGCAGTCGGTAGTTATCCTTATTGTCTTGTCGAATAAAAGATTTTGTTATGTCTATGTCTTTAACTTTCCTACTTCATCCTAGCCGTACTTTATTCGTTTGACCACCTGTCATAAATCTTTTATGGAATTCAAGTCGTGACTTGAGCTCTGAGGCAACTTTATTGTTTGGAAGAGAAGTTTTGAGAAGAATCTTAAGATGATACGGTCATCTTTAGATTTTCCGATGATATGTGTTTTGGTAACTCTTAAATGTTTATAGAGCTCTGATGCTTTCTTTAATTTTAACCCAACATTGTTTCGGGCTCTAAATAAGGTTGAAGAGTCCACTGAGTGCGCTAACCCAAGTCATTACTTCAATGTCTTTATAACGCATACATCTAACTTTGATATAAGGGTTTTATTTATATCATAAACGAAGAAAGGCCAATTTAGACGTGATGTTAGAAAATTATCGTATATCCAAGTTTTTGGACGTAACTTAATGGTTGCTTGTCTACTTTTTTGAGATAATTATACATTTTTTTATGTTAATACAATTATTTATGTTAATGTATTCAAACTTATAACACAAGTCTTTTTCAGTCGGGGTTTAAAAAAGGGAACTGAAATATTGAAAATTAATACTTAATGTTTCATAAAGACAATATTAGCCAACTTATTTCTAGTAAAATTTAGCAAACTTGACTTCTATATTATTAAATTTTAGTTATATTAATATACTTATAAGTATAATTTTAGGTAAGGTTTTTTCAAATAAAATGGATGCACACAGTTTAACACAAATCGGTCAGCTGATATATTTGACTTATATGGTTTTCAATGCCATATTATGATAAAAAGAAACACCCGTAGATCAAACGCTTCCTCTTTAAAGCGCGGAAATTGAAAAATAGATATATGTTTCAAATCCTCTTTGTGATTTGATATAAAGTAGTAATATTCTACAATGTATTGTTAGGTAGAGTATTAAATTTTACATAATAAAGATTATTAGCAAATCTGAAAATGTTTAACATATATAATCTCCATTTACTACAATAAATAGGTAAGCTGTCCGTTAATCCAACGCATAAATTTGCGCACATTTACGCCTCCACTTGAGCAGGCAGAACGTACTATAACTGCTGTTGTTTCATTTGTATTTTTAATATTAATAGAAGTTAACATCTGAAAGTTATTCGGATCAAATAGGTATTTATCGAATTGGAGACTTTTCGATAAGAAGATAATGAGGCACATTGATGAATGGAGTGAAACTAAGACGATCAGATTCATTAATTTAATAGTAAGTTCGTGGACGTAAGTCGTGGCTCGGGGACTTTTGATGTGGATAGAGTTATATAACTAAAGTCAATATCAATCTATAATATAAATACGTACTATCAACATGTAATATCAAAGTATATTATCAAGACGTACTATTAATACGTACTATTAATACGTACTATTAATACGTACTATTAATACGTACTATCAATATATACTATCAATATGTACTATCAATATGTACTATCAATATTTACTATCAATATGTACTATCAATATGTACTATCAATGTGTACTATCAATACGTACCATCAATATATACTATCAGTTATACTATGTACTATGTAACTCTATCTATAAAGTATACTTTATATTACATTATGTAGTTCACTCACACAGTTAACTCACTACATTTAACTCTATCTATAAAGTATACTTCATATTACATTATGTCGTAGTAGTAGTAGTAGTAGTTATATTTCATGTTCAAGGCTAAGTATTTTTAATAGATCAATTATCAATACGTACTATCAATATTTACTATCAATACGTACTATCTATTCGTACTATCAGTACGTACTATCAATACTTACTATCAATAAGTACTATCAATACTTACTTTCAATACTTACTATCAATTTTTACTATCAATATTAACTTTCAATACGTACTATCAAAATTTACTATCAATATTTACTATCAATGCGTACTATCAATATTTACTATCAATACTTACTACCAATATGTACTATGAATTTGTACCATCAATATGTACTATCAATATGTACTATCAATTTGTACTATCAATATTTACTATCAATACGTACTATCAATATGTACTATCAATATTTACTATCAATATGTACTATCAATACGTAATATTAATATTTACTATCAATACGTACTATCAATACGTACTATCAATATTTACTATCAATACTTATTATCATTATTTACTATCAATACTTACTATCAAATTGTACTATCAATATGTACTATCAATACTTACTATCAATACGTACTATCAATATGTACTATCAATTTGTACTATCAATACTTACTATCAATACTTACTATCAATATGTACTACCAATATTTACTATCAATATGTACTATCAATTTGTACTATCAATACTTACTATCAAATCGTACTATCTATATGTACTATCAATACTTACTATCAATATTTACTATCTATACGTACTATCAATACGTACTATCAAAATTTACTATCAATATTTACTATCAATACTTACTAACAGTATTTACTATCAATACTTACTACCAATACGTATTATCAGTATGTACTATCGTTATATACAATCAATATGTATTATCAATACTTACTATCATTAGTTAGTTTATAATTGATAGTACATATTAATAGTACGTATTGATTGTAAGTATTGATAGTAAGTATTGATAGTACGTATTGATAGTAAGTCAACTTGTACTATCAATAATTACTATCAATATGTACTATCAATATGTACTATCAATGTGTACTATCAATACGTACTATCAAATTGTACTATCAATATGTACTATCAATACGTACCATCAATATGTACTATCAATATGTACTATCAATACATACTATCAGTTATATATAACTCTATATAACTATAAGTATATAACTCTATCTATACAGTATACTTTATATTACATTATGTAGTTCACTCACACAGTTAACACACTACATTTAACTCTATCTATAAAGTATACTTTATATTACATTATGTCGTAGTAGTAGTAGTAGTAGTAGTAGTAGTAGGTATATTTCATGTTTAAGTCTAAGTATTTTTAATAGATTATAAAATTTAGTCATATAGTTTAACAAAATAAGATTGGTATTTATCAATTACTTGATCATATTAGATATGTACCTCATATGGCAGCTTATAAAATATTAAACAATATTTTATAAGCTAATTTACTGTACCTTATAATGTTATTATATCTTTATTATGTTATTAGCTATTTATAATAATAAGTCTAAGGTAAGCTATATACTCTATACTCTTTAAGAAATGTATATATTCTTTAAGAAATAAGCCAAAATTGAAGAAAAGCTGAAAAGGTCCTAGCAGAGGTAAGTATGAATTTCATGAATGAAAATATAGTTATGCAAGATTAATGTTATGAAATTTTATAAATAATTTAATTCTGTTGTTTATTTGTTATTGCGTCAAATTTATGTAATTGTTCCAGTAAGATATATGAATTAAAAAGTATGTCTGTAAGTATGTCGATGTATATGTCATTGGTACAAAATCTCATTTAATATATATTTTGTATTTATTTCTACTTTTGCGTAAATTTATTACTTTTGTTATTTCTTATGTATACTATATACAGACATATATATTTTAATAACAGAAATCAGTTTGAAAAATATATCGAAATTATGTCTAAAATTATAAAAATATATACTTACATTTTATCACCAAGATATTAATAATAAAAGCCAAAAGTACAAGAATAAAGAACATTTAATATCAAATAAATACACAGAGTGTGCTTAAAATAAATAACGTGAGACTATTTTTATCTCTCTCATTATAAATCGATTGCAATGTATTTTGAACGAGACACGCTATCAGGCAGAGTTTGTAGTTAATTTACAAAATATGGAGTTTATAATGAAACATTACATTTTAAGTATTACTTTTAAATTAAAGCAACAAAAACCAATAAAACACTCAGAATTTTTTAATAACTAACACTACAATAGTGTATTTATGCTACTTACATATATTTGAAATATTCAAACAAATGCATTTTATGCTTATGTTGGTAGTAAATATAAAGTATTACGTTCCTTTACGCACGTTTTAAGTACTATCAAGTCCACAAACACGATAAACACATACTACTAAATCAGTCTTTTGAATGACGATTGGTTAAATCACATTCTATTGGATTTTTTTTTATTTTAATAATATTAATTGGGGGTTTTATTAATGTCTTTAATAATTTGTTCTAGTTCAATGAAGATTTTAATAAAATCTAAGAAAGAATTTCTGTGAATAATAATATCAGGATAATAATATCAGGACAAATTACACACATTGATCTAACCCCTAGGTAAGCAAATTATTTGCTTGTGTTAAGGGTGTTAGACAACGATACAAATACACAGAAATACATATATAAATACTGAGAATATATTTAATAAACGACCAAACCCAGAAACACAGACATCTATGTTCATCACTTAAATGCCTGTCTCCCGCCGGGAATCGAACCCGAGCCCCATTTCGCCGTGACACGTTAGGCGTCTGCGCTAACCACTCGACCAACGGGGCGGGTGAAATCGAGTCTGTTTTTTGAAATTGCTTTAAAATTTAATTTGATAACATTTCTTTTAGCAGTGAGTTTTTATTAATGCCTATGACAATGGACATGACAAGTGATGTGACTTAATTTTTTTTACATTTCCAAAAAAACTTGTCTATATTCAGTAAAACTTTTTTACTCTAGTAAAGTTCTACCGTGCATTCATATGTAAATACCACTACGGGAATCCGCAGCCTCGCGTGACTTTTATTGTAAAAATTAAAAAGTTATAGCAGTCAGAAACTGCAAAATACAAGTTGATACGATTCTAAACGTTTTATAAAACGTTTGAATATGAAATATGTTTTTATAATAATTTTATCTTACATAAATGATATTTGTTGAACACATGGTTCATGATAAAAGACTTGGTAATTGGCTCGTCTAAAAGTCTGCCAATTTGAATTTATACAGGGTTATTTTTAATTAGTTGAGCACCTTTTGCAGGCAGCCTCTCTACATCAATCCCAACAACATTTGTTCTACGACTTTTAAAAAATCTTGATAAATAACTCAGAATAAACGAAACAAAAAAATTTTTGCTCCCTCGATTATTTATTACTCTGTATTTTGTAAGCAGTCTAGAGTATAGGTCGCGGCAGTCTAACGCTGTACGAAATTTGTAAGGTACCACGACGCACGTAATACTATTATAACTTATTATTATTTTTTGTTTTATTTCAAACAGTATGTAATAATTACCCAATCGTCGTATTGTGTATTAAAATTGTTAACAATTAATCAAGGTAGAATCAGATTATTTACAATAATACAATGTGTTATTTACAAAAGGATTCAATATTTACAAATTACCTCTTAAATTTATATCTCGTCGATACCGGCGAAAATAGTCCCCTTCATATCCAACACAAAGACCACACCTAAAAATCAACTGTTCACTGACTCCTCTTACCACACTTAGCCAGCACTCGCACTATCTTGGTGTACTCGATATTTGTGTTACGGCATCACAGTAATGTTTTCACTAATCGAAATTCGGTTACCGAGTAACGGGAGCTAGCGGGTCGCGCGGCACACGCTTATCTAATTGACCGTGACAAACGACTGGATCAAGTTCAAACGTGCATCGCCGCCGCTGCATCACCCCGCCCCCCGCCACCCCGCGCCCCGCTGCTCGTGTCCTTGGCACGTATTTTGCCTACGCAAGGTGCGTGGCCTCTCTTTGCTCAAGGTTGCAAGGTTATTAAATGCACGTTGAGAGGCAGTGAATAAATTTTGTATGGGAAAAACTAAATTTTTAAAACTATTAATTTTAAAAAGTCGTAGAACAAATGTTGTTAGGATTGATGTAGAGAGGCTGCCTGTAAAAGGTGCTCAACTAATTACAAATAACCCTGTATATGAGAATAAAATATTTTCAATTAATTGTCAATCACATTTTATGTTGTTTAAATTATAATTTCTAGAAGATTTCAAAAAAAATATTTTTAAGAATAAATGCTTTGACACAAAATATTTCAACTCAATTGATTTCACAAATAATGATTTTTGATGAATATTGTTTATAGGTCAGATACCTTTTAATTTTCAATACCTGAAATTAAAACAAATACCTTTTATTTAACTTGTAAACTTTAGTTAAAGAAAGGGACGACATTGAGAGAGACAAAGATTCAAATTGATACAAAGCTATATTATTTAAAATGATGATAGTAAAAATGATGAGAAACAAATTTCGATCAGTTAAACTACAATGAATCGTAGTCTGGTTTATAATAATAGTGTACACCCCATAACTATCATACATGTAGATATTTGTTATAAATTTGTTTTTACGAACACTGACTTTGAAACCTTTAAATGAGAGAGCAGTTTGATAATCAATATCCCGTTAAGAATGAATGAAGGCTTTCACAGTTACTATTAGTCGAGGGTAGACTTGTAAATTTAATTATATATTATAATTTACATATTTCTGTGTTGTTATACGCAATAACACTGTATAAAATCGTAATGTGCTAGTATGTAAGTAACCATACTCTATGTTCCTAGTTAGATCAGAAGTAGTCCTGATGTCATTATTAAGTACTATTAGAGTTCATCGGTGCTGTTTAATATTTTACTTTAAATAAAACCGCATTCCCAAGCTGCGTAAGTTTTTATAAAAAACAATTAAGGATGATTTTTGTCAGCCATATTTCTAGTTAGATCTTCTTATGCTGAAAATTTATATTAAATGGTGAACATGCATCACATTTGTCATATGATATGGTTTAATTTCACAAGAACCCGAATGTACAAAATATTCGATTTTTATATTATCAAAATAAAATATAAAAAGTAACAGTACTGACAACAGTAACATTAAGCAATAAACATTAAACTCTTAGGATTCTTAAATACACTTGGATTAAATAAATGTACATACAATATTTATGTGTAATTTTATATTTACATTTTTATACAGCTGGTTTCCATAAAATAAATACATAAGAAATAATGTCATGAGAATACCATGTAATACTTAAAAATTAAATAAACGTAAGACCACTGTAATTTGAGTGAACAGATCCTCAATAATAAGCAAGCACATTTAAATAAAAGTATTTTTACTCGCGTATATTGAATTAAATTTTAAATTTACATTTTAAATTTAACCCGACGTGTAGTCTACACTCGTGAAAACCTTAGAACACAATAAGCAAGTCATTTTATGAATGACTGATCCCAATATTCTAGAATAATCTTTTGTATTAAAGAAGAAATAAAGTCTTAGTAACAAGTTATTCCCTGTGAAATTATTGACGGATGAAAAAGACATCGATTACAAAATAATTTACTAACTAAAACTTTCGTAGACATAGTTTGAGGTTTGTTAAGAAGTCTTTAACAAGAAAATTAGACGAGATATTCAACTTATGTATTGTATAAAGAATACGCGCCAGCTAGGAGCCTCTAGCGGAAATTATGGTAGACTATATATTGTGAACGGATATACGTCAAATTATCTCTTATAGTTTCATAGTTATCACATATAATATCAAGAGTAGTTTTTTATTTTGTCTTCGAAAAATCCTCGCAATTTTTTTAATATATTATTATTTGTTGAGTATAAAACTCTATTATTTTATTTTGTAACATTGATCTCGAACATTATTATGCTTTACAGCTACATTGTTTTTTTATTGTAACATTGGAGCAGATCAAATCCCTGACATTTATTATATAATACTTAAAATGTATTTTGTATTATATAATGTTTTATTATAGAGATTTTTATGATAGGGAAAAATACATATTCGTAACTCGGATATATTCTTTACGTTTCAATATAAGTAAAAACAATTTTTCAATCAAAATATGTTTCTTTGGTGACATTAATTAACATAAATACACATGAACATTTTGAAGATTACAAATAAATATTATAATATAATATTTATTGAACACTCTGTTTCTTTTTCATTAACATTTTTTCATGTTTCATACAATATTAATATATGCCTTTGAAATTGTACAAATAACTAAAAAAATACTATCGTTTACAAAGTTCAAAAACAAATACCAACTACAAAATTTAACAACTAGTGAACAAGACTCATTTAACTGCAATTTTGTGAGGTCAGAGGTCAACATGATTCATAAATAAGACAAAAAAAAGGCAGAAGCTGATTTTTGCCTTCAAATTAAACAACATACATTATGCTGGAACTACATTATGTTGAAACGCATTTTGGAATTAAATAGAGATTTGAAACTTATTTTTGAATGTGAAATTATTTATTGCAAAATGCTTAGAATGTAGTATAAAATATCTTTCAAATGTGCAATTAGAAACCCTTTTGTTGTACCGCCGCGCCGCACGGAACCACTGAAAATACCAAGTTCTATAAAATTCTATTTGAATAGAATATGGATATGAATATGAAACCATTCACATATTTTATTATAATTGGATTCTAATAAAGTACTATTTTCGGTTTAAAGATAATAGCAGCGTTTTACCTGAAATAAAACGCATATTAAAATACTTACCTCACTGGAAGCTTTATATGAGAGAAGCATTTCCGTTTCCGTCAATATTTAAACATTTTTCGTACTTTTTTATCGCTTTATTTCCGGTTTGTGGCGTCACCTAGCGGAATTTGCACGCGTCATATTTCTTTATATAGACTTGCGTGCAATTTGATTCTCATTGGCTCAGTTTTTAATACCACCTGGCAGAATTTAAGTGAAAGCTTCCAGTGAGGTAAGTATTTTAATATGCGTTTTATTTCAGGTAAAACGCTGCTATTAAATAACTTGACCGTCACTGGAAGCTTTATATGAGATCTGTTTGTTTTCGCCAGGTGACGCCATCTGTAAATAATAATTATAAAATGTGTAAGTTACGCCAATGTGATGAAAATGAAATAAATGTAATCACCAATATTCTATATATTTATTTATTAAATTATTAAAGACATGATTTTATCCAATAAAGAATCACTTTATTAATCAAAAAATAATAACAATAAAAATTGTAATAATCATTGGCTTATTGGATTAAATAACTGTGTTATACTTAGTGAATTACTACTGTAATTATTGGTTTTGATTATTTCCCGTTGGTAATATTTCTTGAATGTGTTAGCCGACTTCCAGTTTCCTCGGGACAATATATCTTCAAGGGTATGATTGTCGAGCCAATTTTTTGAAGCCACCGCAGATCTAATACTGCCGGGAGAATCACTTATACCAGCTTCCTTGAAGAGGGTTTTAATCCAGCCAGCTATAATAGTCCGAGAAGCGGGTTTTGCGGTACCTCTAACTGTAATAAATAAATTATTAGATTTTGCACGGTTACGTCTTTCATTTAATAAAACTATGGCCTTATCTATCCAGAAAAGAGGATCAAGCTTAGAGTTGTCTTTGTTACAAAGTAGCTTCCAACCTGATTGTCGGTAATCAGAATTATCCGTTTTTGAACCGAATTGCGGCCAAAATATTACATGATCATCAAATTTTTCATAATGCTCTTTATCTAACGTAAGCAATGTTAAATCATGTATCCGTCGTCCTGAGCAAAGTAATAATAATATTGCTGTATGTCGCAATACTTGGAAATGATTATTATAATTAATTGAATAGTTAGATAGGAAGAAAGATAATTCATTGACATCCCAAACCGGTGTTTTGGAGATTTTAGGTTTTTTAAGAGCAATTGACTTTAAAATATGTTTGACTAAAACATGTGAGCTTAGTTGACTTGACATATTAACGTTGCATAATGTAGAAACAACCGATTTATGCAATAGTATTGTGTTATAAGATAAGTTATTTTTTATGTACAAATCCGATAAGAATTGAGCTAGTTGGGTACCTGAAGGGTTTTTGGGCTCTATATTTTTAAAACTACACCAACTAACCCATCGTTTCCATGCAACATCATATGTTTTCAAGGTAGACTTTCGCCAAGAATTTTTTAACAATAATATTTGTTCGTAGCTCCAATCTTCTACGGCCTCTGACCACCCCCACATCTCCAAACCTCCAAGATTATGTTCTCTATTTTTGGTGGTGGTAGCCCCGTTGTTGTATCGATTAGATGTTTCTGTAGATTTTTCAATGTGAATGGAGCTTCGAGAGCACGGGCTTTGAGATCCGGCCGCCAAAACACCTTTTTCCATCGAGGTACCACCACTAGAAATATGCCTGTCACATAATTGACACATAATTGCTTACTACATGCGCAGTCTCCGAGGCAAATAGGTCGATCATCGGAGTTCCCCACCTTTTGAACACTTTCTTTACACACGGTGGTAGTAAATGCCACTCTGGGGGTTGGAGATGTCGTGACAGATGGTCGGCATGGTTGTTGTATTTGCCAGGAATATACTGTATGCTGTGATGTATCCGATATTTGTCCAGTAAAGTTAAGATCTGAAAAGTGATTTTTATTAGAGGTAAAGATTTTGTGCCTCCCTCGTTCCGGAGGTATGCAACTGCGGTTTTGTTGTCGCATTGTATTAAAATCGAGCTGCGATATAGTAAATGGCCTTGGTTCTGGAGGGCATATAGTATGGCCAACATTTCTTTTTGGTTGCAATGTAAATTTTGTTCCTCTGGAGACCAAGTGCCCGATAGAGCCAGATCGTTTATTTGTGCTCCCCAAGCTTGATCCGAGGCATCTGTAACTAAGAAGATTAGCGGCGGAGGGTAATGGAGAGGCGTCGTTAATTTGAAATTTTGTGCCCACCATTTCAAATCCCTTACGACACTTTCTGGCAATGGATAACTTCTTGGCAACATATCTTGTATTTTGATCATGAATAATAGCAGATGTCGATAGTTTAGACGGCCTCGAGGGATGATGAAACTGGCAAAATTCAGATGGCCTATTAAACTCTGTAAATCTTTTAGACATGCCTTTCTTTGTAACAGAATTAAATTTATTTTCTCCACTATTTTGATAATTTTTTGGTTTGGTAGAGCTTTTAAGTTTTCCCAAGGCTTCCACACTATCCCTAAGTAAAGTATACTTTTTTGTGGGAGCAAAATTGACTTCTTGAAATTTACTAACCAACCCAGTGTCTGTAAGATTTGAATTGTAATTTTGACATGATTTGATAGGGTTTGACGGTTTTGATTTGCCAATAAAAAATCGTCGAGATATACTAGGATTCTTATATTCCACTTTTCTCGTAGTATTTGAGCTACCCAGTTGGATAAAATCGAAAAGGTTTTTGGAGCAGTGCTTAACCCGAATGGAAGGCATGTCATCTCTAGTAATTCTTGGTCGTATACAAGACGTAGAAAACGTCTGTGAGTCTCGCTTACTTTCAGATGAAAATACGCTTGGGATATATCGATTTTGCATAACCAGTCTTGGGGCTGAAGAAAGTCTGGTATTCGATGCATGTTTATCAAATGAAATGGATCGACTCGCACATAATTGTTCAGTGATTTGAGATTGAAAATTGGTCGGACTGTGCCGTCGGGTTTTGGCACTAGGAACAAAGGGGATATGAAACTTGGTGTGGGTGGAGCAGTTCTTAAAACACCTTGTTTTTTCATTTTTAGTATAACTGCAGTCATCTGTTCTGAAACGGGAGTGTGAGCAGTGTTCAAATTTAGATGTGGGTATATTAGAGGTGGTTTTTGAATGAATGGAATGCGATACCCCTGAATTATTTTTAGTATGATTTCTGGTGCCCCCATCTCTCTCCACTGTACAATGTAATTTGCTAGCTGACCCGCTTGAAAACGAGTCGAGTCATTGTTTATATCCTTTTTGATTTCCTCTAATAACATTTGACTTGTCTGAACGTCTTCGATGACTTCCTCGGTCGGGCCGCGAGCCCCGGTTTGGAAATGAATAGTTACTTTTTTCAGGTATATTGTTACAATAGTGCTGTATATTTGAGAACTGGTTTCTGTGAGGGTAATTCGAATGATGATGATATACACCCCGCGAGGGTGGATTATTTAAAGCGTATGATTTCCCAGAGTATCCTGGTTCATATCGGCTTCCACGCGATGGAAACGTTGTGCTTCGCATGCCTCTCCCCCGCGAGGGGCGGCTATTACTCACCCTTGTATGCAAAATTCCATCACTTTTTGGAGGCCAAAATGCTTTTCGTACTCCGCCAGCCTTTTCCAATGTTGCGGTAAAAGGCTCCGAATCAAAAATGTATGTAGATGAAGGTGGTATCCTATTTAAGGATGACTTGACTAAAGGATCTTTAACCTGGCTAGTGATGGATTCACGTCGTATTTCTATACATTCGGCACGGTGTCCACAAACTAACTGTAAAAGATCTGAAGAAGTTTTTTGAAAATCACCCTTTAAAATTAATTCTTCAACCTTCTGACTTAAATTCTCAAAATTTAAGCCCGTCACTTTAGCCCATGAAAGTAATTTGCAAATACCTTCTTGTAAAGCTTCTTTTTGTTTCAATACACAATAAGTAATAGCTGCATATGACTTTTCTGAATTTGCAACGTGACGTAGACTATCGTAAATTTTAACCTCCTCATTTACATTCAAATCTTCGAATCCTGGAGTATGATTATACAATTTTTGTGTTTCGGCATATCTTACTTCTGACCATGAAGTAGTACCCAAACGCTGGACGCTTAACAACATGTCTAGGAAATTTTGAGGTGTTTTTGGAACGGGTGGTTCCTTTAATTTAGTTTCGATATCAAAGGTAAACTCTGAATTGGAATTTACGTAATTTTTGGACTCGACCGGAGAGTCCGTAGTGTTATATTGTTCGTACAACTCTCCGCTGGCTTCGGACCAAATGGAGTCGTCATTATTCTGTTCCTTATTAGTAAAATTATTATCACTGTTAGATATAAAAATATGTTTACGAAGCTCACCCATTTTCTTCATCAGTTTGTCCAATTTGCGATCAGAACTTCTAATGCGTTTTTCCTTTTTTCGACGTTGGCGGCGTGATCGCTTTGTCCGTTTACAGCCCGAATTACTAGAACTAGACGACTCGCTGCTTGTCGAAGAACTTGAACTGGAGCGATTTCGCCCTCGTTTTGCAGCCTGTCCGATAGGACTGGCAGTAATTAAATCAGAAACATCATTTGTCCTCTGATTGTCCATAACTGAAAACAATTAAAGTTAGAACTTTTTCCTTCAAGAATAATTACCGAGGGTAAATACTAATTGTTAATAACTATTTAAGAATAAATTTTGAGGGTAATTATTAATTGGTAAAAGGTATTTAAGAAAAAACTTTGAGGGTAAATTTTGAGGGTAATTATTAATTGGTAAAAGGTATTTAAGAAAAAACTTTGAGGGTAAATACTAAACTTTGTTTAAAGGTATTTAAGAATAAATTCTGAAGGTAAATACTGATTGCTATACTGCAAGGGTATATTTCATTTAACACATTTTGGGTCATAATGCATATTATGTTAAAAATAGAATCATTAACATTTGTACGAAAAGTTTGAACCACTGAAATTTTTCTTTTTATATACAGGTAATTCGAACGGAAAAACCGTTAAAATAATGATCACTTACCTATTTCAGTAGTAATAATTGTTATTTATATACCGATATCCGATACTGTATAATGTATATATATATATATCACTTTCTGTATTTATATAACTAATTTCACTTGTAATTTCACTGTCTTATAACGATCGCACTTGGCAGCGATTTGCTTATCACCAGTTGTCTTGACGGAAAACTGAACGCCAATGAGAATCAAATTGCACGCAAGTCTATATAAAGAAATATGACGCGTGCAAATTCCGCTAGGTGACGCCACAAACCGGAAATAAAGCGATAAAAAAGTACGAAAAATGTTTAAATATTGACGGAAACGGAAATGCTTCTCTCATATAAAGCTTCCAGTGACGGTCAAGTTATTTAATATGTTTATTATATATGATGGAGGGAGCAGCTGTTATAATACTAGTACAGCCTTTTTGTTTAAATGTGCACTAAGAAGTAATACCCAGGCTCGGTTTGTTTCTTCATAAGAATTGAAGCGTAGAAACAACTGTCGGCTTAAATATTTTTTTTATGGATTATAGTTTTGTTTATAATTTTCTCAAGGCTTACAATTTAAGAGCTGGTGATATTATGTTTAATATAAAATCTAATTGTAAATATGCTTCATCGATTTTTTTATTAATAATTTAGTAATAATGACTTATTAATCATAGGTTTCGTATTATTTTGATGAAAGCAAAGATTCTTAACTTCTTTCTATAGGTAATTATAACCTTAAAACTCAAAAATTATTACCATTATATTCATAATAATATTTATTACCATTATATTCATAATAAAATTCAGTGTTAATAAACCAGAAATAATTTAAATGTTACTTAACATTAAAAAACATGTTGAAGACTTTAAAATGCTTTAATTTCTTTAAAATGAATTCAACAAATTCATTAATTGAAGAATGAATTAAATTAAAATATAAGAGTACCTAAATAAAGAGATCAAATAGAGATTGTCTGGAAAAATCAGAATGCTTTCTTTGAACCGTCTTGAAATAATTTACAGAAATGTTAGCTCCTATTATTTAAAATACCTGTTATATTTGAATTAATAGGTGTACTATTCAAATACCGTATTTATACTTTGACAATTATATTGATTTGTTGAAAATAATTAGCTTTTGCTCCAATGAAGGTCAAAAGTCTGAAAATAAATGTATATGATTTGATTTTTAAAATACGTCTATTTTTAATACGCTTTTATTAGCTTGGGTTGTATGTATCAATGTATGTATGTAACGGAATCTTCGAGCTTAATTTTCACCAGGTTCCAGCGATCCGATTAAATTGAAACTTTGCACACGTATCAAGGACCGATGACAATGCAATAATTTGATAAAAGTTTCCCAAAAAAAAAAAAAAATAAAGAATAGTTTAAAAAACTAAAAAAACACGCTTTTATTGCTAACCGAACTAAAAACTAGAAAATAATTTTTAATGACAAAGAGTATAAAATTACAGTAGTAGAAGATCGAACAATTAATCATAGTGAATCGCCTTAATATAAAATTATAATAAAATTTAAGTTATTAACAGAATAATTCAATTCTGAGTAAAAAGCGTGGGGTGCTCGATATTTAAGGTATTACAATCATTCTATTAGCAACTATCTATGAGAGGATAGTTATGAATCACAGTAAAATGCACCCCACGATTTTTACTCAGAATTGAATTATTCTGTTAATAACTTAAATTTTATTATAATTTTATATTAAGGACATTCACTATGATTAATTGTTCGATCTTCTACTACTGTAATTTTTTACTCTTTGTCATTAAAAATTATTTCACATTAAGAAATCAGTAACTTAATATAAGTTAAATTTGACAATTCTACATTAACTGAAGTTTTGTAAAATTTTAAAGTAAAAAAATTCTACTTGCGCAATGGCCTGCGCAGAAGCTCATGTCGGGGTGTTTAAACCTGCCCGTACAAGTTAATTCTTGCAACTTATACATTGGACGGTTACTAACTATCCGCCGCCGCTTGAGCCTATGTAATCTAACACATTCTATATTCTTTTTTTTTGCGTTGCCGAGATATATATGGAAAGGTGAAACATTTAGAGCAACACAATCGGCATGGGTTAAAGTTGCACCGTACAGGTTATAGCTGTGTTGCATTAATACACAAGATAGATATGATAATCAACTTGAAACAATTACTTGAAAGTGAACCCGGAATTTGATGATTGTAAAATTGCAATTTCAAAAAAATATAAAATCTTGCATTATTAAGGTAAAATATCCACCATAGTAAAATACTGAAGTATCGTTGTGAATAAGCTATCAAACAAAATCAATTACTTGGTAATGAACCTGGAATGTATATCTCAAAAATTTTTGTTAGTTCAGGACTTGATGCAAGTAATAAGATAATACAGTGGACGCCGCTTATTGTGATCGCGGTTAATGTTATCAGCCGGCTATTGTTATCGAAAACGGTCGGTCTCAAATTTCTCTTTAAAAATACATTTGAAAAAAGCCGCTTATTAATACGCTTTTTAATACGCTTTTATTAGCTTGGGTTGTATGTATCTATGTATGTATGTAACGGAATCTTCGAGCTTAATTTTCACCAGGTTCCAGCGATCCGATTAAATTGAAACTTTGCACACGTATCAAGGACCGATGACAATGCAATAATTTGATAAAAGTTTCCCAAAAAAAAAATAAAAAAAAAAAAATAAAAAAAAAAAAAAATAAAGAATAGTTTAAAAAACTAAAAAAACACGCTTTTATTGCTAACCAAACTAAAAACTAGAAAATATTTTTTAATGACAAAGAGTATAAAATTACAGTAGTAGAAGATCGAACAATTAATCATAGTGAATCGCCTTAATATAAAATTATAATAAAATTTTAGTTATTAACAGAATAATTCAATTCTGTGTAAAAAGCGTGGGGTGCTCGATATTTAAGGTATTACAATCATTCTATTAGCAACTATCTATGAGAGGATAGTTATGAATCACAGTAAAATGCACCCTAATACTAATAACCGATGGTCAATCATTTGGAGTAATGCATTATGTTAACAAGTATTACTTCAGTAACTCACATTCTTGTGGCCAAAAGGGATCTAAAGCAAACGACAACAATGGAAAAGCTTGCGTCATTGAATGCGATAATTTTGACGAGTTTGTGAGGATATGTAAACGTACAACAGGCAGCAAAAATGTACAATTTACTCTTGATTACATCAACGTCGAAATCTTGGATATACATGATGATTCTGAGGAGGTAGAAATTCAGCAGAGCCCTGAAAAGGTAGCAGTAGCATCCCAAATAATTACTTCCCAACAGAATTTAACTGATCAAACTATCCCACTGCAGACATCAATGATGGCACCGATTGATGTAATGCCTCCTAATGTGGAAGATGAGATACAGGTCTCATGAAACCTTAATGAAATTACCCGCAAGACGAAAGATAATATCGTAAATGTCGGCCATGAACTGAAAGCAGAGGAATTTGCCTGGTTCTTTTTGTTTCCGGTTCAGATGTTCCGGTTCAGATGGCGTGCACATGATTAAACCGATATCGATACAGTTCCCGGCGAAATACAGCTATGGGACTGCCGAGAGACGAATGTTACCGTTAATTCTGAGTTGGGCTTCAACCGTCCATAAGATGCAAGGTTGTACAGTTGATCATGCAGTTATTTATCTAGGCTCGCGATTGTTTGCTGCTGGACAAGCTTATGTAGCACTTAGTCGTGTAAGATCTTTGGACGGTATTCGGATTGAAGAACTTGATTGCTCTAAGTTAACAGGAAAAACCCCGTGCAATAGTGAAGCTTTAAATGAAATGATTAAATTACGAAATGATTCGTAAAAAAATTTAATACCCTAAATCTTCAAAAAACTAATTAATGAATTAGACTTATTCCTAAGAGACTTCAACAGTAGAAGTACTAAGGGTCTATTGACAACTTAGCGACGTCAATCTGGATTTTTCCATTAATTGGGAGGTAAAACTAACCACAATGATGAAAGTAAGTCCCATTGAACCGTGAAGGCGATTGATTTCGGATCAATGCCCGTTGATCGATCATACGGAGACCACTGAGTGATGCTTTCTAAAAAAATCTAAGTAATGAAATGATTTCTCAATTTATGAGTTTGTCACAGACTAAAAAATAAAAAATAAACAATAGTTTAAAAAACTAAAAAAAACACGCTTTTATTGCTAACCGAACTAAAAACTAGAAAATAATTTTTAATGACAAAGAGTATAAAATTACAGTAGTAGAAGATCGAACAATTAATCATAGTGAATCGCCTTAATATAAAATTATAATAAAATTTAAGTTATTAACAGAATAATTCAATTTTGAGTAAAAAGCGTGGGGTGCTCGTTATTTAAGGTATTACAATCATTCTATTAGCAACTATCTATGAGAGGATAGTTATGAATCACAGTAAAATGCACCCCACGATTTTTACTCAGAATTGAATTATTCTGTTAATAACTTAAATTTTATTATAATTTTATATTAAGGCGATTCACTATGATTAATTGTTCGATCTTCTACTACTGTAATTTTATACTCTTTGTCATTAAAAATTATTTTCTAGTTTTTAGTTCGGTTAGCAATAAAAGCGTGTTTTTTTTAGTTTTTTAAACTATTGTTTTTCTCTATGTAGGTTAATAAAATTAAATAAAGTATTTCTTAAATTAATAATCAATGAGTTTCCTTTATTGTTTTTCTTTAAATTTTAAACTGGCTATACGTTTACCATTGTTACAACAATAAGAGTGTTACGTTTAAATACTTTAATTTAGCTTGCTTTGCTCTCACCATAAATTAATTAATGTATCCATAATTCAAAGTTATGAGCAATGCGCTGTGCAATTTAGCATCTAAAAATGTAGTAACTGACTTTGGATAAATATACATGATTTTGAAAATATTTACAAGTTTGGGAATAAAAACTATATATTTAAATATTAATCATCACATACATCAATATATTGGTTACCAACGCTCAACTGTGATATGATGACTTGCAGCATCGGTTTCAAGCATATATATCGATACATACTTACATATATAACTTTCCTCAATACATTTGGCAGTACACACTAAGCCCTTACAATATAAGGTATAATTACTTATATCGGACTGCGTTCCATTTAAGGTCTAATCTCAATTCATACACTTCAATTAATATATTTAGGTGATTGTTAATATATGCTTAAAATCATTTATTCAGAACGAACAAGCATATACAACTATAATAATATTAGGTACCCGATAATTACAAAATTATAATAATTATAAAAATAGTACTTATAAAGTGTTGTAAAAAAGCAAACGATAAATTTAGGAGTTGAGAGATAGCCGAACCATTATGTTCGATCTTTTCAAAAAGGTTAGGTACATTGAAAAATGAACTGATTCATTGTGACGAATCGCTGGCCATTGAGTTTGAATTCGAAGAACCAATTAATGACATAAATTACTTTTTAATTTACAAAAAACAACGTTATATGTTATTAATGTATCATTGATTGTGATACTATAGTACAGTACAAAGCTAAAATAATGTATTAATTGATTAAAGAGGATGGATATAATATGTATACACTTCTTATTTATAAAGTTACGTGCTTATTTTATAAACGTTGAATAATTTCTTAGAATACCAACGATTACTGCGACAGGTCAACCGCAGCGATCGTGATAGAATAACGATTGTACCCTATAGTTTATATAACATCATGAATTAGACTGCGTTACAGCTGTATGTAACAACTTCGTCAATCCATAAATATCTGATCACTTCAAAAAAGAACAGAGAAACTCAAATGTCGCACCTTCGCTCAAATAGTGTCACAACTCAAAAAAAATGAAAATCTCTTTTATTGCACTATTCATTTCAGAAAGCTTCAAAATCTTATCTCAAATAATGTCATTTAAATAGGATGATTATTTATCCCTATATTGAGCTCGTGACAATATATCGATAAGTAAAAGTATTGTCTTATCAAACATATACAGTGTCACGTCTCTGCTTGCGCAAGGTTTTCGTCTGTCTGGATATTGTATCGAATGTTGGTTGTAGATTTATGTCGGTACATGTGTGGACAAAACTTTAAATAATCTGATTTTTTATTAAATTATAATGAACTTTGTCGACATATGACAGTTCATTTAATTAAGGTAAGTCAAAAGTTATTATATTTTTCATATTGAAATGAGTTTGGACATTATATATGATAAGGAAAAGCTAAAAGTCCTTTTTATTTTGGCAACAGTATTGTTTATAACATAATGTTTATAACAACGAACTGGGGAGGTAGAAACAGATGACTCAGTTAAAGATCCATATCACAATATAGAACGTAAAAAAGTAAGAAAGGTCCTTCCTCATCGCCGCTCACCATCATTATGTACTTCAAGTTCTTGATTATCCAGTTTAAGTTCATCTTAATACACAACAAGTGTATCCTTATCTAGCTTACCCATTTTGTTAAATACTGCAAACCAAGTAAGATATTCACGATTCACGAAGTCTGTCCATCAATTTTACAAGTATCAAATGCCGAAATCAACTCCGGGAACAAAATGTTTTGTTTTGCAGTTACCTCGGAATGTGGTTTCAGTTTTTTACTCTAACAGCAAATTAAAGAACATGAATTTCACGATAAGCAGCAGTTGAAGGCAGAAAATACACGATGAAAAAACAATAACATTACTAATGTTATTTTTGTAAACCTATTGTAAATCAAAGTATTACTGAATGCTACTTTTGGCTTGGCAAGAGGGTAAAGGCTACCGAGGTGCAGATGAAATTGGTAGCAGCTGGTTTAAAATTATCAAAATAAAATTGCTTTGTCATACCAACCATGAACCAACTTATTAAGGTTTCTATTCGGACAATTGTTGCGGGCAGAACAAAAATAAATTTACAGTCGAGTTACATACTTATGCATTCGTGAAATACATAAACTAAATTCGATTAGTTTTTAACTCGTCTAGGGTTAAAAAGTATGTTTATATTAGGTATAATATAATGCTGAGTTAGTGACAACCACTAGTTTTATATTTATAATTGTATTTTCCAAAATTTGTAATTTTAAAACTCTTGAATAAGACAATATTTTGTAAAATATTTACTTTTATTATCTCTAAAGTGTCACAAGTCAAAAAAAATAAAAAAATAATATCTTTTAAAGCTACCTACCCGACCATTTGGTAGATCGTCATAAACCATTTAAACTTACTTAAAAACGTATAGCGCTAATTTTGTTAGTTTTTGAGTTATGACCCGAAAATTGAAATTTTTGCTTAGTATAATTTTCAAACGCTATTTACTCGAAAGTTTGATTTTTTGACTTATGACACTATTGGAGCGGAGGTGCGATGTTATAAACACCGTCAGCATCTGTCTCTTAAAGATGGCGCCTCGACTTTGTTCGTGACGCGTTCTCTGCTCTGATTGTTCGTTCCAAAAATTACAATACAATAATTTTTTATTTTTTTTAACGCCTACCATAATTTCTCACCATACACAGAAGTTAACTATGAGAGAATGCCCATAGGCATTAAGTTCTGCTTCTGTAAATTCAATACTGGGTAAATAAATGAATAAATAAATATTAATAAATTAAAAAAAAAATATAACGTTTTTAAATGATAATACAATATAACAAAAACAATAAAATTAAATAAAGAATTAAACAGTAAAATTAAAAGCCATTACAATTTAAACCTATAAAATTGATGATCAAACGAACTTGTGAAGTTCGATCAAAATTATGCGAACAGCTTCATTCTAGCGATTTAGGTTTAACATATTGTAGTAACACATCCAAGCTTTCAGCCTTGCACGGATTTATAAAGTAAAAACAAGTAAAAGGTTGGCAATACTGGTACTACCTGCGCTCCCGTCATTTGTTATCTTTCATTAGTTTAAAGCAAAATTCTTATTCAGTAGGTTATATAATTATAGAACATAATGTATATACATAAACATACTGAATAATTGTTTCAAATTATCAATTAAATTAGGGGTTGGGTTATGAAACTTCATTACAATAGATACCATACTGTCTTTCACTGGAACATAATGGGTGGGTTCCATCTAAATCGCTAGAATGAAGCTGCTCGCATAATTTTGATCGAACTTCACAAGTTCGTTTGATCATCAATTATGCTTCACATCTTCATTCTAGCGATTTAGGTTTAACATATTGTAGATGTTTAGAGTATCATTTTAATGTAAAACAAAATAAATTTAATTGATTAATTATCATTATATTTTACAATTTTACAAACTTATCATTTACTTACATACTTCATATACATAACTTAAAAATAGACTTTATTATCTTATAAATTATTAGATAATATTGTTTGTGCAAATGAGCTCTGACTATCTATGATATTTTTGTTATAATGTCTCGCAAAAACACCTGATGTTCTACTCCAGCCGGCTGTTTTCATTATAACATCTATGCTAACACCCAATTTGTTTGCAGATGAAGTGGATGCATGCCTAGTACTATGTGCACTAAAGATAGATGTATCCACTCCACTGTCACATAACGTGGATTTGATCCAGCGACTTAGTGATTGCGAGGACACCGCTAGATAAGGTTTTTTAAAACTAAGAAATAATGAATCTTGATTGCTGAGACGGAGAGGATTAGTTCTGTTGATATATTCAATTAGGCAAGTGGCTGGACATATTTGGGGCTTTTGATTAAAATAGGGTAAATTTAAGATTGGTTGATTTGAATTAATTCTGGAAGTTTTTATGAAATCAGGTATTTTTATTATTATAGTGTTATTATTTTTTATAATTATATTAGTTATTTTTGATAGAGTCTGTACTCTTTGTGCTGTTGTAAGAGCTAATAAGGTAATAGATTTTCTGGTTAAATTTTCTAAATTTAAATCTGTATTGGGCCAAAACTTTTCAAGATAATTTAAGACTACATTGGGGTCCCACATTAGGTCATATTTAGGCTTGGGTGGCCGTAGTCTATAAACCCCTTTCATGAATCTTTTAATTCTTTCATCATCGAAATCGTTTTGTACTAAAAGTTTAATGGCTGATTTATGAGAATTAATTGTGCCATACATTGCACCTTGATCGAAAAGTTCGGAGAGGTAGTGTAAAATGACCGGGACGGAAGCCGATGAGTAGCAATAATTATTTTTCTTACAGTAAAGAATCCAAGATTGTATACATCCATTGTACTGTTTGTAGGTGTTGTCTGAGAGGGCAGACAACATAATCTCTACTGTTCGTACTGAGAGGTGGCGTCTTGTTAACGTTTCGCCGATAATTTTACGGCAATCATTTCTAGGGATTTGTACAGACTGTGGTGACACCTGAAAGAAGATTTAAGTAATTTTTTATCAGGATAGAAATAAATTACATTGGAAGATTTAAGTTTCTTTAGTAAGGGGAACCATGGCTGAGTGGGCCAATTAGGTACTACAATAATGCCTTCAGCTTTGTCGCGTATAATTTTTTGAAGCGTTTTTAAAATTAGGCAAAAAGGTGGAAAGGCGTAAAAATTCATGTCGCTCCATGAAATTGTAAACGCGTCCACAGCGTAAGCGTCTGGTTCCTGTTTCCAGGACACGAAACTACTACATTTTGCATTTTGTCGACTAGCAAATAAGTCAATTGAAGGCAAACCAAAGTTATTAATTATTTCTAGGAATGCATATTCAGCAAGTTCCCACTCGGTGTCTCGAAATGCTTTCCTAGAAAGTTTATCTGCTTCTATATTTTCTGTTGTATTTATATAAGAAGCAAAAATAAAAAGTTTTCTTTTTTCACACCATTGCCATATTTGTCGAGTAATATTTTCTAGGTGTGGATATTGGACACTACCCATCTTATTAATGCAGGCAATGGCAGTAGTGTTATCTATTCTAAGCAGTATTTCGATATTATTGTAATTTTGAGCAAAGGCTTTTAGTGCAAAGAAAGCCGCCTTTAATTCTAATATATTAATATGATCTGATTTTTCACTTTCTTTCCAATATCCAAATATTCTTTTATTATTACAATATCCACCCCAGCCAGTTAAGGAGGCGTCAGAAAAAATTTCAATTTTATATTGTTGTAATTTCATATAAGAATAACCAATATTAATATGACTTAACCACCATAGTGTATCCTCTCTAAAATATTCTGAAATTGTAACAGTTTGATCGTAAGATGGGTTGTTTAATAAACACAAATATTTAAAACGTTCGAATCGTTTTGTGTATAGCCATGAATATTCTAGTGCGGGACAAGCCGATATTAAAGTGCCTAAAAATTTTGCTAAAACTCTCAATTTGCATTTTTTCATTTCTAAGAATGTTTGAATTATATCATAGATTTTACTTTTCTTTTCGTTTGGTAATTTAAGTCTCATACTGTATGAATCAAAAATGAACCCTAAAAACTTGCATTCCTTAGAAGGTGTTAATTGACTTTTTTCATGATTAATTAAAAAACCTAAACTCTCAAACAACTGCTTAATAAATAGTACGTTTCTATTACATTCCTTAAAAGAATCTCCAAAACACAAAAAATCATCCAAATATTGTACCGTTAATATGTTATTAATTCTAAGAAATTCTACAATAGGCTTTAATAATTTAGTGAAAACATATGGTGCAGTTGATAAGCCAAAAGGTAAGCAATTAAAGGCGTAAATTATTCCGTTTAATTTAAATTTCAAATATTTTTTGTGCAAGTTATGAATAGGCAATAAAAAATAAGCGTCCTTGAGATCAATCGATGTCATAAAACAGCCAGGTGTTACCAACTTTAAAGCAGTACGGTAATCTTCTAATTTAAAGTGATTGGTTTCAATATACTTATTTAAACATTTTAAATTTAAGATAAACCTGTTCTCACCATTTGGTTTTGGAACTAAAAATACGGGAGAAATAAACTCCTCTGATTCGTGTTGAGACTTAGAAATTGCACCAATAGTAATTAACTTTTTTACACAAACATCAAAATCATTTAATTGATCTTGTGAAGTAGTTATTGTGTGAGGATTATTATGTCTTATAGGTTTACTAATAAAGGGGATTTTGTAACCTTTCAGCCACGATAATACACGCTTGTCCTTCGTGATAGTCTCCCATTGTTTAGAGAAGTAGGACAATCGCCCAGCATAACGTACCTCGATGTTTACCATCTCTGTTGATGGTATCGGGGACGGGATGGCGGTGGCGGCGGCGGCGGCGAGCTGCGGCGGCGGGCCCGGGGAGGCGCGCTCGGGGCTGGCGTGACTGGCGCTGTCCGAGCAGGGGGCCGGGGCCGGCCCATGTCGGGGCGGGCAGCTGTCCTCCGATATGGGCCTCTCTGGTTTAAATTCTTATTAAAGTTGCTTGGTGATGGTCCACCTCTTACAAAATTATTTTTGTTAAAAATATTAGACTTTAGAATTGGTTTCAAAACGTCACTTGACTTCTTTATATTTTGGGCTGCTTTCAATTTTTCACACAAATTCTCTCCAAACAAGTACTTATCTGGTGTTGTATCTATAATAGCATTTTTCATCTGGATATTTATAGCATTAATAATAAACATTCGTCTTATTCTACTTTCATTATGAAAGGTATCACAAAGTAACCGGCCAGCATCACTAAGTGACTTTAATATCTCAGGTTGAGACAATGTCAAACTTTTATCTGTTAAAAATGTAGTCATAGATTTGCTAAGTGCAGACAAACTTATCGCTATTTGCTTTTGTCGTTGCTGTATAGAAAAATCTCGTTTAATCAACGTATCAGGCAATGCAGCTCGAACTTCAGCATTCAAAATTGGCGGCACAAGCTTATCAATATTATTAGGTATTAAGTGATCACTTAAAATTTTCTTTTTTATTTCTTCCTTGAGCCCCTTATTTAAAATTTCTTGCCAACGTAAAGCGATATCTTTATGTACAGGTGGTCCTAGCTCAATATTGTTTTGTGGAGCATCTCCTAATAAATTAAGGATAGATTCATCCAATTCATCCTCTGTCACAGGGTCAAAAGATGGTTGTAAGTCTGAGTTAGTAACTGGCGGCGCCGCGGCGGCGGCGATAACATTTTTCGAAAGCGGGTAGTCCCGCGCGCACTCAGTGTTTCCTTTGTTCGGCGCGGCCGTGACTATTGCATGTTCAATTTTGTCTTGGTTACAACTAACCAGGGTGACATCCTCTGTAACATTATATTACAGAATAAATTTATTGGCTATAACGACGTGTCAGAGGTAGTCCTTATGACATCTCGCAACACGGTTCTATCTTTAAATTATTACGTGACAGAGATAACCCTTATGGTGTCTCGCATCACATTGCTTATAAAAAATATTTATTATTTGTTTTATAGGGACAGAGGGAACCCTAGTAGTATCTCGCATCCCAAAAATCATTTAAATAAGGCTTACCATTGTTTTCGTCACTCGAACTAGAAGATAAACGTCTGATCCGTTTTTTGTACGTTAATTTCTTCTCCAGCTTTCTAATCTTTTTCCGAATTTTATCTTCTGAATCCTTGAGTTTCCTTTTATTTCCCATATTAATAAAATATAATTACTAATATGAACAATTTTCAACAAACAAAGAAAGATATTTTAGGAACTAGTACGTGCGAAGGCTTGAGCACGGAAATGTCGAATGAAAGATAACAAATGACGGGAGCGCAGGTAGTACCAGTATTGCCAACCTTTTACTTGTTTTTACTTTATAAATCCGTGCAAGGCTGAAAGCTTGGATGTGTTACTACAATATGTTAAACCTAAATCGCTAGAATGAAGATGTGAAGCATAATAATAATATAGTCAGTGATAACAATAATCAAACGAATAACTGTTAAACAGATGCTGTCTTTCTACTTCTTATGTTTTTATTATAAAATTATATACACCAATACATTTAATGTCTATTGCATAACAAAACATCAGAAATTGACATATTTTTAAAGTATATTGAAAGTACCTATGTAATTTTAATATTCTTTTGAAATAAGATAACTTTGCATGTTCTATTATACATATTTAGTTATACGGCACCTACATAACCTAACCATGTTAATTAGTAAAATTATATACCCGCGAAACAAGAAATTCAATCTCTATTAAAATTACACGTGTAAATTTACCAAAAATATAATATAATTAATTTTAATTATAATTATATACATAATTTAATTTGAACTTTAATTAAAATAATTATCTTTAATGTTACTGTTAAAGAAACCCCCCAAAGTCTCTCTTTTTATTTATTGTAAAACATTGAATACGTATTCTTCCAAGTTGTGTAATTTTGTTTATTTACTACTACAGGTGCAAGTTTAATCTCCTTGATCCTTCTAACAGCTACAAAGAACTACAATTGTTCTAAATGAAAGAAAAATAATACTATTGTATATAAAAGATGTATAAACGTAAAATAACAAAAAAAACGATAAATACATTAAAACTACAAAAGTTTTTTATACAATTACTGTATTGTATATCATTACATACGTAATTATAAACCTGGAATCATTACAAAAAAACAAATATATTAAATACCTAGAAGGCAAATGTAATTACTTAATCTAAAGTGTTTATTTAAAAATTTTATAAAATTATATGCAGCGCGATTCTCATGGAAAACTCTTAGTAGGCAGTTCTTAAAAACGTATTTACTAAAATAAAGTCTGAAATATTTATGATCTGCTAGAGATTTAGATGCTAGCTTAATTGTTAAAATAATGAATTTAAAACTTGAAGTAATACTAACGAAAAAAGTGATGAATGATTGAAGTGATTTCTTGGTGGTAGACCATAACATCGGGTCGCCGGCAAAGTTACCACCCATCGGGCAAAGTCGTGCCGCAAAGCGACATAGTCGTGTTCCGGCACGTTGCTCGATGAAGCCGTTTATGGGAAATGGGTTTGAACAGCTGCGGTACGTTGGCGAACCGGTTGACGTCGAATTGGTGTTTGTTTTGTCGGGTGTCTAGTCGAGGAGGGTAGCGGGATCCGAAGCGACGGCTTTCCGCTGGCCGCCCGCAGATAGTTGGGGGCCCAATTAGTGGGTTAGCCACCCACGAAAGGCTGCCCCGCCAGCTGCGAAAAATCCCAGGGTGGCTCCATCGTGCTGGTTGGCGACCAGACGAGGAGGCCCGATGGCGATCCCTGGGGGGGTTCGGGCGTCCCCGCAGTCTCCAGGCTAGCCTCCCAGCGACAAGACATCACCAATTTCGAAGTCGGGTTTGATACGTGCCGCCTCGTTCAACTGCCATTTCCCATCCCTATTCACTTTTATTTATTTTATTTTATGAAAAAGGTAAAAAAAAGAAACAAGTTGACACAGCGGTTGCACTCCTCCTCATACAAAGTGCACCTGACTAATATAAGGGGTTTGCACTCAAATCTTTTAGCTGTCCACCACCACCTGGAGACAGAGCAGCCGCACTTGCTCTTTTTGACGGAGACGCAGATACAATGTCCTTTGAGCGCTACATACTTGGATTATCCCGGTTACTCGTTGGAGCACAACTTTCGCTCACGGGCCGGAGTCAGTATGTACGCGCGGAACGACCTCTGTATTCAGCGTCTCCGTCACCTTGAAGACCCCACTTTTTCTTCCCTATGGGTTTTAGTGGACACAGGAAACGAAAAAATCCTGTATTCCTGTGTCTACCGTTCGCACAGCGGTGACCAGGAGACAACTCGTTTATTTGAGTATCTTAGTGAGGCTGCAGATATGGCTCTGTATCAGTACCCTTCGGCGCAGCTCGTCTTTCTGGGGGACTTTAATGCCTGTCATCAGGACTGGCTGTTCCCGTACCAGAAGACCGACCATGCTGGAAGAGAAGCGCGGAAATTTGCGTTGTCCTTGGACCTCTTTCAGCTGGTGAAGCAAGCGACAAGGGTACCAGATGTGGTAGGCCATACAGCCAATTGCCTGGACCTTCTGCTGACAACTGATCCGGACAGGTATCGTGTAGAAGTCACCTCCCCCTTGGGAACCTCCGATCACTGTCTGGTGAAATCTGTGTTTACATATTCCCCACCAGCTTTCGAACCTCATGGTGTTAGGCGAGTATGGAAATACAAGTCAGCAGATTGGGATGAGATGCGGCACTTTTTTGCGTCTTATCCTTGGCGGCAGGTCTGCTTCTCTTCTTTGGATCCGTCGAGTTGCGCGGATGCTATAACCGATGTGGTGCATCAGGCAATGGAGTATTTTATTCCTTTTGCTGACGTACCCATCGGTGGCAAAGCTCGCCCATGGTTTAATGCCGAATGTGGTCATGCTCAAGACCGAAAACATTCGGCATATCTCATTTGGGCTGATGCTCGAACCCGCAAAACTCCGGATGTAAGTTTGAAGAAGAGAGCCTTTAACCAAGCTGCCAAGTCCTACAAGAAGGCATTGCGGAAGGCTCGTCTTGATCGGATCGTTAAGAATGGCGAAAAGCTCTCTGTCAGACCAACTGGCAGTCGAGCTTTCTGGTCTCTTGCCAAAGCGATCGAGTCGAACTTCTGCCAACCCTCACTGCCTGCTCTGCTGAAGCCTGATGGATCCCTGGCCCACACTGCAACAGAGAAAGCGAATGTATTTGCTTCTCTGTTTGCTGAGAATTCGCATCTAGACACTGGCAATGCTTCTCCAGCACATCTTCCTCACTGCGGTATTTCGATGCCTGAAATCCGCATCACTAACAAAGAGGTATGGAGAACATTGTGTCGTTTAGATGTGAATAAAGCCAGTGGTCCTGATGGTATACCAGCCATTCTGCTCAAGACATGCGCAGCTGAGTTGTCTCCTATACTGACACGTCTGTATCGCCTCTCTTTCATGACTGGAATAGTGCCGAAATCCTGGAAGCTTGCTAATGTGCAACCCGTGCCCAAAAAAGGCAGCCGTGCCGACCCTGTCAATTACAGACCGATTTCAATCACCTCCATACTCTGTAAGATTATGGAGCGTGTATTGAACTCGCGCCTACTAGCATACCTAGAAGGTAACGATCTCCTCAGTGACCGACAGTACGGGTTTCGCCGTAATAGGTCTACTGGGGACCTCCTAGTGTATGCTACTCACATTTTAGGCGAGGCCATCGAGAAGAACGGAGAAGCGGTCGCCGTCTCTCTGGACGTCTCGAGGGCATTTGACAGGGTCTGGCATGCGAGCCTTATATGCAAGCTTTCAGCGTACGGTATATCTCCTGGTCTGATCGGCTGGGTAACGGACTTTCTGAGCCACAGATCTCTCCGAGTAGTTGTCGACGGGTGTTCCTCGGAACCCTTGACAATAAATGCCGGAGTGCCTCAGGGATCCGTTCTTTCTGCAACTCTGTTTCTGCTGCACATTAATGATCTGTTGAAGCCCGGTATCTATGGGTATGCAGACGACAGCACAGTTGTAGAAAGATATCTGCCGAGTACTCGGGCTAGTCGAGATCAAGTACAGTCTGAAAGAGAAGCCATGGTGCAACGTTTGAATGACAAACTTCAGGCAGTCTCCGCATGGAGCAATGCCAATCTTGTCAAGTTCAACGCCACCAAAACGCAGACGTGTCTATTCACCGCCAAAAGGAGCCCTTTCACCTTGGCTCCTACTTTCCAGAATGTATCCTTGGAATACAGTGACCGGCTTCAGTTGTTAGGCTTAGAGATTTCCTCGAACCTCAACTGTGGTCGGTTCATTGAGTCCAGAGCAAGAGCAGCAGCAGCAAAGCTTGCCGTTCTTGCGAAGGTTCGGCAGTACTTTACACCGGGACAGCTTCTTGTTTTATACAAAGCACAGATCCGGTCGTGTGTAGAGTACTGTGGACACATATTTGCTGGTGCCGCAAAGTCTCATCTTGCGGTTCTGGACTCAATTGAGAGGCGAGCAAAGAGGCTTATAGGCGATCCCGAATTGGTCGAAGCCGACCTCCAAAGCCTTGAACACAGGCGTAAAATTGCTAGCCTCTCAGTATTCTATAGGATACATTTTGGTGAGTGTGCGCAGGAATTACACGAGTTGATTCCCCCGTCCCCCTTCCATCACCGGACGTCCCGACGCACGGCAGGTATCCATCCTTTTGTTGTGGACATTCCACCTGTCCGAACGAAGCGCTTTGCTTCCTCATTTTTAGTGCGTACAGCAAAGGACTGGAACAATTTGCCTGCGTCGGTATTTCCGGCCAAATATAATGTGGGTGTCTTCAAGAGAAGAGTGAATAGGTTTCTAGGGCAATGCAACTTACCATCTAAGACTACATTCCACTTACCATCAGGTGGAATGTAGTCAAGCATTGCCCTAGATCATATAAAAAAAAAAAAAAAAAAAAAAGTTAACTGTGTGCGTACCGAAGTTATTATTTATTTGCAAATGGTAAAAGTTGGGACAGACATGGACGCATTTTCTTATTGTGTTGACTTATAACTTTATTCTTTATTTCTTAAAGTGAAAGCAGAACAACTTTCTCGTATCTCGTATAAAATGAATGAAAAGAAGATAGACATACGAAACAATTTCCCTTAAGTATTTTTTTTTTATTGTTAGTTTTAAAGTTAAGCTTTCTTTTACCAATCTAAATCTGAACTTCCAAACTCTTGAAATGCAGATTGCTTTAATCTTCCATTTGTATATTATTTCACTGTAAAATGTAAATCAAATACCTTGATATATAAAGAAAATAAACAATACATATTATTCTACAACTATTTTCTAACACAAAACTGTAATATAAGAAAGTAGCTGTGGAAATATTTTTAAACGTAAGCTATACGAGGTTATTCAACTGAGTAGATGTGATTATATTGACTCGAGAATAGTGAGATAAGTGAATGAAATAGAATAGAATAAATTTAAATTTTAAAATCAGATTATGTTAAATTCGAAAATACTTATTTTAAAAGTAGGAGAACATTATAATATTCATAAGCGACTGATAGTTCCCAGTTTATTAAAGGTGTTATAAATTCCGAAATTTTTTTCAACACTACTGTTAGTATTCTGAAATTTTCAACATAAACTGTTGTTCATAATCAACAATTCGGGTCGGCTTTCCATTCCTGTCGTTGGAGTTTTGGTTTGAAAATCGTCTCATTTAGAACTTGGTATTTCCTTACTTATAATACTATACCCAGACCGAGCAAACGAGTAGATTTTTTAATATTTTTTTTGTGTGAGATTAACTTACCATATTTTCACTAATATTAGCACAAAAACACAATGTTTAAATAACAGTGCACATCCATGTAATGTATTTATCAATTATGTATATTATTATATTAGTATTTCATTTTAATTTAATTAGAAAAATAAGATTCGTAACAACTTTGTTGTTTTAGATTTCCAAATGTCAAATGGCGGCAACTTGATAAATGACTTTTGTGATTGAATTATATAGAGTTAATAATAATAATGAATGAATTAATAATAATAATTAATTAATAATAATCAATAATTAATTAATTCTAATTAATAATTATTATATATATTTATTACTTGTTTTGTCAACCCCGACTCCACGTCTTGTCTGTCCGACCCCTAGAGTGTTTTTGTAAATCCGGAGGCACGGAAGGTGGGCAGCCTCCACCCGCTGTAACACTGTGTTGAAACCTGGATACTGTGTTGCGGGTTTCAGTACAGTGTTACGCAAGGGTCAAGGGGCTGGCCATCCTGAAGCGCCGTAGACGTCACAGAAGTCTTAATTACATACTTTTTAGGTTAGTTTTTGCGAAACTTCAAATTGAAATATCTTGCTTACAATATAAATGGTGTCAGGGGGGGTTACAATATAAATGGGGGTTTCGACCCTTCCATCTTCCACTTCCCCCTTCTAATATGTTTTTACAAACACTGACTTTAAAGCCTTCAAATGAGAGACCAGTTTGATAATCAATATCCCGTTAAGAATGAATGAAGGCTTTCACGGTCACTACTAGTCGAGGGTAGACTTGTAAGTCTAATTATAAATATTTATTATTTCTGTGTTGTTATGCCGAAAAATACTGTAAAGAATTAAACCACATAAACCACATACATAATTATATTGTTATGCAAAAAGTTTCAATTTGTATATTTTATGAAATACTTAAATTCCTAAAATAGAAGAAAGATATGTTCAGCAGGCAGTGCTAGGTGGCATCGAGAAAACAACATTTATCTAGAATGAAAACATCTTTGTCTCTTAATTCCCTGTTTTAACACGATATGTTATGTACAAAATATATTATGTAAATGAAACCATTGCTTCATTAAAATAAATGTATCACTGTTAGAACAGATGAATTGTATGTTTTAAAAATTCAAGTATCATTTAACATTCGGAAACATAGAATAAAAAAAATATTAATTAATTATTCTAAATAATATTAGTTATATCTAATATTATTTACCTGATCCTTAATAAAAACATAAAAATATTTTTCAAACTTGGACAAACGGATATTATAATCGACATGTTATATCTCTTATCGAATCCAGCAACGAGTAAATAATCGGCAAAAGTCAGTTTAATTTTCTTTTTGTTTTACTTTTAATTAAGTATAACAAATGGCATCGATTATTTATTTTAGACCCAAACCTTTTTATTATTAATCGATTATTTAAGATCCAAATGCGCGTTAATTCATTTTAAAAGGATAAGATTTTTTAGTAAATTTTATTATCATCCTATTTTTATATACCTGCGTAGAGTAACAAAATCGGATTATTGGCTTTATTAAAATATAAAAATATAAAATAATCGATTAATAAGCGTCCAAGGCCGCGGTGCCTGCACTACCGTCTCAATTTATAATTATAATTTATGTACTTATTTAATTCTCGGAAGATAGGTCTTCTTAGGAAATCGAGACAATGAATTTGACGTATACTTTAAGTTAAGCAATTACAATTAGATAAGACTTTATTATTTAAGTTACTTTCAGAAGAGCTCTTTATTAGCTTTTATGTTTGTTAATATTGTTGTGTTGTTATTGTTTTTTTTTTTGCAAGATCAAAATCTTTTTAAAGTAGCTTTTAGACATAATGATATGCATATTATAGTGTCAGTATAATACTTATCTATAATATATCCCGGGTTATCACAGTAACGTTCATACCATCATTCATAACTTTCATACTCTTTGACAACATATATTGTATTGTATGTTGTAACGTATCATTTGGTTTAATCAATTTTACAAAAATATAAATCTGACGTCTTGATAAGACGATATTAATAAATACTCAATGGTATTTTCTGTCAACGTTTACCTACTATTCTCAGACACAAATTATCGACAGCAGATACATTATTAATATACACCTGAACACCTGAACGTTAAAAAAACGACAAAATAACGAAAACTACAAAAAACAAAGAAATATTACTGTTAATCTGACATTCTTATAAATTATTCTCTCAAATGAGTAATTTGTGTCATCATACTTCCAGTTGCACGGCCCAAATACTTTTTTGAAATGATTGCCACGGACTACAGGAGAGAAAATGTTAAGCATCTGCAAAGTAAAATATATTAAAATATTATTGAAAATTAGCTTTATTCCAAGTAGGTACATCATTCAAGTTTTCTTTAGAAGGGAAGGTGCTCTGCATACCGACGACTGCAATATTATTTCTGTCCTGTTCGTCTACAACTCTTTTACAATTAACATCTTTCTCAGCTCATTTTCTCTCTACGGTCACGAGTTTTAAAGTATCAATTTTAAACATGGAAGTATTCTTTATATTAAATACTTTAAAGCTTAGTTATTCTAGACACAGATTTAAATAATGACCTGTTATTATTCTTAAATCTTTTTATAATTTAAATAATTTCTTTCTTCTATGTGACCGTTCTGATACATCATTTTACTATCTTGGGAAAGTATTTTTTATATATTTTAGATTATCACAGGTCATGAGATAAGTAAAAACTTTGTTTTAAAAGTTTTTTGTCGCGTTCCGCTCGCATCTTCTCGATGTCATTAAACTTTATTTAAAGATTCTTATATAAAAATACTAATATTCCGATATAATTTTCTGATATTTCAAGGATCTTGTAAACGAATTCCTAAACTCTTATCTATTTAAACACATTAGAAGTCGTTGTATAATTAGTGATTCTCAAAACCAGCCGCCTTCAACTCATGTCCCCTCGTTGCGATTGAAGTTTATAAGTAAATTCAATCATCTGCATTTTGTTCGTAAGTGTAGTTATAAAAAGAAACTTTCTATCTGCTTTAAAAGATAAATGATTACGTGTTTTGGTGTTGTGTTGGTGTTCGTTGCTGACCCAGTGTTGGTTGTTGAGCGAAACCTTGTGAAACCAAACTGTTTATATCTGTTAAATACTATTGCAATAATAGTGAGTATCGATTCGACTAAGCCTACTGGATGTCCCCAGTGGTCAACAGTACTGTTTAATAACCAGGATATTTTTTTGCATTATTTTTCAACAATGTCTCTGCTAACACGCATGAGGCATGTAAAGATTCAGTGATAAGGAAAGTAATATCTAAGAAATTCTTATCGAAATGTGAAGCACCTTCAGATTCAGACTCGATAAAATTATTATTTAACTCTATTCTAATTCAGACGTCATATTTTGATTTTCCCGACTAAGTATTGATTATACCCGATTAGTTTTTATTTTGTTACTACTTGTTTTTATTTTAAATAAACCGATTTAGCTATTTTTCATGACATATTGCAGCACGAACTGCCGGCGAGTTAGAATGTTGGCGAAAGCCTTAAAAAGGTTAAGGTGATAAAAGAAAAATCTTAGAAAAATCGAAAAAATCTATACAACAAAATTAAACACAAAAACAAAAAATAAGTTTTGAGACAACAATATCAAACTGATTTTTTTCGTTACATTAAATTACATTAAAACACATATCCATAATATTTTAAACATGCCACATCAATTTTATAATACATCGTTTAATGAACACTTTGTTCCTCTTTCATTAACAATCATTCATTTGTTTATATATGTTTTACGTAAACTTAAACATTTAAATACCATGATGTTTCAGTTGTACAACAACATAATGGAGGGAGCAGCTGTTAAAATACCAGTAGACCTTTTCACTGCTCAAAGGGGAAGTTTAAATGTGTACCTACTTAGAGGTAATACGTTTCGGAACAGCTTCTTCTGCGTAGAAACAACTGTCGGCTGAAATATTTATTTTTGTTAGTAGTTGCAGTTTGTTGTTTTGTAACTTTCTCAAGGCTTTCAACTAAAAAGCAGTTGATATTATTACCTTTAATAAAAATTCAATTTTAAATATATATCATACATTCTCTCGAATTAGAAAGTTTGTATTAATAGTTTAATAATAAAAGAATCATTATTACACATTGAAACACGAAAAGTTTGCCTTTTAATGGACATACAGATCATATCACATAATAAAACTAAGTGAAATAGAGTATTAGTTATTTGTAAGTAATAAATCATAAAAGGTGTAGAGATATAAATAATAATATGAAACTAAAAAAAAATATATTTCAAAAAACTTGTTTAAATTTTGCAATACTTAAAGAAAAGGTCTAATAAAGATCTACGTAACCGTGCATGCATATGTCAACACGACTTCGGGAATCCGCAACATTGAGTAACTCTTTTTATGTAAAAAATAAAAAAAACTATAACATATACAAACTGAATACAATACGACACACGAGAGAGATGTTGTTTGTTCTTTTGAATAAGCTTTTTATAACCCGTTCTGGTGATAAAATATGTTTTATGATAACAAACCATTTCAAGTTACAAAGAAAAAAATGTTTTGTGTTTTTAAAATAGAAGATAACTAGATGATATTATTTTGTGTTCGTGGTGATTCATATACTATATTATTTAAAAAGATTTGTTGCAACGTTTCAAATATTTTTTTTATAAAACCCTTTACACAATGTTTCAGTCCCTGAAAATTGATTTTCACGAAGAACGACTTTTGATGAAAAGTGTTGTTTATATTTTATATTGTGGTTACTGTTTAAAAAATCTATAAACATGTATAGCCATGGTAATCTAATATAAATTTATATAAATAAAGAACGAAAAATAAACCGAAACGGGCAGGGATTCGAACCTGCGACAGATAAACGCAGGAAGGCAGGTAAACGCTGGAAACCGTTCCGTCACTCTACCAATTGAGCTACTGTATCGCTACACAGTAGCGATTATTGTGTGAAATATCTTTTATTGGGTTTGTAAAGGTAAAAGTAAAGTAACCGCACGCCTCTTTTCTTTTAATATGTTTCCCTAAAGAAATAGACGATGTTGCGTAAGATATAAAATCAGATTTATCCAGAAGAATCAAATATTTTATTTTCACTAATGAGATTAAAAATGAATGAAAAACTTATAAATTAAACCACAACGAATTGTAGTCCGATTTATACTAATGAAATATACCTTATAAGTATCATATATATAAACCGGTGGACATATTTATCGGAACGCAAAAAACAGACTGCAAGATCATATGAAAACACATTTTTGTTGTACAATACATTTGATTATTATTCTGAATTAATTAAATTAACATTTTTGAACATAAAAAATCACAAAATTAAAGCGAAAGAAACGAAATTAAAGACAATAAGGTCAGTGACTTAATTCTGAAGAGTTTTGACCTAACACAATGAAAACTAAAGAAAAGTTAATATTGTCCAAATGACTGGTTTTTTCGCGATGGGGGATACAATCAGTATTTAGTGTTGCCACCTCTTGCTGTTAAAACTGCCTGCATGCGTCTGGGCACGCTCTCTATTAAATTTTCAATAAAACTTTGTGGCATTGAGTTCCATTCTTCAACCAATGCGGTTTTGAGGTCTCTTACAGGTGATGGATTTCTTTGTTTAATTTGTCTTCCCAGTTTGTCCCAAACGTGTTCTATTGGATTTAGGTCTGGCGAGCGTGCCGGCCACCCCAAAACCTGGATTCCGACCTCATTAAGATATTCCGAAACTAATGCCGCAATGTGAGGTCGAGCGTTGTCATGCATTAGAAGAAAATTGTCTCCAATGAAAGGGGCAAAAGGCATCACAATCTGCTCTAAAATGTCGGTTACGTATCTTGCCGCAGTCAGGGAGCCGTTTTCTACGATGTGTAGCTCCGTGCGTGCTCCTAAGCAAATATCGCCCCATACCATTACTGACCCTCCACCATACGGCTCTCTCCCAATAATGTTACACTGAGCGTATCTTTCTCCGGGTCGTCGCCATACTTTGGTCCTTCCATCATCTGGTTTGAGGCAAAATCTGGACTCATCACTATAAAGAACTTTTCCCCAAGCGACATTATTCCAATTTAGGTGGAAACGAGCAAAGCTGGCCCGAGCCACTCGATGACCTGCGGTGAGCTGTGGACCTCTGGCAGGCAAGTACGCCCCTATACCAGCTGCCTTCAGTCTTCTTCTGACGGTTTTGGTACTAATTATCACTTGTCGAATTTCATGCAGCTGGTTTCGTACCTCAGAAGAAGTCAAGGTACGGTTTCTGAGAACACTGCTGACAATAAATCTATCGTCTCTCTCTCCTGTTACTCTTTTGCGACCTTGTCCTTTACGCCTGGTATACTCTCCAGTCTGCCGGTATCGTTTAACATTGAGGAAAATCACAGACTTGGAAACATGTAATGTTTGAGCCACTTCATTGTAAGTGTAACCATTTTCAATTAAAGTTACAGCTTTAGAAACCAGAGCAACGCTGAGATCCGGCATTATCGCCTAAATTTATCGAATTAAGCTCACTTCACTCAATAATGACAATTTTTCGTCAAAAAATCAACAGAAATAAAGTTTTTGTTAAAAACAACAAAAGCCGACGAAAATTCGATACACTACGTGTCTCAGAAATTAGCAGATAAACAAAAAAAACAACTGAAATTTAAAATAAAATTATTTTTAAAATCATCTTTGTTTTTAATACATAATATTGGTATAGTGGCCAGTACGAAAATATGAAAATATTTTCCGTTATTCGACCTTTTTTTTGCGTTCCCCTAAATATGTCCATGAGTGTATATATATATATATATATATATATATATATAACTATAACCATGAGTGTATATATATATATATATATATATATATATATATATAACTAATTTTAACTAATATCAATATATATATATATATATATATATATATATATATATTGATATTAGTTAAAATTAGTTTCGACGAACATTGATTGTAAAACCTTCATATGAAAGAACAGTTTGATAATAAATATCTTTTAAAGAATAAATGAAGGCTTTCACTACTAGAAGAGGATAGTACTTGTACGTATATATAGATTTTCTAATTTAGTGGATGTTATACGGAATAATATTGTATATAATCATAATGTGCTTGTTTATTAGTGCGAGAATAAAATGTACAATAAGAATTGAACTAAAATTGTCTATATGTATGTAAGCAATGTTATACTTAGTAAAATTTAAATAAATATAGAATAAAAAAAAATCATCACCACGATTAGGAGTCGAACCTGTGGCCTCTGGATATGTAATATGTTGATAACAGAGTTTCGTATTGCTCTTGTGTCGTATGTTTTGTAAAAAAAACAAAAAGATAGTTAACAATAAAACAAAACAAATTTTCTTGTAACAGAAATATGTTCTTTTTCAAAACAAATTTTCTTGTAACAGAAATATGTTCTTATTATTTATACACTAATTAGATGATTACATATTTCTACGAATATCACATACATATTCAAAATAATATTACTACAGTCTAATTATTAAACTTTTGTGATACAATAGAAATGCCGTTTTGTTAAAAGTTTATATTTGTTAATTTGATACAAATTATTAAACTAAATGAAAGTCTTCACTGTTGTTCAGCAGACAACGCTAACTGTTATAGAGGAAAAAACTTTTGTCTAGACTGAAAATTTCAGGCGTTATTCTTTAATGCCCTGTTTAAACAAAGGGACGCACAAAACATATTATGTTAATGAAACCCTTGCTCATTAAAAGAACATTATCACTTTAAGAACAGATGAATTATGTTTTATTTTTTTAAATTCTTTGTTAAATTCGGACAAGGATACAATAAAAATAATTTGGTCTTATAAATGTAGGTACATATAAATATTTTGTAACTATCCAAATATTACTACTGTAATTTACCACCGGCATTTTGCTTTCCACAGAGGTTATAGGTATATAACAGAAAACAGTCTAGTTACATCGATATTCTCCGATAATACATAGTAGTTTTTGTTGAAAGGTAATGTATGATCTTTTCTTTCTGAATGATGATCGGTGGATTATTAACATCGTAATAAGCCATTATAGCATAGTAGGTAGACATATAAAAAAATATATAAACGTATTTACACTCCTTCACTGTCACTTAAAACATTGAAGAGTAAAAAAGACCACGATTTTACTGAAAAGTGTTTTTCTAAATTTTGTCCTAAATTGTCTTAAATCTTCCATGGCCCTATGTTGATTAATATATTGTCATACCATTGCAGCGCCAGTAACTATAGAACACGAAAGGAAAGTGGCATCAAAATTGGTTTAGAAAGAAATCTCCGCCCTAGCAATGGTATATGTACCATTAGTTTTAAAAACATACTTACCGTAAATATACTTTATTTTATTATTTTTTATTTTCTAATGAAAATAAAAAAAATCTATATATCTAGGCTTATACAACTATATTTCACATATACAATTTTATTTTATTTCCACAAATTCAGATTCAGTTTAACTAAATAGTTTAATCTCATCGAGGGGACGCGAGTAGAACGCAGCTTCTTTTTTAAAAGTCAGTAATTATGTCATGACTTCTGATGTTTTAAAACAAATAATAGTGTAAAAGTTATTTTTCAAGATTTGTGTAAAAAAAGAAAATGAGATTAATATTGCTGTTGGTGTATTAAAAACACATTCTTTTAAAAGGAAGATATTAAATAAATTATAAAAATGCAAACGAATATTGCGATTTTTTGTTTAAATCTATGTTTAGTATAGCTTAGATACAAAGTAGGTAAAATAGTTTTAAAGAATACTTCTTGATCTATTTGTTTTAATCTTGCAAAAAGGAACAGAATAAACCTAGCCCCATAAAAGGGCTGTCATCGCGATTGTCTGAATTGGAGCAAAAGAGTAATCGGTGCCATTTTTTTCGATCTTTGATTCTATCAAAAAGAAATACCAGGTGCGAGTTGAACTCGCGAACGAAGGGTTCCGTGCTATTACACATAAAAACGGTAAAAAAACAGATTATTTAATAAGATAAGATAATTATTTAATTTACATTAATTATTTATTTTTAAAGTAAATAAATGATAAAAAAATTCTGTGAATATTTCAAGCGTCTTCCTCTGTTGTTATTGAAGTTTAGTAAAAATCCCTATATATAAACAATATTCATCAAGCCGTTACTTGTGAAAACCAATGCTAATATGAAAGGTTTTATTCTTACAAATAATATATTAGAAACTTTGCAATAATACAATTTAAATAAAATTAAATGTGATCCATTAATAATAGAGAATATACTACCCAGATACGTAAATTAAAATTTTCCGCTCTAAGACGTTGCAGTCACCAAGTATTGTAAACACAAATCTACAATAAATATTTTTTAGCTTAAATAAAGTTATTCGATATGATAAAACATACTTTATGGCTCGAATATATTATAAAAAGTTTATTCAAAAGAACAAACAAATCTCTCTTGTATCGAATTGTATTCCGCAGTTTTGTAACTGGTATAGTTTTTGAATTTTTACAATAAAAGAGTCACGCGAGGCTGCGAGTTCCTGTAGTCGTACTTACTTATGCATGCATAGTCATTGAACATTCAACTTTACTCGACATTTTAAAAAAGTGTTGCTAAATATAAACGAGTTTTATGGAAATATATTATTTATATCTGTACCCCTCAAAAACAAAATAATTTAGTAATTAAATGTGGATTTACTTTCATTAATCAATGCTTTGTGTATTTTATATTTTATATAAAAAATGTATTTTTGTTTTTTGTCACGGTCATCGTCGTATATCTGCAAAAGTTTGTTATCTTAGCTTTACATTTACTTACATTAATGAAATATAATGTTATTAATTATAAGAAAAGTCGAGAAAAATAAAAAAATTACATTGAAAGTACTACGCCAGCTGGCGGGCTTCAAAGACAATGAAATATCGGTTATTGTAAAAGAAGCATGCTTTAATATTTTATATTTACTACCAACATAATCATAAAATACTTTTGTTAGAGTATTTTAAATTTGTATTGCCAAATATCTGTAAGTAGCATACACTATTGTAGTATTTTTAAATATCAATACTAAAAAATACTCAGCATATTATCACTTATTGGTTTCGAGAAACAACAAAGACCTAAATTGCGGGTAAAAATTTAAAATTTTACGCACAATTTTAGTTGTACGTGTCATTTATTATTAATTAATGTAGGTTTTATTTATAAAACAATAATAAACTAAAATATTTAAAAATAAAAGTTATTTGATGTTTTGTTGATTTAAACAAGATACCTAAATCAAACGTCTGAATATTAAAAATGTTATGTTTCATTATAAACTCTATATAGAGTTATATATATATATATATATATATATATATATATATATATATATATATATATATATATATATATATATATATATATATATATATATATACTCTATATATATATATATATATATATATATATATATAGTTGTATATTGAAACTAACTGCAAACTGTGCTTGATAGCGTGTCTCGTTGAAAATTTATTGCCATTGATTTACTGTTAGAAAAATATTAATAGCCTTGGGTTATTTTAAGCAAACTCCGTGTTCTTATTTGATATTAGTAATATTTTATAATTAACTTTTTAAGGTTAATTTTAAACTTTTGGCTTTTTATTTTTAATACCTTGGTAATATCATTTATATATTTTTCGATTTTAAAAAAATATTAATATTTAATATTGCTTGCAGGTGTTATTCAATAAAAAAAATGTAGCATAAGTATCAAATTTACACAAAACTACAAAAATCAATATATGTATATGGAATGAGATACTGTGTGTCACATATACAGATACATCTCGTGTTTTCGTGAACAGGAGGAAGACGAATCATTTAAAATGTCAGGTTAATATAAAATGTAATCCAACAAACAAAAGTTATATTCTGTAATTTAAATTTATTTGGTTCATATATGGTAGGAAACCAATGACACACACATATTCACATTTCTTATCGTATAGAAACAACTATGTGTGAGGTACGGTTCTCTGTCTCCTGTACACTCCTACAAACAATCTTGTACATACAAAAATATGTCTAAGTGTTTATTAATAGTCAGGGGTGTGTAACGGATTTTGCATTACGTATTTTTAAACTTTAGTTTTGAATGTTTTGCATCTTGCTTGACAAATATTACACATACAAGTATTACTTATATGATTTATTATATACCTCTGATATTTAGAATATTTACAAGTCATGTTTTAGATTTTATATTTTATATAATAATTAAGATTCAGTGCGTTATCTATAATCAAAACTTTTTTAAAAGTAGAATTTTAAACATTCATCTCGCTTAAAAGCTTTTATTTTTCATGAAATTAATATTCTATGATATTATTTTATTTATAATATTTTTCATTTAAAACATTGTTTTTCCTACCATATGTTATCCTAAAATATCCAACCAAAATCGGCAAAATAGAAAAAAATATTGATATATTCATATGGTAAAATAATTACAAATTTGTTTGTAAACTATAATATATATATATTGATATGTTCGTATGGTAAAATGATTACAAATTTGCTTGTAATCTTTATGATTCAATACTCTTCCTAATACTAAATTGTGGAATACCATTGTGTCATAACGGATCGCAAAAAGAAGTTAAACTTAAATCTATTTTTAATTTCCGCTTTTTAAGTAGGAAGCCTTGGGATTATAGGTTTTTCTTTTTTAAACAACAGTAGCCAGTTACAATTTATTTGAAAATCTTTGCCTATAATTAAATCAATGAACTAATAAACTAGCTCTAATAAACTAGAACATCCTAACCAACGTTTCTAACTTTGCAGTATAGATAAACTTTGCAGTATAGATAAAGAGCCGAAATAAATTTTCGAAAGAAGCCTAAGAGATGACACCACCGTCCCGATAAAAACGATCAGATGTAGAATGCTTAATTCACCAGGATAGGTAGTGATACGGTAGTTCAATTGTTAGAGCGACGGGACGGTTTCCAGAGACCGCAGGTTCAAATCCCTGCCTGTTTCGGTTAATCATTAATTCTATATTTATTAAAATTAAAATAACATGGCTATACATGTTTATAGATATTTAAAAACATTTAATACTACTTTTTACAACTGTAAGGAGGTTTAATTCACTATATTCTGTCATAATATTATAGATTTTATAGACTCTTAGATATTCTAATCCTCACCGTATGTAAACTGTCACTGTAACAGTTACTACAATTTTCTTTATAAATATTAAAAACTTCATATTATAGCCATCTTCTTCATCATAAAACAATTAGGAATATTGCAACTTAATTTCAGGCGGTCCATCAAAGTGAATCAGTTCATATATAACTGTACCTAACATTTTGTAATGACAGAATAGAATGGCCCGGCTATCTTTAACCCATCCCAAATTTATCGCTTTTTTTCTTATTCACTAGACTGTTCTCCAAAACTAGATATTATGCTCCCGAAGATGCATTTAATACATTTTAATATTTGATATCCGTGGCTACATTATATTTTAATTAACCTATTATTAATACTAAAAAAAATATGAAGCATATTTAGATTTTATATGAAACATTATATAAACATATATAGTTGTAAGCCTTCAGAAAATCATCAACAAAAATAAAAATTTAAGACGACAGTTGTTTCTCGCCATAAGTTTTTATGATGCCACAGATCGAGGCTTCGTGTTACTTATAAGTACACATTAAAGCATCCCCTCGAGTTGTGAAAAGGTTTACTGGCATTTTAACTGCTACTCCTTCCCTCGTGTTTTTGTACATCTGGTTAAATATAATATTTTCTGTTCATTTATACAAACAGATGTTTATTTATGGTTTAAATGTATAAGGATTTTTACCGCTATATAAATAGAAATTTTGTATCATCTGTTCAAAGTCGTCTTTATAACCGTATAAAGACTAGTTTTTTTCAATGACTCTGTTCAGAGTTTCAGATTTCGTAATGTAAAAATGTTGATATTTCAAATCCCTTTTATTAAAAGGCAATATACTAAACCGTATGGGAAATGTTATATAAATGTGATATTTTTTTATCTTGTCATGTCTATCACAAAATATTCAAGGTCTCAAGGTAGCTTAAATTTGTTATTAAAAAAGTCTAAATGTATTTTAAGTTACAGATAAAAGAGCAGTTTTTGCTTCTTTTTGTATTATTTATTAACTAGCTTGACCTCTGACCTCACGAAATTACATTGTGGTTATATGAACTTTGTTCGCTAGTTGTTAAATTTTGTTGTTAGAGTTTGTTTTTGGGCTTTGTAAACATTCGTTTTAATTGTTTTAGTTTATATACAACTTCAAAGGCATAAATTAATATTGTTTAAAATATGAAAAATTGTTAGTGACAGAAGGAACATAGTGTTCAATAAATTTTTGACTATAAAATTGATTTAACATGTTTAAAATGTTATAGATAAGTGTTTGTGTGTCAATTAATGTGACGGGAGACAGTTATTCTTATGTTTATGGTTAGGATTTACATTGGACCTGTTAAGTGACGCTTGGTGCTTTTGTCACATTTCAGAATTTTTGTATAGTTGCAGGGAAGCACACACCTGACTGGCCAGTATATGTATAGTATAGTGTAAGGAAAAAACTATAAAATGATAAAACAACATCATTTAATATTATCGCTTCTTACATTGGTTAGGCATTGAAGTGTGATCTACACTTCACTTCATTCCAAGACTATGTAATATGCGTTGCCAAATTACTCGATTAATTTATGCATATAGTATCTGATGCCGGCGATTTGAACTGCTCCTATGTTATAATAAAATAACACGAAGACCCTAATTTGTCATTATAGATAATATAACACTGCAACTTCAAAGAAGCAGCTTAAATGTCTGTATCCCATGCTAATAGTATTATATGATAGTGTTACACTCTACAAATAAAAGTATATTAAAATATTTGGAGTTATGTTTTCTAATAAAAAAATCTCTTATATATTTGGGGTACAAGCAATATTCTTCTGATTTTAAATATATTACAAAATGATGGTTTATATAATAACATTAATTAATTATGTCTCATGTAAAATTGTATTGTTTTAACTGACAGCCGATAGCAGTTATATACAGTCGGTGCTTTACTTTGATAAATCAATTATTTATTTATGAATAGGCTAGCAAAATATAATCAATTATATATATTATTTAGTTATTTTGTTTCTATTCGAGAGAGGTCTTTATATATTAAAAGTTTATAAGGTTTCTTTAAATATTTATGCAGTACATTATATTAAGAGTCATCATTTGAAAAATCATGATAATACTTTAAATTTTAAATAATCAGTAGGTACTTACGAACAAAGTTAATACTAACGTACATATTCCAATTGCAACAAACAACTTATTTTTTTCTCTTACTCTAGTAGGTACTTTTGTATGCATATTATATATATTTATATAAGTAAGTATAAGTTTATAGGATTTTACTAGTGATCAGTCTAAATTACTCCATTATATTTAGTTAGTGAGTTATCAATGTATTGATGTTTATCTTAAGTTCACTTTGTATGTATGTGTTAGTTACTTTCTTAGCCTATTTGATAAGACCTATACGGACTATACAAATGTAATAATAATATGTGAACTATGTTATATGTAACTGTTGGTCTTTTAAATATATAAATAAGACATATCAAAACCAAATAGATGTTATTATCAATAATTGCAATTAGATTAACTAATTCATAGAAATATCTATATTAATTCTATGAACTAATTTAGGTTGAAAGTTATATTGTTATGCAACGTCAGGTGACACTTAACAAGTTTTAAAAAATGTATAATATATTATACATTTGCTTAATAAAACTAAAACAATTGATATGCTATAAAATTCTAACGTTTATCTATATGTTATTTTATATTATAGACGGCAATAGCAACGACATACGGCATAAAAAAAATATATGTTGTTAAATATTATATAAGGCAATAAATTTAAAATCTAATACATTAATCTGAATACTAGTATTATGTTTTAGTAAGCTTCCGAACATCGCATTACTAAGACCAAGGATTATCACTGATATGTGTTATCAGATTACTTGTTACGTCAATCGTGTCAATCGATCATGCATTAACTTATAATTAAATTAATATCTTGTTTGAAAATAAAGTACTTGAATGAATAAATTAATCATATTGTACTTAAAAGCAAACGTTATTTAAAATTAAATATTCTAATGCAGACCCTACAGACAAGTAAAAGACAAGTTCTATAAAAAGACTAAATGCTAAGTGCATCAAGTGAGCTAATTATTTGGTTTATTCTGTATAATTTTAATATGATCAAAATTATTCAAAAGATATGCAAACATATTTTCACTCCTTCACTTTTAACACATAAAACTTTGAAGAGTTAAATGGTAAAGTGTTTTAACTGAACAAAATACTTATTATTTTGGCGTATGAAAAGCAATAGGTTTCATTCTAAAATCTTTCAAATATTGTAGCAGACAAATGTCATAATATATAAATCTAACGTGTAGTGGACAGATCTCCGACATCATAGTCGTTGGGAGAGAAGTTTAGGATAAATGGATATAGTACCTAAATAGTATTTATACCATATAACGTAATATTACGAGGATGTTCATACATGATTCTCCTCCTGAGTATGATTTAATTAAACACGATAGATAAGCCGACTAATTTGGCAAAGCGTATTACATGGTCTTGGAATTAAGTGAAGTGTGAGCTTAAACAATTCAACGTCTAGCCAATGTAGGTAGTACTAGTGAATAAAGCTCATTTAAATAAATTTGTCTAGTTATAGTCTATGTGTCTAATTTTTAAAAAAACGTCTATTTTTCTTATTAAAATTAGATAAATTATATGAAGTATATCTTTAAACTATTATGAATGTGTTATCATATTAGTGTTTTTTTTCAAACCCTACTGTGAGATTAACATTGTTACATATTTAAGACTTAACAGTCTTAAACGTTAAAATACATTAAATTAATTTAACTTTTTTCTATCCTATCACTAAAAATTAATTTGTGGAAAATTTAGAGCTGTTGGCAATGCGCTGTACAATTCAGCATCTAATAAGACAGTTACCAGAGAAAAATATCTCTAATTCTGTTAATATTTACAAATTTGGTATAATGATATTCACATATATAATTATATACACCTTATATTCTAAATACTAAACATCAGTTTTCAAATATTATGGTTGGCTTCGCAATGGTGACGTTCACAAAATGTTTGACGGCTACAATACATTTACATATATTTTTCTCAATTTATTCTTCAGTATCGGATTAAAACCGTAAAACTACGTTCAATTTAAGGTCCTATCTTAATTCATAATCGTAAGACAAAAACGTAGTTCAAATTAATGTATTTTTTAGAATACATGACAATCTTTTGAGAGATTTTAACTAGTTTGAAGAAGAAACATGTGTATAATAATATTAGGGAATTTACAAATTTAATAAAATTAGGTACTCGCTCGATAAATAATATAATCAAATGTAATGGACATAATATTAGGTTAAGGGGAACAGCTTATCTATTAAAAAAGTATAGTAAAAAAGCTAACGATAAATAAGATAGGTGTAGATATTCGATTTTGGTAGACCAGACATTCTATTCGATCCTTATAAAAAGGTTATATACACTGAAAATGAACTGACTAATTGTGACGGATCGGATACCATTGATTTTGAATTCGAAGAAGCTAGATAATGACATAAATTATTTTTGTTAATTTTAAAAACATCGTTTTTTGTTGATTTAATGATTGTGATACCTAAGTATAATACAAAGCTAAGTCGTTGTTTCAATTGATTTAAAAAGATGGCTACAATATGTGTATATTAATTATTTATAAAGAAACCTACTTTTTTATGAACTGAACTGAACTACTTACTGGCATTTTAATTTCTTCCTTTATTAAGCGGTACCCCGACGCAACGAATTCAGTAAGAACATAATAATATATATTTTTTCTTTTTAGAGGTATTTTTGTTTCGGGGTTTTATTAAATTTATGTGTAAATACCATAAACAGTAACTAAAAGGTCAAAATTTAGACAAAATATAAAATTCAACTTCCACAGTATTTTTAAATCGGGGTATAATTAGCGTTTTTTCATACAATACTCAAAATTCTGAATATAAATAAGTTGTTATGGAATATATTGCAGTATGTAAGCATAATAATAATTTCTCGATATACACAATGTGCGATGTTGATTTATTTATTTATTTAAACATTACCTGCAAAATTAATGATTATAAGTTATTGTATCCTTTGTAATAACTTTGTTAGGATACTGAAAGATTTTGAAGATTTAGTTAAGAAAAATAAATAATTCGGTTATTTTGAAGCTGTATAAAACACGTTTCTATGTAAAAAATAATTCCCAAAATATTAAGAACATTTTACTACAGCTATTTAGTTATTCCTATCAAAGTTATTTCTAGTTGATTTAGTTAGTTAGTAAGTAAATGGATACAAATAAAAAAATCATTATCAACTAGGTACGTAATATTTAATATTTGTATACACCTTTAGATACAATTTAATAAGATAAGTATAATTCCTTTTTTAAAAGAATGCATAAAAAAGTATTAAATGGTTAATAAAATAAAATAAATAGATAAAATTATATAGGTATTCAGATTAAACTTTAAAAGTTCTTGATTAAGATTTTACACGTATTGGAAAAATGTAATCACGAACGCTGATTTGCATATAATAAAGTTTTAACATGAGTATAGTATTTTGGTACTTGATTTCGCGTATGAAGCTCGACTGTTTTTAACCATTGTTAAAAACAAAGTGAAAAATAAAAAACATTGGTTAGGATTTTTGAAAGAAACCTAATGGATGTCACCACCGTCCCGATAAAGACGATCACATATACAATGCTTAATTCACCGAGATGGACAGCGATGTGGTAGCTCAATTGGTAGAACGACGGGACGGTTTCCCAGTAGTCGCGGGTTCGAGTCCCTGTCGGTTTATTTTTCATTCTATATTTGTATAAATTTAAATAAGCTTAATATGGCTATACATGTTTAAAGATATTTTTAAATATAGATAAATTGTTTACACATTTCAATATATTAATATATAACACCTATTGAACGAGACATGAAAATTGAAATACACATGCACCGAGACGCATAATCATTTTAATATTATAAATTATAATATTATTTCTGTTAGTGTGTAAGCTACATAGATAAAGGGTTTTAATGTTTTTAAATGAGATATATATGCTTGTACTAAGTTCCACTGTTTAACTAAAATTTCCACTAAAAGGGTTCTAAGTTTATAATTAGTTGAACTTACAAGCTTGTTATTCTAAACTTCTGCCGGGGCGTCACCGTGTGTGAGTAAGCGAACCAGTGGTGTCATACTAAAACGACGACGACAACCCTTGTTTTTTAGTGGGTTGGCTTAAAAAATGGCAGCGTCAACTATGCTGCCTGGTATTCCCAAAGAACCCCCGGTCATCAGTCATCATCTTCTTAGCCGGAGGGTATCCGCAACGGAAATAAAAACAAAGAAATATTCAACATTCAAAATTTCTTTATTCAAGTAGGCATTTACGAGCACTTTAAAATAGTCAATTACATTAAATTGGTGAAGATAGTCAGTCTGTGAGTAAGCTACCACCAGCTCAGAATGCTGTTCTGCTGAGAAGAGCTGGCCAGAAACTCCACAGTTGCTCTTTTTAAATTGTTAAATGTTCAACTTGTACATTATAACATCAGCCTTGCAGATGAGTCAATGACCCAAGTTACACATATTCATCAACCAAAATTCTTGAATATTATAGTAAGATTTATTTAATTTTAGATTTAAATCTAAGAAAAGGAAGATCGAAGATCTTGTGAAACTTTATTCAAGCCCATGAAGGATTTGTTAACTTTTTGAAGTCAAAATTTTGGCGTTATGAGCGTATTGTTATTCTAATCTACCTCTAAAAAATAATAGATACAATTCTAACAAATATGTGAAACAATAGACGAAACTATATGTCTGCTGAGTCTAATAGTATAACATTTGCGCGGTGAGTGAGTGAGCCCACTCTCAGAATCGTCATTAAGTATGTCTATAATATCGCTTGTCTTATCTTAAATAAGAAAGAGAATCCCAAAATGTGCAACGACCACCAAATATTTATTTTTATACATCTTGAATATACGCTTTAAAATACCTGAAATAAGTCATTTTGTTACCAATTTTGTTAAAAATATTTTTTTACATAGAGATACTCACACACATCTATAGATGTGTGTGTTATAAGTAAATAAATAATATGAAAAGAACATCGCCTGACCACTTTATTGACTGGTGAATAATTTAATACTCAGGTCTACAATTACGGTAGGCACTAAAAATCTTATATATTATTTTCCTAATTACTTTGATAATACTATTTTTATTTATTTTTCAGTCGATAAGAGTATTGATACATGTCAATTTAAATGTAACTAATTATGAAGTTTATATTGGAATCATGTGATAAGTTCTCCACTATAAAGAGGCAGTAAATATATTTTCAAATGGTTAAATAGGACTTATATAATTCAATTAAGTAATTTAGGAAAGAAAGATATATAAACCATAGATTTTTAAACTGAGTGTATCAGTTTTCCTATTTTATATAAAACCTTAGTGAATACAACCGACATTTAAAAATATACATTTTTTTTAAGCTTTTTACAACAACTCTATCAACACTTTTTCATATTATGCGAAGCCTAGTTATGCGTGAGACCTTAATATACTTTACTAATTAAAATACAGTAAGTACCTACTACTATAACGCTAGTTTAGTTTTGGCAGCGAGCCGGTTCATTATTGCCCGCAGTACACTGGACAAAAATATCTTAGCTTTCCGATTCTAAGAAGGTTTATAAAATTGTAAAATAAATACTACATTTTGGTAGAAAATATTATTGCCACATCAAATATTAAGAAAAAGAATTTCCTTTTGGACTTCACTTATTGTAGCAGGTTTTTAATAACGTTTTCAAATACTCCGAAATATTCTTTAAAATTTATTTAATAGAATATTTTCAACCCCAGCGTAGGTTATGATTTTTATGTATAGGTTTACTGTTTTCAACGATTTTATATATTTTTAGAATTTGACATAATTATTATATGTACATTCTGATATTTTATTATATGGAGATATAATATAAGGTTACAGTAATTAAAACATAGGGTTTTATCACAATTGTTATCACAATTTTGACAGCGTGATAATTAGTTAATAATTTGACTTATAATACCAACCTAAATTAGAGTTATTAAATGTACGAAAGTCGAGATTAAAATTTATATTTTACACGATGTATTTAAATATGAACTTTAGTATTCGTAATCTTAAAATTAATTAGTCTTTTAATAACGACTTACAGAAGCCTCTATAAGAAGACTCATTGTGTTATGAAGTGATGTTTTATTAGTGAATATTAATATTAAGAAATATACATTCTTTATTGCTATGACTCGTATTTTTCATTTATTATAAATAGTTTAAGCACGATTAATTTCTATAAAATATGTAGCCCAATTAATATACCTGAGAAAATGTTAATGTAATTCCAGGAATTTAACTAAACGGAGTAGCTTGGTGAGCTGGAGGCTAACCCGGCGGCCTTCATTAGTACTATCGAAAGGTATTTTAACGGAAACTGAAACCGTCAACGACCTTAATTCTACTGAAAGCTACCATTACACAATTTAAACTAAAATCCTGAGTGAATAAATAAGTACTATAAGTAATAAGTGAATAAATAAGTAAAATAAAAATGGAAATTTGAATTAAATAACATTGCAATGGAAGAATATGTATTGCAAAAAATATTTATTTATTTCTTAAATTTTATAAGAAATTTTAATATAGTATAATTTCTAAGACCTAAGTGGTTTTTGATCCTCAAATTCCTTTTCTGGCATTGATGTAGGTACTGATAAAAGCTCTTTAGTCCCGGATACGTACCGTCTTTTATCGTTACATGTTATACTCGTATTTCTCTCTGTCCTTAATGGTTTATCTACCAACTATTATTTAATTGCAATATAAGCAATAAAGAAATCTACAAACGACTATATAATTAAATATAATATGTTCCAGACACAATTCTAAAGAATTACAGGTAGTAATTACCGAAGATACGAGACCGATTCCATTTAAGCGAAATAAAAACTGTGATATGCAAAATGATGTTTTATTCCTCCATTTATTAAACGAGAGCAATTTTTTACTCTTTTTTAATTATATATATAAAATAAACCCTTATTTTATTAAAAGGTTTCATCTCTCTGACTTTTTTTATGAAAATAAAACCCTTAAAAAATCTTTAGAGATAAATGTTGACATTTGCTTTAATTATAATATTAATATTCTCTGGTATTATCGATCTCGTATATGGTATTATGACACAAGCGCTTATCATTTTACATGTTATCTATATTTATTTATGTACAACATAAAAACGAATTTAAATACATTGTACTAAAGTATATATTTGCATTTAAATAAATATAACATACTTTTGTACAATACTTGTTAAAACTTCGAACTGCCGCTAATTATACGGTCTGATTATATCGGAACAATATTGAGGTCTCAGAAATGCCGATAACCTTACCGAAGGTTAATGATCTGACGGTTTATAAAGCACTATATTGCAAAAAATTTTTATTCTTAGAAAACAGTTTTATTTTAGAACATTGTAGAAAAAAACATTTGTATGCCTTTATAGAAAAAAAATAAAAAACAAAACAAATCTCAGCATCACTATACAAGTGTTATTAATCATTATCATATACAAGTATGCCGAATACGGTATTTATTGATGAATATGGTATTTTTTTTGTTAACTATTCTTAAACTTAACCGTAAATCCAAAACAAAAATTACTCTTAAACAATTTCAAGTATTATAGAAAATATTCGTAAATTTTATGACCTATTCTTCGCTCAGGTAAATACTATATCATCATCGACTATAGAATGTGCATGCTTTTCAAATTTATTAAATTGCCATTTGAGATTAACGATGTATTCATATATTTTAATATTGTATGTGGATTGAAGCTCAGGTTGTTTCGTTTCCAGAACAAATAATTTAGTTTTAAAGTTAGTAACAGGCACCATATTAATAATATCAATTGTTGAGTTGTTTTTTAAACTATAACATTTTTATAACGAAGGAATTATTTATTAAACGTACTAAATGTGATTCATAGTTTGTTATCAATTTACGTTAACATAATTGTAATTACAGTTTTATTATTTATTTTCTATAGTTACAAAATAATAATTATTTTATTATTTTTTTTAAGGAACGTACCTACAATATTTTAAAAGCCTGTAGTATCTGCAGGAACAGCCCGATCAATTAACATTAATTGCATGATAACTTTTAGTCCTCTTATCAATTTTAAATGAAATATAAAATATAAAATAGTGTATATGCGTATTGTCTCTTTTTTATATTTTTGTAAAATTAAAGTTGGATATTAAAATTGAAAATAAATTTTCATAACATAACTTTTCAAACTCTATTAAAAAAAATCTTTGTGATATTTGAAGGCTTTCTTAAATATACGGTCTTCTAATTATAATAATAATAATAATATCAGGACAAATAACACACATTGATCTAACCCCTAAGTAAGCAAATTATTTGCTTGTGTTAAGGATATTAGACAACGATACAAATACATAGAAATACGTATATAAATACTGAGAATATATTTAATAAACCACCAAACCCAGAAACACAGACATCTATGCTCATCACATAAATTGCCTGTCTCCCGCTGGGAATCGAACCCGAGTCCCATTGCGCCGTGACACGTTAGGCGTCTGCGCTATAACCACTCGACCAACAGCGCGTATATATATCTTTTTTTATATCTAATTTAAAAATCTGAAACTTATTAATTTCTAATATTTATCAAGTACCTAAATCTTCGAATTCTTTTTAATTAACTTTATAACACTATTAAAAGTAATACATTTTGTCACACATTTGTTGAATCGAAAATAATAATAATAATCATAGTAAAGACTATAGACTAATCTTATCTTATAGACTAATCAAAGTAAATATATCAAGTTCCTAACTAAAGACCTTAATTTGTGTCTTGGCTGATTTGTCGGTTAAGATACTTCTCTAAACATACATAATTCCAGACATGATGTCAAGGTATTTAGATAGTTTTAAACACTATATAAAACCTATAGTAACTTATAAATAAAACAGAGATGATCTGCGACAGAACGTCGTACCAACCATATGGGGTTTCACATTAGATCTCATTATATCGTAAATGACTACTAACTTATTTATAGAGTGGGTCAATTAAGGCTGGATGTAATAAAAGATAAGAAAGTGGAGTTAAATACATTGGTTCATAATTTTCAAAAGATTTTTAAGGGAATGATGTTTTATATTGCAGAAGTCTGTGTGTCTGTAGTCTATAACAATGTTTGATTTTCGTTTGTATAAAATTTAACCTAAATATTTTAGCAACAGAAAAACATCTAAGGATTTGTTGCAGAGTTGATTGTGTTACTGAAAGCATTAGACCGCCTCTTTCTACCTTTTATCTCGCTATCTTTTGTATAACACAATAGAACGAAAACCTGAAAGACATTCTCGTATTACACACATCCATTATTGTGATTTATTGTTTTTTTACGAAATTTCCAGAAATTAATTAACAATTTGTTAAAACAATATACTTACTTTTAATATTGAAAATAAATAATTAAACAAATTTTGTTTTATGTATTATTTACGGTTGACTTATCTTTTACGGGATTTAATTCTTTCAATTGTTTCTCTCTGAAAAGTACACTAAATTGCTTGTATGGCGCATAGCCAGTGCAACAACGTAGATTGGCGTAGCCGCACGTCGCGATGATGGTGCGAGTGCTACGTTAACGAATACGAGAACTGTATTCAATCTTCAGTAGACTTAAATTCAATTTTAAGTCAATCTTAATTTTCTTTTTTATTACTTGATATTTTATAAGTATTACTAAGGAATAAGCCGTGAAGTGGTTGTTACTATTACGTTTTATAACATCATAATGAGTGTGGATATATTAAAAAAAAGTAACAGTGGAATCAAAACTGTTAGTTGGAGTCGAAGTAAGTATTGAAACTTATTTAATAAATTGAACTTAGTTTATGTATTTATTTATAATGTGAATCATATGCTTATAATACTAATATAAATATAAATATTCATAAAGTATTATAATGAAATCTTTTCCATTACAAAACTAAACTAAATCTTTATTTAGTTAAGTTTAGTTAGAGTTAGTTTAGTTTTAATTAAGACAACCGAAATATATAGGTATTTTACTTATTTATTTTTTCTAGGAACAATTGCTCCTAGGTTAAAAAGTCTGTTATAGTTTGCTTATAATTTTAGTGTTCACAGTATAATGTATGTGCGTATGTATGTATGTATGTAATAGCAAAGATATTCATTCATTAAAAAAACCTAGATAAATTACTCATACATAGATTTTGTGCATAGTGGAAAGTAATTTGTTTATGTTTAGACACTTGGAATATTTAAGCACAATATTTGCTACTCATTATCGTTTTGTAGGGATACACACTTATAGATATTGATAACGATAACATTAATTCTAACCATCATCATATTATGCTAACACTTTATGGTCGTATTTTTTAATGTGTTTTGTTTTTTGTATTATAATATTTTCTCCAAAAAGATTTAAAAGCATATACCAAACATGGTTTATAAAAATTAAAAATTTAAGGTTTTCATTAATTTTTGATGTTTAATATTTAAAATAATATATTCTGAATCCACCTGCCAAGTTTCTTCAAACAAATATACGTAACATTTTATTTGTTGTTTTAGTTTCCCTATAAAGGTTGTCATAAATTGAATTCGATTATTTAAAATATACATTAAAATGATAAATTTATATTGTTATATCATTGTTTCAAAAGTCCATTTGATTTTCATGACTTAGGTCATGCATGTCCTAAGAAGTTTGATGCTGATGTAAGGGTTTGTACATATGTGGACTAATAATGTAATATTACTATGTAATTATACATATTTTTGTGGAATGTATACTCTTTTGTGAAATTGATTAAAAATGTAAAAGGTATAATTAACACAAAATATATTTTCTTAACCATAGTTTTTTTAAATAAATAAAATTTATACTAAAATCAATAAATTAACACACAAGTTTAAATCAAAGCCTTAGCTGCCAGATTGGTTAGTTTAAGACATAATAGTTTAAAATAATAACGAATACAATGGTTCGTACTACTATCAGGACTTACTCAGTTTTGTACGATATATGCAATTGACTCATTTACATGCATGTAGAGTTCTAGTAAATTGAATTATCATTAATAAAATAAAATAAAATAAAATAAACCTAAATAAATGCTTAACGTGAATGTATTTTACACTCACAGAAAATTGTTGAATTGTAGATTTTGCGTTAGTCAGTCCTCTATATATATATATCTTCAAACTAATCTTCAGTGAGAGGATAGCAAGCCAGCACGTGGCTACATTCAAATTACTCCAGGTAGTATATAGCTAAAGAGTTATTTTCTAAGCTTCAATCAAGTTTTATAATATTCAACATTATAATTATTTAATTATAGATAAAAATTAGAGTCTAATATTGCATGTGTTAAGTTGTGTGTAAGATTTTACCATAATTATGTTATGTACGTAAATATAATTACATTTTATTGTGTTCATGTTTACCTTTTATATGCACATGTTATTTATATAAATTTAATGTTATAACATTAGTTACAGGAAATATGAAACTGCACATTAACTTAACACGGTAATTTGTTTGCCATTGATTTTCTTGTAAGAATTCAAAACCAAAAACGACACAAACACTTTTGTTTTATTTTGAGTTCTATTATATTGCGGTTAACGATGACTTTTCATTAACAGCCAGATATAAACTTAAACGGTTTATTACATATTTCAATAGTATATGTTGAACTGTTTGTTATATAAGAACGACTTAAATGTGATAATATTAAATAATAAAATTATTTAAAAACTTATAAATACTGTATAATGTACCACCTAAATAAAATACTCAAATAAATATGTTTTACTTCTATGTTAAGATTAATATAGTGTTAAATAAAATAAAGTTAAAAATAAGTATAAAAAAGGGATTGACTTTTGGTCTACTAAATAAAAAAAAACATTGTTTAGGTCATTTCTCAAGATTGTATGATCACTCTAAAAGGCGGATCCCAAATTGAAGAAGAAACCCTTAGACGCTGAAATATAAAACGGTAGATTTATCAAGATACAAGAGGGTTAAACCGTCCTTACATTTTTGATATTCCTATAAAATATTAAAGAATGGGTACTATTGTGCAATGTGTAAGGGTTCACATTTTATACTGCAAAGACCGGTGGAAATAGGAATCTTTTATTTTCTTTTGACATGAAAATAAAGTCTTGAAATTATTTTCTTATAACGTATGAGAAAAGGCTATTGTAAGAAATAAGTAAATGCTTATTTTATATGTTGGCTTATCACCGAGTTGAAGCCTTAATAAAGCAACGTAAAACACAATAAATGTCGCTAACAAACCAGTCTCGCGGCGAAGCGCTCACGGGCTATACTCAGGTTATTTATAAACTCAGAAGCTGTTAATAAAAAAACAAAGGCGACAGTACATAGCAAAAACTAGTGAGTTGAGTTTAGTTTACTTTTTCATATAAAATATAAACAGAACATTTTTTTAAATCTCAAATAAATGCGTGTATGTAAAGTATGGGTTATGTATGTAAGTATGGATTAAAGAATTGGATTCTGTCAATTGATTTCCGTTCTTCAATGCAATCGAACAATTTAATGAGTGTTTATATTATTTCCGGAATTGAATGAATTTTATTTTAATTCAATAAACTGTTTTCTTTTGTATTATTTTTAATTAATTATTTATGTATCATTTTAGATCATTTTTTTATTGCAATAATTGTGTATTGCATAGAACATTAATAAGATTTCTTTCAAACTAATTTTAAATATTTATAATCGATTATTTATTAAATTATTAACCACCCTTAAGTTACGATGAATAATTTAAATAGAACATTATGCAAAGTAACATGTGCAGTAAGTTGTATTACCTATTATTACTAGAGTCCTTGACACTTTAATAGGCAGAGAGATTTCAATCCACAATGAACTTTACAAACGATACTTAATATACTAGCAACTGTTAACTCTGTAAGTAATATTGACGTAAGGTTTTGGTAGTGTTAATTTGTTGCGGCTGTTGACGGGGGCTCCTATTATGAGATTCCTTAACTAAATCCCTAACTAAAACCTTCCCACAATACAAAAAAGAGTAATTTTGCTCATTCCTGGCTAGTTGCGAACATGTTTAGTCCAGAATTATTTCTTTATTGTTTTAATATACATTTTTTATTATTATATTATATTTTTAATATTAGACAACGTGAAACTATACAATTTAATCACAACGGAAACCTATTTCTGTGTCCTTATCAAAATAATCTTACTTTTTTTTTTCAAAAAATATTTTATTCAATGTTATTCTAGCATGTATACGTACTATGATTACAAAAATAGTTGTTAATTCTCATGGACATTAAATAGGTATTATGTATCTAGGTCACTCAATTGCTACAGACCCTAAACATAATGAGGACATGAAGAGGGAGCCTGTAACGATGGCGGTACTTAATATTTGCTGCCTCATGGGTTGGCAAGATTATACATCCTTTACAACATCTCAGTACATTTTTATAAATATAGGCTGACCAAAATGATCTCATTGATCGTTACAATCAACATGTAATAATAGAAATTTACTAAATGAAAGCTAAAAATTTAAGTAAGAAAGCTTTTAAATTTTGTGTAAAATTTTATAAATTTTATATTAAATAATGTTTTCGAATGTTTATTCTAATAAGCTATATAAATTTCTTGCCTCACATTTTTAGAGTGCAGTGTTGGCTTCCGTGTTTTTAATTGCTTAAATATTGAGCAATTCCTTTCTTGTGTTTTTTCCTGCGTTATAAGTAGCCTTGTCTTTTTATGTTCTTATAATTTAATCTCTTGAACTTTGAGTGAGATACCAAGTGACCGAAATTAATCTGATTAGTAACGTTTCCACAATCTATGAAGTTTTATCTGTCTATAGAAAAGTAAACTATATACTATTTTATAAAAACTATATAAAAAAATCAACGAAATTGTAGTCAAGACAACGAAAATGTTAACAAGACCATTTAATTATTTATGAATCTAATTCCGATCATAACAAGAGGCATAACACCACCGTTGGATAGTTTCCATTAAACTACTAAATAACAGATACACGTTACTTAAAAAACAATATAACATTTCTGTGTTTCCATAAATTTCCATATTATATAACTTGGTGTTCTGACGTATGCAGTCCAAATATTATGAAAACCACAGTTTGCCATGCCACGAAAAATAAAATGTTTTACCCAAATACATTCAAGAATAGATAGAACATTCAATTTCTAAATTACTTTATTTTACTTAGCATCAATGTTTTTTTTGAATAAATGAATAACTAAAATTATATTTTTCTCTTATATCATTATCCTCCTGTTCTTTTCCCACTCTAGGTGGGGTCGGCTGAGCATGTTTTCCTCTTTCAACCGACCTGTCTTTTAAACTCTATCTCTGATATGTAGACATACATATATGTATATGTATATGTATATGTATATGTATATGTATATGTATATGTATATGTATATGTATATGTATATGTATATGTATATGTATATGTATATGTATATGTATATGTATATGTATATGTATATGTATATGTATATGTATATGTATATGTATATGTATATGTATATGTATATGTATATGTATATGTATATGTATATGTATATGTATATGTATATGTATATGTATATGTATATGTATATGTATATGTATATGTATATGTATATGTATATGTATATGTATATGTATATGTATATGTATATGTATATGTATATGTATATGTTTATATATGAATATATTTAATAACCGAACTTAAGACTGAAGAATGGTCAAAGCCGCAGAAAATGTTTTGCTTTAGATTGATTAATTTCTATTCCCAGTCTTCAACCTTTCCGCAATTTTCGTAGCTTGCTGTTTGCCAACCTCAGTTGCAGTTTATTTATCAGTAAAGAAACGTTTTTTTAAATTGCGCTGGTAAAGCATAAATTATCATAATAAATGGAATTGGACATAAACCAGATCCTTGGTGCAAGAATACCGCTACTTTGAACTTATCAATCATCCTGGCTTCTGACTGAATTTGTATACACGTTACGTACACGTATATAAAACGTACATTCCGTTTACATTTCTCAGGCAGACTATTAACTCTCAATGTACTCTACAGAACATCACGGTTATACGTCTTTTCTAGGTTCATACAGACCATGTACAAGTTTTTATGGACACATCAATACCTTTTGCATAATTGGTGTAAGGAAAATAGGGAGTACGTAGTACTTCACCTTGACATAAAACCGAATTAATTCTGTGTTATCTCACCCTCTTCTTCCATCCTTAGCTTTTTTATTTTTCCCAAAAGTTCTTAGTGTGAAACATGAGCTTTATTTCTCTGTAGTTGTAACATTCCTGAGCAATACCTTTTTAGAAAAAAATGACACCAGTATCTTTACCACGTCACATACCTTCACATCTCTTGTCTAGGATTTTCGTAAAAACCTTTCGCTTGTTATTTTTATACATTATATGTAAAATATTATTTTCTCTCTCATTTTAGATTTTTGATATGGAATATTGAACTTTTGTTCTTGGAAGCTAAACAAAAGTCTATTCAAATGATCTATTTAATTATATTACACTTAATATTATGTAAAGTTTTACTGACCTCGATACTGGTTCCACTGAGTGACACAGCTCATCATAAAATATGTCACGGCGTTACATACACCTTGTAACACCGTATAAAACATCTTTATTACACTTTAGTATGTAGTATTACTTACTAGAGTATAAATGAAAATGCTGTATATAAAGCTGTATAAAACTATTTTTTTTTTGCAATCCAGGTGGTGACATCCCACAAAAGTGAACCTGTAAAGTTTAAGCTTTGTGATTCTGATTTTTTTTGTAAGCTTACAAAAAATCACAAAGTTTCAGCACGTTGAAACATGTAGTAAGTTTCATACAAATTAAGTTGACATATTTCTCACTAAAGCAAAAATAAAATAAAAAATACATTCTCACAACAATTCTTTGGTGTTTAAATTTCAAAGACTTAACTAAAAGTCTACAAGAGAAAGCTTAGGATTGAGTTGCTTACAGAAACATTTATTGAGTCTGAGCGCAATAGATATTATTATTTATTTCCAATTTCACGATAAACAAATTAATTGTACAAAATATGCTTGTGGAACTCAAATTCTTAATATTAGTTTGATCTTAATCTCTTTGAAAAGAAAAAGAATTTAATAGTAATAAAAAACATTTATAATTAAATGGTATTTTTAGAACATCTACATTTATATATCAGAGGGTACACGAATAGTATTTGTCTCCATAAACCCTAAATTTTAGAATGATACTATTCATATAATAGGATCCTTAAGTTATAAATATACCATGAAAAAACTTTATGTTTTGTATATAAATATTTATTTTCAATAGCTTTATATTATAGTATGTTGTTTCACAGAATCAAAATGTGCAACGCCATTTTGGTTATTCGAACGCTTCACTTAAGATCCTGTTGAGAACTTTTTAATTTTGATTGTTTATTTTAGATTAACATAAATCTTCATTAAAATTAAATCAAACTAAATTATTATAATAAATAAAGAAATTATACTTATTTTCATAGACTAGTCCAAAGCATGGATTAAGTGCGAGATTAAAACAAGTTCCAAGTAAACTAAACTACGAAAGATTATGTGGATAATAGAAATGTCTACTGCAATGTATAGATGGCTTACCTGTAATTACACTTCTAAGGTAATATATATTCTAAATCTAAAATTTATATAAACTAACTTTGATTTCCCCTCCCTTTTTTGATTTTTATTATACTTTTTTAATAAAAGTAATCCCACAAGAGTACATTCAGCACTTAAAATAAAATTAATACATCAAAGTTAAACATGTTTGAAAATATCTTTAAACATGTATAGCCATGTTAAGCTTATTTAAATTTATATAAATATGGAATGAATAATAAACCGATACGGGCAGGGATTCGAACCCGCGACCTCTGGGAAACCGTCCCGTCGCTCTACCAATTGAGCTACCGTATCGCTGTCCGCCTCGGTGAATTAAGCATTCTAGATGTGACCGTCTTAATCGGGACGGTGGTGACATCTATTAGGCTTCTTTCGAAAATCCTAACCAACGTTTCTAACTTTGCAGTATAGATAAACATTGAAAAGCTGTCACAACCGAAATTAATGTTTGAAAATATCTTTCCCAGAGGTCGAGGGTTCGAATCCCTGCCCGTATCGGTTTATTTTTCATTCTATATTTATATAAAGTTAAACATACTGGACATGTTCAAAATAGTGTTTTTTTGTTGTTAATGTTCATTCGTTCAACAAACAATAAAGATTTCTTAATAGTTTTTCTTTTTTTCCTATCAGATTGTTAAAAAGATTGTTGAGGCGGACGGAGATTGTTAAAATTATTAGCATCAAGAAGTAATGTTAGAAGTAAATAACGTCTGGTTGAGGTAATAACTATACCTACTATATATATTAATTAAAACTCTACTAATTAATTGAAAGACTATCTCAATTATATATGGCAAAATTAGTATATTATAATTTCAATGTATTACGTGATAGAACTTTATAATTGGAGTTATTAATATTCTTCATACTATGTAGTTTAAATTAAAATTCTAATATTATACTTACTTATTCATATATTATTTTTGAAACATATTATCAGAACATTAATGATCTAAAATATAATCAAAAGCCAAAAAATTGCAAAAGAGTGAATGACTCTAATTTTATTCACGGCATTCAATCGCAAATCAAAGAAGACTTCAAATGTTAGTTTGATACTATCTTCTTGAATTCACTAATACCTTTCTGACAAAAAATAATAAAGTACAGCTACTCTTTATTATTTATATATTAATTTCATGTATTTATAGGTAAAATTGGTTTGTTAGAGGAAATCTGCGACCCTGTTACCTAGAAGTTTTCAGTCATACTTAGTATGGACCTTCAAAGTGGTAGCTATTATCCTGATAAAATTAAGGAATTTTTCCGAAAGGTCAAATTTGAAAGTGAAAGAAAACAAAAAAAAAGACACTGCCTTCTGCATTTCATAATTATCTTTGTAATATAATAAATAAAAATAGAACTACGTACACTGGGCCTTAAACATTGAATAGAACTTTGATATATTAAAAATGGATTTTTCTTCCAGATACATGCATTTTATTTTCGTCACATGCAATTCATTGAAGGCCATTATAAATAGTTTTTTTTCATAAAAGTAAACAAAACTAAACAAAAATCAAAAAAAATAAATCACCTCCAGGCAATCCTCCTTTTGATTATATAGACTTATTAGTAAAAGTAAATAGTTCTCATACAAGTTTCTGAAAAAAAATATGGTTAAAGTACATTTCGCTAATATATAGTATCATTAGAAAATAATAAATATTTTAGTATTTTACCTGAAGAAAAATATTTCACTGCACTATTTTTATTTACGTTGTAGAAAATATTTAACTACTGTTAAGATTTGTTTCAATAATACACAGTACTTGCACTTCAATATTTAATATCAAAAAAACATAAATAGAATGGGCGAGACCAGCCCTTACAACTCGTCTTATAATATTTTAACACTATGGTATTTAGGTGACGATAATTTACAATTTCATAACTAACTCACAGATCCTATATAGATATAGGTATAAATAACCTTATAATAAGTTCTAATAATTAATAAAAGATTGAACATTATGTGAAAAAATCCTATGCTTCAAATTCTTAAAATATTTAACAGTAAATACTAAATAATATTCCATAATTAATGGGGTAGGCGGCGCTACCTTTGAAACTTATGAACTAAAACATGTAAATTCCAATGTATTTATCGTTTAAATTATTATGAATAAATATGACTAACACTACATATTGAACGTGTTATTAAAATACGAACCATAGTTAAAAGATAATTGATACAGATGACTCTTGCTCGTTAACAATACCTTTTTAAATTTGAATTGTACTTAACTCTGTTAACATCAAAACAATATTTAATTCTAAGAAATTCTGATAACCATACTTAAAGTGGTTTAGATTATGAATAAAAAATATCTCTTTCTTATCAACCATATTAAATAACACAAAAATATAATAGCTTGGAAATTATGACATTCTTATATGACAAACAGACAAGTACATGTTATAAACATATATTTCTTATAATATTTTATAAAAAAAAATATGTATTAAATTACACTTTAAAAGGAAATATATAATACAGTCAGAAAACAACCCAAATATACAAATAGTAACTGAGAAAACTTCCACTTGCCACTGTTACACTGTAACATGTATAGTATTTATGATATTAAAATATCTCTTCACTCCAATAATAAAATGTTGTTACATGTACTATATCATAATAAAACATATCGAGTAAATGCATAAAAATGGAATAATATTTTTTGGTTGATGATGTTATTTTTTTAAAAGTATTTTATCCTATTTTGTGAGTAACACCAAACCTTCCTCAGATTTGCTACAGAGTTTATTATGTTACTGAAACTATAAGAGCGCATCTTTTCAGTTTTTATCGTTTGTAACACAATAGGACGAAAATTTAAGGACATTCTCGGATCACATGTTTTATTCATATATATTTTATCTAAAAAACATATTTATAATTTATTTAAAATAATATGGTGAATTTATTTTTACAAAAACAAACGAAATATTACTGCTTTCTTTAAATTGTTTCTCCTTGAAAAGTTCACGCGATTGTTTGTAGGCGCCGTAGCCAGTGCTACAACGTAGACCGGCGTAGCCGCACGTCGCCGTAGTGGCGCGAGTGCTACGTTATCGAATACGTGCTCGAATACAGTTTTAAACTTATAAATTCAGTTTATTTCAGTTTCTTTTTAGACTAATGTTTACTATATTTTTATTTTGCCTTTCTAACAAGATTAAAGTTAATTAATATATTTATTGATCTAGACTTATTACTAAAAGTAATGTTATATGTTTAATATCATTATAATGAGTGTGGAATTATTCAGTTTATTTAAGAATGGAATAAATACCAATAACAGGAGTAAAAGTGAGTATAATAATTACAGATAACAAATAAATCATTACTGAATTAACGAACTGTTTGTTAAAATATATATTTATTTTAAATAAATATACATTCAATATTTAGATATAGGTTTTAAACTATTTATTATTCTGTTTTATTCTGTGGTGTGGATGTCTTTTTCTCGATGTATGGAGCCTTATTTATTGATTGTAATATTTCTTTAGTATTTATAATACATTGTCTGTCGAAGAGTGAATCAAGTGGCATAAATATAATAGCCCGCATTGACAATGCTGATAAGTACTCCATCAACCTCGTTTTATATTGAAATGAAGACTTGAGAGCAGATTATAATTAAATGAAGCTATCGCTTAATATAAATAAAAAATATATTGAATGTTACAATGGAGCTTATTACCTATTACAATATTTATTTTTATTATATGATTTAATATTATTGTTTAATAGCTTGGTTTCATAAAATTTACGTGGAATACTATTTAACCTTTAAAAGTATTTAAATCTTAAAAAGATTTTTTTCGTATCACGTGCAAGTTTTTAGTGTGCAACATAAAAATAAATAATTTTGTAATACTTTGGTTTTGTAGATTATAAAGTTCATATATATATTAAACTATTTCAGATATTAACATGAAATATTAAGATACTTTTCTTAACAATATTATAAACGTTAAATACATATTTGAAAATATCTATAAACATGTATAGTTATGTTAAGCTTATTAAAATGTATATAAATATAGTATGAAAAATAAACCGATACGGGCCCCTGCCCTGATTCGAACCCGCGACCTCTGGGAAACCGTCCCGTATTGGTTTACTTTTCGAATCCCTGTCCGTATCGGTTTATTTTTCATTCTATATTTATAAAAATATTAAATACATATAATTTTACTCAGAAGTCTAGCTACTGGAACGCATTAAATATGGAAGGTCTTTAATTTAATAGACATTGTACCAATAACTGTTATTAAGGAGTTTGCAACACTGCAAATTAGCAGTATGAATTCACCTCCTTAACTATACTAACCCTATATGATATATAATTATTTTTAAACAGTACTTGTTCATTAGAAAATAAGGAATTGCCAGTAACGTTCGAGTTTTACACATATATAAATAATGAATATTAACTGGTATCTGATATTTCCAGATGCGGAACATTTGATAACTAAAATAATTTTCTTGTGTGGAAATCAGATGTATTTGATTTCATGTATGTAAACATGTATGTTATTTTTGATTTAATAGTCAGAGTTGCTAATCAAAATACCAAAAGATCGTCAAGTATTATATTTGCCGTAATGTCTAAAATGACCTAAAAGAAAATTAAGCATTGGTTACTGATACTGTTATAAAATAAAAAAATATTTTTTGTCGTTGTCTCAAAGATCTCTTATAATCAATAAGATCAGTTCACATACATTAATAAAATATATATTGTAAAACATAAAATAATTACAATATAAACGAATTCTAAATAGGTTTTGTTTTGTTGTTATTCCATATAAAAAAAATGCAATTGGTTAGAAAACAACATTTTTTAATACTGTTTGAGCCAACGATCGATTTTAACTTTAAAGGAAAATGACCCAGTTGCATGCATGCACGTAAAGAACTAAATCTAATTATCATTAATCAAATAAAACGCTTTAGTAATTATTAACCGTATACTAAATATAACGTTTATTGTAACTTATCCTTAAAGTTATATTTTTTGAAGATGTTACATGAGTAAATTATATTACTTTCATATAAGTATATATAAAATATTATTATTATTATGGCAATAGTATATTTTAATATTAATGAGAGTGATATAAAGCATAATTTTTAATCATTACGCTAACTTTTCTCACGATGTGCTTGTAGTCAGTACACTTGTTTTGTTTTTAATATCTATAACAGCCGCAGAGGCGTAGTGAGGGGGGTGCAAGGGGTGTCATCATGCCCCGGGCGCTACTCATATAGGGGCGCCAAAAAGTTCGCAAAACAAAAAAAAATTTGGATATTTTGTTGATAATATATTTTAAATTTACTGTGAGTGAAATACAATACAGTTAATTTGTAAATAAAAAAGGAAAAGATCAGACCAAGTGCTTGTAGTTGGTCTCGAACACGAAGGGTTTCGTACCATTATATAAAAATATCAAAAAGACAACATAGTTGTTGTATGGGAGCCCCTTTCAAAATTAAAAGGGCGCAAAAAGTCACGTTTTTTGTATGGGAACCCCCAATAGTAATTATTTCTTTTTTAGGTTTTTTAAATGAATATATAAATAAATATTCTGTGAATATTTCAAGCGTCTATTGCCCTTATTAACATAGAGAAAAAAAATAAAGTTTGTTGTATGGGAGCCCCATACAAGTTTTTATTTTGTTTCTAGTACATATTTGATTTAACGAGTGTCACAAAAAGTTCCAAGAAAATAAAGAAAAACACTTTGCCGACCCGTCTTTAGAGCTTTCCGACAGCATTTTGAAGCGCAGTCATTTATTTATTTATTTAAATCTTTATTGAGCCAAATGAAGGTACAAAAGGCGGACTTAATGCTAAGAGCATTCTCTACCAGTCAACCTGAGCCATTGCTTCTTTGGCGTCCATAAAACGATTTCCTCGAAGTTTTTCTTTTATATTCGAAAATAAATCAAAATAGCAAGGTGCGAGGTCAGTGTTATAATAAACGGATGACCCATTCTGCGTCTGATTTCTTCAAATAGTCGTTTATTAGCTTGGCATTGTGCGACGAGGCGCTGTAGTGATGAAGGAGGATTCTCCTGCTAGGTCGTTTTTACCAAACCTTTTGCAAAATAACTGGCAAACAGTAGTTCGTGCACCACTCAGCAGTAAACCTCTTTGGATTTGGAGGCCACCATATTTTGCCCATACTTCGACTTCTTTTCACTTTGCTTGGCAACTCCTCGGAAAGACACAGTACAAAATAAAAAGTACAGTTGTTGGCGTAGAAGGCCGTTGATCGCGCAGATCAGCAGTAAGACTATATGGTGCTGGACTTAGACCTCCCTCAGGGTACGCTATTGGACCCGATCTCCAGTCCTCGTCACTGCCAACTATCCTCTTCAAGTCATCGGTCCATCTAGCCGGTGGGTGTCCAACACTATGTTTGCCATTCGAGGCCTCCATTCGCAACCCCGTTTATTGAACCGACCATCGGTTCTGCGACAAATATGATCAGCCCACTGCCACCGCCAGATAACCTCGATTAGGAGTGTGTCCCTTAGTGAGATCCCAAGCATTTCCATAGTTCTCTGGGTGACATGCAAACAGTGGTCCAGCTTCATCGTCAAGTTCCACGTTTCGGCTCCGTCTTAAGGCATTGTGGCAAAGTTGACTCAAATATGTTACGCAATATTCGGTTCGGGGATTGTGTGTTTATTGAACATTACCTTGGTCTTGTCCAAGTTCATCCGGAACCTAACACGTCTTGAGGCAGCATTGAGGCTAGTATTTCCTATAGGATTTGCAGGGATTCTGTCATAAGGGCTATGCCATCGGTAAAGCAAAGGTACGTGAGTTATTCACCATGGACATTGATGCCCCAATAATCCGACTACAATGTCTTAAAAACATCCTCCAGTGGTAAAACTTTCGGGAATATAACGTCACCCTGTCCTACACCTCAAGACCACTGGATAGGAGTTGTTTGGTGGTTATTTACTTGGACTGACCTCGTTGCCATTTGGTAGAGATTTCTAATATGTAGAGTAGTACGTAGAGCAGCGCTGCTAAGACTCCAGAATAGCAAAACTTACAAGTTACACCATAACCAGACATTTACAAAACGCAGCTTTCTCCGGTGTGTGGAAGGTATCAAATCTTGATGCTAGACGATTATAATTATTTTATATAGTCAGCTTATAATTGTGGCTCAGAAGTGTTTAGGAGCCACAATTATAAGCTGTATTTCATATAGCTGTATTTCAGGACAATTACTCAATTATCGTATAGTTTTTGAGGAGCGCCATCTCTGCTCCACGCCTTCGGAGTAGTCCCATTGATTATCACCTAGCCAAATGCCTTTTAAGCTCCTCAAGGATTGGTTTCTCTCCAGCCCTAACGAGCTCATAGTCTACTCGGTCTTCCCTGGGGTCTTATCGTTTTTAAATTGTTTAAGAGCCGCCTCGATTTCGTCGAAATCTACGTCTGGTAGATCGTCCGTAAAGTGGCGGGTAAGTGAGGCTCTAGGGTAGCTCGCGTTTGGAAAAGGCTTCGGTGCGTGTGCTTGAAATTGAAGCTTGAAATTGATATTTAGGGTGCCCTTACAAGTCGGTGATCGCTGCCAGTATTATACGATATACATTACTAAGACCTGCCTAAATATGTGCTTCTTATCCGTTATGATGAAGTCCATCTCATTCTTATAAAATATACAGGGTTATTTGTAATTAGTTGAGCACCTTTTGCAGGCAGCCCCTCTACATCAATCCTAACAACATTTGTTCTACGACTTTTTAAAATTAATAGTTTTAAAAATTTAGTTTTTCCCATACAAAATTTATTTATTGCCTCTAAACGTGCATTAAACTTGAGCAAAGAGAGTCCACGCAACTTGTCAAAATATGTGCCAAGGCCACGTGCATCGGGGCGCGGGGTGGCGGGGTGACGCAGCGGCGGCTATGCACGTTAGAACTTGATCATTTTCTAAGGTGCAATAAAAAATAGCATCGTTTTCCACTTTTATTTATTAAAATATTTTCTACAATAGTCGAAACACATATTGTCTAACTGTTTAAGAATCTAATGAAAAAACAAAATCTCCAATAGAAGTTGTCCACAAGTTGAATGTCTCAATATTTTTATTTGGTTTATGAAATAAGGGCACTGTAACGAAACCAAATAAATATTATATTTACAAAACAATAACTTCTCTTTAACTTACTTTATACATATCATATTATCTCGTTTGTTAATATTTATATCATGACAATAAAACAATAAGTTACTTACGAATTTCTTTAAGATGGCGCGTAACAGAAAAACGTCATAATTTTCTTTAATATTAATTAATTAAAACGTAAGAAGTGAACCGACTGTTTCTGACGTATAATATTCTCATAGAAGAAACACATAGGTAAGTACCATAAAAACAGACAAATGTACACAATCCACTTTAAAAATAATAACTTTAGGCTTCTTAACATGTTGGATCGTCACTATATCACAAATAAAATTATTCTTCATCATGGTTTCTGCTGTTTCGAGTTGCTGTTCGTTCTAGGTATAGCAAAACAGACCTTGTAAAGATCAGGACCCCAATGCTCCATTTCTCAGCCAAAACTCGTATTTCTTTTCATTCTTACTTCTTCTATTTCAGACAATCAATGTATTTTAAAAATATTATAAATTACATTTCATAATTTCTTCTTCATGTTATAATCTTGAATTTATTTATTAGTTTTAATAGCAAGTTCATAAAATCGTATTGTCCAGTATGTAATTACAATTCATTATTTAATTATAAAACTCTAATCCGATAATTTTATTTTTGGTTAATGTAAATTGTGTTTTGTAATCCACATACTTGTCATTTTGATTATTTAGTATTTCCATAGCAACATGGTGTAAAAGAGATGAAGCTATACGAAAAAAGCTGGCGCGCGCATTTAACAGTTTCTGACTTTCGCTAGCCTGCCGCGACCTATACTTTAGACTGCCTACAAAATACAGAGTAATAAATAATCGAGGGAGCAAAAATTTTTTTTGTTCGTTTATTCTGAGTTATTTATCAAGATTTTTTAAAAGTCGTAGAACAAATGTTGTTGGAATTGATGTAGAGAGGCTGCCTGCAAAAGGTGCTCAACTAATTAAAAATAACCCTGTATATATAGTTACAGAAAAGGCAAGTAAAAAATCCGTAAGCAAGTAATGTATCCAGAAAATAACAAGTAAAAAGTCTTTTTTTAATATTGTTTTCAAAACGGGGGCGCTGAAACGGTATTGTGCCCCGGGTGCGAGTTAAGCTCGCTACGCCTCTGAACAGCCGTTTAGGTAAATACAATGATAGTATTAAATACCTAAACATAAGCTAATACCTTTTTTTAATATTGAAATAAATTTACGTTTAAAACTTTAATAAAATCATTCTGAGAAGCTACAATCTTACAAACTTACATTTAGAAAACTGTATAGTTCTCATAAATAAATTATGATAAAATTTACATCACCTACTTTTTAGATTTGACTTATTTCAAAGGACATCTCAAAAATGTTGCATTCTTTGAAGATAATAAAAATATTCAGAAGTGATATATTTCGGTTGTTGGTACAACAAAAAATACTAAAATGAAAATAAAATTAATATTTTTTGCTTTCATACTACAAACGTGATTTTCTACCGTTTTTTTTTAATAATTGGTACGGAACTTTTCGTGTACGAGTCTGACTTGGCCGTTTTTTTTATCATCATCCTAAAATATGAACTGTCTTCTTTTCTTTCGTTTGGTTCATTTTGTCAGATATCAATTAAGTCAACATTGTATATCATCAACACTTAAATGTTTTAGTATTTTAAAAATGCAACGTTAATTCAGTCCATTATTGGATTATCTGCAACTATCTGGACTGCAACACAGTCATGATTTCGACCACAATTATGGAGATACAATAACATATTTCAACAAAATGTCTTCTTGTTTTTAAAACTTAATTCAACGTTACATTTTCACTTTCTTACTCTGTGTACAATCAAACAATAAAATAAAACAAAAGGTGTATTTATCATTACAATTTACATGGAAAATATTTAAAAAAAACATCATAGGGGCCTTTATAAGAGCAAGAGCTTGGTTAAAACAATGGTTTTTCAGTTCGTCTGTATGTCTGTATGTTTGTGAACGCTAATCCAGAAACTTTGGATGCAGTTTTCGGGAATATCTTGTCATGGGATTCACTTTACAGTTTGTTTTTTTTAACAATCGGTTAGCAAGGAAGTTAATAATCTCTTATTGTCGTACCATTGCCGTACCACTGCTTATCAGTTTGACGGTTTATAGTTTTTACATACATTGGTAAGTACAAAGAGCACGTTTTACCAAAATCAAAATCCACGCGTTCGAAGTCGCAGGCACAGCTAGTTAATTTATAATATATAATAAAAGTTCAACTATGGCGGTGAGATTTCATTCTACTATCAACTTTTCTAACGGGACTTAATATACTTCTCATTCCTTACGTGTGTGTGTCTGACGTTAGGCTAGGCCTAGTAGTTAATTTGTAGTGACCGTTGACGAAGGCTCATATTACATTCCTAGACTAAATTCCTTCCAACTACGTAAAGGAGCGTAATTTGACTTCTTGTGGCACGAATTAATTTTAGTGTCAGAGTTTATTAATATTTGGCATTTTAATATGTTTTTCCTTCATTTTTCTGTTTGAAGGTGTAAGTCATAATTTAACATTAATCAAGTTTACTTTAAATGTGGGTATTATATATTTTTCATTTTTAATTAAAGTATAAGTTTCACTAAACTGTTTCTCTTACGATTTTTTTATGCTTATGAAGGTAAATAATCAATAAATATTATTACTTATTAAAGTAAGATTCATTGTTAGAGAACAAAAAATAAAATAACATAGTCCCTAAAAATTTAGGTCACATATAAATATAACGATACCTACTTTTACGTATTTATTTATAGATAATTTGGTCAAAAGTTTGTCATGTGTATTTAGTAAATTCTAGTCTGGGTAAGTAGTTAAAATTGATGAGAAGGCTTTATTTAAAACCGTGTAATATATGGGACTGATATTATATTATGATACTCAAACATATCCTCATATGTATATCAAAGTCAAACAATCCAATCCAATATCAATAATTTTAGGGACACGATATCGATATTCATACCAAATTGGTAATCAACAGCTGATTATATCTTTAATATAAAATGATAGTATCATCCGTCTCTTCGTGTGTTTCTCTCCGTCATAGTTTACGTTCAACAAGAGTCTAAGATCGTCTTCGAGTCCTGATAGTCTTATGACTCGAAGACGATCGTCGAGACGAACTAATTTGGTTCCATAAAATAGATGGTTTTATAAAATAGAACCAAATTAGTTTTCTTGAGAACTAACTCATGTAAGAAATAAAATCCTGACGAATTGTTTCTATCTTCGGAAGGGTTTTTCTCTTTAAATTATTTTTGATACCATTACATACATAGTCACCATTCTTCTTGTATCTTCCATGTATATAGGTATAGCTTTCTACTTCATTGCATTTTAATTTTTCATTGTATTTAGGTATGTATAAATTATAAATGTAATTTTGAGATGTATTTCGTGTAACGCGACCGGCTCAAAAAGTGGAATACTTTCGGTGCGATATGCAAATCTGTGGAAATGGAAGAATTATTAATATTCTGTACTTCATATTTAATGAATACCTTGGTTGTTTTGAGACGGTTTTTTTAAATATTTATTGTATTGCGCCGCCCCAATTTTCTTCGCATGATTTTCGGAATAACCTTCATTAGTCAGTAAAGATAATCAGATGGGATATTAAATTATTATTTCAATAAATAAAAGGCCTAAAAATGAACCACAAGTATTTAAAAAAAACAGACAATTTTATTCTGATCATAAAACTTACTACATATACAACATAGAAGAAAAGTAGTAATTTTTACATTGACCAGCTCTAATGGAACACTGACACGCCATCGATTCTTTATGAATTAAACATCAAAGCGGCGGAGTTACGTGACAGTTTGACAAATATTATAGATAGTCTTCTATTCAATACACATACCTCACGATTTCGGAGAGCGATTGACATATAAATGCTCATTATAATTTCTAAAGCGAAGAGATTTATTTTAATTTGTAAAAATGAAATATTGGTTAAATGATTTTTTTGAGTTGTAGCCGGTACGGAGGATGAGACGGGTGAACAAATGAAATAGCTATAATACGTAACTACGGTCTTGTCCGTCCTTAACCCTCCCTAAGCTCTTTAAGGGTGGTAACGCATCTGGTGGTAGTCATTTATAACCAGGTGGACTATCTGCTCATTTGTTATCCCATTAAATATAAACCAAATTTGATATTTATGTCATACGTTATAACCGTCAGAAAGTGTATTCTAAACCACATTTTAGTATACTGGTGACAGAAAATAAATTATATGTAGGTTTATTTCTGTATATGCTTTACCCAGTAATAACACATTTTACAAATATTATTAAAGCTCCTTACTTTAAGGTAACCTTTTCATTGATATCTAACCTCTTTGGCCTTCGAAGTGTTACGGATGATTATATCAAAATATTATTGTTAACACACATACAACAAAGGTCAGTTGATATCTAGGATTTAATATATTTAGGTACTCTTACATTGATTATAGTTTGGTTTGGTTTGGCTTATATACCGTGTATTTAAAATAACAATAAAGAAACAAAACAATCGAGACTTGTCTTGATAAATCAATCTATATATTAAGTTCTATAGATTACAAATATTTGTTTGAATAATTAATTTATTAAAAAAAAAAATTAAAAAGAATTCCAATGAGGTTAACAATACAATTAAATAATATACAGATATACTAATTATAGGCAACCATATCATGTACTATTATAAATATATAATTGTAATCGACGAGTTCAGGAAACGTAATTATTTTTATGATATTGTCCACTCACATGCTGTCTTCATCATGACATCACGTGACTCAGCATTTTATTGATTTAATATTAGCAATAAAAGTTCAAGAAAATCTATCAAACGGTACTAACTCTGAATATAAAAAAGGTTTAGCAGAATTTATCACGTGGGTATAAGGCCTTTATTTTGGAATTTAGTATTGGTATGCTATAATGAAAGGCAAGAAATGTACGCAAAAATATTTGTATTCTTCAATGCCATAGAGAACACTAAGTATACCTTTTGTGTTACTATATTTTGTTAATATCTATGAACAACATTTTTGCAAGTGACATATTTAATTGTTTATCAAAAGAAATGAAGTCTGTAGAGTAATGTCACTTTAATAGCGTTGCCTCAAGTCTCCTGGAAAATAAAAAAAAAAACTTATATTTTAATAATACCTTAATAAATACTACTCGTGTCGCATAGTTCACAATGGATTATTATATTTTAAATAAACAAAATAACAAGAATTGATCTTGTGACTTTTACAAAATATATCGTGTTTTTCAACTAAACAATATTTATATCCAGTCTATTCATAATTTTCGGCATTAACATATACGTATATCGAAATCAGTTTCCGTTTGTTTGTAAGTTGTGAAGTAGGTATAAGGTACAATAAAACTTTTATACAACTTTGTATTCCTATACAAGAGCCTTTTTATATTCTTTTTGTTCCTAAGAAGCGGTTAATTTAAAGTATTTTATGTAAACGAAGATCATTATTAGTTCTGTTTCTATTACCTCTTGGTACAATATTTTTATTCTATGTTTATTGACATTGTTACTTGTTTGAAAACATCTATAAACATGTTTAGCCATGTTAAACTTATTCAAGTTAAAAATAAATATAGAATGTTAAATAAAAAGGGAGCGATTCGGTAGTTCAATTGTCCGAGCGACGGGATGGTTTCCCAGTAGTCGCGCGTTTGAGTCTCTATCGGTATGGCTTTATATTTCAGTCTATACTTAATCAAAATTTAAGACATTGTTTTCTATTTTTTTGTCCCTTAAGACTAAGAACAATCTCAACCTGTTATTATTCCATTTTATTGGACACTTCAATTAATATCAATAGTATATTTAATTTAAATGATAAGAAAAACATATTTTTCTTTGTTCTTTATTTTGAAAAATTGTATTGCTTGACTTACAATGAACTGATTCAATCAGCATTTTATTTATGAATCTTCTCTTAGCCATTCTTTTATATAAATATAGAATGCGATACGATAGCTCACTTGGTAGAGCGACGGGACGGTTTCTCGGTAACGGTTTATTTTTAATTCTATACTTATATAAATTTAAATAAGCTTAACATGGCTATACATGGCTATACATGGTTATACATTGATACTTTCAATCATTAGCCATTCTCTACATCTGCCGTAGTCCATTTTCAAAAATCATTATCAAATGTATTGTTCGAATTATTTTTCCTCCATTCTGATACAAAGGTAATTGTGTATTCAGGTTTATTGACACGTATCATAAATATGCTCTTAAATAAGTAATAAAGCCAATAATGGTCCTAATGTTGTGGAAGTCAAGGCCTTCCAGTTCTCTTATTATTTGATAAACGAATAATATCTCTAAGCTTAACAAAATACGATTCAAAATACATATTTTTTACAATAATAAAGGCTTTTGTTCATAGAAATATATATTTTTTTTATTATGATACATTTACTATACTTTGAAACGCTGACTATTGTAATAAAATAAAAATATTCATGTTAATTGACATGATTTTTATATTTAATTCTTTTAAGGTTTCTCTTATTATTAAGTTTAGAAAGAAAAGGACTTATAGTCCTAAAGACTAAAGTGACGTATATCCCTTGTAGAAAGGGACTGCAAAATGTCTTTAGACATTAGTTATGAACAGACATAGATACAAAACTAAATTACATACCCAATGTTACTCCAACGCAATTATTTATATGAAATAAATTTATACTTTGAAATAATATAAAAATACTACTTAACATCTTAAATGTGCTTGCTTACATCTAATAGAATTGTTATCAATATCATTTAATAAAAAATATTTAATCAAAGCGACGTCTACTATCCGTTATGGAAATCGGTATTCTATTCTAAAGATTAGCACAAGTGACACATTGGATCAGGTGTATATCGGCCTATTTCACTTACTACAATAGAAAGGTTTGATAGTGTGCTTAATAATCATATCAATTTGCAGGTCAAACTTTCCGACGTTACATACTAATTTTATTCATTGAAAGTGTTTTTTTTTTTTAAGTAATTAGGTAATCTTTCTGAGGCATTCGATCTGGTATATTATGACTTGTTATTCTTGATATCTATGAATATGTATTGTTATGCAAGAGTCGAATCAAGTCGAATAAGTTAAATCCTAGCTACATTGACTAAATAATAACATTGGAATGGATAGTTCCATTCTCGTATCGATTAGCAGAATGGTAGTATCGATTCAGTATGAATTAAATATCAAATCGGAAAAGTAAAGTGACTGCTTTTAAAAGAATAGTATTTAAAATATTTTACTTTTTTTATTTTTCACGAAGTATAGTAGTAGTAGGTACATATTAAAATAAAATTTACCGAATTTAGACTCGCATATATTTGAATTAGCTAGCTAGTTATCTACATCTCCGCTTTCCGTGAACACAATTGCTGCAAAATATTCAAAATATCGGGTTAAAATTTAATTCAAATTTCAAATGTTAGTAAAATTATACAAGTGCTAAACATGTAAAAATATATGTTATAAATTTACGTTTTCATGTACGTTTGACAGTGAACATTGATATATATCTGCTCGAATTAAAATTAGCAGAAAATAAATATATTTATCGAATGTAATGAATATTTAAATTTTTATTTAAATAATGTATTTTAAATATTTTGTATTTTTAAAGTTCCGTACCCCAAAGGACAAAGGGGAACCCTATTAGGTACATTACTAAGACTTCCCTGTCCACCTGTTCTTCTGCCATTTGTCTTTCTCTCATGAACTGATTACAGTTCTGTACTGTAATTATTAAATTACACAGCTGAAATTCGCAGATTGTGTAATTCTGTTGCAGCAATAATAACAAATACTAAAAACAAAACAAAATAGTTCTTTGAGGGGCTCATACTCAAACCTGATTTCTTGGCAGTTTTTTATAAATAATTGTACGAAATCTTAGTACGCGAGTCCGACTTGCACTTGGCCTGTTTTTTTAATACATATTAATTATTATTATTAGTCGTCGTAGTAGTAGTAATAGTAGTTGATGTAGTTTTTATTTGATACACTCTTTATTATATATAATAACCAATACATATATAAAATGCAATGTATGTATATACATACAATACCTTCCAGCCGACCTTTGTAACATTCTAAACATTAATGTAGTGGAAAATAACAATAATTTTCATAAACAATAGAATACTTGTGTACAGAAATACTATATGATTACAACAACATTAAAAACATTGGTAGATCATTCCATAATACATGCTTGAAAAGAAAGTACATTTGAAGTACCTAAATCTCAAGCGAAGATCACTAATGTCGATAATATAAACTATAAGAAGTATTCTAAATAGGAGAACCATGAATCTTACAATGAATGTATCGTCTTTTACATCCACAACTTTACAACATTTAACTTATGAGGCATTATAGACATCATTATTGCCATCTGAACTAATCTTGTCTGTATGTGAAGTATGATTTGTTACGAGCTGCTATTACTTTTTAAGTGTTGACCTTAACCGAGAGACACTCAAACTGTAATAATAAAATACGTAAAACAATAACAACTTAAGTAATTAACGTTCGTAATTAAATTAATAATACCCAATCCACATTACAAAAATCTTCTTTGAGAAAAATTTAAAATAATAAGTTATATTTTTTTTATTTCTACGGGATACAGACATAAAATAAGAGTTTCATTGAATTGACTATATGATGCAACGAGATATATAGAAGAGATGGCGATTAAATCTAGTAGAAAAGTTGTACTAAGCCGTGAGCTGCCGAGAGAAGTAGGTAGCTAATGGTAGCTAATGTTTGCGAATAGTAAAGAAGTAGTGGGTATAAATACCTAACAAATTATATCTTATATCTTTTGTAACCTCACTAGTAACTTTATAACATACAAATTAGAAATTTATTTATTACTATAACCAAAACACAAACTCATAAACAGAACTAACTACCCAGATAATGAGTTTATAACATAACCACATACTGCAATCTTCTTAATTCAGACAACCATGAAATGAGTTAACTTTAAATTATCTCACGAATATAACTGTGACTTCACATGATCCAATTAATTATGTTTATCTTTGTGGAAAGTAAACTAATTATATAAATATTAGTCTAGCCATCCGGTTACAATTAAAATAAAACACAATATTACAGCAGAATTTAAAATCCTGCATTTATGAATGTTAATTATATTTTTTTATTTTAACGTGTAAAACAGTGAAGGATAAAAGCTTAAGAAATCCTCTCAAAAAAAAAAAGATTTTATGTTGGGAAATAAATATAGCACCTAAAAGCATGTTGCGTATTTTTTCCATAAATGTTATTAAATCATTGAAAAGTGAGGGTTCAAGGGTTTCAAAAGATCTTTTTAACCATTTTATTCCAAATTTGAAAAGGTATTTGCCCTTAAGAAGCCAACAAGTTATGGAAATAGTATTTAGATCAAAGCAAATGCAGTAAAAGCCTTTGGTAAAGAACTTTCTAGTTAGAGACTGCTCACTGACGTTGTTTAGGTCGGATGCGATATAGTCATAGGCTAACGGTATTTTCACATCGGTATTTGATCCATGTGACGTTAAATGTCACGTCACGTATTCGAATTTTGTACACAACCGACCCTTGGCATACGTCACGTCACTCGTCATTGATGATACGTGCCTTAGCTGCATTGGGACCGTATTTTAAAATGGCACGTATCTTCAAATTTTCGATGTTAAATATAATAGTTCGTGAAAATATTTTTATGAATATTACTATAACTTTTATTTTATTTTTAAGAATTTTTTTTTTTCGCATTTTGCTGATTAAATTACGTTGGTTGTTATAGTTATATATATATACACACAACGTACTAATACTATATATTGGAATACATTAATTTCCGTAATAAATTAATTTATCCTCAAACATTGTGACATAAATTGGGACAGTAACAGCATAGCCAGATATTATCAAATAGTTTCTCTTCCTTTGCCAATAAACATTTAAAAACGAAATCTATAAAAAACAACACAATGATAAGTAAGATTTAAAAGTTTTTTTGTGCAACTGTTTATGCACAAGTTATGATATGTCCACTGCCAAATGTATAATAAACACAGCAAAGAATGTAGTTTGAAGATAATATATTTCTTTGTTAAAGTTTATATTTATATGTATAATATATTTTGTGTATAGAATATTTTATACGGCACATTCAAGTGAGAAAATAACTATGGAACAAAATAACAAACAAACAAAGTAACAAATATAAAGGTCTTGTTAGTCAAACGATTTTCTGTATCGATGTTGTATTGATGGTACATTGAAGTTCATGTATGGTTTTCTTTGCTATTCAATTGTGGCGCTAAAATTTATTTAAATCATTTATTTATAACATTCTATATACAATTTGATATCCATCCTTAATAAGAGTCTCCCATAATTAACAAAAAGATACTGAACCAAAATTAAACTAAGTTTTTTAATTCACGAAACTTTAAGCTTGAACATTTGGTTACTGAATTTGTAAAGAGTATTAGAATTCACCTCACAACTGTTCCAATTCCAAGCAGATGTTAACTAGGATTGTGTGATTTTGCATTTAATTTATATCCGAGGTCTGCTTTCGTAACTTATAAGGTAATAATTAATATGCATTTTTCTATAAACATTTGTATTCAAATTTTATTGTATTAATATTTAATTATATCAATTGCTATTTGTGTCAATTGAGTCAAAAAAATGTGTAATGAAGATAAATTTGATGTGTAAGTTAGGTTAAATTATTTATAAAGTTATTGCAGTCAAATTATTTACAACAGATTTTTAACTGCAAAATGAACGCACGAACAGCAGTTAAAATATGGAATAAGTAATTGTAATTTTATTGATAAGTTAAAAGAGTGTTATTGGGGTTTTTGTGGGTTCTTCTCCATGGACCTACTCTTTAAAACCGTAAAGTGTTTGACGTTTCTTAAGAGCAAGGTATGCCTATTTGAAAGACACTATTTTTACTTTGACATAACTTTCCTTTACTTTGCTTATTTTAAAACTTGCCTCGATGAAGGCGCAATAAAAAAAATAAGAAACTAATCTTTTAGTGAACGTGGTAAATTTTTGCCAAATAAAAATACTTTATTGTGCCGCAATCCGGAAATTAGGAGACTTACTACTTGGCAGAAATTTCAATGCGCTTTTTAGTTTTTCATTTAGCCTATAACTATATTCTTTCAAAGATAAATCTGGTGACAATGCGTCTAGCAAGAACAAGAACTTTAAATGTTTCCATTTTATTCAAAGATAAAAATATAAGCATTGTCTTTGACCCCGATAGCATTCTTATGCAATTTTATTATATCGTGATCTGAACAATAACGATTTTTAGATGACTGAAAGAATTTTTATTGAATAAGGTTTGCAGTATTTCATAAAAAATACATATTTAGACTAAATGTTTCAATAAAATTTTAACTTAATGTATATTATTGCAAGAATTCTCTCTATTTCTTTAATCGTAACCTAATTACTGAGAATCGTTATCCCATCGGCATTCTCACGGGAGAATAAACAGAGCGATCTCCCGTTGCGCGCATGGGTTGTTCTGGATAATTCAGTGCCCTACGGTCCAGGGAATTGCCCTGGCCAAGTCAGTACAGGGCCGAAGGACAGGTTTTTTTTTTCTCGCCTGGGGGTGGATTAATTGAAAATATTATCATTTTCTTATTCTGTAGTTGCCTCCATGGGCGACATGTTTGTTTATATAAAACAATTTCAAGTATTAATATTCTATAGCGCATAGTTAAAAATATTGAATACATATTTAAAAAAAAATCTAATCTGATGTTACCTGATATAGAGGAATATATATAATAAATAAAATCAACGACATGATATCTTAGCTGGTTTGCAAATTTTAGTATGCCAAGAAAATGGATTTGTCTGATATTTGGAAAACACAACTAAATCTTTAACAAATAATAAGTTAACCGCAACTTACGTTGAATACAATTCATGAAAAGAAAAAAAATGTTATAATATCTCGTAATTACGATCAGAAATAAACAAAACAATATTTTTAAACCATGTATTTATAAAAACATTTATCTTCTTGTAATGTGATTTCACATAACTCACATATTTGTTATATTATTTTACTACTACCTTTATTTAGTGGACTAAATAGACAATATAAAAAAAACGTTAAAATTAAAGAAAAAAAAAGTGTTATGTGAAAGAATTTAATGTGCGAAATCGATTAATACTGATATAGTTAGAGGTTCTATTCGAAAGGCTGTTAACGTTTTATTGCCGAAGCAATCTCATTGGCTCTTTACGACTCCATTCGGTTTCCTTCATAGGAAGGGAATTGTCTTTTAATAAGAGAATCTAGGAATATTCTTCCTATTCGCTTATGTCATTTTTTTCTACAATAAGCCTATTTTGTGAAAGCTGATTTTTTTTAATTTTTATGAGCATTTAATTTATTGTAGAAATCAAATAAATTATAATTATTTTATAAACACAATAAAATAATAGAATTATTGGACCTTCTGCGTGTAGACTATTTTAATTACTGACGATAGACTAATTAAGTTTTTATACCAGGCACAATAGAAAGTTTCTAAGACTTTTATTTATTAAAACTTTCAACACAAGAAACTTATCTAATTTAAATCCAAGGTACACTGCTAAAACGGTGAAAAGTTTCTGAATTTCTTGAGAATAAAGTCGGGACTATCTGTTTAACATACTAACGCCATCTAGTAAACGACTATGCAACTACCTTTTGCAGGTCGCATTTTGGAGGTATTTTCATTTACACAAATGCATGCAGTTTCCATTGCGCTTGCAATAACACGACCGTGCCGCAATAGAAAATAGCTTTTACCCAATTTTAGTCGGATATAGATGAAAGATTTTGAATTTTACTAAAAAAAATTCTAGAATTCAAGCTTTCAAACTCGGAGAACCTGACAATGGCTTCAGTTTTTTAATTATACCTAAACATAAATACATTCAATGTATAATTGGAATTGATTTTTAAATTGTTTCAAACGTACAGATTTTATTGATTTTTCTTAAAAACACATTACAAATAACACACACAGCAAATAAACGCAGTATTTTAAAAATAAACTGTTGTAGTTTTGTTGAAATTCATCTTTAAATTGAGAAAATTATACCTGTACTGCTGTACACAAGTTATCTTTATTACATACACAATGACACCGAACTACGTTCCTGAATTGATTCTCTGTCGTCGAAGCGCATAAATAAGGATAACGACTTCCAACGCTAGTAGACATTTTTGGTTCGGACACATACATACAGTTAACAATAATATATTCCAGAATCCATTGAATAAATAGTAATTCTAGTATTATTATTGATGCAGAGTTGAATAACTTCTTCAAGTTAGTAATGTATAGAATATAAGTTGATCCGGATTGACGTCTTTATGATTGGAACCTTGCCACAATCTCTAAAACATATAGAAGGTATTTCAATTTTACTTAAAACTTTGTGTTAACTATTTTTTTACAAAAGGATAAGAATTTATTTTGTGATTATTCTCCTTGTATAATATTAATAAACAATAATTTTAGATATTTTAAAAGATAAGTTAATATAGACTATTTTATTAATTTTGTTGTTAACCAAAGAAAATTTCCCTAATTTTATTGTTTTATAAGTTTTTTTTGGTACATAGCTATTGTTAGACATCTTAAAATAAATTTGTATGTTATTGTATATACATCTATTTCTTGGTTGTATGATGTATATAATTGTTGTTAAACAATAAAAAAACAAATTTAAATATGAATTTAAACAATTACAAAATACAATTATTAATACTTCACTTGAATACGCTTTTAAATCTTGATACTAAACAAAGAATTAAATGATCAAGACATCAAAATAAACTATTAAGTCATTTATAGAAATTTATGAAAATATAAATCGTAAATATAAGTGCACGCGACGTTGCCAGCTCTAACTGTACCAGACATCTATATGAATGGAGACCAAAAACAAAACAATAACAATAAGTGAACAAGACTTTAAGTTCAACTTTTTAACAAAATCATGGTCATTATTTATACATTTAGAGTTAGAGATAATTCTTACACCTATTTTGTAATTAACAATCCCAAAAGGGATTGAAACCCAAAAAGGGATTGTTGGGATTGAAACCCTTGTAATGTAATATGTAATGTAGCAGTGCGCCAGTGGGCCTTACAAAATAATATAAATTTGAATTCTGTACTGATAATTCGTTTTTTATTTTATAAAACATGTATTATGCCATATATGTGCAAAAATTAAGTAGTAAGTACAAGTTAGTAGTTTCATCCTTTTCTAAGTAAGTAGTATTACACTTTAACAAAAAGAAATATTCTAGAAATTTTTACCCTCTTCAGTCTTTCAGAAGAGAGTTGCTTGAAAATATATCTTTAAAGGATATCCAAGAACAATTTCGGACATTGCAGTGCTTCCTGAGATTTGATGATCAATCAACCCTTTTTCCTTTTTATATATAATTAATTGGCCTTTTTCTTCTCATCATTTCTTATAAGACACCCGTAAAATAAAAAAGGTTCAAATTCTTTAAACATTGAGATATTACAGCTAATATGTTTTGCATTTTACAGCGTTGTAAAATGATGCGTATTTTTAAATATAATATATTTAATAATTGTGAATAATAATTATATACTAAGCAATAATAATAAATAATAATTTTATCACATTAAGCATATTATAATATATGTCATATATCTTAACAATTATAAAAATAAATTACATTTTTAAAATACCAATACGTCCTGTGCCCGCTTTTTTTAAATCAAAATATATATATTTTATGTTATGTTTATTTTGATTATATTTTTTTTATAATATATATGACATTAATGATATTATTTATTTTCGGAATTTTTGAATTTTGCCGTCCACCCGTGATAAAAGTATAATCGTTCTAAAAAATGGTTTGCCGTATTAATAGCGGGCCATCGAATTAGTAAGTTATCAAAATGTCAGGAGAGCGCTGCAGCTGTCAGAACTTGGACTATAAATGTTAAATGCATAGAGATAATATTAATTCTATGGTTAAATGTTTTAAGGTATTGTGTTCTCTCCTTATAACTATTCCCATCTCTTTTCTTTCCTACCGTCATCTTCATTGGTCTACAATTATACAAGTTGTTTAGTTGTCATTGTATGCTGTGTGTTAGATATGTTTTTCCGCCAGGCGGAAAGTGACAACTTTCGTCCCTCTGCGAAAAACGAAGTTGCCGTTTTCCGCCGTCATTGGACAGAAAAATAGCAGACACACTTTGGGAAGAAAAATAAGAAAGCCTCAGATCATATGTTAGTCGAGCTCGGTTCCACCTCGGTCGACAATTACATGTGATCTGAGACATTTCTGATTTTTGCTTCCTAGGTGTGTAATATACTATTACCAACATGGATCAAACGATCAAAGGAAAGTAATAAAGGAGCAAACTTTAAATATTTTCTTAATTTCCTGAGAGATATTCAATGCAATTTTAATTTAACAAGTAAAAAAATATTTAAATATAAATAAATCTTAAAAAGTTATTAATTGTAAAATGGATTACTAGTATTTAATTGAATAAAACTTAATGAAATTTCAGTGGAAGAGCACAAAACCTCAAATTAAAATATCGCGCTTCAAGTAGTTTAATTTAATTTTATTCTCGGTGGACACAGCGAGAAACAAAAGGTCATACTGTGAAATAGGACAAGATATATAGATAAAACATATAATTGTTATTAATTTAATAATAAATGATTTATTTTTAATTATAAATTATTTTTTATTTAATTATAAATTATTTACAAAAAATACGATCTACCGCTTAAACCGTTCGATAAATGAATTTGAAAGAGTGTTTATGAATCCAAAACTATGTAAAAAATATTTTTGGAACCAATCTCGATTTTGATTGATTTTCATACAGCATTAAGTTTCTTTATATGTTTATTTCAAGTATTAAACTATACAGTAATAATATTGAAAGTTATTTTTTACGCGTCCTCACAGTCGACTAAAGGCTTTATTTTTTTATGACAATGACAACAAATTTTTAACGATACGATAAACATTTTTACACTTAAAAACACATGTCTGTTCAATATAGATTGTAAAAATGCCATAAAGTATATAATATTCTATAAACAAAATGTTGTCTTAATTATAAAGACTTTGATACATAGAGCGTATATTAATAAAAATGATACATAGACTTTTAGTATTTCAATTCAAGAAGTACCAAAAGAAGAAATATAAGGCTTCTGTTTATAAAATTATGAGCATTACAGTCAACTACATCTTTAAATTTTAACCTTTTCCCTGTTATTCGGCTAGACTTAGACTTAGACTAAGACTTAGTTCTAAAACAATATTATTGTTGGCTGAAACTACTAACAATTAATACGTGAGAAAACTTTTTATCCCTTTCGCAAATATAAGATTTATATGAAAAAGCTGTAATTTAAATGAGTTCTAATTACTATTTTCACTTATACATGATTATAATAATATTATAATACATACTTATGATAATAAAACGATTAGTCGAATTGAGTTCCTATAACACAACGAGCGAGAAATCGATTAATCATGAACTATTTCCCAACTCCATTTGGGAGACTGTAAAAGTTTATTACCAAGGAAGTCACATTCAGTCTTTACGACTCCATTTGCATCGTTCACAAAATGGAAATCGTTTTTTAATGAGAAAATCATAGAAAAACTTATATTTTGCTTTCATTTACATAAGATAAGTAATTAGAAGATTTTAAATTAATACTCGAGATTCGGAATAAATTTGTTTTGGACGTATTTTAATTTACGTGTTTAAATTTTTGGATTTTTTTCTGTTTTTGATGTGATATAAAATAGGATGATATGATAGAGATATAATTAAAATAACTTCATTGTTTTTTTTCGTAAATAATCTTTTTGGAAAATCATTTTCGTTTCGTTAGTTCTAGTTATTAGTCAGTATTGTGAGTGACAGAGTCGATGATATTTTTATTCCAATCTCTCTCTCGTTTTTAGTCACCTCTCTCAAAGGTCATCACACATTTTTATATATCCACGGGTACATTAACCACTTATCATCTAATTACTTCTAACTAATATAGTACTATTACGATCTTGAATCCTTTTATAAGGAGAAAATATTCGAACAAATATTTTAAAACTTACCATCATATTAAATATATTATGATTTACTCTAATAATACTTATGCAATAACACTCTAAGTAATACAATATAGACCTACTTCATGTTAGAATATAGTGCAAGTAACTTATAAGTTAAAAGAAGTAAAATATATCTTGGCTGATATTTCAATGCACTTTGTTGATTTTTCATTCCAACTACAGCAATGCTCTTTTCGAAACAAATCTAGTGAAATAAATCTAACAAGATACGAACTTTGAGTTGTAATATTGATTCATTTATTTTGTTATTTAAATCTTTAAATTTCGTTCATTAAAAGTTTATATCACTTTTTAATATTATATCTTTGAATTTGCATTGAGACATTTTTTTGGAATCTGGGTATCTTAAACTTTAATATTTTTTTTAAAAGACATCTCATATTGTCCCTGCGTCTCGGGAGCTTCAAAAACATAAATAACGCATAAAGTATACCTAGGTTCAAAACAAACAATCTGTGGATCACACAAAGGTCCCTTGTGGAATCCAACCCATAACCTTTTATTTAGCAGCCAGGCTCACTAACCACTACACTAACAGGTAAGTAAACAGACACTAACTTCTATATTAAATTTTCTTTTCTTTACAATATTTCATAATACACGTATACATATTACATATTACAATACATTAATTTAATATCCTTTCACACTATAGTAATCAACATTTATAAACACGTATCTTGTTTCAAAAATATAATATTAGTGTATGTATGTATGTCTTCGCTTAACTACAGAAAGGCAGCTAACCTTTAGAATTATTTTTAATTCAGCGCCGATCGATAGCCACTTAATTTTGAAGGTGATTCTGAACATACATATAATATTCTTTATTTGAAACTAATAAATACGTGTAGCAAATTTAAACTAGATGAAAATAAATAATAATAATAATAATAAAGCATAATTATAAAACTCGTAAAAAGCCCATGCAGGTTATCCTTCAAAGCCTTTTGTGTACCATAAAGGTAGTAGATACCTCTCCCGGTCTTTAAATAGATTTCGTATCAATGTTCTAGAGTATTCGATTGACCTGTTTTTGGTATAATATTTAAATATTTTATAAACATATTTGTAATCAGTGTATCGTGTTAAATCATAGCTGTTAGTTGACCACAGTCCAAAATTTATAACTGCTTTTGGTCATAAAGACGAGTTATCACATAAACACATTGTCCACTGCCAAATTTATTATCTGCAAAGTGTAATGTAATAGGCAAATAGGTTTAAGTTATTTTAGCGTAAACCAAATATGTTTGTTTGATTTGATAAAGTTTGTATTTTTTAAACTTTATCACCCGGTTAATTTTAGTTACCGAAGAGTAATTTATTACAGTTCAGGCCCATCCCGATAATTACAATTATATGTAGAGTTCTAAGTTCGTCAAGTCGAGTAACGACACGATAGCTCAGTTGGTAAAGCGGCGGAAAAGGTATCCAAGATTCTGTAGGTCTTGTGATGTTTTGATTCATTCTACATTATATATTGTTTAAAAATATTAATAACACATAATATTTCCTAAGCAGCGGCAGAAAACCATGTACCTACTTAAAAAAAAAATATATAAATAATCTGAACTCTTACTATATATTGACTTTTACTATTTCTACAGATGTTATATGTGAAATATTTTATTACATTTTTCTATGTAATGTCTTGTTCCAAAGCTTTTTATCCGTTCCATAAAACATAAGTGACGCGGTTTCCTTTCCTGAGCATCAACGACACCTGTGTTGTGTTATAAAACGAGTCTTTTGTTTTATTAAGTTATATCCATTTTTCATATTCATCCTTGTTATAAACATATCTGTTTTAATATGATATATTGATCTCTTTTATTACTCAGTTAGACTCCATTGTCGTAATATGAGAAAAGAATTCCTTTTTAAATATAGATTTATGGACTTGAGAACACATAAAGATAATAAACCCAAAGTGAGAAAAGAATGTCATTCATTTCAGAAATTTATTGTCAAATTAAATATATGAAAACTTGGTATTTTTAGTTATGGTGAATCGTTAGTTGAAAAATGGTTTAAGCTAACTGATACGTAAGTTTGCTATCAATAGATTTAACTTAACATTTTGGTTGAATAATTATTATCTCAATCACCGTTATAAAATAAAATCTTTAGCTTAGATTTAAAAACTATTAATCATCAAAAATTGCATTTGCCTTTAAACACAATACAAGTTCATAAATTGGGTATATAGAGAGGAATGTATAAATCTGTATGAATTTGCACCAATAACAATAATTATTAATAGTCGGATGTAATCTTGAGCATAGCTATAATGTAATATTCTTATTATATACGACACTCATGAAATCTAATAATCATGATCTAGTTGGGAATTCTATTCGGGAGGCTGTAAATTTTTTATTGCTGAGAAAATCTCATTCAGCGTTGGAGACTCTATTCGGTTTTATTTATAAGATTGGAATGGTCTCGTAAGTATATCGCTGACACTATTATGATTCACAACCGTTTCGTTTTTATATTTTTTGTAAAGAAAAACTTTATGAGACGAAGCTTCTTAGCAATCCATGGATTCACCGTGCGGGTGCCGGGCCCATCGCGTTGCAAGGAGAGGAGTGCAAGCAGTGCCTGGGACTTGCGACCCAGGAGTAGGTTTAAGGGGCCCCTTTATTATGCGCAAAAACGCTCACCTTCACCCTCCACACTCCTCTCCCTACCTAACCAAATTTGGAAAGAACCTACTAATGCCGCCTTTGAAGTACGTTCTAGAAATGAACCGATGCTTGTTCTAGAAAGGCCAAGATCTTTAAGTAGGCTATAGAGAGATTTTGCTGTTATACCTCTCGCTCCCACTTCTACCGCGTACAAACTAACTATAAATTTATTCCTGATCAGTTCGTTGGTTAGTTCGTAATACTTATTGAGCTTGAATGTGTTGAGCTTACATTATATATTTTCTATCGTATTTTTGTGTAAAAATTAAATATTAAGTAAAAATATGTAAAATGAATGTGATTTCCTATACTTTGATTCAGTTTCATAATTTAACATAGGTAACCAAGATGTATTGATTATTCTGAAAATTGTTTAAAAAAATATTCGTCTGAATATCCCTGAATTTAATGCGAGCAGGCCTTGTATCCCATGAATACAATTTACCTCTAAAATAAGTTAGAATTTCGCTAAAATAAAAGATAATGTTAATTTTAATAAGAGATTACGGCTATACTACGTTTTTAGTGGATAACTTTAATTTTCTTGATTGTAAAACTTTCAACCTGCTAGGGGAATTTGCCAAAACTGTTTTGATATCATAATTAATTGAAACCTAAAAATATAATCATAAAGAATATAAGTTTGGTTTCAAATAAACATAATACAAGAATATAAACCTGTTCTCAAATATGACAACATTTTACAATAGTAATATACTTAGCATAACAGAATATATACGAAAAGTTGTAGTTATAATTACGGTTTTTATTTATTTTTTATTTTTTTATTTTTTATATGATCTAGGGCAATGCTTGACTACATTCCACCTGATGGTAAGTGGAATGTAGTCTTAGATGGTAAGTCGCATTGCCCGAGCAACCTATTCACTCTTCTCTTGAAGACACCCACATTATATTTGGCAGGAAATACCGACGCAGGCAAATTGTTCCAGTCCTTCGCTGTACGCACTAAAAATGAGGAAGCAAAGCGCTTCGTTCGGACAGGTGGAATGTCCACAACAAAAGGATGGATACCTGCCGTGCGTCGGGACGTCCGGTGATGGAAGGGGGACGGGGGAATTAACTCGTGTAATTCCTGCGCACACTCACCAAAATGTATCCTGTAGAATACTGAGAGGCTAGCAATTTTACGCCTGTGTTCAAGGCTTTGGAGGTCGACTTCGACCAATTCGGGATCGCCTACAAGCCTCTTTGCTCGCCTCTCAATTGAGTCCAGAATCGCAAGATAAGACTTTGCGGCACCAGCAAATATGTGTCCACAGTACTCTACACACGACCGGATCTGTGCTTTGTATAAAACAAGAAGCTGTCCCGGTGTAAAGTACTGCCGAACCTTCGCAAGAACGGCAAGCTTTGCTGCTGCTGCTCTTGCTCTGGACTCAATGAACCGACCAAAGTTGAGGTTCGAGGAAATCTCTAAGCCTAACAACTGAAGCCGGTCACTGTATTCCAAGGATACATTCTGGAAAGTAGGAGCCAAGGTGAAAGGGCTCCTTTTGGCGGTGAATAGACACGTCTGCGTTTTGGTGGCGTTGAACTTGACAAGATTGGCATTGCTCTATGCGGAGACTGCCTGAAGTTTGTCATTCAAACGTTGCACCATGGCTTCTCTTTCAGACTGTACTTGATCTCGACTAGTCCGACTACTCGGCAGATATCTTTCTATAACTGTGCTGTCGTCTGCATACCCATAGATACCGGGCTTCAACAGATCATTAATGTGCAGCAAAAAAAGGGTTGCAGAAAGAACGGACCCCTGAGGCACTCCGGCATTTATTGTCAAAGGTTCCGAGGAACACCCGTCGACAACTACTCGGAGAGATCTGTGGCTCAGAATGTTTTTTAAATAAACAGTTCATATTTAATCTCGCAAATTTCAGTCACTCACAAGCCATGAACGAATTGATTACTGTCTAGACATTTAATAAACTTTTATAAAGAACATGTGAATTGACGTAATTATATTTCATTCAAAATAATTTCATTCCTTATAGGAAAAACGTTTAGTTTTGTACCCCCGAATCAAAAAGAGGGGTGTTATAAGTTTGACTTGTCGTTCTGTATATCTGTGTATCTGTCTGTGGCAACATAGCAGCCAAACGCGTGGATTTGATTGTGGTTTGTGAAAGTGAAAATTTGTGTGTCCGCAGTTTCATTTAGTACAATAAAGAAAGCAGTAACATGACTAAAAAGCATAAATTAACAACCCCCGATACAAACAGACCTCTAAAAAGAATAAAAATTATTGAAGTCGTTGCATCGTGGGACCGCTTAATAAACGAAGAAATTAAAATGCAAGTTAGTTACCAAGGTAAAAAAGGATATGATATCGAATCGCATAGTCTAGGTCCTCAATGATTAAGTTCGTAAAATAGACACCATCGTCAACGTACGAGTTCGTAAAATAGACACCATCGTCAACGTACGTACAACGGTTCCCCGACGCAACCACTTCAACAACATAACAATATTATTTTTATTAATTTTAGAAATCGTTTTGTATCGGGTTTTTTTATTTATTTTTTATTTATTTAGTTATATTCATCAAAACTTAAATATAATATAATTGGGACCCTTAATGCAAAAGCATTCATAATTAAAAAGTACCAATAAAATGCATTGATTAATATCGTATTGAGTGACCCTAAAATAATATCAATTTGTCAAACCTTGTTAGCACTGTAACATTGTCGTGCACGCGATCCCAACTAATTAATATTTCAATATTAATTTCCTCAATGGAGTTTGACTATGATATGAGGTGAATATTTGATGCATTAAGGTTCTAGAAATTATATATTTGAAAACTAACTTTAGCTTGTCGTAGATAAACTAGAAATCAATCCTGACCAGTTTTCGCATAGTGGTCAGGTCGACAGAGTAATTTTCTTTCAATAATTACGTGATATTTTTAAATTATTGTTATATAATTTAACGTTGTTTATATATTAATTATGTTTTTATTTATTGTACATGCAATAAAACGTGTATTAAATTGTTAATGCAGTTGCTAATTTAATTTTTCTCAGCAGAACAATGGATCAAGAGAAAGGAAGCTCTACGAGTGCAGAGAGAATTACATTATGGATTAAAAAAGGAGAGAGCGAGACGACAAGTCGGTAATGTATTAAAATGTAAAATACCTCCAAAATAAACGATAACTTATTTTTAAAGTTCCGTACCCCTATTACTAAGACTATAGAAAACTACTAAATAAATTCAGTAACCCTAAGTAGTAAGTACTTAATAAAGATATATATACGAATTGAATTGAATTATAACACTATCATATCATAAATAAATTACCAAGATCCTAGAACAAATAATAAATTATTTTCATATATTATTCAAATGTACCTGATACCACCACTTTGGTGATAAAATTGAGGCGTCATTAATAATTTTATAACTTACCATTATTGAATACTCATACAAAATAATTAATTTTCAAAACATCATAAATATAATAAACGCTGTGTCAGTGTCATTGGTTGACAAATATTCCCCTGAAAATATGATGATGGATGACTGAATATAATAAACATGTATTACTTAGCACAATATGAGCCCTTCCTTAATTCGTTCACTCATGTCAGTCGTAATGGTAAATATTTGGCTTTTATAGCATCCTCTCTGTCTTGCTTTTTAGTACACTCATACAGTAGGATAATCCTATATAATTTAGAATGTCATGCCTTAATTGGTTTGAAGATTATAATCCATTACTCTTATATCTAGCCGTTTTTAAACGGCTTAGACTATACTATTCACATTTTTGTGTTATTACCACAACCCGTTTTTTGAAATATCCATATTCACGAACAAAAGCGTGACTTTGAAGAGAGAATGGAGCTTTTCTCTGTAAAATTGAATTGAAAATTCTCTGTTGTATGTTTTAATCAATATTCAATCAAATTTCAAGGAATAAAGCTTTTAAAAAGGATTGTACACTATTTTTAAAATCGTATTTAGAAAAAATTGTTTAATGCCAAAAAACTAAATCCTCTTTAAAATAGTAGTATAACAACAATGAAAAATTCTAATCTCAATCATTTTAAATTCGAATTCAAATGTAATTTAAATTTAACATTCCATTTAACATTCGAATCTTCATTAATCCGGAAGTGTCAGAGCAATAAGAACCTCCTGTCATGAGAGCCTGGAAGGTCACTCCATTTATCTTACTTCGATTTATAAACAATGAAATTGAAACTGTCTGTTACAATTACGAGTATATGGGGTAGAAAAACAATTTCATATACGTGGTAGTCTTTTTTCAAAATATAGGTACTTAGTTTTTGTTGTAGTTAGTTGATATATATTCACAATTTAGCTGTATTTAAAGTATCGAGCGTCCATTCCCATCGATCCGACTTACAAGGACACAAAAGTAACCTTGGGCTAATCGAAATATAATTTGATATCGCTCACGTGATGGACTTGAAGGTATCTTTAACATATTTAAATCAAAAACATATTTAACCTCGTGAATAACAAAATACATTGGCAATTATCGTTAATAAAGAAGATGCATATTAATTATTGAATGATAAAGCTACACAAATTCTTAGAATTATCTAGATTTAGGTACTTTCAATCTAAAAACATTTCATGATTATTCAATATAATCTTGTTTTACTTGTTAAAAATTTCAGATGATAAATGTCTCTCATGTGTGATTTTGTTTTATCTAAAATTACTTTCAATAATGTTTTTTGGCATAATAATTTAATATTTTTAATTAAATACCAGAAAATGTTATTAAAAAAGCACAATAGGTTGTTTTCTATAATATTTTTATATAATCCAGATTTTTAATATATAACGCACTACAAAGTGATCAACAGAAAAATTTTAAGATTAATTATTTTTAAGATTGAAATACTTAGGTATTTCACCCACCCACCCATCAATCATTATATTCTATAGGTATTTGTAACTGTTGTGTAGAAGAATAAAAAAAAGAAAACTTCAGAAAATGTAATTATGTTTTATTTAAACAACCTACATATAGATTGACATAAATATAATTTAATTATAAGTTATTTTGAATTGCTTTTAAGAAGCCTTAATTTCTAACTCTACTCAGAGTACTTAGCTTTATCTTCAACATTTCGTTCTAAGAAATTCTCGTTCACCTCTGATTTTACACGGGTTCCTTACCCTATGAATATTCAAGTACATCTGTTAGTAATTCATGGCCTTTATTAAGAGACTTTGTATCATTAAATATTATTAACGAGTGGAACATAATATTTAAACGTGTACAGAAAAGTTTTAAAAAATACGAAATATCAATAAAAACAAACATTCAATACAAACAAATTACTTTAATAAATTTCAAAACTGTCACTTGACAGAACTTTTACAAAAGAAAGCTTTCCTAAGGATCATAACTTTGAATTAGTTTCTTTTGACGAAAAAAATAACTTGATCGAATTTAGGAATTTTTGATAGAAAGGAAGGTTCTAGCTCATTTATAACATTGTCATGTCATAATAATATTATTTGCTATTAGGTTTAATAATTTTCTAGAGTATTTGTTAACTTTAAATTAAGAATTTTTTGTCGTTTATATTTCTTTTAAAAAAATTCTAACAGTGCAATCTTATGCACATGCAATGTTACAGAAGTTCTTTAAGATACCTTATCTAATACCTACATTGATTATAATAAATGCTCTTAATTTTGAAGCCGGGTAAGTTATTGGAGACAATTTCAGACTATCTTCAAGTTATCTCTTATCGGGGGGTCAGGGCAGGGACGTACTCAAGATACAACAACTTCTAAACTTAGTAATTAGTTTGTCTCGTACTTAGCTTACTAAGTCTAGTCGATAGCTTGACTGACGTGAGAATAATTTATTAGTTGTGTTGATTTGTAGGTATTAATTACTGTACCACAGATCTTCGATTTAAAATTATAAATATAACATTAATATTTTTTAATATTATCGAGAATATAATTATATAAATATATTTTATTTCTAATTAATGTAGTTCATTGTTAAAAACTCACGCTTAAAGTACTTATTTGACAAAACATCATATAATTTATAACACAAATAGACCAAAATAAGACTCTGTCTTATTTTAAAAATATTCATTTTATTTTAAAAAATATAATAAAAAAACATTTTCTTAAAAAAAAAAGATTAAACATTTTAGAATAAAATTATAATTACCTTAAAAGTCAAGATTGATTAAAGACAGTTTAGTTTATCAATTCTATTTGCTTTAATGTTTGTTTTTTTTTTTTTATTTTTTCTCAAGCACTAGTTAACTGTCGATAAATACATAAAAAGTAAAACTGACAGTCTTCAAAGACTAAGGCGTAATAAATGAATAACGAAGTTCTTTGAAAGTTGTTAATAAAGTTTTAATTGTGTTTCATACTTCGTAATTTCAGACTGCGTTGTTAATAACCGTGATGAGGTTTTGCCTTTGATCGTCTGAGTCCTCAGAGTTTTTTTTTTGTTCGAGGCTTAGAAAAATATTTTTATTTTTGCTTACATAGTAAACTCTTTTGGAATAAAATTAATAAAATTAATAACGATAATAAAATTAATTAATTTATTAATTAATAAAATCGCCTTCTTATTCAATGTTTTAAAAATGTTTGCTTTGATTTCGGTAATCTTTATATAGTTTCAAAACCCCTAAGTTAGATTTCACACTGTTTTATTTACTTGTTAAACTGTTCAACATAATTGTTACATTAATGTAATCTGTTGTTGTTAAAACATTCTAATTTACTTTATCCTTTGTATATAATATAGTATTATTTTATATGATATTGTTTTACAAAGTCATATATATTTATTTATACTTTTTGAATAATAATGACAAGCTGCAAGGTTTTGAGAAAACTGTATACTAAAATTTATTTTTAAATTCTTTCAAAAACTATTAAATTCAAGTAGTAGTCAATTCAGTCATATTATAATTTATCAAGTCTCCATAAATTAAAATATGAAAGAATAGTCCGGAAAATGTGACGTATTATGTTTATGAGTAAAGTACCGTCTTCGTTTTTAAATGGATATACATAAGTATATATGTACATACCTCAAATTTCATAGATCGTTTTTCTATGTGAATATTTTTTTTTTAATTAACAGTCAAAAAACCTTAAGCTTTTCTTTTGGGGAGATTTCACAAAACATTTTAATATCTAGCTATTGCTAAAAAAAAATTGAGGATAGAAGAAATATTATTGAATTAAAAAAACAATAAAAAACAGCGATGTTAAACTACCATAATGATGGCATAAGCTGCACTCAAGGGCATTACACTCATCAATGCCAAAAAACAGTTTATTATTTCTTAATTAAATTATAATCTTACTTAATTTTTAATTTAATCTAACTTAAAAACTCAATATTTACATGCATTCTTTCAATTGGTGACCAAATTCGAACATTGACCAATAGCAAAGACTTATGCATAAAATCGTATTAACGCGCCTAACATGTTGCGATAATCAGTAGAAAACTAATTAGAAATTGGACAGCCATCTAATTATTTTGGTCGAATGCTATCCTATTACTACTTCCTGCCTATTTACTGCCTACTATAATTAATGATTGCTCCCAGTGGATGTTTGAAAATACATCGGTTTAGAACAAAAGGATATTCAATATTTATGTGGTTTTCTTCACTAATTTCTTTCACAAATATGTATATTTGCAAACTATACTTATATTTATTTTATGTTATTTTAAAATCACAACCCATAAAATAAATATGTATATATTTTAAACGCTATCTGTTGGACTGATTTTCACGTACTTTATAGCACCCGTTACGACAATAATTCATTCTGTTGATAATATCTTCTAGTACAGTAATACTTTTCCGTATTTTTTTTTATTACAGTATATTATTTTTTTTATAAAATTATGAAATAAACTAAAATCTATAGTTAGTATTAGTTAGAAGTAGTCTTTAGTTTTTGTCTTTTGTTAGTAGTAGTCTTTAGTTTCATATATCTATAATAATATACGAAACTAAAATCACAAGATCACATGACAAACTACACACATTGATCTAACCCCTAAGTAAGCAAATTATTTACTTGTGTCAAGGATGTTAGACAATGATACTAATACATAGAAATACACATATAAAACTCTTTAAATAAATTTATATAAATAAAGAATGAAAAATAAACCGATACGGGCAGGGATTCGAACCCGCGACTACTGGGAAACCGTCCCGTCGCTCTACCAACTGAGCTACCGTATCGCTGTCCGCCTCGGTGAATTAAGCAATCTATATGTGATCGTCTTTATCGGGACGGTGGTGACATCTATTAGGTTTCTTTCGAAAATCCTAACCAATGTGTCTAACTTTGCAGTATAGATAAACAATGAAAAGATGACACTACCGAAACTAATGTTTGAAAATATCTTTAAACATGTATAGCCATGTTAAGCTTATTTAAATTTATATAAATAAAGAATGAAAAATAAACCGATACGGGCAGGGATTCGAACCCGCGACTACTGGGAAACCGTCCCGTCGCTCTACCAACTGAGCTACCGTATCGCTGTCCGCCTCGGTGAATTAAGCATTCTATATGTGATCGTCTTTATCGGGACGGTGGTGACATCTATTAGGTTTCTTACGAAAATCCTAACCAATGCTTCTAACTTTGCAGTATAGATAAACATTGAAAAGATGCCACTACCGAAATTAATTTTTGAAAATATTTTTAAACATGTATAGCCATGTTAAGCTTATTTAAATTTATATAAATAAAGAATGAATGAATGAATGTTTTTTTTTTCTCCCGGTTTATTTTTCATTCTTTATTTATATAAATTTAAATAAGCTTAACATGGCTATACATGTTTAAAGATATTTTCAAACTCTTTAAATAAATTTATCACTCTTTAAACTTAACTGTAGACGGTCGCTTTCAAAGTAAAATTACATTGTAGTGCATTGCAGTGATCATTATTCTTTTCAACACAATAATGAGAATAAAAAAATAAAAAGTCAACCAAATATCGAGGTTCATTATTCGAATAAACCATTTATTTGGTTTGGGTACTCTAACCAATTGGGTATTCTAAAAAGTAATAAAATATATATATATGACAATAATTTTAAATTCAATAGACACACTGATAATGGATTAAAATATAGTATTCAAACATTTCGCCCTATATAATTTTCTTATTTATCTTTCTTTTCTTATTATAATAATTTTATTATTATAATAGAGATTTCGGTTTTGTCCGTATCTAAACTGTTCAATAAGTACTCAACTGTCGCTTGACATATAATTTTTGGTATAGGACTCAAAAGATTTCCTATATCTTATAAGCACAAATATATATATATATATATATATATATATATATATATATATATATATATATATATATATATATATATACATATATATATATATATGTTTCTGAAATAATTTCTTTTCTTTGTATTGATTTTTTTATTACTGAGTGAATTGATTAGTATAGTTTTAATGTTGCTTATTTTTTAATTGAAAATCGCAATACTTAACTCTTATATTTGTACCTTTACGTATAGTGTTATTTTATTTAGATTTTTTATGTTTGCATTAGTCTAGTTTTTAAAAAATAAAATAAAGATCGCGTTTTAAGTTACTAATACACTAATTATTAACATCGTTCTGTTAAGTAAAAGGTTATGTAGTTTAGTTCCTGGGTCAGTCTTTTATAGATTTTGTTTTATCTTCAAACATAAACCTATCACGTACGTACTTAAACGTCTTATTTTTACATCTTTTACTTAGTAATTGCTAATGCATAAGCTTTTGTATAAAATTAACTAAATTATTTGATTTTGAATTGAATTGATTTTTATTTAATATCGTTTAACTATCTAATTATAACGGTTTAACGGAGTTAACTTGTATTAACTCAAAATATATAAAATATAACACAAATAAATTTTTGAGGCATAATATTATTATTATTTAATATAAAATTAATAATCCGGATATGTTTAACTCAAAGCAAAAACCTTTAATGGTAGTTAAGTATTTTTAGACATTAGTAGGAAATCAGATATCAATTAAGGACATAATAATTGTATTATATTTATTTAACTGCCCCGTTGGTCGAGTGGTTAGCGCAGACGCCTAACGTGTGACGGTGTAATGGGACTCGGGTTTGATTCCCGGCAGAGACAGGCATTTATATGATGAGCATAGATTGCAGTATTTCTGGGTTTGGTCGTTTATTAAATATATCGTCGTATTTGTATTTCTATGTATTTCTATCATTGTCTAACACCCTTAACACAAGCAAATAATTTGCTTACTTAGGGGTTAGATCAATGTGTGTAATTTGTCCTGATATTAATATTATTATTAATTATCTTTATCATTGTTACCATTTAAATATTGAAAGCGTTATGCCTGTTTTCTTACTTGTTATAAATCCATACTAAATTTAATACGTATTTTAATGTATAGATAATATATATTACATATTTTTATGTTTCTTTCAGATTTATCTAATAATAACATACGAAATTAGTCTAAGTAATACTTACATTTTCATATTTTTTTTAATATATTAAAAAATATTGGGCAAGTAAAACAAGAGATGGCTGAGGCATTTATTATTAATTCCCAAGAACTAAAGTAAAATAAATGTTATCATTAGATGCTACAAAGTTAAAAATGAGTAACTTAAACTCAAGTTCTTTACAAAGTTCTAATTGTATTTCATACTTCGGAACTTTAAGTAAAGTTCATCAATTAGTATTTTGAGATTCCTTTGTTAGTAATGGTGATAAATTCTTATCAAATATTTACCTACAAACTTTAGTTTGTAGGTAATATTTAGCCTCAGATCTTCCTGGGATTGTAAAATGCGTCTTCAACTCTTTTAGGAGATAATCGCAATCTCTGGGAGGCATTGACCACATCACCACATACCACTAGGGTACTAAGAGGACCGTCTGTATGATCGCTACAACAATTAATTTATAAAAATTAAGTCAATCTCAGAAATTTCTAAGAAATAAAATTATTTTATTCAGCTGATCGAAGCCAAGATTTTTTAGTAATAGAAAACTTTTGCGTAAAAGTAATTAATCCCAAGTTCATATTACAAAGTAGCTTCATTGTTTTGTTTGTTGCCAAAGATAAAGGAAGGGTAAAAGGGTTTAATTTGAACCTTTCGAACCACATTACACTAAATATTCACTGATCACTGCAATATTAGTTACAGAATTGGTGATTTGTCCCTAATTGTATAAGGAGACCTTCCTGGAATTATTTATTCCAAATAGAAATTTAAATATTATTTGTAACTATTATCCGCACCAATTGCAATGAGTGCTTTTGTTATCTGTGAGCATATAACAATCAGACTGATGTGGTTAAGCTATGAGATAATTAGGTATTTAATAAAAAAAAATAATAATAATAAACCAAGACTAGAAAGAAACGGTATCAAAAAAATACGAAGAATATAATAGCTTAGTTAAAATACTTTTACTGATTTTTCATTCTTATTATTATATAAATAAGCCACATATATTTTTTAATTTTACACTTAGATATAGATATGTATAGATGTTGCGATCGCAATTCATCTTATCCTAGTGAGAGTAATCTTTATTCTCCAAATCCTCTCTTTTTGGTTTTGTCGAAGTCGATGATAATAGCATGTAGGCTGGCAGGCAAAAAAAAAACATAAGATTTATGTTGGTATTTACGTAAATCGTTGCGTTGAGTTGCGGTTGACCAAAATCTAATCACAGAGTAGAAGATTTCATTATATATATACGCACGATTTTATGTATATATATGCACGCGCATGACATTTAAATAAGAGTATATAAGGTAATAGATTTATTAATCAAGATCCTTTATAAAAACGTACCCACATTTTTTGCTTCGTTTCTGCTTATTTACATATTTTTGCGTCCGTTTAAAAATGTATATAAATATTTTGAACCACATAACGCATATACAATAAAACTAAAACGTTAATTTCGGTCATCGAAAAAATGCACACCAAATTAAATTAAATTTAGTGCCAATGTTTGAATTGGATTATTTGAAGCATTCGTTTAAAGCGCCCACATTTTTATATAAAGTCAGAAATATAAAAACTGCAAAAATATAAAACCAAGTGTTTTATATTTTTACAGTTTAACTTATATAACGAACTAGAAAGCTATTAAATTAGGCTTATTATAACCCAATTTACGTGTGAAGTTATGTCCAAAGGTGTTATATAATATTAAAAACCAAATTTGCAAAAATAATAATAAAATTATCAAAGAATTTCAACTTTTTCTCCGTACTAGTTTTCAATAGATAAAGTATATATTTTTTTAATTTATTCTAAAGATCATCTAATAATATTAAAATTCACAGAAGCTGTAACGGAATCCAGATTGGAGATAAGCTCCCGTAAATCATCTCCCCCATCCCGTATCTCGGCTGGTGAGAGTGGTAAATTATATATCAAATGATTGATCACCTTATACAATAAAAAAATTTTGTGCTTACGTTTATTAATTAAATAATATCAAAAATGTTTTCACATAACTTTTTTTTAAAGCATGGATTACGAAAGTATATTGTTAACAATTTTTTTAATATATATTTTTCTTACTTTTGAATCAGAATGGAGTGGTGTAACGGGTGGACCTCCAGCGGAGGTGGTGCTGAGACTACATCCATCTACAACTGCTTACCCGGATCACACGAAGAGATACAACATTTCCACAGCTGAGATTGGTGAGCATTCAAAACGAACGATTCCACTAAAAGATGAAAAAACTACAGGGATAGTTAATACTATCAAGACTCTTTAATGGAGATAAGATAGGTTACTTTAAAACTTTGGCACTTTTTAGTACGGTAAGTGATTATATTAAATAATTTAAGAAAGAAACATATTATTTTTAAAGCTTAGTACTAGGACGTTTTAGTGGGTGAGTCATATGTTTGTATCATTTCCTTCATGCAGAACTCAGTACCTGACCGATCACTTCGACTCACACAACGCACGTCATCCACTAGTCTGGTCTGTATGTAGTCATATTTGTATTGTTCGTTGCAGAACGGAGTAAAGTAACTGATTGTCCACCAGCAGAAGTAGTTTTGCGACGACAAACTACAAAATCACCACCTGAAATTACAATCGCCAATATATCCTTATCCAATATGGGTCAGTATAAGCTATGTTCTTCCAGAGCAGTGCAGACCCATCGTCATCTTATCATCAATGTATAATAAAATTGTTTGCAATTGCGTATTCTCATCATTTATTACATAAGCGTTTTGTGTGTCACTTAGTTATATTTGGATTAATATTAAACCATATTGAGTTTAACTGAAAATAACTTAGGAGCATATTTTTCGTACCCTTATAATTTCGAATAAAAAATAGAACTAATAAGTATTTCTATTAAATTTCTAATCAGGTTCTTCATCGTCAGATGGCAGTGGTGTGGTGGTAAGGGCTGAAGAGGCCCTCATAGTTGCTTTTGTGCTCTTGCTGTGGGTAGCAGCTATCGCACTCTTCTTCAACCGATGGGGCAAGATCAGGTGCGTCTATAAGCTGTACGTAGATTTCTTGCTTTTGCAACTTTGGCTACTTTACTCAACTCAGATAAATCTGACATTTAAAGTGTAATATGCTTCATAAATAATATTATGCTTCCAAGCAGAGTTTTGCTTCTATGAAAACTTGAATTCTTGTAAGCGATGAAGGACTCGTTTTTTTATTATTGAAAGAAAAATCTCGTTAATTTTAATAGTTTACAATCCACACAGATTTGATAAAGGTAATATAACCTGAAGAATGACTATACAAAAATATACATAGTAACACTAATTTAAGAACCCAAATTACTAATTTAATGTGGTATTGGAGGGTTGGACTTCTTATTTAGATTTAAAATAATCAAATAAATTTCCTTTAAAATAATTGATATTAACTACACAATAGTTAACATATTTTTTTAAAACACACTAAGATGATATCAAATGCTTTTTTTCTACATTTAGGATGCTAGAACCATATCAACCCAAATTTCAACAACAGCATAGACAAAGTTGCGTGCTTGCAGAAAATTCTGTTTCAGTGCCTCCTCATGTAAGTTTATTTTAATAAAACCACTAAAGTTTTAAAAAGCTCTTAAATCTTGTCTACATACAATCCACAAAGTCCAAATGTAAACTTTAAGAAATTTAATATTTTATACTGGACTTCTAAAATATTCTAAACATTTATTTTTCTATACATTAAGAGTGTACATTAGATAGTCAAATTTATTTACTACTACTCAGAAATATATTCTAAAAAAAATAGTTTGTAAGAGAAAAATTTCTTGGGTAGTTTTTATTTATGTAAATACTACTGTACATATTTTTACCATCTAGCACCGAGCGTCGCTCTCTCGCGGCTGCGTTTCTTACGACTATGGGGGATCATTTCCCTCATATCAACCCTGTGGATATCTTACACATCGACAGCGACAGGTAATCTTTTATTTTCATACTTTAATAACAGAATAACTTTAGAATTTCGAAACGAAGAACAGAATTAATCACAATCCAGTAGACAGTCGATAAGTTAAAAATTCTATAATTTAAACTATTTTGTACTGCCTTAGAATTTTAACTTATCGAGGTACTGTATGACTAAAATATTTATTTTTGTAGAATTCAGTATTTGTTGGAAGTATGGGAGGAATGGCTCTCATTCCCGAGAGTCCACCGCGACGTTCTCGATCTGCAGCTGATCTGCCAGCTTTAATTACACCTTCCGACCATATGCCCCGTACCCCAAGATCATCAAGAGCTGCCAGTCTCCACAGTGCCGTAGACCTAAGAGTATGTGTCCCTTCACCAAGAACTTCAAGAGCTGCTAGTCTCCATTCAGCAGTGGATATTCCCCAAGGATCGGTTCAGGTCCATGTGCGAGGCTCAGTGACTAATTTGAATAGACCTAGGAGTCCAAGACGATTAACTATCACTAATGTGTAAGTGAAGTGATATTGACGGACCAATTTTAGTTTTTAATGGAAATTATGTTATCGTGTGTTAATTTTTGTGGATATGTTATATTTATTGTTATTTCAGTCAACATTTTTGAGGTTAAAAAAGGCAGACTCCCCAAATATTGATATTAATATGAAGTATTATGTAAATGTGCCTGGTACTAGATATTACCAATGTGCATGGAACTTAAAGATTCTCCAGCAACATATTTTGCGTTACCTTTACTACATGGGTATTGCTAAACGAATAACAGTTATAGTTCAGGGAACTAAAGTACATACAAATTAATTTACTATTGTATATCTACTCGTTGAATGTCCTGATGTATAAACCTAGAGATAACTAACTTATAAGCTTTAGCTTATCTTTAAATTTATCCAGTAGAAGTCTATTTATCTAGCGATCTTTTATCCTTCTCTTCATATCTAACTGTTAAAATGTATAATATATATTACGCCTCTTATTACATAGTCGTGTGGTGCTATTTAAGAAATGTACACAAATTATTATTTTTCCCAGTTTCCCTCTATTATAAATTTAAAACTATACCGATAAACATTAAAACACTTTCTACCCAAGAAAGTTTCAAACTAAAACAATAAACAACACTAAAGCAAGACAATGAAATACTTAAAGTAGAGAAGCATAGTTGAAATATTGTTTAAATGTGGTTTCTATAGTATTTATCTTTTTTTTTTTAAATTAGCTCTTCATATGCCTAATCTTTAATATTTTAACTTAACTTAGCCCTGTCTAATACGTCCCTTTCTAAATTTCCTTATTACTAACTACTTCAATATGTCCTTCAATCTTGGTTTTATACATGTGGTAAATAATTCTGAAAGACTATTTTAAACTTACCAGGTTATTAACTATTAATTTGACTTGAATTTCTTTAAATTTCGTGACATTTTTTTTAAATATTTAATATTATTAGACAGAAGGATATTTTACTTTCAATTGGTATCCTTTTTTTTAACCAGTGAATCCGTTCTTTAAAATGTATAACAGACATTTATTAACAAACTTATTAATAGCAAATTTACCACATGTAAAGAACTAAAAGCGTATTAGTCCTAGCTTAGAACCTAGACTTTGTCCATATCTTATATTATTACAATCTATCTATAAATATATTTTCTATTGCCAAATATCTAGCTACAGTGTAAATAAATTAATAAATGTAAGCTATTTTGCAGTGAAAATAAGAATGATAATCATTGAAAAACTTATGTGAAAATTGGAAAAAACATTGTTATTATAAATGAAACGAATTTATCCACTCAGTTTATTATAGAAAAAAAAGTTTTTCCTTTTATAAATGAGATATTTTGATTTATTATTACTTACTAATTATATCTAATCTTACGTTTGTATTTGTATTAATAATTTTGATATTTAATAGGTTTGTAAAATACTTTTTTAAAGTTTTTTTTTTTTATTTTATAATTAAATCTATTTATTATTGAGTAATACTTTCTGACTTTTAGTATAATACAATAACGTTGTTTTTCGACCCTTTATTTATCTTCTCAGTTTTTACAACTAAAATTCTACACATTATTAATCAGTAACAAACAATATTCAAGACAACCTACCTTATATATATTAGTTATCGTTTTTCGCGTCTTATTCTAAAAATATGGTTAAGATATTTCTAAAGTAGATAATATATAAATATAATGTAGTAGAGGAATGAAATAAAAATGTCCATATTCAAACTCGACCAAATCTATATTTTATAATTAATATTGTACTTTCAAAAATATCAACGTATTTAAACAAAAAAATATTTAACAAAATTAAAGCAACTAGCTTTCTATTATGGCTCAATTAAATAAAAAAGGAAATACTTTCCGATTTTATAAATGTAAAATACAATTATCAAGATATAAAAATGTCTATCGTCAATTTAACAGTGCATGTTGTGTTATGTTTAAGATATAATATACTTTCAAAAACTGGTATGAATAAAGCTTTAAAATTAATGTTAATATTGTTTACTTTCTATATGTTACGCTTTAATCTGTTCGTGTATTCAGCATAGTGATTGATTGCAATTTTAAATAAACATTTCAAACATATTTGTATTTTTATTCAATAAAAAATACGTAGGTAAATAAAGTTAACCATGACTCGTTTATTTTACTTCTCATTAGTATTAACTGTAAAAATAAATCTGCTAGAAAATTAAAATAGCAAAACAAAACCAAAAAAAAAATCAAATCTCTATCATGCAATAAATTATATGAACGAGGTTTAATATAGAGCAAAAATATACATTTATTTACCTAATAATTCAACAGTATTTTAAAAATCTAAGGATATTGGTAGACATAAATAAATAATAAATTTCATAGTTTTCAATAAAGTGCTCTTACCATTCCTTACGTTCAATTTACTGAATAAAATGTCGGATTTCATAGAGAATGAACGAAATGGATAGGGAATGAAAGGAACGGTTTATACGAACGGTTTAAGGAGAATCTAATACATCCCGAAAAGCATTATTTTTATTGCGTCTTCATATATTCTATCTTATGTCTAGAGGAACATCAATAGGAATAGCATTTTCAGAGTTCATTCAAGGACTTGCATAAGCTTGCTTGACAAAGAATTTATTTTGATTCAACGAATCACAACAGCAGCTTTCCTCGTGGAATTTATTCACTATCGTTTCATAAGTGTTTTGATGCTAAATATCTCTTATTTTATATAAGCAGTTATAAACTCACTTTGATGAATTAAAAATCTGTTATACACTTAACTTATAATTAAAATTTTTGTCCCTTATGATATTTGGGATTCACTTATAATTTTGGTAGGTCCAAATAATATAAATATTATTACTTATCATTTAAGCGTATGCCTTAGATTGTGACTGGTGCTAAGGTAGCTTAAATCAAACAACATTCATAGGTTCAATCGTTGTAACAGCTGTTCTGTTCTAAGTTGAGTTAGATGTTAGAACATTAAGTTTCTAGACATTTATGATGTTATAAGTCGAGTTAGTTAGTTATGTGAGAACATTAACTTTTATAAGCGTGTAGACATTTAACATGTTATATACCTACCTACATAGGTATTTGTATTAGCTGATATAATCATGGATTGTATGTTTGTTATTTTCGTGTTTTTGATTTTTCATTTGATATGATTATTATTTTTTGTCCTCGGTAAAATATTAGCATTATTTTTACAAACAAAACTATTTTTACGGAATTAATTCGCGTATAATTAATTTTTAAATTCCTGAGGCATTTAAATTAAAAATATAATTTAAAAGTAAATTTAAATATACGCGAGTTAAATCCATCAAAATAGTTCCATTTGTAGTACTCGTGAACATATTAGAAAATACTAGTATTATTTTCATTTTATAATATTATATAGGACTGGAAACTATGTGTTATTTTGTTAAGTTCAATTTTAATTATTATCTTTTATCATTCATTTAACTAAAAGCAAATGCTATAAAAAAAAATCTCTTTGCGTAGATTGTGTGGTATTTGTACGGTTGTAGACATTTTTTTTAATCCCAAAAAAAAAAGAACATAACAGAACAGAATTGTTTACTGAAACTTAATTTTTAAATTCTTAATTTGTTTCTAAGCAATCGAAAAAAAAGAAATTTCTTACACCCGATGCAAATAATTACCAACGTACACATAAAATACAGTTTATACAAAGTGAAATAGGTACCTTATCGCTAAGTAGCGATTTCTTCCAGATAACCTTATTCCAGTAACGATACAAGAAATCGTGAAATGAAAAAAGATGGTGCGAAGTACTATTATTGTTAATATACATTATACAGTATTATAATATACACGTATATTATTATGTTAGCTAAACTAAATAATTAATTAAAACATTTAATATAAAAAATAAATAAAAATTATATCGTAATAAATAAGAATTATATTTAAATAAAATATAAAGCTTATTGACATATTTGAAAAATATAATTTCAAAGTTTTTTTGAAACAATATCAGTTGAAGATTTTCATATGCCCAAGAGTAAGACGTTACAAAGTAAGAAAGCTCTAACGATTGAATCGTTATAAAATGTTGTATTATGAGATAGAACTTTAATTGTCAGACTACAAGAAAGACCAATAGCTTTGTTATCAGGGTCAGAGAAAACGAAATTTTCTGTTACATAGGGGTAGATGGATTAAACAACTTCATAAAAAATTATACTCTTGCGCGTCAACACAATTTTGTAAATTGGAAAATTTGGAAAACAAATAATGTACATTGACTGATAAGTAGACGGTACACGTAATACGGTAGACATAGCAATAAAAAAATTAATTCAATGTTTGAAATACTAAACGTTAAACGTACCTTTACTATACTTTATACTCTTTAACTATGGGTTATGTATTTGATATTCAGATCTCGTTCAATTCTTGAACTTATCTCTTTGATTTACACGACTCGTATGAGATGGTACTTACAGAACATTTTGTGAGCTTTATGAGTTTTATGACTTGTTTAGAAATGAAGATTGCAAGCGGTCCTACCATTTGAGTTTACTTAATAAGACTTATAAGGGTTTAGTCATAAGCTTAAAATAATTAAAAAAATGGTTTAAGTCATGTTCATTGGAGATGTGAGAGATTTTAATTACTAAAGCCTTTTAAATTACAAATTAAAAATGTTACTAAAAAGCGATATAACTGCATAATACTCTTTACTTACTTAATAATCTACTTGCCATTATACTCATAAGTTATATTCTATTTCGTCTTTATATTGAGTAAATTTATGAAATCTCACATCGGTGAGATATACGATCTAGACCCATTGTGAAGAAAAACATGCTGCAGTGCGCTGCATTGCCAAAAAATATAAATTAAAAAAATATATACCATGCTGTGTACAGATCCCGTCACATTTTCTTAGTTAAAATGTTTGTTATCATTTTTATTGTTGCCATTAATAACAAATAAAATTTATTTAATCTGATACTTATTTTTCCATGTATATTTTTTTATTAACAAAATATATTATTAATATTAGGGTTTTTAGAAATTTAAATTTAATAGTGTACGAGTAGTAATAACGAATATATAACGTTACCAATATGTTAGTTCAGATTTAATGAACTCTTTCTCCAAATTGCATTGTGATGTAATCTCGGAGTCTGATGTTGCTGTGCTCGTACACAATACGTTATTATATTATAAAAAGTTCTTGCTAGCCTTCATTATTTTTGAGTTATATTTAAAAAATATAGTCTGTCAAATTTCAAAACTATCTTGTTCGAAGTATGCCGTATAATATTGTAATATTAGCAAGATAAGTAAACATTGTACCAAAGTTCATCCCATGTTCATGTTTGCTCAACCAACTAAACTCCTCAATATATATAGTTTAGTAGATATACATAATACAAATGACTGCATATTATGCTCATAATTTTTATGTATGTTATTTGGAAATATATTATGTTAATAATATATAGTAATTATTATATTATTACCATAATATTCGATCCTCTGCCACACTGTCCCGTCGTTCGATGGTTTAATAATTTTAACATGGATAATATATCTATATGCAATTAAAAATATAAATTTTATTGTTATGATAGTAACATTTAAATATTTGGGAATAAAGCACTTGTAAACTTGATATTCTACATACTCCTTTCATTTCAAACCAGTAAAGGGGATTAGAAATTAGAAAAAAATTGTAAAGGTTTTCTTCTTAATAATGGATATATAATGTATAACGAAGGATTTCTTTTCACATTTCTCCCAATTTCTTTATCTTCACAACTCTTACATAAGAAGCAGACTAAAGAACATGGGTTCCCGTATTTGATGTTGTTTATAGTAAACTATTACAATATGTCTATGTTGGTTTGTTTTATAATGATTTTAATTAAAGTTACATTAATAACAAAAAGTTCGTATTAGATACATAAATTACGCATGTATAGACTATAAATGTTTTTTGTAATGATATATTTTTTAAACACTTAATATTTAAATATACAGAATTTATGTGTAAAACACTAATAGCATTTTATCGTGGTCGTTAAATTATTTGTCGAAATTTAGTGATTCTGTACATCAAAAGGACCCTATGGGTGTCAGTTTTATGTAATGCCAAATAAGAACCACTTTTTGCCACTAAATTGTAACCGTTATAGTAATTTAATATTTTAAAATATATCCTTGTAAAAAATAACAAAAACAAATAGACAAAAAACCAATAAATAAAAGATTTTACCAAATGATTATCGATCTAATAACATTTATGATATAATAATTTATCGTTCAAATTCCAAAAGAAATTGAACTAATATTCTAGAAAATAGGATATAAAGTAAAAATGTAAACGAATCTATTTGTATTAAGCTTAAGCTCAGAAAGGAAATTGGCTAAGCTTTTACTGCAAACATTTTGAGATTTTGTCGTTAAAATATGACCTTATCGGTTAAGTTTCTAAAACGACTTTATATGTAACAATGTTTATAACAGTGTCAGAGCACTCAAAGACAGCCTCACTAACTTTTTCCTTTCAGTATCAATTTAAATTCACTTTATTTACTTACTGAATCATGTATTTTTTATGAAAACTTGTTTTTGTATCTCTTATTATTTATAAAGAAAAATCTATTTATCAGAAATTTAAAGATTTATTTTTAATTATTTTTTTGCTAGTTGTCATTGAATTTGTTTGATTCTTTGATTGCCTATAGTGATGACGATTAATATTTTAAAACATTTTAAACAACTATATCAATATTAGGTTCTTATTTTAATCAAACAAAAGTTTACAACAACCTCTTACGGCATTCTTAGGATTTGAATCACGACGACTCTATCAATTATCTATTGTATTGTATGTAGTTTATCTAAACTTTATCTTAACACTAAAACATATTTTGTAAAGAATTTAAATGTTTAAAATACTTTTTAACTTTCTAGAACTATTCCCACAAACAAAAACGATTAAATATTAAGTCCATTATAGGTACCATCGTCAAGCGTCATTGTTTTCAAAATGGCTTCCATAATCTCAGGTAAACGCTTCAATGTAAAGCCTACATCAAAGTCTATGTTCAAAGCGGGGTTCATTGTTTGCGCTCGATAGTGCTTGTGTCGGTTTTGATCGGACAGTGACAAACTCTGAGACACACTGTGCTTTAGAACACTAAGTAAGGGGTATAACTTTGAAACGTCCTTGGCATTTATAAACTCGACATGCTGTATTAGAGAATCTATAACCATTGAAGATGCTTTATTTGAAGAAAGAAGATTTTTTTTTAAATTAAATATTCAAACTATAACATTAAGAATTATATCTATGTTTTTTTATCTATAAATACAGATATGTCTGACAGACACTTTGAGAGTTTGAAAAGTCTTCTTACATTTGTCAGCAAAGACATATGTATCCGCCATGTTTATTTCTCCCTCGGACAGTTTCCACTTACGGTTGTATTGGTGCAGATTGACCATGTTAATACTGTTTTAATTCTGATTACTTTTTATTTGTATATAATTTTATTTGACTGTGTTAATTCAAACTTTTTATTTTTGACAGATTGCGAGTCGTTTGCCAAAACACTCATCTCTACTTATTTTTTTTTTATTTTTAGGATAGAATTCTTTTCCGATCATATCGTTTTACATTTTTTTCAATCCTATATTACAAACGATCGCTTAGGTAACTTGGACAGAAAACTGGAAGCAATAATTTTATTTAATGAGAAAATAAATCTTGCGAATTAAAGAATATCTAAATGAGAGATCAGAGTCTGACTTTGATTTGAAGAGTGTTCGTGGTTCAATATCTCAAGGGTAATGTAAACATTTCATATATACGAGCTCAGAGTCTTTGATTTGAAGAGTGTTCGTGGCTCAATATCTAATGTAAACATACCATATACACTTTTACGAATGAACATTGTTTAAATATATATTTCATATAAAAAACGATCTATACAAATTATTGTTTAGTTTGTAAATTTTAATATTATTACTAAATATCATTTTATTTTAATTACCTTTTATCTTGTCGACAGTCGAAAGTAATAGTTATATACATGTGGTCTGGTTTGTTTTACTATTAAAATTAAACTTCCTTTAATTAATCTTTCCTGTGACAATTTTGGTGTTTGCTTAACGTTATGTCCGTGCGTGTCAGCAAACCAGCAAGGCTCTTTAACAGTAAGCAAAAGGTCAGCTAATTTTGTTACCAAATAACTTTACAAACTTCCTAATTTTGCGAGGTTTTTATACGTTTTAGGTATACACTCCGAGTTGTCACAAGTTTTATATATTTGAGACTGTAATGTATAAAACAAATATATATTTTTTTCATTAACATTATTCAATCTACAGTAACTTTACATTTTTTTTTCGTTTTTTCAGGTAATTAAAATTTGGTTCAATATCATAGTACAAACTAAGGTACATTTTGCTACCATTTACGATATTATAATAGCCCTGGATGGAAATCATTAATTCTTTCTAATTAATTCAATTTTTTTTTTATTGTCAGCAATAAAAAAAAATTGATATAATATACAATATGAACCCCTTTTCAAAGCATCTGAAGTACTTTCTCTAATAAAACACTAAAGGAATGGCCCAAAGAATATATATTTTTAATATATTACCGATAAGATATGATGCATATCAATAACATTAATTGTATGCAAATTAGCTGTCATTCAGGTAACATATGGAGTTTAGAAAATATATTGAGGAAAGCATTTTGATAGTATGTTCTAATGACATTTTTTAAGTCGTTACAAAAGTTCTATCGCTTTTTTTCTAAATTTAATTTATATATCTATTTATGTACTGAATTATATATAGTATATAATCATTTCATTAAATATCAGTAACATAACTTTGAAGCAACAATAATTTGTATACAAGAATATTTCAAAATATATTTATTTAATATAAAGCCCTTGATATAGTTAATTAATCCAAGTGTGCAATCCTAATATTAATTAACTATGCAGAGAGATATATTGGAAAGAAGAGGGATATAGTTTGAATCAAAAAAATAAATTTCAAAATTAGACATCTAATTCATCAATTCATTATAACGATGTTGAATATAATTATTTCCCTACCAAAAGTGTGAGGAATATTTCAAGATGTGATTTTAAGAACACACTAATTAATTTCATATTGCCGGGTACTTGCAATATTTTTTCTGCCTTTCTAAAAGATTCTAAATTATAGTGTGATAATTGATATTAACTTTTATTAATTATCAATTGAATAAATAATTAAGGATGTGGTAGTATTTGAGTGAAGTTTATATTGTTGTTTTGTCAATCAATGTCATCTCTCCTATTTTGTATATTTCTGTGTGTGTGCTATTTCTGTTCTGTTCTGTTGCAGCTGCAGCAAGCCTATTTTATTGGCGTATCTACCACCCGCCTTCTATTCCAGCTAATAGTAAGGTCAGGTAGGCAGGATCTGTCGCAAATCTATAGCATATGCAGTTCCCCTTTTTTTTACTAACCTAAGTTATGCGTAGAGATAGAATATAGAATGAAAATAAACCGATAAGAGTAGGGATTCGAACCCGCGACCTCTGGAAACCGTTTTGTCTCTCTGCAATTTAGAGCTACCGTATCATACTAATAAACTATTCAATTTAAAGTACGTTGTAGATTTGTCACTATAAAGTTCGATCATAGAGACATAAGGAATCAATAAAACTTTTGCACAAACGAGCATAGACTTTGCGAGTTAACTAACTGTTACTCCGATACGTAAGGATTTTGTGTAGCTTGCATATTTATTTTCACCTGCTTATTGACGCAAACCAACAGCACAACTAACTCCACGGCCACTTACAATAGATTTTTATCGCGTAGAGATCCGGTAGTATTACAAATCACATACTTAGAAATTTTTACAAATTTTATTGACGCGTACCGAAGGTTACATTAAATACATCATTGCTTCTTTCACTAAAATTTTAAAAAATTAAATTTAATAAAATTCTGGCAAACATCCAATTTTAGTGGGTAGTTAAACTGGCAATTGTGAAGTTATCATAATAAATTTAAAACTCACTTTTTCGGGTTGTTGAATATCAGCTAATATAGTTTGAGGAGTTGTCTACGGTGCTCGAGCAGGTTGAACTTCTATATAGAAATCTTTCAAACAATCCAACTGAATCTAATAAAGAAAGTCTCACTCGCGCATTTTTTTATTTTAACAACATTAATTTATTTCCTTGCATCTAGTTTACATACTGAAGTTATTATTCTCAATTCGCGTTATAATTAAATTAAAGATAATATATGTTTTTTTGAATATTAGAGATACGAATATACTCGTATATATAATTTACAATTGCGTTAGAAATGACACACTTAAAGTAAACCTAAAGTTGCATCCGATCGCAATATTAAATTCTTATAACATTCCGCCTCTACATTAGTCCCTAGGCATCGTAGAGTAAGTTTTCCTGGTAAAGATAGAGCGGTTACGACTACCATGGCTCTAGAGGTCTAGTAGTATTACGAATTATGTTATAGACTTCGCAATTTCAAATGCTGTAAGTTCTTATTATATTCTTTCAAAACTTTAGCTTGCTGATAAAAAAATGCCATCAAACGTAAGGCTCTTAGGTGACTTTTATTAGGTACTAATTAATAATTCGTATATCTCTTATATACATTTCAGGAATATTATCTGAAGTCTAGGAAGAAATGATATTTTAAGTTGTTATAAAATATTTTATGTTGTTATAAATGTATTTCCGAACTGACCATTGAACTTGGCACCTAGTTACATCTCACTTCCTTTATCGTTGAAGTCAACAACCAATTATAAAAATATTATTATGAGGTAGTATCACTTGCAGAATATGATATGAAAATGCTTAAAATTGTTGTTCACTTTAGGTTGTATCGTACTAAAAATGACTCACACACACATACACAGACAAACACATGTACATATTCACACATGCACACATACCCACACAAAAACCCTCATTTGCCACCTCTCACTCATACACACATATCATAATATTATTATAGTCAGTATAAATATAACTTAATTTCTGTAAAGGTTAGTCGTTGGTACATAGCATGAATAAAACTAAAAAGCTATTTGGTATGCTGTTTAGAACAGTTAGTTTATTTCGAAAGCCTTTGTTACATAAATCCCTGATTATATATTTAATGCATCACAAGATTGTACTTTTAACAGCTCTTAACTTTAGAGGACTTATAACAAGTCACTTTGGTATGTTGTTTACTATATAATAATTCTCAACAACGTGGACCGTGTCTTATGGCAGCAATTTATATAAATGTGAGTGAGGTTTTGCAATTAAGTATATAAATAAGTATATAAAGTATCTAAATTCATGGATCATTTTATGTTTAAATAAATAATAAAGCTAGTGAAAAGCCACGTTAAGAACCAGTTGTATAATGGATCCTTGACAGCCAACAAGATTGATACTCTCTGTCAGATACCCCGTTGTAGTAAATCTCTGAAAAGCTTACATCTTTAATGGAAGGAAATCACCAAGAATTGCACCAATTTCTTTTTAAGTGTATCCCTGAGAAAGCTTAGAGTTTTGTAACGTTTGTGTTTATGAGTTTATCATTTATATAAAAGTATTTATTATAACAAATATTTAAAGGTGTTGTAACCTGGCTAAAAAACTTAAAGCTTAAAGCACAAAAGCTTAACTCGAAACAAACTTTATATATCTACACTCGTGTTGGGCAAACTATTTAGATTCAGGGGAGATTAGAGTTAGTTATCTTTAGGGTTACATTTATGTCGAAAGCGAAACAGCCAAACTCTATCACTCGATTAACGAACCAATTTATCTGTCTTAGACCAGACAAGACGTTCAGATCACACAACCAGATAGGTGTTAAGAGCCAGTTCAAAATTTTATTTACAAACGCTTTTAATAAAATTTTTACTTATGTTATTTCAAATAACATTCGATGTTCGTTGTAATCGGCTATTGATATTTCATTTAATTTTATATAAATAAATGTTCAAATCAACTTTATTAGAAACATGCTATTCAAATATTTTTACTAATCTCTAGTTCTATAAATATTTTTTACTAATTTATTAATCTTTTTGATAAAGATAATACTCAAGGTGACAAGTAGTTTTCTTTGAGACCGAAAGACACATTTTGCTTTATAATTCTTCAAGAATATCTCAAAGCAAATCTTGACCAAGTCAAGTTTTTTTTACATATAAAACATATGATAAGGTTTGTTGTATATTCCGGTATATAATAATATAAAGGCGTCTGTACACAACCTTCATATTAAGTAAAGCATTAAAAAAACACGCTAGAAGTGTATACCTATGTGAACATGTGTGCTTTTGTTACTTTTTTAATTATAAAAATGTCAAATATTAAAATTATCAAACGATTATAGTCTTCAAAAACTTCAAATTTAACTATAATCTTATAAAGTTACTGGATATACAAAGGCGTTGCTGGCCTTAGAGGAGGAAGTCGGCTTTATTTTTTAACCCCCGACTAAAAAGAGGGGTGTTATAAGTTTGACCTGTCGATCTGTGTATCTGTGTATCTGTGTATCTGTGTATCTGTGTATATGTGTATCTGTGTATCTGTCTGTGGCAAATTTCCGGCCAAACGCGTGGACGGATTTACATGCGTTTTTTTTTAATCGAAAGCTATGCTCGTCGAGATGGTTGTTATCCATGTTTGATTGAAATAAAAATAGTCGTCTCCAAGATATTGACGTTTTATTCGTGCGGGGGAGAGGTTCTTATGCAATAATTAGCTGTTTTCGGCCAAACGCGTAGACGGATTTGGATACAATTTTTTTTAATCGAAAGCTATGCTTGTCGAGATGTTTCTTATCTATGTTTGATTGAAATAAATATAGTCGTCTTCAAGATATTGACGTTTTATTCGTGCGGGTGAGAGGTTCTTATGCAATAATAAGCTGTTTGCGGCCAAACGCGTGAACGGATTTGAATGCGGTTTTGTTTATTCAAAAGCTATGCTCATCGAGATGTTTCTTATTCATATTTGATTGAAATAAAAATTGTTGTCTTCAAGATATTGACGTTTTATTCGTGCGGAGGAGAGGTTCTTATTCAATAACTAGCTGTTTGCGGCCAAACGCGTAAACGGATTTGAATGCGGTCTTTTTTAATCGTAAGTTATATTTGTCGAGATGGTCCTTATTTATGTTTGACTGAAATAAAATTAGTCGTCTCCAAGATATTGACGTTTTATTCGTGCGGGGGAGAGGTTTTTATGCAATAATTAGCTGTTCCCAGCTGTTTCCCTATATAGAAAAAAAGCCTTGTTATGAGGGCCAAAAAGTTTTTACACTTACTCAGGTAAAGTACTTTATTAGGGATAGCTGTTGCCCGTGACTGCGTCCACGTAGACTTTAAAAATATATTTATATGACTTATGATCGTAGTCATAAAGAATTACGGGCAACAGCTAGTGATAATATAATTCCCTTGATCATAGTGTCATAAGTGATTGTAAATCATTTTAACTCTAAATGTTTATATTTATTAATATTCATATATATGAAACCTACCTATCTTCCTACCCATATGAAAAAATCTTGAATCATGTTACTTAAAACATTTATAATTTATTACATTGCCGAAATTTTCACGTGGATTAAATATAATATATATTTCTCGTATTTGATGTAACCTTTGTACATCATAATATAGGATTCTAATACTAAAATATTTTTTTTAAAATCGGTCCCGTAGCTTTCGGAGCCTATTAAATTCAAACAAACAAACAAATCTTTCCTACTTAAACAATTGAAAATTTTGTGTATCTGTAGGTTCATTTAGTACAATTCAGAAACTAGTTACATAACTTTAAAAAGCAGGAAAAAAATTAAATTAAAAATTTAAAAAACCCCCAATACAAAAAGACCTCTAAAAAGAATAAAAATAATATTAGTATATACTTATTGAATTCGTTGCGTCGGGGGACCGTTTAATAAAGGAAGAAATTAAAATGCAAGTAAGTTAACAAGGCAAATAAAGAAATTAAAATATCGAATCGTATAGTTTAAGTCCTCAATGATTAACTTCGTAATATATACACTATCAGCGTAAGCACAACGGTCCCCCGACGCAACGAATTCAATAAGTATATACTAATATTATTTTTATTCTTTTTAGAGGTCTTTTTGTATCGGGGGTTTTTTAAATTTTTAATTTAATTTTTTTCCTGCTTTTTAAAGTTATGTAACTAGTTTCTGAATTGTACTAAATGAACCTACAGATACACAAAATTTTCAATTGTTTTTTTTCAAATCACATCATGAATCAATTATTGCTTATCATCTGACATATACTACTAGATGTAGCTACAACCTTTTAGTATGTACATACATTACACTCTATTGTACTACCATTGACATCGTGATCATAAGATAGTCTAACTACTAATACATCATAATTATGACTAACTACACTACATAATTTAATAATTATGTTTGTTTTTCCTTAACATAGGATAGCTATTTCATAATTCTTAAGTTCATATTTGGATTATTACTTAAATGTTCTATAAATACTGATGTTGCGAATTAAAAATATACTACTTAGTACAGAACATATAACATAAAACCATTTGTAGACATCTTGTATTAGTTTTAAACACAAATTCATTCACGGTCAAACATATTTAAATTTTTTATTTTTTGATCATACCATTAAAGAACAATAACGTAATTTAAAAATATATATATATATATATATATATAATAAATATTCTTTTCAATCATCATCATAAAAGTCTGAATAAAATGAATATTCTTCTTTATGATAAAACTTAATTGGCTATCTCAAAAATATCTCGAGCATTTCTTTTAAAGATAAAGAAAATTTCTAAATTTCTTAAGGCCTTAGATTATTTTGATCCATTAACCTACACTTGAATAATATAAAAGGCCTGAATTTTTTTTTATTTTTAAAAATATTAAAAATCAAGAACCAAAAATGATTTATCCGATAATTGTGGTTACTTATTATATTGGCACCTGATAATATAGGTTTTAAAAAATAGGTAAAAGGTTTCTATGTATTTTTTATTATATTCCCAAGTACTTACATTTTTGTTTAGTATGAAAATCGTTGAAAAGGTTGTAATGGTTATGTTAAGACTTAATAATTTGAAATAATAAATAGGTTTAGTAGCTTTTTTGTTTAACTTTATGGTACATAAATTTAAAATAAATCGACATCCTGCCCTCATCCAAGTATCGTGGGTGGGATATTTGACAAAAGTTTTTTGGGGCGGACACCGGACATCAACTCTCCTTGGGACATACATATTATTGCTAATGGGGTAGGATAGCACTGACTTTTATTTATTTCTAATACTTTTATCCAATATCCAGATCATACGAACATCCGAAACTCATTCAAAAATGATTTTTTTTTTCGTAATTAAATTTGTTCTGAAAAAAATTATCATCAAATAAATTTTATAAACATTTCGAGTATGTTATGCTTATTTACATTTATAAATAAATATGGAATCAATTCAATCTAATCTTGAATATTTTTCATGATTAAACGAACTATAAATTGAATTACTAATGCGTTTTTACTAAATGTATGTTGCTCGTCAAGAATTTAATTAGGCTAATTGGCAGCTCTAAATATTTTCAGCATTTCATTAAAAATATCTAAATTCCTAAAATCTTAAATTCCTTTCACATCCACACAATATTTCGTTTTGGTGTTAAAATATATCAGATTTAAAATTTACATTGAATGTTCAAAAGACTCTACATTACAAAAGAAAATCCAATTATCTGTCACCGAAAATTAGATGTCACCGATACTTAGAGTTACAGTTTTTTTTGTCATATTACAGGTATTTCGTAAACATTCATTGTGTTTCAAGATAATGTGTACATATTTACTATATTATAACAATAATATGTTGGATACTTCCAATATGTATTGTTATGCAGATGAAGTAAAACCACACCACGGGGGATGCTGTATAATCCGGTTAATTTAATCACCAGCAGAAAAAAAATTGCGCGGTTAGTACGAAGACAACCGCTATCGTCTTATTACCGCTCAACGAACGCTCCACTCAATATCCCAGCAAGGATCGGATTAATTGCCCTGGTCATTCTATCTGGTTTACTTAACAACAAGGTTGCCATCAGCTTCCACCGTATGACTACAACCAACGACAAGCCAATCGATTTGTACGAGATCCAGTGCTTAGTAAAAAGTTGAACTTTTAGTGTTGCGGAGTTATATCGCATCTTTAAGCTTCTTCGACATCATCTGTAACGTATAATTTTCCAAAGAGCTTTATTATCAGATTCTTGATAACCAGTTATATAACAATTTTGGATGTAATACGTACTTGAACGGTGCGGGTCACAAAAAAAATCTTCTTCGTATTTCCAAAACATGTAGTATACACTAGTAGATGGCTACAGGTTGCTACGACATAGCTACCTTCGAAAAAAAATTATCATATTCATTCATATAAATTGGTTTGTCCATTGTTTACTGTTTATAAAATAACATTGAAAACATGCCACAACCGAAATTTTCAGAAATATCGACATTTGAATTCAGAACTCAGTTGGAATTGCGATACTTTTGATAGCAAGATTTTTTTGAATACAATGTACAATGCAATAGTATTGATAGTTTTTATCCACTTCAATAGTCGTAACTATTACTTTTGAACAGTTGATATTATCGACCACGAGTATTTTAGACCTTCCTATTTCGGGCTTCTATCAAATATCGGGTGACATCATAGTCAATAAATATATTTTATTATTTCCAAACAATTCACATTTTGTATCTTTTTGGATCCAAGGGTTGTGATCGTTGAAATTTTCTCCTAATTCTTTTTTTTAATACAAATTACAATCCTTATCAGAAACATTTTATTAGAAAAGACGTCAAGAGTATTATAATCATGATCAAAACTTGGTTCACTCAAATTTAATTCGAAACCATTTGTAACAAAGCTTATATTAAAAAAATATTGTGATTAAAATTGTGTACTATGTCTTTACTTAAAAACAGATTACTTCTTTTTAACATTGACTAAAGTTGTCTTATTTCCTGTCAACTGAGATAAACCCTCTCTACAAAGTCTATTCAAGGTAGCAGCTAATTAGAGATGGGACATTTTAATTAGTACCTAACGTTTATTGAATAAATTCAAGTAACAGAATTTTTAACGGGAAATAAAATGTACCTATTACTTGTTTAAAAGAAAGTAATGGTAAAAGGTCCTAGATTAAGGATATTTTTCTATTTATAAGGGCAATACTGGGACTAGTTAAATTAAGTTTTATTTTTATTGAATATTTTTTTTATTGTACAGTGTAAGAGCATTGTTTTCGTCTTTATAAAAAGCTGTACACCATTTACAAGTTTTCGCTTACTGAAATTAGAAATTCTGTTTTAGAAATAAGGGTTTACTTTGTTTCCTATAAATTATTCTACTTTTTTAAGTCCTGCTTAGAGTTTCTTATAAAACGTGCGTTTAATCGGTATTATAAAGAAAGTATATATATAGTTTATTCAGTGAACATCGACTGAAAGTCTTTACTTTCATCTACCTTGCCGTATATTACATTTATTTGTAAATTAAATTAAATTAAATCAAATCAAATCAAATCAAATCAAATCAAATCAAATCAAATCAAATCAAATCAAATCAAATCAAATCAAATCAAATCAAATCAAATCAAATCAAATCAAATCAAATCAAATCAAATCAAATCAAATCAAATCAAATCAAATCAAATCAAATCAAATCAAATCAAATCAAATCAAATCAAATCAAATCAAATCAAATCAAATCAAATCAAATCTAAATCTAAATCTAAATTAAACTGAACTGAACTGAACTGAACTGAACTGAACTGAACTGAACTGAACTGAACTGAACTGAACTGAACTGAACTGAACTGAACTGAACTGAACTGAACTGAACTGAACTGAACTGAACTGAACTGAACTGAACTGAACTGAACTGAACTGAACTGAACTGAACTGAACTGAACTGAACTGAACTGAACTGAACTGAACTGAACTGAACTGAACTGAACTGAACTGAACTGAACTGAACTGAACTGAACTGAACTGAACTGAACTGAACTGAACTGAACTGAACTGAACTGAACTGAACTGAACTGAACTGAACTGAACTGAACTGAACTGAACTGAACTGAACTGAACTGAACTGAACTGAACTGAACTGAACTGAACTGAACTGAACTGAACTGAACTGAACTGAACTGAACTGAACTGAACTGAACTGAACTGAATTAAATTAAATTAAATTAAATTTTACAGGGCTAAAAATAAAAAGTTACAATGTATAATATTAAACGAGAGACACAAAGACAATGAACTGAATTATAAAATAATGATAATACAATTAATATACTATGAAAACATTCTTACAATTAGCAATACATTCTTCAATTAGCAATAGATTTACTTAAATAAACTGGCAGACTTTGTGCATAGATGTCCAAACGCTTACATAGTTCATTATGAGCTGAAGACTGAAGACTGGGATCAAAGCGTGAACGACTTATGTAATGGACGTGTTAGATATTATAAGATTCTACAATTAAAAACCACTAAAATAATATAGTATAAAGTATTTAATCAAGTTACTTTACACTATAAATGATAATATATTTCAATGTGTTGTCTGGATAAGTTTAAAAAAAGAAAGAACTAAACAAATATCATTTAATATAACAAAATGACTCCCAGTACATAAATATAATAAATACAGTGATATAGTTATTACTGTGTAATTACTTTGACCCATTTACCAATAAACTAAATACGGTGTAATACCCACCACAGTTATTACACATATTATAAATAATGTAAGTATAAGAATCACTTATCTTGCCAGTTGTCAAATACAGTTTACCTTTAATAGAGTCTTACAGCCATATTTATAACATAACAACATTGACAGAAGCGCCAACAGTAGCTTCTAGAGATAAGTCGTATTCACAACTTTAAACATCATTAAATATCTCACAATAACAATATAATAGTACATAACCATTTTAAATGCCTAAGCATATTTATAACAATCTTAAATCTTTCACACATTTATGGCTTACTTAATAATATATGTAAATACAATATATTTAATATCTTAAGGCTACTTCCGATAGCTCGTCAAATCAATATCTTTTACTACTTTTATAACATAGCAGTAATCAATGATATATAGTTCTAAATAATTCTAAATTCGTAAATCTAGTTGTAATAACAATATTTATTGTCAACGTTATTATGTAGTTAAATAAATAATTACATATTTATATTACCTACATACCAAATTACTATATAATAACAATCTTACATGTAGCAATACTACAATAATATAACAAACGCAAGGTGGAATATAATTATCACTACGAGGTTACAAACATGACGTTTATTATTACCCAATGCTTTTGATGATCGTTTGTATTTATGTGTTTTAAATATCACTTACGCTCTTGTTTTAGTCTTAAATTAACTGCACGTTCAGTATTTATAAATAAATAATGCTAATGTAAGGATGACACTAAGGACCCGTAATACGTAATATAATGGACATAATGTACTCTTAAGAGCAAATAAGGTTGATGCTCCCGATTACTTACCCCGTTGTAGTAAATCTCTAAGAAGCTTACATTTTGAATGGAAATTTCTGTAGGAATTGTTCCAGTAAATCGTAATTTCCTCTTGCTTTTATTGTGAAAAAAAAATGTGGTTGAATAGTCCTTCTCCGTTTAATTGTACTTTAAAATTCGTTATTTAGACGTTTTATGTATATAAAATAGGATAAAATTCAATTTAAAGGTATCTTATATTAAAATAATTTATCATTTCTTTATTCAGCTATTCTTTCTAATAGTGCTTTAAAGAAAATTTATATGCATATGAAAAAGAACTACTCTATACATCCGCTGCACCCACTATTATTTAATCAGTAAACTATATCGAGAACGTACTGTTGTTTATATATTTTGTTATTTTGATGTTGGCAATTAATTGAAATTAATAAAAATAATTATGTGTTATAAAGCATTGGTTTTTACGAAGCAGTAAACATGGCATTTTGTATTTCCTACATCTAGGTAACATTAAAAAGAAAGTATCATTTCTTTTGTAAATAAAATAATGTCACACAAATAAATTCAAATTTCCTTCAAACTATTCCTTTCCTTATTCGCATATTCTATCTTACAATTCAGATAAAGATTAGGGATCAAAATGAACTTAGTTTTCTCAGTTGCAGATATTAACGATGATTTATTCTAATTGCTTTTAACAAATCTAACACGTGATATTTATTTATTGTTATAAAATATAAAATGATAAAACAATTTTTCGTATTTATTTATTAGTTTTATTTATTTATTCTACCCGTGTATTGTTTGTGTCTGTAGCTGCAGTACGAGTCGCGAATTGCAAAAATGAAACATTTTCTATTTGTACAATAAATATACCTGGATTTTTTTTATCTAGTTAACTATAATTCTATGTGCATTTTTATAACATAACATAACAGATTGTATATCATTGGATAGATAAAATGTTAATAAACATGTTATATTTACACAAACATAAAATAACAATATATTTTTATTAGCTTTAATAAAACAGTCACTGAGTTCTATATTTTTTATAATGAGTCACAAAGAACGGTCAGGTTAGAATTTTTTTTTAAGTTTTTTAATTTCAACTGCCTGTTAGTAGTACAATTAATTCTACCACATGTCCTGAAAGTTGTTTACTGAACCAACCTTAACAGAATAACGAAGATAGACAACTGGATAATTAGGTGAGAATATATCAAATATAAAAAATAATTTACTATGTATGTAACTATATGTACTAAAACTGAATATTAAATACATAGCGTATTTAATATTCAGATCTCTTGCAATTCATGAGTTCTATCCGATTTAAGCGATTGGCCAGAGATGGTACTTACACAACATTCTCCAAGTTTTTGATATGTTTTATTACTTGTTTTGAAGGATATATTTTACATCTACAATATACCCTTTACTATACACTTCTCTTGTTAGATTTTAGAACTTATTTGCCAGATTTAGACGACTTGCCTAAAATAGTACTCAAAGAATATCCTCTAAGCTTTTGGTAAGTTATATCACGGTGTTAAAAGGATATTAAATTTAAAATAAAACGCATAATAATACACCACATGCTTTAGTTGCACATCTTTTGCAGATTAACTAAAGAAAGTTAACTATATAGGTGTACATTTTTTACGCAATTTTATCATACAGTAAGACACTTACAACCTAATAGAGATATAACTAAGTTATAAGACATGAAGCTTAAGAAACTCCTAGTAGTACATACTATTTTTTAATGTTGAACTATAAGTACACTAACTAACTTGTGGTTAGTACTTTAGTTAAAATGTAGGTACAATTCATGAAAACGACAAAATATTTTCGACATACGCAATTCCGTTGATTTCCGTCTAAATTCGAAGAAAACATTAGATTAAATACTAGATGTTTTAGGAAAATTAATTTATTAGAACATTACTTCAGCGTGAACGTGTCAGGAACATGAATTAACTTGTTTTGAAAATTTTACAATTACAATTAATTAACAATTTCCGAGAAAAGGATCAAATGTAATTAACAAGTAATGGATTTTGTTTATGGTAAAAAGTTTTATAATACTTGTGTTTTTTATTATATTTTTATATTGAAACATATAACATTCGTCTAACAAAAACTTCATGGACCAATCTTAATATCACACAATGCGACAGTAACTTATAGGAGAATAACTTTCAGAGTTCATCTGGTCTCTCGCATATAATATCGCACATAATTGGTTACAATATATATATTCATTTCCAAAAATATCAGCAGAAAATATTTGTACTATCTAATATATATGTAAAACTACCATTTAAACGTATGTCATATCACATCTAATTTAACAGAATATATCAAGTGGCTGTTGCGATGTGCAATAAAAACTGACAAACAAATAAAACATTTTGTTTCGAAATACCATTTCAACACTTTATCTTTAAGTTTGAGTTAAGTTCTATATAAGTTCTATTAACATATTAGTCATAATACATTATGTTCTTCCACTTTGTTGGTTTTTTTAATAGTAAATAATGTCTTTAATCATTAGATTTAAATAAACAAGAATTTATCTTTACATTATGTGTCGTTTTCAGTTCAATACTCAGTAAGTCAATGAAAATCTTGGAAAATCCCATTAGGCTATATAGGACCTTGATGAACCCTCCTACGAGTTTGAAGTTGGTTTGGTCAAAGAAAATAAAAATATTGAAATCCTGAAGGTTTTTTCATCTCCGTCTTTTACCAATACATATAAATATATTTAAATTCGCTGGCAAGATACATGTGATTCTAATTTGTGGATGTTAAGATATTACAGAAAGATATTTAGTATATACATGGACAAAACAACTACATCAAATAATATATATTTATTATTTATTATAAATATGTATACATTTAACAATAAATTTAATAGTTACTTGTTACAAAGATTAGTTCCTGAATTAATATATTTAAACACACAGAAAAATACGTCAATAAATATTATAGCTTTCGACTATTATTACTTACTTCAATTCAATTTAACGAATAAAACGACGAATTTCATAGTGAAGAATAAAATGAAGAAGGAATGAAGATTATGCGATTTTTTAAGAGGAATCTAAAACAACCCGGAAATTAATGTTGTTATTGCTTCCTCATACATTCCATCTATCTCATATCTTATATCTAAAAGGTTACGCTTAATTTTTAATATTAGGATTATTGTTATATAAGTTAAACAATATATACTAAAACTATATTTTGTATGACATAGTTTACGATGTAAATTTAAGTGTTTAGTGATATATGGAAGATAAAAGGCAATTCATTTTCTAATAATATTAAGTTTGTATTAAAATGATTGCGTTAAAATGGAGGTAATGACAAAAACTTTTATTAATAATAAAAGACTGCTTAAGCTCCAATTTTTTTTTTTAAACTGGCTGTTGCTTTTATCCGTCAACAAATAATAAGTGTTAGTACTATAATTACAGTACAATTTGCCTTAATATTTTGCCCGCCGTTAACATGTCTGTTTTTAATTAAATAGTTAGTAATTTATAATTAACCCTTTTTAGCAATAAGTGCATACAGCGCATTCATACTAAAAAATCTTTTCCTTGTAAAAAAAATATTTTTTGTGATTCCCAGTAACTATACTTCAAATGTATATTGGTATATATAATTTATATCAGAACTAAATAGGAACGTTGATAATACAAATTTTATTTTATTTTTTTTCTCAAAACTTTCAACTTTTTTATAAAGAATCGATATAAAAGCAATTTATAATTCGAAATAAATTAAGTTACATACAAATAGACAGCCAGATTATAAGTAGACGAAAGATTTTGGCATACAAATATTAAGATTAATATTTTTTTATCGATATTATCAAACTTTATACTTTTGTGCGAGCAAAACTTATTAATCCGTCACTTAGTCGCATGAATCATCTATTCAGTTGTATTAATTATTCATAAAAATACAATGATAATATTTTTAAAAACCAAAAAAAGGTTTGGAAGGAGTAAAATTTAATTCAATTTAATGTTTAAAAAAATAAATTCTTCTGAATGTAATTCTAAAATAAGTATTTGATATTAAAGTCGCGTTATTATTTTTGAGCTTATATCCTATTTAGACGACTCCTCTGGGATGAAACACATTCTTCAAGCTTTTGATAAATATGACTTGTTGTCTTATATTATAAGAGGTGACATGCATACAGATCACGCGGTGGCAAGTAATCATCTCCGCCCACGTTATCTTGCAACACCAGATGAATAACAAGAGCATTACAGGAACCAAGGAACAGCCCTTAAGGATTCAGAAGACATTTTTCTTAATGTTATTTAAATTAAAAATAATTTTTAAAGTTCTTAAGAATAAAAATACCATAACTTTTTTTTAAATATACTCTACTTACTATTCACACAGATATAATCATGCTGCTATTATTTTATTTTTATAGTTTTCCTAGAGTAAAAAAAATATTTTTAAATTTCATAGTTATAGTTTCTTACTACTAATAATTCTTTATGTCTTATTTGCATTTCTATTTAGTTTTTTAGCCTAGAATTGCTCGCGACAAAGACTCAGTAAACAAATTAATCTCAGACTTTTCCTTTGACATGTGTCTTACTGCTGTAAACTTTATTACTTGTGAAGAAATCGGACGCGTGTGACACGAGACAACCGAAAATATTAAACATAAAAGAAAAACTTTCACGAACTTCTTTTACGATATTGAAAGTAATAAATGACTCCATTGTTATGTAATAAATCATTCCATACCTAGAATTGTATAAAATATTTATTTTGCAAACAATAGTTGTTTATTACCTTCTTTAAGTTACTAATATATAAAATAACTGATATTACTTATATTTTTAAATTAACGACTGGTAATTTATATTATTATTACATAATTAAAAAAAAATCTTTTATAGAACATCGAGTCATTTTATCTTAAAAGCTTAATAACTAAAAACCTATAGATAAACAAAGAAATAATAGTCATTTTGGAGTTGAGCAATTTACAAAGGGTGATGTTTAACGATGTCAACATTGTTATTATACATTACCGAACTTAAGAGAAAAGAAGAATATTTTTAGCCTTTAGTTTAAGTAAAATGAATTGAAAAAAAAACCGTGCTAACCTTACAGTTTTTTTTTCAATCCATTCATTTAGGTTTTTTAAAAAAATATTAAACTTCTAAATATTAGAATGCAATACCTTATCCTATTTGCGATACGATGAAAAATAAATCACAATTTACGGAATCCTATCTTACAGTCATTTCTTTTTGTTGACATTAAAAATGTAAGCATCTCAGAGATTTATTGAAGCGAAGTATCTGACCCCGAATCTCTAGAGAACACAAGTGTTTATTATGGCGTGACATTAATCTCACGAAATCGTAAGAAATGTATATACCCTCTTTCTAATTTTATCTTATCTTGTCGTCATACTTATGTATATCATACAAAAGAAACTTCATGGACTTCTTTGCAAATGATAAAGCGATGTACATTGAAGGCAGTGTTCATGATAATATTAAAACTATCTATTTACTAGAGCTTAAAATTAAACATATAAATCAGTTTTTTTTTTAAATCAACAGCCTGATACAGAATTATTAACAACAAATAATTCAAAAGTACAATAATATTCATTCACTTTGAAGCAAAACATAAAAAAAATTTGTATGGAAAAATAATTTAAAGGAAGAGAAAACTGTTATGCGAAAGAAGCTTACAGCGATTCATTTTAAGCGTTGAAATAAAACAATATTTTACGACAGTAGATGGAATATAATTTTATAATTTAAACATGAAGTCGGAGTCGATTCTTTATTTGTATTCTTTATGTTTGAAAACATTTATAAACCTGTTTAGAGCCATGTAAGCTTATTTAAATTTTAAATAAATATAGGTTAAAAAATAAACTGATACGGGCAAGGATTTGAACCCGCGACATCTGAGACGAGACGCTTTCCCAACGGTCGCGGGTTCGAATCTCTGCCCCTAATGGATTATTTTTTTATATGTTATATAATGTATTCTTTACTTTAATAAATTAACCATAAATTATGTAACATTTCATTTTAATCCTATCGTTGACATTTCTTTTTTTTCAATAAATAAGTGAATTTCTTTATTACTAAGGAAAATAAATATTATGTTAAGGTAATTAATTAAATCATGTTCTGAATTATTTGTAATTAGTTAATTATTTTACATCTGATCTATTTTATTTCATGAATCATTAAAGTTATTATATGATTTGGATAATTAAATATTTATAATAAGCATATATTTATCTTTATATAAATAATGAACAATGTATCAACATGGCAGAACCTGAGCGTAAGTCCTCTGAAATACGTCCTGTCAGATAATTTCGAAGATATAATAAGCTTAAGAACTTTATATTTCAGTGTTATGATAATAACATTATTAAGGGATATAAAGCTTCTGAAATTAGAACTTAACCTTGGCCTGTTTCTTCCTAATGGATGTAATGATTGTAATAGAAGGGAAGGGTTTCTTTCCTTATTTATCTTAATTTCATTATCCTAAACCTTTTTTGTAAGGAGCCAACTTAGTTGCAAACAAATAAACAAACTAGATTTCTTTTGTGAGAGCTAATTAACGTTGTATCTTTGAATTTATTTTCTCCGTAAGCTATAGTATACTTAACGGATGTGCAACACACGGTTTATCATTCTTGTATTATTCCCAATTTTTTGGTAACTTCACACAAATCGTAAATATAGCAATTTTGTTTATTTCATAGTCAAATTTGTAATGATTAGATTTAAAGGAAACGTAAATTGACATCACACAATGCTATTTAATACTGTATAAGTTATCTGATTACAATTTGTGGTTCCAAATGCCAACAAAGATTTAACAAACACTTAGTCATGCGTTACAAAGTAAAAGGTATAGAGGCTAAGATCAGAAAGAAAATGGGCCAAAATTTTTATACGAAACGATTTTGAGATTTTGTCGTTAAGATATGATTTTATCGGTTAGAGTTGTAAAACGACATCGTATAAAATGTTTACAATGTTTACAACAGTGTCAGAGCACACTAATACAACCTTAGTTTTATACGCCTTTGAATTTTATTTTTGAAGTTTTCTTACTGTCGCTATCGTACTTCTAATTTCATCCCATAAAATGATTGGTTTGTTTATTTTTTATTCTCCGTTATCATTTAAATTTCACTTAGCTTTTACTTGATAGAGAGTGGTTTATGCATTTTTATTAATCATATAAAATACTACTTCTTTTAAAACTTCAAAATCGGAGACAGTTTTTGAGAATAGATCTTGGATTTGTTTGATTAATTAAATATTAATTTCGATGATAGTTATTATTTTTAAACTATATTTGTCTTGTAACTATGTTTAATCCGTCACAAAAAGGGTAAATGTTGTATTTATTATTTAATAATTTGTTGTATTTTTAAATGTATGTATATATATGTATGGCTTAACTCTGGGAAAAAAGCCACGAACAAATTATCTAATATAAGAGGTTAATCAATCAATCTATATTCACTATTTATAATACCTACTATAAATTGTATTGAATACATATATAGTTACAGTAGCTCCTTTTAGTTTGTTTCAATCAGTTGATTTTAAGTATACTGTTTAGAATCAAAGGTTCTTAAACTTTCTTTTAGTTTGTAAACAATTTTTATTTCAAATCTTTATATGAGTATTCGAAATTAAAAAGTAATATACATACAAATCTCTGTTTTAAAAATATTTAAATTCATGACTGTTCTTGTAGCAGGAAATTCCGTGCTTATCTCGATGTTTCGGAAATTGAATTTTGAACGACAAATTGATCTCTGTATTACAAGGAAATATGATATTTTGATATATAAATATTGTGTAAATGATTTATGTTAATATAATTAAAATAAGCAATATCTCTAATAATTGAGGGGTCCAATGTTACGAGAATGTATCACACGCAGGATCTATGACATTAAAGTATTCTAAGTTGGTTGTCACTGTCACTGATAAGATCAGTAAATCGTTCAGTTTAGATCGTACTAAAAAATATTAAAACACACCTTTATAGGATTATTATCTAATGCTAAATTACTTTTGATTATTGTCTTTAAGTAAACCGTCGATAATTTTCAATATATATTTCTCCACTATAACAAACGTTTTAAACAAATAAATTTGTTTTAATTTATTGTTATTGTTGAAATATTCTAACGAAATTGGTCTACACTAGGTTATAGGAAAGCATTTTTTTTATATATTTTGTAATTAATTTTCCAATTAATCATAGGCATATGTTTCAAACCTCATAAATCATACAATGAGGAGATAAAAATAAATTATTTGTCTAAAAATTTTAAATTTGTGCTTTATTATAATATTTGTTCTAACTTATATTAAAATATTTCAAAAGAATTTGAAATTGCAGAGAATTCAAACTCTCCTTTTATATGTTTAATTTTTTTTGTATTCGGCATAAATTAATGAAAATATCTAAATTATTTGTGTGGTCTAGTCAAGTTACATATTTTATTTAAATAATCTTATGTCTTTGGTTAAAACTCGCAAATAGTATTTTATGCGATTTAACTATTATATAAAATACTTTAAAAGTCGAACATGTTCTTTTAGTAAAAAAATAAACATTTCCATATATTTATTTTCTTATTATTTAAAAGTAAAAATGTCTTGTTTTTATTCTATGTTACCCAGAAACTACTGCTCCGGTTAATAATTTAAAAATAAAACATAGCATCAGTCAATACTAAAAATACTACTAAAAATATTTTATTGAACAAAATTCTATGTTGGTTTTTGTTATGGTATGAGTAAAAGCTATATGTTATGCTGTTTAGAACCAGTCAGTTTACGCCAAAGATTTTACCTAAATACCGGATTACATATTTAATGCATAACGATTTTGCCCTCGTAACTACTTTTAGCTTTAAAGAGTTTGTCATTTTGTTGCTTACTAAATAAAACTTCTAAAAAACGTTGTCTATGTGTGTTGTCTGTGTTAAATAAATGTTAGAGGACTTCACAATTGTTGAGTGTTTCAATTAATAAAACATTTTAGCATTCATAAATAAATAATGCTAATGGAAGGGTGTCGCTAAGAAACCGTAACATAATGAACATAATACACTCTTGAGAGCCAACAACATTGATACTCTGTCAGATAAGCCGCTGTAGCGCTTTATATTTATTTTATATAAATGTTTAAACGAAATCATAATGATTTGCGTCTCTTTGCTTTCAACTTGTCAAGATTTACTTTTTCTTTACAATTAAAATACAAGTGATAAATGTTATCTAATACATAAAATAAAAATAAAACCGTTCTAATATCTTTTTTGATACAAATTCAAATAACGTATAACGTATATATAAATAGGTGCTAATTTTTCACTGTTTTAATTATTAACATAATTAATAATTTAATAATTAAAATTATATAAAACACCAGCAAATAAATCTTGTGAAGAATAACTAAACAATAATAAAAAAGCTTAACTGTCATTTTTTTTTATTATTAAGTATTTTAAGTATTTATGTTAAGACACATCTGTGACTAAACATTTTAAATTTAATACTGGAAATAGCTATTTCTATTTCTCAGGCCTCAAATTAAAACGATAGTTAGATTTTAACTTACAAAGTAATAACTTTATACCATCCTTCGTATATTTCTGTCACTGGCATGAAATACATGCTATAAATAGGAGTAGAAGTCTTAAACTAACGCTGTATGTAGCTTCCTTTAGACACTTTTATAATGTTTACTCAAATCGGTCATTGTTAAATTCATACACAACAATACATTTATCTTTCGTGCATGAATAGTTTATTATCATTATATTACACCGACTTTTTATAATAATGATGCGTTTAATAAAATTATTTGTTTATGTTATTTATATTTTTTTGTGAAGCCCTCGCTACACAGGATAAAATATTTTAAATGCGGGAGTTGTCTTTTAAAAATATGTCTTTTAATATATAGCTATTTTTAAAACAACTTCCCCTTAAACTACAATGTCGATGTTAATGTTAATTTGTTATTTGAAGTTTCATATTCTCGTTTGGGTGAAATTATAACAGTTCATACAAAAGTAATTGTAATATTAACATGAACCTCAATTTTGGCGTAACTTAAACACTTATTCAACTTTAACTTTACACTGGTGTATGTGGTAATAAGAAAACCATATTATAAACTGTATGTCCAATCTTCCGTTACACTAAATCTCTACGGAGCTTACATTTTTAATGTCAGCAAAATGAATAACAGCACGTTTTTCTTCCTTAAATTGAGATTTATTGTTCTTTGTTACCCAAAGACGGTATACATTTTAAAAAATATATGTCTTTTCACTTATTTTTTTTTTTTATAGAACAGAGAGTTTATGTGCAAATCCTACAAAGTTTAACAAATGTTAAAATGTTTGTTTCATTTTTTCACCAAATGAATTCATAATAAATGTTCAAAATTAACGATTTACATATATGACAAGACTTAACACAGGGGTAGTATATTAATAAACATTTTATTAGAATCAATTTTATTTAGAGGGAATCCTTAGAAAAATAATTTTGGATGTGACGAACAAAATGCATTTTACATCACAATGTTCAGAGATATTTATGTTATTTTTATGTAGTTTAGAAATAATATAAGTGTAATAAAATAAATAAAATAAAAAATAAAATAAAAATAAATTTGAATTCAATATTCTTTTACACAATTTCAATCGTAACCTAGTCCCAAACGGACAATATATTTTTTAATAATCGTGAGAAACAAGGTTGAAAATATGTCGTACATACCCAGCTGCCCAGGGCTATTGCTGTGCATCATATTGGAAAGAACAAACGTGTCAATATAACATATAATAAAAAAAATGTAAATAACAGCGTTTGTAAAAATATGCATCTACACAAACGCAAATAATATTGAACTCCAATTAAACCGATACATCAAAAACGACTAAGTCATCAATAAATATTTAATAGAATTATACCAACATTCCACATTTAATGTAATAAGAAGACCACACAATCCACATGGGCGCTATAATAGTTATAATTAAATATATCATATCGACCGACTACATATATAAAAATACAAGATACTTTTATAAACTTTATCCTTCATAGTAATAATACTATTATCAGAACCTGTACCAAAACAAAATCATTACACTCAAAATAGTATAAAGAGAAAGTGATGTGCCTATTGTAACGAAAGGTCAGAATTTCCTTAACTAATCAGTGATAATAAAAATGTTATGAAATCTATCAACTTCTGGTTTCATTTTTTAAATACTACCAACATAAAAAAGTTATCGATATTTTTATTCCACATCTCTAAAATGTAGAAAAACCTCTCTGTCCGTCAACATGATATTTATATGAACCTTTTTTAATCTTTTATGTTGTTGTTGATGTTTTTTACGATTTTATAAACTGTTTTCGGAAAAATATGATGTCTAAATAGTAAATATATTTAATTTACTTTATTTTTATTTTGTTTTTAATGTGTAATCTAATTGAAAAAAAAAATCTTATTAGTTTTAAATTTAAGAAAAATAATGAATCCAAACAGGGGTTCCATTGACGTAAAAAATATTATAATTGATAGATAATTAATTATGTCACTAATCGATGCAATAATGCTAAATGTATACATCCGCATGATGATATGCACTAGGTCTTGCAAGTAAATGTATCTCTGTCCTAAGTTCGAGTACCAATTTCTATTGTTTCTATAAATATGATATGATATTAGTTTCTATCTATATGAGTTTGCGGCCGCGAATTCGACCGTAGGTATTATCGTCTTATAATGAACTCGATAGGGCTTGTATTTAAAACCCCTTAATTGTTTTAAAGGCTTGATTTAATTCATGTGATGTATTGTTGTATGTACATATTTATATTAATGAAATTAAAGAGGGAATTAAGAGATGACGACAACGAGATCATTGAAGGAACCCAAATAGGTACAAAGTTTCAAGTGGGACTTTAAATTTAAAGTGAAAATTTGTTCAAGCTAATATTAATGAGGTTCTAAATGGATAAAATGCTTTTAAAAAATCTAAAAATAGCAAACACCAAAATTTAAATGTCTATACAAAAAATCAAGATTTAGAGGTAGGTATCTTATTGATTTAAAATGGTAAAGGTATATTTTAATACTAATACATTATATGTTATTTGAAAATATCTATAAAGCTTTGTTAAGCTTATTTAAATTATAAATCAATATATAATAAAAATAAACCGATACGGGCAGGGATTCGAAACCGCGACCTGGAACGATTTTTCAGAGGTCATTTTTCATTCTATATCTATTTAAAACAATATATTTTTATAAAGTAGGTAATACAATTCATGGTAATAATCGAAAGGCAATAATAGATAAATTCCAACCAGCTGTCAACAAGGTGGAAAAGATTAACGACCCGTAGCAAAACCTTTTATGGCTTAACGCAATCTTTTCCTTTAGGTTTTGTATTATTTATTAATTTAAGCTGATGATCATAAATTTCTACAAACATTTCTACAAAGTAACAAAAGTGAAAATGTACTTTATTGCTAATCCCGATAACTGTAATTTAGTGATTTCTTTATATTTATAAGAGAAAAGATTATGTAAAACTTTTTTTTTACTTTTTTTTTTATATTAAAAAAACTTTAAACATGTTAATAAGAAACGAAACAAAAGCAATTTTATATCTGAATGTACATAAATACACTCAAACTAACATTATTCATACAAAGACTCAAACATTAATATTGAGAAAAATATTTTCCATTGACTCAATACAGAAAGTTGTATTGTTGTTCGATAGAACCTTACAACTTTAAACAACTTTTGGGCAGACAAATATAATATTTCAACCGTCAAATTCCACGGTCTTGCTATAAATTATACAAATACACAAATACATATGGTCACACACTAACACACTCACAAAATATAAACGACTTTGATTTTATTGATGTATTATTAATAATTCCATATATTTCATAAAAAATAAAACAACTGTCAGTGGGTACATTAATAACAGGTGAGTATTTTTTCTAAAAGTTAGAAGTAAGAACCGAATTTGTCATAATAACAATTGAAAAAGAAACACAAAGAAGTTAGAATAAAATATAAAGAATACATATTCTAACAAACCCTATGTATAAAAAATTAAAAGTAAAACGTACCTATATACTACAGCTTATTTTTTTTTTCTTTTTTTTTTGCGTTGGAAAAATGCGTTGCGCATCGTCCCGTTGACCAGGAAGGTGATGGCCGAGGGGGTATGGTGAACTACCATTTTTTAAGACTACCCACTAAAAAACCAACGGTTGACCTCATGGCCTTAGTGGGATGTCACGGGATCGCTTTCGCACTCACCGTGACGCCCCGGCAGAATATACTACAGCTCTGCGCTAAGTATTTGATATTCAGATCTCGTTCAATTCTTGAAATTATCTGTCTGACTAACACGACTCGTGTGACATGATACATACAGAACATCCTCCAAGCTTATGGTAAGTATTATGACTTGTTTACTAATGAAGATTATTTATTTATTAATAAAATATTGCAAGAGGGTCCAAATAAATATTTAAGTTGACCTTTTGTGTGTTGTAATATGTGTGTGTACTTGTTTGCGTTTTGATTTCAAGTTATATAAGATAAATAAACTGAACTCTCTTTATAATATCAATAAGAAGAGGAAATAAGTTTAACTTATTTTAGGGGACATTTCATTTTATAAAAGGTAAAGCATTTAAACTGCAAATTACTGTTACTTAATGAATTATTGTTTTGTGTTTTCACAATAAAGTAAAATAAATCAACTGCATGTAGTATCTGACTAAAGCACGTAATCGAGACCATAATAAATATAATAATATATGAATATATATATATATTAATATATGAAAGGTTTCGTGAATTGTATTCGGGTATGATATTTGACAGATACAGCAAAATAGTGTTTTGGAAAATATATAGTTTCCCTGCAAATCGTTATCGGATTTTCGATTCAGGTTCGATACCTGTATAGTTTCATTAACTATATAATATATAGGATACGTTTTACTCTCCTCTAAACTAAACTAATAAGTGTATAATAAAAAAGATTCTGACTAAAATATTTTCAAATGGTCAGAATTTCATATTTAAGTTTTTGTTGATTCTAGTTTTAAGAGCTTTATTACTTTCTGCAGTAATCGACAAATGCTTTACTCTAAGTTTACTCCAAATAAGTCATTTAATATATTATAAGCTCATAATATATGAATTGTAATGTTAATTTTATAATCATTCTAATAAAACACAATGAAAAATTCACGAACACGATAGTCCCGAGATCACTTGCTTCATTGCTGTAGGTTTTTGATGAAGCTTTCATTCTACGAATTACTATTAGATTATTATCTTGATAATTCTTGATCTTCGTATTATTATAAGCTCCTGCCTTATAATAAGTCGATGGGTAATTTTAACTACATTTAAGCGTGTTTTGTAAGAAAATAACGTTGTATTATACATTAAATTAAAATAAATAGTTCGGACCAAACTATTTCGGTCGCAGACTAACATTTTTGATTAATCATTCATTGACGCTTTACAGTTTTTTATGAAGTTCATACTTATCTTGTAGAAATTTATCACGATTTTTATTTATTTATGTAAGAAATACTAGAAAATAAAGTACGTAGTAGAAATTAAGAACATCCGTAGTAGAAATTAAGGTATCCTAGTTACTATAACTTCTTTTAATAACTAGTTCAAACTGCGACTTTTAGAACCTTGTTTTCTGCAACATTTGACTAGAAAAATGTATAAAGCTCATATCAATAAAAACAACATAACGTTTCCGTTAAAATAAATTTTACAAGGGCTTATTTCTTATAATCACTAAAAAGTTAAGATCACATATAAACATAACTTTTTCTTTCTTTTTTATTTTTTTTAGATTGAATTAAAATAATCTTCATTTAACGATGTCACCTTTTTTATTTATTATGAATTTTATTACTTGAGAAGAAATCGAATGCTCGTGAAAACAGACAACAAAAACTATTAAAGTATAAACAATATAAATCATTTTAACAAAGTTATTTAAATTAATGTTGATTAAAAACTCAGTTTTACTTTTTGTATATTTTTTATACATTTATTAAATTACAACATTTACACTTCTTACAATACGAAAAATAATAAATCATAATTTACTAGAGCAAAACTAAGAGTGGTTTCAATTTGCTGATATTAAAAATGTAAGCCGCTTAGAGATTTACTGCTGCAAAATACTTGACTTGAAGCTTAATTTAACACTTGTGTTTATTAAAGCTAGTCTTTAGCCTCAATAAAATTTAAAAGTGTTTAAGATAATCGTATTTATAATATATGATGCCAATGAAATCTCATCACATTATCACTTGTTAACAAGAATAAAGAATCATATATCCTCTTTTTTACAAGTGATAATGTGATACCCGTCGAAGGCAATATTCTATCTATCTACTATCTATAAAAACACTATGTAATACCTTACCCCAAAAATTATAGGTCAATTTATAACGGCTGAGACAGAAATATGTCATCTTTGCAATAAAAGCTTACAACAATTCCCTTTTACAGTTGAAATAAAACGACCGTTTACGACTGAAGATGGAATACAATTTTATATTAAAAATGTGTTGTCAGTGTCGTTTCTTAATTTGTATTCTTTCTTTCTATATTTTTTAAGAAAATATGAAACATTAATGTATTTCTTAGTGATACCTTCTAATCACGTAAGTCCATAATAGAATAATATCGATTTTAAAAACGGAATTATACAAATCGAGCATCATCTTTGAAATACAAACAAAATTAATATTCATATTATTTATGAATATCATCATCAATAAAAGAATTAACCATATATTTTTTACCTAGTTCTTGAGATAATTGGGAACTATAAACATGTGTTATTTAGGAACATAAAACAAAGATTTCTAGACAGTTCATATTATATTTTTGAATAACATTATGTAAAATTTAGATTTTAGATATAGAAACCGGCGGGTACTAAATTACTATCCGGTATCGGCAGGACAGTGAAAACATGGCCAGATAGACCAACTACCGCCTGTCTGTTTCATCTCTAATTATTATTCTGAAAATACAAGATAACCGTAGAAAATACACTTAGCCATTATTTTAAAGAGCGTGAGTGTGCTGTCAATATCAGAAATATTATAACCATAGAATTATCGTACACAGACTAGGGGAGGCATCCTAAAAAGTTTTCACCGAAAGAGAAAAAAAGAGAATGCAAATGTGGTTACCTATCAGCTTCTCTTTTTAACATGTATAATTAGACGAGGATTAGTATGGGTTTCTCATCTTCGCTCTTTTTTTATTTGTTAGCACTTGCACACACAGGTCAGCCAATTCTTCCCCTACTCTATGTATACCTAATAGTTGTGTGGTAATAACTTTGTTCTGTGCTTCTATAAAGATCTATGATCTGTAATAGTCTAAATGAATATAAATTGAACGATGATAGAACTACCTTTTAATTTATGTCAACGCACCTACATTTTTGTTAAAACAAATCCCTTTAAAGGAAATAATAATACAAATATAAGACAACTCAAAGATTAAGAAATGAGAACACTCGCGCCTCGAGACTGAGAGATGTTATGGTTGAACAAATCTGAAATAAATATACAAGCAAGGAAATATTTAAAAAAAGAATTATATTTCGACTCGAAAAAATCAAATATAACACAAATTCTCATTGCAGTGTCGCTACAGTGAAATTGGTAAAATTCTTGCTTGTCTGATGAAGTGATGTTATGCTTTTCGTTACAAGATTACCTAATCTTTTATTATGTTATCATAATATTATTACTAGCTTACGGCTTTGATAGACTTTGACATATAAATTTTTAATTTAAGAGTCAGTTATTGTATTATCTTAGATGACATCTTGGTGTGGTGGTAACACTGATTGCTGACAATGGTTTTGGATTCAGTGCTCACACTCCTTGTGTGATCCACAAATGATGTTCTGAGTCTGGGTATACCTTTATAATTCGTTTTTTAAATGTTTATGAAACCCGCGACACAGAAATAAAATAATTTACAATGCGGGAATTGCCTTTTTAATACGCTTTTATTAGCTTGGGTTGTATGTATCAATGTATGTATGTAACGGAATCTTCGAGCTTAATTTTCACCAGGTTCCAGCGATCCGATTAAATTGAAACTTTGCACACGTATCAAGGACCGATGACAATGCAATAATTTGATAAAAGTTTCCCAAAAAAAAAAAAATAAAAAAAAAAAAAAAATAAAGAATAGTTTAAAAAACTAAAAAAACACGCTTTTATTGCTAACCGAACTAAAAACTAGAAAATAATTTTTAATGACAAAGAGTATAAAATTACAGTAGTAGAAGATCGAACAATTAATCATAGTGAATCGCCTTAATATAAAATTATAATAAAATTTAAGTTATTAACAGAATAATTCAATTCTGAGTAAAAAGCGTGGGGTGCTCGATATTTAAGGTATTACAATCATTCTATTAGCAACTATCTATGAGAGGATAGTTATGAATCACAGTAAAATGCACCCCACGATTTTTACTCAGAATTGAATTATTCTGTTAATAACTTAAATTTTATTATAATTTTATATTAAGGACATTCACTATGATTAATTGTTCGATCTTCTACTACTGTAATTTTTTACTCTTTGTCATTAAAAATTATTTCACATTAAGAAATCAGTAACTTAATATAAGTTAAATTTGACAATTCTACATTAACTGAAGTTTTGTAAAATTTTAAAGTAAAAAAATTCTACTTGCGCAATGGCCTGCGCAGAAGCTCATGTCGGGGTGTTTAAACCTGCCCGTACAAGTTAATTCTTGCAACTTATACATTGGACGGTTACTAACTATCCGCCGCCGCTTGAGCCTATGTAATCTAACACATTCTATATTCTTTTTTCTTGCGTTGCCGAGATATATATGGAAAGGTGAAACATTTAGAGCAACACAATCGGCATGGGTTAAAGTTGCACCGTACAGGTTATAGCTGTGTTGCATTAATACACAAGATAGATATGATAATCAACTTGAAACAATTACTTGAAAGTGAACCCGGAATTTGATGATTGTAAAATTGCAATTTCAAAAAAATATAAAATCTTGCATTATTAAGGTAAAATATCCACCATAATAAAATACTGACGTATCGTTGTGAATAAGCTATCAAACAAAATCAATTACTTGGTAATGAACCTGGAATGTATATCTCAAAAATTTTTGTTGGTTCAGGACTTGATGCAAGTAATAAGATAATACAGTGGACGCCGCTTATTGTGATCGCGGTTAATGTTATCAGCCGGCTATTGTTATCGAAAACGGTCGGTCTCAAATTTCTCTTTAAAAATACATTTGAAAAAAGCCGCTTATTGTGATCAAAAGTCGCTTATTGTTATCGAGTTAGAAAGGTACAAATGTTATTTATAGCAATATTTATTACTAAGGTAATCCTCATTCAAAAATCCTTTTGTTTGAGTTTACAATCTTTACCTATTGTACAAATTCCGACCTTCCGATTAAAAGTTTCTCATTTTTCAAAAGGAAAAGAACACCTGGTCCCTTTCGTTAATTACCTTTTAGAAAACAATTTAGCGATGGTCCTGCATTTGTCTATAAAAGGCTTGAAAATTCAAATTTCCCTCAGTTCTCCTCAAACTACCGATAGAGTTGAAGTAATCGTATCTGAGACAGTTTTTGAAACATTTTTTGAGTTTCATCGTTCGAAGTGCTTAACTAAAATTAAAGTCATGCGTAAACGCTGAGATTATACGAATGAAGAAAAACAACAAATTCTCGAAAAGTACGATCAATTACCGAAAATAAGTCAACGTGATGCTGCGATTCAACTGGGAATTTCTCAATCACTCCTGTGTAAATTTCTAAAAAACAGATCTGAGATCGAAATATACTATAGAGTACTTAGATCATTTATTATGTGCACTAAAATCCCCCAACAAGCATGAAAAAGTACCATCCGCATAATGTTATCATTCGGCTGAAAGTGATCACAATAAGCGGCGTCTACTGTAGAATGCCAACTTTGATACTTTTCGTACAATCTGAAAATTTTATTTATCACAAAACAAAGAGTTCATGTAACGTTCCAGCATCGCTATAAAATGTACAGCACAATTTTAGCATATGTCGAGTGCTAAATTTTCACTCAATTTTGAACCACCCAATCCAATATAAGGTGAGAAACGTGCCGAGGGATGAATGGCAGAGGGTGTTTAAAAATGTCATGTCGCTAGCGTCGAATTCAGGGCACCAGGCTGAACCTTGTCTAATTTAAGCCTTACCCTTCTATCGGGCCTCTGGGAGGGTTGACCGTTTAATTGTCCGTTACTCGTGGGAACAAAAATGACACTTGAAAATACAACACAAAAAAAGAGGAGAGTGGCGGAAAAAAAAACACTTGAAACTACAACACAAAGAAAGAGAAGATTGGCGAAAAAGAGAAGAAAACTGGAAGAAAATCTTTCAGAACTGACGAATGTTCAAGTGGGCGAGAGGAAAAACGAAAGGCGGCTATATATGAAACAATATAGAGCCTTACAATCAGAAATTGACAGATCGGCTCGATTACAGCACATGCGGCAACATAACGCTGAATATCGAGCCTCTCAGTCAGAAGAAGACAGAGCGGCTCGATTACAACATATGCGGCAACATAATGTTGAATATCGAGCCTCACAGTCAGAAGAAGACAGAGCGGCTCGATTACAGCACATGCGGCAATATAATGATGAATATCGAGCCTCAAAGTCAGAAGAAGACCGATCGGCTCGATTACAGCACATGCGGCAACATAACGCTGAATATCGAGCCTCACAATCAGAAGAAGACAGAGCGGCTAGATTACAGCACATGCGGCAACGAACCGCAGAGTCGAGAAGAATGAGTAGGGCCAGTATAATTGGCTTCATGCAATCAATTAACACGTTCTGTGACAAGATCTGTGAAGTTTGCACTAAACGGTGCTATCAAAATCAGATCTCTAAATGGATTGTAGATACTAAATCGGCACCATATTTGCCTAACGAATTAAAACAAAGAAATTGCCTGATCGTCTGTAAACGGTGCAAGAGTCATTTGAATTCAAAGAAAAATCTTGCACCTTCTAGATCTTATTGGAATAATTTGGACCCAGGATCCATTCCAAATGTAATTGCGGAATTATCACAAGCCGAACAACGGCTAATTTCACGCATTATTCCATTTATAAAAATTATCAAATTAAGTGGCGTATTTGGGCAGTATAGTTTTCGTGGCCAAGCGGTATTGTTCGCACAAGATGTTTTTGAAGTTACCGAAAACCTTACGAACATGTTACCAAGAACCTCAAATAATGCTGGAATAGTTGTCATAACTGAGCGTTTAGAGAATATTAACGTAACACGACAGTTTTCAATATCTAAACAAAAAGTATATGATGCACTAAATTGGCTGATTTTGAACAATCCACTCTACAAAGATGTCACTATCGATCAGAACGCTGTAATTGAAGAAAATGATATTATAAGAGTAGAAGAAGCACCAATTGAGATTGCTGTAGAAACCAATAACGAACCTACTGAGAATGCTAATGCTTACAAGGAGATCAGCGACTCCTCGAGAATTGTACGTGCTTCATGGCATCAAGGCAACGATCTCATATTCACATCAGGATTCGCAGGGGTACAATGTTGTGCAATGGCATTAGCAAACATTCTCCGAGCCTGCATATTTTCACCACAATATTGGTCTACGAACATCCTTAATCTAAATCTGATAACAGGTGACCAAATCTACAGCAATATAAGATTTCAAACTGAGAGAAATTTAGCGGCTTATCCTATAGAAAACGATGGATACCTATCAGTACGAAATTTTACAGTTATTCAAGATGACTTGGTCGCATTCGGCAAAAGATTTCAGATCACTTTTGATGAAGAACCAAGTATATTCGGAAGCTTGAATGACAAATCAAATAAAGGAAACTTTGGAAGTACTCTTCGTCAAGGTTTGGAGGATCTGTTCATGGTGTATAACGCAGGCATACTAATAACCGATGGTCAATCATTTGGAGTAATGCATTATGTTAACAAGTATTACTTCAGTAACTCACATTCTTGTGGCCAAAAGGGATCTAAAGCAAACGACAATAATGGAAAAGCTTGCGTTATTGAATGCGATAATTTTGACGAGTTTGTGAGGATATGTAAACGTACAACAGGCAGCAAAAATGTACAATTTACTCTTGATTACATCAACGTCGAAATCTTGGATATACATGATGATTCTGAGGAGGTAGAAATTCAGCAGAGCCCTGAAAAGGTAGCAGTAGCATCCCAAATAATTACTTCCCAACAGAATTTAACTGATCAAACTATCCCACTGCAGACATCAATGATGGCACCGATTGATGTAATGCCTCCTAATGTGGAAGATGAGATACAGGTCTCACGAAACCTTAATGAAATTACCCGCAAGACGAAAGATAATATCGTAAATGTCGGCCATGAACTGAAAGCAGAGGAATTTGCCTGGTTCTTTTTGTTTCCTTACGGGAAGAATGGTTTCGCAGAAAAGAGGCCTGTTAAGATTACACCATTAGACTACTATCAGTCTAGAATTTTGGGAAGTGACACAAGATTTCAACGTAACGATTATCTCTTCTATGCTTTATCGTTCTTTGAATATTATCGCATCAAAAGTACTATATCAGCATGCGGTAAAAAAATTGTTAACCAAGAAGGCGCAGTTGAAGATGTCCATCTTTATCTAAAGAATTTGAGAGGTTCTGCAGCCTATTGGAGATCAGCCTTAAACGAGCTATTAGCTCAAATCAGATGTATAGGAGCCCCAACGTATTTTGTAACTTTTAGTTCAAATGATCTCCACTGGTTAGATCAGCGAAAGGCTTTGTTAATAGCCGATGGTAGACCTGACGTTGATCCAAATACACTTGACATTTATGAGACTCAACGACTCATTGAAAAGTACCCAGTGATTTTGAGTCGACATTTCATGATCAGAGTAAATGCTCTAATGAAATTCATTCAAAATAATGATGAGGTATTTGGCGGAAAAGTAAAAGACTTCTGGTGGCGTATTGAGTTTCAAAATCGTGGTAGTCCTCATCTTCATATGGTAGTTTGGATCGAAAATCATCCAGCATTTGATACAGAAGAAGGAAAACTTTTGCTTGATCGTAACTGCTGGTGTAAAATTCCTACAGAAGAAGAAGATCCAGAGCTCTTCAAACTCGTGAAAAAATGCCAAATTCATCGGCATACACAAACTTGTACAAAAAATAATACCTCTGTAAGATGTCGATTCAATTTTCCACGTCAAGAATGTGCCGAGACACGAATAATATCACATTCTTCTGATGATTTTCTCCGTAATGGAGGTAGAATTTGCTTACTTAAACGTCGTAAAGAAGATGCTTGGGTAAATAATTACCATCCAGAGTTATTAAAACTGTGGACAGGTAATATGGACATTCAACCGTGCGGATCAAACGAAGCAATAGCATACTATATTGCAAAGTATCTATCAAAAGCAGAACCTGAGGGTGTCGATGCTGGAATTGCACAGGCTATACAACAAATCCAACGCGAAGAGACTGATCTTTCACGCAAACTCTTCAAGATATGTATGAAGATTCTTCGTGAACGACAAGTATCAGCTGCAGAATGCGCATATCGGCTTTGTCATATCCCATTACGAAACAGTTCACGAAATTGTGTTTTCCTGAATACAAGGAAGCCAGAACAGCGTTACCGAGTATTGCAATTCGATAGAAGCGGACACGCAATTGGCTACTTTAGCAATATCTTTGAAAGATATGAAAAACGTCCGTTACAACATCCTGACTACGATTTTGTGAATATGAGCCTTACAGAGTTTGCTATGTTGTTTGAACCTCATTTTCCGAAAAAGGTAAGTGATACCGAGGAAAGTGTAGATCATGATGCCTATGAAAAACAAGCAAACATACGTCGTCCACTCATTACTCTGTTGGATGAGAGCAAGATGGTTGTGAGAAATGTTCCTGCAGTTGTCAGAGTGCCATACTTTATAGCAGCTTCGGATCCAGATAACTTTTCCTACAGCTTACTCCTTCAATATATGCCTTATCGTTCGGAAACTGAATTACCCGAAGGCTTTGATAACGCAAAAGAAGCTTTCTTAGCTCGAGAGAGTCGTTTAAGGGAAACAAGTAGACATATGTGCCAACATCGAGAGCGGGATCAACAACTTGAAAACGCATTCAACCAGATTCATGCTTTCGAAATTTTAGAGCAGCCAGAGATTATAAATCCTGAAGTGGAAGAGGAAGAGTTACCAGAGACAGAAATGACCAATGATCAATTCCAAAGAGCGCAAAATGCGATGAATGTTGATCAAAGACAATTGCTAATTCTTATCACAGAGAGTATTAAGAATCAACTTAATGGTGATATGAAACGAGAGAAAATTTTCGTAACTGGTGGAGCAGGCACCGGGAAAACATTCACTTTTAATCTATTAAAAAACCATGTGAACCGATGTTTTGGAAAATCGGTCGTAAAAGTTGGTGCTCTCACTGGAGTTGCAGCACGGTTGATCGGTGGCACTACACTACACCGTCTGCTGAAACTACCAGTACAAAAAGATGGAGTAATTGTGAGTATGCCACTTCTTACTGGTAATTATTTGAGAGGAATGCGACAATTATGGCAAAATGTGGAGTTTCTGTTCATAGATGAAATTTCTATGGTACCTTATGAGATGCTTTGTATGATCGACTCTCGTTTGCGACAGCTGAAAAATCCAGACGATTGTTTTGGTGGTATAAATGTGATACTCTTTGGTGATTTAATGCAATTACCACCTGTCCGAGGGCATCAAGTTTTTCAGCAACCAGAACATATGAAGCCAGCTACACATTTGTGGCGACAGTTCCGTCTGGTTGAACTCAGACAGAACATGCGTCAACAAGGAGATACGACATTTATAGATGTGCTTAACGCCCTTAGAGTTGGAGAAATGACGTCTAGGCAACTTGAAATCCTTCTCGAAAAAGTTTCAACAGATGCAACTAATGAATTCTCGATTGAAAAGGCATTAAGAATTTACCCAACGAATGATCAAGTTGCTAGACATAACGAAAAAGTTCTCCAAAGTTTTGAGAATAAAGGGACTGTTATTAATACAATAAAAGCACAAGACCAACTCATTGATGCTACTCGAAATCTAGGTAACACGGACTTAGATTCTGTGATACCTAATGATATTAATAAAACCGGAGGTCTTCCGAAAGTACTGAAAATATTCGTAGGGGCTAAAGTGATGTTAAGGTAAATATTGACGTGGCGAAAGGTTTAGTAAATGGCAATATGGGTTTCATCACTGAAATTATCTGGCCAAATTTTCGCAGAGACCAACTATACGCGGAAGACATCCCGTCAGTACGTATTGATTTCGGTTCAGATGGCGTGCACATGATTAAACCGATATCGATACAGTTCCCGGCGAAATACAGCTATGGGACTGCCGAGAGACGAATGTTACCGTTAATTCTGAGTTGGGCTTCAACCGTCCATAAGATGCAAGGTTGTACAGTTGATCATGCAGTTATTTATCTAGGCTCGCGATTGTTTGCTGCTGGACAAGCTTATGTAGCACTTAGTCGTGTAAGATCTTTGGACGGTATTCGGATTGAAGAACTTGATTGCTCTAAGTTAACAGGAAAAACCCCGTGCAATAGTGAAGCTTTAAATGAAATGATTAAATTACGAAATGATTCGTAAAAAATTTTAATACCCTAAATCTTCAAAAAACTAATAAATGAATTAGACTTATTCCTAAGAGACTTCAACAGTAGAAGTACTAAGGGTCTATTGACAACTTAACGACGTCAATCTGGATTTTTCCATTAATTGGGAGGTAAAACTAACCACAATGATGAAAGTAAGTCCCATTGAACCGTGAAGGCGATTGATTTCGGATCAATGCCCGTTGATCGATCATACGGAGACCACTGAGTGATTCTTTCTAAAAAAATCTAAGTAATGAAATGATTTCTCAATTTATGAGTTTGTCACAGACTAAAAAATAAAAAATAAACAATAGTTTAAAAAACTAAAAAAAACACGCTTTTATTGCTAACCGAACTAAAAACTAGAAAATAATTTTTAATGACAAAGAGTATAAAATTACAGTAGTAGAAGATCGAACAATTAATCATAGTGAATCGCCTTAATATAAAATTATAATAAAATTTAAGTTATTAACAGAATAATTCAATTCTGAGTAAAAAGCGTGGGGTGCTCGATATTTAAGGTATTACAATCATTCTATTAGCAACTATCTATGAGAGGATAGTTATGAATCACAGTAAAATGCACCCCACGATTTTTACTCAGAATTGAATTATTCTGTTAATAACTTAAATTTTATTATAATTTTATATTAAGGCGATTCACTATGATTAATTGTTCGATCTTCTACTACTGTAATTTTATACTCTTTGTCATTAAAAATTATTTTCTAGTTTTTAGTTCGGTTAGCAATAAAAGCGTGTTTTTTTTAGTTTTTTAAACTATTGTTTATTTTAATAAAAAAAAACTGATAACGTTTTAGAATTTATTTCTTTTAATTAATAAGTTTAAATGTTTCTATTTGAATTTCAAAGGATCTTAACATTAAAAAAAAATCTAAAAATATTTTAATTTATGTGACATTATGTATTAAGAACATATATATAAGTAACACAAAACTATTATCATCAAATCATTTATTATTCTTATTATTATTATTATTATATACTACCTAACTTTCATGACACTTAACGTAAATATAAATGAATTATTGCGGTAGTAAATTTTCAACACAGGTGTAACATATTGCACTGTTTTATAATTCCGGGAACATGTCATAGGACTTGTATTCATGATAATTATCATAATCTTAATGTATTGTATGTAACACTGCTAAAGGAACTATCGTATGGATAATCGTTATTCATTATTTCATTTTTTTTTATACTGTCTAATTTAGTACTTGACTACATCTTGACTTGTTTAAGAATTAATTGACTTTATTAGACTCATATTCTTAGGTAATGCAAATATAGTTTTGAAAGTCTCAGACATGAGGTCGTCACTTAGATCTAATCTTATTCAAACATTGCATGTTCTAAGAGATCAGAGGCAATCGCTTCTATAGCGACTGAATGTTGGGGAGAGGGTTTACATTTCTATCAATATAATCTTTTCATTGTTTAATAAATATTGCGATAATAATTTTTTATGCTGTGGTTTTTTTAGAATTTTACACAACACTCAATGAAAAACTTGTTACATCCGTTTTACAGTTAATTTGTTTTGTTTTTCGTTGTTCATTAATTCATATATTTTATATTTCTGTTGTTCTATGTGTACGTCACAGACACTAACGTAATCTTCTGAAGGCATACAGTGTTACATGTGAAAGGCGTGGCTTGCCTCAGGCGTGTTTACTATGTGCTATAATATGATCTACTCTATATTTCTCTAAATATACTTCTGATAATAAATTTAAGAATAATAGATATATACATAAATGCACACATATATACATAAATATAATGTGCAAATCATTTTAAAAAAATAATGAATAATATGCCTGTCATATATTTTTTACCATACGCAGAAACCTCTGCGAAAAAGTGGCATAAAACTTTAAGTTATCCTTTATAATTCCTTATCCAATGTTAAATCTGTATGTCAAGGCTTCTCTAGAATGCAGCCGTCAATTTGAAGCCATAAGGATGTTGTCATAAACGCTTTTCGGAGATGACACGTTTTGGCTTTTGACACGAGCTTAATATTCTACATTCAGTATAAATTGAATTATACCGCAAAATATTTATTGCAATTCTAAGCATTAATTTAAATGTCGTATATTTATTGTGAGTTATTTATAAATGTTTTTTCGAGAACTAATAAATAAGGTCGAATTTATGGCAATAATATTATTTGACAAATTTGAGAAATACACTACATCTTTAAAAGATACGCATATACTTACAATACTACTTACTTACATCGTACAGATTACTGTCGGATTATCGTACAGAATCCATTTTTCAACATCTAGCAACATTACAAGTAAAAAGTCCCTCGTTTTTTAGACCGTTGAGTATTGTAACACAGCTCTCAAATCATGTCACATAATTTCTCAAGCTTTTCACTTTTTCAATTTATTTTAAGTAAATTTAATAACTTTTATCATTCACACTAAAACCTGCCGCTATTTCTGACGTGGTTTGCGTTGCGCTTCCACGATCACCTACAAGTCTTTATTATCCACTAGTCTCCGGTCTTCCAAGAGGTTTATTCTATAAGTCAAAGTTTTCAGAATTCAAACGTTAGAACGTTAGACTTTGTTGTATATTTTTGCTACTTCCATTTGAACCAGGGTGGAACTAAAATATTGATTGTTGGAAAATAATAAAATATACTTTGATTTGTCATATAGTCAAAATATTATTCAAGTATATTAAAACGAAATTGTTTTTCTACTGTTTATAGTATAAATAGTGATCTTACTATAGTCCAAATGCATTAAAATGTATTTAATTATGTTTATATACAGCGCTTTTCTAAAAAACTCGGCGAAAATAAAGTTTGGTACATAAACTTTAAAGGATCAACAACCTATTTGCCGAAATATCTAGAATATTAAGAAAGTAGATTTTTCGTAACAAGAACATTTTTAATTGATATTTTTGACGATGTAATAGTAGTCTTTATACAATTCAAACACATTATTCCTTACCTTACCAATACTATTAATAGTACTTTTCTGGCTAATTTACAATAGAAACTGTTGATATTATATTGACAACCAGTACTTTAGATTATACTAATTTGGGCTTCCATTGATTTTAGACTATAAAGCGACATCATTATCGATAACTTAAATATGGAATGTATTTTATTATTCGAAGTACAAACTATTTGTTAGATTTTATATAATTGGAGGCTAGGTTTTGATAAAATAAAATAAAGATATCAGTTGTTGGTTTGGCTAAAATGAATGTAATAAGTGTAAAAATGATAGTAAAGCGTTCACTTTAGTAAGAGTTTAAATAGTACCTACTTTACACGTTACTCTCTTTCTATTTAAGATCTTCTAAAAAAAAAAAAAATAATTTTAACTCTTGAAGTTCACTTTAGACTCTTAATATATAATAAAACATATAAGTGGTACTATAAAGAAAAAAATAGAATAATCAGTGTATATATTTTGTAAAACATGTAATTATAAGAAATAAAAAAAAACGTTACACTTTCCATACATCTTTTACCACGTAACTAACATCCAAAAGTTTTCAAAGCGATCTCGAAGGTAACTGTTTAAAAATCATAGCATTGTGACACTCCTTGTATCAAAGCGTTAATGTTTATTTAATTAACATGTTTTTGAGATACTGAGTTTTGAAGTACAAAGTAGACTATTTTGTAGTGGCAATTATAACCATACTTCTAAAAAAACTTTGGTTCTCTTTTTTTAGTCTTAATTTAATTGCACGTTTTTGTATCCCAAAAAAAATATGATCTTAAGGACCCGTAATATAATGGACATACTACACTCTTCAGAAAAAACAAGATTTATAATCTCTGACAGATACAGAAGCTTACATCTTTAATGGAAAGATTAGTGATCGTAAGAATTGTTTTTGTTAATTCTAAGGTTGGAGTTTAGATTTTAAAATACCGTAATGTTTTCAAATACAGTGTCTTTAATTTTTTTTATATATTTTTTTAACTTCAGAAAAAAAAAATTATAACATACTTTAAAGAGACTATTCTTTTAATACACATAATTTATATGTATATAAGGATATCTGTCTCTGTCTGATATCAAGGTAGTATTATAATTCGTTGTTTTTGCTTTTTTTTATAGTATTAAACTATACATCTCTTATTAAAAATGGGATCAAAAAATAAGAATTATGTCATAGAACTCATTGTTCTTTACAAATAAGTAAAATAAAGAGTTACACGACATTTTACATTTTCTACACCCATCTAATATTCATAAGAGGTCTTATTTCTTTTATAAATTACATAATATCACTAAAATATGTTCAATTTTCCCTCCTTGCCTACTCAGACAATACCTTTTCTTATAATTCTGATAAACGAAACTCATTAAATATGAAAAAAATTCGAAGCATGGCCTCAGTTATCCAAAACATGACGAAACAAAATAATATTACAAATATATATTTCTTTGCAAAAATCAGCCCTAGTAAACTTTATGCTTGAATTTTATTTAATAAATTCAATCATCTTGTACATTTTGTTAATCTATTTATTTTTGTAATATATGGAAAAGTAATACTTTTGAGGACGTACCTACAATAAAGAATATTATTACTATCATTTTATGTAAATAATAGTAACATGGGAAAATCTATGTTTTTTGTACCACTTTTCCCGAGAGTATTAAGTGTTACCGAGAAAAATGTATTTAGTTCTTATTCAGTATAAAAAAAAAAAGTTTCCATTAAATGCAATTTTTTATTAAGGTTGTATATAGTATAACTTGTGCCATGAATAAATATTCAGAGTATTTAGTCCATCTTCAGAGTTATAAGAAATAACATATAAACTTGAATAAATATAAGTTGTTAAATAAGAATAAAGCTGTCTCTTTGTTCCCTGGTTTGATTGAGTTGTTGTTGTTTTTGTTCATTTGTTTGGAATTCACCTTGCGAACTTTTAACGACTTAGATTTATCTATTTAATACATTTTAGACATCAGCTTATCCAACAGAAAAAAATAATCATTTAGAATTATATAGATCCATAATTCCCAGTTTGGTCGAAAATTCATATAACAAAGCAAATACAACTTTCGGTACAGCCAGCGTTGTCACCAGCAGGTTTCCATATATTAAGGTCACAAAATAGCAGCATCTTTTTTAATGAAATAAAGAAGTCTAAAATCTCGTTTTCATCGTGAAGAAAAACGATAATATCTATAAACGATAACATCGTGAAGTGCCATCGTGAACCCTTCATCGTTTTTAAAATTTGTAACTTCACCTATCTTACATTGTACTTTTTTATTATTAAATATTATATTCGACAACGGACATTTTTGTTTCCTTTCATCATTGCTATTTTATTAAAATAATTCCGCAAATTTTTACGACCTTTAGCGAAATGGAATTTTTAAGAGAAAAGATTGCTTAAACTTTATTGTCTTGATATTATAATACAAACAGCAAAAGTGTGTCATTTTAAGAGAAAACAATCATCATTACTTACAACCAACTGGTATTACCACAACAATATTTGAATATTCTAACACGATAATGCCTAAAATAAGCAAATGTGAAGTTAGCGGTAGCGGTGTCGACTTTTCATGACTCCTGTATCCGGAACCAAACATACGTGTAAAAGTATCGCTTTAAAAGTAATTCTTTAATCAGACAATATAACAGTCAGTTGAGTGGTGAAGCAGCTTTATAACCTAATATTTAGATAATATTGATGATTAATTACTTAAATTAACATAACTTTCATGATTTTCATTGACTGAAATTAATGAATTTCTTCCGATAACAAAATGAATTAAGTGTTGAAATGAATTATTTTAATAAGATTGAAACATTATTGATATGATATATACATTTTATAAGAAACTTGAAAAACATAGACGTAGAAAAGGAAATATATATGAATAATTTATATAAATATAGAATGTAAAAAACCGATACGGGCAGGGATTCGAACCCGCGACTACTGGGAAACCGTCCCGTCGCTCTACCAACTGAGCTACCAGTAGTCGCGGGTTCGAATCCCTGCCCGTATCGGTTTTTTACATTCTATATTTATATAAATTTAAAATAAGCTTAACATGGCTATACATGTTTAAAGATATTTTCAAAAATATATGAATAATTCTAATAAATCTAAAATTAGAAAACCTATTGACTCAGAATCAAGTTTCATTATAAAAATCAAAATCAAAATCAATGAGTCTTAGTTTAATATGTCACTTATATGACGATTATTTTGAGACGAAGTCGCAGACAACAACTGGTTTTACAATAAAACAACGCATAGTATTCAAACCAAAATCACTATCAGATAATAATATTAAAGTCGCTATTAATAGAGATTGCATCACATAAATGCCTGTCTCTGCCGGGAATCGAACCCGAGCCCCATTGCGCTGTGACAGGTTAAGCGTCTGTGCTAACCAACCACCCGACCAACGGGGCGGTTGCTAGATGTAGCTAACACATTACACTGTACATATTGTGAATATGGATCAATAATGTTCATATACTAATGATATTTTCACCACTAAGCAAATTATAAAACTTATTAACAATGTATATAGGCATTATCTCATACAGCCCTTGAAAATCAGTAAGACAAGTGCTGGATTGGACGAGATCTGAATATCTAATACTAGGGGTCGCCCGCGACTCCGTCCGCGCGGTTTTTAGTGTTTCCTCAGCGCACGCGAGGAAAGCTCTCAAAAAAGAAATCCCGTTTCCCGTTTTTGCAGCGTTTTCATTGCTACTCGATTTCTATAAGTCACAGCGAGATGACATATACCCTATAGCCTTCCTCAATAAACGGACTATTCAAGACAAAAAGAATTTTTCAATCCGGGCTAGTAGTTCCAGAGATTAGTGCGTTCAAACAAACAAACTCTTCAGCTTTATAATATTAGTATAGACAATAAAAGTTTTCTTACTTATTTCTTTGTAGTTACACTGGAGTTAATTATGTTGTTGTTACTTGGGCCTATGTATAACTGCCTGTTTGAGTTGAATGTTCTTATTTCGTAGTTTTGTTTGTTTTAATCTTTTATTATCAATATTTATTTATTGATTCCAATACATCATTCTGCTACTAAATAAATTAATGTAAATCAGAATGTAGATGTTTCTCAAACATCAAGATTTTATATTAAACTTTAATTCCTATAAATATAGAGAAAAAAAACTATTTAACTCGCGTAAATTTTTAAGAACATTATTTCAGCCAGTTTTATCATAACTAAAATAACATAAGAGCATGTTTATGTTCTAACGTAACATAATTGTACATTGTTATTATATTTATTTACTCTGTTAGACTACTACAGTATTTACTCTGTGGATGCTGTGAGTATAAAGCAATTGGAAACAGAATGGAAACTAAATACTGCCTGCGAAAATGTTAAACAGATGTCGTTGCATGAAACAGTTCTTGTTATCATTGTCACACACTTCTTGAATATTTATTAAACTCATTGCCAATTTAATAAATTCTTTTTAATTTAAATATTGAAGTGTCTAGTATTTTATTTGTAGAAAATTGCAGTGTATGGTAAGTTTGTATTTCAAAGGAATATACTTAATGCTTATCAAAATAAAAAAAAAGTAATCCACTACAAATAACAAATTCAAAATATTTTAATTTAGAACACAAGTTTAACAGACTTCAATAATTAATTTATTAAAACCATGAAAGTCTTTTTATTTTTCCACAACGACATCGGCAATTGTTTTTTGCATTCATATATAATAAAGAATATTATTAATGCGAACTTTCATGCTCATTGAAACGGAATGACCCTAAACACGAAATTTCTTACTTGACGAATGACATGAGATCATATAATATAAAACAGAGTTATTACAATTTGTTTTAATGTTGTGAAATGCTAATATAACAATCATCATAATTATATCTATGTTATTGGGACGATGGTGACACCTATTAGGCTTCTTTCAAAAAGTTTCCACCGTCCCGATAAAGACAATCATACATAGAATGCTTATTTCACCTAGACTGGTAGCGAAAAACATTGGTAGAGCGACGAGACGGCTTCTCACAGGTCACGGGTTCGAAGCCCTGCAGGGCTATTGCGTATCTTTTTTGACAGTTAAAATGAAAATCACTATCAGTAAGTGCGGACATAATGGTTGTCAAACAACTAATTTCCTATAATGTAACTATAGTAACAAACTGCCATGACGTCACAGCTGATGGTCATTAGAAAAGTCAAAGTTAGCGAATAGCCCTGCAGGAGGTATCGGTTTATTTTTGCTCTGGTATATTTTTATAAAATTTAAATAATAGATATCCGGAGCAAAAATATTAAGCCACCATTTTCCACAAGAGGACGTGAGGGTCCTATTCCTATTACTAAAATATACTAAACTATACTCTATTACTTTCGGCCTCTGCTTTCTTCTAGAAAATAGAAACCATCTACGGAAACTAATCTATAATATAACATTACAATTATACAATCAAGATCATTGTATAATTTATAATTATATATATCATACAATAATCTTATTACCTCTTAAAACAAGTATGCGTTAGTATTTTTTTAAATATAACCAGTTGAAATACAAAAATAAAAGAAATGTAAGATAAAGCTCAGAGGTTAAGAAATGAGAACACTCGCGCCAGACTTGGAATACGTCATGGTTGAACAAATCTGAAATTGAAAATACAAGCTAGGAAATATTAAAAGTAGCTTACACTTTGACAAATTTTTGTTAAAAAATCGTGTAATACATTTTTGTTTAAATTGAAACTATCATATAATTTGTATACTTAAATATTTATAATAATATGCAAGTTATAATGACAGTTATGAAGAATCTGTGTGTTACATACTCTCAAAATGGTACAAATATTGCTACGTCAGAAGCTCATGGTACTTAAGTAAATATATATTACTTATATAATAAATTTCAGAATTACCTATTTAAGAAGCTACATGTACAAGGCTAATTAGGAAATCCTTACTGGGCTGATCGGTCATTTTAGTTGTTGTTAACTATACCTAAATGTATATCCAGGCAGGTTTACATTTATAGTTAACAATAATATATGCTATACATACAAAAATACAAATGAAAATTCTTTAAATATTTATATGACCATTTATTTTAATAGGTAACAAAACCTACCACACCGTTTGTTATCTGCTCGTTTGTCTTCTTGAATAATCTTAGAAATTAAATATATATACCCGGCTATGTTCACGTAAATTAATCGCAATTTAGCCCGACTAACTTCGAACATTTTCGATGTTGTTATTCGTAAGTTCGAGCACGGCGAACTGAACTATATTTAACTGGCGTGGAAGTATTCGGAAAATCTTTCCTATTAATTTATGTGAACATATGTGAAATGTGTATTTAAAAGTCATTCTGGTTCACGAAAGTTTAATTACAAAATCTTTGAAAGGTTTTAATGAATTAGACTAATTTAATAATTTTCGAAATACTCGCTAATAAGCTTTCCGGGGCAGAAATAGTAAATTGTGGAAATTATTATTTTTTGAATTATAACATATACTATTTTTTGGAGAATGTTATTTGATTCGAGATAGTCATTTTCGTTGACCCTCAATAACCAAACCAACAAGTATAAAATTATGTAGGTATACGTATTCTTCGAACTAAATATAATGTTTGTGGTTTTGTGTTATTTAAGTTACCAGATAATTTTTTTTATAAATATAGTGCTTATTAATTACATTATTATTACACGAGAAAACCTTTTATTCAAAATACTTAAAATCCAAAAACTTTTTACTAATAAATTCCCTAACAGTTTTATGCATTAATTTTAACTTAGCTATGGTTTTCCGACAATATAATTTTATAAAATGAAATTTAAACATAATAAAAATAGTTTGTTAAGTTTGAGGATGTGGTCGTTTGGGAGTTTCCACAATAAATTTCGATGTAATCACAAAGATGCATCTTTACTCTCGCTTTTTTCAACTTGTCAACCTTTTTTATCTTTATTTTCATAATACAAATACATTCACAACGCGTTCATTCTTCTTCATAAAGAAGTAGTTGTTTTTTTTACATACTTTATACAGTTATTGTATGTCTTTGAAATTTACAAAATACTAGGTTGTAAATGTTAATATTGTGAAGAATAACTAACCAGAGCTATGACTGTTAATTGGTTTGATATATTAAGTATAGTTAATATTAAAAAAATAAAACTGTAATTTTTAACCAATGGTTTTGGTATCCGCTTATATAGTAAGTTCGTTTACACTGCCATAATAGATACAAAGTCAATTCCTTTTGCGTCCATAGCAACATGAAAAAGGACGAAGAGGACAAAAATTCTGATTTGTAATATATGCTGTGTCGCTGTAAGCTAAGTACAGTTTATTGTACAGACTGATATAGGTACCATTCGTCTTATTTATCTGATGAACTAATGAGACGCTTCTCGCTACAAGATTATCTCGTCTATTAGAACGTTATCGTATTGTTTATCTTTGTCTCTAAGACATTATATTCATACATTTGAAATGTACGTGCGAGATATAATAAATTGATATGGAATTAATTCAGTATAATCTTTGCAATAAATCCAACTAAAAACTTTAGGATTTTAGCGGTCTTAATAAATGTCTTTTGTTCGTTAACAATAGTATAAGTATTATGTCTAATTGGCAGTTAAAAATATTTTCAGCGTTCAATTATTGATTGTTTACATCGAATTTATTTAATGAATTTACCATATTATTTAGCTTAATTTAGCATTAAATGGATTTTAAGAGATTTCTCATTAATTAGACATTTTGAAAGTATTTGAAAGTTTTCTATAAACAACATAGATATCAGAAAAGTATATACCACGTATGTATTCGTCGTATATATAATTATAAAAAGATATATAAATACTTATATGTAATACGATTGATTTTTTCTAGCTGATTATTATACAAATATAAATTTAATATATAAAATAGAATTCAAATACATTTGTCATTTTAAACTACACAATAAATATTTTATTGTTTAAGGATTTAAAACGTAAAATAATATATTACGCTCACTTTCAAAAGCACACTCGGTCTGAACTTCATATTTTTGTTGTGAGTTTAATCTCTTTTGTGGCCACATGTCACACACACACACACAGTGATAGAGTGTTACATGTGAAAGGCGTGTCTTGTCACTGGTGTGGTTACTGTGTGTTTTATGATCTACTCTCTATAATATGAAACAATACGGATATTTAAATACTAAATGCCATAGATATTTGCCGGGAATAATAATGTAATTTTTAATCGGAATTTTCCCGACCAGTTTCGAACCCATTCGAGGTTTTCCCAACCCTATTCATGAGCTGCATGGCGGACTCGCGGCATAAACAATTCGAGAAACCAGTCAGGCAAATTCCGACTAAAAATATCATGATTATAGCCGGGTAAATATATATTTAACACGTTCACTGCGTTACGAGGTCTATAAGATGTCTTGCGGGACTTTCGTATTGTGCGGGGACTGAAATGCTGTTGTTTCACTCCTTGCGGGGGGCTCTAACTTGCAAAGTTCTTTATGTATGAGCAAGACAAATATACACATTTGTATCATACTTGAAGGTGAGGTTATAGACATAATAAAAAAAATTAGGGATGGATTAGGTCCCTAACGCACAGTACTATAATTTTTTCATTACTTGCGTTAGGGGATATTTTAATACTCGTGGAATTATAGGCCTCGTAGACGCAAGAGCGGGTGGGGGGGCGGCGCGGGCGCTGCGTGTCTCGTTTTAGTGTTGTTCAAGTATCGATGTGCGGGGACGCGTGCACGCTTTGAAAATAACTTCGCGTAAATAAATCAAGGTTTTTATATTTTCTAATTGTTTTGTTTTGATAAACAATGAGTTACCTTAAAACGAAAAAGTGTAAAAAGTCAATCGATTTTTATGATCAAATCATTACGATTTGCGCACAATGTAAAAATTCAATGTGCTTACCATGTTTTAATGATAAACATTTTTTATAGTTTACAATAAATAATTAATTCGTAAAAAAACTTTTTCTATCGACAAATGACATTTTATTTAATTCCCATCACTAGTCACTTCACATATTGCTCTATCTCTGGTTGCGGAACGAGATACAATCGATGTCTAATTTTTGATTTGGATTTGTGGCTTATTCTTATGTCATAGCTGCGTGCGAACCTAGCAAAATATAGAACAGTAGACTATCTTTGATCCATGAAATTTTTAAGTATATGTCATTGTTTTTGTTGAAGATATAAATTATTTTCAGAATTGTACTTTTAGGGGACTGATTAGGTCCCCAACGCACCCAGGGATAAACTAGTTTCGAGATCTTTTAGATCCCTAACGCACCAGCTGAAAGTTTTTTAATTATGATGCCGCAGTGAACGTGTTAATAATCATCATGGTTCACGAAAGTTTAAATACCAAAATTAAACGCCATTCTATATTAGTTTTTCCTTCTCTCAAAATGAATCAAATTGAGAAATTCGATACATTTTGAAGTTTTATTACAAAAGAAGATAAAATGCGTAAAAAAAATTGACATTTTTTTATGGACCTCATACATACGTGTCATTAAGACTAACAAAAAGTTGGTTTAACCGTTTTGTATCCGGGAATTTTAATGTCAAATATGCACTTTGTTGTGGTAGCCTATTATTTATAAAATGCACGCAACTTGGGAATGTCAGTAGTTGCAAAGTAGCTGAAGAACTGGAGACTGCTCACACAACAGTTTTGACCAATTTGAATAAAACTGGGTACACAAAGAAGTTCGATATTTTGGGGGCCACACGAGTTCACTGAAAGCAACCTAATGGACCGTGTACTCATTTGCAATTCCTTAAAGAGACGTAATGAAACCGACCTATTTATGAAGAGACTGATAACTGGTGATAAAAAATGGATCACATACGTTAAGAACCTGCGAAAAAGGTCGTGAAAAAATAGCGAATCACTATAATCCTAATCACCAAGGTCTTATAATACAAAATACACGTATTGTTGGAGTTCGGTAGTGTTAGAGGTACGGCCACGAACTCCGACTATACGAATTACCATCTCTAACCAAAAGATCTAACCATAGGACTACTAGTACTAGCATTAGGACTAATGACTGTCTGAAGACAGAATAATAGAAACATATTATAATATTAATTGTCAAATAAAATTTAATCAACAATTTCGAAGAAAGAAATCTAAGTCGATAATTAAGTTGATATTAATCGCATTTTAACTATGACCACGAAAGGAAGTTCATTGAACAAAAGATCTCCAAGTGACTGGGAAACTTGATCAAACAGATCCGTCCTCTTGGTAAGTGTGCCAGGGAGATAATTATCTTATGGGCAGCGGTGAAGATTTTAGACAACTTATTTTAAACGCAAAATTTTTAATGTTTTTACATCACATGTTATAAATTTTATATTAGATACATATAAGATTCTGGTTATCTTTAAAAATAGTGACATTACTGAACAATTTTAGTAAAATATTTCAAGACATATAGAAAATGCGTTGTAGACCTCATTGCAACTAATTCATCTAAGGTCATAAGGCAACTACAAAAAGATAGCAAAAGTACTATCTGACTTTTTTATAAATTCAAATACAATATCTCAGTGCTCATTAATGTATTATTATTTTAGAGCAGAATTGTTTAATTAAATTTTCTCTTATATCCTGAACATGTAAGGTTGAAATTAAACGTCCATGTTCAAAGAGGAATCCTTTGTTTGTGTTAGAGAGGGCTCGTGTTGTTCTGATCGGCCAGTGACAAGCATCGAGACACACAGCTGTATAGAATACTTAACTAAGTAAGTACTCAACACATATGAGACGAATCTTATTTGCCTAGTCTTGACATAAAAACTGTAACAAAGAAAAAAAATTTTTTTTTAATTGCAAATAACATTTATTACTTTTACAGTGTGTTAATTTAATACACAAATATAAAACAATTAAAAATATAAAAAGCTTATTCGAAGTGGTGTCCATTGGCTGCAATACGGTCGTTTAAACGTTGAGGCCAGTTATCAAAAGAAGCACGCGCTCTTTCCATAGGGAAATTCTTCACTGCCAATCATATGGATTGGTTTAGGGACACCAAATTATAATGGCATTTAGATCAAGCTGTACTCTTTAAAACTGACCATTCATCATATCCAGTGGATTAAGATCGGAACTAGACGACGGAGAGTCTTCAGCTCTGATGAAGTTCGTCCGAGACGTTCGCCAACCAAGACTGGTGTACCGAGCTTTATGACCCGGAAGGTCCATACTTGGTTATTGTAAATGGTGTTATTATTAATGACAACTACCTTCCGAAAGAATGGTTTCTTAATACATTTGGCTCTGTCACTCCTTCATTGCTAACACCCCAACAAACCATCACTGAAGTCGGATAATGCCCATGTTGCACTCTGTCGACTAATTTAGAAGCTTCCTTAGAGCTTTGAGCATAAATATGGTCATTTTGTTTGTTAAAATGTTGCTCAATTGTAAAAAAATTCTCATCCGTAAACAAAATTTTTCTGTGACCTTCCTTTGCGTACCGTTTCATTTTTACCACCCTATTGCACCTTTTTTGTACGAACACTACATGGACGGCCACGACTTTCTCTTTCACAAGCAGAGGAAGTCTTATTAGCCCGGTACACAATCATTTGACTAATACCAAGTGTATGAAGAGTTTTAAAAATTACATTTGGCTCCATACCTCCTTTGTGTAAGGCAATCACAGAGATTCTCTTTATCACCCCAACCCATTTTAATATCTCAAAATATTGTACAAAATATTGGCGCCAAATATGAAAACACAATGAACAATTGTATAAAAATAACAGATTCCAAATGCAAATGTAATATTTTTTGTTTTTCGTTGTAACAGTAAATACTGCCAGACTAAGCACTTATCATAAAAATTATAAGCACAGCTAAACTGTAAGCAAATAAAAACCAAAAGAAGTAAATTTGATAAAGAGTAAGTCGCCAAACCATATGTTCTTTAAAATTACTTCTCCAAAGTTGAATCCGTATGTAAACACCTCTCTGGTAAGCCAACGTCAGCTTGAAGCTATGAAGATGTTGTTAATAAACACCTTTATGAGATATCTCGTTTTTGGCGCGTTTGAACGTTGGTTTTTGACATCTGCATAATATCTTGTAAGAAAGCTAAGGATTATAGTTAAATACAATTTTACGTTTAAAAAATTCTTTACACCTTTAAAAGCGTTGCTAATAATTTCTAATCACATGGTACAATTAAGTATTTTCAATTACACGTAATTAGTTTAAAAATGTACAAGAATTGGACTTCAAAATTAATTCATCTGTTCTTTTGTACAAACGGCATTTATAATTTCCAGATTAATAATAGACCTTATATTTTACAATAAAGCCATAAAATGTTTCTGGAATAAGTTAATAGTGCAATATATTACATGTATGATGAGAATTTACTATCACAACAAATCATTGTTTTTGACCAGTCAGTTTCGTTAAGGGCCTTAATGGCCGTTATTCCATGCTATAAACTTATACATTTTATAAAAACAATTATTTAAAGAATTCTAAATTCATAGAAGGGGGTAAAGAAAGCTTAGTTGGTAAAGAGACGGTTTCCCAGAGGTCATGCGTTCGAATCCTGCCGTATCGATTAATTTATTACTCGAAGTAAAAAGAAACCTGCTGCCCAAAGAAATTATCTAATCTAGACGAAGTCGCGGGTAAATACTAAAATATAGATAAATTCTTAATCGCAGTCGAAACATCAATGATCTGTATCAAGTAGGTACCATTTAAGGCTTTATTTTATTTTTGTTTCTTTCATAATTTATAATTTGAAGCCGGGCATCAATCAGATCAGTATCAGCTTAAAATAAAATGTAAAATATTCTGAAGTCAAATCTAATATGATTTAATGAATTTGTAGGTTCATCATATATTTTACTATTTTTAATTTATTGCCAGTCTGTATGTTCATTTATGACTCAAAGTAGCTTTGGATGATATATATATATATCATCTAAAGCTACTTTATATATATGTCGTAGATCACGATAATTTAGCGATAATTAGTAACTCAATTGATATCATTGTGACAGTAGGGTGTGAACATCGTGACGTAACGATGACCGGAATCGTTTGGAGGGGCACCGGAGACATTTTAAATATTCGAGAGCATCGAGTCGAGGAGGAATTGATTAGTGAGAGCCTTACAGTTCGGACCCCCAAACGAGATCGGTTGTTCACGCAACTCTGATAATTGTATAGTGTATACCTACTAAGTAATTTGTGAGAATTGATTACCTACATTTAATACAAGAATTGTCATATTGTGTGTGTGGTTTAATTGCCTGAGACCTACGCCTCGGATCCTGTACCAGAATATTCCATCAAGAACGAACAAGTCACTAATTTGCATCTATCTCCGACATCAGAAGTGGGATTCACTCGGGCATTACAACCACCAACTACCCGCAAGATAAGTTTATTGAAGCTACAAATCACGTCAAGCAAGAAATGAAGTGATAATGAAATGAAGAAATGAAGTAACAAGGAAGTTCCAGAATCAATACAATCAATCAATAGTTGATAATCAATGTGAAGTTTTTATGAAAGAAGAAGTCGCTGCTGATGAACAAAGAAAAGAAATGAGAAATTATGGCGGTGACGACGCGGCGCCAATGGCGGTAATGGCGCGGTGCGGATGGCGATGATGGCGCGGCGCGGATGGCGATGACGGCGCGGCGCGGCTGACGGTGACGGCGTGGCGTGGCTGGCGGTGACAGCACGGCGCTGGCGGTGACGGCGCGGAGCGGCTGGCGGTAACGGACCGGCGCGACTGGCGATGACGGCGTGGCGCGGCTATCGGTGACGGAGCGGCGTGGCTGGCGCTGATGGCGCTGAAGGCGCTGATGGCGCTGATGGTGCTGATGTTGCTGATGGTGGTAACGGCGATCGTGGCGATGGCAGCTATGGCAGCGGTACTGGTAAAGTACGGTGCGAGCAACGCGTTGAGGTCTGAGCAATTTATCTACCATCGGATACGTCACAGCATAAAGGTGAATTCGTTTCGATTTACTTCCAATTTTCGCGGTAAATACTCGATAGTTAAAGAAAATTAAGCTATCAAATATAGTGGTAAGAACTTTATTATTGTTATTGCGATGACTGGTCTTGAGATTAGCGATCAACCCTCACGATCTTGTTTTTTAATTTTTACTAATAATTATTTTACTTTAACTTTACGTCGTTTTGTTACGTATGATAAGACGCGAAATTATTTTATCCCGGATTTTCGTAAACGTGAATGTTTGTTTTAAACTCGGAAAACAATGTTTTAAACTTTTGTTTTAAATAACTTTGTTTTAAATTCGGAAAACAATGGTAACGCGATAGCTCTAAAGATTTAACCGATTAAGACCAGACAAGACTTTAAAAAAAATGTAATTCGATTTTCGGCATATTTTATTTCTTGTCTACCTACATGGGTAGGAATCACGGGCGAACTTACAATTATTAATTAATCGTATATTGTGAATGCGTATTATTGCCGATCAAGGCCCGTAAATGCTGTAAAATAAAGCGGTTAGTTAATTTAGCAAAAGTAAGAACTTATTATTTACGTCTTGTAAATGTTTTCCGCAACAGAGACTAGAAATATTCGATCGGGGTAAGATGCCATAGATAAAGTTTAACACGCGACAAATTGTACAATGACCAGGGTTGCAAAAGTTTCATTTTTAGAGCTTATGATAGAGAAAGTTAAAAAAAAGCCTTTGTTTTTGATATATAGCGATGCCAGAGGGTTAAGTACCACTTAAAGTAAAGCTTGTAGTAAAAGCGATTGAGTAAAAGTGATAGTAGTGAATCTTAGTTCAATTGGGAGTCCGTGGGACTCGGAATTAAATGCAATGCCATGAAACAAACAGGAGGTTTGTTGGTAGGGCTTAGTGAAAAGCCATATGTGACGAATAAGATTCATGCTTTGTGTTTTATGATGTTTTTAGAATACATTTTTGGTTTAAAATGTAATGAAAAGTGGTGCTTGATTGCTTTGGGCTTTAATTGAGTGGTCATTTATTTTGATTTATGATGTTCAACTTATTATAACTGTTTTTTTCTTTTTCAATAAGTTGTAAAGGTACAGGTGCAACAGGGGTTCGAGTAGTTTCGATACAGTGCCAGCGGCAGGCAGCCACAGAGAAAGAAGGGTTGAAGTGATCACGTAAGCTACCTTAATGGTACTATAGGACTTTGGTGAGTCATTTTCATATTGTTTTGGTTCTTGTGCTGAGAGTTCTCTGATCACAGAATGTGTAGCAAACAATTGTTGTGTAACATTTAAATAACTCAGTAATTCTAACTGGCAACGATCATAGTGTCCAGAGTACGTTATAGATCTTATCAGAGGTTATGATTAATAATTTTCTATTAGAAAGTCTATTTCAAATCATTCCGATCACAAGATCCCTCAGGAACTAAATGTTTTAGTAGAGCAAAGTGATATTGAATTCACTACAGATAATAGCTTGCCTACTCATACTTGTTGACCGCACCTCACGTGTGGTGTATCACGTGTAGGCGATGGGTCTGTTTTGTGATCTACATGACCGATGGACTGGTTCATGGTAGTTGTTTGTATATGATCGATGGACTGTATCATATTGCAAAAGTAGATACATGACCGAAGGACTGGTTCATGGTAGTTGTTTGTATATGATCGATGGACTGTATCATATTGCAAAAGTATTCATACATGACCGATGGACTGGTTCATGGTAGTTGTTTGTATATGATCGATGGACTGTATCATATTGCAAAAGTGTTGAGTTGAGTACGCAAGTCTGGTAAAATCATGGTTGATTTTGTAAAGTAAAGTGATGGATCTAATGATCAGAGTAGTTTTTAACTGTTGTAAATAAGGTGTAGTGCGCACCTTTTGTTAAGAGTGTATATAGAGTAAAAACCTGAGACGTGACATTCACTGGTTTTGTCAGAATAGCCGAGCAAGTTATCCTTGGACTTATTTGTTTTATTTCAGACCCTACATCCCAGGACAACCGCGAATCCTAAAGCTACTCGATGGAGGTGGCATGGTTATCGTCACTGGATGGAGGTGGCGTGGTTATCATCACTCGATGGAGGTGGCGTGGTTATCGTCACTCGATGTAGGTGGCGTAGTTATCGTCACTCAGAGGGGACATAGTTATTCTCACTCCATAGAGATACATGCACACGAGGACGTGTGACTTGTCAGTATGGCCGTGTCGTAGATCACGATAATTTAGCGATAATTAGTAACTCAATTGATATCATTGTGACAGTAGGGTGTGAACATCGTGACGTAACGATGACCGGAATCGTTTGGAGGGGCACCGGAGACATTTTAAATATTCGAGAGCATCGAGTCGAGGAGGAATTGATTAGTGAGAGCCTTACAGTTCGGACCCCCAAACGAGATCGGTTGTTCACGCAACTCTGATAATTGTATAGTGTATACCTACTAAGTAATTTGTGAGAATTGATTACCTACATTTAATACAAGAATTGTCATATTGTGTGTGTGGTTTAATTGCCTGAGACCTACGCCTCGGATCCTGTACCAGAATATTCCATCAAGAACGAACAAGTCACTAATGTGCATCTATCTCCGACATATATATATATATATATATATATATATATATATATATATATATATATAGCTACTTAAATAGAACATGTAACAACAATTTAAAATATTGGAAAACCTTTTCCGTATCTCTTTTGTGTATATATTTAATTATTCTTCTCATGTGTGTTTGATTGTGTGTAGCTAGTGTATAAGGTCTAAGGTAAGGTAAAGTTGAACCTAAAGCGTAAGCTTAATACATAAGCGGAAAGTATAGTGAAAGTGATAGCAGCAGGGGTAGCAGCAACGGCAAAGTTTCTTGTATCAGGAGCGGTAGGAAACGAAGTTGCAAGCTTAGCCGTACTGGTATCTATAACTGGTACGGTACTAGAAAGTCCTTGTGGTGGTAGCAGAAGTGGTAGTAGTAGGAAAAGCGGTTGCGGTAGCAGTAACGGTAATTGTCACGCTAGGTTATATATCTTTCTTCTAAACATTTGTTTAAATATGACAAAGAATTTTCATTTAGAAATCCGGATTACCACAAAGTCTAATACACGAAATCACAACAACTTAGCTCACACTCTAGAGCGGTTTAATTGTTTGGTCGTAAATAGTGGTTAAGCACCCGTAGCTTATTACTCTACCTAATAAACTAGGAAGGTAAGACAATTTGTTGCAATAAGAGCTTATCTCCAAAAGCCACTAAAATAAGCATGAACATTTTATAGACATTAATTATATCATAATTAAAGTCCATAAAATGTATAATTCTCGGTTTATAGACCGTTTTATAAAACAAGAAGCTTATTTGTAATATAAACAATAATACAGCCACTAATAAAATGTGTCAAATACCTGATTCCCTACTTAATTCTCTTCTTTCTCCTCCTATTTTACAAAAAGTGTACATAAGTTACTAAAACTTGTCAGAGTGTCATGTGTCAAGTGGTATATACATTTGTCCAAGTCATATTTAAATACATTCATACAAACACATAAGTAACTACATACATGCGAGCGTTTAAAGTAGATTTAATTAGTTATAAGCTCCCATTAAAAAGTAGCACATTATTTGTGCATGTATCGTCCAGTCCTCAAGACATCATGAGCACTTTGTAAATCTATCAGAACAGTGACATGTAAACATATAAACGCAAGTATTTTGAATATATCCCATAGTAGTAGACCTTGGTTTTCCTATTTGAAGTAAGAGTGATCATGACGAAGACAGAAGACGAAGACGTCATCGTTTTTAAAATGAGTAACTTAACCCTACAAATTTTCATTAATATAAATTAGAGACAACGTATTTTTTTTCCTTTCATCATTTTTGCTATTTTGTTAAAACAATTTTAAGAATTACAGCAAACGTTTATGACCTTTAGCTAAATGAAAGCTATAAGAAAAAAGGTTGCGTGGACTTTAGTATCTTAGTCTTATATTACAATCAGTTAAAGTGTCTCATTTTAGGGAAAGTAATCATCATTACTTAAACCAAGTGATATTAAAACAACAATCTCTTTTTCTCATTCTATTCTCCTATAATATTACAATAATAATGTAAGTAGGCTTATTGGTCGCGCACTATTGGAATGGGAAGGTACATTTACTTTAAGACTTTCAAAAGAGGATCCTGTACTCGCTGAGTGAACCGACTACGCATTACCTTACATTGCTGAGTATTTTCTTTTTATTCTTCCTACTTTTTCCCCACTGTGGTATCGGTAGAGCAAGTACGTCTCTCACTCTGCTCTATCATCAGAACTCATTTATTTTTGTAAATATCATCTAAATATATTTTTATTAAATTAAAATTTAATGTTATTAATTGTTTAAAATAATTTAAGTTAGTTAAGTTTCATAATTAAGATTACCTGAAAAAGACATTATAATTAACATTCACAACAATATTATAAGAATAAAAAAAACATTATAATCTGATATAGTTTTAATTAACATTTTAATTAACACAAAGATTTATTATAACCACGGCGACATAGGTTGTCCATTAAAAAATAATTGATGTTTGTAATTGAATTAATTTAAAAATATTGATTACACATTAAATATAGAGACAAAGAAGATAAATGATGTTGATATTACAGTTAATACTAAAGGTTTTATTGTATTATTAATTAAATATTTTATGTGTAATGAACAACAGATCTATATTTTTCCTAATTGTGTTAAGGAATGTATTTGAGATTGATCTTTACTTGGCGTGAACTTATTTTGGCGATAGAGTTTATTGAACTCTAAAAGTAGGCAACCCTGTCAAAAGATTACTACTCAAGGTATGAAACCTTGAGTCATAACTTGAGTCATACTATATCATTTGCAAAACATCACAAGTGCACTATTGTTAATTTTATAAAAATAGGTCAGTCTTTATTACTTTCTAAGACGAAGAAATGTTCAAAAGAATAAATAAAATTTGATTAATTATACTATTACTACAAAAAATAATGAACAAAACAACCTTGAAATATCTTGATTCAATATTTTTGAATATACCTAATAAAATTGATTAGTACATTATTTAAAACTAGCTGTTGCCCGCGGCTCCGCCCGCGTGTAGGTCGCTTTTCGCGTAATCTGTGGAAACTACAATTATCCAGACCTATAATAGACTATATTATATTATATAATAGACGATATTATTTTAGAACTAATTTCATAACCATAGAAAACCTTATAGTGAGTCAACCTTAAAAGCTAGATATATCTTGTCGCGGACTTCTTTTTAAAACTTTTAAAGAGAAACAATTTCATAGAACATCATTTTTGCGTAACTATCAACGTTTTCGCAGCGCACGCAGTTTTTTGTTTATTTTTTTACACCTTGCGTTAGAATATTCAAGTTTTAGTAATCATCCCTAATTTTTTGAAATTGAAACATAGCCTATGTCACTCGGGAATAGTGTAGCTTGCCAACGGCGAAAGAATTTTTGAAATCGGTCCAGTAGTTTCGGAGCCTATTCATTTCAAACATACAAAAAAATAATCAAACCATTCCTCTTTGTACTATTAGTATAGAAGTATAGATACAACCAAACTACGGAACATATTTTAACAAGACTCGATGTGATAATGCAATGATGTAAAAGTTTTCTGTTTATTCAAACGTTTATTAAATAAAGAGGTAGAAAAAACATGAAGGGTGTATAACCCAAACTCGTTAATTACACAGTTATTATAGCGATTTCTTAATAGAATAAAAATAGTGAATTGTTTTGTTTAAGATATTATTTTGTAACATTAGAAATAACCGCATAATATAAAAATAAAGTATATTTTCCCCAAAAGGCCAAATCAAATGAACTAGATAATCTAAGAATGTGTTTGTAAATTGGTTGGGGTCTCCCTCGGTTATAAATCTTTTCTAATCTCATCTCACTTCGGTTTCATTCATTTTAGGCTTTTTTTACGCAATGTAGCTATCACGTAAAAGATAATAAAACTGCTCAGGGATCTTGTTTTATACCAACCTATCAAAATAATGATAAAAACTTGATATTTCATTAATTCCTTTTCTTTACCTAGTTTTTCAATAATTCACATTTTTTATGAGGTTTAAAAAGTGTAAATATTCAAATAAATGACCATGCTTTCATTTTTATAACAATATTATGGAAACAAAATTTATCATAACTTAACAAAATATAGAATATTAAAACTGTTTATTATATTATACAAAATCTAAAACCGTATAACTAAGTTGACGTTCTCACATAACATAATTGTACATTCAACAACTTTAATACTAAGTACGCAAGCTTATGAACCCAAATATTTGTTTAGGCAAATCTACTTTGACATAACTAATTCATATCTTAAGTTGGAATATTCTCAATATTATTAACTTTGTACATATTATATTTATATTTTACGAAAGATTATTTCATCATTCATCCGCCCCGTTGGGCGAGTGGTTTGCGCTGACGCCTAACGTATGGCGACTCAATGGGGCTCGGGTTCGATTCCGGACAGGGACAGTCATGTATGTGGTCTGTATTTCTAGGTTGGTTTATTAAATATATTCTCAGTATTTATAATATGTATTTCTATGTATTTCTATCGTTGTCTAGCTTGCTGACTTAGGGGTAAATCAATATGTGTAATTTGTTCTGTGATATTGACCCCTTAAACCATTCGGGTAACGACTATTTCATTCCATTTCCGTTCTATTCATTCCACGCTATGAGACCACACTTTGTTCACTGAATGAAATATAAATAATGAACGAAGAGAGCAGCTAGAAAAATACTACAACATTTACATACATCTTATTTAGATTTTTTAAATATCATTCTTCTGGAATTTACTATCAAGTACCACGAACAGATGAAACCAGAATGTAATTTCCACATAATTAAAATTAATAACATTTGAACAATATTTAAAAAAGTTTTAAATATAAATTGTAATAATATATAATTTCTTAAATGTATTTATCTTTTAATTTTCTCGTTCATCAAATCATCTTCTTCATCATCATCATCATCTTTACCCGACATTTATGTTACTATCAGATAAAAAATAAATTATACGTAATTTAGAGATTTGTTTTGGGAAGAAAATAATATTTTATATATAAATTTTAAGCCGTTACTTATAAAATATAACTTTAAACCAGCTTCATCTCTCGCAGCAAGTGCTTTTTAGGGCTTTCCGATATTATATAAAGCCTAAAACTTTCTTATTGAGTACTAATTTTCAAAAGCACCAGTCCAGTCGGTTCTCAGTTATTAAAGGACAAACTGAATTTCATATAATTACCGACAATTAATAAATCAGTTGGGTATAATTGAAGTAGTTTATAAAAGTATGAATACTATTAAAAGTTGATACATAAATAATGTTTCAGTTATGCAATTATAAATAAAGAGTATATATTATAAACACTATAAAGTAAAGCATAAGCAAGTAAAGGGAATTAACGTATAGGGAAAGAGGCAAAAAAATACCCAAAAAACATGAACTTTAAGGATATTTGACAAAAACTTCTATTAGTTCGGAAGGAAATGAGAATTGCTAAACGGTAACACAAAATTAGAGTAGATACAGGCAGATTTAAAAAAATAATTTTTCGAGAATAATAATTTAAATCAGATTAGTTTTTTAAAATTCGTTCGATAATATATACGAGTTGTTTAGTTAAATACTTGAGCGTTTTAACATTTTAAATAAGGAAATTCGGTGCTCATGTTTTGGAAATTAAATTGCGAATGACAAATTATTCTCCAAATATTTAGGAAATGGAATGTTAGTATGGCAATATACCATGAATTTGAATGATATTTATAGAAAATGTTTGTGTTTGTGGGTGGCGGCAGCCATGGTGTTTTTCATTACTAATATAAGCGTGCATGGCAACTCTTATTACACTGAATGTATCTAAAGCAGGGTTTAGAGTCTATAATTTGTATTCAAGAATGAATTATTTATTTCTTAAGGATTGTTCAATATATATATATATATAGCTATAACTTATATACATGTACCAATTTTCCCTATTACTAAATATTATATTATAAATAATGTAATTGAATTATAAACCTTATTGGAAATGATTTATCTTAACAAAAATATATATATTTTTAACATAACTTTGCATGTTTAAGAAAAACGGGGCCGTGTTTCGTATTTTTTTCATATTTAATGAGGTTCGTTTATCAGACTTATAAGAAAGGATTTTATCTGAAAAGGAACGGAAGGAAATTTAACATATTTTTGTGACATTATCTAATTTATGGAAGAAATGAAACGTTTTTATAAATATTAGCTGAATGGGAAATGTAAAACGTCTACTTTTTTGTTAATAACAGTGAGTTCTATATCATTGTTATTATTGAAATTGATTTATAAATATCGTTATTTATAAATCAATTTAATTGCGATGCAACTGATTTAAATTAGCAATTGGGTTGCGATACAATTTTAATAGTAAAACTAAGAAAACTATTAGTACAACGTAGATATGTTTTGCTAGTTATAGTTCATAATTAAAAAATATAGATAGAGTCTCTCACTTTATATACATATTAATTATCTTCGGAGACTATTAAAGTAAAAACTCTCATAAGATGATGATAAATTTTATGTTGTGTATATTTTTAATTCTCTAAGCTTTATTTGAATTTTTAAACGATAAATAATGATTATATTATTACAGAAATCCAGAATTATCAGAAATGATTTATTATATATGAAATTTATTACATTTATAATTTATATTATATATGAAATTTAGCACATATAGAGAAAAAGTGTAAAAAACTTTTTTGAATTGTTCTGTTGGACCGTTCTACGTACGTGGACGGTTTTGTCTATTTTATAAAGTTTTACTTGATTTACATGGTACAATTTGAATATATTATTTCGTTATTTGCCTTGGTAACTTACTTGCATTTTGAATTATTAGTTATTAATTAGTTATTTTGCTTTTTATAATTATTTTACTTGTTTCTATATTGGACTAAATTAACCTTTGGACACACTAAATTCGCTTATTTAAGTTTTTACTATTAATTTTCTATAAGAACCTTTCACCAGCACCAATAGACGCTCCATAGAGAGGACTGCTTCTATTTCGTTTAAACATAACTAAAAACCGTCTCGACAAACCATGTTTTCAATTAAAAAAAACACATTTAAATCCGTCCACGCGTTTGGCTGCTACGTTGCCACAGACAGACACACAGATACATAGATACACAGGTCAAACTTATGAAAGTTGCCATATGTTATAGAAAAAGAACAAGAAATATATATATAGGTCAAGAGATAGAAGTACCTTCAGAAACATTAACATTTAAAATAACGATCATACGTCCGACCACAAGAAAATTTAAAAGTACAATTATAAAAAAAGGTTGATAGATTCAACCCCAAATCGTTTCACAATGGTAGTAAGAGGAAATGAAAATTTATAGAAGCAATTCTTAGTGATTTCTTTCCGTTAAAGATGTAAGCTTTTAGGGATTTACTACAACGGGGTATCTGACAGAGAGTATCAATCTTGTTTGCTCTCAAGAGTGCACTATATCCATTTTATTGCGGATTCTACCATTAATCTTATTAATTGTTTTTAAATACTAAAAAGAGTAATTTTTTGAACTTAAAACGGGAGAAAACTTTTTTTTATTTATGCAAGACCTTCTCAGATTAGACAAACATGATTTGTTAGTCGCATAAACAGAAAAATCATCTAAATCTATTGTAGGTAATAAGAAAGTATTATAGTACATACATACAAACTTTTCTATATAGTAAGCAACGCTTATATGTAACTTTCATTATGTATTAGGATCTCTCTACTGAGATCACAACAAATTAAAGCGATTCGAAAGAGGAAGAAAGTAATAAATAACACTTTGTTAGACAGTTTAATTACGGGAAATAAAGTAAAGATACTAATTTCAAACAAAGATTTTTTGTGTCTGACGACAGTTTGCACTTCGAAATAATAGAGTATGTTCGGTGGTTTTAATTATTGATAGTGATGTCATTCGATAGACTACAATCGATGGAAGCCTGGAGTATGATGTAAGGCTATCTATACTTTGACATATCAATAGTTTTAATTAAAAACTTATATTTTAAACTAGTATGTGTAAGATTTTGGGCTTTCCTTAATTTTTGCTTTCTCTTACTTTTTACCTCATAAGGTATTATAGTTTCAATAAATTATAATACCTTATGAGATATTATAGTTATTTGAATAGATGTTTTAGGGATTAATATTTTGTTAAAGAGTAACCTATGTTACGATGTTATTACAGAAGGTTTTACTTACATTACTCATAGATATGGAAATCATTTTTTTTTGAGCCTTCGGAGCTTTGCCTTCAAGGCATCGTCCTGGTTGATCCAGTATCTTGTTTCAAGGCTGTACCTGATTAAGATGCCTGTTATAGTAAACTTTAATTTTCAAAATGTATTAAAAGAAAATATCTGGTGACGTAGAACTTAATTAGGTTTATCAGTACTTTAAATAATATTTTATCTTCTTCTTACTGACAAAAAAGAGGACAGTATTTATGTCTTCACTTGTCCAATGTCAAAGAAATCTAAGATTTTACATTTACACAATATATTATAGCAATTCTATTTTTGATGTCCAAAAGATACAACCAATCTATCTACATTAAAAATTGTGTTAAATAACATTAAAAAGATCCCATAACATAAATTATTATTTTAAATTGTCTATAAACATTTTCCTTGTCACTCTACCAACTAACCTATTGGAAAGTTTATTAATAGGGACGTTCTCACTGATGAAATTTTCTTTCAATATTCAATAAAAAAATATATGAACATAACATTGCTACTCATTCGCTGTTCAAATTTCATTGTTTACTTTCATTACACAGCCGAAGCTGTTATACAAGAATAATAAAACGAAATATTTTTTTTGGAAAATTTAGTAGCTTTCAAATGTGTTTGCAGAAATTACTTTCTAGGCATTCCAGGGCAACAAAATGTAATGAGCGATACGAATATAGTAGATATTTAATTCAGAATAAATAATACTATCTTGATAAGCTTTCATAAATGTCAGAAAGAGGCATTACCACGGACGCTATACGATACGCAGCACGAATCACATGACATGTAAATTTACTAATTATTTGCTACGACAGAGTCTATACCATGGAGAGGGGCTGAGACTACAGACACATATCCTGTGGAAGTCGTACGATTTGGTCGCCTAGATAAAAACTATAATTCGTTACGGTAAACGTATTTAACGTTATGGTAGCGTATTTAATGTTACTTTTGTGTTGTAAGACATTTACCAAATAATTATAGTGTTACTAGCCTACAACACATCAGACGATGGTACCAGCCATCCTGTCAGTCCGATATTAATGTATACATATATTACATTTTCTAAACTTTTGTTTAGAAAGCAAACATGATTAAAAACATGTTGAAAGAAACTAGTATAAAAATATTGTATTGTAACAATTATACTAGTTAGTATAAATATATTGTATTGTAACAAATAATTTATCCTAATCAATATCCAATACCGGAAACTCACTTACCAAAGTTTGCTTCTAACGTTAGGTGTTCAAATAATGAAAGTAATAAGTAAGGAAAGGAAAAGCTTCGTAATAGATTATTTCCATTAGTATGAGGAAACAGCTAAAGATAAAGCTCTAATTTCTAAGTGGGATCTCTTTACTGGCTTTAAATTAAGCTTAGGAGTGTGTAGAATATAATATTTACAGGATCTTTATACCCTTTGATAATGTTATTACCATAACAGTGAAATATATATATTTTTAAATGATCTATGCACATATTAACTATGTTTAGCTTAAAAGTAGTTAAAAGTCGAAGTATGGGTCAATATCCCATAAGACGTAGACTTAATTCCTGTTGTTTTGACGAATTTTAATTTTTTATGATAAAATTATTAATGTATATAATTGACATAACATATATCAAGATTCAATTGCATAAAAAGTTAATATTTTTAAAATTAATTTGTTTCACATGTACACCTACTATTCGGATTATTTCAATGTAACTAACTATAAGTATTTGGGGGTTTATTAAATATATACTCAGTATTTATAATGTGTATTTCTATGTATCGTTGTGTAACACCCTTAATACAAGCAAATAATTTGATTACTTAGGGCTTCGTTTAATGTGTGTAATTTGTCCTGTGATGTTATTATTATTATAACAAATAAAATGGGTATTTTGTCAAATAAACGTTATTTTTGTTAGTATTATATAAACACAAATACTGGAACAGGTTATATTTCTACCAATGAATGTATAATGCGAACTGTAAATAGGAGGGGATATACTTTTTTCATATATATTATTGGCAGAATAAACCGTGGAATGTTTCCGCTAACAAATTATCTACTTATGTCGTACATCGTATTGTTTTTCTATTACGTGTAGTTTTATAATATAACTTTTCTGATATATAGACGAAACATAAGTATTTTGCACCTTAACATTCGTTATTTAACTTTTTTAACTTTTCGTTGTTTAACTGTTTTAACGTACTTTTCTAACATTTGATTTTAAACCATTTCAAATCAAGGTTTAAAAAAAAACAAATTAAAAACACAAACAACACACAAATTAAAAGATGTCTCTTACATGTCTAATGAACATGGGTAAAACCTTTTTTACAAATTCATTTACGACCATCACAAACAAGTCTATAAAAATAAACTCAAACGAATAGACACACCTTCAATGTTAGAATTAATAATTCACGAACAATTTGTATCGTCTTCAGTACTAAGCAAGTTATTATTGTAAGTAAGTAAGCTTGGAAAATATTTTATATCACACGTTTCCTTTTAATAGAGTTAAGTTGAAAAGAGATAAGTTTAAGAATTAAACGAAATCTAAATATCAAATACATAGCCCATAATTATAGTTTATATGTATATTCGTGTTTTTTACATTTACTTATTCGCAAAATAAACAAGTTTGGGGACGCGTTCGAGAATAAATTTTAATAATTTACTAATAAGCAGTTACAACTTAGAAAGTTCTATAAAAGCTCTTTTTTTTTCAAATCGAAAAGTTTAACATTCAACTGTCACAACTTTATAATTCACACAACTTTGAATTGATGTACCAAAAATTAAATAATGTAAGCTAATAAAAATATGTGAAAATTTTAACAATTTATTAATAATTGAAATGGTTTCTTCTATATTGTCGAATTTATATTAAGATTAGGAGGCCGTAGAACTATCCGGTTTAAAATTGTATTTACTTTATTTTTTCCAGTCATCATATCATATTTAAATAATCTTAACATGTCTATACATGTTTATAGTTATTTTCATATATAATATCTAATATATATAAAAGAATGTTAAAATAGTTAATAGTTAAATTTGAACAAACTTTTGGACGAAAATTTTAAGATATAAAATTGTCAGTTAAATTGACAGAATGAATAATCTGAAACAAAAGTTTATAACATCATAAATGTCTAGAGACTTACAAACTCTAGTTTCTGTTCTCACAACTAACTCAACTTTTTGCACCTTTTAGTAGTAAAACTTTTTGCACCTTTTAGGTGGTGACGTAACAGCTGTTACGACACCACCGCGACCGCTATGTTCCTACTACTAGTCACTATGTAACGGTTGATTTTCATCTTATTTTATAATTAACAATGTTATAAGAGATAACAAGTCAAATATAATAAGTTAAGCCTATAAACAATTTTATTAAACTCTGAAATCATAGAAAAATATTGATCTTATCTCTTGAACAAATAATAAAAATTTAATTCTAATACTAACAATTTCTATAGCTTTTTTTAAATTAAATTTAAAAAACCACAGTACTTTTTTAAATAGGCATAATAACAATTCTGAAACATCATGAAATAGAATTCTTTAGAAAAGCTTTTGAGGGTCTTCGAGACAAAATAAATTCTTAGTCGAGCAATCTTATGCAGGTCCTTGAACGAACTCTGACAATCTCATTTCTATTGATGTTCTTCTAGATATAGGATGTATGAGGAAGCAATAAAAATAACACTTTCCGGGATGTATAAGATTCTCCTTAAACCGTTCATATAAACCATTCCTTTCATTCCCTATTCGTTCCGTTCATTCTCCGCAATGAAATCCTACTCATTCAGTAAATTGAACTTAAGAAATGATAAGAGCATTTTATAGAAAACTATGATGTTTATTTACGTTTTCCTTTATCCTGAGACATTTAAATATGAAATTTATCAAACTGATTATTCTGTAATAGCTTAAACTTCTTTGGTGTTCATATTTAGAAGCTACTTTTGTTTAGTGTTATAAAGTAATTTAATGTACTCGTATCTTTTTATTTTTTATTTTGCATTAAAATTCATTTATATAATTTATTGCATGATATAAATTTAAAGATTTATTTATCATGATTTCTATAGCCTATTTAAAAACCTGGTCAAAAATGTTGTCCCATTCTTTTAATATTGTTAGCAGACGAAGTTTTAAGGTTACACACTATTTACATACAATTTGAGATTTTATAGGCGGCATTACTAGGTTCTTTCTAAATTTGGTTAAGTAGGGAGAGGAGTGTGGATAGTTGAAGCGAGCGTGTATGCGCATCATAAAGGGACTTCTTAAGCCTGCACCTGGGTCACAAGTCCCAGGCATGGTGTGCACTCCTCTCCATGCAACGCGATGGGACCGGCATCCGCACGGTGAATCATCGAATCATGAATGAAGCATCGTCTCATACAGTAAAATGTTTATTTTATAATTGCAATCAATTACAATGCTGAATTAAAGATATACCAACACATTGAAGTGAAATTTTAAGTATAACATAAACATTAAGTTTCAATCATTTATACCAATGTATGAAATATTATAAACGTAACATAAAATGCATTGTAAAATAAACGTTTGATAATTATATATTTGGATAATGATATGTATCTTGAAATAAAAGATCAAGAAGATGCCTTACAAATAATAGTTAAAACATCTAGGGAAGATATATTTTAATTAATTTACACAAAGATTCGTATAAGTAATTTTGCAGTGGTCAGTGAATATTTAGTATAATGTGATTTGGAAGGTTCAAACCCTTTTAACCTTTTACCTTTATATTTAGACGTAAATAAACTACGAAGCTGGTTCTTTCAAATATGAATGACTAAAAATGTTAAATAAATTTAAATATTTTTTTATTCATATGTGGTAAGCAAGCAGACGCTTCACTTATATAAATGACGGTTCACTTACCTATATAAATATACTGCAAATCTGTTGACAGAGAAGATACGATAGAAAAGCTAATAGATCATGACCACTGACATAGGAAAATCCTCAGACCGGAGAAAACCATTAAGAAAAGTTTTTTTTCTATCCCTCGGGAACAGTACTTTTATTCAGAATTTTCTAGAAGTAGTTAGTGTGAAGGTGCGGACATACAACAAAAAATAATTAAAAATATCCAGATCATGTTAAGAACATACAACCTTCGTAAATTTAATCATGTTTCCGAATTTCGTAAGCAACTCAAATCTCTAACCATTAGACAACGCCGCAACTTACAAATGCTATCCCTTTTATATGATATCCTTTACAATCCTCCATCACCCTTCTATTTAAAAGAACGATTAAGTTTTTTGGGTACTGAAAGTCCAAGTCAACTTGAATTCAGATCTAGAAGCGATAATAAATTAATGCTCCCTACTGCTCACACTAAACACTATAACAAATCCTTCACGATTAAAGCAGTATTGCTCTGGAATATTCTTCCTTCAGATATTCGTAACTTAAAATCCTTACATACATTTAATACAAATTCATTTATTTAATTATTATCTTTCCCTAGAATAAATTATTTTCTTAGAATTGTCCATGTTCATTGTTTTGGTGTTTATATTGTAATAGTGTCATTATTGAAGTATTTTGTTTATGCTAAGTATATTTTTTTGGTATAAGTAATATATTATGTATGTGTATATGTGTACCTATATGTATGTACGTGTATGTATTATATATACTATTTATTTCTCCTCAATTGCACAATCCCGTATTCTCCTCTACTTAAGTTCTTTCACCTGAAGGTTGTCTGTCAGAGATTGCTCTTAGCAATAAAACTTTTTTTAAATGTTAGAACTCCGCTGCATGTTGTGTTTTTTATTTTTATTTTGTGTGTGCAATAAAGTGCTTCTTTATCTATCTATCTATCTATCTACATATAGAACTGATTAAAAGCCAAGGATAGGAAACAAATAAATCAGAACAAATATAAATCCATAGCACAACAGAGACAACAAGAAAGCATAGGAAATTAGTTCAAATTGTGAAAAGGCGTTAGCCAATAATATTTAACGCCGTTCTTGAAAATATTTATAGGCAAATTAACAGATTTGTCTTTCGCAATAACACAAACAAATACTTTTACATTTTATTAATTACTCTTTCGGTTATTTTAGTATTTACTAAGCGCTAGGTCAATTAGCCAGCACATATCGCAATGTGGGGAAAAAGAGTGAAATCCATTAAAGGCTAAAAACATGTTCAAAGTATATGTATTGAAATAAATTTGTGCTGTATTGCTAAATATATCATCGTTAAAAATAAACTCTTACTTTCCAGATTTGTTGTATTTTATTAAGATGTTAACATTATAAAATAAGATGTTGCAAAAAGAATTAATTGTTCTTAAGGATAACAAAATTCGTGTACTTAAAATAACTTGACTTATTAAGTTGACACCTTATATCGCAACGAGAAAGTTATCTCTATGACACTTAAAACATAGAGGACGCTCTTTGTTATAATCTGTTTGTTTAAGAAGTTTACTCGTCACTTAGAGTGCTTTTGTTTAGTGAGCATTCAATTAAAATTTTCAAACAACTGTTTTTGATGAATCCTTGGTTCTGTTTTATTGTTTTAGTTATAATGCTATAAACACTAAATTGTTGACTTTGATTTAGATGAGAAATAACATCCGGAGGCTTTTGTAATGTTTAAGGTTCGTTAAGGAAAATAAAACAAAATATCAGCACTGAACGAAGCCTTCTGAGCGTTTTGCACTTTGAATCTTTTTAAAAAAGTTTAACCCCTTAGTTCTTTTGTAATTTACTTATTTTATGGAATTATTTGACTTAAACAATTTGTAGTTATTGATATTAAAATATTATGATTACTTTTAGAATATTAGATTTATTTATAAGGTTGTTGAGGCAAATAGTTATTTCTGTCATTAAACTTATATGCTTTTAATTTAAAGCTGTAAATTCTTATAAAATTATTCGACAAAGTTAACACATAAAAGTTTTTTGGTGTAAAACAGAAAAAAATATCGTGTAATAATTTATTTAAACATTTATCTAAAATATTTTTTTTTTTTAAATATGTCGGAGACAGTCATTAGTACGGACGGCACGAAAATGAGATATTATTTGACTAACTTCGTGCTACGACAAAGTCTAAATCATGGAGCGAGGCTGAGACGATATCTTGTGGCAGTCCTACAGTTCGCTCCTCCTTCTCGCCTCCCAGCTAGAAGCTGTAATTCTTTTCGTTAAAGTTCATTTGTGTGCATACTGTTACATTTGTGTTGTAATACATTGCTTAATAACTGTGATTATAGTATGCTTGTCACTTATTTTCTTCTAGATTACCCTCTCTAGTGTATATATAGTGCCAGTCATTTTGTCATATCCGAAAAATATATCATAAATAAATGTATAAACATAGCGGCGGAATAAATGTAATGCATGCGTCAACAAGTTTTCTTTAATTGTATTTACTTAATCTCTGTATAAATGAACAGTGTGTTCTTCATGAGAAATAAATATCTTTAAACATTGTAAACATTCTTATGATATTTAATGATGTTACTGCTGTTTTGTTTTCATAGAAAAAAAAAGCACTTATATACTGAATATCGAATATCGATTAATGCAGTCATAAAATATATTTTAATTCAAAACATTCTGTTTTCCTGTAATGTAGAGATCAATTTATCTTTTGAAATTCAATTTCCGAAACATTTACATTGAGATAAGCTCTGAATTTCCTACTACAAAATAAACAGTCAACTTTTGTATTTTAAACAGAACATATTAATACGTTTACTAATTTTAATTTTTAATATGTATTTGAAATGGAGATTGTAGAGACCAAAGCTTATGTACCTTTGGTTATAAACAATATACTAGTACTGAAAAAAAAACTCGTTATTAAAAACCATCAACAATACCACATAAACGTTTGCTCCTGAAGGTAAGGTTGTCTTAACTTTCTATTATTTATCATTGCTAGATAATTGTACCACAGTTATCTAGTTATGTAATAATAAACTGACTGAATACAGATTGAACAGTCAATGACGTCAGTTTAGTTTGACTTTTAAATAATATTGTAGAGTCATATTACTTATTATTAGATGATAAATAATGTGCATTCTTTTATATATTCGTTTATTATATATTTGTTCTAATTATTAGTGTATCAGATTCACTCAGTACACAAAATATATTGAAAATAAAAAGTGTTGTCATAGACATTATTATATTCACCTTATTTTGTGAATTAAAAGATAATAATAAATATATATTCAAGCCCTATATTTGCAGAAATTACAGCTTGACAGAGGTTTTTTTTACAATATTTACGCTAATTTATAAACACATATAAAGTATGTTTACATATATTTATAAATTTTATACAAAATACTTAAATGTTTTAATTAACAATCCCCGAGGTTCTTCTGCAAACGTTACTAATTTTATTTATCCAAATATGAACGCCGGTCGTTTTGAAATATTCGTAGGTTTATTTTTATAATATAGATTATTTAAATTATAAAAAAATAATTTATTTAAACTATAAAACACATTGATATGGAAATACTTAAACTTTATATCTAGATAAAGAAAAATAAATTTATAAATCCTCAAAAGATTCGCTTTATAAAATTTCTTAATTTTTTTACTTGTCTTGAAATATGAAGTTTATAGTTGTGAATTTGGAGGTATTACAAATTCTAACTTTTAATGTCTTAAAATGACTGCAGAGATATAAAAGAGATAAATTGAACCTAGAAGTTTGGTTCTTTTCTCTTTTATCTATCTGATAATGTCAATTTAAAATGCAATAAAACTCAAAAACGCGCATAATATAACTGGTTAAGATTATAATAAAACTTAACTTTTGATAAAAATAACTAATGTAATCGGAAAATTATTATCTACTCCCTGAAAATTCCGACACCAACGATTAAATGATAACATTTGTATTGCAACTTCTAATACACGAAATCACAACATAAATTTTCTGTCTGTGTAAGCACTTTATTTGGTTCCTGTACCTACATCAGTAGACTATAGATAAGATATTTGGTCAAATATTACTACTTTTATATATTTACCATATTATTTACTTTCAACGTTATTATTATTCTTTAATGCTCTTGTAAACAAAAGAAGGGCTGGTAAGAAATGGCGGCAGTCGTTTTTATAAAAAAAAACATTCTTTGAGAAAACCTGAAGCATCTCCATAGAAATAGCATTAAGAGCATATCAAATTTCAAGAGAAAGCTTTAGAAAATAGTTCAATAATCTTAAAGAATATAGTAACTCCATTCAAGATGTGAATGTACTAAGAAGACCTACGAAGAATATTCAAATGAGATGAAACAAGTAAATGAACTTTCCCTAAAACCGAAAAAGTAATAGAAGAAAGAAAGAAGAAAGAAAAAAAGAAGAAACAGTAACTGTTCTAGCATTTTCTTGCTCACTTAGTGGTATTCTGCCTACCTCTTGTTAACATTTTACACTTTAAAATAAAAGAGGGTTTCTTCATCAATTGATTCTTTTATATTTTTATAAATAACACTTGGTTTATATAACTATCACTTATCAATACATATGGATCTGAACACTAATTTGCTTAAGCGCCCAATGAAGACTGATGTCCTTTTATACAAATCTTAGAACTTCATTAAATTTTATTTACAAGTCTTCTATTGACTAACAATATGACAATTTGACACTTTAATCGGAAGTCAAAAGTGAACTACTAAATAAACTAAAACATTTTCTAATAATTCAACATAACTAACATATTATAAATACATTAAAAATAATAATTGATATAAACTTTATAAAATTTCACAAAATAACCGTTACGTTTAATAAAATTTACTACTTATTTTTATAAGAATAATTACAATTATCTATAAAATACTCGATATTAATTACAGATCAAGACACTATTTTTTCACAAGCTAACACTCTGCATTTTTAATATTTGAAACTACCCAGATAATGAAAGTAAGTGCAATTTACTTAACATTGAAAATAGAAAATGTAACAAACCATTCATTTTTATTGCATGAAATTAAAAGTGCGATATCGTAAAATATAAAGGTATATAAAACAAACTAATTGTAAATGAAAAGTTTACAAGTTGAATAATACGAATAAAATCTGGTCCCCCAACTAAAATACGCAGCAAGGCTTATTAGAAATTATAGTGGATGCGACGTATTGTAGGCGCTAATATTGAATATGGTTCTTTTAGATGTTTTAACACGTGTAAGCCGTGTGTATGCTGTGTGTCTGCCGTGTGTCTGTTGTGGGTCTGCCGTGGGTCTGCGGTAGTTCTGTTGTGTGTGCAGACACAGTTCACCTATATTTAATTTACTTCCGATCTTAATGGAATATTTTAATCGAAAACCAAATACACATAAGTTTCTAAGTTGAATAATACTTATAAATTCTGATCCCCTTTGAGTATCACGTGTCTCTACACGATCGCCATGAGATAAAGACTCGCAGAGAAGATGCAGTTTAATCAATTTAAGAATCAGGTTTTAAAAAAATAAAAAAGGTATCGCAGGCATGACCATGACAGTTCAGAAGTACTACAATTTCTCTTCGAAATTCTAGTACATGTTTTTTTTTAAAGAAAATGTATTTTATTTTTCTACCTGTTCATGAAAGTCTCATACAAACGACAATTATAAGATGTGAATCAAATAAAAATCTTTTAACACTAAGGACCTGATTCAAATATGTCCGCCACTGGTGCCAAAGGGATCCATGAGGCTTATAGAGAGACATGTACGACGACTCCTATGGTAAGGACTGCCCTTGGCGACACCCAACCCTTCCAAATTACAATAGTGGTTCACCAGGGCTCAGCCCTCGGTCGGTTTTTATTCAATGTTGTTTTCGATATTATCTTGACTCTCATACAAGACCAGCCTCCTTGGTCGATGATGTATAGCGAAAAAATAAGACTCATTGATGAGAATCCACCAATGGACCTTTTTTATACAAACTTAGTTAATGCTTGACTACATTCCACCTGATGGAAAATTAGTCATAGTCATAGCGGCACAAGCATATATGTGACCACAGTGACCACACACGACCGTATTTGTGCTATAGTACAAGTAGCTGTCCCTGTGTAAAGTACTGCCGGACCTTAGAAAGAACGGCAAGCTTTCATGCTGCTGCTCTTACCCTGGACTCAATGTACCGACCGAAGTTGAGGTTCGTGGAGATCTCCAAGCCTAACAACTGAAGCCGATCACTCAACTAAGAGAATACTAGTCCGAGAACTCGGCAGATATCTTTCTACAACTGTGGTTTCGTTTGCATACCCATAGATGCCGGGCTTCGGCAGATCGTTAATTTGCAGCAGAAAAAATATTGCAGAAATAACGAACCTCTGAGGCACTCTGACATTTATTGTCAAGGGTTCCGAGGAACACCTGTCGAAAACTACTCGGAGAGATAAAACTGGAGCTGGAGCGTAAGTTAAACCTCTGGAAGGGTACGCTTGAGAACGGCGGTCTTAAACTTAATATTTTGAAGATCGAGTACATGGCTTGCGGGAGTTCAGACTCGAATTCTATCCATATAAGTCCTGAGCCAGCCGTTAAGTCGTAAAAAGTTAAGGTAACCTGGATCCATTGTGCACGAGTTTGGAGGCCTCAATTACGATGTCCAAGGTCGGATAAGCGCTGCTTGAAACTAATGGCGCGAGGTTACTGGTGTAGTCTGTGATCGCAGAATATCGCCCAAACTCAAGGGGCCGATTTAAAAGTGCTTCAACCGACCATTTCTTATATACGGCAGCGAATGCTAGCCAATACTGTCTCGGCACATCCAGCTTTGATATGTCTTTTCCTAAAGTGAGATCTCCCGGAAGAACAAGGAAGCGCTGGTTGGATGTCGTGAAGCAGGACATGAGAGCCAATGGTCTAACCACAGAGAACGTCATAGACCGTGCAAAGTGGAGTAGGTTGATTAGGAAGACAGACCCCGACCCCGAAGTACGTCGGGATGAATGCCAGGAAGAAGAAGAAGACATTTAATTATGAAAAGTTGTATTATCATTGCTCAAAGTTAATTGTTGTTAATTTTTTAATAAAAAATACTTTTCATTATCTAAAGTTTTATTAGTATTGCTCAACGTTAAATGTTTTTTTTTAATAAAAGATTTGATTGTAAGTTTGCATTATTATTGCTCTTTTTGGTGAGATAAGTCTCAATTTTAATATAGGTTTAATCATACTACAGACGAAACTAATATGTTATTAAAGTTTTTAATATTAAAAAAATTAGGTATGGGTGTTAGACGAAAGAAGTTTTGGGAATCTCTGCTCTCAACATTGTACCTATACGATGTCGTTTCACAAAAAGAAAATCATAAAATGTTTGCAATAAAAGCTTAGCCAATTCCCTTTCCGAGCTTTATCTGAATATAAATACAACCGTTTACGTTTTTACTTTGTACCGTGTTGTAAAGGTATTTGTAAAATCTTTGTTAGCGTTTGAACAATAAACTGGGATCAAATAAATGATTAAAGCATTAGATATGTCGCTGTGAGTAATGTTATCTTAAAAACCATTTGGCTTAATATTTTAGCATGGCGCTAAAAATGCATTTCTAAGCAATGTCAATGTAAATTTTTATATACTTAAACCTTATTTTGAATAAACAAAATTGCTACTGAGATATAAGTGTTATAATTAATATATTGCACCCGTTGGATTCTTTTTTTCTCATGAATGATCTAATAAGCAAATATATCTACCTACCTTTATTTTTAAATGCCCTAAGTATATTTAATACTAGCTGTGTGTCACTGTGTGTGTGTGTGTACTAGATTTTGACAAAACGTACGTACAAAGGTACTTACCAATGCATGTAAAAACTATAAACCTTCACACTTACAATAAGAAATTATTAACTTCTTTATTTGTTAACCTATTGTTAAAAAAAAAAACAAAATGTAAATAGAATCCCATGACAATGTATTCCCGAAATCTGCATCCAAAGGATAAATTCGTATCTGAGATTAGCATGCACAAACATACAGTCATATAGACAAACATTGTTTTGGGTTCTTTTGCTTATACATATAAAGATCCCCTGTATGAATTTTTGAAAATTATTTTTTTTCGTATTGTGTGTGTTGTGTTAACTAAAAGACAAACAGACAAACAGACAAAGATTTTAAAAATGCTGAATATGGATTCTGTTAGTTATCACTTCACATCCTGGTATATTTTTTAAAATATTTTTAATGTACAAAGACTACTCCTCTAAAGATTTATTACATAGAATAAGATTTGCGTGGTACCTATTTTATTTCTCAACCGATTTAGATGAAATAAACACTAAATGTTAAGTGAAGATTGTGAAAATATATTCCTGAAAACCGCATTCAGATTCGTAAAGCCATTTCTGAGATTAGCGTGCAAAAACATACAGACATGCAGACAAACTGAAAAACCGTTGTTTTGGGTTCTCTTGCTCTGTTCTGTTTCATAAACAATATCTAATACTGGAAACATTGTATCCTTCAGTAGGAAGAAACAAATAAAGGATACATTTTAATATCAACGTAGAATATGTAGAATATCAACTATTATAATGTTATTATAATAACTTTGAAATATATGTTTATAGACATATTAGCCATGTTAAGCTTATTTAAACACTGAAGGGTGGAACGCTATCCCAAAGGTTCCGGTTCTGCCGTGTTAACAAATTATTTATAATATATTATTAAACTAACCAATATTATTAACATAATATATATCGGAGGAAAGACCACCGTAGTGTTTTTAAGAAGTGTGACCTCAGCATTTCTGCCGTCACTGTCATAGTCTTCGCGGTGGTGGTTAATTAGGTCTTTAAAATTAAATTTCACAACTAATTATCGTTTATTCAACAGATATTGTAACTTTAAAAAGAGATTTGTACTGTTTGATTATTGAGCAAGAAGTTTTTATTGCCTTATTTTATTTGCTTAATCGCCTCCTGTCATAGCAATCACTCAAAAACTTGTCAAGAAGTTGTCTTAGTATTAAAATTGCAGGACTCATTGATAAATACTTTCTTATATTTCAATCATTGTAAGACTATTTTTAATTACTAATTGATCATATATTTTTAAACACATTCACGTATACTTTAGTAGGTATAAATGATTTTAAATAACACTAAAAATTACTTTTTTTTATTACATTGTATACTTTAAAGAAATTGTAAGTATTAATTATTAGAACTCTCTCACTGCAAAGAATCACCAACGACAGTCGTTCTATTCTTTAAAACATTTTATGACATTGCTAACAAACACACTAAACTGTTTACTATTTAAACTCTTTACTGTCACTGTTACACTTTATTATACTAGTTCTGTTACATAATTTAAGTCTCTCAATCACACACACTGCCTTGTCTTAACTGGGAGACGATTTATATATACACTACTTTTAATCAAATCAGTATCCAATATTACAATTATTTATTTAGTCAATTAAACTTCTATACAAACATTGCATGTTTTAGTCATACCATCAAATGATATCTTTATTTTTTTATCGAAACCTACCCTGCAATTATAGGAAAAAATGGTGTTCGTCCTTACACTGATATATATTTTCACATCATAGTAGTACATAAAAAGTGGACTACATATGCAGTTGTTTGTACATTGATCATAGAATTCTGTTAATTAATCAATCACTGTTACCGAAACTAATCAGTTTAGGTAACATTAACAAATGGATAGTGAAATTTGGTTTTTGATATAAATTTAATTTTTCCTTCTCACAAATTAAAGCACAGAAGTATCTCTTTTGCTGTACCTTAAAGTTTTATCCTTCTTGTAAGATATTTTTATATATAATCTTAAACTTCTTTTCATGAATTATTATTTAAAAGTAATGCATGCAAAGTACTTCTTATAATAATAACGCATATTATTATTATTATAAAACAACTATTAATAATTAAATTCATTCAAATGCTAATATAATCACATTGTTATACAAAATAATTAGTTATTAACAATATACATGTGGAATTGTGCGGTTCTTATTTTAAGAACAAGTTGGTATTCCACATATTTTTATTTATCCGTGTACAAATATAAAAACCAACCATATAATATATTATCATCATATAGCAGTAAAACAGCAGGTATATATTTTAAATTATGTTTCATAACAGTGCAGCGCACCGGGGGGTTTTCCTGTTAACAACAAATATATTGTTATACTCATATCCTGATAACGAAGAAACATAATGTTTTATTTATTTAGTATCACTTAAAAATTAAACTAGTATGAACTAGTATGAACTTGACCACACATAATTTGGTTAAATTTCTTACAAATTTGGTTGAGATGACTACAACAAGAGCATCAGCAGCAAAAAGTTTAGTAACAAAAACAAGTCTTAAGAAAAGTGGACTCAAATTAATATAATTGCAATGTTTAAATATTCAATTAACAAAAATTTAATTGTTTTTATTAAGGAACAAAATCATGAGACTTAACATATGTTTGGAGGATGTTGTGTAAATACTATCTCACACGAGTCTTGCAAATCAGACAGACGACGAAGCTTCTTAGCAATCCATGGATTCACCGTGCGGGTGCCGGGCCCATCGCGTTGCAAGGAGAGGAGTGCAAGCAGTGCCTGGGACTTGCGACCCAGGAGTAGGTTAAAGGGGCCCCTTTATTATGCGCAAAAACGCTCACCTTCACCCTCCACCCTCCTCTCCCTATCTAACCAAATTTAGAAAGAACCTACTAATGCCGCCTTTGAAGTACGTTCTAGAAATAAACCGATGCTTGTTCTAGAAAGGCCAAGGTCTTTAAGTAGGCTATAGAGAGATTTTGCTGTTATACCTCTCGCTCCCACTTCTACCGCGTAAAGATTTTGTTATGTCTATGTCTTGAACTTTCCTACTTGATCCTAGCCCTACTTTATTTGTTTGAGCACCTATCATAATTTTTTTATGGAATTGAAGTCGTGACTCGAGCTCTGAGGCAACTTTGTCTTTTGGGAGAGAAGTTACAGTATCATCTTTAGATTTTCCGATGATATGTCTTTTGGTAACTCTTAGAAGTTTGTAGAGCTCCGATGGTTTCTTTAATTTTAATCCAAAGTTGTTTCGGTCTCTAAATAAGGTTGAAGAGTCCGCTGAGTGCGCTAACCCGAGCCATAACTTCAATGTCTTTATGACGCTTGCATCCAACTTTGACAAAAGGGTTTTATTTATATCATAAACGAGGAAAGGCCAATTTAGACGTGATGTTAAAAAAATATCGTAAATCTAAGCTTTTTTGACGTTACTTATTGGTTGGTCGTCTACCTTTTTGAGATCATTTAAAAAGCTATCGACTATTACATCCAACGATGGAGTACGGCCTTGGTAATCGATTTTTTTACCTAAAAATTTAAACGGAGCTGCTTCCGTAACCGTACTAACGCACTGACCGCCTATTATAAGACCCGGATCGTAAGAGGTATATTTGGTATTCCGTCTACCCAGACACAGACTAAAACATTTACTTGGTTTTGTCCTCAATCCGCCGGTCCACGTACAGAAATCCTCAACTACATTTAAAAGTACCTGACATTGTTTCGGATTACGTGTCAGTATCGCGAGATCATCTGCAAAAGCTAGTATGGATTCTGTGTATTTGTTGTTGAACTTAAACCGATAGCCCCACTTTTTTTCATTTCTAATTAATTTGTCTATTAAAATATTAATAACTATATTAAATATAATAGGAGAAATACAACAGCCCTGAAATAAACCAACGTTATAATTAATAAATTCAAAAATTATACGAAATCTGAGAATAGGAACAATTAACTTTAAGTTTTTCATAAATTTTGTTTAAATTTGTTTGTTTCTATTTGTGATTTTTCTATTTTCTATCTAAGATGTGAGAAAGTTTCTTCGTAGAATAAACTAAAAATTTGCATTTGTTCTTTTTGGCGACAGTCAAACAGACTAACTTTTGTATCGAGTTGTTTGTCATATATTGAACACTCAGCAATATTTTTATATATAAATGTACTGTTTTCATACATTATAATATATAGTGATATTGTGATTGATATCGTCAACTTTATAATTGAATTGAATTATGAAGTTTATTAAAAATATATAATATATTATTGTGCTTATTTCGCATAAAATTAATATATTTTTTTTATTATTTAATGAATCAGAATGATTAGAAATTATTTGGGAAGGGATAATACGTTTTTATAATGTTATGAATTTATAAAAGAATGAAACATTTTTATAAATGTTACGTGGGAGCAGGAAACGTAGAATTCAATTTCATATAAAAAAGAATAGACCCCTAGATTCAGAATAAATGATTAGAATAATAAATACCTTTTAATTAAATTTTATTGTATTTTTTATATCATCACACATCAGAAAAGAAACATTCAACCCCAAATATTCTCACGATACTAGCAAGAGGAAATCAAAATTTACTGAACCAATTCTCAGTGATTTCTTTCCATTAAAGATGTAAGCTTCTTAGAGATTTAGTACAACGCCGTATCTGACAGAGAGTATCAATCTTGTTTGCTCTCAAGAGTGTATTATGTCCTATATGTTACGGAGGCTGAGCGTCACCCTTCCATTTTTCTTATTATATATTTAAAAATACTGAAATACAAGAGCAATTATGGTTTTTATAAGAGATTTTTTTTTATAGACAACCATGATAATGGGTGAACATAAAAATAATGAAACTGTAACTTCGATAACGCTATGAAAAGTCCTCAAAAGAAGAAATTTACAAAAAAAATCTGTTGTAGCGCTTATATATAAGTTTTATAAATATATTTATATATAAACTAACTTTATTATTGAGTTTCTTGTCATATATTGAACACGCAGCAATATTTTTATATATAAATGTACTGTTTTCATACATTATAATATACTAGCTTTTGCCCGCGACTTCGTTCGCGTGGACTTCAGGTTCGTCCCGTCTAGTCTAGTCATAAGTAAGAAATACGGTAACTAAGCACTGCAGAGCCCTAATCATAGGCCTATAGGTAGCTACTGTAGTATGCTCCTATAAACTACATTTAACGATCTTTTTCCTTCAGCATAAACATGCAGATTCTTCGCTTTGGAAACACGTGATCTTTATTAAATGCACAATGTATTTAAGATACTCAATTGGATAAGGATTAATACTGTATTGCTTAAAATGGCTTCGTAAATAAGCTATTATTTCTCGTACAAAGTAAAGGATAAAAAATGGTTATTGTAAGTTATTCCTAAGAGATAAACATATACCATCACGGACTTTTTTGTAGACCTTTTTAAGTTGTACAATACTGTAGTAAATTGTTTTGATCTATCTTGTAGGATTCAGTCAGTGTTTTTTTACGACCTCACATTAAAAACCTCAAAAAATGTAGCCTATGTGTTATTCTGATGTATAAGCTATAGCCTATGTGTTATTCCGATCTATAAGCTATATTGTGGTAAAGTTTCATTCAAATCCGTTCAGTAGTTTTTACGTGAAAGAGTAACAAACATCCATACATCCATACTTACAAACTTTCGCCTTTATAATAGTAGTAGGATAGTAGGATATGTAAATATGTACATTATTTCATTTACATATCTACATCATACATTATTACATATTTACATTTCATACATTATAATATATATGACATATGAAACTCCAAACAGGTCTGTTAGTAATAATTTCAAGCGATTCAAATCGGAAGAAAGAATATAAATTAAGTATCCTAACAGTTATTCTTTATATCTGATGATGTATGATTGATTGACTGATTTATGAATTAAAATCCAGTAAATTTCTAAGCCAAAATCTAAGTAAATTTCTAAGCTTAAATCCACTTAATTACGTGTAGAGTAAAGGATTGTTGACCTGAAATACTAAAGTGCACAATAAGATTACAATGTATTAGCGAAGCTTTTAAAGATCTAATGGATTCCTCAAACGTAACTAATAACATTATTGTATGTGTCAAAGTTCTGAAGACATGTCTGTTTATTATCTGTTGCTACTCGACACCACACTAATATATAATTCTATAATACATTTAAAATATAAATAATTTAAATAAGGAATCATTCAATTTGTAGTGTATGTACTCATTCTAGTATAAATAATTCTTAGCTTTCTTGCCATATCTGGTAAGAAAGTTAAGAATTATTTATGCAGGAGTTAAAAATCAGAACGCGACATCTCATCTTATATGGATTTGCGTGAATACATAAGTCTAAAGTACTTAAGAACTACTTAAAAGATAGATAAGTACTTTAGATTACGAACTGATTTTTTGTATTTTTTTTTGTGTTATTTTTAAATACTTTTACTAGAAATATTTTAATTTGTGGGTTATAAGAGATAATACTAGTTTGATTATATCAAAACCATCAAAGCTAATGTTATATATTAACAAGTATTATTGTAAATTTATTTAAATATAGAATGAAAAATAAACTGATACAGGCAGGGATTCGAACCCGCGACCTCTGGGAAACCGTAATTCACAGAAACGGACAGCGATACGGTAGCTCAATTGGTAGAGCGACGGGACGGTTTCCCTAAAACTAACAATTTGTATGATAGAAAATTTATTCCATAATAATAACATTACAATATAATAGAGATGTTAAAATTATTAAACGTAATATCTCAAAAATGCTGTTAATGGCAATAATATCAAAACCTCGCGTTTAAAATAACTTTGCCTATTATGTTGACAGCTTCCAACGAGAGAATTATCTCCCGGCACTTTAACCAAGGGTACGGATCTGTTTGTTTAAGTTTACTCGTCACTTAGAGTGCTTTTATTCAGAGAACTAAACTTTGGTTCTCTTTTATCGTCTTATTTAAAATGCTATATATAAACTAGGGCTTCCAATCCCGCAGCTTGCATCCAATCTCGGTATTTGCGGGACTACAAATTTTCAATCCCGCGGGATCTCGGTATTTACGGGATCCCGCATAATAAAAATATTTATACTTATGTGAGGCAAACAAAAAAAATAATTAATTAACTAACTCCATATTTAATTAGGCATTAGGTACTATTAGTATGAGATTAATAAAAATCAATAATAAATAATGGAAAAACCAAAAAAAACTAACCTTTAGAAAAAAAACAGAAAAATATTTAAAAAATCAAACAAAACCCATTTTAAACTCAAGACCATGATAATTATTTAAATCTTTATAATTACTTAGTTCGGCCATTTGGTCAGCTTTCAATTGAAATTATTTGGGAAGGAAAAACAATATATCTAAAGTGTCGCCTGCCATACTATTGCGTATTTTAGAGACAATATAGCCGGCACCAGAAAAGGCCCTTTCGGTTTCTTCGGGCTTTTCAGTCCCGCAAATCCCGCGGGATCCCGCACCCATAATCCCGCATCATGCGGGATTGAAAAATGACGCGGGATCCCGCAATACCGAGATCTCGGTATTCCGGTATTGGAAGCCCTAATATAAACTTAACAGACGGGTTTGATTGAAGAAATATTCGAAAATATATTGAATTAATTCCTAGTCAATTTAGAAATGTAAGTACGCATTATATGTTTAACACTTTAACAGACTGTTTCCAGAATTTTAAATGTACGTCTCATTAGAATATGTCGGAAAATGGCTCGCTTCTTTTTTCTGAGAAGAAAAGTCGTTGGAGAGTTACTACATTTTGACAACAATAAAGTAGATGCGGTAATCTTATAACGAGAAGCATATCGATATTTCATCAGGCAACCAAGATTAATAGTACCTATATTAATATTATATATTCAAATAACTATACTTAGCTTACAGCGACACGAACCAAATAAAAAAAAATATAATCTTTGTTTGTAATTGTAATGTAATTATCTTTGTTATTTTCACATCTCAACGGACGCACAGATCAACTTTTATCTGCTATAATATTTTTAGCGCACTCACTGTAGAAATTAGTATAAGAATAATATAAAGCAAAAGCAAAGCAAAGACTTAAGTACAGTATATCATGCTGATGTCACTCTAGAGATTTTGAAGCAATTTAGTATAATATTATGTAACAGCGGTTAATACTTTAAATATATTTTATCCTGAAAAGCAAAAAAGAAACGTGAAGAAAAACAGTACAAGTAAATAAAATTAGATAAAACAACACATTTATAAATAATACGTTGTAGACGCACTTGCTGTGTGGTCACATCATAAATAGGGACCTTTCTATATCTTTTCGAGAATGGTAAGGGCCAGCCAGCTCTTATCGCACCCTCGGAAAGATAAAAAGATAGGATGAAAAATAAAAGTGAATACCATTTTACACCATTTATCCCAAAGGCGGAAATTCGGCCAACACGAAAAATACCTAAAGATTATTCACATCAGGCCGCTTTAAAACCGCTTATCAAATCTGGATATATTCCCCAACCACAAATAATTGTTGTAAAGGCAGGTGGACAATGTCGGTGTTGATGTTGCTCTGGTCATTGTATTTTAAAATCGTTTTTTTTCGTCATTCTTAAATGTAAAGACAATTTCAAATAAATACACATATTCATTTTATGGGAAGAATATTATTAAATTTGTCACGTCAATGGGTCTGAGGGATAGCTACCGTATTAAATTCAAAATGTTAGTCACATATGTTTCTTATTATATTAAACTGAAACATCAACCATATTGGCAGTCATTACTCTTATGATAGTTATTGCATACAATATTAACAAATTAGACGCTTTTGTTGTAAAAACATCCTAAAGATACGATAAAGATAAGATAAAAGTACATAGTCACCTGTGTCAAACAACAACTTATTTATATACAATTTATATATACATGTATGAAAAGAATTATGAAAGATATGAGGGTTTCTTTTTTATTTGATGTGATGGATAGCATCATTGGTCAAGGTCAAGTAACCTCATGTAGAATATAGTTCAAGTCACGTGTACCATCTAGTACTATTATAAAACTAAGGACGAAAGAAATCTTAACAAGTATAAAGCAAAAGGAAGTAATTGTGTATCTTTGTAATTACGTCGAGATTTATTGCAGTCTCCAAGTACCACATCCAGAGATTAAACAATTTATATCTTATTTTGTTCAACATTTAATAAAATAACATTATTTAAATAAAACCACGCAGACATTAGATAATGAAGCCGCCTTAGGGAATTTATTCCTTAAAACAACAATCCGAAAGTCGGTTACAAAGATATTACATAAAATATTTATTCATTCAGAATTAAAATAATAACAAGGTACACCCGTCATATATCTTAAAAAGTTTAAAAGAAAAGTTAACATTTATTATTATGTATTTATTAATACAATGTTAATTAAAAAAATATATACTGTTATTTCCGAAGAAGCAAATTAAATAATTTGAGAATTTCCCAACGTTAATACTTAAAAAAAACTAACCTACCGTATGCAAGTATAATATTAAAAAACAAATATAAAATATTAATTTTATACTATTGACGAACATAAAAAACATTTCTGTTAAAGTGTATGTCGTTTTTAATATTTCCTAACTTGTATATTTAATTTCAGATTTCTTCAACCGTGACATCTCCCAGACTTAAGGCACTAGTGTTCTCATTTCTTAATCTTACAGTTTTCTTTTACATTTTTCTTATTTTTATATTTAAACTGGTTCTTTTTAATAAAAATCTTGCTGAACACTTCCTAATAAAATGTACTTTAATTATTGTATGATATAATTATAATATTTTTATATTTTAGACTAGCTGCTGTGGTCATTTATACTTGTATAGAGGGAACGGAGGACTTAAATAATAGAAGCTGGCTCCGCACTCACGTTGCCTAGAGAAAAATAGTTCAAGTAGTTTCCCCAAGAGTATCTTTTTTTTCCAACATAAAAAAAATATGTGCTTTTCAAAGACTTTCTATATCGATTTGCAAACTTTAACACACACATTTTTATATAGGAGTTTCTTAGTTATTTTTTTTTTTCATAATAACATAATATTATCATACGGCCAATTCATTGCCATTCTAGTTGCCTTATACAGGCTGTTTCATTATTAAGTTTAGATTCATTTCGATTTGCTATAAGTCCCATTTTATCACTTTCGTATACTTAAGCATCTCTTGCAGGCTTCTTGGATCCAAAATTTAAAATACTTTTTGTGCAAACACAAAATGATTTAATTTGGTTCCTTAGTTAAATATACTCTCGTTATATATTCATAAATTCAACACTAATTCAAAGTTTGAACGTTTATAAAGGTTTGGATAAGCCCCTGTACCTGATCATTGCACAAAACTTTTTAAACTTTTATTTTGTTTGAGTATTATTTAAATATTTGTTGCTTCAACCAACAAAGTATTATTTGCATAAAATTATAAATATATCAAGGTCACTGTCACATTGTTAAAGTAAACAACTAAATAATGATTTACACATTATATATGAGATTCTATCGTTTGCTGGTTTGTATTTTTTTTAACTAACTTGTGATATTTCTAATGCATCATTATATATAAAAAAATACTATCTGCAGTCTTTCTTTGTATAAAATTAAAATGTACCAAGCTTCATTCTCCTCCTTCACCTAATTATCTCAAAAATGTATACATTCTCTTGCTGTAGGTTTTAATAAAAATTAATGATGATGATAATATAAGTCATCGATAACATTTAGCACAGTTGTTATGTTCTTCATTGTTTGAAAAATAAAAAGAAATAATAAAAAATAAGAAACGACTCCAACAGAACATTTTAATATAAAACTGTATTACATTGTCAATCGTTAACGAACGTTTTATTTTAACTCTATAAGCGATTTACTGTATACCTACTGTAAGATATTTTATTGGAAGGTTGACATATTTCTCTCTCAGCTGTCAATTTCGTAAACAATGTAACAAATGATAATTACAAAGAAAATACTTAAAGATAACTCTCATTTAAATCAATATAGAATGTAAATTAGATTGATATGGGCAAGTGTAAAACTGAGATACTACAGCTCTATTAGTAAAGCATGAGACGTATTCCCAAACATCGTCGTTCGAATCCCTGAATCAATTTATTTTTAATTATTTCATTTATTTAAAACACACACACACACACACACAAATGTGATGAGATAACAAACACACGTTAGAAAGATAGTATTTCTTAAACTTTAAGAGCTAAGACTCAAAACACGGCTTAATAAATACAAATATCTCTCCATAATCAGTGTCAGACACTTGGTTGCAGTAAATCTCTTAGCAGCTTACATTTTTAATGTCAGCAAAATGAAATAACAGTAAGATTTGCTCCAGTAAGTTATGATTTATTGTTCTTCTTATTGCGGAAGAGATAAGGTAATTGTATTTTAATATTAATACGTATATTATATACTTTTATCATTTAAAACGATTTATTTTTAAATTCCTAACAATTTTTAACGTATGTTTGTAATATTAAGAAGGCTGAGAATCGAAATAGGTTTTTATATTAAAATAAAACTTTTGTTCCTCTCTTTAATTCATCCCTCGATTTCAGACATGTATGAAAATAATGACTAAACATCGCCTGTTGTTAATGTGCCAGTGAAATATGTTTTGTCATACATGTTGTATTGTTTAACAAAGGTTAGGTAATATTTTTATCTATTATTGTATTTTTTGTATAACATTTCATGAAGATTTGAAAATCGACAATTGACAAGTGTAATTGCTAGTCTCCATTATTTAAGAAAATTATTAAAACTATCGTAAAGGAATATATTTATAATATAATTCTAAATATAAAATGCTATCTTATTCTGAACTTAAGTGAACTTTGTAAACTTGCCCTATTTTTATTTTGTGTTTAATATTTTCGGTAGTGTCGTGTCACACGCGTCCGATTTCTTTTCAAGTAATAAAGTTCACGTCACTAAGACACATGTCAAAAGCGGGGTTTGTGATCGATGTGTTTACTGAGTGTTGGTTAAAATACAGATAAAATGGGTAATGTAATAATAATAATATTTTTATTGTACATCCTCACAAGTATAACATTTCCATGTATTACAAAATAACGAAATAAAATTGAAATTATAAGAAAAAATGTACAAGAGGCGACCCTATCGCTAATAATCGACCTTTTCAGGTAACCCTTACTTTAAAGGACAATACACTAAATAGCGGCGGAAGAAGTGCACAACTATTAATTATATGTCATATATACAATTAATATAATTCAAAATAAAAATATTCTTTTTGTATTTAAACTTTAAATATATATTGACCCGGCTATAATCGTGTAATCGAAATTTGTCCGACTAGTTTCGAACCCATTCGGGGTTTCTATTCATGAGCTCTTTTTTTTTTTTTTTTTTTTTTATACAAAACTAGGTTAATGCTTGACTACATTCCACCTGATGGAAAGTGAAATGTAGTCTTAGGTGGTAAAGCGCATTAACCTAGCAGCCTATTCACTCTCCTCTTGAAGACACCCACATTATATTTTGCCGGAAATACCGACGCAGGCAGATTGTTCCAGTCCTTCGCTGTACGCACTAAAAAAGATGAAGCATAACGCTTCGTTCGGACAGGTGGAGTGTCCACAACGTAAGGATGGATACCCGCCGTGCGTCGGGACGTCCGGCAAAGGAACGGGGATGGGGGAATTAGGTCGTGCAATTCCTGCGCACACTCACCAAAATGTATCCTATAGAATACTGAGAGGCTAGCAATTCTACGCCTATGTTCAAGGCTGTGGAGTTTGGCGTCAACCAATTTAGGGTCGCCAATAAGCCTCTTTGCTCGCCTCTCAATTGAGTCCAGAACTGCAAGATGAGTCTTTGCGGCACCAGCAAATATGTGGCCACAGTACTCTACACACGACCGGATAACGGTAACATACCATTAGTTTGATTCTTATGAGCTGTAAACTGTTACAAGCTTAAGTGTTACGATATAACAAACTAGCTTTGCCTGCGTCTTCACCTTCAAAGTACTGATTAAGTTTAAGTAATATCTAATAAATATTCTTAGTATCTACAATAGGGAACATTCATGTAATTTTTTTTTGACGTAAATTAATCATTTACTTCTATATATCGTAGAAAAAAATATAAATAGGTTTGAAAAGATTCTAGTTTTTCTTTAAATTAAAAATTAAAACTTGTAATAAATTTGAGCCGTTCAAACGCCGTCATTTTGCGCGCGCTCTGCGTGACGTCAAATGACACATCGAGTGAATGTTTACTATGCACTTTTTAGTTACTTCATACATATTTTAAGTTTGAATTGCTTTACAAGTCATAAAAGAAGATAAAAATCATCTTACGAGTATTGTATAGTACCGGAGTGCAAAAATAGTATTAGAAAAACACCCGACAAAGTGTTTTTTGTATTCCAAGAGATGCGAAAATACAAAAACAATGGTGTATGGTAATTAAAAGGGATAATATATGTCCTAAATCGTGTTTATATGGTTGTGAAGATCAATTTAACGTAAGTATACTTTATTTATAATAAGTTTAATCTAATAGTTTAAATTTATAGTAAGTATTAAATATTAGAAAATTTGAGTTTAAAATTAACCTAACCTATCTTACAAATTTCAGTATAACTTTCTATAAAAACCGTAATCTTTTTTTGTTTTACGCAATTTTTATGGTCTGTCGATTTATTTCAGGTTAAGGAAGATACAGCAAATTGTATTGAATACAATATGTGTAACGAAACAACAAAGAGAAAGATGTAATCTAAGTTTGAAGAAAGGAGTTGTTCCTTATATATTTTTGTGGCAAAAACACCAGCTGATAGAATGAGAATGTGCATAGTCAAAAGGCAAAGATTGACATCGGTTAATGAAGCTTTTTAAGAGTTAGCTATCAAAAGTAGTGTTTAAAAAAATTGGTGATCTTTACAAAGAAGTGATATACGTAGTAAGTCTTAGTACTGCCCATACAAATATCTGTGATATTAATCAGCCAAGACTCAGTACTTCTCCTATTGAATGTGATGATCATAAGGCAGAGCCTTGCTTTTCGCATATTAAAGATAAATTACCAAGTGACTAAGCTGTGCAAGTTAATATTAAACTGAAGTAAGGAAGTAAAGGTGTCAATGTAAATATACCTGCTGAAAAACAAAATGTAGCATTGTCACCATTTCCTCATTTAACACACAACATTGTTACACAAGTTTTGAAAGTAAAACTATCTGTTTTAAAAAGAAAATTGTTTACTGAAAACACAGCTGATAATACTTCTATAGCATCTTATATCTTCTATATCTGCTGATTATCAACCAAGTTATTTATCTGAGTCAAGTGAAGTGAAAAATGATTCAGAGGCAGAAGCATTTTAAAAATGTATTGTGTAGTAGCATGCTAACTGCTATTCAAAAAGAGTTTGTAGGTATTTGTTTTGTTAGAGTTGTTTGAGTATTTAAAAATGTTTTTAAGATTACCTAAACAATTGTATCATTTAATAAAACCTTTAAGCACGAAAATATACGTTTAAATTATTTATTTTACTCAGTCACACTGATACCACAGTATAAACTTAAACGCCGATATATTGAATGGTGTGTCAAATGACGTCACATTTCCTTTCGACCAATGGTGGCGCGTTTTGGAATTTTGAATTTCGCTCCCTAAATTTACACTTTTCATAAATTATTTTATGGCCTTAAATGATTAGTAAATTAAAAAAAAATGATTTTATTATAATAAGATGATAAAAAGTAATCGAAAAAAAAATAATTGAGACCATTTAAATTTTTTTGCATGTTCCCTATTGTTCAATAAGATCGGCCAGGCGTTTAAGTTATAAAAAGAAATACAGTCAAACAGACAAATAAATTTATTTAAAGAAGTGGATCAATTAGTTATAAAATGAATATTTGGTAATCAAAACACACAAAGCAAAGGCTTTCAAATCGATATACATACTAATATAGAGTATGGATATACTGTATGTTGTAACTTGAATTATCTCAACAATTAAAAATTTCATAGCAATTAAGACAATAAAAACAACTTTTGAACAAAACAATTAACTTCTGATCAGTACTGACAATTGACAAATTATGTTCAAAATAATAATTAAAAAAGTTTGTAAAAGTCATGAAGTATGAAATACAATCAAAAGTTACTCATTAGTGTTTTTAATTTTCGGAAGCAAGCAAGCAAAGATAAATAAATTAAAAATATAGTAAACCAAAAATTATTAAAAAATATAATTAACAATAAATAAATATTACTGAAAAACTTTAGGTAATATGTAACTTTGATATAGGTACTGGGGAGCGATGGAAAATGTCTAGATAGTAATATCGAAATGAGAGTCTCTTTAAAATGATTACGTACTATTAAAGAACCTTGTCGCTTTAAGCACATATCATACACAGCCAGCGCTGACGAGTTCTGCAATCCCTAACGTATTTAATTATTTATAGTACTAATACTATATTAATATTTATTGATTATTATATATTATTAAATCAAGAAGGGTTCATATATATATGTTTATTTGATATTTAGGCTTAAATAATTATTTTAATTAAATTAACTAATAAAATCGATCTAATGTACTGACATTACATCGATTTTATTATTTAATTAGCTATATGATCTTCACGTCTGTGTGTCTCAGTGTTTGTCATTTTCCGTTGAAAACCGACACGAGAACTCTCCAGCGCAAACAATAGACGCCGCTTTGAACATAGAAGCTTTGATCTGTACATTTTCAGTTTTTCTAAAATTTTACTGGTATTGTAAAACGGATAGGTTTTTTTTTTAATACACCCCCAATTATCGATTTTGTCGTTTTTGTTTTTTTTGTAATAGTTATTTTTGAACAGAATATGCTAGCATGACTTAGTAGAACTTCTTTTTATTGAAATATATTTCTATTTATTCTGTTACAATAATATCTGTACTTTAAACCTCATCGCTTCATTTTTACATTGCTTTATTTAAACAGAAAAAACACTCTTCTCTTAATAGACCTACTTCTGCTCTTACGCTTCATTTAGCGGTAAATAAATGTGGTAAGGTATTATGTTCTTTAGTTATAACTTATAAGTGACAAATAGTTAATTTTGGAGTAAGTGTTCATCATCACCTCGATGTCTACTATATTGATAACTGTTTCCAGCACTTGCTTAATTTAATAAATCATATAAACCGATTGGAACTATAAATCAACAAAAGAAAATATTATGTAAGACTAATCTTATAAATACCTATGGATCCTATAAATTTAAAATAGTTATGACATTATTATAAAATATGTTATATGTACAAATAATAATATATTTTTTAATATTTGTAATTTCTTAATAATAAATATCTCTGTAACAGTAATTCCACTCATTGTACTATTTTAAAATGCAATGTAGAATAAACGAATGAATACATTTAATAAATCTTAATAAACAAACCATTACTGTAGTATATAAATGATAATTATCATTAATTAAAAATCGATTAAATACACCAAAGTTAAGTTAAATAACTCTGCGTCTTAATTAATTTAGTGTCAACTGAGATTAACCTATTTCAGGGTCTGTTAAAGAGAGCTGCTAATTAAAGAGGGAAGATTTTAATTAGTGCCTCATGACTGATTACCAAATACGAAAAAAGTCTTATAAAAGGAAAATAAAAATTGTTACTTAATTAATAAATTTGTATTTAAATGTTTTACATTATTGATAGATGATTATTAACTAGGTTTATAATAGGTAGAGATTATTAGAATAAAAGTGTGTTTTTTTATAATAATATTATTGTTTTCACTGACTCTTTACGGGAAAAATCTGCGATATGAAATATAAAAGAAATTACTCCTTGTAGTTTTATACATTTATGTTGATTGATACAATATTGACTCAATATTTTCTTAATTAATAAAATTATCAATATAATAGAAAAATCAGGAACGTATCAAACATAACTTATAATTTTAAACTCATTGCTCTTCTATGGTTCCTTGCATTTCAATAAATGGAAAAAATATTAAAATATAACTTCACAATTTGTAAGATTTATACCCATATTATAGTATAATACAGAGCAGTAAAGATGATAAATAAAGATATACAAATTCTATAAAAGTAGTGCCCTTCCAACTTCCACCCTCTGTCCTTCCAACACATTTAACGGTTATCTCATGATTGCGAGATTAGAATATGATTCAGCTGGGTTTGGGAACATTTATGGGCTGGAAAATATGGGGAATTTTATCTTTATGACAAAGAATACTTTCTATAGCATGTGCCATCTTCAAAGAACCTTTTCTTAGTTTAAAAATAAAAAGTATAGGTTTTTTCATTTAAATAACGTATGAAAATAAAATGTTTAATAAAACTAAAATATGAATGAGAATATGAATGAATGAATAGAAAATGAGAATATATTTGAAAGAAAAAAAAACTATAATATGTTTGAAGTTAAAATTAATTTTTAAAAACATTCCATTTTTCTATACATGACATGAATGTTTATTTTTATTTTATTGATTTTATTTTGATTTTATTAATATTGTATATTTTAATTCTGACAAATTTATTGTATATTTTTTATTTTGACAATTTGTTTTTTTTTAATTCTAAGGATGTTATATGTTTTAATGTTTCTGAATGATTTAGATGTTTGTATGACTTACTTGTGATTGGTGCAAGCCTCTGTAAACTTGTATGTACGAGTATCAATGAATAAATAAATAAATAAATAAACAGATAAAAAAACACAATATAAAATATTTTTATTAACAGCTGGAATCCATTTGTAACACAGAATCAATTTAGCAAGTATTGTGGGTTTTAAAACATTGTCAATCTTGCAGATTCGAATATATGATAAACCTTAACCATGAACTGAACGGTATGCGTGTTTGTCCTTTATAACACTAGAACGCAATATCTAATCACATTCATTACTTAAACCTATATAACCTAATCTTATAGTAATTAACTTTCGACTCAATATTGCAATGAGGTTAAGAACAAAATTTGTTTTTTATATATTTATAAATCTGAATAATATTTTTTAATAGTTTTTGAATAGTTTTTAAATTAAAAAATTAATATAATTTAAACTGTCTTCGAGAATTAATATAAAATTGTTTTAAATTTTTCAAATGGGTTTTTGTGTGTTAAGATGGAAAATAAATTGCTCTAAACTCCTACCGCAAAGAAGTATACTTCAAGATTTTGTCGTTAAACTGTATGTTGTAAAATGACATCGTATACTATTATTATGAGAATGTCAGATAGATTCATATACCTTGTTGTAAAAAATTTCAAAAAAAATATTTTTTATTTTAGTTTATTGTTAAACTAAATTAATATTAAGTTCTAGGAATACTTGCATGCTTTGCATACATAACGTAGGTTATAACTCTATGTGTGAATTTTGTGGCGATATTAGCCTAACTAATATGCACACAATATAATCAAATCGATTTAAATTAGAATATTATTTAAATATTTATTATGTTCATATAATATTCGTCTTCACGGATTGCCTCATACAATTGACATTGATAGAGCCGCGGTCCTATCTACTGAAAATGTTATGTTCAGGATGAGTTTTTTAAAATAAATGATTCATAATTACAATATTAAACAAATGTTTCTAACTAAAACTTAGTCATATGTGTTATATTACAATATGGAATTATTAATAACTAGGGGTCGCCCGCGACTCCGTCCGCGCGGTTTTTAGTGTTTCCTCAGCGCACGCCAGGAAAGCTCTCAAAAAAGAAATCTTTTCCCGTTTTTGCAGCATTTTTAATTGCTGCTCGACTTCTATAAGTCACAGCGAGATGACATATACCCTATAGTCATCCTCAATAAACGGACTATTCAACACAAAAAGATTTTTTTTAATATGGACCAGTAGTTCCAGAGATTAGTGCGTTCAAACAAACAAACTCTTCAGCTTTATAATATTAGTATAGATGAAAACACTTAATAAACAAAATAATTCCGTGACTCGAAGTTAAATCTGCAATTCATCGCTTCACGGCGTTTATTATATAAATATATTCGTGAAAACCAATAACGAAACAATTGTTTTGATACGGACATTATTCTTTATGTATACATGATGTATTTTTATTACATTGGTAAACTACATTTTCATATTTTGATGGATTTTCGTTGTCATTTTTATGTTTTAATCTTTTTTCGATGTCTATTGTTACTATAATTAAAATTTTATATTACACAGTGCATTTATTTATTACTACTTTATTGAAATAAAAGTCATATAAATTAATCATTTTAATAGAGAGTAACAGTATTTTAATAACTTAGTGTTGGAGTTTATTCGTAAACACATATACTTTTGATTCGTTGGTAATATTATCGTTGTTTTAAACTATTTAATGAAAGTATTGTATCAGTAAATCGTAATAGTCCGGGAGCCAGCTACCAATTTTCGTCATGAATTTCCTCCCGAGTGAAAATTTGTAAAATGCAATAGGAAGTTGTGTTATGAAGCTTCGCGATCGTCAGCTGCGACTCCGGTGGTGGAGAAGGCAGTGGCAGCCTCCCACGCACGAAGAAAAAAAAAATTTTTTTAGTCATTTCCTCCCATTCTAAAATTTCTTGAATAATAGTTTATCTAATATCTTGTAGGGAAAATAAAGTCAGCTGACCATAACATGGTGGATTATACGTCAGCTGGCCACCTGAATATGAAAAAAAATAAAAAAAATTCAGTGATTTCCTCTCAACTAAAAATTTATCTGGTGATAGTTTATATGTTACTGTGAATGAAAATTAACATCAGCTGGCTGTATCTCAGTGGAAAGTTCGTCAGCTGGTTACTTGAAATGTGTAATGTAGCTGCATTTATCACCTACTGAATCTTATCAGCTGACGACTTTTCCCTTTACTTAGAGCTAGCTGATTTGTTTTATTATTTACAAGAGTATATCAACTATTTTCTTAAAAATTTTCATCCAGGAGGAAATCACTTTTCTCAGGTTGTTTGGCAGTATATTTGATTTGATAATAAATATGCAGTTTAATAATGAAGGAAATATAGTTATAACTAAAGTTTAATTAATCAATAATTTATTGAAGCATAATTTTATAAATTAATGAAATTTTATTTTAATATAATGAATAAAAATACTAACAACGGTTATTCATTTTCGCTCTCGCTTTGGCTTGATTCGCATCGACGCAGTTTTAGAATCATATAGAATGTAATTTAATTATAAAATACATTAATTTTAAGTAAGTCTTATTTCCTTTTGCACCCTCTGCTGCGACCATATATAATTAATAATTAATTATTAATTAATTAATTAATTAATTAGTTAATAATTAATTATTTGTAATTTATATTATTATTACTTTTGATAACAGCGCACATATACACTTAATGCTTAAGTAAAAATTATATATGGGTGTTTCTCTACTAACGGGAAAGTTTTGCATGAAATTTGTCCGGCTCACTTTTTGTTTTAAAATCGGGTTTTAAATATATAGAATGAAAGCTAATAACAAGCGATTTTCAAGTCTATAAAAGGCTGGAAGATTACTCTGCTGTTTTCAATTTTAGAAGTTTTCAATTTTAGAAGACTTCACACTGTCAGCGATTCATTCAACACAAAATTGAGTCGTTATCATAGACTATATAATTTTGTTTTATTTTTACAAATTAACCAGAGGATTGTGTTAAAATATTTAGGACAACATTCAGGCGGTAATTTCGAATAATTATTATTACATTTACGTAGTGTTTGTTCAACATATATGATTTTCAGTATATTTAGTTTTAAAATATACTTTAAATTTATTACACGCACTTAAATATTATTTTAAAATGGGATTTAAAGTGAAGATTCTGGGATGGTTGGGATTAAAAGAAAAAAAGATATAAAACATTTACATGATCAACAGGTAGCCTCAAAGATACTGAAATGTACTATAGTTTTAGATATTTTCTTAAATAAAAAATATCCAAAACAATGTGCAAATTGCTTGGGACATCAATTTTCCCGTTAGTAGAGAAACACCCATATATATAATGTATATGCTTACTGTAGAAGTTCTCAATAGTGTAATTCCCTAGTTGGAATACATTACACTAAATTATACTTTTTCTTACAATGAATTGTTAAAAAATTATAATCGAAGTAGTAGAAAGAAATAACATTCTACCCATATATTTACGTTAATGTTGAAGGTGTCTCTTCTGATGTCGTTCTTATTTTCCGATATTTTTGCGGCAAAGCAGTATAACGTCGATAACACTCACTATGATACAACTGAAAATGGTTAAGTTGTGTAGGAAGCACATTATTTTGACCGGTTAGATTATTAACTTTTCGTATTGTTAATATAGATATACACTTATTTTAATTATCTTCACTAAATAATTTGGAAGAACATTAGTTTTTTTTTACAAAAGGTACCACGTTAGACATTTTTATTTTTAATTATCCGTTACTATAATAACACTATGTTCGACTGACCAACTTAAACATGGAATCTTTCACTTTCCATTCGAGTCACATTATAATTTCAACTTACCCTCTCGTTAGTGTGTTTTACTGTTTTATTAGTGTGTTTATAAAATCTGGAGAGGGTAATTTGAATCTACAATCTAGCTACAATGTAAAAAGGGCTCATGTATTACTTTAATTTATATAAGAAAAAGAGATAAATAGAGAAAAGTGATTTCCTCCTGGATGAAAATTTTTAAGAAAATAGTTGATATACTCTTGTAAATAATAAAACAAATCAGCTAGCTCTAAGTAAAGGGAAATGTCGTCAGCTGATAAGATTCAGTAGGTGATAAATGCAGCTACATTACACATTTCAAGTAACCAGCTGACGAACTTTCCACTGAGATACAGCCAGCTGATGTTAATTTTCATTCACAGTAACATATAAACTATCACCAGATAAATTTTTAGTTGAGAGGAAATCACTGAATTTTTTTTATTTTTTTTCATATTCAGGTGGCCAGCTGACGTATAATCCACCATGTTATGGTCAGCTGACTTTATTTTCCCTACAAGATATTAGATAAACTATTATTCAAGAAATTTTAGAATGGGAGGAAATGACTAAAAAAATTTTTTTTTTCTTCGTGCGTGGGAGGCTGCCACTGCCTTCTCCACCACCGGAGTCGCAGCTGACGATCGCGAAGCTTCATAACACAACTTCCTATTGCATTTTACAAATTTTCACTCGGGAGGAAATTGGTCATGAAAATCTGTTACTGGCTCCCGGACTATAATTTGTTTCTTATGAAAAATAATATAAAGGAAATATTCTATTTTTCAGTTAGACAACTTTATCTTGTTTCTTAGAATGCTGTATTAAATGTTATTTTTATGTAATTAAATTAAGTTTCAAAAGCTAAGTGCTTATAAATGGACATACATTATTGACACTATATGAAACAAAAAAATATATTTCATTTCATGAAACAGAACTTCAGGCCACTAATGCAACCATATATTGTTCTACAAAAACGACATAATATATATTTTTTTTAACAACCATATGTCATTGTTTTACCATATCTTATATAATCTCAAATGAGCTGAAAATTTATACACGAATTTAAAATCTATGTTCAGAGTGGGGTCCATTGTTGATGCTGGAGAAAGCTCGCGTCAGTTTTGATCGGACAGTGATAGTGAGACAGACAGAGGTGTAGATCATATAGCTAATCTAGGAATAAAAGAGACGTGTGGCCAATGTTTTCGGTAACATTTATTTATTATGGATATTCTTTTTTCATATTTCTCTTTACTTGTTTCTTTCATTTCATTGGCAGCACTTAACATTCCGAAACACAGGATTAATTTGTGATTGTATTTTATACATCATTTGTGAACTTCTTCAATTAGTATTTTGAAATAGCTTGGTACAGTCTTAATAATGAGAAGTTGATTTTTCTTCTCAATTGCTATGGAATTCTTAATTATACTTAAATGATTCAAGTTATATATCCTTACTTGAGTTTAAACCTCCTCCTTACCCTAAATCCTTTATATCCGAGCCTTGATCTCCAACCTCCTTACATATTTAGACAAACCTTAATTGTGTGGTACGCGAGACCACTTAACTCCGGATGATAGACTATAGCTAGTAAATTGCTTTCATATTAAAACAAGATTACTTAAATGCAATTTTCACTGTCAATATTATAGTTATTCAGAACAACCACAAAATTATTCATTCATTATGAAATTTAGTGCAATCATTTATAATGTTATCAAATCACATTTTCATGTGGTTACATTATTTAGGATGCATGAATAATACCTATTGAATATTGATATTGTTGTTTCGTAGCCGTAGAAATAGTTGACTATTGCTAGATTTTTTTTTTATTGTAGTCACATACCTACTATTATTTTTTAAATGTCTACTCTATAAAGTTTTGTTAAATATGTACATAGTTTTTATTATTTTTCGAATAAAAGCACCCTTGAACACATCACGGAATGTGGAGAGTCCGTCTAAATGGTGCTATATCTTCCAATACGCTTGCAAACATACTTCCTATACTTTTGAAATGAGTTAAGAAGATGTACATTTCTGTTAAAATGAATGTCAGCATTTTTTGTTTTCAAATAAGAAATAAATTGCACTGATTTAATCGTCAAACTCTAGTTACAATGGTCGAAACTCTAACCTTGGAAAAGAACCGACAAAAACTCCATGAATCCTTTTTAACTTATTTATAAAATTACACCCTGGAAGTAATTAAACGTCTTTATGTTTCATGTAATATCGTAATGAAGATAGCATAATAATAATACTGTTCAACCGATTTCAGAGTTAATTGAATTCAAACAGTTTTTATATTAGAATCAAATACGAATATCGATTTAAAGATAAATATCAATTGGATTCATTCACTTTAAATCTCTGCCAATCAGTCGAATGCAAGACCCAAGGCGATATCTGCTTAATCTGCATTTTATATTCAATAAACAAACGAGCGTGCTAGTGACTGAGTGGTAAGTGACTTTTATTTTAAATTCGTATCTTTAAATAAGATTCTTTTTATTGTTTCTGATTGTTATATTTTATTATTCATACATCGTTTACTGTGTACAATAAATAGCTTAACATGAACTGTTTAATGTTATCAATTCAATTAGAATTAACAGAAATAATCTTTTAAATTGTACCTAAGCCAAATGTATAAATTTACTTGCAAAATACATCGAATCAGTCTCTTACAAATACAGATTTTTGTATAAATGTTCTTACTTTATACGGAAGTAAGATTACCTACAATGTTAGGTTCCTTAAAATAAAAAGGTACATAAAAAGGTCTTTATGTTAATCTATCTCAACTGCTGACTCAGAATTCTTCACGAATAAATACATGACAATGAGTGAATATTCATTAGGTATAAGTATTTTAAAAAAACATCTACATTGTTTTATAGAAGTATTCTTAGTCATACGCTAACATGACTCTTTTATGTCTATATGCTTTAAGTATTTAGACAAAAAATGCTTTGATAGAGAATAATTAGATATACCTATCTACAACTATTTTTTAGGATGACAACATATTAAAGATACTTATTTATAATAAAAATGTAAGTAAATAAGTCTTTCTGTGCTCCACAAAAACTATAATTTTAGCACTAAGATGTGTGGAATCTGATTGGCCAATTATTTTCATTCCGTTCGACATTTATCCATATGTTGTTGACTGAATAAAAAATGGTGTTACCATCTCCAATCTGCGACGAATTCAAAAATAAGACCTCAGGGGATCAACATGAGATTGGTTTTCTCAGTTCTCATATTGTGAAATCACATCTGTTACAGCGTCTGTTGCAAGCGTTAGTTTTACATCTCAAGCCGTGTATACGAAAGTAGAACTTATTGTCATCCCATAAGATTCGATATTGATGGTTTTGATAAAATCAAGGGTCCCAAAAATAAAGATTGCAATGTTACACAAGAAATAAAACCAAAGTGGATGAACATGTCTATGACACAAACCAATCTAAATAAAACTAGGTAGGAACTAGAACGATATGTTAGGATATCGTATACGGTATAGGGTACGGAAAACTATATAATATAACAAACTCATACCTATAGCTGTCAGTTCAAAAATTTTAAAGTAATCAATATATTTTCATAGAGATATTATGGTCAAGATAGCAGAAAAAGATTAATGACACTAAACCAATTTGTCGCTAAATCCTTATTTTGTGGAAACTTTTTTGTAGTTTAAATGATTGAACCCTTGCTAATAACTTTTAATTTAAAATAAGGTTTATATGAATTTATAACGATAAATTCTACCACTTGTATACGATTTTAGCACAAACTATTACCTGAGAAATGATATTTAAAGCTACCTTTTTTTAGAGTGATAAAAGATTCTCAAAGAAAAACGAACCAGGTGCGTTTTTTTTGGGAATCTTTTCATTAACTGGCTACGCAGCTAGGTTAAGCACAATATGGCTAATATATCAAATATCGAGGTATTATACCAAGAAATATAAATGTATTTTTAACTTTACCGTTTCTTAATATCATAAAATTAATTAAAAACATTTAAAAAAAACAGTTCTTCATTTTAAGATTCTTCTTACAAAAATCTGACAACCCTAGTCCCTAACTTATTACTCGGAACATCTTTACGATCCTTTTCTCTCTCGGGTCTTAGGGTCATTACAACCTCAGGGTGTATTAACCCTCATTCATCGGACTAAACTAATTTAAGCCTACAAACCAAACTAGTTCATTAATTAAGGATTTAGGGGTTTTACTCTAATCAAGTGCTAATTCGTGCTCTGAGTGATTAGTCTAAATTGGATCACGAATAAATAAATAATATTTACCGTAATTAGTTTATCAGAATAGTTTTGGAAAGACTTTTGTATGACGATATTAAGAAGTCTATAAAAATGACAAGTATTATGATTGTTGATTATAATAATAATAATATAACAGGACAAATTACACACATTGATCTGACCCCTAAGTACGCACATTTTTTGCTTATGTTAAGGATGTTAGACAACAATACAAATACATAGAAATATTACATTATAAATACTGAGAGTATATTTAATAAGCGAACAAACCCAGAAATACAGACATCCATGCTCATCACATTCATGCCTGTTCCTGTAGGAAATCGAACCTGAGACCCATTGAGCCGCTACACGTTAGGCGTCTGCGCTAACCAATCGACCAACGGGCTATAGCCTATATGGGATATATGTTTTGTTATGATTAGTACTATACACTTAAATTTTAACTCAATGATGACTGAATATATTATAATTTAGTTTATATTAATATATATTTACATTATTAACTATAACATAATGAATGCAATTATTTCCTAATAAGTTAAGTATCGATTACAAACTGGGAGATAAAGTGATTCCTCTCCCAGAGAAAAAATAACCTCTTTTATCTACCATTTCATTTCTCCATAGAGTTATTAAAATTAATTCTATGCATTTGCTCTCGGTAAGCAACACATCTGCAACTTTTCATATCTAGCACTTAGCAGCTAGCTCATAGCTATCGAAAGAATTTGTATAATAATTAATAACTCTATGGTGCTGTGTAATGTGTAAAGAGAGATGTATAACAATGGAGATCAGAGTACATACACACAGAGTACACAGTATAATACTGGGTGGATCAATCATCAAGTTGTACGGATTTTAAGAAAACGTCGAAAAAAAATAGAAATCATAGGATAGAAATTTAAATATTCTGACAAAGTAAATACATGGAAATTTCATGTTTAAAAATAACTTTCCTTTCCTAAGATGTGAACATTTACAAGTAGATCTTCCTCGAATAGAGACCTCAAATTCGTAAAAACTCTCCACGGCAAATTGCTCGTGAATAGCGGCTGTCTTCTCACGAATCTTGTTTTTGAACTGGTTAATCATCGTCAGTTTATTATTATTATTATTATTGGCGTAAACGTTGAGGTATTCCCAGAGAAAATATCCAGTGGCGTGAGGTCTAGGCTCCGGGAAGGCCACGGAATGTCCCTTAGACGTGACATGAGTTTTCCACTAAACATTTCGTTTGCAACTGCTAAAGACTCGTTGGGTGTATGGACTGTCGCGCCACCCCGTTATAACCAGGTCCTGCTGTCGTAGGCTTTAAAATTAAGCAGTTGTAAAAAAAAAACCATAACATAGCTGTGCAGCAATTACAATTTACTGTAAGAGTCTGGCCTTGCTGATTTTCAAAAAAATGGGATCCGATGATTCTTTCAGCCGGTTTAGTTTGGGATTATTTAATCTCTAATTTTTTTTCAAGTTTTGCCGTTTGACAAATACACTTAAATGTAAATGAGCTTCATCGGAGAAGAATATATTGTTGAAATATTGAAAGTGCTCTAACATTCTTTCTGCAATAACAAGGCGTAGACTGTAGTCATTTCATTTAATTTTTTGCACTATTTGAAGTTTATGAGGCTGAAATTTTTTTTTAGTTAAGAAAATATACTTTAAAAATGTTCTTAATATTGCGAGCTCAGATGGTCTCTTTTAGGTTGATAACTGTGGATCGCATCCTGCGGACTTTAATACTTAAGGCCATTAATTTCAATCGTGTAAAATAAATTCAGAGTGAAATAGACGTCGTGCAATATTGCACGATCGCCATTTTAATATTAATCTTTTACAAATAACGCAATCTTAATATGTTATATTAAGAGGTCTTCTTGATTATGAAAAAACATGAAAATATCACAAAAAATAACCTTCGATAAAATAACGAGTTCTTACCAAAATGTTGTGTCATATTAGAAGAAAAATCAAGCTTAAACTAAGCTAATGAAGAACTAAATAAAAATCTCAAATTATGAAGGTCATTAATTTAATTATTTTCAATTACATTTGAATCACTCGCAAAAAAAACATGTTATAAAGGGTTTGGTGTTCTTACTTTGAAAAATCGTGTTTGAAATTGCCAATCGAAAATGTGAACTTTTTACATAGATTTTTTATAGCAACTTTTTTTATTTATTATTATTATGCTTATGCTTATGATTATGCTTTTTATATTTATAACTTTGACACACGTCACACAGTGACATTTAAAATTTTTGGTATATCCACTATTTATTAATCTGGTTTAAAACTTTATATGTAGTTGATTATCATATTTTTAGTCAGTAGTATTTATTTCTAAATAAATTCGTTATGACTGAAAACAATAAATCTTTACGAATAGATTGGTTTGATGGGACAGTTATTGAAGGAACTAGATCAAATACTTCTGCTTTCAACGATGAAGAAGCGACTGATTTACCTTCAGCAATACTTCAAGAATCAGAAAAGAAACACATAGGTTTTAAAAGGTTACAAGACATTTCGTATTTAAAACCTCCTATTTTAAATTTGGAACTATCTAATAGGCCAGGCTTCTGGCTTCTTTTTACTGCAGACCTAAAGGACGACTTCATGGTATTGATTGTTAGAATATTAGCCACTACGTACAAATCTTTGGAGTTAAATGAGAGAACAAAAATTGTAAATTTGTTAAGAAATAAATTTGAAAAATCTGACTTTATACTTAAATTGAAAAATTATTTAAATGGACTTCCAAATGTTAAATTGGCTGATAAACGAATGAATATGCAACTATGGGAAGATGTAGAAACATTTTATATGGAAGTGTTTAAAATGTGTGAGGCAATGTTTAAATTTGGTGTGTATGGTAAGATTTTGCAAGAATTATATGATCTGCTAGAGGTAGCAGAGTTGAGTGCTTTAGGAGTCCAAGAGGAACATATGGAACCCATAAGTCAAAAATTTTATGAACAAGTTAATGAACTAAAGATGGAAATGTCAAAGTCAATTACTAATGTATGTCTTATTATTTATTCTTAATAAATAAAACATTTTCTTAAAATAATTAATAATATAAAACTTTTATTTCAGGTTAATAAAAATGTGAACAAACCTAAAATTCATGATTCTGATAACTATAGAAACTTAAATATCTTCCCGTCAAAGGAGGATTTACTTGGAACAAATAATGTAAAAATAATACCTCATATTATAAATGGAGCTTATCCCTCTGTGGAGCACTACTTGGATTTGCAGTTTAAACTATTGAGAGAGGACTGCTTTGGACCATTGAGAGAAGGAATAAGTTGGTAAACATTATACATGGCTTGCATAAATTTTTAAGATACTATAAAAATGTTATAACCCTAACTAATTTAAAATGTAAATATAAAATTTAATTCATTAGGTGTTAGTTAAATGTGTAAAAATAGTTTTATTTCAATGTGTAGTATTTGTGAAACCTTAGAAAACATTACATAACATTATTATTCTGATGTAATATTTATTGAAAATAATTACTAACTTGTTAAATTGATAGACATAATATAAGATTTTAAAAAATATATGTATTAGATGTTTGTTGTTGTTATATTACATTACTATATAACATATATACTTATAACATATATACTTTTGATAAAGTACTGTTTTTTTTCTTTCATGAGAAAATTAAATAGAATAGACAATTTAAATATTAATTATCAATAGATCATAACATCAATCATTAAGTTGTTATAATTTTTTTAGGCAAATATTTAGCAAATCCATCTAAAAGAAGATATGAAAATATAAGGTAACTAAAATCAATTAAATAAAATTATAATTGATTAGTGCTTAGTAATATAAAATTCCTAATTTAAATAGTCCGACCGCATTATGAGGCCTGTACTGTGTGCATCCTAAACTATATGCTTGGCAATTAAAGATACCATTGGAGATTGATGACTATATTAACAAATTACTGGAAAAAATCCTCACATTTATAGAAGATAATATAGATTGAAATATAATCAAAGAAAGTTAGACATGAGTGATTGTGCACCATACAAATTTGGAAAAGAAAATGTTAACAAAGCTAGTTATTTTTTATTATGGACAACTGTAATGTTACTGTAACTTTCCTTTATATTAGAAGTATGTATATAACAGCTATAAAAATGCTATTTGAATGTACTTAAGGATATTGGATATATACCAAAAAAATATGACAAAAAACTAACTGTATAATGAAATTAAATAATTGTAGGATATAGGATATATACCAAGAAAATATGACAAAAGACTAACTGTATAATAAAGTTAAATAATTCTATCATTAAACAAATCTTGGATTATCCTAACAAATATGACATAAAATTGATGTTATTATGTTATTACTTAAAATATAATGTATTATTAGTACATTAAGATAAATATCTTTCAATGTTCTTATGTTATTTCAGAGTATACCCAAAAGTGCGTGTGATGCGCACATATGTGAGCAACAACAAAGTCGGTCATTTGATAGATGTGGCATGGTGTAATAGAATATCGAATATTTCAGTGGACTACAGGAAATATATCTACAATAAAAGATTAATGTTTGGTTCCTTGCTATTGTTTACTTGTGATAACTTTCAGAATATTCTATGTGCATCCGTATTGGATTCTAGTTTGGATTTATTGAAACAAGGATATGTAAGTATTACCTACCTTGTTTCTTTTTGACTATTATTATGCTGACTGATACACGATTTACAGGATTTTTTATTTTATAAAATTGTATAGCTCTGTAAAACCTCAGACATGGTTTATTAATTTGTTTTGTTATAGATTACAAATATAAAAATACCAATATTATTGTAGATAGCAGTTTCCTTTCAAAATCCAGTTTCAAGCAGTGTGTTTGCTGAACAGTATCTAATGATTGAGAGTGAGGTATTCTTTGAGCCTTACCACAGAGTGCTGAAGGTTTTGCAGGATTTCACAGACAATATACCAATGAAAAAATATATAGTTGATGTCCAGGTTAGATTTTAACATAAAGTTAATCATAATTAAACTAATTTTTCTTACTACCCTTATTTGTCATGAATAAAACACCAAAAAAAATTATGAATAAAAACCAATTTGCCGCTTTTCCATGGTTATAAATTATTTCATTCTTAACACTTTCTTTGATTCTGATTACTTGATTGTATGATGTTCCAGAAAATGTTCATCTGTGAAGCTGGTCTTTTCTATATTTAAATTTAATTCTCTCACATTCTTTATACACTAGTATCCTCTTTTTATTTTAAGTCTGATTTATATACTTGCAGGCAGAAACAAAACCACCATCTTATCTGACAGAAAAAACGATTTACAGCATCAAAAATGATCAACCAAAAGAGATATCCTTTCCAGTATTAAATATTAACCAATGGCCGTCGCCAGAAATATTTGGACTGGACCAATCACAATTCAACGCTTTTAACTTCGCATTAACTAGAGAATTTGCGGTAATACAAGGTCCTCCTGGTACCGGTAAAACCTTCTTAGGGATCAAAATCGCATCCACTCTCCTAAATAATTTATCCCTAGAAGGCACCCCAATGCTAATAATTTGCTACACAAATCACGCCCTTGATCAATTTCTAGAAGGCATTCTAAAGGTCACCCAAAGCATTGTTAGGTTGGGAAGTCAAAGCAAAAGTAATATTTTGGAGCCATACAATTTAAACAACCTGAGACGTCAAGTTAAGTCGAAATATTCGAGTCTATACTCGAAAAAAAGATCTGAAATGGAAAAGATTTTTGGCCAGATGTCTGATTTGCAAACCGAGATAGAGAAATGTGAGAAAGAAATAGTCAGCTACAAAACAGTTAAGAAACATCTTAAAATTCAGGAAAAGGTCTTAGAACTTAAAACATGTGAAGAAGACTCCATATTAAACTGGCTTTTTGAAGATAAAAATTCTGAGGAAGTTCTAGAAGATTGGGAGAAACAATTTGAAGATACGTCTGATAAAGTAGAAACTTGCTTTTCTGAAGAATATGCTTTAAAAGAAATAGATTCAATGCATAACAGTATTAAATATTTAAATGATATAACTGATGATAATGAGGAGAGAGAGAAGATAACGAAGAGGTTTCATTATCAAATTGATAAAATTAAGGGGAGACTGGATTGTTTTAAGGTACTTATTATTTTAATTAAAACAATTATAAATTTCTTAAGTAAAATACAACTGTTACTTTTTCTCATTTAAAAAATACACAAATACTTATAGAGTTCTCGGTAATCTTTTTTTTATTATATTTATTATTTAAATTTATAGAAATATATGATGTTATCATATGTGGATAGAAATGATAGTGTCCAGAATGTTAGTGACTTATACAAACTGAACCGAGACGACAGATGGAAACTATACTTCAAGGCTGTGGAGGGAGTAAAGAGTGAACTGACTGAAAAAATTAAAATTTTATTGGTAAGAAATAATAATAAACATGCTTTTCAATAATACTCTTATATTATGCAAAAAAATAATTGCTATATTGCTGATTTAAAAAGTTTTTTATCCATATCTAAAGAAGATTACTTACTCATACTCATGTTACATAACAAAATGTTCCCCCATAATCACTAACAAATCAATATTTATTTTTTCTTTATGTAACAAAAATCTAAAATACAAATTTATACTCATACATTTAAATCCATAGAAAGAACACAACACCTGCAATGAAGAGCTGATGGAAGTGAGCACTCTTATAGACGAAGAGGTCATGAAGCTGGCCCGAGTAGTAGGAGTCACCACCAGCGGAGCGGCCAGGAGACATGCACTCATAAACAAACTAGCTTCTAGTATAGGTAATGTCTGTTTGTTCATTCATAATTGTAATAATACACTCTCTATACACATACATTAGTATGTATCTTATAGTAATGTATGAAAATATGTGCATTATTTTTAAAGACAATAATAGCTATTAACACATAGTTGCACATAACTCAAACAATGTTTATGTTTATCTATTTGTTTGTTCTCACATCAAGCAAACACTAAAAGAAATCTAATACAGGCTTTTATTACATTTCAAGGGAGAATGCAAATAAAATTTTAGGTTACAACTACAATACAACCAAACTACTGGAATAATATTTATGAAATTATGTGTTGACCTCTTACATAAGTCAACATATAGCTTTAATTCGGAATAGTTAAACAGTTTTCACAGACAAACACACATATTAAATTACAAGGCTATAATTACAATAAAATTGAAATTATATGAATTAATTGAAAATAAAATTATGATTACTTTAATTTAATTATTATTAATAATTTAATTATTTGAGTCAGTTAGCTCTAAGGGCTTTTTATTCTGTTTTTAGTTTAGTAAATATTATTCAATTCAATGTATTCAATCTTATTAGTCAATAGAAAAATTAAATGGTCCAATGAGTTATTTACAATATGTGTTATTACAGTGATAGTTGAAGAAGCCGCTGAGGTACTGGAAGCACATATCATGGCCTCACTCACTTATAAATGCGAACATCTCATATTAATTGGTAAATAATATTACTCTTAAAATTAATCTTTGAACTAAATGTTTAGTACTTTATATTTTATTTGCATATTAGTTTTCAATACAAATTTGAAATTATTATTCCCTTTTTTTCATGAAACAATACAATAATATGAATTTAATAATAAATATAAATACAAAAAAAAAGAAATTGATGTATGTATTATTATTTTAATTTCAGGTGACCACAAACAACTAAGACCTACAACAGCTCACTACATGCTCGCAAAACACTACAATCTAGATATTTCGCTCTTTGAACGAATGATAAGAAACAAAATTCATTCATTCACTCTCACCACCCAGCGGCGAATGAGACGGAACTTTGTTGAACTTTTGGTTCCTATTATTTACGATCGTTTGGAAAGTTACAATGTTGAATATCCACGTGTTAGAGGGATGAAGGACACTCTGTTCTTTTATAACCATAACGTGTGGGAAGACACTGAGGTTAGTATAGAAATATTATTAATATGGTACATTTTTTATTTCTAAAATATGAATATTTATAATTAATAGAACCGAAACATCAATATACCTATCAGATATGTAATTTTAATTAATATTAATTACTATATACTAGTATTTTAATAAATTTAACAAGTACTGCTTGTTTGAAAAAATACTATTCTAGAGTAAGCTCGCCAATAATTACTACCAGAAACACTTACATCTCGTTCCCTGCTATCACTGTTAAAGCAATCGAAATGTCTGGTTAAATTTAAAGTTTAAAATCTAAATATTATTATACGTTAGCTCAATCCTTTATAATAGTTTTATTACAATATACTATAATAAAAAAAAATATGTTTACATAAATAGGATTGGAACTTGTGAGTAAAAAATAATTGAGCCAATATTGCCGTTAATAACTTAAATGATTATAGTTTTCTTTATAAATATCACAAGGACCTTAATAAGGAAGTATCTTTAGTAATTGATTCTTATTAAAAAAAAAATTGTTTTATTTCTGACGTACTGTTTCCGTCAAAGATTATAGCTAAAAAAAAAAGGTATGTAAGAACTATACATACGTTCACATAAAACATATGTTTTATGTGAACTTTTTTTGACATACTCGTTTAGATCTATAAATGTTTTTCTTTTATTATAATAATTATTATATCATTATTGTTACGAATAACAATAAAGAATAATTATGATGTCATATTTTTTTAGCATTCTGTCTATTTTTTTTATCGTTTTATCATCTATAAAAAAAATCGTCACACTTTTAATTTTTTCCATCACTCTGTATGTAACACTTAATTTTTCCATCACCCTGTATGTAACAGGGTCTAGAAGACAGCTGGAGTCACAAAAACAGTTTGGAAGCGAGATGGTGTGTCTCCCTTGCTAACTATTTAAGAAGAATGAAGTACAGCTGTGAGGACATCACCATACTGGCCACTTACAACGGACAAGTTACACTTATTAAAGAGGTTTTTATTTATTTTATTTGTGTCAGATTTGAGAAATTCTAAGTGGATTATTAGCAATTCTATAGGGGAAATAAGATATTATTGTTTTACACATTTATATTTACATATTAAATTTTGGGTATATATATATATTTTTACAATGAATCAAATAACGTTAGATTTACGGTTGGGTATACAATCTATGGTAGATATTTTTTTCTTGTAATGGAAGTATTCTATAAATCACGAATATTGTCGATCTTATTGATTAATAGCCAAAGGTATACTTTTTTAACGAACTAAATAATAAATATAATGAAAGATATATATAGCAAAAAAAAAACATAGCATATTAATAGAATGCACTATTATACAAAATTCATTGTTGTATAAAAATAATTGTCTCCACCAAATTTGAATATATTTTTAACAGATGTCTACTAAACACAACCTCCTCAAGAACGTAAAGGTGACAGGAGTGGACCAGTACCAGGGAGAAGAGAGCCGGATAGTAATACTGTCGCTAGTGAGGAGCAACAGAGATGGAGATATCGGCTTCCTACACGCGAAAAATAGAATCTGTGTTGCGCTATCTAGAGCTAAGGAAGGTAAAAAAAATGTATAGTATACAAGAAAACGTTATAATATTTTATTCATCTAGAAACATTTTGAGCAAGTAAAAAAAATAGTTAATTAACCCTTTCATACATTAAAACCAGCCAAAAATGTCCAATGTTTATATAACAAACTAATATTCTTTATTTTTTTTTACTTAATACGCTTGTAACAAAAGAAAATATTGCATTTGGTAATGTATTACGTTTTCTAAAACTAATATGATTCTATTTATACATTTTGGCATAATTAGGACCAATAGGAAAGGTAGGATATGTGTACTAGTATTTTAATATTTTAATTGTTGTATTACTTTCAGGATTTTACATATTTGGTAACATGAAGGTTTTAGAATCAGCGAGTACTATATGGCGTCAGATTCAAGAGAAGCTAAAATTGCAGAACTGTATCGGGAACAAAATAACTGTTCTCTGCGATGATCACAATAATACTCTGGATGTAAGTGCCTTATTATGATACTATATACATATATGCTTTGTAGCAAGTAAATAACGAAGGAAGGTTAGAAAATGTTTGTTTGTATGTTTGATTTTAATAAGGCTACAACACCTAATTAATTGAATATTTATTATTTTATACATAATTATATAAACTACTTTCGGTTTTTGTGCGGCTATTAAAATATATGTTTTAAAATATTTATTAAATAACATAAATTATATGTTAATGTCAGTGTTAATTTTCGTTTGTTTCAGATTAACACCACTGAAGATTTAGATAACTGCTTAGTGGGATCTTGTTTGAGAAACTGCAAGAAATAAATATACATTATATATTATTTTATAGTTTATTAAAATTAAATATTTAATTTGTAATTTTTTTGATTGATTTTTTTTATTCAATTTTTTTTAATATGTGAAGTTATTAAGAAGTAGTGTGGTGGTATCCCCGCGGAATGAATGGCTTAGATAGTCGGTTACATTTACATGTTGAAAACAAGCGTAAACATCTAAATGTTCCATAAAATTATATAATATATAATATATTCCATAATAATTGTTTAGACCATTGGTACAATATCCCAATTTTTTTTGGTTAAAACTTATACTACCTAATTTACGACGTACTTAAAATAAACCTCTTTTATGAAGTATTATTCCAAGGCACTATGTGCTGTTAAGAAAATATATACATCTATACGTATAATAGAACTGTCACTGATTGATGTCTGTACATGGAAAATATAAAAAAAAACAATGGGGGGGGACCTTTATGTAAATAAGCAAGAGAACACAAGAATTCAATTCAATTTCATTTCGTCGGTTCGTCTGTATGTTTGTATGTGTGTGTATATCTGTTTGTATGTTTGTGTACGCTAATCTCAGAATCGGATTAAGTTTGGATGCAGTTTTCGAGAGTAAGTATATTGTTATGGGCTTCACTTTACATTTAGTGTTTTTTATTAAACGGTTAACAAATAAAGAAGTTAATAATCTCTTATTTTCGTACCATTGCGATGAAACATTTTTTCAAAATTGAAATAGCGGTCCACTCCTGAGGGAATAATAATACCCTTTCTAATAAAAAAATACCTCATCGAACTACCTACTCTGTAAAAAAATACCTCTGATTAAAAATTAAAAAACCCTAGAAATACTCCTACTAGCAAAAACTATTTGACGGAGTTTGATGAAACTTTGAAGGTTTATAGTTTTTATACATTGGTATGTGCAAAGGGTACGTTTTATCGAAATCGAATTCTACGCGTTGAATTCGCAGGTACAGTATATTAATGTATATTATATTATATAACTAAGAAACTTATATTTTATAAGTTAAAAATAACCCAGAGTTTTAACAGGTATTTTATAACAATAAAACTAGTTCTTATAAAGTAGGTAACCTTCACATTGTAAATTATATGAAGGTTCTGAAGGTTGTATTTAATACACAAGGCAAGGCTCTTTATACAAAGTTAACATCATTTTAAAACGGAATAAAATGCTTTATAAGCAATATTAACGAAAAAACGTCCTTCATTTTTATTACAAAACCAAGTATATTAGACCTGTAGTCCATAAATATTTAGTAATACCTGCATGCAATTTGATAATCCTATACTATATAAAAGATATCATAACTTCATTGTTGTTAAGACTGAGAATATATTCTTGTTTTTAACCCCCGACTAAAAAGGGAGGTATTATAAGTTTGACTTGTCGAACTGTGTGTCTGTCTGTGGCAATGTAGCGGTCAAACGTGTGGACGGATTTGAATGCTGTTTTTTTTTAATCGAAAAATATGTTCGTCGAGATGGTTATTAGCTATGTTTGGTTAAAATAAAAACAGTCGTCTCCAAAATATTGAGGTTTTATTGGAGCGGGTGAGAGGATCTAATGCAATATTGATAGAAATACTTAAACAACTAAAAATTTGGGTGTCCGTAGGTTCATTTAGTACAATAAAGAAACCAGTAACGTAACTTTTATAAGCAGAAAAAAATAAATTAAAAGTTTTAAAAACTCCCGATACAAACAGACCTCTAAAAAGAATTAAAATAATATTATTATGTACTTATTGAATTCGTTGCGTCGGGAGACCGCTTAATAAAGGAAGAAATTAAAATGCAAGTAAGTTACCAAGGCATATAAAGAAATTACTATATCGAATCGTATAGTCGAAGTCCTCAATGATTAACTTCGTAAAATAAACACCATCGTCCAGGCAAGTACAACGGTAATATAAACGTAAAAGGGCAAGAACTAATTAAATTCTTCAATTCAAAAGGCGCAGTCATTAAAATGCACTGAATTTAAGTGGGTAATAAAGATTTTTCCACAGACTTCAAAAAATCGTAGGTATTTAGTGAAGTGGTTCAAAGTTCAACCGTACCATTGTCCAGATTATTTATGTAGAAATAGATGATGTCATGCGATTGACACGATTAACATTTTGAGGTACCTGTTTCATTCTCACCAAAAATTTTGCTTTTAAATATTTATTTAGATTATTATTATAATTATTTAACTTAAATATTAATTAATTTAAGTATTTTATGTAATGCACACAAAAAAAATATAGACTAAAGCAACGATTTATAATATTTTAAGTTGATTAAAGCTACTATTTTTTTTTAACAACTTGCATTGAAAAATTGTCTGCTTAGTTTAAAACCAAAATAACGGACCTAAGATTTTTCTGAACTCGGAACAACCATGTGTTGATCAAAGAACTGCTGCGATTGGAACTAACTATGAACTATGCTACTAATTACTATGCCTGCAGCTCAGCACTCGAATCACTTAACCATAATAGCAAGACGCAATCGGGTTTGACAGCTTCAGAAGTTAATGATTCTAGTCCTTCGCCTTCCAGTGAAAAGAAGATGGTCTAAAAAAGAATAACAATAAGAGATCTACATGGTACAACTATCGCTTCTCGAATTGCTTTTTTTAGTAGATAAGTCTCTCGTGTTAGAATTAATATTTCATTACAGAAGTTATTGTATGCTAAAAAATTGTAGGTATGTAAGTAGATGTGCTCTTGTTCTATGTCTATGTCTTAACAGACAGCAACACCTCTAATACAATTTTTTCCTTGCTTACGTAATGAGGTGACCATTCACCTTTGACTTTTGACAATGTACCTCCTACCAATTCGTTACTAAATCTAAGTATATATAAATAAATCTTAGTACGCTTGTAATGTACGTGTATTAATTGTATTTGTATTAATTGTATTAATTGTATTTGTTTTCAGAGATAAAACATATTTTTTTTAGGATTTACAATATCGACCGTTTTGAATTTATATGATACCTACTTTACACTGACTCTCGAGTATTATACTACATTCTTCGTTCATTTAAAATTCAAATCGACTTTAAAATATTATAACAAAAGACCAATTTACTTACCAACCGATTTATAACTTTTCTAGTTGTTTCCAGCAAATTTGATACCTCTTTACCCCCAAGACTCAAATATACAGGGTTATTTGTAATTAATTGGCTACCTTTTACAGGCAGCCTCTCTACTACAATCCCAACAACATATATTGTTCTACGACATTTTACAAATCTTGATAAACACAAAAAAAAAACAAAAAAATGTTTGCTCCCTCTTTTACTTATTACTCTGTATTTTATAAGAATTACTTCAAAGGTCAACGCCTGGGTGCCTTGCCTATGCCCAAAGTGCCAGCTCAGAACCAACAAATAAATTTTGTATGTGAAAACTTAAATTTTAAAATTCTATTCATCTTAAAAAGTCGTAGAATAAATGTTGTTGGGATTGATGTAGCGAGGTTACAAATTAATTACAAATAACCCTGTAAAAGTACAGTAAAGATAACCAGCATAGTAAGCATTGCCTGGCGTCCTAAACCTGTTCACAAAATTGCAGGATATTTTTCTACTTACTAGAATATTATCTAATCTTCCAAAATAGGTAAAAAAAAATATATAGGTATACCCAAATCTAGTTTGAGATTCACTCCATTAATAAAAGCTTACAATAACTTTCGACCAACACTATCAGACAAGATGTACTAAGTAGAGAGAAAGGTGTTATTTAAATAATAATTTATTTATTAAAAACAAAAATTAATTTATTTTCCATTAAAGTAGCACACTTCTATATATATCATTGTACCTTTTAAGTATATCAATACCTGTAGAATTAATTATTTTTGGGATTAAAATAAAATTTGTTTGGTTTGATAATCTTATACTCTTTATTGTAATAATGTACAAATAAATAATAATAAATAAATAATTCGAATGCTTACTATACAGTCGACATTAGTAAGCATTATGTACGTAGTTATGGAAATATATATAGACACATCGCTGCAACTACCGTTACCTAAATGTATGTGCCAAAATTGTGTACCATTGATAACGAGCTATGGATAGCCTAGCTCTATATTTTGTTACAAAAATATTCTAGACTAATTATTTCACTAAAACCGTTTTCTCGAAAGCTTTTTAATAAAAAAAATGTGTCAAATTCCGTGTAAACTTTTTTGAATTGTCGATTTCTGACAGCCAAAAAAAAATGTTAGTCGTTAGTTAAATGTTGTCAAGAAAACAAAAATAACCCTTAATTAACCGAATATTAACATAGCTGCTACTTGCAAAGCAGTAGATTACCCGTTATTACACCTTTTGCTTTCAAAAAGCAATTACTGCCTTAAGGCACCATATACTTATAAATATATTGTGCTTGCTTAGCGTATTCTTGCATCACAAAACGTATCACATTTTTTAAATTATCTAACTAATTAATATAGTTCTAGAAAATCTTCTATTAAGCCGACTATATTTTTCGGCGCGTTCAATTGAACATGGTGAGTTCCTTCCACTTCTACGTAAGTTACATCTGCAGTCTTCTTTAATTTCTTGACAACATCCAAATAATAATCTAGACGTTCCCATTTCTGACCAGGAATGGCTCTAATATTCAGAACTTTGCATTTTACCTTGCTAGCGTATTCTAAAGCAGTTTCAATTGACATCATACCTAGTACCGATACTTTTAACCGCGGATCCCTCTTGAAGTGATAACCTTGCTTCATGATATGAGCTGGTGATGGCGACATTCCCCTCTTCATTAATACTTTACAGTTCTCTCTAGACACCGATCCTTTATACGCGTCACAGACAATATCAATCATGTCCTCATAATTGTAACATGGTACTTTGTCATCAGTCAAGTTTTCATAGTCTAAAATCTTATCTATAGCACTCCCACTTGAATTCACCATGTGTTCTGGTGCTCTGACTGCGGGACTGGCGATGTCAACACAAATAATTTTACTAACTTCATCTGGATACGAAGCCGCGTACATGAAACTTAACGCACCACCCATGGAGTGACCCATCAAACTAATCTTCTCCCATTTAAAGTACTTCACAATTCGTCGTATCAGGACAATTCCATCCCAAAATATATAATATAACATACCTTTGGGATAGTGGGACGAATGTCCGTGACCGGGTAGGTCTATACATAGAACAGAGGTATTAGAGGGTAACAATGGTATCAGATTGTCCCAAGTACCAGCATTATCCTGCCAACCGTGGAGAGCGAGTAAGGGTTGCTTGTTTCGTGGACCCCACCATCGACCTGCGATGTGGCCCCATGGTACCGGAATTTCGATTTCTTCTACTTTACACCCGGATGGTAAAACTGCAACAATGAAAATATTATTACATTTGTCTGTAAACTGCACATGTTAATAGCATGATCTTTGTTATATGAGTACAGTCTATTTATAATTATAAAGGCATGTATACAATATTTTGCTAATAGTCTTATTCTATTTACATTGTGGACCACAACTTCTCATTTTAGAAATATTAAAAATACCACATGTTTACCAATATGGCACAAGGCAATAAGGTAACTCTATGTAAAAACTAAGGAAGTATTATTGTCCATCCTTTCTTAATTGACACAATTGATATAGATACTTCTTTAAAACAGACTCTCTTATAATAAAAAACTGTATTGCAAACATGTTATCAAGGAGTGATTCACATTATTATTAAATGGATGATGTGAATATACCTAACGATTAGCAGAGATTAAATAACTTCATACTTCACTGAATGATTCCATGATAAGTTACAGAGAATAAAGAAAACAAACAAGAAAATATTTATAAATTATACACTTGCAAATAGCTTTTTAATTTATTAAACATTGCAACAGGCAAAATCCGTTTAATATTTTTGAAATATTTGGAGATGTCTTCAATTCAATCATTTGTTTTGTTTGTTTTCATATTAGCCTAAAGAAAAAAAAATGGTTACAATAATAACCAATATTCATTAATGTTAATAAATATAAATATCTGAAAAGTACTTCAATTGCCAAGTTTATATGAAAGATAATAAACAATAAAAAGATAAGCTTGTTAGTGATATTATTAATAAAGATAGTACATAGTAATATGTTATGTACTTTATACTATATATTATAAGAAGAATTTTATAACAATATTAGATTATATAATTAGAATACTTATATAATTAGAGTTCGTAACATAATACTAATGTACCTTATCCTATATATTATAAGTAGAATTTTATAATATTTTTATAGTCTGAATACTTATATATTGAGAGTTAACATAATAATCTTTGTAGAAACAAAAATTTACTTTTACTTTACTTTCCTACCAAGATTAAATATTTTTGTTTTTCCTCAAATCTACATAATTTATTTCAACTACCTGCTTATTTAAATGCTATTGTTTTCAAATATAAGTTTTGTTGTATTTTTTAAGTGTTTTTTATCTTTTACTTAACTAAGAATTTAAAGAGAAAAAAATGCTTGAAAAAAAGTTAACTTATGTCTAAGAAATATAAAAATGAATTATACATATAAACCATTCAGAATAATTTATTTAAATAAATAGTAAATGAGGCAACAATATCTGTAGTAAAGTTAGAAGAAGAAAAAGATACTATTTAATTTAATTATTCCTGTTCATATTATATTCGTTTTTTTCCCCAAAAATATTGATTAAAATTTAAATACATTTTTTAACAATAGGTTATTATATAAAAAACAGAAATGGAAAATTAATTATATAATGACTCACTTTAAAAATGTATATCACTAAGAGGATATAATTTTAAGTATTTTTTGTAACATAGTTAATTAATCTTGTGTTTTATATCCTTTTATGTTAAAATATATTTATAAAAATTACATATGTATAACAAACTTTCTACCTCTATACTGTTTGAATATAAATTTCTACCTCTATACTATTTGAATATAAATATCTATTATATATAATATAATAGATATTTATATTCAAATATTATTATTTTAATTATATTTTAATATTACATACCTTAAAAAAATATATTATATAATTTATTTACTGGCAATAACAATAATAATACTGGAAAATATTCTTTAAGAATTTAATTTCTCAATAAACCTTAGAACTGGATATGTTTTTCAGTTTTTAGATATTTAAAGTTTTGACAATTACTTTATTTTTTTTAATATGTATGTGGAGGGGCCTAGAAAAGCCATGATATTCATAAAAGTTCCACCCTCCCTATTAATATACTTAAATATAAATAATTAATATAATTTTAAACACACAGCACATCATGAAACACCTTTAAAATAATTTTTAATATTCAGTGGAGTATGTACATGTATTGAAATTGAGTTTTAAATTACTTTTACGAAGAATTGTAGTTACTGTTATATGGAAAAATACTATTATTATACAATATTAAAAACATTGTCTTTGTTGTAACAGTTTATAAATAATGAGAACATTTTTCTATGATACATTATTGTGATTAAATAACAGTCCTTATACAATTAAATAACTCATATCGTATCTCATATCTTTTTTTTATTAAAATTATGCAGTTGATTTTTTTTTCAATTGAATAATTCTACAACTACTATATTTATCAGCATGTAATTTTAAGAAAAGAAAATATATATATAATATATTAAAATTGGAAATAATGAGTGCAACATACATGTATATATTTTTGTAAACAAATGTGAACAAGATTAAAATTACTACTGACGGAAGAATCTTTTATTGTCCTGGTCTCTTACTAGATTCATAATTATTTATTATTATAAAAATCTGTGTTTTCATGAAGTGTAATCAGAGCTCGGCAGTCGGCTCTACCATATGGCAAATGGAAGACATAAGTCTTAGGGTTAAAATAACTGCAGGGTAGAATGAAGTACAATGGTGAGCCAAGTACTACTGAGAATCATACTACTGGAAATATATACATAAAAACAAGACGTAATAAAAAAATATGAAACACAACTTATAAGTAGAATGACAGCTTTCACTGAATTTGAGTGGTGAGATCAAGTTTTACGCGAACGAGAGCATTTGTGGTACATTTATTACCTTTTTGTAATTAAGACATTTTCATTATTTAAAAACTAAGTGCGAAGCACTTAAAGTTACGAGCAAATGTAAAACATTTGATTTATGCGAGACAAATTATTGTCCGTTAGTAAATATTCAAAATATAAATATTATCTTTGAAAACAATAATGATATATTTTTATAGTCTTGGTGTTTTATAAAATTTGTGATGTAAATGGGCTACAGGAGAAACTATTTTTAAAAGAACAAGTCATTAATTATTACGATAAAAATAAACTATCAGTCAAATTTATTAAAATTAAAGTTACACGCAGTTTATTATGCGATAGACGTTATTATAATATTTAAAATTAAATATATTTTATCTCTACATCTCTAGACCTAACTGGAAACTTTCTCAAGTACCTTAAATAAATAATCAAAATTACCTTCTTTATAGAATCCATTGACTTCTTCAGCCATTCTAAAATACGATGCAGTATAAACTACTGATTTTATTCCGTGATTATATAAAGCTTGTACTTTGTATCACTATGATAAAATGTATCTCCAGTAAGATCCAACAAGATAAAGTTATTGCTTTTTAAAATAAATATGACCTATATTTGTTTTAACAATTTAATAAAAACACACCTGACACCAGTTCACTCTATTTGTGTTTTGTAATTCAAATTTCAAAGTAGACCACAGAGAAAATACGTATTACGCCACTACGTAATAAATTCACCTCACTTTTAAAAGAAACCGATCGATCAACGGTCAATGATCACTAACTTGCGTCGCAAGACTACTGTCAGTTCAGTGTTCACACTTCACTTTATTATAAATTATAATTAGTAATATAAATTTGGTATGGTAATTGGACGGTACAATACATAATGTTTCTGAATAGAAATAGAAATACTAAGGTGAATAAGGACATGGAACGTCAGTTTCCATGTACTGGGTAATGGGTTCTCTGATCTATCGTTAACGTTATTAGAGTACTTTAATAATAATTTAATATGTTAGTCTATGAAATAATATATTTCTTGACATGGACATAAAACAAAAAAAAAGGTAATATTTTCATCCTTTTCGTCTCTTTTTGACCAATGTAGTTTCTCCATTAAAAAACCTTTAGAAAGAGACAGATGTTTTTAACCAAAGAACTTCTAAATGTAGAAGTAGTGAAGCGAAAGTGAAAAAAGTTACCTCAATTTTGTTTGCACTCGAGTTACCGAGTCCACTCAACACACCGAGTTGCTGTAAGCCCCGTTAAATGTCATATTTTCATTTATTAATTTCCTATTTTTCCTACTTAATTAATATAATTAGGTAATTCGAGTAAGATCAAAACTCGAATACAACTCGAGTTCTGTAGTAAATCTACTCGTTTCATTCCGGTTACCAATTACTACTCGAGTGCATCACTATGTGGAAGTGTTGCCATTTTAGGTTACTACTTTTATGAAGATCTCTTAAGTTAGCGTAGAAAAGTGAATTTTTGCATTTTTTTGCTCGTCGCTTTTTGCTAATTTTATTTTTGCTTTTTTTGCTAATTTCATTGTTCGTCGTTAGACTGTTTGATTAAATCTAGTGTTTGTTCGATCATTGCTTTTTATTTTTTTTTATCAATGTTATCGATTTTTAATCGATATTTAAAAAAATGTGTAAAAAGTACAGACAATTAAATATTGAGAGCCAGGTTCAGATGAAATTTTGAATAATTATTTAAAAAAAAGTCATTATAGAACAATCAGGAACAAACGACGAACAATCGAATTAGCAACAACTTAGCAAAAAAAATTAAAAAAAATATGGTTGCCTGTAAAGTCGGTTTTACGGGCGAAGATTTACGTGACCACGTCTTTTTCTCGGTAGAATATTTATTGATATGAATATTATTAAATTGCACAATATTTTAATAATTTGAGTGATTTTGTTGAGGATAGGACGATGAAGACGTTGTCACGTAAAATCATTTTATATGTCGGAGATAGATGCATAATAGTGACTTGCTCGTTCTTGATGGAATATTCTGGTACAGGATCCGAGGCGTAGGTCTCAGGCAATTAAACCACACACACAATATGACAACTCTTGTATTAAATGTAGGTAATCAATTCTCACAAATTACTTAGTAGGTATACAATTATCAGAGTGGCGTGAACTACCGATCCCGTAAGGGGGTCCGAACTGTAAGGCTCTCACTAATCAATTCCTCCTCGACTCAAAGCTCCCCAATATTTAAAATGTCTCCGGTGCCCCTCCAAACGATTCCGGTCACGCGACTCGTTACGTCACGATGTTCACACCCCACTGTCACAATGATATCAATTGAGTTACTAATTATCGCTAAATTATCGTGATCTACGACATATATATTATTTATTTTATATTATATTATTGATGTTATTATTTTTTACAAAATTTATTTACAGACTTTTTCGATACATCAATTAGTTGCGGAGATATCGATCATTGAAGTTATTGTTTGCTACCAGTATTTTATATATTTATTTTTTTCAGTTATAAAAAAATACTATTTCCAATTGTGTCTACCAAGTATGGTCACATGTACTGGCCTACATATTAAATAATAATAAGTACAGATAATGTTATGTGACGTCACTTCTGATTTTATATATTTTAATATTTTTAATTTTAAAGAATCAATTTGAAAATCAAAACATTGCTCGGCGGACCGATCATGTCTGAGTGGGAGAGAGACGCAAGGCATTCGGCGGGCCTCTCTCTCTCGTTCGGTGACTCATCGTAACGTTACCGGGCGTTACACTTTTTCATAAGTGACTCCCAGCTTAACCTAATTTAAGACGTTGTCACGTCAAAAACGCTTTCCACGCTAACTTAAGAGAGCTTTTTTATGAGCTATGATAGATTTCGAAAGGTAGTGATGGCCTATCATCAACTTTCAAAATTGGAGGAGAGACATTTTTTTTTTATTTTTAATTTATATAAAAATAGAATGATAAATAAACCGATACAGACAGGAATTCGAACCCGCGATCTCTAGGAAGTCGCTCTACCAATTGCACTACCGTATCGCGTATATGTTTTTTTTTTGCGTCTAAATTAAAAAAATAAAATAAAAAATATCTGAATGGTTGACTACTAATTGGAATTCTTGAATTTTGACTTCTTTTTACCTTGATTCTCAATTATAAATTTATTTTTGGTGTATGCCCACAGCATAAAGGAGAAACTGCATTGCAAGGTGAAAATTAATACTCGATACTCTTTTTTTTATGAAGGTTATCAAAATTTACATTATTAGTAATTCACAGATATTAAATTAAAAGCGAATCGTTCTGTATTTTAAATGTTCCAAGCAAATCTAAATAGCGTTGTGAGTTATGAATTATGATTCACTCAGAGTCAATATCGATAGAAAACATCAATTTAAGTGATGATTAAATTAACTTTTCTTGAAATATACAATGTAATAAAATATAGTTTTTAAAAAGTAATCTTTTTTTATTTTTAAAGAGAATTGCATTATATTTTTGCAACATATATTCGAACATTCCAAATAAAAATTACGAAATTATTGAAAGAAATACGTTCCCGATAAATGAACCATCCTATTTTTTTTTTTGTGAATATAGAAAATAATTATATTTTAGTATTGCGTTGTAAATTGTGATGCTAGCAACATCTGAATTTCAATGCGTCACAAAAATTATAGAAATATTTTATTTTCAATAAGAGCCGCTACGTTGACAAATTTATGTTATAATGGCAGACAAAAGGAAAACTAAAAAACGCAAAGAGGCAAGTAAATTTTTCTATAATTCTCTTAATCCCAGTACTCTATACTATTACAGATTTTTAATTTTCGTTTTTGTTTGCGTGATAATTTCTATACGCCGACAAGATTATTTCGCAAGTAAATTTGAAATTTTCTATTACGATTGTGCATAATATAATTTGCATGAAGTGATAATAATATTAAAACTACTCACAGTTTTGACTATAAATTGATAAGTTCCCAGTTTGTTTTGCGTTAACGAAATTCAAAATAGCCATGATAGGTATACATTGATGAAAATTGTTGCCTCCTGTTATTTTTCTCCAAGAAGTCCATATGCTGAAATAAATTTCATTTTGCGCAGTACAAACAAGTCGCACAGTTTTATAAATAAACTACTGTTGTTCTTTGTTTGGTCTTTGCCAACCCACTTATGATTTATTTAATTTGTTTACAGAGAAAAAAGGTTTGCAATATGAATACCATTTTTTATGTTCTCTAATACATTTGATTATTTCAATGTTATTAACAACAATCTTTCACATATTTATGGATATTACTAAATTGATGTTATATTTTTATAATTCCTGATGTTTTTCTTTATTTTATTCTTCAATATTTAAATTGAATTTGAGTTGATGCTGTATCTGTTGATTATTTTTAACCTAATAAAAAGATTATTATATATTTGTATAGTATGGTTAAAAACATTAGAAAGTATTTATTATAAGTATGACATGAGCTGGATTAATATCATTGAAAATCAGTTATGAAGGCCGTACTTTGATTTTAATTGACAAGTTGAGAAATATTTATTTTAATACACATGAGGTGAAATAAGTTTATTTAAACAATTATAATTGTTAGTAAATAAGTTATTTTTATTTTAATTGATATATTCTCTGATTTTATTTAATTCCATTGTGGTCGGAAGACTTGAATCTGCCTTTTATTAGTTAGTCAACATTTTGGGAATTATTAATAGATCATTATTGCCATATTTTTATAGTTTCTCATATGTGTTAGATGTTTTGAATCTAGTCGAACCATTCCATGTAGAGTGAAAAGCAAGAAGGTTTCACTCGAGATAAGATGTCTATGTAAAATATAGTTGAAACACATGGTTTTTTTAGATACATTAATTGTGAAAACCAGAATTCTACCCATAATTATTTGAATAATATATATTATATATTTTCTTATACTTTTTAAACAAAATAATTAGTTCTTGGTCAAAGAAATTTGAATCATGGAAATCCTTATGATATATATACATCAATCAATCATAAATTTAAATGTGATATTTTAATATAGCTTAATTTTTCAGTTTTGTTTATTGAAGTAAAAGGAGTTTACCTTCATTTAAGATATATTTGAATAGTGAAATTTCAGTTCAGTTTGATTTGAGTGATCTACAATGCCATCACGAAACGAAAGTCAACTCATTTCATTCTTTTATGATATTAGTTGTTGACCTGTCAAACTTCGTTCCGCCAACAATTTTATGAATGACCAGACGTTTTACTTTCATTCATTACGTTTTAAAATGAATACATTATTACGTGTTTTTTTTTTTATTAGAATATACAAATAAAATATAAATTTCAATAATATTATCGGTATGCCTATATAAAACCAGCAAGACGTTTTTATGGCATAAGTAGCACTCTTCAGTGAAGCACCTTGTGATAATTTTTTTTAACGGAATAAAAAGTCCTATGTCTGTCTTCCTGGTTATAAGTTACCTCCCCACCAATTTTCAGTCAAATTGGTTCAGACGTTCTTGAATTATAAATAGTGTAACCAAAACAACTTTCTTTTATATGTATATATAGATTAATTATGAGTATTAAAATATCATAGTATATTCATCAGGAATATGTTTAAAAAATTAAATATATAAACTATGACGTTTCCATAGACCTACAAATCGTTGATAAGTTCAGAGAATGTCCCACTTTCACCGGTAGCGTTAGTCTAGAACTGTCACAACAGAGTGTGCACGCGGCTTTAAACGCTAAAATAAGATGAAAGATTTCGTAAGTTATTTAATTTATTATTTATTAGACTTACAACGTATTATTACGCATGTTTTAAAATAAAAAAATAAAGCGTAGGTAATTTATATTACAAAAAATTTATTTTTTTGCAAATTATTGAAAAATTAAAAATATAAATGATTTAAACCAATTGATGCTATAGATTTGGATTTTAGGTCCTGTTATATTTTGATAGTATTTCGCGTAAAAATTAAAACAAGCATTGAAAAGATTATTTTATTTTAATTATATTTTGTATTAATAAAATAGTCAGTGAAACTATAATAAAATAGTTAGTTTTATTATTTATAAACTCACGACCTACTCAATAAAGTTGTACCTATAATGGTGTCTTGCGTTTGTCCCTGACATTGCACTTGCGCTAAATCGCATATGATTAACAACAGTTAATTCTCCTAATTTAACTGTGGTTTTATTTGTCCCGTATTTTAATAGATCATTTTTCGTATTAGTTTTAGAAAGTTTGCAAACAATCATCGAAGGTTCTATATATTAAGGAACAATTTTAGACCTCGAGTGAAAGTGACCGCGTCTTAGATGTATTATATACGGGACATTTTCCTCAAGTATTTCTCTTTTATTGACTTTCCGATATATCGTCACTGTATGATTATTGATTATACTGGTTTATTTACTGTAAACATTATTATTAATAAAGTTTTGAATGATCATATCTTTTTAAGTTATAATGTATCGATATTAATTATTAATTTAGTGAATGTATTTAATCTTAAATCGTTGATGCACAGAATATTAATCGATATTATGTAAAATGTTGTGGTAAAGTCATAAATTGGACCCAGGATATATAAAATGTCTAAATACGAAAATAAGCTTAAACTTTAAATGTATATAAACATCGTCTCGTATGTTATTCGGATTACGACACAATAAATTAATGACTAATATTAGGTACGTGCTGGAAAATACGTGAGGTTATTTCCCTAAATATTTTATTATCTTTAGAAATGTTTTTCTTTTACTTTACTTTTAACTATGTAGTACTAATTTCTGACCGAGTATTTGCCCGTTTTTTTTCCTCAATTGTATTTTAGGTGAAAAATCTTACCTATTTATATTTCGCTACGTTCTATAAAATTAAAAAGGTAGGTATGTAGGTGAAATAATATAGAAGATTTCTTGAATTACATTTTCATTATATACAATATTAGTAAACAGACCTCGTTTTATTTAAATAACAGAATACGTTTAAAATCCATTCCCTAAAAATAGAAGGTGGCTAACCAAAATATTGTTTTTACGATCTCTAGAATTACATCCGTATTTATCAATAGTTTTAAGTATCAATTGTTTGCCAGATTCTAGGTTACAACCTCAGTCGCGTAAACAACTGGAATTTTTTTCCAAAAACATAAAATTTTGTTTACAACCTTCAAACTTTTATAAAAAATGAAATCGAATTTACATCAAAAATTATTTTAACTTCACCAAAAGAAAGTATTTCAGGTCAGATGTCTAATAAAAACTTCATACTATTTACGTAAATGTTGACAGGAGTTCGGTGAACCCCCCGAGTCAGAAAAGCCGACGAGCGAAGAATACGCAGTTGCTAAATGGCTGAAGGCGAACGTACCTACCAAGAAAACCAAGTTTCTTAACCATCATGTCGAGTATTTTACAGGTAATATCGTAGTTTTTATGTAATTTTAAGTAACTACAATTCTAATATTTTAACAAGTTTAAATGGTTGAAAATATCTATAAACATGTATAGCCATTTTAAGCTTATTTAAATGTATATAAATATAGAATGAAAAATAAACCGATACGAGCAGGGATTCGAATCCGCGACTACTGGGAAACCGGGACGGATTTTTCATTCTATATTTATATACATTTAAGTTTAAATGGATCAGTATTTCTAGTAGGAGATTTGACGTTTGACGAAAACTATAATAGTTTACCAAATCGTAAAATCAAAACATATCATTGTTATACACTTTATGAATCAAAATCTATTGACATATAATAAATCATTTATAAAAATTATATTATTATTATATGCTATAAATATGATTTTTATAAGACTAGAAAAAAAAGATTTAAGTTTTTGGTATACTGTCTGGTATAGTTTTTGTAGTCAAAACTCTAACTAGGGGTACCGGTTTTATAAAACTAATTAACATATCTTTTTGTACTACGTATTTGCTACTACAATTGTATTTTTTATATCAATCATCAAGCTATTAAAGAACTTGTACAAATTACAATTAGATAAAGCAGACAATGTATATAAATGTATATAAAGGTTTGCGGCCATTAGAAGATGATTGAAATCATTATCTCCTTAGTATTACTACATAGTTACTCGTTAAACAAATGAAAAACTCCATTATTAACGAATGATGATTTTTATAATTAAATTCGCTGGATGAAATAAAAAATATAAATTTAACCTATTTTCAGAACATGTCGATTAAACATCCTAAGCTTTGACCGTTAAAACTAAGATAAACAGAATGATTTTGAAATATTTGGAGATATAAACTTTCAGTTATACATATTAGAAAAAAACTACCGCGTTGCAGATAAAGAGCATTTCTATTGGAAAATAATAAATAATGTATAAAATTATTCAAACATAAACCACACGAGAAATAGTTTTTACATCTCATTATAAGTTTAAATAGAAATAAAAAATTATATATAATTCATTGGTATTTCCTATTGACCCAAATTAGGTTATCTCGTGGCAAAGTTACGATAAACATTGGCAGTTGAATGTTTAAACACGTTTTTATTTTTAATGACTTACAATACGCGTACCTAATATAATATTGTATGCCTCTAAAGTACTAAGATATCGTCAATAATGTTTACACTATGTGTGTAAGTTAATACTTTTTACAATCGATGCTTTGGTTATATTAGCTAAATTATGATTTCTTTATTTTAATGACGTAAGATAACATATAACAACTATACAAAAGGTATATGATAAAATAAATATCTATAAGAGATAAAATCCATCAATCCATCATTAATTTATCTATTTGTTGTTATATTGTATTTTTAATTTAAGACCTTTGAGTATAATAGCTAAGAATGGGTTTGTCGAATATTTTTCCGAACTAGATATAAACTTGGGGACAAAAATACAAGTAGATATCATCTTACACGACTTATCTGAAATGTGGCGGCAATCCTACAAACATAAATTTCCAGAAAGGGTTGACGTAAGACCTCCGACCGGTCCTAAAAACTTTGCTCAAATCCTGCAAGAAATTCCTAACATATTTCGCCAATAATGGGATAAGGGCAGATGAATGATCAGTTTTTCTTTATACAATTTAAAAAGTACTAGTATATCTTTTAACAAGCATATTATGTACAGGTACAAAAGCAGTAGACGCTCTCCTAACATCGAAATGGGCGACGGGGAAGACCCCGATCTTCACAACGAGACATGACGTCACAGATTACCTTCACCTGATGCTGTTGCACAAACTCTTCCACAGGGCTAAGAAGGTATGGGAATTACTTTTATTACCAAATTTTTATAAATATAGAATGAAAATTCAATCTTTGGGAAAATCGTTCTGAAACTTGTTCGGTCGCGGTTTCGCATACCTGCCCATATCGGTTTATTTTTTAAAATGTAAATAAGTTTAATAAGGCTATGCAGTTATGTAGATATTTTCATATGTTAATTATTACCAGATAAAAATATTGGGTATACAAAAATAATTGTCTTTGACATTGGTTTGATTCCCAGTCCATAAAATAGTTTATATTATATAATAAGTTTACTTTATAATCGAGCTAGTTATAGGCAGTCATAGGTATTTTACTACATAATAATGAGATGTTAATGATTATAAAATGATGAGGGTTCCATTATTTAGCCAAGGTTCAGGTTTGGTTCTTAGTTGCAAAACATTTTTGAATATTACAATTACTTTTATGTTTTAATATTGTTACTGTTGTTAATGCACTTTTTAATTATATCAGGTGCCGGTAACTGAACAGGAGCTTAAAGGAAAGTCAAGGAAGAAGGATGCTGAAAAATCAAGTAAGAGTGGAGATGAAAAGGATGAGAAAAGCCAGAGTGCCTGTGAGGGCAAGGTAGGGAACAGAAATAATAACTTAGTACAATCAAGACAATATTGAATATTATCTGCTAGTAATAGAAAACATTAGCAAACATAAAATTAATTTAGCAAGAAAATAATTCCATTATCATGAGTAAAATTTATACTTTTAGGTATTAGTATTCATGGTGTTGTAAGATGCTACTAACAATAGTTAAAAATCAATACAGTATAGTACAATATCAATATACTAATATTATATAATAATTTGAATCATTGTAATAAATTCCAGGAAACCAAAGATACAAAAGATAAAGAAAAGGAAAAAAAGAAACGTAAGATTCGTCTAGAGATGCACATGGAGCAAGTGTTCCTGGACAGTCTGGACGCCTACGTGTGGATATACGACCCCATGCCTTGGTACTACTGGCTGTGCGGCACACTGCTGCTGTGCGGCACTGTGGGAGTTTGTATGTTCCCACTGTGGCCCGCCACTGTGAGGTGAGGGTTAAGATATATATTTTTTTGACATACAATATGTAGAGAAGTAATTATTGCCCATATTCCGAGAAGTGGTCTTATATTTCAGTCTTTAGGGGTAACAATCTCTTTTGTGATATGAGAATCAAATGTGTCATGAGGTATTTTCTTCTAATGTCTTAAAATAAAGGAAAGGTAAGCCACCACCGTGGCTATGAACAGCTTTGAACCCAATCGTTAATTTATAAACCACATGTGATGGGACACCTTAGTAGGTTGTATACTATATGTCCCGTGACCCTCATCGCCCCGTCCCGTGTCCCGTAGGAAGGGCGTGTACTACCTGAGCGTGGCGGCGGCTGGTTTCCTGGTGCTGATAATCCTACTGGCGGCGCTGCGCGTGCTGGTGTTCTGTGGCGTGTGGGCGGGGTCACTGGCCAGACACCACCTGTGGCTGTTGCCAAACCTCACCGAGGACGTCGGCTTCTTCGCCTCTTTCTGGCCACTCTATAAGGTAATATTTATAAAAAACTTTTTTTTGTTTTTTATAAAAATAAGCTCTTTTTTTTTAATATATCCCAAAAAAATATTATAGCTTGATTAATCAAATCCTTTAATAAAAATATGTATGTAAATTTCAGTATGAGTACCGCGGACCTGGCTCCGAAAGTGACAAGTCATCTAAGAGCAAGAAGAAACGTAAGAAAGAGAAGCATTCGGACGATGAGGACGAGAAGACGCCTCTCTTGAAGGAGGCGACTGATAAGGAAGTCACGGAAGATAAAAGTACAGCGGTCCCTGAACCCACCGCGACTGTAGAGTCCAAGTAAGTATATTTAATAAAAAAAACCACAACATATATTATATTTAAATTTCAAAACGTATCAGTATACGTTTCGTACGATCAATACATATTTGAAAATAACAATTGAAATGTAAAAACATAATACTGCAAATATGTGCAAATATTAAAAATAATATATAATTTTCAGAGAGGATCTTCCACAGCCGGAACAGACAGACAAACTCTCAGAGTCAGAGTCGGAGAACAGCCAGCGTTCTTCCACAGACCGGGACTTTGAGATGATAGACACCGCTGACGTAGACGACGCACACACACATTAAAACACACACACGCACTATCACATGCTCGTGTATGCGATGCTAAGTGGCGAAGCGCAGGCGCACGCACACTAGCACTTACACTTCCTTTCATATGTGTGCGGCTATTAATGACGACGCGAATGCATTAGCACACATACATATTTATGTGTGCGTGAATCTACGTGGCAATCCACGCACACTAACACACACATATCAACATGTGTATGTGTTAATAGATGGAACAGGTGATAATTAAATGCACTTGCATTCTCATAATAGGTTTTTATAAATTATATCAGTGTTTGAAATGCTTTTTTTATATTTATTTGGATTTATACAGTTTAGGTGTTCCGTTTAATATCATCTGTTTTGAAGTTTTTTATATTTATGTTTTAATATAATATTAAATTAATATTTAGTCATCGTTTGTTGTGGATAAAATCAAAAGGCATTATAAAAAAAATGCATTTATTTAATTTATATGATTGTGTTTGTGGACCAATTTAATTTCGTTGGTTTATTTTGAATTCGATATTAATATATTCTACATAATGTATTGCCATCTGTTCCATCACAAAATTAAATGTTTATTAGTTTCAAATTAGAATTGACTATGAATTGTGCATTTCTAATTGTCACGTCTAAATATTTTCAAATTGATGTTCCATTTATCATTTTAATAATTTAAACCACAATATTTATATATATAAAGATAGAAAAGATTTTAATATTATATAAATGCAATATTTTTTAGTTTCGTTTTATTTGTTATTTAATTATTTGGTGCTCTTTATATATATAGAATATTAAATTCATTTGTTTTCATAATAAACCACATAAATATTAATATTTTAGGCCAATGAAGTGAGATAGAATTTATTTAAAATTTGCACTCTCAATCTACTTAATGAAATAAATTCGAAAATTTTATGTAATAGGCCTATATATTGCATTTTCAAATATACGTTAATTGAAATTTCAATAAGATTCGTTTTGACATTTCAGCTTGTCAATTATCGCACTAGAAAATTTAGGTAATAATTTTACTAAACTAGCAATGATAGGTTTTGTAAATATGCTCTCGATTCAAGATCTTGTCAATGTATGACGATGTATGAAATCAATAAAACGATATACTCTAAGTTATTTTATTTATTAACATTTAATTATAAAATTAATTAACATTACAAGTTCCCGCGCTTTTCTTGTTCCAGTTCGATGGATTCGAATAATGTCTTAAAATTGCCGGCGCCGAAGCCCTATAAATGAAATAATTTATTAAATATTACAAAAAAAATATGTCATCACACAAATCTACATATCTAGTATAGTTTAAATGTAGCTCAGTTTGTTTTTTCATTCAATCATTTTCCTAAATAGAAAGTATTTACCATTCTGCCATAGACAAACCCCTCTTACAATACTAATTATCATTAACATAAGTTTCTAAAACTTTAGACAAAAAGGCTACTATGTTAACAAACAGATTAACTACAAAGAATAAATTAAACTTTGTTAGAATGTTATTATTTGCAAAAAAATACTTACGTTGTGATTCCTTCTCTGTATAACTTCCAAGAAGAGTGTGGGACGATCTTGAGTGTTCTTAGTAAATATCTGCAGTAAGTATCCGTCATCATCGTAGTCTATGAGGATGTTGAGTCGCTCTAGCGTGTCTATACTCTCAGCCACTCGTACTTTGCTTTGTGACAACTTCTCTCGAATGATTTTGTAGTATACTGAGGGAATCGATAAGAATTCTACTCCTCTTGCACGGAGGTTTTCAATCTAAAAGGTTTTTAAAATTAGTGTTGACAAAAGAAATCGGCATATTTTAACTTTTGAATGATTACTGCTTAAGAAGATTTTTATGAAGTACTCTGTTTTTTGGTTTATTATGTTGTTATTAAAAAATATCCATTAATTAATTAATATTAGTTATCCTCCCCCTATGATCCCAACGGAAAACTTTTTAAGGTAGTCCCAAAGAGTAACACGGAAATGGCTAGTCAGAGTCAGTTATCCAGTAATTCATATCTACTTGGATAAAACTGGTAAATAAAAATATTCATTAAGACCTGGACGACCTATTTAGAACTGTTAACAAAAAAATACCCTCAACAACTCATACCGCAGTGATGATGTCCTCGGTGTTAATGGCGATGTGCTGAACACCGGCCCCGCCGTGGTACTCCACGTATTCCTGTATCTGACTCTTCCGTTTCCCCACGGCCGGCTCGTTAATTGGCACCTTGACAGTTTCCTCCCAATTGGCCATCACAATGGAACGCAGTGCGGAATATTCTGTGCAGACTTGCTTGTCGTCTACTGACCAGAATCTATAATATACATTAGGTAGATATTACTTAGTTTATATAAAAAATATATACATGTTAGCCTAATTGAATTTTGGCATTGAAAGAACAATAGTAGCGACAGAAACAGTTTTTAAGTCAAGAGTGAATTACACTAGCTCTGTTTCAATACTTAAGTGGAAAACAGTATTAATAATAATAATAAGCAAGTTGTTTATTGGTCAACCGGATCTAATTCAAACTGGTCTAATCTTTAGCTAACCAGCTTATTCCCTCAGCTTATTTCTCACCTTAATAGACGATGTATCTGAGACACAAAATATTCTAGAAGTCTACGCTATAAAAGAAGACAAGGATACAATTTCTTATAATACATAATAGTGTTCATTTTATTTCATAGTCAAAAATAATATTTGAATATCTTACCGATGGAATTGCAGACAACGCTCGTACCATGAAGCAACTTCCTCCATCTTATTATCTGGTTGGTTACCAACCACGTGATCTATGAAGTTGATCTCCACGTTGGGCCTTAATAATATAACGGTAAAAGCTTAGAAATTGTTAATTATTCTTTTGTAAATGTATTTTAAATTGTATGTATTTTTTTACTAATTCGTGGGTATAAAAACTTACAAAAAATTCTGTATCGGGTCCTTTTTTAAAGTCTCATAGCCGGGCAGAAACGGACCATTATACCTTGACCTGTCCACTAATGTATGCGTGTTGTCACCGTACTGGAATTAAAAAATAATTAATAATCCTGACTTCATCTGCCAATGTACGAATAAAAGATATGAGAATTTTACTTTAAAAAAAAGAGATTTTCACACCGTTTTAAGTTTAGCCAACCTAACAACACCAAACTCGTCCTTTTCTTCCCATAGATCCTTAAGAACTACTGCTCCTTGTTTCTTAGCGTAGTCCAAAATAAAATCCAAGTTTTCAACTTCAAAAGCCACGTCCTTCACGAAGTCCCCGTGGTACCCTACTTCGTTTACAAAGTCTGTTTCTTCTGGTTCGTATTGCGCTTCGAAAACAAAAACAATCTGAAAAATATTATACATAGGTATATACAAAGATTATATTGTTACGTATATAAGGCTAACCCTTGTTTGTCAAACAGTTTCTTAAGAAATACAATGCAATAGAATAGAACGGCTGATAAATAAAGGAAATCTAACTAACCATTAGGTATACTTTTTTTTATATATATCCTCACTTTCTTTATATTTCACTAACGAAAAAGGATAATGTGGTAAAGTTAAAGAAAGGTATATATAATAAGTCATTTGGGTACAAAGAAGGGAAAAGATGAAAGATTGATTACCTGTACCTACTGGAACTGCAGAAAACGCAAGTACAGAGTTTTGCTATTCTGTACCCCTAGTATGAGTTTTACCGTTACGAAAACTATGACAGTTTACCAGATCGTAAAATCGAGATATAGATTTTTTAATTTTACACACTTTAGGAATCAAAAACTATTGAAACACAGTCTGTTAAATATTATATCTATCCTTACATATCTAGGATAATTATTTAGGATTCTAAAAAGCATCCTAAATAATATTATTTTTGACATATGTTTTTAAAATGTCAAATATTTTGATTCCTAGAGAGTGTAATAATTCTATGTTTTGATTTGAGGATACTAGGCCACTTTTATGTACTAGAGTTACAGTTTTTTTTTCAAAGGTTTACCGTGTAGTACATACCACAAGTAACCAGTACTTGTGGTATGTACTACACGGTACATCGTAATTATATGAGAGAAACAGTCACTAAACAGCTGCCGTTCATTCAATTTTAAAATTTTATTTTCAATTTTAGAATTCGAAATTCTAAACGGGAGATTACGTTTTTGTAAAACCACAAACAATAAAATTAATGAATACCATTTATTTCTTAATTACTTTATTTTTTATCTGTTTTGTTATGTAACACTAAATAATATAGTAACATTTACGATCTCGAAACACGTTTTATAAGTAGATACATAGTTGATATTATCATATTTCTATAAATATACAATATTATAAATGGCGACTCTTAAAATAATAAATTAAAAGCCACAAACAAAGTCTTACTTTATTCAATAGAAATATTTATTGTCAAAACAATAATATTTAATTGTTATTATTTGCATGTTCACTATATTAAACGATAATTATTAATATTTCACATTTATCCGGGTATATATATATTTATTTATATGTACCATAGTTTAAATAAAAACAACATTAAAACATACCTAACTGTGGACATAGAATGAGCTTAGGTATCTCTATAAACATATCTCCTTCCAACCATGTTATTATTTAAAGCTAGTTAAGTAGCCAAAGACCGGCCGCATTGACACATACTAGGTCAGAACATTAGTTCGAAAGTGCTGATTAAACCCAGAAAACACCAGTTCACATCCATTATATCCATGCTATATATGTTCTAATATCTTGCCGTTGGAGAAAGAGATTTTCCGGTTCAAAAAGTATTATAATACAATATGTTCAATCAGGCTATCATAATATCAAATCGCAAAATCCATCCTATCATCTTTTTTATTGTAGATACCGAATAATAAATTAAAAAAATATATATAAATCTAAATGGGCCTGCAATAACAGCAATAAGCTAATGTAAATACTTGATCTCCTAATTCATTGTAATGTAAAATAATATAATTTTAATAACTTACTTTGTTCATCCTAACAGCATGTGAGGATATCTTCCTGGAGCCTGTCTCCAGACCTTTATACGCTAACGGTTCGAACCCAAACCGAGTTATGTAATAACTGGCCGCCTGAAATTATATTATATAGTTAGTATCACTTTCCATTAAAAAAATAATTAATAAAGAAATATACACGTAAAAATTTGTTTATTTGTACTTATCAACTGAAAGATATATTTTTTATGATAATGTTATTTAAGATTTTAATAACTAAGATTTAAGACGAACCTGTTTAGCATTTGAGACCCAAAAGGTTAAGTGATCGAAGGCAAGAAACCTCCCATCCTCAGGTTTCCTTCCCTTATCTGTGTAAGATGTCTATAAATAGGAACATAATTTAATAATTTTACACTAACTATTATGTTATCTAAATCCGTCAAGAACAAGCAGTAGGTAATTCTTATATAAACCGTTATAACAATATAAAACTAAAAAAAATATATACTAAAAATATACATATTACAAAACAACATAGACTTTATATTTTTAATTATTTAAAATGTTAACTTATTAGCCATAAAATGAATAAAATCGTTATATAATAATAAGCTCAACTTACCATATTTAAACTTAAATAATACACTCAGTGGATAATATTCAACTCTTTTTATAATAAGTTCAAACTTATCGTTATGTGCGCGAAATAAGAACTAAAGTAAAATAATTCCGGAAAAGTTTATATATTCACCAACCAGGTATATAATATATTAAATGAATTCGATTTGATTAAAAACAAGTCCTGATAAAACCACGTGTACACGGTATAAAGTTGAACATGAGTTGCTTATACATAATATATAACAATAACATATATGTTATACAAAAACATACTAAAAATCCTTTAAGAATGTTGCTTTATTTTTATGGAATGAAATTTCAAGTGATTTTTGGAAAAATGTAGCCAATACGGTTAACGCTGTTGTGTGGGTTAGAAGTTCTGTTCTGTTCTTTTCTAGTCCATAAGAATGTACTATAGTTAATTCACAAGATATCGCATGATAGTAAATTTAATTTTGATTGCAAATAAAATTCCAATTAAAGATGTTAAAATAAAGAGTGAAATAACTAAAAAGGCTAATTATTTAAGAGAAGTTGGCTAAGGCAAACTTAACTATTTATTGTTAATGTCATAATCCAGAAGATATTTTCCCTTTATATTTCTGTTTTTTTTCCAGGGCTTTATAGCCCGTAATACTTTTTGTAATAGTGTGAAGACTACTTTATATTTAATACGTGTGTTTTTAATGACCGGTTGATATGTAGATACCTTTACACATTATCTCCTTGTTTAGTTTTAAATAAAAAGAGAAGATGATTACAATTATCTTAATAAAAATTATCAAATCCGATAATAATATTCCTTTTAGCAGTTTAAAACAGCTTTAATGGAGGTATGTCCATATTTTTATTACGTAGCTGCGTAGCTTGGCTAATAAACAGTATGCTAATGTAATATGGAGGTAAACGTGTTTAGCACAAGAACGGGGTAGCGAATCTGTCTAACAATAACAAGATCTCAATACATTATATATCATTATAGTTGAAATATATTATAGAATGAATATAAAACAAAATATAAATAAATACATATAGACCCAATGTTTTGCTAACGCTTGCTTTTGTGTGCATACACAAGCTTACATTCGTATATATTATATATTTTATAAAGTAAAGAAATCATAATGTATGTGAAAAATAATAAAATTAATTACTATTTAAAATTCTTTAAGAGGTAGTAATGTTTTAATACAAGTATAAAGTTCCTAATAAAATAAAGGTGTAGTTACACAAAGCAATTATTATTTTTTTATTCTTCAACAATACAGAATAATACTTTTTAATTTGAATAATAAGTAATAATAATTATTAGATTAAGTAAGTAGGTAATAATAATTATTTGAAATAATAATTTATACAAGCGATATGCTCTACCCCATGTCTAACAACCTTTTCGAAAACAACCTGCTTTTTAATAATAATTCCTATACATATATTATATTATGTACTAGTATATAGTAAAATATTGCGCAACGTTTTGTAACCTTTAGGTTTTAGTTTTTAAATATATAATTGTAATTGAAAATGTATTAAGTTACAACGTTATTGTCATAGAAGTTCTTACAATACAAAAAGATTGCACAGATTTGTAATTTTTAAATTATGTTTTATGATAAATATTAAACTAAATTTAATTTGAGGTTGAACAATGACTGGTGTATCCAAGCTAAGGCTTGATACACCAGTCATTATTAGTCATCAGAAAATATTAATATGAAGTAAGCTTCATATTAATATTTTTTGTATGGGTTTCTTGCAAAATTTCAGACAGAGTTGTTATCCTGTTACAACTTCTAAAAAGAAAAAAACTTTCACAAGTATATTATTTATTGAGATTCGTATTTATGTTATATGCATATAATAAATCATATATTTGTCTTTTTATATAATGACACCACCACCATCATTATTTTAATAATAATAATTAATAATAAAATAATTCAAATGAAAATCATTTTTTCTTTTTAGCTCTTTGTTTCTTCCTTCCCTTCCGACTTCGTTTCTAATTCAATAGCTTCAAACACCCATTGATAGTTCATAGCGCCAAATCCCTGGGAAAAATACAACATAAAATATTAATTAACTTTTTATTCAAATTATTCAATACAAATCCTAGCTCTTTTAAAATTATTTTAATGGGCAAATGTACAAGTTATATTTCATAAGATCGTACGGATAGGTACCATACAGTTATTATATATGGAGTAGGGCAGCCAGCCTAAAATGTGTCCATCGATAAAAAAGAAAAGCTATGTATTTGTCTCTTTTTCTTCCATGTGTGATTAGACAAAGATAAGTAGGGGTTTTATCTTCCCCTTTTTTTCATATGTTAAACAGTCACACTTCCAGGCCGGTCTATGGCTCCCGTACTCTACATGTAATAACTCTATGATAGGTACGAATGAGAAATTGGCATCTATCATTTATTCGATTAATTCCTAATTTATCAGAACTAACGGTACTGTATGGTTTATAATCTATTTCTTTAAATATGTGCCAACAGTAAAAAATCATAGATCTCATACCCTATGATTTCTCCTCTGTATAATTTCTATAAACAATGTTGGCCGAACTTGAATAGGTTTGGTGAAAGCTTGGAGCATGTACCCTCTTTCGTCGAAATCTATTAATATATTGTTTTCCTTTAACTCTTCAATGCTTTCAGCTACATTTACAGAGCTATCTTTAAGTTTTTCTTTTATAAGTTCGTAGTACGTTGCAGGCCAGGTTACAATATCCGCACCACGTGACTTCAAACTCCGCATCTGAAACATATAGTGTATATATTTATAATGAATGTTTGTATGTTTGTCCGTGAAAAAAGCAAAAAGTATTGGATGTTTGATTTTAAAACCTAAAGAGGGCCGGTTTATTTATCCTATAAAAATACAAGGTTACCGAGTTAAATCAGACAGCATCAGAGAAAGAGGAAGAAAGGAGATAGAGTGAGTATATGACTGAGTGTCAATTTTTTATGGAACGGAAGATCGTTCCCGTTATGTAAATTATGATAATAACACAAATCTGTGGCCGACTGAAGACAATGCTTTAAAGTGTGATCAATGATGACAGATGCAGGGATGACAGAACTAAACTGATTTATTAATGTCAGTTAGAAAATATCCAAATTCAGATTTGTTTTTTTAATATATGTACCAAATCTAAATTGAAATTACCGTAAAAATTATGTTATCTGATTTGACAATCATTCAGGCTGACAATTTTCTATGGACTCTGTAAACCAGTAGGTACTCTGGTTTGATGCACGTTACTATTGAAGAAAACTACTATAAAAACTTATACTGAATTGTGGTAGAGTCCAGATATGGCCAGGTAGACCAACGTTCAAAGACCAAGCCCACGCGGTAAGATATTATGATGAGAGATCCCAAATAAACCAAATCCAGTCTCTTTTCCTTTTCTTTCTTCCAAGCTCAACTCCTCAAGATGAGAATGCATATACTACTACCGGTATTTGCAGATGTAAATTTTCCACGTTAGACATTTCATATCAGACAGACAGGCTTGTCATTAGTTTGCCATTAAAAATAAAAGTTTGTACATACAGTGTCTACGATGTGGTCAGTGTAGAGCGCTACGTGCTCGACGCCGGCGGTGCCGTGTGCTGACACGAAGGTGCTGGCCTTGCTGGCGCGCAGCCCGGGGGCCGCCTCGTTCAAAGACAGCTGAGGAATTACAATAATGATGAGACCAAATATCTTCATTCTATATTTTTGGAACAATAAATGTTGATGATAAAGACAAAAAATATATTTTTTTAAATGTATTAACACTACGTGTTACTTTTTGTGAAATGTTATTTATTATATAATTCCCATCATGGTCTATTCATTTTTAATTCGTCAGAACGAATTATATTATGGTTTATAATCTATTTATTTCAAGATGTGCCAGCAGTCTAAATATTAGAACACTAATGTTTTCTTAAACATTAAGTAAATAAAAAAGTATATAATTTACTTACAAGAACCGTTTCATTTTCATTAATAACAGAAGCCGAGTTGATACTAGAATACGGCACTAAATTATGAGCATAATCCACGCACCAAAATCTGAAAACATATTACTGTAATAATTACTAAGAAATAAAGTAAAATACCAAGATAATTTTAATCTAATTTCAAATACCTCCTCATATTAAGATTTTTTTCGTACCAAGAGATGGAATCTTCAAGAGTGTCGTCGGCTACATTTCCCTCAACATGGTCCACAAAACTTAAATTTGTTGAGGGTCTGAATAAAACATGTTACATTAAAATGAGCATAACAGGAACTTGTGACCCACACCCCTTTGTCGTAATTAATGAATTCACTACCATCATATTAAAATTAACTCTACAAAGTTCTTACAGTATTTCATTTACAAGATCCTCTTCCAAGGGTTTGTATCCAGGTAGCAAAACACCTTTATATTTGGAGCGATCTATCAATGTGTGGGTGTTATCTCCGTACTGTAAATAAATAGCTGGTAGCATGTATGTATGTAGTTGTATTTCATCTTAAATGTTTAAATCCTTACCGTTCTCAAAACTGCATATCGTACTGAACCGTTCTCATCACTCACTTCGGTAATATCCTTGACTATACTTGCACCCTTTTCTTTAGCGCTTTGGAATATTGAATCCAAGTTGCTAACCTCAAAGGTTACATCTTTGACGAAGTCCCCATGAGCTTTAAGGTCCTGTGTAATTTCAGAGTCATTGGACGTTGGAGACTCGAATATGATTGTTATCTGTAATTCACAACTTTATTAAGCTCTCTTAATTAAAACTAGCTATTGCCAGCAACTTCGACTGTATAGACTTCTGAACTTCTGAACTTCTATTTTAAAAGACAACATTTTCTAGAATTGAGAGTAGGTTACTTTGCTTATAACATGCAACAATCTTTATAAAATATACAGGCATATAGACAAAGCCGTTTAGTTTAAATAAGTACTATTAATTATTTTATAAATAGAGATAATCGAAATCGAGTTGAAAATGATAATTTATAAAGTTTATAAAAAAATATCATAATTCATGTGATATATACAATTTTCTTTTGTTATCAATTTCTATTGGCTATCTAACTTTGTACGTGTCTACTGTCTATGCACGCAAATGCATACCTAAATAAATACACACACACATACATAGCACCTATCGTATTTTGGAATTTTTAGTTATTGTCTTTTACTTTAAAATCAAATACTATAATAATTTTAGGATATACTTACTTTGTTGAGCCGCACTGCGTACGACAATATATCTGTATCTGAAGATTCACGTACAGCTAATGGTTTGAAGCCGAACCGAGTTATAAAATAACTAGACGCCTATAATTAAGAGAAGTATTAGAATATATATAGGGTTATTTGTAATTAATTGGCCACCTCTTGCTATATATCTATATATTATTTATTGTATATATATTGTTATGAGTTTATTATTGTGTTATATGATTTACCGTTTTCGCATTGGCCACCCAAAATGTAAGATGGTCGAAGCTGAGCACTTTTCCTTCATCTTGCTTATTTTTGTTGTTTTTTCTCGTCATTTTAATCTGAAGTATAAGAAGGAGGTTGAGATTTGGAAGTTACTTCTCAGGTTGACAGTTATTTTAAAATTGTTTTAAGGTATCTCGTTTTGTATATAATTATTTACAAATTATTAAAAAAATATATTTCTAACCATTTATCCTTATAAAGAATTGAGTTTTAATTTAATTTAAAAGCTTGGAATTGGTTCTGAATGTAATATTGAAATGAAATATTTGACTTGAATACGATTCGTTTTATTGAGTTACTAAGTAATAATTAAAGTCTTAACTTCAACTTAATCATAGATTTAGCAGGAAATCTTGTTGATACGAATTGCTTTATGAATACAAATGAATAAAATCGTGACGTTATCACAAAGTTATTTTCCAGGTAAATTAAGTTGTTTGATCTAAATGAAATTATTGGCAGAATCGGTATATATTATTTTAAACAGTAGGTTGTAGGTACCCAATAGGTATTTTAATATGACAGAGATAACGTTAGGGGTCGTTATACATTACTTATTTATATTTCATAGATCATGTGTTTATGTTCATAAAATGGTAGAACATTAGTTCAATACATCGGCCAAGTCTACTTCTAGTATTGTTCTACTATAGTGTCCTACTACTATAGTAGTAGTACTAGTGTGTATAGTTTCCTGGCAACAAAAGAGAGAAAAAGAAAGCTGTAGCGACAGAAAGAACGAGAAAGCGAAGAAAGCTAAAAAAAAGCTTCCTTCTTAAAGAGTTTTTATTTTTTATTAAAAAGAAAATAGCAATAACTAACAATCCTTTATAACATCACAATTTATTTAACTGGATGATTTTATATGACAAATAATAATATTTTATCTATTCTATTCTTGTAAACATGTTAGACAAATGCTGTTTACAAACGTTGTGTTCTGTAATGAAGGCGCGGGATGATTGTAAACAATGTAAACAAGGAGAGCGAGATTTGAAATGTGTTTATTGTTTACCATTGCTAATGCATTTTAAGTTCTTTGTTGATCAAGTTGATAAATAGTTGATTTATTTGCATAGTTAAATACTTTTTAAATGTTTAACTTGTTTAGGTTGTGAAACTTAATCATGGAGAATTTAATTATATGTAATTGAATAGTGCTTTGAAATAGCTTACAACAAAAATTCAATCATTCATATTAATCATTGAATAGTGTTTAAAAAAACTTACCAAATATCAAAGGATGGGTGATAACTTTATGACTGTAGGATTTTTGTAGGAGCACTCACATTTATATTAATATCTTATCTTTAGATCAGATCTAAAGGTAATTAATTTAGAAATATTAATAATCATATTTCCTAATAATTAAGACGTTATATTTTTAACGGCATATTTATGCACAATAATATTAAAATCTTATTTGTCATGAGATTTAGAAAAATATATGAATAACTATATAAATGTTTTTTTTTTGTATTAAAGTTTATTATTAAATATGTATTTATATTTATATTCATGTAATTTAATCGAAATTTGCCCGACTAGTTTCGAACCCATTGGGGCATGTTATAATATTTATATGTACTTATATAATATCTAAATGTTCTAACATTTATATAGGTATATGGTCATTGTTTCACTTATAGATGAACCAGACAAAGTTGTTTTAATTACAGTTAGGTACTTATTACATTTATTAATTTATGTTAAAAACGGAAGTATTGTGGTAACATATTGTTGACCTCAAGATCAAATGGTGATGATAAGAAATCAATAACATATATTTATATTAAAATTGTATGTCCTTGAATTGAATACAGTTAATAAACAACATTAAATCTTAATTTCTTCACATGTTGCGTGTCTGTCCTATACAAGGCTAACATATTCCCGTAGAATTTATGAACTACAACTTTATACTGTAAAAAAACGAAAAAAAAAACGACTGTAAAAAAAAGCATTACATACACGGAACATTAGTTAATTTTTATTGTTTATAAATAAACTTTCAGGAATGTATATAATAAGAAAAGGTTTGAATTTTAGGTCCTACATTATTTGTAATAGAATTTCAACAAAAGAATTTTCTACTGGTAGTTATCACATTAGTGTTATTCAAAGTTAAATGAGATAGATAATGTTATTGATTTATTTGAACTTAATTTAAAAGTTTTTCAAGGTCATAGGCTATTACCATCGCAAGTTCTATAAGTATTGAAAAACAGCCCTAATTAAGATAATCTTTCAACATAGTTTCTCACTTGAATATCTATTAAAATCTATATCCCTAGTGAACGTAATTAAGTTCCTACGTTTGGATAAAGATGTTAGAATATTTTATTTTGCATTCCTTTTCTTGCAGCGTTCATTTGGTTTTCTTTTTTATTTTTAATTCTCTTTTAATTTTCACTAATTACATATTTTAATTTCTCTCTTCACACTTCGTTTTCTTTACACAACCCACGCATAAATTACTGCAGCTTTCTTGATGACGACCATATTGTGTTTTATTCCCATGCCCTTAGCCCTCATAATTTAGCTACAGTTAAGAAAATTAAAAATACAGATTGATATATTGGCACAAAGTGTTTAAAACAGTATAAACTGAAGTTTTAATCAGCCACCCGTATCGTACAGCAACCAAATGACTTTAGCTAGGCAATTAAATATTTAATTATTAGGTAGGTACTATTACTGCTAGGTATCTATTTGCTTAAAAAAATATAACTTATGGTATAATTCTAAGGTAACAATTATTTCCCATCAAATCTAACGAGCTATTTATTTTATCTGGATTATCGTATATGCTCTTGTTAGAAATAATTTCTGCGACCGATAATTACACAAATACTTGTTTTAAGACAAGTATTGAATCTAGGTGTTGGTACTCCTGTAAAACTTATCGACATATTTTGTTTTAGTAATGAACTATTTGTTTTAATTAGACTCCATTCTCTTTACTCCGATTTGTATTTTCTGTCCAAATATTTTCAAACATTATCCGATGTTACGTAAAAATATCATAGTTATTATAATATAATGTTTTAGTAATAAATTATTGAATTTAGTGTTCTATAAGCACGAGACTAGGCAGTGTGGTTATAACATTGTAGCCAGCATGTTGACTAATAAAAATGAGTCCTATCTCTCTCTTTTATCACTTGATTGTAATTGGTATTACATAAGGGACAATACAATTATTGAACCATGTTATTTTAATTCATGCATTCCTCAAAAAAAGAGATTGAATGAGGAAAGATAAGAAAATCAGAGATATGTTTGTGTATCAGATGGATGTTCTCTCTCCCCAAGTTGTCACCCTGACAGGAAATAAGAAGTACTATTAATTCCTTAACATGATAAAAACATACTTGTTGCATTTTGAGTAATATATAAGGACCAGTATCGAACTAAAAGCATTGATATAAAAGAAACCAATATTTTAATAATGATAATATCAGGTCAAATTACACAAATTTATCTAATCACTAGATACTACTAGTACCTACCTACTTAGTAGTAAGCAAATTATTTGCCTGTTTTGAGGGTGTAAGAAAACGATACAAATACACAGAAATATATATTATAAATACTGAGAATATATTTAATAAACGACCAAATTCAGAAATACAGACATCTATGCTCATCACATACATGCCGGTCCATGTCGGGAATCAAACTCGGGCCCCGTTGCGCCGCTCTACGTTAGGCGTCTGCGTTATACATTTCTTGGGCTACTTTATTACGAAGTGAAATTAAACATGCATTTATCCAGTAGTTATTTAGAACATTTCTTTTAATCGTAAAACCAAGGACATGCAAAAGAATCCTCTTATGTTAGGCGGCATGTTAGCTACATGATATTCTTTAAAACGGAATCTCACTTTTAATTAATGTAAGTCTTCAATGAGTACATTTTGTCCATAGAGAAACGTGGAGAAGTAGACGCCATGTTATCCTATCCTGGGTTGTGCTGGTTTATCTGGGTTTCTTTAATTTATAAAAGTAGTACGTATATTCAAGTAGGTTTTACGCCTAACCAAATCATTTGACTGTACAACCAAAAGTTAGTTGGAAATGGCTCTTGGAGGGTTCTATGTGAAGGACTAAGTTCAGAAATGTGGGGCAATAGGTTAATAATGTCGTCTAACATTAGAACAAAATTAATACGAAATTGCGTTGTTGAATAAGAATACTATAATATATATATACCTATATATATATAATCTAAGAAAAATATAATATACCTAATAAGAATTTGTCAAAAAATTGTGGCCTCGTAGTTCGTACGCTGCCGACGCCATGCATCTTGAACTTATTAAAACTTAATAGCAGGAGAGCCCACGATGCTAAATGAGGATTTACTCGAGCGTCATAGAGACCTATAAGGTTGCGTTGGTTGGTTAACTTGGATGATAAAAAGGAAAAAATTGCATACATTAAACTTTATCGACGCAGTTTTATTATTTTGGCTTATAAAAATCTGATTTTATATTTTTCGTTATCCTTGAATCCTTTAAAATAAAAAAAATAAAAAAAAAAATATAGCCACTCTCGAGAATGTCAAGATGACGGTTTTTTTTTTAGAAGTTTGTAGCTCCCCTTTTTGCGTAGCTCTTAAACTGTCAGATTAGTAGAATGTAGGATTTTTAGCATGTAATTAACCCCCCATTTCTTTATTTGACGCGCTCAAGAATTTCTGATGATCATTTTTCTTTTAATATTCTTACCGCTTAAATCTAAGCCGTGGCCATGTATAGGAAGCTCATATTTACTGAAAATACTAACTGGCTAAAAGGAATCTACTGTATCTCTATCTGACGCGCTCGAGTGAATCAAACAATCAATTCCCTCTTGGGCTCCTCTACAAGGCTCCTCTAAGGCACAAACTCACGTTTGCCAATGACTAAGTTTGGCTACGTCGCATTAATATTTAATAAAAAATGGTGTTCAAATGACATGAAAGTTGAAAGCAACTATCTTTTACACTTTGGTTAAAACTATTAGTTGCAATAGTACTATTTGATAAAATCGCTAACATATGAAAATCTGAGACATAAATTTCTTGAAAACTCTTAATTTTAAGCGATAGATCAGTTTTAGTAGTTTTGTATATAAATTAACATTATATATACATATCGCAAATATGACGTTTTTCGACTGGGTTGGATCAGTATCATTCATCTGTGAACATCGAACACCCTTCAGAGGTAGTAAATAAATTTGACCGGGTTGGATCAGTATCATTCATCTGTGAACATCGAACACCCTTCAGAGGTAGTAAATAAATTTGACCGGGTTGGATCAGTATCATTCATCTGTGAACATCGAACACCCTTCAGAGGTAGTAAATAAATTTGACCGGGTTGGATCAGTATCATTCATCTGTGAACATCGAACACCCTTCAGAGGTAGTAAATAAAAAACGTAAGTTTATAAAATAATTTCATTGAATTTATTTATTCTTTATAGATCATACATATGTACATACGCAGGTATATTTATTAACATTATGGAGTATTTTACTTGCACCTATATTAAAAACACTTATATATTATATAAAACTTATGTAAGGTAAGGCACCTTTGAGGAAGCTTATGTATTTAAAAATCTGATGTATGGTCAAAAATGTATTGATTTAATAAAAAAAATGACAAATATTTCCAAATACATTTCTATATTTAAATAATCTATTTCCAGATTGAATTATTTTTGGGTGAAGCAAAATCTATTGGGAGTTTAAAACATGTTTAAAAATCAGATACAAAAGACTAGGTTTCCTCCCATAGACTTCACTAACAGAAATCCTGACTAACTTAATATTATATTTACAAAGGTATAATTACAAAAATATTTTTTATTGTGACAATATCGAGTTTTTAGCCTCAACTTTTGCAGTTATTTCTGCACTTTACATATAATATTGTCCCATTTTAGTATATATTAATTAACAACGCGTCTGCTTTGTGTACACCAGTTAAAATGAGTGTGAAAGAAAAAGCACTACTTTTTACTCCTAAGTGAGTGAGATAAATATACACTTAGACATTTAAAACCCACGCTCTTAGACAAAGGCTATTATTATTTTTCTTTGTCCCGAGTTAGACTTATCAAAGATCAAATTTTATGTGTAAGATTTTTCACATTAAAAACTAGATTAATTAATAATAATTACACAATATGTATACAAGTTTTTTCCAGAGCCATATAGTAATATATCAGTCGGCTATATGGTCTTATGCCGAAAATAAATTCATTATAATAATTGATTCCATGTTAAATGCAGAGAAACATTTTGATTAATTGTCCATTTGTCACGAAAACATGTAATACAATTTAAATATAAAAATAGATTTTGTGGATACATGCGATTATATATGGTATAGTCGTATTGTAAGAAATCAGATTATTTTTACATTTTACATGAGCTATCGAGACTCATCTTGTTATTGCTATATCGGTTCTTTTGGTAACTTACACGTTACGATGACAATGAAGTAATTAAAACATTTAACAAATAAAGGAACACAAAGCGCTTAAAAAAATATAATATAAATATACATTGTGGTTGATTTGGTATGTGAGTTCACGTGGACCGACGACTGAGATCAATTTACAAAACATTATTATATTGAATTTTTCTATCCTTAATTAGGATCGTTATTTAAATACAAATCCATCATTTTCATCAATGTGATATGTAAATTCTTTTACAGATGATAGTTATATAACAAATATATCACATTTTCACATATACATTGAAGCAAGCTAGAAAAATTTTCATTTAAATTCAATACATGAACACTGCACGCCAATCCACGGCTCAGAGATCTATCGCGCGTCGCAGCTCGTCACCAACTGAGCGCGTTCAACGACGAGGCAACCCGACATCAGGAGGGGGGAGTTGCCTACCCACACTTTCTTAACATCGTCCATGTGTTGGGGAGGGGATGTGTAGCCGCCCCTGTAAAATATATAAAAAATTATATTATATTGTTGTTTTAACTTACTACTTTATTTAGATTATCAGGATATCTTGTAATAATAAAATGAATATACGAAAATTTTAAACAACATTTCTTTTTTTGCCTAAAAATTAAAATGAACTTATAATCCTTAAATAATTTTTAAACAAAAACTGATAATCTACTTCTAGAATCGCCAAGACTAACCTGAGCTTTCTATCAGCCTGCAACAGGGCATCAGCTCTCAACAGCCTGACCGCCACACCCACCAGCAGGAACAGTATAAGCGCACCACACACTGGCACAGCTATGGTGGCTGCTTTGAACCACACCTCACCGCTGTACGAACCTCGCTCGCTAGCAACGCTGCCTTCTATAAAAATGTTACAAATGTTGAAACTTTAAAAATATTTAAAAACATAATAATCATCTCGATTATAATATTACATCTGGATTTACAAAGAAAACATCACAAGCTAAGTTTTGTTTTCAATAAACCTAAAAGGCTAAGATGTAAATTGTCGTAAGTATCAGGAAAAGTAAGCCTTATATTTAAGTAGAATACATAAGTGACCTCTGTTAGAAAAAGTAGAATAGGATTTATCGTAAGTATCAAGAAAAGAAGCATAATATTTAAGTAGAATACATAAGTGACCTTTGTTAGTAAAAGTCGAATAGGATTTATCGTAAGTACCAAGAAAAGAAGCATTATATCTTAGTAGAATACATAAGTGACCTGTCAGTAAAAGTGCAGTACGATTAATCGAAAGTATCAAATAGATTAAGAAGAACCAGGCTCATGAAATGCCTACAGAACAGTTCTCAGAAAGGCCTTTGTAGCCGGAACTGAATTGATATTATTTATAGACTGTAATGTGATATAGTGTAAGTGATATGTTTTAAATAACTATCTAGATTATACAAGTTATCTTGGATCGAAAGAAATGTTGCATAAGACCAATACTGGTCCAAGGTTCTTCAACATACAAAAGAGTTTCTTTAACATACAAAGGTTTTGTTTGTGATATAAAATCATAAAGGTACATGTTACATGAGTTGAATAAAACATTGAAATAGTAAATAATTTATTGCACAATAATTATTTATCTAGCCGCATTGAATTTTAAATAACATCACTTTGAAGAACACTGACTCATTGTGTACATTACAATATAATATAAAATATAGATAAACAATGACAACTGAATATCTCTATTCCAAGCAGTTCCATTTTATATAAATACTCGTTGAATTGACAATTTTATTACTTCGATGTATTTAATTTTATTGTTTTAACGATAACGCCTCCGTTGAAGGAAATATGTATTTTATTATCCCGCTGGAACTAGAATCTTACTAATATTATAAATGCTAGTTTGTTTGTTACGCTTTCACGTAAAAACTACTCAACCGATCATAGATATTAGAAGTAATAGGAATTTTATTAATTTTTATTTCATTTTTTTATCGGGAAGATAAAAAAAATTCATAAATAAAAACATTGTTTGACAAAAACACGTGGGCGGAGTTGAGGGCAACAAGCCAGTATCTTTATTAATTGTAATCATATGCCACTAACTAAATATATAGTGAAAGCTATAACATTTAACTTTCAAGTCCGGTTAATCGAAGATGATAAAAATGAAAAATAACTAATTTGCAGTCAAATACTGTTTCTTCTTTTCTGATTGGTACATATAGATACATTAGAGCCAAATTGCAAATAAATAGTGAGATCGAGATCATTTTTAGTTTCAGTGGTCAATAAACTTAATATTAGAACACAAAATATTATTTCTAAATGAAGTTCTGCTCAAAGACAATTGAAAAACTATAACACTAAGCAATATAAAACATACCTAAATCATTGGTAAGATTCAGTCTGGCCCTCGCAAGAGGACTGTCTTCATGATTGCACAGGTCCTGAAAGCAGCAGACTACTTCGCTGATGCTGTGTTCTTGAGGATGTGGTTGTGGCGTCTTCTGGCAGTGAGACACCGCTTCTTGTTCTCTGAAAATTATTACACATAACATTAATACGTGTTCTTTCTTAGTTGCCTTGCGAGTTTTTTAGTAGTAACTTCAGCTAAAATATTTTACACATAAATTGTGATCAATAAAATATATAAACATATTACATAACAAATAACTATCACCTGGTATTGTGCAATTATTGCGTAATTTCGTTTATGCATAGCATTTGAAAATTGCAAACGATTGCTCTCAATTTGAATAAAATTACAAACCTCAGATTACACCATTTAAAAATAAATTATGTGTATTACGTATTGAATAAATTGAAAAAGAAATAAATTGTGGCATTTCTATTTTAAAGTAGCAACTATTACAGTAAAAAGCAGTATTGTCAATAATATAATATTATTTATAATTTTCGAGTCTATTTGAAGGTACCTACATAGTTTGAGTAAGAGTCTGCGCTTGCGCAAGTGGCGTCTCCAGCTAGTGACTGTCGATTGCGACTGTTTGTCTTTTAAATTATATTTTACTAGCAGTAGTTGTATGTTTTGTGATTGAAGAGAATTCTATGACTAAATATTATCAAGATTTATGATTTTCAAACAAATTGGAATACATTTCTAAGATATAGTAATAGACGAAAGAATGTTTAACTATTACTTTCAAAATTTGAAAGTTAGTGTATCGGTAGTATCTAGCGCTGAAATGTCGCTAATTTGCAATATACACATATTTTGTTTAAAACTTTCATTTTATTATTCACTACTATATGTATAGTATATCAGAATGCCTATTCAGAAACATTCGAGTTATGTAAGCTCTTATTAATATGCCAATACGGCAAGTCAAATTATTATATATGTAGAAATAAAAAAAAATAGATAATTTTTTGAAAAAAATACTATTACCAATACCAGCATCAGCCCCATTTCGTATTCCATTATACAATATCAAATGCAGCGCACGTCGGTTTGTACTAAAATTGTGATATAGTTTGTTGAAAATTTAAACCTACTTCGCAAAATGTATGCTAAATATTAACCATAAAAGCACCGACGGACCTACACGCGCTGGGAATATCAAGTAATCACTGAATCATTCTGATTTGTATTTTTGTCACGGAATGTATTATTTAATCCTTTGTCACGGAACCAAACAATAATTTTAATACGACGAATTACTTTAACAAATATATATACAACATTTAAATAAAAATAAATATAGAATGAAAAATAAACCGATACGAGCAAGGATTCGAAGCCGCGACCTCTGGGAAACCGTCCCGTCACTCTACCGATTGAGATACTGTATCATGGAGGGAATTGGAAAAAAATATTTTCAAACATACATAACATTTTATGACAAACAAATTACTCAAACTATAACCAATCTATGAACGATATAAAACGAAAAAAAATCCACAATCGATAAACCAATGAAAAGATAAACAAAATCCATGTATTAGAAATGTATCATTAGAATCAACCAGTTTCTAATAAAACACATAAAATACATAAGTCCATCTTTCACTGAATAAATTGTTCATTAAAGTCGACAGTTAACCTCGCAACACCCAGCTATCTACAATTCAACTAATTTGAATAGCTTACTCGTGGGAACCAACGGTATAGAGACCAGTCCGAAAATTTGTTCAAATATTTTAATACTATTTTATAGCTATCTCTGGTATGCTATAAACATGTCACATAACATAGGTTTTGAATGTCTGCTAATGTGATTGACAAAATATATTAAAGTTTTTAAACTGTATTTATCTGCGAAGTTTTAAAAGAACTAAAAATGTATACATAATCATTATATCCAAAATATATCTTGATATTTTTGATATATTTATATATTTAGGTAATGTGTAACTTTGTTATAATCCCTCCTCAAACATCAAATTTACAATAATTTGTATTATGACGTGTCTAAAGGGATATGCTATATATAAATAACTTAAAGTTTTATTGTTTTTTTGTTTGTTTAAACACGCTAGCCTATACGGTTAGTCGGATTTTAAAAATATTTTTTGCATTTTATAGCTCATTTACCGAGAACAGTTATAGTCTTTATATTTGTATAGTACCTATCAGAAAAGTGCTTTCTTAAAATAATATAGTTAAGTACTGCAGTTTCTGTTGCCTTCCGTTCCAACAGTAATTAAAACTTAAGTTCCTTGTTACTGAACGTTTTTCTGAAGTCCACAAAGTTAGGAAAAAGCTAGTATTAAATAAATTAACACACCTTATCGGTCTTAACGTATAATACAAAAACATTATAGACCTCATTAAAATATAAATTGCAAAGTATAAACGATCAAAATCCAAAGCGATAAGAAAAATACTTAATTAAAACACACGCAAGGGCTTGAATCACTAATTAACGAATATAACATGTATTTTAGTACACAAGTAAATAATTTTGGAATCCAGTAACAGTGGGGACATAATATTTAACATATTCTTAGTAGAATTGCAAACGATAGAATCTCAAAGTTGGCACATGCAATGCACTTAAAAGAAGATAAGAGGTTAAAACACTTGTGTTATCAGAAAATAATAGAAACGTCAAAGGGATGAAGTAGACACTATTTATTGATAATAAAATAATACAAGTTTTAAGAAACCGTGAAGCATTAGGAACTTTAAGTCATTGTCATAGAGAAAGAGTTTTATTGCGATAGCTAGTAATATAGCATTGGACACAGCGCAGAGTTGCTATCTAGGGTCCTGACCTCTGACTCCACCCCAAGTTTCTACCGTCATACTTATCTCAACTAATGAGGACAAAGATTCAACGTTTTATCGCAATTTATTACAATAAAGTTGGTTTAATTAATAAATAATAAAAGCGCATTCAATTTGCGATTGATTAAAATCTTAACGAACCAGACCCCGATCGTTAGCAGAGATAATAAAAGACGGGATTGCCAAAAACGAACAAAAATAATTTAAAGCAAATAAAAGCAGGCATGCGCCCGTAGATGGAACCCGTTTTGAACAGCCGACCGAGCCAGATAATAAAGTCCGCCAATATTGAAAAACAGACGTCGCATCATCAAGGAATAATTACAATTTACATACTTTATACCAAGAACTGAATAAGATATTATGAAGAGGAGAAATGAAAAAGTATTTCTTGAGTTATATCTTATTTTAAAAACGGTAAATCTCTAATGAATAAACATTTATCTCCTAGCAACACAACCATGCCAGTGATGAAATGGCTTTGAAATAATTTAAAATGAACGAAGACAAATTGCTTGAAGATACTCGAAATGCAATATATGATGGTGAAGCAGCAGGTTCGACCATGATAAGCGGAATCCATAGATGACAATGCATGTTTTGGGACGGAGCCTAACAAAAGAATAATTAATTAATACTATGATGAAAGTTAACAAGAAACACTGGAAACGTTGTACGGTTTTAAAGCTAATATTTGTAAAAAAAATAAAAATCAAGATGACTAATAAAGGTCCGACGAAGTAATTAAATGTTATCCAAAAGCAATCCGATGAGGTTTTATTTCTTTTGTTTATGGTTTCTTCGATGTCATCTACCCTGACCACGACGATTATTACAAGAAACATTTATTTTATATTTACATATTTTAACTTGCAAGTAGCTTTAATAAAATGCAACATAGGTCATTGAAAGCTCATAATCCAAATGAAGATAATAAAAAGAGAAAAAAAAGCGAATGCTACTAAAATGTGTTTATTTTTAATTTAAATACAGAATCGAAATTCGGAAGTAATGTCTAGAAATTAATAGTAATAGAATATTGCGCAATTATCAGCTCGAATTTACCTTAAGATTTTAATAAGTAAAATATTTTATAATAGTCTAATATTTTTTCTATTTCTCTATCAGAAGTTCATCAGAGATATATCAATAGAAGAATCTCGTATTCATATTTTTGTACCTAACATTTTTACTTAAAATAGTTTTAACTTTAAACTGATAACAAAACAAAACTTACGTTTCAGCTAGATGCTGGAGGCAGCCGTGTCTGGCGTGGTGTCTTCTGACTGGCAGTTCACTGTAGCAGCCACCACCTCGCCGAGACCTGCACATGTATCCTGTGCTCACACATTGTGCTGTGTTGCAGTAGCATCTCACACCATCCGTTTCACTATCCACCCTTGAATCTGAAATTCAAATTTGCCATATTAGAGATATATAAGAACATCACAAGACAAATCTAACCCCTAAGTAAACAAATTACTTTTGTGTTAAGGGTGTTAGACAATGATACAAATACAATAAACGACCAAACCCAGAAACACTGCAGATAGTCGTAAGTATAATCATATCCGAGCCCTTTTGGGGCCGCTATATGTTAGGCGTCTGCGCTAACCACTCAACCAACGGAGCGGTTTAATATCTGTTGTATCAGTAAAATTTAATGAATTATTTTTAAATTCATCACAAATGAAACATATTTATAGATTATTGAGGAAACTGTTATTACGAATGTGAATGAAACTGTACATGTTAGTGAATCCAATCACCGGTGTCGACGTCCTGGCGCCCGAGGATCGTAAACTTTGATAGTTTTCAATACAAGCCACCTCTAGTGCCTATTCAAACTGCATGCAGCTATGAATCACCTAACCATTTTAGCGACTATCTCAGCGGTTTATTTTATCACTGTTGTAAAACGTACTGATTTATGCTGTAAATGTTTTAGCGAACAACCTAACTTTAAACAACATTACAGACAAAACACAGCACCCATTAATAAACAGTTGATTTAAATCATAAATGTAAAATAAATTATATATTTTTTTTGTAATAAATATAAACAGTTCCCTCAACCGAAAAGTTGATAAACCGGTAAAATCATATACAGATGCTCCAACAAGTATTTGTGTATGAATAATGCGAACGTCATGCACCGAGGGCCCTTACATAAATATCCTGAGAGCGGGCAGCCTCCGACCGCATTCAATGTAAATGCTTCCACTCCAGACGATGAAACAAAAAGAAATTAATTTCAGAGGGCCGCCGCTTTATTTGCTCTCGAGCCGAACTTAAAAACGCAATCAGACCCCCCCTGACGGCTAGTCCCATTGGAATTCCTTTCCTTTCCAAAATTGTCTTCATCATGTCTAAATTCTGAGTGATTTGTGAATCGTTGATATTTTTTTCGAGAAATGCCAAAAAATCGAATTTTCATCTGTAATTAGTATTCGTAGGATGGAAGGAATACCATTGTCTAAAACGATGGAATACTTTAGCAAAAACACACACATTTAAAATGCAAATTTTCTTAAAATTAAATCGTTTAATTAAAACAGTATTTAAAATCTGGTCGCGTACGAATTTCAAATATGTCGTAATTAATTAAAAAAAGAACTGGAAACAAGCAACATATTATGCATAATTTTTCTGAAATAATTTAGCTGATATTTATGATGCAGTTAAACGAAGAAAAAATCTACATAAAGCAAACACGCGGTCACAAATCATTGCATAATGTAAGATCATACATTTCTAGAATAAAAAAATACTTTTATAACATTTAAAAATGTATAAACATGCCTTCATTAGCGGTACAATTAGCGTTATCGTATCCACATTAGATGGACGTCATTAGTATGGGATTTACAATCAATTTCAATACCAAAAGAAAGACAAACGGAGCACCGAAGGATAAGGTAAATAAAAAACAAATAGAAAAGAAAAGGCCCCAGCATGTTATTTGGAATTGATAAATGGCCCTCCGGAGGCGAGGGGGAAAGAGACGGAGCGAGGCTAGTAAAGGATAGACACTAATGAGTCGACGGCACGCATAAGTATGGGATAAAACAGTATACCATAGTGAAGCGCTTCTTATCGTTGTCGGTTTTTTAATTTCGTTCTTAAGATTTATTATTAACAAAAATGTTTACTCAAATGCTTAGTTCTTACAGAGGCGCCGCCATTGCAGCTTCACGGTGCATTTACTGGGAATGTGCGGCACGAGTATACTTTTGTTTTTTTAAAACGTTTGCTGGTAAATTAGTTTATAATACTTTATAATAAGTTAATAGTTGATATTCCTTTGTTTAACCAAACACAGCATTACTATATTAGCTTGTATAATGTAATTTTTTGTAATGACGGTAATAACAAAAACAGTAAGTTTTCCATTAATCACTTTAAAAGCAATGTAAATCCATACTACCGAATAAATTGCTTGGGACGATGTGTTTATTATACGCTAAAAACTCGCTCAAATCGGGAGCCGGTATTCTTAAATCGCGATTGAAATGTTCGTACAGCCTCGCATCGGCCGAGATCATAAGAACAAGATAAATGTCTTCTCTCCATTTTGCACTGTCTTTCCAATTTCATATAATAATGCTGCACTACTCCGGAATCGAGTTCTGTTGCTTTTCCTCAAGTGCCCTGTTCATCTCTGTAGAGATTCAATTAAGATAAAGCATTACTTTGCGCAGAAATAGTTCGCTATTTTAGATTAACTTAAATCTTATCTTGAAATATTTAGAAATTCTTATAAACTAATATTTGTATTGAAATATGGACATGTAAATATATAAAAGTCCCAAACTTTTGAAGTGATCGGTAATAAGGTTAGTGATGTTGCTACAACGGCTTTCTCCAAATGTTCACACGCTGTCGGAGCACGTTTTTATCTAGTATTTTATTACGCTAATAACGTCAGCGGCGCGCGCCGAAGCAGGTTCTGCTATTCTGATTGGAGACACCATAACTGGCTTAGCTGATTGGATGCCGCGGAAAAGCAAGGCTGTGTATCGGCCTTGTTGGCATTCCGATATTTAAATAACTTGTATCATCGTGCCGAATCTGTAATTAGTGGGCCGTTCACCTATGTCCAATCGAACATTAAGAATCTATCGTATTTGTTCTCGCAAATTTTCGTTCGTAAATTACACGGATTATGTTTGATTCCATTTGTTAAATGATTCAGGACTGTTAACGCGCTTTTGAGGAAATAAAATAACAAACAAGCCATAACATTACAAGCGTGACAATTAACAATTACAATTGGAGGGAAAATGGACGGAGTAAATGAAGAGATCTAAATTCGTTCCATTTAGATACTGAACCGGACGCTGTGGTGCTTGTCTAAATATTGAAGCTGTTTTTATCTGGTCTTCCATTGGTCGGATTGTTTATCTCCATCTTGTATCACGATTAATCTAATTGCGAGTTTTGTGCGATAATAAATGTCCTCGGCTACTTATCTCCTATAGTGGTAAGAGGCGCCAGTAATCCGGTTTTCCCTAATTATAAAATGCTAATGTTAAATCGGTAAATTATATCTTTCATAGTTATTGAATTATTATTCGTTTAGAATAATATTTTTTTTTTATTTCGTTGTAGTTAAATAAAATATGTAGCTTTAAAATATGATTTATGGCAAGCCTATTCAATTTTTCACTTCAATATACAATCTCTTTCGTATGGATCAAGTCTTCTTCTGCTATCTAACATGATATCTTGTGTCTTTGGTAACTTTGACAAATAAAGACGATAGTTTATTGGCAAGATATAAGGTTAAAGTATCTGTGGATGTAAGAAATTTCATATATAAATGCTAGCCATAGTACGTCCTTGATACAAGAGTTTATTGTAAGATAGAATAGAAGCGTTTAGTAACATGATGTTATCGATGAGATGCATGGCAATAAATGCCAAAGTTATTACACATAGCGGGCGTCTGCCTCAGAGAACTTGATCAAAACAAGCCCGGATCGTTTATTATAACATTCTGAAAGTAGGATGTGCTATGATGTAATCCTTGTGGTTTGATTAACGCCGGCTTAGCTGAAGCGTCGCTTTCGCATTAAATGGAAATGAGATCTTCTTAAATACAGTGGCGTATTAGCCCTTGGATTGTTAAGAGTAGAGACCAAATTTGTATACCTCAAAATTGTAGTACTAGATCCAGTTTTACAATTATAAGTCATTCCGTCCACGTCCCTCCGTCTTCGAGGTTATCGAAGCGCTTTCACGCCACACGAATAACATTTGAATAATGAGCGTTCATCGAACCAAAACTGCAAATATAAGGAAGTAAACCGAAACTCGGAACCACCTGTTCACGGGTGTTTATCACTTCGTTAAACCACAATGGCATCAAAGCGACTACCTGAGCGCAACCTTTTTTAAACGCGCTCAAATCGAACGATTCAAGATAACCCTTTGTGTGGGTTTTAAAATGTCATGATGACAATAAGCCTCGTTTAGGTCTCAATGGATTTAAATCATAACAGTTCTGTGCATTGATTACACGTGCCGCTTCTGATTCTCCACAAACACCACCTTTGTGTTGCTAACATGTTTGTTTGATTCACCGTTTCAATTTATTCTGTAAACATTTGTTAGGCGAGCTGTGACAGTCGTAGGTAAACGTTTGGTGAAAACGTTCACAGGTGGTAAATGTATATTTCACGTTTTAAATGGTGCGTAAATTATAGTTGAGACGTCGGCCCTTCAGTTCATTGACACGTACTTATTTTAACGCATAGATATATAACGTAGTACAAAAAGCTAAAACAGTATTTCGACATCGACCGCATTCCGGTCTTATCCGCTTGACTTTCAATCAATTTAATTAGATCGTGAAAAAACATTACAAGTCGAGAATAACTGCCTCGCCTCGGCCGGCTTATTGTGATTTATTTCACTACTTCTTGCTGACATATCAAATATATTGACAGAACTGGTCATTATATCGTATCGATATAGTATCTTGTACTCGATATATTGTGACATTCGGTTATATCTCTAGGCTTTCTTGTTTGAGAATAGTTCCCTTTCTTTAAAAGTAGCTGGAATGCACTTGATCTCTAAGATGCGCTGGATGGATAGCTGGTTGGAAGTCGCGTGGAATGTGACCGAGGAATCCACGCGCCGGCTACGTCTTGGTTATATAGGTATTCTTATTATCTGATACATCAATGTCTTAAAGATTAGTTTAATAAAACAAACATAAAGCGCATCTATATTTAAATTTTAGAAGATAAAAAAATAATACAAATTTAAGACACCAAATATATTTAACTAGGAATGTTCTAGGTCTAATACACTTTTAGTTCCACCAGTCAGTCAATCAACAATAGTTAACAGTAACATGACATTTATGTCACGGCTCTCACTGTAAGGTCTAAAAATAAACGTACAACTCTTTAATGCGGTACAAAACATACAATTAATCTTGAAACAATAGTCGTATTGTTTTTCATATCCTTTGTTTCTAATTTCGTGGGATAACTAAATAAGACATTTTTCCAATGAAATGTTTCTCAATATAGCTCCCAAGAAATTCCTTACATTGGAAAAAGTTTTAGAATACAATCGTAGACGATTCCTCTTAATTTTCTAAATCGTTGAATTTTATCAGCTTATTCTCGAATACTATAGATATAAAAAAAAGATTAGCTCGGCATTTGTAGAACTAAATTGGAAGAATACCAACTTCCCCATCTAATGAAATCCGATCTAAATCACAATCCAGCGAGATAGAATACAACAGTACATTTTCTAATAATAAATTGTAATCGCACAGCTCGTCCCACCAGTGTGACACCACACTACACTTCGCAAGATTTAGCACGCCACTATACATTAGTTCTACCTTTTAACCGTCTCTAAACGGCATTTAAGCGAGAAACAAACGTCTAGAACATTCGAGAACATTAAGTTTGCGGCACTTTCAAAGGAATGTTCTATGATGAACGCTTTTCATTTAGGGTTACCACCTGACATTAAAAACTTATACCTACATTATTCAAAGTTTTTCATTTAGTCTCCTCAATTCATTAATCACAACACTAATTACTTACTATGTTCACTAGCGATTCTATTACATATTTAAACATAACAATAGGTATTCAATATAACTTGTAACACTAGATAACGACTTACATAAAAAATAAGGAATACTAAATAAATTTCAATATATGTAGTCCTAAATTTTTAATAGTACCTACATATACACATAATATATTTGTGGCAACCCTACTAACTTACACAGAACCCTTTTATAGTGCTCTCGATGCGCGGGCGCTTTCAAATGCAATCAATATGCAAAGTAGCGTGGTTTATATGGATAATTCATTTTGCTTAAGTAAATTCTTGTTAAATTATAATACAAGAGCATAAATAACATAAAATAAGAGGTATTTATATAGGTTAATACAATTTTATTACGTGGCAAAGGTTTCTTGAGGGTAGATATAAATATTATACCAGTCATTATATTCAATCACAATAACTAATCCCATCTTAATCTATCAATATAGTTATAATAAAAACCCGCAGATTGTTATAAAGATAAATTAATTTCTAATCCATTTTTAGTATTAGATCTATTTGATTTGTTTATTCAATATAAGATGAAAATGTATCATAGAAAACCATTACTCATTCAAATTATTTATAAAGAAGTCCTAATTCCTTATAGAATGAAAGAATTTGCCAGCATATTCAAACCTACGACCTCTGAGAGACCGTTACCATCTCTCTACCAACTGAGCTATCCTGTTATTGCCTGGCTTGATGAAGATAATCATTAGAAACCAAATTTTAAAAGATTTATTTGAATTTCGAATAACGTACATATTACAAATGATCAATTCATTCTAATCGTGATTAAATTATTACATTTATTATAATTTCTATGCTATTAATGATACGAATTACAATATTTGTGTTAAACTTATTACCATACCAAAGCCATTTCTTTGATCTTGTCCGAAAATGAACTTTATGGGAAGGAGTTAAAGGTGTCAAAATTAACATGTGTTTACTTGTTTTTTAGTACGGTCGCTGACTTTTGACCGCTGATAAGTGCTGTGAGAACCTTACATAGTAAGTACAGCACAACTGATTACAAAATAAGTTTTTAATAGTTTATTATAATTACATACAAATAAATACTTATACATAGAACATACGACAACGAATTCCGTACATCTTTTGATAGAATACTAAAGTATGAAAATGTATAATACAATGAGGATTTTTTTTGATAGTAATTTTAAAACATAATGTTTTTCTATAATCGAACTTTCAGTACTAAGTAGTCTACTACTCAGTACTAGAAGGCAAGAGACCAACGCAGTTTTTTTGTTGCTAAACTATCGATAATAAAGCTATTTATCAAATAAAATTGAAAAAAAAAAAATTAAAAAAAACCGATACAATCGGTTCAGTAGGTACTTCAGGAGAAGAAGCATCAATCATCATCATCAATATATGCTTCGTTCAATAGATCGCATAATGTAATCAAGTAATTATTTCAGGTGACACCAACAGTAAGGTTCCTAGAAGTGATAAGGCTTCAGTTTAATAATGGACTCTATAATTATCTAGAAGCAAGTAATACCCCTCACTAGTGTGGGTCAAACCAGCGGGGTACCGTGGTATTTTTATGACTTTCATTATATCTATGATATTCAAAACCCATGCCTAAATCTTATCTAATACTGGAAGTTGTAACTGTATTGAAAAATATGGGATATTATAAAACAATGTATTTATCTTTTCATTTTTCAGAATTAGTTTCCGTATTTTTTATATCTTTTATTGTTAAGAGTTTTTTTATCGTTATTTTTATTTTGTAAGCTTAAGATCAAAATTTATTTCAAATTTATTTTTCCTATAGTCGGACAGACAGAACGCAAAAATAGTTTAATCACAAAAAACTTAAACACGCAATTAGTTTTATAATCGTAACCATAGAATCCATAGCCAGAAAGAGAGAGATAAACATAGAGTAAAAGAGAGAGCAGCAAAAGGTAAATAACTTACCACACAGGATGCCAATTTAAAAAGCGAAGTTGAAAAACTTAGCATTCAAGTTAAAAACTTTAAATACAAGTAACAATATTTACTCGACGTAAATTGGGTGCAATCTTCTGCAATTACTCGGCTCTCGGACGAGATCGGCAATTATCGGGGATACAGACCCGCCGACAGAAGGTTTATTTATTTTATATAATGAATCGCTGTTTATTGAAGATTATTCGGAATCTTCTTTAAGTTTAGGGAATCTTTGGTAACAATTAGATTATCCAGGATACTATTATGACTGGATTATATTTGAACAAAATTAAATTGATGGGAACATACTGAAGATACACATACATTGGAGATGAGATAGATAAATATTTTACTTCCAAAAAATAACAGAATAAGCTTTAAAGAGCCATCTACGCTTTTATAGTGCGTTAATGCAATCTTATCTTATAAAAAACCCACATCCTAGATATGAATAAAATACACTGTATATTTTTTAAATTGTCAGCACCATTATTTTGTTAATAGAATTACTTATTATTTATTATAAACTGTTCAAAATAGGTTTACTGTTAAAGATGTAGGATTTGTATTTAAATATGTTAGTATCGATCATAAATTGTATATCGACAGTTACTGTCAACAGTCGGTAGCTGTCTCCGGATGCTATTCTGGAGATATCATCTCAAACAGGTCCTATATTATATTTCCCGGTCATAACTAGCATTACTTTTTCCGAACTACATTTCCAATCAGACCTGGTTGATAACAAATTCCAAAATAATTTATGGAATACGTTTCGAGATCAAATGAAATATGTATGGACGTATTAAAGTGTCTGTTGGTACTGAACAGAAAGCTTATAAACTATTTCAAATGTATCATAAAATAATATATTTTTTAAATTGTGGATACACTAGTAATATATGTCAATAAACATTTCCACATATATGACACCTTACTAAAAAGTTACTAAAAAGTCTTAAACGGAGAATCAAACTTGTGAATGCTAACAAGTACAAGGCAGGTGGCGCTAACCAGCTGCGTCTCTCGTTAGCACCACGGTCTCGGAATGCTAGAAGACCGTTACTTGGGTGCATTCATCTCGTAAAGATAGACCACTAATTGAGCTAACAGAATATAAAGCCGGCATCAAAAGATTAAGATTTAAAAGTACTTCCGATATTATTTATTATTTTATTCTTTTAAAAGTACTTTCTTAAATATAAGTCAATTAGAATAACACACGTCGAGGCAGGTGGCGCCAAGCAGCTGCAGTACTTGTCTTTACGACTATCATTTAATCAAGAATAATTATATATAAAAATGTATTTTAAAAACAATGTCTTTGTGTCTGTCCATCTTTTGTTCTTACAATTAAGTCACTGATCTCAATTAATCTTGTGAGCTTTCATCTAAGAAAGCTGTGTGCTACGTAGGCGGCAAGGCATGAAGGTATCCGGGAACAGCCAGGTAAGAAAGGGTCTACTTCCATAAGACCTCGTGTACATAATTCAAACAAGCGAAGCCGCGGGTACAGGTATAATAAATGAACTATAATACATTCAGTAAAACATATTAAGATAACGTGACTGCACTTTATTATATTTAACTTATAAAATTGTTCCACTAATCATCTGGTTCACAGACAATTATCCCGAACCTCAAAAGCCGAAAGACGAAATGACATTAAATGTTTCACGGCCGTTCTATGATGATGGACTAACGAACTAACCGTCTGTAATCAACTCGGGCGCTTCGGTACTGATTATGGGGTAGCCGCCCACTTAGAATAGTTTTAAGCACAATCGAGGTATGTATATAAAAATGTTATTTACATTGTTATGTTGTTATGTAGGATGACATTGCATGTTTTTATATATACAATTATTTTTCTGTACCTACCTACATTATCTGTGCGTTATAAATAATTTTAAAGAAATTACTATTACATACACTTTTATAAATTAGGAATATTAATATGTATATATATATTTAAATATACTTATGACAGCCGTATGGTCTAGTGGTTAGCGATCCTGAAGCTCCGTCAAATCGTGGGTTCGATTTCCACTCGAGAGAGTTGTTTGTGATCCACAAATTTTTGTTTCAATTCTAAATGTTCTTTGTATCCTTACCTGCCACTACTTCTTTATATATAAAAAAAAGTAATTAAAATATAACTACTCTTTTATTTCTCATAAGCAATTTGTAATTACTAAGCCAAATGGAGTTAATTCTAAACACGACTTCTCTTTTTATGTCTATAAAATTTTTATTAGAGCATCATTCTACCTCCTACCAATGGATTTGCTTTTAATCTCTTGCATTTGATTTTCAACTCCATCTCTAAGAGATAAGGTTTATTTGAGATTGTTTTTGATTATGTAGATTCGAGCTAACATTCGCTAATTGGCTTTAAACGGTGTGCATTCCTCGTGTTTTTACGCTTTCGGTTTTCTAAGATTAATTGGAAAGTCGACATTCACCAATGAATTTCTATTAGAACCTTTAACAAGCCACTTAATGTACTTGGTTTTACATTATCTGAAACTATTTATTTATATAAATTTCTGTACCCAGATTCTGTATATAAATATCTGTACGTGGTACTCAAAGTAAAGAAAAAAAACAAAATGTGTACTTGTTATGTATTGGCAAATAAATAAAATAATATGTTTTTATCTTAAAAGCATTTTATATTTATCTTCCAAAAATAGACAATGTTGTTGAAAAATCTTAAAACAACGTTACCTACTAGTAACCGTTATTATAACATTCAATAATAATAGTATTATTACCTTTATTTCTAGATGAGTCAAAAAAATACAAAAATAAGTCAAAAACCACAACATTAATTTAATAGCAAAATAATTTGATAATTGGAGCATCTACCTGAATTGGTACCAATTCAGATATAAAATTGGGTTTAAATCGTATATATCGACATGTCTGGACCAATTATAGTAATACCAGGAAAGACGGTTTCTTTGATACATAATTATAGATAAATATAGTTCGTTTTAATATGAATCTTATTATGTACATAGGGTTGCCATGTTCGAACAGAAAAAAGACAGACACTGCGCTTTATTAATCCGGACAAACAGCTAAAAACAGCCAACAGCCAAAACGCCGGACAAACAAATATTTAGCCGGACAACTGCTTAAAAAGCCAAACATGACCGGCTAAAGCAGGACATATGGTAGCCCTATATGTATATGAAGTAAATACGAATGAATTTATTTATTATTTTTAAGACTTAAGATTTTTTTTAACTTAAAAATAAAGGCTTTAGTTTACTGCGTGTTTATGTGTAATATAGGAAAGTGCTTATAATAATTGGTTTAATGACAACAAGAAGTCAACATATAAGAAATATTAATAATTATTGCCTGAACATCACAATATAGTACTTATTTATTTAACTTAAGTCTTAAAATCCTTGTATCCATAACATTGCCAACAGCTAAGACATAAATCATTTATACATATTTGTAAAATTTATGCCCCAAATAAAATAATATATGCAGGAGGTAATTGATTGTTTTATAGAAACCTTATTATGTATTTTAAATTAGATCAATAAAAGTATTTAATAAAACATTAAGTTGAATCTTATATGGAAATACATATTTCATTTTCAAACTCAAACCGGATTCACAATATTTTAATATAAAATAATATATTCGATATTAACCTTTTAGTAAAATGATAATAAATTTTATTTTTATTCTGATAGGTAAAAATAACATTTCTTGTATTTTTGCACAATACGAGGTTTTGATTTATTGTTCATAAAAACCATTTATATATAGCAATATAATTCGAAAGAAAATATATTTTCTTAAAACAAACCTTCATATAAAACATGTGTGTATGGTTGAGTCATTCACGCCCAGACCAAACCCTTGAAACTAAAGCATTCCTCAAGGATTTCTATAAATACATAGAGAACTGTTAAAAGTGTAATAAAATTAAAATATAATAACAACAAATACTATAACAATTAATGTATATATATTTAAAACTGCAAGTATACTTAACAAAATTTCTTCATTTAAATATATATAAAAACATATAATGAAGACTATTACATTTTATTTCCTAGTACATAAATAGAGCAGCGATCAAAATACATGAGCCATAGTCAACTGACAAACAGTCAGACAGATTTATTAGCCTGACAACTGGCCTATGCCCTCGCATTTATACCTAACACTAGGCGAATTAAATCGCAAACAATATACGTGAGTCACTGCAATACTCAAGAAGCATTAATATATGTATTATAATTTAGTGCTGCACAAACTATCGATAGAATTTTAATAACTCAATAAAATATCGATTTATCCATGCTTCGGTATGTCATCGAGTGATGGCGAGAGTGATTGTGTCCAAAAATGGAACGCAATGAGGTCAGCAATGGCGTTGAGCCAAGACGACTGACTCGATTATATAGATATCGAATTTATTGAGATCCGGTCATTTTATAGGTATAAAAATACAATAAATGTGAAAAAGATGTCATTAGTGCAGGGTTGATTTTGAGTGAAAACAGCTGTTTTTTTTTTTTTTCAATAATTAACTAGTGTTAATAAAATATACATCTCTATAACTTTATCATAAGTATGAAAACTGCTTAATAAATAGCATTTCGAACAATAAACCATAAGAGCATACTTTCTAAACATTTTTAGGGTTAAATAATATATGTTTGGCTTAAACCCAAAACCGAAATCAAATTCTAAGTTTTCAAACATTCAAAAGCAATAAAAAAAGGAGTTTATTACTATGGAAGTGCCGATTTAAATACTAAATAACGTATCAGGTGGACAGTGGCAGACGGCCAAGGCTTGTGGCGCCAATGTTGATAATTACACATATAGGAGTAGGTAACAAGAACCGTCAAATAAAACTAATGAATAATGCAACTTCATGCACAAGTACCCATAATAATTATGATGTATGAATTGCTCTTTCATATTTAAAAATAGTCATCTAACTCTTTTTTTTTATTATGTATTTTTTTATTATGCAGTAATGCCTTACGAAGTAAGGTATAGAATTGACTTCATATATGTAAGTGAATGTCAATTCTATACCTTTGTTGTTTAAAAATGTTAAGTGTGAATTTTATTTTCGTGTAAAAAATACATTAACAACGAAAGATAAAAGCTGATTCATTAGCGAGAACAATTAACAGCTACAGACGAAGAAGACAATAGTGATGGGCACGCCGAAACAATTTTATCGAGACTGGCGCCCGTGAATGGGGTCGACACTCGATAGGCGACAAGCGAGACCTGACCTAGGCGTAATATCAATAAGTGGCTAATCCCTACCTACGCCATTTAAAATCTAAGAGGCGCCTATCGACTTAGCTATTGCAATTTCTAAATCTAATTTATGCTACGGGATGGCTTCTTGTAAAGAGTAAAGTAATATTCCTATATAGGATTATATATTAGTAATTAACACAAAAAACGGAAAGATATACACATATATTTAAATTTATCTCAGTAAATATTTTTATAATCATATTTCTGACCGATTTATTTTGGTAGTATATTACTAACAACAAATAAGAATCTAAATATGAATATATTAAAAGAGTATATGTATGTATGTATTTCAAAACAAAGCGACCATAATTTGGCATGAAACCAAAACAGATGAACTAATTATGTATGCACCGTAATCGGAAATCCTCCAATTTCGACACCTACATAATGCAATCAAAACATCGATTAAAATATGTTATGACTGCGTTATCGTGTCGACGTGTCCCGTCACTAGCGGATGCGACCGGCGCCGAGTGCGCTGGCGCCGCAGTTTGCAAACAATATGTCCTTTAGCTGTTGTAAAACACCATAATTGTTATTCAAGTAGCAGATTTTTATCAAAATTAGCGTATTGTTTTAATGTTTAGATAACATCTGTATTGTTTCAGTTAAAATAATTGCATTAATAATTTACAAGTAGTGAGAGGTCATTGTTTGACGAAGTTTATTTTATTTTTCAGGTACTAAATTCTTTTAGTGTTAATAATAAAACTGTTTACTTGCCAAACGTTCATGCCAAGTTGTGGATAACTCACCTGTAAAAAAAACGGCTCATTAGAAAAACATTAAAAGTATAAATATATAAAGAAAAAAGGTAAAATGTAATGTAAATTAAGGTTAATTATAGTCTTAATTAATTACTTGTAGGTTTAATAAACGATATGTAACAAAATATAAATAGGTATTTTTAAAGGTTTCAAAGCTTTGTTTTAAACACAGTAGCCGTATCATGTTTATTTGTGTTCATATATTATAAACTGTAAACAATGTTTCGATCTACAAGCCGTCCTGGAGCCTGTACTATAAATAAGCACATGGGTAGGGTCTGCAATATAAAAAAAAATATATTTAATTTTAATCAGAATTAAATGTTTCACTAACTGTTTGTATGTTGATATATTTTTATGTTTTGAATATTGAAGATATAATAAAGAAATATAATTATATAATATTAATTACAAAAACAGTTTGTGCGAGCAGTACCTAGTGCACTTTTTTCAGTTTAATATGTTCCCATCTGTCGCCACGACCCGATTTCGAGTTTACGACCAGTTGCCGAGACCTACTCCACATTTAAACTCTTTATAAATGTTTACTTAATATTCTAATAGAGGGCTCAAGATTTAATAGTCTATACAGCTACCCCAGGGTGACGCTTTTTCTACAATCTATTTCGGTTGCCATCCCAGCGAGTTTAAAAATATCCGAACTGATAAATATTTATTTTGTTATACATTATCCTTCCTACAGTACAAATCAATATAATTATTGGTTGATGATTATTATCGTAACACCGCTTTTTGCTCTAATTGTGTTAGAAAAAGTTAATTACCAACATAACTCTCAATATGACTACAAGTATTTATACGCAAGACACTCTCTAAGCTAGTAAAGATAATTATAGTTCAATAACTTGTACAAAATTGTACTTAAGCCGACACTTTATTATACAAGTTCTTGCCAACAATACTTTTAATCAAATTATTTCTAACTCAAATGTTATCTTTACATCGATATTCTCACCCTTTTTCCTTACAAAATGTTTGTAAAAACCCCAATTATGATTCACAATACTTTGCTAGACATAAAGTTTAATCTTATCTAGATATTGGCAGGACCTAGAGCATATATCTATGTAGGTTCAGTAAATACAAACCAATAATGGTAAAATATTCAGGTCTCGAAAGTAGGAAAATATAGGAATTAGAACAGGACATATAATATAACATCTAGAGACTCGCTACGGTCTTATATAAAAGTTTTAGTATCATCATCAACATCTAAAAACAAAGGATATGTGAACATTTCTTGATTAGCTGGAATACTGTTTGTGAAGCTACTAACACTATATAGATAATAAAATTCAATTTGTTGGTAAGAATATAACTTTAAAACAACAAATGATTGACTTATTTTTAAATTTGTATTTATTAGCCTAGTTAAAGATCATATGGAAAGGATTATCTAATGTAATGCTATTGGATGTCTATGTCGTATTTAGACAACTTGAAGTTCCAAGTTCAATGAATATTTAACTAATGAAAGAGAAGTAAAGCCTTTTTATGTTGGTTAACCACGCGGACGAAGTTGCGAGCAATAACTAGGGTAGAATAATAATGTTATATATGTATAGTTTATCTTTTTAATATTGACAAATTGTGACACTAATAAGGACAAGTGAAACTTAACGAGCTACAAACACGCGAGAGACAATGTGACCTTCATGTCACCGACCAATAGCAAAGAATAATAAAATACTAAAATAGTTGCGAACTAGAAATTACGTTGTCTGTACAAAAGAATAAATTACGAATTTAATGAATAAATAATATAAACGTGGTTTGCCGCGGGGAAAAAATAGCGATATAAGTACGGCGCCGGCGCCAGCGGCGGCAAGGATAAGCTACGGCTGCACTCCCTACTAGAAACCTTCCAAGCTCCTCATGGGATTATAAACCTCAATACCTCAACTTAGAGATCAAATTCAACCGATGTGAATAGTATTTACATCGTTTCACAAGATACCCTGCAGTCTGAATGTGCTCATGCGACCGTAGCGAGTCATACCGCCACTTGGAAATTGTGGACAAAGAAACAAAAATAGACCTTAACACAATGCATTAAAGTTGATATAAATAATGATAATATTATCTCTATCCTACTTATACCAAAAAACAAGATATATAATGCACAAAATATTCGCCAACAAAATGATCCCGTTAGTTTTGACATCTTACACGAAGCGAGCGAAGTGATAAATATCTCAGCAATAGACAGATGCCGGCGCTAGTTCGTAAATTTAATTTTAATATAACTCGCGGCGGCGCTGGAAGAACGGTTTTGTAATATAAGATTATTTTAATGTGTGAGAACAAAGATGTATAAGCAATACGATCATGTAGACAAACCACTTTGACAAGGTACTTGCCGACGAATAAATAATACTCAAATATGGACAAAAGACTCTTAAAATACTCCTACACCTTTACAAAACAAATATTTTAATAATGATCATTTGTATGAGAAAATCTTTGATATGTGGCTGTCGATTTTATAATGAAACTGGGGATAGTTTATATTTACAACAGCAGCAGGTGCGCGCTTGAAAGATGAAAAACATTAATTCTGATTCGATAACAGATGTTGGCCAGCCGTCGAAAATACAGAATTATGAAATCCTACGTTATTTAGAGTATAAAGCTTTATGTAACCTAAATAACAAAAATGGCTTCCAAGTTCCAAGTACAACAAAGTAACAACAAATAAGATACCGAAAAACGAAAACTTCAAACGCGGTATGCTCGAAGTAAATAACGAACTTATCTAAACAGAACCTACGCCCATAATCCCAAAGGTACCCAAACCGTTCGAGTGAGTGAGGCCGCTATCTGGGGATGGTGTCCCGGTGCCACAAAAACGAACGAAATCTTATCAACAGACACGGACTTCAACTTAGTCGGCCCCTATTTTTACATCTCCGCCGATGCTTTTAACCATATCGCCTAAACCGGTGAGATTTATAACTGTCTGGATCGATTTACAGATCGACGGATATTCACATTAGGTAACGGAAACCTGTAAGTGCTCCGAAAAGGTAATTTTAGATCACATAAATATTGGGACATCCCAAAGAGCTGTTAGAGATAATTGAAAAAGGACTTGAAGTACTTAATGGATATGATAAAACTAAAATTATTTTCGAAACCCTCGCTGAAAACTTAAATTTAACAGACAACACTAAAAGCCAAAGCTCTTATCAATGTGATTTACAACTTAAGAAGGATTAAAGTATTACTACCAACAGTGTTGATAAACATAACGAATATTTAAACAATGCTCGAAGTACTTTGGGACAAGCTCTCGAAATCCATTAAGAATGTCTAATGAGTGTTTGAGAATGTCAAGCGACAGTGTATGATGGAGTGGCATTAAAACTGTCGTTGACAGGTAGTCGATGAATCATGAGGTAAGATTATGAAGCAATAACTTATTTCTTTTTAATACACTAGGCTTGATGTTTGGTAGCTTGTTAAAATCAATAAAAATAATACCTACATTTAAATTTTACCTTTTGAAATGAGTAAGGATATGTACAATATCCATTCTATCTTAAAAACTGAGAACATAAAATGCACATTGTACAAACACTCAAGACTAATAGCAAACGCATTAACTTGTCGAAAACTTCGAGACAATATTTCTAAAAGATACGAAGCAATAAACGGTCTCAGGTAAATTGTTATCTGCAAAATGTATAAAAAAAAAGCCTTGTTTAGAGTACAGGTAGAAGCCGTAGATTGTCGAGAACAAAAGAGGGCTCCTAGAGGCGTTTGTCATTAATGGTATGATATAATGTGGGCGACTAAGTCAATTAGGCCATCCGCTGACACTATTCCCAGAATGTCGCCGACAAATGACTGGATACGATAAGAATATAAGGCGAGATTGTCTTGACTTCGTTTTTGTCCTTTTTGCCTTTAACTAAGGCCAGTGATAACGAAACCTTTTCTTAATTGAGTTTCTCTGTAGTGTGATTTTTATCTTCAAATCGCATTACTTGATGACACAAGACGTTTTATAGTCCAGAATTAATCGCAGAAAGTCAGGGGTGGTGATCGTTGAAATAATAAATAGGGATGACTAATATGATCTGCTTTGTTGTGGTTGATGCAGTGTAATAAATTTAGCTGTAAAGTCAAACACGAAACCAGAATGTAATTGTTTTACATTTTATGACGACAATGCGAGTTAAAATAAGTTGAATTGAAACGCTGCTATCGATAGTTCAACATCCGCTGAGTTCGAGATAACATGTAATAATAAATTTGAATATTAATTTCTGGTGTAGACGAAGAGCGTGTGGTAGCCATAAAACTCAGATAGCATTATCCTGAGTCAGTTCTGAGTGTGCTTCAGCTGAATCACATCCTTTTCGTGCATTGTGATCTCTTGGTACTTCCGTTATTTTTTTCAGTCAACATTTTTGAATACCGCTGTAGAATAGTCACGGTGTTCTTGTTTTGGACGTGAAATCACTTTTGGCTGGGATTCAAATGTACTGCATAAAATTATCTCTTGATATATTCTAAATGTACTAAGCAATAGTTTGTTTAAAAAGTAAATACATCTACATATGTATTCAGACATATGTATTCAGACATTTCTATTAACTAAAATTATATACAAGATTAAATGCAAATTGTTGTAGATAAACCGAAGATTAGAAATCCTAAGATATGTTTATATTTAACAAGTCGGACAGCCGCAACTTGGTCGCAACCGGTAATACAGTAATTATAGCCCATAGTAAACCATTCGGTATTGTTGCGCCTAAGGTGCAATCAGATGAAACGTCAGCTGGCTTTTGACCCGGTACATGGGATTTATTACCCCATAATAAGTAAGAGAGGTTTATGTTAGGTTTGATTGTTTTCTAAATTTACGTACGACAGTGGACGTTAATTTTAAGCTTTTGAAAATGTTGAGTAATAGCTAAATTTTAAGACATTGTTGTTTAAAATTTATCTTGAAACAGTCGGTGTTCAATCGATAAAGGACATATTATGTTAAATCAAATTGATAAAGGACATAATATGTTCCCAAGAAAATCGATCTTATTAAATAAGTTTTAGATATAGGTAATAAATTATAAAGAACCATTTTTATATGTAAAATCATCGGGATATGATATTTATGAATAGGAAAGCTGATTATTTTAGCAAAACTAATCCATTTGACTGCTTAATTCGTTAGGCATAATTAATGGAAGTATTAAAAAACGGTTTTTTTTTCATAGAAACATGAAAACAATAGGACTGGAAAATCTAAAAGTGTTTTAATAATTCCTTAATAATGCCTTTAAACATAACAATGATAAAATCAAACCTTGTGAAAGTCTGTAAATAATTAATTAAACACAAATGTACCGCACGGCCACATTTACATACTCGTAATTATAACGGAGTCTGTTTAAAATCTGTGTGCAATCATGAACTTTATGTCTTGGTATTAAAATTAATATTTTGTAACCATGGAAAGGTTAATTAGGTTAAAGAAAAACTTGCGAAAGTGATTATAAGTATGAATAAAACATTAATTGTAGAGGCGCCGGCGCATGAGCGTTAGAGTTATTTGCTATTGTTTAAAATGACTTGCGCAGACTGAATAATATAGTATAATATATAGTAAGGAGTTGGAAATTCTTTTGTTTAGTTAGTTTAGCTATGTTTAGTTTAGTTTCTGAAGCATTATACATACATTATTATATAAAAATTCCTTAATAGTTTATTGTTAATTTCCTTGTTATTTTAATACAAAATATAAAATTTATAATAAAATTTAAACGCATTGGAGCACAGTCATGGACATATTACCATTGAGCAAGAATTATCCAACTAAAAGAGTTATACGACTTTTTGCTACTTTTTTTTCTTTTATTATATTTAATGACGATGTGTTTTTTTTGTTTTAATATTTGTGGTCTCCTAACATCTGCATATTTATTAGATTTCGAATTATCAATCATGTTAGTTTATCGTTCATTCGTTATCTCAGATCAGTAATGCGATAATAATTTATTAATTTATATAAAAATCCTTATTTTTACATTTATAAAGGTGAAGGGTAAAAACTACTATCTGCATCGATAATAAAAGAGATTGTCAATGACAAAATAATAATAATCAGTGGTTATCAAAATATATCTGATCTAAATTAACTGATTCAAAACGTAATTCTGAGAAATCAGTCATAATCAAGCAATATCCAGAGTTAGAGATGCCGGTGTAATCAAACTACCCACATTATCAATTTTCAAAAATCTAGTTCTTTTGTATCAGTTAAGAATTTGAATTTGTCTTGCTGGCACACACTCACTCTTGCAATATCTTTCCAGTATTCATTTTGGATGTTCAAATTAGAGTTAATTATATTAGCCCAAGACTAATTTTGAAAAACATTAGTTTTGTTTGCAAATCGAAAACCTATGGTTAGACTGTCTTAAAATACCAAACCAAAAACCAGACAGAGATAGAAACATTAACTTATGAAATTATTTTAAATGAATAAGTCAGGAACTAAAGATCTCAGCAAGTAAAAAAACAGTACCTGCTCTAGTTATATAGGTGTATGATTTTAAACATCTTAAAGACATGTTTCTCTTACTAGGTCAATAAACAGACCGAAGGCCTTCAAGTACCTGTAGCCTGCATACATTACTATTAATTATATTTAATACATATAAGGCGATTTCTACTCTTGATATGTATTAACGAGTACCCAAATAAAGGTACTATACCACATTTGAACGTTGCATTTTGATTTGCTTTAGTATATCTAATTTATTCACCAACTGGAATAGAACCTGCGACTGGGTTACCTTTCTGTCGATCTTCAAACTAAGCTATCGGAATTTGATGACATAGCATTCTATATAGGGAGGGTAATTCGTGCATGTTAAAAAACATACACAGTACCTAATCATGTCCCCATGAATATTTTGTGTTGTCCATTATTATCTAAACGTATTCGTTAGATTAGTTATTTTATTGTAGGTGTGAAAAGACAATTTATTGAATTGAAAACCAGAATACGAAATTACCTTCGCCCACGTACTGATACATTAATTTTTACGCCACTTAAATTTATATGGACAGTGTGAAATATACAAATAGAAAATTCACACGACAAAACAAAACATTTCGAAAGTTTGAGTAATGATCAACAGTTAGAAATAGACAGTGTACTTACAAGCAATTAATAATATGATTGTACTAACTGAACATTTTTTTAATTATATAGTCAGATGTGATATTGGCTTGTAATTTTACATAAGAATCAGATAGCAATTTCAATTAACGAATGTTATTACAGCTAAGATGAGTGTTGTAATTACTGGACCACCCACAGCCTCAATATAGGTACAACTATCACGGTTCAGAACAACTTCCGTGCAATCAAAAATGATATTAATAAAGATTTGATATTTATCTGTTTGTATGTTCGTTGATATCTTTCAAGTATTTTTTTTTGTTTAATATCTCTAAATACTTAATTACTCTTTATTTAATAAATATTTAAAGTAAAGGAGTTTAATTTTGTTCTAATAACTTCTATACATGAATGATAATTAAATAAATAATGATATTTTTTATTACCTGTTATTAAGAATACAATATAACGATTGTTTTAATTTGATTCATACAAAGAAACTGATTAACCAATGCTAAGAAACGACCACCCAGTTATAAAAGTTGAAGGAAGTTTGATAAACTTGTTAACATGCCTGGCTGTATCTTTTTATTTAAAGAGTGCACTGCACTGTACAGGTATGTGGAATTATAGTTAAAGTTACTTCTCACAATAATCCTATTTAATAACCACAGAACATACTTCATAGTAGCAATGTTTAAATGTTAGATGCAAGTACCACGTATGTTAATGTCTGCGGTCCTTAAACAACCGGACCTCATGATGGCGAAAGAATACATTAAGAATTCAAAACCAGTAACATTCATGTATATTGGATTATGCCACATCAAAAATCGAAGACCACCGCGTCTTCAATAAATAACTCTAGACTAACCAGATACAAGACTAGAATAGAAAAAATCACAACTTATAATATCTCAATGTGAAAATGATCTTAATAAATACGTATTACTTTTTGGAGGTCAATGCCAGTTTGGCCAGTTGGCAATTTGTCATCAATAACATATTTTTATCAGTTGCTACGCCAAGCAGTGTGATAATCACTCCCAAATATCGGTGAAATCGAAACTATCATATTTCGGTAAAGAGATGGGCTAGAATTTCAATCCACTTGTGATAAAAAAAAATGTTTCTTTAACATTATACATCTAGAGATGGTGTCTTTAAAATCCAAGTGCTTCCAACGATGCAGAGATGTATCTCATGTTATTGAGATTTTAAATGAGTGCCATTACTTTTTATTTCACAGGAAATAGCTACTTTGAAATCAATATTAAACAATACATTACGTGTTGAGATCACGTTCTTCAGTAGTAACGGCTTTTTTTGTTTCAAAACATCTTTAGTTTTTTATCTAAATGAATGTAATGGATCCATTATAACCACCGGCATCGGCTGCGAATAAATATTTATTGTTGAACCTTAATTCACTTCGCCTGAAGACATTTTCGATTGATATTCCCATTTAATCTGAAAACTCGCATCTATAGATAGAACGCAAAAAAATACTTTGTTTAAGCAAAGGCGTAGTTATTTGAAGAACTAACAAAATATACATGTATGAAAAAGTGTGTAGTGTTATTGATAATTTATGAACAATTTACAGCACATTTTAAAGAACAGCGCCTTGATATCGACAACTGACAAGTCACCTTCGACAACTCGCAGTACGCATACATATAGCGCATTAAGTGCATTCCACACGTGACAAGATTTAATACTCTATTAGCAATTATATATTTTATATATATCTGTACATAGTCTATATAATTGCTGTTGGTTGGTCTGCCAAGTTTCGATGATTAGCTATGGGTTGTAATAGCATGTAATTATTACTGAGTCGTGGATAAATTCTTTTAACTTTATTGACAGTTGTTTCATACATCTATTATTTATTTAGAGATAATATCTTAAAATACAACGTACAATTTGAATTATCATAGATATATCATTGGACGTCAATCATGAAATCGTTGTTGCGTTTTCTAAACGTTATGGCGTGAGTAATTATTTTGCGTGGGTTATTAATCGTAAGCGCATCGACGCGTTACGTCCGGCCTGTTTCGTGGCTGAAGCGTGAATGCCAGTAGACCGCAGATCACCGGCGCAGGCGCCTATGGCGCCGTGCTTCCGTCTACAACCGGAAGCTAGGTGAACTGTCGTCTGCAACGCTACACTGATACCCGTGTATTACTTTAATGTCTTAATGCGTTTTTGATTGCATATTTATGAAATATGAGAACAATAGCGAAATAGATATCTAAATTTGTGAATTCATCCTATTCATTACATACGGTGAGCTAAATTGTAACATTTTCCTATTTCTGAGAACGTGATAAATTTCCTACTGAAGTGTTTCTTGGAAAATATTCGACTGAGATAGTACCGCGGTATTTCTTTGTTGTGAATAAATGACGCACGCATATTTGTTAAAACTGTGTAATATATTTTTCTTTCCTGAACATAGTTCAAAGGAAATAAGTCTATGAACCGAATTTCGCATTTTAATGCCATATTCTATACTAATTGTATGTTGCTAAACACCATAATCATTATGAAAAATATGAAAACTAATCGCTACCACCTCGCCCCATCACCGAGGTGCAACACTAAGTGCTATGTCACGTTCGTGACATACTCATTACCGGCCGACACTTTTACACAATAACCGCACATGTCAAAAGCAAGCTCACCCTTCATAAAGGCAACGACATCACGACGCCAAATGATTACCTATCCCTTAAATACCCCTATTCAAAATGTTTAAGGCAAAATGACTTCTAAAGATTTCCGATAGGGGTCAATTCCGTTTAGCTCACCCCTGTCGGATTTTTGGCGCCACGTCTAACAATTTGGCGCCAGACAACCGTTAAACAATCCCCCCATTAGGAGCTGCTGTAGTCCCTAAAATTGTTTTAGTGGGTACAACATGCGTCACTTGTGTTGGGTTCAAGCAAATTGCCTAAATTAGTTAATAAATGTACAATAACAGTAAAAGTGCTGGTAAAAGTATATTCATTGCTTAATTAATTTTGTATAATCACGAATGGCAAACAGAATTCGTATTCACTTCAATGCACGTAAGTTATTTCTGCGTGAAAGCTACTTTCCCATATCTATCTATCCATCTTAACAAACCACCTCTTATCTGTGATCGTGGATAGATTTATAGTCCATTGAATTCGTGACCAACGACTTTAGTCTAATTGCTAAACCAATTTGCATAAATGCTGTATCAAATAATTACAATTTTATATTTAATTACCAATATGATAAGAGTGACAAAAAAAATTACCTCTAACAACCAATCTTTTTATTGTAATTAAGGTGGATATAAATTAGAAGATTCAAAGCAACCTTTCAACACACAAGTAAAGTTAAGATTTATATCGTGATTTCAGGAAATCAGAATTTGAATCAATGAATTACTGTGAAAACATCTTAACGAGAGTAAATAAGAGCAAATGCGCATGGAAGTGTTTGCCAAATATTTTGGTCTGTTTATGAACATCCGTTGAAATTATATATTGTTTGGATTTACAAAGTGCTGTAAGGGAGATGCTTCTTTTTGGTGTAGAAATATTATCAAATAAAAATATTTTTTATTGTAATTTTTAATATATTTAACTAGTGTTTTCAATTTTTAACAACAGGATTTTGTGATCATAATTTCGACAGAATTTACGTTATTTTCATGAGCTATGACTGTTTTTGCAATTATACTAATTTTAATATTCCGTATTTTTTTTTCAACAGCAAGAGACATATCAGCAGACAGTTCTTAAGATATTATAAGTGTTTACGTTATCCATCCTAACCCATGGATATCTAAAAATATGGGTCGTTGGGTATCTAATTGCAAAGAATAAGGAAGGATGAAGGCAACTTGTAAGGATATATCTTTAGGTTTTGTCAATCATCGCCAAATTTTTCTATTTTGTAAGGAACTTCTGTGAGAGGGTGCTACTACCCTGAACTAATTTACGACAGCAGCAATAATATGACATCTTATAATAGTCTCTAAGTTATTTAGAAAACAAGAAAACATTTTGAATAGTAAGTATAATGAATACAATAAATTTATTAAGATAACTACTTATAGAATAAAAGATTTTAAAAAAGAGAAAGCCATTGATAGTTACTACGAAAATTTAAGTCTAAGTCTAGCAAATTTTTCCGCTTCTGAAAATGCTAATGCTAATGCTTAGGGGTCACCCATAAATTATGTCACACATTAAAAGGGGGGAGGGTATCACCAGTATGTGACATTGTGTGACATGGGTTAGGGGGGGTCACAAGCTTTGTGACGTCACAGGTTTAAATTTAAAATACTCAAACGCGAAACTTTTAGGCTAGTAAAAAACTAAAATCCATGGACACAAGATGATTAAGTTTTATACCATAATAAGTCGTTTATTTTTTTTTTTTAATAATATAAAGCAAACGACTATTTAAGACTAGTCTTTTGTTTTCTCTAATATCACAAATATTTTACTTTATGTTAATTTTATGAAAAATTATTTGATAAATATAAGAAAAAATGAAAATAGCTGATTCTTATTTAGTATTTTAAAATATATGCATAAAATTGAAAAATGTGTGACCTCACATCAAGGTTCTGAAAATGTGACTCCCCTAATAAAGACAGGGGGAGAAGTTAAAAATCCTGAAATTGGTGAATTGGTGAAAAACGTAATTAATGGACGGCCCCTTATGTAAAATACAGAATGTGTATATAAATATAATTAGTTAGTCGTCTCAGCACTAACAAGTAAGCCAGTAAGTATATAATGTTTTTATAAAGAACAACTTGGTTGTTAACTAAAAAAGTTTAAAACTTGATAGACATGTTGAAATACCAATTACCATAAATTAATGTAACTCGCAGATTCTATGGGGAATTCTAGTATTAATAATTGTAGCAAAACTGACTAAGAAGATGTACTCTAAAAAGTAGGTAGTAAAATTATAATTTATTAAGAAAATAGTTATTCTAGTGTCAGTAAGAATACAACAGTGTATTGTTTACGAGTGAAAGGAGATACTGTACGTTAACGATGCATAACGCTTTGAAGCATTGTTTTATGCAAGTTTCTTTATCATAAAGAACCTAATAAAATGGAGAAATCGTCATAATTTTGTCACATGCTTACTGTATTTTTCATATCTTTACAGCTTGTGAAGGATTTTTTGTATAGTAACTTTATATGACAACAAAATTATAAATCTGCACATCAAGAATATTAATTATTTTAAATATCAATACAAGTTGAATGTGCTATATTATAAATTGAAGGATATTGTAAAGTTTAACTTATTTCAATGTATCACTTACCGATGATTTATTACCGACGGGTTAAGTTTACAACAAAATTAACTATAGTTTATGGCCTCAGTAGTTTAGCAATATTTTGCAAGTTTTCTTTGAAGTAAATTTTCTTTAGAATTAGTACCTATATCATATTACATATTTTACATATTTAAGCCTTACATCAGTATTAAAAAAAAATCAGTGTAGAAACTCTTTTATTATTCAACGGTAATCGGGAATTCATAGGATGAAGATAATTACGTCACTGGTACCCGTTGGCGTCCACATGTTAAATTTAAAACAAATACAAGGGACTATGGACCCTATTATTAAGTAATAGGATGTATATTAAAAAAAAAAAAAACCTGAGTTTCGAGTATCCCTTTTTAAAATAAAGCAAACAAATATAGACTTAAATGCGCTGTAATTAATACTATTTTGGCTTGTTTGGATTTATTAATATATTTGCTTTTTCATCAATGCTATTAAGATTTCTTATAGTTTTATTGTATCGGGATGATACGAATGTTTTGACTGGATTTCTGATGGTCCAACTATATTACTGATTGAATATCATTTAAAACTACTAATAAATTATTTAAGGTAATTACCCTATTACTCAATTAATTGTTTTTGTGTTTCAAATATAATAAGATTATAAGGCATTATGCAGAATTATAATTAACTTATTAAAATAATTACTTAAACAATGAATACTATCTAAGATAAGAGTATAGATTATAGTATTATGTGATTGGTATGTCTGTATGTAAGAATTAACAACATAAGAACAAAATAATTGAAAATTCCTGTCTCTACATATGCTCTGTTATGTAGAGACATAACAGAGCATACAGACAAAAATAGTTTAATAAAAGCACAGAGAGAATATTATATTCAATTGTAGAACTTTTTAAAGAAAATACAGATGTTACGATATGATTTATTAAGGTTTTATTATATTTATATAGTTTATTCAATTAGGACTTTGAGATAGAAAAATCTTCGTTAAACAAATTGGACCAAAAGCTCGTAAATAAATAATCTGATAAAAATTCCCAAATTCTGATTGTTCTTATGTTACAACACTCAAAAACTATTTTAGGGAATTTGGGCTCCAATGCATTGTATTAAAAGCTATATCTGGATCACATAATATGGCGCTAGGTGTTTAAAAGATCGTGCGGCGAGGCGCCATGTCTGCTTGTTATCAGATCACTTCGATATACTATCGATGACGTCACAATATTGATCCATATCCGCACACTAAGAAGGTGCAATAAAAAACTACACTAAGAAAATACAGTAGTTTTTAAAATCATTAGTTAGTTAATTAGGAACTAAGTCTATGAACATTATTACGAAAGGTAGTTTTAGGAGGTTATTAATTATAGGGATTTGTACCTAAACAAAATTGTATGCAATATATAACCTATTACTACACAAATGAATATTATAAAGACATAATATGTTGATTATCAAAAAGACCAATAAGTTTTGTCTCCGATTCTTAATAAACGAAACTTTCTAGCAAAAATCTGAATATAGACATGAGATTTGAGAGGGACTTAAAAAGAAAAAGTCTGGTCTAGACCGTCGCACAATACCTATAAGTAATAATTAATAATTATCTACTATACCTATTAGGTATACCTACTTTATATTTATAACCATTGTTTTTGTTTGTACATAAAAAAATATATTAAAAAACTATAAACTCGAAGGTCTTATCTATATCTATACTAATATTATAAAGAGGAAAGGTTTGATTATTTTTTTGTATGTTTGAAATGAATAGGCTCCGAAACTACTGGACCGATTTCAAAAATTCTTTCACCGTTGGCAAGCTACACTATTCCCGAGTGACATAGGCTATGATTCATTTTCAAAAAATTAGGGATGATTACTAAAACTTTAATATTCTAACGCAAGGTGTAAAAAAATTACAAAAAACTGCGTGCGCTGCGAAAACGGTGAAAGTTACGCAAAAATGATGTTCTATGAAATTGATTCCATAGATTATGCGAAAAGCGACCTACACGCGGGCGGAGCCGCGGGCAACAGCTAGTTTTTTATATTTTGAATTTGATTATTCAACAACCGAATAACATCAGTGTGAATTAGAATGTAAATTTAAATATACAAATCAAAGGTCTTTTTAACAAAATAAGACATTACAGATACATTTGGGGCTCAGTTTGATTCGACCTCCGATAAACTACGACCTCTGATGATTACTTCAAACATTTCGGCAAAATTCTTATCTAAAGGAGTGTTAACTTGTTATTTAAAATGTCTTCCGAGTTCAAAATGTTTTATACAATATTATAACATGTTCTATAATAAAATTTCAAGTATTAGATGCGGTTTAGTGTTTATTACTGTTTATGAAGCTGCTTTTCTAGAATTTTAAGACTTATTTAACTAGATAACGGGTGATTTGAACCTATACCTATCTATATATTTTTGCATTTACAATATACCTACCTATATATTTTTGCCTTTACAAGAATTGTTATGCAAGTTTGATCCTAAACAGAAGCTCTGAAAATACTAAGAAAGGTTCTTGTTCTTCCTTCTTCTTCTAATGGAAATAGGAGATATTGTTAACATAAAAAAAACAACAGCTTTGATTCTATTTCTAAAAACATTTACCATTTAATCCAAGATCTGCTGATTCCGACGACTCGTCACTTAAAGCCACCGACAGTTGATACAAAATGAGTACCAAACACACGCTAAAATTAACCACCGCCATTGCTTTGTCAATTAAAATCTATTGCCACTAACAAAAAAACATTACTGTCACCATTACTCTCTAAATAAATCACTCCGCTTCTTCATCAGTCTTATCACCGAATAACACTACAATAATATAGGTTCTTTTTCACAGTTGCATTATAACGAAAAATGTCACTAACAAAATTATTTGTCACTATAAATTGATATATTTTTATTTATAAAATATGTAAACACGCGGTATAAGCTAAAATCTAAGTAACGACCCTTCCGTTGCGTGGTCAAAACCGAACTAATTGCCGATTGGCCGGCGTGCGCCACAGCCATGCGGCGTGCGTCATGCGTATGTGTGTGTGTATGAAAGCCAAGCGTGAGCGAGTAGGAGAATTGCAAGCTCAGCTAGTGCTGTGTTAACAAACGACTAGTTAATTGTATCGATAAACAAACTTCAAAATAATTAATGATCTGATATTCATTAATTAGTGAACTCCATTTGTTTGATTAGAACTAATTAATAATACAATCTGAAGCTTAGCAATTACATTATTAATGTTTTTACTGTTGACGTATTGCAAAGTAAGCTCTTTTAATGGACTTTAAAGAAATTCAGTAGGTCATCATGAAATTTAATAATAAATCTAGGTATTTCAAAGACGGTCTCTTTCAATGAAAGTATTATTATTTCCGAGTTCAGTTAGGTAATTTATTATCGATAACTCAAATTATCGAGTATAGCTTTTGTATGTAAAGTGACTGCATATTATTGCACCTTGTAAACAAAAATGTACTATAGTGGAAGGCAATAAAGCTTAAAGTGACTTTGCATTAAGATTGAATAGAATTAAAAATTGGTAAAGCGCCAGGCATTATGTGTTCAGCCACGCGGTATGCATTCTTATTATGTCGTTGTTTTTTTTTTTGGTAGCGCGCTCTATACAAAATCTATTTGTCTACAACATGGCGTCTGACCACCCTTAATACCGCCATTGTAACTCTATTTGCGATAACAATAAATGAAAGTTTATTTTGAAATTATAATATAATAATATTGACTAATTTTTAAACACTCATAATGCCGATAATTAATCGAAATTCATAATTGATCATTTTAATAGTAAGAAAAGAAAAACTCCCTACGAATTCTGAATGTGATATGTATATTTCGAAGGAGTGCGTGCAAAGTCAAGTCACTGGTTGGGTGATCTTATACAACAAAAAAACCTTTGCAGACAGATATAAAAAAATAACAATTTTAGAACATTGCGTAAAATTTGTTAATTAAAGCATTAGTGAAACCCGACTAAATATAAAAGTATATTGTTAAACAGAAACTTTCATAAATAAATGGGTTAATATCAAAATTTTAAGTAAATGTAAATGTCTACAAAACTTTAAATACACAGTCATCCTTGTATAATGACTTATGTTAATGGTTCCTCCTCGATTACGGAATACGAAAACGGGCGAGATTTATTGCATTCCCAATCACTGTAAGTCTTCTTAATAGATTAATTGTTTGAAAATGTTATTTTATTATAAGCTATTAGTTTATGAATGGATTTGAACTTTCTAAATTATTAAAACAAACTTTATTATAAAAAATAGTGTGCATAGAAATATAAATGTTGAAGTTTAGATTTTCCAATTATAATATTACTATTAAAATTGCATATAAAAACAAATTCATATTTCGTTATATTTAAGTACCGTACAAATTTGGCGCCAGTTTTCCTTGCTATTTTATGAACAAAAGATGCAGGTATGAATTCCTTTGTCACGTTCAAAATATAATAACTATTCTTAATACAGATAATGAAGCACTCAACTTACGGAGAAAACAAAAGAGTATTTATTTCTAAAAATATACCTATAACCCAAAGAAAAGACATTCCAAGAATGCGGCCATGAGATATGAGAAATGATTTTAACGCCGCGCTGGTTAGTAAGTGGTAATGGTAATTAAAATTCACTTTTTATATAATATGTATGTTATTTATACTATTCAAAATAAGGTTTTACCGCAATTAATAACACAAATAAATAACTTATAGAAAAGCAATAAACTTCAAAACTATTAAATTAAAATGTTCAAAATTACTTTTGTACCGAAGTAACAGGAGATAAATCTGAAACAAAAACAACCATGACATACATATTTTATAAAAATAAATGACCCATGATTTTATTATATTTATGTAATTTTAATAAAACAAAATATCGCAAATTCAGTGGCCACAAAGTGCGTCAACTGTGTTATCAATCACGATAAGAAAGTTGCCGCTATGTAAACAATACTTATTTATTGGACCTGCCCAAGATAAGTTTGGACCAGTGAGTGCATGTCTAGACAAGTTTATAGAAACTATTAATTGGGTAATAACTTGTGCTACTTTTTGTTTAGTCATTACCACCAATTATCGTAATTAAAAAACAGCTGGAAATAAATGTCCTGAATAAACAAAAAAAAAATATTTTAATGTGTATTAAATTAAAAAAAAGTCTAGTTCATCTTTTCATCATAAAACTACGTGACGAGTTTTCGGGAGATTTTGGATGTTATATGTCTATTTTCATGAAGGTTTGATACTGCGGCAACATTGTTCATATATGAAAACAAAAAAATATTTATAAGTTTTAATTTGTCAATTTAATATATTCCTTGATGATAATTAATTAACGGGGTAGGGGTTAGATGAAGTCGCCATTCAGAGTTGCACTTGAGGAATGAGGATATAGGTATGAGATTAGGAGATTGGTAGACACAGTAGGGCAAATTGGCTGTGGAAAATAATAGTTATATGAATATAAATCCTAATTTCACGGTTATTCAAAATGGTCCAGTCCTACTGTACTACTGTACAGTACTAATACTACTTAGTCCAGGGAGGAACTAGTAACAACATGGGGGAATTGTGCTCAAGATGGCATATCAAGATAAGATGACACTACCTACTTTGATTTAAATATTCGCGCTAAGTGCGGTCTTGTGACATTTTGGAGAGTGCCTCTGGGTGTCACTGATATTCAAATTCAGTATTGGTATGGCCGAAAGTGAGCGCTAATTGGCAAGTAGTGTATGTTTCCATGATTTTGAAATAAAAAAAAAATTGCTTTTGCTTTAGTTTAGTTAAGAAAAAACGCGTAAGGTAAGGATTTTCTATTCGAAATAATTTGAGCTGTAAAATAGGATTGTTATATGGCACAATTAACGCTAAAAGCACATTCTTGCCTATATTTTTTTTTGTCATAACGGTTAGAATTCAATTCACATATCAATTGGGTAAAATGACATACAAACGGGAGTATAAGATGGCATACTATCATCTTATCCTTATAAATAGGATTGGTGAATTTATTTATTTATTAGCTTTATCTGCAGAGATTCGTCAATTACAAACGAACATCGATACGGAATATGGATAAGGCTGTAAAGAAGTATAATTCTTAGTATCTCTGTTTACTAAGTATACTTCTACTTGATGGGTTGGCTTTTAGCATCTAAACAATAAGCCTCAAGTGACCAATTTTTTTTCTCTTTTGGAAATAAAGTGACTAATAAGGCAACCCAGCCACAAAGAATTTACAACATGGATGAGTCAGGACTTAATACTGTTCAATAGTCGGTGACATTAAGCCTGCACCCAAAAAATATAGATCTACTCGAGGTTAAAATCAAAGGATAAATAAATAAAATCCACACAAGTTCTAAAACAAATAAAGCGTATTAATTTGCACAATGATGAAAATTTCAACGATCCTTACACTAATGAAGAAGATGATCCAGCTTGCAATTACTGCAACAAACCATTTAGTCAATCTAAGCCAAAAGAACATTGAATAAAATGTCTACTGTGTTCCAGCTGGCGCCATACTCTATGTGCGGACTTACCTGCCAATAAGAAACAATTTATTTTATTAACAATGCTCATAACATACTATGTGACATACTATGTCGTTTTACCCTATAGGTATGCCGTCTTACCCATTTCAATCTAAATGCTATTTATGTTTGTTTTTAAATTTAGGTTACGCTAATGTTTCTAATGCTGATATAATTACATTAATTATGATACATTTAATAAAACACGCAAAATGCTGATCTCATATGAATTGATTTATTTCAAAATAAGTCTTGAAAAAAAAGTATGTCATCTTAAGCACAATTCCCCTATAGTGTTGAACTACGACGTAGGGATCTCGTATCTTTTGTGGTACCCGCTACTCTGAACAAGTTGAATCTACCAGTGACCTGCGTAATGTGATATAAATAAACATGAACCTTATTCATCAATATTGACAAAATTATTGCTTCAATAAAATTCATTAACTAATTGCCTGAAAAAAATATAATTTATTTTTTTTGTCGTATATTTGTAAAAAGAAACGAACAGGAAAGTATACTATAGTATAGAAAAGGAACGGAATCTTATATCTATTGTTAATATGAAAAATATGATTAATATTTAAGTTTATCTTTTATGTTCTATTTGAGACTTGTTATAGGTACCTACCTACCTGTGAATCTCACTGAGATGAGGAAAGTAGTGTATATGTAAACAGCTTTTGTTCATATAATAATTATAATATATATTAATTATCAGAGTAAAAAATATATTATATTTTTTTAGCATATAGGTAATTCGTTATTGGAAAAAGTTAGGTAGCATTATTCACATTTACCAGCACGTACCGGGATACACAAACAGACAAAAGTTTTCACTAAAATTCGTTTCATATGCGGGTAGGTATATGCCGGTAAAAAATATTGTTCCATATTTCTGTCTGTTCACTTGAGAAGGTCGACATTGCGAAATTTGCGAACATGTTTTTCTCTAAGTCGTTAAGTATCTGTAACGTTACGCAAGGAATGTAGCCAAAAAATTCAACTTACATTCGCATTTATAATAATAATAGTATATTAATAATATTAGAAGGATATATGATTTTTTACACTTAAACTTAAAAGATGTTTTATCTTAAAATGGTCGGATACCTGGCCTCATAGCTCAATTGGCAGTGACCTGACGGTGAGAATTATATTATTATATAATATATTATAATATAATATATAATATATAATATATTATAATATAATTCATTGGTACCTAACGAAATGGTTCATATTGTTATAACACTAATAAGCGCATTAAGAAGGATTAAAAGGAAAAGACCAATTAATTACTTATTGCCTAATCAATCTACAAATTACAATCCTTGCAAATCAATACAATCCTTACAAATCTATCTGAATATGAATAAATGTATATACTCCTTATGGTTCAATACTTGCCGTACTATCGAACACTTTTTTTATATAAGAGCATAAATCAATTATTTATAACTTTTAGTGTCAATTCAATCAACGTATTAGGTAAATATACGTTACGTTATAGGTAATAGTTCGTGATCTTATTACTAGATGTCGCTGTCTTAAAAATATTTAATTTTACTGCTATGTTACTGCGAAATAGCACAGGATAGTAAAACATTCTATGCTAATAAAATACTTCTTAGAGAACATCCATGTCAATAAATATTTTCACTTGAATGAAATATTAACATATTTATTATTTAACGTATCTTGCAGTGGCACCTAATAATGAAAGATGTTAAGTATGCTTCAACTAATAATTGATTTTTATGGTTTATGTCTTTATTTATAATTATATTATTCACTGAAAGTTTGGTTAACAAGTAAAAGTCAAAGCATAGTACTTTAAAAATTTAAATTTATATCAATTTAAACATTCTAATTATTTAAATTTTCATGCGCATCAGTAGCTGGTTTGGGAGGACGTTTTGGACCGGGTTTAGTAGTTGTGGCTTCTGTTGTAGTTGTGGTGGTTGTGGCTTCTGTTGTTGTTGTGGTGGTTGTGGCTTCTGTTGTAGTTGTGGTGGTTGTGGCTTCTGTTGTCGTAGCTTCAGTAGCTGCTTCAGTGGCTATTGAAGTTGTGGTTGCTTCTGTGGTAGTCTCCGCAACAGTGGTCGGTGCTGTAGTTTCTGCAGGTGCTGTTGGTTTTATAGTCGTTTCAGCGGTCGTCTGAGTTGTGGTTGCTTCTGTAGTAGCCTCCGTTGTAGTTGTAGACGCAGGACTTGCTTCTGGCGGTATTGAAGAAACCGGTAGTGTAGTTGTCGCCAGTGTTGTAGCTACCGTAGTAGTAATTGCTTCCGTCTTAGGTATCTTTTTTGTAGTTGTTGCTTCCGTGGTCGTTGGTTCCGTTGTTGTTGTTTCCGGTATTGTTGTTTCAATTGATATTTCCTGTTTTAGTTTAACATTTTGTGTGGGCGGTGGATCTCCTCCGAGTATTGCTTTTACAATGCTTAGTGGTATCCAATGGCCAGGCATTTTTGCTTCTATTGGATTGGCGATAAATACTAAGGTGTCGTTCTCCCGATCTGCCCATCCTGCTAGTGCTCGACTTACAATGGTAAATATTATAAAGATTGCTTTAATCATAGCGTATTACTGAAACAAGTAATGTTAGTAGGTATTAGAAGATAATCATTATTAATATACATGTTTCTTAATTAATGGCTTACGTCTTTCTAATCTGTAAATTTCACTGTAGTTTGTTTGGTACATGATTATTTAAAGACGTTGATTATAACGTCATGAAAATATACTTTAATTAAATTTATGTATACGTTACTGTAACGCATATAAAACAAAAGTTATTGCTTGTACTGGGACGGAATTTCGAAATTTATCTTAACTTTTATGATTAGTTTTTAATTAAAAACGAATGGTTAGGGCAAAAGGGGGTAATGGAAGTCACTTAAGCGAGAAATTGAAAAAATAATAATTTCAAAACAACATATATATTGCAACCGCCTTTGAACATAATATACTTCATTTACTATCAACTGAGATCAGTTTCAATCACTTTGGCAATCAACTTTGAAAATGAAGTAAATTAAAAAAAAAAAACTTTAAATTTGACTCCCATTGCAACGATATGAGGGTAATAGTGGTCACCCTGGGGGTAATCGGAGTCAATGAAAATTTTGCACATATTACTCAAACATAACCTTGTGCTGAACCCTACCCTGTGCATTCTGAGTGAGCCCATAACCCACATGAGGTACATTTGAACCATATTTCATTGTTTCTTCCGAAATCGTTGCATACTAGGCACCTATTTCTAATATCTTCTGCGTCATTATCCTCATCATCCTGGCACAAATCGTTAGTCATCAGATACAGGTTTATTCGATTCTTGTAGCACTTGATGTTTTGCCTTTTCAGAGGGTATAGACAAGTAGCCTTTGTATAATAGTTATCGCTTTAGAAAAGTTTGAAAATGTATGGGCAATAGATATCGCTATCGTTTTTTAAATAAAATGGTAGAAAAGTGTTAGCCGTGTCTCAATTTTGACAGACGCTAACGAAACGATATCTATTCTATTGATTGCTATCGTAACTATCACTCGGACCTAAACGAAAGTGCAAAATAAATATGGCGATTTGTTGTTAATTCGGTCCACAACCACCGTAAAGGATTCCATATAACTTTTTTCTCATCGCGTTATTTTAATATCTAAGTACTTTAAAATGCATTCATCAAATATGTTGTGGAGCGCTCATAACGAGGAAGCTTTTAGTAAACGCCAGCAAAGACACGAATATCGTCGATCAGTGGACAAGATTTACGAAATGTCGGATCATGTTTTTATCCAACGATTTAGACTTGATAAACCGACTTTTGTTGCTCTTAAAGTCGCTGTATAAATCAAGTTGTTGGTTCATTTAATCACCCTAAAATCAGCTCTAAATGGATTGTTTTTCCTACGACAAGAGAAGAGAGAGGATATATAAAACAAGAGTATATATCTTATATTTTTTTATTCTCACTAAGATTGTTTTCCACCTTTACACAACAATATTAAAATACAATGATAATTTAGATTTCAAAGAAAATTTGGCCTACTTGGAGTTATTGGGTGCATAGATTATACTCATGTAGCCGAAAAAAGCCGAAAAAAGAGGAACATTTATTTTATCATTCCCTAAATGTTCAAATGGTAATACTATATTTATATTAAAGTCAATTTATATGAATTTAATTTAAAAGATATTGCCTATAAAATAAAAATAAAAATACCTCGATACAAAAATTCTTCTAAAAGATTTAAAATAATATTAAAATATGCTTATTGAAGTCGTCTTGTCTGGAGACCGTTGTACGTACGTCGACGATGGTGTCTATTTTACGAAGTTACGAGAGCTTAGACTATAATAATAATAATAATAATTTATTTCAAATATTATACACTTACAAAGGTGGAATGAAATCTTCTTTTAAGAATAATAAAATTATCCCTGTGCCAGAAACCTCCGTCCTTCCATACCAACATAAAATTATAGCAAATAAATATAATAACATAAATATTACAGATAATACACACTAGGTATGTGTATTTGTGTGCATGTATGTGTGAAACAGATTGTAGAGTGGGTTTGTATGTTCTGTGTGAATACTTTCACACAGAACATACAAACTCATAAAATGCAAAAGCAACTCCACTTTATCATATTTCAGGGAAAGAAGCCATTCTGTTATTGTCTTGTCATTTTAAAAAGGTTTATGTTCATAGAATAGATCTGCAACTTCCTATTAACAATATTATAAAGATGGCTATATAGTATAATATAATGATTTCTGGCAAAAGAAGTTCTAGAAATCCAAATAGGAGCAACAAGATCTTTCCTCCGTTTTAAGTTTTAAAAATCTCTATCATACGGAAGTATTTTCTGTTTTCGTACAATCACATTAACTATATACATTTATCTAAAGAACGTTACTCGCAAGATACAATTGATCTGTGGGAAATCTGTAGTGTCTAAAATTCATGACCTTTAACACTATTTATACCGACAATTTTTAAAAGCCTAGATTTTCCGAATGAAATGGGGTCAATTGACCCCTGTTGGTAAATATTGTCCGCTGAGCTTTTTCCAATTCAATAAATCTTGTGCCACCACCCCAGACTGAAATCCAATAGGACAAGATTCATTGAACGAGGACTAGGTATATTCTTTTTAAAAGAGTGTTAGTGGCTACGTGTCTCAAAATTTTAAATATCGAAACAAGCTACCCTAATTGTAAGCAACCTAATTTGGGAATGCCATGACAAACATTGGTTCAAAATTACTCCAAGATAGAAGACGGTCCACCTTTAACTGACCCTGCGCCCCTAGCTGGGGCCTTGTTATGTCACCATGGCTAGAACATAGTTAAAAAGGAAAGATGAACATAGGTGCTTGAAAAAAGGAGGGGGATATACCACAAGCGAGATGTTAATTTCAAAAACGAAGGAAGGTTTTTCTGTTATTATTAAATATTATAATTTACGTACCTTTCCATAAACTCCAATAAAGCCGCAAATAGTTCGGGACTACCCCGCCATTCTTGTCTCTAATTCTGCAAACCAACAAACAACAACACACTTCTCACTGTACACATTTTATATCAATGGTGATATAAATCATCAAAAAATTATATGATTAAATGTTCATCACAAAATTCATTCAACACAAAGCTACACAACCCAAAGATAACTTTAATAAATAAAAAGTACAACTTTTACCTTATTCAACTCATTTTAATAAGTTATAAAACTTTCAAACTTGTGTTCAAACTCGCGCCTGAAGTAAGAAAAATTTGACAGTTTGGTGATAGCTCACTATAGGCTAATAATAATAGACTTTTCTATCGAATACTTAGAATTAGCGATACCGATAGCTATGTCAAAATGGCTAGAAATAAAGCACTTTCTAGAATTGATATCGCTTGTCGATAACAATTAGAGAAATAGCTTCGATTATCAATGTATGTAATATGGCTAGGCCGGCAGGGCAAGGTAGAAGACATCGTTTACGCGGCGTTCACGCAAGGATTTTGTGGATGAGTGGGTGATTCCCATTACCCTCTGACTCCCATTACCCTACTCTCCCCTAAGTGACTATAAAGCTCTGATTTACGATATTGATTAGGATTAAGAATTATTTGTATATATATGTTGGAGATAGAGGTATATTAGTGGCTTGTTCGGTATTGATGACGTCTTCTGGTACAGGAACTGAACCGCAGGTCTCAGGCAATTAAACCACACAGACACGCGGTTGCACTCCTCCTCATATAAAGTGCACCTCACTAATATAAGGGGTTTGCACTCAAATCTTTTAGCTGTCCACCACCACCTGGAAACAGAGCAGCCGCATTTGCTCTTTTTGACGGAGCCGCAGATACAATGTCCTTTGAGCGCTACATACTTGGATTATCCCGGTTACTCGTTAGAGCACAACTTTCGCTCACGGGCCGGAGTCAGTGTGTACGCGCGGAACGACCTCTATATTCATTGTCTCTGTCATCTTGAAGACCCCACTTTTTCTTCCCTATGGGTTTTAGTGGACACAGGAAACGAAAAAATCCTGTATTCCTGTGTCTAACCGTTCGCACAGCGGTGACCAGGAGACAAATCATTTATTTGAGTATCTCAGTGAGGCTGCAGATATGGCTCTGCATCAGTACCCTTCGGCGCAGCTCGTCTCTCTGGGGGATTTTAATGCCTGTCATCAGGACTGGCTGTTCCCGTACCAGAAGACCATGCTGGAAGAGAAGCGCGGAACTTTGTGTTGTCCTTAGACCTCTTTCAGCTGGTGAAGCAAGCGACAAGGGTACCAGATGTGGTAGGCCATACAGCCAATTTCCTGGGCCTTTTGCTGACAACTGATCTGGACAGGTATCGTGTAGAAGTCACCCCCCGCTTGGGAACCTCCGATCACTGTCTGGTGAAATCTGTGTTTACATATTCCCCTCCAGCTTTCGAACCTCATGGTGTTAGGCGAGTATGGAAATTCAAGTCAGCAGATTAGGAAGGCTCTTCTCGATCGAATCGCTAAGAATGGCGAAAAGATCTCTATCAGACCAACTGGCAGTCGAGCTTTCTGGTCTCTTGCGAAAGCGATCGAGTCGAATTTCTGCCAACCCTCATTGCCTGCTCTGCTGAAGCCGGATGGATCCCTGGCCCACACAGCAACAGAGAAAGCAAATGTATTTGCTTCTCTGTTTGCTGATAATTCGCATCTAGACACTGGCAATGCTTCTCCAGCACATCTCCCTCACTGCGGTATTTCGATGCCTGAAATCCGCATCACTAACAAAGAGGTTTGGAGAACATTGTGTCGTTTAGATGTGAATAAAGCCAGTGGTCCTGATGGTATACCAGCCATTCTGCTCAAGACATGCGCAGCTGAGTTGTCTCCTGTACTGACACGTCTGTATCGTCTCTCTTTCATGACTGGAATAGTGCCGAAATCCTGGAAGTTTGCTAATGTGCAACCCGTGCCCAAAAAAGGCAGCCGCGCCGACCCTGTCAATTACAGATTTCAATCACCTCCATACTCTGCAAGATTATGGAGCGTGTATTGAACTCGCGCCTACTAGCATACCTAGAAGGTAACGATCTCCTCAGTGACCGAAAGTACGGGTTTCGCCGTAATAGGTCTACTGGGGACCTCCTAGTGTATGCTACACACATTTTAGGCGAGGCCATCGAGAAGAACGGAGAAGCGGTCGCCGTCTCTCTGGACGTCTCGAGGGCATTTGACAGGGTCTCGCATGCGAGCCTTATAAGCAAGCTTTCAGCGTACGGTATATCTCCTGGTCTGATCGGCTGGGTAACGGACTTTTTGAGCCAGAGGTCTCTCCGAGTAGTTGTTGACGGGTGTTCCTCGGAACCCTTGACAATAAATGCCGGAGTGCCTCAGGGGTCCGTTCTTTCTGCAACTCTTTTTCTGCTGCACATTAATGATCTGTTGAAGCCCGGTATCTATGGGTATGCAGACGACAGCACAGTTGTAGAAAGATATCTGCCGAGTAGTCGGGCTAGTCGAGATCAAGTACAGTCTGAAAGAGAAGCCATGGTGCAACATTTGAATGACAAACTTCAGGCAGTCTCCGCATGGAGCAAAGCCAATCTTGTCAAGTTCAACGCCACCAAAACGCAGACGTGTCTGTTCACCGCCAAAAAGAGCCCTTTCACCTTGGCTCCTACTTTCCAGAATGTATCCTTGGAATACAGTGACCGGCTTCAGTTGTTAGGCTTAGAGATTTCCTCGAACCTCAACTTTGGTCGGTTCATTGAGTCCAGAGCAAGAGCAGCAGCAGCAAAGCTTGCCGTACTTGCGAAGGTTCGGCAGTACTTTACACCGGGACAGCTTCTTGTTTTATACAACGCACAGATCCGGTCGTGTGTAGTATGTACTGTGGTCACATATTTGCTGGTGCCGCAAAGTCTCATCTTGCGGTTCTGGACTCAATTATGAGGATTATAGGTGATCCCGAATTGGTCGAAGCCGACCTCCACAGCCTTGAACACAGGCGTAGAATTGATAGCCTCTCAGTATTCTATAGGATACATTTTGGTGAGTGTGCGCAGGAATTACACGATAATTCCGGCGACCCCTTTCCATAACCGGACGTCCCGACGCACGCACGGCAGGTATCCATCCCTTTGTTGTGGACATTCCACCTGTCCGAATGAAGCGCTTTGCTTCCTCATTTTTAGTGCGTACAGCGAAGGACTGGAACAACTTGCCTGCGTCGGTATTTTCAGCCAAATATAATGTGGGTGTCTTCAAGAGAAGAGTGAATAGGTTGCTAGGGCAATGCGCCTTACCATCTAAGACTACATTCCACTTACCATCAGGTGGAATGTAGTCAAGCCAATCCCTAGATCATATAAAAAAAAAAAAGACAACCATCATTGGTGTCAAGTCAAGATAGACAACCCGCATTGGCGTGAAGTCAAGATAGACAACCATCATTGGCGTCTAGTTAAGACAGACAACCCGCATTGGCGTCAAGTCAAGATAGACAACCATCATTGGTGTCAAGTCAAGATAGACAACCCGCATTGGCGTCAGGTCAAGATAGACAACCATCATTGGCGTTAACTGAAGATAGACAATCCGCATTGGCGTCAAGTCAAGATAGACAAAAGAAAGATAAATCAATTATTTATTTATGAATAGGGTAGTAAAATTTAATCAATTATATAATATATGATTTAGTTATTTGTTTCTATTTTTGAGAAAGGTCTTTGTGTATAAAAAGTTTATAAGGTTTCTTTCAGTATTTTTGCAGTACATTATATCCTAGATCCCGTGGTTCCTACTTAATTTAACCTGCGGTACGGTAAGAATTTAATGATCTTAAAGTATAACGATCTTCCTTGAAAATATAAAGTATATTTTGGATCTAACTTAGTCTGTTTATATTTCTCATATACGGTTACGTTTGTAATGATAAATAGTGAAAATAGTGTTAAAACGCGCTTATCCATATTCTTAACAGCCTGACTTAAATCTAAACAACTTATTGAGAAAGAAAAAAAACCATTAATATATTTTTTTTTAAAGTCTTGACTGGTCTTAACCGGTTGAACCTTTAGAGCTATCGCGTTACCATTGTTTACCGAATTTAAAACAAAGTTCTTTGTTAAATGAATTATCCGTAGCAAAGTGACGTTAAGTTAAAGTGAAATCATTATCAGTAAACATTAAAACACAAGATCGTGAGGGTTGATCGCTAATCTCAATAACAGTCATCGCAATAACAATAGTAAAGTGCTTAACAATATATTTAATCGCTTAATTTTTTTTAACTAGCGAGTATTTAGCGCAAGAATTGGAAGTAAATCGAAACGAATCACCTTTATGTTGTGACGTGATCGATGGTGGATAAATTGCGCAGACATCAACGCGTTTCTCGAACCGCACTATACCAGCACCGGTGCCATAGCTGCCATCGCCACGGACGGTTTGTCATATAATCTAACAAACGACTTCCATAACCATGTAGGCTTTCACTCCATTTTTTTATATGTGGGTAGATTTCGTAAATGTAACTCTTCATTTGCTCGATTTGATCTCACCTTGTTACAATAATTGATTGATTGATTGCGAACGATTGATTATGAACGGTTGATTGATTATGTAATACCAGGAATTTGAAAAGGATTAAATAAAAATTTCATATATACAGGGTTATTTGTAATTAGTTGACCACCTCTTGCAGGCAGCTCCTCTACATCAATCCTAACAACATTTGTTCTACAAATTTTCAGAAATCTTGATAAATAACTCAGAACAAACGAAACAAAACATTTTTGCTCCCTCGGTTACTTATTACTCTGTATTTTGTAAGAAGTCTAAAGTATAGGTCGCGGCATTCTAGCGCTGCACGTAATTTGTAACGAACCACGCACCTAATACTATTATAACTTTTTCTTTGTTTTATTTCGAATAGTATTAATATTATGTATAACAATTTTAAAGTTATGATGTAAAAGAAAAAATAATAATTTCTACTTGAGGTTTATATTTACTTACAATATCCAAAGATTTACTTTTACCAAACTTTTATTGTTAAATGCAGGCGTACTTAAAAAGTGGAATAAGCTAATAATTTATTATAAATTAATCGTTTATAATAGTTCAATGTCTCATTCAGGTAATAGAAAAAAATAATTACAAATTACCTCTTAGACAAAATCTCGCAGATGCCGGTGGACATCACGGGCATACCGTTCAAAGTAGTCCCCTTCGCATCCAACACAAAACCACACCTAAAAATTAACTGTTCACCAACTCGTGAGAGTACTTGCGAATTCGTTTTAATTTTGTCAAACGCACAAACAATTTCTTCCATTAACATTACGCGGTTTGCTACTTCTTGTTAAGTAAGTTATTGTTAGTTGTTAATAAGTAACTTATTGTTTTACTGTCGTGATATAAATATTAACAAACGAGATAAAATGATATGTATAAAGTAAGTTAAAGAGAGCTTATTGTTTTGTAAAAATAATATTTATTTAGTTTCTTATCGAATTCTCAAAGAAAATACGCTATATTAGTTACTATTCCAAATAATATTGGAATCAAACTAGTTCAATTAATTTATTCCTTTTTAATAGGTGTAAATATTGTAAATAGATAATAAAGGTTGATTTTATAAAACTGATATTGTACAAAAATTGTGTTTCGACTATTGTAGAAAATATTTTAATAAATAAAAGTAGAAAGCGATCCTATTTTTTATAACACCTTAGAAAATTTGAAATTAAAATTATGGTTAGTAGCACCGTTGCATTAGTCAGCGAATAGTTTTCTGTTCCTGATAAAGAAATGGCGCTTTGCGCGAAAGTACTCTGTGCGACTGAGATCAAGTTCTAACGTGCATAGCCGCCGCTGCGTCACCCCTCCACCCCGCGCCTCGATGCACGTGGCCTTGGCACATATTTCGACTACGCAAGGTGCGTGGCCTCTCTTTGCTCAAGGTTAATGCACGTTCAGAGGCAGTAAATAAATTTTGTATGGGAGAAACTAAATTTTTAAAACTATTAATTTCAAAAAGTCGTAGAACAAATGTTGTTGGGATTGATGTAGAGAGGCTGCCTGCAAGAGGTGGTTAACTAATTACAAATAACCCTGTATATGTGATTATTTACAAAATAAAATTATTAATGTAGAATTTTAGATTTCAGCAAATCCATATCTTTAAGGATATTAATACGTAATTAACCTCCCGCTAAAAAAAATGAAACTTGGTACGAAAGTATATGTATAAAGTTTCATAGTGATAGCAAAAGCGTAACAAACAAACTTACATTAGCATTTTTAATAATAGTAGGATATCAATAATATTAGTAGGACATATGAATTTTTTTACTTAAACTTTAAAGATGTTTTATCGGAAAATAGGTCGGATGGTCTCATAGCTCAATTGGCAGTGACCTGACGGTGAGAATTATATTATTATATATTATATTATTATATAATTCATGGCTACCTAACGAAATGGTTCATATTGTTATAACACTAATAAGCGCATTAAGAAGAATTAAAACGAATAATAGATCAATTAATTACTTATTGCCTAATCAATCTACAAATTACAATCCTTGCAAATCCATACAATCCTTACAAATCTATATGATATATCTGATATCTGATTCTATAAATAAATGTATATACTCCTTATGATTCAGTACTTGGCGTACTATCGAACACTTTTCTTATATAAGAGCATAAATCAATTAGTTATAACTTTTAGTGTCAATTCAATCAACGTATTATGTAAATATACGTTACGTTATAGGTAATAGTTCGTCATCATATTACTAGATGTCACTGTCTTAAAAATATTTAATTTTACTACTATGTTACTGCGAGATAGCACAGCATAGTAAAACATTTTATGCTAATAAAATATTTACTAGAGAACATCCATGTCAATAAATATTTTCACTTAAATGAAATATTAAAATATTTATTATTTAACGTAGGTATCTTGCAGTGGCACCTATACTTTGTCCATTATATTATTAGTATTTTGACAGATCTCACCCATGAATTGTTTACGTTAAAATGTCATACAAATAATATTGTACTCGCATTGACATGGAGGAATCCCTAAGACGATATGACCATATTCTGCTGCAATTTCATCGATTACATAGCGTTGTGGTTTCTTTTTGGTTTTTGTTATTTTTAACAATTCTATTTTTAACATGGAACCGTCCACATTCTCTCTATGGTCGCGTAGTGAAATCATAATTTCATGTTTTTTATTAGTTTATGTTGGCATTTTGTCAATTTGACGAAAGTGGTAGGGTGCGTTATCAATAAAAATTGTTGAAGGTTCTTCCAATGATATAGGCATGTTTTTGAACCACTCTTCATACACCTCCGTATTAATTTCTTCGTGTTAATTGATTGATTCCTTAGAGTTGGAAGCAGCAGTATCGTCAGTTCAGGAACGAGATATTGTGTGGTTAGCGTTGAGTCATGTTTCATCAACAAAAACAATATTTGTCTAATCTTGATTTTTTTTTCCTCTCGTAAAAAGTCACAAAGCGCCAAAGCAATATCAGTGCGTTCCATTAATCATTTTCTTTTATCTGACTTTTTATATGAAAAGCCAATTGTTTTCAAAACTTTGACCAAAGAAGATTTTTGACCATGAAATAAATCACTACTTTTCAAAGAAATAATCAGTTTTCTTAAAGTTGCTATTTCTTTGTTCAAATAGTAATCGTATACAAGACGACCAATGGCGTCAGCGTCAAAGTCATCAACAGCTGTCACCTTATGAGGCCGGCGCTTTCTTTTTGGTGTACAAGGTTTGTTTTACTCCAAGCCGCTCCGGCCGTAGGCATTGGTAGTGATTTTAGTCACAGTTGAAAGACTGATACCCAATGTGGCCGTAACACGGTTTCGCACTTGTAAGAAAGGTATAACTGGTCCGCCATTTTGATTTTGTTGTTCAAAGAAATCATGAAGTTGTAACTCTAACTGTCTAGATTGTCCTTTCAATACAATCCTTTCGGCATTTTAACGAATGGCAGTTTTCGTTGCGAGTGACAGATCACGTAAGCATAACGGATGGATGGAAGGTCTGTTGATGTTGAGAGTTGACGTATATGATATTTTTTATGATTATAATAAATACAAACGCAAACACACGAATTAACATTTATTTTCAAAAAACTAAGGAAATATTAAATCAAAATGTACATTTCTATATCTGTTATTACGTTTACGAGGTTAGGTACGTAATTCGATTAAGGAAAGTTCTATAATCGGAATGGTATCTCATTCGAGAATCTTTAGGACATCACTAAACCTATAAATCGTCGAGCTGTCAAAAGATTGATAATATAATGGACAAAGCATAATAATAAAAGATGTTAAGGTTGCTTTTACTAATAATTAATTTTTATGGTTTATGTATTTATAATTATATTATTCAATTAAAGTTTGGTTAACAAGTAAAAGTCGACGCATAGTACTTTAAAATTTAAAATATATATCAATTTAAACATTCTAATTATTTAAATTTTCATGCGCATCAGTGGATGGTTTGGGAGGACGTTTTGGACCCGGTTTAGTAGTTGTGGCTTCTGTTGTAGTTGTGGTGGTTGTGGCTTCTGTTGTAGTTGTGGTGGTTGTGGCTTCTGTTGTCGTTGCAGTGGTAGCTTCAGTAGTTGCTTCAGTGGCTGTTGAAGTTGTGGGTGCTTCTGTGGTAGTCTCCGCAACAGTGGTCGGTGCTGTAGTTTCTGCAGGTGCTGTTGTGTTTATAGTCGTTTCAGCAGTTGTCTGAGTCGTGGTTGCTTCTGTAGTAGCCTCCGTTGTAGTTGTAGACGCAGGACTCGCTTTTGGCGTTATTGGAGGAGCCGGTAATGTAGTTGTCGCCAGTGTTGTAGCTACCGTAGTGGTAATTGCTTCCGTCTTAGGTATCTTTTTTGTAGTTGTTGCTTCCGTGGTCGTTGGTTCCGTTGTTGTTGTTTCCGGTGTTGTTGTTTCAGTTGATATTTCCTGTTTTAGTTTAACATTTTGCGTGGGCGGTGGATCTCCTCCGAGTATTGCTTTTACAATGCTTAGTGGTATCCAATGGCCAGGCATTTTTGCTTCTATTGGATTGGCGATAAATACTAAGGTGTCGTTCTCCCGATCTGCCCATCCTGCTAGTGCTCGACTTACAATGGTAAATATTATAAAGATTGATTTAATCATAGTGTATTACTGAAACAAGTAACATTAGTATTAGAAGATAAACATTATTAATATACATGTTTCTTAATTAATACCTTACGTCTTTCTAATCTGTAAATTTCACTGTAGTTGGTTTGGTACATGATTATTTAAAGACGTTGATTATAACGTCATGAAAATATACTTTAATTAAATTTATGTATACCAGTAATGCACATAAAACTAGAATTATTGCTTGTATTGGGACGGAATTTCGAAATTTATCTTAACTCTTATGATTAGTTTCTAATTAAAAATGAATGGTTTGGGGAAAAGGGGGTAATAGGAATCACTTAAGCGAGACATTAAAAAAAAATAATTTCAAAACAACATATATATTGAAACCGCCTTTAAATATAATATACTTCATTTACTATCAACTGAGATCAGTTTCAATCACTTTGGCAATCAACTTTGAAAATTAAGTGAAGTTTAATAAAAAAAACTTTCAATTTGACTTCCATTGCACCGATATGAGGGTAATGGTGACCACCACCATTACCCTCATATACCCTGGGGGTAATCGGAGTCAATGAAAATTTTGCACATATCGCAAACATAACTTTGTGCTGAGCCCTACCCTGTGCATTCCGAGTGAGCCCATAGCCCACATGAGGTACCTACAGCTGAACCATATTTCATTTTTTCTTCCGAAATCGTTGCATACTTGGCACCTATTTCTAACATTTTGTGGTTTATCATCCTCATCGTCCTGGCACTAATCGTTAGTCCAAAAATCGGATTCAGATTTCATTCTATTCTTGTAGTACTTAAGGTTTTACCTTTTTAGGACCCTTCTTCGGTACTTTAGTTTTCATTCCTTGACCTTTACCTTTCTATTTCTTATTTTCTTTCTGTGTTTTTCCTTTTCTCTTAAATTTCTTTTTCTATAAGGTTTTCTTTCAGTGGCGTTGAAGTTAAAATTGTTACATGTAGCTTCTTTCGGCCTTCGGTCTTCTCTTGTATTTTGATTAATTCATGCAATGTAATTTGACTTGAAATGCTAGGACCTGGTGATTCGATCTGTTTTGATGTAATCGGTATTGCGGGATGAACTTCTTTTGACATGCTCGAAACTTGTTATTGAACTTCTTTTGATTGGTGAGAGAACTTCTTTTGCTGCACTGGGAGTGGTAGTAGTAGTTACAAGAGATTCATTGCAATCATGGATTGTAATAGTTACAGATTGGAGAATTTCTGCGATTAGTCCCTAAATCTTTTTCTGTGAGTACTTCTGGATTGACTAGAAATATTCCAGTTGATTCAAATCCTGATTCTCGAAGTGATCATTTGCGGAAGTAATAGTTATCATTTCCGGAAAATGGGAGTCACCCGACTCTCATTACCCACTTCTGTAAAAAATGGGAAAAATATAATGAAAAAAAAACTGTAACATATTAACACAACATTAACTGCACTGCACAGTTTTAGATGTCTAACTAAGCACGTGTGAATGTCTTAATCGAATACTATAAATCCTTATCTTTTAGTGTACTTTGATAAAAATAAGATCAACAGAGCGTAAAAACAAATGAGGCTATATCTCAGAAGTGCAGGCGCTGATTATTTCGAGCCGTTCGAGGCAACGCCGGGGGGCAGGGCAAGGTAGAAGACATCGTTTACACGTCGCTCACGCTTACTATTTTGTGGATGTGTGGGTGACTCCCATTACCCTCTGACTCCCATTACCCTTTGACTACCATTACCCTATTCTCCCCAAAGTGATTATAAAGCTCTGATTTATAACTAATATTGATTAGGATTAAGAATTATTTGTATATATCTAAAAGAATCTGTCTATTCCAGATATTATTTAATTCTTAATAACTTATTTTATACCAGGAGTTTGAATAGGATAAATTAAATATAACCTATATATGTGATTATTAACAAAATAAAATTATTAAGGTAGGATTTTTGATTTCAGCAATTCTCTATGTTTAAGTATATTAAAACGTATGTAAGAATAAATTAAACGTAAAATGTAAGTGTAATCTTTTTCTATTAATCATTACCACCTAGACGAACCTTCGAAAGACCAATCATGTCTCACGAAATTGTTAAATCATTAATAAAGGTTCAATAATCTTAACACTCATTTAGATATGAAATTAAAATTAACAAACTTTTTACATACATTTAATCATAAAACAATGGGAATAATAACATTAATAAAAATATTCAGTCTTTAAATAGGTCACCGGATGTGTCCGTTAAGATTAGTGAAGTCATAATCACTAAGAGTCGTGAAATTGTCTTCCATAGGAGGAAAGATACAGTCGAGGTCCACATAAAGTTGCTGTTGGATGGTCAGTTTGTCCACTATTTGGGCAAACGTTGGCCGATCCTCGAGTTTGTTTGACCAACATTCAGTCATGAGCTTGTAAAGGCGTGGTGAAGCGCGGGCTGGTTTGGGAAGTCGTCCTCCCTCTGTTAGAAATTGGGGGACTTGGTGATTGCTTAACTCTGCGTATGGGAAACCACCTGGAAATAAAAAATAAGAAGATATTATATAAAGATAAGAAGAAATACAAGATAAGAAATACAAATTTAACAAATAATTGTTATACAGAATGGATTTTTTGGATTACGAAGTAGGCAACGCCGAAATTGATCAAGATTAATTAATAACCAAATTAATATGTATTGTGTAATTTGCGTCTACTTTTGCAGCCTCTTCCCCTAATTTGCAGATATGTATCTCAAAAAAAAAGAAGTTTTTATTAAAAGAATCTTCCTGAAAGTAAACCTTTATTTGAAAAAATTATTGCCATAATCATGTCTATTACCTACCAAAAGTAGCAATCTCCCACAAGAGCACAGCAAACGCCCAAACATCGCTAGCGCTGCAGTACTTCGAGGTGTATATGGCTTCCGGAGCCAGCCACCGCAAAGGCACAGGTCTTGAGCGCGTGTGAACATACACACCAGACCTGGATAGTCCGAAGTCTGCGACCTTGAGGACGCCCGCACCATCCACTAGAATATTACGAGCAGCTAGGTCTCTGAAACCAGAGGAAAATTAGTTTAAAAAGGTTTTTAATATTATAACATACAGCTGGTTTAATGGTGAATTAATAATTTAATTAGAATTTTATATATTCCAGGTGATAAAAGATATCAAGTGTGTCCTATGTCCAAACAGATATTACAACGAAAATAGATCGAAAATCATGTCAAATAAATTTGTTTAAGTGATTGTGAGTGTGTAAATGTATGTGAACCTTTCGGTAACGATTCCTAATCTTCCTGCTCCGTTGTCTTAATGCTGTGTAATATATTAATCGTTATTATTTTCCTTCAGACCCCTAATAAGGCCAAGAAAATCTTGTATAAGACCATCATTAAAATGTAATAATCTATGAGAACAGGCTTAAGTACTTTTTGACTAACCATTATTACCACGGAATTAACGAGGCTGTTTATATTATTAGCCTTAAAATATTTGGCCTCAATTATTTTAATTACGTACAAATGATTTTAAATTCTCCTACCAAATAATATGACCCTTTTTCCCTTAATCGTTCTGGGGTATGATAAGAAGGTTTGCGGATTTCTACCCTGTATTCAGGTACCTAGCAACGGTTGCCTAGTTACGTTTAACAAGCTGAATAGATCCAGTTTTTTGGACGAGTACTTCGAGAATATTCGAGTGTATTTGACCTCTTTTTATCTTATTTAAAGTATTTAATGAGGGTATTTAAGACTGTTGAGATATAAAAAGGACTTTTTTTTACATATTCTATAAACATTATTTACATAGTATTTAAATAATGACATAATGGAAAATGATGAAATTCATCTCAAACGGAAGCTTTATCTTTGTTTTATTTCAAATGTGTGTATTTGACACATTGATATAACAAATTAAGCAGGCGACGTTCCCTACGAGTATATATTGGCACAAAAGAGTTTTTATTTATATAAAATTCTTGTATTTTATCATAAAATTAAATAAATGTCTATTGTTCATCCTGTTTCTATGTATATAAAGTCTGATTTTCGGAGCTTTTTCCTCCCGGACAAGTTCGGTTACACTTTGTTAAACAGGGATTTTGGTATACAAATAAAGGTCGTGTTTATTTGAGTTTATATAACTGCCTAATTTATCATAAGGATGATGACGACTCTTTGATAACGCGATCTATTCTAATGGCATTTATGGGAAATTAACTTATAATAATTAAATGGATTCTTGTAAATTATTATTTGATAATTATACTAAGTACTTCGGAGACATCTATGAAGTGTAATAAAAGTTTAGTTTGATTCAAAATTCAAAGCTTATTTATGCATTATCTTTAAGTCGTCATCGTACTTTCGAATCGTTAATGATCACATTAAAATGATTAGTATAGTCAGTCCGTAAGTAAGCTACCACTAGCTCGAAATGTTAATCTACTGAGAAGAATTGAATTTTAAAATGTTTGACGCATACATTATAACACCACAAACAAACCACTCTGCAAAAGAGTCAACAACCCAAGTTCCGCATTATATTAGTCCTTTATAATAATTAAGAATAAATACCGATGAATAATCCCACGTTCTTCAAGATGTTTCATTCCCAGCGCAACCTGTAAAGCGTAATCTCTCATGGTGGTACTGTCGAGTTGTAAAGCTGGTTCCGCCACATAATGATCTTTGGTCTTCGGAAGATCCGCTTCTATGTACAGCTTTCCATCCGAATTATCATGACGCAAGGGGGGGTCTGAGTCACTTATATTTGTGTACTCAGCTGAAAATAAAGAAAAATAACTTACACTTTAAATATTTTCTTAAGACAAATAAATATCTTTAAACATAAATTTAAATTTAATATGCAGGTGTAGTAAGTCTGAGGACGAATTTATTTTTGTACCCCTGTATTTTGAGTACAGTTACTCTAGCTACATTTACTGTAATAAAACTTCGTAATTGGATTTCTTATAAAATATACTTCAATACGGTAGTTTACTTTAATATGAATTCATATTGTTCAGTTGGTTTAATTATATCTTTATAAAATTATTTAAGACAACATAATTTATTTTATTTAAAATTTTATTTATCAAAACAAATATTCAACGATGTCTTGCTTAAATACTTGTCTAACATATAGTTAAAATATCTTGTGAGTGTAATTAAATAACAAATCGTTATTAAAAGACAAATTAAATTACTTTTTTATATATGTTTTATTTTCTCGCATTACAATAGAAATATATTGTTTTTACAAGTAGCTATTTGGTAGTTTTAATATAAAATATTAGTAGAATTTGAGTGAATTTTCAAATACCTTAATAATGTTGGTAAATTCATAGCCTCAATATTACTGTAATTAACATTTCCCGAAGTTAGATGTTTTTGTACGCGAAATAGGAAAACACTAAAACGCCCGAGCAATAATAAAGTTTGTAGAGATTGAATACCACCTTTATTAGTACTTCATTACGCGTAAACTTTTAATGAGATAAGTTATACTAAGGTTCACGAAATTTGGAGTACATTTTATTAGGTCTGAGATTATAAATCAAAGTATTAGAGTGGTCAAACTTGATATAGCTTTTCAAATATAAATAAGGTCGCCTTGTGATTTAATGTTTATTTCAGATCCACATGATTGCTTTTAGTAAACTGGCAGGCGCTTTACTTAAAAAAAAACTTATGTATTTTGTTATGTATTTTTAAAAATAGTTAAACAATTTATTTTAACATAATTAACAATAAAATTTAATAATAGTTCAGATTAGTTATAAGAAAGTATCGATTATTTTAGTAATACATAAAATGATAAACTAAATATAAAATTTATGTTAACTCACTGTCAGCTTCAGACGGACGTCCACGGAACCCTGTCTCGGATGTTGACTCAAAGGTGGTCTGGACCTCATACCGTCTGCCTCTCGCTGCTCGTAATAGGGTCAAAAGATCTCCCCTAGGAGCGTGTTCCAACAGGGCTATGAGCGGGGTCTGTCGTGTACAACACGCTACCATTCTGATCACATGTTTGTGGTACCCCACATGTATCAACATGGCAATCTCACGTAGGAAGTCTTGTATTTCTTCTTCAGTCGCATTATCTGCCAAAAATATATAAGGCACCATAAAAAAGACCATAAAAAATATATAAGGCACCATAAAAAAGACTATATGTTATATATTCCTAAACAGGGTTATATGTTATATTTACGTCTCGAGGGCATTTGACAGGGTCTGGCATGCGAGCCTTATATGCAAGCTTTCAGCGTATGGTATATCTCCTGGTCTGATCGGCTGGGTAACGGACTTTCTGAGCCACAGATCTCTCCGAGTAGTTGTCGACGGGTGTTCCTCGGAACCCTTGACAATAAATGCCGGAGTGCCTCAGGGGTCTGTTCTTTCTGCAACTCTGTTTCTGCTGCACATTAATGATCTGTTGAAGCCCGGTATCTATGGGTATGCAGACGACAGCACAGTTGTAGAAAGATATCTGCCGAGTACTCGGGCTAGTCGAGATCAAGTACAGTCTGAAAGAGAAGCCATGGTGCAACGTTTGAATGACAAACTTCAGGCAGTCTCCGCATGGAGCAATGCCAATCTTGTCAAGTTCAACGCCACCAAAACGCAGACGTGTCTATTCACCGCCAAAAGGAGCCCTTTCACCTTGGCTCCTACTTTCCAGAATGTATCCTTGGAATACAGTGACCGGCTTCAGTTGTTAGCCTTAGAGATTTCCTCGAACCTCAACTTTGGTCGGTTCATTGAGGCCAGAGCAAGAGCAGCAGCAGCAAAGCTTGCCGTTCTTGCGAAGGTTCGACAGTACTTTACACCGGGACAGCTTCTTGTTTTATACAAAGCACAGATCCGGTCGTGTGTAGAGTACTGTGAACACATATTTGCTGGTGCCGCAAAGTCTCATCTTGCGGTTCTGGACTCAATTGAGAGGCGAGCAAAGAGGCTTATAGGTGATCCCGACTTGGTCGAAGCCGACCTCCAAAGCCTTGAACACAGGCGTAAAATTGCTAGCCTCTCAGTATTCTATAGGATACATTTTGGTGAGTGTGCGCAGGAATTACACGAGCTAATTCCCCCGTCCCCCTTCCATCACCGGACGTCCCGACGCACGGCAGGTATCCATCCTTTTGTTGTGGACATTCCACCTGTCCGAACGAAGCGCTTTGCTTCCTCATTTTTAGTGCGTACAGCGAAGGACTGGAACAATTTGCCTGCGGCGGTATTTCCGGCCAAATATAATGTGGGTGTCTTCAAGAGAAGAGTGAATAGGTTGCTAGGGCAATGCGACTTACCATCTAAGACTACATTCCACTTACCATCAGGTGGAATGTAGTCAAGCATTGCCCTAGATCATATAAAAAAAAAAAAAAAAAAAATTCCTAAACAAAAGGAAATATTTTTAATGAGCTGACAATATGCCTTGTTCTATATTTGGGTAAATTATATTTCTCTTTGTACTAAAACTCCTCATAACACTAAACAAATCATTGTATTGGTTTAGGATACCACATAACATATCAAAGTCCCTTGTATGTTATAATGAAACGTCGCCGGCGGGTGTGCTTTGATCTGCTATTTACAACTATGTACAGTTTAACTTAGTACTTGATTTAAATCATATGATTCTTTTTAAACATCTAATATGTCAGGCCGGTACAGCCTGTCCGTTGGTACAGACTCACCTCTACCCTACGTCAGCTGATTCCTTTTCTCAATTTTTTTTGAAACATGTGAATAATTTTAAGTGTTGTAGTATTGTAAAATAGTACCTATAAAAGTTTATATATAAATTAACCTACAATTAAATAAATATTTCTATTAATTTTGGTAAATATTTCGTCTGGCCATAAATACTGTTACGATGAAAAAGAAACAATATTACATTTGCATTTGGAATTTGTCATGTGTTTTATATTTATTTCGTTTTTCATTTTAGCGCCAATCGGTGTTAAATATTTTTGTGATATTAAAATGCAGTGGGGTCATAAAGAGAACCGAATTGCTGTGATATTAAACAAAGTAGGTAAGTAGGTATTGAGCCAAATGCGAATGTTTGTGTTCCGGACTATTTAAAAGTACAAAGAAACCTCTGTTTGTGACAGAAAATTATTTGACAGTCCACGTGTTCACGTTTAATGAAAAAAATATGTTTTAACTGTAATAAATGCTGATTATAATAGAGAAAAAACTTTTCTTTTTAAGAGTATTTATGATTAAGAAGATATTAACAATATCTTCAATAATGTCTATTATTTTCAATATTTATACATCCTATAACATTAAAAGTATTACCGCTAATTTATTGTAAGTGGGGAAGACTTGGGTAAGACTGTTGCCAGATGCGGGTAATTTGTCTTAATTTACGAAAACGAATCATTAAATTTTGCTTGAGCTACAACAGTATAGAATATTTATATCCGTACTGAAGTAAATCTACTGCAATAAAGTTGGATTTTAGATCTTTTTTAGGTATTATACATCAAGAATCAATAAACAACACTATAGATTATTTATTAGAAAGATAGTTCGGTATTAAAGGAATCGCAGGTTCGATTTTAGCTTGCGATTTGAAAAAAAATATATACATAAAAACATAAAGTTTAGTTTGTTTTAAAAATAAATTTAATGTGATAATTCCTTCCTATGTAAACCATCTCTAATGACAGTACATTATGTTAATAATATATATTACATACAAACAACAGAATGATGACACGTCGAACATGATTCACGACCACGGGCTACCTAGGTTACAACTTTCATTTCCTGTACGTAAAGGGGGGTATCCACTACGTTGGAGGTAATAAACTAATGTTGTGTGAGAACAACGTAACGTACACCGTGTTCGCAAACAATGTTTATACATTTGTTTACAGTAGCTTGAAACGCAGTCTGTAGATAAACATAGTGTATACCCACCTTAATGAAAATTGCGTAAGAGTTATTTTAACTAAGACTACGTATTATGATATTCTTTAATTGAACCAGTTTCGAGGAAATAACTTGTATCTTTGATCTTCAACGCATATGAAACCAAATTTGCAATATGTTTTTACCGTGAATTTCGCAATTATCTTGAGCAATAGGATGACATAGTTTGGTTTCCCAATCATGATCAGTGCAGGGTATTTCTATATCTATCTATATCTATAGTAAATTCGTTATCATCATCACCTGAGAGCATCTTAGCAGCTACAGTGAGACTCTCTCCTCCTGGCATGTCTAGTTGTGCTGCGTGAACTCTCCCGAACGCGCCGCTCCCAATCAAGACTCCGAGGTGAACCCTGGATCTATTTACCTCCCATTCATCACCATCATCTGGCTGGAATGTAGTCTTCTTTTATTTAATAAACAACACATTTTTCTACGAATTTTTACGACCTGACAAAAGTTTTCAGTTTGTGACGTTATACTTTATACAATACTACAATATTTTTTTTAATTTTTTTTTTAATATTCCATGGCATCTTTTCAATGTTTATCTATACTGCATAGGTTAAAATCATTGATTAAGATTTTCGAAAGAAGCTTAATAGATGTCACCACCGTCCCGATAAAGACGATCACATATAGAATGCTTAATTCACCGAGACGAACAGCGATACGGTAGCTTACTTTCGCGGGTTCGAATACCTGCTCGTATTGGTTTATTTTTCATTCTATAATTATATACATTTAAATAAGAATTTATAGATATTTTCAAACAAATGTCTAGACGTTTCGTTACACGCGTATCAACAAACGAACAAACTGGTACCGTTTTTAAAAAACTTTTGTTTTTACAACCAAATTGAAAAAAAAAATAGTTTTTTGAAAAATGTATAATACATATTACATACATTTGTTGATGTTATGTAGATTAGATAACACATAAAATACCTGTAGGTAATACTTATATTACCTAGACATAAGTGTCTATTTAGACTATCTAGGTTCTGTTAAGCAAATTATATATTAAATATATTAAATATATATATTATAACATCTGTATTATAGAAATTACCTGTATGTTCGTCTAAAGTCAGTAGATATAAAATAAAATTGATTTTCCAAAAGAGTAAGTGGAGTCGAGTCGAGTAACTCAATAAGCTTTGAGTTTTGATAAAGTTAGACATGTTAACGTTCTTAATAACGAGTGCTTTCAAAATAATGAGTTTTAAGAACGAACAACTTATAACAGGAATATTGAACCGTTGATACGCGGTTAGGTACTTTTAATGTAAATCATTATAACGCTATTATATAAAGAAATAGAAAGAAACTTTATATACAAAGTAAATAGGATTACGAAAAGAAGAAGAAAGAACGAAGTTTATATACAAAATAAATAGGCTTAAAAAGAAAATAACTAAAGAATTATTTTATTCAGAGTTGAGCCTTTATATATTATAATAGGATTTTTTCAGAATAAATAGATGAAACAGAAATCATTTACTATTTATTATCTGTCATTATTTTACAACATTGACATAATACATACCCAAAGATTATTTGATCAAAGAACAAAGAAAATAAATTCACATTTGTTTGCTCGATTCATTATTCAAATAAGATGATAATGAAAATATGAGTTATTTATCTTAGTTGTTATTCTAATATTAGATATATTATTGTAATACTGAAATAAACACAAGAGTAACATATAAACTATAATGTAATAACAGAATCATAATGTATATATAATATTGTGGTATAAATTCTATAAGATGTTTGTCTAACAATTTTTTGTAGATAATATTATTAGTACGTATTCTGTATTTATTATTATTTTTCTTACTCTATTTCAGAATATTTGGATAATTAACGTCAAAGTCTATCAGTAGCAAAATATAAGTAATTTAATATGTAATTTGAATGAGTAAGGATAACTCGTTAAGAAGATACATACAGACCGCATCAAGAAATATATAAATAAACGTAGAACCTTTCATAATATACATTAGGTCAACATGTTATAATAATGAAAAAGTTACCCCAAATTCCTTGTGTACGTAGAGAGGACTCTCTTCTATCTGACCTCGGGTCGCCACCTCACCCCTGCGGATAACATAAAGTATATTAAAACAATTTTAACGTATATTTTCTTAGGTTTCTTTAACTAAACAAGATAACTTGCGTCCTTGGTTTTTAATTCCTTTTGATAATATATTAATTATATATATTCGCAATTACATTTGAAATACTTTTAAATATATTTCGTAGCTTATTAATAATTTAATTAGGGAATAGATTAATACATTTTATCAATTATAACTACCAGTTAAGTTGTAGCATTTAAGACTGAATAAATTCTATAGGTATATGTATAAAAAAATATAATACATAATTATATATTTTATATAGAAAATTAACTCTCGGTTCCGCTCGCTTTGATAGATAGAAAAAGCTTAACTTGCGTTATTTTTTGTCGTATATGCACTAAAGCTATTCAATCTAGCAGCCTGATATCGTAACCAAAGTATACTAACACAAGACAAGACAACCTTTTTCCATATTAAGCAAAGAATCATGTAAATCAGACCATGTGAAATATCTCCTAAATGATACGAATCTAAAATTACATTATTAAATTAGTTACGCTGAGAAAATGGACTAAAAACCAGAATATTTTGAACATTAAATAAAATATATTATTATCACATGCAATTTCATCATATTTTTCTGCAAGTTATTGAATTAAAAGATATTATGATCTTCATAAGTAATTAAAACTATTTTAGGTTATGTTAATCAGTCAATAATTATTATTAAAGAATTATAACAGATGAATTACAAATCACATGGTATTTAGTTATTAGTGTTGTTGGTACACTGAGGGCAGTTTAAGTCAACCGTGCTGCTAGTGATGTCTCGGCGTCGATGAAATTATATCGATAATACAAACAATCTTAAATGTATAATATTGTTCTAGGAATCTTCATATTAATGTATTAACTATTTAGTTTATTGGTTACTGTAATTTAGATTGGTTACGTTTTAGTTTATAGCGTAGGAGGGATTGATATCACAATTTTCCAAGTAAGGAAGGTTATTAGTAAATAGTATCGCGTATGTCAAGATTATTTAGGAACTTTATAATAGTTTCTTGAAACATTTAATGTAAATGAATATATAAATATGTGTATATTAAATTAATATTATCTCTTTGTGTGTTTTTGTATATGTATTAAAATGTGAAATAACTTTAGGACTGTGCAGTAAATTTAAAATATGTATTCAATTAGCTATTAGTCGTACTTAGTAAGTCAAATGTAAAAAAAAAAATATCGATTTCAATAAAAAAATATTGTCCATCCCTAAAAGCATGTCAAAGGTCATCTTTTCAGTGACGTAACAATTACGTAACGTGGTTTACCCACCGTTAGTTCACACGCATAAACAAATCATACAACAAAATATACGATATGAATGCTTATCATTGAGGCATAAGGTTCATTTTCATTTATATTCTTAAACCAAATTTGCCCTTTTGCGGTCAGTGAAAGTATTTTTTTTTATTATATTCCTTAATAGGTGCAGGTAGGGACTTCTTGCTCGTAACATGTGTATTTGAAATTTATGATAAATATTATTATTTTTTTTATTTAAATATGATATTAGTCCGGTCCTTATTATTCTAATCTGTGTATCACGGAACCTGTAACGCATTTGGTTATCATGTGATTATATCTTTTCAGCCCATATTGTTATTTAGCTAGATTTAACTCTGTTTATATCAGTAAATATAAAAAAATGTCGGCCAAGTGCGAGTCGAACTCTTCAACTCGTTACTTACTAGGTACATAACCCTATAAAACACATATAATTAACAAATGATCTCAATCATTACAGATGTAGCAATGTCTTTAACATGAAATGTTTAAATAAATGAGAGTTAATTATCACTTTAATCGTAATCTATTATAAAAATGAATTATTTATAAAACCATCCGCCGTTTCAGGGAGCAATTACCGCTTTAATTACATAAACGAGAACAAAATTATCATCTAACCTACTTTCGTAAAAGGAGGTGATGAGTTAGCTTCTTTATGCCGTATAACTAAAATCACTACAATCTAGATCTGTCCCATTCACTTGCCCTTTGACTTAATATTGCGAATTTACAAGCAAATAGACTAACTTATAACTAACTGTAATAATTATTATTTGAGTTTAATTTGGTTGAAACATCAGCTTTATATTCAGTAATTTTATAATTAAAACTTTCGTAATAAAATACAAGCCAATGAATTTACAGGTAAAGTAAATGTTTTTCATAAAGCATATTATTTTTAAATTAGAACAACATAACTTCGAGGTTTCTACTTGATATTGTTATCAAAATGTTTATAGAAAGTTACATGAAATGAAGTTAAAACAAGCCTTAAATGTTTTTGTAATTGAGTTTGTTATTTATTTTCATTATGGAATATTATGTGTATAAAGTTTATATTAACCATACAGGTCGTTTTTTTAATTTACTATAATCTTATAAGTTATACCGTAGTCAAAGTAAGTGTACTGCCGGACGATGCGCCGGCGCAGCATTTTGTACGTTCTAGATCTGACCCCGATCCCACAATAGAAGGCTCATAGATGGCGCTACTGTTTCGCAATAATGTGTCTCATGCCTTATTTAGTATTTATCAACATCATTGCTAAATAACAATAAATTACTCATTGTGTATGTGCCCCTTTATTTGTTGTGTAATTGGGTTTTAAGAAAAAAAATAGTTGTTAAAGAAAATAACAATAATGGTGTTATAAACATTATTTAAACTATTTTCAGGCTAGACTAGTTTTTAGTTTAATTATGATCAACTTAAATAATGATTCAATTTCCCAAATTGATTCCAATATTTAAATTTGTTTTAATTTCCCGTGTTCCATGCAACAAGATATATAATTATATTAATTAAATATTCCGTTGTAGGAGGAAGCTTGCTAAATTCAATTTAATATCCTAAGATACTAAAATAAGTATTTAAAAGTTTGAAGCTCTGTTTTGGTTTTAATTAAGATCTTAAGGGCAACCGCTTAATTGGACTTTAATTAAAATTAATATTTTCGTTAAATTATTATAACAATAGAAATTAGTTTTATTTTACAACATTGTTATAAAAGGCCTCCAGATATAACGTGGGTGTTATTTCTAACAAAACCGAAAATACGAGTTTAGAATCACTTAAAAAAGTAATAAAATAAAATATGATTTTATATACAATCATGAAATAGAAGAGATATATTGTTTATTTAGAGTAATGTATTATAAATAAAGCTTACACATGTTTTTGGGTTTGTTTGGTTTCTTTCAATCTGCTAATGGAAAATGATTTAAAAGTTTTTTAAGTATTTAAAAGCTAATTTATTGAGGGAGGATATATTTAACAACACCTACTATTAGAAAGTTAATTTTAATTGATCTAAAAATTAAAAAACGCGAGATGTTACAATTTGAACTCAAACGTGTCAATTCTGTGTACCTCGTTGATGGTGTCAGGGGAACAACTATATACAGGTTGTAACTTTCTATATATAATTGCGTCGATTTGTTAATTTTTTAACATTCATGACATGTTATTATTAATAGAATCAGATTTAAAATATTGTGCATAATAATAACAAATCTTTTTTCGTTTACCTATTTAAGGTATATTAAACGATTTTTTTTATTTGGAAAAGTATAACTCGCGGTGTAGGTAAGTCGTAATCTGTAAGAGTCATTCCATGGAAATTGATAGACTAACCCTCTCCAGAAGCGGGCGCACGATTTTGACGATAGACTAGAATAATTAAATCCTTAAAGCGGTCTAATGTGTTTTTTAATCTAGAATTGTAGTTTTAGATTGATTATTTATTTACATACATTTGTAACCGCTTTTTTGATATTTTCTTACACCAAACCTATCACAGAAATTTTGTTTTTAATAACCTCCTGCATTTCTCATACCAACATAATAAATGTTACAAATTTGCAATTAATTAAATTTATACAAAAATGTCCGGGCATTTTTATACGCCATTAATACAAATATGACTTGCATTTAAATTTAAGTGACTTTTATATAATGATTGAGAGTTATTTAAAAATGTGAAAGAGTGGTTTGTTAAAAGTGAATGGACACTTCTCATCCTAAATGCATTTAATGGCCGAGAAGTTGGAACATCGTGTAAATGTCAAATTTATACAGATAATGATAATTTTGACAAATATATACAGATAATGATTTATAGCCAATATTGGCGTTTACAGGCTGATTGTATGGGGGAAGTTAAGTTATTGGTAACAACTATTAATAACCGGTTCAGTGTAGATCAAACGAGAATAAAGTCAGAAGCTAGCATCTAAGATTTTAAGATTATTAGTATGTTGGTATAGTTTGCATCAAATTCGATCTAATACCTTGTAATTATCTAACTGTTGTATCATTATTTTAATAGATATAGCCTCTACTTCATGTTGTCTCTAATTATACGACATTAATGTAAGTCTCGACTTGAATAGAATTTAGATTCGCGTCCTTTTAATTATGAATCTTTTGAATTTACTTTCACTAAGGGATTTATAGTATAGTAGCCATGTATAATAGTTATATATTTTAATGACAAAATAAATTTGCTTTCTCTTGTAAGTGCGTTCAAATATCTACGTGAACTGAAATTATATTTTTTTTATTGCAGTTTTAACACAACTTTTAATTGATACACTGTTTATTAAAATTGATGTTATTTGCCTAACATTTTTCTACTAATTAAAAGAATACAAATATAAAAGATTTTGTCCTTAACATACAGACAGACGTATCGTTTTAAAGTAGATTAGAATAAGCAAAATATCAGAAAAACTCATTAAAGAATTAAATAATATTCGATGTTATTCATGTCATTTTTATTTTCTTGTAAAATATAAAACTTAAGCCAGTATACGGATCCAGTATAATTAGCTTATTCCGAATAATTCAAGAAACGCTCTGCGTCTGACCTGACTTGCTTCCAAAGTACTTTCTTAATTCAATGATGAGTCAAGTGAACATTCGAATCTTTTTATCTTTTAGACCAAGAGACAGCGTTATGATGTAAGATTTAATTTTATTTAAAATCTTTTAACAGCAGCTGAGAGACCAATTATATGTCTTAAAGCATCAAATTAAAATAAAATTACTAAAATTAGATAATGGGGATGATATATTACGTTATTCAAATCATGAATATAATTCTAATACGAGTATTGTCTGTCTGTTAGAAAATAGACTTAAAAATTGATTTGTAATATTTAGATAAATTCGTCAAAGATTAAATGGAATAAAAATTACATGTTTTTTAGAGCTCAATGTTACATTTTAGTTGAGGATTAGGTAGGTACACTATAAAGATATTGGCGCTTAATATAAGTTGCTAAAGTGCTAATTTATATGTCCTTCAGAACGATGAAATTTAAGTAATATGAAGCTCAGAAGTAAATACGAAATTAAACAAAGTGTGATGATATTGAGAACTCACGAAACTGTCATAAAATGTCCTTTATGCGTACAACGATACTAAAGTCCACTTTCTAGTGAGTCACAGCTTTACGTAATAACTGAGTTTATGGTTAACGAAAACAATGTAGGTGAATTACATAAACGATATCCTGTTCATTTGGGCATGAACCGATTTATTGATACAAGACGTATTTGTAATTCAATTAATACCATCGGTTTTATTTATGCAAATCCGTCCTGATAACGACGATTATTTTATATAATGCTAGATTCGCGACGAACACGGTAGCGTATTCGGGAGATCGACGGAACGGTATCTTAAAGGTCACAGATTCGCGTCCTGATTAAGTGACTACTTTTAATTTAGCGTGGATAAACATGTTGACAGCTTTGGGAATTAAATTAATATGATATTCATACTTTTATGTCAGAAAATAAAAGCACAAATATTGGCCTATTGGCACATACTTGTCTATATTGGCCTATAATATACTTTACCAATATTAGGTACTGTCCTCATAATTAAATTACCAAGTTCGTGGTTTGAGAAATTTTCCACCCAGTAGTTCTGCTCAATTTTGTTTACTATAATATTTCGCTTTATATAATAAAATTATTTTCAATTAAATTATATCAATATAAATAAAATGAAACGGACTTTATAATTACATTTAAAGAAATATTTTAATTGTATTAAATAATTAATCCCAATTACGTGGTAAAAAATGTTTGTTTTAACCTAATACGTGGTACTCATCAGACCATAGTGGGGTGTGTCAAGACAGACAGCATTCTATCTAGATTCTAGACCAAAGAAGATTAGGTCATTGATAGATTAGTTTGACGGGAAAAAAACAACTATAGCATATTAAATACATTTTATAACTAAAATTTATTATTAAAACAGTTAAAGGCATCAATAAAAAACATTAATAATTAAGTCTTGTCTTCCATACGTCAATTATATTGAATTTACTTAAATATTTAATCGGGAAGTGTATAAACAATGAAAAGATTGCGGAAAATGCGAAAGAAAGTCTTTAACAATAGATACTACATACTACACTTAATAGCGTCTATCTTTTACGCTCATTTAGAATCATTATTATCAGAAAATATCTTATCTTATCTTTTAATATATTTGTACGTATTGTACATTTATTCTAATATATTAATATACAAATGTTAGTAACGTTATGTTACGAAAAAAATGTTGTGGAAACATTTTAGATAATATGATAATACGTAATTAATATAACAAATAAGACTCAAAGATTTTGCGGCAAAATACTTTAAATGCAATATTAAAATCCTTAGACAATACTAATAACAAACAATATGGAACTATTAAATAATTTATTGGTGAAATTTCATCCGAGAACATAGGCCATTATAAGTATTTACTTACTATATATACGTATATGTAGATATACTGTCAGGGTCAATGCCCCTTTCAATGTGAGTGAAACCTCAACAATACATACCTACATCTTCCCGCTTCCGTAAAAGTTAAACGTGTCCCCGCTTATATTAGCTAACATTATCAACATATACCTACTAACAGATACAGGAACTGTTTTTAAACGAGTATACAATAATATTTTAAAAATATACCTAATTGGATAGATTTGTGCTTAAATAGGACGACTATGGTTAACACCGAAATTATAAAAAAATGTTGTAATAAAGATATTAAGACTGGAGCAGTGAAGCTGTGGGCAATTGGCAGAGTTGAAACAGGCAATTTATATTAAAGCCTTCATTGAGGATTTTAAACAAGACAATAAAACGAAAACCTGCCCTCTGGCAAAGACGTTTGATGGAATTATGAAAATTAGTCATCGAAAATTTAGCTGACGATCCTTTGGTTTTAATTAAAATTATTTGTTAATACGCAAATACTTTGAATAAAAATTACACGAACTTTAAACTTTTGAAACAATTTTTATATAAAGGTAATAGTTTAATTAAAATAATGTCTAAAAGAGTAACAAAAGTATTATTGTATCAAAAGATTAGATTTTGTTTTTATTAAATAAAAGTTACTGCAGAATAATATTACTTGTTTTTATATTACCAAAATGGCGTCCATTGAATAATATTTGATCAAGGCAATAAAGATCATTGCGGTACCAACACCACATAAGGCCTTGCCCATTAAATTGGTGAAGTGGGCTCGTTAAAATGATTTATTGCCCAAACAGCAAAGAATACGCCTATTAAGTAATTTCCATAAGCGATGTTACGACTAGTATTACCGATTTATTTTTTAATTGTTATTCTTTTGTATTCATACTTATCGGTTTCTAAAAAACCGATTTAATTTATGGTATAGTTTTCTAGATACTTAAATGTAGATGTTATTAAATTCATGGTATGGCAAAATTTAAAGAATTATAAGTTTCATTATATACCTATTATGGATTTAAAATAAAGGTCTTCTTCAGTAACATATAACAAAAAGTGTATTTGTTTCATTTTACATTGTTCAAGCTTTATAAAAATAATAAAAGAAAATTCAAAAACAATAAAAAATCTTTATAACATTTGTCATGAAAATATGCCTTTTATACCTAAATTGTCTTTTATAGAGAATAAAATCTCGTGACAATAGATTACTTTTGAGGATTCATTTGACAAGACCCACATTACGAAACAAAATAACATTTACCTCATATTCATTATGAATATTTATATACATATTTTATTCACAATACCTTTTGTCTTAAAAATAGAAATTACCAGTAATGAGTATAAAATTAGATAAATAAATTCGGACAAAACATCATTCGATTATAATGAGAGCATTCATACTATTGCTAATCTTTAATCGATTCTTGTCCCTTAATACAATAAAAATCGATCTCACTATTTAACCAGATAAGAAATCATTTCGAAAAACAATCTGTGATCGGAAATATAGCGTAGAAAGTATAAGTATGGGTATATTATACAGAGTTGATTGTCTCATAGTAGTCTAGTAACACTATAAATCAACACTGATTTCTCTACGGATCATCACAAACAAACCTATCAAAGAAATATGTTGGACGTTACTAGGCTAGGGATTTGGACGATATTTACTCATATAATATAATTTATATGAACAATTATTAAATGTAATCAAATCAATTGCTTTTAGATCGCAAAGGTAGCCGTTGTTTACGATTTACAATCAATTTAATTATTGTAAGAACCTTCACTTATATGAGATATTGTTTAGGCATAATAGGATGGAAATAATTCATCCTATTTTGCATTCATCTTTCTACAGTAAGTGTTCCCACAAACGGGTCTGGGTATCCGCGTTAAGTTGGGATTCAAACACAATTGACATCAATGCGCGTAAAAATCGCGAAGTGGTTTTTTAGCCTTAGGCTTTCTGCATATAATTGAATGGTAAATGTTAATTTGTTTGTCACATATTTTCTAAAAATATTGACATGATTTTTTATGTTTATAAATATCGAAGTCTCAACAAAGCCAGATTATCGGTGAATTTAAAATTAATACATTTTTCTGGGAAAGTGAAAACTGTATCATTTGAATTTTATTTATGTCCAACAAATAAAGCCCTAAAGTTTAGCTATTTATATTATATTTTGAGCTTAGCCCTTGTATCAATAAACATATATGTTCTTGAACTTCCTATTAATTCTAGAATAATAAGATTTAGTAACCATATTTTATATTTTTTAAAACCATCACAATTAAGAAAAATATAATGATTACTAGTTACTGTAAAATACGTTAAATTGAATAAAATCAGACATTCTTTTGTGATACTTCAATGTATATGAAATTAAAGATATCCTTATATTTTTCTTACGTATAGTATATAAATATTGTGTTAAAATTGTTATCACATATTGTTTATCAACAGACGCTAGTTTCTCTTATCTCAATTTGACAGCAGAGATTTCTAATTTCTTTTCAACAAGATTTTGGAAAGTATGATAATAACCAGTAATATATTATACAACTAAAACAATAATAATATTAACATTAATTAAATAATAAATTAAAAATTAAAAGTTTCTTTGGTAGTGCAATGTAAATAATTAGACTTGACAACCGTACATCATATTTTAGTAAGATAAACACTTAAATTGGATTACACTTTTAATGTAAAACACCGGCCCGTAATAAATGTTTTATGTGCTATTAAGAAAAAGTTAAGATTATATCACATAAAGTTTCCGATGCGCCTGCGCAGCTGATATGTAAATTAAGCAATTAATAATAACAAACATCTCGTATTAACTTGTTCCTCTTACATCACGGATGTTTTTTACCAATTTCACTCAAATTTGAACTTTGTCATAATAATTTTAGGGTCGTATTGTTATTGCAGATATTTAAAGCAAATTGTGAACAGGTTTGGTCATAGCGGTGAAGAGAGTGAGAGTGGTACTACTATGTGCTTTCGCTGTATCAAAAAACAATTGGATTTATTTTCTACCTTATGTTATATATTTTAAGGTACATTTTAATATAAATATATAAAAACGAGATTGTGTCTGGATAATTACCATGCATGCGACGTGCGTTACAGTAATGGAAGCTTGAATATTTTGAAACCAATAATCATTTGTTTTGTGTTCTTTATAATGTATGAAATTATTATTTAACTATTATTATTATTATTATTTTTGAAAATTATGTGTTAATATTTTATATAATAATATGTAATAAGATCTGTGTCCTAAACTACTTACTAGAAGTTAGTGTAGCTATAGTGTAAATTGTCTTGATTCTTTTTAAGCTACAAATAGATCATTAACCTCAAATTATTATCATTTAAGAAGCTAGTAACGCTAATAAAATCGATTTTTAAATATTCTTCTATACCTACATAATATACTTACATATCTTTAGCATCGTTCAGTAAAGTCTTCGATCAAACTTGTGATGTAAAAATATCAAGTACACTACAGAATTATGATGTTACAGAATGATACATCGTGTGGCATAATATACTAGTCATTATGATTAATGGGCGGGAAGAGTGCGCCGGCGCAGCTTTTGTTATACAAAAGGTTAATAAGACCATTAACGAAATGGTATAGAAATTATCACTTCATTACGATTTATTTTTACTCCTGAATTTATTCCCGTATAAATTAATTTTACCAAATGAGAAAATAAAGTTTGATAGTTATAAATTTAGAATAAAATAAGTTTTTTCCCATTATTGATGATAACAGTTAAGTTGAAATTAAGCAAATAGTACAGCTGTATCTTAACAAGTACAAATAGGATACAAATATGCTATCTTTTCTTAGTTGTATTTCACACATACCATATACATATGGAAAGGTTTACAAAAAGTTCATGACTGAAATAGATGTAAGAAGATATTCAAATTGGATTTTATTACAATACATATGAGAACAACAAGACAATTGGTTACAATATTGTAACCAATTATATCATTTGGAGCGCGAGAAAATACGAATAACGGATGTTAGGAAAGAAATAAAATAATACAGTAACTCAAAATATATAGGTAATAGTTTTTATACCTTTTTAATAAATATAAATTGAAAATAAGCCGATGTACAAACTGACAAGGTACCTCAATTGGTAGAACGACGGAACGGTTTCCTAGAGGTTGCGGACTCGAATTCCTGCCCACATTTTTTATTCTTTATTCATTTAAATAATATTTATACAGTTAAACGTATATTTAGATATATTCTAATATTCTATCAATGTTATTTTAAAACACTACTGATAAGTAAAAAAATAATTGATAAAGAAATGTTTGTTGTTATGTTTCAATTTGGAAGTAGTATATAAGCTTATTATAAAAGCTTACCGTTAAGTCGGTTGCGTAACCAGTCGATGGTCTAAGTTCGACGCCCCTTATATCATCTTCGTCTCATTACCGATGACGTTGTAATATTTACTAACAATTCTAATACAGGATTATAATTACTTTAGTGGGATTAAAATAGACGCCTGAATGGGCTTTTGTGTACTAGTTAATTATTATTCCGCGTAAGTTTAAAAGATGGAAAGTTAAGTCTTGGATTGTGAAACATTTAAAAAAAACGCATTTGAAATATTATAGTTTTATTTATTATATTATATAATTATTGTTTTATTAATATTTTTTATTTATTATTATTTATATTATTATTTATTTATTATAGTATTGCGAAAAATATTATGGTTTTATTCTATTAGAGTTATATTAGAATAATAGTAAGTTCTAATATGACTGTTTGATGTCTAACAATAATATGTAGTATCTATATCATTGTTATGTTTCTTAATTATATATGTCAATAATAAAAAAATGTAATAGAAATATATGAGCAATTCAGTTATTTCCCAAATGTCAAGGTTTACGCAACGAATTGTTTAGTGGGTGCTTTTACGTAATAATAACTTTTACTTCAAGCGGTGTGTTTTGTAAGGAACATCTTGATATTATGCAAGGGAGGTCACTCGTTGTGTAATATTGGTGAAAACTTAACTTTCTATCACATATGAGAGTCAAGTGAGTGCTAATAGATTGTGAGAGGTCACGATAAAACGCCTTGTGTAATATGAAGTGTGCTTTCCCACTTAGTATACGATTTCGATTTTTCTATTTGATGTACACATTATTATTGACATGTCTGAGATTTTAGAGAGCTTGTTGTTAGAGAGGAATAAAAGATTGGAATTCGTTTGTTTATCGATTTTTTATGCAAAAAGATTTATAATACAACTATAATTAGACATTAAAATTACTATTTACATAAATACATTTAGGCACCGTAATTTTTTTCTCTACTTATAACTAAAATTTGTCGCCGGCAAAGCAGGTATCACAAGTTGGCACGCGGGGTGCGGTTTAGTAAGGGCCGGACTGGCCGGGGGGGCCGTATGAGGAGCTGACTCCGGAGCCGGAGCCGTGTCCACCGGAGATGAGACCACCGCCAATACCACCGCTGGAACCACCATGGACGCCGATGCTTCCGCCGCCAATACCACCGCTGATGCTACCACCAGACAGACTGCCACCGGAGAGTCCACCGAGGCTACCGCCGGACAAACCACCTCCGATACCACCGCCAATACCACCGCCAATACCACCGCCAAGACCACCTCCGATACCACCTTCCTTCTGGGTCTTGTACTTGATGAAGTATACTTCTGGTTTTGAGGGTTGAGTGGGGGCAGCAGTGGGAATGGTGATGTCGGGTTGTTCGTCGGGTTTCTTGACCAAGACGTAGACCAGGGTCTTCTCTTCGTTTTGGGCTTGAGCGGGGATGATGGGGGCAACGGGTGCAGGAGGTGCTGGGGCCTTGATGAAGATGATCTTGTAGTGCTTCTGGGCTACTGCACCGCCGCTGATCACTTGTGGGCGTTGTTCTTCAGGTTCTGGGGGAGGAACGTGGACGTAGATGTGCTTCTGGACGATAGCACCACCTCCGAAACCAGCTCCAGCTCCACCTCCGAAACCACCTCCGAATCCACCACCGCCGCCGGATGAGAATCCACCGCCGACTCCGGATGAGAATCCACCGCCGACTCCGGATGAGAATCCACCACCGGATGAGAATCCACCGCCAATGCCGCCTCCGATACCGCCTCCGATGCCACCGAAGGAGCTGGAGCTTAGACCTCCGGAGGAGAATCCACCGTGTCCGCCTCCGATACCACCTCCGATACCACCCCCGATGCCACCGCCATGCCCACCTCCGGGTGCGTTGTAGGAGTATCCTGCCTCGGGCCTTGCCGAGCCGATAGCCGCAACGGCTGCTAATACCTTTAATAGAAATAAACAATTATTTTCGTATTTTGATGCCAAATTTTGCTCAATAAAAAAATCATAAAACTTTATAATTGATGACAAACATATTCAGGATATCTAAGATTAAAATTCCCGATTGTTATTTTGTTATTTATAGCACTGGAATTTCCTCAATACATTTGTATCGATTTGTTTGGATTGTTCGCAAGCACTAAGTCACAATCCTATAAGGAAGCACGACTCCCGGGTCACACGGGTCACAACACTTTCACTGCACGGATACCTACCAAGAAGGCTTTCATGTTGTCTCACGGAGGTCTCGTGGTTGTGTGATGCTCTGTACCTGGCTCTTGTGGCTTTTATACAGACGGCCCGTCGACGCCTCTCTCCCTGACTCTTCCTAACATTCGGCCTTCAGGCCATATGAGAATTATGATTTTAATGACACCCGTCCAAATTCGCCTTTGGTGAAAACAATATGTATCTTCGGTTATCACTGACACTTTCACGATTTTAAAATAATATTTTTATTGTAACATAACTTCTTCACTGTCCTCAAATATATTTTTTTTTACTTCAAAAGTTAAGTATAACAATTCGCAAGCGCGATTGACGTGTAATTTTTTTAATAATATATATATATTGTTTATTGTTAGTATCGTAATATTATGTAAGCATTATTCGTATAAAAGACTGGAAAATCTTCTTAATCTCCCTTTACATATCGTCCGTTAATATAGTTTTTGTTACGTCAAATGATTCTCATTTAAATGTTCAAATCCTATTCAGTTGTAGTCTAGCATATATTATATTCTAACTATTAATTTATCATTCATTTCAATGAATTCTATTCTCTGTTTCATCATTGAATTTTTAATACTTTTTAAAGTAAAAAACTGAAATATTCATAGATTTATTATTTTTTAAGAATTATTTATATTTGATACATTGTTTAAATATTATACAATCTTACTAATTAAACACATAGGAGTGTTATTGCATATTATTTATTTAAGATAAGGCTCTAAACGATTTAGAAATACAAATAAAGTCATCCAAAGGTCAATTAATTCACGTGTGTACTTATATAGTTTCTCGCTCAATTCATACGTTTTAAGTGTTTAATGTTTTACATCAACAATCAACTTGTCATCATTATTTTTATGAACATAAATAATAATAACATTTTCTGCTACATCATTAATAGGTCTTATTAAGTCATCTCATATTTTTTAAAGAACTGGTTCTAGATTAAATATTTTTGATATAATTGTAAATGAAAACTCACTGTCAGATTGCTGTTTACAAAAGAAGGTAATAATTTGTTGATAAAATTGTAATCTACCTGTGAAAATTGGTATGTTTTCGACGACCAAAAAAGTTTGTTATTTGATATTGACATTACGTAAGATGTGAAAAGATAGTATGAAATTAACCTTTGGAAGTAAAAGGTTGAGTTCGAAATATATTTCGATAAGATGACGATACGAATATGGAGTTCAATATACGCTGGTGATACTTTCTCGCATAACTTAAATATTGACCACTCGTGAAATAACGTATGTAAATAATATTTTGGCCATAACTTTGTTTAATAAATTTTAGTTATACAGCAGGTTACGCTTTTGAGAATGTAACCCGGTTTCAGTAACAAAATTTTCTTGGGAAAATAACTTTTCTCGACCGGTTGTTTTGTAAACAATCTCAAGAAAGAAGAATAGAAAATAAACAATCATTTCATTCAATAATACTTGAGATGTTCAAAAGTTAAAAATAATAAAATAATTTAATTATGTAATAAAAAAATAATTTTATATATTTTGTTCTACTTTTCTTTTAAGAGTGATTTTTAACAACTGTAATATAAATAATGATATACTTGTTTAATCTCTGCCATTTATCTAGTAAATCATAATTCCTTCCGGCAGAACCACATCAATAAAGCTTAAGTAAGCAGTCTTTAAACTTTTTGGTGATCACTTTCTTTTTTAACGTCTCTTAAACATTGTTAATAAGTTTATAACCAGTCGAGTTTAAATGGTAATATATTTAATTAAACACAGAGAGAGATAGATATGTTTTTAATGTAAGAGATTTTGTGCATGTGTGTGTTGATGAATAGGTACTATATTTTATTGTAAGTGTATAATGTAATACGTAAAACATGTCTGTTATAATTTTCCTTATTTGACTGCTTAGCTTAAAAATACTGTTTAATTTTTTTCTTTTTTGGAAATTACTAACATTTTATATATTGGACAAGAAAAAAGACAGTTTCTTTTAAATTATGATATTCGTGACAAGGATTAAGGTTTTCATAAATGTTTGGTATTTCGGAGAATAAAGATTTTAAAACGATCAAATTATCGTGACACAACAATATTTATTTTTTGGTTTATTTACATAAAGACAGACCAATAGAAAGCACTGTATACCCAAACAATACGGGTCAAATTGCGGATACAAATTGCGTTAGATATAAATGAGGATTCATAAAGCTTTCATTTCACTGATGATATAAATTTCAGCAAACTAGATATAACTAGAATAAAAACACAATTTATTAGTTTATTATATTCTAACTTATAAAAAGTTTTCATTCCGCAAAATAGAAAGTATTCTGTAATTCATAACGTCATAGCAAAAGCAACAATGGAGATTTTATATAATTTCATTGAACAAAAACAAATTAGATATCAATATATTTAATAATATAGGTAATATATTTTTTTGGGTGATTATTATTATATACTATAGACATGATTAATATAAATAATACTTGTGATGGGTGATAAGAGTTACAAATCAAGTGTAAACCTTCTCTAAAAAGGATGAGTGAGATTGTTAACTAAAACTTATATGTATACATATATGTGTTGTCCTATATTATAGAAAAATCCTTATACATTCAAAATATACCAAAAAGGAAGGTATTTTTTTAGGACTTCCGTAATGGAGAGTAAGTAATTCTTGTGTGTCTTGGGTTTCACAAACATGAATAACGGATACAAAACACCAAGACTGACAATAATTATATAACAAATTGTTGTGTGGTAATCGAACCTACAACCTCATGTACGACAGTCACTCACCACTAAACTAATAGACCAGTCAAATTGATTCATATGTCAAATTGATTCATAATATGTCCAACTGATTCATGCATCAAACAGAAGTGTGTTTACATATACTACAATTGCCTCAATGTAATACATTTTGCAACCTCCGTATCTCCTTTCTTTTCTAACGATGATTACAAATATTTTGAAATCTTCATGTTTAAGTTATAAAGCCATTGGCTGGGTCAGATTTTATCGCTGTTATTGTGAGATATAATTTGATTTTCTATATACAATATGCATCTGTACTGTTAAATATTTTATTACGTATATTTTAAAATTGTGAGTTATAATTTGATTTTATATATACAATATGCATCTGTACTGTTAAATATTTTATTACGTATATTTTAAAATTGTTCATGTATACAAATACATATTTGTCTATATGTGTATTAAAATTATTATAGGTCATTTAATTAGAAGATGTACACCTTCTAATTAAATTTCCAATTAATTTATAAACTTTAAATAAATTACTATAATATTTGCATATTGTATTGTGAAAGAACTGGATATGGGTATTATTTGAAAATGAACTCAATTCAAAGAAATGGCTTTGTACAATTACTCAACAATGAAACAAATTACAAAGAAATTTTAATTATAACAAATAAAAGGAATGACTGTGAATGTAATACAGGGTTTTACGGATAGGTATAGATTAAGATCTAGTTAGATTAATAGGCAGGAGCGGACTCAGGAAACATTTTTCAATTTATTCTAAATTTATTAAGTTTATATTAATAAAAGTTAATGATAATAAAACTGACAATAATAAGCAGGACCAGTTTAACTTGGACTCCACGAAAATTTTACTAATATGGTGTGGTTTTTGAATAATAATTAACAATATATTCCTTAATATTGTGTTATCTGATAAAGCTTTTATTATGGAAATATTTTTATATAAAAAACACTTTTGTCAAAGATTAATTACTAGCTTTCCGCCCGCAGCTTCGCCTGCGTTTAATTCGGTTATATGGCGCGACAATTGAACAATCTTACATGATTTTATGTTTGACAATAAGGAACTCCCATAAAAACTTTCATCCCGTTTTTCAACAGCTTTTACCAATTTTTTTTCAATAAATAGTAATTTATGTCCTTTTTCAAGTTCAACCTCCACCTTCATACCAAATTTCATCAAAATCGGTTCAGTGGTTTAGACGTGAAAGCGAAACAGACAGACATTAGTAGGGACAATATTATTATAGGATGTGTATAAGTATTTATAAGTATTGTATGTCTATTACTATTATTGTATAGCTATTACTTATTTTCTAATATGAATTAAATAATGTCTTAATCTATATTCAATAGTCATCAAATAAAGCCGTTCTCTTTAAAGCCGTGGTTATGTCACATAAGCTTTTGTCTATTGATGCGTTGCAAATCAGATGCTACCGTAATAGAAGTTGTATAACTACCTATTTAGATCGAGTTCTTATGCGCGGGCGCAGGTTGACATGCGTATATTCAAATCACGCATTATGATATCGGTGCTTTACGGGAAATATCACGCAACTAGTTTTATTTCTAGAATTATTTATATTGCATATTTTCTTATTATATTATTTAGTCAATATATTTACTTAAAAGTAAAAGAACGAGAGAGTGTGAAAGAGATTTTCTGGATGTCTTCTGTTTCTGTTTCTTTCAGAAGATAATAAAAAGTAAAAAATGTTAAAGAAATATTGATGTAACGTAATCCTACTTGATAATTTATATGCATTATATGTAAGTATGAAGTATATTCTATAGTGCATTTATAATATAGGTACATATCTGTTTGAGTTGAGATGTTTTTAATAATTCGTAGTGAATTGTTTTAAGCCATTTTTTTGGTTAGTTTATAGATAACAGATTTAGAGATTACAATAGCGGGTTTTTGAGAGTTCTGTGAATGAAACATTAAAATTATCAAGATTGACTGTCTGTTATAGAAAAGGGTATACTATAGTTAAATTTATAATTATCATACTAATTTTAGCTTATATTGTAGATACATTTTTCTTTCCAGGTAATTATTAGTTATAATATTTGAAGAAGCTTACAAGAAATAGTTAATTATGATGATGATTACATAAATTATATGGTTGTGTATTTTCAATACTTTTTTAATATTTTTTTTTTTGCATTCAAACCCTATGTTTATATCGCTTAAAAAATACGGTTTACGTAAAAAACTGGATGCAATAAACCAGTTTCATTCTTCGACCCACGATAACAAAGTATCAAAAACAAAGATGGCGACTTTCACAGTGGTTTTGTGGTTATTCTGTAACAGTAGAAAGGATAACCAGGAAACATTAAATGTAACATCAAATTTATGTCCGTGTGTACAGTGACGTAACTTTGATACAAATAATTGTAATAGTTTTATCTAATGACGTTCGTGTCACTTATTACTTAATTTTAAGATTCGTATCTGTTATATTTATGATAAATATAGTTTTTAACTTTGTCTTATTTCTTAACGATATTTATTATTCAAATACCTATAATTTAAATTATTAATATTTATTTCCGTTTAGGTATTAAGTCTAGATCGTTCTAAAAAAATGGTAAAAAACTAAGCGCGACTTGATAATTTTGTTATTTTACAAATCTTTACCTAGTTTCAACAATATAGTCCACTAAAAATATATACAGATAGATTTAATATATTTCTTTATTATGTATTATAAATGTACATTTAATAATACTATTGTTTTATTAATCGTGTCCATTCTAGTTTCTGAGTTCGTCTTGAGAAGCAATCACTTCGGCAATCTGATAATTGCATCACAGTATTAGAACAATCAGCAACTGCTCGCTCTACATTGACCGCTTGAAATTATACCATTTAACCAGCTCTGAGATCATTTTCAACATACTATAAGCATAACAGTTTTTTGTTTTGTTTGTATATATTTTTTATAATACGTTGCTTTTATATGTTACGCGTAAAATTTAATTATGTATAATTTTTTTTTAATTTTTTATGAAGTCAAAATTATCTTTATTGACTAAAATAATATGTGTATGTTTTTCTTGTTTCGTTCCTTAATGGTTGTGGCTTGGAAACTTTGTTAGTTTATTTTACAATAGCGTTCGTAATTCAGCGATAGTTGCCTAAATTTGAAAAATAACAACATTTTCATTGTAACAATAAATAGTATTTACTTATCGTATTTACTTATAATATCAAAAACATAAACAGCTTACTTCGAAAATAGCCAATATTCTATTTTCATCTCTAATACTATTTCCAATATTGAAAAAACCCACAATGGTATTAAGAAACATCTTTCTTACGAAGTAAATCCCAAAGATTTTCATAAGCCGATTAGCTGGTATATAATTGAACCTCGACTATTTACTTGATTCAATGAACTTCCGTGGTTATATAATGTGGTGTACAGGGGTCACAGGGGTCAAATTATTATGTAAAATAAGTTTTATGATTTTTATTATTATCTTATTAGTTAATAAAAATCTATTTATTTGTGGTATTCAACATTCAATATGATTTAATTTAAATATTGATAATGTTATACCTTGATAATATTAAAAATTAGAAAGTTGATGATAATTATAACTTTTATATTTATATAATGTTCAGTAAAATTTATGTGTTTGTATGTATGTAATCCATCCATCTGGCATTTATGGATTTTTTGAGTGGACAGGGTTTCTTGTGTATAGTTTTTCAAAGTCGCTTGAAATACGCTCTCTTACAAACACTGAACTTTGTGTAGGCGGACGAAGTCGTGGCCTTCACTTAGTTTTATATAACAGCACAATGTTAATTGCTAACTATCTAAATATAACAAAAAAGCTCGATCTTGTTATTGGAAATTTTTCTGACTGTCTGTGTAAAAAAAAATATAGGTAGATCAGAAATAAACATTTAGTTCACTTGGAAATTTATTAAAAATTTAATATTGAAGAGAATACGATTTGTAATATTTAGATTATTGAGACTGAATCGGAAGATATTTTGAATATTTTTGATGATCTTAATGTATAATAGAATGTTTTTTAGTATATAAGACATCCGTTTATTGCGAAATTTGAGATTTTCTATTTGCTCAAACATTTATTATTTAAACAAACGAGTTTTAAATGATCAAATAGTGTCCAGACTGGTCTAGAAGGATGTACGAGTTGAAAGTAACGTTTTTTTTTGCAATTTCGGAAATACTTTACTTATTCTATGTTTAAAAAATGTGTTTTCCATGACGAAAAACTGTATGGTTATTTTAATTAATTTATTCGGACATCATACACACCTTACATAATGGTCAAGTCATTCTACCTTTAACGAGCAAAACATTAAAATAAAAAAAAAATTATAATAAATAGACATCTTGTAAATAACTTTATAACAACGATTGTATTCTATTCAGAACATTTTTCAATAAATTCGGATACAATTCGAGTTGAATGGCGCATAACTTATTTGATAAACTAATTTTGTTTGTTGTTTGTCTGTTTGCCAAACTTTAGCTATTAAACTTTAAATACTGTTTGTTACACAAGTATTTAAATAATAACTACAATACAAGGGAATTATAATTTATATATATTTAAAGTCTTAAAATGTTATGAAGCGCTTTAATAAATATAATTTGATCCAAATTTCATATGTTATTTATATAAACTATAACACAAAGTTGGTTAAACAATCGGCACAAAACATTTATTTTCAAAAGCTAGACGTGCTATTTTGATATGTATTACCTTAGTATAAAGGTTGGTTTTGTCTGATGTTTTTATTTACATAACATACAGTTGAACGAGCGGTCTCCTATGTTTGATATGTTTTGTGACCATTCATATGGAGGTTGTGATAATGCGGTTTGGTTATTATTGTTACAATTTACAAGGAAAGCTTATTTATTGGTTATTTAGATGCTTAGATTAAAATTTATTTTTCTGTACTAACTATATATGTACGATTTCAAACTTTGTAAGATGTAATTAGAATCTTTTGAATGTCGCAAAAACTTAAACCCCAAATTTTTAATTTCTAACTCCCACAGATTCACGGATAGATTAGTAAGTAAGTTGGCTTATGAGTATACTATGTATTTGTTTACTTATTATATCTAATACATAACCTTTGGTAAGTTATGTAATAACAAACTATGTATGTTATGTGATATGTTTTAATAGTATTATTGTTTTATGTACGTCTTATCTTTTTATATTCAAATTTAAATTTTGTTGTTTTCACATTATACTGAAAAATGCCAGTTTTAGATTTCTTATGATTGATTATACTTTTAGCGATATCGTGTCTTGTCTCTATTTCTAATAATCTTTGAAGTATACAACATGGTTGAAATTACACAATTTGCATATATAACATTATAAAACCTCTTACAAATAGTTTTGATGATTTTATTTATTTTACGTATTTAGGATATTTAAGCAATAGTAACAATCTTTGTTTTATTTAAACTCCTTTACATACCTATTATGCGTTCTTACAACATTAATGAATATATGTTTGAAAAGTTGAATAAATTTCCATGTTATAATTATATAATTTTTATTACTAACATTTTCTCCAAAATACAAGGTAAATTAAATTTAATAAAAACTAATATTGATACAGTTTAAGTTGTGTCCGTTTCCTAAGTTAATAACTTTGGATTAAGAGATGAAGTAAGTCTTAAGTAAAACATTTTATTATATTTTGAATTATAAATGTTCATATATATATTATAGCATTATATCTAATTACATTTAAGTTACGGAATATGATCAATGCAAAGACAATTATTGTCAAATGTTTTTTTTTTTAAAGAATTGTCATTCTTTTTTATCTTATTATAATCTATTTTATGTACCTTAATAAAATATTAGTAAAATAATAAGGGATTATATACGTTAGTAATAAAACATATGTATTGTGAAATGGAATGTTTAGATTTCTCTTTAAATATATTGTTGAAAGAGTTAATTATATACGCCAACATGTTGGAACTATTCGTCTTTGTATACTTAAATCCCTACTTCTACTTACAAGAAACTATACTTGCATACTAAATACTGATTATCTCCTGCTTACTTCATCTTTCCTCAAACTACGTTTAGGAAAGTAGGACTTTGATTAGTTGCTGAATAATTTTAAATATATGAATCTTTTGAATGTATTGACATATTTATTAGTCTGTAACTTTAAATTTGTTCAACCAGTTTTTATTTGTTATAGTAAATGATTAAAAGAAGAAAAGGAAAAACATTTCTTAAAATAATAAAAGAAACGAATATAATTTTACATAACTTTAAATTGTAGATAAATAATGCCTTAATAATTAATAGAATGGACAGTTTGAATATATTTTTAAAACACTATGGGGTCATGATTATGTCTGACTCTTCCACCTCTAGCTAGAGGCCGCAGTAAAAGTTGTTTGACATATAATTTGCAGATATAAGTATGATATTCGTATTTCAAATACCATTTATATACAAACATACATATATACATACTACTATAGAGTAGTAGTGCATTTATACATACATATATACTACTATAAAGTTGTATATATGTATGTTTAATGTATATACTTGATATCCTATCTTTGTAGAAAACTTACTGAAAAAATAAAAAAAAAGAGATTTCATAAAAATGTACACATAAATACAAAAAAATCTGTTTTACTCTCTTTTACTATTATAATATGTAAAATGTAGCATTGCACACCTTAGTTTTATTATGGTACCTAAAATTGTTAATAAATAATTTCTTTACTCACTAATGAATACATAAACAAAACTTTTTATATAAAAATCATATTAACTTACTCTAAGTATTATAAAAGCGAGAATAATGTGTATGTAAGTGTTTCATTGTTGTATTGTAGAGTGGTATATTATAGAGTGGTAGAGTCCATCGCTGACAGTAAATGTAAGTTCGATGAACAAGGAAGCTGCTCCTCTCACCTCAAATCATTGCGATGCTGTCCGCATCTCACTAGAATGTTACTTTCTAAACGGACAACGAAATACACTTGTCAAATAAATTTTATATATTTTTTTCATTCACATCTTGATTTTTTTTAAATATTTTATTGGAATGTGAAAAAAATGTTTTGTTTGAACGTTGTTCATACATCAATATGAACGATATATATATATATATATATATATATATATATATATATATATATACATATACATTATATGCTGATGAAACTATTTGAAATACAAACTATTAAAGATATACAAAAGTAAAATAATATTAAATATATTATTTAGTATATGAAAATGTAGTTTTATGAAATGCAGTCATCTGATCCCTTAAATGTGTTAAGTCATAAATTTATACTTATAGCATATGGTTTAAAAGATTTCTTTGCGAAATCATCCTACGACCTTTGACTGACCATTTAATAAATGTTTCATAAAAAAAAATATCAAGTTCATTTTCAAAAGTGATTCTTCAAATACAAGTAAAACTTAAAAATTTGTTATCCCTTCACTTCTCAAATAATTATTAATTAAATTAATTGAAGCTTTAGAAGATAACAACAAAAATATTTTGTAACATATAAAAGATTAAATATGATTATCAATATAAAAGAATTTCATAAAGTTTTCGAAACTACACAATAATGTAGTAACGGTCACCGTGTCAGGGTTATGAAATTATGAATATAAAGACTTTATATTACCATTGAGATGAAAAGTTATGATCTTTGTTTGTCTGTATGTATGTATGATGTTTTGAAGTTATTTATTTAATGGAAAATATATTTGGTGCATTTAGAAATTACATGTAAATTTGTGTATTTTTTCTTAATTATTTTAACTTATTTTGGCTTGTAGTTCAGATTTATTCGATTAAGTTCAAGTTGAAATGTAACCAGATTTAAATATCAGAATAAATCATGTCAGTATTAGTAAAATTTTATTATATTCTCTTATCAATAGCAAATGTTTTTATTACCACAAACCTATATATGTTATATGATATGCTTTTATACGGCAGTCTCCTACTGATAAATTATTCAATTGGTACAACAACACGAAAATATATCAATAATTAAGTAAGGTTAAAAATACGATTTCTTGCAATTATACTAAAAACTTCCACTCCTATTTGCATTTAAATGTTTATTTTAATGCTCATAATACGAATTTATTGTCAGGAATAATATAACATTAGCATAATTCAGATATATCTGATTTTTTTAACAATTTTCTCTTTTAAATTTACATTTTAGTGAAAGGAAAACCCTTTACATAACAAAATATTTATCTTATTTTATTTTTGAACCAACATTCATTTTATTAATAATTTAATTGAAAGGGTAGCGTGGATAAATATAACCGAGATATAGAAATAAATTCTCATTTCAGATAATACCTGTAGTTACCATATGTTTGTTTTGTTATTTTATTTGAAGTAAATAAAAAATATCCTTAATACTAAAATAATATGAATAAATAAATAAAATAATATAATAACAAATACTGAGTACTTTTGTGCCTTCAGACATTCTAATAGCAACAAAATAAATATATTAGATGACAGACGTATACTGCATGCACCCACTGAAAAACGCTCTTTGTACCACAGTTTTTTTTAATTTTTTTTTTTTTTGTCGTGGGGAAAATCCTCATGGATACCACTCCAGTACGGGGGTACCAGAGTGGTTATGCCGGACTTTTACCGGCTAAAAACCCCACGTGTGAGCAGTCATCCGCCATGGTGGAGCAAGATGGGGTCGCGTTAGCATTCGCCAACTTGCCCCGGCGGTAGGCCCAGATACAAACCGGGCCCCGGCACAAATGTGGGGTGACCTCACTCACAAGAAGGTCACCCCTCAGACGTATGGGGTCATTTTGACAACCCAGCCGAAAGTTCCCCGACTTCCGACCGGTAACCCCATCTTTACGGAGGGCGAAGCAGGTGGGCGAAACGTCTTCTCCTTACCCCCGTACGTCTGCGTCGGAGTAAGTCAGAGGAGGCGCCGTCCTCTCTTGCCCGCTCCGCGGCCTCCTTCTGCATCATAACGTCTTCGCAGAAGGAGACCACCGCCTGCCACGATCTGTCACTGTCGAGCATGGCATTGATAACGATCGGCAGAGAGATATCCTGTCCTAAGGATGCTGAAAGCGTATGTCGCTGTGGACTCCATGCGGCACACACCTCCAGCGTATGGAGCGCCGTATCCTGTGGCGCACCACACTCATGACAGACCGGGGTGGCCTCCCGTCTAGCGATTTGGTGCAGGTATTTGCCGAAACATCCGTGTCCGGATAACACCTGCACCAAACGAAAGGTTAGTGACCCGTGTCGCCGCCTCACCCATTGCCGAAGGACTGGCCTAACTGCGTCCACCGTCCACTGCCCAGGAACCGGTGGGGCTAGGTCTTTAGACCTCTGACGCAGCAGGGTGTCCTGCGCCTCCGCTCGCATGTGTGTGAGCTCCTCTCGAGTTGGGGCCTCCCCCAGAGACTTCCTATCAGCCAGGAAATGATAAGCTTCGGCGAGGACCACTGCCTGTAGCTCCCAGGGGGCATCTCCGGCCAACACGCACGCCGCCGTCCATGAGACCGTTCTGTATCCTCGGATGGCCCTGGTAGCGATAACCCGCTGCGGACGTCGCAGCAGGGTCTTGTTGGCGCGACTGAGGGCGTCCACCCAGACGGGTGCGCCATACATCGCCATACTTCGGATGACTCCCGAGTACAGTCGACGACATTTGGAGCTAGGGCCACCCACGTTCGGCAGCAACCTACCTAATGAGGCTGCGGCTCTCACGACTCTCGGAGCCAGCCCGGCAAAGTGGGCCACAAAATTCCACCTGCCATCCAGGGTGAGACCCAGATATTTCATCTGGGTCCCAACCCGGACCGGGATTCCATCGAACTCAAGCCGGGTACCTGGAGGAGGTCCCCCCCGAGGCCCATGGAAAAGTAAGGCTTCGGTCTTATGAAGAGCTACCTCCAGCCCCAAAGCGCGTATACGGCCGACCACAAATGCCGTACTAACCGCGGCCGACCGCAACACCTCCCGAAGATCCCTCCCCTTGGCTACGACTAGGGTGTCATCTGCGTAGCACGCCACTCGCACGCTCGCAGGGAGCGTGCCCCGGAGCACCCAGTCGTAACCAATGTTCCATAGTAGTGGGCCCAGCACTGACCCCTGTGGAACCCCGCACGAAACGCTACGGCGACTTAAACCACTGCATCCCTGCACCAACACCTCTCGACCGTCTAGATAATCCGCCAAGAGCCTCCGCAGATACAGGGGCACTCTGTGGTATCGCAGTGCCTCCTGTATTGTCCCGTGTGGGAGGCTGCTGAAGGCGTTGGCTATATCGAGGGAGACAGCCAACGCCTTTTCTCCCTCGCAGACTCCGGCCTGTGTCTTTGTACCACAGTATGTTAATCTAATCTATCCTTACCTATCCTGTTCTACACCCCCGGTGATAATAATTATATATATTAGGTGATAATTGGCTGTAATAGCCAACAGGGCTAACAGCATAGACAGACAAAAAAAACAAAAAAGTTCTATATAGAGCTTCCGTCTCTTGCAAATAATTTCAAACAATATTTTATTTGCATTATTCTGTTAATAATGATAATGTTAATTAGTAATCATTGATATAGAATTGAAATTAAAATGAATTACGTATTTTTAAAGAACGAACTCTATCAAATAATATTTCTCTTAAATTTAAGAATATTAAATTGTTTTTAACATAAAACTTTGCTTAAGTTTCGTTAACTAAATATACTATTGAAAACAAACTTAATAATAATTCTCATATACAATTTTATTACTTACTTGACTCTATCTTTTTACAGTATACAATGTTCGTAATAGACCGATTTCCATATAATAATATAGGGTAAAAATTATTAGTGCACAGATTTAAGTTCTTTATAGAGTTTTTAATATCTCCAGTGATATTGAATGTGATTATCTTCGCTGCCTATTCAATGGATGTTAAAGTATTCTCATTGCTTCCCACAATTACGAAGTGATTTATACCAATCTTAATATTAATTGTTTAATTCGTTTTAAAGCTTAATCTCTGTTACAAAACACATTGTATTGAGAAATTGTGAGAATACGAAACATCTAAGTGTATTTTTTATGATATCTATAGGCAGATTTACATACTATTTTTGTATATTTCATTTAATTTAAAAATTTTATGCCTTTAAATTTGAAAGTTTTTTTTTAAAAAGATAATATATAAAAATTAAATAGTACCTAAAACTTAAAAAATATATATGTTTTATAAACTTGAGTAAATTTATTAATTATTCATATATTTGTTACATACATATATGACATGACATACATATATGTATTGTTTTTGTTTTTATGTGATTGGATGACAAACGAACAGACTGTCCATCCAATGGCTAGTGATGCGGTCCTTCATGGAGCGATCTCATGATGGAGGGATGCAAGAGACCTAGGACACAGTAGGCAAGGGATTAGGGTTTATGCATTTACTTCTCTTATTTTTATAGAACATTACACCTACGAGATGCTGTTAGTTATGCTCTATAATCTAAAAACTTCTATCTTATTATAATTAGCTACTTAAAACCCAAAAGTAATAATATATAAATGTTTATCTAAAGTCAAAGCCAATTTAATTAAAATCTTGTTCTGTAATTCATATCGAGCGTTGTTTGAATTCCCACTTCCCCATTATCTTATCTTTTCCTCGTTTTCTTGTAAAACATATTTATAATGTCAAAATAACCGCGTCAAAGACAGATTAACTCTAAGCTGTGATTACTCGGTATGGAGTTTAAGCCGCGTTGTTAGAACCTTTTGTTTTGAATATTTAATAATTAACTCGTCTCATCAGTACAATATATTATAAGGTTGTCTTATGTTATTTTATTACCAAATGTAGCTCTCTCCTTTGTTTGTCTTTATAGAATTACTTCAAAAATAACGAAGTTTAATTTCTTCGGTACTATATTATTGAGTTATTTATTTATTAAATTTGTTTTAAACTGTTTTATTTAAATATGTTAATTTAAATGCTGTTTAGGATTTGGGTGCTGCTAATTCCAGATGGTTAGCGTCTCCATCTGTAATTATTCAAAAAGATTTGCAGCCATCTTGTTTGGGAATTAATAAAAGGTTTCTGTTAAAGTAATTTATAATACCTCCAATGTTTCAATAATTTCCCGTCTAGAACTTAGATCGTGTAAAGAACACAGTATCAGTAGTAGTCGTAGTAGTCTCAGTAGTTCTTTGTTTTCCTGGTAGAAAAATTAGATTTCGTAGTTACACAACAAAGTAACAGCTTGTGATTATAACTTCTAGATTTCTATTTTTCAAGATCCGAAACATAAAACTTATACGCCTTATTTAAATATAAAACATGCACTAAAAGATATTTTGACTAATAATGTGACCTTTAGAACTTACGAAATATAAAGCCTTCCATTCTCTATTGGTCGTCCGATTCAAGTATCTAATTGAATTAGAGTCAACTAGATAAATAGATTTCATATGTTTTTTTTGACATACCTTCTTATTTAATACTGTTTAGAAATTAATTTATCATTCTTTCTTAAGTTTATATACACGATAAAGTTTTCCCAAAAAAAAAACTATTTGATTTGCTCATGCAATTAAATATGCAGGATAAATATCCTGTGATAAATTCAATGTCCATTTTCGATAACTTACTGTTTAGTGCTAAGTGCTTTTGTGTATTAAAATCTACAGTTGTCTGTCTATATTTGTTTATTAAAATGTAAAACTATTTATATACATAAATTCAGTTAATAAGCAATTTTCGACGTGGCCTTTCAACTGTCTGTTTTTTAATATATATACATAATATACATACATATACCTCGTGAATTCTTTGCACTGATTAACTCATCAGTGCAAAACAAATTATTTTTAAATTGGGATAATAGTTAATATTTAATAGATAATACAAATTAAGAGATAACTAGTTAAACTAGATAACCAATTGTTTGTGAGTAAGTTTTCTCACAAACAATTTGGGACATTAATGACAAGAATTTGGCAACATTTCAACTTCCAAGGTAGATGTCAGAAAAATAAAGATCGTTTCAACAATGAAACTAATATTCATAAAATTAAATTACATTCTGCAATATTTTATATTAAATATTTATTACTTTATATTATAAAATGTCGTATAGACTTTTGAAATTATTGAAAATGATAATAGATCCGCAATCAGAGATTGAAAATTGACTTCAACTTCGTGGTTGGATGAGATGTTGGAGTGTAATAGCCATTAATGAGAAATGACACTACATTGCATAAGGTGAGTAAGAGAGCTGGGAAACATCACCCTTCCACTCTTCTGATCTGATCTGTGCTTCTTCATCTTTCCCCATTCTTTGTGATTGAATTGCTTTTGATGGTCAAATCAAAACGTGGACTGTCTTTTAATAAAAACCCATATAAAAAAAATAAGGAATGTAGAAGAAGATAGTTTGGATATCCAGTTGTCTCACTCATCTTGTGAACTACTTTAGGCATTTTTTTTGAAAGACTCGAGAAAGATTTGAATATATGACTACCACTTATTCAATTCATCGAATACCCACGATTTTTCATAGATTTGTGTTATGTATAAAATTTATTTATTGTATAAAAAAACTTTAGTTTCTTGCACATAACTTGCAATAGTACCTACCGAGTTATCGAAAAAATAATAATTTTGTGGTTATTTTTTTTAGGGTTCCGTACCCAAAGGGTAAAAATACTACCCTTAATACTAAGACTTCGCTGTCCTTCTGTCTATCTCGCCGGGCCGCATTTCGTGAACAGTGATAGCTAGATAGTTGAAATTTTTACATAAGATGTATTTCTGTTGAGGCTAAAAACTAAACTAAAGTATACTAAAAACAGAAAAAATTATCATTTAAAGGGGGCTCCCATAGAACAAACGCTTATTTGCTCGATTTTAAAAAGGGCAACAGGTTGACTCTTGCAATATTCACAGAATATTTAGTTAGATATTGATAAAATAAACATTTAAGGGCTCCTTTCAAAAGAAAATAGTTTTTGTCGTTTTTGATTTATATTCGTACGGAACCCTTGATGAGCGATCCCGACTCGCAGTTGGCCGGTTTATACGGTAATTATTGTAATTTAAATGATAATGTTAGTTAATACTCTTTAATTCATAAGTATAAGTACTTATATCTTCTTAATCTTAATAATTATTCATAAGTGTATGTTTTAGTAATCGTAATAATCTTGATGTTAAGTGCGATTGTATGTAGTATAAAATAAAAATTCCGTTAATTCTTTCTATTTTACATACATTACTGGCCTTGGATAAATCTTTTTAGTATGTGATAATTATTTAAGAAATCGTAAAATTTGAGTTTCAGATATTGTTATAATTAAATATGGCACAAAAAAAAAAAACAAAAGGTCAAATTATTGAGAAACAGTTACGACATGGCATTTTAATTTATTTTTTTATTAATATAATATATAATATGTTAAAATAAGGACTTTCAAATGTTTCAAAATAATTTGTAGATAAAATGAAGCATAAATATTTTAATCAATTATTTAAATTTAATTGTTATAGATATATATAGTATTACGAAATTATGAATATTTTATATGGACGCGGCAATTACAAAAAATATCTATTGTAAGGATTTTTTTAATTTCCATTAGTAAGAATGCTAATGAAGAAGTTATTTCAAGACAAATAATTCATAGCAATCGTAGATTGTAGTTTTTTATTTCTGAACGGCAGTCCATTACTTAAACTTTCTCAATTTCATTTAGAATTTAGTCTTCTCTAAAAGTATTGTCTACCTGTTGTACTGATTTTTTTTTAGTTTTAAAAACATTTATCAACCATTCTATTGAAATTTATAACGTAAATGTATTTCCATAAATATCGACGATATCTCAGTATATTATTCAGATTTATTGATGTTTAATCAAACATTTGTTAATACAATTTATTGGTTATTATTAACATTTTATTTTTGGAAACATAGGGTGTAACATAAAATATATATATGACGGCGCATCCGTTAATGTCATACATCAGGTTGAATTTTAGCTGTCAACCTAGCGAAGCGTCATGGTCGATGGTAGTGAAGGCAGCCATCTTGACACATTGGTTTTTCAAGACGGCTCTTGTGCTCCACGCTTGTGACGAATCGCTTTTGAATTGCAAATATCATACGATCTTGTATTCTAATTAACACACTACTCTATTATTTATTACTGCCTCTTTATCAGAAGTGGGATCGGATGGTGCTAGAATTGAGCGAAAGACAACTAAATCGGATACAGAGAAGTTATTGAATAACATGGAATTGTTCTTATCTCGTGTTCTCGCAGCTCAGCAACCGCCAAATGTAAGTAAGTACTAAAGGAGATTTCGTATTTATTAAAAATTGTGAACGAAATCAAACGAAATTAGATGAGAGGTTTAAAGGTCTATTTGTAATAGTAAAAGTTCTTAAAAATTACCGATGCGAACTTAAAAGTATAGGTGATTCTCATAGAACCTATTAATACCCTCACGAGAATTTGCGCGCAGTGCCTCAGGGACATATTGGATTGATCGAAATAGCAACTAATGTTTTGAACTGTGAAGAGGCCGAGACGGCATCGGAAGATGAAGATAGCATAAATAATTCAAATCATGATAATGGTAGTTCTGATAACTTGACCGCATGCTCAAATACTATTTCCGCTGATTCGAGGACGCTCACAGCAGGCTCAGTTACACTCGGTATATGCTTGGATCCTGAGACCTGTAAAATTTTACATGAAGCTGATATTAACACAGAACAGGACGATTCATAGTCGTAGGTAAGTGTAGCGACCCCGTAGAATACTTTTCCTTCAAATTTGTCAGACGAAAGATGTCGTCCGAGTCAGATATCAGACTGGCTTGTTCCTGTATTTTCTTGTTCTATTAGACGAAGTATGTCGTCCGAGTCAGAGCCATTTAAGTTGGCTGACTTGTTTTCGATGTTTTGCTGATTCTGTTACGACGAATTATGTCGTCCGAGTCAGAGCCATTTAAGTTGGCTGACTTGTTTTCGATGTTTTGCTGATTCTGTTAAGACGAATTTTGTCGTCCGGGTCACATCCAACAAAGGATTGACTTGTCTAATAGTAGCAATATGTGACTAGTTAATTGTTAAGCTGTTTAATTGGGAGGCTGTGTCGTCCGGCTTAGGTGTAGCGAGACACTCGTCTTATTTAAGTGTATAATTGCTGCGCATTGTCACAATTGAGATAATTAGTCCTTCGTCAGGATGCACGAACGGACTATGTGTGATTGTAACTCTTTACTTCAGAGAATCGCCCGAGGACGGTCGAATGTCATTCCGGCCGTGACGGCGCATCCGTTAATGTCATACATCAGGTTGAATTTTAGCTGTCAACCTAGCGAAGCGTCATGGTCGATGGTAGTGAAGGCAGCCATCTTGACACATTGGTTTTTCAAGACGGCTCTTGTGCTCCACGCTTGTGACGAATCGCTTTTGAATTGCAAATATCATACGATCTTGTATTCTAATTAACACACTACTCTATTATTTATTACTGCCTCTTTATATAATAAAAAATGCAAAGCAAAAAAAAAAATTTAAATTAAAAACTCTCGATACAAAAAGACGTCGAAAATGGATAAAAATAAAATACTTATCCTGTTTATTGAAGTCGTTGCGTCGGGGGACCGTTGTACGTACGGAGACGATGGTGTCTATTTTACAAAATTTTCAGAGCTAATGACTAACTTGTGAGCTAACTTTTAATATTTTTATTTTGTTGCTTGCTTTGATAATTTACTAGGATTTTGAATTCTTCCTTTATTAAGCAGTTCCCCGACGCAATGCCTTCAATAATTACCTACGTAAAATATTATTTTTATCCTATTTAGAAGTTTTTTTACATGGGGGGGTTTTTAAATTTTATTTATTTATTTTTTTTGCTTTTTAAATTGTTTTTTTTTCTATGTTGTACTAAATTAATCTACGAACACACAAATTTTACTAGTTTAGGTTTTTCTATCAATATTTTACAAGAACCAGGCTTTCGATTAAAAAAACTGCATTCAAATCCGTCCACGCGTTTGTCTGCTACATTGCCGCGGACAGACAAGATACACAGATGCACAGGTCAAACTTATAACACCCCTCTTTTTGATTTGGGACTTAAAAATAGGGTGTAACATAAGACATCATAATTGATTATGTAATTTATTAAGACCTTTTTTATATTTTATAAGTACAGGGTGTCTAAGTGTGTACTATCGCACTACCTCCACACACACACACACACACACACACACGCACACGCACACGCACACGCACACACACACACACACACACACACGCAGCTCGCGTGCCTTTTAACGAGGGTTTATAAGCTGGGCCCGACATCCCTTGTGAATAATTAAGAAAAGTCTTATAATATTTATCTACTAATCTAAACATTATAACTAAAAATATATTTTAATTTGTTTATCATTTTCTAAGATAATTTGTTATTCTATTTTTTTATTACACAATTACCTACTTAATGTAACAGTTTTTTTTCAATTATAAAAGGAATACCCTAAGGAGCTTAAACAATGAATAGAAAATCTTAAATAAGTATATATTTTATATAAGAAACGTTGCACGATTTGTCCACAAAATTTTAGGGTATCCTGTTATTAAATAAATTCTTCCAATTGAAATAAAAGATTCAGGTTATACCAAAATTGGTAGTTAAACTAGATTATTATTGAATCATATTTGTGACCTTCTGAAATAGTCCTCACCTATTTTTTTTTTTCTCAACGCCCTTACTTGGTTGAAGCTCTTTGTTTTGGTTTATAAGAAATTTAGTTTCAAAGTCGTTATAACTTTATGGATTATGAGTTTAGTAAGCTTCTTTACTTTTAATATTAGAAGTTTCAAAATGTTTCTAAATCAAATAATAATAAAATGTAACATTAATATTTTTTTATAACTTTATTAAATTAAAAATCCAAACTAATAAAATACTGTAATAATATTAGTTATCAAATATGATTGCGGTATTGATGTAATAATTGCTAAGATCGAGATAAAATAAAAACGTGAGATTTATTTTAAGATTTAATTTATCTTTTGCAATTTATTCGACATTGCCTAAACTTAAATTGCAAAAATAAATGTTAGCCACAAGGTTCTTATAAAACAATACGCATGAAGTACTTGGTTAGACCAAACGTTCTGAGGGTTCAGGCCTTAGAGTTTTGTGTAATTTAGGTACTATGAGATTTTCACGTATTCAGTTAGTTTTGGTCTAATAATAATACTTTTTGGTACAATAATAGTTACCTAATGCATGAGGAAGAGGGTTATTAGATTCATCTCTTCGTAGAATAATGATCAGATTCGCAATAATCCAATAATTTCGTAAGTATTTCAAAGAAGTATTCGTTCACAAATGCAGAACTAAATATATAATATACACTAATAGATTCTAGATCTCAAAATTCATACAAAACAGTTGGGCCATTAAAATATCGTTATTTATAAGTGTAAATCGATTAGTTCTTCCTTACATGGGTATTAGTTGCCTCTCACTCTGACCTCATAGGCTATTTCGTCATAATTTTGACACTTTTTGAGTGGCTATTGACCGTAAACTTTATTTTGAAATGCTATATACGCTGTTAATGTGTTACAAATATAATGGTTCTTTTCAAGTGATCTCTCTAATACATTATAAGTTGATGTAACATCAGATTTGTTCATTCCATCATACCTTGAGGTTATAAGGTACATAAAGTCTTTAAGTGATTTTCTTTTCACTAGATTTGTTCAAAGTTCGTACGATACGTCAAATAAAGTTAGAAATATCAATCAATATATATTGTATGTACCGTTTTTGTCAATTTATATTTAATTTTTATAATAAAGTTACATATTACACTAACATACATACATATTACAATTTTAAAATACATAAATTTAAAATACATACACACATATTACATCTAAATTTTGATTATAAATAACGTTATTAATATCATCTTATATTTCTAAGAGAGAGTATGGCTGTATCCAAGTGGCTGGTACTTCGTATAGAAGCTGGCTTAATCAGGGTAGTAGCGCCCTCTCAGAAAGGATTTGGATCTTTTTGAGAGGGTCGTACTATCTTAAGGTGAAGTGATGTGCTCTTAATATGGCTACTTACACACTTACGTAATGACTACCTTTTGTATAGTCAGTGAGTTATTTTCTACTATGCGATTGAGAATTACCTCATTTGTATACCTCAATACCTTTAACTACGTCATCAATCACACATATAATGCAATTTTACCTCTCGCTCATGTAATTATTTACTTTACACTTTGCTCCAATTTTTTAAACACATCCGATATGTCCCTTCCTCTTCAGTCATCGTTTAAACATTCGAACAAGTGTGGACCTCAGTAGTCAGTTTTACTTCTCTCTATATGTCTCTCTCTATTTACTTCTTTTATTTCTGAGTTTAAGTCTTACTAACGTCAGACGTAAGGTCAAAGACAATAGAGTAAGGGCTATTGTGGGCATCCTTAACAACTCCCCATAGTAGCTTGCTGGTTATTCACCCTGGGGTCTACGCCCTACTGTCCACTAGAACTAAAATTCACTTGTGCTGCAGTAGAAGTGCAAAAAGATATAGTCCATAATTTTCAACCATCTTCCAAGACAGGGAAGATGGTTTTATTCAATATAAAAACATTTATTGGTGTACAAGAAAAAGTTTTGATTTGGTTATTGCCATTAACTCGAACAGCTCAAAACTTACTTAATCTAATATGACGGACTAGAAAATGAATAGACCTTGCTACTTTATCTAATATGGCGGACTAGAAAATATATTTCATAAATTCTTAATTATAACATATTTTTATTTGATCTCTAAATATCATTGGTTTATTTTAATTAACATAAATATTTTCTAGTTATGTCTCAATAATTTATAGTTGAATCATTAGATGGTCTAGTCTAGACTGTCTAGATCGTGAGCAATCGACAAATAGTAAAAGGTTTTTATAACTATTGGGTCATGGAATCAGCGTTCCAGCGCCATCCCATTGCTTTATTTTACATTGTTAATAATCAGTATATACGAATAGTTGTTAATTAAATTATATTTTGTTTTGTCTGCTTGTTTTTCTTCGGGCTTATATCGAAATGGCTTAAAAATTTAGAGATCTTCTCAAGGATTTATATAATCTTTGACATAATTATTTAAATATATATGCATATTAATAGCTCTACGTTTATGTAAATATATATTAAAATTTATTATATGTTAAAAATATAGTTATATTATAAAAATATATCTAATAGATATTATCTAGCATTTCGATTAACCTTTTTAAAGTTACCTTCATCTCGTTGTAAAAACAAAGAGGTAGAAATGGTAACATGATTTGGTTCAGACCCTTTCATGATCTTAATACGGTGATCTCAAACATACTAGATAAACTTATTTAGAGTAAGTTAAAGGTCAGTTTATAAAAGAAAGTGAAGGCTATATGGGATCTGTATTACAGATTAAAAATATACCACAAATATATAATCTTTTTAGAGTTTTTAATAACCTTCAAGTAAATAAAAAATCTAATTAATAAAAAATCGTTACCATCTAGATGACTCCAGATTTTAGGTTTAAGGTTCTATACCAACATACTATGTACCTATATAATTTTTGCCATTAAATTTACACTATAATATAATACACACACAATTATATATATTTATAAAACTGTTGTCAAAAATCAGTCAGTCAATCAGTTGTTCATTCAAATTATTTAACTTAGAAGAAATCTAGAAGCATTTTTTTTTGCGATTCATGGTTACAGTCCGCTTAAATAAAAACAAAAACTCTTCATGAATTTAAAAGCTTTATACTGTTACTTAAAAAGTGAGTGATTGGAAAATATATATAATATATAAAGTAGTTCATATTATTAAATAAAAATATTATACAAGTGTATATTTATCTGCAAATTTAGAGAAGAATATGTAGCATTTATAAAACGCTGATCTAATGGCCGTCATTGCATAATATTCCGCGGTGAGCGTAATTTTCGTGCATTCACATGTTGCGAAAAAATATGATAAATCAGTGAATTTAGAACGTGGTGATATCAGAATGATAATCAACTATTAATATACTGATAATATATATACATAAAATTTTAATTCAGTGAATAATTTCGTTTGGCAATGAATGAGATGAAAACGTATTTCGAATATCGTAAATGCAGACAGTTTACATCATACCAATGAATGCATGTGTATCCTACTGTTGGGCAACAACCTATTATGAATTGATTTTATGTCAAAGTTTCTTTTAATGGCCAAAATAGATCCTGATTTAATGTTTGCTACTAATTACGTATTATCTCTTGCGTTATTGTACTAATAACCGATGAGTGGATTCTGTTTCTCGTAATCCATCTAAATTCAATTTCAAAATATAAATCGCTTGTTTATTTACGTAATATATTAAGTTTTTTAGATCAATAATCATAAATTAATAACCAATTATTTATAAATAATATAATGTTAAAACTTAAAATATTTCAAAACCACCCAAAAATATAAATTCTCATAGAATTGTGTAACAAAAAACCAAACAGTGCATGAGAAAAATTACGTGAAAGTATTCAAATGAGCTTGAACGAGATAAAATCAGCCGGGATTCGAACTTAAGACAATGGTATTGTTTCCGCCGGCAATCTATCAAGCAGTTACGTAATGTAGGTTGATATATTTATTAATTTAGTGTATCGAACTTTTTCTATAACATTACAATATGTAGATTTATGATCAGATTATTTACCGTATACACCTACGAACCAAACAATAACAAAAAACTTCTTTTTTTTACAAAATAGTTAAACATTGATCTTCTAGATTAATATTTATAATGTCATATAATTTAAAAAAATCACAAAAAAATATCTGGAATAAATTAACTGTATAATCGTAATACCTAGGAACTCTTCTAGTAAACAAGTCCTATGAGATTAATTATAACAAATTAACTTGGTTAACAATGACAAACATCGGGTTAATTACCGAAAAAAAGTGTTAAACATAGATATATCTGTATATAATAATAAATTATGTATACATTAAAAATCCATAATATTTTTAATAGCATTCATATTGAATGTTAAATCGTCTTAAAATAATTTCAGTAAAACGCCTGAGATTTTATTGACAGCAAATTGACAGTTTGGAGAACACAAATAAGAAAATAAAATAAAAAATGTGTAGGAGGCTGAATTATGTTGTATTTAGTATAATATTTTAAAATCTAATATATTTATTTTATTAAAAGTCTATCACTATGTAATTTATTCTTTTTGATTCATAGAACAAATACTATGTGGACATAACTTAGTATATACTAAGGAAGTAGCAAGTGGGGTGGTAAGTACACATATTAAACAAAATTTCAAATAATTTAAGGGCTAAGGCTATAAAAAGCGATTATTCTAGTTAAATATATAACAAATAAAGATTCAAACTAGATGCTGTATACTTACGCGCTGAGCGGAAACCAAAGCGGGTGTGCAAGTGGCTGGAGAGTAGCGGGCACAGTAGCGGGGCGGAATTCGTTTAATATCCGTTTGACGGCTCTTGCACTAAACGCTAGCACTGCGACCATGGCCAGAACACAGGCTCCACCAAACGCTGCCCATAGAGCCTACAAATTACTACAATTATATTATTTAATTATGGTGTCTTGCAACGCGGTAACATGATTGACGTATTTCTAATAATTAATTATGTGTGTTACTTAATGGATAATATAGTGGAGAAACCAGTACATAATAAAATTTTGAAATTAAATTCATTACATTTTAAGGTCAAGAAACATTGTAAAAAAACATTATCTAAGTTTTAAGTTTTTAAATTATCTTAAAATTTTGAATACGAGTTATATCAGTCAATACTTACAAAAGTGCCGATCGACGAATTTGGAACGTCCGATGGATCTGACAAGACAAATAATCATTAAAACAGGAATCAATAATATAATATTAACCATATCTTTATTAGATATTAATTGTTATTTTACCCATTTATAAAATTGTTTGAACATGAAAGCATAATTGTAAATCCGTATAAAATTTAACAAGTAGGTATTGTAATATATTTATAAATTTATTTTACTATTTTTATTATTTATTTTTGAAGTATTTGATAAAATACCTTGTAAAGTTTTAATACTCAAAAAATATATATCTATCCTAAATTTTGATGTTTACCTCAAAAAGGCGTATTTAGTTATAGTCCCTAAAGATTATGAAAGTTGTGCTAAGCTCAAATGTATATTGATGGTTGTTGTAGATTCCTGTGAGCATGTGTATATATGGATATGTATGTACATATATATAACATATATTTAAGTTTGTTATAACCAACCGTAAGCACTGGCATTGCCGGCCGGACCAACACATCCCCGCTCGTCTATCAAGCTGACTCTGGCAAGTAGCTTCACATCTAAGACGATACTTTGCACTTTAAAAGCATCTACACTGTGTCTTCCGCTCCGCTCTCCGCTCCTCTCTGTGATAGGTACAATCTGCCATTTGAGTGGGTCTGGTACTACGACGAAACCCGTCGCATCAACCCCTCGTGTTATTGTACGTGCGAACCATGGCGCTGGATGTGCGTCTGACACCATTTGCTTGCCTATACTGTGGAAAACTTGTATGAATTAAATCTTCGGCTAAGTAAAAATTACGATATATTCAGGCATAATCGTTTTGTATTTATTTTTAAGCATAGTTTGATATCACACAATGTTTAGGGGAAGGATGCCCAAAGTGGTCACCAGTCTAACGCGGACACCAGTTAAAAATTCAAGCTAAACAAACTCTACCCATCCTCACAGATCTTATAGCTTTCACCCCCGCTACATTATGCTATAGTCGTTCCTAGCTCTTGGAAAAAAAATAATGTTAAGGTTTTTATACAAAAAAAGGATGGATGGAGATTGTGTTTTGTGTATACTTTTGAGTAACCTCCGTTATTATAAAGATATACCTTGTGTACTGGATATATCTTGCTTTTATTTCATCATAGTTGCGTCTAAATATGGAAGCCAACTTTGGGTAGGTCTGATAAAAACGTGGGCACGACGTCATCTTTGCTATGCCTTCGGTTGATTGCTTTGAAATGATGCTAATTTATTATTTCCTCTTAATAAGGGAACTGGATCCAATGCAATGATTATACAATGTAGGTTCATGATAAAAGCACATCATACTCCGGAATTGGGGCATTTTTATGATTTTGTCAAGAGGATTAAATCTCGATTCTTTGTGTCAAAAAAGGAAAATCTATTTATGCTGTGATTTCTAAATATGACTGATTAAATAAGATAAAAATTAATGGAGATAAGAATTCAATTTCCTTATGATTATAATAATTAGCTTAACATCCATTAACGTGATAAAATTTAAATTGTCATGTTTGCTCAAAATTCTGATAACAAAGTTAACGTGAATGTGTGACAGTGAAAATGAATGGACATTTTTTTCATAGATTCTTCAAGTTATACTCAATGAAATATGTATTTAGTCCAAAAAGAATAGGTATCCTATTTATTTCAAAGGTTGGTTTACATTAATAAATAATTTAACACCACAGATGTAGAATCTTTTATAGAGTTTTATATAGAGTCTTTTATACCTTTAAAGCTGATTTATTAATATTAATAATATGTTTTACATACCTTATAATAATATTAATTAATCAGTTGTTTTTCGATGTGTTATTAACACCGAAACCTTGTTAACGATAATTAATTGAATTTATAAGACTTAATTATAATTATATAAGGTTATATTATTACCTTATAATGTTTTAGTTAAATTCTTATAAAATGGAATAACATAACAGTGGTTACAGAAAGTTGCCCCAAAATTTTCTAAGCTGATAAACAAATCACAACAGGTGTCAGGATAAATTAAGAAAAATATTGTTTAAAAGTCACTCAGCTACTCGTAGCTTGCACGAAATTCCGAACGTATGAATACGTGATGAACTATGAAACAAATCACTATCTCAGAGAAGAGGTCTACGGACGACAAATGTCTTTTTGATATGTATATATAATGTGCTCCAAGTATACACATTATATTATTAAGCATCCACAAGTATGGTAAATCGCATTTTAATCTATCCTAGAGTCATACAACTCTATGACTTACCTAACTAAATAAGATTGTTTTCTTAATCTGGGAGGTAGGCGTAGAGGTTCATGAGGCAGTGGTAGCGTCCAAGTGATGTTAACGAAGAGATCTCCTTGAATGGAGACGGTCTTCGCGGAGACGACCGGCGTTGGGAGGCGTGGTGCGTGTGCGCAGGAACACACGCCCGCTACACACTCTGTAAACAAACTGTTGAATGAATCATGACGACTTTCTAGATACAATGTCTGGAAATTCCTATGATCTTACGAATTATAATATGTTTGAAAATATTCTTAAGCATACCGAAGACGAGATACCGTCCAACCCTATAAAGACGATCATTTAATATAGAAAGCTTTATTCACCCAGACGGGTAGAGATAGCGATCCCCCAACGTAACGGCTTCAATAAGTACATAATAATATTATTTTTATCCTTTTTAGAAGTCTTTCGTATCGGGGATTTCTTCAATTTTTATTTTTTTTTAATATATATTTAAATTTTGAATTCCATTTTCAAAATAAAAGAAAAATATAACTTATACTTACAAATTTCGATGAAAGTGTCTTGAAATTTATTGTAAACAAATGTTATAGAAAATGAAGTTGATTATAACAGGAAGATACGTCATAACATTATAAACAGGTACTTTATAAAGTCTTAAAGGAAAATAGAAATGCGGAACATATAAATCTATTCTGTCTTACTGTCATTATTTACACAAGATTTTCAGTATTTTACAAGTTTAAAATAGCGGATACACCTATTCCTATTCCTGGATTGGTAATATATAAAGACAAGATAAATATAGGTATTTTATTTTTGTATGAGCTCGGCTCTTTGAATTAATGTCTCTCATCGTTCAGAAAATTAGTCATTTACAGTTGAATTCAAAATTAACATTGTTAGTGTATAGAATGTGAAAGCTTTTATTAGATCATATTTTTTTTGGATTTACTTCACCTAATAGGTTATATGTTTAAAAATAATATTTATAGACAAAATCAATTTAACGTCCGGATAAAAGGCAATATTTTTAAAAGTGTTTGGAATGTTCACTCTAACCCCAGGAGCAAAATATACAGAGTTTAAAACAACACGTTTTATTTTTTTTTGTATTTGCTAGGTTTTAAAGATGTTGGTTTGTAGAACGTATGTCAATATTGCTATTTAAAAAAAAATACTCGTTCTTATAGCGCTAATAAAAGTTTTGACATTCAATAGCCATTAAGCTATCTAATTTGATATATGCATTTACATTTCCTAACACTAACAAAATAATATTCATTCACTATCGTAAGTCATTCTACAACTACATATCTATTTTCGTATTTTATCAATCATCCGTGAAAACAAAGTACGCGAAAACAAAATTGTTTTTACATATTATAATACATTTCAATCAGCTCGTGAATAACTCAACTACGAAACAAAAACAGACTAATCAAATCAAAACAGGGGATATGATCGCTCCCGAAAACATTTATCTGTATTCATCTGAAATTTATCACCTGTGACGTAAATTTATATTACGATATTAACTATTTTAGATAAAATGCTTATCATTACACATTGCTATTATTTCTCATGAAGTTTAGACATCATACACGTGCATACATCCAAACAATTTTGAGAGTAATGTCTAGAAAGAGATGTGGAAAAAAAAATTAAGACCGACCGTCTGTATGACGTCAATTATGCTTGGGAATTCGCGTTGATAGGAGTCCCCTTTTTAGATAAGTGGTATATTGAGGATTTTTGCCCCTTTTATTGTCGATACTCTTACGGCACTTTCGGGAAGATATTGGGATCCTATTCAACCGCACAGCAGGATCGATTTGTAAATAAAAAAATAATCATGTAAATTGAATATATATTTCTTAATCCCTCATATCTCTATTATAGAGTTATTCAGAAAGTTTTGGTTACATACCATATACATTACTTTGTGTAATAACATAATAGATTTATTTTTGTATCGCATATTCTGTGGATTGGTTCTCATCGAGTAATCTATCGAGTAGCAAAATTGACTGAAATCATCTATATTCTATAAATATATATTATTGAAATGGTTGTTTGTATAACATCTGCACCAGAATTAGAGAACATCTGAGATGTTAAAAATAAGCATGCGTCGAATCCAGTAATATATGAATAAATGTACAGCAGACATATTTTATAAACTAGAGATACTGATGATGAATGAAAAAAAAAATATAAATAAAAACAAATATAATGAATGAAGTAGATCATTGGATCCAATGAATCATCAACCAGCTAGATCGTATAATAACAATAAGACTTTGAGTAATCTTTCTTTGTATCACTACTACGGCTAACGGTTATAAATTTTATTAGATTTTCTCTAAGTTTGTTAAACACTTTTGTTTTTTTTTTAATACGGCCTAGATAATTTTAGTTAGTAATATTATAATACCTAATAGCTAACATAAGGTTATTTTTTTAAAGAATTAATATCTCTGTTATAACTTAATATATAATATTATATATATACTTGTTTTTATCAGTCTACATTTTTATTACCAAAGCTTCTATAACTAACAGATTTCTTTGGCAAAGATCCTTTATTCAAGTAGGGTCAAAGAAAGTCATTGAATATAAATATAAACCTATTGCTGTGAAATTATTTCAATATCATTATCAGTGGTGCAAATGCTTTTAACATAACAATTAATAATATTAATGAATTATAAAAACCAGACATATTTTTTATATAGTATGGAATTGTTTAATTTTATTATGAAACCATAATTTAAGCTAATATTTCGAACCAAATTTTTTAACTAATATATAAAAAAATCAATTCATCATAATTATAACTTATCAATCGTCAATTATCTTCTTATTTTTGTCAAAATTACATCATATTCTCAACAGTGCCATTTTTGACGTCAAGACACAAACCATCATGGCTTCTAATAAGAGAATTATAAGAGAAAATCTCAAGTAATGAAATCATATGAACACAAAACTCGTATCTGTTGTGGTTTTATGTTTTGTGTTCATAGAATTGCTATTACCCATTGAAATATGAATATAGATTTTTGTGGGCATTCTGTATAAATCTTGACAAGGTACTATAAGAACATCAGACACAAAAATATGATTTCCTACATTATTTATAGGGATGTAAACATCTACCACGTGATACAATACATCGATGAAAATAAAAGCACACACACACACACACACATAGTTTCAAATAATACGTAAACACGATTAGGTACCTACTGTACATTTTCTGCTGGGCTTCAATAAAAACTATAATATTTTTATATCGATATAAAAGATATTTGAATGAACATCATTCCAAATATCTTTGAAATTTTGTATTTTTTTCTTTTACCAGACCGCCCCACTCCTCCGCCCTTTTTCGATTATATATATGTTTTGGAGTTTCCGGTGAAAAATTGAGATGTTTCCGGTATCTAGAGTATATTTTATGTTTATTTTAACAAAAAGCCAACCAAGATGCTCAAATAAATAAATAAACGAACCTATAAACAAACAGTCTTAAAAACCCTTGCTTTTTGTTTTATGTGATGTATTGCAGAAGTTATATTTAAAAATGTATAATATATTTTGTACACAAACAATTTTGGATAGACTTATTCAATTATAGTACCCAAATGTAACCTATGTCAATATTTGTACCTGTATTTGTTTGATTTGTATATTATTTCGATTCAATAATAAAACGAGCTAAATAATATGGGTTCTGTTTAGAAAAAAAGGTAATATTCCGATATAAAAATATGTTACTGGTCATTTATTATTCAAACGCTAAAAGATATTTGTAAGTACCTAATCATAAATCTCACAATTAATATAGTTTTAACTGTTTGTTTTAAGTTTTTATGAATAAATACCTACCTATATACTTATATACAATTTTAATATTTATTTTTTCTAGATTTCATTTATCCTTGCTCATGTTCCAATTACTATAGGGTCCTGTCAATATGTTTAGCATATTTTAGATTTTACTAAAGTTATTAGCACCGGCCGCCGAGTGGACGTAAACCATTTCCCAACACTCTTTAAAGTGCCTGTTGCTGGGATATCCGTAACCTTTCACGTAGCAACGTATCCCTTATATTTTTATCCGTAATCCGGCACCTCGGGATGATAATGGGCAGTTCTGTTTTAGTCCAATGCGTTATGTTCTGTTATATAAAATTATATAACATTTTAGTACTAAGAACGTAAAGTAAAAAGAGATATACATTCTAAGCTTAATATACTCACACACACTCTAATAAGATAAGATAATCTTTATGAACTATATTTTCTTATCTTTTGATTTGATAAAAGTATTAAAATTAACTTTTGCTCAAAACCGTTCTATTGTAATTCGTGGTACATTCGTGGTACATACATTGAAACAAATAAGGGCATCTTATATGTTACGTTAATAAATTTTTACCCAAAAACAAAGAACAATCGTGAAAATTGTGTTTCGCTTATCCCTAAAATTATTCAAATAATAATATGTTTTTAAAGTTCCGAACCCAAAAAGTAAAAGCGCAATCCTATCACTAAGACCTCTCTGTCCGTCTGTCTGTCTGCACGTGAACGCCAGGTATCTCACGAACAGTGATAGCTATATACTTTAAATTTTCACAGGATAAGTATTTCTATTGCAGCTACAAGAAATACTAAAAATAAAATCAAATAAAGTGGTAAGAGGTCTACAAGCTGCAAAAAGCAATAGGTAGACGCTTAAAATATTCACAAAATATATATTCACCTATAGAAAACACTATATTTATTATTGTACCACAAAATATATATATTCCTATAGAAAACACTATATTTATTATTGTACCAGTTTTGGTGAAAAATACATTGGGACGAAAGAAACCATTATATGTGTTTATCTCTTAAAAGTGTTCTTTATCAGCATTTTAGCCCATGAGTGGACAAAGATAATTTCTACGTAATTCTAATAAGTTTATGACGTAAACACATGTAATGTTTGATCAAAGTACAATACGTATTCCTTATAGGAAATGATTAACCAATAACTATTTATATAATAAACTAACTAATTTGAAAGATAAATATAAACTAAATATAAATCTGTGTAACTAATTATAAATAATACTAAGAATAAATTAAAAAAGGAGCTAATTCTAAAAACCTACTGTGTAGAAATAATACAAGATACATAGGAAAATAATAATAAATATAGACAAAGTAACTTTACAATACAAAAATGTAAAAGATTTTCATGGATTACAGAATTTAGTACTTAGACTTTGACTTTACTATATCTCCAGTTATCAAAACAAATTATAAACTTTAAAATACATTATAATTTGTTTTGATAATTGGAGATATAGTAAAGTCAAAGTCCAAGTACTAAATTCTATAATCCATGAAAATCTTTTACATTTTTGAGACGTCAAAATGAAACAAGTATTGAAGATATTCAAATATAACAATTTTGACGTGTAAAAAAAGCTCGTTTGATTAGTTGAGCTTACGAGAAGATCCAGGAAAAGAAACTTATGGCCACTCTCTTCAACTGTCAATATGATTGTTACAGAGATGTTTATGAGGTAGGCTTTACAATAGTTTAGTCCCAGTTCTTTTTTATCATTTATATAATCCTTAATCGTATAGAAGAACTTATCTTGCAGTTTCTGCTTCACATGCAACTTGAATTTTGATACTGAAAGTTGTCGAATTTCTGCAGGGAGATATTTTTATAAAAATGCAGACACTCCAAGCATGCGCAAAAGATAGTACTATCCCCGCATTTGTAATAAAAAATAGTATGTGCAACTAGTGCGAGGTGGTCTTGCTCATTCGCTCGAGCTGGAACTTCGCTCTCGTGGACAATTGACAACTTCTCGCACTAGTTGCACAATATACTATAATGCTCTTTTATAACAAAAGATATACTTTTCTTCTGTAAACAGTAACAAAAATAAAATTACAAGATGCTATGTATCTAATCAGTACTAATATAATTTTTATCTTCAAATCTTACATGTGCATGTCATGTAAGATTTGAAAAAGATACGAAAAAAGAACCTCATACTAATAATATCTTAAATATATATCTTTTGGACTTTAACACCTATAAATATAATTAATGATTAACGCAATTAGAGATAGTCGTATTATGTATTTATCAAAGTTAATGTTTAATAAATACTGATTAAATTACTGCTACTCCCATGTTGTTATTCCCAATAAAGCTGTCAGTTAGTAAGAAGCCATGTAAGCTTAATTGATTGGTTAATTATTAATTTCGTACTTAATAGTCTTTGGTAAGATTATGACAAAATTTTGCTTGTTAGCTGATGCAAGTATATTTGATATATAATTCCCTTTATAGGATACTGATTGTTATGTAAGAGTTTCTTCTCAGAACCTGCTGAAGCAGACTTCTCCACTTCACTTCATTTTATCCACTTCAAAAACGCTATCATTTCCTATTTGTTCTTTGTCAATTAAAATCATTGCATGTTTCAGATTTTACATAATCTAGTTTACCTAATATTCTATACCAATCTAGTTTGTATTAAATACTTATCGCTTTCCATATAAGTTTCTAATAAGTATAGCCTGGGTTTTATGTGGTTTAACTGCGAGACCAAAAAACTCGCCCATTCCTTAATAATGTTAACATCTTATTAAAGCATTTTATTAATCTTTTATAATTTCAGGACCTTGAAAAATGTATCAAATTAAGAAACATTGTTACTTTATACTTTACTAGCATATGCAGCCGGCTTTGCCGGGCTTAATTTGAAGATGTATTAATTCCAAATATATAAAATCCATTAAATATAAGAATGAAAACACTGTGATAATAATTATGATTCATCCTGAATTTAATTTTCTACTGCTCGTTTCTCCAGCGGGTATATGGATAGATCCATGGACTGGCCTTAACTACTTCAATGTAAAAAACAATAGCATATCAATAGTAAAAAAACTTTTGCTTATAGTTCAATAAATAATGCACCGATGGCCACCAAACTTTTCGGGACTGCCCGCTAGGTCAATCTAAAATCCTTTGAAAATTTCGTTTAAATCGGTCCAGCCGTTTCAGTCTGTAAGATAGATATATTAATTCATACTTATTACTTTCTCTTTTATATTTATATGTACATTGAAAGTTAGTTTTAACCATATACTCTAATGGTTAGTTCATTCGAGAATAATTTATAAAGGAATCAGTGAAGAAACATCAGTGTGTTCGTTATAACCTCGGAGAGTCTATTACTCTAGTCATAAATTTAAACTAATGATATTGATTGGTTGATTTTTTATAACTTATTATACCTATCAAGAAGGTTTACAGCTACTATTTGTTTTCAATTTATTTTTCTCTCATATCTAACCTTGAATTTATTAAAACTTTATAGTCTTTCGTATTTATTAAATAATATTGATTCTGTTTTGAAATATGTAGTATTATAATTCAAAGTTTATATTCCACAGTTTTATGACCATATTTTAGGTTTTTACTCTTTACATTATAAAGCCGACAAAAATAAATAGTTTTCTTGTGAAAAACAATATTATTGAGAACGGTAAGAAAAGAAAAGTTTTGAAATATGTATTATTTTATCGTCATATATTTAAATCTTTAATTATTAAGAAACATATGTGATGGTATTAAATTTTACAAAAGTTGTTAATTATTAACTAGTTCTATTTTAATCTGTTTCCTCTTAAATAGAACAATAGAAAAAACAAATTATGGATCCTGTCCGATCTTTGGTACTAAAGAGTAAGAGTGAGTGGTGAGAGTTGCAATTTACAATCTGTTTCTCGATTTCATTGCTAGCTACAAATGTATTGTGTTTGTAGAAAGATTGACTTGAACTTTGGATTGTAGATCGATTATGAATTTTGGCCTTAAATCAATCGACATTTAAATGGATGTAGACATGTTGTATTGTTATATGTTCAGTGGCGTAACTATACCGTTCGAGGCCCGTGGCAAAATTCATCGGATGGGCCCCCTTCCCCTAATATACAAAAGCTGAACCAACGATAATATTTTTTTATTTGAAAATACTTATTTATACACTTTTACTTCTAAAAGTACAATAATAAATCACTATGTTAAGTAGATACCTACATTTAAGCTTTATAATTATACTTAGGTACTTACTTGACTGTCTAATTTTTAAAGTACAGTCAGCATCTAATAGATATGGGCACATAGAGTAGTCAAAATGATGTTCACACAAGGTGTTCAAAATATAAAATGCTAATTATTAAAATTCCTTCCCCCGGACTTTCCGTTCAGCAAAAGTGGTAATAACATCATCGAAGTTCAAATTTCGGGCCATAGAATTTTCGAGGGATAGAATAGCCAAGTTGCTTAACCCATTGAATTTTTTAAACTCTCGTCCCATTGAATTTCTTAAATAAGTTTTTATCAAATTCAGTTTTGAAACCGATTGCTCGGCATTAGCCGTAGTCGCAGGAATGGTGAGAAATAATAGAAATGCAGTGCACCTCCAGGAAAGTTTGAAGATATAAAATGATTTTTTATTATTAATAGTCAGCAAGTTCTCTCATAGAAGATGATGTTTCTATTTCGTGTCTAAAAAAAATCGAAAACTGAGAATTTCCTTGGAAAACGCGTAAATAAATCAGTATTGTTCAAATTTTGCAAAGTGGCAGGTTGCAAGACACTGATATTGGAAACAATTTCATTCATTCCAACGAAACGCGATTTCAGTTGATTGATGATTATGTCTAATACACGATAGAATACGTTCACTTTAAACAAGCTTTCAGGATTTTGGAGACGTTTACCTTCACAAATTTCATGAAAATGACGTTTCACTTTGCTCTGACGAGTTTTAAAAAATTCAGGGCTTATAGTCCATTTCACTGCAATACTATTTCCTTCCATTTTTAAATCTTCAAATTCATGTCGATACTTTTCAAGTTGTTCTGACAGACTTGCAAACGCTTTGAAGCATTTGAAAGATCGATGGCTTTAGAAGCCGCGTCTATAGTTTGTAAGACTTTGCATTGGAAAACCAACAACATAATAAAATTGTAGTTTTCTATCTTCTTCTTCAGCAAGATAGCTTCATTTCTCTCGTCTGTTTTGGAATTTAATAAAATAGTTTTTGTAAGTGCTTTTGAATATCAACAAACCGAACTTTTAAAGTAGACATGGCATCAAAGCGTCCTGCCCATCTAGGTGGATTCATTGTTTTTATGTTACTGAATTTGATGGTACTCCGGTTTCCAATTTACTGTCAGAAAACTAGATAATATATTCCATCGTTTAATACTACGGCCAAAAAATATATAAAACTTTGTTGCACAGTTTCGAATAATCTTTGTATTTCTATGACCTTTATTACTGCATCATTTATAACAAATTCTTTGAATTTCTAATACATTTTTAACTTGTTTATTATGCAACTGAGTAGGTAATAGAAATAAATCAAAGAGAGAACTTTTTTTTACTAAACATGTATGATAAATAATAAATGTTGGGAGCTGGGATTCTCCTCTGATCGGGGGCCCCTTCCGGCTGGGGGCCCGTGGCATTTTGCCGGCTTGCCACCCTGTAGTTACGCCACTGTATATGTTATAGATTAATTATGGATTTATAGATATTACTTTTTTTATCTAATAATTTTGATACTTAGAATACAAAGAAAGTAATATTTGACTTTGTTCTCATGTAATAAAATTAGACGAAAATTACGTTCACGTTAAGTAATGTAAAGTAACTATAAAGTTTTAATAAACTCAAGGTTAGATATGAAAGAAAAATGAATTGAAAACAAACGGTAGCTGTAAACCTACTTGATATAATAACTTATAAATCATCCAATCAACATCATTAGTTTAAATCATGACTAGCGTAATAGACTGTCCGAGGTTATAACGAACAGGCTGATGTTTCTTCACTGATTCTTTTACAAATTATTCTCCATGGACTAGCCATTAGAGTATATAATAAAAACTTAGTTTCAATCTATCTATACATATTAAAGAGAAAGTAATAAGTATGTATGCATATATCTATCTTACAGACTCTGAAACGACTGGACCGATTTAAACGAAATTTTCAAAGGATTTTAGATTGACCTAGCGGGCAGTCCCGAAAAGTTTGGTGGCCATCGGTGCACTATTTATTGAACCATCAGTGTAATTTTTTTACTATTGATATGCTATTGTTTTTTACATTGAAGTAGTTAAGGCCAGTCCATGGATCTATCCATTTACCCGCTGGAGAAACGAGCAGTAGAAAATTAAATTCAGGATGAATCATAATTATTATCACAGTGGTTTCATTCTTATATTTAATGGATTTTATGTATTTCGAATGAATATATTTTCAAAATAAGCCCGGCAAAGCCGGCTGCATATGCTAGTAAAGTATAAAGTAATAATGTTTCTTAATTTAAAAGTAGTTTTATAACACTAAAAAGTGGTGTAAAA